>JAGYZC010000005.1:0-2883720 GCA_020091625.1 Termitomyces sp. 'cryptogamus'
AACACTAACACTAACACTAACACTAACACTAACACTAACACTAACACTAACACTAACACTAACAACTAACACTAACACTAACACTGGCTGGATACTTGCTAGCAATTGTTCCTCCTGGAAGAACAGGTTGACTGGCTGGATACTTGCTAGCAATTGTTCCTCCTGGAAGAACAGGTTGACTGGCTGGATACTTGCTAGCAATTGTTCCTCCTGGAAGAACAGGTTGACTGACTGGATAGCTGCCAGTAATTGTTCCTCCTGGAAGAACAGATTGACTGACTGGATAGCTGCCAGTAATTGTTCCTCCTGGAAGAACAGATTGACTGACTGGATAGCTGCCAGTAATTGTTCCTCCTGGAAGAACAGGTTGACTGGTTGGATACTTGCTAGCAATTGTTCTTCCAGGAAGAACAGGTTGAATGGCTGGATACTTGCTAGCAATTGTTCCTCCTGGAAGAACAGGTTGACTGGCTGGCTGGGTACTCTCCAGCAATTGTTCCTCTTGGAAGAACAGGTTGACTGGCTGCATACTTGTCAGCAATTATTCCTCCTGGAAGAACCCTGGCCTGCTACCTACTCTACACTCTAGCTTTGTACTCTACTCCCTAGCTCCCTACTCTAGCCTACTTTACTTTCTAGCTCCCTACTCCACTCCCTACCTTCCTAGTCATCTTTCAAGCTCTGTCTGCTCTGCTCCCTACTGTACTCCCTAGCATCCTACTGTACTCCCTCCCTCCCTACTCTACTCCCTACTCTCCTAGTCATCTTTCTAGCCCTACCTACTCTGCTCCCTAGTTTGCTCCCTACCCTGCCCTGCTCCCTACTCTCCTAGTCAACTTTAAAACCCTACTTGGACCCTAGTATCCTCTAGATAACACTAACACTAACACTAAGCAATCCACTGCGTAAAATATAAGTGAAAGAACAGCAGATGTCCTTATACACTCACAAGATCAGAAAATCCAGTATCTACTTGCAGAGAGTTTCTGCCCGGCGCCTACGACAGCCTCGATGGTGTATGATCTGAATACGAATCAGCCGCGAACCATGGATGAAAAAACCACCGCACATGTCGAATATTCGTTACGAAGGCGTAGAAGTGGAAGGTCGGGGCCGTAATGTCATAATAGCGCGGTCGTGGAGAGAGCAGGATCGCGGCGAGGGCTGTAGAAGACCTTTATAATGTAATTAGAAATAATTGAATACATTTGAGGCCACATACACGATTCTCCCGCGGCGTTTTTCATCTTTGAGAGAGGCTCCTTTCTTTGCTCCGTGCACCCCTTGCGAGCAACTATCGACTAAGGACCAACTGGGAAAACAGATACTACCTATTTGTGCAATCGTAAATCTATAATCCTAAGTGATATAGAAATATCGCATGTAGCTTCCTGTAACGCAGGTCGGCGAAAGGGTGCGCTTCGTGACAGGAGTCTGGCGTCTCTCATCCACTAATGGAACATGAAAGCCAATCTTGTACTCGGGATGCGTCTTGACTCTACTCTTGAATAGCACCGATTTGGTGATACAGAGGACAACCAATCACCAGGACACACACCTTTCCTCATTGTTCGAAGACTTCCTCACCTTCTCGTGGTTCACCATCACCATCAAAACTAGCTGGACCGGCAAAAGCGGCACTCAAGAGACTTGAAGCCGAACCGCAAGGCTTTTGTCATCTGCTCGCAGGTCCTGGAAAGAAAGACAGAGTTTCTCCCTTTGACTGTTCTTCGCGAAACATGGAACCATCGTATGGGTGCCCGCCTCGGCCTCACCTCACTGTCCATCTCGACTTCCCATGCGAACCACCCAGCTCCACCCTACACGTAGTGCACACTCGCTGAGAAAATCGTCTCATCTCGTCTCAGTCCCAAACTCCGACTTGTTCGCGCCTATCCACTTTACCCAGTCCTCACCTCATCTTGCAATCACCATACCAAAGATATCAACAACGACAAGATCCTGTTTTCATTGGCTGATGTACACCTTAGAACTCGCAAGAGACAAAAGAGGGCGGGTTATATGGTGATGAACCCGTTGACCACCACGAACCAAAATAAGAATGAGGATGAGGGAAGCCTAGGCGAATAGGGAGGGGAACACTCGGAAGGGAAAAGGATAAATAGAATAGAAGTGAAGTGGTATACCATACGATATCTTATTTCCGAAATCATAGGGATGTCGTGTTACAGAGTTGGATCAAAGTCCCATGTGGATTGACTAATTATAATAAGACAAATACTGTTGTTGGGAACAAACAAACAGTGAAACGAATGAAAAGAATGAATACAGCGAAATAGAAGAAAAAAAAAGAAGATTTAGTAGATATGCATGGGTGATAAGGAAAGAGCGGACGAATGGACATGAATTTCCTCTATCAGCGGGTTGGGCATGAAGTGGCGCGAGGGCGGTGAGACGAGCAAGACGGCTATAGGAGACCACATTCCCGAAGGTGGAGCTGTAGGAGGATGTCCTGTATGGCACTCAACACGACTGTAGGGTGGAGCGTGATATCAGCGTGGGCAGCGTGCCAAGGAAGGACAGACAAAATAATGCATACACTTGATCTGCTGCGTGTCCGTCGCACATGTGTAATGTGCGTAGATCTGCTTCGTCGCGGCGCTCTGGTTGAGGGAGACAAATCTAGATAACATTCCGTTGGTGTTAATTAGCGGAAGAACAAAAGTATGGAGGGTGACGACAGACCTGCGGAGGAGGTACTCGCATGCGGCGTCGTAATTGTCACCGCCCGTGAAATCAGGGAAGTAGTCGGAAAGTGGTGAGCGGGGCAGTTTCTCGGCGAAAAGGTCGATTTTGTTCAGGAAAAGAATCTGATCACGATGAGTCAGGACGAGACGAGATGGACGATAGCAAACGTACTATGGAGGTCTTCACAAACCACCGTGAGTTGCATATCGAGTCGAAGAGAGTGAGAGCTTCTTGCATACGATTCTAGCGATGGCGTTGTCAGAGAGGAACTTCGGGAAGAAGACGTCAATGAAACTTACGACGCTCTCGTCTTCGTATAGCATCTGATCGTATTCGCTGAGCGACACCAAGAACACCAACGCCGTCACATTCTCGAAGCAGTGGATCCACTTCTTCCGCTCACTTCGCTGACCACCAACATCGAACAGCTTATAAGTCAACTCGCCGACCTTGAACGTTGTCTCTGTGATACCTGTCGTTTTTACACGCGAACGGAGGATGTCCTGGTCAGTGGGGAGATAGTTAGAAGTGGACATGCGGTCGATGGCGTTGAAGTAGTATATGGCGCTGTCGTTAAGCTGGAACTCGCGCGAACGGCTGACAGCTTCTTTGATGGCAGGGTCCCGCCAGAGAGTGCGAATAGCCTCGGAGACGTCGCGCGGGAGAACATCGCCTTCAATTTGCGGTGGGAGGGAAAGAATAGTGCTACGACGTGCGTCGTTACGTGGGTCTAGGGCAATGTCAAGCTGAGGGAGGGCTTCGAGGACAGCGCTAGAGCAGACGATCAGTCCGCCGGCCGAACAGAACCAGCTGGTTTGACACGCACCGCATGGACTGGATGGTATTGGAAAAAATAATCTCCTTGTACGAATCTCGCTCCTGCTCGTTGTAGCCTCCGTGGTGGATCAGTTTCATTTGCTTGAGAACCGTCGACTGGGGTGTGTCAGCAATATTGATAGACCTGCCGCAGCTACAGCACGCACCTTGCCAGACTCTCCGGCACCTAGTAAAAGCATCTTAATCTCGTTCTTTGCCATCATGCGATCCTTCTTGAGCTGGTTATCGATCTCGTCGTTCCCTGCAGAAGCCGTTGTCAGGACAGCGAGGCGGTGCAAGACAATGGCAAAAACTTACGGGCCTTGGCCTCATCGTCGACACCGGTAGACTGAACACAACCCATTTGTGCAGCAGCGGATGATAAAGAAAATCAAGAGCGAATTCTCTGTAGGAAGATTAGTCGCTGGCGTTCATCAATATTGTGGGAGAACAAGAGGAGGTTCAAAATTCACCGGACTAGCATCAAATTTGAGATGCCGGGACACGTGCCCGTCCGCCCTTTGGAACGACCATAGAAGAAAACATACAAGGGTACTTCATCCTAAGCAAGGGTTATCCGGTAATACCCGATGATACGACCAGAAATATTCATCGCAAAGAGGCTGGTTGACTGAAGCTCGGAAAGGCGTTAGAGCGCATTTTGTCCTTTCTTCTGGTACAATGTACCTTCTGATACTGCATTGATTGTCATTTCTTGCCTCGACTCTTCTGAACTATCTCCCATGATTCATCAGTCTTCTGGAGCTATGACTTCGAGCAATTATCTTCTAGGATTACTTTCGAAGCTCGAGTCTCCTAGCGGGACGCTGCTGTTGGAACTTTAATTCTAGCTTCTGGTATGGTCTAGACTCACTGGAAAATTTGTGATTCCCTGACTTCACGTATTTTGAGCTACACTACGGCATTCTCTGGGAACTTTCTGCACAGACAATTTATCGTGATGCTCGAGCTTCAAACCTCAGCCTCTAACATGGGCTAGAATTACATGCGATGGACACGTGAATTCGAATATGCTGTGGGCAGGACAAACAGATGGCGGGTTATGCGGACTCACATTGGATCATATAGCGATGAAACGTTCTCTGTTTTCGCTCGTCCATCCTTCCCATATCCGAATTATCTTGCGTATATACGATCTACATTGCTCGCCAGTATACTATCACCGACCTCAATGCGCGCATGAAACACCTGATCTCCGGCCTCTTACTGCCGCACAGAATTTTCTCCTACATCACTCAAAAAACATCCTTTCTCAGCCGCCGGAAACTTCAACCCTGATTCCTCCATATCTTGTACATCGAGCCTAGAGTCTTCTCATGACAGCATTGCCATGGACAGCTTCCTTCCCTAATGTTCACTTGCGCCCAGCATCATCCTCGCGGTCGCTTCGTACTCTTCGCCTACTCTCACGGACAGCGTACACGAATGTAGGGTACAATCTTCGCAAGTATAGATACAGTATTAGCTCAGCGTTCATCTTTGCTTCAAATGTCGAAGTAAATGTACGCCGCACGCAGCCGGGGCCGTCATCCACAATAGGGGACCAAGAAGTTCAAAATAATCGGTCGGTCGAAGAAAAAAGAATATGTAAGAAAGAAACTTATGCGGCAGTATTACGTTTCATGCGAGCGTCGAGCAGTTGCAAGAATAGTCCACAAACTAGAGGATCGAATCAAATGCTAGTATCTCTGACTATGAGCTGTGAAAATGTGAACACGTATAGGCGGGTCGAACGTAGAGCAGACCAGGTACATATCCCTCGAAAAATATCCTTTCTTAACGACTGAAAACTTCTGATTCCTCCACAGCTCTGTGCACATCGAGCTACAGTCGTCTCATGACGGCATTCCCATCGACAGCTTCCTGCCCTAACGTTCGCGCTTACCCAGCATCATTACGACGGCATTCTAATGGATATCTTGTTCTAACGTTCACGCTTATCCAGCACCATCTCGTGGACACTTGGTACTTGTTCCCTCTCACGAACAGCATCCACGAAAGGAGACAAAATATTCGCAACTACATATACAATGATGACTTGGGGTTCATCTTTACCAGAATATTTGCATAGCGAAGTAAATCCAACTAGCGGCGCAAGCAGCCGGGGTCAGTCACGACAGGACTGCAAGAACTTCGATATGATATAATCGGACAATTAAAGAAAAAGGAACATGTCTGCTCTGCATTCAACCTGCCGTATACGTGTTCACATTCACATTCACATGTTCACAGCTCTTATTCAGAGACGCTGGAATTTGATTCGATCTTTTACTTTGTGGACTATTCATGCAACGGCTCAATGCCCGCATGAAAAATCACACTGCCGCATAAGTTTTCCGCTTGCCGATGTGCATATCACTCGAAAATATCCTTTCTTAGCTGCTAAAAATTTCTGATTGCTCCACAGCTCTGTGCACATCGAGCAGTCGTATCATGACGACATTTCCGTGGACAGCTTTTTTCTCTAACGGTCGCGCTTGCCCAGCATCATCGCGATGGCATTCCCATGAACAGCTTTCACTCCAATGTTCGCGCTTACCCAGCATCATCTCATGGCCACTTCATGCTTACTCTCACGGACAGCATCCACGAAAGGAGGAAAAATATTCACAAGTACATATACAA
This sequence comes from Termitomyces sp. 'cryptogamus', assembly GCA_020091625.1. Classification (NCBI taxonomy): domain Eukaryota; kingdom Fungi; phylum Basidiomycota; class Agaricomycetes; order Agaricales; family Lyophyllaceae; genus Termitomyces; species Termitomyces sp. 'cryptogamus'. Next base: position 6,172 of record JAGYZC010000005.1, read on the forward strand.
TAATAACTCAGCGTTCATCTTTGCTAGGACATTCGAATGTCGAAGTAAAAATATGGATCGAACGGATTGGTCGAGCCAGCAGCCGAGAGCTTCAATCACAATAGGACGACAAGAAGTTCAATAGAATCGGATGGTAGAAGAAAAAGGAACGTATCTGCTCTGCATTCGACCCGCCTATCCGTGTTCACATTTTCACAGCTCACAGTTGGAGACACCGGAATTTATTCGATCCTTTACTTTGCAGATTATTGGTACAACCGTCAATATCATCTTACAGCATGATCCGCCAGTAGTCCATGTGAACATCTTGTCTGGTCGGCTTTCATTCAATTCTTGGTTACTTTATCTCTGATGAAAGTCAACAATGGCCTTTTTTCTTCTCTCTTCAGATGGCTATACTGCCTTTAGCATGGCCTACCAGTACAACTCGCCATTAGCAAATCATTGGTCTTAAGAGTACTGCTATGTCTTACCGAGTCCTTGAAGTTGAAGTCAATGCGCGTATTTTCTGATCTCCTGCCCATGCGTGTTTTTAGCTATTGCTGATCAATTGAAACATGATAGATCGTACGAGATGTTAAGATTGAATCACGAATTGCACCCAAATTAATTTGCAGCCACAGGTTTGAACAACACTAACACAAATAAGGCATTGCTTTCCGTTTTCATGCCTTAAAACAGGCTGAGCTTTTTTTGTGCTGCTTAACACTTCTTCCTACCATGGGCAGCATTCTCATTGACAATACCAGGAAGCATGTCTCTGCACCAGGGTGGGACACGGTGACGAATACCCTGACCTTACAAGGATCAGTGAGCCAGTCAAACAATCCTGCCGAGTTCACATCTTTCAACATTACTTTTAATGGTATGTTCTCTTCTTCTGCGTTCCGCACTTTTGTTGATTTCTGCAGGAAATCTATCAGGCTTTATGTCGTACACGACCATTGACTGCTCCCAATATTCCATCCTTTAGTATTGTGGACATTGATGGGGTTTCTCAACCAGTCCCTATCGAAACCAATCCAAATCTGGACCCTAATGTACTTGTAGAACAGCGATGGTGGGCTTCGAACAACCTGACTGATGCGATGCATACCCTATCTGTCACAAATTTTCCTGGGAACTTCTCGCTTGACTATGCTATTGTCAGTACAGGCAGTAAAATTGCTACCGCAGAGGAATGGATGACAATAGACAACGACGACATCGACATCATTAAATACAGTGCTGCCTGGTCACCACCCAATCAGACTTTGTATACGGTACCGCTGTCTTCAAGTCAGGAACAACTCATCTTGCAACCGGTCGACGGCATAACACGTCATGTCTTGGTGGTTTCAAGCGTACCTGTCTTTGCAAAATTCAATTTCACTGGTGAATTCTCACGTGAATCCTTTTTTCATGGATAACAAATTCTTTAGGCACTTCTGTGTACATTTATGGTGTTATGGAACGTTCCGTCACTGGTAACGAACTATTGTCTATCAAGTATACTCTGGACGGTCTCTCAACGCAAACCGAACACCGCCCAACCTTCCAAACACAAACAAACTTCCTTTGGTTTTCTAACCAGAGTATTCCTCTTGGTCCACACACAATGACAATCGATGTTCTTGAAGTCGACGGGATAGACTTCATACTAGATAACATATCATATACACCAACACATTTTTTTTCGCATCAAGCCCTCCAGGTACTACTTCCACATCAAGTATGATCCAAGGTGTATCAGCAAGCCCTCCAGGTACTCCTTCCACGTCAAGTTTGACCCCAAGTGCATCAACAAACAGTACGATGGCCACAATTTCGAAATTGCCGACGAAGACCATTATTGTTATATCTGTTTTTTCTGTTTTTGGCGGCATTGCTGCCATTCTAAGTATTATTCTTCTCTGAAAACGGGTTCTTCGACGTGGATTTCTTGTATTTTGGAAAGCATAGGGTTGACCTACGATTGGCAGGACGCCGATCACAATCACTGCCAGTAAATGACTACCCAGATGCTCGTGATATGACACAGATTCCATCCTTGTACGAAAGCAGACAATCTGACGGTGTCAACAATAATACGGCACGACGTCTAGATGAACTTGTACAAGATTCCGGATTCATAGATGCATTAATTAACTCTGCATTAATTAACTCTGGTAGTCATCCAGCTCGTGCGATAACAAATTTATCCTTGTTTTCTATCTTGACTGACAGAATTATTGTCAACAGTGTCAACTCAAAACATATCCAACGATACTTCTGGCGAGTTCCTTATGAACCAGCCAAAATCTGTGCTCTCTGGAGCCTCTCAACATGTCAATACTGACCACGCAAGAGAGGATGTGCACGCAGCGGATCGTTCTTCATACTCTCTATTCCAAAGACTCTGTGGAGGCAGCAGATCACAACATCATGCAGGAACTCGAGGTGAGTTTCACAAAGGCAACTACGCTTTTTGTTTTTGGCATCATATAACATTTGTTACAGTAGGCTTGAATACCAATGATAGGGAAATCCTGGGTGCACAGCTACAGCATCTTCAGGAAGTGGGCCGGAACATCCAACACAGCATGACAGACACCAGGTTCGACATTACTCCATTTTCTCCATACTTTCATCCTACCTCTACATCAATCGAGTCCTCAGGAAATGATTCCCAGGCAGCAGATCAAGTGTCAACAGAAGTACATTCTCCTCCTCCTCCATATGATGTAGATTTTGGCAAGGATGAACGCTTACAGCACTTCATGGAAAACACATCATGAATCCAGCAGCATAGGCCATTATAAGAGAAGACTCCACTAGTATGTTGATCCGGTTTCTGCACTGTTCCGGCCCTCCAGGGCCAGGAACTGGCCAGAATCCTAAGCTTTCTGACTCGTATATATTGACGACTTTGCAAATATTCTATAGTGTTTGAAGAAGAAGCGAAATGGAGTGAAATGAATTGATAAAAAAAACAAGAAGAGTGTCACTATAGGAGAGAAGTGGTTGACCAGTGAGATTTCTGTGTCCAATGGTCCTACCACCACACCTCTTTGGGCCCCCGTGGTTCCCTGAGCCAGATCAGTCCCTAACACCTCTTGAGACGATCTTGGAAACATCTATTCAACCTGATTCGACTTTGAGGCATTCGTATGGACACGGTGAACAAGTAGCTAGCGGTAGACTGACCCCCTCAAAAGGATCGCGGACAGTCTCAGTCCCAAGTTTAGGATACAATTGATCAAGCGTCAGAATTTCCTCTCAATTGAAAGCTCGAAATCAAGTACGTCCGCAGCGTAACACTATCCAGGAGGCTGCGGAGCGTGGCAGGAGTAGTAATCCAGCATCATTGGTATTCTTCTGAACATGACAGGTCAGAAGACTCAGCACTAAAACGGCTATCATCAGGCCTATTGTCACTGCATGGTACACAATTGTATCGCAATGAACACAACTATCTCCCGGTCATGGCCAGCATGCCTGGGCCGAACCAGGTGAGCTACTTGATGACATGCACGTCCGAATTCGAGGTATGTAATCTCTGTTACTTTGGTCGAGGCTTCCTTGCTATAAGCAAACATTCAGCATTGTGCTTCCAGTGAAAATGGATTGTCTCTGAAATGGTCACTGAGTCGGTGAGGGGAGGACATACCGGTTCTTGTGGAGTAGTCATGTGCGAACTAATTACGGGTCAGTCCTTGCCAGTTATCTAGCGAGAAGGTTGAAAAAAGCAAACCTACTTACTCAAATTTGATGACCTGGGCCCCAGGCTCGGGGTTGGTTCGAAGTTTGAGGGAGGCCGGCCTTGTGGACTTTTTTGATCATCTTCACCATCGCTCCCTTTGAAGTTCGAGACTTGGCATAGCCTCCAAGTGTAAATCAGAATCATTTCCTCACCTGTAGTAGTCTAAACACCAACATTTAGCAAGTGAGGTACTTACAGCCGACTTGCAAGAATTAAGCCTTGACAAGGCTTGGACCGGGGTAGAGTGATCGATGATACTCATCTCTTCATCTCTTTGCCGTGATGATGCAAGAGGCACTGATAACTGCCAACAAAACATCAAATGAGGCAAGTCACTTCTCTAACAAAATGTATTTGGCATTGTCTGTCCTGGTATAAAACATAAGTGATATGCTGTTTAATTAGATATCCTACTAAAGGTAGTGAGCCTGCAACAAAAGGCTGGTTGTATTGCCATCATAATCTGTCAAGTAGAAATATAGCCACGCAAACATCTTCACAATTTGGAAAGGGCCATCCAACTGTTGGCTTTCTAGCGCAAGATAAATATCACTGGGGCAGATTTCCTCTATATTATCAGCAAAGGGAAAATATGGTAGATAACAGATTATATGCATAGCTAAGGTAGTACTGCACAGGAAAGGAAGATACCTTGCTGAGATTGTATGTGTAGATCTTATCTAACAACAAATGGTCGAGATGCAGGGACAACAGTTGCCGTGGGTGAGCACTTAGAGGCAGCTCCTCTCAATTCCAACATTGTCATGTCTGAGAGGTTGGGAACCCGATCAACCAAGACACCATGAAGCTCGAACATTAACGTGAGGAGAAAATGGTGTTTTCAAAACTACAGGACTTTCTCCTGCTCAAGAAGAGCAATAGAGATAATTGATATGATTGAGTGACACACTCGAAAGGTTTAGGAAACTGTCTCCGAGCTTGCTAAACATTAGCTCATGCTCGCACCGGAAAGAGATGTCAAAGGTCCCAATGTGTTTTGAGTGTAGCTGCAGATCCGTACCCCAAATTTTGATCATACTTGTATCAGGTGCACAGACGATATCCAGGAATACATCATCAGATCGTGGAATCAGTTCTTTAGCCATCTTGGGGCTCCTGACTTCAACTAGACATCAGATCGCGGAGCGTGACTCAGCACCATTGTTGACAGACTTGGTAAATTGTTAGTCAATTGGGCCGCTCGTCTCGAGTAAGAGGTAGTGCAGCACAAATCCGGAATATCTTCAAGGATTCTAGGGAAATAAATGATGATCGATGAGTGATGGCTCGTCTAGAAATCAGATCTCTGACACAACTTCCGCTGAGCTGCTTCTTTGGTTTGACGAGGTCATTGTCGGAGAAATGGTGAAGGGCTCTAATTACTCCTTTAGATAATGATGAACGAAAAGGACCATACAGTATTGAGCACTGCTATCAATAGCTTGTGGGATTGGTATTGATTGATTTACCGTTGTCTTAGCTCCAGGCACAATCTATATCAGGGGACCGTTGCAACAATAAAGAGATCATGAGATAGAAACTGTAGAGATCTGACAACAGGAAAGCAAAGCTTGATCAAAGCATGTCCATTTTCTGAGGATGAGCGTACAGTGCATAGACGCATTCAGAGCCTTGAAAGTCACGATTAAACAAGCTGAGATACTGAGGATAGTTTGGCATGAGTCGAGCTCTGACAACTTTTGTGCCTATTGCTAGGTCACCATCAAAATCACTTAATTTCGGGCTACTTGAGTAGAGAGCTCTCGTCGTTCCGATCCCTTACATGGTCTCTCAAAATCCGGCGAGTATACTCAGAAAAAATGTCACATAGATGACTGAACTGAGGTAGAAGACACTGAATAAAATGAACAGTCTTGTACTCGGGGACTAGCTACATCCTGGAGCAAGGGAGTGCTAAATGATTGTCGAGGTACCGTGAATAAACCAGTACGTGTCAGTAATTGCAAGACATACATTGAAATTTCCACACTTGGGCGGCATTTCCTTCACTGACTGGGTTGATATACACAAGTCCCGTACTGCCCAATTCGAATACCAATGTTGGAGCTCCCGCTACAGCTATCCTGAATACACAATGGATAAATCAAAGGGCCGTTGTTATACAGTAGCTGTGCATAAAATGAGTCACGTACCTTGCAAGACCATTGCCTAGTTGCACGATGTGCCAGCGGAGCGGGGCCATACAGGCTGTCATTCCAATAAGCTGTACTACTTGCAAGGCTGTAGCTCAGAAAACGACCATAGTACCCATCTCGAATGCTGTAGAGGTCGCCTTGAGTGGAGGTGTCTTCTTTGAAAATGTACCACTATATATACCATTAGGTCCACAAACCTAACATATGGATAATATTGCACCTGTTGATTCGGTCCATCGTGCTCATTATAACCCAAAACTGCATAACAAGCAAGTTTGATAACAGAAAATGTGGGCACAACCATACAACCACTTACTAGTAGTTCCGTCTCCAGTAGAGATGTCAAGGACTTTGTTGACACCATAAGCCTTAGTAGTGTTTCGAACAATATATACACCGTTTGCGAGAGCCATGAGGGAATGAGGAATCGGCTTCAAAGCAGCTTTGAGAGAGCCTTTATGTGACGAGGGAGTCCCCGAAGAGCAAGGCAAGTACTACATGGGGTCTTCTCGTGAGAAACGACTGATGATTGATTTAGGTATAGATTCTCTTTTATGCAACAATGATTTGGCAAGAAGTCAGCAACCTAAGGCCAAGCATTGCAAGAACATGGTCTTCCTCTGAGTAAGCAAAAGATAGAGATGAATGTTGTTTTTGTGTGAGACAATCTCGGTCTTGTACCAATCCAGATGATGCCCTCTCAGATATGCAAGATGGTGCATACCGTTCATCTTGTACTCAGTGGCTAGATCTCATCTGTTTGCTGCAGACCATGATCTAGTAAGCTTTTCGTTGTGAGACACTTTCCATTCTCTGTGTACTGAATATTACTCTGCGGTGGTCTTGCATGGAGACGGGGTCAAGTTTGCCATATTCCCAGAGGATAAATCATGCTCCTACAACGCTTGGCCCTAGGCTGCTGGCTTCTTGCTCGAGCATTATCGCATACAACCATCATCACACGGATAATATACTTATGCAAATTTATGATCAGCCAATTTCCAACAGAACCTTATATTTAAAAGGGAAGTCTGGCCATTTGTAACCCAAATTTTGGATCTACGCATCCTCGCGTCTGCTGTCGCGCTCCCGCCATCGGAACAGCTCCTTTTCCATGTTGAATTCCTGTTTGAGCACAGAGTATCAGCTGGTGACGGTAGAAGCTTCCAGAAGTCCCTTTTCCTTGAAATATCGAGTATCCTCATTTCTATATGCACAAAAGGAAGACTGAAAATTGTGAAAGAATGCAAAAATAAGTGGAGATCGGTAAGTGGGGACTGTGGGCAGTTGTGGCCGTCGTGGTGTGTGGACGAGGTCTGTAATTGGTCATTTTCAAGCAGATCTCACAAGAAAGGATCTTGAACATGCCTGCTGCTCAGCGAATCAATGCGAAGTCTAACGCCAGATGCGGGAAACTTCCGCTGTACATCTCTTCCTTGGTGATAAAAACACCTTATACTGCAATGCTTCCTTACTCCACTTGGAGGGGGTGCCGAACAACTGCTTCACGTTAGGTGATGAAGCTCTTCACTCGCCGGTCCTTGACGAGGGCTCTGTCAAAGTCGATCTTATTCTGAAATCCTCGCCCCCGCCTGGATGGGGAAAACGTAAATTTGATAATTTAACATAAGTTGGACATCGAAGGGCTATACATATATACACAAGCATTGATTGACAAGCACAGTCAGTCCGTATATCAATGAAATAAAACAGTACATCCTAGACGTGTCCATGAGTAGATCAGATCCGCCATCCCAAGTCTATGCTAAGGCAGCAAATGATCAGTACACCGTCTGCAAAAAGAATAGAATCCAGCAATTCGCACGTGCCAATTCTCCAATTTTCAATCCGCTCATTCGGAAGCAGTAGCCATCTTAAAGTTCTTTCCGGGGAATTGGTGACTCGCCTCTGCGATCATCTCACCGTCGTCGAGGAGTAGATGGAGTACGACTGATTTTCGAGCCGGGTGAAGAACACGAATGACCAGCATTACAAGGCTGCTTGATTACCTGGGGTGCCTGTGTGGTGCGCGGAATTAACTCGAAGGGAAGAAAGGTAAGCAGCTGGTACGTACACGGCTAGGTACAGATTTGAGCGGAGGGCCACCGCATCGCGGATTGCGTGTCCAGGAAAGAGGTACTTAAAGGTTGGAGCGTGCGTGAGTCCGAGGTAGTACTGTGTTCTAGCAGTACACCACGACATGTTATTATGAAAATCAAGCCAAGGACCAAAGTGTCGAAGTTTCCTTTTCCTCTTGTACTCGCGATCGATATATGATATTGACAAGCTAGTTACGTCTACGTACGAGTGGCCGAAGAGGTGCAGAGGGAGGCCGCGTACTGCACGTGCGAGGTTGAAAACGCGGAGACGTCACAATGTAATGTGATGTGACTTCACAACTGGCACTGCAATTGTCCGTTCGTGTAGGTTCGTGTGGGCATGGTTCGACTGCGCCACGATGTTTCTGCTGCCCTCTAAATCATGTCACGCCTTAAAGTTCGGCTTCATCCTCTCCTCTATGAGCTCTGCCATCACCTCAGATGGCTATACCCACCAATCTTTGCCGAATATCGCAGGACATCTTACCATCTCTTCCAAACATTGTTAATTTACCCTTCAATGCATCGTATGAACTTACAAGTTCTTGCTCGATATGCTCCATGATGGTGTCTCATGCTCCCATCTCTCGAATCAAGGAATGTCGTGCGTGGACTGAAATTGCAGAGCTTGGAATGATGTGGGTTGGTTGCGACGTGTACTTCTGGTCTTGCTTTGGGAGAGGCAGAGCAGGCGTTCATGAAAGTTGTGAGTATTGAGTGCATTTCTACCACTTTTTCTCATTCCTCTGTCCATCTAGCTCACTATTTCCGCAAGGGTAAGCCAATTTATAGCCTCCATACGTTATCTGTTAAGTTTCCTCCCTTCTAGTACCCCGCTCTCAGACTCTACACGTCACGCCTCACCGTTCTCTCCACGCGCCTCGCTCACCGCCATCAGAAGGTTTGAAAGTCGCCATATCCAGTCTCTGGCGTCTCCTGACCTACAATCACATCCAAATCAATTCATACCACACCCTTACACGTCGCCCATTCGAACTTCATACACTGCCTAGCCTGCGTGGCAGAAGGTAGAAGCCGCGATGTTACTGTCTACTTCGACTGCGTCCATGTGAACTGGAGCGGGAGTGGTAAAGCGATACAAACAATGCGGAACGCTGCGGAGGAGTTGGAGCCCGTTGGACAGCCGCATATTGTTGTCCTGCTCTGTACCATTATCATCTACCTGCATGACACGGGTTTGTAGATATGTTAGTTGCGGCCGAGACCCCGTTTGAGGCTCTCGATTCGACTATTTAGCCTACTTCCTCACCGTCCGCCAGTCTAGCAGCTGTCACTGGCACCAACATCCAATGGCATTCCAGCTTCAACTATCCACCCCATCCTAGTAAAACTCCGGACGCACCTCCTTATGCTGAGTGTCCTCTTCTACATCTATGCCAGCGACGCGCAAGCCGCATTCACTTGCCTCAAGTCCCTCCACAAATTCCTCGGTACTGGTATCTTGGAATCTCCATCAGGCCTAGCTCAGGTTAGTCCGCTGAAAGGGTGGAACGAGGTAGGTATCGAGGTGTGTTTCTTCCCCTTTACTGCTCCTCATTGCCTTACGTATATCTGTGTAGAACTTCTGTAGACTCTTATTGTAAGGAAGATGACAAGAGGTTCTCTACGCATACGGTTGGTCTCCATCGAATCGTCCGTTCTGCTTTTGCTCTCTTCCGCCAACCGTTTGACGGGTACTGTCCATGGGCACGCGTCAATGGATTGTGTCACTGCGTTTCACTTGTGCCGACTCGCATGTGGATTATTTCACCTTTGTTGAACTGACCAAAATTCGTTTAGAGAGATCTAAATACAGCGGGGGCTTCAGAGTAGTGAGCTATCACGTTCCTTACTTGCCTCAGTAAGATCTCAAGCAAATTGACTGCGGTGGCCAAGAAGCAAAAGGTCTCTCGATGGACACAAATCGTGGGTTATGAGGTCTGGAGGATTTGCAACGGCAAGCTTGTGTTCGTCTGGTATGGAATGGAGTCTGATGGGTTCGATCCTTAGAAAGTCCACGATGGTCGATGATGGGATACGTTGTCAAAGACTAGATCCTAATGAGGCTGTAGATCCACACACACATCAGACGTTCATTTTACATATACTTTGACCAGGTCGGACTAGCGTTCATAGCATTTAACTTGATCATTAGTCGAGGGCTGACTTTGACCGAACTTGGGGGAAGGCGAATTCTAAGATCACGTATACAGCCGAAGAGATGGTTTATTAAGTCCAGAGGACAATGAAACTGTTACGCAGAGCAGCAATGCGGGATCTCACGGGTGGGGCTGGCAAGAGACCAGGCTAGCACTTGTTGCTGTGGGCGGCATTTTGCCATGTACACGGATCAAGCACGGCTGCAAGTGCCACGCGTCTTTTGGGAAGTCATCAAGCATACGTCATCGGCAAACAAAGACATAAATCTCAGCTGAAAACATATATGGAAGGGCTTGAATGCCCTTAATGTCATTCCCACAGTCCTCTCTAGCCTTCACCAATGGGAAAATTCTCTATGACTTCGTTCATCTGGCAACAGCTCTCCAGAGTCCCACCGCCCGAGAGTGTAGATCTCATAGGCAAGACCGTTGTGGTGATAGGGGCCAACACTGGCATTGGGTTCGAAGTATCAAAGCACTTTGCCCTCATGAAACCCGCTCGCTTAATTCTGGCATGTAGAAGCAAATCGAAAGGCGAGATTGCCCTCGAGAGTATGTGCTGAAATTTTCGCCGATCCCAGAATTCATATGCCAACACTCGACGCCAGAATTGAACAAGGAGACTGGATATGAAACAGCTGAACTCTGGATGCTTGATCTGAGCGAGTTTTCATCTGTTATCGCGTTCGCAGACAGATTCGAAAAAGAATGTGGGAGACTGGATTATCTTGTCGAGAACGCTGCAGTGTCGACCAAGACTTATGCCATAACCAAGGATGGCTTTGAGCAAACGTTTGCATGGACATTCTTTCTTCCGTATATTATCCCTTACCTCACTTTCCCTTCACAGAATCCAAGTCAACTGTTTGTCCCTTTTCCTTCTCGCGCTGCGGTTGCTTCCTACAATGATCAAAACTGCAAGCGAGCACTCTACTCGACCTCGGTTGGTGATTGTTACTAGCGAAGTCCACTTCTGGTCCACAATTGCAAACAATCCGAATGGTCTTTTAGGCAGTCACAAGAATATCTACAAGACTCTGAGCAGCGAGGAATATTGTAATAAGAAGTACGCCCTGTCCATTCTCAATAACGTCTCTCGCTTTTCACCTCAAAACATCCCAGTTTCTCTTCTAGATACTTTGATTCAAAGCGTACGTGAACCGGATATTTTAATAATTGCACCCACAATTCACCAGCCCGCAGTCCTCGATATCTTTTTCCACCGCGCACTGGACGAAAGACTCGGTCCCACCTCTCCAGTGGTTGTGAACGGTGTCAACCCCGGTTTCTGCCACTCTGAACTACTACGCGAGGCGTCTGGAATGAGCGCAGTATATATGTGGTTTATGAAAAAGGCGATTGCGCGAACGGCAGAGCAGGGTAGCAGGCAGCTTTTGTACGCTGCTCTGGCAGGAGCTGGCAGTGAAGATGACAAGTTCCGTGGGGCGTATATCTCGGCGACGCAGATTTCGGAGGCCAGTGATTTCGTGCTTGAGTCGCATGAGTTGCAGGATAAGCTCTGGGTACGTTTATCGTATTGGGATCTGTTCGTCTGCGGCGTAAGGCTTATTGGAACGTTGTAGGCAGAAGTCGTGGACATTCTCGGTGAGGTTGATCCGCGTATTGACGAAATCGTCAAAAAGTATCTCGTAAATGGATAGAGTATACCTGCGTTTCCTTCATCTTGTTCGATAAAGATGACATTGTCTAGGCTGAAGCACATTTTATATCTCAATTATATACAATATTATTCTCATGCATATTCAAAGAATCTTTCCCTTGAATCCATGCCTTCCCGCCATCTCAATGCATATCTTCTTCCAATATTAAGCAGATTGCCTTCTGGCGGCTTGTCACTCATACTGGATTGCTAAGACTTCGTGTTATACAACTTCCTGAAACAGAGCGCAGTGACTATGTCACCTGTATTTAGCTTCCGCCACGAGCCGTTGTTTATGTGTCATGGCACAACTGAGTATTCTCTCCATACCGCGACGAGTCTGGTGTCGATAGGGATAAGAGTAGTGCTGCTTCTTCATTTTTGCATCATCTCAAAGACACCATCCGCAACATCGACCTCTGGCAATTGGCATGTTTAGTTCGCACATCCGTCAAAGATACACTGCAAAGTATGCATTGTTGAGGAAAGAAAATCTTGGAAGATTGGAAGTTTCCCCAGTGAACATGCGAAGCCACGACACTTGTTACAGCGAAGGAGTTCCTCCATAGGCTAAAATAAGTCTCTACCCCGATTGTATTCGGAACGACTCAAATGGAAGCATTATACCAAGAGCTAGCTTGGAAGTGGCTATTAGAAAGTCAACGAATATATTCTTTTACACGAGCGGGTTTCTCCTACTTGCATAGTGCAGACCGGAGATGGATCATATAGCACGGATGTTCATCGACTCGACCTTGTGCGATCGTATCATCTTGTAGCCTATCCGATTGATCATAGAATGAGTTCAGATGTTCAGTGATTGCTTGAACAATAGCAGTGAGAGCGAGAATAGTCGTGTGAGTGCAAAAAGTGGAACGACGAACTGCAACCCCAGCTCACAAGGGACTAACAAAATCACTCGACATTCATTCAAGCAACGCAACAGAGGTCCGATGGAGTACAAGACGCGTACAAAGATATTGATCGTGGCTATGACGTCGATCGCGCAAGTACACCTTAAGTTGACGGACATAGATATACTTCGAGTAGTCCTAAGTGACGGTAGCTGATTTTGGAATGAAAAAAACTTGTTCCATTCATGTCTGGGCTCTAGTGAAGTCAGACGTAACACGTCTGCTTACATGTAGGATGAGTTTCTTGAGTGCGAGGTGTCCACACACGGATCATCGGATATTGATGCAATCGAGGGGACAGAACGACCGTACGTGTGCAATATCCCGTCCTAGGGAGAAGGTCAACGAGATAAGAAGGAGACTCAATGAAATAGACCAATGAGTATGATCCATTTTAATCCAATACTCGAGGTGTTGGCAGACAAATGCCACACCAGCTATCGAGCTCCTGCCAAACGACAGTATTGATATAACCTCAAGTTGGGAATTCCTTCAGATTATGCCGAGTATCCATCGTCCACTCCATTATTAGGTATGTCGTAGACAGGAATCCTCTGGACACAAAGGTGAATGTCCGTAGTTCAAAGATCTGCAATGCAAAGAGGACGATGAGCACGGGGTTCGACAGAGATAACGGTCTCGTCACCACCTCTGCTGGTCTAGGGCCTACTTTGTGTCACGATGCTATCTCCTTTCCATGTAAAATATCCTTTATTGTCAGGTCATTTTGGTAAATGCTTGAAGAAAGAGAGACCATTAGTGCGCAAGAATGATACAGATGAAAAGGTAATAGAAAAACGAAAACGTTGGGGCCATGACTAGGCACAGAGAAAGCAGAACAGGAGTATTCTCAAACAGCTCATAGAACCAGGGTTTCTCATTTATCCATCCACGAGTCAAAACTTGCATTCAAGTTCGCGGCGGCTCGACACAGTACTGGCGAGCCAAAGATATGGCAAGAAAAAAATCGGTGGAGCAACTTCAGTCCGTCCTACATCGTTTTATAACGTGAATACCCATCCAGCTTCTACGTCATTTGCCTTAGGCGCAGTCGGAGGTGGGCGTTCTAATGTGGGATCACGTGATGTAGAAATAGAGGGAGGAGAAAAAAACGGGAATTTGTTCACCTATTTACTTGAACGTCTGCTTGCAATCTTGCCGGTCAAAATAGGGAATCTCGGCTTCCAGGATGCTGATCTTGCCCCATTTTTTGTTGGAACAAACAGACGTTGAAGAAAAGGGTGTTAGTATGCGTGGTGAGAAGGATGAGACAAGAAAAGAAAGGAGGGACGAGGGCAGCAGTAGGTATTGATGTAGAAGTAGGTGCGGTTGAATTCCCGGGTGCTCGAAAGGAATGGAACAAACGATTTGAGTGCTCACGAAACGCCCTTCAAAAAATCTCAAACCAAAATTTGTCATTGCTCGACACGTCCGAGTGTGAGTCTCTCGTTCAAGGATCTACATCGTTTGAGTCGTGCCTATTTCGGTGGAGTTTGAGAAAAGGAGAGGTTACTCATTACATCCCGTTCATCTTCGCAAGGAATGATTGGGATCGCGATGGGAATGATTGAAGGATGAAGAGTCACGAGCCCGGTTTCAAGAAGAAGGACACAGGTTCGTATAGATGAGTAGCATTGTATGGGAGAACACTGGAAGTGAGAAGTTATGCTGATGAGATACAACAGGGTATCAGCATGCGTGATTGGACGATACTCACCAACTGAACTTGAAATGAGAGAAAAACCAAGTTCAAAAATGTACTATAAGTCAAGGATATAGGTCTAGCAGACAGAATGTGATTGGACGATACTCACCAACTGAACTTGAAATGAGAGAAAAACCAAGTTCAAAAATGTACTATAAGTCAAGGATATAGGTTTAGCAGACAGAATGCATGGGGTGTATATGGAGGGCCACCAGAAGGAAAGGATTTGGCAGATTCGCGTGGCAGATTGTGGGTCCACACGTTGGCAGATTGTGGGTTATTGACGTTTATGAGCAGATTGGTTCGACTTTGTTCTCGGACCATCGGGCATCCGACTTATACAACCGCCTCTCCCGAGCTCGACATCGTAAAGGGGTATCTTTGTTGCCTCGTAAGCCCATTTCCTATTCAGGAAATTTCTGCATCCAAGACGTATGAGGTCTCGAATTACGCATCGAATTCTGCCTCTCTCCTCGCGTCTGGATACCCAAATATCGAATTGGGAGGTCTTTATGGCAGTTTTGCCCGCAGGATAGGCCATTCCTTCTTCCCTTTCATTCGCCTCCCTGTCATTGTTGAACATGGTTTGAATTAATTTCTGCAGATATTGTCACGCAAGGTATCATAACTTGGATAGAAGGCTTTCTCAGATATCTATCCTGTTATGTCGTCTAACTTTGAGCCTCAAAGGAGAAGAAACGATTGATATTCGACACAGATAACTTTGTGAGGTCCAATAGTCGCCCTTATTGTATGTTGAGGAAATTATCCAGGTCGAAAATTCGGACCAAGTAGTGATGCAAACTTGCGGCGCCAACAACATCTACAGAGCGTGGAGGGGATGGGAGGTAAATAGTTATCGAATCTAGTACGGTGATACCACATCGGGGACTTTAAGCGCCTGGTACTCCTTCTCAAATAACCCTCGCCGACTCTGCCACTTTTCATCTCATTATTTTGCCCCCACCTTACCTGTTTTGGAAACTGCTGAAGGCTTGGTTACCCAGAAAAGTAGCACGCAATCAGGTGAATCATTTCAATACGTATCTAGATACTGTGTCATCCTTCTCATGATTCCAGACATCAAGTCCGTCTGCTATACTACATTGCATCCTCGTCTGATCCATTTCTAGAACGTACTGGTTGAAGATTTCCTGTTCTTTGTGGCATCGGCACTTGTTGAGTTACCAGCTGTCCTGGTGTCCTAGCTAAATTGTCCTCCAGTACTGAATAATGATTTGGTTTTCACTCAGTCAGACGAAATAAATTGCTACGATATGCAATCTCGGAAGAGAATTCACCACTTCTTGGGATCAGTCATGACCCGTGTCGATATGAAACAAATATTGTGGTACACGTGTACAAGAAGACAGAGTCAACGAATCAGGTCGTTCCAGCCGTCGAAACAAGGCGTATAAAACGTTAGAGAGGCATTCCCCCGACATGAATGCACCCTATAACATGATACCTGCGCGATCAATGTCAAGTTCAGCCATGCAAAGAAAATGTGATCACGCTCACCATGATCGGCCATCATAGGCGAGACCACAACCATGATCGATCCTTTGTGGTCCTCGTCAACAGGACTAAGTCTCTAAAAATTACCAGCGTTTCAACAAGACGATTTATACGACGTTAAGAATGCCTACTTCTCTGACTCGGAGAGCATGGAGGTGACCGCCAATAGGTTTATACGGATGGTACTTGCACGATCGAAGGGCACTGTAAACCTGAGAGGGTATTTTTCCAGGCGAAGGACAATCCAGCGGACTGGAACTATGAATTGGATGGATTCCCAGCCTGCGCAAGGCATTGTTTCGAGACTGAACGAAGCGGTCCATGTAATGCATAGATAATGAACAACGAAGTCTTTGACAGTCGACGTGCCTTTGTGGAATATATCACCGGCTTATCCTTCCCACACAGAATTCGGACACTCCCGATTACATTTCAGATGATTTGCCGTGGAGCTTCTAGTCCGATGGAAATGTTGCCTGACCGATTTTGTCAGGCTGATCTCCCTTTTAGTGAGGACATTCGGAGCGGAGACATACAGCTTTCCTTCTCATCGATCAAGCCTGAGTGGAAAAGAAAGTAAGACCAGGTGAATTCACACGGGTGGACTTGAACAGATGTGACATGATCATGTACCACCTTGTCAACATGATCATGTCCTACCTTGTCAAATTCACAAGGATGGATATAGAAGATTCCGTCTTGGTGCTTCGACTGTGGCGCCAATTGCCGGAAATGAATCCCCGTGCAGTTCCCTGTGTGCTTCCAAGAATGTAACGACGGGGAACTTATAGGATCTGTCCATATTCCATAGTTTTGGTCGAGAGCCAATCAAGCCCTTCGGTATCACCAGCTAAAGATGGTCCTTACCGGTGCAGTGAGAAGATGCCTCTATCTTCACCAGTTTCTCTCAATGTCATAACAAATGTTTGGCACAAGGTGCACGATGTTTTCAACGAAGTGCTTTCTTTGAGCCTCTATCGAAGACCGACGTTGACGAGACTTTTTGCGTCCACAGTCCGACTCGGATTCATCGGCATGAGAATAGGGGCAGAGGCTCCGTCTGTTTCGACAAGAAACATGATCTAGCAAAGACAATAAAGACTTTTTCGTCACACATCGTAGATAATAGTGATCGTTCTATGATCCGGAGGCACCATCTACACTATGTAAGGTTAGCTGAGAATGTGAAGGCAGGGTCTTCAAAGAACGCGCTTCCATTGGCGTGGGAAATCCACAAAACATCATGCACCAGACGAAGGCCGCCGAAGACTTTTAAGGGTGTATGGTCAACTTCCTGTAACGGACGCCCATGATGGCCGTCGCGATCTTATCAGTATCGCATAGATACTGAAGTCAACCAGGGTCGATCGAGCGGCAGTTGGGAGTCGTCGACGACGCCCGGAGAATCGTGATGCACAAGAGAGCAATCACAAGATACAATAGAAGAACACGATGAGCGAAAAAATATTGATCGTCATTATATTCTTGGTAGAGAACTATGTGGTCGAGACGGGATGAAGATATTTAGAATAACAGGAAACTCGGGAAAGATCTAGAAGGATAGATATGGGTCAGTGTAGGTAAAAATGATAGATTGCATCGTCTCTCAATATGAAAGAACTTGGAGAAAGATCAAACGATGAAGGGACAGAATGACAGAACGACTAATAGTGCTGCAACAAGCGACGAAATACCCAAATACCTATGCGCGGCTTCCGGCTCGCGACAAAGATTTGACCCGGCACAGTTTGAACGAAGATTGAGTCAAGGAGTGGGATCTGGCGGACCTCAATTTCGGTGTAGCAGCAGGGTTGGTTCTTCAACGTTTTATGACACGAATATCCTTCCAGCTGTCGATGCCGTCGCCCATAGCCGACTTGAGCCCATGCAACCATGACATTGACAAGTGATGTCGAGTTCGAGAAAGAAAAAAAAAACCGAATGCAAAGCCAACACCAGAAAAAACCACGAAATTATCAAGGAAAAGGCAGGAAATCGGCTCGATGTTGAAGGATGCGGTGCGGCCATGGATGTGATTTGACCGCGGTCTGTCCTTTGGAGTTATGGCTTCGAGGATGTCGATTATGCATTGTTGTCAAAGCAGGAGCACGAGAGTGCTAAGGATGAACGGCGTTAGTATGTGTGGAGAAGGGCATGATAAAAAACGGAGGAGGGAAGGGATGGTGGTGTGTTTCGATGCGAACGAAGGCATTTTCCCAAGAAGCGGAATACAGGGGATCAGATACTCACGCGCATGCAGTGCCTTCTGAGTCAACAGATCCCAAATCGGAAAGATGATCATTGCTCGACGGATCCTGATGTACCGCCGCCGGCACCTCGCAGTCCTTGCTGTTGTTTGAGAACATCCATTGCATGAATTATACCTATTTTCGTCCCGTCAGAGACTCTCGCTGAAAGTTTGATCAAAAAAAGGGAGTTACTCATTAGATTCAGTTCATCGTCACAGGGGGAGGAATAAGCTTGTCATGATAAGGTGAATGCGCGTAGAAAAACCATGCTCCAAGGATTAACCTATATTGTGGGAAGCTGGCAAAAGTCGATCTCGAATTTGGCACGGATTGTGTGTCAAAATGGCCGGTCCGGACTCCGGGCTAACCACCATGACCATCTTGCCACTAAACCTCTCCCTCAACATTAACAATGACTCGAAATCGGTTTCAGGGTTACGGTACTGTCTCTACTTATAAATACAGAAAACAGCGTCTTTGCCTTTGGTATATGCATGAAGCTGAGTGTTTTGGTTGAACCCTCGACGATTCATACTGGTCCTGGTCTCACGGATCTGTGTTCCCGTTTCCATCCTCGGGTAGTGTCTCTAGAACCTCTTCACTAGCTTTTGTGTGCTCTCATCTATCCGAGAACTTCATCATGTTTTTCTGTTAGTAACCTTCTGCGTCCATCTTCATACATACTTGATCCCCAATCAGCTGTTGAATTATAGATCGAGTTACGATGTTCTGTAGTAGATGTTTACGTACGTACGTACCTATGTCTTCTGCCTATGTTGTTTGATGAGCTTCGTTCTTCATTATCTCTCTTGTCGTCGATCCTTGTCCTATTCACAGATATAACACGGACAAAAAGTATAGCCTTTCACTCATTTTCAGCTTGATTGATATTTATCCGGTCTTCAGCATACACCTGATGCAGTTGGCAACCGCGGGCAGATGTCTAGGGCTCGACGTCATTGTCATCAAATTAGAACATGATGTTCAGACCTCTGTCCACGCAGTTACCCCAACAGATCACGACTGTAGGCTTTCGAATCGAGTTTCCTAGAATCTCCCTTATCCCCAAAATATGTCAACTGTTTCAACCTCACAAGAGCTAGAGTGGACGGCCGATTCTCTTCCCTCTGCCTGTTGTTATCCCAGCGGGAAGTAACCATGTTTGAGGACAACACAATCAGAGGTATCCACAAACAAAATATCAAGTGTTGTTAGGTTAGGAAGAGGATGATCATCAACATCCTTCTCGTAATTCGACGTCAGATGTTGAAAGAACGGGTCTGATTGAATCGACGAGGTTCAAAGACCTGAGTTCGAGAGCAAGGCATTTGCAGGAAAGTGAGGTAACTTTCCTACTGTGAACTCTCTGGTAATTCTATTCTATTCTGGCATCTTAACATCCTAATATAGCCGAGATAAGTGAGATTGCAATTGCGACCGTTCGCACAGATGATAAACAGCATAGAAAGTGGATCTTGATGTGAGGCATAAGAGTCCTGGAATAGGTAAAGCGTGCGGAGTGAAGGTAGAAAGAGGTGATCCAGGAAGACTCTTGCATTCGGACCGTACTCGATATTGAGTATGTGGACGGCGGGAAAGATTACAACCAAAAAGGGAACAGCGTTCACGGGAAAGAAAGTCCGGAAGGACACCATCTCGATCACTGAACAAGTTTGAATGAATTTAGGCTTTCGTCGTCAATTTTAGGCATTCGTCGATACCTATCGTAATGGACCGGAAATGGTTCCAGAAAACATTCGCAATGTCCGAAAGGAAACATTTCCAATCGATTGTAGCAAGATTGTTTAGCGATGCTAGTTTTGGGATGATGCAGCGTTGACCTAAATACCAGCTGGAGTGATGAACTGAGATCGTAACCGGTGCCACTTGAGTTCGAGCAAGCATCAACTCCGAAAACATACTTGTATCCAACCAAAAGGATAATCCCTCCCAGCGATCATAGTAGAGAAGAGGAGTTTCTGCACCGAATACGAATATACCCGGGACTGGAAATTAAGCGATAGGGGACAATTTCGCGAACGCTTCAGCAAGATTTTGAGAATTGCGAGCTTCTTGTACGAAAGGTTTGTATCAGTGGAGGGGCAGAACCTGGAATCGAAGAATAGGCAGAGACAATGTGATGTCTCTCCAAGAGTGGCAGATCCGGCAGAAAAGCATGGGTGGATTATCTTTGTGGATTCGCAAGGCAACACCTAATTCTTGGCAAACAGAAACAATGAGTATTTCACAAAGTATCTCTGGCGGAAGGTGACAAGAATGCTGTTCAATGTCACATGCGCACCAAAGGTTTGTCTATTTGCATTGATGGTCTATACGTTCTAGTACCAGGAAGCGAAATACCTACGTGGTCACCGGTCATGTTTTGTTTCATAGGGAATATCGAGTATGGGTATGGGGTACAAAGTTGCCGTTCGGAAGCACGATGAGAACGTGAGGGAAGTGGAATGACACAAGGCCACAGAAAACGAAGAAACAAGAAGTGATTGAGGGTAACAACAGTGGAGTGAATCAGAAGGATGGTTCGAATTGATTAACACGGTTACGACGCTGGCCTCGCCCGCATTGCTAATGGTCCAGCTGATATCACTGGCATCATCTGTCCCTCTTGATCAAACTGTACGAAGAAAGATGGTTTGAAAAGGGCTGTGGGCCCCTGACATCAGGAACCATCACGATTTCACGTTGGATTGACGTCGTGTAAGTCGTGATTCTGATACTGCTGATCCTCCTTTCCTCTACCTGCTCAATCTACCTCTGCCAGATAAGCTTGAGATTTTGAGCTCAAAGGAAAGAAATCACGAGCAGAGATACAATGGGGCATGCCGGCCTGTATTAAGCTTCAGTTCGTGAGGAAGCTCGTTGAGATCAAGGATCAATCTGATTCAATCACAATGGGTGGCTTGGTCACTCGTATCAAACTTGCCCGTGCGAGCATGATACCAAAGCTGGATCTGAGGAATCAAATACAATTTAAAAGGACGTCTGGTATCCCACTGTGGAGGTAACTTGGGAACCCCCAGCCAATGATGTCGAACTCGGATAAGGTTTACGCACCATTTGTGGCAGGCATGTAGCTTCGGATGAACCTATGCCCCCAACCTCTCATTCTATTTCGTCTAGGATGTATGACCAGCTTTGCGTACGGAGCTCTATGTGCGAAATCTGTTCTTCGCCTGACTTCCCGTCTCAGACTTTTTGGAATTACGTGCTCACAAACAGCATTTTACTTCCGTGCATATCCTAAAGATCACAGGTTTCTGAAGATACTTGTGAGTCGTCACGTTTACTTGTAGATCTATCAAAGGACATTTCACCTTGGCAGGTGGCATTTCTCTTGTGAGTTTGCTTTCATCGTCATTTTGTCACGGGCTATTGTGACACGTATAAGCATCCTGGAGGTTGTACATGTTGTATTTCTCGCGCAAGCATTGCACCATGGCTACATCACATCGAAGAGCCTCATAGGACTACCAACAGAACCAGGACTGATCATTGATGAGTGAGCAGTGCATTGACATCGCGCTTGAGGAAGTAGGTTAATTATCCTCTTAGACAAACAGCAGTACGTGGACTGAATTGATACGTTCAATATAAGCACTAAAGAAATGGGTGGACGGTTTACAGCTTTCTATAACAACAACCGTATGTATGCATTCAGTTCCTGGGCCGCTTATGTGTTCACTCTAGTAAACTAGATCATCTTGACAGCTTTAGTTCAATTGTGTGTTCTCATCCATTCGGCTCTAGGTATGTCATCGGACCTAATCATACATACTTCCTAGCTTCTATGCATGGAGAATATACCAGCGTCAGAGGAATCATCTCGCTCATTATCCCTCGCTTTACTCGGCACTTTCCAGTCAGCAAGAGTCACTACTATCAGAGGCTCATTGTTCTTGTTATTGTATGCGCCATTTCAACCCGATTAATATCTCTGAAAGCCTTAGATTGTTTCTCAGGTCGCAACCTCTCTTGGCGAATTCTGTAAGTTGCCATCTTCATTACACAGTCCCTGTCTGTGGACATTGACCTTCTTACAGGTTCTGCATTGAGTAAGACAACCTTTTTTTTCACTTGGGTCTTAATGTAGATTCATGGTCCATCTTTTAGTAACGAATATTTTCCAGTTGGTGTTCAACAATTTATAATCTCACGTCACCAGACATCATGATGATCTTGAATACTTTGAACAGATACGGCTCTCCCCTACTGGACAGCATGAGAGAACCATTGACAAGTGTAGGTCGAACCAAGTCTTTGAGATGTAGGTTCAATTGATAGCCATGATAGAAATCTCTCTCAGTTAGCCTGGCCCTGTCTATCACCTGCGACGTGACCATAAGCCTATCGCTTGCCTATTTCCTAAATAGGATGCGCAGCGGATTCAGAACGTATGTTTAATTTCTGCGGATCCTTCAACATATCGCAAGCTTGACTTGTATTTACTGTTACACAAGGTCTGAACATGTGATTAACCGTCTAATTACGTTCAGGAAAGTTCCAATCAACCCATCTGTCTGAGGAATTGTAATTGAGTAGGAACCAATAGTATAAGCATTGGGCTTTTGACAAGCGCAGTTGCTGCATGTTCGCTCCTTGCAGTGAGTGATATTACTGTATATATCTGCCGTGTGTTTTCTACTGATTTTTACTTTAGTTCTACCTGGCTCCTGCAACGAGTCTCCTTTATTCCTGTATGTCTTTAGCGAGCTATACCTTTTACCTTTACGTTTATATGAGTATCTCTTTCGCCAGTTTTTATCGTGGTCAACGGAAAATGTTGGCGATGTCATGTACACTCAATATCCTCCTTTGCTGAACTAATTTCTTGTGCAACAGTCTACGTCAATTCTATGCTGGTAAGCATGCTACTATGCTCGCACGAAGTACCTTACAGCATGATTACGATATGTAGGTCATGTACGTGCACCTCCGTTGTCTCATGAAAAAGTTACTCATGTTACGACTAATGTGCTAGGTTGAACTCTCGTGCAAAGATTCGCGGACTATTTCAGGGAATACAAGCATTCTCGCTGGAAGACCACACTACCCGTTTAGCACATGTTTGAAAGTCTTATCCTGTCTAGCAAAAAAATTGCAGATCATCTGGAGAAAGTCAAGTGAAAATACGTATTTGCAACAATCCAGAGCTCAGTCTCCTACATAGTACTTGCCTCTATAAATCGGTCTTTTAATCCAGTAGACATATCTGGAGAACGAGAGTGAACAGGGAGCGGAGAGTCTAAGATGAACGAAACGGAACTAAACAATAAACATGTGCCTAAACCTCTTTTGTAACATGCACAATCTCCGGGACTGAGCAATACTCCCTGATTTACAGGAAGTCATGTTCAAACAAAATGCCATAGAATACTACGAATGAGCGATGTTGGGAGATGAGATGTTTGCCAGCGACTGAGAAAAGAACTTTGAGATTTCTTCAAACGGCCGAGATACGGAGAAGGCATGAGGGGCGATGTACCATCACTCGTCCTTGAATACCTCAGGCCCAGACGACACCAAGATACAGATCAACACTTTACCCGATCAAACAGTCAAATTCTTGAGAAGTTGATATGTCCTTGTACCTGAGGATAATGGTAGAG
This sequence comes from Termitomyces sp. 'cryptogamus', assembly GCA_020091625.1. NCBI lineage: Eukaryota > Fungi > Basidiomycota > Agaricomycetes > Agaricales > Lyophyllaceae > Termitomyces > Termitomyces sp. 'cryptogamus'. Next base: position 29,980 of record JAGYZC010000005.1, read on the forward strand.
AGGGACGAAGGTATTCGTGCTGAAAAAGTCGAGAGTCTTTCGATTTCATACGTTGAAAACATGTCAAAGTACATTGGTATGAAATATGCGCACCCTATCACAAAGGGGTCTGTCGCGTCTGTGTTTATGTCGCGTTTGTGCTGATACCTTTAGTCTGTCTCCGGACACGACTGGGGCTAGGATTGCCTGTTGAGGTATCGATCGCTGAAACACAACTTGTTAATTGTCCTTCCCTTTCTATTCCTTGGGCAAGAGTGACTTATTCCCTTCACGAGGGGGAGACTCCGTATCTTGAGAGAGGACGACCGTGAAGGCAGTTTGTAATCCTAGCGCAAGAAACTTAAAAACATGCTTTACGCACATCTGTAGATTACACTTCAATCGCTTACATGGCATCGAACACGTACAAAGCACGGTAGACATCCGCAATCGAGAACTAAGAATTGGAAATCTAGATGTCTTTCAACTCGAGCCGCATCGATAATGCGTCCTCTCCATCGCCATCTACATCACCGCCAGGACCATCAGCTCATCATGAAAGCAAAGAAACAGACAGAAAATCTGAACTCACAATACTTCTTCTCGACCTTGGCAACCTCAAACCCAAGCGTGTCTCTATATAACCCAATCGCGGCCTTATTACTCTTCCTGACATGCAACGACACGTACTCAGCCTTATAGATTTCCTTCATCGCTTGTTCTGCTCCCTCTAACAGTTAGCATCGACTCTTCGAGACGAAAATGAAACGTACGAGAGAGAATCATCAATTTTTTCGCAAGCCCCAACCTACGATACGATCTAAGTACTGAAATTGAATTGACGTGCCCATGTACGGGTTGTGGTTCGTTTTCGTTTTCGTTTCGTTCTTCTCTGTACCCACCACACGCAACGTATCAGCCCTCGCGAGAAAACAGCAGGTGGAGGGGAGAGACACGTACATTTTCGCAAGCACGTACCCCACGATTCTCCCCTTATGATCCTCGGCGACATACGAAATTTGCGGCCATGTCATCGCGTGGTATATCCCTACACCACGCATACAAATACAATCAACAACCAGTATTTTGCGCTCGAACGTAGAAGAGAAGAGAACGTACAAAATTTCATCACATAGTTCTCAGGCAGGTTTTGCAGATTCGCGGCCTGCATACCCATCATGTCATCCACCTGAATCCGTCATCAATATTGAACAGGGTCCACGATATTAAACCGTACCACTGAAATCCACAAGCCGAACATGAGATTGGAGATATAGGAGTAGATAAAAGCACGGACCGTACCCTCGCCAGTCTTATGTTCATTTTGGTAAGTAATTGGGGTTCGGGAACAGGGTCAAATGAGAGGGAGATGACGATAGTTAAACTTGCCGTGGGGATACAAAATCGATCATATTTTGTAGAAAGTATTACATAATTATGTACTTGGCATATTTCACGTCAAATATTCGCTAACTCGGCGCTTACATCTCTAGTCCTCACTTGGTAATCACTTTTCGAATGGTTGTTACAGATCAGCCGCACTACTCACGAGTTGGAATGTTCATCTATAAAATCATTTCCAAGTACGACATACACATTTTGTGACGCTAGGTAGTAAGTACTACATCTGATTCTCTTGCGCAAGTTTCATTTGACAGCATGATTCGTGAAAACGAAATCGCATGACACCGCGAATATTCAGATATTCAAGACAACTAATGATCCCAGAAGGAAAAAAAAAACAATGTGATTTTAGCATTGTCATGATGAGAGGGAGATTCGAACTCCCGCCCCCGAAGAGACCAGATCCTTAGTCTGGCGCCTTAGACCGCTCGGCCATCTCACCATATTATCGGCTTTCCAATTTAGTAATGTAGGATTTTGAATCGTCTAGTCGGGACACCGTGGATTCAGAAGGGATCAAAGTATATAAAATTTGGCAGCTGCGTTATCAACATGGACCGGACGCCGTTGCAAGTAACTCAAGGACTAATATCGTGACATGAGACTAGAACGAGGCATTGGAGACGTTAGTAATTAGAAAGGTCCAATGGGTAGCCTTCGAGGAGTATATCGAAAGCCTATTGGCACGCGTAAGGACCTCGGTACGGTTACGACATTTACGGTAGGCATGGACTCGAGTTGGACTGTAGTCTAAGAAGGAAAGGAGAGCGTCCGTGGAGCGAATCTCCTTGAGATTTAGTGGACAACGGGTATATATCCCAGCTGTAGCGTTGAGAGAAAGTGGTTTGATTACAACAAACTAGACACAGGGATTTTTACGGTGGAGAATTCGAAACCAAAACTGGATCGGCCCGGAGACGACTCCCTGACCAAATACTGCCACACAACGCGGGTGTCTTGACAACGGACAGGCCAGAGACTTCTTTGACTTTTCTTTTTTCGTCGACTATGTTCCTGCCGTCATACAAATTGCCACGGACTTTTTTCCATCTTGTTCTTTCAGCACACCCGTAACAAACGCGTGTCCCATCTTATAACGCTCAGTAGCTGTGAACTGATCTGAAAAAGCCCCCGCACGCGTCTCTACTTTGTGTTGGACTTATTTGGGATCTGGAAATTGCATTACGAAGTTAACATACCTGATATGATGGCTGTTGCATCATACAACGAAATATCATGTACGTCCTCCCATTCCTCGCTCGAACTTTGACCTGATCATTGTCTTTTTTCAGCACCGCACTCCCATCATCAGGGTACGATCTTGAACACTTTACCGTTGATCAACTCGTTTCTTATTGTTATCTGCCCAGGATCTACTACGATCTCGACTAACGTCAATTTACCAGGTGAGTGGAAAATCTCGTGTGACTATCACTCGGGTCAATATCTATGGTATTAACATTATCCTACAGATGACCTTGAACGTCGCCCGCTTTCTATCTGTCTCGATATACCACCATCATCATCACCGTTTCCATCACCCTCGTCGTCGTTCTTATCACCTCCTGTCCTAGGCAACCATGAGTTTGCGATGCGCCCGCCGCCTACAGGAAACTCGGCACGCAAAGGAAGTTTAGTCTGCGGTGGAAATGTGAACGCGAATGGGACTTTGAACGGGGACAAAGAGGAAGGGAAGATGTCTATCTATACAGAGCCAGCGAAGTCGATCGAGTCGCCACCATCTGAGTCGCAGACGATTTACATACCACCGACGACCGCCATACCTTCCACGGTGCCAACACCAACACCTGCCCCACAGCCACTGGCTGCCGATTCCAATGAACTTTTACGACCTCCAGCGACACCCACACATTCTTTCATCTCCACTACTGCAACCCCATATACAACGATCCCCTCGCCCGTCCCGTCGCCGTCCACGTCCACCAGCACCACACAAAGCAACCCACCGATGCCAAACCGACACGCCCCTCCATCCCCCGCCACATCCCATCGTCTATCTTCCATGTCAACATTCTCCACCCATTCCCACACCCCCGAGTCATCCACCACCGTCTCCCGCGCCGTCTCCATCCACCGCTCCCCACGTACATCAGCAAGTATGAATCAGCTCACCGCGGCAGAAACTGTGAAAATTCAAGACCCAATACCCCGAGCGCTTATACGCGTCCGGGATTTTGCATTCGACAAGATGGATGAGCGGTTCTGCGGGGCGGGTGCGCTTGCTCCACGAGCGAATCATCTGGCGATTTTGCATCGGAAGCTTGCGGGACTGCCGGATGATGACGACGAAGAAGAGGCGGGTGGGAGTGAATATGATGAGCACGATGTGGATGTAGATGAAGTGTGGGAGGAGATGGATTCCGATCGTGACGGTGGGAATGAGGATGAGGGCTTCGACGGTGAGGAGGAGGAACCGCTGTATCCGGGCCTGTATCGTGCGATGTATGCGTTTGAGCCCGAGGGAACGGGGGAGATGGCGTTGGTGGAGGATCAGATTGTGCGTGTCGTCGGAAGGGGCGGGGGTGTAGGTTGGGCGGTCGTGGTTGATGAGAGTACGGGAATCGATGGGGATGGGGAGCCGAGGCATGCGTTGGTGCCCGAGAGTTATTTGGAAATGTTCAAATTGGATTGGGAGAATGAGAATGAGGAAAAGGCGTGAGTGGTATGCCATTTCGTCTCTTTTTTTCCCTTTTTTTGAAATTCACTATCCCGAACTCATGTTACATTTTTGTACTACCACTGTTTGCAGGGAACAATATATTTCGAGCCAAATCAATTTAAGAGTGTGATGAGAATATCTGATAGATCGCCATAGAAGGAGTAATATGAATTGATTCACAATGGTATTTTAGAGGCCTCTGTGATAATATGATCATATATATATATAAATCATGATACTTTTTATGAGGTTTCTTAGAATTTTTCTTTACTATTTAAGATAGGTACCAAACAAAATCTTTCCATGCTTTGTAAATGAAAGGAGACGAATATTTGATCATCCTTATAAGATTTTTGTTAGATGAATTCCAAATATAAGGTCTTTGTCAAATAAATTTCTTCTCCAACTAGAACTTATTTGACAAAGATCCTAAAATGGCTAATCAAATAATTCTTTCCTCTTCTTCACAAACATATCTTGTCAAAGATTTAGATATTTTTGTATAGTCTGATCTTCAGTATCAAAGAAAAGCTCCTTGAAAAATATTATTATTTCCTTATTGAATTTTTATTCAAGATTAATGTCAGGGGACTACTCTTACCAGGCCTTCTGATTGTTTTCTTTATTCTGAGCCTGCTGTTCATTGCCAACTTCCCATCTTCCTGTCACAAGTACCTTCAACAAAGGGCTATCTTTTGGTTATATTTGTACATGGTCACTTGCTGTGAGTCTGGAGATTGAGGCCATTTACATTGGATTTCTGTTTTTGGATCAGATTCCAGATTGGGTTTTTGTTGAATGTTTTTTCCAGAGGCCCTGGAGTAAATCTTCTGAACACTGGCATTGGGAATCCTTAGACCTGTTCTTTTTGGATCTCTCTCTGCCAGATGAGTAGCTAGAAATCTAGAACTTCTTATAGATTATGAATAGACTTTGAATCTCCTTCTGCCAGTTGTGTGATTGAGCCACAGCCTCCTGAGGTCACCCTTACAGGGGAACAAGTGTCTGGATTTGGTCTGGGTACCCCCTTTTGATTGCTTGAGTTTTTTGTTTGGTTTTTCTAAGGGTTTCTCCCCCACCAGTGTCTTGCTACTCCATATGCTCCTCCTATGACCCAACTAACCCCTCCAGCATCTCCTCCTAATGCCCCCAAAACAATGCCTGGAGTCATGTGTTGTCCTTGAAAACACAGGTCCAACTTACTCAAGCTTATCTTACCTCCTCTCACTGCTGAACTCATCAGACTATGTCAAACCACTCAAGCAGTCACTGCTGGCAGCCAATAGTGTTTTCTAAGGAAAGACTGAGAAAGAAACCCTGTTACACCATTCTGAAAAATGTATTTCCAATGGAAAAAGGCTCTTAACAATGGAAAAAGTCTGTCATAGAAAGGGTATGACAGGTTTTCTTTTCCATTTTTTTCCAATGGAAACAGGTTTCATTGCTAGCAATGAATATCTCTCTCCCACTAGACCCTCCTGGAACATCTCCCCCTTGCTCCTACTCTTCCTCTTGAGCCCCCAGCAGCTGTAGGAAGGTTCTTTTCTGCACCTAGCTCAGAGTTTTCAGCCTCCTGTTCCAAACTTCCTTGCTTTGTGCTGCCTAACATATTTAATGGGGACTGTAAGGTTGGGAAATGTTTCCTTCAACTCTGCATCATCTATATCCAGTTGAGCAGTGAAGCTTTATGTGGTTTCTCTCTCTCTCTCTCTTCACTTTGACTTCTAATTCAGCATCCATGCCTTCACCCTCATTTTTAATAGCTCTCTGCTCTAGCATCTCTTTGTATATAGCAACTCTCTTCTCTTTGGCATTCTTGCCTTCACTGTCCTCTTTATTGCTTTTATAATATTGCTTAGCCTCATTTCTATCACTCTCCTTGACTCTATCATTGTCTTTAGGATTCTTTCTAGCTGCTCCTCCAACTTCTCCTCAAATACTTTGCAGTCCACATCTTAGAAGTTCTACTTCTTTTCCACCTTTCACTATTTTATTATTGCTTCAATTATAATGGATAATAGGGAAGTGATCTACTTTAGGACACTATACTTCACATTTGATCACTTAGTTCTGTAAATAGTTAAGCAGAAATATATTGTCCAATCTAATGAAATTTCTGATGCTATTTGCTTGAAATACATTGTCCAATCTAATGAGATTTCTGATGCTATTTGCTTCTAGTGTTGGAATGCCTAGCTACAGAGTCATCATTATTTGTTTGCCATTAGAAGCCTGATGATTTCTCCTGCCACATTGAGGTTCTGGTAGAAGGTGACTATTATTTGGATTGTCCCACATTGAATAGTGTCTATTGAAGTTACTACCTGTAAGGGGACAGTTTTATTTAAAACTGTTTGACTTAAGCTGACTCTAAGAATGATCCATTATTTTATATTATTTGACATACTACTTATTATTCTCTACATTCTTTGGTTCCCATTAGTTGCCTTCCACAAATTACATACTCAGATATTACTCAGTATAAATCATTGTTAGTCATGCTGCCTTATATACTACAGCTTAATGAGTAGTATAATATGAGTCATCATTACTAGCAATGTAGTATATAGGATGGTCTGCAGAGTAAGATAGCCTCAGAATGCCTCAGAATGAATAATAGCAGTGTTGATCAGGTCTATCTATTTGACTGACTGTAAAGGCTTCTAAAGTTGCCCCTTAATTTAGCTTGCTGCACTTGCTTCTTGCTGAACTCTTAGTTGCTTTGCTTATGGGCTTAGTTAGCTAGAACTACTTGCTTCAGCTCTTTGACTCTCACTTGCTACTTGTGTTAGCTTGTTTTATTAGGTCTATACTGTAGAGTGTGCCTTGCCTTAACACTAATCTATATGTCCTTCCCATTTATACCCCTTGATTATCTGCCTTCTTTACTGCTTAGGTCTGCTTCAAGCACTTTTAAGGACTTCAAGTGTTCACATAGCAACTATTTGCTAATCAATATCATTACTCTTGATTTCCTTACTTCTTCTTTCTTGTGATCTCTAAAATATACCAGCTGCCACTGACATATTGTTTACAACTATTTGTTAAAGTGATAATATGGTTCCTGTAAACATATAATGTCAATATTATCTTTTATTTAAAACTGCATGTTGAGTCATTAGAAACTTGTTCATGTTTTTTTTGCCAAAATATGAGTCTGTATGCTTGTGGTCTGCCCAGTTTATTTATTGATTAGTTGATAATGATTTACACAATTCTATCTCATACTTCATCAGCTTGTTCATAAGCTTATTAATCTTCTAACTGAGTGCTAATAACTTTTCTAAGGATTGTATTCTCCCTGCTTGCATTTTAGGAACTTACAGAGCTGCTTTTGCTTTTTTGAAGTTTGTTTCTCCATCTAAAATTAGTCAGCTTTGTCTAAGTAAAAGTTTTGTGTCCCTCTTATAATGAGTTGACATCTTATTAGTTACTGCTATCCATTGACTATTATGCTTGGGACCTCAGAAAAGAAAGCTTGAAGCTCCTCTACTAGCCTCCTTTGACCTACACTGCAGAAGTATATTCCTTCCAGAGCACTACTTTTCAGAACTAAGGCTTGAAGAGGTGTTTTTCTTGTTCTTGCTCATATTCAAGTCTCTTCTGTTGAATAGTATTGATACATTATTTTTAGTGTTCTGTCCAAGAGTCAGGCTTTATCCTCCACAAAAGTTAGGCATGTCTTTGCCAATAACATGTGGTTGTGTCTTCACCATCTTGCTTTGCACTTGAGCTTTGAAGTCTGCTGCCTTATACTTCTCAGTTTTTCAATACCTTTTGTAACTCTCCATTGCCTTTTTCATGGCTTCTTCCATCTCTCTTTCTTTATTCTTGACTACTATGCTTTTCAAGCTATATAATGCTCCTCTTATATTATTGCAAATTTTGATGGAAATATCTAGCCTGCAAGACAATGTCAATTAATTTATTGTTGATCAACCATTTCTTTGCATTTTCCATCAAGCTAACTATAGATTTCTGTTCAGTCATAGCTCTTATAATGTGAGCTGATTGTATAGGTGGCCTTGGTTATCTGGCTCCACCATTTTTTAATGTGCTTTTGCTGCAACCTGGTGATACTGATAGCATAATTATAAGTGCAAATATAAAAGTTCTATTTACATTTTATATGTCTGTTCTTTGTTTTTGTAATTTCTCAAAATATGTAAACTCAAATTCCTACAATATGCAAGTGATAGTTTAAGTTCAAGAATGGACCAAATAAAGTATTATCTTTTGTAAGCAGTAATATGAAAGGAAAAAAAAGGATTCCATATCTTCTAAGCTATATAAGAGCAGCAAATGGAAAGCTCAAAAAAACAAAGCAAGATTACTTTAATGAAGAAGTTTTTTTCTTATATGCAGGTCAATTGACTATATTAGCATTGTTAATCAAAGCAATCTGCACCATATGCTTGAGTCATCACTCATAACATATAAAACTGTGTGGCTGGAGTTACTTGAGATAGAAAAAAGAGTTCATATCAAAAAAAAACAAAAACAACTATTTTGTCAACCTAAATAGGGGAGAGAGAGAATATCAAGTTCTATTGTATGATTACAAGCATAAAATTATATTTCAAGTATTTGAGCATGGCACTTCTTATATAGAAACAAATAAAAAGTCAATTATAACAGAGTTCAGACATTGGTGAAAGCAGCTGAACACCTTATGCCAACTTCTTTAAAAAAGAAAAAGAGAAGCCATATATGCTGCAATTTTTTGTTTGAATGCATGAACAGCTAAAAACCAATTCTTGGCAGCTAGATCTAATAAATGTGGCAGTATTTACTTGTGCAGTGACTTTTTCTTTAGACAGTGAAGTTAATAAAGAATCAGTAAAGCTTTTACAAGGGCCAAATGATACAGTAGTTGTTAACAATAGAATGAAGGCTGGCATAGTTTTGGGGAAGGCAGCCATCATAGCTTAATAGTTTGAATTGTTTAGTTCTCTTCTTTGACATATCAATTTGCAATTATTATTTTTTCTGTCAGCAGCTTTAGTGCACATTTATTTTTGTTATTCTACTTTTGATTGATCACAATACAATGTATCTTCATAGCTCAATGGTTTGATGTAACAGAGCACTCATCACTTGTCTTGCCTTTTTATATTAGTTCTATTATGATTTAATTATATAGATAGCATTATGTGATGCTATTCCTAAAAGTACTATACATTTACTCTTTATACTTCATAGACAGAACTAATGACTGGTTTTGACTTACAGAGTGTGAATTGTAAGCTGTGCAAACTGTAACAGAAACATTACATTTTTAAAGTCAAACTAGCATTAACTTATTTGCAATGTGGAAACCCAAACTTCTGTGAAAGAAGTTCATTCCCACTAGTTATAATCAGCACATTAAAATTTTTGATGTGCACCTTCTACAATGAGCACCATGATGACTATAGAAGATTAAGTGCTTAGGCCTAAGTCCAATACAGAGTTTGATGGAGCATTGAAGAGTGCTCCACAGGAATTTGCCACATCACACCATGATGGGGGCAGGGAGGGTGCTGTGATGCCAGGAGGACTGCCAGCAGTTACTCTAGTATGGCCACTTGCAGGTGGTGTCATAGCAGAGGGCTCTCAATGTCAGGGGACATTCCACTTGGTTCCCCTTCTCCTTCTCCAGTTCTTGTCAGATTTCCCCTGCTATAGTTTTCTTTCATTCTCCTTTCTTTTCTTATTTATTGGTTCTAGTTTTAGCCCTCAGGCTGCACCAGTTCTCTGTCAATAATTCAGATAAGTGTGGCCTCTTTAATATTGCCACTAGCTTATATAATTGCTGACCAATTGCTGATGCATCACTTTTGTATTTTTTCTCTGTCATACTGCACAGTTGTTTCTTATGCTTCTGAAGCCTCTGAAGTGTTATACCTGGCCTAGAAAATTCCCAGACTTATTCTCTTTGGATTTTTCTTTGCCAGATGAGTAGTTATCTCAGTAGACACTGTACAGTACTGAATAGACTTTGGATTTCCCTTTGCCAGTTGTGTGATTGAGTCACAGCCTCCAGAGGCTGCCCTTACAGCAGAACAAGTCTCTAGGTTTGGTCTGGGAGTCCCCTTTTCCATTACCTAAGCTTTTACTTGGTTCTTTAAAAAGATTTCTCCCCCACCAGTATCTTAGTACCCCCTGTGCTCCTCCTATGACCCAGCCAACCCATCCAGCACCTCATTCTGATGCTTCAAGCTCCCAAAACAATGCTTGGAGTCATTTGCTGTTCCTGGAGACACAAGTTCAACTTACTCAAGCCTCCCTTACTTCTTGTACTGCCAAACTCACCAGACTTTGTCAAACTACTGAAGCAGTATTCCTTTCTCTCCCGGCCCTCCTGGAATGTCTCCTCCTCACTTCTACTCCCCCTCCTAGACCTCTAGCAGCTGCAGCAAGGTTTTCTTCTGCACCTAGCTAAGAGGTTTTAGCACTCCTCTCCAAGCTTCCTCACCCTGCACTCCCTGACATCTTTGATGGAGACTATAGAGTTGGGGGACATTTCTTTCAGTTCTGTATTACCTATATTTAGCTGAGCAGTGAAGCCTTTGCCTCTAATGCCTTGAAAATTGCTTGGGTTCTCTCCTACATAAAGGCTGGCTGAGCCTCAACCTATGTGCTGCATATTTTTTGATGCCTAGGAGAAGCTGAGAGTTTCTCTGGCTGGATGGAGTTTGAAAAGGAGTTCTGAGCTGAGTTCTTTCCCCTTGACCCTGCCAAAACTGCAGCTCTTTTCCTTTGAGACTGAACCCAGTATGGTCAAGGGAAGCATTCACTCAATGAGTACATCAACTCTTTTCATGCCTTAGTTGAACAGGCTGAATATTTGGATAGTCTGCAACTTTGCCTAACCTTCTGTGATAAACTCCGCCCCTCTCTTATGGATAGCATTGACAGTATGGCAGAGGGGCACCCAGATGATGAGCATGTTGATACCTGGTACAAGGTAGCATGTGAGCAGTAGCAGCTCATGGAACTGCAATATGAGTTGCAGCAGATGCAATCCTCAACCTTTCCTTTCTGTTATGGAGGGTTCACTCCCTGAGCTCCTTCTTCCACACTGGCATTAGCATTCCCATGAGCAGGTGCAGTTCCTCCCTTTACACCTCATGTTGACCCCTTGCACTCCCTACTCCAAGAAGTCCCAATGGATGTTGACACTTCCTAACAGCAGTCCTCTACTCTTCTGTTGTGTTAATGCTGTGGGAAGGCTGGTCACCTTGCCCACTACTGTTCTCAAGGACTAGAAGTCTGCTACTTATTAGCATCAGAGCAAGAAGAGCTGCTCATCCAACTCCTTACAGCTTGAGATGCAATGGAAACCCCCTCTCCAGACACACCTATAGCTATCCAGTCTGATGAAGTGGCCAATGTATTAGAGAGGTTTCTACAGAGTCAGAGGAGGATTTTTAAGAGAACAACAAATGACCTGTATGCTCCCATTGCCTAGTGCTAATCATTTCACTCCCCTGTCCATAGAATCAAACATATTTGTCGCTGCCTTTGATACTATGCCTGAAATGATGAGCCCCTCCTCAGACATACAAACCCCCTCTCCAGCTAAAGCCTCCATTAGAAACACACCTTCTAACTCATGCCTTTGGATTTCTGCATGAAAACACTATCTCTTCCATCATGACATTGTTGCTTTTACCCCTTTGACCAACTCCCTGAAACTATAGGTAGAAATTGAGAAGACAGACACTCAGCAGACCCAAAGTGTGGTTGCTCTCCTTGACAGTGGAGCAAAAGGCCTCTTTCTCAACACAGACTACATGCAATAACACCACCTCACCACTTGCCCCCTTTCCTATCCTATCCCCATGTACAATGTTGATAGCATGCTCAATGAAGCTGGTTCTATCTGCTCCATGGTAAACCTGGTCCTCTGCTACCAAGACCACTCAGAGGGAGCCACTTTTGCTGTCACTAGCTTGGAAAAGCAAGACATGATCTTGGGATTCATCTGGCTAGATGAGCACAACTCAGAGATTGACTGGACTAAGAGTGAGGTGAAGATGAGTCGTTGCTCTATAGCTACTTTATCTGTGCAGAAGAAGCATGTAAGGAGCAAAAAGCCAAGGTTCATGAGTGTGCTCCTGTGTATGCCTGTCATGTTGGGCATCTCCCTTATGCTGATTTTGACCTCCTGAGTCCCCCCCCCTCTGACATTCCCTCATGAAGAGGCCTTCTATAAGGATGTCCAAGGTGTTGAGTATGAATCTATAGAGGGAGAGGGAGGTGAAGGAGAATGGACCAGTACTCCAGATACAAAGTTTCTGGATGAAACCATAGAGGTGGGTGATAGAATCTATGCTACAATTCTCTGCCTCCCTCCTACAGTGGCAGAGATTCAGGCCAGTCAGACTACTTCTCAACATCTGGCCGAGGCATTCACAGCAAATTTACAGCCCAAGCCTTTTTGTAGCACTGTTCTCAATCACCTCTATGACTTTGAGAATGTATTCTCCAAGGCCTCCTTTGATTTACTTCTAGAGTGCAAGCAGTATGGATTACCTCCAGTGCAAGAAGCTATAGGAATTGCAGGCTTTGTCTGCAATGCTATCACTATATCTTGGTGGGGCCTATGTGCCCCCACTATCCCCAGTCAATGAAGCATTGACTCTGTTGCAAGCACTGCAACAGCCTGGTGAGATGCTGCATGTATCTTGGTGGAGCCTATGTGCCCCCACTATTCCCAGTCAATGAAGCATTGACTCTGTTGCAAGCACTGCAACAGCCTGGTGAGATGCTGCCTGATTACATGGCTAGACAGGCTGCTGTAGACCATCAATGATGGGCTACATTGGGCATGATTGTAGCACCAGACTTAGTGTTTACTGATGCAGGGCTGGTGATTATGGTAGAGCAACCAGTGGTGCAGTGTTGACCTGGTGGATCTACATAGAGAGTGCTGACTTGGAAAGATTGAATTGCTCTACAGCAATTTTGCAATAGGAACATGGAGGACTTTAGTCAGTACTATGTGGACAATTAAGGAGTGGTGTTCCAAGAAAATACCACCTATAATGCATGGCTGAAAGAATACATTCCACAAGAACAAACCAGGCCAATTGAGAAGGAGGAGTGTGATTCTTGCTCCCTTCTAAGAGACAGAAATGCTGGGACTGGTTAGAGCTCTGCAAATTCCCAGAGACATACAGGTCAGGGAGCAAATGCTCCTTCAAACTGGTCTGGAGAAAGACTCATTAGTGGAGAAGAACCAAGTTAGGGATCAGTAGAGAGTGATCCTGTGTCCTCTCCTCCATCAATGCCATATTGCAGACTCCAATGTCTGGGAGGAGAAGGTGGAGATCTAAGAAGAAGACCACCTTTTCCTAGTTGTGAACCACTGCCACTCCTGGAAGGAGGCCTGCCTGATCCAGGAGGACCAAATGATGGCCCTTTGGATGAGGATGATGGTATGAAATGCAGAGCTGTAAGGAGGAGAACTACAGTCCTCCCAAAGAGACAGCCACAGGAGTTTTCAATGCCACATTGCAATATTGTGGATGCTTTGCAGCTTCAGGAGTGGAGGAAGCCCATAAATATCACCACCAGACAATGCATAATTGTCTGAAGGCAGTGATGGATACAACTGGCAATACTAGAAGAATTCAAGCCAAGATAGAGTAATCCATCAAAAACAATAACTCCCTATGCAGGGTCTGCCAAGTTCAGCAAACTTGAAGACTGACTGATGATTATCTGCATATTCTATGCCATAGCTTAGTATGGTGGGGATGGGTGCAAGCACAAGAAATTCTGATGGACTTTCTAGCTGTGAGTGCACTAAAATAGTACCTACAACATATAATACATGTCAATAGGGCCCGATCCTACTGGTGGTTTAAGGATGTGATCCATGGACTGTACAACTAGTTCATACAGCCTTCAATGATGCAAGATGCACATGACACATTCTGCAATGCAGTGTATGCAGTCAAAGAAGGAGTGCAAGGCTTCTATGATGCCTTGCTCAACCATGCTCAAAACATGGCCATGTTTCCTGACAAATTTACCATTTGTGAGTAGTTTTTGGAGGGAATACTCTCTGACATGCTTGTTGTGCTAATATGCAATGGTGGACTGGCTCTTAAAGTAAATACACTTGAGGAGTTTGTCTCAGAGGCCAAGGCCTGCAAGAACAGCATTAAAACTGCTGCACACTACTGAGAGCACAGCAAGAAAAGTTAGTCAGGATGGCAGCTATTGCTAGCAGCAGCACAATCTCAGTGTTAGTGTGTGTTAGTGTTAGAACTGCACTAGTCAAGCAAGCAGAGGTGACTGGACAGCATATTTGGTCACAGCTGTCATAGTTAGCAAAGATGCCAGCTATACATGTGGCCTCAAGATCATTGCAACCTAGAGCCAATATGGGCTTGGAGCCCTCCCAACCTGTAGCTGCAGTGCAGGCAGCAAGAAAACATCTTGCTGCAGGGAAAGATGTAGTGGCCATAGCATCAGGTCAATCCAGCAAGAATGCTGGGCAGTCTGCAAACTATTATAAGTTCAGAAAGGCTAGGCACTTTGCACATAAATGCAGGGGGCCAGCTAAGCCAGCTCCACAGATATTTTTGTGAGCAGCTCATACAGCTACTCTGTCGGATGTGAGTGAAGCTGATGATGAGCAGGAGGAAGAGCCTGCCAAGGCCAACATTAAGGATGCATTTTAGTCCAATGGGACTCAGAAGCATAGTGAAGAGTACATTGAATTGGAAACATATGACAACAAGTACTATACTTGTGGTAGTGATAGTGAGGGATTATTTGCCCTCACAAAGGTCCCTACTGGCAAGCAGAAGGAGAAAGAACCTAGCAATAAGATTTGTATATGAAAGGTATGGCTCATGGTAGCCAAGGATGCTATGGACTGCTCAGTGCTGCCAGCACAAGATAAAGAATGTCTTATCACTTGAGTAGAGGTGAATGGCCACTGAGCATGGATGCTGTGGAATTCAAGGAGTACTACCTCTGGAATCACTCCATTGTTTGCTCATGTGGCTGAGATACAGGCAGCACCATTGGCCACTCCCATCACCCTGCAGCTAAAAACAATTGAAAGTTGTTCCATAGTGAATTATGGTGCCAGGGTTACCATGAAGGTTTCCAGTGAGATTTGCAATGTCTATATAGACATTATAAGCTTTGATTGCTATGACATGATTGCAGAGACACTATTTATGAGGATCCATAAGGTCCTTCTTGATTTTGTGAATGACCAAGTGGTCAAGTGGTCATTGATGAAAAAGTGACTCCAGCTCATAAGTTGGAGCTAGAGGATGCTGATGGCCATGCATAGCACTTCTGCACTGTGGAAAAGCAGCATGATGAGCAGCCTTGACTCTCTGTTGGACTCAAGTAGCCCACTGTAGAGGAGGCAGTGGATGAGGATGAAGTTTGGGTAACTGAGAGTCTACTCAGTAACCACTCATTGCTGTTGATCTTCAAAGAAGAGTATCAAAGGAGTACTCTTCATGAGGGGAGAGTATGCTAAAAGGATTGACTTGACCCTTCAAAGGCAAGGGAAAGAAAGATTTGGGACAGACCAATCTCAAAGCCTACTCTTGAATGGGCATGCAATCCTTGCAGAGTGGAATCAGGTTATAGCTGACCTGATGCAGCAGAAAGGGGTAAGAAGATTGACTCTAGATGATAAAATATATAGAATAACTATGAAGAATGAAATATTTAAGCCTAGCAAGTTCAAATACTTATGGGTAGATGCAAGAGGCAGGACAATCCATGGTTCTGCTTAGCTGAACATACTAGGCAAATCAGAGATTTGTCTGATGGCCTTGTATAATAAGTATACAAAGCATGTACCACTAGCAAAATTGACCAAGAAAGAGAGTGGCTCTTTGCCAAGAGTAGATGGGGAAAAGGTATGATCTTCTAAGCTAACAGAAGGTGACATTCTGTGCCTTTGACAGCAGTGGTACAATGAGTTCCAAGATATTGTCAATGGAGCAAAGAAGGAACTTCCTACTTAATGAGAAGTGAATCATGAGATAAATTTCATTGATGAGACTAAATGGTACTCATACTTTATGCTGAAGTGTTCCAAGTCACTTCAGCAGCAATTGCAGGATGAAATTGACTGCTTTGTATGGGCTAAGTAGTGGAAACCATGTCTATTATGCATCTCTAAGAAGGATGGATCCCTGTGAATGGTGTTAGATGCATGTCAGTTTAATGACAATACCATTAAGGATTTAATGCCCTTACTGGACCAAGAAGTCATTCAGGAAGATGTTGCTCATATACCAGTGAGGTCAAAAATTGACCTCACCAATGTGTATGAGCAAGTGAGGATATGTACATTGGATGCACCTAAGACTGCATTTATGACCATTACTGAAATGTATTACAGTAATATCATGCAGATTGGCAACTGTAATGTGCCAGCCATGTTTCAATGTCTAATGACATCCATATTTAGGGACATCATTAGCAAGTGGATGCATGTATACTTAGACAATATATTCATCTTCTCAGATTCCCTTAATAAACACAAGCAGCACCTCAGAGTAGTCTTTGAAAGACTATGTAAGAACAAGCTCTACCTCAAATGGAAAAAGTGCAAGCTATATGCTGAGCATATAGAATGCCTTGGCCATGTAATTGACTCACAGAATATACACCCTGATATGGACAAGTTGATTAGGATTCAGGAGTGGCACACTCTTAGAACCTATAACATCCAATAATTCATTGGACTGGTGAACTACATTGGGAATTTTCTACCCAATGTCTCTGCATACACTGGGCTATTAATGCCCATAATGCAGAATGGGTTGCTATTTCACTGGCAACCTATTCACCAACAGTGCTTCAACATGATCAAGAGGATCTGTGCTGAAGCTCCAGTAATATGCTCAATTGATTCTCAACATGAGGATCCCATCTGACTGATCTGCAACACCTCAAAGACAGGTGTTAGAGCAATATATGGACAAGGTCCAAGCTGGCAGAAATGTTGGCCAGCTGGATTCATGTCAAAAAAGTTCACCAATGCATAGCAGAATTATGCTGTGCATAAACTCAAAACTCTGGCAATTCTGGAAGCCCTCCTCATGTGAGAGGATAAGCTTCTGGAGTACAAGATCTATGTGATAACAAATCATAAAGCTCTTGAGTTTTTCAAGATTCAACAGAACTTGTCACTGCATCAAC
The DNA here is from genome assembly GCA_020091625.1 of Termitomyces sp. 'cryptogamus'. Classification (NCBI taxonomy): domain Eukaryota; kingdom Fungi; phylum Basidiomycota; class Agaricomycetes; order Agaricales; family Lyophyllaceae; genus Termitomyces; species Termitomyces sp. 'cryptogamus'. The sequence goes on from JAGYZC010000005.1 coordinate 47,222, forward strand.
AATAATAGACAGATTATATGTCAAAATTTAATTTTGACATTATGTCTGTGAAAGGAGAGCTCAATAAGGTAGTGGAATGTTTATCCCACTACTTTGAGAGTGACTCTGCATAAAATGTACACCATGTCTATGACTACATTTATGCAGATGCCTGTATTGACCCAGAGGAGGATGATTTGCCTCCTATGTATGTGCAGGAAATGCAAGTACAACTGGATCAGATATGCACTCTCCACAATGGACTTAGCTATAAAAGTAGGCAAGTGCACAATCATTGCAAAATTTGTGATGAGGAAGCACAAGTACTTGTTGCCAGTAGTAATGGCAAGGAAGATTCAGCCCAAGCTCAACATGAGTCTGATATTGAGGGGGATGAAGTTGATATGCCTCTCAGAGAGGCCATTCTAGGGATGGCCCAGTCTCCATGACTCTGAGATAAGACAGACAGAAATTTCCTCTGTCAAATCTGATCCTTGTATAGCAAAGATAAGCTCTTTGCTGAGATTTTGACTCATCCAAAGGAATATAGGTCCTTCTGTCTCCAGAATAAGCTCATTTGGACCACCAATCTCTTGGGCCATAAAGTACTTTGTATACTTTATAATGAAAAGTTGATAACTAGTGTGCTTGAGCAAGCACACAATGTAATGGGACATTTTGGTGCTTAAAGAATGACAGAATACATTTGTTGTTAGTATTAGTGGCTGACAGTAGTTGTGGATGCCTGTGCATTTTGTACCATTTGTCAGCTGTGCCAGTGGGTGCAAGGGAGCAATCAGCTACTTTCAGAGAAGTTACATTCTCTGCCCATGTAAGTAAAACTCTGAAATCTGATAGGGATGGATTTATAAGCCCATTTCCTGAGTCAAAAGAGTATAACTATCTGTGGGTGGTTATATGTTGAATGATGAGCATGGTGCACCTTATCCTAGTGCACATTATTATGACAGCATTGCAGCTGTCCTGAATTTACATGCATGAGATTGTAAGGCTACATGGCCTTCCAAGCTTGATTGTCAGCAATCATGACTCAAAGTTTACATCCAAATGGTGGTGTGAACTGTGTAGACTTTTAGGAGCCAAGCTCCTAATGTCTACATTGTTTCATCTACAAACAGATGGTCAGACCAAATGTGCCAATAGGAATGTTGGTCAGATACTTTGTACAGTGGTACAACCAGACCAAAAAGACTGGTTAAGTCAAATAGACTTAATGGAGTTTGCAATAAATGCAAGTATCTCTGAGACAATGCACTTTGCACCATTTAAATTGAACAGTGGATTCATGCCATCTATGATATGGGAAATTTGGTTGGACACTGTGATTGCAAGGGGAATTCAGCAGTTTGCCCACCAAGCTCTAGAGACTTGGCAGTGGCTCATGATGCAATCATTGAGGTGCATGTCTGAAAGACATGCATGGCCAATTTGAGTCACAGGCCTGATCCAGACCTCAAGAAAGATGCATTTGTATACCTTTCAACAAAGAATCTCAACCTTCCTAAGGGCAGCTCTGCCCAAAGTGGGTTGGGCCATATAGAATTTTGGAGGCCTACAATGAGACTTCTAACTATGTATTGGAGCTACCTATGGCACTCCAGGAATAAAGGATACATTCTGAGTTCCATGTGTCACTACTGCACCTGTATAAGGCCAGCAACAATGTGCTGTTCCCTAACAGAGTGATGCCAGAGCCTTACAACTTTGGTGCCTCAGACAACTAAGAATGGTTTGTTAATAACCTAGTAGGTGATTGTTGGGATGGTAAGAACTTTGAGTTTAAGGTGCATTGGAGCCTTGGAGACACCACTTGGGAGTCCCTTGCAACCAATTGGGGTTGTAGAGCATGTGGCACCCTGCACAGTTAGTCAGAAGGTCCAAGTCAACTTGACTTAGTCTAGAAATTCAATAGGCTGCCATGCCAGCAGCCATCAGTGATTATGTCAGCTAATTTTTGAGCTGAGTGCAAAGTCCAACCAGATTTTGTCTTCTTCTACATCATTAGTGCTATACACCAACTTTAATGAAGAGACTCCTTGCCTCATGGGCCAGAAAAACAAATGGCCAAGTGAGGCAGATGTAGATCTGCCAGGTTATTCAGTGAGCTCTGGACAGAGTTCAGAAGAAGGATCAGGGAGTAGCTCCCTCCCTGGCTTTGGTGGCTTCACTGCATTGGCAGAAGGCTTAGTGCTAGGGGATGTAGCACTCCCAACAATGATAAGAGCAGCTCCAGCTCAAAGAAACATGAAGCCCACATGTAAAGGACCATTAGCAGTGCTAGGAGATTGTTATGACCTGCTCCCCAGACTCCCAACCTCATCTCCAACCTGCCCAAGCCCTTCCTAATGCCCTACCAAACCCCCCAACCCTTGACCACCCTCTGCACCCACTCTGGGTAACTTCAACACTTCTTTAGCAAACTCCAACAATCCCTTGGCTAACTCTGACACCTTCTCTGCAGTCCTTGACACTTCCCCTAAACTCCTGGAACCTTTCTCTGCTACTTCTGACCCTGCCATATGCCTCTGACCCCCTATTCTAGTTCACCTGACCTGCTCTAGAGCATCACAACAACCCTGGAGCAGTCCATGTCCCCAGCTGATCCCATCAGAATATCACTGTGGCCCACCCCTTAATTGTACCCAACACCTGTCAACCCTGTGCAGCCCCATTGAGTCCTGCCACCATGTCTGCTGTCCTCTGGAGCTATCCAGTAGTCAGTATATAAGTCATAGAGTAACTCCCCATACTCCAGTCTTGATATTACTTGCATTAATTAGTCTGTTGTGTCTTATGTTTCTTTCTATCTCTATTTCTATTTTTAATCTCAAATCTATTTCTTCTCTGTCTCATCTCATCTTGTCTCTGTCTCATCTTGATTGTCTCTATTTCCTTTGTTTTCCTAAGTTCTTTCCATCTCTAACATCAGTACAAACTCTATGCATGTGCTATGAACTCCAAACATTCTTATGACAACTCCAGACCTCACTCTTTGCTCAGCCCTAAACCCATTAAGTCTTAATTGATCCCCTGTCAAACTCCAGCTCCACCCCCATCCCTAGTGAAGCCTCTATGTACCCTGCAATCTATTTACATGCTTGTTCCTGACACTGCCCAAGCCCAATGTTAATACACTTGGTCTTAGACTTCCCTGGACCAGTCTGGACTTGCTTGGACCACTCCCTTTAGCTCCCCCTTGCAAGTCTCTCCACTCTGCGTCAACTCTGGAGCACTAGGTTATAAGTGCAGGACATCATGTCTGCCTAGTAAGGATTCACCAGTATAGCTGAGACTCCATTGTCAGTGGAACTTGACAGAGATGTGGCTCTGCCTAGCTATGCAGTGGCAATGCAGCAGTTGCCAGTATGGAGATGCAGTGTGCCCCCACAACAAGGCAGAGCAGGCAGAAGGCATGAGCAACTATTGGCCCCCTCTCAGAAAGCAGGTAGAGGATGTGAGGAACCACTGGCCCTCCCTCAGTTCAACTTTGAGTACTCTGTGACTATACAACTAGTGTGGTCCCAAGAGTTCCAGCAGTATGTGATGCCACAATTTGCTATAGCCTCACCTCCAGTGGCTGGCCCTAGCTGTACAATAGGCACAGCAGGTTAACAATGACCTGCTACTATGTCATTACAAGTAAGGATTTTGGTCCCTGCAGTATTGCCAGCAGAGGAAATAGAAGTTGATAACAAAGGCCCAGAGTTAATTACAGCTCTAATACAGTCATTGGCACCTCCTTGATATTTGTACCTGCCATTGCCTACTGGGGCTCATCCTTTAGATGCACCTTCTTCATTGTCAAGTATGTTGGGGCAACAAGTGGCCACCTCAACTAGCAAAGAAAAGGGCAAGGTGACTGCAATGTCACCAGCCACACTAGCACAGGGAAGTAGCACTCTCTTGTTGACTGCCTAGAAGATGGTTGAGTGATGCTTCTCTGCAAAGGAGAAGGGCAAGGGCAAAGCAAAAGAGCCTGAGCCTGTGACTGCCACAGATGAGCAAATTGCTCACCTGCTCCAGCAGCTTTACAAAGCCAGAGTGCCAGAGGACATTGGTGCTGACATTCTCAACAACTCTGTAGTGCAGCTAGCACTAGCTCAAGTTCTAAATGAACTTGATGTTGTTCAAAATCAAAGGGATGAGGCCTGGACAGACCTCTTTCATTTAGCATTGAGGAAGGGGAAGCATGTAGCCTCCCCTCCTAACCCCTCAGAAGTGAAGGCCCATACTGAGCCTTCTATGTTTGTTGAGGAATCCTCAACTCAGAGAGTACCACTTGTGCCTGTCAGGTTCCACTGACCACGGGGGCTCAGCTACACTGTGTCACGACCCGTCTCCTGAACCCCCGCACATCGCCCATCAACCCCCCGAACCCCCAAAAAACCCCCGACACTCCGCCGAACTTCCGCCCATGCCCTGTGCCTATTTTGGCTAACTCCGACGCCTCCCCGGCTAACTCCGACGGCCCCCTGGCCAACTTTGGTGCCTTCCCCGCAGCCACTGACACTTACTCTGGATCTCCTGAACCCCGAGAACCACCCCCGCTGTTCCTGATCTTTGCCACCCATCATCAACTCAACACCCTGGTTCTTCCGACCTATTCCGGAGTATCACGACAACCTCGGGGCAACCCGCATTCCCCAATGATCCCATCAACGTATCAGCGCGGCCCGATCCTCGATTGCAACTGACACCCGCCCACTCCATTGAGCTCCGCCAAGCCCCGCCGCCACAGCCGACATACCCCAAAGTTCTCCGGTAGTCAGTATATAAGCTGCCGAGTAGCTCTTCATACTCTAGTCTTGATATTGCTTAACGTTACCTATGGTCTGATTGTTTCCTTCCCATGTTTTGTGTTTTGTGTCTCGTTTTCTTATTTCAGTCTCCCGGTCTTATCTCAGTCTCCCGGTCTTATCTCAGTCTCCCGGTCTTGTCTTGTCTCCATTTTGCTATTATTCTCATTATCGTTTCGTACCTCCACTTGAATCTACTCTTGTTCCATATCATTTTGTCTGACGCTGTCTTGGTGACTCCGTCTGACTGTTGTGCCCAAGTCTTCATCAACCTTAACGACCTTACGAACTCTGCGGTTACGATTATGAACCCCAACACTCCTTCACCAGGTCCAAACCTCACTCTTCGCTCGGTCCCGGACTCCATCAACTCCAAATGATCTCCCATCAAACCCCGGCTCCATTCCCGTTGATCATGCAGCTGCCTACTCCTTCGCTTCCATGAATCTCCCATACGGTCTTCTGCCTGAACCCCGCCAAGACCGTCTTGTTTCCTCACAATCCGACTTCTCCAGACCTCCCTGGATCCGTCTGGATCACATCCCCCCAACTATCCGCACAAGCCATCAGTGCCCGGAATGTCTTCGAGTGTTTGGTTACCAGTGCAAGGGGATCACGCCCACCTAGTAAGGACTCGCCCAGTGCAGCTGAGCCTCCGAGGTCAGCAGAACCTGACACACTGGGCAAGTCCTTACCAGGTGGATGTGATTCCCTGTACTGCCAACTGGGTGTGTGGAGGTGTCCCAAAACACTGGGGGCTTGTGGGGATAGTTGGTGGAGATTGATCCAAGCAAATCTGGGGATGTCCGGAGGAGTAGGGGGTGAGCTGCAGAAAGGGGGACAGGCTTGGCAGGGTTCAGGCATAAGTCCATATGCAAGTATTGTGGGTGTGGAGGAGTTGGAGGCTATGCGAGTGGTGTAAGCAGAGCTGGAGTTTGATGGGGAATTGATAGAGGTGGATAGAGTTTGGAGCTGAGCATGCAGCAAGGTTCAGAGTTGGTTAAAGAGTGTTGGAGATTCGTAATCATAATTGTGGGGTTTGTGAAGATGTTAAAGGTTGGGAGAGATGAGAACATGATGGACAGATCAAACAAGATGAGATGGAGTCAAACAAAACAAGATGGAGTTGAGATGAGGTTGAGATGAGAACAAGAATAGATTCAGATGGAGATACAAAACATTAATGAAAACAGTAAGGGAATAGAGATGGGACAAGACTGGGAGATTGAGAGTTGGAGAATGGGACATGGCACAAAACATGGGAGAGAAACAATCAGACCATAGGTAATGTTAAGCAATATCAAGACTAGAGTACAAAGAGCTACTCTACGTCTTATATACTGACTACTAGAGAGCTCCAGGGGGATGTTGGCTGTAGCAGCGGGGCTTGGCAGAGCTCAACAGAGTCAATGGGTGTCAGTTATGATTGGAGGGTGGGCCGCATTGATATGTTGATGGGATCAATTGGTGATGCGGGCTGTTCTGAGGTTGTCATGATACTTCAAAGTAAGTCAGAGGAACCAGGGTGTCGAGTTGATGATGTGTAATGGGGTCAGGCATGGCGGGGGAATGGTCCCAGGGGCTCAGGAGATCCAGGGGAAGTGTTGCTGACTGTGGGGAAGATGTCGGAGTTGGCCAGGAGGCCTTTGGAGTTAGCTGAAGATGTGTTGGAGTTAGCTGGAGCAGGCACAGAGCACTGTGGAAGTTTGGTAAGGTGTCAGGGGAGGTTCTGGGGGGGTGGGGGGGTCATTGGGCAATGTGTGGGGGTTCAGGGAACGGGTTGTGACAGTGCCCTATGATGATGTTGTTCCTGCTGTTGATGACTAAAGGATGGACAAGTGCTCTGATTTCAAGGTGGCTTCATCCTCTGCTGGGCCATCTAAGCCAGTGGTGGCTCAAGTGAAGCCACCTAAGCCAGCAGTAACTAAGGAGGGAACATCAAGGCCCTCCACAAAATGAGCTGGCACTGTGAAGCCAGCTGTTGCATCAACAGGGGCAGACAACTCTATAGTTGTTGCCACCCTAATCGCCTTTCCAGCAAACATTTCTCAGGGAGCAGAAGCTGGAATGATTGAGGTCCTCAAATCAAGAACCTATGTTATGCCTGGTGCACTCCCTCAGGAGGTTAAGCCACCAGTGCAATAGGATCCCCATGACAAAAAATTCTTCATCACCCAGCAGTCAGCTGCTTAAGCAATAGCAAATGCTCCAGCAGCATTTGACTTGGGTAGTGATGCTGATGATGTCCCTATGTCTGAACAACATATCTTAAAGGGAAAGAGTGAAAGAAATTGTATCATGCCATTTCTTTAGCCACTTTTTGTTGTGGAAAAAGACATCTTCCATTGTCTAAAGCCTTTTTTACTTGATTCAAAGTGGTCAAATCAATGACATAACACATTTCTTTGACCCTATTTTCATCTGGAAACAGATTCCAGCACCAGCAGTGTGTGTGTGCCTGTCTTGCTTGCAAGTGGAGGTGTTAGTAAATTATGATATGACAGATTATGTGAGTTGAGAAGAAACCTGTCCCAATAATCCTGGAGATTTATCTAAGTGCAAGTCACATCAAGCATACTATACCACTCTTTCTTAGAGTGCAACAACAGCTGGTAACCTGATAATAATAGAGTTTGATTCCAATAAGATTTGAGGTAAAATATCTAGACACAAAGATATGGGCCAGAAGAGAGATGGTATATTCTCAAAGGCATCATATATTCTGCAAACTTATAATACATGAGTTGATACATAGATCAGTTACTAGGATTATGTTCCACAATGCATTAACCACTGGTCAAAATTTGATACTAGAAGACAGCATGGTAGATGCAATAGGCTTGAGCCAATGTTGAGGAGAAAAAAGCAAGTATAGCCTTATATGTTAAAAGTTAATAATTTCAAAATTATGTAAGCATCTGTATATATGAATGATTCACTTCTGATTACATAGACCTTGGATATACTGTGCTTGCAATGGCCCATACTAGCAAGTTTAAAGCTTAGATGTGCAACAGAAAAATCATTATGACTATCTATTAAGATGATTAAACATTCTGCCAAGAAATTGGATTAGCCTTGATTGGTAAGGTCTAGTATCTTTTCCTACTTATAGAACTGGCAATCTATGGGTTAAAGACCTGTTGCCTGATCAATGAGGCACTCTCTAAGATATTAGATAACGGTCATGATTTAGATTGAGGAAGAAGTGTGAAAATAATGGTCAGCAGCCTCCAAGGTAGAAAGATGAGTGAGGCCATACAATCTAAGGGGAGGACTTTTGAAAGCACCAGTCAGCAGGATTGGAAGTGAAGAAATATACACAGGCTCACTTGCTTAAATGAAGGAGTTTTGAAAGTAATGGTCAGCAGCCTCCAAGATACAAGGATAAGGACATACAAACTAAGAGGAGGAGTTTTGAAAGTAATGTTTGCAGCCTCCAAAGTAGAAAGATGGATAACATACAAACTAAGAGGAGTTTGGGAAATAATGGTCAGCAGCATTAATAATGAAGAGATGAACACAGGCTCACTTGCTAGAAGAGAGGAGTTTTAAAATCAATGGTTAGCAGAATTGATAGTAAGAAATGTACAGAGGCTCTTTTGCTAAAAGCAAGGAGTTTTGAAAGTAATAGTCAGTGGCATTAATAGTGAAGAAATGTTTACAGGCTCACTTGCTAAAAGGAAGGAGTTTTAAAAGTAATGGTCAGCAGCATTGATAGTAAAGAATGGACACAGGCTCACTCCCTAAAAGAAAGGAGTTTTGAAAGTAATATTCAGCTGCCTTTAAGGTAGAAGAATCAGTAAGGACATACTTTCTAGAGGAGTTTTGAAAGGAATAGTCAGCCTCCAAAGAAGACAGATGAATAAGGCCATACAATCTAAGAGGAGGAGTTTTGGAAATAATGGTCAGCAGAATTGGAAGTGAAGAAATGTACACATGCTCACTCGCTAAAAGGAAGGAGTTTTGAATGTAATGGTAGCAGCCTCCAGGGCAGAAAGATAAGGACATACAAACTAAGGGGAGGAGTTTCAAAGGAGTTTTGAAAGTAATGGTGAGCAACATTAATAGTGAAGAATAGACACAGGCTTACGCCCTAAAAGGAAGGAGTTTTGAAAGTAATGATCAGCAGCTTCCAAGGTAGATGAATAAGTAAGACCATACATCCTAAGAGAGGAGTTTTGAAAGGAAGAGTCAGCCTCCAATGAAGGAAGATGGGTAAGGCCATACAATCTAAGGAGAGGAGTGTCAGAAATAATGATCAGCAGCCTACAAAGTAGAAAGATGGATAACATACAAACTAAAAGGAGGAGTTTGGGAAACAATGGTCAGCAGCATTGATAGTGAAGAATATACACAGGCTCACTTGCTAAAAGGGAGGAGTTTTGGAAGTAATAGTCAGCAGGATTAATAGTGAAGAAGTGTCCACAGGCTCACTTGCTAAAAGGGAGGAGTTTTGAAATTAATGGTTAGCAGGATTGATTGTGAAGAAATATACACAGGCTCACTCGCTAGAAGGAGTTTAGAAAGTAATGGTCAGCAGCCTCTGAAGTAGAAAGATAAGTAAGGACACACTTTCTAAGGGAGAAGTTTTAGAAGTAATGATCAGCAACCTTCAAAGTAGAAATATGGGTAAGGACACACAGACTGAGGTGGAGGAGTTTTGAAAGTGATGGTCAGCAACACCAAAGGTGGAAAAATGTCCAACCATGCACAGTCTAATAGTAATGAGTCGTAGAAATGATAGTCAGTAGCCTTGAAGGTCAAAAGATCTCTGATGAAATACTTGATGAAATAGAGCAGTTTTAACAGTGATGATCAGCAAGTATCAAGGTGGAGACATGTTTAAAGTGACACGGTCTAAGTGGGATGAATTTTTGAAATGATGATCAACCTCATATAAACCACTCACTGTGTGAAGCGAAGAAGTATTTAGTGTAATGGATAGCAGTAACAAAGGTGTCAGTATGTAAAGTGCTTACGTACTGAAAGATTTAGTTGCAACCATTATAAGCATGTAATCGGGGTAGAGATAATTGGTGAAAGACTTACAGTCACACAAATGTTTTTGATGAGTGTCAAGTCTCCCTTGGAACGAGCACTCCATGTTTGTTTCATACTCTCATTAGAGGTCTTTCTTTGTATATATCCATGACAATTTGGATTTCGGCTGCCAAAAAGTAATTGCTCCTGAACACCACACATTTACGTGAACACTAAATTCTTACCATTGTAAAAACGTAATACCATCTTCCCTTCTGTACCTTTCTCCACAGATTGGGCAGTTCACATGTCGTTGCCACACCAAAACACTCATCATCACTGTACAACCAGGCTTAATCAACTCCCACATGTCGTAGTCACTCTGGATGTCCAGAATCTCCTTCCCAGTGTTGATGCCTAGATGAAACTGATCAGCCTCAAGATACCGACGATGGACAGTGTCACGCGGGCTGTGAGGGGTGTAAACCACTCCTATCGCTCGTTTGAATTGCTGGGGAAGAATTTCAGACTTCTCCACTTGCAAGAACAATAGCCTACCTCAAAGGTGCATGTCATACCCATTGGGATTGAGTGCTGGTTCCCCATAGCATCCACCAAGTGTATGGACCATGACATCTGAGGTTCTTGAATTTTCGTCACCATGACCTGGTGTCTTTCAGTATCTATGTATATAAGCACCAATGACAGACAAAGAGCGCACGACAAGATACTCTTGCGAGTAATTGTCGATGTTGTTGCAACATCCCTTGATCAATTCCGCGATTTTTTGGTATCGGATCTTGGGCATCTTCAATATATCGTGTAGCTTCCGTTCGGTTTTGATAAGTTGTCTACATAAACCTCCTTTGAGCTATGAAGTGCGGAGAAGCCCTTTTTAGATACTTATTCAAAGTATCTCTAGGGGGATGGAAGCCTCGTGCATCCATCTCCAATATTATTCTCTTCAGGCGCTCAAGCCGCATTCGCAGATCTTCGATGTCATCCTTATTACGGCGGTTTTGCTGTGATACTATTCAGTGGCCCAGAACTACTCCCCACCATTGAACATGTATACTGACATCGAAGGCTTTCAGAACCTCCAACAAGACACCCACGATACTTTTAAGAGGCGCCCCGGCAATGGGAATACCGCTTGCAGCTGCAGATACCAGGTTGGAGAGTGGTATAGCCGCCTCAAGCGCCCTCTCTCCACCGTGGGTCCAGCGTGATGCTAATCTTCGAAGAAAGGATCGATTTGTTGGAGTTGACAGGCTGGCGGTTGCAGGCACACGGCTTGTAAGAGTAGGGATCACACGAGTGCTAGGAGGAAGTATAGATTGGAGAATTGACTTGAATCGGGATTTGAGTGTATTTTCAGCCATGAAAGCTATAGTCAAGATGGGAGTAGGGAAGGACCTGTTCAATCGGTAACCTGCTGAACTGTAACTTACATACTCCTGGACACAGCCAACAGGCCACGAACAGCCATGACCGAAGGAGAATCCGTTTCCCATGTCAACGTGTATGAGTATGTTATGTACTTTCATCACAAACGCGACCTGGATTTCCGGTCTGGCTTGTCCCTGAGGTTCGGACGCCCCATAACAGCATATGACTCCCTCTTCGTTGAATGAGAACACTCCCGGCTCAACACCTCATAGCCTAGCCCAGCTGTAGAATCTAGACAAGTTGACCGCAGTTAACCCGCATAATCCATAAACGACTACAGACAGGAATCATGGAGCCATTGTACCATCATGAATCGATCTAGCAGACGCAAGATATCTCCGATTGATGGAGCACATGAATTAAGCCATGCTGAGGTGATGTCTATTCTCGTTGTCTTTCCCAGACCGATATACACCAGTAAATCGAGCTTGTTCCATGCTGATACGTTGCATGAAGATTTCATTGACGGTTTTCCGATAAATGAGGTGCACGATGTTGAAGTGCGTGAACTGATGCTAGGAAGAGGTAAAATAGTTTCTCAATCGCTCATTTCCAAAACCAATATGGTTGCGACCCCAGGTGTTCCATCGAAAGCTCTGAGTGTAATGTGGGATAAACGATGTTGTGGAAGAGTACAAGCCCCGGTGGTGTATGGCACACGCTCGGAAGCGATCAACACATTGGAACCTCTCATTACCTATAGCGAGAGCGACCAAGTTCAAATCGGAATCTGGGGCTTGAAGGTTTTACTTGTTTGATAGCGCTGTTTCTTTTCGTTTGTCGAAGGCTTGAGTGGCTGGGATCCCTTTTTATCATAGCATCAATGAGAGCTATCGTTTGATACAGGTGTCATTTGTATGAACTGATGGCTTTGGGGTCCATTGAAGGAATCCTCACCTCGGTATGTACATTATATCCCGTGTTCTGTAACTTTTGAGAATGGGAGCAACTAGTTTGATGGCAATGCTGTGCAACCTTTTGTATATATATGAACACAGTACGCCCCTGGCACACGCAGAAACAATAGGAAGGGCGTTATAAGCTATGCGAGAGAACTCGATAGATTCGAGCACAGAGCACTTATCGGTGGATTTTCAGTATCTGATAACCTTTGGTGAATGTTGACAGACATAATGTTGAGAAACACTCGCATAGATATCATATACGTTGGACGAGAGGGAGTATACGCCCCTCTGGTGTACGGCGCACACTCGGAAATAGTTACTGGCACTCAGATCTCAGAGCTCATCCGAGAGAAGCTCGTTCGATTCGAGCATGGGGCATTCCACGTGGATAAATAGTGTGATTGTTCTTTTTGAGCCTAAAGTACTTATTCCAATTTACCTTGTATCTTGTGTCCTTGAATTGCAACCGTCATTAGCAGAGGCCGTGATTATCGACCCGTGATTATCTTTGATCAACGCATGCGGATCATGAGCGGGCCGGTTCAGCGTGGGTATGGTCGGACGAATTTTGCTGGCTGGCAACCAGCCAGCGATGGAGGCCGTCGTTCCCGAAGAAATCACGCTCGAGCTGACACAGATCTTGTCCAACCTCGTGCTAGGTGACAACGAGATTCGATCCAAGTGAGTCCTTTGCTGTCTTCCCCCTTGTCCGATGCTGATGGGTGGGGTGTAGTGCAGAAAAGGCAGTGAATGATCGGCTGGCGCAGACGCCAGAGCTGTACTTGCTGGCGCTAGCACAGTTTGCGATTGTGGCAGATACGGACGTGGTGAGTGATTTGGTTGATATTGATTTATATCTTTGTCTGCGTACTTGACATTGATCTATATCTATGGTCTGCATACTTGGCATTGATTTATATCTTGGTCTGCGTACTTGACCTTGATTTATATCTTGGAATACGTACTTGATATTGATTTAAATCTTGTATTGACCAGATGCGTTCATTCTCGCTTGTCCTCCTGCGCCGTCTTCTCTTCCGCCCTGCCCCCACTTCTCAACCCACGCGCCCCCGCTCAGCCCTCTACGACCACCTCTCTGCGCAGACGATTACCACCCTTGAGCGTCTCCTACTCCATTCTCTTGCCCAAGAGCCGGTCCCCAAGGTCCGCAGGAACGCAGTAGACACCGTCTGCGACATTGCAAACCAGGGGATGTCACGCGGGCGGCCGTGGCATGCATTGCAGAGCCAGGCATTTGCAATGGCGATCGCACAACCACAACAGGGCGCAGAGACGAACGCAGTGGTGCACGCGCTGATGGTTCTCGGCCGCACGAGTGCGTACGGCGTCTTTGCCGGCGCCCCGAATCTTGTTATGGATCTGCAGCCGGACGTTGTGCTGGGCGTTCTCCAGCGTGGACTGGAGGATGCAGGAAGTATTGAGGTGCGCACGGCCGCGCTGCGTGCGTCCGTCGCGTATCTCGAGTCTGCAGACGCCCAGCAGCTCGCGCGAGCATCGGGTCTTCTTGCGCCGATGCTGTCCACACTTGCTTCGCTCTCCAGCGCGCTTTCTCTCTCGTCGTCGCAACCAAAGTCCACGCCAACAAACTACCATCACCTCTCGGTGTTCCTCTCGATCCTCACGCCCCTCTGCGCGACGCACCCTGCCCTCTTCTTGCCCCACCTCAACGGTCTCATGCACCTCTTGTCCCCACTCATCCTACCCATCGTCGATTGCGGTCCTACACCCACCATCCGCAGACCGTTTCCTCCCCGTGCAGGGTCTTCTCCTTTCCCTCCCACAGCAGGGACAACTCCAACAACATTCACGTTTCCCCCGGGCCCGGCAGCCACCGACATCGACGACACGGAAGAACACGACTTGCGCCAGACCCTGCGTCTCAGCGCCCTCGAATTCATGCTGACACTCTCCGAGGCTCGGCCGGGGATGGTCAGGCGCGTGCAAGGTTGGGTTGATGTCGTTGTTAAAGCATGTTTGGAGGGGATGGGGGAGTTGGATGAGGATGGGGAGGGTGCAGGGTGGGAGAGCGATGATGTGAGTTTTTGTTTTTGTTTGCTACGTCCTGCGTTCTGTGGAATGATGCGTTCGCTTCGTTGCTTGCCTTTGAGTTCTCCTCACTTTCGATTCTGGAGCTCGGACATCTTGATTGATTCTTGACATCTAACAATGAACTCGCTCGCGCAGCCCTCGTCGAACTCAAGCACGTCCGAGACGGATTCCCCGCCTGCGCTATACGAACAATCGCTCGATAGACTTGCGATCGCAATGGGCGGCCGTGCGGTTCTACCGCCTGCGTTTCAGGTTCGTCCTTTGCTCCCTGCCTCTGCACGCACGCTAACCACCGCATCCAACAGTACATCCCATCCATGCTGGCAAGCTATGACTGGCGCGTGAGACATGCTGGGCTTATGGCCATCGCTGCGATTGGCGAGGGGACGGGTAAGGTGTGTGTGTTTCTTGCTTAGTTTTTGTGTTTTTTTTTTCGGTGTAACACTACCATCTCGCAGGTAATGCTCGAACAGCTAGGAAAAGTCGTCGAGTACGTGTCTTCACTTCCCTTGATCAATCACTATCTAGTCTGATCTGAACAATCAAAAGCCTTGTCACGCCCATGTTTGGAGATTCGCATCCGAGGGTCAGATATGCGGCTTGTCAGTGTGTGTATGTTTGTGTTTTTTTTCTTTTTCTTTCGTTCGTTTCGTTCTTTGACTGTTTTCTACACACACCACCCCCTTGTCCGCACCCTTATCCGTATTTTCACCCGCTGATTCACTGATTCGCTTTTTGTGTATACCAGTGGACAGCTATGTACAGACCTCGAGGTATGTATTTTCCTTCTCTTTCTTCTGGAGTGATGAATGTTGATGATTGATGTTGACTTGCCCTACCTACTCTACCTGACACCCTACCTTATTTAATATACCTGACACACACCTACCCTGCCTGAAACCCGACGTGTGGAAACAGGAAGTTATACAAGAGCGGTATCACCAACAACTGTTCTCAGTGCTTATACCCGCACTGGAAGATCCCGAGCCTCGGTAAGTCCTTCGTTCTTTTCTCCTTCCTTCTTCCCCACACCCTTCAACCTTAAGATCCAAACACAAAACACAGCTAACCCCTCCCTCCCAACGCACAGCGTCCACGCCCACGCTGCCGCGGCCCTCATAAACTTCTGCGAGGGCGTCGCACGCGACACGCTCGTTCCTTATCTTGATCTGATCGTTGAGCGGTTGTTGAGGTTGTTGAATCCCGGGGCTGGTGGGGTCGCCGCTAGCGGGACGGCAGGGATGGAAGGGACGGGGAAGACGGAGCCGAAGAGGTATGTGCAGGAACAGGCGATTACGACGCTTGCGATGGTTGCGGATGCGAGTGAGAGGATGTTTACGAAGGTACGTTCTTGTGAGGAAATGAAAGGGGAGGAAAACAATGGAAATGAAAGGGGACGCTGATGTGTTTTTTATGTGTAGCACTACGCGTCGATTATGCCGCTTTTGTTGGATGTGCTTAGACGGGCGGACGGGATTGAGTATAGGAAGTTGAGGGTCAAGGCCATGGAGTGTGCGGGTCTTGTTGGTTCGTGTCATTTCGTGTCTCTCTTTTGTTTTTTTTTCCTTCTCCTTTGGGCGCTGACTTGAGAGTGTTCTTTTGGGTAGCTATCGCTGTGGGGAGGGACATGTTCCGCCCCGATGCAGCTACATTTGTGGAGCTGCTTATTCGTGTACAAAGTGGGTGTTTCCTCGTGAAATAACGAAATTTTTTTTTATCAAAGAAGAAAGCTGATTGATGATTGGTGACATTCGATCGGCAGAGAGCCCCGTGGACCCGTCGGACACGCAGCTGGGGCATTATTTGATCGCGACGTGGGCAAAGGTGTGTCAGGCGATGGGACCAGAGTTCGAGCCCTACCTCCCTGCCGTCGTTCCGTCGCTCTTGCAGACCGCGAGCGCGAAGCCGGATGTTTCTGTTTATGGTGCGTTCCTTTCCTTTCCTTCTTTCCTTCTTGTTTGTTCCTCAACTCTTGAACTAACACAGACGATCACGAAGCACAAGAAAAAGTGGAAGAAAGAGAGGGGTGGGAGACGGTCGTTATGGACGGGCGGACGCTGGGAATTCGGACATCGGCGATTGAGGAGAAGTGTCAGGCGTTTGAGACACTTGTCATTTACTGCTCGACACTTGGAGCGAGGTTTGCGCCGTATGTGCCACAGACCCTTGAAGTTACGCTTCCGGGGTTGTCGTTTTATTATCATGATGGTGTGAGAGAGGCTTGTGCGATGTACGTGTGTTCCCCTTCTCTTTTGATCAACTACGGCCCTTGGGACGCCCGTTTTCTGAGTGTTGGTGACTCACGACAGACTCGTACCTATGCTTCTCGCATCTGGAAAAGCAAGCAACACGCTCACGAACCAGATGGTCTCGGCTACATTCCATCAACTCATCACTGCCATCCGTACAGAGCACGACACGTCATTCCTTGCATCGCTCTATAAATGCCTGAATGACACTCTTCGCGTCGTAGGCGGGCCGGATGTCCTCCCGAAGGAGTTTATGGATGGTATAATTGAGGTGACGAAGCACCAGCTGCAGCTTATCGCTGATAGGAGGAGGGGGCGTGCAAATCGCGCTGCTGCTGGGGCTGGCGCGGGCGCGGGGACGGCGATAGAGGGACTGGATAAGGAGGAGATGGCTCTTATGGAGGAGGTGGAGGATTTTGTGTTGGATGATATGGGGAAGATGCTGAGTGTTGTGGATCCTGCACATCCGTTGTTGGTTGCTGTGGGGAGTGTGAAGGATTTGGGGTTTAGTTCATGGGGGAGTGATGAGGAAGATGAGGAGTAGGAGGAGTAGGAGGAGTAGGAGTGCGTGGGTATATCTATTTTCTGTCTTTAGTGCTTTTTCTGTTGATTTCAATGACTCGGAATGACTTGCGATGACTACATAAGTACTTTGGATACATAATAAAAGCGCATTGATTTGATCTCGAGTGAGTGCTTGGTCACCTTGACTATTATGAGATTATGAAGCTGACACTGGTCATTTACAGCGCAGGAGAATGAGCGAGAATGAACGCATCTGATCAATATCAGATATAACTCAATATCAAGCAAAAACTAAGACATAGATCAAAATCAACCAAACCACTCACCACATCTGTATCGCCACAATCGCAAACTGTGCAAGCGCCAACAATTACACATTCCAGCCGGTCGTTCACCGTCCTTTGTACACTACGTCACCAACTCACTTGGACCGAATCTCGTCGCCTAACACGAGGTTGGACTGACCAGCCCGGCCCGCTCACGGCATGCGTTGATCAAGGACGATCACGACGCGTCGAGGCACAAAATAGCGTATGTAGCTTGGGTTAATACTCTATGAGGCTAAAAGGAACTAATTCACTTTTGATCCACGCGCCCCGCGCCCGAATCGGATGAGCTCCTCCGATGCGCTGTGGGGTCGTGGCCATCAGTCGAATCACGACAAATCACCAGGGATAACACAACGACGTAACAACTGAGCTTGACGAAACGCTGGTCAAAGCGTGCGCGTGAGTCAAATAGATGCATTCGCGTTTCGCCGACGTCTTCTATAAGTCCGAAGCTGACACGAACGTCGAACCTTAAGGCCTTACTTCCCATCTCACGTAATTGCTCGTGGAGTCGCCTCGTTCTCCTTCGTCGCCTCCGCTTAATTTTTTTTGCCGTTCTCCACACGAATCTCGCTCCTTGTCTCATTCTCTGGGCGGGTCTTCTCCCTTTACCACACAGGTTACTGAATACTAAAATCCACCGACAAATACCCCGTGCTCCAATTGAACGAGCTCCTCTCGCATAGCTAATACCACCCTGCTTATTCTTTTTGAGCGGGCGCCATACAACAGGGGCGTCTATTGTTATGGGACTGTTTACTGAATATTGTGTCTGTAAAGATATACAAAGGTTACAAAGAATGGCCGTCAAGCTAGTGCCCTCTGCCCGAATCGAATGAGCTCCTAGCGTATACGCCTATCTAGCCGACCGGCAATTCTTTCTGATCGTGCACCGTACACCACAGGGACGTGTAATCCTTCCTTCTCAAAGGTTGCATAGCACGAAATTTAGTTTACATACTGAAGTGAGAGTGATGAATTCTATTGTTGATGCTGTGATACGAAGACGTTCTGGTCACGCCCTCAAGCTTCCAACAAAAGAGAAAATAACATCGCTACCGAGCGAATGGAATTTTTAAACCCCAGACGTCAATTCGAACCTAGGTCCCTCTCGTTATAAGTATTGAGAAATAACAATGTGCTCATCGATTCTGAGTGTGTATCGTACACCATTGGGGCTCGTATTCCGCCTCTCGAAAGTTATATACATAGCAGAAAATACGAAATGTGTACCATGCCGAGGTGAGTGGTCCTTAATCACGCGTTCCAACGATGTAGCAAAAAGATGAAGAGCTGGCCATGCCTCGCGCTCGAATCGAAAGCCGCTCTCCCATGAGCTTATTCCACTAGCAATCGTTTCCGATCATGCGCCGTACACCACTGGAACCTATCTTGTTGATGCTGAGCACAAAATACAGCGTAGCCTAGGTGAGTATACCTTTCATCGAGAGTCTGATGGAGAAATAGGAACTATTCTGTAAAGATAGCGACATTCACCGAGCTCGAATCGAACGTGCCCCTCTCGCATGGTATGTATTGATTTTTGCGTGTCATATGTTTCCGAGCGTGCGCCATAGACCCCAGGGGCATCCCCTTTTCAACTATCAGTATGCTGAGGTAAGTGTTCCTTAGAGTCATGACAAGGATAATCAAATAAGAGTGTATTCATTATTCTGAATGCCCCCGCTAGAGTTGAAAGAGCTCCTCGCGCATGACTTCGCCACTCGCCTCAACATTGTTTTAGAAAATGCACTACGCATCACCGGGGCGTCTGATATACTTATGCGAACATATCGAAACCTGTGTTTTTTGAGCATTGTGGTGTTGTGAACATTTGCAGAAATTTACTAGATATCGGGAATCCATCAACGAATGCCCCGCTCGCGAATTGAACGAGCCCTTCCGCATGAAGCCACATTCACAAGATGGAGACATGGATATGGCAGGCGACATGCATCCCATTTAGTAAGTAAGCGTGTCTTGATTGCCGGTGTAAGAATATTCACATAATGGACACATGTCTGCACCTCGCGCAAGATATCTCGTTGTGATATATGGATCCACTGGATCGTTACGCTTGAATTGAACAAGCACAGAGAAATTTATACAACACAAGAATGTCAACAGCAGTAATATAACAGCGCAGAACGTCTAAGAAACAATGGTAGACTTGGTTACATCTTTGTCATTTGATGGGTGATGAATGTGAAGTTGCCCTGCTTTCCATGTCAGGACATCCTTCCAGCCTCTGTTCGTGGTCCCGATACGTTGGGATAGGGTCAAGAGTGTCTTGGATGGAGTACCGTCAATAGTGTCGAAGCATAATAAGAAAAAGTGTTCATGTGGGTGGATATACAATCTCAATCCGCTCTTTGAGACCTTTCTGAAATATACCGAAGGGAGTAGGCGGGTCCTCTCATTAAAACACTCGTTGTCGCCCGAATCCCATTGAATAACAAATTCTGTGAATAAGTGAATACTAACCATGTAAACAATATACCAATCTGACACAAATAATGAATAACTTACAAATTCTGATGAAGATACTTGACAATCCATTTACGATCATCTTTTGAAAGCGATCCCCAGGAACTCTCCCAGTTGCTCACAAAGTATTCCAGACCTACCAATGCCAAGGTGATCTTGTCAAAATGTCTAGTGAAACATCAATTCAAGGGCAATCAGATACATGATGGATACATGACTTCACTTTTTCCAAGGGTAATACTTATATTCTGCCCTTTCGTTCACAAACTCATCACGAAGACGTTTCATGAAATCGCAAGGATCCAAATTGTCGTAAGCATCATTTCCAAACACCTTTGTCATCATCGCACTCCACAATTGAGATTCGCGCTGCAATGGTTCGCTCGTGTCAAAGTCAGGAAAACGTTGGATAAAGACTCTCTCTAGCAGCTTTCTGTTTTCGATGGCCTGTATGATACCGCTGGGAGATTTTAACATCTTTGACTCTTTATAGACCAATTCCGCCAGCCATTTGATTGAGAAAGCGACTACGTCGACAAGGTCGGAAAGATAGTATAAGGAACAAGGCGATTGCATAGCGTGGAGCGGAAGCGTGAGTTGCGAATTTAGATACTACAGGTAATGTCACAAATGGAATGAGAACTTTTATATTTTGTAACCACAAGGCTGTGTGGCTTTGTAACGTTGTCGCCAGGTTCTTGGGCATGTTGCTCGCCTCATTGTTTCCTCCCGATGTTAACTTGTGATTTCCTTTTTGGTCCGAGTCTACACATGGGTGTCACAAAAGAGAGACAATGGTAATCACAATAAAAAGATGTGGAAACATGATTGTATTACATGAACAAAAGGAAGGGCCCGGTTATTATCCGCGGTTGTCAATTATCCTGGTAGCACAAAATACAACGTAACTCGGGTTCTATCGAGTCTGCCAGGCGAGAAGACTATTTACTTTTCATGGATGTCCCGCGCCGGAAGCTCTTTTGATAATATTCCACTGGAGATCATTTTCCAGCGTGCGCCGTACTTGTATTATATATCGCTTCCGAGCATAGACCATCCACCACCGGGGCTTATATTCCCTTCGGGTCTTCAAAGTTGTGTGTCATAGCGTACATGATGAGGCGAGCTATCCTTTATCATGGGCTTAATAAACTAAGAAAAAGATGATCAATCTTACGATCATGCCCCGCGCTCGAATCGAACGAACTCCTCTCGCATGAGTGACAAATCTGACTTATGGTTCCCGAGCGTGCGCCTTACACTACAGGGGCGTGTCTTCTCGATATTATTTCAATCTGTTCAAAGCATAAAATACAGCGTGACCTGGGTGAATATTCCTCTTTTGAGTCTGATGGGCTAGTGAAAACTATCCGCCTGTCTACAAGACGGTTCAATCTACCATTGATAGAACCTCTATAAGATCTGAGAATGCTAGCATGCGTACTGTTAACAGTAATATTCTACCATAGGACATATCAGAAACCATAGTAGACTTGGTTCATGTTCCCAATTGATCTAGGGGTCAGTAATCTCGAGCTTCCCTGCTTCCCATTTCAGGACTCTCTTCATGGTCACTGTGCTCGATGGAAGATACTTCAACTCTAAAGTAGTCCGTAATGGAGTACCGTCTAGGGTTGAGAAGTGTAAGAAGAATCTCTGGTCACGTATTGGAAGATCCAATTCCAATCCATTCCACAGCTTAATGAACGTAACGCAAGGGAGTAACTGTATCTCAGTTCTCTGGTTCAAATCCTGGGTATTATCCAGATTCCACTGGACATCAAACTGCGTGAATATCTCGAAGCTACGGTCAATGAGGCCATTGAACAATATGACAATCTGACACGAAGGATTGCTTACAAATTCTGATTAAGATGCTTCACAATCCATTTACGCTCATCTTTCGAAAGAGATCGCCAGAAGTGCTGCCAGTTTCTCACAAAATATACCAGGCCAACCAATGCAAAGGTGATCTTATCAAAATGTCTATTACATCGTCGCTTTATGGCAATCAGATATATGGTGAATTCATGACTCACTTTTTCCAGGGGTGGTGGCTATATTCTGTTCTTTCGTTCACGAGCTCCTTAAGAAGGCGTGCTGGGAAGACGCAGGGATCCAGACTGTAGTACGTATTATCTCCGAATACCCTCGATCTTATTACGCTCTGTAACTGATATTGCCGCTGAAATAGATCTTTCGTGCCAAAATCAGGGAGTTGTTGGCCAAAGGCATTCTCTACCGTGTTTGTATTTTCGATGGCCTGTTTTATACCGTTCGGAGCCGTTAACATCTTCGACTCTTCATAGACTGATTTGACTAGCCATTTGGCTGACAAAGCGACTACGTCGACAAGGTCAGTGAGATAGGATACGGAACAAGGCGATTGCATAGTGCGGCGCGGGAACGTAAGTTGTAGACTGAGAAGATACTTAGGTGAGCAAGTGAGGTATAACAGATGAAATGGGATTTTATAGCTTGGAGCCACAAGGCCGTGTGGCCTTGTAGCGTTGTGGCCAGTGTTTCCGCCACGTTGCTGGCCTTATTGTATCCTTGTTAGCTTGATCAATTTCCTTAGTCCGAGTCTACATATGTCAGTTAAGAAAGAAAGACAATGGGGACATGTACAATAGAAAACATGTCAATGAACAATGAATATTTTTGAAAAGTACTATAAACAGAGATGGCCCCCGAAGCTCAATATGCTATTAGTCTAATTGATAGTATGTACCTATGCAACTTGATAATTTCATTTTAACAAGGGATTGCACATTGAGTATAATTCTGGGATTACTACGGAGTTAACCTATAATAAGATCTACATTTTAGTCAGCATTTGCACCACTGGTACTAGCAAATCAATGTTATGGAAAATGACGTTATGACAGTGAGAAGTGAGCCAAGCCGATCTAGGAGAGTTGTCGTGCTGATGCGAAAGAACTCCGAAGTCAGCGGTACAGTCATAATTATCATTATTGCTGACGCTGCCACTGCGAAGAGCCCGACAAAGGCTACGAAGAATATTATCTGTGAGGGAAAAGACGGTCCTCGAAGTCTGACTCAGTGCTTGAGCAACTGGTACATGAATGACTGTCTAAGAAGGCACCTGATGTAAGAGTTCATAACAATAATGAAGATTGGCACAAAGATTCTTAGAGAGATAAAGGATGAGGTACGGTCCTCATCGGGTTTGAAGGGCAGAAGACAAGGAAAAATAAAACCTGTTGTTCTGAGATAATGTACATGCGCCCAAATCAGGACTCACTACCCGCCAAGAGCAAGCCAGCTGTAATGTCTGGTATCATTCTTTGCGACCTCTCTGAATGGCATGACGGTCATCAGATAACATACTCAGTGGACAGTCTCTACGAGAGAATTCTGTATACAAGGTTTGTGAGAGGAGGGATGACGTTTTACAAACGTTCGCTCTTATAAAGCTTCACGAGATACTTATATGGCGCTCTGATAATCAGCTGTTTCAGGCTAAACTCAGCTGCATGAGATGAGCGTAGCATTTCGATATCCGATTACAGGACTGAACACCTATTTTGACCCTCGTATCTTGAGATGGTGAAGTAAGCTAAAGGATAAGTTCTTGCCAACCAGACAGAAGACAGCACAGAGAATTGACTTCGCATAGACGCAGGAACCCAACACATACATGGGGGTACTGATGAATGCTATCATAACCAGAAACTGAATCGAAAAGCGGACTCGACGAAGCATGTAAGTTACTCCACAATACCATCAAGCTCGTGGGGAGTAGCTTGAAACAATCATCCAGCGTCCAGTAAAAGAAAAATAAGAAGGTTCAGAGACGGAGGGGCGAAGAGTCAATATGGTCAATGGGTACCTGCGCCTCTAACCGCAGGCTATCTATTTCCAAGCAGAATCCAATTTCGTTGTCCACCTCAGCCTGATCCTTCGGCTTTCGAACTTGATAACGACATTGGGTACCAACCCTGTACCGTGAAGAACGGTCCGTTAACGTTATGTGGTAGGATTTTCCAGGGAAATTATCGTCAAAGGAATTGCCGAAGATCATGGATGAAATGTACCTATCGCGGTTTGTCATTCGTCGGATATTTTTTTTTCCAATTATTCTTGATCAAATATCCTTGCCTAGCAACACAACTACGCGTACACGATATGATCCATTCACCAACCCTGACAGGTTCGTTGCACGAGTCCAAGTGTTAATCTAGAACCTGCCTAGTGCAACAAACATTCACCAGTGCTTTTGCCGATCCCGTACGTTTACGATGGAGGTGGAGTACGAGGACCTGCAAACCCGTGGAGTTAGTCATATCGCTGCTAGAGCATTCGAAGAGTCTAACCAAACAGGCTGCTAGCCGATTGCGGGGAACGCGGAAACATTGGGGATCCACTGACGGGTGTTGGAGCAGGGATTTGCTAGTAGGATGTAGGATATAGTCTATGAACTTCGAAGCGGTCAATGGTGGATAAGCATACGTCTCCAATGAGCCCAAGCCGGAATTGGTGGTCTTGGGATAGGGGGAACAATAGGAAAACGCAGTTGGAGCGGCAGGAACCTGAGCAATATACTTGGGGACAGTGCGAGCAGATCGTTGTCTACGATCTGGAGGAGGATGAACGGTACACCAGCCTGGACGAGGTCGGACGGGAGTAGTCGATTCCTGGAGCGCAGGCAGCTGTTCTCCGCCTTCTAGCATTGGTGGCTGCGAATTGAAATATCTATCCTTTGAGGCAACGAAAAGCACGACAAAGGGTATCAAGACGTACTGGGGGCTTCCAATTAGATGCAAACTCTCCACTCGCACTGTGCTTTGATTTCATCTGCATCAATTCGGCAATCTCACTGCGTTATTGACTATCAGCCGGCGAGAAATCGAATCATGCCGGTGAAGCTACATACTACTGCAGGCTCTACGTTCGTTTCGTAGCTTCCCGACTTCTTCTAGTAGGATTCGAACTTCGTTTGCCAGGGCTTTGCTGGAATCATCAAGTATCTGAAAGGTCAGCTAATAGGCGCTGGGAATCAGATGTGGACGTGCTTCGAGGATTGTAGTGGGCCTGTTCCATTCTTATTCATTCGTGACTGAGAATATATAGACGAAGATAATGAGCAAGGGCGGTGAAAATGATGATGACAAATACAATGGCAAGAATTGGCGTCCTTCAGAAGGAGGGACGGGTGAAGGAAGGACGCATCTTGATGCGTGACGCGGCGTGACGATTGACGGTTGACTTGAACCGTCATTTCCACTAGACCGCGTACCACCTAGCTTACACAAATGATTGAGATCGCCTCCCGCAGTTTCCCCTTTTGTTAACTTCGGACTTCGGATGTCAATTTGCCTACTGAACTTGTTTGCGATGAGAATAAGTAGGCTTCTCCAATGTTTGTCTGTTTTGAAATGAGTACAGAAGCACTCTAGAAACTTGTACTCCTCATGCTTGATCTTCAACCACGCCCAACCGAGATTTATCTGTGTCTGATGGTTCTTGCATGTCAAGGCCCACCGTAAAGGCTCGTTTGACCTCGAGTGCGGGGCATATCAGAGCCAGCTTCATCTAACTACCATCGAAATCTTCATCCCGAAAAGCACAGACACGCCCCATGACCAGTAGTGCCGGCGCCCCTTATGCCCATGACCGGCCCGATCAGGGTCCACACCGGGGCTCAAACTCAGGTTTCCTAGCACACCACTGTATAAATGATGCAAGTGCTATCTACTCGTTATACATTACCTTATTAGTTCCCTTGGAGTTCTCCTCAACAACACTGTAGTATGCGGTCTCTCGTAGAGATGGACTGGATTAGTGATCAAGATGTCGATCATCTGGCAAGGGTCAATCCCAGTGAATTGAAAGGAACACGTTGAGGCCGAAGGTCATCTCTGTTTATAGTACTTTTGGAAAATATCGATGGTTCATGCAACGTCATAATGTTCCACGTGTTTTTAATTGTGATTCGTATTGTCTTGCTTGCATAACTGACATAGACAAAAGGAAATCACTCAACCTAAGAAGGAAAAAATGAGGCCAGCAACGTGGTGAAGATAAAGACACTGGCCACCGCTGTAAAGCCATACAGCTCGGTGGCTCCAAACTATAAAAATGCACATTCGATTTGTTATAACTCACCTTCTGTCCCAAGTAGCCTCTCAATACGCAAGTTACGCTTCCGCGCCGCGCCATGCAATCCCCTTGCTCTTTATCCTATCTCGTCGATCTTACTGACGTCGTCGCTTTCTCAGCCAAATGGCTGATTGAATCGGTCTACGAAGAGTCGAAGATACTAACGGCTCCAAACGGCATAGCTCGGGGTCTGGAAACTATGAACATGACATTAGAGGACGCCTCTCGAGTACAGGACGAGATAAGGCGCAAGATGTTTCGAGATAATCAATATGATAGTTCAGAACCTTGCGTACGTCTTCGTCAAGAACTTGTAAACGAAAGGTCAGAATATAGCCACCACCCTTGGCAAAAGTGAGTCATGGATCACCATATATATCTGATTTCCCTTCAATTGATGTGTCACTAGACGTTTCGAAAAGATCTGCCTTGCATTGATTGGTTTGGAATATTTTCTGGATAACTGGCGGATTCATTGGGGCTCTCTTTCACAAAACGATCGTGCATGGATTCACAAGTATCTCAATCAGAACTTGTAAGTGATTATTTGTGTCAGATTGTCATCGTTTGATGACTTTTTATCAATAGCATTGATTCATTCACGAAATTTCTTGTCCAATGGGATTCGAGCGACATCCATGATTTGAACCAGAAGTCTCGCACTCAAGTACTCCCTTGGCTAATTTTAACCAAGTTGCCAAATGGATTAGAGTTGATGCTTACTATACCAAGAAACCGTCAACTTTTTGTGCACTTCATAACCGCTGACGGTACTCCGTACAGAACTAGGTTGGAGTTGCAGTATCTTTCCTCGACGGGTTGGAAGAGAGTCCTGAATTGGCAACTAGGGACACTCGAGATTTTTGACTTGTCACAATCAAATCAGTACAATTAGCCACAACAACTTTCGAGTTCTATGCTGTTATATCACTGTTGATTGTGTATACATTCTTGAATTCCTTCAAAGTTTCACCATTTGTTCAATTTGAGCGTGACGATATCATGGAAATGGCATTGAAACCTCTATCAATGTCAGCTGGACTTGTATGAGAGCTGAATACGACAACAGCTGACCCTGACATTGTAATGCATCATACAGTGCTCAGCGCTCGGCACGTCCCATTGTTATTTTTGTTATGCATTGTTGACCTGTGGACACATTCCAAGTCCTGATTTTGTGGGTTCAAGGCCTCCAGAGTCCCGAAGGCAATCTTAATTTGTGATATTGCAGAGTCGAGGCATCTCGTGGCGGATCAAAATCTGGCAAAATTTTAGAAAATCTTGCAATAAGATTTCTGAGTTGTTCAAGGCAGTCTGATTCCCTATCATATTGAGATGTAGAACAGTTTTTGACATAAATTTACATATCAACTTGCTTCACAGATGATATCCTGAGAATTTGTCATGTTGCCTTTACTATGTATTCTGCACCTCAATACCTCCAATACTTTGGTATGGTACTATGACTGGCAATGGATGCCAGTCCCTGTTTAGAAGCCTGAGGACTGCATCTATTTGGATAGATCAGACATATGAATAATAAGAGCATCCCGGAAACTGTTGCACTAGCACCTGGGCCCCTTCATGATGGAAAGGCAGCTAGTGACCATCATGACCCACTCCCTGGACCCCCAACATTGTTCCCAGCCTGCTCGCTTCCCCAGAGTCCCTCCCCAATGCCTCATCAAAACCCCCAACCATTGAACACCCTCTGCAGCCACCCCAGGTAACTCTGATGCTTCCCTGGCAAACCCTGACAGCCCCCTGGCTAACTCCAATGACCTTCTCTGCAGCCATCAATGCTTCCCTTGACTCTCCTGAGCCCCTGGAACCCTCCCCCACTGTTCCTGACCCTGTTGTGCATCTCCAGCTCACCATCCTGACTCACCTGACCTCCTCTGGAGCATCATGACAACCCTGGAGTGACCCGCATCCCCAACTGATCCCATCAGAATATCACCACAGCCCACCCCTTGATCACAACTGACACCTGCTGACTCTGCACAGCTCTGTTGAGCCCTGCCACCACACCCACTGCCCCCCAGAGCTCTCCAGTAGTCAGTATATAATCCATAGAGTAGCATCCCATACTCTAGTCTTGATATTACATCAACTGGTTACTTGTGTCTTGTGTCTCCTTCTGTCTCTATTTCTATTTTTAGTCTTGAATTTATCTTGTTTCTCAGTCTCATCTTGTCTCACCTCCATCTTGTCTCAATTGTCTCTATTTCCTTTGTTTTTCTAGGTTCTTTTCACCTCTGATGTCAGTACAAACCCCATGCATGTGCTATGATCCCTGAATATTCTTATGACCACTCTGGACCTCGTCCATTGCTTGGCCCTGGAACCCATCAGGTCTTGATTGATCCCCCATCAAACTCTGGCTCTGCTCCCATCATCCACAAAGCCCCTGCTTGCCCTGCAATCTATTTGCATGGCTACAGACTTGTTCCTGATGCCTGCCCAAGCTTAAAGTTTAACATACTTGGTCTTAGACTTCTCTGGATCACTCTGGACTTACTTGGACTGCTTCCCTTGACTTCCCTTCACAAGTCCCTCTGGTCCATGCCAACCCTGGAGCACTAGGTTATAAGCGCAGAACATCACATCCACCTAGTAAGGACTTGCCCAGTGTACCTGAGCCCCCATAGTCAGCAGAACCTGACAGTGACATTAGCTTACTAGCTAAAACTTCCAGTTGGCCTAAACCAGCTATACCCTGTCTTCAACATTGTCCAGCTGCTTCCAGCTCCAGAAGATCCAATCACAGGATATTGACCTAAACTACCACCATCAACAATCCTGGTTGATGACAAGGAGGAGAATGAGATGGAGAATTTTTTGACAGCAGGATGTTGTAGGAGAGGTGCAGTTCAAAGTGAAGTGGAAGGGGTATGGCATCAAGGACATCTCTTGTGAATTGCAGGGAAATCTACATGCACCAGTGCTCCAAGATTCCTATTGCAGGCACCCTAATGCATCAAAGGCAATGCAGGACATTTACCCCCATCTTTGCTCTTTGCAGCCAACCAAGGAATGGACAACTTCTTCTACCTGGTGCATCAGGACACCATATGCTAGAGGGGGGGTGATGTCAAGGGACTACCAATTTTGGACCCCAATCTGGTTTCTCTTATTTTGAGCCCATCTCACATCCTCATCTTTCCATCTTTTCACCACTAGTACCTTTAGCCAACAGCTATCTAACAGTACAAATTATGTTTCATTATAGGCCTGGAGGTTGGAGATTGAGGCTGTTTACAATGAATTTTCATTTTTTGATTGGACTCCAGATTCAGATGTTATAGAGTGTTTTTCTTAAAAGCTCTATAGTAAATTTTCCAAGGCCTGCCATAGGAAATCCTTAGCTTGGTTTCTTTGAATCTCCCTCTGCCAGATGAATAGCTGGCACTCTAGAACTTCTTGTAGATGTTGGATAGGCTTTTTATATCCCTCTGCCAGTGTAACGGTAGTCTGCCTAATACAGCAGAGTACGGTCACACGGAGTTGAGTCTTGCGTTGGAACTGTTTCAAGCCCTGTATTCGCAAGAAGCTACCTAACACAATTATTCCGAAACCTTTTATACTACGGGGGGATTCGGAATAAGATAAGTAAATTTTACTGAATTGGATGACCGAGATTAGATAGGATAAATTGCAAAGGTGACGCAGTCACGGGGCCGCTACATTCGCCCTCCAAGTCGGATGACAATACGGCTTTTTGATGAGAGAAGTTACGGGAGTGATGATGAGATGAATGAAGACTAGTCGCGAGAGGGTACCCGGGCGACGCTGCCAGATTAGTCGGCCTTTTTTGTGTGAGTCTTGGGAGACCTAAGAAGGTCCTGGAGTTCCTCATCCAGAAAATCCTCCTCGGGGAGGGGAACGTCGGCGGCATCGACCTCCATCTCCTCTTCTTCTGTGGCTTTTCCCTTTCCCTTGTCTTTTGAGTCCTTCTCTTTGATGACGAGGCCGCCCGAGGTGACGGCGGCGGCAATGGTGGCGCGAGATGATCGCGCGGGCGAGGAGACAGAGCTGACCGGGGTGGAAGAAGGGGAACCCGAATTAGAGCGGGGGTAACGAGGGGTGGAGGAGGAAGCCGTGGCTGAGGGACTACCAACTGGGGCTGGCGAAGCTGAGTAGTTGTTACGAAGTTCCGAATAGAATCTGGTTGAATTGCCTGACTTGCTTGACGACACGGAATAAGGATTAGCACGTCGGGCGTGATACTGTTTGGTACGCTGCACGAGTTGTCCAGCCGGAGCGCGCCAGGCCCGTACAGCGTCTTCGACGGTCTGCTTGTCCACATCACCCTGTTTCGAGATAAAGCCCAGTGTCACCAGTAGGTCAAGACGGGGATCCACAAAAGTGCTGGGGAGGTACCCGTTGGGGAAGGGTCTATTCACCCGGGACCAGGTGTGAGTCTGATGATCAAGCTGAGAGAGTCGGTAGGGGCATTTGGTTTCCGGGTCTGCCAGGTTCAGAATCTCTGAAAATACGGGGTAGCCGATAGGCATAGCACTGTGGGGATTTCCGTGGGTCTGTCGCACTTCTAGGTCAAAGTCCAGATACAACTGGATCTGGTAGGGGTGGAGTACGATCCTGCAGCTCGGGTTCTGGGGGTCGCGCAGGGTCACCAGACCTGTGGTGGAGTCAACAGTGAGATAGGGATGGAATCGCGGTCTGGTTGGTCCCTCGCCAGAATTGCCTCGATTCTTGTAGGGGTTAGGATGACCCATGAGAGGTGGGCGGCGCGAGAGAGGTAAAGTGATGGCTGAGACACGTAGAGTGTGAGTGTAGGTAGGTAGCCCAGTAGTGGTTGGGAGCTGTATGGCCTCTCGAACCTGTCCGGCTCCTATATACATTTGAAAATTTACCAGTCCCAAAATTATTTGCGGGTCATCGAGGGGAGGCTTACTGGTCCCGACGTCAATCAATTCTTCAATTTTTTCATACCCCAATAATTCGAGGTAGGGCTCAAGCAGGTTCAGTTCTTTGACCTGCTCATATGTCATCCATGACCGGTCTCCAGCCTTCCACAGTACCTCGAACATAGCTTTAGTCTGAGCCCCATGGTGCGCCACAATGCACTCGGCGGCCCACTCATTCAACTCGGGCTCTACGATTTGTTCATCCAGTAGGCCCGGGAATAATCGATCGTCATTTGGCTTGTGGATACGTAGTAGAGCGGAATGAAACACGTCATGGATCCCTCATTGTTTCATGTTTTTGGATATTGCTACTCGGAATGAGTTGTTGCGAAAATCTTCAGTGATCTGGTACAGTCCCTCATACTTGGGAATCAGCTTACGTGGGAACCCCTTGGGGTAAGTAGAGTTCTTGGTAGACACATACACCATGTCTCCCATCATGAAGGGAGATGGTTGTCTGCGGCGATTGGCGTTCCTTGTTTGTTTGATACGCGCACCCAGAATACAGTCATGGGCAGCTATTAAGGCGAGTTTGAGCCGCTGCGCAAACACCCTAATGCCTGGGAATTTGTCTGGTCTAGCGTTGTTCCAGATCATCGGTCTTGGCATCCTTCCGGAGTTGAGGAAGAAGGGCGAGTAGCCCGTGGTCTCTGATCGTGCTGAGTTGATGGCAAATTCAATTGCTGGTAACTTAGCCACCCAGTCTTTCAGACGGTCCCCAATGCATTGTCTGATCATTTGTACTATGGTTCTGTTAGCACGCTCAGTAGATCCACCCGATTGCGGATGATATGCTGAAGACATTCTAAGTTGAGTTCCAATTAAGTCATGTAGGTGAGACCAGAATGTGCTAGTAAAATATGAATCGCGGTCGCTGACAATAGCCCTTGGTAGTCCATGGTACTTGTAGACCTCATCAAAGATAAGTTCGGCAACCTGTCTAGCAGTATAATTTATTCGACTAGGTACCACATGTACCATGGCAGTTAGTAGATCTATAATCACAGTAATAGAGTCATACGTTCCATTCCTGTCTTTTGATTCTGGCAATGGTCCTACAAAGTCTATACCAATTACTTCAATGGTTTCAGAAGCCCAAATGGTTTCTGGTTTGATGGTTTGTTCCGGCGACATGTGGAGCATGTGTCACAGTATTCTTGAACATCACGCGTCATTGACTTCCACCAGACCTGATCATGGAGGTATAGTAATGTTTTTCGTGGTCCCAAGTGTGCTAGTAATGAGTGTGCCTCTGCTATAACGATTTCCCGGATACTGCGTCCTCGAACAATTATTGCTGGGATGCACAACAGTTTTTTTCCTTCTGACTTCAGAAAGACTAAGTTGTCTTTCGTTACTTCATAATTCTTGTGAGCTCGAGGGTTCTCTATTATATCTATAAACAACTTATCTTCTTGGTATCGACCTTTCACTGCTGCTACTAGGTCTATTGGGTCTTTACCCAGGCTCAGCAACTCTTCCAATGTCAACGGTGCAAGTTCCACATATTCCTCCTGTAGTCATTGAGATCTATTTGCTAGATCCTCATCCAGACACAGTTCAGCAGGGTCGATTCGAACTTCTGGCTGAGTTGTTACGTTCTTAGGTAAGTTTTGCTTCTTTCTCCCAGGGAGTTTAATTGTCAATTTCCTGTTTTTGTTGTTATTGTCTATGCTTTTCTCTAGCTCTGAGGAGGGTAGCCCTTCTTCCCCCCCTTCGTTTCGTTCGTGTGGGCCCTGGAGAACAAAATGTGGTGCAACTCTGGCTGCAAATTCTTTTGCAGTCTCCGCCCTCCCTGTCTCGGCTGGTTCCACCTGTTTTCGACGGTATGCCCGCTTCTTTTTGACATGTTCCTCTGCACTTGTTCCCAGGCCCTTGCCTGTTGTCAAAACACATGCCTTCTTGCCCTCCGAACCAACAAGGACGGGCATTGTAATGAGCTGGGTGGCCCGTTCGTCGTTATCTATCACATCAAAGTATGTGTATTCACTACGTGCTCTCACCGTGCCTGCCTGATCATTTGAGTATAGTCTAGACAGTGCATCTGATAGTATGTTCTCAGTACCTGGCACATATACAATGTCAAAGTCAAACTCTGACACTTTCTCAATCCAGCGCGCCTGGCGCCCTGAAAGATTCTTCTGGTCCATCAAGTGAATCAGCCCCTTATGGTCTGTGTACCATGTAAACCTCACTCCCTGCAGCAGATCCCGGTGGCGCAACATTGTTTCAACACCCGCCAACATTTCTATTTCATGTACTGGATAGTTTTGCTGGGCTGCATTGAGCTTCGCAGAGAAAAAGGCAGCTACTCTAGCTTCTCTCCAGTTTTCTCCCTGACTTATTACTCCTGCGATGCCTGTGACACAGCCATCCATTACCATATTGACAGGTGGCGCATCCAGGCCATACACCAATGGCTTCCGGTGGTGATCGCGGCAGGCCGATGCCAACTTCTTTA
Source organism: Termitomyces sp. 'cryptogamus' (assembly GCA_020091625.1). NCBI lineage: Eukaryota > Fungi > Basidiomycota > Agaricomycetes > Agaricales > Lyophyllaceae > Termitomyces > Termitomyces sp. 'cryptogamus'. The sequence continues at coordinate 80,530 of JAGYZC010000005.1, forward strand.
CATCTTCAAATGCCCGCTGGTGAGTGAACTCCCACCGATAGGGTACCGTGTCCCCTGTCAACGTGTGAAGGATTCCCATAGGCACCCTCACCCGATCAATATCGTCTGCCAGATACCTGGCTGCACCCAGAAACCCACGCAGTAAGTCTCGGTTGGTCGGAACCTTCCATCTGACTAATGCATCTACTTTATCAGGGTCCATGCGAATCCCCTCATCATCCACAATCCGGCCCAAAATTTTCATTTCTCTACAGAGAAAATTTAACTTACGCTCACTAAGGTACAGTTTTTCCCTCTTCAAAATATCTAACACTATTTTGACGTGATCCACATGCTCCTCTAGAGTGTTCGAGTATACAATGATATCGTCGAGATAAACATCCATAAACCTCCCAAGGTAAGCTGCAAAGAGATAGTTCATCAATGCTTGGTACGTGGCAGGGGCGTTGCAATCACCCTGCTGTATCACATGGCTAACCATAGTACCATCAGGTGTTGTCATGGCAGTCCTGTCTACGTGTTCAGGCTTAACACGAATCTGTTCGTATGCATCCTGGCCATCAATCATTGATCGATACTTAGCCCTGGCTGCCCGTCATAGGATTCCATCCATGTCTGGTAGTGGTGAAGACTTTTTGTACGTGTTGGCATTTCTTGCTCTAAGATCGCTTACTATCCTTAACCTCTGGGTCTCCCCCAGTTTCCCAGGTTTCTTAAGAAACATCATGGGCATAGCATTTCCTGCCGTTGCAATTTCCCAACGACCGGACTTGACGTAGGCTACCCTTTTGGCATCCCATTGTGGCTTCAGAGCTTCTGGACAGCACGACGGTCGCCAGGGATAAATTTTTCCTTCGTCAATCAATGGGATTTCGTGGTTTATAGCTCTCAATGGGGGTAGGGGGGTATCTCCTGCCCCCTTGCACAGCGGAGCAGCATAATCTAGTAATTCCTGCCTTACTAACTCAAGATTTTCTTCGTAGGCTTTCATGGCCCTTGATGCTAGTCGAGACACCCCAATACCTTCCACCATGGGAGCAGCCACTGTGCTCCCCACCATGACCCGTGCAGGGTTAAGCCCGAAGGTGACTCTATGCTGATATATCCATGGAGTACCTAATATGACATCGTAGCCCTGCAGATTCATAACGTCAAAGTATCTCTGGTTTGATATGCCTTGATATTCAAATTGTGCAGTGGCACCATAGTTTATTTTAGAACGAGACCCTTGCACAGCCAATTGGACTGGCAAAGGCTCACTAAGTTCGACGCGTTTTAATCTCAGTTGTTCAACCGTTGTGGTCGATACAAAATCTCCCAGCGATCCCGAGTCCAACAAGGCACGAACCGGGTGTCCGTCCAGCTTGATCACCACAACAAGCGGTTTGGGCACTTTACGACTCACATTCTTGATCCTAGCATTATTTCTCTGGATGGCGGGGTATGTCCCTCGCTCCACCTGCTGGCCGCACAGCTCAAGTATATGGACCTCATCTGACTTGTCAATGCTTTCTACCCCTGGCAGCCCCTTGTCTGGGCTAACCAAATTTTTGGGCTAGGCTTGCATTTCCCATAATGATTCCAGGCCAGTATCCTCTTCCCAAATACTGCTATCTGCATCAGGAAATGCCCACCTGACCTTCTTCGCATACCACTTACAGATGTCGAAGCGAGGGTTTACCAGGTGCTCCGCCCGTATTCTGGTCACAAACCGTATCTGCTTGTCTGCCACCAGACAAGTATCTTGGTCATCTCTTTCCACGCGGAATCGAGGCTGTACCTTACAGTAAACATTCTCCTCATGTGGGAGGTAAGGGTCGCCCAAGCCCAAGACTATACCGGCATTCCAGGTCCATACATCAGTTGCCAGGGTTGGTGCGTACCAAGAGCTCCTAGAGAAGGGAGCCCCTGTCGCTACACTGCGCTCCAGGGCGTACCAGGTGCCGATCTCAAATGCTGGATTCTCTACCCACTCACAGGGAATGGTAGTTTCCTGTTCCCACACAGCATCCCAGGTGTGTATTATACCTTCCTCCGTCTGCGTGGACGTAAATTGCCTTCCTCGGTACTGTAGGATGTTGGCGGGGTCGCCTGGGTATGGTTGGAGCCACTCTAGATTGTGATCTAGCCTCCGCTCGAGCGCATTGCCTAGGCACCTTGGTCTGCTGAATTTCCTCTCTTCCTCTAGAACTAATGCTAGTTTTTCCTCTGAGTTGTTGACAGGTATCGGGTTTTCATCCTCCCCAAACTCCCAAGGGTCTATTAACTCCACAGGATCGTAGTAGTCTCCTGCCGACTCACTCGCGTCTGGGGGTCTTTTTGGGTATGTGCTTTTCAGGGAGGTTCCCGATTCCTTGTTTGCTAACCGTGGAATTGTTATCATGCCAATGGATAGTCCCTCAGTGGTCTGACCGAGCGCTTCTTCCCGAAGCCTCTCTGCTTCCCGCAGGTTTACCTTTACACTGTAAGATCTTAACCCTGGGGGTCTACCTGCCTTGTTCGACAATGTTGACTTACTTTTAGGACAATTTCAGGAGAAATGCCCTGTTTCCCCACACCCAAAGCACCGATCCTGGGCTCGGTACTCTTCCTCTTCCTCTTTGGACAGACGGTTGCGGTCCTCCGCTCTTCTGGGCCGGGCTCCGTCCCCATTGTACTTGCGGCGCTCTTGATTTCTGGAGGTGCCCTGCTTCGCGGAGTAAGCTGGGGATTTGTTTGTCTTTTTACCAATGCCCGAAGGTGAGGGGCTTCGTTTTCTCTCTCCCTGTGGGTGGGCGGCTGCTGACCCTTTTCCTTTCTGACCAGGGTGACCCCTGGAGTTCAGCCCTCTGTTCCGGGGGTAGTCTCGACCATGGCGGTAGCTTACTTTGGGGGTGTCATGGCCGAGGTCCACTGATTCCGCCATCTCGATGAACTCTGCCTTCGATACAACTTTCTTCCAACGAGAGGTCTCTGGATTTAAGCCCATGCGGTAGAGCTCACGCTGGATGGAGGTACGAAATCCATTAAATAGCTTTACCACCTTTTCCTTACTATTGGTCGATCCTACGATGGTAAAGAGTTCTTGTAGTTCACCCACGTAATCGCGGACTGACATCTTTCCTTGTCGCAGGTGCTGTAATTTGTATCTTTGCTTATTTCTATAATTGATTGGGAAACAATCGTTAAATAGTTCCTTGAAGAATTCCTCCATAGTCCAGTCTTCGGGGGCCCTGGATACCTCTCGCGAATAGAAAGTCCATGCTCGCCCAGTCAAGAATTCGGAAACGACCAGCACTTGACGCTCCCTCTGCACCAGGCCGTATTTTACATATGAGGTACAGTGTGTCATAAACTGTAGAAACGCTTGCAAGTCAGGGGCACCCCCATACTTGGATGGAGGGGTCGGTTTGATTAGCGACTTTGGTGCCGTCTTCTTTCTCTTGCTGCGCTTGCTCTTGCTTACTCTCCTTCTGGGCCTAGCCCGTCGTTTCTCATCGTTCCCTGAGGAGCTGGAAGAGGAACTTTCAGTGCTATTCTCGTCACTGGAAGTCAGGGAAGTGTCGTCGCCGCTTCCGCTCTCTGAACTGGATTCGTCCGAGCTGTCGGATGCATCTGATGAATCCGAGGAAGGTGGCTCTGACGAGTCTGAGCCCTCCCCTTTCCTCATTCGGTCAAAGGCACGGCCTAGCGCGCTGTCTTTACTAATCTGATTTACGGGCTTGAGCCTCCTTGCAGGGCCCTCTTTCCCTTCCCGTTTTTTTACATCGCGCGCTCTCTGGGTTACCTTGCCTATCATGTCCCTGAGTTCGTTCGAGATGGGCTCTGACTCTGGGCGCCCATTTATTCTCTTGTTCATTGTTTCTTTCCTTAGATCCCTCCTGAGCTGACTGATATCTCTTTTTAGTGCCCGTTTCTGACGCAGGCGATCCCGCAGTTCTTCGCGGGTTATCTGATCCCTCCCACGTTCGGCAGTATCTTGTCGTTCTTTGTCTTGTTCAGTTGACTCGGGGTCTGGCTCTAGCGGGGTTGAAGGTTCGTCCCTCCTTATGCTATATGCCTGGATGATCTGACCCTGTATTTCCGCGTCAACTTCATCTTCTAGAAGTTGAACAGCTCCCCACTCAAGGGGATCTGGTCCTTTTCCTTTATCCCGGTGAGTTGTCCTATTGTCCGATCTCTGTTCCTCAGCTGGGGCCTCTGGCCCGTTTTTGGTTCTACTTCTTTCAGTGGGCTCCCTTCGCCCCCATTGTGAGTGCCCTCGGCCTCCGCCCATCGACGAGGCCTTTCTTGAGTCACTCCCGTTCTATCCTGCAGGTTGTTCATTGCCGAGGTTGGGATTGGAATCTCTCTGTTTATATTGTAACCATCTAACGTATCGCTGTCACTAGTAGATGACTCAGTTTTAATCCTTTCCAACATCTCTTCTGACATCGTCTGGAACGACGTATCCGAAATATTGGTGATTGAGGTCTCCGCCGAGGCAAATCCCTTGGCGTCCGCCGGAGCTGCCAACGCTTTTCCCTCTGCCGGAGCGGAGGTGGGCCTAAGGGGTCCCGTACTTTGGGCACGGCCGCGTCGAGGACGAGCGGTCGCGGGTATTTTGTCAGATGCTTCCCCTGTCCTAGTGACCGTCCCCGCATTTTGCACAGCGGATGGTCTCAGGCGGAAGTTGTAACGATTGTTTTCTATGTCAGTATTCATTGAGAACTTTTTTGGACTCACCACTAGGATGTTCACGGTTGATCAGGCCGCGTAAACCCACTGTAGACGAGTCGGAAAGTGTGTTAGGACTGTTACGAGTTCAAAATATGTAACGGTAGTCCGCCTAATACAGCAGAGTACGGTCACATGGAGTTGAGTCTTGTGTTGGAACTGTTTCAAGCCCTGTATTCGCAAGAAGCTACCTAACACAATTATTCCGAAACCTTTTATACTACGGGGGGATTCGGAATAAGATAAGTAAATTTTACTGAATTGGATGACCGAGATTAGATAGGATAAATCGCAAAGGTGACGCAGTCACGGGGCCGCTACAGCCAGTCACATGATTGAACAACAGCCTCCAGAGGTCACCCTTATACTAGGGTCTATCATGTACACCCAGATTTGAACCTGATCTAGTAGTGTGAGTTTGTCTGATATTGCTAGCTGGACTGAGAGTGATTGCTCCATCACCACCTTTATATGATTATGCATTGTCTGGTGGTGATACTCATTGGCCTCATCCACTCCAGTAGTGAACCATTCATGATGATACAGAGTCATTGAGAACCTCCACAGCTGTCTCTTAGGGAAGGCTGTAATCCTCCTCATAGCAGCCATCTTCCCCACATTTGTGAAGTTCACATTGTCATCTCCATTATCGTAGGGAGGACTGCCTGGCCCTCTTGGATCTAGGGGGCCCCTTCCTAGAAGCAGTGGTGGACCATGACCTTGGTGGGGTGGTTCCCATCCAGTTCCTCCACTGCCTCCTCCTGGGACTGGTGGTCCTTGACATGGCATGGGAGGTAGGGTGGGATCAGGATCACCAAGGTGCTCCAGAACTTCCACTTTGCTGAGATTGGTGACATGTGTAGGCTGAACATCCAGCCTACTAAGAGTGAGTGTATAAGGAATAAAGGGCTTGAATAGTGCTCCTGTCTCCTAGGTGTAGTCCACTACCACATCAGCATACTAACAGTACTGGGCTACTACCATTGCAAATAACAACATGTAGGCTGCTCATGCATGATGTGCTGTTTGGGCTGGTGCCTGATTCAATCATAACAAAGACCAATCATTTGTCTATCTGGGACAAGGCATCAATGGATACACCTGAATACAAGTCCTAGGAACCTGAGTCACCATGCTGCAGAACATAGTGCATCTATGTGTCTATATCAAAGTGCTGGCTGAGTGGGACATGAGTAAGCCTCTCTCCTCAAATGTTGTTATCAGTGTGGCCAAGCATGGCAAATGCCTGAGATGATAGGTGAACCACAAGCCAATAGTGGTCTTCTTAAAGCAGCTGAGTTTCCAACTCTGCAGGGGTCAGCTCCATAGATCAGTGCATGGTGCAATTCTAGCTGTCTGGCATTATATAATAGAAGATCTGGTAGAGCTCCTGGAGCAGCAGAGATGCATGGATCCACTCTTGCATTATAGTGTGAGGATGCTTCTCACTAATAAGATGTTTGAGCAACTGAAGTTGAGGGTTCATGAGTACTCTTTGAGGTACCCATTAGTAGAGCTTCTCATAGTGTGGGGACAGCCATGACAGCTCTGTCATTCTATTTGACCAAGCAGCAACAGCCTTATCACCAACAAACACAATATTGTTTTTAAGAGACTAATAAAAGTCAGAGTGCAACATGCCTCTAGAATCATTGTGGCACTTGAAGCACTCCTAAATGAGGATTGTTTCCTAGCCATCTGGCAAATGGCCAGGCACCATGTTGTTCAGCCACTGGAAGTCAAGCTTGAACTTTGTAGCATCAAGGGCTAACAGCTGTTGTGCATTAGCATTGTACTTCTTCTTTGGATGATGCACAGCCACATTGTTCTCTAAGTTGCTCTTCAAGATTTGTCTCATGTGGTCAATATCATCACTGTCTCCCATAACTGAATCTGCAGACACATTGGTTGCAGTGCTTGCATTCATGCAATTTAGAATTGCTTGTCACTCAGTTCTCTATGCATCAAAGGAGGGGCACATAGGGCAGATCATGCAGGTTTGTATAGGTCTTTGGTTTGAGAACCTGGATGGTTTCCACATTGGTGCTCTTGGGGACATCTCTAGAATAAGCCACATCAGTGGAGAAAAATAGTGGGTTGTCTCTTGCCACAACCATAGGTTTTTCAGTGGCTAGATTTTCTGGGCCAGCCTTGACTACAGCTGGCATTGAAAGTCCAGCACTAAGAGGGTGCATGTCCATAGCCTGACCACTGCCAACTGGAACTCTATTATTGTGCTCTGTCCACACCTTCTTTGCCTTGAGAAGTTAGGACACACTACATGTTTCCCTTTCTTCAATGCTAAATGGAAGAGGATAAATGGGCCTTGTCCCTTTGAGAACTTACAGTGTCAAATTGATTTATGATTGTGATGGTGTGAGTTGCACTACTGGATTCTCAAGGACATTGGCTATAATGTCCTCTGGCACTCCAGCATCATGCAATTTCTGGAGCAGCTGACCAAGCTGCTCATTTTCTGATAAGAAGGGCTCAGGCTCTCATGCTTTGCTCTTGCCCTTCTCCTAGGCAAAGGAAGCATTGCTCAACCATCTTTCACTCAGTCAATAACAAAGAGATTTCACCCCCCTTAACTGCCTTTAGAAGGCAACTCAGTTGCCCTCCCTTTCCCTTTTCCTAACAAAGGGGTGTTATTAGAAAACACTCAGTAGACAAGGACTATGGTGCATTCATTGAATGCGCCACTGCTGGCACTGGCAGGTTCAACCAATTTGGAAGGTGAAATCTCCTTTGCATACTTATCACAGAAGGCTATCAGACAGATTTATAATTTGTATGGGATTTTCAACTGTGTAGGTCAAAACATTTTTCTACTAAATTGTTTCCCCAGCAAATAATCAAATTTGTTTGGTTTGGAGATCTTGTCCTCTATAGCCAACCAGTATACCATGGCTGCAAAGGTAGATCATCTCACTCCTTCCTGCCTAGTCAAGTCAGCAATGACTTGGTTCCATTCTAGTAGCATATGAGGATAATATGCCCACTCAAGTGTGGGCTTTGGAATTGGCCTATTCCAATTTCTCCACTTATCAAAGTTAGAGGAATGATTTTTTTCCCTTGCCCCTGACTGTTATGCTACCTTCACTATCAAAGGTACCTGTTCAGCTGGTTTAGACATTGTTAATAGAATTTTTCAAGGTCTTGATACTCTTTTTCCAACAATAACAAGGATGGATGGTTCTTGTGCAGACTCTTAGTTGTTTGAATGTCCTCCTCATTGTCCACATGACAGTAGTGCATTAAGTGCTACTGAAGAGTCCAAGCCACTCAATTTAATGCTTTTCCACCATACAAAAACATCATAAGTATCCATTCATATCCTCAAGTTCCATTTGCTGAGCTGGAGTAGCTACTGCATTAATGACCACTCAGTCATTCTAGAAGTCTAAGAGGACATTATTTGTGCTTATGAACAGAGTGACTATGATCATATTGTAGCACTCATTGGCAATGTCTACATAAACATTGCAATATTTTCCAGAGACATTATGGGTCACCCTGGCTCCATAGTTGACTATGAAATAAATACCAATTGTTCACAGCTATGTAATTGGAGTGGCTAATAGAGCCACATGAATCTTTGCCACATGTACAAAAGATGGTCCCCAAGTCCCACAACATCCATGCCTTGTGGCCATTCACCTCTACTCACATAATGAGACATTTTCTGTCTCATGCAAGCCATACTGGTTGATCCATAGCTTATTTCCAATCCAGATTTGCACCCTGCACACCCAAATCTTGTTTCTTGTTTCTGCATTCTCTCTTCAGGAGCAGGAATTTCAGTGATGGCAAACAACCCCTCACTATCACTGTTTTAAGTATAGTATTGTTCTTGTATGTCTCAAACTTGACATACTCCTCCTCAGCCTGGGCTGCATTGGATCTCTCTACACAACTTCCAGCCTCCTGTTTATTGTTGGCATCACCTAGGTCCAAGGGAGCAGTGGTGTGTGCCATTCTAACAAATACATAAAGAGCCAGTTTCACTAGCTCCTTGCAATCCCAGGAAAAGTGCTCCACTTTTCCACATTTGTAATAAGTGATGGTCTTGCTAGCATCTTTGCCTGCTTGGCCTGAAGCAAGGGCAAGACTTTATGGCCTACAGCAAAGTGGTCCTTTGCTGCTTCAATAGCCTTGCTGGGTCAAGAAGGCAATTGGCTTCTACCAGCCTATGTAACAAGTAGTCTCAAGGCCAATTGCACTCCTGGCCTTCTCACTATTCTTAGTGGTTGTGACTGAGCACTCCTAAAGGGATTCCTTTTAAAAATTACTCATGAATTGTAAATTTGTCAGAAAAATGGTCATGTTCTGAGCATGGTTGAGAAAGGCATTATAGAAGCCTTGCACTCTCTCCACAATTGCATATGAGAATTGCATACACAGCATTGTGGAGTGCATTGCAAATGTCTTGCATTCTTGTGGGCCATATAAATTGTTCATACAATTTGAGGATGTCCTTGAACATCTGATGGGACTGAGTCCTGTTGACATGAATAACATGTTCCAGGTGCTACTTTAGCACATTGGAGCTTTCTTGTGGTTGTGTCCTTTTCCACTATACTGAGCTATACATAGAATATACAAATGCTCATTAGTCAGTCCTCAGGTTCACTGAAATTGACTGATCCAGTATAAGAATTGATCATCCTCACTGGATCACTCCTCCCAGGCTTGAGTCCATCTGGTATTTCTAGTTGGACTGAGAACAACTGCTTTATCACCAATTTCAAGCAATTGTGCATTGTCTGGCAGTGGTATTCATAGGCTTCCTCCACTCCCAGAATGGCAAATCATCCATAATGTTGCAGAGGCATAGAAAGCCTCTGCAGCTGTCTCTCAGGGAGTGCTATAGTCATCCTCCATTCTTGACAGCTTCTCATTCATGTAGTCTGTGTTGCTGTCCCCATCATCATAGGGAGGACTGCCTGGTTTTCTGGGAGGGTGGTAGTGGCCTTTGATAGAATGGTCTCTGCCAAGGTCTTCCACCTCTTCTACTAGGCAATGGTGGTCCACAATGTGTCATAGGAGGAGATCTGGATAGAGGATCACAATCTTCCACCTCTTCCAGGCTGGTCCTGCTGTGAGGGAGGTTGACTCCCTTCTTGACCTGACCATCCAAATTGTACAGCTGGGCTATGTACACTCCCAGCATGAACATCTTCTATTAGGGAGCAATCATCACACTCCTCAGTCTTCACTGACATTATATGCAGTGTCCTCTTGAAACACTACACCTTGGTTATCAACAAATGTAGACCTGGTCAGTCTACACTGTACTTGGCTGCTCCACTGTGATGACAGACATAACATCAGTAAATGCTAGGTCAGACACTGCTAGTGTTCCCAGCATAGTGTAAGGGCGACCTCTGGAGGGTGTGGCTCAATCACACAGCTGGCAAAGGGAAATCCAAAGTCTATTCAGTACTGTACAGTGTCTACCAAGATAACTACTCACCTGGCAAAGGGAAATCCAAAGAGAACAAGTCTGAGGATTCCCTAGGCCAGGTGTGATGCTTCAGAGGCTTCAGAAGCATGAGAAACAACTGTACAGTATGACAGAGAAAAAAGACACAAGTGATATGTCAGCAATTGGTCAGCAGTTACATAAGCCAGTGGCAGTGTCAAAGGGGCACACTTGTCTGAATTATTGACAGAGAACCAGTGCAGCCTGAGGGCTAAAACTAGGACCAATAGATAGGGAAAAGGAAGGAGAATAAAGGAAAACTATAACAGAGCAAATCTGACAAGAACTGGAGGAGGAGAAGGGGAAATAAGTGAGACATCCCCTGACATCACCCACCCTCTAGGATGCGGCCCCTCAATGCACTGGGTAGAAGAAGTCACGAATTGCCTGGTCAGCTGGTGAAATAGAGTAGATGCCTCAAATTGCTTTGGGGGCATTGGGATGCCTACGGTAGAAGTCCCGGACCAAGCCTGGTGCATGAACATTAGCCTGTGGTTCCCAAGAGATGTTCTCAATGCCATATCCCTTCCATTTCACCTTGAACTGCAATTTCCCTTGGAATACCCTGCTGTCCAAGATTTCCTCCACCTCATATTCTTGCTCATTATTGACCAGGACTCGTGGTGGGGGTGGCTTAGGGCAACGGCCTGGGATTGGATCCTCTGGAGCTGGAAACAACTTGACCACATTGAAGACTGGATGCAGTTGGTGCAGGCCTGCTGGGAGTTTAAGTTGGTATGCCAAAGGCCCTACCTTCTTCTCCACCATGAAGGGGCCCAGATGACGATGTGACAGCTTCAGAGATGGCCTTGTTGTTTTAATGTCTGAGCTGTCCAAGTACACACGGTCCCCAGGCTTGTAAACTGGCACAGGCATCCGTCTGTGATCATAGTACCGTGCCATGTCTTCCTTGGCCTTCACCAATGCAGCTTTTGCCTCCTCCTGTGCCCTTCTCATCTGGTTCACAAACTCGTTGATGGAATCGTTCTCTGAGAGGCATGCCCGAGGTTCAAATCCCATGCAAGGGTGCCTGCCAGTGTCCAGGAAGAATGGAGTCATCTGTGTGGAAGAGTGGACATGGTTGTTGTATTGGAATTCTGCATCTGGCAGCAGCTCATCCCAGTCATCCTTCCTCTCATTACAGAACAGGCGGAGATACTGTTCCAGTTCCTGGTTAATGCGTTCTGTCTGCCCATCTGACTGAGGGTGATAGGCCATGGTGGTATGGAGCTTTATGCCTAGCAGGCAATACAGTTCTCAAGTGAATTCTGCCACAAACTGGGGGCCCTGGTCTGAGACATATCCATCTGACAGACCATGGAGTTTCCAGACATTCTTACGGTACAGGCTGGCCACTCCCAAGGCAGAGCATGTGGTGTGAGTAGGTATGAAGTGAGCCATTTGCCATAGAGGTCCACCACCACCATCATAGCATCATACTCATGAGCATCTGGGAGCTCCACAATGAAATCCACTGATGCAACACTCCAGCGAGCAGCTGGAATAGGAAGTGGGTGGAGCTGGCCCATGGTGCTTGGTGGCAAGGTTTTGTGTGGAGACAGAGGTCGCAGGTGCTAGTGTAGGTGCCTACATATCAGGAGATCTGTGGCCACCAATAGTTCTGGGATACCAGCTCTAGCGTCTTCCACCTTCCAGAATGTCCAGCCACTCGAGAGTCATGATGTTGTTCTACAATGCGCTGACAAAGTTCTGGAATGTTAGGCACATAAATGCGTCCTCTGAAGGTCAGCAGCCCATCCTGAAGACCCCACTCATCTGCATGCACTGACTTGACTCCGCTTGCCTGTTGAGCTTGTAGGGCCTGTACAGCCTGGGCAACTGCATCCTCCTATGCACCCTCCCGATTCCCTTGTTGGATGTCCCTAAGGATGTTTGCCTTATCTCCCTGAGCCACAATCCCTTCTAGTGCATGGATGGCAAAGAGCTCCGGCTTGAGGAGGACAATATTGTCATTATCTCCCACTCCAGTGCTATGGTCTGCCCACCTGGACAGTGCATCTGGTTTGCCCATGCTCCGTCCTGGTTTGTGGTGCAGTGAGAAGTCAAAGTTGGCCAGATACAGAGACCACCGAGCTTGACGTTAATTGAGTTTCTTAGCAGAACAGAAGTACTCCAGGTTCTTATGGTCTGTCCAGACTTCAAACTTATGTCATGCACCCTCAAGGAAATGCCTCCATTCTTCAAAGGACCAAATAATTGCCAGCATCTCCTTGTTGTGGATCTCATAGTTCCGTTCCACTGCATTAAGGCTCTTGGAGTAGAAGGCTACTGGGTGCCATTTGCCATCCTCTTTTGACTGCTGGGAGAGGACTGCCCCTGTAGCAAAGTCTGAGCTATCTGCTTCCACATGGAATGGAGAGTCATCGTTGGGGAACAGGAGGACTGGCTTTGAGGTCACAGATTGCTTGAGGGCATTGAAGGCAGCTTGCTGTGGGGGCTCCCACCACCATGCAGTATCCTTAACTGTGAGATCAAAGAGGGGTCGTGCATGGCAGGAGAAATCCTGTATGAACCTCTGATAGAAATTGACAAACCCAAGGAAGGCCTGAACTTCCTTCTTATTTCTTGGCTCAGGCCACTCTGCTACACCTGCCACTTTAATGGGGTCCATCTCAGCAGTTCCATGTAAAATGACCAAACCCAGGTACTCCACTTTTGTCTGTTCAAACTCGCACTTCTCAGGCTTTAAATAGAGCTGGTGTTGGCGGAAGCATTCCAAGACCATGCGTGTGACCTGGCGGTGCTCCTCCTGAGTTCTTGTGTAATGAGGATATTGTCCAGATACACACAGACGACACCTTCTGCAATCAGATCATGGAAAATGTCATTCATCATAGTCTGAAAGGTGGCTGGGCTATTGGTGAGACCAAAGAACATTACCAGAGGTTCAAAAAGTCCACAATTAGTTTGGAATGCTGCCTTCCACTCATCCCCTTCTTTGATGCGTACATTGTTGTAGCCCCAGCAGACATCCAACTTAGTGAAATAGCATGCACCTCAAAGGTTGTTGACAAGTTCTGAGATGAGTGGCAAAGGGTAGCAGTTCTTCACTGTCATCGCATTCAGGACCCAATAATCCTGAACCAGACTAAGAGACCCATCCTTCTTCTTAATAAAGAAGACTAGGGAGGCCATTGGAGACTTGGAGGGTCGTATTCGTCTTGAGCTAAGATTCTCTTGCAGGAAAGTGTCCAGCTTGTCCTGTTCACGGGGTGTGAGTGGATAGACCTTGCAATTGGAGGGCTCTGCATCTGGTATCAGCTCAATTGCATGATCCCACTGCTTATGCTCTGGAAGTGAATCAAAGAAGGCCTTGGAGAATACATCCTCAAAGTCATGGAGGTGATTGGGAACAGTGCTATGGAAAGGCTTGGGCTGTGAATTTGCCACAAACGCCTCAGCCAAACACTGAGAAGTTGTCTGACTGGCCCAAATCTCTGCCATGGCAGGAGGGAGGCCAAGGATTGTGGCATAGATCCAATCACCCACCTCTATATTCTCATCCAGAGACTCTGCATCTGGAGTATGGGTCCATTCTCCTCCTCCTTCCTCTTCCTCTGGAGATTCACACCCAACACCTCGGACATCCTCATAGAGGGCCTCTCTATAAGGGAATGCTAGAGGGGGGGGACTCAGGAGGTCAAGATCAGCATAAGGGAGATGCCCAGCATAACAGGCACGCACAGCAGCATGCTCACAAACTTTGGCTCTCTGCTCTATATGGGCTTCTTCTGCACAGGTAACGCAGCAACATGGGCAATGACTCATCTTCACCTCACCCTTAGTCCAGTCAATCTCTGGATTGTGTTCACATAGCCAGGTGAACCCCAGGATCATGTCTTGCTTTCCCAAACTAGTAATGGCAAAAGCAGCTCGCTCTGAGTAGTCTTGGTAGTGGAGGACCAGGTCCACCACAGAGCAAATAGAGCCAGCTTCATTGAGTGTGCCATCAACATTGTATACAGGGATAGGATGAGAAAGGGGGCGAGTGGTCAAGCGGTGTCATTGCACATAATCAGTGTCAAGGAAGAGGCCCGTTGCACTGCTGTCAAGGAGGGCAACCACACTTTAGATCTGCTGGGTGTCCGTTGTTTCAATCTCCACCTGTAGCTTCAGGGAGTTGGTAGAAGGGGTAGAAGCAACAACATAACAGTGGGGGAGGTGGCGTTCCCATGCAGGGATGCGAGGGTGTGTGCTGGGGGGTGTGTTTCTGGCTAAGACTTTAGCTGGAGGGGGAGTTTGTACATCTGAGGAGGAGCTTATTGTTTCAGGCATAGTATCAACAATGGCAACAGATATATTTGATTCTATGGACAAGGGAGCGAAATGATTAGCACTGGGCAACGGGGGCATACTGGTCATCTGTTGCCCTTTTAAAAATCCTCAGACTCTGTAGGAACCTCCTCCAATCCATTGGCCACTTCCTCAGAATGGACAGCTATAGGTGTGTCTAGAGAGGGAGTTCCTGTGGCATCCTGGGCTGCAAGGAGTTGGATGAGCAGCTCTTCTTGCTCTGATGCTGACAAGTAGCGAACTTCTAGCCCTTGAGGACAGTAACGGGCAAAATGACCTGCCTTCCCATAGTGTTGACACAGCAAGGGGGTGGTGGACCACTGTTGGGAAGCATCAACATCTATTGGGACTCCTTGGGGTAGAGAGCCCAGAGAAGCAGCATGAGGCATGAAGGAAGAAGCTGCACCTGGTCGTGAGGATGCAGGTGCAGGTGCAGAAGGGAGAGCTCAGGGGGTGAATCCTCCATAAGGAAAAGGAAAGGTTGGGGGTTGCATCTGCCGCAGCTCATGTTGCAGTTCCATAAGCTGCCACTGCTTGCATGCCACCTTGTACCAGGTATCGACCTGCTCATCATCTGGGCACCCTTCTGCCATGCTGTCTATACGATCCCTAAGAGAGGGGTGGAGTCCGTCATGGAAGGTTAGGCAGAGTTGTAGACCATCCGGATATCCAGCCTGTTCAACTAAGGCATGAAAGGAGTCAATGTACTCATCAAGTGACCACTTTCCTTGACCATACTGAGTTTGGTCTCGAAGGGAAAGAGCTGCAGTTTTGGCTGGGTCAAGAGGTAAGAACTCTGCTCAGAACTCCTTCTCAAACTCTGTCCAGCTAGAGAAACTCTCCACTCCTCCTGGGCATCAGAAGATACTCAGTGCATAAGGTGAGGCTCAACCAGCCTTCATGTAGGAGAGGACCCAGGCAATTTTCAAGGCATCCAAGGTAAAGGCTTCACCACTCAGCTGGATATAGGTAATGCAGGACTGGAGGAAACATTCTCTAGCCTTACAATCTCCATTGTATACATTGGGGAGTGCAGGATGAGGGAGTTTGAAATGACGAGCTGAAAGGCCTAAGCCAGATGCAGACACAAACCGTTCTGCAGCAGCTGGAGCCAACAAGCCTGAGCTAGGTGCAGACACAAACCATTCTGCATCTGCTGGGGGCATCAAAGGAGTGGTAGGAGCAAGGGGGAGACGTTCCAGAAGGGCTTGTAGAGAAAGGGACACTGCTTCAGTAGTTTGATGGAGTCCAGTGAGTTCAGCTGTGTGGGAAGTAAGGGAGGCTTGGGTAAGTTGAACCTGTGTTTCCAGGGACAGTAAACGACTCCAGGCATCATCCTGGGGGCTTGAAGTGTCAGGAGGAGGTGCTGGAGGGGTTGGCTGGGTTATAGGAAGAGCACAGGGGCACTAAGACACTGGTGGGGGAGAGACCTTTTGAGGAACCAAGTAGAAGCTCAAGTAACCAAAAAGGGGGCTCCCAGACCAAATCTGGAGACTTGTTCTGCTGTAAAGGCGACCTCTGGAGGCTGTGGCTCAATCACACAGCTGGCAAAGGGAAATCCCTATTCAGTACTGTACAGTGTCTACTGAAATAACTACTCACCTGGCAAAGGGAAATCCAAAGAGAACAAGTCTGGGGATTCCCTAGGCCAGGTGTGACACTTCAGAGGCTTCAGAAGCATGAGAAACAACTGTACAGTATGACAGAGAAAAAAGACACAAATGATGTGTCAGCAATTGGTCAGCAGTTACATAAGCCAGTGGCAGTGTCAAAGGGGCACACTTGTCTGAATTATTGACAGAGAACCAGTGCAGCCTGAGGGCTAAAACTAGGGCCAATAGATAGAGAAAAGGAAGGAGAATAAAGGAAAACTATAACAGAACAAATCTGACAAGAACTGGAGGAGGAGAAGGGGAAACAAGTGAGACATCCCCTGACAGCAACTGCTGAATCATAATGTGTTTAGGTACTCTAGCACCTGAACAATGTGGAGTAGAGGCCTTAGGGACCTCAGTTTGACCTTGCTAAAACACAATGATCCTCTGTTAGTGGATGGCATCTGAGTTAGCATTAGCATCCATATCCAAGGCATCAACAAAATCCTTTGGAATTGTTTCAATAAGCACAGATAGTTGAGCTCCCTGTGTACTCAGTGCAGGCTCAAATGGCACTTGTACAGTCGATCTTGACTTGCACATCTTTTCCCATACTTTGCATTGGAGTATTTGCAGTGGGAGGTCTATCAGGCTCTCCTATAGTCATTGGAAAGAACCTCAGTCCTTCCATTGGTACTGGCACAGGTGCATACAAGGGTTTTTTCCCTTTGTCTGCAAGCACAGGCTGCTCTTCAAGATCTACTTTTAGGTACAGCCTGGCAAAAGGCACCCTTATGCCTTCAGTGGCAATGCCTCTTCAATCAGCTACAGTAGGTCTGATAGGAGTAGCTGCTAACAGCCTCCACAACAAATGTTGTTGAAAACTGGATACAATGTTCCAGAAAATGAAGTTGGAAGCTGGCCCTTGAATTGCCTGCCTGTAAGGCCCCAAGGCAATGTGGATTGTCAGAGATGATGACAATGTAGCAATTGCAACACTTGTGGTGTAGTAACTGGAAAATATTTGCTGAGTAGCCCAGTTCTGAGCAAAGTATTGTCCTCCAGTGCACATAGAACAGGCATGCCACAGATCATACAATGAGTGGACCTGCTACTAATGTGACTATTAGAGTTGTAGAGGCAGCACCTCAGCCTGCATTGTGGAGCCAAACCTTGTTATAATGTTTCAAAGTCACAAAAAGACTAGCTAAGATATGTAGTGAGCCAGGCTGAGGGAGAGGCAGGAAGAGGGAGCAGAATCACTCAAGAGGAGGTTGGTTAGAAGGCCTATAGAGCAATAAATGCAATTCTGTATATAATCTTTGAAGTTCTTCTCACAGGTTTCCTTGCATTTGAAGATATGCATGATGCAGAAAGATATCATATGTGAGATAAACCTCAAAGCTTTTCCTGAAATCCTGACAATATTGTATATGCTCATAGTGAGCTTAGAAACTGTTTGTAATAGCACTAGCTGTGAGTCCCCCAATGAGTCCCTCCAGGCCAGCCCTCAGGCAATGTTGTATAACCCAGACAGGAGTGTAAGAGACCTGTATAAGCTCAAAGGCCATAAGACTATACTTCTTGCTCTAGTTCAATTTTAAATTAACAACTCGCAATTTGCCAGACAAGGTGGGGAATAATGAATGAGGTGACCAGACAGATTTGAGGGGATGCTTAGGAAGGGAGCAATCAATGTGTAACCAGAGAAGATTAATATAGTAATGAGAGAAGTCATGATGGTATCAGAAAATGGTCTGAAAAGAACTGTGGGAAGAGGAGAGGATCTAGATGTATGGGAGGCCATTTCTATAGCATTTTCTGAGAATAGAAGAGCATAGATGTACTCATCAGTAGTGATGCATGTAAGCTTGGCAAAGTGGAGGCAGGTGTGATGTTAATTGCTAGAAGTGATTGTTGTCAATGAGTTGACTATAAAGAATCTGTACAATCTACATATCCAGAAAAAGTGACAAAGTAAGCACTAAGGAACCCTGAATAAGTTTGGACACAATGGGCATTATAGCATTACTGGATGCAAATGACAACTTGCACAAGCAGCATGCATCAGCCATCTAAGCAAAAGAAAGGACAAATGCAGGATAGTAGCATCAATCCCAACCAAGTGAAGACACATGAGGAGAACAACTGGAAAGCAATGAGTATGTACCAGTCAGCTAGGCTTGCATGGGTAGTAGCCCTGCTGGAGCTTCCACAAGTTGACAGGGAAGAAGGAATGGCCCCTCCCACACCAGTAGTGCTCTGAGTAGACAGGCACCACCAATGCCTGTAGCACCTAATCCACCTTGCAAACTTGTATCATACAAGGACAAAGAGACTATGGTCTACAAGTTCAATGAGGAATTTTATTCATAGGCTGAGGAAACTGACCAAGCCTTTCAGGAAAGGGCCAGCAAGAGTAGAGTGCAATCCAGCAAGTATGACTGATATGGAGGGTCCCATGGAAAAGGAAATCCTGCCTAGTGGATTGTCAGCATCAATGCACACTTATCCTGTGGACAGTGGAAAGCAGCAGCAGCAAGGGAAGAAGCATGAGCTGCAAGTGGCAGATCTCACATCTGTGATCTTTCTAGAGAATTGTGCCAACACATGGTGCAGAGACAAATGTGTTTTACTAATATAGTGATGGTAACTATGGTCAATGGTATACTGCCTAAGCCCAACCCAGAGGACAAGAGTGACAATGGGCAATCAGACAATGATCATGATGCCAAAACACCACTTGGAGGATGACCCAAATTGAGCTGCCCTTCAACAAATTGGATTGACAGCTGTATCAAGCTCAGGAAGCAAAGTAGAAGGCAAATAAGGAGAGGGAGGCCACTGCACAGGCTGCATTACCAAAGTATGAGCATACAGAATGAATTTCTCTGCTGTTAAAAGTCAAAATCTAAGCTGCACATAACATTGAGCACTTAAATTTATGCTTTGTAGAAGGACTGGGAGAATTCTATTACTCCCCCTTCACTGACAGAGTACTTTTTGGAGCTGAAGCCAATTGTGCTATGGAGTTTGGGTATCAGATGGACCACAAGGCAGAAGTGTCCAGAACAATGGTATACAAGCATGCTTGGTGCAGTTTTCTACTCAATCCACATGAGCTAACCAAGCTCTTTGATTATGTGGCCAACCTATATATACCCAAACATAGTTGGGTAGTGGGGTATATGCTACCAATTCCAGAGATTTGCATCCAACCCCAAGGCCACACTGCAGGACCATGACAAGTCATGATGACTGACAAGAGGTATCACAAGCTGCCTAATCCAGTTGAGACCATGGCTGATAGGGAGTTATTGTTTACCTTGACCTTCTCTGAAAAATATGAATCTGGTCTAAAAGGGGGGCCTGTTACAATGCAGTGCCTTATAGTGCTCAGAAGATAGAGGGTGACATAGTCATGCATATAATCACACCTTAGTTACATTACATAAATTTGAGTCCTTTTTTTCTTGTTATTATGCATAACACAAAATTCTATTTTGAAATAAGCCACAAGTTAGAATACAATAGACAGATTACAAGAGGCTATTGCAGAGTAGTAAAAAGCTTGGTATGAGCTTATCCAACAACATTGAACCAGAGATCGATCAACTAGAAACTTTTATCAATGATGGTAAAACATGACATCCATTTGTTTTATGCTAGGTTGCCATCAGGATTGGCAACGTCAAAACTGGGGCATAGTCTGTCCCAAGCCGCTAGATATATAGATAAGCAGCAATTATGGACAATAGGATGATTATTCATACATGGAGGATTAAATTTGGCAACATCTGGCACATCTTCGGCAAATACAATGGCAAGACCACTAGAAAGAGCATGGTGAAAAGACAATAAAAATAGAAGGTCAGAACATACAGTTCTAGATGCCAATCAATATGGCTATGAAATAATGGTTAGAGGAATTTGGAAGAAGAGTTAGCAGTCAACAAACCAATGGAAGATCCATGGCCCAGGATTGTCTGTTGTAAACCGGATTGTCACATTGTCAGTAGTTGCTCCACCCGTAGAAACAACATCACGCTGAATCTGTCAGGAAAAGATTAAAATATGCCAAATTTTAAGGAAGATTGAAGGATACGACATACAGGATTGACAAAGTTGTATGTGGAATTACCAGCACTTCGAACAACAGAAAAAGCGTGCTATGTGACGGAAAACCAGCGTCAGTGTTGAACAAATAGATGAAAGATCATATATACCCCATGGAGATGGAAAGGATGCTGTAAGAGGAAAAAGTCGCTGAAAGTTCATAGGATAGTAGGTCATAGACTTACAGGAGCTCCAACCGTCCCACCTGGAATGGAAACTTCGATTACCTTGTTCCGAGGCAATGTGTATATAGTTCCGACTGGAAAAAGGTCCTGAGCCTTTTTTGCACCACTCAGAATCTGGAGCAGGACAGGCACTGTTGGAGGAATGTAGACAGCCCCATTGACAATGAATTTGAGGATATCAAAGTCAGCAACTATGTCAAGGTTTAGAGAGACATCGGCAGCTCCAACAATGGGAACACCGGGCGCAGCGGGGCTGACAAGGGGATGTAGGCTTGTTTCAAGGAGTAGGTTCGAATTGGGAGCCTGGGTTGTGTTGGGTGATCTGATAGGGGCATCCTGATATCGCAGGATGGCAGAATTTGCACCTCCATCGAAACCACTGAATGCAGTGGAATTGCTGGGCTTGGCACGTATCCAATAATTGTCAACGCTCTGGTTGGCTTTCAGAACGAAAGAATAGCGTTGGCCGGCGAAGATTTGTATCGAATCAACAGTCAAAGGTTGCACATTGACTCCGTCAGCTTCTATTACCGTCTAAGGAGTGTAAAAAGGTCAGATACCCGGTTATATGTCACAGACATTGAACTCGCCATTGTGTGCTTATCAATAGAGAAGACATAATTTGCCTCACATGAGATAGCAATAAGACGGAAACGATATCTCAGGTCCTTACGGACCGATATCACTGCAAGAGGTGATGGATAGCCACCGGGGTAGCGACCTTTTCCGTTGATCAGCGTAGAATTAGCTATAGGAATAATACCAGCTGAGGGGGCAGGCGTATGGTACCTTTGATTCGTGGTCATTAGAAAAATGATTGAATTAAACTTGAGTGTACGTACCAGTCAGCAAGTGTGATGACCGTATCATCTTTGTATTGTTAATCGATGAAGATATCCATTGCTAGCATTTATGGTAACTAACCGTCATCGATGTCATATCTGATAAGATTGATTGGATAAATGCTTGAACATCAAGGCTTGAACTTACTCTTGTCTATGAGGGTCCATGGGATCATAAACAACCAA
Organism: Termitomyces sp. 'cryptogamus'; assembly: GCA_020091625.1. NCBI lineage: Eukaryota > Fungi > Basidiomycota > Agaricomycetes > Agaricales > Lyophyllaceae > Termitomyces > Termitomyces sp. 'cryptogamus'. Next base: position 101,948 of record JAGYZC010000005.1, read on the forward strand.
TGCTCCCCGAAGACCGTCACAATACTGAGTTGCTAATGGACAATTAAGTAAATATCATTTTTCTAAGACATTCTAAGACATACAATAATGGGAATGGTACCAGAATGTTCCGGCTTGATGCGGAACTTTGAAATCGTAGAGGAATGATTGACCAGGAATGATAGGGCACTGAGTTACACCGACTGGGCCGTCAGCCCAAGGGGTTCCCGACTGGAATAAACCATGCCAGTGCTAAGAGGGCTCAATAAGTCCAAGGCAGCAAGGGAACTAAATAGTAAAGCTGACAATGCTTGTCCCTCTGACCATCGAACTGTCGGTGAGAGAGTTGATGACATTGAGTTTGAAATTGGCACCCTTTAAAACTCAGTATGGCATTAGCGAGACATGGATATGGTTAACCTTGAACCCGGCGATGAGAGGACCGGGAAAACTTCCACTTGCTGCAGTTTTTCCAGCTAGCACTGTCCTAAAAAGCATTCTTAATGCTCATACTTGGTGAACAATGAGAGCTGGTGAGCATACGATCTACTAAAGCCATCAGGAGAAATGACTTTGTTTACAATGTGTAGATCGGACGTTGGATCGATCCGCCCATATGCTATGGGGAGAAGGGATAGCAGAAGAATGGTGAGAGGATACATAACGTCGCCAATTAGAATAGGGCGCTGTAATACCACTCCAAGAGCTCATTGATACCTCCATATAAATGGCTCATTTTGGGCTAAGGTCCAAATAAACGAAGCAAGGTCAAAAAATTTGATGGTTCAAAAAAGGGGTACTTCGGTATCTTGATATATTCCGGCCTGACTGCCATTACGAAGAACGAAATGAGGAGATCAGCATTGAACATGAGTTCACGGAGCGATATGTCAGAAAGAAGACAAATCCAGAGCATGGAACATGTAACATATTGCTTCATCACCGTTCTAACTGATATGACATAACGAAATGGGGTTTTGTCCACAGTCTATGAGAGATTACGGATTATTTTGGAATTTTGGAATTTTTAATGCGATCCAAAACAATCAGACTCTCAAACGATTGATCTAGAACTATATATGAGTTTTGTGAATCAGATCTACCCGGGATCACATGTCAAGTAGCCATGATCAACACCGAAGAGGACAATCCATGAGGATGTGTGATGATCAAAAAGTCACCGAGCAAATGGCTGAACTTCACGCACCAGGTAAGTAGGAATGTCAAGTCCGACAGAACGTTACAGCATATACTGGAATCACTTTGGCGTGGAAACCCTTTATGTAACATGTCGGGCTCCATCACCGCTCTAACTGATGTTAACGAAATGGGGTTTCGTCCACTTGGATCTTTATCATGACGAGAAGATAAATTTATGGTGCGATTTTGATCAGAAGCGATAAATAATGTGGAATTTGATTGTCACTGCCGAACAGCTTCTGTTTTGGGTATGGTGAAACAGTCCATCAACAAACTTACCAACTGATGGTGGGGGATGGGCGTCACCCGTCAAATTGTTTGTTGATGTATGGACCCCTGCGGTGATTTGATATATCCGACCTGACTGCCTTATACTTATACCACGATGTGTTCTGGATATGTGGGAAGAAACATAAATTTCCAGAAGAGCCAGCGTGAAAACACTTCATGTAACCTGTCGGACTCCATCACCGCTCCAACTGATGTTAACGAAAATAGAATTTCGTCCACTTGGATCTTTGTCATGATGAAATGACGAATTTATGATGCGATTGTGATCAGAAACGATCAGATTCAAGTGATGTGAAATCCATTGACCATGCTCCCAGACTGTGGTGATTATGATCCACATAGAATTAGAAGAATGAGCGGAGTTGTGAATCGGAACTACCCGGGACTATGTAAAGTAGTCATGTCAACCACCAAAGAGGAAAACACTCATGAGGATGTGTGATGATCTAGAATTCACCCAACAAATAGTTCAGGCATGAGCTAGGGGTGTTAGGTCCTCTCACAAAACCTTTGTTAAAACGCAGATATATGATTTCTATAATAAGGCAAAATTACACCTTTCAATAAGAATATGTTGTAATGATACTGTTATGAAGTGACAGTTAGGAGCGAAGACCCTTTAACATGAAGTGCAAATGAATGTAGACTCAGATTGGTTGACAGATGCTCTAATTTTCTCTGATTGGATTCTAACTGAATCAAGCAGCTTTGAGTTTTTGCCATTCAATAGGCAAGTTTAAAATCTCACCATTCAGCCAATATTTTGATTCTCATGTATGGAATGTTTATATGGACCATTGCAAACAAAGTATGTCTGAGATCTATGTAATAATAAACAATTGGTTGAACACTCGCATAATCAATATATTTTTCAAAATCTGACAATAGAGCTACAAGCTATGGACTGGGCTTTTTGCATGGGCCTTGTATCTCTTGCTAAGACCCTAACTGACCTCACTTTGCTTGGTTAGGTCTTTGATATTGAAACGCAGTGTTGAGATCCAGGCTTTGATTTTTATTAACTCAGTATTGAGATACAGCCCCAACCTCACTACAAATACAAAATTTTTTCAAGGGAATATGAATCATTTTTATTTGATTCATCAAAAGATTTGAAAGCATATACACCATAGCCAAGACACATGTCCTGGAAGAACTTATTATGAGTAGCCTCCGATCAAAAAGCACGTACCTAAGCAGGCCGAAGTACGCGCAGTTACCACAATTTCAAAAGTTGTCAATCAGTTATGGATAAGTATAGTTAGTATCTCAACGGTGTAGTTATAAACAGCGGAAGTAGCAACCCGCCATGAAAACTGAGACGTTGATGGAATCTTCACTTCTTGTTGTACTAGCATCCACCGCCTTGATATTCCTCCTCTCCAGACTGGTGTCAAATAAGTCTAACCGCTTGCCACCAGGGCCACCGGCAGACCCTGTAATAGGACATGTTCGATTGATACCTCCGGGTGGACAAGATATGTTCTTCTATGAACTCGGGAAAACTTATGGTTAGTTTGCCCACTTGGAGCAGTACGTTATTCCGTGTATCTCAGCTAGATCTTATTAGGCGACGTGGTCCACCTCAAGATCATGAGTCAATCGATCATAGTCCTCAACAGTGCTGAAGCAGCTGATGATTTACTCACCCGGCGCAGTGCAATCTATAGCGATAGGCCGAGGTTTCCACTTATTGAAATGTAGATGAGTCTTCTACACCGTTCGGAAGCTCCGCATCTCTGCTTTCCTAGTCTAGGCATGTCGGATGCCTTGTTGTTCACAAAATACGGCAAGGACTTCCGTCTTCAACGAAGGATGATCCAGCAGCATTTCACTAATGCGAAGCGTTCGCACCATCATCCAGTCCAGACTCGAGAGGCTCGTGTTCTTGCCCAAAACCTTCTTCGTATGCCTGGAAACTGGGAAAAATGTTTGTTGCGGTGAGCTTCATGCAACAGTCTTCTCGTGATGACTCGTTCAATGCGGCTGTTATAGCTTCTCCACATCTATTATCAGCCAGGTTAGCTATGGGCATCAGATAGTCTCTGAGGATGATCAATACTTCAAGATTTCTCAAGAATGCTGTCAGAAAGCCAATGAACTAGGTCCACTCGGCATCACACCAATTGATATCTTGCCACTTCGTAAGCTGCCGAAATCTCCAATTTCTTGCTCGCTTCCTTAGCTCCACTATCCATCCAAGTTCGCTTTTGCCCATCATGGTTTCCGGGTACATACTTTTCCAATGTTGCACGGAACTCTTTCCACACCTTCCAAAGACTTCGAGAATATCCGTATAATCAGATGGTAGAAATGATTGTATGTTATATCTATGAATCGAGATCCAATGGCTCCTAATGCCTTCTTCAGAGCAAAGGGACGGCTCAAGCATCCTTTTTGTACTCACTACTAGAAAACCTGGATACAAAGGGGCCAGAAGCTGCAGCAACTATCAATCAAATCCAGGCAACATCTGCAATCATCCATGTCGGTGGCACAGACACAGTGAGCTGAATATGACACTTCAATATGTCTCAGGAACAGTGAAACCCGTTCTAATCATAATGTTTCAGACATCAGGCATGCTTGCCTTTTTCATTCTGGCAATGGTTTTGTATCCTGAGTGTCAGATGAGAGCTCAGAAAGAGATTGAAACTATCATTGGGCCCAATCGTCTTCCAGAATTCTACGACAGGTCGAACCTGCGATACTTGGAGTGTGTGGTACAAGAAGTGATGCGGTATGCTAATAGTGGGCAGTCAAATATTTGTTTCTTCTGATGAGATGCATAGCTGGAACCAAGCTGTCCCTAGTACGTCAAAAGCAGCCTTCCTTTACAAAAACCCACATACGAGAATTGGCATTTTAGTCGCTCCTCATAAGGTCATGGAAGATGATATTTACAGAGGGATGTTGATTCCAAAGGGCTCTATTATCATCGCAAATATAAGGTATGCATACTTGTTTCTTTTCATGCCAGCCGATTGTACTATAGTGTTCACCAAATGGCCAGGGCCATGACTTTGAATGAAGCTATATATCAGGATCCTTTCACATTTGACCCCACTCGGTACTTACCTGCACCTGCTGGCAAAGGGGAACCATACAGTACCTCAAACTTTGGCTTTGGTCGAAGGTATGTCTATGATGTTTTGAGGATCCAGATATAGTACACAAAGTGGTCAGGATTTGTCCTGGGAGGTTTTTGTCAGATGATAACCTCTGGATGTCAATTGCCACCATGCTAGCAACAGTGAACTTCTCTAAGGCACTTGATGAAGATGGTAAAGATATTATTCCTGATGCTACCACAGTCTATTCTGGGGTAACAAAGTTAGTCTTTTATTTTATTCATATTCCTGGTGTGACTATCATCTTAAACAGTCATCCAAAATCATTCAAATGTTGTATCAAAGCTCGAAATCCAGCTGCACAGGAGGTGCTCCAACAGAGCCTAAAAAACTAGCTATGTCAATGTAGGGTTGCCTTTATGTGACGACTGCACCATTTCCGGTAGGTATTACAGATATTTATCCAGCAGTCTCATTTTCTGTCATCAGCAAGCATAAACTATTATTGAAATTTGAAGCTCGGAACCTTTCGTAGCGTAACCGTCATGTACGAGTACATACTTCCATTTTTGTATATCCTCTTTATATATCCGATGGACATTCATTTATTTCCCAAGGCATTTATTAAATAGTCGGTTCCCTATTGTGAGAGTCTAGGGCCCACGGAGGGTCAAGTTCGAACTTCCAACCACAGCCGCACGCCTGAGCAGGTGAGTCAGTTGCCTTGATCAATTCCCAATGGTAAGGTGCAGATCTATTAACACAGGAATCAGAGGCACTGAAATGATGAACTGTACTTTTCATTTCGAAGGCGGAAGAGTAGTAGAAAGAGGAAAGCAGAGGGCAACGCGAGTCTTGCTTGGTGCAATACTGGTTGGAGGAAGAAGATATTATACTGACGCTAACGCGGTCACATTCGGTGTTGCGCATGAGATTGCAGCATAAGCCTCGGATAAGATAGGCTGCACTGATTTTTGGGGAAGTGACAGCTGGAGCCAAGGTTACGTATACCTGCAATGCTAAATGCCAACGTATGCGATGACTTATAGAAGTTGGCAGGTTAAATTGTCAGCGTTCCGATATGGGGCAGTGCAGTTGTGTTTGTCCCGGGCCCCGGCCCGGCCCAATCTCTCAAGCGGTTTGGACTGTTCTTCTGGGCATGGTGGCCTTTTGGATACAAGTACTACTCATTACTCTGCCAACATGCTGTGTTCTCTCAGCGGAAAATGATGCGTATGATCACGTTGATCTGTAAGTCTAAGTCTCCCAGACTCGACGCATCAGCGAAAGCAATAACCTCCTTCCAGGCTAATTGGAAACGGTGGCGACACACCAAATGGCTCTGGAGGGATGATTCCATCTACCGCGCCACCATTTGCAATGACACGATGGGTGGCTCAAACTCACTTGAACTACGTTTCCGTGACGCCGTACAACTGGACAGCTAGTACCATCAGTGGCTTTCAGGGAACACGACAACCGGCTATATGGATGGGGGAGAGTGGACCCGTAGTTGTGGTGCCTGGTGTGACGGAGATGGATAATTCTGATATCAAAACGACTTTTGAAGAGCGAGGTTTGAAGAAATCCCAGGGTAGCGAGACAATCACACCGGCGTACTACTCCGTTGTTCTGGATGATGGTCAAGGAGGAGGAATTCTCGTTGAACAATCTGCAAGTACGTCTCTCCAATCTCATGCAGAATCTCTCTTATATCTCGATACAGCATCTCGAGTGGGCCATCTTCGTTTCACATTCACGAACCCCAGCTCCAAACCCTACATCCTCCTTGAATCTTCCCGTCCTTCGATCCTAACTTCAACACCAACGAACGTATCCTACCCCCACGGCACCGTCTCTCTCCACGTTAGTCCCAACTCCTATGGCCAAGTGCAAGAAATCTGCGGCTCCAACTCCGAGCGACAAGACTCCATCATAACCCCCACGTCTACCCTCCCATACGTTTCCAATTTTGCGGGATACTACTGCGCCCGCTTCTCCACATCATCAACTGCGTCTACGTCCTACGGAACTATCCAGAATTCTACTATTTACCCCCTCTCCACGTCGGCTGAAGGTCCTTTACTATCAGCCTACGCGCATTTCCCGCCACAGAGTGTAGTCGACGTCCGGATAGGGACATCCTTCATATCTATCGACCAAGCTCGAAAGAATATAGATGCAGAGATCCCGGACGGAACGACATTGGAGCAGACGGTCGAAGGCACGAAGGCCAAGTGGGTTGAGAAGCTTGATATGTTCGAGGTAGAAGGTGCAAATGAGGAGCAAAAAGAAATTTTCTTCACCGGTATCGCTCATGCGTTGCAGGTATCTTCTTTCCCTTTTCACTTGACTTCGTACATCGAAGGTGAACTGATATAGATTGCAGTACCCATACGAGCAACATGAACAAGGACGTTACTACTCTGGATACGACGGGAAGATCCATGAAGGCGAGTCGTATACTGGATACTCGATATGGGATACCTACAGGGCGGAATGGGCGTTTTTGATACTCTTTGCACCTGAACGGCTCCAGGGGATGATCACGAGTATGTTGGCTGATTATACTCAAGTACGCTCGTTCATCTGCGCTCTCTTTGACATCCTTATGAAATGAAACGCAGGGTGGCTGGTTACCCATGTGGAAGAATGTCGTCGGTGGGCTCTACCCGTTCTTTCTCATACACCCGCTAACCGATGCCTGGTTTATTAAGAAACCAACATCATGGTGCGTCTCTTTCCTCTTTCTCCGTTACCTCCTCTGTTACCCTGACTCTCAGAAAAATAACTGACCTAGGTCGCAACGCACGCAGACTCCCTTATAGCTGAGGCAGTCGTCAAAGGTGTAACCGGATTTGATACGGAACTTGCATGGGAAGCGGTATGGAAGGATGCGACTGTTCCTCCGAAAGAGGATTTCACGACGTCGTAAGTTTCTTACCTCCCTCTTCATAGGGTAGGGATTCAAAAGTCGAACTGTGCTAACGTTGCTGCGCGGATGTAGGTACTTCGACCGAGAAGAGGTAACCTATCTCTATATAAAAATCAAATACTCGACTTAATGTTTACTGGGGGCATAGAACGTCGATTACGAAGTCCGTGCGGGTCTTAGTTCCTCATACGCTCAAAAAGGGTGGGTGGCGGACGATATTCATTCGGAGAGTGCTTCTAGGACGCTTGATTACGCTTGTATGCGTCCAATTACCGTTCAAATTACCCCCCTTTCCTAACTTCACGCTTAGATGATGACTATGCAGCATACAAACTCGCCTCAGCCTTGGGAAAACCCTCAAATATAATGGACTTCCTACTCGAACGTTCGCTGCGGGCCCCGTTTACAATCTTCAACCCTGACACGGGGTTTATGGAAGCCAGAAATGCAGATGGGACATGGGCGGGAGAGGATCATGGATGGACGGAAGGTTGGTTGACGTTTTTGGCTCCTTCGTTGGGTACCGCATTTACCCTCTCTTTTCTTGTGGCATGAAGGCGACAAATGGGCGTACTCTTTCGACGTTGTACACGATATACCTGGGCTCATTGAGAAGCGGGGTGGAAATGAGAGTTTTGTGAGAAGTCTGGATGAACATTTTGACGGGGGACACAATGATCATACTAACGAGGTGTGTATACCCCTTTCGTCATTTCGGATTACTGTACTAAAAGGAAATTCAATGTGATACCAGCCGTCTCACCATATACCCTACCTCTACGCTCTCGCAGGCGCCGCATACAAGACTCAACTCCGCGTTCGTGAGATCGCGCAGATGAATTATAATAACACGCCCAACGGGTTATCGGGGGTACGTCTTTATTCTCGCTACGCCAACGCGTGTTCAATGTTCTTGGCTACCAGAATGAAGATTGCGGGCAAATGAGCGCGTGGTACATCTTCAGCGCGATGGGATTTTACCCCGTCAACCCCGTGTCGGGCGAATACATCGTTGGGTCGTATGTCCCTCCCCTCCTTTTCTACGCTTTTTTGCTTACCCTTCTCAGACCCTTCTTTGACAAAATCACGATCCACCTCCCTCCACGTCCAGGACACAAGGGTGATAAGTGGAGGAAACTAACCATTACTGCACTTGGCGCGCCTACAAAACCATATATCAAATCCCTGACAATTAATGGGCGGAGAGTGGACGTGCCGGTGATAAGGCACGAGGATATCATGGATGGTGGGGAATTTGTGTTTGAGATGAGTGAACGGGTGGAGCAGTGGGGGAACACGAATTTTTCCGTGAGTTATACTTATCTTTTTTTGCAAGGATGTGCTGATGAACAACTTTTGGGGCGGATAGGAACAACAAGCGCTCATGGGTGGTGAGGAGACACATGAGCCGGTTGTGGCGGATTCTATCTGGGCAACGCAGCATGTTGAACTTTAATCCATGCAATGGTTATCAGTCAATATCTCACTCTTGTGAACTCAGAGCTTTGTACGTCGCTGTCGTGCTATCAATGAGAATGTGCCACGGTCAACCCAGATCTTCAAGCTTCAAGCTCCATTGATCTATCATACAACCCTATCTATCACTTACCTGACCAATATTGATTGTGATGATCTAGCTTCTTTTCGTTTGCCTGAAGAAACCCGATAAATGTCCTGCCACTTGCTCGATAGATGTCCTGCCACTTGCTGCTTTTGGAAATATTGCAAAAATTGCACCTCACACATTCAGGGTAAGGGACATAATTGTAGCAAAGCTGTATTTTGTATTTATGCAGTTGAAAGGAAACACATTAAAGATGGTGGCACTGATGAGGTCATTGACCCAGCTGGTTGGATCATTCAGACAGGTGAGTACTTACAAGAATATAAGAACATAAAAGTAAGAAAATCAACAAATAATAAACATGTTACAGAGGAATCCAACCTATGTCATGTTGAAGAGGAAGGTGATGTGTTGGGAAGAGAAGAATGAGAAAGGAGAAGAGAATGCTATGCAAATGGAGTAATAATAACAGAGCAAGTTGTATTGTATGATGATGGCACCCCAATGTGAATAAAAAGTCAGAGATAAAGAAAAGGTCACATTAAGCAAGGGAAACCCATTGATGGAGTCAATATGATGATAGGTTCATTAGTTGGATGGTGGATCTGATAATAAATAAGATTAATAGGAGATGGTTAATAATGATTAAATAAGGGAAGGGATTCCCATCAACAGTTGATAGACAGATATGATAGTATGACAGAGTAGACATTGATTGAGGACAAGAGGGATGGTTTGATTGCAGGAATGTAAGGATGTAAAGAAATCATCATCATACATGAACAATGTGAGACAGAGATTACAAATGGAACAAGAGATAAAAGAAAACAAATATGTGGATACCTCCAAAGGACAAAAGGACAGTCAGAATCATTGTTCATACTTAGCACAATAGCATACATGCAAAGATGAGATCAAAATAACAAGAAAAACAGGTACAAAACATTTGACAATATCAGGACACAAAAGGGATGGAGAGATTACAGCTACATAATCATGCTGAAACAAAAAAAAAGATAACAAAAAAGTACAAATGGTTTCACAATTTTGGGGACATGAGCAAAGGAGACAAGGGACAAACCAAGATGGAGACAGAGATGGAAGAACATAGCAAACAAGTACAATGAAACAAGACAAGACAAGTACAATGCTTTCATGGCAACAAAAAGCTCCAAAGAAAGGCCTCAATCTAATTCTAGATCTCGGAACACTCCCTAGAAGCTCAGTATTTACTGACACCCTGTCATTGAGCTCAATTATTGGTCACAGCACACATCACAGCCACTCACAGCACACATCATAGCCTCTTCACAGCACACATCATAGCCACTTACAGCAGTTCACAACACTCACTATACTCCATGGGTACCACACCACTGGACTCACAGCTTTTTCTGTATGCCCATGAAAATTGATTGCACTATCTTGCACTTCAATCATACTTCAAGGCCAATGGGTGCAAAACTCATGCAGACTACAATGCCAAAGTTGTTTGCATCCTATAAATGAAGTTGTTTCCCTTTTTGGGTTTCATCCAGTCCTTTGTATATCACTCTGTTTTCCTTACTGGATCTTTGAAGTAGTATCAAGATATGTGATATTTATAGCTGATTTCTGAATCCTAATCTGTAGTCACTCACTGTACTCATCAGAATCAAAGTTCCTGGGCTGCTAAAGCTTTGATCATTTGTGTGATCAAATGAGCTCATCATGGTAAACACATGAAACTGTCTAACCTTTAAAAAGATCCCACCTTGAAGTTACCATGATCAAATTCTCATCCATCTACATCAAAAACAATGTTAACCATAAGGGACATTGGGGGACTGTATTTAGGAGGCATGTACCTTCATATCAACCTTTGATATTGCTCATTTGTTCCCGCTATACAGGCATAACTATAAGCTCTTGGTATGGCTGGACACTTTCACAGTATCCTTAACATCTAACTCAGAATCAGGCTCTTTGGAATTACATGGATGCAAACTGTATATTACTTCTGCTCATATTCTAAAGATCACAGACTTCTGAAAGCATTAGTGAGTAGACACTCTAGGACACCTTGGAAATCAATACCTGTCAAGTGCCCACAGGTGATTGTAGTGCTGTGAGTCATAGATGCCAATATTTTCCCATGGATGATCTAAATTCTAAGTTCTGTTTTAGCATTTTGTGGGGTGCAAATCTGAGTTTCCAAGGGCAAACAGTGCAATACAACTTCATATTATGCAAACTGCCTGAGAACATAGTAAAATCCCTTGAAATCCCTCTGTAAGACTTATGCAATCCATTACAATTGTATTGGACAATCATTTCCCTCTTCTCTGCTAGAGGCTGTGCTGTATGTAGCATATTTTCCTTCATCATGGATTCTTATACAATTGGCAGAATTCTCTGGCAATAAGCATGCATTATGTGTCCTTCACTTGCACAGTTCTTGTTCTCAATTATGGTATAGTTTATTATTACCTCACTGGTTCAGAGGTATGGTCATACTTTCTCAACCCATTTGCTAATTGAACCTCACAACATAAAACTGTCAGCTTCTATGCATGGAGAGTGTACCACTGTAAGTGCTAGATACATCCCGTAATTGAATTACCTTATGTCCTATTTGCTTGTGCATAGTCAGTGTTGGAAATCAATGCCAAAAGCTGATTGTTGCATTTATAGTATGTCCTATTCCATAATACAAGGTTATCAACCTCCAATGCTGATTATCCTCACAGATACTCACATCTCTTGGCCAATTGGGTAGATTTACATTATATTGTTACCTGCATTTGCTAAAATCCAAACAGCTACTGGACTAGGTGAGGACATCCCATCAATCACAGGCTTAATAATTGAATCCCATGGTTCATGACCTTAGCAGATGATACTTCACTGTTTGTGTTGAGTTCTTCCAGATTGCACATAATACTTAAACCTTCAGATAGCCATGGTTGTCCATCAGTAGATGTCAAGAAGACACCTTTGCCACATGTCTGGATGGTTACTTCTCCATCACAGAGATTGTTGATTGATACCAGAGAAAGATTTCATACACAGTCAGCTGTGCTATGACTATCACCTGTGATTTAACAATAAGCACATCTCTTGTCTACTTCCTCAAAAGAATGAATACTGGATTTAAAATGTGAGCCACCATATTCATATTCTCTGAAATGTCCAAAAAAAATATATGCATGATTTGGCTTTAGGTCTGAAAGAGTCATTAACTGCCTGGTTGTCTTCAGGCCAGCTTACAATGTGATTAATCATGTATCATATATTCATAAATGAACTCACAGTATAAACATTGGACTACTGACACCAGTTTGGTTGCCTGAGAGCATTGATGCATTCCAGTTTTACATATCTCCTTCTTCAAGTACCCTATTCTCTAGTATGTTCTCATATCAAATTTTTAATTGCTCCAAGTGATAACAATGGAAAATAATATTTATCGTTTATATCTGCAAATGGAAAATGTATGTTATTGGCATTGGCAGCAATGATTTAGTTCTTACACATGTTATGTTAATAACAGTGTATGCCAATTCAATGCTTGTAAGTAAAGAGTATATTGAGCTCAGGTGCAGCACTTGATTATATGTTCTCTGATTTTCTAGGTGACATATGTAAAACCATGTGTCCCTTAACAATGAAACATTGATCATACCTGTTCCCAGGCTTAACTCTTGTGCAAAGATGCAGAGTATGTTTTCAGAGCATCAGACAGATGACATTCTTGGAGATCCCCATACCCCTTGCAAGTACACATTTCTTCCTCATTTCAATCTACTTACTGTTCATTTCCTGGTTTTAAGGCCAACTGTGACAATAATGCTGCTCAAATGATGTCCTTCCAAAATCTATAAGCCTTGCTATGTAGTATGAGTAAGATTGACCATGTATTTAGAAAAGACACATTCTTGTTCCTAACAGTTCCCAAGAGTCTGTTGGCACACAGGTGATAACCATACATCTTCACTTCTTCACTGTGATGTGGGCTGGGAGCATGAGGAAGATGAAACGAGGGTTGCAGTTCATGACAATCTGGAGAGGGATGGCAGCCAAGACACTCTGGCAATGCAGGCTGGGAGCATGAGGAAGATGAAATGAGGCTTGCGGGGTTCATGACAATCTGGGGAGGGATGGCAGCCAAGACACTCTGGAAAGGATTATGAGTTGAAGTAACTGGTGTCAATGACAATTGGCAAAATACATAGCCCTTACAGAACCAAGCAAATTTTTGGAGGTCTCCATAACTTTGTTCTACAGAAAGCACCATATTCAAAAATTCTTGGACCAGAACCCATGTTTTGGCTCTGATTGATATTAGTCAAGTTCCATCTGACACAAGAAGTCAGTCTACATAGTTATGCACTAGTCTTGCATATACAATAGCTTTGATGTCATCAATGATCATAGCCTTGAGTGAATATAAAGTAGCCCCAAAACATATCATAAATGACTTGCGCCAGGGTGATGTGTGCACTTATCTGGGTGTTTGCTAGGTATCACCAAAGATCACCATCACTCCCCAAGTCTACCCCGGGTCCCTTAGAATATCTCCCATCTTAAGTGGCCCTCCAAAACTAATCAATAAACAGGCCAATAAGCTGTCTGAAACCCAAAACAGCGCCAGAAGAGCTCTTGCTCCTACCTGAACCTCCCTCGACTTACCCTATCATGGATCCTTGTGCATACCCATTCCTTTTACCGTTTGTTGCTAGAGTTGCAGTATCTGGTTGGACTACTGAGCAGATGATGCACTCAGCTAGGGAGAATGCATAAATATTGTAAGGAGTAGTGGTTCATAACATCATTGATTCTGAACTTTGTGATCATGATTGGAGGCTAGGAAAGACCTAACTGCCTAAAATGTATCTTTGGAAGATGATGTGAAAATTTGGTAAAAATAGATCATTCCGAGATACTGATACTGGCATACAAAAACCAAAACTTGACAAGTTTGGCATTTTTACATTTTAAGGGCTCATACTATCCCACCCCCGTAGTTCGGAGTACCCCTTGAGTCGGACGTCACAATCTAGTCACACTTAGTCAGACACCCTTTCCAAACTCCGCCCAGAAAATAACAGGACGCGCGCAAGAGAATACACTGGATACGATAAGTACAATAGTAGTACAAAGCTTATCAAGTGTTAGAAGGGATGTATCCACCTGTATTGAATGAATCATACGATGAGTCTGGGTGAGGATATAAGAGCCAGGATTGATGAAAATTTGAAGAGTAGGAAGTTGAAGATGGGCCTGCTTGCGGAACTTGATTGTAGAGTTGTACAAAGACATCTGTGTTGGATTCGTTACTCCAACGAAATCTCGATTATCTTATCTTGCCATCGCTGCGCACGAACCATATGATCGATTACACTACCTTACATAACTTTGCCACAATTGATTTTGATTCCTGCAAACCTACAGAATCTATGGACAATGGCGCTTCAACTCTTCGACTTGCCACTAGAGCTAATTCTTCGTGTGCTCGGCTTTTTAGATCTATCCGAACTTACTGTTCTAATGCGAACGCACTCGACATTTCGCCAATCGATACAAGACTCTCAGGGTTTTCAGTACCGCTTCGCCGCCATTCGAGCAGGTGTTGAAAGCAATGTACACAGTAATCATACAACGTGGGAGCGTCTCGCTTTGCTGAAAATCAGAGAGAAGAGCTGGTTACATATGGAAGTTGATTTTCAGAAGTCGATACCGAATGTCAAGTTTCCCTCAGGAATCTATGACCTCACGGGCGGGATATATTTCAGGGGAGATCTGAGCAGGAGGTCGATCCATTACTGCCCGCTTCCTTCAAAATCGACCGATCCCATTTCCTGGAGGAGAATACGTGTTGACAGAGCGTTGGTAGATATCGGAGTGTCGGTTTATGAACACAATCTCATCGCCATCTTAACTTAGTGCGTTTCCGCTCTCTTTCTTCCTGAATCTCTTACTCATCAGAATTACAGCTCACCACATCCGACAATAGCCCGCAAGAACATCATTGAGATCGTCCTGCTAGAACTGTCAACAGGGAAGCCGCATCCCATGGCGAAAAAACCCGTATTATTCATCGGCGAGACATCTGCCTCCAAGCCCGCTATTCTTCTTGAAGTAGTGGGAGAATACCTTGTTCTTGTCATGACGCGAGAATCACGCGAGCTGAACGCCCCAAGTACTTTGCGAGTATATGAGTGGATTACTGGTACCTTAAACATGGTAGGTCTTCGTATATCGTCCATTTTCCTTTTAACATTCTTTAAGGACATTCAACGTCCAAATTCTCCGTACCATAACTTCATCTTCCTATCTCCGACAGTCATCCTACTCCCAAATACTCAACTGAACACACTTGACGTCTGGGAGATACCTACCGGTGCGAAGCCTCCACCCACAGAACCCTTCCTTTGCCTTGCTCTCCCCTCCCTCAGCTACCGTTCAACAATTTTCCATTTCAGCTGTCGTTGCGAACCAAATCTCACGCCCAGCGGTAAACCGTATTCGGAAGCACCATTCCATCCTGATCCTGAAGACGCTATCATTGTCCTAACTGCTCAAGTGGATTTTGGTGCATATGCGCTCTTCGTTCATCGTAGTGCTCTACTTAGGGTCTGCACCACTCACCAACCTGAAGACGAAGCTGGTGTATCTCACTACCTACCTAGCATGTTCACCATTGGACGTATACCAGCTGAGCGAGTCAGAGCTTGGGATGACTGGGGACCTTCTATCACTCATGTGTTCAATACTTCACTGTTGTCTCTGCACTGGGTTACCACTACAGATGGACAGCGAGCCATCGTCAACCATGTAGTAGATGAGGATGGGGAGAACGAGGAAGGTCAACATTCTCAGCTTCTAGACTTTAATCCGTCGACTGTGAAGAGAGTCGTACAAGCCCAGGCCGACGGTTCAGGTGGTTTTGATTCTCATGAAGTAGTGTTCTATACTACCGTGACTATCCCCGGGATAGAATCTCCCATTACGAGTCAGCTGCCTTATGTGGGGGTTGACATTCCGTTTCAAGACTCATGGCTCAATCGGTTCAAAGGATTCCTTCTCTACGAAGAAGGACTTCTTGTACTTCTCGTACGTCTGTTTCTTCTGTACATCAATCATCTTAGATTTATCCATAATGCAGGGTGGAAATGATGAGCTCGAGGAACAAATAGAGGTTTTGCATGTCGGGGTCTCCTTTGGTTTAGAGGAAATGACATTGTCTTTGGGCGGCGACATACCTCTCTCATGAAAATTGTCGTCAAAGCTCTCGTTTTGCACTACTCTACTTTTGCCTGTAGTCCATCCCAATTAAATGCATCCGCCAGTACTGCTTATATTGCGTCCATAAATAATTTCGAATGCCAACTCTGAAGATCTGACGACTGTGTAAGGAAAGTCAATCCTTGATGGAGGAGGCTACAGCGATACTTGCGCTACAGCAAGATAGCAGACCGTCTAGTATGATGGGAAAGAGGAGATTCACACTAGCTTACCGTCCACCAAAGCAACAGTATGAACTACCTCAACCCCTTGCTTTATTATATTGTATCCATTCCTCCATGAGTATATCCGTATCTGATACGTCCAACCCACCATCAGGACGCTTCTGCGTTCGCGCGACCACAGCATTTCTCCAACTTAGAAGGTGTACAAGGAGATAGACAATCCGTCTTTCAACCAGAGATTCCAGGAGAAGAGGGAATAGTCAATGAGTATTCGAGCAGAAAAGACCGAGGCTTGATGTTAGCTCTTGTGGACAGACTAGAAGCATTAAAAGACATGGTGATGTCAGAGAAAGCTAACAATACAAGTCGTACGAGAAACTACTATGCGAAATCGTTCTCAAGTCCCACTTACTGTTGCGTATAAGTTAAAGATGCCTGAAGGCAGTCGCTAACGCTATTGTTGCATCAGAAACGAGACGTGCGCCTACTTTCAGGGCTCTTGAAGGATTATCAGATATTATACATGGATATGATGGGGAAATTACTTACCCTACAAACGAATCACTAGTCCTTCAATAACATCATCAGGATCAAATCAAGACTCACGTACCATCCATAGCCATGATTGGATGTGGTGCCCCATCATAAATCACCGTCTCCACCTTGACACCTAACTCCCGTAATTTCTCACCATACAAAACACCTTCTTCCTTCAGAATATCTAGTTCCGCAACTCCAATCCATGCCTCTGGGACTTTTTCAAGTAATTCTTTCGGCGCAAAAATTGGCGACGCATCCCACTTGGTTAGGTCCTTTGGATTTGGAAGGTAGTTGTTGCGGAACCATAACATGCGGTCGGGGCTGAGCCAGGGCGAGTTTTGATTTGAAGCCCAGGAATTGTCCACAGTAACCGTGTTATCAATTACAGGCACAACAAGTAGTTGAAATACGAGAGGAGTAGGCGGGTTACGTTCAGCAGCTTTGAGACAAAGGATTGCTGCAAGATTCCCTCCGCTATATGGTAGTTTCAATTGTCAGTCCACATCAAGGTTGAGAAAGGAAGACGATGACCTTGATGACCCACCAACTGCAATTCTGGAAGTATTAATCCCCAAGGAGTTAGCACCATTCTGCATTACCCAGTCGAGTGCATCAATAGCGTCCTCGACAGCGGCAGGATATGGATTCTCGGGGGCAAGACGGTAATCTACCGAGATCACAACACAATGTGCGCCTAGAAAGAACGTAAAGAGGGCAACAAGCACTGAAAAAAGATATCACTTGCCAACTGCCATTCGAGTTGCGAACGATGTCTCGCTAGTAATGTTTCCCAGAGTCCATCCGCCTGCGGATACATGTCAGATCCCCTACGAGAGACAAGCGGAGGATACATACCTCCGTGGAAGAAGATAAAGACGGGCCAGCCACCATCCGGAACGGTTCCATGAGGTGTGAAGGTCCTAATCTTCGTATGGGCCAGGTCAAAATCCTGAGTCTTTGCCACCTCGAGTGGTGGAGACCCTCCAGGAACAACGGGCTCATCTCGAATAGCCGGATTCCATGTGAGTGTGTGAGGCGGAACGATGTACTGCAACGTCATATTATGGAACTCGACATACTCAGGATCGAGTCGTGTAATGACGGAGGGGTGTAAAGGTTGGTGAGCAATCCGTTCCATGTCGTGTGTCTGCGATGGACGAGTCAGTAAGATCTGCAATAGGTACAAGTGCTGTGAAAGATGTAATATATATAGATGACTCGGATCGTACGATCCGGTTCTCTCGTGGTCTTCTGCATATGGTTTATCAATTATATGGTGGGAAGTTGCAGAGCGCTACACCGCTGAAATAAAAACTCCTTAAGAAATTTAATTCTGAAGTCACATTAATGTTCGAACAAGCTTCAGGCCCTTGTTGAAGTATCAAGGAATGCGAGAGACAGATATAGAAAGAAGCACATCCCGGTATGAGGAAACCATACTCGCATGCGCTGCTCCGCTCTGCTGAAGATGGAGTCACATGGACGAAATTGGTTTCGAAAGGGAGGAATACATCACAGATAAGACCCTGAGTGAAGCAAGGTGCTGAAGTCTGCATATAATACGGTATACTTTATTGCAACGCTAATTAATATAATGCATCACCATCCTATACTAATTGCAATAAAATGATGCATTAAATTGACACTACAGGCTGCGGCACCTAGAAGCTCGTTCCACCGAGAAGTTGTAGAGTGTCATTGTTTAGTGATCAAACCTCGCATGACAACTTATGCTGTAATATTCTTGTATCTCCACTGGGGAGTGATTAATGAGTACTGAGTATCTAGTCGAGATTGAAGTGAGTAGAGACGCAATCAAACTGTTTTTTGTAATCAATCTCAGCATCTGTGTACTTTTCATCGAATTGATGTGTAATTTCAATATATTGGCTACATAACTTTGACAAAACGAAACAATGGCACAAAGATAATCTGCTCCTCCTTTGGAGTCGGGACGCCTCAGACCTATGCCTCAGGATCTACGGGCACTTTATGTACATCGATGTCTTGTACACCCTGAACGTTGAGGAGCTGTTGAACTTGTTGAGCACAAACATAACCTAGGAAAACAGATATTTGTACCTTCAACACCATCAGAAAGACTGTTCTAAACATAAATCCAGTGACAACATGGGATTCCGGCTTTTCCGTTTCTGGAATTTTATCACCAAATTCGGCCTTGACGATCAGATTATCCTTGACAGGTTCATCTCCCGTGTACAAACCAATCACCCTATAGTATCCACCTCCGTCGGCAGATGGAGCTCTCTCATACCCAATTGACATGCAATGTGCCCCGCCAAACTTGGATTTCGAGTCGCTATGCACTCGTTGAAGCTTTTTCGATGATAGGGATAGTTTGCATTCCTCGCCAATCTTAGTGAATGACTTCTTGAAAATGACATTATAAGCATAGTTAAACAGCACAGTATCTTTAAGCAATTTCTGGGCACAAAAGTTTGTGTCAGTGACATGGGAAAGCAATTTGGACTGACTGACCGTTTTGTATGCGTTCCCGACATGAACTTTGATTGTCATAGTCGCAAACTGGTTTAACATTGACATTGTGCTGAATTGTTGCCTTGAAATGTGGACAATACAATGAACGTAGTGATCAATTGAGATTTTGACTGTCATTTTGGATCCTTTTATGTGATTTGGCTAGTGTGGCGTCATAGGAACAAGAGTGAATATTTGGAAATAAGCGGTGTATTGTTGTCTTGTTTTGACGAGTCACTTTCCTCTTTCTATTACCCTAATTTGTTAACAAGGTATTGTATTTGATTGTGAATTCTATAATAAAAAAGCGGTGTATTGTTGTCTTGTTTTGACGAGTCACTTTCCTCTTTCTGTTACCCTAATTTGTTAACAATAAGGTATTGTATTTGATTGTGAATTCTATAATAAAATTATAGACCAGTGATGTGTTTCAGGTTTAACAAGGAAAGTTTCGTGTGTTATTGTGCGTTATGTACAGTCGCTTTTCATCCCCAAGCGAGCTTTTGCATGCAAGCGCGGACACTCTCATCGGAAGTGATTACCCACACCACGAGGACCATAGTTTCATAATTGTAGTACTCTGGTCAACTTCCGGCGTTGTGGCTGTTCCCTCATTTGTGAGCTACCATCCCTTCCCATTGTCGTCAGGCGAGCTTTTTTGCATGCACACGGGGGCCACCTCATCGGAACCTGGATGCAAAGGTTGGCAATGTCTGTCACAACGAGCCCGCATAACTGAGCCATCTGAGAAGGATTATACTCCAAACTTGTGACTTCATTTGATTGATAATTCTTTCCGTGATGTACATAGATCTCGTGCGGCAAACACTACCTGAGCTTATGGGAGCAAGAACTTGTATCTGGGTCAAGTATTGTATACTTAATCCAACAGCGATTCATGACATTGAGGTAGAAAGAAAAGAAAGCTTTGAACTGCCATAGTGGTGTACAATAATCGTAAAATAATTCCACCTTAGTTGCAGTATCCGGTCGGGTGACAATTCAAGCTGATAATTCAATCTTGGCTGAAATTCGAGCGGAGCTTTAATTTCCCCTTCCGACGTTTAACTCCTTCGACCTTGCCTTGTTCAATCAATTTTCCAAGAATCTTGGTGTACCCTCACAATCACTGCATGTAAACGTCTAGTCTCTTAGTCTCGTCTTGTCACTCATTTTTCCTGATCATGTTCTATCACAGCGTATGCAAATCGCCGCACGTTCTTCATTGACCACTTCGCGCAACGTTTGGTTCAAGTACGCCATCGTTTAATTCTAGCCACCAGACAGTTGACCCAGTCACTCAATACAAGGTTCCCCACTGACGTCTATCGACCTGGTCATCGCCTTTTGCTCAGGCTTTCAGGAGGCAGATCAACAGAAGTGCAGATTGCGAAGGCGTTTACTCCGTTTACCTGCTCTGCTGTCCTTTTGGTTGATGCACCGACTAGTGGGTACAGTACGGGACTTCCGAGCCGCTTCATAGTAAAACTGGCAGATCGTCGAGTTTCTGATCAATGGAACTTTCGAGAAGAAGAGGATTATCAATCAAATATTAGTCAACATGGAGCATTCTTTGAACTCGACGAGGATGAGGATATCTTGCCATGGATGGAGTCATTTAGGTCATGGCACAGATATGATACCTCACATACTAAAGAACGCGAGGCATATGATCATCTTAAAGAAGCCCAAGTGTCTGGGTTGGTTCCTCGTTTCTTCGGTACCACAAAAATCGATATGATGACAACGGCTCTACATCCATCTTTAAGTCACATCAATGGGCTTCTACTCGAGTACATCCCTGGGCGTTTGATGGCAAAAATAAGGCCCGGAATTACCATCACATTTGAAGAGGCCGAGGTTATCTCTCAGCGTGTCCTGGAGCTTGGACGGCAGCTGCGCCGCTTTGGTGTTCGCCACTCCGACGTCCATGTAGGCAATATCATTCTTCGAGCAAAGGATGACTCCCCAGTCCTGATTGATTGGGGTCGTGCCTCATTACCAGTTGCACGTGCCACTTTGAGCGAACGATGGAATAATTGTTCTGTTCAGACGGACTTTCACAGAGATATACGCTATTTGCTTCGAGATGGAGTTTATTACGAAGGTCCCAATGATGATGAAGTCTATCCCCCAATCACAGCTGGCGGTATATGGCATCGCTTTAGAACTCCATTGTCCGATCAGGAACGAATTCAATTTGCACAGGAGTTGGGTTATCACTGGGCTAATTCGGAGATTGACTGTCTATCTGCAGAGGAAAAGGCCCTCTTCTATGATGAGGACACGAGCGTGGACATTAATTGTGGTTTACGGTGGAAAGTCAAGAAGGGTGTGAAGACTAGGGAACTAGATGATCCATGTCCAGCGGAATAAAACATCTAGAGTGGTTTAGGTTATGTTCAACAATCCAGCTTGTTTTTATTATAGAATTGTAATACCGTTCTGTATTCTCTCTGATCAGGATGAAATAAACAGCCATTTGTAACTGTGTTTATAGTTATCAGCAATCATTCTTCTCCCTCCCCCAAAAAAACTTGCTCTCAGTATGAATATAAACCCATCCCAACAAGCTTCTCAACTAATGACTCTTCATCACACCTGTCTCTGTAAGAGTGACTTCTGGGGGCTGTGGCTCAATCACACAACTGGCATAGGGAGATCCAAGGTCTATTCAGCATCTACAAGAAGTTCTAGAGTTTTAACTACTCACCTGGCAGAGGGAGATCCAAAGAGAACAAGTCTAAGGATTCCCAGTGTCAGTGTTCTGGAAATTTACTCTAGAGCTTATGGAAAAAAACACTCAACCACAACCAAATCCAGATTACAGTCCAAAAACAGAAATGCATTGTAAATGGCCTCAATCTCCAGCCTCCAGGTATGTGACTGCATAAAAATATGACTGTTAGGTAGCCTTTGATTATTTGATCAAAAGTACCTGTCACCAAGAGATGGGAGGATGGGAATGGGAAGCCAGCTGGGAATAAGGGAAACAAGAATGGGGTGCAGTAAAGACAATCCCCTGACCATCACCCCCCCTCTAGCATGCAGTGTCTTTATGTACAGGGTAGAACAAGTTGCACATTGTTTGGTCAGCTGCTGGGACAGAGTAGATGCCTTGGATTGCCTTTGGCACACTGGAGTGCCTGCAATAAAAGTCCTTGATCATAGCTGGTACATATACATTCAATAGAAGTCCCAAATCAGAGCTGGCACATGTACATTGGCCTGCATTTCCAAGGGATGTCCTCAATGCCATATCCATTCTATTTCACCTTGAACTGCAGCCTCCCCCAAAATATCCTGCTATTCACAACTTCTTCCACCTCATACTCCTCCTCATTGTTAACCAGGACTAGTGGTGGGGGTGCTTTAGGGTGGCAGCTAGGGATCAGATCTTCCAGAGCTGGGAACAGCTCGACAACATTGAAGACTGGGTGCAGTTAGCACAGGCCTGCTGAGAGCTTAAGTTGGTATGCTAAAGGCCCTACCTTCCCTCTCTACCATAAAAGGGCCAAGGTGATGATGTGACAGCTTCTGTGATGGCCTTGTTGTCTTAATGTCAGAGCTGTCCAAGTACACATCATCCCCAGGCTTGTATAAAGGGGCTGGTATCTGTCAGGGGATGTCCCATTCCCCTTCTGTCTTGTTCTCCCTCCTTATGGTTTTCCTTCATTCTCCTTGGCCTTCCCTGTCTGCTGTTTTTGGTTTTAGCCCTTAGGCTGCCCCAGTGCTCTGTCTGTAATTGAGACAAGTGTTGCCCTTCCACATGGCCTCTTACCAGACCCCCTCTTAACTCCAAGACAACTGCTCATTATAGGCCTCCCATCCTTGGGCCACAAGTACTTTCAACCAAGGTCTATCTTTTGGTCATATTTGTACATAGTCATGTGCTGTGAGTCTGGAGATCAAGGCCATTTACAATAGATTTCCACTTGTTGATCAGTCTCTGGATTTAGTTGTTATTAGGTGTTTTTTTCCAGAAGCTCTAGAGTAAATTTTACAAACACTGGCATTTGGAATCCTTAGACTTGTTCTCTTTGGATCTCCCTCTGCCAGTTCTGTGATTGAGCCACAACCTCTAGAGGTTGTCCTTACAGTGTCTGCTGGAAATCAAAGTGCCATGCCATGCCATTCTTTGCCTTCACCAATGCTGCCTTTGCCTCCTCTTGCACCTGCTTCATCCTGTCCACAAACTTGTTGTTTGAGTCATTCTTCAAGGGGTGTACCTGAAGTTTGAATTTCATGTGGGCATGCCTGCAGGTGTCCAGGAAAAATGGAGTCATCTGAGTGGAAGAGTGAATGTGGTTGTTGTACTGAAACTCTGCATTAGGCAGAAGCTTATCCAAGTCACTCTGCCTCTTATTGTCACAACTCACTCCCAGACCTCTGGACCTCTCTCAAGCTACTCCACTACAGAGTCCCCATGAACACCCCCTTGACTTGCCCCAACCTTTTTCTACCTACAGCACCCACCCTGGCTAACTCTGGTGCTTCTCCAGCAAACCCCAATGGCCTCCTGGCAAACCCCAACATGTTCCCTGAGGGCCCCATCACTTCCCCTTCTCCTCTCAAGCTCTCAGGCCCCTCCAACATCTCTCCTGACTCTGGCACACACATCACTGACTTGTCCCCTTGACCCACTTGACCACTCCAAAACTTCCTGATGACTACACTGCAGACCATGTTATCATCAGTTCCCATCAGAATATCACCACAGCCTGCCATCCAATCAGAACCAACACCCATCAACCCCACACAGCTTGGACAAGCCCCACTGTCACACCCTTAGTCCCCAGAGGAGGTCCCATAGTCAGTATATAAGTCATAGAGTAGTATCTCTTACTCTAGTCTTGATATTGCCATTAATTGTCTGTTTACATGCTGTATCTGTTACATTTCCCAGTCTTGCCTTTGTGTCTAGCTTCATCTCATTATTGTCTTGTATCATTGTCTCAATCTGTTCATTCTTGTCTCAACTCTGTCTTGTCTTGTCTGCTCCAGTTTCCTTTATTGATACCTAAGTTGTTTTCAACTCTAATGCTGTTACAAACTCCACACATACATTTATGACCCTCAAACATTCATAACTAACTCCAGACTTGTTCTACAATCAACCCATCAATATTAATCAATCCTCCATCAATCTCCAGCCCCACTCCCATTACTTGTGTGGTCTCCACTTACTCTGCATGGTCAATACTTGCCTCCAGACTTGTGCCTGACACAACCCCAAGCCCAACCCTTATTATACCTAGTCTTAGATTTCCCCAGACTTGTTTGGGCCACTTCCCATAGCTTATCCTCACAAGTATCCAATGTATGGACCTCCCTGGCATGCCAGGTTATAAGTGCAGGATGTTGTGTCCACCTAGTAAAGACTTGCCCAGTTAAGCTGAGCCTTCATGGTCAGCAGAACCTGACACTCATTACAAAACAGTCAGAGATACTGTTCCACTTCTTAGTTAACATATTCTGTCTGCCCATCTGACTGAGGGTAATAGGCTGTGGTGGTATGGAGCTTCACTTCTAGCAGGCAGTACAGCTCCCAAGCAAACTCTGCTACAAATTGAGGGCCTCAGTCAGAGACATACCCATCAGACAGATCATGGAGCTTTCAGGCATTCTTCTGATACAGGCTAACTGCTCCCAGGGCAGAGCACATTGTGTAGGTAGAGATGGAGTAGGCTATCTACTATAGAGGTCCATAAATACAGCATTATACCTATGAGCATCAGGAAGTTTAACAATGAAGTCCACTGATGCAACATTCTATTGAGCAGCTGGAATGGGAAGAGGGTGGAGCTGACCCATGAGTGACTGGAAATGAGGCTTAGTGTGGAGACAGAGATCACAGGTGCTGGTGTAGGTGCCTACATATCAGGATATCTGAGGCCACCAGTAGTTCTGAGACACCAGCTCCAGTGTCTTCCACCTTTCAGGATGTCCAGCTACATAAAAGTCATGGTGTTGCTCTACAATGCATTGGCAGAGTTCTGGAATGTTAGGCATGTAGATGCATCCTTAAAAGGTTCAAAGTCAATCCTGAAGACCACACTCATCTCCATGCACTAACTTAACTTCACTTGCTTGTTAGGCTTATATGGCCTGGGCAGCCTGGGAAACCACATCTTCTTGTGCACAGTCTCAATTTCCTTTCTGAATGTCCTTGAGGATGTTCACCTCATCCTCTTGGACCACAATCCTTTCTAAAGCATGAATAACAAAGGCTTGAGGAGGATGATGTTGTCATTATCCCCTGCTCTAGAGCCATGGTCAGCCTGCCTAGACAATGCATCTGGTTTGACCATGCTCTGTCCAGGTTTGTGATGCAGCAAGAAGTGAAAGTTAGCCAGATACAGGGACTACCAAGCTCAGTGCTGATTCAGCTTCTTAGCTATACTGAAGCACTTGAGGTTCTTGTGATCTGTCCAGACTTCAAACTTATGCCATGCACCATCAAAGAAATGCCATCATTCTTAAAACAACCCAATAATAGCAAGCATCTCTTTGTCATGGATCTCATAGTTCCATTCTACTGCATTAAGGCTTTTGGAGTAGAAGGCTACAGGACACCACTTGCCATCTTCCTTTGACTTCTGGGAGAGGACTGCTTCTGTGGCAAAGTCAGAGCTATCGAGACAGAAAGAAGAGTCATCATCTGGAAATAGGAGGACACCTTTCACGATAACAGCTTGCTGGAGGGTGCCAAAGGCAGCTTGCTGTGAGGACTCCCACTGCCATGCCATGTTCTTGACAGTGAGGTCAAAGAGGGGACATGCATGGTAGGAGAAGTCCCATATGAACTCCCAGTAGAAGTTGACAAACTCAAGAAAGGCCTGTACTTCCTTCTTGTTTCTTGGCTCAGGCCACTCTGCAAAAGTTGCCACTCTAATGAGGTCTATCTATGCATGTGATCCAGTGATGCTCCTTCAAGGTCTTGGTGTAGATAAGGATATTATCAAGATACTCACAAACAACACCTTCTGCAATCAGATCACAAGATATGTCATTCATCATAGTCTGGAAGGTAACTGGGCTATTAGTGAGACTAAAGAACATCACCAGAGCTTCAAAGAGTCTGTAATTGGTTCAGAACACTACCATCCACAGGGGCTAAGATAAGATTGAATCAGTACAAACAGAGACTGGTATAACAAAACAGAGATGGGTATAACAAAAAAGATACTGGGCATGAATGTAGGTAATATCAAGAACTACTCAAACTGATATTACTCTACAACTTGAATACTGGTCAAGGAACCTCTTGTGGAACTGCAGATCTAATGGTGAAGCTGATTAGGGCTGCACAGCAGGTTGCAGTGATACAGTGGGGCCCATTATGTATGATGCTAGGGCCAGGAGGGAACATTGGAGCTACCCAGGTTCTTGGTGGGAGTCAAGAGAGTGACAGGGGCTGTTGGGAGAAGTGTCAGAGTTTGCTTGAGAACTGTTGGGATTTGCTGCAGCAGGCACTGGGGATGGTCAGAGGTTGAGGAGTTTAGAAAGGGGGGCTGGAGCATACTTTGGGCTGCTGGGGGTGTTCAGAATGAGTTTTGGCAGGCCATAGACAGGTCATGGCACATTGTTGTAGCCCCAATAGTCATCCAACTTGGTGAAGTAGCATGCACCTTGAAGGTTGTTGACATGTTTAGAGATGAGTGGCAAGGAATAGTGATTCTTCACCATCATTATATTCAAAAATCAATAGTCCTGCACCAGATAAAGAGATCCATCCTTCTTCTTGATGAAAAAGTTTAGGAAGGCCATTGGGGACTTAGAGGGTTGTATCTGTCCAGAGCTAAGATTCTCCTGTAGAAACCACTGCTTGCACTCTGGAAGGGAATCAGAGGAGAGATCCAGGAGGTCAAGATCAGCATAAGAAAGATGCCCAGTATAAGAAAGATGCCCAGCACAACAAGCATGCATGGCAGCATGCTTGCAAACCCTTGCTCTGTGCTCTTTGCAGGCTTTTTTGGCACAAGTCATGTAACAAGGGCAGCAATTCATGTTCACCTTGCCCTGGGTCCAGTCAATCTCAGACTTATGTTCATGTAATCAAGTGAACCCCAAGATCATGTCTTGCTTCCTCAAACTATTGATGGCAAAAGTGGCTCATGTCTGTCATCTCAATTTCTACTTATAATTTCCAGCAAAGACTTTAGCTGGGGGGGGGGGGGGAGGAGTTTGTATGTCTGAAGGGGGGCTTATCATTTCAGGCATAGTATTAATGGGAGCAACAGATATAATTGAATTCTATGGATAGGAGAGCCAAATGATTAGCACTAGGCAATGGGGGCATACAGTTCATCTATTGCCTTTTTTAAAAATCCTCCTCCAACTCCATGGGTACCTCCTCCAATACATTGGCCACCTCATCAGAGGGGACAGCTATAGGCATGTCAGGAGAGGGGGCTCCTGTTGCACCCTGAGCTACCAGAAGTTGGATGAGCAGCTCTTCTTGCTCTCATGCAGACATGTAGCAGACTTTTGGCCTTGAGGACAGTAATGGGCAAAGTAGCCAGCCTTTCCACAGCATTGACACAACAGAAGAGTAAAGGATTGCTGTCAGGAGGCATCAACATCCATAGGGATTCCCTGGGGTAGGAAGTGCATGGGGGCTAGTAGAGGGGTATGGAAGGGAGCAATGTGAAGATGGAACATTGCACCTGCTCATGGGGCTACTAGAGCATGCATTGAAGGGTAGACTTTGGGAGCAAACCCACCATGAGGAAGGAAGCATGTGGGGTGGTTATAGGGTGCAGGTCTATTGCATCTCATACTGAAACTCTATCAGGTCCACTGCTCACATGCCACCTTATACTATGTGTCAACACACTCATCATCTGAGTGCTCCTCAGCCATACTGTTGATACAATCTATGAGAGAGCAGTGAAGTCCATTGTGGAAGCTAAGGCAAAGCTGCAGACCATCTGAATTTACAGCCTGCTTGACTAAGGCAGGAAATGAGTTGATGTACTTGTCTAGTGACTGCTTCTCTTGACTATACTTGTTTTGGTCTCAAAGAGAAAAAGCTGCAGTCTTGGTGGAGTCAAGGGGAAAGAACTCAGCTCAGAACTTCTTCCCAAACTCTGTCTAGCTGAAGAAACTCTCAACTCCTTGGAGTATTGAAAGATGCACAATGCATAGGTTGAGGCTCAGCCTGCCTTAATGGAGTGAGGATCCAGGCAATTTTCAAGGCACTGGAGGCAAAAGCTTTACTGCTCAACAGGATATAGGTGATGCAGGATTTGAGGTAACATTCCTTAACTCTACAGTCTGATCAAATATGTCAGGTAGTGCAGGGCAAGAAAGTTTGGAGCAGGATGCTAAAAACTCTAAGCTAGGTGCAGAAGAGAACCTTCCTACCATGGCTGGGGTTTTAGAGGGAAGAGTAGGAGCAAAGAGGAGATGTTCTAGAAGTGCTTGGAGGGAGAGGGACACCACTTCAGTGGTTTGACATAGTTTGGTGAGTTTGGTAGTGTGGGAGGTAAAGGAAGTTTGGGTAAGTTGAACCTGAGTCTCCAGAGACAACAAACAACTTCAGGAGTTGTCTTGGGGGCTTGAAGCATCAGTTCTGATCAGTTGGCAGGCCACAGTGACATATTGGTGTGGACCTGTAATGTATGTTGGAGTTCAGGAAAGCATTGGGAATGCTCATGGGCCTGGTGGGGAGTGGAGAAGTGATGGGATCCACAGGGGAGTCATTGAGTTGTCTGGGGAAGCATTGGAGTTATCTGAGGAAGTGGCAGAGTTTGCCAGGGTAGGTGCCAGTAGTGGGCAAAGGTTGGGGTGGTTTGAGGGAGTGTTGGTAGTATCCTGGGAAAGTGGGGTTCATTTGGGGGAGGTCTCAAGGTCTGGAGATGGGTCATGACAGTGCTTCCAAGTGCTCCTTCAGATCCATAAGAGCTGTGTTCAATTCCCACTATGTGTGGCTAAATGACTGTGATATGGGGAGTCAGCCATCTTCACTCACCTTCCTGCAATGCCCTGTGGAGGTGGTGGACACCACCTTATTAGAAGCAGAGGAGTCATTTTCCATGGCTCCTCCACTGAGTGCAGCTCCAACTGAGATGGGGCCCTCTTTAGCAGTAGTAGAGGCTACTTTCAGCCCATCTGCAACATCTGTTGTGTCCTTGCAAGATGCAACCACCAAGAAGTCCATGGAATTGGACTATGCCAATGAGCCCTTGGCTCTTATCAATGCCAGTCCAGAGACAACAACACCTATTGTTCCTGGCCCTTTGGATCCAGCTGTAGTGACTAACATTGCTGCCCCCATTGCACCCAAAGCCAGAACAAGCAGCTTAATTGATACAACTAACATTGTATCAGAGCACTGAGCTGACATTGTGAGCAATGAGGAAGTGTTGTCCTTGCAGATGGATGAACAAGCAGGTTGAACTACTATTTGTAGTTCAGATTCAGAGGATTCACATGCAGGCAAGCTGAGTGCCCATTCATGCCTTTTGGCACACATTCAGGCAATGTGCTGGATTATCATTATTCCCATGCTTTTGTGTATTTTACTTCATACTCTGTAGATAGAATCATGACTGGTTTTGACCTATGAAGTGTGAATTGTAATCTGCATGACCTGTAACAGAAACATTATAGACAATGAGGAAGTGATTTAGATTCAATATCAAATGGTGATGAGGAGGGTGCTCCCTCAGGAGCAGTGCAAGAAAAGGTGAGAAAATGGTCATAAGAAGACAAGAAAAAGGGTTACAATGAGGCCAATTAAGAAATGAGGAGAAAGCAGGGAAATATGCAGTGCAACATGATAAGTTTTGAGCCACCCTGCCAGACACAGCCCTCCATTGTCCAAGTCCTCCATCATATTGAGCCCTTGAGGCAATGACAGGAGTTGAAATTAGAACAACCTCATGAGGTGTCATTCTGGTGAGTTGGACACTTGCATTAATCACATGTGCAGAAGGCAACAATAATGATGCAGCAGAACATACCATCTCCACATCAACCACATTGGCCAAACTAGTTTGGGCACACAAGTCAATTGCTTGGACAGTCTTCTTCTTCTTCAAGCATGAAGTCATAGGGGTGGGTGTGATGGGAGTGGAGGGAATCTGTGCCCAGGCTGCCAGATGAGTAGCAGATGTCACTGATGGGGTTTGTATCCCTGTGATGCCCTCTAACTTACTCATTATGTCATGCAGCTCAGCTCTTTTCTCAGCAATGTCCTGTCTAAGGCTGCCTATGGTTAGTTGCAACTCAGATTTCTCTGTGGTGGTACCTGCAGACCACTAACCTGAGTTTCCAGATCACAGATCTGTGAACAAAGACAAAGTCTGACCTCTTGACCTCAAATAAGCAGAGCCTACTGCACTGAGCTGATGTGGAAGTGAAGGGTCTGAGACCAGGTTGAACATTTGTGCTTGGCTGACAGCCATATCCATCTGTTGGGCTTGGATGGACCTTACCTCTCCACAGAGCTCACTCAACTCACAAGCTAAAGAGCTGACTTTACTACTGATCTGGTCAGCACCCTTTGACACTAGATCACCAAGCAACATCTTGCGAAGTGGGTTGTTGTTGTGATCCCACAAGAGTCATGGTGCTGAGATGAACTCTGGAAGTGCCCGCCAAAAAGGCTCCTCACTCTGCAGAATCATAAGAGTGTCTTCCCAAGATGCTATCAAGAAGATGAGATCTGTGTCAAGCTTGGTAATCCGGCTGCCAATGAAGGCCTTCTTCCAAGTCTTCATCTTCGGCCATTGTACCAACCTCTTGTGTAATTGGTCATAGTCCCTGGCTACAGTGACAAGCAACTCAAAAGGCTTCTCAACAGGATGTCATCATGTTTGGTGATGCCTGGGTTTTCGAACTTGTCCTGGACTGGTCACATGGATGGTCACGAGGTGTCGTAGTGCGAGCAAGGGTTGTCCCACTTTCAGGTATCCCTTGTAACCCAACGCGGACCCACTGCGCTGGGTCGTGTTGTCAACCCGCCACTGATTGGCATGTGAAATTCCGTCGATTCGTCCACAATGACTTTGACGCCTCTCAAGGCAAGAGTCTGAGCTAATCACCGATACGGTAAACAGGCACTTGCCTCGTGTTCTCCGTTTGTTCTCCTTCACCATCACTCTCTCCGCCCAGCTTTTCTGAAAATCTTATTGCCATGAACAAAAATGGTTATGGACCACAAATGCAGCCGCCAAAGTGAGTTCCTCATACTTCTACGTGATGTGCACACGATCTCTAATGTTTGGATCCGATCGATAACCAGGTATCTGAACGATTTTAGCAAAGCCCTTGCTACCGAAGTTAGAATTCTTCTAGCAGAAGTAGGAAAGCTTCGTGACGAGCGTCGCGCGCTTCAGTAGTGAGTCGATAGTATGAGCCTCGTCATTCATGTCAAAATAGCCCAAACGGATATTCTCAGCGAGATCGCGGAGCTGATGCAAATGAAATCGAAGCACGGTGCAGGAGGGGAGTTTGCACCAGACTGGCGACCAAGTGTGAGTTGTATCTTGCAATGTCTATGAGATTTTTATTTTTCTTCTACAGGCACCGATGCTAGAAGCACCGCCGCCTCCACCTGCAATTGAAGGACCTCCTCCAGCTCCAACTCCGGCTCCGCCCGGCTGGCGTGTTGTCCACAAGCGTCCGGAGCGCAAGCCTCGTATGATCAAAGCTTCGCCGCCGGTGCCTGCTCCTGCGCCCGTCCCTGCCCCGCCGCCTCCGAAACCAGAGATGCCCGCTTGGGCACAGTGGAGACGTGGGTTTACTTCCATTCTTTGAAGCACCATATAGATGCTAATACTTCTGGTTAGCGAACCCTCTGCTCGCCCCTACACCAATTCCTGCTGCATTGGGCCTGTCTCCAGCGCCGCCGGTTCGTGCAGGTCTGTTCGGTACGTCGATTTCAATGCGGACATCGGTGCCTTTCGGTCCTTATGTCACGGATATCTGTTTCCAGGGCCATCTACCCCTCCGCCCAAGTAGCTCTGGTCCGACAGGATCCGGAAAGCTTTTCATCTTCTCAGAAAATCAGACTTCTACTTTCCTCCTATCACTTGTACTTTTTCCACCTGTAAATTGGAAGAAGTCTCGTAGTATGACTTCACAAGAGTATTTATCTCTTCCCTCTCTTTATCATATCGGGCTTGCCGCACTTCTATCTTGTTTTAGATGGAAAACCAGACTACACTGTAAACAAACTCCTTCTCGACTTATTCCCTTTTTCTTCTTGAATATCTAGTCTTCCGAAGATGTTCTATCTATTCCGGACGAAGGGAGACACCCAGTTGCCTCGTGCTACTTTGGTATACGGCAAAAACACCACTCACTCCTTTCGAAACAACCTCCTGAGCTTTGCTTCTACAAACTGTTTGTTATCCTTGCGCAGATTTCCGAAATAACATACCCCCGATCCATCGACGGCCATGTCGTATGCGTTGTTCAGACCACCGGTGGCGATTCGTGAGTTCATCTGCCACATCCCATCGGAGAAGGCCGATCAGACTTGCATGCAGCTTTTAGGTTACATCCCGCCAATCTGATCAAGCTCATCGGCCTTGAGTTTCAGCACGATGACAGTTGGAATAGGCTTAGCTTGAGCGAGATAACTCCGATTTCGCATCCTTTCCATTCTTGTGATCACAGCGTTTTCTTGTCGTGCATTGAAACAGGCTATCGTGTCACAGGTGAAGGAGTTCCGTATCATTTAATCCACGTAAGTAAGTCCCGTGAAGTTGTTTATCGGAAATCAAAGATGCATGGACATTGGACAGGGGTCAGCAATGGTGTGAGCAACGTCCTCCGCCTCTGTACCCTTCGTTCAGCGGACTTGCCGCTCATCATCGGCGACTTTACTTTGCATGGGAAGCGAGATCTTTATGGTCTATTATTGTAATTGCCGCGCGAAAGAGAGCTGTCTATGCTTTTTCCCATAAGAGCGTGACTTGATGAACCCATAACGCACCTTACGCAATCGTGTCCGGCGAAACGTAAACCTCTAAGAAGATTAGGATTTGTATGGAGAGAGAGCCTCAATGTGCAGGAGCACATGTAGGGAAGGACTGCTCTTTCCACATCACACGTCTGAAGCACTTTTCCAACAACCTTGTTGGATGATAATGCCGTGTCCGCCTCGTGCGAAATCATCGAGTATTCGGCGCATGCTTTGGGGCCTGTCGCCATCTTCGCGCTTCCTGCAGAGACAATATTTTTGACGATTTGCCCAGTCGACAGTCCGGTAAGTCGTTCGAAACTGATGTGATTCGGGTATTCTTGTGATTCTAACATGAAGTTTGTGTATATCCGTAAGGAAAGCAAGCTTGAACCCAGATAGTAAATAGAAGTTGTTAGCAGAAGACGAACATGATACATCACTTTTTGATAGTTATGTAGATGCTAATTATGAATTTTCCAGAGCCTGAAGCAGAAGTGGATGGAACCATAGTAAGGCCCGAGCGATATCAGAGTGAGGATGACACATGGTTTCGAAATCTGTGTCCAGAGAATATAACATTCACGCGGAAAACCAGCATGCGAGAGCTCCGGCGGCGACTGTAGAGCAGTGTTTACTCGACATGACCCCTCCTAACAATATCAAAAATGTTGGGTGAATGCAGTGAGGAGGGCGGAACCTCAAGTCATACATTGCCAGTGCCCATTACAATTGGTTACGTCAAGTCAGTTATAGTGCCGAATAACTACCCCTGCGATTTCCTCTTCTTCTACTCCTTTATCCTTTCCCTCCTTTGGGGAGGTCAGTCCGTAGGAGGAGATCCTAGCCTTCCGATATACTCCGGCTGTTGGAGCAAGCTCATCGTCCATCCTCCGGGTGATTCCAACACGTTGAAGAACAGGGCTCTGCACCAGAGGAAGAAGCTTCACATCATCGTCAAACAACGAGAAATAGAAAACGCCTAGGCGAGTAAGGTTTCGTTGATCTGGGGGTGGTTGGTGTACACGATGGATTGTGGCCTTGTAGAAACCGCCCGATAGAAACTCGAGAGTGTCTCCTGCATTGACGACCTAGATTCTGTCGTCAGCGAGATCTTTGCGAGCGACGATAAATGATAATGTTCGTTGTACCAAAGCGTTATCAATATGTTTGACCCATTTCCACTCCCCGTCCGTAGTGCGAATTTGTAACGCTGAAACTGGCTGACTCCATAGTAGAGTCAAAGCTCCATTATCTACGATGGTTGAATTGAGTAGTGGTACACGAGAATGTGAGAATGACACGATTATGCTGCTACCTGTGTGACCCTTCAACCAGACATTTTTTGTCTTCTCTTCGTCTTCAGATGATCGCGGGTAACTTGTATCATTGGGTCGGATTGTTTTCAAAGTGACTATCGAAATGTGTCTACTTACTATTTCATGAAGCGGACTAACAAGACGTTTAGTAAGAATAGACGAAGTTGATAAGGTGAGGAGACTATACAATATGTGTCTGACAATGGAGACGCCAGAGTGCTTTTTTCCACGAACGTCTCTTCAGGAAGTTCGAGACCAAGAGCAAGCAACCTGGGGCATTTTCTCAGTGGAATCATCACATAATCAATATTCTGTACCGAAAAAGTGGAAGAAGGATATTGAAATAGTTATGGCGCATAAAACCGTCGATCTCCGGCAAGAACGGCCGCAAAGCTTCTGGATGTTCTTTCAAAGTGACGTCGGTATGGACTATAGAAGAGGATTTTCAATATTTGGAGCTTCTGTTAAACGGGCGGCGCCTACAGTTGTAGTGCTCGATCTGATCACGGACACCGGCGTCGACGTGCTAGTGGGTCACGTCTCAATGACTTGAGCATGCGTCCAAATCCTGAGTAGAAGACACACCCAGAATTGACGTGGCTTGTATCCTTGAAAACTCCCGCTCTCCTGTATTTTGGCGACATATTTCTGTTTTTCCTCCTCGCTGATGGTAAAAGGGAGTTCAGCAATATCAAACATCCGTCGGGTCTTCACAATAGGAATCATTAGGTCTTAGCAAAATCAACCAGAGTAAAAAGACCTGTTCTTGACTGTATCCATGATTGATGACGTAGAAGAAACCGGTGGTATTCATCGCATTGCATATATCCTTGACGAGCTCAGCCTTTCCTTCGGGGGTGCCAAATTTGGCAAGATCGATGATAGCTAGGTCTGCGAAGTCCACTGAGATCTCTTATCAGCAACAAATCAAGTGAATCGATCTAAATGACTCTCGCAATTTGCCTTTGTTGGAGGGGGAGGAATGTGGCGAGGAGTTTCCAGAAGAGCTGTACCTGGCATGGTGTATGAACAGGTAGGAGGTCCAATCCAAATGACTGGAAGGTTTAACGATGGATTGGTGATGAAGAGGTCCTTTTATGATGTTCGAAATCACATTTAAAGTCGTCCACTCAGGAGACAAATCAGATGACTGCGCTAAAAAAGCGTTTGAGCCGGGTGAACTTTCCCAAAGGTTCAATGATCCTCACGGGGTCAATCGTTCTCAAAGCTTAACGTCGCTTAACCTTTACGGGGCTCCGCATGAGAGCCGCGTTGGCTTTCCTTGAGCTAGTACTGCTGTAATTGAAATCTGACTGAGTTCTGGCTTCTCAAGGCGATGACTTACCCTTGATAAGAATCATCAAGAACAGATGCAGCACCATGAGAATGTTCAAGTGAACAGCCGGCCCGAAGTTCCATCAGTGAGAAGGAGGTTCAGCTAAACTAATACATTCTGTTTAGAGAAGCTCTGCTAGAAGTATTTGGCTTATAACTTGAGAGAAAGAAGAAAATACGAAGATTCAGTTTTTGTCCTCTTCCAATAGGTCACTACATGCGCGACATGCGTCGTAAAATGATCTCAAGCTATGATATGGATTCGATAAGATGCAGTCAGTGCCCACTGGATTATCCTGACGCAATTGTGGACATTTGAATGAAGCTTGAGCTTTACATAATTTTTGTTGCACGTCGCGATTGGTCTCGCAATTAGCGTTCAGCCCTCGATTGTGCAGTAGTTCTCTGTCGACCGATGGCGATCTTCCCAATTGTATAATTATTTATCCTTCTCCCCTCACCCGTGCCTTTCTTTCGTGCCCTCTCTGAGCCATTTGGTGATGTGTATTCACACGGCTTCCCCAAGTTCAGATGATTCCATGTTACTTTCTGGCATCCTGCATTACACTTCCCCTCGCTTCTTGCCTCCCCGCTCTTCGCCTTCCTCCTTCATAATCTTTGCTTCAACTCCCAAAGTAGTTTCACCTATATCTTGTATTTTATTTCATTTTCGCTTGTCTCAGCAGCAGTTGAAGGAGTCGAGAAGCAACAAGGTAAATATTCACGCAACTTCAGACCTTCAAACCCTCTGTCCCCAGTTCCGCCGTTTTTGCCTTCACGCAAGACGATTCGAGCGGGAACTAGTATGCTAGGTATCGGTATGGGTAGGCTTTGTTGTCATAAGTTCGCACTTGCTTATTATCTTCACCCATTTCCCCCTCTCACTGACCTAAATTAACCATTGGAGAATCAATGACACGATCACTTGAGAGTCTAAGTGCCTTTATCGACGAAGTAACTGTTGAAACTCGTTGAGTATGATGTTTCGTACCGTGGCATAGATTCCAACTCGGTGTTATGATCTTCATTTGATCGTTTCTTTATAGGGTACGGGGATGCACTATATTAACGCTTGACATGAGTATCATCTTTCATCTGAAAGTAATTTAGCTCTATTAAAGACTTCATTTATTGATCTCCCCCCACAAGGGCTAGGTGAGGTACCCGAGTTAAGTTTCATTCTGGTCCCCGACAATGCCATAGAACGTACTACGGTCATACTGTGCCAGCGGAATGTTGTTTATTAAACGGATGGGCAGATGAGGCTTGAAATCACGTCAGACTTGAAGTGTGGATAATGAGACCATTGCACTCACGTTTGAAATATAATATCGACCAAACGCAACGAGCTCTCTGCGTTCCTCAGCGGCTCGGATAGCAGTCTCACGACTGTATCATCCAGCCGATATAACTGGCGCGGGAGACCAGATGGCACGAACAAAGTCGCACGATTCATGGGGACAAAAGTCCCGATCCGTATTTCCAGAATTTTCAGGTTCGATAAGATGGATGAACGCCAAACGAGGCTGCCGAGCCTTCAGCTGAGATACAAAGTATGAGAATTGTGCGGTCGGATCTTCTTTGCACATGTCGAAAATGGCCAGTGTACAATCAGTTTGTGCTCCAATGGTGAGAAGGTTGAGATCACCATTGTAGGAACACCATGGACTCAAGCGGATGGCAGTTCGCTCTGCTCTAATTGCCTCCACAACCACAACAACGGGAAACGCTTTTGATCTCATACCATCACCTATAGACTGTGGGAACCCGAGACGAAAATCTCGAGGGAACACATATACGGGAGACAGGCAGATTAAAAGTAGATACAACGCTTCTCATCAGTAAAACGGAGGGGTTGCCTTGATAAGCTTTGTCTGCAGAAGTAGGTCTTTGTGCGTCTATGAATATCTTTGTCTTTTGTTGTTGATCTTGGTCTTCCACAATGTGTCTTTGATACCATCGAGAATGGGCCGTTGCAGTGCACAGCAAGTCCGAGGTCTACTAGAACTCATCAATCTGTTTGTAGTAGATTCAATGTATCTATGTTATAATGTGACTACAAATGATACATAATACAGTTGTATACAAATGTTATATCTACATGTTTTCACAAAATAAGACATCCAAAAAAATGACTAATGTTGTGTAAATTTGTCAGAAGACTACATGTAATAGTACAAAGGCACATAACTGAATTTATCAGAAAAAAACAACACTGCCAGACAACAATTGTTGATTGACTGGCCAAAAAATGGAGGTTAACCATGCAATTTCAGCTGACCCAGATTACACAATCCATCATTGTAGTGACAGCTGATTAATCAACCAACCCATTGTTTTCATCTAGCTAATTACTGTCAGTGACCCAGATATGAAACAAGATTTTGGATGACTTCAGCTTCCATCAATATCCTACATATTCCTCAGAAGGTAAGAAACTTACATTTCTAGTATACAAAGTATGAGTGTGCCAAGTTTCTCATTTTTTTCTCATTTGAGGAAGGATGCCAGAGACATCCCAATGGAAGGGTTGTTTTGAACATGAAATGAGACATGATGGGTATGTGACCCTGCCAAGCTTTAGGACTCTGTGTCATGGTCTGCAAAGAGTCCAGGGTAGGATGCCAAGCTGAGTTTAAATATTTTTCATGCCAATCTATTCCTTTGTCATTTGAAACTTGCTTTCCCCCTCTTATATGCATTATAGATGTTAAATTAAACCAGATCAGTAGCAATTATGTACTTTTACTTACATGACAACTTGGAGAAAAATTAGACCTATAACATGCTGACAATACACAGATGAAAGTAGATGAAATAGTGAAATTCAACCATCCTCACAAGTTTGATTTTTGCTACTTTTTTGGCTTCATGTACATAGAATCTGAGTTAAGAGATCTATGTGTGATATGTCTGGCATTGCTGAAAATAATCTCCAAAAGAATTGGAGAAGAATTGTGACAAGTATGTGGTGTTTACCTGTGCCATTTCATATCTAGTTCATGTTTCATATCTGGGTCATTTGCAGTATACTCTACTGGGTTGGTTGATTAGTCAGCTGCTGCTACAGCTATGGATTACATAATCCACTTGAAAAAACACTGGGCTGGTTGATTAGTCAGCTGCTGCTACAGCAATGGATTGTGTAACCTGCTTGACAAAAACACTGTGTTGGACTACTCAACCAACTTTGTTAAATATTTTATATTGAATAATGGAAAGTTAACACATTGTGAAATTATCTTCATAAATGTGACTGGTTGTCATGAACACAGATACATTGCAAAGCTATCCTGAACAAAATACAAAATATATATGTAGTGTTTTCTCATCCAAATAGAACACCACAATTAAAAAAGAAAAAGAAAACAGTAATATTAAAGAATAAACCAGAATAACAGAACAAAAACGAAGAAAATAATGAAAAAAAGCAATTCCATTGATTAGCTGGTGGTAATAGCCAAAGAACATAGCTGGGAGGGAGCAAATTTTAAGGACAGAGTAGGTCAAAGTCACATGGTGTTCATATTCATAATATTAGCTGGATGTGATAGCTGGAAGGGAGTAAAACTTGAAAACACACATAGTGTTCAATTTCACAATGTCAGCCAGTAGTAGTAGCTAAAAGGGAGCAGACAAGGAAAGAATACCTAGTCAGACCAGATCATGTGCTTAAGAGAGCAAAATTCAAGAACAAGAATACCCAGTTAGAGTAGGTCAAAGTCACATGATGTTCATTTTCATTATATAGCTGGTGGTGATAGCTGGAAGGGAGCAAAAATTGAGGACAAGAAAAGGATACCCAGTCAGACTAGTTCACATGCTCAAGGGAGCAAAATTCAAGGACAAGAATACTCAGTCAGAGTAGGTAAAAGTCACATGATGTTGATTTTCATTATATAGCTGGTGGTAATAGCTGGAAGGGAGCAAAAATTGAGGACAAGAAAAGAATACCTGGTCAGACAAGATCACATGCCTAATAACCTTATTACATGGGAGCAAAAATCAAAGACAAAATTTAGTGGTTGAAGATGGAGTAAAGCCTCAGCTACTTCATAGACCTTGGAATAATGACTGTTTTTTGGAGTCAAGGAAAACACTTGTTGTGGTATTGGCACTAAAACATATATTGTATTAGAAGGCTATCTCATGACTATAATGATCAATATATTT
Source organism: Termitomyces sp. 'cryptogamus' (assembly GCA_020091625.1). Taxonomy (NCBI): domain Eukaryota; kingdom Fungi; phylum Basidiomycota; class Agaricomycetes; order Agaricales; family Lyophyllaceae; genus Termitomyces; species Termitomyces sp. 'cryptogamus'. The sequence goes on from JAGYZC010000005.1 coordinate 142,223, forward strand.
ATTAACAAAAAACTGTCAAAATGCATCAATATCACTGGGCATCAATCTCTTTGGGACTCACTCTGCATCTCCATGGCCAATCAAGTGAGCAGCAAGTAAAATGCTGTCTATATGAATGATAAACATGATGCATTGTCCTTGATTATCACAGTCTGGCTCTACAATCCACATTCCTGTCTCTGAACATGGTTTAGCTGAAAGGGCATGGAACTAGGTAACAAGTGCACAAGGATACTTTCTTTTTCATGTATGATGTCAAAAAATAGGTGAACTCTTGCAGCATGAAGTCCAGAAAATCCTTCCAACTGTTTATCATTCACAGCAAAAACACAGTCATAATGTGGTGGACCTCCATGACATGAAGGTACAGCATGTATCCTCTCCTGAAACATTCCACCTATCCCTGAAATATTACTTGGTGCATAGAAAGTAGCAATGGCCAAGGGATAGACTCATATCTTGCCAATCTCAAGGAGGACATCTATCAATGGAATGTTGAGTTCTGGGTGTGCTTGCTCATAGAGAAAGTATGAAATGAGGTCAGGGAAGGAGGGAATGTGGTATAGCTCAGCCAGACCTTCAGCATCCCAAGGGATTGTGTAGCCGGTGGCTACAGGTAGAACAATCTTGCGTGTTTCACGCAGTAGCTGAATCAGACCAAAATATCAGATTAGACTAGATACGTTGTGAATACAAGATGTTGGTCTTACATAATCTACCAACGTGCATCATGGACACATGGTACAGTCCATATATGGCAGTGAGATGCAATGTATCGCATCTTGACTAAGTCTAAATAACCCCCTGGTTACATACTCCCCTTTTAGACCGATGCACGGTCTCGAGTAGGTTGGGTAGGTAGTTAATGAGGGCGTCATAGTGACGTCTGCTGTCGTCAAAATGACAGCTGGATAGACAAGTCGTACTCGTACGACAATGGATATTAGCGGGGCAAGTTAACTGCCTTGAGGATACAAGGTAGGTGCAGTACGACTGCACCCAATCTAATCACCAGGCCACTGAGTGACCACTGAGATCACCCATGCACTCAGTACCCAGAAGGGTAAGGGAATCACACTGAGGGTGTGCCAGTGGCGTGGATAGATCAGGATATATGGTGGTTTCTCCGCCGTGTATTGCAATACTATATAAAAAAAACATAATCTCAAATGTGCTGTTAAGCACGGGTGGTCAGCAACAAAACTCGAGTGTAGGCACTCAACGTTACCTAAGGCAATATATACATAATGGGCTGTTCAGCCCGTTCTGGTGGTCGTCTGAGCTCCGCCCACTTCCGTTGTCATTGCCATCTCCAGTTGCGCAATGTTAATCGCAGGAGGGTGAGGTGCAGATTCTGTTTTTGGGGGGGTCGAAGGACCCCCTGCAGCAGTCACATCTACCATAATAGCATCGGTTAGTGCAACGTTAATCGCAGATCCAATTACTGGCATTGTACCGTGTGCCAGTGTTTTCTTCCACAAGTGACCCACATTTGGGTCCATTCCAATATAGTAATAGAGGCCAGTAGCCTTGGGATCCTGTTGCGCCGCCATTTCGTCAGCGCGCTTGAAGAGGAGGCAATAATGGTCCTCCTCAGAAATCTCTCACCATCCATCCCAGTTAGGGATGGTGGGCGGAGTTCCATATACTGCAAGGCGCTGTAGGCACTCATCATTGACGTCTCAAAAGACGTCAAGAGACATTGTCAGCTGGTGGAACTGCTGTTCCAAGTAGACCACGCCATACGTGTAGGCATGATCCACCCAGTCTGGAGGGATGCGGTTGTGAATCAAGATGCGAATTGCGTCATCATTGGTAAAGTTCCACACCTGATTGTCTGGTACGTGAACTTGCCAAATTTCCAGGTTGGCCCCAAACTGGGCCACAAAGGGTTGTGTTGGATTGGCTGCAGCATAAGCGGCCACCGCCTCCCGATAGAGCCCAGGACGCACCATGACCAGCGCAAACTGTCGTACAATGGTGGTTTTACCTGCACTGTTCGCGCAAAGAGCTCTGCATAGGGTGAACCCAAATAAGGTTCGCCAGTGCATGCAGTAGGCAAAATCTACCGCAATACCTTGCCAGGTGTTCTCCAAGCCTGGCCAGCCATAAATGAGTGCGTACTGCGCTATTTGTTCAAGGTCAAAAGGCCTCTTTGGGTCAGGAGCATGCATCACGCGCAGCGGAGATGTACCATCATCCTTTGTGCGCAAGAAGCGTGTGGGAATGTGTCATCGTTTGACAATGGCCATGTCTTCTGGCCCTTGAATCAGGTTGGGCAGATCCCGATACGACAGATCTTGTAACAGTATCTGCATCGTTCTGTCTTGTAGCACTGTGTCCAGGTGCTGCGCAACCAATCACAGCTCACTAATCAGCATAAATGTGACTATGCAGTCGCGATGAGGAACATTTGGGTTCACACAATATCTAAAGAGCCGTTCCAGCTCATAGGGTGTGCAGGGGAATCCCCTGCATGCAAACTTGTATACCATTGTTTGCGGTGTGTCTGCCACATTACCAGAGCTGAATTTGTAGGCAGCTGTGCGATTTGCATTGGCACCCATGAGGACCGTATTGGTCCAGTACAAATAGTAGAACGAGGGCCCTAAGGCCCTGCGGACAAAGGAATTGATCTTCACCCCCAACCCATTGGGGATGCGTCCAGAGAAGTCGTTTCGCGCCCTACGTGCCAGGGCAGCTGCAGCTTCAGCTCTATTTGCCTTCTTCTTGGCGAGCTTCTTATTTTGTTGAACATGCTGAAAGCGCTGTGCAGGCATCTCACCCTCTTCTTCCTCCTCCTCCTCCTCCTTGGAGGACTGTCCATAATCACTCAAGTCCTCCTCCATGGGGACAGCCTTTGTCTTGCCCTTGCTGGCAGCCGAAGTCTTGGCCGCCTCAGCCATCAACCCATCATATTGTGCCGGTGTGCGCAGGTCAGTGGCCACCACAACAACTTCAAACTGCGCGGCAGGTGCAGGCACAGTAATTGGCAACATGAATAGTAGTTGCACGGCATCAGCCCATGTGGGAACACCTGCCAGAAAGTCGACAATTTCCATATTGTCAACTGTGAGGGGGGGCTTGCGCCCCCGAGACAGTCTGGATGGCCCTTGCATACCAGGGCCCATGGCTGACATTGCCAGTCCCCAATTCGAGGGACTGGCTGTTCAAGAAACAGATGTGCATGTATGCGCGCCTGAGTTCATTGCGTCCAACAATGCCATCTCGTCCCAATCAAGAGGCCCATTGGACATTTCTTCATCTCGCTGCTCCAGCGAGAGTTCAGTGAGGGGCGCATCTGGCACCCGAGATTTGATTGGCGCAGCTTGCGCTGGTGCGGCAGGAGGCCATGCAGGTAGTACTGGGGTGGTCAAGGCCACCGCTGGACCTGGGCAAGCGACCACGGGCACTACTGCCCTGGCCACTTCCATCAGTCGTGGTGGTTGTAGTTTGGCCCGTTTGGGCTCCACGCTTGACCCCTTGTGGATGGGAAGCTTGCGCTTTGCAGCGCGATCAATCTGTTCCAGCGTGGTTACGCGCTGCCTCCTCATAAGCTCGATCTGGTTGAGCAGTCCCTCCATCACCATCACTGCAAGGTCATCTTGCAGGAACTCAGCCATCATGGGTACTGGTTGCCCAGCCGCCTCCAGGTGGCCCAACAACACCTCCGTTCCCATCCTCATTTGCGCTTGTGGCGCATATGTCTCGACCAAGGGTTGTGCCACTGCGTGCACGTATGACTGTCCTTCACCCTGAAGCCAGCTTGGCCCTGGGTAGTACCCACGCTCGTAGTGCACTTCCTCTTCCTCATCCACGTCCATCCTCACATGGACAGGCGTCTGGTAAGGCAACGGCTCCTCGTGACCTGGATAGGTCACGGCCACGTATTGCTGAATTCTCTGTTGTGGTTGGCTACGATATTGACCTTGTGCAGGTCTCCCCCCCCGACCAGAGCTCTGCGAGCTCTGTCCAGGTTTAGGCTGGCCTTGATAGGCCATTTCTCTTAATAAAGTCTACACATCTCTGATGTGTCACAACAAGGACAGAAAAAAAAGAAAAGATCTCCCAACTGCGCTAGGTGGACAAACAATTACAAACTCTCAGCCACATGGCACGTGGCCTCGGAGAGTTCCATAGTCAATACAACCACACAACCCAACATAGCCAAATGTCCAGCCACCAGGATTGTCCATGATCAACACGGCCACACTGCCCCATTGGCCATTTGGACTTAGCCAATTTCTGGCTACCATGCGCTCTATGCGCGTCGTGAGAGGTGACAAGGGTGTTTAACGGCCTGCAGTTCCAAGTAACGATCCATCACTGCCAGCAATTTACAGTTAGCCAGAGGTTCCCATGTGGTGTCCCCCAAGCTCCAACGCACCTCGAACTTGAGGTCTCCAGACTGAGTCCAGTGATGACCTATGAGGTCATCTACAAACCATTCCTGGTCATTGGCGGTGCCAAAGTCATAAGGTTCTGGCATTGCACGATTTGGGAAAAGCACATCGTTACTTGCCAAATAAGGTTGCAAGAGCGACACATGGAACTTCAGTACAATTTGTCGTGCCTGCAACGCAGTCGGCAGCTCGAGCACATAGTTTGACATGCTCAGCTCAGCTTCCAGGACCTTATACGGTCCTACCCATTTAGGGCAAAGCTTGCTTGCCTGCCCCTTGGGCAAATTCAAGTTCTTGGTGGACAAATACACCAATCCACCCTTGTCGATAGCTGGTTCCTCTCCCTGGCAGTTATTAGCATGGCGCATCTGGAAGACGCAGGCCTCAATGATTGCATCATGTGCATTTGCAAGGTTGGTTAGTGCAGTCTGCGTGAAGTCCTTGATCCCTCAATGGATCACTTCGTCTGTACAAAGTTCTTTGATCATAGATGGCATATAGCCACTATTAAGTTTGAAGGGTGCATACCCTGTTGTTTCAGACACACTCGCATTTATTGCGAATTCCACCATGGGCAGTCAGTCGACCCAGTCCTTCTGATCAGGCTGGACAAATGCCCAAAAGATCTGTGCAACATTGCAATTTGTGTGCTCCGTCTGACCATCCGTCTGCGGATGGAATGAAGTTGACACGAGCAACTTTGCTCCAAGCAGCTTGTGCAGCTCCTTCCACCATTTGGAAGTAAACTTCGAGTCTTGATCGCTTACAATCGAGCTAGGTAGGCCATGTAGGCATACTATCTCTTTGAGATAGATCCAAGATAGCTCCGATGCCTTAGTCGTCATGTTTACTGGGATAAGATGGACCATACTGGTCATGCAGCAAATCACTACCCACAGGTAGTTGAAACCACGTGATTCAGGAAATGGTCCAACAAAGTCCATCCCTATAGAGTCCCAGGGTTTCACTGGGACTGGAAGTGAATGTAGCTTTCCAGCTGGCTTCTGGTTCGAAGTCTTTGAACGGTGACAAGATTCACATGTTGCACAAAACTGATTTGTCTCTTTGGCCATTTGTGGCCACCAATATGATTGACGCACATATTCAAGCGTCTTCTGATATCCAAAGTGCCCAACAATACGATGGGCTTGATCCAGAATTGTTGTGATTAACGACCTATCCCGCGGTACACATACCACCTTTGCACCAGCAGGGCTCACCATATAGATGAGCTTATGTTCAATGACAAAGCGCAGATGCTCTGTGGGCATGTCGAGTATCTTGACGTAGAATTTGTCTTGTGAGTATCCTTTCCGGATATGTGCACGCAACTGCGCATCTTCAAGATCAGCAGTTCTAGGGATAGGATCATTGACACCTAGCGCCTGTTCCACTGTTGGATCGTCATCACTAGACGATGGTTCTTCTATTGGCCGTGTAACAGCTGGTCCTGCACCAGCGAGACCTTGAGCTTCAAGGTCTCGGGCTTCTAGTTGCTCCTGAAGCCTCTTGCTGTGGCGCAATGCATGAGCCTGCATGGCTCAAATCTCTACATGATGTTCTGCTATCTCCTGGAACCGATGCAATGGCAGATCCTCTCCATCAGGATCAATACGCTTGTCCGCCTGGACAAAGTCATGGACATCGTGAACATTCACTCTCAAAGTATTGCGATAAGCGGTCTGCAACTTTATTCAGCTCCCCTTTGACATATGTTATGTCAAACTGGTATCATGACATATAGTCGATCCATCAATGCTGTCGCGGAGATAAGTGTACTTGAGTTTTGAAAAACTCTAATGCTTTATGATCTGTTATAATATGGATCTTATATCCCATGAGTTTATCCTCCCATTTCAGGAGGGCTTCCAAGATAGTGAGTGTCTCTAACTCATGTACTGCATAGTTCTGTTGCACAGTTGTAAACTTGCACGACATAAAGCCTGCTGGTCTGCAGGTTTGCCAAGTCTTCCCTTGGCCAAACATGGCCCCTACGCCTGTCTTCGACACATTGCAGATGAGCCATATTGGCTCATCGAGACGCGGATTGATTGGGCAGATAATTGGCATCTTCGTGCAGATTTGTTTAATCATCTTGAAGCACCGCTGATGTAGCGGTTGCCAGTGAAACGGAGACCCGTTCTGGGTCATGGCCATGAGAGGGCTGGTATATGCAGTTATGTCTGGTAAAAAGTTACCAATGTAGTTAACCAGTCCAACAAAGCATTGGATATCATTGTAATTACGTGGCGTTCACCACTCTTGAATGCGATCGAGTTTATCTGAGTCTGGGTGTATACCCCGCACGTCTATGATGTGCCCTAAGCAGTCGATGCTCTGTGCATATAGTTTGCACTTCTTCCACTTGAGATATAAGCTCGCTTCACGCAGTCGTTCAAACATGACTCGTAAGTGCCGCTCATGCTCCTCTATGGAGTCTGAATAAATAAAAATATTGTCTAGATAGATGTGCATAAACTTTCTGATAACGTCTTGGAATATAGAGGTCATCAACTTCTGGAATGTAGCTGGCGCGTTACAGTCACCAATTTGCATGATGTTACTGACAAATGTCCCCATCAGGGACGCGAACACAGTTTTTGGGATATCTTCCACACGTATGCATACTTGTTTGTAAGCATCCGTCAGGTCAATCTTCGATCTGTACTTAGCCTTTGCGACATCTTCACAAATGACTTCCTGATCAGGAAGGGGCATCACATCTTTGACAGTATTGTCGTTGCGCTGTCGCGCATCCAAGGCAGTCCTTAATGTCCCATCTTTCTTGGGAATGCACAGTAATGGCGCCGCTTGCATTGCCAGGCGTGGTTTCTACCACTTAGCATTGATGTAACGATTTGTTTTATCATGAAGCTGCTCCTGTAGTGCTCACGGACAGCGAGGCAAGTGATACTTGTACTGCTTTGTCTCGTCTATGAGATTAATCTCATGGTTCACCTCCCACCATGGCAGGAGTTCGGGCTTCATCCCGTTGACTATATCCGCAAATTCCTGCTGCCATTGCTGGCGTAACTGCGGAATGTCCTCTTCTCTTAAGCCAGTAGCTTTGGCTTTACCTTTGTCTACGTGCTTTTGGCGCATCTGAACCTTTGGTTTGAATCGTTCTCTAAGCGCATGTAAGTGCACTTCCCCAGTATCTTCTATCCTCAGCCTCAGAGGAGGCTTTGAGACTGTCGACTTCATCAACCACTGTATGCTTTTCGCTGTTAGCGATCGTCCATCAAACATTATGTCCAATGGTTCTGAGATTTCTTCGGCAAAAGGCTGCCAATAACCTTCCCCAGTGGGTCGAGATGACCAGACCCATCTCTGCACCACCATCAAGGCTACCACCTCGTTCCACTCCGGTGGCATATGTGGGTCATAGGCCCACTGCATGTCTGGTGGCGGCACTGGTTGATCCCAAAAGGATCTTGCACTATTAGTCGTTTCTGCCGCACTTGCGGCACTTTGTCAACATTCTTTGACCTTGTCTGTTATGAGGTCTTCCACCCTCACTCTGGAGCTAGTTGGTTGGCACTCCCACGATCCTAGGTTCACTCATTCTGCATGAGTCACATCAGGTCGACGAGCCTTGTCAGGCTTCTTCACGGCCTTTCTCTCTGCCGTTCTTGGCCTATCCAGCCCATCCCCCCTTTCCAGAGTTCCTCGGAGCTCTTCTTCAGATATCATGATCACCGGTGCATTTGCTGGTAGGCTGGCCATTGTCACCAGCTCCTCGCCAACGTCTTCCACTGTTGCATTCCTGCGACCTTTTAGTCAGTTGCAATCCTCGCGACGCTTCTCTGTTGCTCGATACCATTGTAGATGACCATCTGTGTCCGCCAGGACCACTCTCTCAGCCCTCAATGGTGTTCCGTTGATGATCACCTTGTTATTGACAAAGTCAAGCGAGACTTTGTTCTTATGCATAAATGGCGTACCAATGATCATGTCATAGCAATCAAAATTTGCTATATCCACATATTCTTTTGTCGGCTGTCCCAATGTCTTCACTCTAACCTCTGTGCCAAACTGTACAATGGTGCGACTCCCCACAGTACTGAGCTGGAGCATCAATGGCTCCATCAGCTCATGAACATGTATTGCGTTCACATGCGCGAACTGGGGCATAATGCCTGTAGTGGTACTCCCCGAGTCCCACAGCATCCATGCAGATGTCCGTTGACCTCTACATAGGTCACCAAACACTCCTTCTCTTGAGGAGTATAATGGGGTCATTGCAGCTTGTCAGCTGCCTTCTGCAGTGTCACATGTCACATACAAACGCAACCATCCCCTTGATGCTCGGTCAGAGCAACCAGGTGCTCCTCCTTGTCATCACAAGCATAGTAATCATTATCATATATGTCCACTGCGACGTATTCATCTCCATCAATTTGGATGCTCTCAGCGTTGTCCACTGCAGATTGTTCCTCAACATCTTGAGGAACTTCCTCGTTGTCATGGGCAGGCTCCTCTGGGCCTGCCTTGGCGTTGCTCTTAATGTTGCTCTCTACTGCCGCTGTATGGGCAGCTCTCACTTGTGCTCATGGCGCTTTGCATTCTTTTGAGAAGTGGCCCGTCCGGCCACAATTGTAGCAGCGTGGTGATCCACCACTGGACTTGTATCCTGCATCTCTGCCACCAAAGGCGGTCTTGGGAGGTCCCACTCTTGGTGGTACATCCCGCGTGTCAATTCTGACTCTGATGTTGAGTTTGTCAAAGATTTCCCATTCTCCCATATCCCCTGTACAAGAGACCCCTGCACTGTAAGCATTGGCATTGCCTTTGCACTGAATAGCATAGCCATACTCTTAGCTAGCCCCACTCCTCCCTAAAAAAACACCCCCTACATATCTCTATTTTGTAACCCCAAAATTTATGCCCTTGACCCTGACAATTGTGTGATTTTATTTAAGTTTTTTTACTTATTCTGGTTTTACCAAGTAAAATCCATGTTTTTTGTCAAACTTCAGGGCTGTTTTCTGCTTTACCCAAGTCATGGTCTAGAGGCTCATGAAGCCTTATAGAACCAAATGAGAGGTCTGGCATGGCATTTCCCACAGGCTTGTGTAGTTCCTCTTTTAACTCTTTTACTTTTTCTGGAGTTATATCCACCCATTTCTCTAGGCTTTGGGATAGCTCCAATTGTTATTTTAGCACTGTGTGAACTTTCTGTAATAATATTCTTGACCAAGACCAAGTCTAAGGGCCTGAAATTGAAGTCTTTGATAGAGTTTTCATGCTCTTCTGCAAACTTCAAGGCCCATTGGAGTTTGTCTTTCCCAACTCTTTCCCTCATTTCTTCCACATGCTGGTGGTGTTTGGCTAAAGCCCTAGCACAATAACCAATCAACTTCTCTGTAGATAATGGCCCTTCTAGTAATTCTATTAACCAAGTAGCCTCTACCAAATCCAAGAGTAGAGTTGGATGAGCCCCAGTGACCATGAAGTATGGTGAGCATCAAAATCTCTGCTGGATGGTAATGCAATCACTCCACATTATATGGAAGAAGAACCAAAAGAATTTAGTGAGATCCTCACAAGCTTTTAATAAGGCTTGTCTGACATCCCAATGTGGTCTTCCAATTTTGCCATTAGCTTGACAGTTGTATGGAGAGATGGCTATGCCTCTGATTCCATATTTACTCTTGATCAATGCTGTGACCTTTTTGAATTGTCCAGCATTGTCTGTGATGATCTCTGCAATGCAGCCCCAGCAACAAATCACTCTTTGCACAGAGGCCTCCCTTCCATCCATGAAGACAATGCACACCTACCATGGACAATATACTTGCAGCCATTTGAAGCTGGAGTCATGTGCATAGTATCAATGTGGATTGTTTGCTAGAGGATGTATAGGTCACTGTGGGAGTTCTGTTTACAACTGTCTTTTGACATGTCTGACAGTTGTGACAAGTTCCAATATACCATTGAACATCTCCATCCATTTCTGGTGACCAAAATCTTTCTTATATTAATATTTTAGTTGCATAAGTCCCCCTATTCCCCAAGGCATCATGGGCTGATTTAAGCATGAGAATTTGTCTATTGATATTGACTACTAGCTTATGCCTGGCCTCATGATTGCACTTGTACATTTTCCTCTTTGGATCAAAGAAGAATTGTCTTGCAAACCTCTTGAACTTGTCTGGGTCCCAACCCTGCAAACCCTCAGGTTCCTTGCTTGTGTCTTCTAGCCAACTTTGCACAATTGGTAGCAAATCATCCCACTGTTCACTCACCACTTTTCCTATGCTCTAAGTAGGCTTGTAAGTCTGCTTCCTTGTCCTCCTTAGTACCTTCTGTAGGTAACAGAAGCTGAGAGAGAGATAGTACTGCAATAGGATCCATTCTGGATGTCTGCTGCTGACTTGGAACTGCCTTCCCAAGCTCCACTTCTTGAGACTTTGCTCTATTAAGTTCTTGTTCAAAGTCTGATACTTCATTGGTTACTGCATGTAGATAGCCACCTCTAGTGTCAATTTTATCTGAAAACTCTTCAAGTGCTAAGGGTTCCCAATCCTTCCATCCTGGTTCATTATTGGTTTTAGCTGGATATTCAAAGTGCATAGTCTTTGGGTTGCCCACCAACTCTGGATCAACAGGTGGGTACTCCTCATCTTCTGGCTGCTTGAGCCTCCTAAACAGGCCATCAACACTAAAGTCCCTGGCACATGCCTCAAAGTAAAATGATAGAGTAGTACATCCTCAATCTATCTCATAATGGTGGCATTAGGCCTTACTCCAGGATTGCTTAGCATTCCCTTCAAATACTTAGCATCTGTCTCCACTACAAGCTTCCTACAACCAACCAGCCAATACTTATTAGCTTGCAAGGCTCTCATCAAACCATAGAGTTCTCTTTTAGGTTGTGAGAATCTTGCCTCCCTCTCATTCAAGGTGATGGATTCTAGCTTAGCACACATGTGTTGCTTAGGATTGTCTGAAACTTCCTAAAATATTCCAAAGCCCACAGACATCTAAGAAGTGTCAACTGATAGGACCACTGCCCCTCCTGACTCATAGTCAAGTGGTTCTAGAGGTGCACTTGCAGCTAGCAACTTCTTCAACTGCATTGCTGACTGCTGCTCCTCACCCCAAACAAATGGTGTGTAGTTTGAGTCTACTTGTTGATGGGTGCAGCCACTTTAGCATAGTCTTTAATGAACATCCTAAAGGTACCACAAGTACTTAGGAAAGCTCTGATGTCTGACTTATCCTGGCAATCACCCCACCTCATAACAATAGCCAACTGCTTGGTCTCAGGTTTCTGTCCCTCATAGGAACACCTGTGTCTAACTACTACAATCTCATCTGCACAGACTACTGACTTCTTCTCAGAAAAAGTTCCTCCAACATATTTGATTCTTTGTAACACTCTGTTTACATTCTGCAGATGTTCTCATACAAATCTCCTAATGCCTGGATTTTCCAGAATAACCTCATAGCCTCCATCTGGCAGTGCATACCTGTGAGGTGGACCTCTGATTGGTACATCATCAATATATGGTTAGGTTACATGAGGTATCTCATCTCTCAAGATGAAGGTAATGTCATCATGAAAGATTGGTACTGAATTTGTCCAGTTCATTGGCAGGGTTACCAGCTTCAGAGCACCAAAGGGTGTCTGAAAGGTGGTATAGTCTCTAGACCTCACATCCAACACTCTCATCATATCCCACATAAAAGTCAAGGATTCCTCCACAAGCTCTGCCAGCAAAGTGACTAGCTGACTATTCAGTCACTGGTGGCAACCCAGAATATGCTATATTCTCTTTGTTGAAAGGTTCTAAGCTGTGAACTATCCTCAAACTCTCACCATCCTTCTTCAATACTGTGAACCACTGGGATCTGTATGAAGAGTTGAATGGCTCATACAATCCTGCCTCAATTTTCTTGTTTATCATCTGGCAGATTTTATCTCTGAGTCCAGGAGCAATGGGAATGTTCTTCAATACCCAGGGAGTGTGTGGAATTTCTGGCCTCACCACAGGAGGGAGGAATTCCTCCTTGAGCCTACCTCTTTGAGAGTTATCTCATACAAAAGCCACATTCTGCAGCATCATTAGATGATGTACTGCCTTCATCCTCTCTAGCCACAAGAAACCATCACCATGTACTTGGTCCATGATTTTCTTGCACAGCAGTGTACCTCCCTGTGGGTTTGCAGTCAGGTGGATTTGGGTCCAACTGTGGCATGTCTGCTAGTGGATCACCAGTGATGCACCTTTCAATTCTAAACTCCTCAGGAGAGGTCCCTAGTATAGGTTTTACCTGTCTGGCAACAGATTTGTATTTCTTAGAAAATACTTGTGCAGTTTCCCTCACACCTGCTTCTAACTCTAGGTTTTCCTGCTGTACTAAGATCTTCTCCAACTTCTCTGGTATCCAACATAGCTGCCCATTTAGATAGGCTGACAATGTCTTCTCATCTCTTTTTCTAACACCTACCTCTGCAGAAAAGGCTTGCAGATACACATCCGTCAACTCCTGGTTCTTGATCCCACTATTATTTATAGTGTATCCAGTCACCACTACTTCTCCATTATCCTTCTCTCCATTCATTACTGCCACCTCTCCCTGGTCACTGACCAGATCATTGAGATTGAAAATTCTGGATCACTATTTCCTCCAACACCTGCCTTTGGCACCTTCCCTCTTTGAAGAGTGGGCAGGGCTGTCCAGCAACTAGTATTAGGATCTCTGATATTCATGATGGCACTGCCATCTTGAAGATTTTATATGTTGCTTTCTGTCAGTGTGTCAAAAGGACAACCCAACAAGACAGTATAAGCTGGCTTGACAAAGATGTGCACTTGCAAGTAAATGGTGAAGCCCTCAGCAAAAGTAAATGATGCATTTTTGGCTAAACCAACTGATGTATTCACTTAACTGTTGGCACTCTCCATCCTTAAGCATATGTCTGGATTCCAAGTCAATCCTAAACGAAGTGCCTCATCTAGTGCCATACAGACTATCTGAGAACCACTATCTAGAATTGTCTCTACTTGTCCCCTCTGATTGACAATGGGGTTTAAGGATCTCAACACTTGCAAATCTCTTGCCACATACACCACTACTGGCTTTTCTCCTGGAGGGATATTTTCCAAGTAAGTGGCTACACAATCCTGATGCACTACTGCACCAGTAGGCAAATCATCCTGTGTTCCATCTGCAATGAAATAGGTTGCCATTGGTAGGTCATTGACATCTACTTTGTCAGGTGGTTTCTTCTCCCTTACAGTCTGCTGTTGAACTGCTACTCTTGGGATATTAGGATCCCTAGACTGAGTCCCTGATTTGAGAGTCAATTTTTGTATCATTGCCTCTCTTAATCCAGGAGCCACATCTAACAGTTCTCCAGTACTGAAAGGTACAGTAGCCTCCCAGAGTTTATCAATGGTCCTATCCCACTCCTTCCTCTTTGTTCCTGTTAAGGAACTTTTAACAGTGTCCTGCACTGGCAAGTCTGGTCCCTCATTGAGGGCTGGAACCTTCTCAAAAGGTAGGTCCAGTTTTGGTGCAACTCTAGGTGGAATCACCAGAGTTAGCTTTTCTTTCCAGGGTTTTTCAGGGGTTCTCTCTGGCAATGAGGATACTCCTGGTTGAGATGCCTCTTTCCTGATTGCCTTCATTGAGTTATTGAAAAATCCTTAGAGGAAGATTTCTGTCCTTCAGGACTAACTGTGTTCCTTGTGGTGACCATTACACTGAGCATCTCAGCCATTTTATTGAAACCTTTCTCCAAGTCCCCCAAGCAGTCTGACTCCTTATATTGAATGTGTTCTAGCATGTCATCCCTTGTGTCTCTAGCAGAGTTCAAATAGGTAGAGTAAGTGACTGTCTCTGGAGAGTCATCTTTTGGCCATCCAAAGTACATGCTCACTTGCTTATCATGTACCTGCACTAGTCTAGCATGAGGAGATATACTAGCAGGATCCATAGGTGAAAGAGCACTATTAGGTAGTCTGGCTCTCCCTTCCAACAGGATGATCCATTCTTTTTGTACATCTCCCTTGATAACTTCACATCCTGAGATTCTATGTCCAGTTTGCCAACAATAGAAGCAAGTAACACCACTTCTCCCAGAAGTTGGAAATGTAGGAGGCCCTTCTGCCCTTATGCCCTGGCTCCCTTCAATATTCAAGCAGATATTGCACATATCCAACTTGACCAGCTTGCAAAGCTTGCATGGTACTCTGGATGCTCCCCATTTGTTGCTCAATGGTAACCACAGCATCTTGTAGATGAGCCATTTTCTCCTCCACTACCTCCTCCTTAATGTCCCTCCTACTAGTTTCCATTTTCTCTACTATCTCCTCTCTAGGGGTCCTTACAGTAGCACCATCTATCAATGTCCCCACTACTGTCAGCACTTCTGATAGGTCATACTTGTTGTCCTTGTGCCTATTTCTAGCAGGGTCTTTGTAGCAGCCATATCTACTGATCAACTTTTCCTCAATCACATCTCCAAAAGCTGGTGTAAAGCATCCCAGGATTTTGTCTACCAGAGACCCATTCCCAGTGATTTAGCCAACTCCTTAGCCTCAGCTCTAAATTTCCTTATTAGAGAATGGATCTCTGTAGTGTCATTCCTGCTAAGTTTGGCATGTTCTCTGCAGATTCTGTCTAGGTTTGAAATACTACCTGTGTCATATACTGCTTCTGGATAAGACTCCTTAATCTCTTTCTCAAAAGCAGACCAAGTATAGTCATCTCCAAAGGAATAAAAGCCCAGCCATTCTTGTTCAGTCTGAGCATCCACATACTCCAAGATTCTTTTCTTCCTCTCCTTATCCTAGCATGCTCAAACAAAGAGATCATCCTTTGTAGAAAGCAATAAACCTCAGAGGGTTCAGTGTGCTTGAACTTAAGTAGATTCCTGCTGTCAGGCAATGGTCATTTATATCTGATGTCTTGCTGCATAATTCTGACCAAGCTAGTTGATTCAAGAATAGGAGACAATGGTTGGTTTTTATTTGAGGCTGACTTGTCAGAATGAAGTTTTTATTGTCTAAGTGCAATTTCAGGATCAAGCAAAGAAGATACTGTGCCCTTACTAGAAGCATGAGTTTCCCTTTTCCTTTCAGGTAAAAGGATTTTGAACCTGTGGTTTAATAACCTTAGGTGTACTGGGCCAAGACTCAGATAGTGCAAACCTAATGTTTTACAAGGATTGGACTCCTCATAGAAATCCAAAAGTGAGTTTTTGTGCAACAAAGCCCCTCATAGTGGGCTCCAGATGATGCAAAATGTAAGTTTTGATGCTATTGATTGATTGGATCAATGAATCAAACTTTGTTTTCACAGTAGTTGGAAGGCTTAGTTACACACTATCAGGAGACATCCCACTCATTTCCCCTTCTCCTTTTCCAGTTCTTGTCAGATTTCCCCTGCTATAGTTTTCCTTCATTCTTCTTCCATTTTCCCTGTCTATTGGTCCTAGTTTCAGCACTCAGGCTGCACTGGTTCTCTGTCAATAATCTATAATATATAGAACAACAGACATGGGAATGTGGCTGCACCTATGCAACAACTCCTGAGAATAATTATGCTGACTAAAATCTGTCAGCACTGACAAATGCTGACAAATTTAAACCCTTTTAGTAATACAATCAGATTTGGCTGTTTTTATGCTCTTCAGATAAATTTTTTACCAAAATAAATTCAGTAGACAACTTTAATAAATGTATACCATCTTTTTACTATGTGTGAAAGGTGCCAGATAGTCTGCAGGGATGAAAAAGGCCAAATGTGATTTAGTGGACACTGTTTTTCATGCCTTGCATGTTTTTTGACACAACATGACCAAATGATAGACATTTCCCAGGTTGTGGAAAGGAGGCCACACAACAAAGTATGTTTTATCACATCTATTGATTGATTGATGTTGACTAACAAGCTTATTAGTAAATCTTTTACCACATTGAGCTATTGATATATTGAAAATCTCATCATGCAAGTTAATTTTAATGGTTTTTGACTATTAAAATGCTTAACAATGGATGTTTCAGGCAACCACCTACTACTCCTGAAAGCTAAAGGCAACAAGCTAGGAATCAAGGGAGACTTGAACAGTTACAAATGACAGATTCTGACAATCATTGAGCAAATAGAAACAATTAATCTTTGAAACAGATCAATACTGTGGTTGTCCCACCACTTCAATTGGGGCCTGGGGTATCAATCAATCTATGGGAACTGGGGGTTTGAGGCCTATAGCCACTCCTTCTGGCTCTTTGGAAAGACCTATTTAGGTAGGCAGCAGCTGCTGATGATCCATTTTTTATAGTCATTCCAGAGACTATTTTGCCTAAAGGGTGGAATGCTCCTTTGCAGAATCCCATTCCTAGAGTGGTGCCACCTCTACCTGCTCCTATACACAGAAGAAGCAATAGAGTCAATCAGTCTGCTCTTGCTCAAGCTGCTATAGTCATTCCAAAAACAGTTTTGCCAGAAGATTGGGATGCTCCTTTGGAGAATCCCTTACCTAGAATGGTGCCACCTTTGCCTGCTCCTGTACATAAAAGGGTCAGAAATGGTCCCTTACCAGAGCTTATAATGGTACCCGCTCCACTTGCTCCCCAAGCACTATTAGAAGAGCAACAAAGGCTGAGACAGAGGCAACAAGAGCAGACACTGGCAATCTGGTAAGAACAACAAAGGCTAAGGCATATTGCTATGGCTACAGAGCAGGAGAGACAACAACAAGAGGTATTAGCAGTGTTGCAAGAGCAACAAAGGCTGAGACAAGATCAGAAGAGGCAACAGGCATTGGCTATTCTAAGCCAGGAAAGGTTGAGGGAGGAAGAAGAGGTCTGGGACTTAGCATTGAGTTGGAAATACAAAGATCTAACCAAACAAAGTGAGGTTGGGTCTGGGACTTAGCAATGAGTTTGAAATACAAGGACCTAACTGAATGAAGTGAGGTTGGGTCTGGGACTAAGCATTGAGTAGAATATCAAGGACTTAACTGAACAAAGTGAGGTTGAGTCTGGGATGAAGCAAGAGCTACAGGCCCATGCTAAAAGCATAGACCATAGCTTGTTCAAACAACTGTGGCCCCTTTGACACTGCCACCAGCTTATGTAACTGCTGACCAATTGCTGACACATCACTTTTGTCTTTTTTCTCTGTCATATTATACAGTTGTTTCTCATGCTTCTGGAGCCTCTGAAGTGTCATATCTGGCCTAGAGTTCCCCAGACTTGTTCTTGTTGGATTTCCCTTTGCCAGGTGATTAGATACCTCAGTAAACACTGTACAGTGCTGAATAGACTTTGGATTTCCCTTTGCCAGTTGTGTGATTGAGCTACAGCCTCCAGAGGTTGCCCTTACAGCAGAATAAGTCTCTAGATTCAGTCTGGGAGCCCCCTTTTTAATTACCTGAGCTTCTACTTGGTTCCTCAAAAAGTTCTCTCCTCCACTAGTATCTTAGTGCCCCCTGTGCTCCTGCTATGACCCAGCAAACCCCTCCAGCACCTCCCCCTGATGCTTCAAGCCCCCAGGACAATGCATGGAGTTGCTTTCTGTCCCTAGAGACATAGGTTCAACTTACCCAAGCCTCCCTTACTTCCCACACTGCAACAGTGTCCCTTTCTCTCCAGGCTCTTCTGGAACATCTTCCCCTTGCTTCTACTCCTTCCCCTGGGCCCCCAGTAGCTGCAGCAAGGCTCTCTTCTGCACTGAGCTCAGAGGTTAAAGCACCCCACTCCAAACTTCCTTGCTCTGTGCTTCCTGACATATTTAATGAGGACCATAAAGCTGAGGAAAATTTGCTCCAGTCCTGTATCACCTATATCCAGCTGAGCAGTGAAGGCTTTGCCTCTGATGCCTTGAAAATCGCTTGGGTTCTCTCCTACATGAAGGCCAGCCATGCCTCAACCTATGCACTGCATATCTTTTGATGCCCAGGAGGAGTTGAGAGTTTCTCTGGCTAGATGGAGTTTGAGAAGGAGTTCCAAGCTGAGTTCTTACCCCTTGACCCCACTAAAACTGCAGCTCTTTCCCTTCAAGACCAAACCCAGTATGATCAAGGGAAGTGGTCACTTGACAAGTACATGAACTCTTTTTGTGCCTTAGTTGAACAGGCTGGATATCCAGACTGTCTGCAACTCTGCTTAATCTTCCATGATGGACTCTGCCCCTCTCTTATGGATTGTATTGACAGTATGGCAGAGGGGTGCCCAGATGATGAGCATGTTGATACCTGGTACAAGGTGGCATGTGAGCAGTGGCAGCTCATGAAACTGCAACATGAGTTGTGGTGGATGCAATCCTCAACCTTTCCTTTCTCTCATGGAAGGTTCACCCCCCAAGCTCCCCCTTTCACACCTGCATTAGCATCCCCACAAGCAGGTGCAGCTCCTTCCTTTACACCTCATGCTGTCCCCTTGCACTCTCTACCCCAAGGAGTTCCAATGGATGTCAATGCCTCCTGACAACAGTCCTCTATTCCCCCGCTGTGTTGATGCTGTGGAAAAGCTAGTCACTTTGCCTGCTACTGTCCTCAAGGACTAGAAGTCCACTACCTGTCAGCATTAGAGCAAGGAGAGCTGCTCATCCAACTCCTTGCAGCCCAGGATTCAACAGAAACCCACTCCTCAGATGCACCTATAGCTGTTCAGTCTGATGAAGTGGCCAATGTATTAGAGGAGGTTCCTACAGAGTCTGAGGATTTTTAAAAGGGCAACAGATGACCTGTATGCCCCTATTGCCTAGTACTAATTGTTTTGCCCCCCTGTCCATAGAATCAGATATATCTGTTGCCATTGTTGATACTATGCTGAAAACAATAAGCCCCTCCTCAGATGTACAAACTCCCTCTTGAGCTAAAGTCTCTGCTGGAAGCACACCTCCTAGCCCATGCCTCCAGATCCCTGCATAAGAATGCCATCTCCCCTGCTGTTATGCTGTTGCTTCCACCCCTTCTACTGACTCCGTGAAGCTACAGGTAGAAATTGAGACAACAGACACCCAGCAGACCTGAAGTGTGGTTGCCCTCCTTGACAGTGGGACAACAGGCCTCTTCCTCAACATAGACTACATGCAACAACACCACCTCACCACTCACCCCCTTTCCTGTCCTATCTCTGTGTATAATATTGATGACATGCTCAATGAAGCTGACTCTATTTGCTCTGTGGTGGACCTGGTCCGCCACTACCAAGACCACTCAGAGCAAGCTGCTTTTGCCATCACTAGTTTGGGAAAGCAAGACATGATCTTGGGGCTCACCTGGCTATGATGCTGCTGTGCATGCCTGTCATACTGGGCATCTCCCCTATGCTGATCTTGACCTCCTGAGTCCCCCCCCTCTGACATTTCCTCATAGAAAGGCCCTCTATGAGGCTGTCCAGAGTGTTGGGTGTGAATCTCCAGAAGAAGAGGGAGGTGAAGAAGAACACGCCAGTACTCTAGATGCAGAGTCTCCAGATGAAGCCATAGCAGTAAATGATGGGATCTAAGCTACAACCCTGTGCCCCCCTCCTACAGTGGCAGAGATTTGGGCCAATGAGACTACTCCTCAACATCTAGCTGAGGCATTTGCAGCAAACTCAGAGCCCAAGCCTTTCTGTAGCACTGTTCCCAATCACCTCTATGACTTTAAGGATGTATTCTCCAAGGTCTCCTTCAATTCACTTCTAGAGTGGAAGCAGTGGAATCATGCAATTGAGCTGATACCAAATGCTAAGCCCTCCAGTTGCAAGGTCTATCTGCTTGTGCCCCATGAGCAGGATGAGCTGGATGCTTTCCTGCAGGAAGATCTTAACTCAGGATGAATACAACCCTCCAAGTCTCCAATAGCCTTCCCAGTCTTTTTTATCAATAAGGATGGGTCTCTTTGTCTGGTTCAGGATCATTGTGTCCTGAATGCAATGACAGTGAAGAACTGCTATCCTTTGCCACTCATCTCAGAACTTATCAACAACCTTCAAGATGCGTGCTACTTCACAAAGTTGGACATCTGTTGGGGCTACAACAATGTATGCATCAAAGTAGGAGATGAGTGGAAGGCAGCATTCTAAACTGATCATAGACTTTTTGAACTTCTGATGATGTTCTTTGGTCTCACCAATAGCCCAGCCACATTCCAGACTATAATGAATGACATTTTCCATGATCTGATTGCAGATGGTGTTGTCTGCATGTATCTTGACAATATCCTCATCTACACAAAAACTCTGGAGGAGCATTGCTGGGTCACATGCATTGTCCTGGAACACCTCTGCCAACATCAGCTCTATTTAAAGCCTGAGAAGTGCAAATTTGAACAGACTAAAGTGGAGTACCTGGGTTTGATCATCTCACATGGAACAGCTGAGATAGACTCCATTAAAGTGGCAGGTGTAGCAGAGTGGCCAGAGCCAAGGAACAAGAAGGAAGTTCAGGGCTTTCTTGAGTTTGTCAATTTCTATCAGAGGTCCATATAGGATTTATCCCATCATGCACATCCCCTCTTTGACCTCACACTTAAGAATACTGCATGGCAGTAGGAGCCCCCACAGCAAGCTGCCTTTGATGCCCTCAAGCAAGCTGTGACCTCAAAGCCAGTCCTTCTATTCCCCAATGGATGACTCCCCATTCTGTGTGGAAGCAGATAGCTCAGACTTTGCTACAGGGGCAGTCCTCTCCCAGCAGTCAAAAGAGGATGGAAAATAGCATCCAGTAGCCTTCTACTCCAAAGGCCTTAATGCAGTGGAACAGAACTATAAGATCCATGACAAGGAGATGCTGGCAATTATTCAGTCCTTTGAAGAATGGTGACATTTCCTTGAGGGTGCATGGCATAAGTTTGAAGTCTGGACAGACCACAAGAACCTGGAGTACTTCTATTCTGCTAAGAAACTCAAGTGACATCAAGCTCAGTGGTCTCTATATCTGGCCAACTTTGACTTCTCATTGCACTACAAACCAGAATGGAGCATGGGCAAACCAGATGCACTGTCCAGGTGGGCTGACCATGGCACAGGAGCAGGAGATAATGACAACATTGTCCTCCCCAAGCCAGAGCTCTTTGCCATCCATGTGCTAGAAGGGATTGTGGTCCAAGAGGATGAGGCAAACATTCTCAGGGACATCCAAAGAGGGAACTGGGAGGGTGCATAGGAGGATGTGGTTGCCCAAGCTGCACAGGCCCTACAAGCTTGATGGTGAGTGGAATCAAGTCAGTGTCAGGTTCCGCTGACGACGGTGGCTCAGTACACTGGCGAGTCCTTACTAGGCGGACGCGATGTCCTGCGTTTATAACCAGGCGCCCGGGGTTGGAGCGGAGGTGGGGAAGGCTTGCGAGGGGCCCCTAGGGATAGCGGCCCGAGTAGGTCCGGAGTGATTCAGAGGGGTCTAAGACCGGAGGTACTGGTCGTTGACCCCGGGTGGGTGTCGGAGCTCGTTAGCGGACGCACGAGGGGATTGCGGGGTAGGCGGAGGCTTCTCGGCTGTCGGGGGGGCGGGGTCGGTTGGATAGGGGGTTACCGGGGCTTGATGTGTTCCGGGGTGAGCGGGTAGTGAGGCCCGGGGTTGTCGTTAGGAATGTTCAGGTCGTGGCGCGTGCGCGGAGTTCGTACTGATGTAGGGAGCAAGGGAACTTCAGGGGAACAAAGGAAATATGTACAGTCGAGACGAGACGGAGACGAGACGAGACTGAGAAAAGATAGATTCGAAACCTAGGAACAGAAATACAGACGAGACGAGAGACGAAACATAGGAAACCGGTAAAATGTAATATCAAGACTAGGGTTCGAGGAGTTATTCTATGACTTATATACCAACTACTGGGTGCCTCCAAGGGCGGCGGATGTGATGGCGGGGGTCGACGGGGCTGTGCTGAGTCGACGGGTGTCGGGTACAACCCAAGTTCGGGCCACGGCGGTATTCTGATGGGATCAGTTGGGGGCGCGGCCGCTCCGGGGCGTCGTGGCACTCCGGGATGGGTCGGGTGAACTAGGGTAGGGGGTCGGGGACGTATGACGTGTCCAGGAACGGTGGGGGAAGGTTTCAAGGGGGTGTTGATGGCTACGGATAGGGAGTTGCCGTCGGGGTTTGCCGGAGAAGCGTCGGAGTTGCCCAGTGTGGGCGTCGAAAGTGTGGGCGGGGTTCCGGGGAGTTATCGGGAGGGGTTGGGGGCCGTGTCTAGGGATCTAGGGAGCGGGTCGTGACATCACCCCCCCTTCAGCGTCGAGACCCTCAAGACGCGGGGAGTGAGTCGGGCATCGGTAGGGCGTGGGAATCAAAGTTGATCAATATTGATCAAACCGCAGCGAGCGGCGGCGGCGTGGGGAAGGAAGTCGAGGTGCGGCCGCCGTTCGTCAGGGGCCCCTTCTTGATTCATTAAAAAGGGGTGGACGCACCCAGGAGCCCGCCAGCTTGTTGCGATGTCTTCTTCAGCTTATTCTCCCACAGCATCTAGGTCGCCGTCCCCACCTTCCCAGCCGTCGTCCTCCGAAGATTCAGAGGGTCGCCGAGATCGCCGTCGGGTCGAGGCGATGTACCGTAGTCGTGAGTGCGGCCCGTTCTATGTATCCCAGAACACTGATTGTCCCCTCGCAGAGTTGTCCGCGGCCGTGGCTGGTCCCTCAGGGCCACCGTCTGGTGCGGATGCGACGCAGCCCCCAGCGGGCGTGGTTACTTCTACGCGTTCCAAGCCTGGCATTCGCCCGGGGGTGGTTCGACTTGTTCCAGAGGGTTCGAGGGTGGTGCAGGCGGAGGTGACGCCGGAGCAGTTTGCCGAGGCGGTGGGTCGGGCGAGGGGTCCCCCCACCCTCGAGTGGTGTCAGTCGGCGGCCCCGGTGAGTGGCCACTTAGTTTCGTGTCTCCCGGACCAACATGCCCTTGCAGTGCGCGTCTTGTACCCGACGGGGGGAGCAGTGTGAGTTTGAGGAACCGGCATCGGGGGTGCGGCGGGACACGTCGGTGTGCCTCCCGTGCCGTTCGCGGCACGAGAAGTGTTCCGTCACCCTGAGTTGGCGGGCCGTTTGCGTCGCGGCGGAGCAAGGGTGGGATCAGGGTTGGGTCGCAGCACAGCTGGAGGAGGGACGGAAGGGCAGGGTGTCGGGGAGGGGCTCCGGGGCTGGGGAGGGGGAACGGGTTAGCGCGTCTGTCATGAAGGTGGGCCCTCCGCGGGGTGGGCGGAAGGAGGGGGCCCCTGCCAGGCAGGAGAAGGGGAAACGGAGGGCGTCCCCTTCACCCGAGGCGGGTCCCAGTAAGCGGGCGCGGGGCGAGCAGGTAATGGGGGGCCCCCCCGGTTCCGCGGTGTATTCCCCTACGTCCGGAGTCCCCGTTGAGCAGTCCGCGGACGGGTCGTGGTCGGTTGCGGAGGCCTATCTGCGGCGTCGGGTAGAGGGCTTGGAACGGTTGTTGGTCGCACGCGAGGGGGAGATTCAGGGGGTACGGGAGGAGAGGGACGGGGCTCGACGGGAGTTAGACGGGGTTCGGAGGGAACGGGACCTGGCGCGGAAGGACAAGGACGTCGCCGTCGGGACTGCCACGGAGCGATTATCGCGTCTGCAGGAGTTGGAGGTGCGGACGGTGCATTTGCAGGCGCGGGCGGAAGCGGCGGAAGTGGCGGCGCAGCAGGCAGGGGGCCCAGGGGCGCGGGAGACTCGGCAGGATTCCGGCGCTGGGGAAGTCCGGGCGGCGGCGGAGAGGGCGCGACGGCGGGAGGAGTGGCTCGCCAACGAGGCGGCCTCGGGCCGGCGAGGAGTGCTTCGTGAGTGGTTGTCCCGCCTTCTTTTCCCTAGCGTTGACTCGGGTTCCACAGACTGGGCCCGGGAGCATCGCATCCTTCTCGACGGGGCGTCGGCAGCGCTGGGGTCCATCCACGATGGGTTGGCGAGGATGCCCGGGGACCTTCCGCCGGAGTTGGGCCAAGGGGTAACGCAGATGGGGCGTCTGTTGGCAGGGCATCGGCGGAGGGCGACGGCAGACCCCGGGGCGTGGTGGGAGATAGCGACGGACGTGGGGGAACCGCTCCCCGGGCAACCCGAGGTTCTGGCGGCGGTAGTGGCACAGTTGGAGGTGGTCATGGTGGGAAGGGTAGCGGGGTTAGGGTCGGAGGAGGAGGGAGAGTGAGGGGAATTCGGACCCCGTCGCTGACTTGTTCCCTGCCCCTTTCTTGTTCAAGTATATACCTGTACATCGTTTGTGCCTATACAGTCTTTGGACCCTCTGCTGAGTGTGAGGAGTTTCAGATAGAGCGAGGAGAGGAGTAAGTGGAAACACGTAGGAGAGTATTGGTGGGAGTTGAATCCCTGGTGAACCCAGAGGCGGGGGTTACGCCCACTATTGCCATCTGTGTTGGGTCAGTCCCGGGGGTTCCGGGGCTTGGCGGGATTCCGTCGGTGGAAGTCCCGGATTTCGTCGGGGGCTCTGTCGAGGTTCCTTCGGGG
The DNA here is from genome assembly GCA_020091625.1 of Termitomyces sp. 'cryptogamus'. Classification (NCBI taxonomy): domain Eukaryota; kingdom Fungi; phylum Basidiomycota; class Agaricomycetes; order Agaricales; family Lyophyllaceae; genus Termitomyces; species Termitomyces sp. 'cryptogamus'. Next base: position 167,019 of record JAGYZC010000005.1, read on the forward strand.
CTCCCACGTATCGTCCTCAGGCCCGTAGCCCTTCCATCGGACCAAGTACTGGAGTCGGCCGCGAACTACCCGGGAGTCGAGGATCTCGTCGACCTCGTAGTGGTACTCGTCCTCGACTTCGACGGGGGGCGGTCGGCTGGGGCGTTGGCCGGGGAAGGGGTCCGGAGCGTGCCTTTCAAGGAGTCGAACGTGGAATACAGGGTGGAGACCCTTTAGACCCGGAGGCAGGTCGAGTTTGTAAGCGTGGGTGGAGACCTTCCGGAGGATCTTGAATGGACCGAGGCGTTTGTGGTCGAGTTTGATAGAGGGCCTCCGGGTCTTAAGATTTCGTCGGTCGAGCCAGACCAAGGTGCCGGGGGGCCAGTCGGGGGTCGGCTGGCGGCGGGCGTCGGCATGCTTGGAGTAGGCTTGGTTGGCGGTGTCGATCTCGTCCCGGAGGAATTGGTGGAGGGACCGGAGGTCCTCGGCGACTTCGTGGGCAACGTGGGAGGGGATGTCCTTGAGGGACAGTGTGAGTCGGGGATTGTAGCCCTTGTTGGCGTAAAAGGGGGAAACTCCGGTGGCGGAATGAGGCGTGTTGTTGTAGGTGAATTCGGCGAGGGGGAGCTCCGCGCGCCAGTCGTTCTGTAAATAGTTAACGTAGAGGCGAAGGTACTGTTCTAACGTCTGGTTTACGCGCTCGGTTTGCCCGTCGGTTTCCGGGTGATAGGCGGTAGAGAGGCTGGTCTTGATCTCGAGCGCCTTGCACAGCGATTTCCAGAAATGAGACACGAATAGGGGCCCACGGTCGGAGACGATGTCGTCGGGAAGCCCGTGTTTGGAGAATACGTGTTCTAAAAATAGTTTGGCGAAATCCGGGGCGGTGTCAGTGGTGTGGCAGGGAATAAAGAGGGCTTGCTTGGTAAGGCGGCAGACGACGACGAGGATTGCGTCGAAACCTTCGGAATCGGGGAGTTCGACGATATGATCCATCGATATCGAAGACCAGGGGCGGCGACCAACGGGGAGGGGTTTCAGTAGTCCGTGGGGGCGATGGCGGGGGACTTTGGCCCGTAGGCAGGGCTCGCAGGCCCTCACGTATCGCGTGACGTCCTTCTTCATTCCTGGCCAAAAATAAGTCCGGGAGATGAGTTGAAGGGTCTTACGAATTCCTGGGTGCCCCCGGAGCTTGTGATCGTGGTGCTGCCGGAGTATGTCGAGGCGAATGGACTTGTGGTCCGGGGCGTAGATTCGTCCACTTCGGAGCAGCAGGCGGTGGTCCGGGGATAGCGAAAAGGGGTTGTCTACGCTCGACTCGTCGGGGTTGTTGCGGGGGTCGTGCTGGTTGAAGAAGGGGTCCGGGGGTGAATTCCTGATTTGCTGGAGGATTCCTTCTTCGTTTAAAATCAGCACGGCATGTAGATGTTCAGGTGGGATTACCACTCGATGGTTGAATGCATTTCGTTCGGTTTCGAACGATTTCTTCGGATACACGTCGGGTCTTCGAGTGAGGGCGTCGGGCTTTGCGCCGAGTCGCCCGGGGCGGTAGTGAATGGTAAAATCGTACTCCGAAAGGGTTTCGGACCATCGAGCCTGGCGGCGGCTGAGCTGTTTCGTGGTCGTGAAATATTGCAGGTTGTTGTGGTCGGAGTAGACTTGGATGCGGTGCGGGGACCCCTCGAGGTAGGCCCGCCACTGACGGAAGGCTTCGACGATTGCGAGGAGTTCCTTGTCGTAAATGTCGTAGTTGAGTTCCGCGGGGATCATTGATCGGGTGTAGAATGCGACGGGGCGGAGATCCTTGCCCTCCGAGTTCGACTGGGAGAGTATCCCGGCGATAGCGTAGTCGGAGGCGTCACATTCGAGCACGATCGGTAGGGAGGGGTCGAAATGGCGGAGGACCGGAGCGGAGGTGAAGGCCTTCTTCAGGAGGAGGAATACGCTCTGGCACTTGCTGTCCCAATCCCAAGGGGTGTCCTTCCTTGTGAGCCGGTTGAGGGGCTTGGTAATTCCGGAGTAGTTGTCGATGAAGCGGCGATAGAAGTTAGCAAACCCCAAGAATGACTGTACCTCCTTGACGTTCCGCGGGGAGGGCCAGTTGAGTATTGCGTCGACCTTGGCGGGATCCATGCGCACACCGTCGGGGGTGACGATGACCCCGAGATATTCGACTTCCGCTGTGTGGAATGAGCACTTTTCGGGTTTAGCATGAAGGTGATACTCTCGGAGCCGTTCCAGGACACGGCGGACGTGCTCCGAATGCTCCGCGGGCGAATTCGAATAGATCAGGATATCGTCCAAATACACGATGACAAAGACGTCGTTCATGTCGTGGAAGATGTCGTTCATGAAGTACTGGAAGGTGGCGGGGGAGTTAGTCATTCCGAAGGGCATTACAAGATACTCAAAGAGGCCGTAGCGGGTGCGAAAGGCGGTCTTCCATTCATGCCCCGGGGCGATCCGGACATTGTTGTAGCCGGAGCGAAGGTCGATTTTCGTGTAAATCTTGGCGCTGCGAAGGCGATCAACAAGGTCTCCGATTAAGGGGAGGGGGTACCGGTTCTTCTTGGTGACTTTGTTGAGTCCCCGATAATCCACACAGAGTCGGAGGGATCCGTCTTTTTTCTTGGCGAACAGGACCGGGGCGCCAGCCGCGGAGATCGAGGGACGTATGAAACCTTTGCCGAGCATGTCGTCGAGGTACTCCTTCAGGGCCCGGAGCTCGACTTCGGACATGTTGTAGATCTTGCCAAACGGGGGTGAGGTGCCTTCTTCGAGGTCGATCTGGTGGTCGTAGGAGCGGTGCGGAGGGAGTTCCTTGGCACTTCCTTCGGAGAACACGTCAGCGAATTCATGATACTCCGGGGGAACTACTTCGGATAGGATCTGTTCCTCCGTCTTCCTTTCTGGCGTGATAGTCCCTGCGCGGAGGTATTTCTCCGGTAGGGCCGGCGTGACTTGCAACTGGAAGGCGGGGGTGCCTTCCCGTAGGAGGCGCGCGAAGGGGACGGCGCCGATGATTTTAATGTCGAGGTTTCCGGAGTCGACGGGGTCGGGTCCTGTGGATGTAGCAGTCGGATCCGGGGTGGCGTCGGGGTCCGGGATAGGCTGGAAGCGGAGGTGGATGGCGGCTGCTAACCTTGCTTCGGGGCCGGGGAATTGCATGGTAAGGTTCTTCCAGTTGATGTCGGGGTTGACGTCTCGCAGCCACGGGAGTCCGAGCACGATCGGGGTCGACGGGGGTAGCTGGGTAACGAGGAGTCGGGCCTGGAACTGCAGGTCGTTGTCGAGGGTGAGGGTGTCGTCGTGGTACTGCGTGATTCTTGTCGTGGCGGGGCTCCCATCGAAGAGTTGGAGCTCGAGGGGTTTGTCGAGGTCGTTGCGTCGGAGGTCGAGTTGATTGCTGACGAAGACACCGGAGGCGCCGCTGTCTATGAGGGCGGGAAGCTCCTTGAGCGAGCCGCCAAGTCGGACATAGATGACGAATGATCGCGCAGATCTAGAGCGAAGTTGCGGCGGGGTCCGGGGTTGGTTGATCGTGGCCTCGGAGCTCTCGGAGGGGGGTGGGACATGGAAGGGTACCAGCCCAGAATCGGCGGGGTTGTCCCGGTCGAGGCGTAGGGTGAGACTGGGCCAATCGACGCGGGGGTTGGTGGAGCGGAGCCATGAGAACCCTAAGACGACGGGGGCGGAGGGGTGTAATTTTGTGACGAGTAGCCGGAGTTCTTGCCGTTGTCCGTCGGCGAAGGTCAGGGTCGTTTCTAGGCAATGAGTGATATCTCCCGCTGGGGTAGAGTCTCCGTCAAAGAGTTTGAGGGGGATCGGGGCGGGGAGACGGCGGAGGGGTTGTGGGGCAAGCGCTGCCAGGGATTCGTCAACAAAGTTATCGGTGGCACCGCTGTCGACTAGTGTGGGGACGGGCTTGTCGGTGAAAGGGAGAGTGGTGCGGAGGAGGAGGTTTGTGGAGGAGTGGGAGGGGAGGTGTGCTGGGGGGTTGTCCGGGGCGAGCATCGTTGCGCGGAGAAGTGTGGCTGGGGCGGAGAAGACGTCGGGATGTGGTCCGCGGTCTAGTGCGTCTTCCAGACCTAAACCGCCGACTCGTTTTCCGTGAACTGGTAGTTACAGTCTTCTCCGTCGATCGTCCACACGGCGCGTCCCATCACCTGTCGTTTAGGGCAATTGCGAATAAAATGTCCCTGCTCACCACATAGGATGCACGCGCCCTCCTTCCGTCGTTTCTCCTGCGTTTCTTCCGGCACGTCAATCCACTGACTGTCCTGGATCCTGTTTGCGCATAGGGCTTCCTGATCGTTGGCGGGGTCCAGGCTGTCGTCGCGGTCGTCGGGATTGGTATCCGGAGGTACTGGGGTGTCGTGGAGGTCGGCGGCGTTGAGCTGGGCGGGTGGTCGCTGTCCCGGGGCCCGATTTGTGTTGGGGACTCCTCGGCCCGGGGGGAAGCGGGGTGCGGGGTTAGCAGGGCTAGCGGGGATGGAGGGTCGGATGCCATTGGTTGCTCCGGTCTGCCAGTTGGTGTTACCGGAAGTATTCCACGAGGTCCGGGGCGCCGTGTTTTCGCTGCGATCTTCCCAATAACGTTGGTCGACCTGGGTAACGAGCGCCTTGTACCCGTCGTAGGTGGTTTGTTTGGGCGCGAGGCGAAGGACGTCCTTGATCCGTTGGGGCAGGGCACGACGGAGGGCGAACCGGAGGGCGTTGTAATTCCAGCCGGTCTCGTAGGCCTCTCGTTCGAACCGTACGATGAAGGTCGTGAAGCGTTCGTTGTCGCGCATTCGGAGGTTGAAGAGATTTTCCTCCGCCTCTGCTACGGTGTCAAAGACGCCAAACTTACTCGAGAACTCTTGAGTGAAAGCGAGCCAATGGGAGAGTACGGGATTGTTTGGGTCGAACCGGAGTAGCGCGGTGTAGTGGTCGAAAGCGATGCCCTGTAAGTATGATGCGGCGAAGGCTACTCGTGAGCTCTCAAGCTGAAAAGTGATGGGCTTAGCTTGAAACATAGTTAAGCATTGGGTCAGGAAGATTCGCCACTTCCGGGGGTCGCGGCCGGTGAAGGGTTCGGGCTTCTGGATGTCGAGCTTTCCTTCCCGGGCCAGTGCGTCGCGGGTGTCGTCCTGCGAATTTTGAGTTCGGGGTGGGGGTCCGGCGTTGTAGTAGTAGTAGTAGTTGTTTCCGTTTCCGCGCTGGGGGGGGAAGTTGTCCATCGCCGGGCCCCATCCTCCTGGGGGTCCGCCATTGGGTGGTCCCCCACCGGGGTTTTGACCTACACTACCCGGGGCGGGTCCTGGGGCCCATCGAGGGGGAGAGGGTCCTCCGGGATTCGGGGGTCCGAAATAGTTGATGTCGTTGGGGGGGTTAGGCATCGGGGCGGGCGGGGGACGAAAGGGGTTGGCGGACAGAGGGGGTCGGGGCGCCCCGGGGCCCAGGGGCTGTCGCGGGGGGACTGGGGCGTTGGGACGGGGCGGAGGGGCGTTGCTACGAGGGGCGCGGAGGTCGAAATGGGGGGGTCGGTCTCGTTGGGGCCCGTTGCGCGGGGGGTGTTCGTCGACGGGGTTGCCCGGCTCGTCGATATAGGAGAGGGTCCGGTTGTCGTCGTCGACGCGTAGGGACGGTCGTTGGGAGCGGATTTCGGGGATGGCGGGTTGATCCCAGGTTCGGAAGGCGCTGGGCACCGAGCTGGCCCGGGGCCGGGCGGAGAGGGCCAGGGTGTGGGCGGCGGGTTGGTCGAACAGCCCCCCCGCGGGGTTGAGATTCCTCAAGATGCTGGAGGCCGCGTTGAGTTCTTCCTGCTGGCGGGGAACGGAAGATGGGGCTTCGTTTCGTGTCCCGACGGGTTCCTCGCGTTGCACGTGGAAGGAGCGGGCGGGGTCCAGGGGGTCTTCGAAGGGGCGGGGGTTCGGGCTAGTGTGGATTTCTTCGACCAAGGCGCGGAGCTCGTTCCGTAAGTTCTCGTCGAGGCCCAGGGTGCCTTGCGTATTCTCCGGGAGGTTCCCTTGCAGGTAGCGTTCGTGGAAGTCGAGGAGTCGGTCCGCCCAGACCTCCGGGGTTGCGGAGGTGTCGGGGTAGCCTAGGCTGGTAAGGAAGGTGCGGGTACGCCTTGCGAATTCCGCAGGGGACAGGCGGAGGAAGCGGAGAACTTCGTCGCGTTGCTGGGCGTAGGCTTCGATCCTCTGCTGCCTGGGGGAAGGAGGGGTTTGAACGGCGAATGGTGGGCGGGGTGGGGAATAGTTATCCGTAGCTTCCGGAGGGGCTGGGGCTGCAGCGGGGATTGGATACGCATAATAATGGGCGGGGGGAAGGTAGGCGGGGTTGGGGGGTGCTGCGGAGTATCCTCCGGGGTTGATACGGGGGTTGTTGCCATCGGCGTGGAATGCGGGAGGGCGGCGCCAGCCCGGGGGTATTCCCTGGCTGATGGAGGGGGCGTAGAACACCTGGTTGGGGTCAGGGGTCCAGTGACGGGGCACGTATTGGTCCGTGAAGGGGCCCGGGTAGAATGGGGCGTAGGAATTTTCCAATATGGGCCGGCCGTAGGCGTCGGTTGGGTAACCGACTGGGTTGTACGCGGGGTTGAACGCAGACATCGAGAACGGGGTAAGGGGGAGTCTTGATATTATGTCAGGTTCCGCTGACGACGGTGGCTCAGTACACTGGCGAGTCCTTACTAGGCGGACGCGATGTCCTGCGTTTATAACCAGGCGCCCGGGGTTGGAGCGGAGGTGGGGAAGGCTTGCGAGGGGCCCCTAGGGATAGCGGCCCGAGTAGGTCCGGAGTGATTCAGAGGGGTCTAAGACCGGAGGTACTGGTCATTGACCCAGGGCGGGTGTCAGGGCTAGTTAGTGGGCGCACAAGTAGATTGCGGGGTAGGCAGAGGCTTCTCGGTTGATGGGGGTGGGGTCGGAGCTGGACAGGGGATTACCGGGGCTTGGTGGGTTCCGGGGCCGAGTGGGTAGCGAGGTCTGGAGTTGTCGTTAAGAATGTTCGGGTCGTGGCGCGTGCGCAGAGTTCGTACTGACGTAGGGAGCAAGGGAACTTCAGAGGAACAAAGGAAATATGTACAGTCGAGACGAGACGGAGACGAGACGAGACTGAGAAAAGATAGATTCGAAACCTAGGAACAGAAATACAAACGAGACGAGAGACGAAACATAGGAAACCGGTAAAATGTAATATCAAGACTAGGGTCCGAGGAGTCATTCTATGACTTATATACCAACTACTGGGTGCCTCCAAGGGCGGCGGATGTGATGGCGGGGGTCGACGGGGCTGTGCTGAGTCGACGGGTGTCGGGTACAACCCAAGTTTGGGCCGCGGCGGTATTCTGATGGGATCAGTTGGGGGCGCGGCCGCTCCGGGGCGTCGTGGCACTCCGGGATGGGTCGGGTGAACTAGGGTAGGGGGTCGGGGACGTATGACGTGTCCAGGAACGGTGGGGGAAGGTTTCAAGGGGGTGTTGATGGCTACGGATAGGGAGTTGCCGTCGGGGTTTGCCGGAGAAGCGTCGGAGTTGCCCAGTGTGGGCGTCGAAAGTGTGGGCGGGGTTCCGGGGAGTTATCGGGAGGGGTTGGGGGCCGTGTCTAGGGATCTAGGGAGCGGGTCGTGACAGTCAGTGCATGCTGATGATTGGGGTCTTCAGGATGGGCTTTTGACCTTCAGAGGACAATTTATGTGCCTAACATTCCAGAACTTTGCTAGCACATTGTAGAACAACACCATGACTCTTAGGTGGCTGGACATTCTGGAAGGTGGAAGACACTGGAGCTGGTATCCCAGAACTATTGGTGGCCACAGATCTTCTGATATGTAGGCACCTATACTAGCACCTGCAACCTCTGTCTCTGCACCAAGCCTTGCTGCCAAGCACCATGGGCCAGCTCCACCCACTCCCTATTCCAGCTGCTTGCTGGAGTGTTGCATCAGTGGATTTCATTGTGGAACTCCCAGATGCTCGTAGATACAATGCTGTAATGGTATTGGTGGACCTCTACAGCAAATAGGCTCACTTCATACCTACCTACACCACATGCTCTGCCTTGGGAGTGGCCAGCCTGTACCAGAAGAATGTCTGGAAACTCCACAGTCTGTCAGATGGGTATGTCTTGGACTGGGGCCTCCAGTTTGTGGCAGAATTCACTTGAGAACTGTATTACATGCTAGGTGTGAAGCTCCATACCACCATGGCCTATCACCTTCAGTCAGATGGGCAGACAGAATGTGTTAACCAGAAACTGGAACAGTATCTCCACCTGTTTTGTAATGAGAGACAGGATGACTGGGATGAGCTGCTGCCAGAAGCAGAATTCCAATATAACAACCATGTTCACTCTTCCATGCAGATGACTCCATTCTTCCTGGACACTGGCAGGCACCCTCACATAGGATTTGAACCTCAGGCATGCCCCTCAGAGAATGACTCTGTCAATGAGATTGTGGATCAGATGAGGAGGTGAGGAGGGCACAGGAGGAGGCAAAAGCTGCACTAGTGAAGGCCAAGGAAGACATGGCACAGTACTATGAATGCAAACAGACACCTGCCCCAGTTTACAAGCCTGGAGACTGTGTGTACTTGGATAGCTCAGACATTAAGACAACAAGTCCATTCCAAAAGCTGTCACATCATCATCTTGGCCCCTTCACAGTGGAGAAGATAGGACCTTTAACATACTGACTGAAACTCCCAGCAGGCCTCTGCCAACTGCACCCAGTCTTCAATGTGGTCAAGTTATTTGCAGCTCCAGAGGATCCAATTCCAGGCCATCACCCTGAGCCACCCCCACCACCCATCCTGGTCAATGATGAGGAGGAGTATGAGGTGGAGGAAATCTTGGACAGCAGGGTATTTCAAGGGAAGTTGCAGTTCAAGGTGAAATGGAAGAGATATGGCATCAAGGACATCTCTTGGGAACCACAGGCTAATGTTTATGCATCAGGCTTTGGTCCAGAACTTCTACCATAGGCATCTCAATGCCCCATAAGCTATTCAAGGCATCTACTCTATTTCACCAGCTGACCAGGCAATTCATGACTTCTACCCAGTGTGTTGAGATGCTGCATGCTAGAGGAGGGGTGATTGTCAGGTTCCGCTGACCATGGGGGCTCAGCTACATTGGGCGAGTCCTTACTAGGCAGACGTGATTCTCTGCACTGACAACTGGGCACTTGGAGGTGTTCCAAACACTGGGGACTTGTGAGGATAGTTAGTGGGAATTGATCTGAGCAAGTCTGGGGAGGTCCAGAGGAGTAGAGGATAAGTTGTGGGGAAGGGGGATGGGCTTGGCAGGGTTCAGGCATAAGTCCATATGTGAGTATTGCAGGTGTGGAGGAGGCAGAGGCTATGCAAATGATGGAAGCAGAGCCAGAGTTCTGATGGGGGATCAACAGTGATTGATAGGGTTTGGAGCCGAGCGTGTAGTGAGGTCCAGAGTTGGTGAAAGAGTGTCAGAGGTTCATAATTGTAATCACAGAGTTTGTGAGGGCATTATGGTTGAGAGGACTTGAACACAATAGACGGAATTAAACGAGATAAGACAGAGTTGAATGAAATGAGACGGAGATGAGACAAGAATGAGAATAGATTCAGGTGGAGACATGGAATGATAATGAAATGATAATGGAATAGAGACAAGACAAGACTGGGAGACTGAGAATAAGGAAAACAAGACATGGAACATGAAACACGAGAAGAAACAATCAGAAACACATCAGGTAAGGCAGGTAATCTCAAGACTAGAGTATGAAGAGCTACTCTATGTCTTATATACTGACTACTGGAGAGCTCTGGGAATGTCAGCTGTGGCAGTGGGGCTTGGCGGAGCTTGACAGAGTTTATGGGTGTTGGTTATGACCAGAGGGCAGGCTGTGTTGATATGTTGATGGGATCAATTGTTGATGCGGGCCATTCCAAGGTCGTCGTGATACTCCAAGGTAAGTCAGAGGAACCAGGGTGTCAAGTTGATGATGTGTAATGGAGTCAGGCATAGCAGGGGAGTGGTTCCAGGGGCTCAGGAGATCCAGGGGAAGCGCTGGCAGCTGTGGGGAAGATGTCGGAGTTGGCCAGGAGGCCATTGGAGTTAGCCGAGAATGCATTGGAGTTAGCCAGAGTAGGCATGGAGTGCTGGGGAAGTTCAACAGAGCATCAGAGGAGGTTCTGGGGGGACAGGGGTTTGTTGGGCGATGTACGGGGGTCCAGGGAATGGGTTGTAACAGTGATGTCAGGGATGTCCCACTTGTTTCCCCTTCTCTATCTCCAGTTCTTGTCAGATTTACCCTGCTATAGTTTTTCTTCATTCTCCTTCCTTGTCCCTATTTATTGGTCCTAGTTTCAGCCCTCAGGCTGCACTGGTTCTCTGTCAATAATCCAGACAAGTGTGGCTTCTTTGGCACTGCCACCAGCTTATGTAACTGCTGACCAATTGCTGACACATCACTTTTGTCTTTTTTTTTGTCATACTATACAGTTGTTTCTCATGCTTCTGGAGCCTCTGAAGTGTCACACCTGGCCTAGGGTTCTCCAGACTTGTTCTCTTTGGATTTCCCTTTGCCAGTAGCGACAGCCTCCAGAGCTCACCCTTACACACACATGCTCATGTGGAATGTAATAATAGTTTATATAATTTTAAATGGCTTATTTGCAAGTTTGAGATGGTCTTATACTATTAAAAGTGTACAATAATGTTATTAAATAAAATTGAAATTAACTAGGAACTTGTAGGCCTAAGAAATCCACTCCCTAGAGATCTCCAAGCCATGGTACATAGTTTGCTTGTCTTCTTCCCTCCAAATGCTCTCCTTTTTATAGCTGGCTGTTTGTGCACAGACTAGTGTATTCTTCATGTGTGCCTGTTGTCTGCACCACAGGGTTCTTCTTGGCCTTGTACCCTCATTGGTTGAGTAGGCTGAGATGATGCATTGCTTAGCAGAATTTGTTATTTGCTGGATCCACATTCTTTGATATGTCTTTCTCCCTTCTAAAACCCCCCCTAGCAGTCTGTGCATATTTTGTTATAGTTGTTGGCTTGGTTCTGGGTGCCCTGGCATAGAGAATTGTTTTGTTATTGAGATATAAGAACAGTATCATTGCAATAGGTGCTCATGGCTGTCCTTCAGTGTCTGTTAGGTTTCTAGCTGGGGCACCAAGCACAGCCATTGATTGGCCATCAGCACATGATCAGGCTCAGTTCTCTTTGATGTCAGTGCTACAATCATTGTTCTAGGGTTAGGGCTAGCTCTGGCCTTCTGTACAGTAGTTCCCATGCCTCTGCTGCCTGCTGATGTGCTGCACCAAGCAGCAGGGATTCTTGGACTTGTTCTCTTTGGATTCCCATCTGCTAGGTGATTAGTTACTGATTGTATTGTTGTCTACTTGCTAATATACTTTGGATTTCCCTCTGCTAGCTGTGTGACTCCAATCTGCTGCTCCAGAGGTTGCCCTTATAGCTACTGCTCTTCTGGCATCACTTGTAGTGTTTTCTCTGTGTTCTTTGGTGTTTTTACTCATACTAGGTATGTGCCCAATGTCTACAGTTTTTGACATTTAACCAAAGCTTACAGTTTTCAGCTTTTTCTTTGTATATTTGGGTTTCTAGGTTCTAATATTTCTGTCCTGTCTCATGGTATGAGACAAACATATCAATGGCTGAGGGAGAACAGTTATATGGACATGCCAGGTAGCCCATACAGCATGGAAACACTCAAGGCAGCTCTGATGCAGCTGTTGCCAAGGACTAATATACTGGTGGACATCAAAAACAGCATGTGCACCATTGCTTTTGGACTGGAAAGCATCATCATAAAAGAGATGGAAAATACAGTGGTGAAGGTGGTGGAGTGGGCCATGGAGAGGTGCAGGGAGGTGCTGGAGACTCTGATAGAAGCATTGGTCAAAGAAGTGAAGAAGATGGCAGCCAGGCAATGGACAACATTGACAGGCAGGGATGGAAGGACAGGTGATGGAACTGATGGGGTTGGAAATGGGGATGGAGAAGGGAGTAGGGATGAGAATAGAGAGCAGACTGGGGGATCAGGTGAGGGGGGGAGGAGCAGCACATATGAGGTGGGGAGTTTCCTTTGCAAATGCAGCATGGGAGGCCAAACATGAGGATCTTGTACACTGTGCATGCAACAAGGCAACCCAGCTGATTGTGGACTAGCTGGAGGGCAGCACAACAAAGGATATGATGGAGAAGAAACTCATAGTGAAGGCAAACATGGCAAAGGACCTTATAGGTATAGCAGGGCTGGATTCCCAAAAGATAGAGTTCATTACCACTGAGGAACTGAGGAATGGAGGAGTCTTCAATGAGCTGAGTACAATAGATGCCACCTTGTGGCTAGCAAAAGAGGATGTCAGGCTCCTCTTCCTTGGGAAACTGAGTGTCAACACCACAGTCAAGGATAGGTCATACCTGGTATTTGTGTAGTTAGTTCCAATGTCCATCAGAGACAGCCCAGAACAGAGAACAGGTGAGATTGAGGAGGACAACAGACTCCACCCAGGGATACTAGTTGTGGCAGGGTGGATTTGTGCCCTGCACACCAGAACTAGCCCAGAGCAAAAGGTAGCCCATTTAGTACTCTCCTGCAGCACAGTTGGAGGGGCCAACAATGTCATTTGGAATGGGTTAATCATTGAAGGGAAGAGGGTACAGGCAAAGAAGCTGGACCAGGAACTGTGATGGGGTCTGAAGTGCCAGAGGTATGGGAGAGGACATCTCACTGACAAATGCCCACAGAAGACAGACACTTGTGGGTTGTGCATGAAGGTGCACAAGACAAAGGAGTGCAAGGAAGCTGACCCAAAAGCATACTCATGCATGAACTGCAAAGCAAAGGGTTGGAGGCACAACCATGCCTCATTGGCCAGGATGTGCCCAGCCTTTGTGGATGCGAAGCACCAACTAATTGACAGACTACCTGAGATACATTACAGGTACTACTTCACAGATGGACCTTGGACATGGGTCAGGCTGGATAAAGACCTGAAAATACAGTACTAACAGGGAATGGTGACAAGCACTGGAACAATGGGAGGTGCCCTGAGAGGCATCACAATCCAGGGAGTTGAACAGGGTAGGCTGGCAGGCAGAACCCCTGGACAAGGGGGGGTGGTATGCAGAGAGAGCCAGGGATAATGGAAACAGAAAGCCAGGGCCTGCAGGAGGCAACAACAGGGCAGAGGGACATGATCCAAACTAAACTAACCAGCTTCATATGAGGCAATCAGAATGGTGGGCCCAGAGAGCCAGGACTCAACTCTGCCTTACTGGACAAGTCTTGAGACCTGTACAACACAGTAGAGGAGCTCATGGAGGAATCAGCAGCAATTAGGAGGGAATATATAGAAGTACCACCTGCATCCCAATGAACAGAGAGATGGGGGAACAGGAGCAAAAACAAACTAACTGCTTCACAATATAGCAGCAGAATGTAAACAACTTGCTGATCATGCAACACCCAGTACTAAATGCAATGATCAATGAAATAGATTTTATATGCTTACAAGAACTATACTTTGACTTTGATAAACAATTGTGAGCAATGCAAAAGTTGCAACTGGTATACCCAAAGGACCATGACAAAGGGCAGGTGAGAAGGACAAGGGTGGTGACTCTTGTCAGCAGGAAGTTAGTGACAGGCTTCTGGACTAGACTCAACATGGAAAGTTTGGATGTTGTTGCTATTTGGATAGAAATGGGGGAGAGGACTTTAAGGATCTTCAACATATACAATGACAGCAATCACTCCAGGAGTTTGAGGGCTGTGGAGAACTTTCTCCAGAGCCAGCAGAGCAGGGAGACAAGGAGATGGAATGGCACAGACATCTGGGTAGGGGACTTCAACTGTCACCACCTGATGTGGGATGACCCACACAACAGACATCTGTTCACAAAGCATAATATGAATGAAGTGGAGGATCTCATTAGCATACTAATGCACAATAGGATGGCTATGGCCTTGTGGCTGGGGGTTGCCACATTGGAGGCAAAAAACACAAAGAATCTGACCAGGATGGACAACTTGTTTGTGACCAACTCCTTTACTGACAAGATTACAAGGTGCATAGTGCTACAACAAGAGCAACCACCAAATGCAGACCATTTCTCAATAGTGACAGTGTGCAATGCAACAATGGACCACTTGGAGGAGGTGAGTGGATGGAACCTTTGGTAGGTGGAGTGGAAGAAGTTTGAGGAGGAGCTAGGAACACAGTTAGAAGGGGTCGCAAAGACAAGAGTGAGGATGGTAGAGGAGATGAACAGATGGTTGGACAGCATCATGGAGGTGCTGATTAGAACAGGAGAGGAAAAAGTGCTGAAGCAGAAAGAATTGCCCTACATGAAGAGGTGGTGGAATGAAGGGCTGACAAGGATGAGGGCAAGGAAAAGGGCCCTGGGGAGGGAGTCAGGGAGGCTGTCAGCAGAGGTGAATGACTCAGGACAATAAGAGCTTCAGGTGGGCAAGGAATGGCTATAGCCAGGCAATCAGAGAAGCAAAGCAGAAGCACTGGGAGGAGTGGCTAGAACAGGTAGAGCTTTGTCACAATGGCACTGATGGATGAGGGAAAGGCAAGGATCTCAATGTTGGCAGACATCGCAAGGGGGCAGAGGAGGGAGGTGGAGGAGAATGGAGAGAAAGCAAGGTTTTAAAAACTGTGTCCAGAGAATATAACATTCACGCGGAAAACTAGCATGCGGGAACTCCGGCGGCGAATGTAGAGTAGTGTTTACTCGACATGAACGCTCCTAACAATATCAAAAACGTTGGGTGATGCAGGTGAGGAGGGCGGAACCCAAAGTCATACATTGCCAGTGCCCATTACAATTGGTTACGTCAAGTCAGTTGTAGTGCCGAATAACTACCCCTGCGATTTCCTCCTCTTCTACTCCCTTATCCTTTCCCTCCTTTAAGGAAGTCTGTCCGTAGGAAGAGATCCTAGCCTTCCTGTATACTCCGGCTGTTGGAGCAAGCTCATCGTCCATCCTCCGGGTGATTCCAACACGTTGAAGAACAGGGCTCCGCACCAGAGGAAGAAGCTTCACATCATCGTCAAACAACGAGAAATAGAAAACGCCTAGGCGAGTAAGGTTTCGTTGATCTGGGGGTGGTTGGTGTACACGATGTATTGTGGCCTTGTAGAAACCGCCCGATAGAAACTCGAGACTGTCTCCTGCATTGACGACCTAGATTTTGTCAGCGAGATCCTTGCCAGCGACGATGAATTATCATGTTCGTTGTACCAAAGCGTTATCAATATGTTTGACCCATTTCCACTCCCCGTCCGTAGTGCGGATTTGTAATGCCGAAACTGGCTGACTCCATAGAAGAGTCAAAGCTCCACTATCTACGATTGACGATTTGAGCAGTGGTACATGAGAATGTGAGAATGACACGATTGTGTTGCTACCTGTGTGACCCTTCAACCAGACATTTTTCGTCTTCTCTTCGTCTTCAGATGATCGCGGGTAACTTGCATCATTGGGGTCGGATTGTTTTCAAAGTGACTATCGAAATGTATCTACTTACTATTTCATGAATCGGACTGACAAGACGTTTAGTAAGAATAGACGAAGTTGATAAGGTGAGAGACCATACAATATGTTTCTGACAATGGAGACGCCAGAGTGCTTTTCTCCACGAAAGTCTCTTCAGGAAGTTCGAGACCAAGAGCAAGCAACCTGGAGCATTTTCTCAGTGAAATCGTCACATAATCAATATTCTGTACCTAAAAAGTGGAAGAAGGATATTGAAATAGTTATGTCGCACAAAACCGTCGATCTCCGGCAAGAACGGCCGCAAAGCTTCTGGATGTTCTTTCAAAGTGACGTCGGTATGGACTATGGAAGAGGATTTTTAACATATTCGAAGCTTCTGTTAACAAGCGGCACCTACAGTTGTAGTGCTCGATCTGATCACGAACACCGGCATCGATGTGCTAGTGGGTTACTCAATAACTTGAGCATGCGTCCAAATCCTGAGTAGGAGACATACCCAGAATTGACGTGGCTTGTATCCTTGGTAACTCCCGGCCTCCTGTATTTTGGCGACATATTTCTGTTTTTCCTCCTCGCTGACGGTAAAAGGGAGTTCAGCAATATCAAACATCCGTCGGGTCTTCACAATAGGAATCATTAGGTCTTAGTAAAATCAACCAGAGTAAAAAGACCTGTTCTTGACTGTATCCATGATTGATGACGTAGAAGAAACCGGTGGTATTCATCGCATTGCATACATCCCTGACGAGCTCAGCCTTTCCTTCGGGTGTGCCAAATTTGGCAAGATCGATGATAGCTAGGTCTGCGAAGTCCACTGAGATCTCTTATCAGCTACAAATCAAGTGAATCGAATTAAATGACTCTCGCAATTTGCCTTTGTTGGAGGGGGAGGAATGTGGCGAGGAGTTTCCAGAAGAGCTGTACCTGGCATGGTGTATGAACAGGTAGGAGGTCCAATCCAAATGACGGGAAGGCTTAACGACGGATTGGTGATGAATAGGTCCTTTTATGATGTTCTACATACCTCAGGAGACAAATCAGATGACTGCGCTAAAAAAGCGTTTGAGCCGGGTGAACTTTCCCAAAGGTTCAATGATCCCCACGGGGTCAATCGTTCTCAAGGCTTAACCTTTCCGGGGTTCCGCATGAGAGCCGCGTTGGCTTTCCTTGAGCCACTACTGCTGTAACTGAATTGTGACTAAGTTCTGACTTGTCAAGGCGATGACTTACCTTGAGAAAAATCATAAAGAACAGATGCAGCACCATGAGAATGTTCAATTGAACAGATGGCCCGAAGTTCTATCAGTGAGAAGGAGGTTCAGCTAAACTAATACATTCTATTCAGAGAAGCTCTGCTAGAGGTATTTTGGCTTATAACTTGGGAGAAAGAAGCAAATACGATGATTCGGTTTTTGCCCTCCTTCCAATAGGTATGGTCCATGCACGACACGTGTCGTAAAATGATCTAAAGTTATGATTCGGATTAGATAAGATGCGGTCAGTGCCCACTGGATTATTTAAGTACAGTCTTCGACTCAAATACTTTATTCTGACGCAATTGTGGACATTTGGATTAAGCTTGAGCTTGACATAATTTTTGTTGCACGTCGCGATTGGTCTCGCGATCAGCGTTCAGCCCCCCATTGTGCAGTAGTTCTCTGTCGACTGATGGCGATCTTCCCAATTGTATATTTATCCTTCTCCCCTCACCCGTGCCTTCCTTTCGTGCCCTCTCTTAGCCACTTTGTGACGTACTTTCACCCCACTTCCCCAGGTTCAGATGATTCTATGTTACTTTCTGGCATCCTGCATTATACTTCCCCTCGCTTCTTGTTTGCCCTCCTCCTTCGTAATCCCTGCTTCAACCCCTAGAGTAGTTGTAGTTTTATCTATACCTTGATCCTAACTCTCCACCAGAGGCTGGCAGGGTAATATATCACCCACCTGTCATCACAAGCAAGCATGATATATTGATGCTTGTACTTACAAGACCATCCCCATATATGAAAGTCTGGTAATGTCACATGATGTCAACAGCACCAAATGTTGAACCAGAGAAAAAGAAGTCAATGAGAGAGAATTGAATCAACCACCTTCTGAATGACAGGCACAATTCCAAAAAAGACACAGTAGAACCATTGAACTAACAGGTCCAATGATCAAGTTTAACACATTAGGCCTATGTACCCATGACACCTGCCTGTTGAGTACATGGTTAGCCTGGTTGAGTTGAGTTAGAGTTCTGGTTAGGTAGTTAAAGGTTTGGTTAGGTTCTGTTAGGGTTCTGTTAAGGTTTTGTTAACATACTAGGGTGGCAAGGATATTTTGAAAGGGAGCAAGGCTCCCCTTATTACAATAGATTTATATTGTAATCAAGGTTCAATGGTCAAGTGGTTATTCTTCTACCCATGGTTGTTTTTGGTATTGTGGTCACAGGTTCAATTCTTCCAATTGGCAAACTATTTGGCCAAAAATTGCTAGGCACATGGTACTTGTCATTACAAGCTGTAATATATTAAGCTTGGCTTGTAGTTACATTGTTGTAATGTATGATTGTACCACCTGAACTCTCAAGGCTTAGGTGTCCAAATCTTGTATTTTTTTTTTGTTTTTTCATTTTTGCTTGTCTCAGCAGCTGAAGGAGTCAAAAAGCAACAAGGTAAGTATTTACACAACATCAGACCTTTGAACCCTCCATCCTGGTTCTGCCATTTTTGTCTTCACAGAAGACAATTTGAGTGGGGACTAGTATGCTAGGTATCAGTATCTGTAAGGGGATAACCCCTTTGGGTAACTCCAGTTGGACCAGACAGGTGTTCAGTATTGTCCATCTGGATAGATGGAAAACAATGATCTCACATTAGGACACACCTGTCCCAGAGACTCCAACCCTTGATCTTCTGATGCTACATGTGACTTGAATTTGGTATGATAGTTGGATGCTGGGATGAACCAAGCCATGAGACATGCCACATAGGGCTTGAAGTGTTCAGGTGTTGTTATGTTCACATGACTGTAGTGGTGTTGGGATAAGAGTTGGACTGGACAGGTGTTCAACCCTGTCATGCATCTGGATAGATGGAAAACAATGATCTCACATTAGGATGCATCTGTCCCAGAGAGACTCAAACTCTCGATCTTCTGATGTGACATGCAACTTGAATTTGGTATAATAGTTGGATGCTGTAACCAACTAAGCCATGGGACATGCTAAGTGAGGGTTGAAGTGTTCTGGGGATGTTTTGTACAGGAGTTGTTTTGTTTGCAAGACCTTGGTTGTATTGGCATAACAGTCAGATGTACAGGTGTTCAACCCTGTCATGCATCTGGATAGATAGAAAACAGTATGATGATCTCATAGTAGGATGCATCTGTCCCAGAGAGAGTCAAACTTTTGATCTTCCAATGTCAATTTCAAGCTTAGTTTCAGACAGAGCATAACAGTTAGATGCTGTGACCAACTAAGTCATAGGACATCTTGAAGTGATCCAGGGATTGATTTGTTGTGTTTGCATGAGCATAGTGGGAGTGGGATAAGAGTTGGATGCACAGGTTTTCAAGACCCTATCATTCATCTTGATAAATGGAAAACAATAATCTCACATTAGGTTGCATCTGTCCCAGAGAGACTCAAACTCTTGATTCTCCAATGTTACATGCAACTTGAATTTGGCATAACAGTTGGAAGCCATAACCAACTAAGCCATGGGACATATATACAAGCCTTAAAGTGTTCAAGGATTGTTTTGTTCACATTGGAGTATCCATTGTTCAGAGGAGGTCCACAATTTACTTGTGACAACTGCCACTATTGGACACTCAAAGTCTAATGTAACTGGTGGGAGCAAGCATAACAGTTGGATGCTATGACCAACTAAGCCATGGGGTCATGGATATCTTTTAATGTACATACATGAGAAGGGTATATATAGCAGTCAGATGGTATGATCAACTAAGGCTATGGGACACATGAAGATTACAAAAAAGAAATTTTTGAAGAAAAAGGGTCTACACCTAATTTCCCCACTGCCCCCAAGAGACTTTAACTCTTGATCTTCTGATGTCAATTTCAAGACTACTTTGAATGAAATACAGCATAACAGTTGGACACTGTGACCAACTAATCTATGGGACACTGACACTAAGGGTGTGGGTCTTTGTGGTGTTCATGACCTATCATCTGAGGCTTGGTGTAAATGTCGTTAAGTAACCACAAGCAGAAATCTGTCTGTAAGTAATGTGATTAAGAGTCAGAAGTTTGTGTATAAGAAAATCAGATGGAGGCTTTGTCTATTTGACTGTAATTTATGAGAAGGAGAATGAGTTTGACTATAGGAGATAACTGCCAAAAAGTGGAAAGTGTTGAGGATCATGACAACAGGGAGTGATGGGGGGAAAAGAGAAGTTTGGTTGTAAATGAGCTGCAATTAATTGGCAGATGAAATTGGGTGCAACAAGGTCAAGGTTGAATAACTCAGTGTCAAGGCATGGGGCTCTTGCAGATGTAGTGCTGGAACACCTTTGACAACCATCAGCCTTCAGCTTGGACAAGATGAGGTGATATTCTCAATTCATCAAGAAGGTAGCTCTTCCTGCAATAGATTGAGGAAAGAATTGTTGCAATTGAGAGATAATGAATGATCGGGTCAGCTGAGATCCATCCTTCTCAAGCCACTATTCTCTTTTGAGGGGAAATAAGCTTGATCTGCTATGCAGATATCTTGTGAAATGAGAGTAATGGTCAGTAGCATAATCACTCTTCTGAATATAAATTTGATTACCTTCAAGAAGGCATCAGATTTATGGTGAGGCAACTGAAACTCATAGAATGAGTTGTGGACCTGAATCAACACTATCAGAACTGTTTTTTGCTCATCCCCCAAGCACTGTTGTTTGGCTGAACCATTTCACCCAAATGCAGGAGGCCATGGAAACCAGTAAGGAGCATGGGAAGAAATGAGATGTCATCATAATCAGTAAAATCTTTGAAGAACTCTACCACTTGGAGAAGATGTTTGTGGGAGAGAGGCAACTTCCACTTCTTATATGGGTTATGCAGTTTCATACAGGCAAAGGTGTTTTTGACTAAGTGTTAGGTTCAGCTAACCCAGGGTGTAAAGATGACCTCTGGAGGCTGTGGTTTGATCACACAACTGGCAGAGGGAGATCCAAAGTCTATTCAGCATTGTACAGTGGCTACAGACATAACTACTCACCTGGCAGAGGGAGATCCAAAGAGAACAAATCTGAGGAACTCCCTAGGCCAGGTGTGATGCTTCAGAGGCATCAGAAGTGTGAGAAACAACTGTACAGTATGACAGAAAAGAAAAGACAAGTGATGTGTCAGCAATTGGTCTCAATTGGCTAGGATAAGAATATGTTTGGCTCTCCTAACAACTGTATTCCTATCTGATTGCTTGTCTTAGGCTGCTAACTTGCAGAGATATAGCTCTTCTGAGAGATGCATGCCAGTAGAGACAATTACACCACCTCTCCAAATTCCTTGCCCATATTCTTCCTCCAATTAACAAATACCTCATCTATGCATTTCAATTCCTCAATCATCACACCTACACCTATTTCAAGGGTCAATCTGCAGTCATTGCCACTTTGATCCTCATCATTAACTCACCAGCCACCTATGTCCCAATCCACCTCTGTTTTCTTTATGCATGGGCATTCATATGCCTGACCCTAGTGCTAGTACTAGCCAACCCTCATACTATCAAAGCCCTTGTCCAAGCACTCACCATGCAGATGATTATCTTTGGTCTCCCAATCCTTCAGGCCATGCTGCTGGCCAAACTACACTGAGAAACATTGCAGACTCTATCAGTCATCTCTCTTTCATTATTGTCAGGTTCCACTGACCTTGGGGGCTCAGCTGCACTGGGCAAGTCCTTACTAGGTGGGCGTGATCCCCTTGCACTGGTAACGGAACACTTGAAAACGTTCCGGGCACTGATGGTTTGTGCAGATAGTTGGTGGGATGTGATCCGGACCAATCTGGGGAGGTCCAGAGAAGTTGGAGTGCAGGGAAATGAGACAGTCTTGGCGGGGTTCAGGCAGAAGACCATATGGGAGATTCGCGGAAGCAAAGGAGTAGGCGGCTGTGTGATCAATGGGAGTGGAGCCGGGGTTTGATGGGAGATCATTTGGAGTTGATGGAGTCTGGGACCAAGCAAAGAGCGAGGTTCGGACCTGGTGAAGGAGTGTCAGGGTTTGTGATCATAACCGCGGAGTTTGTGAGGTCGTTAAGGTTGATGAAGACTTGGGCACAATGGCCGGACAGAGTCACCAAGACAGCGTCAGACAAAATAGAATGGAGTCGATATGGAACAAGAGTAGATTCAAGTGGAGATACAAAACGATAACGAGAACAATAACGAAATGGAGACGAGACAAGACCAGGAGACTGAGATAAGACCAGGAGACTGAGATAAGACCGGGAGACTGAGAGTAAGGAGAACGAGACACGAAACACGAAACACAAAACATGAGAAGGAAACAATCAGACCATAGGTAACGTTAAGCAATATCAAGACTAGAGTATGAAGAGCTACTCGACAGCTTATATACTGACTACCAGAGAACTTCAGGGTACATTGGCTGCGGCGGCGGGGCTTGGCGGAGCTTGACGGAGTGGGCGGGTGTTGGTTGCAATCGAGGATCAGGCCACGCTGATATGTTGATGGGATCATTGGGGAATGTGGGTCGCCCCAAGGTTGTTGTGATACTCCGGAATAGGTCAGAGGAACCAGGGTGTTGAGTTGATGATGGGTGGCAAAGATCGGAAATAGTGGGGGTGGTTCTCAGGGTTCGGGAGATCCAGGGTAAGTGTCAGTGGCTGTGGGGAAGGCACCGAAGTTGGTCAGGGGGCCGTCGGAGTTAGCCGGGGAGGTGTCGGAGTTAGCCAAAATAGGCGCGGGGCATGGGCGGAAGTTTGGCAGAGTGTCGGGGGTTTTTTGGGGGTTCGGGGGGTTGATGGACGATGTGCAGGGGTTCAGGGGACAGGTCGTGACAATTATGAGCAACCTTTCCACCCTTGCTGGCTCTTTTAACTCACTATGCACAGAGTTGGCTGAGACATGCAACACCTTTTTAAGCATGAATCACCTGACACATTGACAACACCAATTCCACATTGTCAATTCCAGCAATAAAACAAGGAGTCACATTAGACCTTTTTAGAAGCATAGATTGTGACTAGAGAACAGCTTTCAAATGTGTTCAAATATAGCAACTTAGCATTTTTTCATCATTTGTACACATAGCATTGCAAGCACAATCTATAAATGAAGTGGACTTGTAACTCATAACCTCCCTCAGTCAAACCCAATGTCCCACTCTCCCTCAAGAAAATAGAAGCACAATTTGGCGGTGTGTTTCTTAGTGTTTTACATGCAGACCACATGGACCTGTCTGGTACTATCTCAGTTCTGTAGGAGTAATACTCCTTGTGGTGGTGGTGCAGGTGAAGGAGGACAACAGTAGTCAGTAGTGATCTGAGGCAGTAGCATACTCTACATATCTCAGCAGAAGTCAACAGTAATAGACACCCCAAGTCCACAAACTTGATGTTCATGGGTTCAGGTAATGGCATAACATGCCACACTAAGAGACCTCTACAGATCAAACAACATTATAGAGGGTTTCATATATGTTGTGCTGCATTGTGTATTAATCAAGGGTAGGTTAATAATGTAGGGGCCACAGTTCATAAGATTGTGGTAGTGGGCCTGTGGAGAGGGCAGAACAGAGCTGACAACTGTCAAAAACAAACAGAACATTAGTGAACATAATATCATACATTGCCACTCATGTATCCTGTGACTCCACAGTTCAGGTCTCCTGATGGCCTTCAATGCAACTCAGAAGTCCCTCAAGTTCCTCCTGCATGCAGTCATCCTATCCTAATAGTATGGAGAGTGAGCTACAGGTGGCAATAATAATAGCCTGTACATGCATTAGTGAAGAGTGAGGGCACAGAAATGAATGGATCACTGACTGTGATTTCCATCCAGCCACTTTCTTGCTAAGTGTCTTAAAGATTGCAGTGTTTTTGTTTTCAGAAGATGGCAATCAAACTCAGTTCTCTATCATCAAGTATCCTGTGGATGATGATGGTGTCAACAATGCTGGGGCAGTGAGATCAAAAGTCCATATGACATGGCCTGCACTCTTAAAGCAATACAGGAGTTCTGTGAAAATGAGTGCATCCATGGTAAACACCAACATGACAAGAAACAAAATTAGTGCACTTGTTGTGCTCAGCAAGTAGAGGGGTTCCCTTGCCAACTGCATTGAGCCTTCCTGCATGGTGGGCACACCACATCACCATGGGAGGCTTTGGCCTTAAATGCAAGGGGAAAACATGGAAATACAGAGTGCATTGGAGAGATAATGAAGCAAAACAAAATTGCTTCAATAAACAATTCAAATTGTGTCTATTGACATGGCAACAAGATCTTCAACATGGTTGGGCTGGTTCTTTTGCATTTCAAAAGTCTCATTCTATGTTCTACAACTTTCAAACAATTGGAGTAGACACACTTTGGCCCATGGACATATTTGAATAGCAGCTGGTAAGTTGGTCTTTCTTCCTTACTTATTTCTTGAATCAGTAAGATACTAGTAATTGCTCTCATCAGTAAGCAGCAGCCCTATCAAAGGATTTCTAGACAGCACAAACATTGAAGGGTTTTCTGTTATGGCCCTCTATGCAAAAGCTGCTGTCTTACACATCTAATCTCAACAAACTCAAAGTCTCCAATCAAAAATCATATAAAATAAAAACAAGCTGACTCAAAGCTGTTATTGACCAGTTCAAAAGTCACTTTCCTATGGTCAATTGAATGAATGTGGAGGAGGAGGAAGAGGAAGCCACATGAGGGGAGTAGAGCAGGGGAGAGGGATGAGGAAAGACAAAGAAAATGGGAAAAGACAGAGACCAGGGAACTTGAGAGGGCAAGGCACACACTATGGGCAGTTGTGACAATCACATATGCAATACACTGACAAAATATAAGATACAAACTCAAACCTCAACCACTAACTTTCTGATATCACCTCACTCCACCTACCCATGAATACTAGGAGTATTTTGCAATGTCACCAAGTCCATCACACAAGCCACAACAAATCTGCAAGGAAAGCTCTACTACACAACATTAAAGTTTGAGCAGGAGTCATGTTTTTTTTTACTCTTTCCTGTCTACTATACCACATCTTTGATCTTCTACATAGTTTGGACTGATGATAAAAATGATTTAAATGCTAGGAGTGGTGTTTCAACAAGCAAGGTTGCTTGGAAGGGTGGAGTGAAATACTAGTAAAATCTAGGCCACTGGCCTGAACAACCTGTATCACTAAAAGGTGGAAGTTTATCAGACAAGCTTGTCATTCCATGATCAAATCTGCATTTGCACTTGGATTTTTAATCTTCTGCACAGTATATCTTTCACCTGTCCAAGCAAATCTCATGTGATCTTAATTGTCAACTTCATTGGTGAGATTGGATGAAAATATGCCTAAGCTATTGGCAACAACATCCAACATACAATTTGGAGTAATGAAATTATTATCCTCACCATAATATTTAGATTTCCACTATTTTTTCTTCTATGCAAGCAAAATGCAAATCTGCTGCCACCAAAGAGGGTAGTAAAGAGCTAGCATTGTGTTTTTCCTTATGAGCAATTGTTTTTTGACATCTGAAAGCTTGTGATATGTGAAAACACTACTTGATAAGTTGTCTTACTTTGAGACAGTCTTTTTGAGTGCAGTCAAGCTGGAGTGATATGATACATGTGGTCTTGACCTATTAGAATATCCTCACTCAGACAGTGCCTCTGCAATCTCACAGTAAATGCATAAGCATAGTAAATCAAGAGAGGGGATTTAATAATTGGACAAAAGAGAATCTTATTCCTGATGATGGGTTGGAGGATTATTAAGGCCCTTTTTGAATTAAAAATGTTAAACTTTGAACTTTTGTTATGATTCTGTAAAAGCTGTAGGTTTATGATTCCATAAGAGCTCTAGAAAAAAAAATTAATAATTTATTTTTATCAAAATCAGACTATCAAGGCATTTTTTAATTCCAAAAGGGCCCCCTACTCTAATAAGGAATTCATAATTAATTGATGGGAGCCTGATCCACAGGGATTAGTAACCCCTTTTTATAATCAAAAAATAAAAAAAAGGAGTTATTAATCACCAAATTCAGATTCACAACAAAAAAAAGTAAAATTCAATGAGATTCTTCTAAAGATATTAATTATTATTATAGAAAGAATTCAGAATTCAGCCAAGGGATTTCTTTAAGAAGTGGACAAAAAAAAGTCTGAGAAAGAAAAAAAAAATACATAAGAAATAAAAGTTAATGATGACCAGAGGAACCTCCTTCCTTTTTTTAATGGAGGACTACTTCTTACTTTTTTCTAGTCTAGAAGGCCCACTACTTTGTCTACAATCCATCAACATGGAGTGATCTCTTAAAAGAGCCTAGAAGGTGCAACACAACTTTATCAAATTCTTACTCCTAAAAGGGCTGCTCAATGATGA
Organism: Termitomyces sp. 'cryptogamus'; assembly: GCA_020091625.1. Taxonomy (NCBI): domain Eukaryota; kingdom Fungi; phylum Basidiomycota; class Agaricomycetes; order Agaricales; family Lyophyllaceae; genus Termitomyces; species Termitomyces sp. 'cryptogamus'. The sequence continues at coordinate 193,067 of JAGYZC010000005.1, forward strand.
GAAGGTGCTGATCACAAAGAAGGTCAAGAATTTGTTGAGACTCTGAACCCTTGTAAGTGGCATGGGTCATAACATGTATGGTAAATATGGCAGAGGTTTGGGTACATGTATTGAGAAACACCATTGAGGTAATTAGCCTCAACAGCTTTGAAAAGCCATGTTATTCACCAGCTGTTGCTCATCCTCTTGTTGCTTATCCCCTTGTTGCTTATCCCCTTTTTTATTAGCACCAACTCTAGGACCATTATTATTGTCTGCAAGTCCCTCATCATCAGCATCAACATTATCAGCATCAACTCTAGGACCATTATTACCATTGTCTGAAGGTAAGGAAGTTAGTTCTGCCTCTTTGTCACTGCTTGGGATGGTTTTTGGATAAGTCTGTTGGTCTTGGAATGCAGCTGTTGACACCATGCACAGGCTATATTCTGCATTTCCAATAGTCAATTGGTTCTGCAGGGCTGCAGGGCTCATATCAACATCAGCAGAGTCTGCATTGGCCTGCTGATTCTTGAAAGCAGTTTGATTGCTATCAGTCTGCCAGTGCCCTGCATGGGCCATACAAATGTCACTGCCTGCAACAGCTTTTGGATTGGTTTGGTGGTCCTAGGAAGCAGTTGCCAAGGCCATGCCATTTATCTGCAGGACAGATTTTGCATTGCCAGAAGCCTGCAAGGCAGCTGCAGGGCTCATGTTAACATTACTGCCTCCAGCCAAGTCTGCATTGTTTATAGCATCAGCATTAATATGGGCAGTTGTTAATGGCCAGAGGCATAGAGATTTTAGTATTTGCTTGAGAGAATTGGACATATGAGTTATAGCCATGCCAATGTATCGATTTCAAAGTCCTTACCTGAAGGAGACAGCCATTTCTCAACACCATCAACATTTCTGGATGTGATTCAAAAGGCACATATATAAATCATGTCCTGATGCAATACTCCATAATGCTTTAAGCCTGACATTCTGCCTTGACTACACATTGTGGTTTGTGCCATGTGCTTGGGTACCACCAGAACTTAGGAACAATTAGATATTTAATCCAAAAACTTCAAGAGCATACAACACCACTCCCACCTGTTCCAATACAAACCTACTAGAGTATACTTGTAGACATTTTGGATAGAAGAGATAAAGAGGTGAGACCATGAGGGGAACATACAACGGTCCTCTCAATGATTGTGTAGTTTTAAAACCACTCAACTTCCAAAGTTGTATCTCTTACTTATTAGTAGCATCCCTACTGCATGATCAATCAACAGTAGTAATTCCAAGGGGTGTAACTTATTCATGCAGCCAACCTTGGTGGAGCTGTTTGATAGTGTGAGAAAAGTTGGTATAACCTTGGCAGTTGAACACATGATAGTTTAATGGTTGGAGACTAGGAAACACTCTCCTTCTTACCTCTAACAGGAATGCAAGATGGAAAGCTGCCATTGTGAAATTAATCCTCAGGGTGAGGGATTTCTTTCTAATCTCTTTCTGGTAAACAGATGCAAACAATGATCTTACAGACACTTGACTCAGTTCATTGATTGATTGATTGACCAGTTTTTATCTGTTTCAAGACCTATTTTATACATGAGACTCCCTCTTGACCATAGTGTCCTAGGTCCTTCAGTATGTAATGAAGGGTGGTAATTATGGACACTCCGGCTAGTTCTCTGGCCTGATCCCTTTTCAGCTGATGCCGGTTATGCCTCATAGCCACTTTACTACAATTTGACTTTTGTCGGAGTTCATACTACTTCCCACCTCTAAATCCCACCACCATCTGCCACTAATGTGCCGTCCCAATTTCTAAACCCAGCTGTACTCGGCAGGGCTTACTGTGTGCATGCTGGTATTGTCCCATATAGGTCGCTCAGCCAGCTCATAGCCTCCCACTCCCACGCACCCAGCAAGGGTCTCATGACTAAACCCCTCCCCACGCCCAGATGCTACTTTTGGAAGATTGATTCCAAGATCCAGAACCCGCGATGGAATGGTCAGTGGGCTACCAAGTGACAGACATGCTGCACCTTTCGGCTAGGCACCCAATCAAACCGGCAACCGCAGCATTACCTCACTGAACCATCCGATGGACCACACAGTGTGTCGGCAGCCTGACCAAACTATTGACTCCTATCCTTGCACCTACCTGTGCCATGACCCGCTTGGTCAGCAAAGACCTAGGCCCTCTCCCAAATCCGTCGCACTGAGGAAACTTTCTTTTTTTCTGATCTGTCACAAGCGTGGTGGTCACCATGCCTCATTGAACCACGTGCTGATTGGTTGGTCCCAGTTGGCCTGCACTACAAAGCCTCATTAATCAACATGTGCGGGCAGTGGCTTTCCGGCGGCGTTGAAATAACCCACGTGGTGTCTAAGGTGTTTTCCACACAGGCGCACTCAGCCAGAGTCGAAACCCTGACCTTGCACTTGCAGATCATGTGACCTGCTTTGGGACGCGATGGTGCCAGCTGAGCCACCGTGCCCCCCCTTGACTCAGTTCAGTCTCCCTTAAAGTCTGTCCAAAATTAGAAAACTATGATGACAGCCAATGTTGAGTTTCTTGCATGAAGGTTTTCAAATCATGGAGGTGATGAGTGACTGTGGGGGTTCAAAGTTACTTTCTATACCATAACTTAGTCAAATGGTATATCAAAGCTCACAAGCAAAGAGGAGATTGGACATTCACATTCCATATAATTCCTCTTTTCCATGTAATCAGTACCTCCCTTGAGCATATATATGTTGAGTACATAGTAATGAACCAGTTTAAGAACTGCATGATTGTTGACCTCAGCTTGGGTCAATACTGCTTTGCACTCACCACTCTGGTTGCTAAAAGGTCTGTTGCTGAAAGGGTGTGGGCATTAACCTATCAATCAACAATTTGTGCCTAGTTCCAATTCAGCTGAGTTCAAGTTCTAATTAGAGTGTATTTGACAAGGGAAAGTTGGGGACAGGGTACAGAATTTGCCACTGCTGGGATACTATGCATGAGTTGACATCAGGCTTGTGAACAACAATGAACTCTGTCACAGGAAGCCCAGGAACTTAAAAGAGAGAGAAAGAGAGAAGGAGTTAAAGCCAAGAGAACTAGCAGACAAAATTTGATTCATATTTCTTCTGATGGAAGAAGCAGCTGCAGTAGAGAATTACAGAATTGAATGGGAAGTTACAATAATCAAAAGTTTTGTACAAAAATCCATTTGATGACCATATAAATTAAGAGGAGAGGGCCAAGAAAGCAGAAGAATTAGAAAGATGGAGCTTAACCCCTTCCTCATGACCAGAGGATACATATTCCAGTGAGTGAACAAACTAGTGAAAAACTGTGTGTTGTTTCAGTACTCACCTTTGACACAGATAAAGCCCTGTACAACACTCACCTTTCACCCAGTCTGCCTCCCACCTCTTCTCAGCCACATGGACACTGTCAACAATGCTAATTCAACACTCACAATGCAGCACCTCCCAGCCATATAAATACTGTCAATGGTGGCCTATTTAGTACCCACAATCCAGCAACCTCTAGCTACACAAATACTATCAACAAAGGCCTATTCAACTCTTGTGTTTCACACAGACCAGTTGACTACCACAGTCTCAGCAGCCTGTGGTTCAATGTCAATGAGGAATTCAAGAATCCCAGACCATGTGGATGTCCTCTATGATGGCCTCTTTAACTCTACTAGGATTATAATTGCAATGTGTACCATGGGAGTTCAGTTCCCTTTGAGCATACATAATAATCTACTGGCTACTTCATTATTTCCTTTGATGCCTTTTGTCCTTCTTTGACATGCTCAGCTTGTCCCCACAGTTGAGTACCAGAGTGGATTTTGGAGGGCACCCACCATGTCAGTTAGCAAGTGAGATGCTAGACAAACCACCAATGAAACATGTAGAGGCAGCAGATGACCATCTGTGGGGAATGAGCATAGGCTGAATATCGGCACAGTGGGCTTTCACCCAGTGTACCACCTTCTCCAAGAGTCTTTGTAGGGAGGGATGATCTTGTGTGAAACACTATGTCATCTCTACTAGAGTGTCACCACATTGCTCTTATTAGTCCTGGTGGTATCAGAAAGAGTAGCATCACACAGGCTGTCATTAACAGCAAATTACTTGCTTTAACATTCCAAGATAGAAGGCTCTGAGGGGTTTTTATTGTTCAAGTTGATCACTGTATTGAGACTTGAATGGTTGGCTTTTTATGCTGATGTAAAATTCTCATGATTCAGCAAAATATGGTCAAAGGGTAGCCTAAATGCCTTCCAAGGTTATCTCAAGGCTTTGCCTATCCTTTGAGAAGAATGTGACTCAAGCAGTATTGCTGAATTGCACTTTACTGCAGGACTTCATGAACTCTACAACAGCCATCCAGATGGTGCAAAAGCATGTTTTGAGGAGATGCACGCAAACATTGATAAATATGGGCCTGCATGGGTGATGGGGTCATTCAGGCAATATAGTCAGTTTGATATATTACAAGCCTATAATTATAATCAAGCCACAATGTATTATAGCCTGTGGCTTACAAGCAACTAAGAATTCTGTAAGGGCAACCTCTGGGAGCAGCAGCTCAATCACACAGCTGACAGAGGGGGATCCAAAGTATATTAGCAAGGTAGTCAATGATACAAATGGTAACTAATCACCTAGCAGAAGGAAATCTCAAGAGAACAAGTTGAAGGATCCCCACTGCTTGGTGCAGTGCATCAGCAGGTGGTGGAGGCATGGAAACAACTGTACAGAAGGCCAGAGCCAGCCCTAACCCTAGGGAGGTGCTTGACAATAACCATAGGAAGTTCCAAGGGTCTCTGGAGAGCTCTGGGGATCTGGAATGAGTGGCAGAGATTGCTGCACAGGTCAGCAATGGAAGTTGGAGGTTGGAAATGGAAGTCCCCTGACATCACCCCCCCTCTAGTGTGCAGCATCTCAATGTGCAGGGTAGAAGAAATTCTGGATTGCCTGATCCACTGGTGAAATTGGGTAGATCCCTCAAATGGCATCTGGGTGCCTCTGGTAGAACTCCCTAATCAGCCCTGGCACATGCATGTTCTCCTGCAGTTCTCAGGAGATGTCCTTGATTCCATAGCCTTTCTACTTCACCTTGTATTGTAGCCATTGTTGGAACAGATGACTACTTAGGATCTCCTCCACCTCATACTCCTCATTGTCATTGACTACCACAGGTGGTGGGGGTGCCAGGCATCACCCTGGAATGGGGTCCTTTGGGGCTGGAGTTAGCTTGACCAGGTTAAACACTGGGTGGAGCTGGTGCATCCCTGCAGGAAGCTGGAGTCAATAGGCCAGTGGCCTGACCTGCTGTTCTACTGTGAAAGGTCCTGATTGGCAGTGTGAGAGCCTTTTTGATGGTTACATGGTTGTAATGTCAGAGGCATCCAGGTAGACTCAATTCCTGGGCGGGTACTTGGGTGCCAGAGCTCTTCCACAATTGTAATATCATGCCATGTTGTCCTTTGCCTTTGCCAGGGCCACCTGGGCTTCCTCCTGTGATCTCTTCATCTGGTCCACAAACTTGTTCACTGCTTCATTCTCTGATGGCTGGGCCTAGGGTTTGAATCCCATGCATGGGTGACATTCAGTGTCCAATTTCAGAGGCTTTTAATATATCAGGCCATCCTCTAACTTAGAAGCCTGAATATATTGCACTTTGCTTTTGGTAAGAGGTAAGTAATATATGATTCTGCCAATGTTTGGTGGTCCATTGGGCTGGCAGAAGTGTCTGACCAACAAGGTGATCATGGAGAATCCAGGGCTTTGTATGCATGGTTGCTTGAATTGGTACAAGCCATGCCAGGCTAATAAACAGAGGATGTGGATGAGTTGACAGCTCTTCATGCTGGGTACTTGGCATTGGAAAGCAATGTCAAATGAGCTCAGAAGATGATAATTCTGCCAGTCACAAATGCCACTAAGAATCTGTCTGCAGGCATTGTAAACTGCAAGTACTTGGCCAGGATAATTGAGCTGACTGGTGAAAACTCCAATAAAGCTGAAGATACTTCCATGATATGATTGAGAGCTGCACATCACTTGCAGAATTTCTCTATCATGCTCACTCCCATAGGGCAATGGCAAAATCTTTGTAGTAAAAGGAGACTTGGTAGCCACCAGGAAACATTTCAAGATTACTGATAATTTGTGCAAGACCATGGGTATCCCAAGGAAGGGCCTGTATTCTGGTCCTATGTGTTATATTCCTAGTAAAACACTTGATGAATGGAGGATTTATCAAAAGGGTCATGCAATGTTCAATGAAGCCTAGTTAATATAATTGAACACATCGAATTGAGCCTTGATGTACAATCATTACATCTGGTATTCTGTAAAGCAATCATTATGTGCTGGCAGCTCTTTAAAAGCACAGAGAGTCCTGATTTGGCAGATCAGAGGAACTCAGATAATGACTCTCAAGCTCAGGAAAATCCAAACTAGTCATCCAAAGCAGTTACATTTTCAAGGGTAGAAGTCACATAGGCACCAACTTGCCATGATGTGGCTCAAAATGATAAGGGGACCCTGTTCAGCGCTTCAAACATATGTCATGGCCTTAGTTGATTACAGTATCTGATTGTAATTTCTTTTAATGAGAAGATCAAGACTTCAAGCTTCAAGCCAAATTATGAAAATAACCAAATCTATTACTCAGTTGTAATCTGAACAATATCTGATGCTGTCTTAAAACTAATGAAATGGTATGTAGTGATGTGATAGGCTTGGCTTGGGCCTTAGGCCAGCCATTCTGATGTTTGTGAGGTACAGTAATTGTGCTTTGTTTGGAGATTGCTTTTTTGCCTTATGGTACTAAAAAGCTATCTAATGATTGAAATTCAGGCAACATGTGTACTAGTAAATTGGCTGGGATCTCTCAGGATTGCTCACTCAGCCACTTTGCTCACAGGAGACACACTCCAGCCCCATATACACTCTTGATTGACACCAAACATCAAATGAGGTAATGGCTGCCAGATGGCAATTCTTTGTATGTATTTTTCAGCACGGTAAAATCAAATAGATGCTGTCAGGTTCCGCTGACAACGGGGGCTCAGTACACTGGCGAGTCCTTACTAGGCGGACGCGATGTCCTGCGCTTATAACCAGGCATCCAGAGTTGGAGCGGAGGTGGGGAAAGCTTGCAAGGGGCCCCTAGGGAGAGCGGCCTGAGTAAGTCCTGAGTGATTCGGAGGGGTCTAAGACCGGAGGTACTGGTCATTGACCCAGGGCGGGTGTCAGGGCTAGTTAGTGGGCGCACAAGTAGATTGCGGGGTAGGCAGAGGCTTCTCGGTTGATGGGGGTGGGGTCGGAGCTGGACAGGGGATTACCGGGGCTTGGTGGGTTCCGGGGCCGAGTGGGTAGCGAGGTCTGGAGTTGTCGTTAAGAATGTTCGGGTCGTGGCGCGTGCGCAGAGTTCGTACTGACGTAGGGAGCAAGGGAACTTCAGAGGAACAAAGGAAATATGTACAGTCGAGACAAGACAGAGACAAGACAAGACTGAGAAAAGATAGATTCAAAGCCTAGAAACAGAAATAGAGACGAGACGAGAGACAAAACATAGGAAACTGGTAAATGTAATATCAAGACTAAAGTTTGAGGGGTTATTCTATGACTTATATACCGACTACTGGGTGCCTCCTGAGGGCGGCGGATATGATGGCGGGGGTCGACGGAGCTGTGCAGAGTTGACGGGTGTTGAGTACAATCCAAGGTCGGGCCGCGGCGGTATTCTGATGGGATCAGTTGGGGGCGTGGCCGCTCCGGGGATGTCGTGACACTCCAGGACAGGTCAGGTGAACTAGGGTAGGGGGTCAGGGACGTATGATGTGGCCAGGAACGGTGGGGGAAGGTTTCAGGGGGGTGTTGATGGCTACGGAGAGGGAGTTGCCATCGGGGTTTGCCGGAGAAGCGTCAGAGTTGTCCAGTGTGGGCGCAAAAGTGTGGGCGGGGTTCAGGGGAGTTAGATGGGAAATCGGGAGGGGTTGGGAGCAGTGTCTAGGGAGCTAGGGAGCGGGTCGTGACATCACCCCCCCTTCAGCATCGAGACCCTCGAGACACGGGGAGTGAGTCGGGGATCAGTAGGGTGTGGGAATCAAAGTTGATCAATATTGATCAAACCGCAGCGAGCGGCGGCGGCGTGGGGAAGGAAGTCAAGGTGCGGCCGCCGTTTGTCAGGGGCCCCTTCTTAAGTTATTAAAAGGGGTGGACGCACCCGGGAGTCCGCCAGCTTGTTGCAATGTCTTCTTCAGCTTATTCTCCCACAGCATCTAGGTCGCCGTCCCCGCCTTCCCAGCCGTCGTCCTCCAAAGATTCAGAGGGTCGCCGAGATCGCCATTGGGTCGAGGCGATGTACTGTAGTCGTGAGTGCGGTCCGTTCCATGTACCCCAGAACACTGATTGTCCCTTCGCAGAGTTGTCCGTAGCCATGGCTGGTCCCTCGGGGCCACTGTCTGGTGCGGACGCAACGCAGCCCCCGGCGGGCATGGTCACTTCTACGCGTTCCAAGTCTGGCATTTGCCCGGGGGTGGTCCGGCTTGTCCCAGAGGGTTCGAGGGTGGTACAGGCGGAGGTGATGCCGGAGCAGTTTGCCGAGGCGGTGGGTCGGGCGAGGGGTCCCCCCACCCTCAAGTGGTGTCAGGCGGCGGCCCCGGTGAGTGGCCACTCAGCTTCATGTTTCCCGGACCAACATGCCCCTGCAGTGTGCGTCTTGTACCCGACGAGGGGAGCAGTGTGAGTTTGAGGAACCTGCATCGGGGGTATGGCAGGACACGTCGGTGTGCCTTCCGTGCCGTTCACGGCACGAGAAGTGCTCCGTCACCCTGAGTTGGCGGGCCATTTGCGTCGTGGCGGAGCAAGGGTGGGATCAAGGTTGGGTTGCAGCGCAGCTGGAGGAAGGGCGGAAGGGCAGGGTGTCGGGGAGGGGCTCCGGGGCTGGGGAACGGGAACGGGTTGGCGCACCTGTCATGAAGGTGGGCCCCCCACAGGGTGGGCGGAGGGAGGGGGCCCCTTCCATGCAGGAGAAAGAGAAATGGAGAGTGTCCCCTTCACCCGAGGCGGGTCCCAGTAAGCGGGCACGGGGCGAGCAGGTAATGGGGGGCCCCCCTGGTTCCGCGGTGTACTCCCCTACATCCGGAGCCCCCGTTGAGCAGTCCGCGGATAGGTTGTGGTTGGTTGTAGAGGCCTATCTGCAGCGTCGGATAGAGGGCTTGGAACGGTTGTTGGTCGCACGCGAGGAGGAGATTCAGGGGGTATGGGAGGAGAGGGACGGGGCTCGATGGGAGTTGGACGGGGTTCAGAGGGAACGGGACCTGGTGCGGAAAGACAAGAACGTTGCCGTCGGGACTGCTGTGGAGCGATTATCTCGTCTGCAGGAGTTGGAGGTGCGGATGGTGCATTTGCAGGCGCGGGCAGAGGCGGCGGAGGTGGCGACGCAGCAGGCAGGAGGCTCAGGGGTGCGGGAGACCCAGCAGGGTTCCAGCGCTGAGGAAGTCCGGGTGGCGGTGGAGAGGGCGTGGTGGCAGGAAGAATGGCTCGCCAATGAGGCGGCCTCGGGCTGGCAAGGAGTGCTTCGTGAGTGGTTTCCCCGCTTTCTTCTCCTAAGCGCTGATTCAGGCTCCACAGACTGGGCCCAGGAGCATCGCATCCTTCTCGACGGAGCGTCGGCAGCACTGGGGTCCATCCATGATGGGTTGGCAAGGATGCCTGGGGACCTTCCGCTGGAGTTGGGTCAAGGGGTTATGCAGATGGGGCGTCTGTTGGCAGGGCATCAGCAGAGGGCGATGGCAGACCCCAGGGCGTGGTGGGAGATAGCGACGGACGTGGGGGAACTGCTCCCCAGGCAATCCAAGGTTCTGGCGGCAGTAGTGGCGCAGTTGGAGGTGTTCATGGTGGGAAGGGTAGCGGGGTTAGGGTTGGAGGAGGAGGGAGAGTGAGGGGAATTCGGACCCCGTCGTTGACTTGTTCCCTGCCCCTTTCTTGTTTGAGTATATACCTGTACACTGCTTGTTCCTATACAGTCTTTGGTCCTTCTGCTGAGTGTGGGGAGTTTCAGATAGAGCGAGGAGAGGAGTAAGTGGAAACACATAGGAGAGTATTGGTGGGAGTTGAATCCCTGGTGAACCCAGAGGCAGGGGTTACGCCCACTATTGCCATCTGTGTTGGGTCAGTCCCAGGGGTTCCGGGGCTTGGCGGGATTCCATTGGTGGAAGTCCTGGAGTTCGTCGGGGGCTCTGTTGAGGTTCTTTTGGGGTTCCCACGTATCGTCCTCAGGTCCGTAGCCCTTCCAGCAGACCAAGTACTGGAGTCAGCCGCCAACTACCTGGGAGTCGAGGATCTCGTCGACCTCATAGTGATACTCATCCTCGACTTCGACGGGGAGCGGTCGGCTGGGGCGTTGGCCGGGGAAGGGGTCTGGAGCATGCCTTTCAAGGAATCGAACGTGGAACACAGGGTGGAGGCCCTTCAGGCCCGGAGGCAGGTCGAGCTTGTAAGCGTGGGTGGAGACCTTCCGGAGGATCTTGAATGGGCCGAGGCATTTGTGGTTGAGTTTGATAGAAGGCCTCCAGGTCTTAAGATTTCGTCAGTCGAGCCAGACCAAGGTGCCGGGAGGCCAGTCGGGGGTCGGCTTGCGACGGGCGTCGGCGTGCTTGGAGTAGGCTTGGTTGGCGGTGTCGATCTCGTCCTGGAGGAATTGGTGGAGGGATCGGAGGTCCTCGGTGACTTTGTGGGCAACATGGGAGGGGATGTCCTTGAGGGACAGCGTGAGTCGTGGATTGTAGCCCTTGTTGGCGTAAAAGGGGGAAACTCGGGTGGCGGAGTGAGGCATGTTGTTGTAGGTGAATTCGGCGAGGGGAAGCTCCGTGCACCAGTTGTTCTGTAAATAGTTAACGTAGAGGCGAAGATACTGTTCTAATGTCTGGTTTATGCGCTCGGTTTGCCCGTCGGTTTCCGGGTGGTAGGCGGTAGAGAGGCTGGTCTTGATCTCGAGCGCCTTGCACAGTGATTGCCAGAAACGAGATACAAATAGGGGTCCACGGTCTGAGACGATGTTGTCGGGAAGTCCATGTTTGGAGAATACGTGTTCTAGAAACAGTTTGGCAAAATCCGGAGCAGTGTCAGTGGTGTGGCAGGGAATAAAGAGGGCTTGCTTGGTAAGGCGGCAGACAACGACGAGGATTGCATCGAAACCTTTGGAGTTGGGGAGTTCGACGATATGATCCATCGATATTGAAGACCAGGGGCGGCGGCCAGCGGGGAGGGGTTTCAGTAATCCGTGGGGGTGATGGCGGGGGACTTTGGCCCGTAGGCAGGGTTCGCAGGCCCTTACGTATCGCGTGACGTCCTTCTTCATTCCTGGCCAAAAATAAGTCCGGGAGATGAGTTGAAGGGTCTTACGAATTCCTGGGTGCCCCCGGAGTTTGTGATCGTGGTGCTGCCGGAGTATGTTGAGGCGAATGGACTTGTGGTCCGGGGTGTAGATTCATCCACTCCGGAGCAGCAGGCGGTGGTCCGGGGATAGCGAAAAGGGGTTGTCTACGCTCGACTTGTCGGGGTTGTTGTGGGGGTCGTGCTGGTTGAAGAAGGGGTCTGGGGGTGAATTCCTGATTTGCTGGAGGATTCCTTCTTCATTTAAAATCAGCACGGCATGTAGATGTTCAGGTGGGATTACCACTTGATGGTTGAATGCATTTCGTTTGGTTTCGAACGATTTCTTCGGATACACGTCGGGTCTCCGAGTGAGGGCATTGGGCTTTGCGCCGAGTCACCCGGGGCAGTAGTGAATGGTAAAATCGTACTCTGAAAGGGTTTTGGACCATTGAGCCTGGCAGCAGCTGAGCTGTTTCGTGGTCGTGAAATATTGCAGGTTGTTGTGATCGGAGTAGACTTGGATGCGGTGCAGGGACTCTTCGAGGTAGGCCCGCCACTGACGAAAGGCTTCAATGATCGCGAGGAGTTCCTTGTTGTAACTGTTGTAGTTGAGTTCTGCTGGGATCATTGATCGGGTGTAGAAGGCGACGGGGCAGAGATCCTTGCCCTGCGAGTTCGACTGGGAGAGTATCCCGGTGATAGCATAGTCGGAGGCGTCACATTCGAGCACGATCGGTAGGGAGGGGTCAAAATGGTGGAGGACCGGAGCGGAGGTGAAGGCCTTCTTCAGGAGGAGGAATATGCCCTGGCACTTGCTGTTCCAATCCCAAGGGGTGTCCTTCCTTGTGAGCCGGTTGAGGGGTTTGGTGATTCCGGAGTAGTTGTCGATGAAGCGGCAATAGAAGTTAGCAAACCCCAAGAATGACTGTACCTCCTTGACGTTCCGCGGGGAGGGCCAGTTGAGTATCACGTCGACCTTGGCGGGGTCCATGCGCACACCGTCAGGGGTGACAATGACCCCGAGATATTCGACTTCCGCTGTGTGGAATGAGCACTTTTCGGGTTTAGCATGAAGGTGATACTCTCGGAGTCGTTCCAGGACACGGCAGACGTGCTCCAAATGCTCCGCCGGTGAATTCAAGTAGATCAGGATATCGTCCAAATATACGATGACAAAGACGTCATTCATGTCGTGGAAGATGTTGTTCATGAAGTACTGGAAGGTGGCGGGGAAGTTAGTCATTCCAAAGGGCATTACGAGATACTCAAAGAGGCCATAGCGGGTGCAAAAGGCGGTCTTCCATTCATGCCCCGGGGTGATCCAGACGTTGTTGTAGCCGGAACGAAGGTCGATTTTCGTGTAAATCTTGGCGCTGCGGAGGCGATCAACAAGGTCTCCGATTAAGGGGAGGGGGTACTGGTTCTTCTTGGTGACTTTGTTGAGTCCCCGATAATCCACACAGAGTCGGAGGGATCCGTCTTTTTTCTTGGCAAACAGAACTGGAGCGCCAGCCGCGGAGATTGAGGGACATATGAAACCTTTGCCGAGCATGTCGTCGAGGTATTCCTTCAGGGCCCGGAGCTCGATTTCGGACATGTTGTAGATCTTGCCAAATGGGGGTGAGGTGCCTTCTTCAAGGTCGATCTGGTGGTCATAGGAGCAGTGTGAAGGGAGTTCCTTGGCACTTCCTTCGGAGAACACGTCAGCAAACTTATGATACTCCGGGGGAACTACTTCGGATAGGATCTGTTCCTCCGTCTTCTTTTCTGGCATGGTAGTCCCTGCGCGGAGGTATTCCTCCGGTAGGGCTGGCGTGACTTGCAACTGGAAGGCGGGGGTGCCTTCTCGTAGGAGGCATGTGAAGGGGATGGCGCTGATGATTTTAATGTCGAGGTTTCCGGAGTCGACGGGGTTGGGTCCCGTAGGTGTAGCAGTCGGATCCGGGGTGGCGTTGGGGTCCGGGACAGGCTGGAAGCGGAGGTGGATGGCGGCTGCTAAGCTTGCTTCGGGGCCGGGGAATTGCATGGTGAGGTTCTTCCAGTTGATGTTGGGGTTGACGTCTCGCAGCCACAGGAGTCTGAGCATGATCGGGGTCGACGGGGGTAGTTGGGTGACGAGGAGTCGGGCCTGGAACTGCAGGTCATTATCAAGGGTGAGGGTGTTGTCGTGGTACTGCGTGATTCTTGTCGTGGCAGGGCTCCTGTCGAAGAGTTGGAGCTCGAGGAGTTTGTTGAGGTCGTTGCGTCGGAGGTCGAGTTGGTTGCTGAAAAACACACTAGAGGCGCCGCTGTCTACGAGGGTGGGAAGTACCTTGAGCGAGCTGCCAAGTCGGACATAGATGACGAACGATCGTGCAGACCTAGAGCGAAGTTGTGGCGGGGTCCGGGGTTGGTTGATCATGGTCTTGGAGCTCTGGGAGGGGGGTGAGACATGGAAGGGTACCAGTCCGGAGTCGGTGGGGTTGTCCCGGTCGAGGCGTAGGGTGAGACTGGGCCAATCGACGCGGGGATTGGTGGAGTGGAGCCATGAGAACCCTAAGATGACAGGGGCGGAGGGGTGTAATTTTGTGATGAGTAGTCGGAGTTCTTGCTGTTGTCCATCGGCAAAGGTCAGGGTCGTTTCTAGGCAATGAGTGATGTCTCCCACTGGGGTAGAGTCTCCGTCAAAGAGTTTGAGGGGGATCGGGGTGGGAAGGCGGCGGAGGGGTTGTGGGGCGAGCGCTGCCAGGGATTCGTCAACAAAGTTATTGGTGGCGCTGCTGTCGACTAGTGTGGGGACGGGTTTGTCGGTGAAGGGGAGAGTGGTGCGGAAGAGGAGATTTGTGGAGGAGTGGGAGGGGAGGTGTGCTGGGGGGTTGTCCGGGGCGAGCATCATTGCGCAGAGGAGTGTGGCTGGGGTGGAGAAGATGTCAGGATGTGGTCCGCGGTCTAGTGCGTCTTCCAGACCTAAACCACCGACTCGTTTTCCGTGAACTGGTAGTTACAGTCTTCTCCGTCGATCGTCCACACGGCGTGTCCCATCACCTGTCGTTTAGGGCAACTGCAAATAAAATGTCCCTGCTCACCACATAGGATGCACGCGCCCTCCTTCTGTTGTTTCTCCTGCGTTTCCTCTGGCATGTCGATCCACTGGCTGTCCTGGATCCTGTTTGCACATAGGGCTTCCTGATTGTTGGCGGGGGCCAGGATGTCATTGCGATCATCGGGGTTGGTATCCAGGGGTACTGGGGTGTCATGGAGGTCAGCGGCGTTGAGCTGGGCGGGTGGTCGCTGCCCTGGGGGTTGGTTAGTGTTGGGGACTCCTCGGCCCGGGGGGAAGCAGGGTGCGGGGTTAACAGGGTTAGCGGGGATTGAGGATCAGATGCCATTGGTTGCTCCAGCCTGCCAGTTGGTGTTACCGGAGGTGTTCCACAAGGTCCAGGGCACTGTGTTTTCGCTGCGGTCTTCCCAATAATGTTGGTCAACCTGGGTAACGAGCGCCTTGTACCCGTCGTAGGTGGTTTGTTTGGGCGTGAGGCGAAGGATGTCCTTGATCCGTTGGGGCAGGGCACGACGGAGGGCGAACTGGAGGGCATTGTAATTCCAGCCGGTTTTGTAGGCCTCTCGTTCAAATCGTACGATGAAAGTCGTGAAGCGTTCATTGTTGTGCATTTGGAGGTTGAAGAGATTTTCCTCCGCCTCTGCTACGGTGTCAAAGACGCCAAACTTACTCGAGAACTCTTGAGTGAAAGTGAGCCAATGGGAGAGTACGGGATTGTTTGGGTCGAACCGGAGTAGCACGGTGTAGTGGTCGAAGGCGATGCCCTGTAAGTATGATGCGGTGAAGGCCACTCGTGAGCTCTCAAGCTGAAAGGTGATGGGCTTAGCTTGAAACATAGTTAAACACTGGGTCAGGAAGATTTGCCACTTCTGAGGGTCGCGGCTGGTGAAGGGTTCGGGCTTCTGGATATCGAGCTTTCCTTCCCAGGCCAGTGCGTCGCGGGTATTGTCCTGCAAATTTTGAGTTCAAGGTGGGGGTCCGGCGTTGTAGTAGTAGTAGTAGTTATTTCCGTTTCCACGCTGGGGGGGAAAGCTGTCCATCGCCGGGCCCCATCCTCCCGGGGGTCCGCCATTGGGTGGTCCCCCACCAGGGTTTTGACCTACACTCCCTGGGGCGGGTCCTGGGGCCCATCGAGGGGGAGGGGGTCCTCCGGGGTTCGGGGGTCCGAAATAGTTGACGTCGGTGGGGGGGTTAGGCATCGGGGCGGGCAGGGGACGAGAGGGGTTGACGGAAAGAGGGGGTCGGGGCGCCCCGGGGCCCATGGGCCCATGGGCTGTTGCGGGGGAACTGGGGCGTTGGGACGGGGCGGAGGGGCGCGGAGATCGAAGTGGGGGGGTTAGTCTCGTTGGGGCCCATTGCGCGGGGGGTGTTCGTCGGCGGGGTTGCCCGGCTCATCGATATAGGAGAGGGTCCTGTTGTTGTCATCGACGCGTAAGGGCGGTTGTTGGGAGCGGAGTTCGGGGATGGCGGGTTGGTCCCAGGTTCGGAAGGCGCTGGGCACCGAGCTGGCCCGGGGCCAGGCAGAGAGGGCCAGGGTGTGGGCAGCGGGTTGGTCGAACAACCCCCCCGTGGGGTTGAGGTTCCTCAAGATGCTGGAGGCTGCGTTGAGTTCTTCCTGCTGACAGGGAACGGAAGATGGGGCTTTGTTTTGTGTCCCGACGGGTTCCTTGCGTTGCACGTGGAAGGAGCAGGCGGGATCCAGAGGGTCTTCGAAGGGGCATGGGTTCGGGCTAGTGTGGATTTCTTTGACCAAGGCGCGGAGCTCGTTCCGTAAGTTGTCGTCGAGGCCCAGGGTGCCTTGCGTATTCTCCGGGAGGTTCCCTTGTAGGTAGCGTTCGTGGAAGTTGAGGAGTCGATCCGCCCAGACCTCCGGGGTTGTGGAGGCGTCGGGGTAGCCTAGGTTGGTGAGGAGGGTGCGGGTACGCCTTGCGAGTTCTGCAGGGGACAGGCAGAGGAAGCGGAGGACTTCATCGTGTTGCTGGGTGTAGGCTTCGATCCTTTGCTGCCTAGGAGAAGGAGGGGTTTGAGCAGCGAATGGTGGGCGGGGGGGGGGGGGAATAGTTATCCGTGGCCTCCGGAGGGACTGGGGCTGCAGCAGGGATTGGGTACGCATAGTAATGGGCGGGGGGGAGGTAGGCGGGGTTGGGGGGTGCTGCGGAGTATCCTCCGGGGTTGATATGGGGGTTGTTGCCATCGGCGTGGAATGTGGGAGGGCGGCGCCAGCCCGGGGGTATTCCCTGGCTGATGGAGGGGGCGTAGAACGCCTGGTTGGGGTCAGGGGTCCAATGACGGGGCACGTATTGGTCCGCAAAGGGACCCGGGTAGAATGGGGCGTAGGAATTTTCCAGTATGGGCTGGCCGTAGGTGTTGGTTGGGTAACCGACGGGGTTGTACGCGGGGTTAAATGCAGACATCGAGAACGGGGTAGGGGGGAGTCTTGATATTATGTCAGGTTCCGCTGACAATGGGGGCTCAGTACACTGGCGAGTCCTTACTAGGCGGATGCGATGTCCTGCGCTTATAACCAGGCGTCTGGAGTTGGAGCGGAGGTGGGGAAAGCTTGCGAGGGGCCCCTAGGGAGAGCGGCCCGAGTAAGTCCTGAGTGATTCGGAGGGGTCTAAGACCGGAGGTACTGGTCATTGACCCAGGGCGGGTGTCAGGGCTAGTTAGTGGGCGCACAAGTAGATTGCGGGGTAGGCGGAGGCTTCTCGGTTGATGGGGGCGGGGTCGGAGCTGGACAGGGGATTACCGGGGCTTGGTGGGTTCCGGGGCCAAGTGGGTAGCGAGGTCTGGAGTTGTTGTTAAGAATGTTCGGGTCGTGGCGCGTGTGCAGAGTTTGTACTGACGTAGGGAGCAAGGGAACTTCAGAGGAACAAAGGAAATATGTACAGTCGAGACGAGACAGAGACAAGACAAGACTGAGAAAAGATAGATTCAAAGCCTAGAAACAGAAATAGAGACGAGACGAGAGACAAAACATAGGAAACTGGTAAATGTAATATCAAGACTAAAGTTTGAGGGGTTATTCTATGACTTATATACCGACTACTGGGTGCCTCCTGAGGGCGGCGGATATGATGGTGGGGGTCGACGGAGCTGTGCAGAGTTGATGGGTGTTGGGTACAATCCAAGGTCGGGCCGCAGCAGTATTCTGATGGGATCAGTTGGGGGTGCGGCCGCTCCGGGGACGTCGTGACACTCCAGGACAGGTCGGGTGAACTAGGGTAGGGGGTCAGGGACGTATGATGTGGCCAGGAACGGTGGGGGAAGGTTTCAGGGGGGTGTTGATGGCTACGGAGAGGGAGTTGCCATCGGGGTTTGCCGGAGAAGCGTCAGAGTTGTCCAGTGTGGGCGCAAAAGTGTGGGCGGGGTTCAGGGGAGTTAGACGGGAAATCGGGAGGGGTTTGGAGCAGTGTCTAGGGAGCTAGGGAGCGGGTCGTGACAGATGCATGGTATATGCTACCATTGTCGTCAATTTGTACTATACACCAAGATGAAATCCTTGTCTATAATATATCCATCCTAAATCTGCACACAGGCCAGGCAAGTACAAGTTTGTAGGTTTAAATATTTCTTACATGGGATTCTCTCATATTTTTCTTCTCCTGTAATCATTGTGATGAAATACATGCATGAACTTTTCTTTCCTACACATTGTGAGTGTTTTGTTTATCATGGAAGGACATGATGGTTTTGTGCATCCCTGCCACTGAAAATTGTTCCTGCACAGCAAAGTGTACTAAAGATGGATATATGAACTAGGATTTTTCAGAACATTTCTGTCAGAAAACAAGATTATCTCATAGATAGAGGCAGAAATCTGTGATGCAATGGAAATGGATCCTGCTAGATATATATAATGAAAGGTAGTTGAAAATAAAAAGAGAGCAACTACAAGCTACAAATTAAGAATTGATCAGCCTCTATATGACTTGAGTTCAAATTGCCAATTATATACCTGCAAGATGCAGTAAATGACTCCCATGTCAACAATGAGAGACAGGATGTGCCAGGTCTTGAACTGGGTCCAATGTCAACTGTCCAAGTTCTTCCTTATAGCACTGAAGTTTTTCCTGTATCAATTTGTTGTGGTCAGCATACAGTGGTGATTCAGAGATAGCGCACCATAAAATACATGCAACAAAGGAAGTAGCAGTGGCATTAGTCAAGAATGACAACAAAACAGTAAGTTCTCCTAAGATAGAAAGGCCCAATAATAAAGGAAAGGGAGATGACAAGGTGACCAGATACAACAGTGTTTCTACTAGTGGATTAATTATTGGATATCCATAAGTAATTCATTTGAATGGAGCATACCCAAGTTTACTAGACATAAAGCCATTGAAAGATACCCTGCCCATCTTTGCTTCTCAAAGAGAACCCAAGCTCGCCATATGATGAAGTAATCATTGAAGACAGGCTGTGTTATGGATTCATAGTCAGAAGATGATTTCAATCTTTCATTCAGGTATGTTAATGGCAACTTACAAGTAGATCTCCAAACCATGAGTTGGCAATCTCCAATCTTTCTACAAGTGCATCCAATTGAGAAATTCGAGCCATCAGAGGCATATTATTCCCAATCAACAATTTCAACCAAAGTGCATTCTGCATCAAGTGTATGACTATAGTCACATTCAACACAACTAGGCCCAAGGATGCACTCGTTAGTGTCCTCCATGATTGGTATGACTGTTAATGGCAATGTTTCCTTGGATCCATGAAGTCACATG
This sequence comes from Termitomyces sp. 'cryptogamus', assembly GCA_020091625.1. Taxonomy (NCBI): domain Eukaryota; kingdom Fungi; phylum Basidiomycota; class Agaricomycetes; order Agaricales; family Lyophyllaceae; genus Termitomyces; species Termitomyces sp. 'cryptogamus'. The sequence goes on from JAGYZC010000005.1 coordinate 212,219, forward strand.
GATCAGATATGGTTGGATAAGTTGTGATACTTACTTGTAAAGTGAATAGGTGACCCAGCCAGAAATTGGTGCCAAAATTGCTGTTGAAATGCAAGTTAGTATGAGATCCTATTGCACAGTTGACTTGGGAGATCGGGAATTGTAAGCCAGGCCATGAGGTATTCCGAGCCTCCACCAAAAATTGGCTCGACCTGGCCTTATTGGGGCTACAAGCCAGAGTCACAAAAACACTAAATGAGGAAACAGTATGTGCCATAGAAAAGGGGCAGAGCAATTAAGATCTGGTCAATGAGAAAGGGCTTGTGTGAAAAGTGAAAAGTACGTGTTGTGAAGGTTGGTATAGCCTGTAACAGGGGGGTAAGAGAATGGAGCTTCCCCTGACTATAATCATGAGCTTCACAAACTTATAACTATAGCTTGCTCCACGTTCTTTCTGCATCACATCAATGATGAATCTTCCCCTGTTTTACATAACTTTGAAAAATACAAGAAACCGTGGAACCCTACCCTGGTTCGATGCATCAATAACAAGACAATGATCTTAAGTTCCGCTATTCACCACAAATATGACTTTAAGATGGCATACATACGGGATGAGATGAAAGTGCGACTGTGGAACTTCAAGCTTCAGGCTTGACCAGGATCGCAACGACATCGATCGATTCCACACTTATTTCGATTATCCACAACCTTGAAAACGATGCATTCATTCTCACTATACAGCGCTGTGTAATGCTTGTACGAAGCTGCGCATTATGCTCCCTTCTATCCCTTCTCACGTCTGTTATCATCAATTGAGTACTGTACTGTCATTCGAGCTTATATACGTTCTATGCATCTCTCCATCGTAAAACTTAAAGCCATACTGCATACCAGACCTTTCTTGATCCCCCAGTTATCTGGTCCGACCCCACCAGGAACGTCTGAGGAGTCAATGATATAGATATCGCTCTACGGGTATATTTCATGCTGATCTGCGAATTTCAGGTTTCAGGATCGCTACATACACATCGCCAACGTAAAGGCATGCTTACAAGTTACACATAATCATTCAATTGCATTAGACAGAAGTTTGAAGTATGACTTGATGGTTCCTTCCTCTCCACAGTAACATGAATAGAGGGACGGAAATATGATAGCCACGAGGTTTGACTACCTACAAGAAAAATGTCATAAATTTGGAATATAAGCTCCTACAATAATGTAAAGGAGATATTTTGACTATGGTTGCAAGGGATGCCTCTCCGCCAGAGATGGCTCTCGTAGTATGTACTGCGGACGTGCCGATAAGATAAGAAAAGTGTCAGCGATTATACCTATACCTTTCACAATATCAATGTCAACATCATCGTCTCCGCTCCACTAGGCAGCAAACAACCTTTGAATTTCCTCGATCTCCTCCTCTTTCTTCACTACCGTCTATTCAATCTGGCGCTCCTCAACCTCCATTGCGACAATCTCCGCTTCCTCCCAAGCACTAACAATCTATCCCATAGTCTCCTTCGCTCCTCTTTGAGCGCTCGTTTCCGGCTTACAACTTGCGCTGTGTGTACCCATGAAGCGGAATGATGCATCTGGAGATCCTTACGTCTAGCTGTAAGTCGTTGTTTGCGGGCCAGAATATCTTTGAAGGAAGAAAGTTGAAAGATGTCCAAAATGGGCTTGGGTTCCTCAGAAGGTTGCGAAGGATCAAGGAAGCTGGGGGTACTGAAGCCTGGTAAACTGTTCCTTGGATCATACAGGTGCTAGGGACGGGGGAGAGTGAGCCTGAAAGAACAGAATCATGCGAGGCGAGTTTGTCGACAGTGATTTTGGGGAGAGTGGACGATCCAGCAACCTCGATCGAAGCATCATCAAGAAGCCCTCAGGCACTCCCCTTTGCTCTGCTTTGCTCCTACGTATCCCAAATCTGTTTGCGCCTGCCGTCGTTGATCGGATTTATACTTGATCGAGACGTCCATGCCTCATGACACAAGCCGTACTACTAAACTAAGCCGCCCGTATCAATCTCGCCCTAGTCTTCCTGGTTTGACCCTTCTTGAATGATCTCGCTCGATCCATATGGCCATCTGATGTTTCAGCTGGACGTTGTTGGGAAGATTTGTTCAAGAGCCCGCCGGATGAGAAGGACGGGTCTGGGTATATCTTGTATGGAGCGGTTTTGGCTTAGTGTTCGTTCTTTTCCTACTTCCCCGATATATGCGCTTCACTGACATATGTAGAACTAAGTATAAGTACGATGTGTACAAGTCGCAGTAAGTAAAAATAAAGGTAATGACAAAATAACTTTACGTACCCTCAGTTCGTGGAAATAGAACTGAGGGTATCCGAAATAGGAAGATATTTTATAGGAGGGATCGTACGTGTGGCTGACGAGAGAAACTGTACAGTAGCGATCGGGGTTTGTCTGTATCGGATGTAACAAGATAGCAGGAAAGGAAATATATCCGAATGCTCGAGGGTCGGACAACGCCGCCGCCACAGCGGTAGAGTCTTAACACAACACTCCCCCAGACTCAGAAATGTGGCTTGAGTCCGAGTAAGCCGACCAGATAATCGTGGGTTGCCCGAGGAAGCGGTTTAGTAAAGATGTCAGCAGGGTTTTCAGTAGATGGAATGTGGGTGACCTCGATATCGCCCTCCTGTATGCGTTCTCGAATATAATGGTGGCGGATGTTGATGTGTTTTGCTCGAGAATGTCCTTTAGTGTACTGCGCGAGAGAGACTGCCGGCGTGTTGTCGACACGGATGGGAGCGGGGAGTTGCTGAGGAAGGTCAACTTCTAAGAGCCAGTTGAACATCCAAATGGCTTGCTGCGAGCCGCACGTCAAGGCCATATATTCCGCTTCGGTGGTCGATAACGCCACCATGGGTTGTCGTTTAGAGCTCCAAGAGACAGCGCCGCCGGCCATAGTGAATACATATCCTCTGGTGGAGCGTCGTGTGTCGAGGTCTCCCCCATAATCGGCATCGACGTAACCAATAGGCTTGATACCAACTCCTCTCCAATAGGTGATTTGGTAGTCCGGAGTCCCGTTCACATACTGCATCACATGGACTAGAGCCTTCCAGTGAGCAGGTCAGGGGTTATTCTGAAACCAAGCAAGGAGTCCGACCATGTAGGATAAGTCCAGATGAGTTGCTGCTTGTGCCCACATAAGGGATCCCAACGCTTCCCGATACAGTTTATCTTTCATGTACTCAAGACGTTTGGAGTCATTTTGAGGGGACTGGGATTCTGTCAGAACAATTGCAATGGGCAGTGGTGTGGGACGGGGATTTGATGCTGTCAGCCCAAAACAGCCAATCATGCGTTCCAGATAAGACCTTTGAGACAAGGATATGTCCCCTGAGGTGGGGTTGCGGTCGAAGCGCACTCCCAATATGTAGTTTAAGTCGCCCATGTCCTTTATCTCAAATTTTTCTCCTAGCTCTTGTTTAGCCTGTCTTGCTCCTTTCTCCATGGTGAATGCTCCCAATACATCATCATTATAGTTATCAGTGATCATGTGTTCCCCTCCTAAGTGTTTGTACCGTATGCAACTGTCAGCTTGAGATGCCAGGTATTCCAGACTGTCATATGCATCATCGAGGTTGTGCCACCAGTTATGCCCCCCTTGCATGAGGCCATAGAGGGCCTTCTTGAGGTGAAGTACCTTTCCCCCTCCTCCTCAGAAGCCCGGCAGTGGCCGCATGTAAACAGTGTGCTCCAACCTGCTGTTCAGATATGCCAATATGAAATCCACCTGCCACAGATGCATCCCTAGTGATGCTGCAATTGCGACAGTCATTCTCATGGACTCCAGGCACACAACTGATGCATAGGTCTCATCAGAATCCTCCCCCCAAACCTGTGTGTATCCCTTCGCAACTGATTGTGCTTTCTGCTTCACACTCTTGCCCTCCACATTGAATTTGTTTGCATACACCCACATGCAATCTACTACCTTCTTTCCACTCGGGATGTCTCTTGCATCAACCACCTCCCACACTTCCTTTTCTTGCATCACCTGTAGCTCCTCCTCCATTGCTGGTCCCCACAAGTCAGGCCTTCTCATTGCCTCCCAATAACTCTTTGGGGTTGAATTTTCTGAATCCACAGTAGTCGAGGCCAAAAATGCAAAAGCACTAGCCAACAATGCCTCAGGAGCTCCCTCTGCCTCAGCCCACTCTTCCCCTGCCTGTCTTGCTGCAGCCTCAATTTCCAATGTTTCCCATGCCTCAACAATTGCATGAGTAGGTTTGGGTTCTTGGAGTGTGCAACACAATGCCAGAGGTAAATTATTCTGTGAGGTATTGGGCCAGGTGGATGGGGTTGAATCAGGAGGATGGAGTGGTCCATCAGATGGTCGAACTTGGGGAGCAATCTGTTGACATGGGGGAGGGGGGGGGGGGGAATTGGCAGTAAAGTGGGGTTGATGGGGATATCCACCACAGAGATCAAATTCCCATCTCCAAGTGGCATCATAAGGGAGCGGTGGCCCTCCCCCTCCTCAAATATGACATCTCAGCTGGTAACAGACGATGTGGGTGTTTGGGCCATACAAGCAGTACCCATGGCTTGGATAGCCCACCATGAGGTACTTGATAGATCATGGGTCAAGTTTTGATTTTATAAGTTTGTCAGGAACTCTGGCATATCCCATGCTTCCAAAAGGTTGAAGGTGGGTGACATCCTGCTTCCTCCCTGACCATCGCTCTTCAGGAACAGATCCAGGATGTCTAGCAGATGGGAGTCGGTTTTGGATGTAAATGATCATGGCAGCAGCCTCCCCCCACAGACTCTTGGGTAATCTGCTGTCTGCCAAGAGGCACCAAACTCCATCCAAAATCATCTGGATCAACCTCTCTACAACCCCATTTTGGGAGTGAGCATAAGGGACTATGGGTTTAAGGACTATGCCAGAATCAGCACAGAACTCATTCCATCATGTGTTTATCCATTCCTGGCCATCGTCAACTTGTATAACTTTAACCTTATTCCCTGTCTGCCTTTCAGCCTTGGCGACATACAATCTGAGGGCTGTCAGGGTAGTGTCCACTGATTTATTGGATAGGAATGAGCCCTTCAATCGCGACGACTCTGCATTGGTGAAGACCATCAAGTACAAGGCTCCTCCAAGAGATACCACACTTGCTGGTCCCCAGAGGTCAATGTAGACCTTCTCCCCCACAATCTGTACATCCTCGGACTTTCCATCAAAAGGTCAGGTAGTATGCCTCCCATAGATGCAGTCCTCACACAACCCAGGTATGTTCCAGTTTCCTGTGATATGGAGTCCATTTACTAGATCCTTCGAAGCCATCTCCTTGATTGATTGGATACTCGCATGGCCAAAATGCCTGTGCCACACATCAAGGTTAATGGGAGTGCTGAGGGACCGTGCCACAAGTACTTTTGGGGAAGTAGTAGAAGGTGAGGTCGAGGGGTGTCTGGGTCCTGCTTGGAGTAGGCCATGGTGTAGTTCCAAAAGGTACATCCTGTCCCTTTTGTTTCTGACCATGAATGGGTATCCAGATGGGTTGGAGAATATAGCCTGGCCCCCTTTGAACAGCACAGAGAAACCCAAATCATCAAATTTCCCAATAGAGATGAGATTGGCTGAAAGATTGGTGGTGTGAAGGGTGGACTTGAATACCAGGTGCACAATTTTTCCATCCCCCTTCACTGTTTTCCGGACTGTTCCTGTCCCTAGAATTCCAAAAACCCCTCTGCGGTTTGCTGATATGCCCTGGCAAGGTGTGGCATATGTCTGATAGTCCTCAAAATCACTTTGTTGGACAAAACAATGATCGGTGGCTCCAGAGTCAGTGTAAGTCAGGACTCCCCCTTTTGATTGCTGTACAGCAAACGCATTTGGTGAGATTATGACTTCGGATAGGTATGATTCCAGTGGTTCCATCCAATCATTGAATACAGCTGCCAGAGAAAATGGAAGGTCAGCCATTAAGGCATAGGTGACTGCTGGGGATGGGTTCACATTTCTGACGTTTGCTGCAAGGTTTGCTTGGGTAGGATTGTTGGGCTGATGCTGTGGCGTAGTGCTATTTGCCTGAGGCTGGGCTGCAGTACCCAGAGTTCATCTGCATCCGAAATTGGGAGGGAACTGACCTTCTTTCCCTCCCCCTTTCTAGTAGCAATTTTCAACAGTTGGTCCAGTCCAGTTACAGTTTGGGTTGGTACAGACGAGCTTCTGTTGAGCCTGAGGCATTTTTGTAAGCAACGCAGTTGTGGTCGATCCTGCATTTGCTGAGCTCTGTTCCTTCAATCGTTCCCAGTGTATGGTGAGTCCGGCAACCAGCTGAATTGAGGTTGTCATGTTGTGGAGTGATGCAACAATGAAGTTCCATGATGCAGGGAGTGACAAAATTATGATTGCACAGAACTGTTGATCTCCTACATCAGCTCCCTTCTCAATAGCAGTCTGCCACTTCAGTCGAAGATCTGCGATATGCTCAGGGAAGTCCACCCTGTCCTTATACTTTGTGGTTCTAAGGGCGTTTTCTGCTGAGGCCACTCCTAGGTCGGACACTGCTCCATAGCTTTCTTTCAGTGTAGACCATGCCTCTGCAGCTGTTCCTGACATCCGGATACCCAGCCCTACTGGGTTTTTGTTTTTTGTGTTGTACACGATCAATGCTAGCGCCCATGCTTTCCTGGCATGCCACTCCTGTGGCGAGGGGTTTGGGTCCCACCATTCCGTCGCTGTTGGAGTGGTCGATGGAGTGGTCGATGCCTGTTTGGTGTCTGAATGTGGCGCCAGGATTGATCCGTCGAGGTATCCATCTGCGCCTTTTAATTGAGCTGCTATAGTAACTCTGTCTCTGAACAGTATATAGTTTGTTCCGTCGAACTGGCAATCATCTGGGAAAATAGGAGGGTTGCTTCCTCCTGAATTCATCGCTGCCATTTTTGTAAAGTGGGTTTGTAGCGTTTGTTATTATGTATGGTGTCAGCTGTGTGCTTAAAAAGCGCAAAACCGGGGCCCATAACCTGTGGAACTAAGTATAAGTACGATGTCCTCAATTCATGGAAATAGAACTCTGTTTGACCTGTAGAACTAAGTATAAGTACGATGTGTACAAGTCGTAGTAAGTAAAAATAAAGGTAATGACAAAATAACTTTACGTACCCTCAGTTCGTGGAAATAGAACTGAGGGTATCCGAAATAGGAAGGTATTTTATAGGAGGGATCGTACGTGTGGCTGACGAGAGAAACTGTACAGTAGCGATCGGGGTTTGTCTGTATCGGATGTAACAAGATACCAGGAAAGGGAATATATCCGAATGCTCGAGGGTCGGACAACGCCGCCGCCACAGCGGTAGAGTCTTAACACAACAACGTACATTCACAGCTCCAAATCCTCCTGTAATGCAAACTCTAAAGAGCAAATCATGAATGTGTCCCGGACTCATGACCTGCCTCGATATCAAAGTTTTTCACTTATTGGCGGGCTTACCTGTGCACATCTTCTCGTACCCCCTCCTCTCTCCTGTCCCTTCTTCCGCGGTCATAGTCATACTAGCCTCATAACCAGACAGAACTCACTCTATACATGCACAGTACGTTCCCTCTCTCCTCCCCACTCTCACTAATCCCGATCCACAGGCAACGCCTGACGTCTTCGGTTCAGACATCCGCTCCTGCAAGCCTTGTCTTACCTACACCATTACATTGGCGTCACCATCTACCGCAAAGAAAGCCGCAACTTAGGTGAAGTCACGAATACTTAGTGTACAACGCGGTGGCAATAGAGTGGATCGGCACTTCAAGAATAGGGAGGTGATTGTTATGGCAAAGGACATGGGATTTCAACTGTTCATGTCAGATGTATTGCATTGGTTGGTGAGGAGGTTGGAGGGGATGATGATGATGATGAGTGGTATGTATTTGGATAGTTCTTCGAGGTCTCTTCGCTCTTTGGCATTTGCTGATGGATGGCAGGAGATACGATGCGATAGTAAGAAAAGCGGAATAGCAAACCTACGTCAGGACTCAGTATGATCACACCCGTACGTCGCCTCTCATCCTCCTTCCTTCTCATTTAAGTCACTCCACTGCGCTATGCTGCACTAAAGCTTCTTGAACGTTTCCCGCAGACCATCTAATCCCCTCTGACTTTGGCGTTGATATCACCCCAAAATTTTCGCTAGGTACTCTTCGAACGAGAAGATTACGCAGGAGGCTTTCCTTAAGACTGTCACGAGAACGGAACATCGATTTGATTTGGGGCTGGTCACTAGTACTGGGGCGGTTTTCCTTCAAGGAGAAGGACGGGGTGTTCTTCGGTTCGTCTTAGGTTTGTGTCACAGCGGAATCCCCCAACGTTTTTGATCTCAGGAGTTATGCAGATTATACTAGTACGCAGTTTTATACCATTGTTGCTGTATTTAAGATTGCTACGTGATCCAAGTATCAAAGAAGACAGCAATACATTGGTTAAGATTGACAAAGCGACGATAACATAGCAACAAGCCAAGTATTTTTTTGGAGTAAAAAGACAAGTTGGAAAGTCGAAAATTTGAGAATTTAATAGTCGAATGGCCCGAAAAAACGTGTCCAAACAACGCGTCAACCTCTCTTCAAGTTGTCTTCAAGGTGTCTTCAAGTTGTCAACCTCCCTTTGAGTTGAAAACCACTCTTGTACTTTCGTGGAACGACTCTGGGATAATTCACAACGTCTGCATCAATCGATTAGCGTCATGATGCATCTATGCAATTCGATATCTGACGGTGACTGTCCTTCTCTGGATCCGGCGGTCTTGGCCAAACACGGGCTGTCCCTGTGGTCTGTGATGTGAACTCTGACTCCGAGTCTTTCAGCAGTGGAGGATGTCAGGCGGTGTCATTCCTTAAGGACAGAAGCCCACCCAAATCTCCACAGGAGTCTGGATCCTGTTTTGCTTACACATACGGGTAAAGGGTTTAGTTCCTGCTGACGGACCCGAACCTATGACCATATTATATTGTTCTTCAGCTTTGGAATGATCTAGGACCTCAGTCTTTCATGCATACCTCACATCATCCCATATGGCCAAGTTCAACTTCATGTCTATTTTTCCGCGTCTTTCAAGTTCTCATGATCCTAAAAATGGTCATGTTTTTTGTAGCCCTTATGGAAAGGGCGAGTTTTTGGTCGGCATTATATTTCCTGTTGTTGTGCTCAAGATCTCTATCAGCACAGTGCACCAGAACTTCCATCTGGAAACTGCAATAGAATTTGCCGTTCAAACTGTTGATGTTTTAGTAGCGGCCACGGAGCAGGTGGACCTCTCAAAGCCATCATCAATTCTCTATTGATTGAACGTGCTCACAGTGGTTGATGTGAGTATCATAATTGAGTTAGAGTTCATGCATTCATGGTTGCATACCAGCAGTAATTGACCAAACTCAAGCTGTCAAAATTGCAACTCCATGGTTGCATACAATGTAGCCGAGATTGGATTTTGACAACACATGTAGAGTATGTTTAGAGAAGACAGCCTTCCACCCATGTTCACAACCATTTGCTTTGACCTTGTAGATGGTTGGATCTATGTAGAAATTGTATGTCTGGAACTAGTAACTATGATATTACATTTCCAGCTGATGTGGTCTTTCATCTCCACCTGGAGTTCGGATCCACATTGTGACGTATTATTGTTTTCAATAATAACACTGCTCAAAAGTAGTATACCCTACCCAATCCATAACATTGATGCCATGCTGGCTCTATTCAGTGCATCCAGACACCCACGTAACCGAGGTTTGATCAACCCATCTCTCTCCAGAAGACTGTTAGGACCATGGTTTGATAGGTGGACATTGACAAGCTCGATTGTGTACTATATATGTGTGAGAGCTACATATAAAGAATCGTGTGTGAAGATAGAGGGAGGTAATTCCGAGTCGCACCTTGTGAGTCTTTCATGAAGCAAAAAAAAAGGAGAAAATATACATACGGCGCACCCTCATTCTTCTGCAGGGCATTGCACTGTCAGAAGATAATGTCAACCGCGACCTGCGCGTCGCTATCACGAGTCAGGACTAAATGGATCACGTGTGTTCGGCTGCAGGATCCATGCACCAAAGTTCGTTAATTCGGTCGCACGGTTCGCCAGGCGGGAGTTACTTGAAGTGATACTTGACTGGTTTTCCGAGTTCTCAGTGTAGCGCGGGGTTTGCGTAAGAAAAAGACAATTTTTTCTGAGTCCGAGAAGTTCTCGAGTTGACCCCTTGAGAGAGGGGACGAAACTCAAGCTAACTACTAGGGACTATGTAAGTTTGAGTAGTAGTAACAATAAGATGTAGAGTGGAATAAAGTGAAGCAGGGATGGTGGGTGGGGATGCGAACGATACGATCTACGTAAAGATCTCGAGTCTAATCGGTGAATCTGCGAGCGCAGTGTGAGACGACGTAATGATAATAAGAAGGACATACCTGCGAGCGCAGTGTGAGACGACGAGTCTCACTGGCTGCGCTCGCGGGTTAATAAGTAAGAGGAGACAATGGGGAGTACAAAGCGAGTGGCCAGAGGCCAAAGAGGTGAAAGGGATAAAGAGATGAATGAGATAAGAGATAGAAAGATGAAAAGATAAGGTAGGTCGGTAAGTGGCTAATTGCCCGAATTAACCCTGGGCAACTACCACCTCACCCTTGCCCAATCCATTAATTCGGTTGCACGGTTTGCCAGGCGGGAGTTACTTGAAGTGATACTTGACTGGTTTTCCGAGTTCTCAGTGTAGCGCGGGGTTTGCGTAAGAAAAAGACAATTTTTTCTGAGTCCGAGAAGTTCTCGAGTTGACCCCTTGAGAGAGGGGATGAAACTCAAGCCAAAGCAGTAAAGCCCCGAAGAGCCGGAGGTTCGAAAGGGGTGATTTGAGTGTGGGCCAAGTGGAGGAGGAATGAGAGCTGGAGGATGCGATTTGTGTCATTTTCTACATAGAGCTTGTAAGTGTCGCTGCGCCAGCGTCTGAGAAGCTGGATTTTGTAGTCAGAGTAACCCGTGGCAGCCGCCTCAGAGGCGGCGCCCCGGCGGAAGCTGTGTCCCACAAACGCGTTGGGATTGAGGCTGGCAAGCGCGAGAGCATCACGAATGCTTCTGATGAAGTAGGAGTATGACAGGGGTTTCCCGTTGGGCTGTTCAAAGAGAGGTGCATCGTGTTCACGTGGGAGTTCTGTAAACATGGCTTTGAGGGCTGCGACTGGGCATGTGGGGTGGCCAGGTGCCGCTGCAACTGTGACGGTGACACCTCTGCAAAAAGGGGGTCAGTCTTGGAGGCTGGGAGGGTGATGTGTGCGTGAGTAGGGTTGGCAAAGTTGGGCTGGAAGGTAACACAGTTGCGGCTAAGGTTGAGGCTAGGGTTAAATTTGCCCCCCTTTCCCGTGGTAAACTCCCCGCTGCGTAGCAAGCCTGAGTAAGCAAGGCAGCAGGCTGCGTAGATGACGGTGTGTCCGGGGGTGACGCTGGGCCGGAGCTGTGCAAGGAGTGCCGTGAGGACAGAGAGGGTGACTGGTTGAACTGGCCTGCATTCTTTTTTGCCGTGGTAGCGTTTAATCCCACGGATGAGACGCTGTACCAGGGGGGAGTCGATGGCTTCAAAAGGGAGACCTGCATCTGTGTGGAGGGACCTGACCGCTGTAAGATAGGATTTGATTGTTTTGGGCTGCACCCGTCCTCCAAGGCTTGCAACCCATGAGAGGATTGCGGGCTGAGATGCCGGAATGATGGAGCCGTTGCCATTGTAAAGATTGTGGAGCTGTGCAAACTGGATGAATTGTCGTTGCCCCGTTGAGTAAGTTTTTCATGTACTTGCTGTGAGGCCATGCCATAAATAGAATGAGACGGTCTTGGGAAGGTGCCGATTCTGTTTGTACCACCAAGCTGGAGGCGTTTCGAGCAGGGCTTGAGGTTCAACCACGGGGCAATGGAAAACATGCGGGAAAAGGAAAAACGAGATGCAGTGTCAGCAATCAAATTATCAGAAGAAGATAGCCAACTGGAAGAGAACGAGAAATTGAGACGGCAGGCCAGGGCAATCAGGTGGCACATGAGTTTCATTGTCGGGGTTGACTTGATTGTTAGATCGCGAATCGCATTGTAGACAGCATCGTTGTCAATGTGGAACACGACGTGACATCCTGTCAGATGTGGCCCCCAGCATAGGACCGCGTATATGACAGCAAACATTTCCTTGACCTGGATATGTTCGGGTCAAAGACGCCTCGGACACTGTGCCGCAAACCACTCCTTCCCGAAATGTCCGCCTAGGCCCTTTTTACCACTTGCATCTGTGTAGATGTTGACCGTGGGACGGGACTGACCAATGAGGCAAATGCCATTCCAGTTGGTTGCAACAGAGCACCACCATTCGAGGTCATGGCATGCTGCTTTCGGAATATGGCAACGTGCAAACTGAGATGCTGGGAAGGACACGGTGAAGTCGTATAGCCTGCGAAGGAAGGCGCATGCGAGGGGGATGACTTGTGACATAAACTGTAAGAAGCCGGTGAGCTCGTCCAGCTCACGACGCGTGCAAGCTGCACGTGTGACCCATGAATCGAGGAGCTGCGCAAGATAAGTGAGCTTGTCCTTCGGGAGGCGTACCTCCATTGCGATCGAGTCGAGTTCGAGCCCCAAGAATTTGATTGTAGTTGCCGGCCCAACAATTTTAGATGGCTGAAAAGACAGCCCGAGTTGTGAACCAAGATTGAGTGCCCAGGAGAGAGACTGTTGGACGGAATGGAGTGGTGTGACGGCTGAGAAGATCAACAGAAAATTGTCCAGGTAGTGTCATATGCGTGCTGGAATATTATTCTGCAAGATCCAGTGCAGAGCCTCGGCAAAGAGATTAAAGATGTAAGGAGCAGAGCGGCAGCCAAAGCCCAGAACGATGTCGTGGTAGAACTCACCCAGCCATGTGAAGCCTAGCAGGGGCCAGTCCTTGACGCGTACTGGAATGTGACGAAATGCAGACTCCAGATCTAGCTTGATCATCAGGGACCTGGGTCCTGATGCTATGAGATCGGCGATTGCCCAATCGATCATATCATACTCAATGGTTGCCTCCTCATTGGAGATGCCATCATTGACTGACATCCCGTCAGGCCATGAGAGATGGTGAACGCGGCATATTTTGTCGGATCGCTTACATGACACTGCTCCCAGAGGAGATGCACGGAAATTGATGAATGGAGGCATAGGGAAAGGGCCACGAGTGCGCCCATTGGCAATGTGGGCTGCTATGTCGGCGGTGATGGAGTTTGTTATGGAGGGGTCGAGGATCGCGGATTTGAGGTTAGTGCAGTCCTGAGACTTAGATTGGTTGCCTGAGAAACCAATGCTGGCACCATGACATATTATTTGAACAATTGTAGATACAAGCATTCGATCAGGGTAATCTTCTAAGTAGTGCGACCATGCTTCCTCCTTAAGGGTGGAAGTGACATGGGGGAGGTGTGATGCGTCTGCTAGTGGGGTGTTGGTGCAAGGAGCTGTGTTTGGGTGGATCGGAGGGGTGGGAAGACCGAGAATGAGGGGAGCCAGAGGGAGAAAACCAGGAATAGTAGAGTTGTTGCATTGGAGAAGGCCCGGGCGAGCAGACACAGGGACAGGGCTACTCGCCCTGCCTTGTGCCTAATCCTTATGCTGGTGTTTCCCATGGTCCATCTTTCCACACGTGGCGCAGCTATGAGGGCGGCCCCAGGGGCATGGAGTCACGGTGCATTTGCCTTTGTTGTATTTGCGACAAATGTCTGTGGGGCTCGATGTGTGCATGTTCCCTGCTGTCCTGGGCTGTTTCCCAGGCATGGCCTTCCTGTAGGCATAGACATGCTTACTGAGTAGGTCCATAGCGGGTATCCCCCAGCCAGAATAGTCACCTGTGGCCATCTCAGATCGACGACAATTGAAAAATACCGAATGGTACTGGAAGACTGCTGACCATTCGAATTCTGCGATTAGCTCCATCAGGTGAGCAGTGTACTCATAGAAGACAAATGGTACATCGTTGGATTTGGGCAGGTGGAAACCGAGGACATTGAAGTAGCGCTGAAGAGGGATGATGACAGAGAAGGGGTTCTTATACTCCTTGGCAGCGCGGTTGCTGATTTCGAACTGATTTGTCGTTCCGTTAAAAGTGTATGCCACTTCTTTGTCCCGGTTCGTGGGGTCGAGCTTGTGAAGATCGGCTGCCTTAAACTCATGCATGATGATTGCCGTGATTACCGCCGCCTCGATGTCGGGGAAGCGTGTGCGAAGGGAAGTGGGGGTAACAATGGACGTACTGTTAGCTGCCACTGCCGAGATGGGAGGTATGAACTCTGCTGATGTTTGAGGACCCTGCACCGGGACCGCTGAGCCTCCGTTTGTGTTCATCCTGGTGACCATTTCCCTGACAAGGGTACCAAGTTCGGATACGGTTGTGTTTAATGCGTTGAAGTCGTCAACCGACACGGCAGGTGAAGGGTCCATGATGCGAGGTTCGGGTGCGGGAGAGGGTGTTACTCTCAAGAAACGGCCGTTGGAGGCGCGAGGTGGTAATGCGGTAGAATCTCTCGAGGACGTGCTCATGCACTGTATGTGCGAGGGATTAGATTAAATGCGAACGATACGATCTACGTAAAGATCTCGAGTCTAATCGGTGAATCTGCGAGCGCAGTGTGAGACGACGTAATGATAATAAGAAGGACATACCTGCGAGCGCAGTGTGAGACGACGAGTCTCACTGGCTGCGCTCGCGGGTTAATAAGTAAGAGGAGACAATGGGGAGTACAAAGCGAGTGGCCAGAGGCCAAAGAGGTGAAAGGGATAAAGAGATGAATGAGATAAGAGATAGAAAGATGAAAAGATAAGGTAGGTCGGTAAGTGGCTAATTGCCCGAATTAACCCTGGGCAACTACCACCTCACCCTTGCCCAATCCATCTTACACCTATAAGCACGACTGAGCTGTGTATTCTTACTTTTTCCGATTATGCTTTCACTGTACTTACATTACTCAATACCTAGTCATCTACTGCGTTCACTAGGTAATTAATATATTATTAGTTCGTCTTACACCTATAAACACGACTGAGTCATCCACTGCGTTTACTAGTCTTTAAGACGTTGACTTATAGGATTCGATCTTTGATATGCACTTGATCCACTATTTCCCGCGCCACACTGAGTCATTCGCCCGTCAACGAGAACGGATGGAGATGTTTCCAGCGCCTCCACGGCCAAACGAGCGCTGTATAAGTATAAGCAGATGAGTATAAGCAATGAATCAACGCTAAGGGGGAAAGCAAACAAACGGGTACATCGGCGGAGACAGCTACACGTGAACGGATAACTTCCACGTCCGCGTCTGAGAGGCTCGTGTCTCCTTCGAAGGGCGCACGGATGTTTCCTGCACCACCGCGTCCTGTGGAGATTTTCTATGGTCATACAGGGTAGATAGGGCTACGTTAGAAAACAAAGGTTCGAAAGTTGATTGAGTATAGGAAGAACGCACAGTGCGGACGCCGGGAACGGCTTCACGATGGCCATGAGGGTGGCCAGAGAAGTCATGTGAAGGATCTGTAGGACGGGCTTGATAAGGAATGGAGGCTCGGTGGATGTTTCCTGCTCCGCCACGGCCAGTAGAATACTATAATAATATTATTAACGTTGAATTTATTGATATGTCGGTATTAGGTACACACGTAGACTTCGCGACCACGGGACGATAAGCGAGCTGTGGTCAGAAGTCAGTCGCTGAGGAAAGGGCAGGGTCGAGAAATGAATGCTAATCAAGGACCAGGCAAAGATGAGAAGCAGGTGGGATAATGAAAAATTCAGTTATGGTGGGAATTCTGTATCTTTTTTTGAGAGTGGGATATCTTTAGGGACTTACATTTCGAATCTAC
This sequence comes from Termitomyces sp. 'cryptogamus', assembly GCA_020091625.1. Taxonomy (NCBI): domain Eukaryota; kingdom Fungi; phylum Basidiomycota; class Agaricomycetes; order Agaricales; family Lyophyllaceae; genus Termitomyces; species Termitomyces sp. 'cryptogamus'. Next base: position 228,090 of record JAGYZC010000005.1, read on the forward strand.
GGTATTGATTGACTGAAAATCTGCATTTGTGTCGTCGTTTCCCTTGACATAGATCGGCGTGTGGGACACCTTTGTGCTGTAGGATCGCAGGCTCGATGAACTAGAATGAGACGGGGATCGGGAGGATAAGGAGTGTCCTAGAGTAATGGAGGAAGAAGAGTAGGCGCTCCGAGGAATGGAGACTTGTCTGTCATATTGCAATTCCATATTCGACTTTGATCCATATTTCGATGATTGTACTTTCACTTTACTTCATAATCAGAATAACGAGTAACAGGGGTGGCGTACAAGTCCTGACCTCGAGTTCCAGCGCTGTCATGGATACTTGGTGACGGGCCAAAGACCTTGCTTGCCCACCGTACAAATGAAAACGGCATAGTTGGGAGCTTGAGAAAAGGCCCATTGTGTGAGGTCCACAGAGCTTTGGGGGTGACTAGTTGTCGATGTGGGCGTACCTAGTTGTTTTATCGGTTAATCACAGAGAGACCGGGAAACAAGGGCGCGACGGTTCAAGGTGTCAGTTGCTAGTAATGATAGAAAACTGCATACATTCTCTTTATAGTTTATATAGAATGACTCTACGTGTAGATTTGATGGAACCAGTTCAATGGAAGCGGTCTTAACCCAAATAATGAAACTCAATCACGTACTCATTGAATCTTGCTAGATTAGATTTCGCCTTAGGTATTGTGTTATTCATTGAGTGAGACCAGTCTAAAGCACCCTGGAAGAGCAAGACCGTGATGCATTCTGTTCCAAGGCCCACAAAAGAACCGAAAGCGTACAACCCTCGTAGCTCGGAGTACCCCTTGAGTCGGGACCAAAAAAAAAGTTTTGCAGCAAATAGCCACGTTGAACGTCCAAGAGTTGAGACACAGACAATAGTATGAGTTTCCAACTTGATTCGAGTTCAGGAACAGTGGTCGTGGACGATGGGTCGAGTCAATTGTCACGCCTGCCGATCCGACGGCAAGGCGGAGTCTGAAGTTTCCTTCACCTCGGAGTCGCGCCTTCGTGACCACCCTTCACCGCGGTTTGTTCCCCATGGGGCGCCGCCGTATCCAGTGCTCGTGCGAGTATGAAGAGCGTATCCAGGCGGCTATACAGGGGTGTCACTGAGGGGCAGTACAAGTCCAAGTCCTATGGAGAGGAGGCTCAAGCTCAAGGTGAGTAACAAAATTCGTCTTACTGGGATCAAAGAGCTTATCTTGCGAAACTCCAGGTGAACTAACAAGACAAGACCCTCGGTGACAATGTCTTCTAAGGACGGGGATTATTTTATCCAATGTATTCTCCGCGTTCTACTCGTAATATTCTCCTGGACGGAGTTTGAAAATGGTGGTTGACCAAGTGTGACTAGATTGTGACGTTCGGACTCGAGGGGGTACGTAGCCCTACGCCAGCTCAATAACGCAGAGTGTGAAAATGCAACAATGGATTCGTAAATCACTTATTTACTTTGATCATCAAACCTCACTCCGTGCCGTGCGATAGATAGACGTATAGTATACTTGTGTTCTTTTTTTTTTGAGTCTTTCCTCAGGGCGGTGATCCATAGTACTACGTATCGTAAAAGTTCCGAATACTTTAAGGCCAAACAGAGTCAAATCAAAAACTTGTAGGCCTCCGAATACCTTACGTCCAAACAGAGTCAAATCGAAACTTTCAACCCGGAAGTAGGCGCTTTGGATCTGGTGGAGGATAATCACATACATACTTATCCTTTACAGTTACCTCAAATCAAACTCATACTTGAAACAAACCATGCAAGGAATGGCTGTATAGGAGCTATAATTCCAGATGTCAAGTATAATCTATCTATGGCTCACAATTATGCTCGAAGGATGAATTACTGAATTCAACTTTGATTCTTATACACTTGCTCAAGAGCTGCCCCTGATATTTGGCCTTTTTGTTGAAAAAAGTCCGGGTGACGTAAGTAAGCCTGGGATGATTCGATGAATGCTCATTGATCCATCTATCTTATTATTTATTTATTTTATTTATTTACATATTCTGATTTAAGCACCGAAAACACCTGTTGTTGGTATGGCACAATGGGTTATTCTGATCTGGGCACTTTTCAGAAGATGAAGATGAAGATGAAATTATGAAAAGTGGCCAAGCAAATCACATAACGCATTTACTTGATCCCCCTTTTTTTTCTATTTAGAAGTAGATTCCAAGCACCAGTGGTGGTAGCCTCTCATTAGTCAGTCGTATGTGATATCCTCAATAGCTTGAAGATCAATGACGATGACGATGACGATGACAGCTCGTACAAGGGAGCAAATGGTTTCTCTACCTAATAATCACGAATGCTCGTATTTGTCTTTATTTCTTTATTTTATTTACATATTCTGATTTTTACACTTTTGGTCAGGAGAGAGGGCCGGCCTGGTAAGGCTCAATGGGTCAATGATGAAGGTTAAATTGGGTTGGTTAGAGGTATCGTACAACTGAAACATCATGTATGGTGTGTACTTGAGTATATATAGGGGTGAGTAAAAAGTAAGAAAGTAGACGGAGTCCGATTCGTGTCGTGAGTCCATTCGTTTGTTGGTTTGGTTTGGTTTTTGGGGGATTATAAGTTGAGAGAGGGAGAGGGGAACGAGGGGGAGGGGTGTGTGTGTAAAATACAGGGTAAGAAGAGTGAGTATTTAGAGAATAGATAGATAGGAGGATAAGAAAGCGTAAGATCGTGCGTAGGGTGATGGATGGATAGGAAACTCTCTAGTAGTCCCGAACGATACTGATGTTACCCGCGCCCCCACGTCCCGTCGACTCGCGTTTTTGGGATTGTGGTGAGGACGACGCGCGCTCGATCGCAGGGGACGCCGTAGCCGACGACGACGACGAAAGATGCCCAGGATGACTGGTTTAGAACATATCAGTATCCAATCCCATGAAAGAAGACAAAACAAACATACATCGTTTCGTTCCGTGTAGCATCCTCATCGCCCTCCTCGATCCCCTCGGGCACCCCGTCCCCAATACCAACGGCCGTAGCTGCGCCTGTACCCGCATAACCCCCGATATTCCCAGCCCCGCCGCGCCCCGTGGACCTCGCCGGTCCAAGTGGAATATGCGTATGCCCCGCATCCAGAGCGCCGACTCCAAAGTTGCCTGCGCCCCCGCGGCCCGTCGAGCGCGGCAGGGGGCTCAGATGCGTGTGTGGTGTCCCAGCGGGGGTGGCGGCGGCGCTGCGCGGGGGCGTCGCGAATGTGCTAGCTGTGGGTGGGCCTCGTGAGCGTGAGCGAGAGCGGGCGGTGAATATGTTGCCGGCGCCGCCGCGGCCGGAGGAGTGCTGTTGGGATGTGAGTAGGGGTTAGTTGGAGAGAGGGAAAGGGGACGAACGGGGATGTCGGCGGAGCCAGCGACGTGTGCGCGGATTACTTCGGCGTCGGATAGGCCTGTGTCGCCGTCGACTGCTGGATCGCGCGATGGCGAGCGGATGTTGCCTGCGCCGCCGCGGCCGGTTGAGAATATCTGCGTAAGAGGGTTGGATGGCGCAGAAATGAAAGAAAAAGGAGAGCTGCGCACGGCGTGGATGGCAGGGACGGGCTCGCGGCCGCGGGTTATCGAAAAGTCGTCTGGGCCGTCAGCGGGGCGGGCTTCACGAGAGATGGAAGCGCGGCGGATGTTTCCTGCGCCACCGCGCCCGGAGGATTGCTGGCAGACTACAATCAGCGTTTGTGGAGGGCAACTTGGGAAAAAAACATACAAAGACATCGCGGCCGCGGGACTGCGAGCGATCTGCATCGTCGGCGTCAGTCATCGTCGAAACAGGAAACAGAGATAAGCACGCGGGAGATAAGGAAATTTTTGGTTTCTCGCGGATCCCCCTTATCTTCCTTATCTCTCTTGTCCTTCCACACTCACCTTTGGACTCGACGGTGCTGATCGAACGTGAATCCGCATCCTTGTCGTCGTTCCCCCTATCCCGGCTCAGCGTGCGCGACAGCTTGGCCCCGAGCGCCTGGAGGCCAAACGAGACACGGCGAGACGGTGACCGCGACGTACGTTCCATCATCGAGAGTGTGTGTAGGAGGGGGCAGCTGTTGTAGTCACAAAAGGAGGGGTCTCGGCGGGCTTTTTGACTACGTCTTCCGCCAATGGCGTATTTTCGTGTCAGTTGTCACGTTTATTGTGCCTTCGTAACAGTTGGAGCTGCCCTTGTTTTTTTTTCTCTTCTTGGATGTCGCACACAAGGTTCAAACGTCCACACCCGGATCGGCGCTTACCCGGTACCGACCCCTCGCTTGTTCCCCATCATGCATCATGATCTATGTATCCCTTCCATCCTGCTCCAGCCATTTCCACTCCAGCAATCGTTCTCTGCTCTTCATGTTGTTTCACCACTCCCAGGCACCGCGAAACAACATCTGTGTAAAAAAACTCTTTGTCACCCGTCCGACCTCCTATGTATACTTCCGCTCCGCCGGCTCACGTGGGTCGAATAATTGATAATATGTAATTGCATCGTGGCCGGCCCCTCGGTTTTGAACTTGTGTCTCAGTTTCGCCTACAGGCTTGGCATTCGTGTCTCACACTCTGGGTGCGACGTCGCTTGGACGGATCATGGATCATCACGACCAGTCATTACTTACGGAGAATGAACATATATGTACTAGTAGGGCGTTGTGTTGTGACTATTGAATACGAGAGCTAAATCACCTCAGCTCGACGACACACATATCGTCCGAGTCGGACGGTCGCGAGACATGTACAACATACGTGTACATATATATACACAAACCGTCGATCGGCAGGGGTAATTAGCAAACAAGTGCTAATAATAATATCATTATTACTGTAAGCAGATCGGAGCACAGGTCCGTCTGTTGTAATTCCGGTGTGTTCCCACGTCACACACCGGATCCTGACACCATAATGCAATATACTGTATAATCACACAGCTTTGACTGATGCACAATATCTGTAATGAGTGAAGTCGATGTCTCCCACCTTATTTATTACATTCCTGCATGGCCACCTACGTTTAATGCCCATCCCGCCCTTCCTGTGTCTCCCTCATCATGGATCACTCACACCCTACCCTACCCACCTATTCTAATGCATACCATCACATTATCAATCTCTGCACACCCCAACTGATATGATATTCCATGAATAATGCTCGCAATTCCTCATACATATCTCTCATGTAACACATCATACAGAATGCATCACCATACCTCACCCCATTTCCAACGCATCAATATTACATAACGCTATTTCTGTGCCCACAGGTATTTTCGAGATCTCTTCTTTGGTTGTATAGCATTCTATTGATATGTTTTTGGCATAAGTATATTATTGAATGAACAGTCAAGATACACAATACATATGTCAAGACACTACAGCATCATCAGGATACACAAGATATCAAGAAAACAAATATGACCATCAAGATACAATGAGATAGCAAGATCCAGAGATGAACTTTGATGTGATGATCCCATTTCCCCTTTGGGCAGTATGTTTCTGCTTGGGAGGGGGTACCACTCTGGGACATGATGTCAAGACATGAACGTATGTCATTTACACACTCCTTCCACAGGGAACATGAATTGAGCCCATTGTCCCCATCACCACACAAGCATTGTGATTACAATCAGCATTTCTCTTCATATTTCATTTATGCAATGATGCCTAAATATCATGCCCCCATGTTAGCATTGGCTGAGGATCATTGATCAATTGGCATTGGCATAATGCAGTGCACCTCAGGCTCAATCCCTTTCCACCACTTCAGCAATACACAATGCAAGACCAAACTCCATTGCATCATGGATAAGAGGAATGGTACTGTATGTGCAATGGGATTTGATAGTCTGGGTAAGCACTGAACAGAAAGTTGATTAGAAAAAGGTTTGTTAGTCATAGATGTACATTTCCATTTGCAATGTGTCAGAAACTCTTCAACTTGTATCTAGTCACCCCCCCACACATACACACCAATCTTCTCCAAGGTCTCAAGTAGTGAAATGAGTGAGTGCTGGTTCCATCCCAATGTGGGTGAGGGACTGATCCCAGGGACATGGTTTCTTTCTCATCAGGAACATTTGCACTTCTGGTATCTGATCCAATCTTGTTGAGCCATGTGTGGATGGAATGACCATTTGAACATATAACATCAGAATTTAGAATTTAGTACTGGTACTGGTGGATTCTGGAAGCTGGGCAGATGATTCTGTGGAGGGTGATGTTAGATGTTGCTGGAGGAACATCAGAACCAACTAAATTGATCTGAGATTGGAAGGTGCTGGGGGGATGCTGACACCTGTGGGGGCTAGACTAGAAGGTGCAGGTAGGACACTGATCCCAATGGAATTAATCAAAGACAGCTAGACCAGCAGGTGGAGTAGAAATGCTAGCACTGATGGAAATGGGAGATGGAAGGTCAGCATTAGTCAACACACAAATCTGGGCTACTCATGGTGAACAAGGTCTAAGAAGTCACTAAAAGGGCACATCACTGTGTTTTTTAATCCAGCATAGCTCTTGTCAGACCCCTTGCTATCAGGAGTGTGGCCAACATGATAACTTCAACATCAATGTTGTGTCAACACATGAAAGTGTCACATGCCTTACACAACATACCTGACTGTACAGATCTATCCACCCTGCAATGGGTCTGGACTGCTTATAATACATGAAAAGGGCCAGCCTGTAATAGACTCAAGCCAATGAAATGAATGCTGGAAGATCCTCAAGAATACTGTATGTGGAAGATAATCAACTAACTAAAGTAAGTCCAAATAATGACAAATACAGACATGCTCTGATATCTCTTCTGGGCATGGTAGCTCAGGCAGATTCTTCTGTCTCTCTCCTTTCTTATGTTTGAGCTCAGGCTTGGGCTTTATCAATATCCTCAGTATTCCATAATGATCAGCAGATGCTCCATATTATTGCCACCTGGCAAAAGATCTGCCTGAACAATAGGGGCAATATAGAACATGTTGAAGTAGATCTCCATCAAATAAGGGTAGATGAGATTGATTTTGTGTGCATAATCTTCTCAATATGTTTGATATGTTTCTCTGCCTTTCAGGCTTTCTTTTGTGTCTGCCATTGATACCAAGCACTCAGTTGCTATAATAGGATGTAAACATTTATGCTTTCATTGATTGATCATTCTTACAGCATGCTGCTCTTCAATAGCCTCACCCAGTGTCTGAACTTGTTCCTTGCTTAATGGATCAGATTTTGACATATTGGGAAACACAACATCATGCTCAGGAAAAGCTTCTAACCTAGTCCTTGAAAAACTTTTCCCTGGAAGAGCCATACTTTTGATCAAGCATGCATGTATAGTATGCCTCCATGCAAATCTGCAGGAAATATTCCTGATCTTTGGTTGTTCATTCTTTTTTCCCCATCTATATCAGTTTACCTGACACTACCAGCCAAAATCAAGTAATATTCACTGACCACTAATAAACAGCCCTCTCCAGCAGCTGCACCTGCTGTGGCAGCCATGGCCATGGCCACTGTAACTCCTGCAATAGCCATGGTTCCTCTTCTAGGATGATTATGGATGAATGTACACTGTTGAAGAGTTCTTCAGTTGAAGTGTCACAGAGAAACCTGTTGTAGAGATCAAAGTTAATCAACTTTTTCATGCTCTATATGCAATCACCAGTATTGCCTCTTGATAAATGGTTGATGAGATGGCTGCATGGATGAGCTGTGATTGAGTGCAAGTCTCTGCAAGAGGTGGATGATATTTGAAATGTTTACCAAGTAGAACCCTCAACTGAATTTCCCCTCCCTCCTGATGAAGATCTAACAATGGGATTAATAGTATTTATTTATGACAATGTTGGAGAGTTAACTACTGAACTGAGGTTTGTACATCTGTCTTTCAAGCAGCTGCAGATCTATTTCTGAGGGTATGAACATGAGTTTATAGATCTTAGAATAAATTGTGAAGACAACCAATGCACTTATCATACCACTTTTTACTCTTTCAGCACTTGGAGCACTTGGCTAGACACTGCTCTTCATTGGTGTAGTACTTCTGAGTCAACCCATAGAGACAGAGAACAAGAATGCAATGGTAATGAATGTGTTCATCTTTGATACCTCTTATTTTTACTTTGAAGTTCTCCAAATCCTTTCCTGATTGTCTTGATTTTAACTGATGATTTTCAAGATATCTTAAGTAACTTTGTATTCAGCTTATACTTATCCCTTGTTGATGCAGAAATTTCTCAAAACATTTCTAACAAAGTTGCCGGTTCTACTTGTCATCACTCACTCCCAAGCCTCTGAACCTCCTCCCAAGCAACCCTGCTCCCCTAGAGTCTCCACCAACACCTCCTCAACACAACCCCTCAACTTGCCCCAATCTCCCTTCACTCTTGGTACCAACTGCAGCTAACTCTGATGCTTCTCCAGCCAACCCCAATGACCCCCTGGTAAATCCTGTCACTTTCCCATTCTCTTCCAAGCCCTCAGTCTCCAATGCTTCCCAGAAACTCCAGCACCTTGTTTTAGACTTCTCCAGACCACCCTGGACTTGCTTGGACCACTCTCCTTGGCTTGTCCTTACAAGTATCTGAAGTTTAGACCTTCCCAGAACACTAGGTTATAAGCACAGGACATCTTGTCTGCCTAGTAAGGACTTGCTCAGTTAAGCTGAGCCTCTGTAGGCAGTGGAACCTGACATAATATCAAGACTTCACCTTACCCCATTCTCAATGTCTGCAATTAATCCTGCATACACTCCCACCCAAAATCTAACCAATGTCTATGATTGGCCAGTACCTGAAACCTACTATGATTCATTCTGCCCTGCTCTGACTGCAAAGGCACATTAAGTTACAGATCAGACACCAATGTCTTCTCCACTCCAGCCACATCCCCATACAATGGTTCTCTCTCTGGATACCCTCCCAGCTTACCTCCCATTGCACTCCTCACACACCATCCTCCTCTACACCTCTCTCCCCTTCTACACTAGCTCCACACCTACCTGGGTCAACAGTGGCACAACTAACCACTTCATTGACAGACCCCAGGCAGTGATTGCTCAGCAACCCCTCCAGCACTTCACCACCCCCCACTCTCCCCAAGTTCTACAACAGCAACCTTACCTCCAGTCAAGGTGGGGCTTTTGCAGAAGAGTCAGATTCCTAAGGGTTTGTTGAGGGTGTTGTGTGGAAGGCTGAATCAATTGCTGGCAAGAGTGATAGTTGTTCTCACATGGGGAGTGATATTTCCAGTGGAATTGCCCAATTCACAACAGCTTCCTCATGCTTGACAACAACCAATCATCCACATCCAACTCAACAACTCTCCAATGATCCTTCCCACCCCCTCTCAACAACAAAACTTTTGCACACTTGTCAGCAAATGATTCAACCCTCCATGCAACACCCTCCACAAACCCCTTGAACCATGATGTCCCCAACCTGACTCCAGCAGCTCTAGAGTGACCAAAGTCTCCACAACCCTCAAGAACAACCAAGAAAGAAAGGAAAGTGCACCTCTGCTCTGGTTCCCCTTAAACACACCCTGAAGGCATCCTCCAACACCCCCAGAATCAACATAAAGGCCTGAGGTACTCTGATCAACAGCTCCAGGCAACTCTGGACCCCACCACCACAATTCTGGACCTCACTGCCACTACTCCAGCACTCAACTCCATTGATCCAGAAGCCTTTGACAATTGAAGATGCACCTCTGCCCTGGTCCCCCCTAAATGCACCATGAAGGCTTCCCCTCCAACATTCTGCAGAATTGATATAGAGGCTTGAAGCACTCTGACCATTGACTCCAGAGAGCTCCAGACCCTGCCACCACACCTCCAGACCCCACTCTTACAGCTCCAGCCCCACCATCTCAACTCCAACACCCAACCCCACCAATCTGAGAACTCCCCAACATCGAAATTATTAGTGCCATCCCCATTGCATGCCTTCCACAGGACAAAATCCCCACTTATCAACTACAAATCACTCCTGCCTTGCCAGAAGAAAATATATGCACAGGGACTACTCCATTGGAGCAACAGAGGAACAAATTCCACATGAAGTAGTTTCCCTGGAGTATCATAAATTTGCTAATGTATTCTCCAAAGGAAGTGTAAAGCACTTTCTCCACACCAATCTTAGGTCAAAGTCAAACTTGAAGAAGGCCACTCCCCTCTTTCAGCAAGATCTACAACATGTTGGAAATTGAACTCCAGACCCTTAAAAACTACCTCAACAATATCCTCAGCAAGGTGTCATATGCTCCAATCTCTGCCACTAGAGCCTCAGTCCTGTTTCCAAGAGGAAGAATTGGTCTCTCCAACTCTGTGCCAACTACCAGGGACTCAATAGAGTCTTCAAAGGAACTGGTATCCTCTTCCCCTGATCAGAAATTTTGTTAATCATCTCTGCAGTACCAAGACCTACCTCTGCTCTGGCTACAATGATGTCTAGATTGCTCTAGAACATGAATGGAAGACCAACTCCACCCCTGCCATGACCTCTTTGAGTACCTAGTGATGCTCTTTGGAATGACCAGTCCCCACACCACCTTTCAGTATTCATGGACAACATCTTCCATGACATGAACAATGTTTTGTTTTTATGTACTTGGACAACAGCCTAACCTAATTGAATTGTCTGGAACACATCTGCCACATCCTAGAACAACTCTGGAAGTACCATCACCATCAACAAACAGCTCTGCCACTCACCAGCTTGCTGACCCAAAACCCTCTCCAAATACAACTTTACTATTCTCAGTCAACTTGGTGCAAAACTTGACACCCTTACCCAGAGGCCCAAAGTGTACCTAAAGAGGTTGTTTTAGGCTGAGTGGAATACCTTCAACCACCCAGTGGTAATCCCCTTTAAGCATTTACATATCATGCTGATTGGAATGAAGAAAGAATCCTCCACCAACTCTGGACTCCTTCTCCACTCAGCATGACCCCAAATGCAACTCTGCCAACAAGCCAATCACCAACCAACCTTCCACACTGCTTCTGGACCACTGACTCCTACTCTAAAAAGGACAAACCTATGAAATGCACCTCTGGACTCCTTCCTCGCTCTACACCACCTCCAAAAACAACTCTGTTAATGAGCTAGCAACTGACTAGCCCCTTATACTATCTCTGAATCACTGGTTCCACTCTGGGAAGGATAAACCAATCTCTGGATCCCTTCTCCACTCAGCACAACCCCTGAAAAACAACTCTGTTAACAATCCAGCAACTGATCAGCTCCTCACACTACTCCTGGACCACTGGCTCCTACTTTTGGAAGAACAAACCTACAGAATGCACCTCCAGACTCCTTCCCTACTCAGCACAATTCTCAGAAACAACTCCAGATGAGGCAGCAACCAACCAATCCTTCACACTGCCTTTGGACTGCCAACTTCTACTCCAGGAAGGACAAATCCATGCCCCAGACCCCAGGTCTATTCACCTTAACATACTCCAGCAGTACCACAACCACAAGCTCTGGTAACACCAGGAACATGTAAGACTCTCCAGCTCATCTCTGGACTTACTTTTGGCCAGGAATGAAGAAGGATGTCACACATATGTACAAACCTGCAAACCATGCCTCCAGGCTAAAATAGACTTGCCCAAGCAAGCACTCCTAAAACTCTGCTGCACTACCAACAATACTCCAGAGTTCATCACACTTCTGCCCAGACACATCTTCATCAAAGCTCAAACCTCCAAACAACATTGCTTCTAGCCACAAACCCCCTGTCTACCTCTTTGTTCTGGCAGTCACTTTGTAAGGTCCTCAAAGGGAAGATCAACCCATTGATCACCTACCACCAAGAGATCAACAAACAAACAAGAACAAGTAAACCAGACCCTGGAAGAGTATCTCTGCCCCTACATTAACAGCTTACAGAACAACTGGCATGCAGAACTACCCTCCACCAAGTTGACTTATAATAACACCCCCCACTCCACCACTAGAGCTCCCCCTTTCCACACCAACAAGGGCTTCAACCCTCAGCTCACTCTGTCCCTAAAGAATATCCCTGCCCAAGTCACCCACAAAGCCAGCAGGAACCTCTAGGCTATCCACAAGTTTCTCTAGGATGAAATTGACACTGCTGGCCAAGCATACTCAAAGCATGCCAATGTCTGATGTAAACCTATCCCAAGTACCCCCAACCCACCTCCAGTCAGACTTCCAGCACTCTTGTCTGGCTTGACTAGTGCAACCTCAAGACTTAGAGACCTCCCATTAAGCTCAACCACAAACAATTTGGCCCCTCCAGAATTCTCTGGAAGATCTTGACTCATGCCTACAAGCTCAACCTATCTTTGGGCCTGAAGGCCCTCCACCTAGCTGTCTATGTCCAACCCCTCAAAAAGCATGCTCCAGACCCCTCCCCAGGACAACACCTCAGCCAAACATTGCTCATCAAAAATACTTGAGAGCTCCACAAAAACCTCTCTGGCACCCCTGCTAAGCTGTGGGACTTCTGCTGACAACACCCATCAAACTCTGGGACCCCTAGGACTAGCTGATACAGATGGCAGTAGTGGGCATAAGCCCCCTCTCTGGATTCATTAGAATTCAACTCCTACTAGGAACCCCCTGCATGTTTCACTTCTTATCCCTCTCACTTAATTTGAAACTCAGTTATTTCACATTAGCCAAACTGAAATACAATGAACTTATGATTACAAAGCTACAAGGTACACTATTTTATGCAATGAAGTCCAAGACAGGCAAGAAAAATGAACTCAAGGCCACCTCACTCCTCCTCCTCCAGAACCCCCCTTTCTACTCCCTCAACTAAATTCACTTCTATCTGGGTCACCACCATGGCCAGAGTCTCCAGATAGCTGGTAGGGGCTCTTTTATATTGGTGGCCACTTCTTACCATGCTATGGGACCCACCATGTTCCTCTGCCAATGCTCTGCCAACAGCCACCTCATCTGCCCCACCCTACTCTAACTCTGGAGGGAGATTTCCAGGCATCTGCTCCAACCCATCCTGAATCAATGCAAAGGCAGCTGATGCCTCATGCCTTACTCAGCAGGATCCTGTGCTTCTGGACCCAACCTGTCCAAGTGTGTCAGTATGGAGAAAGGAAGAAGAAGTAAAGAAAACCCTATGCATCACCCCCTCTACCTTGAGGCCAGGTTGTTGGCCAGCCATTCCTTCCTGCCTTCTTTCAGCCTTTACTACTGCCTGAGGGACTCCAGCCTTGAGAGCTCTGGGCTGCTCTTCTGCCCCATGCTCCACCTGCACCTCCAACTGCTCTAGACACTCCTGCAACCCTTGAATCTCCAGCAAATGCTTAGCAGCTGTCTGTGCAGCAACATCCTGGTCTTGCCATGCCACATTCCTATCTCTTTGTGCAGCATCCCAGTCCCTCCACATCACATCTCAATCCTCCCCCACTCCCTGGAGCTCCTCCTTACATGTCTCCAACATTCTTGTTGGCCTCTCTACTTAATACTACAAGAGAGTCTTGAAAATTGAGAAGAACAGCCTGGAGGTCTCCTCAGATTCCCCTATTAGAGTTCCTGTCCCAGGGGAGTACACATGCAACCCCAAGAGACCTGCTATTGGCTTCCTGCCCTGTAGCTTCTTGCTAGGCCCCACCTCTGGCAACAAGGAGGCCTGCCACTTATCCTTGTCATACACCACTGAGGCCCCCTCTCTCTGCCCACTCTGTAGAGGTCCAACTTTCCCTATCAGTTGCCCTACACCCTCCACACTCTTCAGTCCAGACCCCCAGCTCAATACCCTACCTCTCTACCCCTCACCCAGTTGTGCACTGTCAGGTTCCACTGATGACAGGGGCTCAGCTACACTGACAAATCCTTACTATGCCGATGTGATTCCCTGCATGGCTAACTGGTCACTCAGAGGAGTCCTACACATAGGGGACTTGTGAGGATAAGTGAGGGGAAGTGATCCAAGTGAGTCTAGGGTAGTTCGGAGAAGTCTAGGATGGTTTGTGGGGAAAGGGACAAGCTTGACAGAGTGTCAGGTACAAGTCCAGAAGTGAGTACTATGAGTGTGGAGAAAGTGGAGGCTATGTGAGTGATGGGAGCAGAGCTGGAGCTTGATGGGGGATCAACAGGAGTTGATGGGGTTCGGAGCTGAGCAGGTTAGCAAGGTCTAGAGTTGGTTCAAAGAGTGTGGTTTGGTTGTAATTGCAAGAGTGGAGTTCATGGGAATGTTACTTGCAATCATAAATGTGGAATTTGTAAAAGCATTAGGGTTGGAGAAGACTTGAGTATGGTGGAAGGAGATGGATCAAACAAGACAAGACAGAGTCAAACAGAACAAGATGGAGACGAGATGAGATTGAGACAAAAACAAGAATAGATTGAGACAGAGATACAAAATGATAATGACAATGATAATGGGATAGAGATGAGATAAGACCAGGAGACTGAGAGTATGGAAAACGAGACATGGAGCATGAGACACAAGAAGGAAACAATCAGACCATAGGTAACATTAAGCAAATATCAAGACTAGAGTACAAGGAGCTACTTTATGACTTATATACTGACTACTAGAGAGCTCCAGGGGACATCGGCTGTGGCAGTGGGGCTTGGTGGAGCTCAGTGGAGTTGACAAGTGTTGGTTGTGATCAAGGGGCAGGCTATGTTGATATGTTGATGGGAACAGTTAGGAACACAGGCCATCCCAAGGTCATTGTGATACTCCAGAGTGAGTCAGAGGAACCAGGGTGCTGAGTTGATGACATGTGATGGGGTCAGGAACAGTGGGGGATGGTTCCAGGGGCTCAAGAGATCCAGGGGGAGCATTGGCAGCTGTGGGGAAGACATTGGAGTTATCTGGGGGGCTGTCAGGGTTAGCCGAGAATGCATTGGAGTGAGCTGGAGTATGCATGGGGGGTGAACAATGGCAGGGAAAGGTTGATGGGGCATCCGGGGGGAAATCTGGGGAAGTGGGCAGATTGGACCTGATATGCAGAGGTCTAGGAAACAGGTCATGACATGCACCACCCAATACTGGTTTCAGCATTGTTCTATGGCAATGCAGACTGCATGCCAACTCAACCAGATAGAGCACTTCTTGTGCCTCATTCAGCATAGGAGACACACTGACATGTCCTATCAAGACCCTTGCACTAGCACTTCAAACTCATACTGCTCCTCATGCCAGGTGCAGAGAGTGTACTACATGACTGTATTAGCCAGAGCTCAAGAATGAATTACTCATCACTCACTAGAGCTTCTGCCTGGCACCATTCGAGGGTCAGAGGACCCCACACTTGCTACACTGCCTGTGCAACATGTAGGGCCTCTAGAACAAACTGTGCTACTCCTGGCCCAAAACTCAGTCTTAAAGAACACACTGGCAGCAACTGCTCTAGAGCCCTGCTCTCAAAAGAAGCTCTGGACAGGCCCACCACTGCCACAGACAACTCTACCAAGTTTGAATCAGTAATGTGTCACAAAAAAAATCTACAACTACAATATAGCAAATCTACTCACCTTTGGTCCTGGTGACAATCAAACTCCTTCTGGCAGCTCTTGTACTCCACTCACACATCAACACAGTTTTCATCTGAGGGAGGAGGGGTGGGAGACAACAAGAATGCTGATAATGAAGCAGAGGAAGACATGAGATGGAAGTGGGCACTAGGGTATAAGTTATAGAGCAATATCTGCTACAGTAGTCTTGATATTGCTAGTATTCTCTTGTTATATTCTGTGTTTGCTATGTTTCCCAGTTTCATCTCTATTTTTGTCTCTAGTCTTGTGCCTTGTCTTTATTCTATTTTGTTCTTGTCTTTATCTTGCCTCAACTCTGTCTTGTTTCACCTGCCTCAGTTTCCTTTCTCATTGCCTGAACTCCTTTCAACTCTAACTCTGTTACAATCTCTGCTCATCTATTTACAACTTGTACATTCATTATTAACTCCAGACCTTGCCCTATGCTCAGCTCTAGAACCCATCAATACTGACCAATCCCCCATCAATCTCCAGCCCTGCCTCCATCACTTTTGTAGCCTCTGCTTGCCCCACATACTCAATACTCACCTCCAGACTTGCACCTGACACACTACAAACTCAGAACCCTCATTTTGCCTTGTCTTAGACTTCCCCAGACCATCCTGGACTTGCTTGGACCACTCTCCTTAGCATATCCTTACAAGTATCTGAAGTCCAGACATTGCTAGAATGCTAGGTTATAAGTGCACAATGTTGCATCTGCCTAATAAAGACATGCCCAGTTAAGCTGAGCCCCCGAACCTGACACTACTGGTAGTGATCTATTAATCTGACATCACAGCAGCTCAATCCAAATTGCTAATGCATTACTACATTGGTGCTCAACTTCATTGTGGAAGCAACTGTATAGTGTTTAAAAGCCCTTGTATGCCTCAATCTCCTTATGTTATACAGGATATTCATCCCTCAATCACCTGCTGTCAATTTAAAGATATAAAGCTCTGAAAATAGTGTGAACTTGCACCACAAGATTAGCTCACCTTGAATAAAGCAAAAGATGCAAAGAGCACCTATAACAGGTAGTATTGAGTGCTACTGCACTAATACTGTGCAGAAAGATCTTCTTAAACAACTTGTACCATAGTTAAATCAGACACAATGGTGGGATTGGTGGCCCCTGGAAATTATGGATTTTGATTTTGAAAAGTGAGGGATGGAATATATACAAAAACTCCAGAACAAGGTGTAATGGAGTGCCCATTACTCACCACCCTTAGTTGTGCACTACAATATTTTACTTATTATTAATATTATATTATTATTACATGGTAGCATCACATGATGCTTCCTATAAATACAATTACTGTAATTATATAAGGCAGCACCTTACTTTATACTTTGTAAAACAAAATCAATGACTGGTGTTGACTTACAGAGTGTGAACCATAAGCTGCACAACTCATAACAGAAACATTACATTTTTATAAGTCAAATGAGCATTGACCCATTTGCAAAGCAGAAGCAAAACTTCCAGAAAAGAAATTCACTGCCACTAGTTATGGTGAGAACTTTAAAATTTCAATGTTCACCTTCCTCAATTAGCAGCATTGTAACTATGGAAGGTTAGGTGTTCAGGCCTAGGTTTGAACTAGAATTCAATAGAGCACTATAGAGTGATCCACATGAAATGTTGGATCTTGCCATGTCACACCATGGCATAGGGAGAGAGAGTAGTGCAATGCCAGGAGGGCTGAATGCAGCTAATTACATTCAACCACCTCTAGGTGGTCAGACAGGTGTTACAGCTGAAGGCACTTGAGGGCCCTCTACTCAGTTGTACCCAAGGTAGAGCCAGACAATGCAGCAGTGATGGTGAGCCAAGAGAAAATTCCCCTGTATGCACCCACAGCATTGTGAATGGAAGGTCTGAGATCCTTTCCAGTGGCCACAGGAGATCATCATGACTCCTGTCTGATGGTTACCTCACTGAGGAGTACAGATAAGGAACAGGCATGCAGCTCTGTATAATTGCAAACTGGGCCTGTGCTAAGCCTGAGAGCAGTAGGACCATCAGTGTTCATTGAAACAATTCTAGAGGATGTTGGAGAGACCTCAGATACTGATAGTGAAGTAAACCTGGACAACATCCTCCATAGAAGGGTGTTGGTGTTCTGGCAGGATCAAGTTGAGGTTTCTAAGGCCTCAACACAGCAACAGTTTGCTGTGAGAGTGACTAAACATATAGCAATCCAGTAGTTGCTAGGTCAAGGGATTATTCCAACTAATGCAGTGAAGTTTATGGAACTTTACATGCTTTTTCTAGCACAGGAGGTAATGAACTACCTCCAATGGCAAAAGCTGTTAGGATCCCAGGCATCCTCTGTGATGCCTTCACTAGTTGTTACTGCATACTCCAAGCACTACAACAGCCTGGCAAAACACTATGAGACTATGTGGCAAGACAGCCTGCTGTAGACCATCAGAAATGGCCTACACTGGGAACTTTGATTACAACTGACCTGGCATTGACAGAAGCTGGGTTAGTTATCACAACAAGGTTTGCATGTGCAAGGTATGGATTATGGTGGCAAAGGATGCCATGGACCAGCTGGTGCTGCCTGCACAGGAAAAGAATGGCTCATCATTTGGGTTGATGTCAATGGCCACAAGGCATGGATGTTGTGGGACTATCCCTGCAGGTCCTGGAGGAAGAGTATCAAAGTACTCTTCAGGAGGGGGATAGAATATTATGGCCCTTCAAGGTGTTGAAACTAACTGTACAATTACCTTCAAGAGTGGAGTTAGCATAGCAGTTGGGCAAGAAAGATTGGACTGATCCTTCTAAAGCAATGAAACAAAGGATTTGGAACAGACCTATCTCAAAGCAGACCCTCAAATGAGTCTACAAACCATGTATGTCACTAGAATGGAATCAGGGCATTGCAGGCCTGACAAGGCAAGCATAAGACAAGCAACTCCTGCTGCTGAAGTATATAGAATAGCTATGGAGGACAAAATATCTGAGCCTAGTGAGTTTAAATACTTGTGGAGTAAAATGAGGTGTGGGACAGAACATTGTCCTACACAGTTGAACATTCCTAATGAATCAGAGATTTGTTTAAGAGCCTTGTGGGACAAGTATGCAAGGGTAGTGCCACCTTCAAAGCTAGCCAAGGCCAAGCCATGTCCTTGGCCTAGAGCAGATAAGGGGAAGGCTTGGCCTTCCAAACTGATAGAAAGTAATATTCCATACTATTAGAGGAGATGTGCCAGACACATCAAAAGGCTAAAAGTCTAATAATTTGCTTTTTTGTCATTGTTCCCTAACTGAGGCCTTGCCACTGCAAGTCTTGTGTTTTCTCCACCACAGTATTTGCTATTCTTTGTAGAAACTTTATTTCCACAGTATATATACTTACATATGCAGAACTGCCACCCTCAGTCATCTTAACTATTTGTGGAGTGAATGAGGGTGAGCAGGATTTCCACCACTCACAAAATATTGTTATTGACATATGCCTGTAGACTTACTGTTATTTCACTCTACAAATCAATATATCAGTTGTTTTTAACTATTTGCAGAGTGACTGAGGACTTACTAGTTATTTCACTCTACAGTTTATCAGGCCCATGTTTAGCTCTTCCTGCTGCATAAAAGCCTAACTGTCATGACCTGCTCCCAAAACCCCCAACCTCTTTTCTAAGCCACCCTGCTTCCCTGGAGTTCCTCCCAGCACCCCCCCAACTCCCCCAACCTTCATTGACCCATGGCACCCACCCTGGATAACTCTGACACTTCTCCAGCAAACCCCAACAATTCCCTGGCTAACTCCAATGAGTTCCCTGCAGACCCCAGCAAATCCCTTCCTCCCCTTCTAAGCCCCTGAAACCCTCCCCCACTGTTTTTGACACTGGCATACATCACTGATTTGTTATCCCAACTTACTCAACCAACTCCAGAACATTATGGCAACTCTGGGGTGGCCCACATTCCCATCTGATCCTATCAGTGTATCAGTGTGGCATGCCCACTGATCACAACCAACACCTGTTGACTCCACATGGCCCCAACAAGCCCTACCACCAGACCCACTGTTCCTGGTAGTGTCCCAGTAGCTAGTATATAAGTTGTAGAGTAGTATTCTTTACTCTAGTCTTGATATTACTTTACTTGGTGACCTGTATTTCATGTTTCCTTTTGTTATGTCTTTTGGGCTTCTCTCTGTTTCTGTCTCTAGTCTTATATCTCTCTCAATCTATTTATTCTTGTCTCTGTCTTGTCTTGATTCCATCTCTCCTTGACTATCTCTATTTCCTCTATCATTTCTAAGTTCTTTTAAATCTGATGTCATTACAAACCCCATGCATATGCTACAACTCTTCAAACATTCATACAATAACTTTGGACCTTGCCCTATGCTTGGCCCCAGAGCCCATCACTCTTGATTAATCCCCCATCAAACTCCAGCCCTGATCCTAGCACTTGTGAAGCCTCTGTTTGCCCCACAGTCCATACATTCACCCATGGACTTGTACCTAATGCCCACCCAAGCCCAATTCTTGATATACTTGGTCTTAGACTTCCCTGGACTTCCCTGGACTTTCTTGGACTGCTTCCCCTAGCTTCTCCTTGCAAGTATCTGAAGTCCAAACCACCCTGGAGGACTAGGTTATAAGTGCAGGACATTGTGTCTGCCTAGTAAGGACTCACCCAGTTAAGCTAAGCCCCCTTGGTCAGTGGAACCTAACACTAATGTCATGACCTGTTCCTAGAACCCCCCTGTCCCCAAGCCATCTTGCGTCCCTGGAGTTTCCCTTTTTACTCCCCCAACCTTTGCTTGCCCACAACACTTACCCTGGCTAACTCTGACACTTCTCCAGCAAACTCCAATGGTCCCCTGGCTAACTCCAACATGTTTCCCTGCAGACCTTGACACTTCCCCTTTCTCTCCTGAGCCTCTGGGACCCTCCCTCACTGTTCCTGATGCTGGCATCCATCACTAGTTTGTCACCCTGACTTACCCAACCAGCTCTGGAGCATCACAATGATCCTGGGGCAGCCCACATTCCCATCTGATCCCATCAGTATATCACTGTGGCCTGCCCTCTAATCACAACCAACACCCATAGACTCTGTGCAGCCCCAATGAGCCCTGCCACCAGACCTTCTACTCCCAGAGCTGCCCAGTAGTTAGTATACAAGTTGTAGAGTAGCATCCTGTACTCTAGTCTTGATATTGCTTTACCTGATGTGTTTCTGATTGTCTGATTGTCTCTTCCAGTCTTGTCTCATCTCTATTATCATCTTGTTATCATTTTGTATCTCCAATTTAATCTATTTTTGTTCTTGACTCAATCTTGCCTTGACTCTGTCTCATCTCACTTGTCTATATTTCCTTTGTTGTGTACAAGTCCCCTTCAACTCTAATGCTGCTTGCATGTCAATGCAATGATATCATTGTTAAGGATGTGATGCTCTTACCTAATCAGGAGGTCATTAGGGAAGATGTAGCTTACATGCTCATAAGGTCAAACATTGACCTTACAGACATGTATGAACAGGTGAGTATACATACCAAAAACAGTGTTTATGACCATCACTGGTATATATTGCAGTAACATCATGTAGATTGGCAACTGTAATGCACAAGTAACTTTCCAACAATTAATGACATCCATCTTTTGAGATGTCATTAGGAAGTGGATGCATGTGTACCTTGATAATATTTTTGCCTTCTCAAATTCTGTTGAGGAGCACAAAGAGCACCTGCACCTCAGAGTAGTCTTTGAAAGACTACACAAAAACAAGCTCTACCTCAAATGGAAGAAATGTGAGCTGTATGCCAAGCATGTAGAGTGCCTCAGCCATGTCATTGGCTCACAGGGTATACAATCTAATATGGATGAGTTGAATAAGATCCAGGAATGGCATACTCCTCAGAAGTACAATGACATCCATCAATTCATTAAGTCAGTGAACTACATCTACATTGGGAACTTCTTGCCCAATATTTCTATGTACACATAGATATTGATGGCCATGACACAGAATGGGTTGCCACTTCATTGGCACCCCATCCACCAATAGTGTTTTGCCATGATCAAGCAAATCTGTGCCAAAATACCTATCATCTGGCCAATCAATTCCTCATCACAAGGAACCCATATAGCTGGTGTGCAACACCTCAATGACAGGCATTGAAGCAATGTATGTGCAAGGACCTAGCTGGCAGAAATGTTGGCCAGCTAGATTTATATTCAAGAAGTTTATGAATGCACAGCAAGATTATGCTGTGCACTGTCAGGTTCTGCTGACCATGGGGGCTCAGCTTAACTGGGCAAGTCCTTATTAGGCAGATGCAATGTCCTGCACTGATAACCTAGTGTTTGGAAAAGGTCTGGACTTCAGATACTTGTGAGGATAAGTGAGGGGGAGCAGTCTGAACAAGTCTGGGGTGGTTCAGGGAAGTCTAGGACAAGGTACAACAAAGAATTGGGGTTGGAGAAGACTCAGGTACAAGTCCAGAAGTGAGTACTGGAGATGATGCAGTATGGATCCCTGCTAATGTGTCACCATGGCCTACCCAACCACTCTGGAACATCCCATTGACTATAGTGTGGTCTGCACTCTCATCAGTTTGCTCAGTTCCCATCAGTATATCACTGTGGCCTGCTCACTGATCAGAACCAACACTGGTTGACCCTGCACACCTCTGACAAGCACCACCATCAGACCTGCAGTCCCCAGAGGAGTTTCCATAGTTAGTCTTAAGTCATTAGAGCAATATCTGCTACAGTAGTCTTGATCTTACTGGTATTATCTTGTTATGTTCTGTGTTTGCTATGTTTTCCAGTTTCATCTCTGTTTCTGTCTCTAGGCTTGTGCCTTGTCATTATTCTATTTTGTTCTTGTCTCTGTCTTGCCTCAACTCTGTCTTGTCTTGCCTACCTCAGTTTTCTTTCTCATTGCTTAAACTCCTTTCGAGTCTAACTCTGTTACAATCTCTGCTTATCTATTTACAACTCATACATTCATTATTAACTCTGAACCTTGCCCTACACTCACCTCTGGAACCCATCAATACTGACTGATCCCCCATCAATCTCCAGCCCTGCTCCCATTACTTGTATAGCCTCTGCTTGCCCCACATACTCAATACTCACCTCCAGACTTGTGCCTTTTACACCCCCAAACCCAGAACCCTCATTGGGGGCAAACAGAGACTACACAAGTGATGGAAGTGGGGCTGGAGTTTGATGGTGGATTAATTGATGTTGATGGGTTTTGGGGCTGAGCAAATAGCAAGGTCTGGAGTTGGTTAAGAATGCTTGGGAGTTTGTAATTATAAGTGCTGAGTTCATAACAGCATTAGAGTTGAAGGGGACTTGGACACAATGAAGAAAATATAGACAAGCAAGACAAGATGGAGTCAAGATGAGATTGAAACAAGAATGGAAATATTCAAGTGGAGATATACAATGATAACAAGACAATAATGGAGATAGAGACAAGACAAGACCAGGAGACTGAGATAAGACTAAGAGACTGAGATAAGACTAGAAGACTAAGATAAGACCAGAAGACTGAGAGAAGGGAAAATGTGACATGAAACACAGAGAGACAGACAATCAGAACATAGGTAACATTAAGCAATATCAAGACTAGAGTACAGGGTGCTACTTTACAACTTAAATACTAACTATAGGACAGCTTCAGGGGTAGTGGGTCTGGCAGCAGGGCTTGTTGGCACTGTGTGGAGGCAATGGGTGTTGATTGTGATCAGAGGGCAGGCCATGGCAATATACTGATGGGATCAGAGGGGAATGTGGGCCACCTTAGAGTTGTTGTGATACTCTGAAGTTGGTTGGATAAGTCTGGGTGGCAAACCAGTGACATACACTAGCATCAGGAATGGTGGAGGAGGGTTCCAGGGGCTCAGAGGAGGCAGGGAAAGTGTCAAAGGCTAGGAGGAACACATTGGAATTAGCCAGGGAGTCATTGGGGTTTGCCAAAGAAGCATTGGAGTTATTTGGAGTGGGTGCTGTGGGTGAAAAAAGGTTGGAGGAGTTTGAGGGAGCATTGGGGGGAACTCTGGATAAGCAAGGTGGTTGGGAACAAGGTTTGGGGGTTCAGGGAGTGGGTTGTGACATGCACAAACTGGAAAATTAGCTATTCTGGAAGCCCTCCTTAAATGGGAGGATAAGCTTCTAGGATATACGATTTATGTAATTATGGATCATAAAGCCCTTGAGCTTATCAAAACTCAACAGAATCTGTTCCCCCACCAATGACAGTGTATGAACTATATGTCAAAATTGAATTTTGACATGATGTATGTTAAAGGAGAGCTCAATAAGGTAGTGCATGTTGATCCTACTACTTTGAAAGGGACTCTTCTTGAGACATGCAACATATCTACAACTATATAAATGCAGATGCACAAATCAACTCAGAGGCAGATGACTTGCTTTCTATGTGCCTGCAGGAAATGCAGGCTCAGCTGGATCAGAGTTGTGCACTCTGCAATGGACCAAGCCACAAAACCCAGCAGGTGTGGAATCTTCATGAACTTTGTAATGTGGAAACACAGGTTCTTACCAACATTAATGACAGAAGAGATGGATCAGTCTAAGCTCAACAGGGCTCAGCAAGCCCTGAAGATCAGATTGATATAACACTTGGTGAGGCCATCCTTGGGATGGCCAACATGCCTCAACCACAGGATTGGTCTGAAAAGGAGTTTCTCTGTTGGAAGCAAGTCCTATATAGCAAAGTCAAGGTCTTTGCTGAGATAATAAATTGGTTCAAACTGGTGGACAACTCATTTGGACCACTGACCCCATGGGTTATGAGAAATTGTGTATACCTTGTGGATGGAAAGTAGTGACCAAGTTACTCAACCAAGCACATAGCATGATTGGGCACTTTGGGGCCCAGAGAATGATGGAATATAACCACCATTGGTACTGGTGGACAACTGTGGTTGCAGATGCATGAGCATTCTGCACTACATGTCAACTGTGTCAGCACACAAAAGGGAGCAATCAGCTCTCTTCAGGGAAACTACATCAACTGCCCCTCCTAGTGAAGCCATGGGACTCAATAGGTATGGACTTCATAGGTCCATTCCCTGAGCCCAAGGAGTATAAGGACCCATGACTAGTTATCTATTGCATGATGAGCATGGTACACTTGATACCTGTGCACACAGCCATGACAGCATTGCAGCTATCATGGATTCATTTGTGGTAGATTGTGAGACTTCATGGTCTCCCAAGCTCTATCATTAGTGATAGAGACTCCAAGTTCACATTGAAATGATAGCATGAACTACCTAGGTTGTTAGGAGCACAGTTTCTGATGTCTACTTCATTCCACTTGCAAATGGATAGACAGACCAAGCATGCCAATAAGAACATTGATCAGATCTTGCACACTGTAGTGTGCCAAGATCAGAAGGAGTGACTAGGTTAAATAGACCTAACAAAATTTGCAATTCACACAGGTATATCTAAGAAGATAAGGTATGCACCATTTGAATTGAACAGTGGATACATGACATCAATGATAAAAGAGATTCAGACGAACTTTGTGAATTCCAGAGGGATCAGGCAGCTCACATGCTAAGCTCTTGAAAACTTGGCTGCCATACACAACACAATAATTGCAGCACACATCTTCCAAATGCATATTTCTAATTTGTGTTGTTGACTGGACCCAGAGCAGGAGAAAGGTGTGTTGGTGTACCTTTCTACTGGAAATCTCAACCTCCCAAAAGGTAGAGCTAGAAAGCCCTGCCAAAAGTGGGTTGGGCCATACAAAATCTTAGAGGCCTATCATGAGACCTCCAATTATATGTTGGAGTTACCAATGACACTGCAGAAACAAAGGATATATCCTAAGTTCCATATGTTGCTGCTGCAACTATATAAGGCCAGCAACAATGTGCTGTTCCCTAATCAGGCAACACCAGAGCCATATATCTTTGGTGTGCTGGATAATCAGGAGTGGTTTGTTGATGACCTGATAGGTCATCAATGGAAAGGAACAAACCACAAATTTGAGGATCATTTGAGTCTAGGAGACACAACTTGGGAGTCTCTTGCAACCTGCAAGGACCTCAAGGCCCTTGACAGGTATCTAGAGCTGTAAGGCATCTGGTGTCCTGCACAGCTAGCTAGAAGGATAAAGTCAAGTTCACTTAGCCCAAAAGCTGGAGGAGGCTGCTGAGCTGGCAGCCATCAAATGTTATGTCATCCAGGTTTTTGGCTGGTTGCAAAGTCAACTATTCTTTGTCTTCTACTACCACATTAGTGCAACATGCCAACATAGTATAAAAAGACTCCTTGCTCAATGGGCAAGAGAAGAAATGTCCTGAGGAGGCAGATGCAGGTCTTCCAGAGTATTTGGTGAGCTCTTGTAAGAGCTCAAGAGGGGGAGGAGTGCTGGAGGGTAGAGCACCCCCAGAGTTTGAGATGTTAGGCACAGGCTTGGTGCTAGGGGACATAGCATACCCAACAATGGGGAGAGCAGCCCTACAGGACATGAGGCCTATGGGAGCAAAACCAGACCAGTGCCAGGAGATGTGGCCTTGCCAGGCTATGCTATGGTGATGCAGCAGTCACTAATGCAGGGATGCCATGTGCCCCCACAGCATGGCAGAGCAGAACAAGGATGTGGGGGGCCTAATAACAAAGCAGCATTAATTATGACACTGATGGAGTTGTTGCCCCTCTGTAGTGGTCATACCCACCTCTGCCTATTATAGTGCATCTGTCAAATGCATCATCTCTGTCTTCAAGCACATAGATGAAGGGAAAGGGAAGGCAACTGCAACACTGCCATCCACATTGGCAAGGGAGGGTGAGACCTCATTGACTGCCTGGAAAACAGTTGAGCAATGCTTTTCCACCAAAGAGAAGGGCAAGGGCAAAGTGAAAAAGCCTGCACCCTCTACAGTCATGAATGAGCAAATTGCTTACCTCCTCCAGCACATACATGATGTCAGAGTACCAGAGGGCATCAGGGCTGATGTCTTTGAGAACCCTGTAGTGCAGCTTACACTATCTCAAGTTCTGAACAAACTTGATATTGTTCAAAATCAGGAGGATGAGGCTCAATTGGACCTCTGCTAGCTTGTCCTGGCTCAAATCACACTCAAGAGCCTGGCCTTGCAAATAATTATCAATCCTCTACAGTAAGCCTAGCTTTTGTGGCTATCCACACAAAACTTCCTCACCAACTTTCTTAAGCAAAGTGCAATATATTCAGGCTGCTAAGTTATAGGATGGCTTGATATATTAAAAGCCTTTAAAATCACATGACTTGTGCTCAAATCTTTGGGACTGGAGAAAAATTGTAATGTTTCTGTCATGGGTCATGCAGCTTACAGTTCACACAACATAAGTCAAAACCAGTTGATGGTTCTGTCTACAAAGTATGAAGTAAGGTGCTGCCTTATATAAGTAAGAGTATAGTACTTTTAGAGATAGTGTTATGTGATGCTATCATTATACTTGAATACATAATATATACTAATGACATGTGTACAGCATGTAATAAATGCTCCATTACATACCCCCCTTTTGAGTCCATCAATGAACTCACTTTCAACAACAACTAAAGTTAAAGACAAAAGGGTGGGATACAGCATTCCACCCAAGGGTGTGCACCAGAATTTGTGTGCAAATCCCTATGTTTGTCAGTAGTAAACTATGTAGAATCAACTAATTCTATGTGGACAAGTATACTTCAGCATGCTGTCTAACTGTGCTGAGTGAAAAATATGGGCTGCTCAAGCCCAGGTGTAGTTATCAAGTCTCTGTGAGCTATGATAGTAGCTCACCCTGCTTGTTTGTCCATCTTTGAGGCCTCTAATTCCTTGTTACTTATGATGTCTGCCCAGTGCTCCAATACAGCATTAGCTGTATTACTGGGGCCACTGGATTCAGCCTCAGGGGCAGTAGGAGTAGCAGTGTTAGTCACTAGCACTACTTCCATGGGGCTGGGGACAACTTGTGGAGTCATTGCTGGTTGGACTGGCATGGTCAATGCAAAGTTGTCAGCATAGTCCAGGTCCATGGACTTCTCTGAGAGTGCATCTTCCAAAGACACACCAGAGCTCAATGGTGGGATGGAAGTGGTCACAGCCACTGACAATGAAGGCCCCTCCTCAGTTGGGGCTGCACTCATGGGAGGATCCACTGATGACAGCTCCTCTGTGGCAGCTTGTGAGGCACTCATGACCTCTGCAGGTTGGTGCAAGAGGTGAGTGAAAATACCATTCTTACCAAAGCACAGCCATTCAGCTGCACCAAGAGGAGAGTGACCTCTGCTCTCATGAATTTGGAGGAGCATGCAAAAGCACTCCCAGTCATCAGTGGTAGGGACATACCATCCATCATACTCCAGTAATGGAGAGGGTGCTCCAATAGTTTGGAGTCGAAGATGGTGTTCATTGTCAACATGTGTGAACAAGTCTACATGCAGTGCACTTCCAGACCAATGGTGATCAAGGAAGTGTATGATATAGGTATATACATGATTCACCCAAGAGGGAGGCACACAGTTGGCCAGAAGGTGACATATCACCTCTGTTTCACTCAGATTGTTGATTTGTATAAGCAGCACTTGCAGCCTATATAGAGTAAAAGTGTAGGACATAATTGCATTGAACTCCCCTACACTGGATTGCTAATTGTCTACTGCCTTTCAATAGAGATGCAGCTGAGCAACCACCATTGCAAACAGCCTCATATAAGCTCTTCATATGTGCAGAATAGTCAGAGCCAGTGCCTGAGCCAGAATGTAACCAAAAACCAAGCATTGGTTTATGTGCAAGGTGGCATTGATGGCCACACTTGAGTATAGGTTCTGTGAACCTGAGTGGCCATGGTGCAGGATGTACTGTGCCCATGCCTTGATGTCAAAGTGATGGCTGATCAGGACTTGATCAAGTCCTGCTCCCTGCATATTGTTATCTATGTGGCCTAGCATGGCCAACAAACATGGATGTTTCCAACTCTTCTGGAGTTAACTCCATAGCCTGCCTCATTGTGCAGTCTCTCAATTGTGGAGCTGTATAGAAGGAGATCCAATGGAACTCCTCAAGGAGGAGAGCAGCATGAATCTGCTCCCTCATTGTGAGCTTGGATATGCTGACCTGAATGAGTTTAAGAATCAGGCAAATCTGCTCTGGATTCATGGGCATCCCACAGAAAGCTCATCAATACAATAATTCATAATGCAGGGATATGTGAGATATCTCAGCCATCTCTGTTGAGCAGGCAAAGACTGCTTTGTTGCCAACAGAAACTGTGTTGGTCATTGGCAACCAATAGAAGTTGAGGTGTAGCATACCCCTGAAGTCATTCTGGCACTCAAAGCACTCACAAACCAATGTGGTATCCCAGCTGTCTAGTAGGCAGCCAAGCACTGGATCATTCAGATACTTGAGGTCCAGTTTATACTTCTCAGTATCAATGGCTAACAGCCATCTGGCATTAGCATTGTGCTGCTCTTTGCAACAATACTTAATAGCATTGTCATTGGGGTCATTGTCCAAGATATGTTGTTTAGATGTAGGGACATCATCATCATTGCTACCCAAGTCAGATGCTGCTGGGGCACCTGCCATTGCTCAGGCAGCTGCTTGCTGAGTGACAAAGAATTCCTTGTCATGCAGATCCCATTGCACTGGTGGCCTAAACTCCTGAGGAAGCACACCAGGCATAACATAGGTCCTTGATTTGAGGACTTTAATCATACCAGCTTCTGATCCCTGAGGAACTTTGGCTGGGAAAGCAATTGGAGTGGCAACAACCATAGAATTGTTTGCCTCTGTTGATGCTACAGCTGGCTGCACAGTGCCAGCTCTTTTTGTGGAGGGCCTTGATGTTTGCTCCTTTATGGCCACTGGTTTTGGTGGCTTCACTTGGGCCACCACTGGCTTGGATGTCCCAGCAAAGAACAAAGCCACCTTAAAATCAGGGCACTTGTCCATACTCTGGTTATCACTAGCAGGCACCATATCATTATGAGGCATGAGTGGTGCACTCTGCATTGAGGACCCCTCAACAAACACAGAAGGCTCAGTACAAGCCTTCTTTGCCTCTAGAGGGTTAGGAGGAGTTGCTACATGCTTCACCTTCCCCAAAACTGAATGGAAGAGGTCTACCTAGGCCTCATCCCTTTGATTTCAAATAACATCAAGTTTATTCAGAACTCAAGCTAGTGCTAGCTATACTACAGGATTGTTGAGGATGTCAGCACTAATGTCCTCTGGAACTCCAGCTTTGTGAAGCCACTGGAGCAGGTGAGCAAGCTGCTCATGCATGGCAGTTGAAGGCTCAGGCTCTTTTACATTGCCCTTGCCCTTCTCCTTCACAGAAAAGCATTGCTCAACCATCTTCCAGGCAGTTAACAAGGGAGTGCTACTCCCCTATGCCAGTGTGGGCAGCAACATTGCAGTTGCCTTACCCTTTCCTTTGCTAGTTGGGGTGACTGAGATCCCTATCTATGATATCATAGTGGCAGGTCATTGTTGACCTGCCATGCCCATTGTATGGCTAGGACTAGCCACTGGGAGTGGGGCCATAGCAAACTGTGGCATCATGTACTGCTGGAACTCCTGGGACCACACTAGTTGTGTGGCCACATAGTATCCAAAGTTAAACTGAGGGGGGGCCAGTAGTCCCAAACATCCTCTCACTGCTCCTAAAGGGGGGGCTGATGGTCTGCCATGCCCTCTGCCTGCTCTGCCTCATTGAGAGGGCAGCCCACATCCCCTCACTAGTGACTGCTGCATTGCTACTATGTAGCTCAGCAGAGCTACATCTCCTGGCACTACTGGTGGTTTCCCACTGGCAGTCCTCATGTCCCTTTGAGCTGGTGCTGCTCTTCTTATTGTTGGGAGTGCTACATCCTCTGGCATCAAGCCTCTTGCCAATGTAGCAAAGCCTCCAAAGCTAGGGAGTGAACTACTTCCTGACTCTCCCCCTCTTGAGCTCTGTCCAGAGCTCAATAAATATCCTGGCAGATCTACATCTGCCTCACCTGGCCATTTCTTTTCCTTGCCTATGGGGCAAGGATTCAGTTCTTTTTGTAATGTTGGTGCATAGCACCAACAATGGGAAAGAAGACAAAGTCCAGTCATACTTTGCACTCAGCTAAAAAATTGGCTGACATAATCATTGATGGCCACTGGCATGGTAGCCTGTTGACTTCTAGGACTAAGTCAAGTTAACTTAGACCTTCTAGCCAACTGCACAGGGCACTGCATGCCCTGCAGCTCTAGATATCTGTCAAGGGCCACCAGGTCCTTGCAAGTTGCAAGGAACTCCCAAGTGGTGTCCTCAAGACTCCAGCAAATCTTGAACTCAAGGTTCTTATCATCCCAGCAATGACCTACTAGGTCATCAACAAACCATTCCTGATCATCTGGGGTGCCAAAGTTGTAAGGCTCTAGCATTGCCCTGCTGGGGAATAAGGCATTGTCACTGACCTTATATAGGTGCAGCAGCAATACATGGAACTTACAATGTATCCTTTGTTCCTGGAGTGCCATAAGCAACTCCAATACATAGTTGGAGGTCTCACTATAGGCCTCCAAAATCCTATATGGCCCAACCCACTTAGGGCAGAGTTTTCTCACTCTGCCTTTAGGTAGGTTGAGATTTTTTGTTGAAAGGTACACCAATGCACCTTTCTCTAGTTTGGGGTCAGGGCCTATGATGTGAATTGGCCAGACATGTCTGAAAAATGCATGCCTCCATAATCACATCATGCACTGCTGCCAAGTTCTCTAGAGCTTGGTAAGCAAACTGTTGGATTCTCTTTGGAATCACAGTATCTGCCCTAATCTCCTGTATCATAGATGGCATGTACCCACTGTTCAACTTGAATGGTGCAAACCATGTCATCTCAGAAATACTTGTGTTGATCATGAACTTTGTTAAGTCTATTTGACTTAACCAGTCTTTCTGGTCCGGTCATACCACTGTATGCAGGATCTGACTAATGTTCTGATTGGCATGTTCAGTCTGACCATAGACATCAAGGGCTTTGCTCCTAACAACTTATGCAGTTCATGCCACCATTTTGACATGGACTTTGAGTCTCAATCACTGACAATTGAGCTTGGGAGGCCATATAGCCTCATAACCTCATGCATGTAATTCCAGGACAGCTGCAAAGCTGTCATGGTGGTGTGCACCAGGATAAGGTGCACCATGCTTGTCATCCAACATATAACTACCCACAAGTAGTTATACCCTTTCAATTCATGGAATGGACCTCTAAAAGCCATCCCTATTTAACTGGCACAGGCAGGGAATGTAACTTTCCTGAAGTGAGCTGATTGCTCCCCTTTGCCTGCTGGCACAGCTGACAAGTGGTACAGAATGTGCATACATCTGCAACCACTATCAGCCACCAATACCAATGACAAATGTACTCTGTCATTTCCTGGGCACCAAAATTCCCCATTACATTGTGTGCTTGCTCAAGCACACTGGTTACCAAGGTATACAAAGTATCTCATGGCCTAAGATGTTGGTAGTCCAGATTAACTTATCCTGGAGGCAGAAGGACTTATAGTCCTTTGGTTGAGTCATGATTTCAGCAAAGACTTGTTTTTGACATACCCTGATCAGATACAACAGAGGAATTCCCTGTCTGTCCTATCTCAGGGTTGAAGAGACTTGGCCATTCCTAGGATGGCTTCTTCCAGAGACATATCAATCTTGTCCCCCTCAAGATCAGACCCATGTTGAGCTTAGGCTGACTCTCCCTCACCATCATTACTGGTTGCTAGTATTGTAGTACTGGGTTAGAGTAATACTGATAGTTCTGGGGCTTTCTTGAAGACTTAGGCAGTCTACTCCAATTCCACACTGATGTCTTGATAAATGCTTGAAGTTGAAGGGGTTTACTTCCAAAATATTTCTATTCTGAATGCAGAGGAGTCTCAACAAACTCCAGCCTAAGTGATTCACTCCCTGGGAACCACCAAGCCTTTGCCTATTAATTGCCTGTCCATTTGCTACTCTACTGGGGCTATTTATACCTCTTTCTACAGTTCACAGACCACCCCCTACATGTGACTTTTGGTTCCATACTTTCCAGCCCCTTATTCATAACTGTTATTCTAATTCCCCCTTTTGGCATGCCTGTTTCAGTGCCACAGGCCAGTTCCTGGTTCCATCATTCCTTCTTTGCATTCTTAGCTTCCATTTGCCCCATTTATCTCTCCCTCCTTTGTATTTCTTCCATTCATATTCTTCTCCATTCAGTTTCTTCCCTTCTTCTTCCTTTATTTATTTCATATTCTTCCACATTCAGGTCCTTTCCCATTCAGGTTCTTCCATTCATCTGTCCCCTCCCATTCATTCCATTCATCTTCCTTTATTCATTTCATATTCTTCCCCTTTCAGGTTCTTTTCCATTCAGGTTCTTCCATTCATCTTCCTTTCCCTTCCCTTCATTCCATTCATTTCATATTCATTCCCCCTTTACCTCCTCTCAGTCAACATTCCAATCTGGTTATTCTTAGATCAGATCTAGATCTTGCCAGAATTGATGCCACTCAGGTGCTTTTGCCAGTCCTATGCTTCCCCTCCCATTACAGTGATTGGACTATTATTGAGTGTATAGTCTAGTATAGTCCTTGTCCTATTCTGTTCTGTATTTCTTCTGGTGTATTTAAAGGGATAATGTTGCTGGGACTTGTTTTACCAGGAGGCTTACAGTTTTCAGCCTTAATAAATGTTTGTTTTGACTTCTGGTGTTTATTATGTTCCCAATGGTGTGACAACATCATATCAGTATGTGTGCTTTCTCATCACAAATTTGGTGATGATTGCACACTCACCTGCATCCATGGCTAGGTCCATCACAGAGAGCACATATGTGATCTAGCTGTGCTTGCAGTTCTTGTACATGCATAGGAGGCAGATCATCCCCCTCTGGGTCAATATGAGCATCCACACAAACATAGTCATAGACATGGTGCATGTCTTCAGGAGAGTCACTCTCAAAGTAGCAAGATAAACAGTCCACTACCTTATTGAGCTCTCCTTTTACATACATGATGTCAAAATTAAATTTCAACATATAATCTGTTCACCATTATTGATGTGGTAACAAGTTCTGTTGAGTTTTGAAGAACTCAAGTGCTTTATGGTCTGTTATCACACAGATCTTGTACCCTGAAAGCTTATCCTCCCACTTGAGGAGGGCTTCTAGGATTGCCAGAGTTTCAAGTTCATGCATGGCATAATTTTGCTGTGCATTAGTGAAGTTTTTGGACATGAATCCTGCTGGCTGACATTTCTGCCAGCTGGGACCTTGTCCATACATTGCTTTGATGCCTGTCTTTGAAGCATTGCAGATCAGCCAAATAGGATCCTTGTGTTGAGGATCAATCAGGCATATTACTGGAGTTTTGGCACAGATCCTCTTGATCATGTCAAAACACTGTTGGTGGATGGGTCACCAATGAAATGGCAACCCATTCTGCATCATGGCCATTAGTGGCCCAGTATATGCAGATACATCAGGCAGAAAGTTTGCAATGTAGTTCACCAACCCAACAAACTGTCAAATGTCATTGTAGGTTCTAGGAGTGTGCCACTCCTGTATCCTATTCAACTTTTCTACATCAGGGTGTATACCCTGCAAGTCAATTACATGGCTGAGGCACTCTACATGCTTGGCATATAGCTTGCACTTCTTCCATTTGAGGTAGAGCTTGTTTTTATGTAGTCTTTCAAAGACTACTCTGAGGTGCTGCTTGTGTTCCTCAATGGAGTCTGAGAAGACAAATATGTCATCTAAATAGACATGCATCCACTTTCCAATGATGTCCCTAAAGATGGACATCATTAGACATTGGAATGTAGCTGGTGCATTACAGTTGCCAATCTGCATGATATTACTGCAATATGTTCCAGTAATGGTCATAAATGCAGTCTTAAGTATGTCTGATGTACATATCCTCACTTGCTCATATGCATCAGTAAGGTCAATTTTTTACATTCTTAACAGTATTGTCATTGTGCTAATGAGCATTTAATGCTGTTGCAGTGACCCATCCTTGTTAGGGGTGCATACTAGTGGTGCAGCCTGGTCAGCTGCACATGGCTCCCACCACTTAGCCTGCACATAGTGGTCAATTTCATCCCACAATTACTGCTGAAATGACTTAGGACACCTTGGTATGAAGTATGAGTACTGTTTGGACTCATCAATGAGATTTATCTCATGATTTACTTCTCACCAAGGAGGAAGTTCCTCCTTTGTTCTATTGACAATGTCTTGGAACTCATCATACCACTGCTGTCAAAGGTGTGGAATATTGCCTTCTGATAGCTTGGAAGATTGTGCCTTTCTCCCAACTATTCTTGGTAAAGCACAATGCTCTTCCTTGTTTGACTTCGCTAGTGGTACAGGCTTTGCATACTTATCATGCAAGGCCATCAGACCAATTTCTGATTTGTCTAGTATGTTCAGCCAAGCAGGACCATGAGCTTACCTGCCTTTTGCTTCTTTCCACAAGTATTCAAACTTGCTAGGCTTGGATATTTCATCCTCCATAGCCATTCTATATGTTTTGTCCTCAAGGGCATGTGTGGATTGTATGCTCATTCCAGGGTAGGCTTTGGGATTGGTCTGTCCCAGATCTTCCTTTCCCTTGCCTTTGAAGGGTCAACTCAAGCCTTCTGGCATACTCTCCCTCCCTCTTGAGGAGTACTCCTATGATACTCTTCTTCAGATACCAACAGGGATGGGTGATCATTGAGTCGTGTTTGCCAAGTGTGCTGCAGGGGTATTTTGGGTGTTGTTGCCTGATGCCGTTAACGCTGCTAGTGCCTGGTCTCTGTTTCTAAAGTTTGCTGGGAACTGTCCTTCCTTGCCTCCACCTTGCCAGTAGCATCATTCTATCATGTGCCCAGTTTGTTTGCAGTTTGGGTTTGTGCATACCAGCTTTTCTTTTGGGGGTTTTGTGTCTGTCCAGAGTGTGGTGACCAACAGCATGGATGGCTTTTGTAATTTTAGTCTCTCCCAATGCACAAGCAAGCCTGATATCAGGTCAGCAGATGTTTTGGTTGAGTACATGCTGGCTACTACAGTGTTCCAGGATTCTGGAAGCGACATCATGACTATGGACCTGAACGTGGTATCTGTGATTGCCACTCCCTTCTCTGTGGCATTTGCCCATTTGGTGCAAAGGTCAGCGATGTGGGTTTGGAAGTCTGAGCCATCCGTGAACCTCGTAGCATGCAGTGCATTCTCTGTGCCCATGGCCACTAGATCGGAAATGACTCCATATGCATTGGTGAGTGACTCCCAGGCCTCTGCCGCTGTTCCATCCATCTTAACTCCCAGTCCAACCGGATTCTTGCAGTTGTACACTATAAGCCCTAGCATCCATGCGTCACGTAGGTCCCATTCAGCTGCAGAAGGGGTGTAGGGGGACCAAACTGTAGCCATGGGTTCTGTCTGTTCCTCGGTAGCCAGGGACATTCTCAGGGTGTCTCCGGAATCTTTTTGTTCGACCTTGGTTGTTTTAGTGCCTGGCTTCGTGATACTTCCATCTAGATATCCCTTCACGCCGCGTGCGTGGGCAGCAATTAGTACCTGGCTTTTAAAGTGGACGAAATTCGATCCGTCAAATTGTTGGTCCTCAGGAAAAGTAGGGGGACCGCTAGTGTTTGTGTTATTCAACATTGTGGTAGAATATATGTGGGCAGTATTGAGTTGTCAAGTGTGTTGCGAGTTTTATTTTCTCAAAAACGAGGGAAAGGCTAACGGGGCCAATAACCTGTAGAGATAAATACAATTTAGATCCTCAGAGGTCGCAACACGATGTGTGAGACAACTGTATTTTACCTGTAGAGATAAATACAATTTAGATCTACAGGACATGTGAGAAAATAGGTAATGAGTCGAGCATGGATGTTACGTACCCTCAGAGGTCGCAACACAATGTGTGAGACAACTGAGGGACGTCAATCCGCGTGTATCGAATATCTGTATGTGAAAATAAGGTTTACAGAGATGCAAAGTATAGTAAACACGGAAGTGGCATAGCTAAGTGGCGTAGGAAAAACATAAAGGAAATAAAAAGAAAAATAAAAATAAAATAAGAAGATACGACGAAGGCAGTGACGTCGTACCTCAACAAGTCAGGGTTCTGGTTAGTTTGGTTAGTTGCTTGGTTAAGCTCTGTTAGGTTTTGTATATTTTGAAGGGGAGCTTGCTTCCTTTACTACAATGATAACTTTTATAGTTCTAAAGGTGTGTAGTGAAGTGGGTATGGCTGTTGGAATGACTGTTTTTGTGCGTCTGGGCTCGGCTTAGTGTTATTCTTTTCATTTGATACTATACAGTACTTTTTTTTTGTATGTGTAGCCTTTGCATTCAGCCTTCATCAAAATATATTCCTTGGATTACAACGAGCCATTATGATCCGGATATGGCTGAAAAATTCTGCTTTGTTACCGTCTTTGTGCAGAGAGCCAGACCGAAAACGGCCTGTCCCGAAACCATTAGTTCGGCAAAATGGTTCACACGTCACAACGGGTGCATGCTGAAGCGTTGGGAATGATACAGTACCTCGTAGTTGTGAAGCCAATGTGAAGCTCAATACCATATCGGTAACAGTTGTAATGACACAATGTTTTGTATGGAAGATGAACATCTAAGTAGCATCTCCATCTGGACGACACATCCCAATTCTAACTAACTTCTTATTCTCACGGACATATAACGCTTTCTTAGGAGCAACCGCCTTCATGTACGGTTCAAGTCTGTAATGGTGTCGTCCCAAGTTCTACTTCTGTTTCAACCTGTTCAAATTGGGGGAATGACACTCCAACACTGCGTGGTTCTATCCCCCTTGACAGGATATTGGGCGTCGCAATACCATGTCCCGATACTTGCCCTAATGAAAGAGTACTATTCCTAGCGTAGCTCCACCCCCGGGTAGCCTGCTAATCTCTGAGGCCACCATCGTTGCTCCCCCGGCAGGGGGAAGAGACAACTGTCCAGGAATTTA
Source organism: Termitomyces sp. 'cryptogamus' (assembly GCA_020091625.1). NCBI lineage: Eukaryota > Fungi > Basidiomycota > Agaricomycetes > Agaricales > Lyophyllaceae > Termitomyces > Termitomyces sp. 'cryptogamus'. Next base: position 265,582 of record JAGYZC010000005.1, read on the forward strand.
GAGCGTTGAACAAGCCAGTTGTTTGAAAGAGGTAAATTGATTCTTCCTTCTCGCACCCATAAACTCAGATTCCCATGTAGTTGTAGATCACTGATCAAGTGCATGCTAATAGGTGCTACAGGTTCATGCAATTATGGGCTCTGGGTCGTGCTGCACTGCCTGATGTTCTTGCGTCTGAAGGGCATTCTTACGTGGCTCCATTGTCCATACCTCTTTCGTCGAGACCATCCCCACCTCGTGAATTGACAACGCACGAAGTCGAAGAGTACCACGGGTCATACGCGCAGGCAGCAAAGAACGCTGTTGAGAATGCTGGCTTTGATGGTGTCAAGATTCATGCTGCATATGCGTATCTCATCAACAGTTCCTTCAAAGTGGCAGCAATCAAAGATCTGACAAATACGGGGGAAGAACTGAAGCTCGTAGCAAGTTTGGACTAGATGTGGTGGATGCGGTCGTGGAGGCAATTGGAGCAGAGTGAATGGCCATCCGCTTGAGTCCATGGTGTCCCGGTCATCTCAACCTTCTCACGATTGGAGCACAAACTAATTATACACTTGCCATTTTAGACCTGTGCAAAGAAGATCCAAGCGCACAATTCTCATACTTTGTATCTCAGCTGAAGGCTTGGCAGCCTCATTTGGAATTCATCCATCTTATCGAACCTAGAATCTCCGGAAATACAGATTGGGACTTTTGTCCCCATGAATCGTGCGACTTTGTTCGTGCCATCTGGTCTCCCGTGCCAGTTGTATCAGCCGGAGGATATACCCGTGAGACTGCTAATGAATGCAGAAAGCTCGTTGCGTTTTGTCGATACTACATTTCAAACGTGAGTACAATGGTCTCATTATCTACACTTCAAGTCTGACGTTGCTTCCAAGCCTGATCTGCCCTTCCGTTTAATGAACAACATTCCGCTATTACAGTATGACCCTAGTACGTTCCATGGCATTGTCGAGGACCAGAATGGAACTGAAACTGAACTCGGGTACCTCACTTATAAATGAAGTCTTCAATAGATCTTAATTAATTTTGAGATGAAAGATGATACTCCTCTGTCCTCGTACCGTATACAGAAACGATCGGAATAAATCAAATATTCACAAAGAACGAGATAATCACAATCGCACAGTCGAAGTATGACAAAGTCCGTATATGTTCCTTGTTCCCCGTGGATGCAAAACATTGATTTTGATTGGTGAAAAAGCACATACGTTGAGCGAAATTTGTGCTGAAGCAATATGAGCCCAAGGCATCAATTAAATGAAGATCATAACCCCAAGTTGGAATATATGCTAGGGTACGAAACATCATACCCAACGAATTTTAACAGCTACTTCGTCGATAAAGGTCCTTAGACTCTCAAGTGATCGCGTCATTGATTCTCCCATGGTTGATTTAGGTCAGTGAGATGAGGGAGCGGGTGAAGATAATAAGCAAGTGCGAACTCATCACAACAGAACCTACCGATACCGATACCTAGCATACTAGTTCCCGCTCGAATCGTCTTGCGTGAAGACAAAAACGGCAGAACCGGGACAGAGGGTTCGAAGGTCTGAAGTTGCGTATATACTTACCTTGTTGCTTTTCGACTCCTTCAACTGCTGAGACAAGCGAAACTGGAAAGGAAATACAAGATATGGACACCTAGGCCTCGAGAGTCAGGATAAAGGTACAGGTGAAACTACTTCAAGGGTTGAAGCAGGGATTACGAAGGAGGGCGAAGCGGGGAGGCAAAAAGCGTGGGGAAGTATAATGCAGGATGCCAGAAGGTAATACAGAATCGTCTGATTTTGGGGAAGTGGTGTGAATACACATCACCAAGGGACTAAGAAAGGGCACGAAGGGAAAGCACGGGTGAGGGGAGAAGGATAGATAATTTCGCAATTGTGAAGATCGCCATCGGTCGACAGAGAACTACTGCACAATGGGGGGCTGAACGCTGATCGCGAGACCAATCGCGACGTGCAACAAAAATTATGTCAAGCTCAAGCTCCATCTAAATGTCCACAATTGCGTCAGAATAAAGTATTTGAGGTCGAAGACTTGTACTTAGATAATCAAGTGCGCGCTGCATCTTATCTAATCCAAGTCATAGCTTTCGATCACTCTACGACGCGTGGTCGGGCATGAACCCGTACCTATTGGAAGAGGACAAATACTCGTATTTGCTTCTTTCTCTCAAGTTATAAGCCAAAATACCTCTAGCAGAGCTTCTATGAACAGAATGTATCAGTTGAGCTGAACCTCCTTCTCACTGATAGAGCTTCGGGCCGTCTGTTCACTTGAACATTCTCATGGTGCTGCATCTGTTCTTTATGATTCTCATCAAGGTGAGACATAGCCTTGGGAAGCCAGAACTTGGTCAGATTTTAGTTACAGCACTACTAGCTCAAGGAAAGCCAACGCGGCTCTCATGCGGAACCCCGTAAAGGTTAAGCTTTGAGAATGATTGACCCCGTAAGGATCATTGAACCTTTGGGGAAAGTTCACCCGGCTCAAACGCTTTTTTTAGCGCAGTCATCTGATATGTCTCCTGAGTGGACGACTTTAAAGGTGATCTCGAACATCATAAAAGGACCTCTTCACCACCAATCCATCGTTAAACCTTCCAGTACTTTGAATTGGACCTCCTACCTGTTCATACACCATGCCAGGTACAGCTCTTCTGGAAACTCCTCGCCACATTCCACCCCCTCCAACAAAGGCAAACTGCGAGAGTCAATTAGATCGATACACTTGATTTGTGGCTGATTAGAAATCTCAGTGGACTTCGCAGACCTAGCTATCATCGATCTTGCCAAATTTGGCACACCCGAAGGAAAGGCTGAGCTCGTCAAGGATGTATGCAATGCGATGAATACCATCGGTTTCTTCTACGTTATCAATCATGGATACAGTCAAGAACAGGTCTTTTTACTCTAGTTGATTTGCTAAGACCTAATGGTTTCTATTTGGAAGACCCGACGGATGTTTGATATTGCTGAACTCCCTTTTACCGTCAGCGAGGAGGAAAAACAGAAATATGTCGCCAAAATACAGGAGGCCGGGAGTTACCAAGGATACAAGCCACGTCAATTCTGGGTATGTCTCCTACTCAGGATTTGGACGCATGCTCAAGTTATTGAGTAACCCACTAGCACATCGATGCCGGTGTCCGTGATCAGATCGAGCACTACAACTGTAGGTGCCGCTTGTTAACAGAAGCTCCGAATATGTCAAAAATCCTCTTCTATAGTCCATACCGACGTCACTTTGAAAGAACATCCAGAAGCTTTGCGGCCGTTCTTGCCGGAGATCGACGGTTTTATGCGACATAACTATTTCAATATCCTTCTTCCACTTTTTAGGTACAGAATATTGATTATATGACGATTTCACTGAGAAAATGCCCCAGGTTGCTTGCTCTTGGTCTCGAACTTCCTGAAGAGACTTTCGTGGAGAAAAACACTCTGGCGTCTCCATTGTCAGACACATATTGTATGGTCTCTCACCTTATCAACTTCGTCTATTCTTACTAAACGTCTTGTTAGTCCGATTCATGAAATAGTAAGTAGACACATTTCGATAATCACTTCGAGGACAATCCGACCCAATGATGCAAGTTACCCGCGATCATCTGAAGACGAAGAGAAGACAAAAAATGTCTGGTTGAAGGGTCACACAGGTAGCAACATAATCGTGTCATTCTCACATTCTCATGTACCACTGCTCAATTTGTCAATCGTAGATATTGGAGCTTTGACTCTTCTATGGAGTCAGCCAGTTTCAGCATTACAAATTCGCACCACGGACGGGGAGTGGAAATGGGTCAAACATATTGATAACGCTGTGGTACAACGAACATCATAATCTATCGTCGCTGGCAAGGGTCTCGCTGACGACAGAATCTAGGTCGTCAATGCAGGAGACAGTCTCGAGTTTCTATCGGGCGGTTTCTACAAGGCCACAATTCATCGTGTACACCAACCACCCCCAGATCAACGAAACCTCACACGCCTAGGCGTTTTCTATTTCTCGTCGTTTGACGATTATGTGAAGCTTCTTCCCTTGGTGCAGAGCCCTGTTCTTCAACGTGTTGGAATCACCCGGAGGATGGACGATGAGCTTGCTCCAACATCCGGAGTATACAGGAGGGCAAGGATCTCTTCCTACGGACTGACTTCCCTAAAAGAGGGAAAGGATAAGGGAGTAGAAGAAGAGGAAATCGCAGGGGTCGTTATTCGGCACTATAATTGACTTGACGTAACCAATTGTAATGGACACTGGCAATGTATGACTTTGGGTTCTGCCCTCCTCACCTGCATTCACCTAACGTTTTTGATATTGTTGGATCATGTGCAGTGCCCAGCATGCTCTCAACTGAATGAGAACATGCCCGTCGACTGGAAGGACACACTGGAAGACAAAAATTATGTGTCACTCTGACTCCAGCATTCTTCTGACTTGACATACAGATAACTTCATTCACTTTTCCTTGGCATTGACATGAATCTCTTTGACTCAAATGTAAGGACATATCAGATAACAATGTTGATCCCAACTTTGGCAACAGATATGCATACTCTGCCCAGGAGAAGCCACACAAGGCACATCCTGAGAAGCACAAGAATGAAGTCAAACCAAAATATGTCTTCATTGATACATTACTGCACTGTACATGACCATGTGCTAATGTTTACCACAGAAGTTGAATTGTTCATGGCATAATTCTGTGAACTTGGCTAATGCAAAACCTAGTCAGGAGCTTGCTGCAATTGGTGTTGCGACCATTGAATGTGCTTGGCACAGTATGAAACAACCCTATTCAGCTGGAGATTTACAAGTTGGAGAACAGTAAGTCATTCCCCTGAGTTGTGACAGTTGAAATACTCAATTTCATCTGACTAGATGTTGCAACATTGACTATCTCTTTATCATAGCATAGCCCAGAGTTTCTCTGTCCATTGTGTAAAGTTTCCATCAGCCCACACTGTATTTGCTCCCATCCCACTTGTAACAAACAACTTGTTTAGGAATGGAAGAATTGTACATATTACAAGACAGACATAGCAAGAAGTCAAAGGTTTAGCAGGCAAAAACACATATAGATAAATTTTGATTGGTCCAATAGTCTGGGATTCAAATGTTCAAGACTTTCTTCAGAAAATAGTTAAGCAGCAAATCCCCATAACCTGTTGGAATCCAGACAGGTGGATAGAATATATCTAGAAAGATCAATGTAAGTATGATGCTAAGGTACAGTCAGTTAATATGTCAAGTATAGTGTGTACAAGTTTGTAACTGGGTTACACTTTGAGTTCATGAGGTTCATGCTGATACAGAAGTTTAAAACAACAAAAGAGTCCTTATATAATCAATACTGTAAAAATAATATAGTAATTCATAAATAAAAGATAAACTAAAATAAAGTAAAGAGTAGAATACATCAATAATCTGCTTAGAGTCTGTATAATCTGTTACACTCCCCTCCTTCAGACCACCTTGTGGTCTGACTGAATGCATTTACTGAGATGTGCATATGGGGTGAGGAATGACATGCCTAATCATATGAAAGTCCAGCCTTATCAACAGGCAGTGACATTGGTACATTGTGGTCAGCATATGACAAACTGGGACTGGGCACCACTGCTGGCTGGAGGCCTTGGGCCTGTAGTTCTAATGGGAAGGGATCAGCTCCCTCTGTAGCTGGCATGGAATGGACATGAGGAGGTAAACTGTGGGCTGCCATTCTCTGGCCTAAGCTAGCTCTGGTAGGATTCATTTCCACCAAGTAGTACTGTAAGGACACCAGTCTTTGGACTGTCCCACCCTCACCTAGCTTAGTCCATTGGGATTGGCACCTCTATCTAGCTTACCTCCAGACTGCCTGGCCTCTTCTTATTCCCTCATGGTCTTGGCTCCTTGTAGCATATAAGTGGACCTGGGGATAGGATATCCCTAGTCTAGACAATAGCATTGCTTCCAGGTTTATTCACTAGCATAACTGTAAGCTTGGCCAGTGTGGCACCTTGCCTTCTGCCTTGCCCTCTGCCTTTGTCTCTTGTTGGTTGCTTGCCCCTTGCCTGGTACACCTCTGGCCAGCCTGCCTGTTGTTTGCCTCTTGACTGGATGGTCAGGACATGAGTGCTTAGACTATCCATGGCCAATGTCCCCTTACAAGTACAGGCCACATTGCTTATAGTGCTCATTTGAGCCAGCCTTGCACTATCTTGGTGCATTGAGACAATCAATGTCCTTGTTGAGAGGGGTGCACTAGCCATCTCATTCTATGATGGCTTCACAAGTGCTATAGGTTGTAAGATGTTGATGATTAGCATCTGTAAGGGGGACCTCTGGAGGCTGTGGCTCAATCATACAACTGGTAGAGGGAGATCCAAAGTTTATTCAGTACTGTACTGTATCTGCTGACATAGCTACTCATCTGGCAGAGGGAGATCCAAAGAGAACAAGTCTGAAGATTTTCTAGGCCTGGTGTGATGCTTCAGAGGCTTCAGAAGCATGAGAAACAATGATACAGTATGACAGAGAGAAAGGACAAAAGTGATGCATCAGCAATTGGTCAGCAGTTACATAAGCAAGTAGCAGTGCCCAAGGAGCCACACTTGTCTGAACAAGCTACAGTCTGTGCCTTTGGCATGGGCCTGTAGCTCTTGCTAAGTCCCAGATCCAACCTCACTTTGTTTGGTTAGGTCTTTGTATTTGATAATTCAATGCTATGATCCAGACCCAACCTCACTTTGTTTGGTGAGGTCTTTGTATTTAATAATTCAATGCTATGATCCAGACCCAACCTCACTTTGTTCAGTTAGGTCTTTGTATTTTGTTGACTCAGTGTTGCTTTTCTCTTACAATTCAATATATTGAGATTTCATGTATAAACCAATCATGTATCTATATTACATTATCAACAAAATACTACAATGTCTACTGGTATATAATTAGAGATGCTGAAAATTATCAAAGTTAGTATTAACCAAGCAATTATTTAAACTGTCACACTTACATTTGTAAACCATTAAGAATATTTATACCACACTGTCAGGCTATATACATTAGGTGATGAAGTTCATAGAAGGTAGCAATTTGTCACTTGAATCCATCAAAAGTTACACTTACATTTGTAAACCATTCAGAATTTCTTGATAGACAATATTTTCAGTCTTTCTTGATGTGTTTTCTCCTGATGTGCACTGAGAAAGTGCAACATAAAATTGGCCATGTGCAAAAACTCCCTGATCAAAGGTCCAATCCACCATGCTTGACTGATTGACCCTGAGACATGTTGATTGTCATAGCAAAGGCTAATCAAACTGGGAATTGTCTCCTGTACATTTGAATTGGCAAATCCTCTCCAGAGACATCCATGTTGATTCTTTGAATCAAAACAATTGATCCTGCAAACTTGGCATCCTCACTGATGATCCAACACTGAGAACTCTGGTGCTGATGTGGGTGACAGTCATTCTTGTCCCATTGTAAAGTCCTTTGATTGTGTCCAGATTCCAGAGCAGCATGACAGAAACACCAATCTTCAGAGCCAATTTAGCTAAAGGCAAACTGCTGGCTCTGAGAGAGTTGAGGTATACCATTGGATACAATCCAAGGCCATTAGGATTCCCAACATCAGATATAATAGAGTCTGCACTCTGCACACTCTTTTCCTGAACATTTCTGCAGAAGTTCTGAGTTGATATCCTCTACATCAGAGTTCTTGCCAGGAAGAATGGTATGATCCAGGTAATATTGATCATCTTGATGGTGATCAATATAAGGACCAGTGGGAGAGATCAATCCAGTGACAGGATTTGTCATCACAAATCATAGTTTCTGGAAGTCATACTGTTTCTCCAGGCCCAAGGTTTTTTCCAGCACCAACATCCAATGACCAAGCTGCATAAGCAATGTTACCAAGAGTCTGATCCAATCTCATGTTTTGAACCAAGTAGTGGACTTGAATCTGATCCCAAAGTCTTCCTCTTCTGAGTGAAGCAGCAATCATCTGCTGCCTAAGTCCTCATTGGATAATTGGGAGAGTTTGCTAAAAATCTCCTCCAAACACCACAGTCACTCCACTAAAAGGAAAGGAACATTCTTTTCCAGGATGTCTTTGAACCCTTGATCCACAGAGTCAATGGCATTTTTGTGTTGCATTGGGACTTCATCCCAGATGACAACTTTGGTCTGGAGTAAGAGTTGAGACAATTGAGCTCCTCTCTTGATATTGACAATGGATGTATCCAGAGCAGGAATGGGGATTTTGAACCTTGAATGTGCAGTTCTACCACCTGCAAGCAATAAGGCAGTAATCCCAGATGATGCTATACATAATGCCACATCTCCATTGGACCCAAGCAGCAGAAGCCAAAGTATTGCAGACAAATGTTTTTCCACATCCACCTGCACTGTGAATAAATATCATCTTGCTCAAGTTGTTGCCCACAGAGTCCATAACTTCATTGAAGGCCCCCAGTTGTTCACCATTGAACTTGGCCTTGTTTTCATCCACTCTTCTCTTTAACTCCTCAACATCATAATCTGTTTCTTCTTCCAACAGTCTATTCCCTAACTTGTAAGTAGGATAGGTGTGGCCATTGACTGTCCTGAGATCAGCCCATGATGTTGCATTGGTCACAACTGACAGGAGCATCCTAAGGTAGAACCTTTCTCTCTGTTGGGATGAAGCAAAGTACATCCTCACAATAGCTGTTCCTCTTTGCCTCTCCTTCCAAGTCCTTTTGGAAGCTTCATAGACAAACTTGGTTGGAAATTGGCTTCAAACCAAGCAGTGAGTGCAGTCTTGTTTGCATTAGGCCTGGCAGCTACTATCTCCAAAGGCTCATTATCCTGGAAGTAGGCCTTATGTTGGCCCTCCAAATGCACAATTAATCAATACACAGGGGGATGTTCTCCATGCATGTTGAATTCAAAGATGTGCCAGCAAGCCTCAGGTGCAGAAATATATCTGGCATCCAAGTGTTCCTTGATTTCATCCCTCTGCTCTCCAGCAATCCCTAAAGTTGTCCTATTATGACCTTTGTAGATGTACTTGTGAATGTACTTGATGGCTTCCACTAAAGCACAGGCCTCCACATTGATGTGACATTTGTACTTGGCTGATGAACATAAGCCACACAACTGCCAAAGAGACCTTCCTGGATCTGTTTCACCACAGCTTTCTCTCAAGTTCAAATATTCTGGCAACAATATCAGGTCAGTCAGCAGTTGTTTGCTTCTTTCCATTCACTGCAGGTTCCTTTGAGAGAGCTTCTTCAATTTCTGACTACTTTGGATTGGCAGTCATAGTCAAGAAGAAGTCAGATTTTCCAAAATTCCTGCAGATAGCCATAGAGTCCTGGAATAATTGCTGCATCTGTCAATCACTTCCAGTATGGGAGGATGGAAGGATAACACATCAGCTTTGTGGGGTGATTTGTTCATCTCCAGCAGCAGCATCCAGTACTCCCTGATAGACTTCAACTCTGGTCTTCTTCTGATGGTGTCTAATCCTATCCAATTTGTTTTGTTCAGTGGAAGCCCATACATCCACAATATATTGTTGAAATAGCCTCCCACTCCAGAGCAATGGTGCATTGAATTCCAAAGTTCTTTGCTGCAGCCTATATGCATAATATGCTGTTTGGGTGACCTTTGCTGACCTTTGTTAATTCTGTGGTCCAAAATGAGAGAAAATGTTGGTGTGAAATCCAGGCTGTCCAGTGGGAAAGATGATGGTATAATGCAATGGAGTATAGTGCAAGTGACTGATCTGCTTCAATTGACCTCCATGCAAGTGCAAGACTATATTATGATGATTTGATTGTTCCTCTGAGCCATCTCTAGGAATTACAGCTGCAACCCCTCCTGTTCATTGGGGTCATTATAGTGTTGAGGGTCTCTAAAATTAGCTGTAAGCTTGATAGAAAGCCAAGCCTTTATGGTTGGCCTTCTGGAACTTCTCCCATAATTTACCTGACCTGCTTGTATAAGTCAATAAGGGGATTGACTCTAGCAAGCATATCCTGCAAAGAGGCCATTATCTGAGGATCAAGCCTGGAATTGTTCTGTTGATGAAAAGCCAATTGCTGGTTGTGATCATAAAAGTATAGTTGTGCATAGACAGGATCATTGCCTTTAATAGAAAGCAAGGCACCTGTCAAATGATGTAGTTCTCCATTGATCCTAAAGTTGTATGGTCCAGGGGCATTGATAATGGTGTGATCAATTTTGACTCCCAGAGATACAAATGCAAAGGCTGCATTGTATTAATGGATAGATGTTTTAAAAATGTTAGAGAGCAGATGATGCCCATGGAGCAGGTTCAGTAAATCTGCTAGAGCATCTTGAAGCCTGGGCAAATTCACTTGGCCTTGTAAGTAGCACATGCCAAATTTTGTATTATTTCTGGTAGACCTGGTAAGCTTTTCAGCATCAAAATGTAGAGCTTGGCAATGTGGACATATGACAGTTATGCAACCAAGATAATGTGGTGCCATCAAAGAAGGTTCCCTTCCTCTTGGAATAGGCTGAACAGGGCCAAGCTGTGGTGGAATAGGAAGTTCAAGTAGAGGTTCTGGTTCTTTTGTTGATATATTTTCAACAGGATTTTCTAGTTGTGGTGGATAATTGGGTAGGGCAGGGTCCAAGTATTCTGCAGGTCTCTGTTGAGCATGATCAACATATTCCAAGCCATTATCAGAAGGCATGTCATCCTGAGGACCCAATATCATCAAGAGGAGGATTCAATTGTTCTGCTGGTTGATGTTTAGCAAGATCAACATATTCCAAGTCATGCTCCAAAAGTATATCATTTACCCAAAAAGGAAGGTTCTTGGTCAGCAGCTGACAAATTTTAGTCAGCACAATCCAAAATCATTGCATATAATAGGCATACAGCCACTTTCCTCAGAGTGATCACATATATTATGGATTATTGACAAAAAACCAGTGTAGCATGAGGGCTGAAAGTAGGACCAATAAAGAGGAAAAAGAAAGGAGAAAAAAGAATAACTATAATGGGGGGAATCCAGCAAGAACTGGAGGAGGAGTCAGGCACAAATGGGACATTCCTTGACATTGCTCCCTCTCTAGCATGTGGTGTCTCGACATAGTGGGTAAAAAAAGTCACAGATTGCCTGGTCAGCCTCTAAAATGGAGTAAATGCCTCAAATTGCCTTTTGTGCACTGAGGTGCCTGTGATAGAAGTCTCAAATCAAGACTGGTGCAGTATGTTGGCCTGTAGTTCCTAGGATATGTCCTCAATGCCATATTCTTTCTATTTCACCTTCAACTGCAACTTTCTCCAGAATATCCTGCCATTCAAGATTTTTTCCACCTCATACTCCTCATCATTGTTAATCAGGACTGGTGGTGGGAGTGCCTTAGGTTGAAGACCAGGGATTGGATCTTCTGGAGCTGGAAACAGCTTGACAATGTTAAAGACAGGGTACAGTTGGCATAGGCCTATTAGGAGTATAAGTCAGTATGCTAATAGCCCTACCTTCTTCTCCACCATGAAGGGGCCAAAGTGACAATGTGATAGCTTTTCTGTAATGGCCTTTTTGTTTTAATGTCTGAGCTATTCAAGTACACATAGTCTCTAGGCTTGTATATGGAGGCTGGCATCTACTAGAAATTATAATACCTTGCCATATTATCCTTGGCCTTCACCAATGCTGCTTTTGCCTCCTCCCACACCCTCTTCATTCTGTCCACAAATTCATTGATTCAGTCATTCTCTGAGAGGCATGCTCAAGTTCAAATCCTATGTAGGGGTGCCTGTCAGTGTCCAGAAAAAATGGAGTCATCTATATGAAAGAGTGAATATGGTTATTGTACTGGAATTAAGCATCTAGCAGAAGCTCATTCTAGTCATCCTGCCTCATGACAAAACAGATGGAGGTACTGTTCCAGTTCTTAGTTAACATGTTCTGTCTGCTCATCTGGCTGAGGGTGATAGGCTGTGATAGTATGGAGCTTCAATTCCAGTAGGTGGTACAGCTTCTGAGTGAACTCTGCCTCAAACTGGGGGCCTCAGTCAGAGACATACTAATCTGACAGACCATTGAGCTTCCAGACATTCTTCCAATACAGGCTAACTGCTCCCAAAGTAGAGCACATTATGTGGGTAGGGATGAAGTGAGCACATTTACCATAGAGGTCCATTACTATTATTACAACATTGTACCCATGAGCATCAGAGAATTCAACAATGAAATTCACTGATGCAATACTCCAGCAAGCAGCTGTAATGGGGAGAGGGTGGATCTGACCCATGAGTGACTGGCAACAAGGCTTGGTGCAGAAATAGAAATCATAAGTGCTGGTGTAGGTGCCTACATACTGGGATATTTGAGGCCATCAGTAGTTTTGAGATACCAGCTCTAGCATTTTCCACCTTCCAGGATGTACAGCTACGCAACACAAGAGTTATGGTGTTGCTTTACAATGTATTGGTGGAGTTCTAGAATGTTAGGCATGTAAATGTGTTTTTGGAAGTTTAAAAATCCCTCCTAAAGACCTTATTCATCTGCATGCACTGACTTGACTCCACTGACTTATCAAGCTTGCAGAGCCTGGGAAGCCTAGGCCACTGCATTTTCTTGCACACTCTCTTGATTTTCCTCTTTAAATGTCCTTGAAGATGTTTGCCTCATCCTGTTGAACCACAATCCCTTCTAGAGCACAAATAGCAAAGAGCTTAGGCTTGAGGAGGACAATGTTGTCATTATACACTGCACCCATGCCATGATCAGCCTGCCTAGACAATGCATCTGGTTTGTCTATACTCCCTCCAAGTTTGTGATACAGCAAGAAGTCAAAGTTGGCTATATACAGGGACCACCAAGCTTGGTGTCAATTCAGCTTCTTAGCTGTATAGAAATACTTAAGGTTCTTATAGTCTGTCCAGACTTCAAACTTATGTCATGCATCCTCAATGAAATGCCACTATTTATCAAAAGACTAAACAATAGCAAGCATCTCTTTGTCATGGATCTTATAGTTCCATTCCATGCATCAAGGCTCTTGAAGTTGAAGGCTATGGAGTGCCACTTGCCATCCTCCTTTTACTGCTAGAAGAGGACTGCTAGGAGAGGACTGCTACTATGGCAAAGCCAGAGCTATTAGCTTCAACATAGAAGGGAGAATCATTATCTAGGAATAGGAAGATGGGTTTTGAAGTAATAGCTTGCTTGAAGATGTCAAAGGCAGCTTGCTATGAGAACTCCCACTGCCATGCTGTTCCCTTGACAGTGAGGTCAAAGAAGGGATGCATGGTAGGAGAAATTCTGTATGAACATTCATTCAAAGTTGACAAACTTGAGAAAGGCTTGTATTTTCTTTATGTTCTTAGGCTTAGGCCACTCTGCTACACTCACCACTTTAATGGGTCCATCTTAGCCATTCTATGCAAGATGATCAAAACCAGAGTACTTCACCTTGGTCTGCTCAAATTCACACTTCTCAAGCTTTAAATAGAGCTAGTAGTCTTTGAAGGTCTTTATAAGGAAAAGTATTAATAATTCTACAAATTCATAACTTATATAAAAACACAAAAAAGTAGAAGCCATAAAACTGTATAATAATCAACAAGAAAAATTGAGAAGAGGGGGTCAAATATCAGGTTTTATTATATTAAATATTATATATATAAATTAGTAAAAAGTAGTGCTATTATGAAAAAAAAATTATTTCTTGTTTAAGATATAATAATAGTAGCAAACATAACTAATAATCATATAACACATAAAATTACTGATAATACAACATTTTCTAAGTAGGATATAAAAATAAAATTAATATATAAAACCATTTTTATATTTTTAATTTTATAAATCTTTCTTTTTACAGCTCCTATAAAATTATAACAAGAGTTAAAAGTTTAAAGTTTTTAATCTAAAAAAGCCTTAATAATCTCCTCAACTCATCATTTAAGAGAAGAATTTCTTTTGTCCAATTAAAAAATCTTCTCTGCTATAAAGCATTAAAAAGCCTCCAATTAAGAAAAAAATCCAAAAGGAACTCTATCTTCCATATTATTGATAAGGCCTCCTATTATTGAAACTACATCTTCATTTCCCACAGAACTCGTCTGTAAAATTGTTCTCAGCTGCCTCCTCGACCCAGAATTCTATACAAATCCCTTTGATCTGGCGAGCGTGTGCCACCAGTGGCGAGGGGTCATCATTGCAGAGAAATCACTTTGGGAGACGCTTCATATTACGTGGATTGCAGGTCCTGGCTCATCACTATCTGCTCCAACCTTGCATGCGCATTGCTCCATTCGGGGTATGGGCGCAAGATCTGGGCACTCCACAGGATTTTTCAAATAGGGCTCAGGATTGGCTGGCACACTCTCAAAACACTGACGTGAAGCTCTCTCTTTTCCTTGAGACAGACGGGACCGAGCCACAAAACCTTCTTCCTACACTTTTCACGCAGTATAGGAATTGTCTATGTCGACTCTCGCTGACAGCATCAATGAGCACGGTGGTGCGTTTGCTGCATTGCATACACAACCTCAATGTTCTGGCGGAATCGTTGCTGCCGCATCTTGAAGTGTTCGAGATTTATTAAAAAAAATATTCTAAGACTAAAGCTAGGTTTTTTTAGGTTGTAAATTTAACCTAAAAAAAATAAAACTGAAAACAGAATAAAAATTTTATGTATTTTTCTTAATTTTCAGCTTAGTAAGGATGATTTTGCATTCTATATTTTTTTAAATTTATTTTTATTTTCTATTTAGCCTTTTTTTAAAAAAGAAAATCCTCTAGCTGTTATTTATAAACATCTTGTTGTTTTTATTTCCCCATTCCTTATTAGACAAGAAAAAAGGGTTGAAGGCTTTTTAATACATTCTTAAAATTAATAAACTGGATTGATAAAAAGAGTTCTTAATAATCTTCTAACTCTTTTGTCTTTATTACTCATGGCTCTTAGCATTATAAAGAGGGAGCAAGAGATAAAAAAAAGAAAATACATTCAAAATTCTTTAACTTATTAAGAATATGAAGACTTATAAATTTTCCTATCAACAAATTCTAAATCTCTTGTTTTTTTAGTCTACCAAAAAACTATGTATTATTAATTTTTTGTTTTGAATTATTTTAAAAGACAAGAGATTAGTTCTGAAATTTTCCCCTCTTAGATTAAAAAAGAAGGGTTGAAGGATTATTTAAGCATTTTTAATTTCCTTTTTTATCAATTCAGAGATAAAGGCATTAATACTTGGAGTTTTCTTCTAGTTTGAATAAAAAGAAGTTAATCTTGAGTTTTTATAAAACTCCCTTTTTTAAAAAAAGATCCAGTGAATAATAACTCTTTGATAGGGCACTGGATTCATAAAAAGGATTCTTTTCTTTTAAAGGAGTTAATAAAAACAAAAAACAAGGGGACTAAATGAAAGAGTAAAAATAAAAAGAAAAAACAATTAAATCATTCTAATTTAATAAAAAAAAACTAAAAAAATATGTTTAAGTTAATTTTAATAATGAGCCCTTTTAGATTTAAACTAAAACTACTATAATTAACAATTAAGTACTTTCCTATCAAGCTAAGCACTCTATTATTAAATTTAAAATGTATTCAAAGGGATAAACTTAGATCAAGATTGCTCTGTCTTCTATTTTATTTATTGCTCTCAATGCCAACCTTTATACAAACTGCTGCAAATGATGTGGCATGCACCAACATGGTCTTGCATGCCCACACTGGCACAAGTAGAGTTACTAGCGTGTTCTAAATTTGGTAAGCTGCAATGCAACCATAACAGTCTTCCATTATATTTTTATATTTATTAAAGAATTTCTTCTCCCTCTCCTGTAATAATCTCTTATTAGAATGCTCTGATTAATCCTTAGCTTTTATGTATTTATAACCATATGAATAAAGGAGGCCTATATTATAAAAATAAACAGTTTATGTTTATTACTCATTTAGATTATGGAGAGATTAAATATAACTTAGCTTTATTATATACTGCTAATTTGCCTCTTTTCTACTTATCTCCTACATAGAAAAAATGAAAAAATAGGTTAAAGAGAAAAATAAATAGCTTAAAATTATAGAATTGTAAAAATATCTTTAAGTTTTTGAGTTGGTATAAACCCAATTTTTTTATACTGATTTTAAAGTTTTAATTAGTATTAGCCTTTTTTTTATGAATTCCTTTATAGAAACTTCTGTTTGAAATTAAAAAATCTAGTGATTAATAACTCTGGATTTTTTTTTCTACTAATAACAACAAGAGGAACTAAAAAATATCTTTTTTTTATCAATTTCTTCACTACATAGTACACAGTACATAATATGTAGTTTTTTAAATGCTGAGAAGATTCTTTTAGTTCAAATGAACAGTCATAATCCAGCCTCCTTGTTAGTTCTTTTAGTTTAGGAAAACCCTCTTTGAGAAAGAATACATTCAAAAGCCTCCAACTCTTTTTTCTTGATAGAAAAATAATAATATAAAGGAGTTAGAAATCAATAACTCCTTTTTTTTCAGACTAATAAACTAAAAAACTATGTATTATTAATTTAGGTCTCTTGGCATTGATAAAGAGCCAGAATTATTAATTACTGAATTAATAAAGAGTTTAATGAATTTATAAAAGAATAAATAGAATAAAACCTATTGAGATTCTTTATTACTAATAATTGATTGGCAAGAGAATAAAAAATCCTAATGCTAAAAACTTCTTTTTTCTTATTAAATAAATTAGAAATAAAAATAAAGTAATTGAAGGATACAAGATCAATTTAACATATTTAAAAGAGTAAATTTAAAATTAATTTATATTGTAGTGGTATGAAACACAGATATGTTCTGTTAGATAAATCTGTTGCCTTACTTCTTGAAAATGTTAAGGCTAACTCAAGAGAAAATAATAATTGTATTCAAAAATAAAAATTTAAGATTAGTTCACATGAAACACAGATATGTTCTGTTAAATAAATCTGTTGCCTTACCTCCTAGAAATGTTAAAGCTAACTATTAAGAGAGAATAGTGCAGCTCAAAGATCTACTAAATGCTTCTTACTTATTAAATTGCAAAGCTATCAATGCTCTATATAATTTTGTTATTCACAACTTCTTTTTACCACAACCTTATTAAAGCTGCTCAAATGCATGAGAAAAAGTACTTGATAGAAGTAGTTGCAAATGAAATGAAAACTATCATTTAATGAACATGCAATGGGGACTTGCATCTACTGGCAGAACCTTGCACCCTTATCACATTGACACCAACAAATTTAGCACATTCATTCAAGTAGATATAAACATTCAGTTTTGAATCCTTGCCACTCTTAAATCTCAAGCATACTAGAAGCTTTCACAAGGACTGTGTCACGACCCGTCCCCCGAAACCCCGCACATCGTCCATCAACCCCTGAACCCCCAAAAAACCCCCAACGCTCCGCCGAACTTCCGCCCATGCCCTGTGCCTATTTCGGCTAACTCCGACGCCTCCCCGGCTAACTCCGATGGCCCCCTGGCCAACTTCAGTGCCTGCCCCGCAGCCACTGACACTTACCCTGGGCCTCCCAAACCCTGAGAACCACCCCCGCTGTTCCCGATCTTCGCCACCCATCATCAACTCAACACCCTGGTTCTTCTGACCTATTCCGGAGTATCACGACAACCTCGGGGCAACCCGCATTCTCCAATGATCCCATCAACGTATCAGCGCAGCACAATCCTCGATCACAACTGACACCCGCCCACTCCGTCGAGCCCCGCCAAGCCCCACCGCCACAGCTGACGTACCCCGAAGTCCTCCAGTAGTCAGTATATAAGTCATCGAGTAGCTCTTCATACTCTAGTCTTGATATTGCTTAACGTTACTTATGGTCTGATTGTTTCGTGTTTCGTGTCTCGTTTTCTTATCTCAGTCTCCCGGTCTCATCTCAGTCTCCTGGTCTTATCTCAGTCTCCCGGTCTTGTCTCGTCTCCATTTCGTTATCGTTCTCGTTATTGTTTCGTATCTCTATTCAAATCTACTCTTGTTCCATATCAACCCCATCCCATTTTGTCTGACGCTGTCTCAGTGACTCCGTCCAACCATAGTGCCCAAGTCTTCATCAACCTTAACAACCTCACGAACTCCGCGATTACGATTATGAACCCCGACACTTCTTTACCAGGTCCGAACCTCACTCTTCGCTCGGTCCCAGACTCCATCAACTCCAAATGATCTCCCATCAAACCCCGGCTCCATTCCCATTGATCACACAGCCGCCTACTCCTTCGCTCCCGTGAATCTCCCGTACAGCCTTCTGCCTGAACCCTGCCAAGACCATCTCGTTTCCTCACAATCCGACTTCTCCAGACCTCCCCGGATCTGTCTGGATCACATCCCCCCAACTATCCGCACAAGCCATCAGTGCCCGGAACGTTTCCGAGTGTTTGGTTACCAGTGCAAGGGGATCACGCCCGCCTAGTAAGAACCCGCCCAGTGCAGCTGAGCCCCCGAGGTCAGCTGAACCTGACATAATATCAAGACTCTACCTTACCCCGTCCGTGATGCCCGCATTATCTCCGCACACACAATCAAATAACTCCGATGTCTATGGTCTACCCGTGCCTGGAAATCCCTATGATTTGTATGGCCCTGCCCAATTTGCTAAGGCACATTGAGTTGCGGATCCAACACCAAACGTCCCCTCCGCTCCGGTTACATTCATACAATGGCTCCCCCCACGGACACCCTCCCCCACTCACACCCAACTCCAACCCCTCGCGCAAATCATCAAATCATCTCCCACCCCACTCCTACCCTCTCCGCCAACTCCGTTCTCTCGCACAAAGTTGACCCTGACATCACCCCAAGAACAACATCCTAAAACCTGACAACCATCCGACTAAACGAGCAACAATGTCTCCGGCACCGTGCCAACCCTCTGACAAACAATAACGCCAACCCGCCGTGAAACAGTCACCCCTTGCGTGAAGTTTGCCAACCCCAATGAGACCACTGAGAACGTGCTTCTCCAAAGCACGCCTGTGGATCTGCCGACCCACTAGCAACTCCACAGACCGACAAATGCGACTAAACATCGACAACATCACCGAACCCTACTACCGACCCCCGACCCTCACCCCGACCACCCCCCCCTTTCTGAGGAACTAAACCCTCCAACAACTAGCCCCGAAACCACTGAAATTAAGCTCGACCCAACAACCCCAACCACCAAACAAGAACCTCAGACCTAGGCTACGCTCCAACCCCAGGACCTGCTTCTGGACCTTGATCGATTTGGCTGTCACCTCCGCCCAACAAATGAAGGGGCCCCGACACCTCCGACCCGACCCCGACAACCCCGGAACAAGACCAAACACATCCCCGAGCCTCTAGACGTTAATAAGGAGAACCACGGCACCCCACTCCCGACAAGGGACAACTCCGGACCACGCTGCTATTTCACCACCCTCCCCCACACAATCCGGAGCCCCCGACGATGAGGACCCTGGATGCCAAAACCCCCCCGCATGCCACCCCCAAGCCTAAACTCCACCACCAGACTACGCCACCTTCCACGAAGGAATCCCCAGCATAGGAGCCACCCCGAACTAACTATAGGAAAAAGGACCCTATACGAAGTAGTTCCCTAAGTACTCTAAATTCGCTGACATGTTCATATAAGGGAGGGAGAAGCCCCACCATCATCCAGAAAATGACGATCGGCCGTTTAAGCGACCCGACGACCCAAACGGCACATGCTCCGATATCCTCAAAGGACCTCCCCCACCTGGCTCGACAACCCAAACAACCCCGCGCCAGCCCAAAACTGTCCGACCCAGACCCCTCCGAACCCTTCAACACAGCTCTGGATCCTGGCGACACAACTCCAGGGCCTCTGCTCCGACCACGACATTTGATCAAGAGAACTCACGGCGCCAGCTCGACAATGATGCCCTGGTAGCCCCAACTCCATGACAGAAATCACCACCCACTCCGAATCCCGCCCCTACACCGGAATATATCCGCCAAACAGGGACCACATCATCGGAGCCTCCAGAAAAGCAAGCAGTGCCTCTCCCCACTGCCACCCCCACACTTGCAACAATCTCTGGGCCGCTCCGGAACACGAATGAAGAGTAGCCTCGATCCTGCCGCATCTCCCAGGAAACCCCACTCCAGTGCCTCCCCGCGGCTGACCTCCCCGCCGCCCCAACAACCATGAACAACCAACAAATCCCCACCGAGTGACCCTTGTGTCGACTCCGGGACCACCCACTTCTTCCCCGATGAAGAAACCACTGACCCCCGGACCTCCGAACTCGAGGAAGTATCAGAAATACATAAGACCCCCTTTGTCTGTCTTGGGCTTACCTTTGGTCAGGAGAGCAATATCACGTAGATGATCTGGGACCCCAAATTTCGGCCCTGGACCCGAAGGAACTGGTTGGGACTGATCACCCCGCATCCTACCCCCTCGGTCATCGACACTCCAGAGCACACCAAAGCACCACTCGAAACATGCCCGCCCCCAGACGCAACACTCCGGAACACGACCCCGACCTGGACCAACTATGCCGCAAGGACGAACCTCGCTTCACCGAACCCCGCCAATAAAGGAGGCCCCGCCGCCCTCACCACCAGTGCCGGCATAAGGGCCAGACCATGGGAAGACCTCCATTGCCCCCCCGCCAACCACACTGCCAGGACAACCAAAGCCCCGAACCCGCTGGACACCGTGAAAAATTCGAAGGTCCACTCTCCGATACCAATACGTCGCACGTCCCCGCCGCAGACAAACGAGAACCCCTACACCCCCAGTCAGAATTTCCGAGAATCAAACTCAAATAACACCGCCCAAAATGCCGCGGGACTCCACCGGAGAACTCCCGCCACCCCCGCTGGACCCCGGGAGCCCTCCCTGTGATGCCCCGCCCCGTCCCGACAAACCCCGGGACTAGCCAGCACAGACGGCACTAGCGGGCATAAACCCCGCCTCTGGGTGCACTAGGGATGCAACTCCCTCTCACACCCCTGTGTGTTTCACTTACTTCGCCCTCATACAAAACTAAAATCTCACTTCACACACCCAGGGACCAAGAAAAGGACATGTTTGCGTACAAAAAATTATATATACAATAGGCGGGGGAGGCAGCAAGTCCGAGAGCAACAAGAAACAAGGCCCACACCCATCTCACTCCCTCCCCGGACCCCCCGGCAACCCAACCCCCAGGTCGACTTCCATCTGGGCCCGCACCACCACTAAGATCTCCGCCAACCCCAGCAATGCCTCCCCCGCATCAGCCACCACCTCCCACCACAACCCCGGGGCCACCGCATTGCGTCGCCGATGCCCCGCCAACAATCTCCCCAATCGCGCCATCCCCTGCTGCAACTCCAGAGGCTGGACTGTGGACCCCTGCGTCAACCCATCCTGAATTGACGCGAACGCCGCGGAGGCACCGTCCAAGAGGACCCGATGCTCCCGCACCCAGCCTAAACCCAGAAAATGAACCGTCAATAACAAATGGAGGAACGGGAGACAACTCACAAAGGATCCCTGTGCGACCTGAAGCGGCCTCGTTGGCCAACCAATCCTCCCTCCGCCTCGCCGCCTCCAGCTCCACCCACAACGCATCCCCCTCCGGAACTCGTCCCCGCCCCTCCACTTCCCCCGTGGGCTGCCCCTCCATCTGCACCAGACGCTCCCGCAGACCCCGCACCTCTAACGCTTGCTCCGTCGCTACGCACACCGAAGTGTTCCTCTCCCACTCCATCGCTTCCTTCTCCATCCGCGCCACGTCACGATCCTCCCTCGCCCGTTGGAGCTCACCCTCCCGTACTGCCAACAACGTCGTCAAGGCCTCCACCTGCTTGCAAAGAAAGACCTCCGTGATCAAAGGAATCGGCGTGGGGGGACTCGACGACCATTCTGAGGGGACGCCCGGGACAGGAGAAAAAAGGGAGGACTCCGGAGGCCCCGCCAACAACTCGCACCCATGCGGCCTCTTGCTGGGTCCCGCCCCCGAGGGCGGGGAGGCTCGACGCTTCCCCCGAACCATCGCTGAGGATGCCCCCTTCCCCTTTGGCAACGCGGGCTGAAACTTGGTCCATTTCGGAACCCCCGGAAAATCCACTACTACTACCACGGACGATTCTACAGGAACCCCATCAATCATCCCGAAAAGAAAAGTCGACAACACTTATGACTCCGGTCCCTGACGCTACCCCAGCGCCGACGCTCGAACTCCTCACCCCCACTATCATACACCACCACCTCGTCTAAATCGGCGGGAGAGACTACTGGAACGCTGGGGGAAGACATGATGAAATTTGGGAAACCCCGGGGCACACCCAAAGCTTGTAATTGATTGAGGAGAACCCTGACAAAACGGCAGCCGCGCTTCAACTTCGTCTCCCACGCCGCTATCACTCGCTGCGGATTGATCAATATTGCTCGGCTTCGACTCCCACGCCCCGCCGATCCCCATCCTGCCCCCGCGTCTTGAAGGGTCTCGACGCTGAAAGGGGGGTGATGTCACGACCCGTCCCCCGAAACCCCGCACATCGTCCAGCAACCCCCCGATTCCCCAAAACCCCTGACGCTCCGCCGAACTTCCACCCATGCCCCGCGCCTATTTCGGCTAACTCCGACGCCTCCCTGGCTAACTCCGACGGCCCCCTGGCCAACTTCAGTGCCTGCCCCGCAGCCACTGACACTTACCCTGGGCCTCCCAAACCCTGAGAACCACCCCCACTGTTCCCGATCTTCACCACCCATCATCAACTCAACACCCTGGTTCCTCCGACCTATTCCGGAGTATCACGACAACCTCGGGGCAACCCGCGTTCTCCAATGATCCCATCAACGTATCAGCGTGGCACGATCCTCGATCACAACCGACACCCGCCCACTCTGTCGAGCCCCACCAAGCCCCGCCGCCACAGCCGACATACCCCAAAGTCCTCCGGTAGTCAGTATATAAGTCATCAAGTAGCTCTTTGTACTCTAGTCTTGATATTGCTTAACGTTACTTATGGTCTGATTGTTTTGTGTTTCGTGTCTCGTTTTCTTATCTCAGTCTCCCGGTCTTATCTCAGTCTCCCAGTCTTATCTCAGTCTCCCAGTCTCATCTCAGTCTCCTGGTCTTATCTCAGTCTCCCGGTCTTGTCTCGTCTCCATTTCGTTATCGTTCTCGTTATTGTTTCGTATCTCTATTTGAATCTACTCTTGTTCCATATCAACCCTATCCCATTTTGTCTGACGCTGTCTCAGTGACTCCGTCCGACCATGGTGCCCAAGTCTTCATCAACCTTAACGACCTCACGAACTCCATGATTACGATTATGAACCCCGACACTTCTTTACCAGGTCCGAACCTTGCTCTTCGCTCGGTCCCAGACTCCATCAACTCCAAATGATCTCCCATCAAACCCCGGCTCCATTCCCATTGATCACACAGCCGCCTACTCCTTCGCTCCCGCGAATCTCCCGTACAGCCTTCTGCCTGAACCCCGCCAAGACCGTCTTGTTTCCTCACAATCCGACTTCTCCAGACCTCCCCGGATCTGTCTGGATCACATCCCCCCAACTATCCGCACAAGCCATCAGTGCCTGGAACGTTTCCGAGTGTTTGGTTACCAGTGCAAGGGGATCATGCCCGCCTAGTAAGGACCCGCCCAGTGCAGCTGAGCCCCCGAGGTCAGCGGAACCTGACAGACTGACTTGTTTATTAGTAGTTTCTATGATCTAGAAAAAGTCAATGATGAGCTTTGGAACCTCAAATTAATAGTTTTGAAACCTCAAATGACTCTATAATCTTATTATTTCATTTTATCTATATGTTGTGCTCATAGATTGCTTGTTCAGAATTATGCAACTCAATACACTTCATGTTGTAATTATGCCTTGAGCCAATGATTTGTTGCAGTGGACATTCTTATTGTACATTAACCATTTGTAACAACATCTATAGCATATATCATTTATTTGTTAGAAGCTCCCTTTTCACAAATGCCAATCATAGAGCAACATCTCAGATGATGCTCACATGCTTTCTTGCATTTTTTCACCATAACTTTTTGTAACCCATTGATAACTTAAGTCAGTTGATTTATCTCATTATCATATTCTGTTTTCTTATTGTGACCAATTCACAATAAAGTGGAACATAACACATGTTTCAAATGTATTGACTTTTAATAATATTCTTGATTTACTGTGCTTATGCATTTACTTAAGATTGCAAAGGCACTGTCTGAGTGAGGATATTCTGACAGGTCAAGACTGTATGCTATCATATCACTTCAGCTTGACTGCACTCAAAAAGACTGTTTCAAAGCAAGACAACTTATCAAGTAGTTTTTCACATATTATAAGCTTTCAGATGTCAAAAAACAACTGCTCAGAGAGGAAACCACAATGCTAGCTAGCTTTTTACTATTCTCTTCTATGGTAGCAGATTTGCATTTTACTTGCATACAAAAAAAAATAGTGGAAATCTAAATGTTATAATGAAGATAATAGTCTCATTACTTCAAATTGTATGTTGGATGTTGTTGGAAATGGCTTGGGCATATCTTCATCCAATTTAACTAATGAAGTTGACAACTCAGATCATATGAGATTTGCTTGGACAGGTGAAAAATATACTGTGCAGAAGATTAAAAATCCAAGTGCAAATGCAGATTTGACCATGGGATAACAAGTTTGTCTGACAAACTTCCACTTTTTAATGATACAGGTTGTTCAGGCCAGTGGCTTAAGTTTCACTAGCATTTCACTCCACCCTTCCAAGCAACCTTGCTTGTTGAAACACAACTTTTAACAGTCAAATCATTTTTATCATTAAACCAGACTATGTAGAAGATCAAAAATGTGATATAGTAGATGGAAAATAGTAAAAAAAAATTATGACTCCTGCTTAAGCTTTAGTGTTGTATAATAAAACTTTCCTTGCAGATTTATTGTGACTTGTGTTATGGACTTGGTGACATTGTAAAATATTCCTAGTATCCATAAGTAGGTGGAGTGAAGTGAAAGAACCAGCCTGACCATGTTGAAGGTCTTGTTACCATGTCAATAGACAGAATTTGAATTGTTTATTGAAGCAATTTTGTTTTGCTTCATTATCTTTCCAATGCACTCTGTATGCTCATGTTTTCCCCCTGCATTTAAGGCCAAGGCCCCCCATAATGGTGTGGTGTGCCCACCATGCAGGAAGGTTTAATGCAGTTGGCAAAAGAATCCCTCTACCTGCTGAGTGTCAGGTTCCGCTGACCTCAGGGGCTCAGCTGCACTGCGCAAGTCCTTACTAGGCGGGCGTGATCCCCTTGCACTGGTAACCAAACACTCAAAACATTCTGGGCACTGATGGCTTGTGCAGATAGTCAGTGGGGTGTGATCTGGACAGATCTGGGGAGGTCCGGAGGAGTCGGATTGCAAGGAAATGGGATGGGCTTGGTGGGGTTCAGGCAGAAGACCATATGGGAGATTCGCAGAAGCAAAGGAGTAGGCAGCTATGTGATCAATGGGAGTGGAGCCGGGGTTTGATGGGAGATCAATTGGAGTTGATGGAGTCCGGGGCTGAGCAAAGAGTGAGGTTTGGACCTGGTGAAAGAGTGTCGGGGTTTGTAATCGTAATCACAGAGTTTGAGAGGTCATTAGGGTTGAGGAAGACTTGGGCACAACGGTCAGACAGAGTCACCAAGACAGTGTCAGACAAAATGATATGGAACAAGAGTAGATTCGAGTGGAGGTACGAAACGATAACAAGAATGATAACGAAATGGAGACAAGACAAGACCGGGAGACTGAGATAAGACCGGGAGACTGAGATAAGAAAACAAGACACAAAACACAAAACACAAAACACAAAACATGAGAAGGAAACAATCAGACCATAGGTAACGTTAAGCAATATCAAGACTAGAGTACGAAGAGCTACTCGACATCTTATATACTGACTACCAGAGAACTTTGGGGTACGTTGGCTGTGGCGGCAGGGCTTGGCGGAGCTTGACAGAGTGGGCGGGTGTCAGTTGCGATCGAGGGTTGGGCCACACTGATACATTGTTGGGATCATTTGGGAACGCGGGCTGCCCCGAGGTTGTCGTGATACTCCGGAATGGGTCGGAGGAACCAGGGTGTTGAGTTGATGATGGGTGGCAAAGATCAGGAACAGCGGGGTTGATTCTCGGGGTTTGGGAGATCCAGGGTAAGTGTCAGTGGCTGCGGGGAAGGCGTCAAAGTTGGCCAGGGGGCCGTCGGAGTTAGCCGGGGTTGCGTCGGGGCTAACCAAAATAGGCGCGGGGCATGGGTGGAAGTTCGGCGGAGCGTCGGGGGTTTTGGGGAATTAGGGGGTTGCTGGACGATGTGCGGGGGTCCAGGGGACGGTTGTGACACTGAGCAGAACAAGTGTACTAATTTTGTTTCTTGTCATGTTAGTATTTGCCATGGGTGCACTCATTTTCACAGAACTCCTGTATTGCTTGAAGGTGCAGGCCATATCATATGGACTTTTGATCTCACTGCCCCAGCATTGTTGACACCATCTTCATCCATAGGATACTTGATGATGGGGAACTGAGTTCATTGCCATCTTTTGAAAACAATAACACTGCAATTTTCAAGACACTTAGCAAGAAAGTGGCTGGATGGAAATCACAGTCAATAATCCATTCATCTCTGTGCCCTCACTCTTCACTAATGCATGTATAGGTTATCGTCATTGCTACTTGTAGCTCACTCTCTATACTGTTAGAACAGGATAACTGCATGCAAGAGGAACTTGAGGGACTTCTGAGTTGCATTGAGGGCTATTAGGAGACCTGAATAGTGGGTCCACAGGGTACATAAGTTGTTTGTTTTTGACAGTTGTCAGCTCTGTCCTGCCCTCTCTACAAGCTCACTACTACAATCTTATGAGCTGTGGCTCCTATATTACTCTATCCTTCATTAATATATAATGCAGCCCAACATATATAAAACCCTTCATAATGTTGTTTGATTTGTGAAAGTCCCTTGGTATGGCATGTTATATCATTACCTAAGCCCATGAACATCAAGTTTGTGGACTTGAGTGTCCATTGCTGTTGACTTCTGCTAAGATATGTAGGGTAGGCTACTGCCTCAAATCACTACTGACTACTCTTGTCCTCCTTCCAGCTCTTTTTTCCTTGTGCTCTTTAGCTGCAACAATGCCATTATCAGTTCACAAACTTTGGCAGGACTTGCATTGCCAGCCACAAAAATATAATTATAGTATGTACAACATATGAAGTCACTTGCTACTTGATTTAGTCAATGTCATTCAGATGTCCCAGCTTCAACAATAAATTTTCAGCTCCAACTTCACTGCTACCCCATGTCTCCCACTTTTTAAGATCTGGGCATAGCCAACAATGGCCACTTCAATGTAGTTATTATGATGTGGGGAGGGTTCCCCACCTACCATGCATTGTTGTGCATGACAACAAGTACCCAAGTCACCTACCCTACCCTCACAATATTGTTTGTTTTAAATTTTGATGACTTGCAACAGCTTGCCAACTTACAACAGCTACCTAACTATTCCTGCTTGCTTTCCCTCAATGCTAAGAGGATTTTCCTACATGCTACATTCTCACACAAATGGGTACATCATTGCTACTGAAACTTTGATTTTTTTAGAGTTGTTGTATGCTCTGCTCCACCACCACCCTATGCTGCTACCAGCACCACCACTATAAGGGGTATCACTCCTACAAAACTGAGATGGTACCAGACAAGTTGGATGTAGTCTGCATGTAAAACACTAAGGAACACATTGCCCAACTGTGCTTCTATCTTCCTGAAGAAGAGTGGAGCATTGGGTTTGGCTGAGAGAGGTTGTGAGTTATAAGTTCACTTCATTTATAAATTGTGCTGGGTTGTTATATTTGAACACATATAAAAGCTCTTTTCCAGTCACAATCTGTGTTTCTCTAATGCACAATAAGAAGGTCAAATGTGACCCCTAGTTTTATTGCTGGAATTGAGAATGTGGAATTGGTATTGTCAATGTGTTAGATGATTCATGCTTAAAAAGGTGTTGCATGTCTCAGCCAACTCTGTGCATAGTGAGTTAAAAGAGCCAGCAAGGGTGGAAAGATTGCTCATAATGAAAGAGAGATGACTGAAAGAGTCTGCAATGTTTCTCAGTGGAGTTTGGCCAGCAGCATGGCCTAAAGGATTGGGAGACTAAGGAGACCAAAGATAATCATCTGCATGATGATTGCTTGGACAAGAGCTATAGTAGTATGAGGGTTGGCCAGTACTAGCACTAGGGTCAGGCATATGAATGCCATGCATGGAAAAAACAGAGGTAGATTGGGACATAGGTGACTGGTGAGTTAATGATGAGAATTAAAGTGACAATGACTGGAGATTGACCCTTGAAATAGGTGTTGTCATGACCTGTCCCCAGACCTCTGCACCTCTCCCCAAGCCACTCTGCTTCTCCAGAGTTTCCCCCAACACCAAACCCTGATGGCCCCCCTGGCAAACCCTGATGCATTCTCTGCAGGCCCCAATGCTTTCCCTTCCCCTCCTGAGCCCATGAAACCTCCCAACACTGTTCCTGACTCTAGCATATGTTACTGACTTGCTACCATGGCTTACCCAATCAAGTCTGGAACATCATGCTGACCCCAGGGCAGCCCATGTTCTCATCTGATCCCATCAGTATAGCACTGTGGCCTGCCAACTAATTGTAACCAACACCCATCAACTCTGTGTAGCCCCAACAAGCCCTGCCATCAGACCCACTATTTCCAGAGGAGTTCCAGTAGTGGTATATAAGTCATAGAGTAGCATTCTGTCAGGTTCTGCTGACCACAGGGGCTCAGCTACATTGGTGAAGTCCAGACCCTCCAGAATGCTAGGTTATCAGTGCAGAACATTGCATCCACCTAGGAAGGACTCACCCAGTTAAGCTGAGCCCCCATGGTCAGCAGAACCTGACAGGTGTAGGTGTGATTAGAGATAATGATTGAGGAATTGAAATGCAGGGATGAGGTATTTGTTAATCAGAGGAAGAATATGGGCAAGGAATTTGGAAAGGTGGTGTGATTGTCTCTGCTGGCATGCATCTCTCAGAAGAGCTATCTCTCTGCAAGTTAGCAGCCTAAGACAAGCAATCAGATAGGAATACAGTTGTTAGGAGAGCCAAACATATTCTTATCCTAGCCAATTGAGACCAATTGCTGACACATCACTTGTCTTTTCTTTTCTGTCATACTGTACAGTTGTTTCTCACACTTCTGATGCCTCTGAAGCATCACACCTGGCCTAGGGAGTTCCACAGATTTGTTCTCTTTGGATCTCCATCTGCCAGATGAGTAGTTATGTCTGTAGCCACTGTACAGTACTGAATAGACTTTGGATCTCCCTCTGCCAGTTGTGTGATCAAGCCTTACACCCTGGGTTAGCTGAACCTAACACTTGGTCAAAAACACCCTTGCCTGTATGAAACTGCATTCCCCATATAAGAAATGAAAGTTGACTCTCTCCCACAAACATCTTCTCCAAGTGGTGGAGTTCTTGAAAATTTTTACTAATTATGATGACATCTCATTTCTTTCCATGCTCCTTACTGATTTTCATGGCCTCCTGCATTTGGGTGAAATGGTTCAGCCAAACAACAGCTGCTTTAGCAATGAGCAAAAAATAGTTCTGATAGTGTTGACTTAGGTTCACAACTCATTCTATGAGTTTAAGTTGCCTCACCATAAATCTGATGCCTTCTTTGAAGGTAATCAAATTCATATTCAGAAGAGTGATCATGCTACGGACCCTTACTCTCATTTCACGAGATATCTGCATAGCAGATCAAGCTTATTTCCCCTCAAAAGAGAACAGTGGCTTAAGAAGGATGGATCTCAGCTGACCTGGTCATTCATCATCTCTCAATCACAACAATTCTTTCCTCAATCTATTGCAGGAAGAGCTACTTTCTTGACTGAATTGAGAATAGCACCCATCTCATCCAAGCTGCAGGCTGATAGTTGTCAAAGGTGTTCCAGCACTACAACTGCAAGAGCCCTATCACGATTCATGCCTCAACACTGAGGCATTCAACCTTGACCTTGTTGCACCCAATTTTATCTGCCAATTGATTGCAGCTCATTTACAACCAAACTTCTCTTTTCCCCCCATCACTCTCTGTTGTCATAATCCTCAACACTTTCCACTTTTTGGCAGTTATCTCCTATGGTCAAACTCATTCTCCTTTGCATAAATTACAGTCAAATAGACAAAGCCTCCATCTTTTTTCTTTATACACAAACTTCTGACTCTTAATCACATTACTTACAGACAGATTTCTGCTTGTGGTTACTTAGGGACATTTACACCAAGTCTCAATCTCATTTGCACGGACTCTACATTGTGTTTACACATTCTCAATCTTGTTTGCACAGACTCTTGATATCAACACTTATGGACAGGTATATGGACTTTCTGGATGATAGGTCCTGAACACCACAAGGACTCACATGCCTGGCCATATTACCATGTCCCATGGACTAGTTGGTTATGGCATCTGCTGTTCTGAATTTCTTGCTTTCATGTCAACGTCAGAAAATCGAGAGTTCAAATCTCTCTAGGACAGTGAGTCAGGCAAATATACACGTAACACCTTTTTTTTGTATCTAGATGGATGACAGGATCGGTAATATGCACTTTTTAGTCGATTGTGTATAGTTAGTGCGCATTGTGAAGAGTGTGCATTAGAAGATATGTTGGGATTCACAGCAACAATGAAAGTGACAATGACGACCCATGCACCAAGAGCATAAAATACTACACCAAAACGAGCTATTCATCCCACCCCAATCCATGCGATTGAAGCCACATCACCCTATGGCACTAACATGTCCCACGGGACTAGTTGGTCACGGGTGTCCGACTTTTATTCCACCAAAAGCAACACTACGTAACATCGGAAGATTGAGAGTTCGAGTCTCTCTGGGACAGTGTATTTCACATAAGTACACGTGAACTTTTTCTTCCTATCTAGATGGATGATAGGTCTCGAACACCACAACGCCCAATACCGTACCGTGTCCCATCATTTAGTCGGGTCACGGGCGTCCGATTGTCATCCTCACTACCACCAAGGTCACGCGAACAAATCAATCCTGGACACGTCGACTCTTATACAACATGTCCCATGGCTTAGTTGGTCACGGCGTCCAACTGTTATACCCAACTCTGATCGAGAGTTCCAGTCTCTCTGGGACAGATACAAATGCACATAGGAATTTCTTTTCCTATCTAGATGGATGATACTGTCCTGAACACCTGTACATCCGACTGTTACCTCGACAACCAATAAGCTCACGCGAACATAACATTCCCTGGACATGTCGAATCCTACACAACATGTCCCATGGCTTAGTTGGTCACGGCGTCCAACTGTTATACCCAACTCTGATCGAGAGTTCCAGTCTCTCTGGGACAGCTGATATCTGACATCTTTTACGCCCTTTTTTCTCTCTTTCTCTCTTCGAAACGAAACGAGACGAAAAAACGAACAAACGACACAATCCATCATCACACGTCCGTCATACCGCTACGAAAACGAAACCGAAAACGTACAGACGAAAAATACACAGCAGTCCGGATCCTGTTTTGCTTACACATACATTGTTATAAGGGCAAAGGGTTTAGATCCTGCTGGCGGAGTGACATAGAACTTGAACCTATGACCATATTGTTCTTTAGCCCGGGAATTATCTACGACTCCAGTCTTTCATGCATACCCCACATCTTCTCCGTGACCAAGTCCAACTTCATGTCTACTTTTCCACGTCTTTTCTCATGATCCTGAAAATGGTCGTGTTTTTTTGTTGCGCTTATGGAAAGGGCGAGTTTTCGGTCGGCGTTATATCTCCTGTCTTTGCGCTCAAGGCCCCTATCAGCACAAGTGCACCAAAACTCCCATCTGGAAATTGCAATAGAATTTTCCGTTCCGCGGCCACGGAGCAGGTCGGCCACGGAGCAGGTGAACCTCTCATCATCAATTCTCTATCGAACGTGCTCACCGTGGTTGGGTTGATGTGAGTATCATAATTGAGTCACAGACCGCAATGGCCTAACTACACAATCCTGACAGCGAGGCCGTCGTAGTATAAACAAAATAGAAGCATTGCGTCGCAGGCTGAATTATTTGAAAACAATCACTTCTAGCTCGAGGGCGGACGCCAGTGCCCATCAGCCTTCAAGAGTAATTTCAAGAGAGATTGAAGATCGAGAGTTCAGTCTCTCTGGGACAGATGCGTCCTACTGTGAGATCTTTGTTTTGTCCACCTAGATGGACGATAGGGTCCTGAACACCACAACGTCCAACACCCAAAATTTCCCAATGGCTTAGTTCGTCACGGGCGTCCGATTCTTATCCCAACACCACCAAGGTCACATGAACATAACAATCCCTGAACACGTCTAACCTCATATAACATGTCCCATGGCTTAGTTGGTCACGGCGTCCGACTGTTATGTATTTCCCTTCTTCATCTAAACATCGGAAGATCGAGAGTTCGAGTCTCTCTGGGACAGATACGTGTATACTGTGAAATCCTCGTTTTTCATCCTTCTAGATGGATGATGGGGTGGATGATACTGGTCCTGAACACCTGTGCATCCGATTGTTAGCTCAACAACCACCAAGCTCACCCGAACATAACATGACCTGGACACGTCGAGTCTTACACAACATGTCCCATGGCTTAGTTGGTCACGGCGTCCGAATGTTATTTATACACCCCATACCAATCTAACATCGGAAGATCGAGAATTCGAGTCTCTCTGGGACAGTATGTCCAGATCGATCGTATCGATACCGATACCACTTTTTCGTCGAGTGTGCTGACAGCAACATACTACACTGAACGAACTATTCACCTACGTCAAAAACTTCTTCCAAGCAACAACAGCTTCGCACCACACCGCCGCCGCCGATTCATACAATAGACCCCACATCACTAACTACCAACGTGTCCCATGGCTTAGTTGGTCACGCTGCGTCCGAAATTCGGATACTATGTCAACATCGGACCATCGAGAGTTCAAGTCTCTCTGGGACAGTGGGGAGAATAGGTGTAGACCCTTTTTCTTTCAAAAATTTTCTTTTTTCGTAATCTTCATGGACGACGTCCGACTGCTATACATCTTCCCATGTATGTACATCAGAAGATATCCATAACCTCATGGCTTTAGTCGAATCACGGTGTCCAACTGTTATTCTTGCTCCCAGCGGTTACACTAGACTCTGAGTATCCAACAGCGGCCCGTCGTCATAAATAGATTATGGAGACTGCCTCTGTATCTTTGCTACCATACGGACCCCAAGGCAAACGAAACGATACCCAACGACGGACTGTTATCACCAAAGTCTAGCCCGATGTAACATGGGAAGATCGAGAGTTCGAGTCTCTCTGCGACAGTGGATATCACCAGTACATGTGAACTTTTTCTTTTTTCCATCTATCTAGATGGATGACAATACACCTGTCCGGTCCGACTGTATCCCAAACACCACTATAGTCACGCGAACGAAACAAACCAATCCTGAACACGTCAATTGTAGTGTAACATGTCCCATGGCTTAGTTGGTCACGGCGTCCGACTGTTATCCCCAAATTCCACGCCTATCTAACATCGGAAGATCGAGAGTTCGAGTCTCTCTTGGACAGTGGATATCACAACTACATGTGAACTTTTTTGTTTATCTAGATTGGATGATACCTGTGCGTCTGGGTATCTCAATACCACCACAGTCACGCGAACATAACATAACAAAACCTGAACAATTCACACATTTCATAACATGTCCCATGGCTTAGCTGGTCACAGCGTCCGACTGTTATCCCCAAATTCCACGCCTATCTAACATCGGAAGATCGAGAGTTCGAGTCTCTCTGGGACAGATACAGATGTATATAGGAATTCCTTTTCCTTCTATCTAGATGGACTTATCAGGTTATCCCACGCGAACATAACATCACATTCCCTGGACACGTCGCCTCTCACATAAAATTGTCCGTCACAGCGTCCGACTATTATTTTATACACCCCATACCAATCTACCATCGCAAGATCGAGAGTCCAAGTCTCTCTGGGACAGCTCAACAAATACCAGCGTCATTTTTCCTTTTTCCTTTTTCCTTTTTCCTTTTTTTTTTTTTTTTTTTTTTCACGACCCCTGTCATTTCAATCAATCCAACGTATTTTTTTCCACTTACATCCGCATGGTTCGTATTGTATTGTCTTATCTCCTCACGCTGTTCTCGTTCGCTTTATTATCATTATTTATCATTGATAGAAGTGGGGTACTGACTTCTACGCACACGCACACGCACACGCACACGCACACGCACACGCAAACGAACCCGAACCCGAACCCGAAACCCAACAAAATCATCACCTCACCCCCCCCCAACCCCACCCCAACCCCCCCCCCCCCCCCCCCGCCCCCCTTAATGCACCGCATCCTCCCACCCCCTCCCAACAGTCCTCACCAAATCCTCCTGCGTCACACGTTTCCCGCTCGAAAAGTACCCAGCAGCGATCTTGGCGTCAATCTCGACGCGCGAGTCTGGGGGGATCAGGTGGTCTGTCGGGGGCGTGAGCGTGAGCGGGTGAGCGGGTGCAGAGGCAAGGGAGGCATGGACGTACCGGGTAAATCGTACCTCTTCATGATTGGAATTCCGCTGTTTACGATGGCGTCGTATTTCCTATGTGTGGGATGTCAGGATCCAGAAGCCAGAATCCGCCAAGCACACACTCACATATCACTCATCGAAACCATCCCCCCGACCCTCCTCACGCCCAACCAATGCAACACATCCGGCATCAACACCTGAAACCTCATATCCTTAACGCCCGCCACCACCTCCGTGCTCTTAAAATACCGATCCGCACTGTCCCCCGCGCGCTTGCGCGAGTTATACACGAGGTACTTGGTGACCTCGCCCAGTGCGCGGCCTTCTTTGCGAAAGTAGATGATGAGGCCGACGCCGCCTTGCTGGGCGGTGCGGATGGATTCGAGGATGGCGTAGGTGAGGTAGGGCTTGCATGTGCAGATGTCGGAGCCGAAGACGTCGGACCCGTTGCATTCGTCGTGCACGCGGAGAGTGAGGTGTTTGGATTCGTCAGAGAGGTATGCGGGGTTCCCGACTGTGGGTTGGGTGGTTAGTGTGTGTGGCACAAGGGAGAGGAGAGGCGACGCACAGATGTAGACGGTGAGACCGCCGATGGGGGGCAGGAATATTTTAATGTCGGGGCGCGTGATGAGTTCCGGGTACATTCCGCCCGTGTCTTCAAAGAGTGCGCGGCGCAGGAGACTTTCTGAGCTGTAGAGGTTGTCAGCGCGTGGCACAACAAGCGCAAAGGGGGCACACGTACATCCCAAAACGCTCGGCGACGCCAGGGAGATACCACACAGGCTCCACAGCAGCCTTGCTGACGAGGACCTCGACGCCAGTGTCCCGCTCGCTCGGGGACCCGTCCTCGTTCACGGCTTTGGGGCTCCTCACGACAATCTTCCCATCGACGTCGAGCTCGCCCTTGCGCACGCACTCGTCCAGCTCGCTCATCTTCAGATGCGCTTTGGTGACGGCGATGCTGGGCCGGACATCGAGGGCCTCGTGCTTGATCTGGCGCTCAAAGACCGAGGGCACGAGATGGCCCCACGGATCGAGGGAGACGATCTTGGAGGGGTCGGACCACGCAGGCTGGGGCGGGATGGAGACGGGGGGCTCGGTGTTGGAGTAGTCGGGGACGTGCGTCGGGGACAGCGCGCCCATCGCGATCGACAGCGCGCGGTAGATCGAGTACGACCCAGAGTGCGCACCGATCGCGTTGCGGTGCTTGATCGTCGATGGCAGCCGCGAGCAGATCACGGGACCCCGCGTCTCGGCGTCTGCTGCGCCCCATCGAAGCGCGTACGGCGTGATCCCGTGTTGGTCGGGGTACGCTGTGCGCAGGGGTCAGTGTTATGTAATTGCTGCAGATGCAGAGCCGTACTTGTGAGGTTGACGCGGCCGGGGTAGAGGCCGGCGCTGCGGGCCGGCGCTGCGACAGTCGCTGGGGCTGCTGCTGCTGGCTTGGGCGTAGGCGACGACGGCGGCTCTGGAGACAGCGCGTCGAGCTGCACCCGGTCCGTCAGCTCCGTCGAGAACACAAATGGACAGGCGCGTACCTTGGCTTGGATCGTCTGCTGCTGCACTTGCAGCACTTTGAGCTGCGCGAGAATCTGCGTGAGCACCGCGTCGTCGGACATGGCGAAGAGGGTGACAGGCAGGGCCTTGTTTATATACGAATGACAGTCGTGGGTTCCGAGTTCGGAACAAGCTTCCGAAATGAAGTCAAGACCCGTATTCGCGAGGTGTTACGCGTGGTGGACAATCGGATGGCATAGATGCAAACAACTTTAAAGCTTGAAGCTTGAAGCTTGACGGACCTGGGCTACCACGGGTCGCGGTAACGCGGAAACCATGCAGAAATTCAAGGAAACGATCTCGGATCATGCGTCGCGTGATCAATGCTAGTATTCCCACCGGAACATACATACTGTATTCGTTGCCATTCTAACAGCCCAACCTCCCACCACATGTCCCATGGCTTAGTTGGTCACGGCGTCCGACTGTTATCCCTCTCAATCGGAAGATCGAGAGTTCAAGTCTCTCTGGGACAGGTATCTTTTGACGTTCTATTTTTTATTGTCTCATTGTCACAGGTAAGGAGTAACTTTACAACTTAGCCCACGACCATAGGCCGATTCCTCCTCGGGTGAGAGTGATACCATCAGTTCTTCATTTCCTCTTCAAGCCACTCAGCCCCCTCACAATCACAATTACAGCACTGCAAGTACCTCGACCTGACAGAAGTACTGGAGCTAGAAGCGAACAATACAGCCATGGAGACTAAGAGAGCAGATTGACCAAACGATCAAACGAGCTCAAAGATCCGTCTCCCCCGCGCTCCATCAACAGGCTCACCAACTCATCTCCCCTCCCCAGAGCAACAAACACAGAAACTAACAAACATAAGCACAAGTCAAGCTTGCTACCGAGGCCTGAGACGTGATGTGTACGTCAGGAACCCCCACAACACAACCTGCTCTGCAGATACATTACATACGTTCAAGTACTAGTCTCTCTCTGGGACAGTGCGAGGTCCTCAGGCGGTTTGTTATGCCCTGACTTTGTCGTTTGTTGTCAAACTTACCAGTTACCAGCTGGGCCCCGTTTTGATGTCTATGTATGCACCACTGGATCCGAATCCGACGAGGGTTGACGGCGGAAGGGATACAGAATACAGTGCAATTCTCCTTCAGTCTTTGGAATTTGGTCGTACATCCTGCACTACGCTACGACGATCCAAGTCCCGTCTAGGTCTTCCAAGCTGGACCGTTGTCACCTCTCGATTACGAGACAGATAATGCACAGAAAATGCATAGATCTTTTTTTTTTTTTTTTTTGGTTGCTTCATCATGATTGCGTTGCGTGAGGTTTCAAAGAAATAAAGAAAGAAAGAAAGAAAAAAACAAAAAAAGGTTATCTGGAATATAAGAATCCGCGCATACTGAGAAAGCATATATACCACATACTTAAGTATTCCCACCGGAACATCCATACATCCCTTATTCGTTACGATTCCGACAGACAAATCTACTACCAATGACATGTCCCATGGCTTAATTGGTCACGGCGTCCAACTGTTACGCTAACTCTGCGTCAGTGTAACATCGGAAGATCGAGAGTTCAACTCTCTCTGGGACAGATACCCTCTGACGCTCTATTTTAAATGTCTCGTGTGCATAGGTTCCTCTTGAGGAGTATTTTTATTGTGGGCTATCAAAACGAGACCAGTGAGGGGTGTTTGGATGAATCTAGTGGTTTAGTTTAGCCCACGACGTAGGTTCCTCTTCAGAACTAAATAAAACAAATAAATTGAACTGGGTACATCGCGCCACCCCTATCCGTTTCAAATGAGGTTACGAACACAGGAGATTCACCAGCCATCAAAAGCCTAAGGCATGGTCCTGAGTATTTCCTCAAGGAAAGAAAATACAAGCCCCTCAGCCCCTCACAATCACAATTACAGGACTTGTCACCCACTGCAATTACCTCGGCTTTTACCCCTGCCGACATCGGACAAGACTCTGGCCAGGAGAATTCAAACGTCTCGAGATCTCAATGGGAGTGTGCACTATGGAAGCTACTGACAGGAAGTGCTGGAGCCAGAAGCAAACAATACAGCGATGGAGACTAAGAGAGCAGGATGGAAGACGAGAGGATCAAACCTACCAAATTCAAATTCAAGTCTCCCTGGGACAAAGCAAAGTCCTCAATGGATCGGTTTCTATTTTTTTTTTTTTTCCTTTCTTTCTTTCTTTCTTTCTTTCTTGTGGGTAAGGAAGGAGTGTTTCACGATACGTAATGCGTGATTTTCTTGTGAAAGGTTACCAGGTGGGCGCCGGGCCTGGTTTGGATAATCTTCTATGTATGTATGACTGCATACCTGGATTCGATGATAGACCGAGTGAGGGGTTGACGGCGGAAGGGGATACAGAATACAGTGCAATTCTAAATTCTGAGAAACAAAGAAACAAAGAAAGAAAGAAAGAAAAGAAACAAAGAAAGAAAAGAAAGAAAAGAAAGCAAAAACAAAAAGGTTATCTGGAATATAAGAATCCACTTATCCAGTGTGACGCGTAAGGAAAATATAAATATAAGAGGTAGGTAGGTACGGTTGATTGAAGAAGGTTTTACAGTGGACAACTAGTTAACAGGGTGAGGGTCAAGCGATCACCAGACATTATCCTCCCCTCGAACATGTCCCATGGCTTAGTTGGTCACGGCGTCCGACTGTTATTCCTCTCAATCGGAAGATCGAGAGTTCAAGTCTCTCTGGGACAGTGCAAGGTCCAAAGATCTTCTTTTCTTTTCTTCTTAGTTTTTTTTTTTTTTTTTTTTGTCTGACGGGCATAAGGGCATAGGTAAGGTTTTATGATACTACAACACAATGCCTGAGTTTCTTGTGTAGAATTGTTAGGTGGGCCCGTTTTGGAATTCGAGGCCACAACTGCGTAAGCACTGATATCGATATTGAATTATAATACAAACGACTACAACCACAACTACGAATACTAGTAGCAAGTATCTACATATCTGCTGAAATGAGAACGGAGCTCTGTGGTGAACAGCTAGTAAAAATAAAAGATGACATGGTGAGTGAGCAACAATGTACATACTCTACTGTGCCCTTGTCCAGTCACTCGAGAGCCGGTCAGTGATCAACCATTTGTTTACGTCACAGAACAGGTGTTGCACTTACAGTTCAAATTATGCAAGCATGTCCGCTGCTGAAGACATCAAATGCGGCGATTACCTTACTAGTTAGTAGTAGTAGTAGTAGTAGTAGTAGTAGTAGTAGTAGTAGTAGTAGTAGTAGTAGTAGTAGTAGTATAATCGCAGTCAATTGGGATGATAACAGTGCTGAGTGAACCAACCCAGATCAGAGCCATTGATATAATACATATATGTATCACAATTGGAATTTTGAAAGAACTCAATAGAGTTTAGACAGAAATAAAAGTTTGTCTTCACATCAGCAAAAAATTGCTCAGAAAATATGCCCAAATATGGCCTGGGATTGAATTTTTGACCAGAGCATCATGTCAAAAACTTAGATAATAATCCAATTCAAGGGTCACATTTAGTGGTGAATATAATATTATTTCATGATGGCATTGCTATTATTATTGACAAGCATTCTGTACTGTGCAAAAAAGAAAATGCCATCCCAATATAAAGAATCCCAGGGGAATCCCAGGATGACTTGACCTTACCATGTCTTTACCATATTGGTATATAAATCACTATAGAATATAAATTGTTTATCTGGATATGCATAGAACATTATATAACATGATACTGCTTCCCATGTCTTCTATATATTCTTCATACAATGATGAGTATCTCTTGAGTCTGTCTCAATAATGTGGGATACCTAATTTATCAAGCTTTGTACAAATAATTTTAATAGTACAAAGGCGACAAAGGCTACAATGCTCCAAAACCTAAAGACTCTTCCAGATATTCTTCTTCCTCATTGTCTTCCTCTTTAACTGTCCTCAACCCTGATTTCCTCCTCTTCATTATCCAAATCATTTTCTTCATATAAATCCTCTTCAGTCACTGATTTTGCTCCTTCTTGGGCTTGAAGGTTCACAAGCTCTTCTTCTGATTCCTCAGAGGAAGAGACTGACCCAGATTCCTCTGGAGAGTATGCAATTTCCATACTTTTTTGCATCTTGTGAGTTGCCTCTTGCATAATCTGGTGTCCAATTCCACCACCTGTAAAATGCACAAACATATTCCTGTCAACAAGACTAGACATTTTTTTATATTAGTTGTTTGATCAACAATAAAAAAACTTAATATTTGCTTACACATTGATGTAATCATGCTCATAATCCACATTCTTTCCTTCTGGCTTCCTTGCCATAGATTGACCCAATAGTTCATTAGTAGTATTCCCTGAAAATCTTGGAATAAGATGAACTGCATGCAAGACATTGGCAGGATCAACAAATGCAAATGCATCATCACCCTCCCTAAAGCCAATTTGATACATGTGCTTCTCAACAGGGCCTGATATGGCTTCATAATCAAGCCCATAACAATGACCCCAAAGAAACTCTAGTTGCTGAAAGGGTTCTCTGTTAAGCAGGGCCGGTCTCGAGGGAACGAAGTGACAAGATCTGATAAAAGAGGTAGATAACCTCAGTGATTGGAGAGCACTAAATGTATTATGTATATACCTGATAAAAGAGGTAGATACTGATATAATGAGTGACAACAGTCATAATAGAATGTAACGACTTACACCTCAGTGATTGGAGAGCACTGAGGTGTGACGGTGACAAAAACCGAAGAAAAAACATACGGAGATTACGTAACACTATTGATGACCTGTATCCTCAACACTCCCCCTCGATGTGAACACGGATTAAACAATATTGAGAAGATCACGGAAGCGCTCGAACTTGACGCGGGCAAGTGATTTCGTAAATACATCCGCGATCATGTCGAAAGTAGGAACGTAGATCAAGCGAATGTGATTGGAGGATACGGTTTGGCAAATAAAATGGAAATGGACGTCGATGTGTTTGGTGCGACCGTGGAACATGGCGTCTTTCGAGAGCCGGATCGCACCTTGATTGTCGCAGTACAAGTTAGAAGGTAAAGAGAACGAGTAGAAGAATGAAAGGTCCGTAAGAAGTTTGTGTATCCAAATGATATCCTTTGCCGCGTGAGTAAGTGCGACATATTCGGATTCGGTGCTGGACAGGGTTATAATTGGTTGCTTCTTGGAGCTCCATGATACAGCGCCAGCTCCAATAAAGAATACAAAGCCCAAGATCGAATGTCGATGCATCTGCGAGGCCCAGTCAGCATCCGAATAACCAGATACTTCAGGTTCTATTCCTCCAAGGACTAGTTTCATGTCGGTAGTACCGCGTAAATAACGAAAGACGCGGGTGACGGCTATCATGTGTGTTGTTCTGGGAGTATCGAGATATTGTGATAAGATGGAGACTGCGTACGAGATGTCTGGTCGTGTCATGATGGCGGCATACATAAGTGAGCCAATCATTTCACGATAGCGGGTCTTTTTGGCAGGAAGGAGAAGGGTCGGAGAGACTGAAGGGGAGTCGAGTGAGAAGTTGGCTCCGGCTTCCATGGGGGTGATCGCGATACGAGCTTCTTCGAGATTAAACCGCTTTATTATTTGCTCGATATAAGCTTGCTGTCCGAGAGAGATGGTTCCGTCCTTTAAGTTCCGAGTGAGGCTGACTCCAAGTAACCAATTGATTGCTCCAAGATCGACGATCTCGAATCGTTCGCCGATTTGCTTTTTGATAAGTGAGGTAGCTTTGGGAGAGTCGCCAATAATGGTGAAGTCGTCGGTGGCGACAGCAACGATTGTGTAGCTATTGCCGTCAACTTTATAGAAGACGGCAACGTCGGCTTGACAGGCCGAGTAGCCAAGGCTCGTGAATGTTGCGTAGACTTCTTTGTACCAATGATGCGCGCCCTGTTTGGTTCCGTAGAGTGGACGTTTGAGTTTGCAGGCGAGTTTGGTGTCGGGAAGTTTCTCGAGTTCAGGAGGTAAAGTGCGAAAGCGGCGGTAGAAAGGTGGGAATTGCATATAAATTACTTCGTCCTCCTTAAGAGAGGAGTTGAGATATGCATTTTTGACGTCGGCTTGCTCAATGGTTGCGCCACGCGATGC
This sequence comes from Termitomyces sp. 'cryptogamus', assembly GCA_020091625.1. Lineage (NCBI taxonomy): Eukaryota > Fungi > Basidiomycota > Agaricomycetes > Agaricales > Lyophyllaceae > Termitomyces > Termitomyces sp. 'cryptogamus'. Next base: position 307,867 of record JAGYZC010000005.1, read on the forward strand.
TGCAATTGAGAGAAGGATTCGAAGCGTAGCAGCACGTACTGTTGGAGCAAAGGTTTCGGTGTAGTCAACACCGAATTGTTGCTTAAATCCTTTGGCTATGAGTCGAGCCTTGTAGCGGACGATTTGACCATCAGCGCCACATTTGCGGCGTAGTACATATTGACAGGGGATGATATTGACATTTTCAGGTGTTTCGACGATGTCCCAAGTACCAAGTTTCTCTATTTGCTCAAGTTCTGCATTGATGGCAGATGACCAATCGTTGCCTTCGTTGCCGGACAGTGCTTCTTTGATTGTTGGGATGTCCTCGCTGGCAGCTAGTGCGTATTCGATGGCCTCTTGAACACATCCACTGTCAGTGTCCTCGATTTCGATGTCACCAGGTTCGAGGCTGTTAAGAGCGTCAATTACAAAAGCTGACTCGACCATATTGGCGTGTTTTGTAGATCTTGAACGTTGTCCTCTTCCAAACTGTGTGGGGTCGAATTGTGGGAGGCCTGCGAGTGAGTTTCGACGGGTGCGAAGGTGCGGGGCATTACTGGATGCGTCATGGTCAATTTGAGGTGATTCTGGTGCAGTTTCGACGGGCTTTTCATCGGTTTTGATCGGTTCGATTTTGGGGACGATTTCGGAGGAAGGTGACGACGTAGGTGCTTGGGGACTGTCCGGATCGGCTGGTATGTCCCACTCCCCCTCGATTTGGACAATGTCTGGGTTGACTGCAGCGTCTCTGTTGAAATAGACATCCCTTTCGACAGTTACAGTATGTTTGTTGGGCCAGTAGACTCTATACCCTTTAGATTGATCATCTATACCGACAAATCTTGCTTCCTCAACTTTGGATTCTAGTTTCCCAGCCTTGCGCAGCCGAACGTAAGCGAGCATCCCCCATGGGTGCAACAATGATATATTTGGCTTTCTTCCTGTCGCCATCTGAAGTGGCGTGATGTTTCCAGGCAATGCGCTGCAGGGTGCTCGGTTCCGTAGCCATACCATGTGGCGCTTGGCTTCTGCCCAGAGATTTTTCGGTAATTTTGCGGCAATCATCATTACACGAGCGCCCTCAACGATTGTGCGGTTTGCTCGTTCGGCGACGCCGTTGGATTGTGGGGAGTCGTGTACTGTGAGATTACGCGTGGTACCCGCAGCATCCTGGTAGGCCTTCATTTCGGCACTCGTGAATTCGCCACCTCGGTCGCTTCCATAGACTTTTATCTGCGCTCCACGATGGACTCGGACCCATGCTTCATAGGCTTGATAGGCTTTAAAGGTGTCGGATTTGAGGGGTAGGAACGTGATACGTTCTTCGCGAGTGTAAAGGTCTATGTTCGCGTACGAGTACAGTGCGCCGCCAAGAGATTTTACCTGCGCAGGACCCCAGAGATCACTGACAATCTTTTCTCCATAGTGGGTGTACTTGGTCTCACTTTTCTTGGGGAAGGAGTGGCGTTGTGCCTTTCCTTTGATGCAGGCTTCGCAGAACTCCGGCTCAGATGACATGTCGAGTTCGACGCCAGTGATCACTCCTTTTTGAAACGCTTCGCGTAGGTCGTCGTGATTAATGTGCCCCATCCGATGATGGAGTTCGCTGATTGTGATAGGCTTTGACGCGACGTTGGCATAGTGATTTGGAAGTGGTGCCGTTGGCGCTGAATCAGCACGATAAAGACCGCGGACTGCGGGCACGTGACCTATGACCTGGCGTTCTGGCTTGGGGCTGCGAATGACGCATGTCCCGTCTTCGATGAGAAGGGAGCAGCCAGCACGATCGAGACACGAGACGGATACCAAAGTGAAAGCCATTTGAGGTGCGTAATAGACTTTCTTTAAAAGAATGGGTACTTGCTTTTCCCCGTCTTTCATCGGCAGACTAATGCGGAGGTCTCCGCGGCCGAGAGCGCTGAAAGTACGTCCATCAGCGGCGCGGACAGGCTCAGGACTGATTTCTTCATAATTGAGGAACTTTTTGCGGGATGGCAAAAAATGGCTGCTGGCGCCACAGTCGATGATTACCCCAGCAGTGGGTGATGCAGCGTGTGCTTCGTGATTGTGGCCTGACGTGACAGCTAGTGCAACGTTCTGAGCGTCGAGGTGATGAGGAGCATCGATTGGGATGAACGTTAGGAAAGCGTAATTATCGTCGCTTTTCTCTTCCGTTTCAACTGCATTCGCTGCTTTGGGTTTATCCTTTCCCTTGCCCTTATGTTTCTTCAACCACCAGTCCGGTGCTTTGCCTGCCATGCCTCCGCCATCTTCGAAACACTGATCGTCGGTGTGCCCGTTCTTTTCGCAGTTGTTACAGTGCCGCTCATCTTTCCCTTTCCCTCTAGATTTTGATTTACCATTCGCGTCTCTCGGTTCACCCTTAGCCTTGGCGTGAGCTGCAATCATTGCCTCGTGGTGCTGGTTGATGCTACTCTCAATGGCGGCATTATTTGCTTCTTCATTTACGTGCCATATGAGATCCTGACTAGATATAGGTCTATTTGTGACGCGAGCATTGGTGGTGAGTGTTGTGAGGAGAGGCTTGTAGGAAGGTGCGAGGGACAGAGAGGTGCGAATATAGCTGACGAATGATGCGTTGGAAAGTGGGCAATCAATTTCGGCAAGTCGTTCCTTGAGGACAATGAGGTTAGCGAGATGATCGCGCATACTAGTTTCACCATTTTCGACGAATCGGGAATTCTGCAATCGAGCGAGAAGATCAGTTTCGAACATGGCGCCTTTATTACCGTGGATCAACGTAAGTTTCTTCCATACGGCGGCGGCTGTAGGTTCTCCTTTGATCTGGTGGAATGTGGATTGATCGACAGTTGCGTAGAGAACATCCCGAACTGTTGCTTCCTTCTGAAGCCAGTCCTCTATCTTATCTTCGTGTTCCTCGAGTTCCTTATCCGACAATGGAGACAGGGACTTGTCATCCAAGAAAAAGGAACCGTCGTGTTCAACGAGCGTGACCGGTTTGCGCGCGGTACCAGTGACATGCCGACGGAGTCTTTTTGACGTTAACGCGTTGATAACGCGTTCCTGGTATACTGTCCAGTTGGATCCATCGGATAAGAGTCTCAGAACTGTGAGTTTCGAGGTCGAAACGTCGTAGGTATCTTCGGGGCCCATAACCTGTTAAGCAGGGCCGGTCTCGAGGGAACGAAGTGACAAGATCTGATAAAAGAGGTAGATAACCTCAGTGATTGGAGAGCACTAAATGTATTATGTATATACCTGATAAAAGAGGTAGATACTGATATAATGAGTGACGACAGTCATAATAGAATGTAACGACTTACACCTCAGTGATTGGAGAGCACTGAGGTGTGACGGTGACAAAAACCGAAGAAAAAACATATGGAGATTACGTAACACTATTGATGACCTGTATCCTCAACATTCTCCACTTCCTAAAATTTGCACCATTGCATGGAAAATCTTCACCATATGGAAATACCAGTAGGGATGGAATCTGCAATCCTCTTCATCTGCAAGAACCATCTCATCAGACTGTCAACATGGATTGATTGTATCTTGATCATGTTGATTGTCATATGTAGTGTAATTGATTATGCAAAGTCTTGTGCTCATAGATGATTGAATCTTTAATGATAAGATTTCCACAATGTTTGTCTTTGATTTCAACATCTTGAGGAAGTAGACATGTCAAAAAATGATCAATGAGTTTGGGCATTAAGTTCTGGTTTACAATTTTAGTATTTTAACTACAAAGTAGTGAAATTGGGACATACTGTTATAGCAGGGTCATTTTTATGCTTTTGCAACCATTGTAAAAGATTGATAGATGATTTTCTGGTCTTTGAAATGTAGTGATGTTCCTCTGGGTTGGTTAATGGTAAGGTTTCCTCTTCAACAATATCCTTCATAGCACAAGATCTAGCATTTTGGTGCTCATGTAGAGCAATCTGCTTCTCAAACTGATTTTTATTAGTTGGTGCATGAAATGCCTGGACTCATTTATGTTCCATTTCACCCTTGTTAAATTATCAAATCAGAATCAGAAGAAGAATAATGATTCTAGCTCACAATTTGGGTTGAATAAGAATCTCATAGAAACTAACAAACATAAGCACAAGTTAAGCTTGCTAGCGAGACCTGATAAGCTCAGGAACCCCACAATACAACCTACCTCTGCAGATACATATGTTCAAGTCCAAGTCTCTCTCTGGGACACTGCGAAGTCCTCAGGCAGTGTTATGCCTGACTTTGTCATCAAACTTACCAGTTACCAGCTGGGCCTGTTTTGATTTCTATGTATGCACCACTGGATCTGACAATGGTTGATGGCGGAAGGGATACAGTGCAATTCTAAATTCTACTTGGGTCTTTGGTCTTTGGTCTTTGGTCGCACATCCTGCACTACGCTACCACGATCCAAGTGCCGTCTAGTTTTCCAAGCTGGGCCGTTGTCCACTCTCGATGACAAGACAGAGAATGCACAGATCTTTCTTCTTTTTGTTCTGCATTGCGTTGCGTTGCGTGAGGTTTCAAGGAAGATAGAAAGAAAGAAATAAGGAAGGAAGGAAGGAAGGAAGGAAACAAAAAGGTTATCTGGGATATCAGAATCCGCTCATTTAATGTGACGCGTAAGGAAATATAAAATATAGATATAAGAGGTAGGTAGGGTTGATTGAAGAAGGTTTTACAGTGACCAGCTAGCTAGTCAAGTCAAAAGATAACAGGATGAGGGTTGAGCGATCACCATACATTATCCTCCCACCAAACCATGTCCCATGGCTTAGTTGGTCACGGCGTCCGACTGTTATTCCTCTCAATCGGAAGATCGAGAGTTCAAGTCTCTCTGGGACAGTGCCAGGTCCAAAGAAGATCTTCTTTTCTTTTCTTCTCAGTTTTTGTTTTTTTTTTGTGTCTGACGGGCATAGGGGCTTAGGTAAGGGTGTTTTTACGATACCGCCACCCAATGCTTGAGTGTCTTGTGGAGAATTGTTAGGTGGGCCCGTTTTGGAATTCGAGGCCACAACTGCGTAAGCACTGATATCGATATTGAATTATAATACAAACGACTACAACCACAACTACGAATACTAGTAGCAAGTATCTACATATCTGCTGAAATGAAAACGGAGCTCTATGGTTGAACTTGAATGATGACAGAGCAGCTGACGATTCGTCCCCTCACCAATCCCAATTCCAATTTTTTATTTATTTATTTATAACACGTTTGTGTCGCGGTTATCAGTGACCATGTTGGGTGAACATAGATAATGACAGGACAGCTGTGCCGCCGCATCAGTGCCACGGCGGACTCTGCAACTGACGATTGGGTCGATGGAGCAGTTTACAGCTTTAGAAGTGAAGGCTCACTTAAGGGCAAGACCCGCAGACCGCAGGCCGCGTTCCGACACTGTGGATTGAACTCGATACTGATGGTGGTCCATGGAGCTGTATTTCCAGCTTCAGAAATAGAGGCTCGAGGGAAAGACCGCAGACTGACACGAGATCACGGTGAACCGCCAGTTTTCGACAGATAGTAAAGATAAAAGATGATATGGTGAGTGAGGCGACGATGTACATACTCTACTGTGCCTTGTCCAGTCACTGGAGAGCCAGGTCAGTGATCGATCATTTGTTTACGTCACAGAACAGGTGTTGCACTTACATACAAGCATGTCCGCTGCTGGAGAAATCTTCTAGTTAGTAGTAGTAGTATAATCGCGGTCAATTGGGATGATAACAGCGCTGAGTGAACAAATCCGGGTCAGAGCCATTGACATAACACATATATGTATCACGATTGGAATTTTGAAAGAACTCGATAGAGTTTAGACAGAGATAAAAGTTTGTTTTCAACGGCGCCGCGGTCCGATTTAAACGCTGCACATGACCCCACAAGTCTGTTTTTTTTTGTAAAAAACCACGGATCAAATTCGTATCGAAAAAAGAACCTGACACCTTTCCTTATCCATGGTCGACGACAATCAGTGTAAGTATCCCTAACATCCTCTCAATCCCACTGTCGTACTTAAAAAAAAGCAAAATCAATAAATCTGACTCTTCCAAGTCTCCAGTCCGAGATACACCCCCGAACCTGTGAACTGTGATGGCCATAGTGTCTCTTCTCAAGGAAGAAGAAAGCGAATGAGATTCTACATGAGCGATTCAGATGATGAATGGTACTGCCAGCCCTCTACATGGCATTCAGCGGATACCACGCCCCCGCCCCAGCCAGCAGAGCCCACATCAGGTCATTCTCGATATCGGTTTCGACCGCCTCGTCCTCAGCCAACCAACAAACCTCAGCCTCGATCTGCCAAGAAACCTTCGTCTCAGTCTGTTAGCCAATCTCAACCTCAAGCCGTCAACAACTCTCCACCTCAAGCCATCAGTGCTAGTGAACCTCCCCCTCAGGCCGTCAACAAAGCTCCGCCTCAGGCTACCAGAAACTCTCAACCTCAGGCTGCCATTTCGCAGCCTCAGAAGGTCAGCAAAGCTCCACCTCAGGTTACCATTCCGGCCGCCACTTCTCAACCTCAGGCTATCAACAACCTCCCCCCTCAGGCGGCCATCTCTCAACCTCGACCTGCCAGTACCTCTCAGCCTCCGCTGACTAGAAAACCTCAGCCTCAAGCCGTCAACAACTCTCCCCCTCAAGCCGCCAGCGAACCTCCGCCTCAGGCCACCAGCACCTCTCATCCTCAGGTCACCATTTCTCAGCCTCAGACAGTCAGCAAAGCTCCACCTCAGGTTACCATTCCGGCCACTACTTCTCAACCTCAGGCTGTCAACAACCTTCCCCCTCAGGCCGCCATCTCTCAACCTCGACCTGCCAGTACCTCTCAGCGTCTGCTGACCAGAAAACCTCAGCCTCAATCGATCAACAACTCTCCACCTCAAGCCGCAAGCCAACCTCCGCCTCAGGCCACCAGCAACTCTTATCCTCAGGCCGCCATTTCGCAGCATCAAGCAATCAGCAATCCTCATCCTCAAGCGGTCAGCGAACCTCCGCCTCAGCCTCCAACTAGCAACACCTCCCACCCCACACCCGCACCTACACCCAATCTCACACTTCCAGATGACCTCCCACCCATCTCCGACCTCCTCAAACAGCACTCAACGCTCTCAACCCGTCACCAAGAACTCCAACAGCGTCGAACTGCGCTCCGCGCACGCGCAGCGGAATTTGCGCGCGAAAGAAAGACGCTAGAGGAGAACCATAGGAAGCTGTGGGAGGCGGTGCAGATGCTGGAGGGTGAGGTTGAGAGAGAGGAGGTTGAGGTACATGTGATGGAGGAGGAGGATGTGAGAGTTGAGAGGGAGGTGAGGGGGGTGATGGAGGATATGAGGAGAGTTTTTGGAGAGGTGAGTTGATCAGAGTCTCGACTCTGAGGTGGGTGTTGGACTCTTTTTTCTTTGATGCTTGTATTGGACTCTTTTCTTTGATGCTGTATTGGACTCTTTTCTTTGATGCTCGTGTTTGGGGATCGTCTTGACCCTTATGCATAGAAATCTATCATAGACCGTAGCATAGACTGTAGCTAATTGACAATGTATATATCTCTTTCTAAATCTAAGTTGTCACAATGATAAAGGCAATCGGGACTTTGTAGAATTCCATCATCATCTCTTCATCTTCAAGCACCAAGAGGAGACATTTACAGTGAGATCACGGTCTCATGCACACCTGCAATTGAAAACGGCCCACGAATGAGGGCAATTGTGAATGCAGGGTAGACAAACTACAATGCGTGAACAATGTAGAGAATATGCAAAAAAAAAAAAGTAAAATACATACTGAAAAGCATATATAAATTGTTTGTACCACAATGGCTGTAGCAGGCTCGGATCGATTGAGGAACATCATCAATATGTAAAGTCCCTAGAAACATAGTCATTGTCCTTTTCAGGTACACGATATTGTTCAGATCCAACCTGGAGAACACCGTATACAACTCCAGCATCAACCAAAAGGTACAGGACACGCTGCAATTTGAATAATCGGCGCTGGCGGCGATTACTGTTTCTTCGTAAGAATTTGATGTGTGCCCTGTCGTTGTGGAAACAATTAAGTGTATGGGTATGAGATAGAGCCTACTACCATAATGTCCAGCCAATGAAGAATGTTGCAACAAAGTTGGTGACAGCTGACAAAGATGTGGTCCCCAATTGCTGGAGTACAATGGAAGCAACCGGTATTGTTAGTTCAAATATTGACAGGGGGATAATCATATCTCCGTGATAATTCGAGGATTTTTGGAACATTAACAGAAGAACAAATGTCAAGACTGGTTGTGGTGTGAGCTATACAGAATTGGTCAAGGAGGCCCCATACCAAGAGTGCTCAGACAAAGCCCTATCAAAACATATAGTGCCCAGCGCCGTCTTTCAAATATGACCCATGCACGCCATACAATGAAGAAATCATTCATGATTGGCTAAGTTGTTTGGTATGCTGGTCAACTATGCACATACATTTGAATTTGGACACAGTCCAAGAGAACTTACAGGGATGCATTCAAGCCAGATTTGAGCTACACTCCATTTCCCGATCAAGATGTGAATAATGATGTTCGACACATGTTGTGAAAAAGATGTGTTGCTGGGTTGGAAGAACAGACACTCAGCGACTGCTGCTTCCATGCGCAATACCCGATGAGTAGTAAATACAGCAATACCCAGGCAAATAGTTGCTAGCTGCCATCGGGAATGCCATGTTGGCTGATGCCTACAATCATTGTGAATTAGAAACCACATGGCTTTCTAGGAAACATGGCATAGTACTGAGCAGAGGAATAGGCAACGGCTCCTGCAACTGGTATCAGATCAGTATAACTGGGATGCATTCAGTGTTTTGGCATCAACATTGAGGAAGTGAATAGATCATAACATAAAGAGGCAGTAGCCATTTCTATAATCCATCTGTTGAGTATGTATTGTCCTATTTTTTGGACAAGGCTCCGTTCATCTGGGCTCATATCGGTCTGGCAAATATCTACATTATGTCATCGGAGTAGAGAATGAGAAAAATGAGCATATGACAAGCTCACGTTCAGTCCAATGTAGTACTTCGAGGATTTAGCAACGTGTAGTGGAAGATCTCAAGCTTGTTCAAATGGTTTTGTTATATCCGAGTCATGGAGGAGTAAATTATACTGACGTGGTCCCCAATTCGGAACTATCAGGTCAACCGTGGATACAGGATGATTATTGATCTAATTGGTACGCTACAGTTGCCGGGCATGGGTGCCTCGAAAATATGTGTCCGATACAATCAACATCTAAATTCTGGAATGTTTCATATCATGTTACATAGCATGCGACATGACTGGTTGAGAATAACAACCGTGTACCTTTTTCCACCCATGCTGTCCCTGTTTGAACCTTGCACGGCACAAGATTCACGGCTTGTTTTTAGCATAAGAGACAGAATCATCATCATGATTTCTCAGGGCTGCGAAAAGCACATGGCGATATTGCGGCCCAGAACATAGAGCAAGAAAGTATGAACATGGCGATCTTGACGGCCCAGAGCAAAGAGCAAGAAAGTATGAACTGGTGATTTACGAAGGACCCCGTCCGCTGTGTGTAGAGCACGAGTCCACTTCAAGAATCTCCAACCTGTACAATGTTATCATATAGATTGAAGCGTAGATAACAGAATGGAGTGTAATTACATTCTGACCTCCTGAGAATCATGACATTGACAAGCCATTCCCGTAACTTCATGGGAGTCTATTGCAAATAATTCACAGGAGCAATACTTAGTCAAGAGATACCACGAATAAATCACCTGGGAGAGATCTCCACTGTATACAAAAGCCATGGGTAGGAGCACAGCATAGGTGCCCGCGGTCCATGATAACTACCACGGGGTGTTGAATTCAATGAGAATGAGAAAAGGTATCCGGATCAATGCGAAGATGAAGATAAACGGCATACCCCGAGCAATCCTCCGAGAAAACCCCAACCACTGTAAGCATTAGGATCGAAACTGGGAAGCAAGGGAGAACGTCAATGTGTTCTTTTCACTTAATACAGTGCATCAAAATTTACTTAGCTAAGTTATAGTTAATTCCTTCTTAAATAGGTAAGTTCCACCTAAGGTGTCGGCTCATGGCATGATATTTGCTCACGTGAAAAATCTTTCAAATAGTTTTGCGACGAAAATATAACATTTGAGGTGAAGGTACTTGCATACCACAAGCTCTTGCGTGTTTGATATGGAGGATGCAGAAGATAAGATGTCTCAATCAAATCCGATGCAACATCAGGATTGCGCTTGATTTTCATATATAGCCTTATAGGCCGAGGGCATCGTGGAAAGGGCTCTTCCATATCCATCACTTCTCGATGACGAGCGTGCGTAGCTTCGATATTCCGCCTTGTCTTTGCCCGCTCTCCTAGTCTCCTTGAGCTGTCTGACTCAAAGAACTTCAGAAGTTTGTCTGCTTCTCCGTTTCTATTTTACAGCTGTTTTAAAGGGTTTTTGGGTAAGTTTGAAGTGACGAGTGGGTACGTTCTACCCTGCACTCGCTACAAAAGCACTCTGGATCTGATACAATTATCCAAGTTTCCCTTGCATGTCAGGCAGACGCTCTTTGTCATGGGCAAAGAAGGTCCTCAGCGCCAAGCGCTCAGCACCGAAAGTACCTGGTAACTCCGAAACCCAGACCGTGTATGCCATCTTTCGATTTACGATTTGGGCCCTTGCGCTGAAAAAACGATAATCTATGTAGATCTGCATCAATTGTGCAGTTACCACACGACGTCATTGATCTCATTATTCGCGAGATACCCAAGGGCTACCATACACCAAGCAAGGAGTCTATGAGGACAATGTGTCAATGTGCCCTGGTATCCCGATCCTTTCGCTCTATAATACAGCCTTGCCTCTTTTCGCGCGTCTTCATCGAATCAAGCAATCGTTGCTTTAGCTTCCTTTGCGTTCTGCTCAATAACAACGACATACAAAAATACGTGAAGGAGCTCTACATACACGACGAAAGTTGTGATGAAAAGACATGCCCTTTATCTTCCCCTGCCTTACCGCACATCCTGAACACCCTAGCCACTTGTGGAACGTTGCATTCCCTTCAGTTTCGATGCATAGATAACGGCCTTGTCGAATACGATCGGCGTCATAAACTACTGAAAGGTTCGATTCTTGCGCTTTACGGTGGTAAATATCGGGGAATAAGTCGCAATGACAATGATTCACTTGAATCACAGTCAGCAACCGCATATACTTCACAGGGGACAGGGAAATTGTTATCAGATGTCCGGTGGCGAAAGGCAATAAATGATTCAAGGTGTTCTCTTCCTTCGCGAATCAACGAGTTTGCTTCTTCGTCCATTCAGAGAGGTGACCACCCGATCAAGTCATTGGGACTGGGTGGGCTAGAATCAATGAACGTGTTCAATTTTCTCCAGGGGTCGTACTCCATTCTTGATATGACCGGGTTAAGCCAGCTAACAGTATATTCGGTGGATCCACGTACTCTCGCCGCCGTATCTCGCGTCATTGAACATTCTGGTTCAAGTTTAGAACGAATACTTATCCGTCAACCCACCAAACTGGATTATTGGTTGGCAGGTAAGCTAATGATCTGCGAGTAATCAGTAAATACATGATGATTCATGTCCATGAACGTCTTTTTGTCAGAGTCACTTCCGCAGCGTAGTCTGGATCTCTCCGTGTTGGAGAAACTGCACGATTTTGCATTCCTTCTGCGGCAGCAAGATCATCTGGGCAGACACTTTCTGGCATGGGCAGCCGGAAATCGATTTCCGAAGCGATTAAAAAGCATTAGCGTGATCATGACTGCGGCATTTACCCAGTGTCTCTTTGAAGTTGACGGACGCGATTTCGAGCGCCTGGAAGGGTCCCTTTTTCGTATGATCAAGGGCCAAATGGGTGGTTGTGAGGTATATATCTACGCTGTTGAAGGGACACGCCGCGTCACGGAGAGGATGATTCGTGATGAACTACCTCGAATAGATGTTACTGGCATGCTGAGAGTTACAATTCTACGTAAGCTGGGTGCGAATTATCTTCCCTCTGTTGATTTCACTGTGGATGTACATGATCGCAGTACTAGCAGTGGCTGATACCATTCAAGCTATAATCAAAGTTGAACTAATAGCAACTCCATTACCGACAGTTTATCCTTTCAACAACTTTTCGCTGCTCGCATTCTGCGCGATTTCGAGATCTAGTAATAGTGTTCATCGAGGTTTTTTCAGTTAAACTTTCCGTGTCCGCAGAAAATCGAGCCATGTGACCTGCTTAGGAAGTAAATTATCGGTGAACGGACTTCTTATTAATATTATATATATATTGACTTATATTTCTTATTATATATCGTACTAAAACTATCAGTGCCCGGAGGTTCTATCATATGATCTGTCTTTCCTATGTGTAACAGCTTCCATTCTTGTTCTCGTCACTCTTTTACTGTATGGCTGGGTAAGCCCCTTCACATTCTTTCGTATATTTACAATTGATGTTATAATGTAATATTTCGTCAAATCGTTCTTTGTTATCTATGGTACCACTATACTAGATATATATCTATCTTTATCTTCGATTGTTGTCAACCACCATAGCTCTGTGTTTGTTTTTGCCTGTCCAAGGTCTTTTCCTTGCATCTGTCTATTCCTTGGTTTCATAACTACTGATCTGTATTACTTTCCTCTTCAAATGGAGGTCAGTGTTTTTGAAGTTAACATTAATTGTATTTTGAATCATAATTTATTTGTGCTCACCTTGAATGTTCCTAATTGCATCCTTCCAATCCCGCATGAAATATCTCCCTCCATTTATCCACCCTGCACTTATTTCGGAGTGCTTCAGATCTGTTTGATGACTCATATGCTCCTCAGATACCATGGAAACTGGTAAGCAGTGATGATATGATTGAAACTCAGTTTTGCATAACAAATTACTTTGTACCAGCAAAAGGCACACAGTCTCCAGGTACTAACAGCAAAGGCAAGAAGCATAAATCATCTGATATTCTTGATAATGGATCATCAACAATGGATTGTGGGCAGATTGTATTGTTACCCAATATTCACCTCAAACATTTTAGTATTTCCCTTGAATCCTGATTTAGAATCTGTTTTAATCATCTTAACAAGATATTCTGAATAGCATATGCACCTCCAATGTTAAGTTTTGACATATCATTGGTTGACATCCAAATTAACTATTGGCTGACATTATTGACTATTGAAGGATGTGAATTTCAGTATCAATTGTTGAAGGGAGGAATATATGACAGAAGTCATTTTGTAGACCATGAAGAGTATGTATGCATGATGGTATATGTGCAGGTGCAGTAATGTAAAGGGGAAACACTTCTTTAGAGCATACTGAATTTGCTAAATGTTCTACAAAGTCTTCCAGTGTTGTCTTATATGTATACAAGGGATGATGACAACACTGTATAAGTAAGTCTGTATTACAGTTCAGTGATCCAACTTGAAGCATCAAACAACTTCCCCCCCATCAGATCTCAGTACTGCCATGCAATGCAACAGCCCATACCTTGCATGTGAATTAGTCAAAGTCTATGGTGCTAATCACCTAGTCACCACAACAAAGGGACAATTTTTTCAAAATCTGCAAATGTTACTGAAATTAAACTTCTTCTTGAAAATACAATCCCTTTTAATATATGAAACAATTGTCTAGACTAGTTTTTTGTAGCTTCAAAATTGACCAAGTTTGGATTTCCTTGAGGTATTGATTTGGTCACATACTATATATAGTGATTGAATAAGCAAATTGTCATCTAAGAAGAAAGTTTGATATCCTGGACCATGAATAGCCTCAAATGTTAGGATAATCTTCTATAAAAGCTTGAAGTGTATTGGCATCAGCAATGACCTCACCAATATTAGATCAGAAATATGTATTTGTTTTACAAATAGCTCACCAGCCCAATACCCATCATGATTTCTCCCATATTCATCTAGGCCCCTTCTTCAAAGTGCATGTGAGTTTTCAAATACACAGCTTTTTGACTTAGTATGATGTGCTTGAGCAGTCATTCATCTTGAGCAATGAGAACTGGAGGCCATTCAATAAAATTCTGGGGAAGAACTTCCTTGTCCATGTCACCAGGAGTATAGTGAATGAGATGAGGGAAATTCTGCTCCATTGCAGGCAAAAAGACCTCTTGCCAATACTTTACAACATCAGGCTAATTGTGTTCATCAAAGTACAATTCCTTATTGTAGAAATAAATAGACAAAGTAGGCCTCAGTATCAGACACAATAGTGTAGATGGCTTGATATTGACCTGTAGAAATAAATAGATAAAGTCTACAGGAAATAAGTAAGGATGTAACAAAGTCAATAATAAAGTAACATACCCTCAGGGCCAGACATGATAGTGTAGATGGCTGAGGGAAGTGTATTCTGTGTATGTACACCTTTGTATGTCAAAAATAAAGTTTGGAATAAAGACTGGCAAGCAATAATTAAGAGAGAGAGGCATGGCACTAACTAGAGAAATGATAGAAAAGGAAATATGGATGAAAAAGGAAATGCTGGTCTATCAGAGTCAACTCTCAACACTCCCCCTGATGACAAGGACCAGGATAGTTTTTGAGACCCAGGAGACCAATAAAGTGTTCATGAGTGGTGTGGAGAAACAACTTGGTAAAAATGTCAGCAATGTTTTTGGAGGTGGGTGTGTGGATGAGGGATATGTTGCCATTGCAGATTTGCTCTTAGATGTAGTGGTAGTGTATGTTGATATGTTTTACTCACAAATATCCTCTCATAGGGGCTCAGCTCATGCAATATATGATTGATTATTGATGCAAAGTGTGATTGGTTGTGGCTGGGGTAAGTCAATCTCCTTGAAGAAACTGTACAGTGGCTCAAAAAACTGTCCCAATGTTTTATACTTTTTGAAAGATAACATTGGCATGAAGGATTGAAAGTATTCAAAATTCTGGTTAAATTATGTAAAATACTATGGCATCATAGCTACAAATTTCAGTTTAGTTTATGTAATTCAAATCAAAACTGATGAAGTAATGGCCATTTTAAAATATTCACTCCTTGGGACAGTTTTTTGAGCATCTCTAATTTTGCAGGTTTATCCCTATTTTAGTCAGAAATAAAGAGTAAGTTACATGTGGGAATATCAATAGAGTCATGTGACCCTCTTTGGCTATATTTTGGAGTGGTTTGAGTTGGTTGAATGACATCTTGACCTTCAACCACCATCATGAAAGCTACTTCTCCTGCACAATGCTCTACTGTTGCTTCTCTCCTTGCTCAAGGGTATTCTCTGCATCAGATTGAGGCTGAAACAGGTCTAAGGAAGTTTACTATTGGGAGGATTAGCAGAGAGTTGGAGGTGGACAAGGAAAACCATCCTGGAGGCCATCCAGCTAAGCTTACTCCATGTGATAAACAGGCTATCATTCAACAAATCTCAACTGGGAGACTTGATACAGCTCTTTAGGCCACCAATCCTATCAACCACATCATTTCCAACCCTGTCTTGCCTCAGACTGTCTGGAATGTGCTCAAGGAGGGGTATTGGTCTGCTACAAAGAGGAAAGTTCCTATGCTCAAAGCTAGACATTATCAATGACTACTTAAATGGGCTCAAGAGCATCAGAACTGGACTGTGGAGGACTAGAAAAGAGTGTTGTGAACAGATGAGACAAAGATTAATAGGATTGGGTCAGATGCAAAGCAGTATGTGTGGAAGCTACAAGGGGAAGGCATTTCAAACTGAACCACTACAACTACTGCAAAACATGGAGGAGGGAATAATCTCATGGTATGAGGCTGTATGGGTTGGAATGGAGTAGGAAAGCTAGTGGAGGTGGTGGGGATCATGAATGCAAAGCAGTCCTGTGAACTTTTGGATGATGGAGCAAAAGAGAGCTTTGAAAAAGTTGGAGATGGAGGAGGGTGCCCACTACTTTCAACAGGACAATGACCCCAAACACAATGCCAAGAGGGCTAACAAGTGGTTTGAAGACAACAACTTTGATGTCCTCTGGTGACCAGCCCAATGCCCTGATCTTAACCCTATTGAACACCTCTGGGAGTACCTCAAGGAGCAGCTTAGGCAGCATGAAACACCTCATGCATGGTGTGCATGAATGGTGGGAGAGAGTTGCAAAGTGGAATACCAGCAGAGGTATTCCAAGGACTGATAGAAAGCATGCCTAGAAGGATTCAAGCAGTTATCAAGGCAAATGAAGGACATACAAAGTACTAAATACTAAAATTAGAGATGCTCCAAAAACTGTCCCAATAAATGAATATTTTGAAATGGCCATTACTCCATCAGTTTTGATTTAAATTACATAAACTAAACTGCAATTTGTAGCTATGATGCCATAGTATTTTACATGATTTAACCAGAATTTCATATGCCTCCAATCCTTCATGCCAATGTCATCTTTCAAAAAGTATAAAACATTGGAACAGTTTTTTGAGTCACTGTACATCCAAAGTCCTTGTTGAGCTCCCCAAGTTAAAGCCATGTACTTCAATTTGGTCATGCTATGCACTACAGTGTTTTGACACTTTGAGAACCACAACACAGCCCCTCCAGCCATCATGAAGATGTACCCTGCAGTCAACCTACTGGTATCAAGATCTTTCCTGTAGTTGGTGTCAATGTACCCCACAGATTTTCCCATTGATCACACATCTCTTCTGTACATAATGTTCTACTCCAAGGTACCTTTTACATATGCAAGGATGTGCAGTAGGGTCTGCCAATGTGCTGGGCCTGAGTTTAATTGGTAACATACAAACAAGCTGATTGCAAAGGATAGGTCAGGTCAGGTGGCAACTTGAGCCCACATAAGAGAGCTGAGGAGTTCTCAATAGAGCATATCCTTCATGAATCTGCAGTCTGCCTTGGACTGTGAGGACATGGCCTCAGTAAGATGTGTGCTACTGAGTAGGGGTGTATGTTGTTGATTGCAGTGGGTCATGCCAAAATGCTCAAGTACTTATTCTAGGTAGGTGCACTACAAGAGGGAGATTGCTCCTGTGTCTCCAATTCCTCAACCACTCTGAATACCCCTCATTCCTCCATCATCCTACATTCCTCCTCCATTGCTGGGACCCAAAATTCAGGTTGCTTCATTGCTTCCTCATATGTTTTCAGAACTTGCTCTGGACCAGGACTATCAGGGCTGACTGCAGCTAGGAATGCATAGGTGCCCTGAGCCAGAAGGGCTTGGTTCTTGGGGGCATCTGGTATAGTCTCTGGTGGTGCAGGGTCTTTAAGTGTGGCACACACTTGGATACACTCAGAACAATGGGGTGCAGCTGGTTGTTAGACTGTGGGGTCCTGTTGATGTTTGACAGGCACATTACCAGGTATGTGGGTGCCAATCTCAAGCTTGGCTCCATCTGTGATCAGGTGCTCCTCTGTTATCTGCATTGATGTGGTGGTATAAAGTGGTTTGGGGGGGTATTGGTTACAAGGGACAACTGGTTGTCAGTGAGTGAGTAGACCTGGGATGTTGGGAGCTGGGTTAGGTGAGTTATTGGTGAGTAAGTCATTGCCCTCCTCAATGACTATTAATGATCTATGTCCTGTTTCCTCATCAAAGATCACATCCTTTGACATGACAATGGTCTTTGTATGCCAGTTGTATAGCCAATACCCACTCTCAGAGTACTTGACAAATGTGTATTTGACCAATCTTGGGTCCAAGTTTGACTTGACTGGCTCAGTAGGCACCTTGCCAAATGCACACATCCAAAAGGGTGGAGATGAGACATGTCTTGGCATTTCCCTGTCCACAGCTGTCCAGGGACAATGTATGGAGTCTGGGGGCAGCAGGTTCCTAGTGTGAATCTGAGTGATAGCTGCCTCAGTCCACAGACTCTTCAGAAGCCCACTTCTGCCAACATGCATCTCACTCCTTTGATAACCATGCAGATGTTTTGTCTGATGAATTCATTCTGGGAGTGTGTGTAAGGTACTGTTGGTTTCATGATAAGCCTATGTTCCACACAGTAAGTCACCTCTAGCTTGTTGATCCATTCATTTCCAGCATCTACTCAGACAACTAACAACTTGTGACCCATCTGGCTTCAGACTCAGCGTGGTAAGTTTTAAATGCTGCAAGCATTGAGATTGCATCTTTTTGGAACAGGAAGTAAGCAGCAAGTCAAGTAGTGTTGTTGTCTGCTGCCAGCATCATGTAGGATGCCCCCCTCTTCAAAGACTGGATTGATGCTTGTCTCTACAAGTCAAGATGTACAGTCATTTGTGCTCTCCTTGACATCTTGCTTGACATTGTATGGCTGTGAGGTATGTTTTTCATAAATGCAATCTTCACAGAGGCCCTTGACATTTAGGTCCCCTTTTATCCTTAGACCCTTCACCATGTCCTAGTGAGCAAGATCATGAATACTTTCCACCACAGAATGGGCAAAACACCTGTGCCACCCCATCAAGATCAACAGGGATGTCACTGGCTGCTGTGATCATTGCTTGGGGTGCCTGACTAGGCCATGGCATCAAATGATTCCAGTAGGTATATGCCACTGGTGCCTTGACCAGTCAAAATCTTGTTTCCACTTGGGTTGCAGAAGGCTGTTTTGCCTTAGCCAAAAATAACTGAGAAGCCTGCTGTATTGAATGTCCTGATTGATATCAGGTTTGCTGACAAGTCTGGGGTGTGTAGAGCACTTCTAGAGACTAACTCCACAGATCCATCTCTGATTTGGACTGACTTCCTCACTGTGCCCTGTTCAAAGATGCAAAAGACTGATTTGCATGCTGCAGCTTGGCTCTGACAAGGTGATGCTAAGGTTTGGTATTCAGAAAAGTCTTCCCTATGAATGAAACAGTGATCACTTGCACTGGAATTGGGAAATGTGGGGATGTGAGATTTGGCCTGAAGAGCTAGAGTAGTCACTTCTGGAGATAGATCTGTGGGAAGGCCATTTTCTTGGTATATAGCTGCAGGTAAAAAGCAAGCAACAAGTGCATAAGTGGTGTGAGTTATTGATGCATTTGTGTCAGCTAGGTTTGCTGTGTGGATCCCCAATGCAGCATTCAGGGTCACCAGTGCACTGTCACAGTTTCTGAAATTTGCAGGGAATTGTCCCTCTTTACCTCCACCTTCCCAGTAGCAGTTTGCAATGGTGTCCCCAGTCCTGCTGTAGTTTTGATTTGCACAGACAAGTTTGGGCTTTTGGAATTTTGTGGATGCCTGAAGTGCTGTAATGGATGTTCCAGCTACCTTGTGACCTTTTACACACTCCCAGTGGACAATGAGTCCAGCAATGAGTTGGTCTGACATGGTAGTCAAGTAGAGGCTCAAGACAATGGTGTCCCAGGACTCTAGAAGGGATGTGATGATGATCAATTGGAAGATGGTGTCTGTAATTACAGCCCCTTTCTCAACAGCTTTGTTCCATTTTGTATGCAAGTCCTTGACATGAGCTAGGAAATCTCCTCCTTCCTCAAGCTGAGCTGCCCAGAGGATTTTTTTGGCCCCTGTGGCTGCAAGGTTGGAGACAGTACCATAGGCATTGGCAAGTGCACACCACACATCTCCACTGCAGTCCCATTCATTTTTATGCCAAGACCAACTGGATTTTTACAGTTATTTACAATGAGTCTGAGTGCCCAGGCATCACAGCTATCCCATTCATTGATGGACAGTGATTCAGAGTACCATGTGGTCAATTCTGTGGAGGTAGGTACCCCTGGGTTTTTGGTGGTCTTTTTAGTGTCAGGACAGGGTATGGTGCCCTTGAGGTATCTGCAAGCACCACAGGATCTTGCTGCCAGTAGGACTCAGTCCCTGAAGGCAATGAAATTTGTTCTGTCAAAATGTAGTTCTTCAGCAAAGGTAGAAGGGTCATAGGAGTTGGTTGTCATTTTTGGCAGTGTTTACGCAGTAGTGTACTTGTTTGAGTATGTTTTGAGCCATTCTAATCAATAGAAAAACTTTGTGTCTGATTCATGCTTCTTGCAGTAGAAGAGCAATACGGGGCCCTGTAACCTGTATAAATAAATAGACAAAGTAGTCCTCAGGGTCAGACACAATAGTGTAGATGGCTTGATATTGACTTGTAGAAATAAAGTGATGAAGTAAGTCTACAGGAAATAAGTAAGTCAGGATGTAACAAAGTCAGTAATAAAGTAACGTACCCTCAGGGTCAGACACAATAGTGTAGACAGCTGAGGGAAGTGCGTTCTGTGTATGTACACTTTTGTATGTCGAAAACAAAGTTTGGAATAAAGACTGACAAACAACGATCGAGAGAAAGAGGCGTGATGCTAACTAGAGAAATGACGGAAAAGGAAATATGGACGAAAAAGAAAATGCCAGTCCGCCAGAGTCAACTCTCAACACTTATTGAATGCAGTGTAATGGAAACCTTCACTTGTCAACCATTGATGAGCTGTGACAGTTGAAACTCCATGTGCCGCCCTCAGTTGGATGTGTGGAAACAATCAGAGATAACTCTCAATAGCTTGAGAATAATGCACCTGTAAACCATTCTGGCAACCCACAAAGTCCATCTTCTTAAAGCTTAGGAGCTTTTGAATGGTCATGAATCCAGCTTGGAGCTCTTTCAAACAGTCTTTTTTTCTCAATTCATGAGCCTTTTGGACAGGAATGTCACAATGGAGATTTGTTTAAGTGGTGTGGCAGTCGGAGATCGATGGTTGGAGAAGGGTTCATGAGATGAAGAGGGTGAGTCCTTCGAGTCTGTTTCTTCATTATTTACTTTGTTCCCAGTACCATAGCCCAATAGTTCCTCATCCTGTTCATATGCTACCAATTCTGCTGGCGTGTAACCATCTCATTGGAATCCATCATAGTTATCTTGTTCCAGCACCCCTTCCATATCAACCTGACTGTTGTTTTGATGCAGTGCAGTATTCTCATTACCTGCTGCCATTGTTGGACGGACCTTGAAGAAATCTCGCATCAATGTAATAATATGTGGGTCGGTCCTGTGAGGTTGCATGAGCACTTTTCAATGCTCTAATGTTCTGATCACTCACGATGTCATTACAATCTTCCCTGTCTTGCTGCCGTTTACGTGCTTCAAGGTCACGTTGACGCCGTGTGCGCTTCGAAAGTCCATTGTACCCGAGTGATTGATTGGCTTCAAGCTTCTTCCATTCTTTCGCAGACTTCTCCATCTTCAACTGGGAATACAGTCCCTCTACTTGGCCCCTCTTTGCTTCAATCTCTTGAGATCATTCTCATCAAAATGAAGCACTCGTCACCATCCAACATACTGTCATCTTCCCCCGATGACCACAAGTCTTCATCCGAGCTCAAGGTATTGTTGACACCATCAAGATACCCAGAATCCGAGTCAGAACTTAAAGTTTCAATGACTAGGTCCTCGATGCTGTTATCGTCTGTTGATGCGGTCCTGATGCAAATCCTGTTTCCAAGATTGGCACGGGAGCCATCGTCAATGTCCTGAGAGCTGCTCGGGCTTGACGTGCAAGCGCAGCGGCTTCTTTTCGATATTGTCGTGGTGCCATTTGGATTTCAGAGTTCGAACGAAAAGTACAACCATTCCCCTTGTTATTTTGATGTTATCCAACTGAACTTAATCGGCGATAAATTCGTGAAACCCCCAAAATTTTTCCGGACCTTTGGCAAATTTGGCTACTGCTGTCATCTCGTTGTAGGGTGATCGGCATCATAAGAGGCCCCTGATTGATTATTCATCGATCATGGATTCTGGACCATCGATCGAGATCAACACTTCACTTGTTACTACTACCGTCGTCTCGTCGCAAGCATCATGTCTTCGCAGCCTGAGCGCATAGTTGAATGGACGTCAGATTCATGGAAAGGGAAACCCGTTGCACAAGTAAGCTAGAATCTCGTATCTATCAAGGGTCAGCGTTGATATTATCCACAGCCGGTTGCCTATCCTGACGCAGCGCATCTCAATAAGTACGCAGTAGCTACATTTGACGTTTTGTAGATTTGATGCGTTGATACTCTTCCCAGGGTCCTCTCAGAGATTTCAACTTTACCTCCCCTAGTTACGCCCTCGGAGGTACGCCTGACTTGCTGCAAAGAAGTGGGAGCTGATGCGATCTGATCCCCAGATTGAGCGGCTACGCCACCAACTCAGCCTCGTGCAGCGTAACGAAGCCTTTCTGCTGCATGCAGGCGACTGTGCCGAGAGTTTCGACGCATGCACCAACGTACACTTCTTCCATACTTCAAGACTGACTCTTGTTAACCGTAATCTAGGAAAATATCTCTGCTAAGATCGGGCTGATTCTCTCTTTTTCCTTGATCCTCGTGTGGGGAGCTCGCCTTCCTATCGTACGTTACCTCTTATTAGTGCTGATTAATGCTTCGGCTTATTGCTTTTAAAAAGGTGCGCATTGGTCGCATCGCAGGGCAGTACGCAAAGCCACGCAGTAACTCCTATGAGCGTGTTGGCGACCGTGAGGTGTTGAGCTTTCGGTATGATACTTTCATTGCAAATCATGGGTCAAGAGCTATATTGATGATATTTGAATACTTTTATACCGAATTAGTGGTGACAACGTGAATGGGTAGGAGTAATATTTGGACCTCTGTGAAACAAATACTGAGTTACAAACAGATTAGATGTGAATGAGCGCATTCCAGATCCAGAGCGCCTATTGAAGTAAAATTTTACGATTCCAATTCCTCTATTTGATTGACCTTTCTGTAGAGCCTACTTTCATTCCGCGACGACACTCAATTGTGTACGTGGCCTGCTAAGCTCAGGCTTTGCCTCTCTACACCACCCCCGTAACTGGTCCCTTGCTCATGTGCGCTCACCTGCTTTAAGGTACTTGTTTCAATCTTTCAAATTTCCATGTGCCCCACCCTTATGGTGCTGTCGTCTCTCCATATCTCCCTGTTATGAGCAACTTCATTGCGATTGATTCTCCCAGTTCTCGAGTATTTGACTGATTTTCTCCAGACGCGAATTCTCCCAGATAATTACCGCTCTAGGCGATGCTCTCGACTTTTCCCATACAATCGGTGCTGACGCCAATACAACACCGTACGAACGTGGCGGTGCACGTAACACCCTTGAAGAAGTCGATTTCTACACTAGGTACAGACCACATCGTTCTCTCATATCCTATATCTTATACCATAAACCCAGCCATGAGGGTCTCATGTTAGACTATGAGCAGGCGCTTACGCGGGCTCTGCCTATACCTGATAGATCTAAAGCGAATGGCACGAAGTCTGATCCTAGAGACCACAAGGCTCACTACAACACCTCAGCCCACTTCCTGTGGATCGGGGACCGCACTCGTCAGCTCACGGGTGCCCATGTTGAGTACTTTAGGGGTATCCGTAACCCCATCGGCATCAAGGTTGGGCCCAGTATGATGGCTGACGAACTTGTCCGGCTCCTTGAAAGTGCGTTTTTGCTAGTTGCTCTATGGCACCCCTATTTGTTACTTCCGTTTCCATTCTTTGAACAAAATTAAACATACTTATGTAACGTTTTACTTCTTAGTCGTTAATCCAGATCGGGAGTCCGGACGAGTCACACTCATCACACGTTACGGCGCGAGCAAGGTGAATGGTGTATCACTCACTCTTTCACGACTGCCTAAGCACTTACAAATATTGGATTTAGATACAAGACCACCTCCCTCTGCATATCAGAAGTGTCCACGCCAGTGGACATCCGGTTGCCTGGGTCTGTGATCCGATGCACGGAAAGTGAGTAATTCTTCCTCTAATAAGCATGCACCTTACACATAGCACCTCAAGCACCCAGACCTCAAGCTTGGGTTTGAAAACTCGTCATTTTGGTACCATCGTCTCGGAAATCGTGGACTGTCTCCGCATTCATGCCGCCAACAATTCACGTCTCAATGGAGTATCTCTCGAGTTCACCGGAGAGCTCAACGATGAAGGTTTCAGCGTAACAGAGTGTGTTGGAGGAAGTATGGAACTCGGGGAAGAAGAGCTTGGCCTTCGATACCAGGTCAGATATTCTTTGCGTTCGTAAATTTGATAGATCAACTGATTCTCTCTGAAAAACAGTCATTCTGCGATCCAAGGCTGAACTTCGAACAGTCTCTGGGTTTGTAATTTCACTTGATCCTTGTTATACCATTGCTGACTTAAATACAGATGTGGCCTTCCTCATATCGAATCATTTCAAGAAAGAGCGTAGGGGTGTGGATGGGGGGAGTGACGTGTTGTATACAGAGCTTGCGGGAAGATTCGCCGCAGAAGTGTCGGGTAATTGAAGGTTATATGAGTGTTTGAATACTGACTGAATCTATAACTGTTTTGTTAAAAATGGCATGTACAATGATGATGCTCCGATGCTTGTTGATAACCATTTATATATTAAAATTTTCAGTCTCTGATAGATGGCTGGTAATAGCGCTACAAAGGATAAGCCAGTGGGACGGAAATTGTAAAAGATATCACTACCCAAAGGCTGGCCAAGAACGGTGACCCGGCCAAGTCACCTTTAACCATTCAGGCATTGATTTGACGTATGATCATTCTTTTGTGCTGTGAAGTCTGTTATTGGTCTGTTCTCATAGGACTCGGGAACCTAATCCACTCTACCGGAATATCTGTCGGGCTGAGAATAATGTACATTACGTCCTAGCATATTTTCAGTCCACCAGATGGGTTTACCCGGACGTTGATGTGCTTTGATCCATTCAACGATTCAGGTAACGTTGCGCCAGTGCGAGCATACCATGCCCGACAGTATCCAAGTTGGCTTCGAGACATTGACCGAGAAAACGACCAGATTTTCTCTATGGCAATAAAGAAGTATTTCTTAGAGTACCTCGAAAGGCAGAAATTTGTGCGGGCCCGAGCAAGATACAGAGCGTCCACAGCAGTATCCTTGAGTTACAACTCTCAATCTGACATTTCTTCGACGACAGTAAGTTCTTCAATTCTGATAGAATATACATCCATCGCGAGCGTTCGACATGCGAAAGAATGCTGTCGTTGGTCTGCACGGCCTCAAACTGCAGTTCGCCAAGAAGCACTCCTGTCATTGAACACATCTTGCATGGTAGTATAAGTGAGCCAATACACGCACGTGAAACTGACAAGTCGAGCTAGCTAACCGTCTCAACCTGAGTGGTGGCCCTTCAGTTACTGACTAGACGTCGCAAAGGATGGGCCGCTAGTCAACACTCGAAGAGATAACATCGTTGATTATATGTGATCATCAATCATTGGCCATCATTTATAAAAACGTTTACAGCGACTGAACAGGGCTTCAAATTCGAATGGAACATGTGACAAAACATACTAATCGCTATATAAGTGTCCTCTCAATTTATTCAAATCTCTTGTTGACGAATGGTTTACAGTGCATGTTATGACTTCATGCTGAGCTGGTGATTCCCGACATAACAGATATCCAGGATGGGCGGGAAGTAATATCCTTGAACCACCTATGAAACAGACTACTGAGCATGAATGCCAAAAACAAGTCAAACAAATATACCTTGCAACGTTCGGCTTGGTCTCCATGATATTACTACCGGCCACAGCAAGCATAGAACCGTAAGGAATATGGAAGAGATCGGCAAGAGTCAGATCCTAGGTCCGGAGAAGGATGAAGGCGGAGTGCTAAGGTTGAAAAAAATACGCTTACATCGCCGGCGACGTACTTCTGTTTGCTCAAGATCTTATCGTACACATCTAATTTGGCATCCAACTTCTGGATGTGCACCTCAAAAACAGACGGGTCAGGAGTTAATCCGTGATACCTAGTCATCTATGGATGGAAGAGAGTTTCTATCGCAGGAAACACATATACTCACGTCTTGAAGACATTCTCGAATACGGCGGCCGATGCAGAGGGATCGAAATTTGATTGCTCGTTCGAGGCAGCTTGTTCAAAGAGAGCATACTTCTCGAGGTCGGTAGGGATTAACTTCGTTCCCTGGTCGGCATACTTCGTAGCAATATAGCGGCAGATAGCACGGCTTTCGTAGAGGATGAATCCGTTATCGTCCTAGATTCATTTCAGCTGTGAAAACAATAAATTGTCAGAAAAGTGACCATTTACAATATAAGGTATTTGTCCGAAGGGTTGTTTCTCAAGGTAGGTAGGAGACTTATGTTCGCCTTGCGCAAGATCGATAGAAATCATTTCGAAGGGGACTTGCTTCTCCAGCAGCACAGTCGCGACGCGCCGGGTGCAAGTGGAAACTGGAGAACCGTAAAGCTTGAGAACCATCGCTGGAATTTGAGACAAGAAAGAGGTCGAGATGTTCGTTTGATATACTTTTATGAAGTGATGCGTCCCTGGATCAAGAGACAAGTGTCAACTAAAATTGGTACAATTTTGCATCATTACGTAATGGTTCATCATCGCATCACAAGCACAAAACACCTCCCGTGAAATAACAAATGATGACTTAAAGTTTCTGTACAACTTCGAATTAACCTACCTTTCTATCTGTTTTTCTCTCTCATTGTACAATGGCTAGCATTTGCCAAACAAAGCAAGGTCCTGTTGTCTGTTAGTATCTTAGTGAGGACACAGTCCTGCACTTTTTTGACAACATCTATCTTTGTATCCATCATCATTGATAGGGCCTGTGACTGACTTTCACTTAGTCATCATCAAAGTATGACAAATAGTATGTCTTGTTTAAGTGTTCCTTTTGATGAGTAGAACAAAACCCACCTGCGTGTCCCACCTAACGCCTCTAATTAGAAGTGTAGGAGAGGGGGGGGGCACCTCCTCTAATTAGAATGAAATACTTTAGTTGCCTATAATATGAATAATACCCGGTTATTTTGTGAACAACTATGATAAATTTTCGGTTTGGTTTTCGGAATATTCCGGTAGCTGCCATCAACGTTGACCGATCACCTGTCAACGTCGCTTGGCGCTGTCGTCGGCATTGTCAACGCCGCCCCCTGCATCAAACAACACCGACGACCTTCTGCTCATTGTCGGCGACGATGAGCTCAAATATATATCAAAAAAATACTCAGAATTTCAGAAAAAAATATGAAAGTATTTCTGTGTTGGCTAGTGCCACCTCTGACAGAGCCAGATCCCTTCCGCTCGTTGTCAGTAATGATGAGCTCAAGTACACCTCAAAAATTTGAGAGAAAATCAACAAAAAAAAGATGATACCTCCACATCAACCAGCTCACCGCCCATGACCAGACTGCGCTGACTCCCTCCTGCTCATCACTGACGACGAGCTCAGGAAAATGTTCAGGAACTGGAAGAAGCCAGTGACAGTTCCTGTCATGACGTTTGATGCCTTGGCACTATGATGGCTGTCCATCAAATGTCTGTGCTCATTGTCACCCATGATGAGCACAAAAATATCACTCAAAGTGCCTCAAACTTTCAAAAATAAACTTGCAAAAAGGTACAGTAATTTGTGTCCAAATACTCTGAGGAGGTAAAGCTATGACTGTCCATTGAATTTGTCCATAGGGTTAAAACTCAAGCTTCAAGCAATGTTCAATGATCATGGATCATTACAAGTTGTTGTCACTTGAGGTGATGAATTCATTGCTCTTGGGAATAGGAGGGATCTTGCCTGTGGTCTAACTTTTCTTTCCACTTGACTTTTGTGCTTTCTTCTTTGATTGATTGTTTTCCTTGTTGCTATCATCCTCACTGTCATCAGCACCATTGGTCTCCTGTTGTCTATGCTTTGCTCCAGCCTTGGCCTTCCTCAGGCCTCATTGTTTCCTAGCATCTGACCTTCACTTTCTCTTCTTTATAGTCACCTCTCCACTTGCAAGCTTCTCCTGCCTTGCCTTGGCATGTACATCCTTCTCCTTGCACAAAAGCTTAACCCACATGCATTCCCCCACAACCAAGGCATTGTGCAGCACATGAGCATCTTCCATCACTGTGATCTTTGCAGGACTCTGGAACTGAAGACCTTCCAGCCAGCCTTTCAGCACCACATTGTATCATTTGACAATGTCCACATCAAACTTCTCATAGCACATGGTAACATTATGTGTCCCAATCATTTTCTCTGCAACTTGTGTTCAGCAGTATAATATCATCAGAAAACCATGTCTACATACACAGGCCTCCACTTATGAGGTTCACACACTCAGTGCAGAGTGATGCCATTGTATCAACATGTTTTTCTGGCACAGTCAGTATGATTAACATTATACTAAGTAGATATTGCTTACTATAGTCCTTTGCACATGCCCAAAGCTCAAACTTCCTCAACAACTCTGCCAGTGTCATGTCTAACACCTCATTGATGAAGATGAGGGACCCTTGTGACTCAACCTATCCAGGAACAATAGTGTTGTGTATGTGACCCCTTGTGAAGAAGGTGAATGCCATTGTTCTGCAGCATTCATGGAGATCTCACAGCTTCAATATAAAACTTCCTTTATTTTGTTTTGTGTGTACTTACATCTTCTTGAACACTTGACAGCACAGCCTAATAGTCAACAGCAGCTGCACTATTTGAACTATGAGCACTCTGCTTCTTCACCTCACACATGTCTTTAAGCTCATCTTGGAGCTCATCTTCATCAACATCATTGTATTTACCTTCATCAATTCCTTCACAAACAATGGCCTGGATTTCAGCTAAGCTCAGGTGGTTCCCTTGCTCATGACCTAGAAAGAGTGAGCACTTTGCTATCAAGATGGCTACCAAATTGCTCACCTTCATTAAGCTCTTTTCCATGATATGCAACCAGAGCATTCCAGGTATTGATGTGTCAATGCTTCTTGATGTAGAGCAGTGCCCAACATCTAACATGTTTTCTCAATTTTTAGATGGTGCTTGGAGGCCAACTCATTTGCCAGATTCTCCTTCTGATTGTGGAAGGCATCAATTTTGTCCTGTAAGGCAACCTTCCTCTCTTTCTTTTGCATGTGCTGGACCTGTGCTGTTGCCTTCTCAGCTGCACTCTTTCTGATGTGATTTGCATGTGGAGGTATGATTGGTTTCCTGGAGTTCCTTGAGGCATGGGTTGAAGGTTAATCAAGACTTGAGACAGGAGTGTTGTCCATACTAGAGAGGGTCAGAATTGAATTGCACATGTTACATTCAACAAAACATCAACACCACACACATGAAGTTGAAATTCTAAGGTATTTAAAAACCTATGCATCATGTGTTTGGCTCATGCATAATTCTTTTCAACCACTTGCATGAAGTCTCAACACATGGTTCATTAGATGCCCAATGGTTTGTTCCTCTTCAAAAATGTATAACTTGTCTTATGTTGCTTACTCTGATGTACAGATGACTTGCACAATTTGCCTAACACAGGTTCTGTTGGACATCAATACACAGTTTCTATTGATGAAAGAATCTTCTATGCTGTCACTTAGGGTTGTCACCCTGGCATGTATCTTGGATGGTAAGTAATTCTTTCTAGTATTCACTTCTCATTTGTTAATGTCACTTAATGAACAGTCATGCTGCTCAACACACCATTGGTTACTCTGTTGCTGGTGTTGTCAGAGGTGCTCCCGCAAGAGAAGAGGCAAATCAAATGTTTGTCACCACATTCATGGGTAGTCAAGTTCTGTGCATTGAGTAGACAATGTTGACCTTAATCACTGCCATGTAATTGTATTTTAATATTATGTCTTCATGCCCTTAGTAATGTATAAAAACTTGTGTTGGTTTGAAATGGTTACTGAAGTCTGTCACAACCCTTTGTTGTGAGATACAAAGTTCAAATCTTTGAGAAAACTGTAAAGCCTAATACTCTCCTCCCACTGCATGCATTTTAAACTACAGACCCATGCATATTCTGCAGGATCATCCTTCCAAGTTGAGACTCTGTACAAAAGTCATTGGTAACATAACAAAAAAGGCCACCTCTACAATATTGAGTAAAGTATATGCAGCTTTCACCTTCAGCAATGGGAAGGTTACCATGAGTAAGGGTGGCAGGAGGTATTGAAATGAGTGTGCTGGGAGGAAATTCAACCACAAGTTTAAGATCAGAGAGTACAATATGACCACTTTGTTTGGAATCATAAGAACCCAAAGCTTGTATAGCACACCACCCAATTGCCAAGTTCATGCAGTTGCAATGAGTCTTAGTAAACACGTTTCCACCAAAATTGAACATGGCACTTGGAAAGATGCTCTTAGGGAAGATTTGGCACAAGTATGGAAGTTCTTCAAAGACTAGCTTAAAAAGAAGCACAAAGAAAACATACATGCCATCCCATTCAATGAGTTTGAAGCCTTCATCAAGCAGACTTTGAAGGGAGTCAAAATATATTCCTTCACCTGGCTGTTTGCTATGAGCAATATATCCAGACCCATCTTGAGGAAGAGATCTGGTCTCTAAGTTTGTTACAATTGCAATGGAGTTGAATACATGAGATTCTATAGTCTTTTGTCAGAGTGGATGGTGGCCCAAGCCCTCAGCTTGAACTTTTGCAGCACATTTCTTAGCTCATTTTCCATCAACACAAGCATCATGGCTGCTGGGTTTTGGGCCCAATGTGATAGGGGGTTCAGGTCCTTTTGGTGGGTTAAAGGGAGCACAAGAAGGAGATGCACCTGAACAAGAAGCACTGAAGCAAGAGGTGAGTGAGCAGCCAGCATCTGAATTCCAAAACAGTGTAGCATCATGATCAGTTGGTGGTGCTGTTAAAGTTGCATTGTCCTCATAATTTGCTTGTACAAGTGCATCTCAAATAGATTTGGCTAGATCAAATGTTGGATCCTCTATGGCTGGGGTAATCTCAAATAGTGAGAATACAGCTCCAGATCATGTCTGGGAATAAGACATATTAGTAGACCATAGATGCAACAAGGGTATTTTACCTTTTGGTTCTGACCTTGAGGTGGTTCCATCTAAACTAATGCATAATAAGCTTGTATACTGGGATTGGTGGTCTCTCCAGTTCATACCAATTTTCTGGGGCAATTGATATCAAACATAGAACAGAAAAACAAAAGAACTTACCTACAGAATCAAGTTCTATAGAATTGAATTGGTTGCCTCAGTGCAAGAAATTTGAAGGTATCTCCTAGAAGTCAAATAAATCCAAAGCAATTACATGGACATCTAGTCAGAAAGTCCAACTTACCATGCCCAGAACAAGACAGAACCATGCTACTGCAAGCTCAAGCCAGCTGCAAATGCTAACCACAAAAGCAATGCTCACTGGATGCATTGTTAAAAACAAGGTCTTATCTCAGAAAGGAATTTGGAAATCCATTGCTCAGTCAAATGCACAGTGTTTGGTTCAATGCAGTGGTAAATTCCAGTTCAGCTGACTGCATACCTTTTTAACTAATTCTGAAGTGCAATCGTCAAACTGTCCTCCTCTGACATTCCTGATGCAGGCATGATCCCAGATGTCCAAGATGATGCTCAGGATGGTGATTTTGCAACAGAACAGTCAATGGACCTGGAGGATGTTTTGGATGGTACAACTTCCTTCAATGTTAGTCAAGCTGGTGGAGAGTTTGAGGACATAGTGACTGATATTTTGCATAAAGAATCAATGTGAGGCCCTTGCTCTTTCTTTGTTGAAGTAACATTAATGCTGTTGCAGTGGGCACTCTACATGCAAAGACCAGCAAATGTGGTGTGACCACACACAAAATTGTGTTCAAGCATTTGAAATGCAGATGGAAGGGATGATCAGTGCTTACATGTCATGGGCCAAGCAGATGGGGAACAGTTTGTGGATTGCCCAGCATCCTTGCCTGGTTAACCTGATGCTATGGCCAACATGTTCTTACCTGTAGCAAGATGCTTTCTCACCACTTGCACCACTCCTGCAGGTCTGGAAGAGCCTGAGCCCCCACTTACTCATGGAGGCGTAGGCCTTGAGGCCACATGTGCAGCAGACCTCCTCACCAGTCTAGGCAGGTGTGGGTGGCCCTGATGTCCTGCCAACTCTGTCCACTTAGCTAAGGCAGTCCCAAGCTCTAGAGACTGCACTGCAGCTAGTGTCAGGTTCTGCTGACCATGGGGGCTCAGCTACACTGGGTGAGTCCTTACTAGGCAGACACAATGTCCTGTGCTTATAATCTAGCATTCCAGGGAAGGTGCAGACTGTAGGGACTTATGAGGGGAAGCTTGTGGAAGTGGTCCAAGCAAGTCCAGGATGGTCCAGGGAAGTCTAAGACCAAGTATATTAAATGTTGGCCTTGGGTGGGCATCAGGTACAAGTCTGTAAGTGAGTGTATGGACTGCAGGGTAAGCAGAGGCTTTGTGAGTGATGGGAGCAGA
The DNA here is from genome assembly GCA_020091625.1 of Termitomyces sp. 'cryptogamus'. Taxonomy (NCBI): domain Eukaryota; kingdom Fungi; phylum Basidiomycota; class Agaricomycetes; order Agaricales; family Lyophyllaceae; genus Termitomyces; species Termitomyces sp. 'cryptogamus'. Next base: position 340,060 of record JAGYZC010000005.1, read on the forward strand.
GCCAGAGTTTGATGGGTGATCAATCAAGAGTGATGGATTCTGGGGCCAAGCATAGAGCAAGGTCTGGAGCTATCATAAGAATGTTTGAGGGTTTATAGCATGTGTGCAGAGTTTGTAATGATGTCAGGGATGAAAGGAACTTAGGAACAATAAAGGAAACAGAGACAGTCAAGATGAAATGAAGGCAAGACAAGACAGAACTGAAAAAAGAAATAGATTTGAGGCTAGAAATAAAAATAGAGACAAGACTGGGAAACAGAGAGAAACACAAGACCAAGTAACCAAGTAAAGTAATATCAAGACTAGAGTATGGGAGGTTACTCTACAACTTATATACTGACTACTGGGACAGCTCCAGGATAGTAGTTCTGGCAGTGGGGCTTGTTGGGATCATGCAGAGCTGATGGGTGTCAGTTGTGATCAAGGGGTGGGCCAGTGATATACTGATGGGATCATAATGGGATCAGTTGGGGATGTGGGCCATCCCAGGGTCATTATGATGCTCCAGAGCTGGTTGGGTAAGTCAGGATGACAAACTGGTGATGCATGCCAGTGTCAGGAACAGTGGGGGAAGGTCCTAGGGGCTCAGGAGAGGCAGAGGAAGCATTGAAGGCTGCAGAGAAGGTGTCAGAGTTAGCCAGGAGGCTGTCAGGGTTCACCAGAGAAGCATCAGAGTTACTTGGAGTGGGTGCCATGAATGAACAAAGGTTGGGGGAGTTGAAGAAGGAGTTGGGGGTGAACTCCAGGGAAGTGAGGTGGCTGAGAATGAGGTTCAGGGTTCTGGGAGCAAATGTTGCCCTGATCAACTCTTCATACTGCACTCTAAGTAGAGTGCTGCAGTCTTGATGCTATTCTCATTAGGCTTTTGCTTCTGAGACAAACTCCTCAACCATGTTCACTTTGGGAGCAAGCCTGCCATCACATATCAAAGCAACAAGCATGTCAGATGGTATCCCCTCTAAAAACTGCTCACAAATTGTGAGTTTGTCAGGAAATATGGCCATGTTATGAGCATGGTTGAGCAAGGCATCATAGAAGCCTTGCACTCCCTCTTCAACCACATACACTGCATTGCAGAACATGTTGAAGGCATCCTGCATTATCAAGGGCTTTACAGATTGATTGTACAATTTGAGGATTACATCCTCAAACCTCCAGTGGAACTGGGCCTTATTGATATGAATTACATGTTGTAGGTACCATTTCAGGATGCCTGCAGCTAGAAAGAAAGTCCATAAGGATTAGGACTTTCTCATGTTTGCACCCATCTCCACCATACTGTGCTACTGCATAAGATACACAAATGCTCATTAGCCAGTCTTCAAGTTCACTGAACTTGGCAGACCCAGCATAGGGGGTGATTATCTTAGACAGATCACTCCTCCTAGGCTTGAATCCCTCTGGAATCACCAGATGGACCACAAGCAATTGTTCTGTCACTGCCCTTAGACAATTGTGCATCATCTGGTAGTGATATTTGTGGGCTTCCTCCACTCCTGGAGTGGTGACTTGTCCACAATGTTGCAGTCACCATTGCAGAATTACTGCAATGCAACTTGGTCTTCCCAGATCAGTGCCCTACATAGACCCAGCAGGAGGTCTTCCCAGATCAGTGCCCTACATAGACCCAGCAGGTCTACATCATGCCACAGGTTGTTTGACTGTAATGACCAACCCAGCCTCCGTTGAGGCTAGGTCAGGTACTATGATTGTCCCTAACCATAGTCCACCTTTGACAGTCTACAGCAGACTGTCTTGCCATGTAATCACATGGCATTTCACCAGGCTATTGTGGCACCTGTAGTAGGTTCAACACATTGTTGATGGGAGATAGTGGGGGTAAATGACCCCCACCTAGGGACAGGGAAGGCATCACAAAAGATGTCTGGAATCCCCATAACTTTTTCTGCTAGAGGTAATCTGTTACCTCCTGAGCTAGAAAGATCATGTAAAGTTCCAGGAACTTTACCAGGTCAGTTGAAATGATTCCTTCACCCAGTGACTGCTGGATTGCTATGTGCTTAGCTACCCCCACAGCTAAGCATTGCTGAATTGAAGCCTTAGGGACCTCAACCTGCTTCTGCCAGAATACCAACACCCTTCTGCAGAGAATGTCATCTGGATGTGCTTCACCATCTGTATCTGAAGTGTCTCCAACATCCTCTGGAATTGTTTTGATGAATGCTGACAGCCCTGCTGTGTGCAAGCTCAGCATGGCTCCAGCTCATGATTTTACAGGGCTGCAGGCCATGTGAGGAGCATCTTCCTCACTCCTCAGCAGCATAATCACCATTGAGAAGTCATGATGACCTCCCACAGCATCTGGGAAGGATATCAGACCTTCCAGTCACAGTGCTGTAGGCACATACAAGGGAGCTTTCCCTTTGTTTGCCACTAATGCTACACCCTCTGGATCTACCATCAGGTACAACTAAGTAGAGGGCACTCAAGTACCCTCTGTAGTAATGCTTGTCAAACCACCCAGTGGTGGTTGAATGGGAGTAGCTGCTGGCAGCCCTCCTGGCATCAACAGTGTTTTGACATTCAGGTTGAAATCAAGAACTTTTGAGTGAATGCAGGGATATAGGCTTTGTACAAAATCACTGTAATTTTCCTCTTCCTCTTTCCCTTTGCGGATTTTATCTTACTTTATTTTATCTATAATACCACAAGCCAGATTGCGGAACTGACGGCATGATGGAACGGCAGCCCAACATTTACATAAAGCCCGCTTATGGTCGGCGAGTGTTTTCTCATCCCTTGAACACAACTTCTATGGTGACCACGTTTTTTTCCATACCACCCGAGATCATCTACAACATCCTCAACTGGCTCTCCTCTGATGTTCTCAGCTTACGCCGCTGTTCTTTAGTTTCGTCTAGCTTTCTTTTCTATTGCCGCAAACTCCTTTTCGCTGAGATCTACCTCGTCGATCCATCTACTTGTCGTCGCCTTTACACCGCGGTCGCAGGCAATCTCTCACTAGCTAACTACATCTGCAGCTTGGAAGTCATATCAGGCTCCCATGACAAGTATCGCTCCCGGCGATGGGTCACCGTAGAACATACGTTGGCGCCTCTTTTGCAAATGCTGCACAATCTACAAAGATTTACCCTCCGTGATGAAATATACTTATCGTGGGGCAACCTTCCATCACAACTTCGACTTTCGATATGCCATCTTTCAGCTTCGACCCTGACTTTGAGCTTTATCGAAAATATACCTATACGTCAACTGCTTGGTCGTAACGTCATGCTGAAACGCCTAACCCTCAAGAACTGCAAGCCCCAATACACAAACTCTCTTCAGCTTTTTGGTCGACCTTCACCTTTTGAAGACGCTATCAAAACTGGATATCTGGAATCTCTCAGAATCCGAAGCTCGCCAGGATGTTGGGAAGAACTTTATACTACTCTAGTGCATGAGGACGCACACCTATTGTTAACGCGTCTGAAATACCTTGAAATCCCAGGAAATCCTGGGCACTTGATTTTCGAAGTTGCTGGAAAGGCACTTCAGGAAATCGTATTAACAGGCCTGGGGGAGGCCAAAGCAGGTAGGCTTCGCACCCACCCGCAACATTTATCATCTCTCACTACTCTTAAGCGCCAATTTATGACTTCCTTCCATCATTTGATGCACTTCCTTCTCTTCTTTCTTTTTCCATCAGCACAAAGTTCTCCCGCGGACGGACAAATGACCCCCTGCCTCCCCTTGCACATGCTCTATCCCATACTCAAGACACCAGTGTACTGATGTACCTCAACATTTATATCGATTTCCATGATGTCTGGAAATTTGCAATCACATCGAGGGATGCAGATGCTGTTGATCGCTACGAATTTTGGCCTGCACTCGATCGAGCTTTGACGAGGCCACCTGTCTTTTCGAACCTTGTCCGGGTAAACATAACCTTGAACATTGGTGGTGGCAGTCAGGCATTTGCTACCCTTCCCGATCGTCGTCTTAGGGGATTGATGGATATGGATCTATTGAAGGTTCAATTTACCGAAAAGTGACCACGTAAGTCAGTGGCCGTTCACATGCGACGAAGACTGATGGGATAGATAAGCGTGATTCTTACTTACCATCTGCTTCCACATGTTAGTTATTTGTGTTATCCCCGGAACTCTGTTATCTCTCTCACGACACCAGATGCTACATCTGGATACTCAAGTGAACTTCTGACAGCCTGTTCATCGTCCTCAAGAGTGTCACCGAATTATGCATTTTTTGCTTGAAGGACTCGTATCTGACGATTTCGAGGGAAAGAAAGATCTTCCGCTTTCTAATGAAAGGTTTTGTGAAGTGATTGGCCCGGCGGTTGTATAATTGGTCGATATTCACTCGGACGACAAACTCGCTTTACAGACATGTGCTATTATCTCATATGCGTTCCTGGACGCTGTACGACAAGTCTTGTTTTCCTGGATCGTTCTTTGTATGCCCAGTGACAAGAACTTGGTTACGATGCCGTCGGCTTCTTGACATCCTTTCTGCTAACCGTCAACTTGTGCACTATATCAAGCAGTTCCATATCAAAGACATTCTTTATAGATGTTTACAAATTTTTCCAAGGTCAAGGCCCCATGATTCAAGTATGACACACTATCACAGCTGGGGGATCTTTGTGTTCTGAGTTTCAACGCTCTCGGGTTCAATAACATCTTGCCGCGCATGATCTTCCGCCTCTATCAAGTCCAGGCAATTACAAAAGGCCGTGATGGTACCAACCCTTCACATGGAGCCGATTCTCTTTGTGCAGTGGTCGCGACATTCCCTGAAATCGCGTAACTACATCGTAAAGCACCATTGGCAAAGATCGACTAGCATAGTCATATCTACTAGCAAATTGTTGCCCCTTCCAATGACCAGAACACTATATCGTCTCGTTCTCTGTTGGACATTACAGGAACGATCATAAATATTGACCTCCATCCCGCCAGCCACACGGGTCGGGCAATAGGTCACTATATGACGCCCGCTCACGAGTACCAAGGAAGCACCACTTTAGGGAAGAATCGCTAAACTGTCAAAAATGCATGATACTTTGGCGCAAGTTATGGATAAGGGCTTGTCATGAGCCGCTGAGCGAGTCTTTGTCTTTGATCATAGATGTTTGATTAAACGGAGAAAGGTGACAACTCGTGCACACTACAACTTCGATGGAACGCCTAGGGAAGTAAACTTTGGCGGACGTTTGGCCGCCATAGCCTGAACGTTCTCGGAAATATCCTGGCGAGAAGATATCAGCTGGTGCTAGGTACAAACAAGCAAGGTGAACACATACGCTAGTCATCAATGCCGCCGCATTCCAAGTAGCAGTGTAAGAAAGGTTGTCTTTCACGCTAGAGTGCCACATTGATTTCTATAGGCAAACAACCTTAAGCAAGACATACCTGTGGTCTCGTGCATGGTTTATCAAGTGCTTTGCACCCGTTACTGCCACAGGGCTCTTCGCTGCGATAACCCTTGCAAGTTCCAGTGCCGCCGCAACGACAGCATCGTGGCCACCTTCCACTACCCTTGATACGAGTCCAAAACTTTGAGCCTCCGCTGCCGAGAAGAACCGGCCAGTATATGTCAATTCGCGCACAGCCGACAAGTTTCCCATGACTTTCGGCAGGTGTGCGAGAGTGCCAATATCAGGGGCAAGGCCGACGTCCACCTCCTACGACAGCCATCAGCCTTCGAAGACTGAGATAGCGAGTGGAATACCTTGATAGAGAATGTTGCGTTGGATGCAGCATAACGTATGTCACACGCCGCGATAATGTCGACGCCAAGGCCAACTACGGGTCCGTGTACAGCTGCAATAACAGGAAATGGACACCTGTCCGGACTTCCGATAGCTTTTTGGAACTCTAGGATGGTCTTGCGCAGTGCGAGGGAGGCGCGTGCACGGTCGTGCTTAGTGTCGGAGGCGGCCGACGCTAAATCGGTCGCAGAATGGACTGTACAAGAGTGAACAAGAAGTCATTATAATAAAGAACAACTGACGATCTAAACCAGCAGTGAACATCTTAGAAATAGCTGATGAGACGACCAGAGCCCGTATGTCTTCCCCCGCTGCATGTGCTCCTATCAACGTCTCAAAGAGTCTCCCGTACTCTCTCCAGTATCTGTGAAAATCGATGAAGTTGATAGGCAAACGAACGAAAAAGACCACTCACTCCGAAGAGAACGCGTTGACTGGACTCCTGTTGAGCTGTTCTTAGAAATGGACACAGGCACACTAAGAATTCGAAATGTACCGTGAGAGTTCAACATGGAGAACGTGGGGGACCGGTACAGAGACCTTTAACCATTTCGTGCTATACTTCGACATCGTCTTTGCACGCAAATAGGTCGCGAAAGAGGAGATGAATGAACTACCGTGGTCCACAATACATGTCAGCTCCGATTACCGGTTGCCGCGTAGCAGGCACATGACACCGAAGGGTACCAATGTCGAGACTGATACCCTACGTACGATTGACAAGGGAGGGTACATAATAAGGATCAATCATGTCGTGTGCAGTTGAAAGCGGAAAAGAGATTCGGTCCGATTATGTATCGCAATCCCCTTTGAAACACTGACAATCAAGCGCTTCGTTATACGTAAAAGAATTAGCCAGGTGAGTCTTCTCGTCGATCCTCAGGTTCACATTTGAATGTTATGGAGCTGAAAGATAAAAATGGTATATAATGTAATAAATCAACTGTGGTCCGTACGATGGTAAGTAATATCCCTCCAATCCGGAGCTACCAGCGCTGTACTAAGTGTCTTTCTGTCAATAGTCGTAAATCGGAATAGTCTGCTTGGTGAAATGTGAATACGAATGCGAATGGAAATGAGTATGTATGTACAATGATGATGTGTGAAAACCATTTCCATCCTCATTTTCATGAGAAGAAGATCGCAGAGAAGACAACACCGACGAGACCAACGATGCTAGAGGCCGCGATGGTCGACGCACTGTTGTCGGTTGCGCTAGCAGCAGCACCGCTGGCAGTTTTGCTGGACGATGCCGCAGATTTGCCAGCAGCCGACGGTGAACCAGATGCTCCGCTGGCAGTCGGGGTAGGAGTTGCAACAGGAGAGTTACCGCTCACGGTAGCGATCAAGCTGTAGAGCTGAGCAGACTGGTAGGTTGTGCAGCTAGAGCTGGCGGGGACCTTGGGCTGGTAGGGCATGGTACTGATGGCGCCAAGGGCTTCAGGAGGTTGAGTGTAGGTCTGCACGACACCAGCAGCATCAGTGTAAATTCCAGGGAAGTCCTGGTTGTCGCCAAGGCAGGCCTCAAAGGTACCGTTTTGGGCGTTGTTGGGCGCGTTATAGGCACAGCCGATACGATCGTAGATGTGTTGGCAGAATTTCGCGGCATTAGGACCGGCAGGGTCGCAGGCCTTCAGGCAGAATGCATTGCCACCCATGAAGCTAACCACACTCCAATGAGTGAGATCGGAACAGAATAGCTAAGGTACGTACTTGTGCCATTCGATAACCTGTTGATACGAGTTGTTGTTGCCGTTGGACCAGGCGTTGGAGAACATGATGCCACCCATAGGGTTGCCGCGCTGGGAGAAAATCTCAGCGATCATTACGCGCATCAAACACTAAGCGACAGGGACAGTGATCGGAAAAACATCGCCGGAAACAATCGGATTCGCCGACTATCCCAATACAACAAAGAAATTTGAATATATAAGAAAATGAATTCAGGACAAGAGAAAGATGGACAAGCCATGGAGCAGAGGAGTAGAAACGGAATACCAAGAAATATGACGTTCAAGTGAATGACAGAAGTGAATGGAATGGAGCGCCACAAGAGAAAGATACTGGAGGGAATAGAAAACTCACAAGATCAGCACCATGAGGATCAAGCTCTCCACCATAGTCACCAGGAGCAATGTTGATCTGGGTCTGATCGATGAAGCCGACAACTTGTACATAGTCAGGGGTTCGCATGAATTGGATGCCCTGGAGGGCACCAGCAGGGATCAAGCGAGTGCCACGGCCGGGCCTGGTGCACCATGCAACCATCTCTCCTTCCTGGTCAGCAACGGTCGCATTGAGGGGATCAGGGGCCCAAAGGCAGAAGTCTGATAGAGATTTTCATGAGCTCCGAATGGTAAGTGAAATGAAAGATGACAGACAACGTACCATCAACAGAGTTGAGGAACGAAGTTTGGCACAGTGACTTCTGGTTCTCAGTAGTCGAGTTACAAAGGTTGTAACCATGCTGGAAACCACGGATAAGACCTTGGTCAGTGTCGACTTGGTAGGGCTATAGTCACAGGATCAGAGCGATAAGTCGATAGAAAAAGATTGTGGACCTACAATGCCAGTTGGGTATGAAAAGTGTTTGTTCGCGAGAGGGGTAGGAGGGAAAGTGCTGAAAGACTGAGCAGTAACGGTCGAAAGTGAGGCAGCGAGAGCAAGGAGGGTGGAGAAACGAGTGGAGGAAGACATCTTGATACGATGGACAAAGAGGCAGTCCTCAATGGGAATTGAAAAAAATAGAGTCGTGGCAACGTACAAGGCCTCCTTGTGGACAAATCCTTATAAACGGCCGCCCAAAATCGGAGTCTGATTTTTCTTTGAAGATCTAACCCATAGAACTTTTCTGACTGATCGATCAATGGCATGCGTTGACCGGACTTACATAACAAAATGCGGAGATCTCACATGTCAGATCGACGTGCACGGACCATTTCCACGTGAGTTTGTTGAAAGGGAACGCGTCCGCACTTTTCAAGTTCCGCTTCACGCGTTTTTATAACCAGAGGCATTTGCGCCCGTTCGTTTATTCGCCCTTTCTTCCCAACCCCATCTCTCCACTCCATTAATTCTACTCATCCGCTTCCAATCCACGCAATATGGCAAAAACCGCTACTGGTGAGCTCGATCAGTGACCCCGAGTCAATGGAAAGCCACAACTCAACATCTTTTTTACAGCGACCAAAACCAAGACCGCGACCAAGACTGCCAACGACAAAAAGACTCGGCCTAAAGCAGGTAAGTCTTTCCCAACTCACGCTCTGATAACATACATGCGCGGCACCATGTTGATATGATCTTTCTCACCACAGATAAGGCCGATAAGCCCAAGCGCGAGCCCACAGCATACCAGCTTTTCTGCAAAAAACATATGAAGGCGTGGAACGATGCGAATCCAGGACGTGCAAAGGAGGCTATGACCCAGGTGGGGCAATTCCTCATCTTTCATACGTGTTTGGAAGCGCTGATCTATTGATATTGATTTCCACAGATGGCAAAGCTTTGGAAGGATGCTCCTGAGAACCCAAATCGTGGCGCCGAGCCGAAAGCACGTAAAGCAAAGGAACCAAAAGCTCCCAAGGAACCTAAGGCGAGGGCACCGAGGAAGAAGAAGGCTGCCGCAGAGGACAAAGCTGAAACGGATCCCTCGAGTGACCACACGGAGGGTGAGGATGCACCAGAAACTGACGACGACTGGTATGTGTAATGTTCGCTTTGAGTCGCTACTCTAATAAAGGTCTTCTCTTTCAGATTGGGTACCGCACTGGCTCTCTTCGCGCACCACCCGGTTATTGACGCGTATTCATACTTGCTGACACTTTGACTCGCATGCATGGCACTGTAACTTATTCTCTTCGCTTTGGCTGTTTGTACTGTAGATGTTGTACCCTATACCTGTTTTATAAACTGACGGCGCATACCAATTGCAAGAGTAGATTAAGACTGTCGGTCTTGTCACAATTTATACTATCCGCAAGCAATGTTGCACGAGTGTGGATTGCGCTTCCTGACTGTCCTTAAGAGCATCAATGCATCAAGCTTCAAGGCCAATATAGTCCATAAGAAATTGTTCTTAAACAATGCCAGCACTGTACCATGCTCATCACGATGATCAAGAAAAACTTCTCAACACCCTACATCGAAATAGCGCTTCTAGTGGCTTACTAAATGACAGTCACGTTATCCAATAAACGTTAAAACTAGACACCGCACAAGTCTATGTCCATGCTCCGAGTCTTGATATATGATCTCTCAGCTATATATGTATTCACTCAGTATACAGTACACAGCAGTGTATTCACTCAGTATGCAGTACACAGCAGTGTATTCACTCAGTATGCAGTACACAGCAGTGTATTCACTCAGTATGCAGTACACAGCAGCTGGCCACAGCATTTATGCCCCTCTGAACGGTTTCCGGAAAATGCCTGGAGAAAAGACTAATAACAGCTTGACCAGTTTTGGAGAGAAAAATCAATCTCAGCAACCTTACGGAGTGTCACAGTAGTGAACAACATGACAATTAGCCAGCCCCAATAGTATAGCAGGCTTCTACCTTGGAGTATTGGAACGCTGAGCATCCGCTTGGAGTCATCCGGATGTTCCATATAGTCCTTTTAGCACATATCAACCACCCCAGTGAGAAAATTGTTGGACCCACCTTCATTGACCGTAAGCTGCGCCAGATAAGAGCGAGATATGCCAGTTTACCAGAATTATGAATACCGGCCAGCGTGGTTTTGTCGTTCATAACAAGTAGGTTGGCTGAGTGAAATGATTCAAGGGAAATGGAAACGTGCCGGGCTAACAGATTATGGCCGGGAACACGATGCTCATGTATAGAATCCAAAATGGAATAATAGCATGAGCTAGTCGGGTTGTCAAGGATGATGATCAAAATCTTTGATTGATTAGATAGATGGTCAGCGCTTGGCATATGATTCCCGGGCTCAAGGCTCAAGAAATGAAACATCTTAGTTGTGAGTAGCTTCGATGGATTCGGTGGAACTAGTGTTACCTGTCCTGTTGTACTCTTCGACAATCTCTGGATCAATACCTTCATTGTTTTTGTTTCCGTCAGCTATTCAAGAGCTTAGAAGATTCGTGCTGCTTTTTGTAGTGCACTCTTGCATATCATATTGGCATATATAGCCCTAGCAAATCTTGCCTTCCGACCCCCTGCAACCAAGGTAATAAAATTGCCTAACAATATACAAGTTATGTCCCAGGATCATTGATGTTGAATTTGTCATGAAATACAATAAGCAAGGGGAGACATATTCAAGTTGCTCAAGTTGTTGCGGCAATGTGTCAATTTCCTTGGCAGACCGATTATGCGGTTTTGGAAGCCATACGACATGAACATCTCTTGAGAATGTCCATGACTTGACAGTGAGCATTCGGTGACAGTACCAGATATACAACACTTCGTAAATTTTCCAACATCATGTATCTGGAGATGCATCGCGCGTCTCAGAAAAGCAAATATGGACAAGGACATCATACAACTCTACTCCTCCTCTGTTGCTTCCTTGTCACACATATAGAAGCGATCTGGGCAGCAATCGGAGCTTGAGCGGTCGCGGGCCGGAACAGCCTGGCCAAAATCAATGAGGACGATTTGCCCTACCATCACCCTGGACAACGTTGCATGGGTGAGCATCGATGCGAGCCTTCTCTGTAGACGGAATACAGGGTGTTCTTCACTGCAGTTCTCATGAAGGACATCAATCGGCATAAATGGATATATGAAAAGTGAGCGATACCTGACACGATTTTGTTGATAATGTCATCGACAGGCTGACCTGTAAATCTGATAGAGGAGCATTAAATTCTTATAACGTCCAAATGTGACATCAAAAAACCCTCCGACCACGACACCTCCGGATACGCCACGTAGAGAAACCATTGCAATCCTCTCCTTCATCGACACCACTTTAGCAACCCACTGTTCACCGTTGCTCCAAAAAGAAGTGCCTTGCAATGACAACTTCCAAACGGCTGCCATGAGCCATCCAAAGTTAGCTTCCAATTCTCCTTCACACATCAGGTGGATGACGGGATATGCGAATTCCCACGTACGATGTCAGAAGGCCAAAAAAATGTAGATGTACCTATCTGGATTGACTTAAGGTTCTTACCGGCAAGAAACTGGCATAGAAGTCTGATTATTGTCATAGGAGGAACTGGAACGACTTTCCCTTTTCGAGACCGTTCATCAAAAAAAGAGTCAAATGATGAATGTCGCTCAATAATATAGATCCCCATATTTTCAAAAAGGATACCTCTTTCGAACCATGATAGCGGGCGAACCGGGGTAAATGGATTTGACAACTTCTTCCGCCATCTCCGGGTCGATAGACCGCCAATTGGAGACAGTTAAGCTCTCTCCAGTGTAACCCCGATGATATAAGGCGGGATTCCCCATGCGCACAATTTTGCATATTCGCCAGTGGCAGGACAGCTAGGAACATAGCCCTGAGCAGAATCAACGATGTTACGACGAGTGATGATAGAAAAGGAGAAGATTCCGTTCATACTATGTACGGATTTTGACCAATCCGGCGTTAAACATAGTCGACGTGACTAGGTGCAGGTCTTGAGCATAAAAGAACTGGACAAGGAGAGCTCTATGCTCATATCGTGCAAGTTCATTCCTAGTCCCACCTGTCTTTCATGACAAGATAAGCCTTAGTAGTGTTGCCCAGACCCGGCGATTTTGGTGGGATACTGGGAGAATGGAACGACACACAAGGATTGCGCGAATAACGCCTGCAAAAGATAGTATGCATGTTCAATCTCTTGGGAGATGCGCTCTTCGGTGACCACTTCACCATACTCCTGCTTTGAATCTTTGGCTGATGCGAAATACATTCCTTGGTTCTCCAAAATACGGTAACACTTACAAGTACCCGCGCAGCCATGAATAGCGGCCCAAGCATCCCCCGATAACTTCTCCGGAGAATCGGCAGGTATGTATTTCCAACTCTCTGCCAGTAAGTTGTCCATCCAGGCAGGATTTCTTGCAGGTGTCGCCCTTGCGGGATGCTCTCCGCTTTCTGACTTGGGGCGTAGGATTATGTACACTGGAATCACAAAATGAAGGGATCAGGCAATAGTCAAAACGACAAACAGTTTCGTTAACGGGTAACTTCATGAACTCTTCCTGGGCTTTTACGAGGGGCCCTTTGATATCATCAGGATCGGGGCGTGGGGCTGTAACCCAATGTTTGCCACGTAGAGTGTTTCTGATAAAGTCTAACGTTTGGTGCTAGCATACATACATTCAGTATGAGATACATTCAGTATGAGCTGTGAAATCACCCATCCGAGTTGCACGATGGTCGGGGGCAATTGTCCATTTTGAGAAGCTGGCACGTGCGAAAAACGTCCTCGATCATCACGCGCACGAGTTAACCCGGACCGTGTCCGGCGGGCCGCATAATTGTCGATGGTCAATTAATTGCAAGCTCGGCTAGAACTTATTAAGCACTTCAAATCAATCCGGGTGTTCGAAGCTTATCCGAACATATATGGACTTATGCAAGACGAGTGTCTCTTCTCCCTGTATTATCGTCTATTGCTGAAATGACCCTTTGACCTCGTTGCTGAATCTTCGTCAGTCCTTTCCAACAGTGTACTATGACTTCCCGCTAAGCCCGCACCTCGCCGATGGTTTACGGCGTTGTCAGAACCCTGCCCTCGAAAAACATGACTACCCTGTCGTCAGTATACATTCAGGGTCCTATCAAGGTGTCCAGCATTGGACCGTGTCGAACTCTAGTTACCTTTGTCGTGTCCACTTCGTGATCAGGACTTTCCGGATCTCGGGCACGTACTCCGAGGCATGGTAAACTAACGCCTCGTATATTCGGATGTTTTTTTGCTGACAACAAAAATTCAGATTGATACACGCGTCTCCGCGTATCCTTGGTCGGACTCATGACGGGCTTCGGTATCAATACGCGAACCTTGATTATGGGACATTCCCGGCAGTACGCTGCGTCACTTTATCAGCGGTCATATAACGGCTCCATTAATAATTCCAAAGTCATCAATCGCCAGCTTCGCAAAGCGGACTGTCCGTATCCAAGCTGAAGGTTGACAAAAAGATGGCTAAAATGTATGTCACCACAGTCCTACTCCTTCGGCCGCCCTCCAGGTTACCGGTAGGAAATCAATCACCCCTGCTTTGGCGGTATTGTTTGCCGGAGCTCGTACCACCAAACTGAGATCAGCACCCCAAATTTCGGAACATAGCGTTGGGGTGATACATCAGCATAAATGAGCTGCTAAATCATCGCATTGGAGAGTCTTGAATCATTGCGACGTGATCGATGGTATGAGTACGGCATCAACCATTACCTGATGTCTGGCGAATTCAGCCAGCTGAAAATCTTGTTCTGCACTGCTGATATGGGGTGGACCTTATCTCACACACGCAGGTTAGACGCCTCGGGGAAGACATATTCACCGCTATACGGGTCGCTTGGAAGAGGAGTATATTCTAGTGGGGCCCCAATATTAATTGAAAAGGTCTTGGCGAACTCCAGCTCTATATCCGCAATATGTATAAGCCGCAGATGGAATCGGATCATGTAGATTTATTGTTCTTGAGAAATCCTTTGTTACACTTGAATGTATGCAGGTTTAGCTTTCGTGAGTGAGTAAAAATATTTAAGTAAATCTTCCTCACCGGTAACTGTATCGGGTATGTCGTCTTCAATAATTTAAAGTAAAATTTCAGTACTTTGACTTCCAAATATATTGCCTACGTTCTCCATCAAACCGAGAGATGTGGTATGAGGTGTGTACCCCATTGACCATACATGATTGATTTTAGCGTGCTTCGAGAGGCCATCCCATTTTTATTGTTTCATACATTTATCATTGAAGTTCTATAGCCGAGCACCTCAAACTCGACAAATGGGGAAGATTATCGGTGGCCACTCACTGTGGGTGGCCACTTGGCACTGTCCCGGGTACAGACAGTATATCTTTTGTGCTTCATTTCTGCCGTTGCGACGAGGACTTAGCGGCTAAGCACGAACCATTCTTGAACCATGGCCAGGTCGACATATCATAGGTGAGTGACACTATATCGATGTCCAAGCAGAGACTGGATAGCATTCTTCGTAGTAGAGGTAAACACTTATCATTTTGATGGATGTATCCTGAACCAACTCTGAGCAGAACCTTCTTTTATCTTGGTGTTAACTTGTTCTTGTTTATAAGAGTGACATATAAATTTAGTGTTCAAAGCCTCTGTATTCTCATTCAAATTCAATCTTGAATCTACTGCACGGTAAATTTACATTTACGTCATATGTCTTTCCAGCGCCCGAACCGGTATTCAAGGATAAAGCCGAACTAAAAATTGAACACTTGTCAAGAAAGGTATCTGATGAGCCACTATCTTGGAGCTCAGTACAATAGACTCAACGTTTCAACAGCCACAACCCCTTGACGTCGGGATGTACAGAACACAGTACTCAACACCCGCTCAGACTACATCACGGGTGTGAGGTTGTTCTCTTCAACTCCTTGGACTACAATTTGCGCTGCGCCGGTTCGAGCTCGTAGTCTCACACCGGATGCACTGGATACATATCCGGAAACTTCAAGATGAAACCCCTGGAGTCCAGAAGCCATTGTATACGCTGTCCATTGACCGGTCAAGTTACCGGTAACTCCCTTGAGCATATAATACCGCCGTCTTGAGTGAAAACCGGCCAACTGGCCATAATTTTATTTTGTGGAGGCCGGTGGTGGTTGAAACGCCACTGGCCGAGTGAGTGTTAAATAACCTACACTCTTCCTGGATCCATTACCAAACGCCCCAACTTAACTTGGCCCACCCCTCCTCTCTCGCCAATATGCCTGTCCATCTGCCTGATGCACACAAATATCATCCAGCAGTGAGTCCTCAGCCTCTGTTGATGTTGTTTCCTCTGATAATTTCTCGTATCTCTATCCAGCTAGAAGAACAGGTCATTGCAGTAGTGAGGCACCACGATCACCAAAAAGGCTGCGACTATCTCGATCTCACTAGTGGGATCAATGAAGGGATTGATTCCGTGAGTTGTCAAGATGTCTCCGTCTTTCTCGACACCGCCTGATAGGTTTTGCAGACATACTGGAAAGACGGCTATAAGATCCGGGATCGATCTGGGCAGGAAGTTCTCTGCTGTCCAGGCCTGCTTTATCCTCGAACCCTGACCGCTTCCGAAGTCTGGTCGCACATTGCGAAGCGTCTCGCTGCATATGTATTTCTCACACCGACGAACCGGCGTTCTGAGCCTGACGCCGAGGCGGACGAAGACGAACGCAGAGTCCACGTGTCTTCGCAAGCATATAAAATGGAACTTAGCGAGAAAGTAGTGAAAATCGAAGATCAGGAAAATAAGGAGGAGCATTGTGCAATGTGCGCTGATCGACGCAAGTATTGGGCGGTCTCCCCACCGGTATTCCTGTCCAGGAACTCGAGGAGATGGCATATCCACGTTGATTGCTTACAGCATTTCCTGCCACGACGACAATTTGGGCTCAAGCCTACTGAAACTGTCGATTTCGTCTGATCCCATTACGATCCAGGAATAGGATCAAACGACGCTGTGTATTCATAATGTACAGTATACCCATCATGTAATCTAGTATTTTAGAAACAATTCTCGTGGTTCATCAATAGGCTTGAAAGCTCGGCGAGAGCAAGCGACGACATCTGGAACGCAAATAAATATCAAGGAGAGGAAAGCAGGACCATGCCTGTAATATTCTGTTACTACATACATAACGATCGTTTTACGCAACCATGACATTTAAGTATTTATATATACAAATACGTTCAGTTCATTATTTCTGACTTACTCACCACGAGAGTTCTATCCCTGGTATCGACGAGACGAGCGGCCCCTCCTATTTGGAGGTCGAAACTCGCATGGCTCATCGTTTTTCACGCAATGGCTATCATATTACACGTCATCGGCTTCAAAGGTTTTATAGCAAGGAGTAGGTACGTACTTGCAACGCTGGTCCTCACTCCTTTCCTGCGGTCTGCAAGCTACCTTGTCTCGATGACATGCTTTGCAAGCCCGGGGTCTTTTTGGGAAAACCTGCATGCTTACGGAAGGAGGAGAATTATACTCATCCGCATCGAAGGGACTCGGACTCGGAGACCCTATCACCATGTTCTCGGTCAAGTCTTGGCTTCCTGTTGGAAGAAGAATCGACGAGTTATTCAAGATAAACGAAGGTCCAGCTGAAGTAGGTTGATTGACATAGCAGTTGGGCTGAAGCTCGGGATGACCGCTTGACAATGGACCAAATAGAGTATTTGACGCGATATTGTTGGGAACTTGCAAGCTGCTCTGGCCCTGAAATCTGATTCTTGCGCATCATTGTATGTTTGGCAAACTGAATAGACACGACTTACTCTCGAGAGACTGGAAGTAAAGGATAGGTGAAGTTACCTTCTTCAGTCTGGAACGATCCCCAGCGTTCAACATGCGGTGAGAGCTGGAGTACTCGGGCTTGAGCAAGCTGCATTACAGGAGTAGGTAGACCGAAACTAAGATTATGTGCGGAACCAGCCGATTCCTGTAATGAGTGGGTCAGGGATAGAAAGAAGAGTAATCGGGGTCAAGCTCTTATTCACGTCAGCAGACATCCTCCGTTCTCTTCCAATATACTGGTCACCGTAGACGTAGCTTGCGTATTGTGCATGGCCATTGTTCATCGCATAGCTTTCCTCGGGTTGAAAAGCCAAGGGAGGCTGAGCGGGCATGTATTCCCCACCTGATATAAACTAAAATACCAAATCCAAATTAATAAATGAAGACATTAGAGGCAACATGAAAAGAAAATACATACCTCTGGTATAGACAAACGTTCGGTTTGGAAACTGCTCGACAGCTCCGGAGATGTCACAAACGGTTCGTCCGAAGAGGTATAAGAAACTTGCGACAGCGAGTAGCCCTGCTCGAAGTATTGGAGTCTGGGCGGTGACATTGGTGGCGACCTGGCTTGCGCCTGTAAAGGTGTATGGCTCAAAGGAATTGCCGGCGCCTGAGTCGCAGAGTCACCATGATCAGCGTCGAAGCCGCGCGTGTCGTTGAACTCATCCATCAAGGTGTGGATGGTGGATGAATCTGAGCCAGACTCGCTGTGAGGAAAGACAGAGGAGGGGTAATACACGATGTTAGATGTCAAGACAAATTCTACGGCGCGTTGTTGTTACATTGACGAAGGAGGCATTTATATACTTATCCGGTTTGCCTTGAGGCCTCTTTGACTGTGTAAGACTCGGTCATGACGATGTGGGACAAAAGACGGCCCTTCTTTAGCCAGATGCATCAGATGCATCAGGTGATATGCTTGTATTCTTCTGTGTCTTTAGCGACTGTGATCAATCCTTGGCAAGAACGACAAAACATCTGATTTGCTGTTTTGTATTGCTTGTATTATAAAGTGAGACGATGATATATAACGCCATGGGGCGATGGGTCGTCGTATCTGTTGGCAGAGCCTAGAGAAGAAAAGAAGAAAAGGGCGCTTAGAGGAGGTTGGAGGGAAAACGTGCACGAGGACAAAACGAAAAGAAACCCAAAATGCGTGCCTCGCCAAGTGCGCGTGGTCAACTCAGCTCTCTCTTTCCAAATTTAGCGAAGCGGGCGCTTAAATAGTACAAATCAAATTTTTGATGTATAGTAGGGCTCACATAAGCACCCTCCCAGAACGTGGTATGAGCCTGTCACGTTCTTGGTGTGAGACTACCGCAGTGTTGACCATGATCCATTATTGTTCTTTTTGTAATTTTGTTGTTTCGAAGGTATGTTCTTGATGCACAACCATCTGTTCAACAAAACAAGGTTGCCTAGCTTCTAGATCTTTGATCACGCATGGTTGCCCTAACACTTTCGAGTGAGGCGCTCTTTTTTACCATTACTGGCGAATTCTCACTTTGTTACAATGCACCTGTGAGTGTTGTGTTGGTGTCTCGTCAGGTATAATACCCACAATAACTTACTCCATTTGTGTCTTGACCGACCTTTGTCCTCCAATTACGTACTCAGTTCCCCACAAGTCACGAGCTACGATTTCAATCGAAAGATCCGCGCAAGATCTCAGTACTTGGGATCAATAGTCCCAGGTTCATCACATCTCTTGTATTGTTGTGAATGAATGATTGTAGTGCCACTGCTGCGTTGAAGTGAATCAGTGCTTTCTCGTATCAATCGGACCAAAAACCTTTTCACTAGATTGAATATTCTGTGGCGTTTGATGATCAAGGAGACACTTTGCATCATAAGGTATATTGTATGTCAAATGAGTGTGTACTCTACGAATAATGCAGGGTCTCAATAGGAAAGAAGTCAAGGAGGATAAGGTCCAGCGGCGTTGTCCGTGCGTGTATTATGAAACACATAAAAAGGTCTTGTCGAGGCAAAGGAAGCGGGGCAAATGAGCGGTTTCCTAGCATCGCATTCCAGATATATCCATTTGCAATCACCTTCACACAAAAAGAAGAGACAAAAACGCAACAAGCGCAGCCACAAAAGACACGCCGTTTCTTATTCCACCACTAGTTGGTTTAGCTCCAGCAGCAGTTTGCGGCCTTCCCGAAGCCCCCGTCTCTGATGGAGAACCACTGGTCGAAGTTGGATCACCTGGAACAGTGACATTATCTAACGCAGCATAGATAACAGAACTCTGATACTGCGTGCATGACGAGCTCGCAGGTGTGCGTGGGGTGTAAGGGAAACTCGTGATAGGGCCTAGACTTTCGGGTGGCTGGCTGAAGGTTTGAACTATCCCAGCAGAATCGGTGTATATTCCAGGATAGTCTTGGTTGTCACCGAGACAAGACTCGAAGGTTCCGTTTTGGACGTTGGCAGGGGCGTTGTAAAGACATCCGATGCGGTCGTACACGTGTTCACAGAAATGTTGGGCATTGGGGCCGGCGGGGTCGCAGGCTTTGACGCAGAAGTAGTCGCTGCCAATGAAGCTATGGGTGGAAATTAAGAGAGGGATCGGTATATTTCATGGGTAACGTACTTGTGCCACTCAATTACTTGTTGATAGGAGTTGTTGTTTCCGTGAGACCAAGCATTGGAGTAGACTAAGCCACCGAGAGGGTTACCGCGCTACAAAGGGAGATTGTAGCTATGAAGACACAAAGACACGAGGGTTACTCACGAGGTCGGCACCATGAGGGTCCATCTCTCCTCCAAAGTCACCGTGTTTGAGGTTGATCCTTGATTGGTTGATGAACCCCGATACTTGTATATAATCCGGCGTGCGCATAAACTGTACACCATATAGCGAATCTTTGGGAATGAGTCGTGTGCCATGCGAGGGATTCGTGCACCAGGCGACCATCTCGCCCTCCGTGGATGCGACCTCCGAGTCGGGTTCCGGCGGTCCCCAGATACAGAAATCTGTTGGCAAAAAAAATAAGAACAGATCTTGAAGGGAATCATGCAAAACGTACCGTCAAGAGAGTTGACCATCATAGTCTGGCAGAGAGCATCCTGATTCTGTGTCGTAGAATTACACATGTTGTATCCCCATTGACGTCCGCGAACGAGTTCATCATCTGTATCGACTTTGTACGGCTGTGGAAAAAATCACCATAAGAGACCAGCAATGTAGAAATCCGAAGGCCCCTCACAATTCCTGATGGATAAGCGAAAGTTTTTGACACCAGTGGAGTTGCAGGGTAAGTGCTCTTAAGGGAGTCAGGTATTTCGGGTGGGGGTGCGGCTACTGCTGTTGGAGCTACTACCGGCGGTGGTGTCAAGGGCGGGTTTTGTGCAAGCGCGGCGGACGCGAGGCCGAGTAGTAATGAAGTCGTTAACATGCCTGCTTGACTCTAAGATAGGAAGAATAGAAATATAGGACTGAGCGTCGCTTTGTGCCAAAAAAAGAAATGCGCACAATGTTCGAGAGGAAAAGGAGAAGAAGAAATAGCAACGTGGGGTTGTGCCGAAGTCAGAGCTTATATAGTATCACGAGGATGCGCGGGATTCTCCCGTGTTTAGGCTTCCAATGCCCGTCACCGCGGCCATGAATGAAGGTCCTCCTGTCCAGCAACCAAGACACTTGCTCCAAAGCGCAGCACACGATAGACGCCTAGTGTCTGTTCTGTGTCTGCGAAGGATTTTGTGCGTTGCACCCTGCACGAAGAGATGTAGAGAAGACGCAGAAAGGAAGCTCGCTGGCTTCAAAGGTGCTTATACGGAAGCGAGCGTGCATAGCAGAAGTCTGTTTAGCCAGGGTCAACGTAGAATTATGCATACACCGACGTCCAGCCCGTCAATGTGCTTAATTACATGCGAAGGACTACTCGCGACTCTGTTCAATGACGGTCATCATTGGTAGTACATCTTTGGGGCGGCTGAATTACGCCACATACGAAACAGAAAACGCGAGAAAGTATGACGAAAGTTGTTCACCCGGTTTTAGTTTCAACAACCTTTCCCCCGTCACGGTAAAACAGTTTGAAAACCGGTTTTTGCGGAGATTCCGATTGCACGTGATCCCGTCGCGTTCGATAAATTTGGAAGAGCGTGCGTATAACTTTTACGAATGTCGAATTCCCAGTATCTGCGTGATCATGGAAAAGGAAACTCATAGCCGCAGGTGTGTTTTATGGTGTCCAATACTTTCCAGTGATGAAAACCATCCATTCCTATGCCTTCAAATTTTCGGCTGTCCTACCGGAAGTTACCGGCAGTTACAACACATGTTCTCAGAAACAATGAATGTTCACCGGTTTGTCACCGCAAAAACATGTCCTCAGAAACAAGGAATGTTCACCGGTTTGTCACCGGTCACCTTGCAACCCAGTATCTCCCAGCATCAGTCTTGCGATTGGCATGCCTTGATTTTGACTCCTGGATACAAACCATATCAGGTTACGACCGGAAGCCTTTCAAGTTCGAGAAGGTTCAGCAGAAGTGCCGCGAGGGTCAGCAAAACTTACAAGGATATACGGAGTGGGAAAAAAACAGCAAGCCTTCGAGAAAGCTCGGCGGAAGTGGAGGGTTAACAAAAAGAAGTACAGGATACTAACGAGCAGGCATGAAGAATCTGCATAGGGAAACCAACGAGATTTCGAGAGCGCAGCGGAAATCCGTCCAGTTCTTTATATATCGCCCACTTGAATTCGCATACGCCAGGATAGACAAGCTTCGAATTGTCCTTATTGAACACGGACACAACCTCTTGTCTGTAGACGATGCCATCGCATCCATACTACATTTTCCCTTTAGTCTTCGCCTCATTGGCTCACGGCCTTCTTCCCCGTGATGCTTGTACCGCCCTAGAATCTGGACTTCGTCTGGAGAACACGACGATTATCTCCGCCTCGCACGTCTCTGGTCCAATAAACGTCACTTCTATGGGAATATGTGAACCAAACTCGCAGGTTCTCGTTTCATCTGCTATCTGTCGCGTTGAATTTGTTATCAATACAACTTCAACGTCAGCCGTATATGCCGAAGCATGGTTGCCTGACACCTGGTATGGACGATATTCTACTGTTGGAAACTCCGGCCTCGATGTCAGTTTCTTCCCTATCTATGTCGAAGTGGAGGTGCTGATCTCTATCCAGGTATTGATCACGGAAACCTGGACTATGGAGCCTCCCTTCACTTTGCAACAATTGGCTCGAACAATGGACACGACGGTACGGTACTAGATGGCCGACCGTTCCTAAACAAGCCTGAAGTTATCAACGACTTCGCCTTTCGCGCAATCCACGTCCAGACAGTGATCGGCAAGCAGATAGTTGAAGCATATTATGGGTCCCCCCACCAGAAATCCTACTTTCTTGGATGTTCCACCGGTGGTCGACAGGGAACACAAGCGGCGTTGAAGTATCCGGAAGACTTCGACGGTATAGTAGCTGGCGCTGTGCCGGCCGATTGGAATCATCTCGTTGGTTTGGGTACGATGTTGGCGCGATATGTTGGCGCACCGTACGCAAGCGCAAGTCCAAGTTTCATCTCTTCCGCTCTTTGGGACGTCGTTGCAACAGAGGTTCTCAAACAGTGCGACGAACTCGACGGCGTGAAAGATGAAATTATCACGGAGCCTGATGCTTGCAACTTCCGTCCTGAAGCCCTCCTATGCAATGGGGACAACACAACTGCTTGCCTCTCAAATGTTCAAGTGGAAACGTTGCGGAAGATATATCAGCCTCTCTATGGTATCGAGGGACAGCTACTATTTCCGCGTCCCGATCCTGGATTCGAGGCCAGCCCTGATAGTCAGTCAATCTTGAACGGAACAATCTATCCGATTGCCGGTGTCAGTATTTCTTCTAAGCTTGCGTTACTTAACATCTAATCGGCGATTAGGATTGGTTCCGATATACTATCTTCAACGACTCAAGTTACGATTTTAGCAACTTTTCTCTCAAGGATATAGCGCTGGCGGATAGCATAAACCCAGGTGGAATTTCAACTTTCGACGGCGACTTCTCAAAATTCAGGGACAGGGGCGGTAAATTCCTAACATACCATGGCCGGCGGGACTGGGTACGTGCATCAGTATGCTCATGTACCTTCTGGAATCTGATCTGACTTTTACGTCATAGCTTATCCCATCGGGCAACTCCAAACGCCTCTACAACCTCATCAGCCGAACTCTAGGAATGCCTTCCTTGGATTCTTTCTACCGCCTCTTCCTCATTCCCGGGATGGATCACTGTCATAATGGACCCGGCGCAGGAATTTTCGGTCAAATGACTATTGCATCCAACGTAGTAAATGCTTCCACACATAATGTGTTGCTCGCCATGGTAGACTGGGTTGAAGGGGGTGTACCTCCAGATAATGTGGTCGGATTATCTCTTGATGGACAGCAGAGGACCCATTGTCGATACCCGCAGACGAGTGTTTGGAGTGGAGAGATGTGGATATGTCAAGACGCCGGTGCATGAAGTCGAGTGAGCGCCGATCGATTGATCGACCATATAACTAACTATCATCATCTTGTGACGTGAAAACACTGTGAACTATTCTGTCGATGTTATATTATATTAACCGAACGAAGTAATATGGATAGGGTGGCAATGGCCATCTGTCCCAAAGTCCAACGAGCAAGAAATTGTCCGAGAACATTACGAAAATAATGAAATCTTCTACAACACCCAAATACCAAGGACCACGGATAAACCGAGTGCGCAAAGCGAATGACCTCCCGCACTCAACTGGGCAGCATTTGCCGTATTCGCCGCTTGCGGGGATGCTGTTGTGGACACTGATGAAGTCACAAAAGCGGTCGTTGTAATCGAAGGCGTTGTAATTGAAGGCGTTGTAATCGAAGGCGGATCAGTGATCATACTTGAGGAGCTCGTTGCTATCACCGTAGGGGAGTTAACGGTATCAGTCACACTAGGGCTGCTGAAATTGTTGTTACTAGAAGCACGACTGCTACTGCTGGCAAAGTTAGTAACAGCACTCGAACTTGCTGTCGTCGTCGTTGTCGTCGTGACCGGCGCTCCACCGCTGGGAGAAGAATCTCCAGACCCGGGGCTCACACTCCCAGCAAAAAGCGCAGCGCTCTGATATTGCACACAGTCCGAGCTAGCCGGAACACGGGCAACGTACGGCATACTCGTGATGTCACCAAGGCTCTCAGGAGGCTGGGTATATGTTTGCACTTTGCCTTGTGCGTCTGTATAAACACCAGGAAAAGCTTGATTGTCGCCCTTGCAAGACTCAAAGACTCCGTTCCTTGCATTCGAGGGGGCATTGTATTCACAGCCGATGCGATCGTAGATATGCTGACAGTATTTTGCAGCGTTAGGCCGCGAGGGGTCACAAGCCTTGAAGCAGAAGGTATTGGAGCCCATGAAACTGGATTTGAAGAGTAAGAACATCGACTTGGTGCTGCACAAAAAAAAATATGCATACTTGTGCCACTCAATGACCTGCTCATACTGATTTTTGTTACTTGTGTAGGCGGTTGAATAGACAAGGCCACCGAGGGGATTTCCACGCTAGGAACCACTTGAGTATATTGTTGTTCTATACACCATTGGACTTACGAGGTCAGCACCATGCGGATCCATTTCTCCTCCCGAGTCACCAGCAGCGATATTGATTTTGGTCTGATCGATGAAGCCGACAACCTGGACATAATCCGGCGTCTTGGTGAACTGAACTCCTGTAATAGCGCCTGAAGGAATGACGCGAGTGCCACGACCGGCTTTCGTGCACCATGCAACCATCTCGCCTTCGACATCGCCGACGACTGAGTTTGGATTAGGAGGTCCCCACAGGCAGAAGTCTGATTGTACACGCGAGGTGAGATCTTATGAGATACTGCGAGACACAGGACATACCGTCGACGGAGTTTAGGAAGGACGTTTGACAGAGCGATGAATGACCTTCGGTACTACTGTTACAGCGATTGTATCCAAGCTGTCCACCGCGGTCCCCGACATCTGTGTCTGCCTTGTATGGCTTACCATTCCAAGTCAGGATGATGATAGAATTGGAAATGGGAATGCAGGCTAACCATTCCGTTCGGGTAGGAGAAGTGTTTATCGACCAACGGGGTGAAAGCAGCTATGGAAGATACGAAATGTGCAGCGACGAACGCGCCAGTCAAGAGAGACCTTTTCCCAGTATAAGCCATCTTGCAGAGAACACGATCACGATTGAGGGGTAAAGGGTGGGGGGGAAAGAGGGCTCCCCTAAGAGTCATATTTAAACGATAAACAATCTAAACTCTAGCGAGATGTACGGCACAGAATGCCCGCATGCGCGCATGGGCTTTCGGAAAACCAGGTCTGGTGACCAACGAGAGGAGACAAATGATCGGTCAAGTTTTCCATTGAATTCGGATCTATGTAGAGTGAAAATTTGGATTGATTTCAAGTCATAGCCGCACAAGGATACATACGAAAAGATATGGGGCTTGATCAGAGATCGTGAAAAACTGAGTGAGTCATCAATGATCGGTGATCGACGACGATTGGTTGGAAAAACGTAAAAAGAATATGATTTTATGATTTCTTTTGTTATCAGGTACTAGTTATTTCCTGGTCGCTAGAAGCCAACTTTGTAGATATGTCTAGTAACCTATAGAACCACAAAAAATAAGCATCACTACTCTTCCAAGTTGATAATGCTCTGTTCGACGTGTCACCAGCCACTCTATACAGCCTTTTCGTCCATTGTATGTCACCATCACTCAGAAGAGATGTCCTTATGACTTATGACCTACTGGCAGTACTCGTGCATCACTCAACCGTTCTTTCAATCTAATTGCTATAGGCTATACACTTCCTTCCCAAATAAGTACATGAGTATTTGCGGCATATACCTGAGCTGGAAATACCTTCATCCCGATTTCGACATTTGACCTCAAAAGCATGAGTTTCAAAAATCTTCACCTCCATCCTCCTCGTCCCAATCGATCTTCTCTAGCGCTTCTTCACCCTCGTTGTACAGTGCGTCCAAACCTGTAAGTTTAGGTAAGTACTTGGTATCATTGAAAGCCTTCAACATCATCTCGAAGCCAGCTTTCTCGTACTCCCGTAAAACCTATATTGCAAGGATAGTTTCAATCCAACATAACGGTGGAAGCAACTAAACTTACGATTTCGCTGCATCCGGTGCAGCGGTCATATGCTGCCCCGACAATGGGGACGTTCCTAAATTGTGCGAGGAATCCCCGTAGTTGGTGCGGAACAACTCCAAGGACACTGCCTCCATCCTCTTCGCTATGTGATGCGGAGTTTTGATTGACTCGAGGGGCAGGAGCATGAAGGCTGACCATACCGTTTAACGATATGAGCTGGTCATGTTCACTTATGTATGTACCTACCCTTCAGGATGCTGTAGCAAAGACGCAAGCAATTCAACGGCCGTGGACGCTGCTATGGGTGCCAGGCCCGGTCGCGTCACCGTGCACATTTGATCTAGTGTCCGATCCGTCAAAGACTGGAATAGAGGGGCTGTGTCAAAGAATTGTATGGATGTGAGTAAGGAAACTACGCACGTCAGAGGGAGCGACTATATCGTTGCAATAATAACAACCGAGACGGGCTCCATTACATGGCACAGCGCTGGCGCGAGCACCATGGCGCATTACTAGGTAAGTGTCGAAGCCCAAAGCAGCGTTGATCACAATCTGTCCCGTAGATGCAAATAAGTTCGATGAACGACATTGGAGGATGTGATAACGTTACCTTGCCTTTTGCAGCACCAATTACTGTAGGCAACCACCTACTTTCGCGAGAGTCCATGAGGAGGAAGACAGCATCGTGTTCATCTATGAGTGCCTCGAGCTTCTTCACGTCCGTTTTGGTTTTGGCGACCTCAGACGGAGGAATAGGATGGCCAGGCATTGGTATCGAAAGTGAAATGCCAGATGAATTCTTACTTACCACATCAAGACTGGTAAATATAGATGATTCCGAAGACTCACGATTCCAGGAAAGATTTTCTTCAGATGTGCAGCAGCACATTCCGCTTTGGGCTTTCCGCCTTCGAGGCAGTCCTCGAACTCAAATAAGGGCTGACGGACTGGATTGGAGAAGGAGACGCGTGCAGAGTCGACAAACGTTATCGTTCTGACACCCCATCCCTGTGAAACGCATGAACATGACACAGATTACCAATATCATCGAAAACGTACCATTAAGGTTCGTGCCACATAGCATCCCAGTGTTCCGGCCAGCACCGAGGAGAAGGCATTTGGTTGCAGAAATCTTGTCTAGATCCAAGGATGGCAAGATACGCCAGCGCATCAGCTTGAGGTTGAGATCTACAGCCTGATCTGCGAGCCTGAAAACCTCAAATCACCCTAACCATGTATGTCAATTGCCACACTTACCTGGTGGGATCCATCATAGGAGCGAGGTCTGCTAATCGAGGTCCGAGCTTTCCTTGAGGATTCTTTTCCCATCCCACAGCACTCGGACGTTCATCGTTATTAGGCGGTGCACTTCTAACTTCTACGACTCCGAAACGACTCTTCCAGGAGGATGCGGGGGGGATCTCAGCGTCTCGCCAGCAAAGAACGCGTACACTGGAAGTGGATTGAGGGTACAGTATACGGAGATAAGCAAGGAGGTTGCGTAAGGGCCAACCTGGATTGGATGGATTTGGCGAAGGATCGATGAAAGCTATGGTTCGAGATGAAGGTGGAGTTGACGCGAAGAAGGCGGAGAATTCTTCGACAGGCGCTATCGATGCATCTTCCCGAACGAGAAAGAATGGGAGGGTAGCAGGCCGAGATTTCAGTTGGTCGTGGATCTTGATGAGCTAGAAGGCTGTTAGCGCTACGCCGTTGAATACAACAGTGATACTTACAAGTTCAGCAGAGAACTCCTTAGATGCACTCTGCCAGTCATCTGATATCTCCCATGCTGGTTTTGATACGAAGGCGGGGAACGCGAACCAGTAATAATATTTGTATTTCTTGAGGTCAGCAAAAGTGATGATGAGGAAGTTGTTTAGACACGAGGTATCGCGTGTCGCTATTATATGGTCCCAGATCTGGATTTGATTATTGAGCGGGACTTATGGGAGATTAGGTATACACACCTTTGTCACCTCTTCGTTGAATAGAGTTGTCTTATCTGCAGCTTTGAATTCTTCTATAGTGTTGTAGTTCTTAAATGTGCCTGACGTTGTGATCGATCCTGGCACAGTTCTGGACACAATTAATACCTCAAGAATGGCGACATTTTGGCGTACCTACTTAGCCTCCTTGTCAAATGACTCTGATCCAATGCTCAAATTGCATCCCAATGCGATCTCTTTGCCAGACTCCCGATCGGTGACTGATCGCCCGACTGAATATGAGCCTGTGATGGGAATGGCTGCATCTGACAGCTGAAGCACGTCGATCTTGATATTCGTGAGTTCGTGCCAGAATGAAGGTTGGACTAGCGAGGAAAAAGGCGCAAATTGGACAATTGGCATGGTAGTTAAGGGAAGCCAGCCGCAATCAGGCGACGATGTATTCCGTTATCTTATCTCGATCTTATCTTCTTGACCCTCAACTTTGCTCTTTGCTGGGCCTTCGACTCAATCAGCCAGCTGCGAAATCAACATCTAGCACATTGCACCGATTGTAAGTACATGTTGAGCATATACACGTACGCCTGTATAACTTATGTTTAGCACCAACTCTCAGCTGTGATTACACACGCATATGTGAGTCTGGACGAAATTCTTTTTCCTGGATCACTCCCGATTCTCATCGGAGCTGAAACCGAGCGAGAATACGTCATACAGAAAACATTGGACATGAAAATCGGGTAGATTCAGCAGCTAGAACTTGAGCTTTCCTCTCATTCTCGAGCAACGAAGGGTCATTCAAACTCATATCGATAATTGCTGCACACTCAGGCTGTTCTGGCCCATGTATTGATTATTAACGGATACTAATCCTGGTGGAAATATTTGTTTACTGTTTGCCATTGGACCACAACGCTGTCGCTAGCATTCAGAAGGCGCCGCTTATCCTTGTACCCTAAGCATAGTTTGCAGTTTGCAGCACAGGTTTTGGGGGTTGTGTTGTGATAAGTACCCTGGGCAGTACCATTTGCAATTTTGCTTCTCGTCATGTAAAACCCCATCGTAGCTTTCCTGCCTTTGTCCTCTCCCCATGTAGTTTCTCTGTCCTCTCGCACAGTCGAATATCATCTACAAAATGTTAGGGAATCGCGAAGGCAATCAGTGCAGCCACAAAGTTCACAAAGGCAAGACGACAGGTCAAACACATACACATTTTCGCAGACAACACAGCAGCAGTCGAGCCGGCCTACGAACCGAAACTAAAGCCGGGCCAAGCACACATGGTAATGGTCACTAACGCAGTAGATAGATTCCTGGAAGAGGAGGACGGGAGGTCAGTAAGCATCGAGTGGTGTCCAGGACATGAAGAGGTGAAAGGAAACGAAAGAGCGGATGAAGAAGCCAAAGAAGGAACCGAGATCTGGACCCCAGAATACACGACGTAGACAAACGCCAAGAGAAGAGCAAAGGAAGTGACACTTGAAAGATGGACCACGGAATGGCGAAAGGCGCCCCGAACGGGAGGCTTCGCCATAGCAAACAACCTGCCCCCAAGATGGAAACCGAGAGAACACGTTACTCACACACCAAGGGAGGTCTTCGGGAGGCTCACACAGTGCAGAACAAAAGATGCCTTCATTGGTGAGTATTATGCTAAATTCGTACCTGACGAAAGTATAGGCTGTAGGTGAGGCATGAGGTTCCAAACCCGAGAACACATCATAAAGGAATGCCAGGACTATGAGGAACACCGAGACATACTGAGGAAGGCCGACGAACAATTGGAATTGGGTATAATACTGGGAACGAAGAAGGGACTAGAAACGATGGTGAAGTTCCTGGGGAAAAGTGGTGCATTTACGAAGAGTGGTAGACCTCGAACACAAGATATGGACCCAACAGAAGACGACAAAGAAAATGACGAAGAAGAGGGAAGCTGGTGGGAGAGGATGGAGAGGACTGGGAGATGGAGGGAGTGAAGGATAGGTGACGACCAGGAGAGAGGGAAGGGAGTATGAGGAGATAGGAGAGGGAGAGGGGGGAACAACACGAGAATAGGAATAGGAACAAGATAACAGAACACAGGAAAAGGCGGAGCGCGGAACCACACACCACGGGAGGTCGAGACACCCCGCGTACACGGATAGTCGGGAAGACAGATCACGAAAGAAGCCTTGTCACAGGCCAATACCCAGCCTTCCCGGAAAACACCCAAGAACCACAGTCCTTACTGACTCACTTCGTGACGTGACCGCGCAGCATACTCGCCACACAAAATTTAAAGAGGAGAGTTCTACTGTCAACTACTATACATTCAACACTACATAGAGACGGACACCACTATTTACCATCGGCGTAGAGTCGCTACTCTACCCCCGCCTCTTAGCCCTGCAGAGTGGCTTGCCGGCGGTATAAACAGAGATCATTCATTCATTCATTCTACAAAATGTTATATGACGTCATGTCCGAAGTTCTCATCAGAAGAACTGAAATCGGGTAGCTAGTTCAGTTTTCCCTAGATGTTTATAGAAAGGGCAATCAGAGAGATGTCAACGCGTGTGGAACACCATTTTTGGCGGTGTTTTCGTCAAATTTGACCCTGCCGTCGAGAGAAATAATGCCCTTGGTCTCAGAGAGATCTCCAAATGAGTGCAAGAATGTGTCTTCAACTCGAAAACAGGAAGATCAATCAGAAGGTCAATGTCATCGGTGTCAGCATTTTGATTAGGTGTCTCATTCTCTTTATTCGCAGCAGCATGCTGTATGTAGTGAACCCTTTTAAGTAACATCTCAAAAGTCATAGCAAGGTAGCTGTACTGGAAAGTGCCGCTGGAAAATAAATATAATTTGTAATTAACCCCCCAACCGTACGGATCAATTTTTTTGTCCTCCTGCTTTTTAGAATTATAGTGTCGGACCGCTGCCATCGTTTCAAGCACGAGGAGCACTTTTTTGGGAATCAATTATCACACATATTGGACTGGAATTTGACGGCACAGATGACAAGATTTGAGACCTGTCTGCTTGTTGATACTGAAATGGCCGTTGAAATGGCTGTAAGAGAACATCCCGCCGCAATCTCATGAGCATGTTGGAGTTTTTGTCCTTTAGTTGTACACCTGGGAAGAACACGAGAATGAAGTCCATCATTTTGGCGAGGCCAACACTACTTAGTGCTCAAGTTCTGTATAAGTACATACATCAAGGCATTAAAACATGGTATATGACATAGTGATTCAAAATCTCCTAACGAAATGGATAAGGATCAGGGCACTCTGATTTTGGAAGTAGGAAACTAACCGAGGAAGCAGGACAACTTTCCTACTCTGCTGAATGTCGACCCCACTTTCCGCGAAGTACCTGTGACTCTCGAAGTGCCAACAATCGTTTGCCCTTACCCAGTTACCCAATCCATCCAAGTAGCGTTCAAGTTCACTCTGGAATCCTTCGCCAAAAGCTGGAACATAGTTCAAGTCGTTCAAGAATTTGCATACTAGCTTTGAGTAGTAGTCATCAATCCATTTCATGGCTTCATCCAGACCAATTTTTTCCTGGTGCATCACAATAGTGACAATGTTGTGGCCATCATCTCCACGGGCTTGCTCTACATTGTAGGAATACAGATCCTGGTTCGAGTTAAAACGAAATATAAATGATCAAGAAATCGAGAAGTTTACATTACTGAGCATGATCATATCGGTGCAGGTATCGGTAAGCCTCTGAATAACCGGATCTTCGAAGACCTCGTCCGGAAGATCGAGTCCGAATTGGAGAATTACGACGGATGGTTCTACCCCGGCTGTTTGACGACGGACATCAAGATACTCGTCAATTCCCCTAACGTATTTTTGAACACGATCTTGAGCTTGTTGAATGAGTGAAGCAGTGTATTTCTCGAACGTATCAATGAACCGACGGCGTGCGCCAACAGACGCACACTTCAATGACAACTTCCAAAATCTAGATAAAAACACAATCAATATTTAGTATTCATGGTCATTGACTGAACAGCCTAGCTAATTGGGATCCGGACTTACTGTCGAGCAGCCTCTCCGACGACGCACTCGTTAGATGGCCTGACCTTGTCAGGATTGCGTAAAGCGTCCATGACAATCATGGCCACTTGTTGAACCTCGTGTGGTGCCACAATATCGGTATATTCATCCAATAACCAGAACAAATTCATGAGATCACAGCCTGCACGGAGGACATCTACAAACCGAAGATATGTCATAAATGAGGATGAATTAGCAGAGGATGAGTATACCCTTATTCTCCAGAGGATATGCGAGAGAAGCGAGCAATTCTAATGTAAACAAAATCTAGAGCATTCTCTAGCAGACAAGGAGATGGACTCACCAAAATTGCCAAGTGCAAAGGCTCGTTGCACAGGAGGTGTAGACGCAATGATTCCCTGGATCCATGCTGATGATTCCGTTTTGGCCTGGAGGTGGTGTGGGTTGATATTGCGCTTCCAAGGCCATTTCGCGAGTAGGTCAGGGAGTATGAAGACGTTTCGCGAGAGGTAGATAGCCATAATTCTGGAGAATTCTTCGTCGAGAGTCTGAATTTAAGGAAAAGGTGGCATAACCTTCCAAAGGTAATGTCGTACCCGTTTCGTGTGATCCCGAGGTACGGTAGATTGGTCTAAGTCGATCCCAGATCAACTGTCATTTTTGACACTTGTTTTTGTCCCTCAAGTATACTGGCCTGGCAAAACCAAACCGAAACTTAACAGACATGCCACCTTAGAGGCCTTTGATTGAACTGCAGTGTGGAATCTCAAACATTAGAACCCAAACATCTAACTCTAAACATTAACAAAACCCAAGCCTAACTAACCCTTTACCGTAACCCAGCATGCAATGTTGCTCATGTTGGTATATTTGTAGTTAGTTTTTCCAGTGGTTGTTTACACCTCGTGTTCTGCGGGACACCTGTCAAAATCCTTCAATAGAGTTCATTTCGTGGCTCGTTCCATGTGTAACTCAAGAGAAAAATATGAACAGATTGAATCCCCCTTGTGTGATCCCGCGCATAAATCGGGTCCTCCAATGACCGTCGCGTGACCGGCGGCCGACGTACGAAGCATGGGCCGCGTTCCATGTGAAGTACAAGAGATATCTAAGAAAAAAATCCAAACATGGTGTTATATTTTAATGTTAGCAAGTACAAGACCTTCCCCTCTTGCCTAATATGGTATATTACATGATCGCGAATCTCGTAAAAATGTCATGCATAGTTTTTCTTTCCGTCTCCATTGTGCACAGTAAATCCAACATTTTTGCGACCGGTGTCATCACAAAACCGGCCTCCATGAGGCTTTGAGATGATCCTCGTGCAACTAAGATGGTACTAGACATTAGATTACGCCAGAATCAAAATCACCTACCCATCATCATACATCCTGATGCATCACAACTCAAGATGTCTTCCTGTGCCTGTTTTGGCTCAGTTACCAGAAAATGTAAATGTGTATGCAGAAACACATGCAGTATTCTAACTGTTTTTATTTATCTACAGCCATCCACACTAGGCCACACCCTCTCAACATGGTCAAGGAAATAAATGTGTTGGCTGCTAGACCCCCCTATCCCCCACACCCTGTCTTTCCGAGTCACAGTGGATACCTCTTGATTGTGCATGACAGGTCAACCATTAGGAAACCATCATTATTAGCTCTCCATACTGGCTGTCATTGCCAGCCTGTCAATTCTTGTGTTGTGGCATGAGTAGTATAGAGTTAAATTCTAGGAACATTGAGAAAAGACACTTTCGAGGCACTATGTACTGATAGTCCCAGAGAAAAAAGCTCTGGTATTTCTATGGCTCTTGCTTCATGAATCAAGCATCTTGAGGTTCTTTTAAGGAATTCATTCATTTCTCTGCCTTTCAATCCACCTGATGATGTCTCAACATATCATTTGAGGCTGAGGAAGGATTTGATGATGATGAAATTGATGACACAGATATATCTCCTGAGCCACATTATCTATGAGGGATGTGGGCCTTGATATTGATGATCAAGGTACCAGTAAGTTTTGTACATTGGCATTTGTGATTATTGAGGGTGAGGATGGATTATAGCATGCATGTTGGTGCCACTGAGGAGAACATTTGGGAATATGGTGATGATGGGGGATTGTTGGGAGGTGATTTTAATGTTTACATTCCTCAATGTGCACAATTGTGACCATCAAGGACCAGGGATTTGGCCCATCTGCTGAGCTCCCAAGAGATAGAACAATGCTTGTTGCTCCAAATGAAACAACTGAACTTTCCACATCACAGCATGGCATAGGGAGAGAGTGAGTGGTGATGCCAGGGGGGCTCACAGTAGCTACTCCTATTAGACCACTAATGTGCTCCTATGCTGCCTAGCTGCTGTGCAGGAAACCAAAAAGAAGACCTAAACACTGGCAACTAGATAGGGCAACTGGCAATAGGAAGTTAATAGGGGCAAGTCAGTGACCATTCCAGAAAGCAAGAGCTAATAGATATGAAGGGAACAAAGTGTTGCTATTTCTAGCCTAACTCACTAGACAATAACAAAAGGTTGCTGCATAATAGAAAGAGAAGGGAACAGAGACAAAAGTATTGCTAGGCAGGGGGGGAACTAAGTGATAGAAATGGAATAGGAAACAAGGAATGAATGAAGTTAATGTCAACTGGGGGACAAACACAGACTGGTTGCTAGCTGTAGTTGCTAGCATCGCTAAGTCAGAATAACACTAAGGGCACCCACAGTTGGCACCCATGCTAGGTCAAGTTTGAGGTCATCAAGACTTGTTGCTAAGTTGTTGGCAATGATGAAAGAAAGCAATAAGAAATCTGAAGCTGTAGGCAGAGAGCTAATGAGGGGAATGATACTCTGTTGGTTACTTTTGGTTTCTATGTACAGACAGTATTTATACTATTTGTAGGTATAGTATTTGGAAAGGAAATATTAGTTGCTTGCCAGCAACAGTGTCTGCCAAAGTATACATATGCAATGTCAATATAATGCATAAAAATTGTCAATCACAAGAAAAGAGCATTCCAAATGCCAATACCTGAAGTGTAGACACCATTCAAGTATGTTTGTAAGCCAGACAAGAAAAATGATAAGTAAGAAATCACACAGCTTTCAATGTATCCTTTTTGGAGAGGAGGCAGTGTTGTTGCTAAATGAGGTTGCTAGCAATTGTCACTAATAAAGGTCTTGGCTTTATTGTTCTAGACTAAAGGGCCAGACTCCACATGATTAGGCTCATGATCCAGAAGTCTTGTGGTTGCTAAAATCTTGTGCAAAGACTACATCATTCCAGACCTTTGGGCTAGACCCCATGTGATAAGTATTGTGGCTTGTGCATGGTCATGTGCAATATAGTCAGCTGCTGTCCAGTCAGAAATGCTGAAAACAGTGCTCAGCAACAATTGGGTCTTATTACCACCTCTGACTGGTCAAAATGGTGTTGCCACTGGAGAAACAAGGATGTCTTCCAAAAGGCTGTATCCTAGGGGTGGACCCTGTAGTACAGCTAATGCTGCAGACAAAGGCAGAAAGCCTTTATATACACACACACTGGTATGGGTAGAAGGACTCAGAGGGTTTTGGGGCCAAGCAAATAGCAAGGTCTGGAGTTGGGTTAAGAATGTTTGAGGTTTGTAGTTGTAAGCATGGAGTTTGTGATGGCATTAAGGTTGAAAGGACTTGAGCATAATAAAGGAAACAGAGTCAAACAAGATGAGACAGAGTTGAGGCAAGATTGGGACAAGAATGAAAATAGATTCAAGTGCAGACACAAAATGATAATGAGACAATAACAGAGATAAAGACAAGACAAGACTGGGAGACTGAGATAAGGGAAAACATAACACAAGACACAAAACACAAGAGAGAAGCAATCAGAACATAGGTAACATTATGCAATATCAAGACTAGGGTATGGGATGCTACTCTATGACTTATATACTGACTACTGGGACAGCTCCAGGGATAGTGGGTCTGGTGGTGGGGCTTGTTGGGGTCATGTGGAGCCAATGGGTATCAGTTGTGATCAAGAGGCAGGCCATGGTGATATACTGATGGGATCATGATGGGATTAGTTGAGGACACAGGCTGTTCTGGGGTTGTTGTGATGCTCTGGAGATGGTTGAGTAAGTCAGGGTGACAAACTGGTGATGCATGCCAGCATTAGGAACAGTGGGGGAGGGTCCCAGAGGCTAAAGAGAGGCAGGGGAAGCATTGAAGGCTGCAGAGAAGGTGTCAGAGTTAGCCAGGGGGCCATTGGGGTTTACCAGAGATTGGAGTTATATGGAGTGGGTGCCATGGGTGAACAAAGGTTGGGGGAGTCAAAGGGGGAGTTGTGGGGAACTCTGGGGGAGTGAGGTGGCAAGGTCTGGAGTTCTGGGAGCTGGTCATGACAGTGACTGTCAGGTTCTGCTGACCTCAGGGGCTCAGCTGCACTGGGCGAGTCCTTACTAGGCAGGCGTGATCCCCTTGCACTGGTAACCGAACACTCGAAGACATTCCGGGCACTGATGGCTTGTGCGGATAGTTGGTGGGGTGTGATCCGGACGGATTCAGGGAGGTCTGGAGAAGTCGGATTGCGAGGAAATGAGACGGTCTTGGCGGGGTTCAGGCAGAAGACTGTAAGGGAGATTCATGGGAGCAAAGGGGTAGGCGGCTGTGTGATCAATGGGAATGGAGCCAGGGTTTGATGGGAGATCATTTGGAGTTGATGGGGTCCGGGACCGAGCAAAGAGCAAGGTTTGGACCTGGTGAAGGAGTGTCAGGGTTTGTAATCGTAATTGCGGAGTTTGTGAGGTCATTAGGGTTGACGAGGGCTTGGGCACAATGGCCAGACGGAGTCACCGAGACAGCGTCAGACGAAATGGGATGGGGTTGATATGGAACAAGAGTAGATTCAAGTAGAGATACGAAATGATAATGAGAACGATAACAAAATGGAGACAAGACAAGACCGGGAGACTGAGATAAGACCGGGAGACTGAGATAAGACCACGAGACTGAGATAAGACCGGGAGACTGAGAGTAAAGAGAACGAAACACGAAACACAAAAAGGAAACAATCAGACCATAGGTAACGTTAAGCAATATCAAGACTAGAGTATGAGGAGCTACTCGACGGCTTATATACTGACTACTGGAGAACTTTGGGGTATGTCGGCTGCGGCGGTGGGGCTTGGCAGAGCTCAACAGAGCGGGTGGGTGTCAGTTGCGATCGAGTATCGGGCCGCGCTGATACATTGATGGGATCATTGGGGAATGCGGGTCATCCCGAGGTTGTCGTGATACTCCAGAATAAGTCGGAGGAACCAGGGTGTTGAGTTGATGATGGGTGGCAAATATCGGGAACAGCGGGGGTGGTTCTTGGGGTTCGGGAGACCCAGGGTAAGTGTCAGTGGCTGCGGGGAAGGCATCGAAGTTGGCCAGGGGGCTGTCGGAGTTAGCCAGGGAGGCGTCAGAGTTAGCCGAAATAGGCGCGGGGCATGGGCGGAAGTTTGGTGGAGCGTTGGGGGTTTTTTGGGGGTTTGGGGGGGTTGATGGACGATGTGCGGGGTTTCGGGGGATGGGTCGTGACAGTGACTGCCTTGAGTGGGCTGGGTACAGCTTCCTTGGTCTTCATCAGGGCAATACTAGAGGATGTTGTGGACACCTCTGACATGAACACTGGGGCACATCCAGATCCAACAGAGGGTCATGGCATTCTGGCAAGATCAACTTGAGGTTCCAAAGGCCTCAAAATGAACTTGTTTAGCTGCACATGTAGCTAAACATATTGTGATTCAACAATTGCTAGGGGAAGGCATGATTCCCACTGACTCAGTAAAGTTCATGGAACTTTATATGGCATTTCTGACTTACTGAATACTTTCAGAGGAAAAAGCTGTAAGGATCTCAAGCATCCTCAGCATTTCCATTGCCATTTGTGAGGCCAGCAGTACTGCCCCTACTCTTCCCTGTCAATGAAGCATTGATGATGCTCCAGGCACTACAGCAGCCTGAGCTACAGTAAAATGTCAGTGACATGCTACTTTGGGTACCTTGGCTGCCAATAACTGAGCATCAACTGACACTGGGTCTGTCATTACTGTGGAACAGTCTGCAGTGAGACATAGACCTATTGGATCTATGTGGCAGGCTATGACAATGGGAAGTCCAAGTCATGCTATAGTGATTTCCAAATGGCAATTTGGAGGACTTCAGTCAGTCTATTGTTGATGACTAAGGTGTGGTGTTCCAAGAGGACATCCCCTACAATACCTGGCCTGAAAGGTACATTTCACTAAAACAGATACCTAGAATAAAGATAGAGGAGTGTGATACATGCTCCTGCCATTTTGGCCAGCAGGATGGGGTATATATCAGAGCCCATCTTTATCCCTTGGACAACTAAGTCATGAAGGTAGTAGACCTTCTTTATGGCAAGATCTACCTGGGGGATGTGGGGGAGATTCAGGTTGAGGACCTGGCCTGGGCCTTCACTCCTTGCCAAGAACTAGCTCTACCTGGCAGAGGAGGTAGAGGACCTGGATAGAGACCACCCTACCAAGATTGAACACTACTACAAGCCACCAGATCCAGGAGGACCAGGAGGCCCTTCTTATGATTATGGGGATGAGGAGCCAGACCCATGGAATAATCATCTATCTGTGGGATGTCTGTCTAGACTGAGAAGGACAACAGTCCTTCCTGCAAGGCAGCCACAGAGATTCTCAATACCTCCACAACATTGTGAATACTTTGCTACTCCAGGGGTGGAAGAAGCCTGTAAATATCACCACTGGACAATGCACAATGATCTGAGAGTGGTGATGAAGCAATTGCTCTCAATCTGACTGGCAATCCCAGAAGACCTGAAGTCTAGGAGGAGTGATTTGTCAATGATGATCATTGCCTATGCTGGGTTAGCCAAGTTCAAGGAACTTGAAGACTGGCTTATGAGCATTTGCATATTTTATGCAGTAGCTCAATACAGTGGGGATGGGTGCAACTATGAGAAGGTCCTCAAATTGATGGACTGCCTTGCAGTGGTGACCTTGAAATAATACCTGCAACATGTTGTACATGTTGACAGGAATCAATCCTACAAGTGGTCCTTAGATTGTATGATCAATTTGTACAGCCCTCAACAATGCAGGATGCTTATGATGCATTCTGTAATGCAGTGTATGCTGCTGCAGAGGGAGTGAAAGGCTTTTATGATGCCTTACTGGACTATGCTCAAAACATGGCAGTGTTCCTCAACAAATTTATGATTTGTGAGTGACTTTTGGAAGAAATTCCTTATTGCTTCTTAAACCTGTACTGCCACCATCACTTCCAAGGTCCTGTAGGTTTAGGTATTAGTTAGTGTATTTACTTATTCTGCTTCCTTAGGCTACTTCTAGGCTCACAGGCCTGCCTCCTACTTTACTTCTCTCCTACTCTCCATCCTTTCTTGCAGCAGTGGGCATGTCCAACATAGGCAAGCCTCCCACCAAAAATTTGACCAGCAGGTCCACTCACACTGGACCCCATCAATCTCTTCCTTGCATCCAACTGCTTTGTACATCAGGGCCCTGCTTGCTAACAACCCTAGTCCAATTAAGACACAACACAACACATGCACCTGGCTTGAGAGGAAAGGAAAGGGGTGGAACCTAGCATCCAAACCATATGATTACAAGAAACTGGTTCACATTCTGCTGTCAGTAGCACTAAACTCAAAATTGCCAAAAATGAGGAACACATCCATTGTGGCCACACTCTTCCTGGATAATGCAATCTTGGACCATGTCTCCAATTTCATCATAGACCTGGTATTAATTAAGGCACTTAGTTGCATTGAAGGTGCAGCTACCAAGCTCAACTTCTCAGCTGACTTTCCTGCAATGGCAGACACCAGGCAGGCTGAGGCTCTACTTGCCCTTGACAAGGCAACAGAATGTCTCATGGGGGTGTTGGTATTGCTGGACACACTCTTGATAGCCACTTCTGTGATGGTTGGTATCTCAAGCCACCCCATTCTACCTGGGCTGCTGTTGCAGCTTCTGCCCCCAACAGAGGTTGACCACCAACATGCACCTGCCCATAACCTTCAACCCAACATCATTTGAGGAAGACACCTGCCTTCAACAATGCATTTTATGCAAAACCTGTACAAATGGGTCTTTTCCAAAGAATAGACTAGCCACTGGCAACTCTGTCTGTGACAAGCTCAATGGACACCTGAACAACATTGATCAAGCAAGTGTGGCAATTGACATAGCAGAGGAGAAGGAAGAACTTAAGTGTAAATTTCCTGAGACCCATGCCATAGGGCTGACTTACCTGGAATGCAATGCATATGTCCTCAAGTTCATTACAGCTGATGCTGCCAGCAGGTTCTGCAACATGGTACAAACAAAATGTGGGACATTATTATGGCCATCTTTGGAAAATTGATGAGCATCAGGCCCAAGGCCTGCAGCCTCATTGCCCAATTTGTCCCATGCCAAGGCCACTTTAACCCTCATGTACAAGCATATCTACACAGCATTACCTGAACAACCTTGAACCAAACTCTATTACCTTGGCATTGTGGCTCAAAGTGGTCAAGAAACAGGGCAAAGATTAGATGGTTGCCTCCCTGAAAATCACCTGCAACTCTCCAGATGTAGCAAACAACCCTGTGCAGAGGTGGATGCTTGTTTTGGGAGGCCAGATGTTAGTCTGCAAGGACTTCAAGAAACCCATCTGGTGTAACAGGTGTCAGGAATACAGTCACATCTGGGTCAACTGCAAGAACAGCAAACACTGTGCAACATGTACCAGCACCAAACACAATGAATGCAGCTGTGGATCTCTTGGGCCAAGGTGTATATTAGGTGGACCTGATTCAACTCATGCTAGCTTGTTCCATGTGTGCCCAGTCTTCCAGAAAAAATGCAACAAATGTGACAAAACTGACAACCATTTCCCTGAGAACTGGATGTGATACTTCATAACTAACAATCCTATGGCTTGGACCAAGGCTTCCCTGAAGAGGTCCTTTGCTCTGCCCCCATTGTAATCTGCCTTCTGTCCCCTTGCCCAACATTTTAGCACCTCCTAGCACCTTCAATCCCTTGCTAAATCAGAATTCAGAGTGGATCTTCCTCATTGGAGGCATGATCTCCAGTGCCCAGCTGTAAAGGTTTCAGCACCCTCAATGCCTTCCTAGAGCTTACCCAGCCAGCTGTTTTAGAATTGACTCAATTGGAGAGGACTGCTTGCAGGCACTCAGCTTGCCCATGTATGTTGATATATAGTGAACTACATGTAGTAGCACATCCTGCCTGTTTGTCCATCTGCAATGATAAGGCTTCCTTGTTGTGCCAGCCCAGCACTTGGTTTTGTACTTTTCAAAAGATGACATTTGCATGAAGGATTGTAAGTCATTAAAATTCTGGTTACATCATGTAAAATACTATGGCATCATGGCTACAAATTGCATTTTAGTTTATGTAATTTAAATCAAAACTGATCAAGTAATGGCCATTTTAAAATATTCACTCATTGGGACAGTTTTTTGAGCATCTCTAACTTTGGTATTTAGTACTTTGTATGTCCTCCATTTGCCTTTCTTGTCCCTCCAGTGGCAACATCACTTGGACTGGTCAGAGCTGTTCTAACAGGAGTGGGGGGCATTACCACTCATCATGGCATGCTGTGATGTGGCAAGCTCTGTGTTCTCCTTTGGAGCAACAAACACTACTCCATCTGTTGAGCTTGGCAGATGAGCTACACTCCTGATCCTGTTGGGGAGTCAAACATTAAATTTTAACATTGTGACTGGATCTTGTGGCAGTGAACTCCTTTTCCAAAAGTTCAGTATGGTTTGCCATAGTGCAAGTCAATGCTAGTTTGACTTGAAATGTAACAATGTTGTTATGCTTCTTGCTGCGTAAGATGTGCATGACCTGCCAGTCAAAACTGGGCTCCAGCTCTTGATTAACATGGTCAGTGGCTATTGCAAACATATTTCAATCAGATAAACTATAACATTTCACTGTAAGGTCAATCCAAAGTCATGTTCTATGCCTAAGTTGAGCTTTGGTTTTGGTGAATTGACTCTATATTCAATGGACTACAATGACTACAGTGCATTATCGATTTTTTGAAACAGATCAGTAGTAGTAGTACAGGAATTTATGACCATGCTCCTTCCGCACCTAAGAGATAAATACAGTCCATGAGAGCTGTAGTGACAAGATCTTCCATCATGATGGAAATGAGGAGCTCTTGAGAAAAAAATAATCAAGTTACATAACTTGTCAATGAAGAAGAAGAAGAGAAGTTGTTAACTGACATTTGATAGATTGTGGCGGTTTCTATACTGACTACCGGTGGTATGTTGATAACGATGGGTCAGTGTGAGCCGACTCTGAATTGGGTCACGGTTGGAGCCATGGTGTGCAGGGCTCACAGCAGTTTGGATGAGAGTGTAGTGAGTAGCTGTGCATATGTACGTATTGGAATATGAGCGGTTGACCTTCAGCGTTTCAGCACGTGTCCCTGAATCTGTCAAAGCGCTTAGTCTTAGCGCCATCACTGATGCCAACACAAGCGCAGATGCATTTTGTAATCTGTGAGTAACCCAGTGAGCTGCTCAGCTCTTTCTCTCGCCGATTAAGTATGGCGCCGCCCGTTGATGTAGAGTCTCAGCCGCCGCTGCTAACACTAGCTTGCAGATTCAGTACGTGATCCTTCTTTCGCTGAGTTCATCGCTGACTTATAGCCATTTATGCTTGTACTCCCGCGCACAGTCCCATACGATCAATGGTTAACAACCCACGTCGATGCAGGTTGGAAAGTCAAACAAGTCAAACTCTGGATTCTCTCTAAATGTATTGGCATACCGCTCGACGCCAGCACATTCCCGTTCCCGTCGTCCTCGCGCACAGCTAGCGCAGATGCTTTTGACGGCGCGACGCCCTCGGGGCAGCGTTACCGCCCCAAGTCACCTATTACGTTTGCGCCGGACCCGAGGACACTCAGGAGACCTGTTTCGCCAATTTTGTTTGCAAAGGGCACTGGTAAGAAGAGGAAGGGAAAGGGAAAGGCAGACAAGGAGGATGCGGAGTATACGCCTGTTGGGAGCCCTACGGGTGAACGATATGAACAAGACAGCGAGTCGGACGTTGCAGACGATGACGGCTCGTTGTCTGACGAGCTCGCGATATACAGGAACTCGCCGCCGCCGCCGCTTCCTGTGGCTCCACTCCCGCGTCCACCGACGCCGCCTCTCCCGACGCACCCAGCGTCGAGCAAATGGGCCCGATACAACTTATCTCCAAGTGCGTATACTCTCATACGCTTCTCAACCGGCCAGGCACTAGAAGACGATCTCTCGTTAACATTCTTCAATTTATCATCATACGAGCTGCTCGAACTGCATGCACACGGAGACGTATGTTCTTCGCATAGTTGCACATCATCATCTTCCAATATGACCTCGCACGCATCCACTTCCGACAACACCCACACACGCACCAACTCGCTCTATTCCCAAATCTCAAACACTACCGCACCCTCTCCCCCGCCCTCACACACCCGCCTCAGATCCAAAGACAGAGATAGAGACGGAGATATACAGCCCATCTACATCGCACACCTTCCGCGGCACGACCTCCACCAGTACATCCAGCCATACTGGGAAGGCCCCGTCCGCGAGCTGCGCTCGGTCCCCAGGCGGTCGATCGTCCCGCCCATGCCGAGCTTTTCCAATGGATATGGGTATGGTTATAGCGGGACAGAGTTCAGCGAACGTGCGGTCGCGCTTGGGATTGGAAATCCGCCGCCGTTGCCGTTGCCGTTGGGGAGAGGTGTGAGTGCGGAGGGGGTACAAAGTAGGATTGAGTGGAGGCCTAAGCATGTGGTTATCAAGGACGGGCTGTTCATGCTTTGTATGAGTCGCGAGGTACGTGTCTGTTTCTGTTCTATTTTATTTATATATACTCATATATTCATATTCATATTTATACTCGTACTGATGCAACAGGACCCGAACCCAAGACATATAGTCCCACTAGAAGCGTTCACGGCACTCCGAGGCGCAGACACGCTCATAGCGCATCTGCGCAGCTGGGACCAGCACGAGCAGTACCAACAGTCTCAATCTCAATTCAAAGCCCGATCTCGCACAACCGCATCCCTCGCCACCACAATCACGACAACGACAACGACAACGAGCCTTCCCTTCACGGCCGCCTTCGCCTCAACCTCGCACCACCCCTACGCATCCTACTCGAACTACATCTCCAACCCCAACCCCAAACCATCGAAACCACACAAACCCAAATCGAGCCGCGCACGCGCGCACGCATCCCACCACCAGTCCCCTGTGTCCTCGTCGCACGCGTCGGCGTCGGCGTCGGATGACGATGACTACGACTATGACGACGACGACGACGACGATTCTGAGATTGAGATAGGGATTGCGGGCGCGGATCTGCGTAGGTATGGACGTGCGCGTGAGCATGGGGGTCGGCGTGGACGTGGGAGGAGGAGGGGGAGATCACGAGATGGAGGCGGAGGTGAACGTGGGGTTGGGGATCAGTCATTTCTAAGTCCCAGCTCGAACATAAATCCGCATCCACTCGCACCTCAACTCAAACACAAACCTAATTTTCACAAAGAATCTGCCTCCGCCTCCGCCTCCTCCACTTCT
Source organism: Termitomyces sp. 'cryptogamus' (assembly GCA_020091625.1). Lineage (NCBI taxonomy): Eukaryota > Fungi > Basidiomycota > Agaricomycetes > Agaricales > Lyophyllaceae > Termitomyces > Termitomyces sp. 'cryptogamus'. The sequence goes on from JAGYZC010000005.1 coordinate 385,047, forward strand.
TTCTCCTCGTCCAACGACGACGACGACGACGACGACACCAAGCACGTCCATGTCCACACCAATCCCCCCACCCCCAAAACAATCGCGAACGAGCCTGTCGAAGACCTCCACATCGTCGTGCTGATGTACATGCGTGTGGATAGGATGCGGAGAGTTGTGGGTGTTGATCGGGATGGGGTGCGGAGGGTTGAGTATGTGCGAGGGGGGGAGGGTGGGGGGAAGGAGCCCAAACAACCTAAGGGTGGCAAGGACGTCAAAGAGCCTAAAGGGAAGGATGGGAAGGAGGACAAGGACGGGAAGGGAAGGAAGAGGCGGGGGAAGGCGTTTCTTTGGGAGAGGGATGGGAGGGATAAGGATAAGGCTAAAGAGAGGGAGGGTGGGAAGAGGAGGGATTGGATACCTGGTTTTGGTGTTAAGCGAGATCGGGAGAGGGAGAGGGATGTTAAGGATAAGGATAGGGATAAGGAGAGGGAGAGGGAGAGGGAGGGGAAAGAGCGGGGGATGGGGATGGGGATTAGTATTGGGCCTGGGTTACAGGATGTGAGGGGGCAGGTTGCGAGGGAGAGTGTGAGGGAGCGTGAACGCGAGAAGGTAAAAGAGAAGGTAAAAGAAAATGAAAATGAAGAGAAGGGGAAGGTAACACCGAGTGAAGCAGGCGCGGAGGCGAAGATTGTATTTGCGAGGCGGCCTGAGGCGGACGTTAGTTCGGATGATGGGGGGGATGCGGGTGTTGGGGAGGAGGAGGGAGCGGTGGATGAGGGTGATGAGGGCGAAGGTGAGAGTGGAAGAGGTTGGGGAATCAGAGATAAGGGTATGGGGAGGGATAAAGGGAAGAGGAAGGCAAAAGCGAAAGCGAAAGCAAAAGTGAAAGCTGGAGAAGGGGGTGGAGGTGTTGATGTTGATGTTGAAGCTGATGTTGACGGCGATGGCGATGGCGATTCAGATTTGGACGCAGGAGATGCGGGCGACTCGCCGTCCTTGCATACCCGTACCCATACCCATGCGCGTTATAAATCTAGCTCTCATGCTCATGCGCATGTACACTCACACACCAAGCTAGCCAGTTCTAGTGCCACTCCCACTCCCAGCGGCTCGGGAGTTAGAATCGGATCCGTGGTAGGAGGAGCAGGAGACGGTGGCGACTCAGAGTCCGAAGCGTGGTCCTCGCCCGTCTTTGCGCATTCGGACAACACGACAGATCGAGGATCCGACGCGGAGTCGGACATTGGGCGAGGGGGTTCTCGAGCGCATGGACACGGACACGGGCATGGAGGCGAGACGTATAGGTATGGGTATAGGTATGGGTATCAGGGTCCTGGGTATGGCTTCGGGTATGTTGCCGGCATGGGGGAAGGTGCGGGCGCGGGGACAGAGTCGCTGGGTGCGGAGAAGGATCGGCTGGAAAAGGAGAGGATGAATTTGGAGAGGAGGCAGAAGGAGAGGGCGAGGAGGAGGGAGGAGGAGGTCAGGAAGGAGGAGGAGAAGACTGAGTGGATTATTTTGGACGTGGGGAGTGATCTTGGTGAGTTTCGATCTTTGTGAGTGTGAATGGATTGCTGATTTTGTTGATGTTTTAGCGTATAGAAGTTTGCTGCGTGTTCTGCATCGACATTTGACGCCGGCAGCTTCATCAGACTTTATACCATCCCCACCCGTGTTTTCGATCGTTACACCGACGTCGGTCACGCCTACCCAAACTCAGACGCCGTTCCCGAGCCCTACGTCCCCCCGTGCGGGTGCAGCATCGCAGAACTTCCATTGGTTCCCATCGTCTGACGAGGATACTCCAATGGACTCGACTTCCACCTTCGCCACGTCTTCCCGCCGCGACTCCCATCCGTCGCCCACATCAGTGTCGTCCGAGGCCTCAGGCCAAGAGTTCCCGCAGCACCCAGCGGTCCTTGCTTCCCTGTCCCGCTCCGGAAAGAAGACAACCCAGCCTTTCGATGTGCTTCCGTACCCGGAGTGGCGCCTTGAAGTGACAGAAAGGGCTCAGCGTGCGGGGATGGGCAACGTCGGGCGTGCGATGAAGTGGGTACGATGGGGGAGCAAGGCGCAGCTTGAGCTAGATGTTGAGGAGTTGTTGAGGCGGTATAGTGCGAGTGACGATGCGAGTGATAAGGCGAGTAGGGAGAGCATACGGAAGAAGAAGAAGGAGGCGACGAGTTTGAAGAATAGGAGGAAGAGCACGACGTCTACGTTGACGGGGGGTAAAAGTAGCGGTCGGAGTGGATTAAAGGATTGGGATAGGGAGGGCGAAGGGGAGACGTCGGTGTATGACTCGGATGTGAGCGAGGATACTGCGCGGAAGATGCTCGAGATGAGTGATAGTGAGGAGGAGAGCGAGGCGGAGTGGCATGGGTGGATGGCGGATTTGCATAGGCAGAGACAGATAAGGAAGCAGCAGATGAGGGAGGAAGCGCAGAAGGGGGTCGTGCAGGCTGCGAAGGCTGTTGCAACTCTTGAGTTGTCGGATGGAGGGTATAGAGAACCTGCTGATGGAACTGAGATTCGGAACAGGAGAGTAATGCTGGAGCCGCAAGGAGTAATTAGTGTGAGGCCTACAGACGGACCTGGTCTGCAAGAAGGGCCTGGTCTAACTTTTTCTCGTACGTGTATCCTCCTCACTTGATTATGCACGCAAGCCCTAATAGGATGTCCTGCAGAATCTACATCGGCTACTCTATATTCCCCGTCTTCTTCAGATTCCTTGCGTCGTGCAACGTTCTCACTGATCAATCGCTCGTCTTCACCCGCAGGGACATTTCACAATCCACAAACCAGCCGTGGTTCTTCTTTATCGCCGTCACCGCTTGGTGTCCGTCAACACATCTTACCAGTTGGCTCCACCCTCTCCCACTCCACATCCATGTACGCTTCCATACGATCCGACGCTCACGCAGCAGAACAGAATTTACGTCGACCTAGCATGCCAATCCTGACGTCTGAACAGATGTTCCCACTTCTTCCAGGCCCTGTCATCCCAACACGGTCTTCAGTCATTCGTTCTCCTGTTGGCTCGAAATTTGTTTTCCCATCTATGCCGCACTCGCCTCCTTATTCACCGAGCTTCTCCTCCTCGTTCCCTGCCGAAGAAGCGCCTTCAAATGCTGCTTCATCTTCTCGATCGCCATCGGAGCCTTCGTCTGCGTCTGCGTTATCTCGTCGAGCAAGTTCTGCGGGGCTCACAAACCCTGGAGGGTCTCTAAGTCGATCGGCGAGCGTGCTTACTCGCGGAAGCCTCCTTCGAAGAGACGCAGGAAAAGAAGCAGAGCGTTTTCGTGAGAAAGAAAGACGTAAGGAGGAAAAGGCGAAGGAAAAGGAAGATAGAGCGAAAGAAAAAGAGCGTGCGAAGGAGTTTGAAAGGGAGGCGAAAGAGGTGCGGAAATCACACCGTCCGAAGCTGTCTCTTGCCACGACGAGCACGCATCAGCTGGTGCCGCAGCCTACCATTGGTGTAGTGCGGACTACCCCCAAGGTTGAAACGGACAGCTCTCTCATGCGCCGAGTCAAGTCAGGTTCTAATCTCAACGAGGAGATTACGATAGATGAATCTACGATCCCCGATTCCACCAAAGATGCCAGCAATCTTCAGAAGAAGAAGAAGCGGGGCGTTTTTGTTAATCGTATCGTGAAAAAGTTGGACTCTGCGATGGATTTCGTGGATGGACGGCAGTGATACTTTCTCTTTTTCTCTCAGTGCTTTGATTATCCTTTCAAGATATAGACACTAATAATGGCTCAACCGTGTTTACGATTAAGCGCGCTTCGACATGCTTCTCACAGGTCTTTATTTCAATGCGGTATTAGACATATCCGAGAAATGATGGCATAAGGCGGACATCGTGGATCTGAAAGAGAGTGTGGCAGGGATATAGAAATGCACTCAAGTAACTGACGCTACGATGCCAAGGGGGGGGGGGGGTGCACCGTGCTGAACGAAGCGTAGGGTCTGGGATTAAGGAGGGGAGTTGTGACCTGCCAGGTGGGTGACCCGGTAAGCCATGCGGAGTGCGAAGACTGGTATTATTAGGGATGGCACGTTAACGTCAGATAGTACTGGAGTAAGAAGTGGGGGCTAGTATGAACTCCGATGGCATCAAACTGTAATCAAGTGGCTATGGCATGACTGGCAGACTGGCAAAGGTCTCAGGTCGGAGTAGCTTAGGAGTGTCTGTAAACCATACCATGTACATACTGTGGGGTCTGACATAAGGCAAGGCTTCAGCAGACCTTGAATAAAAATGGAAAACATCAACACTCAAGTACTTTTGGTGAGGAGACTAAATGTATGATGGGAATAGACTTGATAGCACTTAAGTTGAAGTTGAATAAATCAGAGAGGAGAGTTTTACAGTGTACCCTGCACACATGCAATTGCAGTACACACAAGGGAGTTCAAGGTGGGAGGAGACCATAGCTCCTTTGGTGTGGCCCATTCCCACGGGCTATGTTTGTGAAGGTAGGCAAATTTGTCTTACATTAACAGGTTGCAAGTAGACATAGTAAATAAGGAAATGTAGCATCAGAAAAATCCAAATTTGATGGTGGACTCTGAGAGTGGCTGCTGGACCTTTGTTAGACTACAACTTCACTAGACTGCCAGTCCATATATTTCCTTATTTATCCTCTTTCCTTTTCTGTATTCTCTCCTTGTGCCCCAGTGCAATCCAAGTGTTAGGTTCCCCATGTCTTCTTCCCAATCCACTGTGCTGCAGGAGTACATGGTGTCCCTAGATTGGCAACTGTTGCATTGCCACAGCATAGCTTGGTGGGACTACATCTCCTGGAACTGTTCCCATGGGCCTGGTGTGTTGAGGCTATAAGTGCCAGGACTACTACACAACTTAGGTATTGACCCATACAGCTATTCATGTGACACTAGATTATTTTCAGCTGCTGGCATTTTGTATTCTTCATCTGCTGAATACAAAACACCAGGTATGTGTAATCACACTATTCTTAATTAATTCATCTGCTAAATACAAAATGCTAGTCTGATTGCTCAGGCTTGAATCTCTTTGAACATAAGTTTATTCTCCCTGTGCATCATCAGTTGCAACAGGTTACGGGCCCTGGCCCACAGACTTACATTCAAGATCAGATAATCATTGCTCCATTCTATGTAGAAGCATCACCTGTGCTCATCCTAGACTTCTCCACTCCCATGACCTTAATGTTAATCAACCCTGGCCTGTCTGCCTTGCATGGATGAAGCTACCTCTTGATTGCTGATGTCAAAGCTTGGCATAATTAAATATGCAGAGTGGGAAAAGGCAATGCATGGATGACTCATGTCTGTTGGTGGATTGTGAATTGTCTCTGAACAAGAAACAGAACCCAAGGACTGAAAAGATGCAATATTGGCCCAGGCAACAGTCCTATCAGCTCTGCAGCAACAGAGCCACAGGGGAAATCTACCAATGGCTTGACAAGGGGAACAAGACCCATGTTGATGATATTTGCAATGATTCAGCAGCAATGTGGCACAAACTAAAACAGATCCATTCTAAGTCTGTGCCAAATGTGCATTTCGACTCCTTCAGCAAATCTTTTCAACATTTGTCTGTAAGAAAATCTCGACAGCCTTATCATTTGATTGCTTCGTCATATCAAAAGTTCAAACTTCGTCTGAACCGCCGAGCCGCCGAAGACTGGTTTAGAAAGTCGAACGCGGATTTGAAGCTGATTTGGAGTCGGCTTTAGCTCAACTCCAGGTCCAAATCCACCCCCAAATCCACCTCGAATCCGCTCCCTTGACGAAGGTATCTATCATAACGTAATACATTCTGCCCGAATTGATTGGCGCCCATATCTTATGATTAATCATTAATCAAAGAGGAGGATTTTTTCAATACTCGGAACTTACAGATTTCTGAAGCACAAGTCCTTGTGTGTGACAAAGCGTGACTCTCCACTGTCTCAACCGCAACCGGCTGGTTCACTCTTTGTGGACGACTCCTGCATATACTGTTTCCTTACCATGGCAGAAAATGCTGTACTATATATGTTGTACAATGACTTATATCGCCCTGTTCTATCTATTTCCTTTGGTGTGTCAACGCTTCTCCACCCACCCGCTCAAGTGGCTTCGCTTTATTGCCTACACAATATATGGTCAAGAAGGCCATATTTCGACGTCAGCTGGAGGAGATGAGGTGCAAGACTACCATGCTCCTTTTCAAAGCGCGGACTACTATTATATTGCTGATGGCGAGTAAGAGCTTAATTAACTTTACAAGATTCCCTGTTTACCATCGATTCTAGGCGAGCCCTTGTGGCTTGATCCTCGTGGAATGGACGACCGAACATCCAACTCTGGATCATCTCTTTCCAACACGTCAACTCTTTCCAACGCGCGCTCAGGTTTCACGCAAAGGGTAGTGGCCCGTGACGGACATTGCGTCGTGTCAGGTACTCTTACAAGATATTGCGATGCTTGTCATATCATTCCTTACAGCAAAGGCAGCAAGGTATGTCCAATTGTCTCCCGTATCATAAAGGAATCTTCACTTTGAACAAGTACATGGAAAGACTCCGCCACCACCGTCATCCAGATGTTCAACCCCCAATTGATGACATCAACGATGTTCGGAACGGCATGTTACTTAACAGTCTTGTGCACTTGTGCATCGTCAGTTTGGATACTCTGGACTAGCTTTCTTGAGGGTTTGTCATGCCAGCAGCCACTAGTCATCTTTTGACGTTTTCCCAGACACCCAATTTTGCTATGGATACTAGTGATGTCGGATTACCAGTCAACAATGCCAACTCCACACCTGCAAAGAGTCGAATCACTCTCCAATATTTTTTGGATGACTATGAGGCCCACGTCGGGTCCTTACACGTTCATCACAACTCAGATGCTCGGTTTCCGCCTTCTCATGACTCTCCTCCCAGTGTGCTTTTCGATTATACGTATGGCTGCGCCGTTCTTCAGAAGTGGCGATTGTCAGAATCCAAAGACTATATCTGGCAAGCGACGAAAGATATTTTCTATGACGATTTTAACAGTGACAATGAGGACGAAGACGACATCAATAACAATGCTGATGATGGCGGTGATAGAAGTCGTAGTATCCCGGTTATTCGTCGTAAGGGTAGTGGTGGTGTATCGGCTGTTCATGTGGAGGAAACACAACGGGCCACTGGGGAAAGCCATATCAGAGAGAACATTGATGTACGAGACCTGGTGTTTGCCTCCTGGATGTACAACGCAAAGAAAGCCAGGCGTCAAGCCCGTCTTCAAAGAACCATGAAGACGGACTCTCCAAGAGGCACTGACCCAGATCTCAGTCAAAAGATTGAGTGTTGGCTTAAATCTACAGAGTAGCTTTGGCATTTTGTAGGTTCTTTAGATAATATTTTAAATGTCAAGTGAAATCGCGTTTAGCAACATCGTGAAAGGACTGTTGGTTGTGCGAATGGTGTCGGTTCACTCTGATCTAGCCTCGAGGTTAAAAGGTAGCCCAAACACCGTTTGTAACAAATCCTGGAGTCTGATAGACGTATAGAGACGTATCTGGTCAATTATAAAAACTCGCAAGGCAGCAGAGGTGGGGTGGTCGGCATAAGAGAAGTTGAAAAACATGATATTCACCAAATTTTGATATATTGCACCCTTTGTATCACATCGATATCTTTTTCGACCCAATTAACATTGTTGATCATAGTACGACACCGTCCTTGCACATCAGTAGCCACATAATCACAGCAACAAAAACCTTCATATTTTGATTCAACAGTGATGAGCGCACTGATGGTATGGGCCTTGCTGGGATTCGAACCCAGGCCACTTGCAACTTGAATCCCAAAGCAAGTATCGTACCTCTAGACTACAAGGCCACATTTGAGTCATTGCAGTAAGTGTGTCATTGCTTGGAAGGGCAGAAAGGTTGAGGTGAACGATCACGCGATGAACAATCAACGTTAATCAACGTTCAACGGTGAATCAATGTCGTCATCTGTAAAAACCAAGAGTCCTATGTCCATTTGGCAAAGCTGAAGGTAAATCATTTGGTTTGATGAAAACAAACGCACGGAGTACCAGTATGATATACTTGAGTATCACAGAGAGACAACGGGACATCTCTACCACGCGAAATTCCAATATCTGATTAGTCACGTGTACACGCGTTTTTGTTCATTATGTAATTTTATCTCCAAAACTCGTAGCCGGGGTCGTGCAATTGCATTTGACATTAAAAATTGAGCCAGACCATTATAAAGAGAATTTGAGCGCCACGTAAGACTTATTGCAGTGCGCCTCCAAATCCACATTTCGAGGCTAAAATGTATATTGTTGATCGCAAACTGCAGAGTACGTGGGAACACCTCCTCTTGTATTCAAACTCCGCCTGTTGACCGGCACCCACCATCAGGTCGGACAGCGACCGACGCGCCTTCGTTCTCTCCTGAACGCTTCGAGTTGTGGTGTAGTGCAGAAAGGTTGAATTACCTCTTATGCTGCTTAACAACGCGACGAATAAACGCAAGGCCTCTGACGACGAAGCAAACGCGGAGACAAACGAAGCCATGAGCACGGGCAGTATGACTGCGACGAGCAATCCGTTGGTAAATGCCTCTAAAAAGGCTAAACGTGAGGTGAGTCTCGATCCCTGCTTCCTTGGGATAATAAGATATACTATTCGCTTATCAGTCAAAAACTGGCGCGTTGAAGAGGAAACGTATGTTTCAATCACTTCTAATACTTATAGTTATACGCCGACTGACCCCACAACCCAGTTGCAAATGCTGAAGAAGCTCCTGGCGGCCTATTTATCGTCCGCACACAAATTCCTCCCTCCTCATCCTTGCCCGCACCTGCACCGATCACAAAACCCCCCACAAAGAAGTTCAAGTCTTCTCAACCTTCACAATCCCAACCATCTACTTTCAAACCCTCCTCCTTATCTCTCCTACGTTCACAATCTGCTACAGGAACACGGTTCAACACCCCCGACGCTGATCCCGCATTGGACGCGGCCGTACGAGCCATGGATAGTGAAGCGGCTAACTTACGTCGGCTTTCACGAGCTCCACAAACACCCGACGCCTCTGGTCCGAGTTCGGGTTCGGGGTCAAATCCACAATATCGGTTTCCTACTCAAACTGTGTCCAAGCCCACGAGCAACGTGCATGGGAAGCATCGAGAAGCGGAAACGATCATCGACATGTCCGCACCTCTTCATGCAGAGGAGGATGAGACGCCGCAGATTCAGAGAAATAAGCGCTTGCGCGCCGGGGCGATGGCTGCTTTTTCCTCTGGAGGCTCAGATACCCCTACGGATACAGGTATGGTAGTGGATCCTGTTACGCCCCCGCGGAGGCCCGGTCAGAGTGCGCCGGGGTCGAGTCGACGCAAGAGTTCAGTAGGTGGAAGGGGGAAAAGAATAAGCAGTTCGTTTGAGGCTACTGGCGTGATCAGTGAGCCCTGGCTTTTTTTCGTGTTTTTGATTCTCATACCATTCGTTACAGCACAACCACACAACTCCGTCGCGGACACGTCGTTTTATAAACACATTGACTCAGACCTCCCAGACTCTGATCGAGTCAGACAACTCCTCATCTGGTGTTCTGCCCGTGTGGCCGCTTCTCCCCCTTCCTCTTCCCCTTCATCCTCTTCATCCTCGCCTACAGACCCACCCCTACCAAAGCTTTCAGCAGAAGCCGAAGCGGTACTCAAAGCAACGCAAGAAGACATCCTGCGCAAGCTCGCTCAACGCCGTGTGAATCTCAGTCTTTTCAGTGGGGATTCTGATGTTAATCTGAATGTAAATTTGGCGGAGAATAAGCAGAATGTGACAAATCGGACGTGGGAGGGGGTGTATCTTGGGCACATCAAGAGGTGAAGCTAGACTATCATCAACTCACTCGACCTTCAGTCTGTTCTGATTTCACATATCCCTGTACCACAACAGTGCGGAAAAAGAAGAAGAAGCCTGGAAAAAAGTCTCCTCTGCTTACGATGCCTACGCTCGTCGTGTCCGATCCAATATCGAAAAACGACGAGTCGATCTAGGCCTTCCTATCCCCAGCACCAGCCCATCAACAGGCACAGAACCAAGCACAGCTACACCCTCCGCCAAAGCGCAAGGAAAGCAACGCGCGCCGAGTCTTGAACCGCGCGAACAGGATCTGCCGCCAACTTTTCAGACTGGGTTTAGGCTTGCGAGGAAAGTGCTCGCGAGATCACGCGCACGGCGGAAAGCACTTGGCCCCGACCATGATCAAGACCAGTCCCCTGGGGCGGGACCTAGTATGCAGAAGGGCGTAGATCCGGATTCTCGACCCTTGCCTACGTTTTCGCAAGGCTACAATATCGATGTGGAGATGGAGGAGGAGATAGAGGCTACCTCGACGAAGCAGAAGCAGGCAGAAGCAGAAGCAGAGATGGAAGCGGACAAGGTTCTTAATCAGCGGATGAAAGATGTGGAGTTTAAGTTGGATCATTTGTATGTTATGGCCAGCCAGGCACGACAGACGACAGAGGTTGCGCAGATGGCGCTCGATGCGCGGTTCGAAGTGCTTGCGCGGGCTTTAGATGCGCGACATCCATCTTTACCCATGTTCTCGTCCTCATCGACTACCGGCGAAACACCAGCTAACGTTCTCGAGCGGTATATGAGCACCGGTGCGGGTGGAGGAATGGAAAGAAGAGGAGTCAACAAAGACCGAGAAGAAGCAGACGAGGCACTAGCTTTACTTCGTGCGCTAGCGAGGGTAGATGCAGCACGGCCGCCGGCACAGGTGGGTGATGCGGTGAGACGAGCAGTGAGAGAGGTACAGAGGGTGGGAGATCCGAGTGAGAGGAGGATCACGGAGGTGCCGATGGGAACCGGTGGGGTTGGGTTGACGCCTAGGAAGATGCCGGGGACACCGAGGAGGGGGACGACGCCTGGGAGGTAGTTTAGAAGTAGCAGAGAGCAAGAGGCAAGGGAGGGTAGGAGGGGGGAAGGTATCTTTATTCTGTGTATGCATATGGATCTTTGGTGGTTGTATGAGTATCGCTGATGTTTCGTGATCGATCTACAATTTGCTGCATGTTTAGATATCGATATAGGGACACGTTTGTTCGGTATCAGATTACTTTTTACAGGCATTTTGATTGGATGACGCCTCTCTAACTTCGCTCCACAACACTTTGGGCGATGCCTGTACAGGAAGCAGTCACAAACTGCAGCTATTTTTGTTGACCCATCCATACGAGCTCTTCTTCTTGTGCATCTCAAGGTAGGCCTCATTCCACTTCCTTGAATCAGCCCAATACTCATTGTGCCATTTCAATTTGATCGATCATAAGGACGCGTCCTCTCACCACTCTAAATTGATTCGCTTTCCATTCGGATCTTGAAATCAAGATAACAGTTGTATGAAATTCAATAGACAATCTAGATACAAGTGACCTTGAGTCCCGAGATCGAGCACGTTGAGATTTTCATCGTCGGACTCGAAGACGCTGCACAGTTAACTGTAGTTAGAGCAATTGTTTTCTTTTCGAAAATGTACCAACCTGAGAAAGACGGTTCTCTAACTCGGACTATGGCCTGGCTGGGCCACTTCGGAATCGTTGATATTCTTGAAGGATGCCACTGTCTCATGGACTCCACGGATCGAAAAAGGACCATATATAAGGAAGATGGTTATTGATGGGTATGCTAGCTGAAAGCCTGACATCAGCGGGCAGTGATGCTCTCAAACAAAAATCACTCACAGAGATAAAGTAGTATGTGTCGGTAATTACAGTGAAAACATTACTTCCTATTATGTCACCAGGAACGGCACGCGCAACCACAATGGCTGTTACCTGCGATGGTTTAGCTGATGGCTTGGATCTAATGCAACAGGAAAATTGCACACTTGTAGCAGCATGTATATGAGCCCAGAATCCACAAGAAGCCACAAAATTCGCCACGAAGTGAAGAGAGATCGGAGGCTACTTGGAAGTGCACTCAGATATGTCCTGTACTCATTCAGCAGTCAATCAATAACCGAAGAAAGGAAGTCGCAGTGAGAGAATAGGTACTTACCATAAAGTCCACGCGACATAAGATGTGGAAATGGTATTTATTGCCAGTGAGAGACCCGTGCTAGTATAATTCAAGATATAGTAAGGTCCATGTGAGGCTTTCCATATGTCAGATGATTCAACTGTATTCAAAACAGAAATTAAAATAAGGCTAGAAATTGCAATGACTGAAAGTTGCTGTGTCTATAAAGTGTATTTAAAGAGATGACAACGACATACCAAAAGCACACATACACAATGCGACCGAAAGATATGTCGTCCATCGTTGTTCGCCTAGGATAATCCATGCTCGCCATATGATGAATCCATCATTTACAACTGGCTATGCAAGGAGTGTCCCACTGTTCAGCATCATATTTTATCATTTTAGGTCTGACTCACAAGAAGGACTATAATCCAACTCTGTGCAACCCCTAATATATCCAATTTGGAATTTACAGAGTCGAGTTGTTTCAAAGGAGGTGTGGTTGTAATGCCGGCCAAGAGATCAATCGCAATAATGCTTTGCCACACCTCCAACATGCATAGAGAAGCCGTCCCAACCAAACCGATTGAAACTATGCTCAATGTGATCCGATGTTTTGTGGGCATCCTGTTCGCATATATATTCACTGAGTTGAAGGATTCTGATCATGTCAATAATCATATACCCATTCAGATATTGAATGATAATGATAAACATCGGGATCATAATGCCTGTAAAAGGGCTGACTGATCAAGAATAGTAGATTGTTTCACGACTACGCACCAGACCACAGAGAGGCAGTAGCAGCATTGGCTATTCCCTCGAAAACAAGATTTATGCCTAAAGATTGAATGACTAGTCGTTCCTCAGGACTCATATCAATTGGTAACAGCGAAGATGCACAATAGGAGAAATCTGGTATGTTACAAGGCTGAGAGAGACAAGAAACAATGGTGGAAGAAAGTAGAAGTTCGATTTCCGTTGGGCAAGGTGCTGGGTGTTGAACCTGTTTGATCAGCTTGTTATAAACACTGGAAGCTGCGTCAGCTGTCTTTCCGACTGGCATAAGAAGTGCATCATGAAACGTCGACTGAGGCGAAATCATAGATCATTCATGATGGTTGGATCGTAGTCCCTAGTGATAGGCCTTATTCGCTTTCTTCCTCGCAACTTACCTCGGTATCATAGCCCCGTGATGCGGAGGCGGTTGTTCCGAGTCACTAGTGGTCAAGATGTCCTCTCGCTGATCTCGCGACTCGAATCAATTCGGTCGACTATTCACTTCGTCGACCTTTGTTAAAGACCTATCTTAGCACCACTAGCTTCTGTTCTCTGATTCAACTGGCTATCACAGCTCTGTATCCTTTCCTAGCACTTCGATCGATGTATCATGGGCTTTTCACAGGCATATTTCTTGACGGTCCGGTGGCATGCAGACACCGATGGGGAAACGTGGTCCTTACAGAATGAAGCAACTGCAGAAACATGGGGTTACACGAATAATCATTCCCAGGTTCCAAATTTCACGATTATTGAAGCATTAGTCGGTGGTACCCTCGGTGCTTTTATCAATTCTGGCATTCCTCTACCTTGGATTTATTCCCGTATGTGCAGAATAGAATTCCATCGTTGTTCATTACTAACACATCAGTCATGCAGGACGTAGAAAACATTGGGTATCGGATCATTGCCACCGTGGCCGCGATCCCTTGCACATGTAAGGCTCTCTATTCTTACGACAGCGTTCTTCTTAACAAGATACAGCTACTGATGTCGCTCTTCCCCACTATCAAATTTTGACTGTGTTCTACAAGCCCTGTGCTGGTAGACAGACTTGTATAATGTACTTTATTGTCTGCATGACCGATTTCAAACTTTCATGATGTGTTTATGTATCATATCAAAAACATGATTGTTAGAGATATTAAAGCAAGGTAGGGGGAATATCTCAGTTGTTGAAGACTGTCGAGAGCACAGTGAGAATGGACCGTTCGCAAACTTCGATCGACTTACATACCTGACAACAGCTTCTAAACCTCATAAGTGACACGGCAAAGGATTCTGTCGGGAAGTTTCTGACATCATAGTTGTAAATGGCCCGAATACTAGAAAACAAGACGTTAACGATTATGTCAAACAGGACGATGGGAGATATGCAACCTGTTGGGGCCCAATAGGGCTAGAAAAGTATTTGAGTTGCAAAAGCTCGTATGTGAGTCGTCAACTCCGGTCTCGCAACGAGGAGGACAACGTGGAGCATGGAATGCTTCACAAGACAAGTATCATAGATCCAAAGAGTGTCAGGACCAAGTTGCAGGCCAGTGACTGATGACCCAAAAGGATCGTAGATGATGGGGTGCGTATGTAGTAGTTTGAAAAAGCGAGAAAGAGTAGAAGAAAAAAGGTGTAGAAAAGACGGATGGAGGGCAAAAAGGTTCACACAATCACGCAAATCACGCAAATTATCTTGAAGGCCTAGCGCAACTTCGATGAGGAGGCAAGTTCATTAACATAGACGAGTCGACATACCTTGATCTTGGAGATTGAATTACGTACAACTTCAGGGACGTCTGTGTTGATTCTCGAAGATCAGTCAAAGTAGTGGACAACGCAAATGTCCTTACCTTGAGGCACACAATATAGTTTGAGATACCAATGTGTCTTTCTTCGACGAGAGGCTCCAAACCAAGAAGTGACCAGGCAGCATTAGCGAACTAATCGTTCGAGCATCGCCGTACACCTGCAAGTAGGAGACAATGATCGGCTGGACAAAATTAAAATCGACATTGACATTGGTCTGGAGACACTCACAAACTAAACATGTACTTAGGTGGCGCATTCTAGAAGACCCGCCCGTGGTCAAGGACATGCTTCCACCTCAGGAAGCGAAGGCGAAAAGATGGCTGAAACGTAATCGTGAACGTGTGAATGAGGCTGGACGTCGAGCATGAGATGGCTGTAGCGGAGGAGACACTAGGAGACTCGACCGTGATCGGGGTGGTCGAAAAGAACTGTTGGTCAATTGGATGAGAAGGAGGCTAAACTTTATACATCCCAATCGGTTTGTGGACGTTCATCAAGTCCGATTCCTTTAGACCTTTTGACAAAAAGAAACAAAACTAGGTCGTCATGGGACCTGTATGGAATGCAGAGAACAGGGCATACTTAGCTGACCGAGAAAACACTGATATTGTCGCGTGACGCTTCAGTAACCATCATATATACATTTCGCGGATCCAAAAGGCAAGAAAGTCCACAAACGATTTTCTATTCCTGGTGCGTGTTTGTGGATCCAGAAACAAAAAGATTTACAGGTCTTGATTTGAAATGTCAATTGCCACAAATGGTGAGCGACGAACTGTGGGGCGCATATGTATAGATATCATGCGATGCATCCTTCCTATCAAGTACCTGCCTAGCTTGAGGACACATTCAACTTTCAGTAAGAACGTTGAGAGTAGGAGGGTCCGGTAAAATGAAATGTCTACTTACTGCCATCGTCTTGGCAGGTAATGACTACGATGGACTGCTTGACGAATCGAATGATTTTGTATTTTGAACCGAAGAAGACAAGATCGAGATAAGATCGTCATGTATATGATTGGCTATCATAATGTCGGATCCTTATTTTCTCTGACTTCATGCCACCTCAAGAAAGGACACTTAGCCTTCTTCTCGCCCTTGACATGCTCAACACTTGATTTCTGTCACGTCATTTCATTCCAAATTCGTTGGTCTTGGCTTAACTCATGATCAATGCATGGTCCCTTCTTCGAGGCAGTACTCTTCACTCTTCTTTCACGCCGTTTCAAGAATGAATGAACAGTTTGAATTCAATACTCATAGGACCCTCCCTGCATAATACAATAAAACGAATTGCCATCTTGAAGTACCCTCCTCTTTGGTCCTCCTCTTTGGTTACGAATCCCTCGTTTGTCACGAGGAGCCGCCCTGGTTTCGTTGGAGGGCTTTCTACAGAGACAGCTGGAGATGGTGATTCATCATTGTTTGAAATCGAAGATGGTTGATCCTGGTGGTATGGATCAGGAGATAGATGACTATGCAGGGAGTGAGGAGAATTCCGGTGTTAAGGCTGACTTGTCGCAGAACGTCGACGCCGCCGAACGAACATTTTGAGGGGTCGCCACTGACGCCTCACGTTTTACTATTGGAAGACTTTGGTTATGATGAGGGGGATGTAGAAGGCGGAGCGGAGGATGTACAGGAAGATGAGAATTTTGCTCATCAGAGTTCGTCGCCGCCGAACCTGCCAATTATATTGCTAGGATTACAGGATTACCGGGGCTCAACGATGAGAACTGTGTAGAGGACGTGGAGGATTTGCATTCTCCTTGCTAAGTCAGGGAGCCAAGTGACGATCCAGCATTCATTCGAGACACCGGTTGAGGAATGATTCGTTTCCCAAGACTCTCTCACTGACGAGTAGAGCGGAACAGACACAGCAGTGCACCCGCACCACTCATCAAATATCTCGTGCTGTCAATAGAAACTATCTCGAGTCCCGTCTCGCTCACTTTATACCTCAGTCAGCATTACACTATCAGTACTCATCTTCACGCTCATTTCCTCTTTCATCGTCTTCACCCATTTGAGTTCGACTTGAGAGTTTGCTTCTTGACGCAAAACTCCCGGATGCGAAAGGGCCCTCTATTTCACTGATACCGAATGGTCAAGATCTTGCGCATCTGAGCGTTGTCGTTATGCTCTCGAGTGTGTTTGTTTGGCATGTACTTTGGGTAAAGGATCCTTGGGGTGATTTGATTAAGAAGACAGTGTGAAGCGACTGGGGGAGACATTTGACGATGCCTTGCAATGCCCCGGAAAGCGGAGCAGAAATCAAGGAAGTGGTGTTTGTAGCTTCTTCGTCACTATGGTCACTCTTTTTTTTTCTCTGACTTAGAACACCATCGTCATCTTCAGTGTCTTTCCTTCGCAAGGACGCCTCGCTCATTGAGGCGCCTGAGCCTATCTATCACCATACTTGGAATTAGATGCCACGGGGAGTACACGCGGTTAAAACAGTGTGGCACAGGATACCTTCTACTCATACTTAATGTGCATGCTTGCAGTGATGTTGCTATAACAATTCCTTCCCTGTTTCATTTGCTGCAGCTCCCCGCAATGGCAGTTCTACTCCTCGATTTACTACAAGAACTCATTTCTCGTGTCCTCTGCTTTCTAGATCTGCCTGAACTTGCCATTCTACAACGAACGCACTCCGGCTTTCGTCAATTGATACAAACTTCCCAAGGTTTTCAGTACCGCTTCGCCGCATCCCTGGCCGGCGTCAAAAGCAATGAGCACAGTACTCATACAGCATCGGAACGTCTCGCTCCATTGATGAGTAGAGAGGCAGGCTGGCGATACATGAACGTTGACTTCCGGAAGTCGATCCCGAACGTGAAGTCTCCAGGAATTTCCAAGCTAGTAGACGGGATATTTTTCATGTATAATCTGAGCAAGAGGTCGATCCACTACTGCAGGCTGCCGTCGGGGCCCAGCGATAACGTTTTTTTGGGAAACAATCAATGTCGACAAAGCGCTGATGGACATTGGAGTGTCAGTTCTTGAGCATAATCTTATCGCAATCGCAACGTAGTGGGGCCTCTGCCCTTTTTTTCTTTAGATCCTCGATTCTTTTGGGCTGTAGCTCAACCCATCCGAGGAGACAAACACAGAACATTATTGAAATTGCTCTGCTGGAATTTTCGACCGGAAAACCACATCCTCTAGCCAAGGACTATATCTTGCTCATCGGCAAAACATGGAGGACATATCTCTCTAGTATTATTGAACTTAAAATCGTAGGAGAACATCTAGTCCTTGTTGATCACGTTACGAGTCAAGATACCCTTCGTGTATACGAGTGGAAGACCGGTACACTTAGAATGGTAGACTTTGTATATCCTTCAACAACATCCTTCCTAACTTCGAGTACCTTTTAGAACATCGAGCGTCCCATTTTGAGCTACCATGACTTCATCTTCCTATCTCCAACACTCATACTTCTCCCGAATTGTTATCAAAACACACTCGATATCTGGGTGCTCCCGAACGGCATAACGCCTGCACCTATTGAACCCTTCCTGTCCCTTTTCCTCCCTTGCCTCTACGGTGGTTCAGAGATCATCAGATTTTGCTGTCACCGCGAGCCCAACCCCATGCCCAGTGGCACACCGCACTCGGAAGCACCGTTTCATCCCGATCCTGAAGATGCTATGGTCGTCCTGAACGCACAAATATCAACGAGTCCAAACAGAACGAGTGCATACTCGCTTTTCGTTTACCGCAAGGCTCTGCTCAGAGTAGTATATACCAATGACCAACCTGAAGACGACAATGGTGCGTTTCACTACGTTGTGGTAGAGTCGAAGGGTGTGAAGACGGGAACAGGACGAGTCAGGATCTACGCGAGTACTGGAAACATATCGTTGGCGGAAGGGTGAAATGCGAGTACGGATGAAATTGAAGGATGGGGGATATGTACGGTTGAAGGGAACGGACTGTGGATTGAGAAGAGCCGACTCAAAAATGGCGTGGTGGCAAGGACAGAAGTCGAGGTGAAAGACGGGAGGAAGTGACAACAAAATGACGTCGGGAGGGGCAACAAATCGGTTGGACCATGAGAGCAATCTGGAATAAGGTTTGGGACTTTGGCGGATTATGAGACCGACTGTTGGTCTGCTTTAAAATCGGGGAGGGATCGGCTATCGCCACATTGTATAGCATCAGATATAAAAGGACTACGGTACAAAGAATAAAATGGCTTTTTCCCTCAAAAAGAACGATTCGTTTCTGGCAAACCTAAAAATATTCTAGACGCCATCCTCTGCTTGTGTTGACGTCAGTTCTCGCGGCTCTGATTATTCGGTAGTTCCGTCTCTCGCTGCTTGGATTGTCTACGTGCTTGGATCGTCTTCTTTGGAAACGCTAAGGCAACTCAACTACAAGGCTTATCTAGTAGTCTGGTGTTCTTGATAATCAAATAGGATAACTCTTGACAGATATCCTTCTTTGATCCCATCATCGTTACAAAATCGACGAGCTTCCATCCACCCTCTAGTAAACCCTCTGACGGCTATCATTGAAACGAAAACTCGCTTCTACTAATAGCGAATACCACTGGCCAATCTACTCTCTATTACTGTGTCACTCTTTGACGCTAAGGAGACTCTTCGACCGCTCACTTCCTCTTTCTGAGGAGGAACAAACTCCTTCCACAACGTAGTCAGCAGATTCATTATTGCTCATCTATAAGGAAAACGAGCTGTGGCTTGGAATATTTGGGGACCTCGTGTTACCCGCGTGCTCTGCGCACCTCTGCGTTCAACCGTTTCTACTATAGGACATCGGGTCATCATTGGGCATAACCAGCCGGATAAATCTTCAAAATGTCGGCTTCTAGATTTTAACCCATCCACTCTAGAGAGAGTGGCACGAGGTAGAAATGCCCGTTGAAATGAATTCAAGTCTCATAGGTCAGAGTTCGATACTACCGAGACTAATATCCCTGGATTACGGTATCCTGTATGGAGCCAACTGCCTTATGTGATGGTTGTCCCCTTGAAAGACTCGCGGATTAATCCCTTCAAGGGAATACTTCTATACGAAGAAGGGTTTCTCGTACTTGCGGTGCGTTTGTACCTCGATTGATTTTATCCGGAGTTAATCCGTGGCGCAGGACAGAAATGGTGTCGAGGAAAGAATAGAGATTTTACATGTTGGGGTCTCCGCTCATTCCCAGGAGGTTATATTGTCCTCAAGCGATACACAACTCTTTTCACACAAATTGTGAATTCACACTTATGCTTCCACCATGTCCGAAATGAGCTGGTGCCCCAACTCAATAATGCAGAGGAAAAAGACCTAAGTAACCTCGAAGTATATACCCCGCCAATCTATCATTCTATTCTTCCACAAAAGACCGAAAGAATAATAGGATGAGAAACCTCGCTTAAAACCCATCCAATCTCCCTGGAAGCCACCATCCTCATTTTACAAATGAACATCATGACATATAGTCTCTATGGACATCCTTTTCTTTCGTTCTATCACCGTGTATTGCTTCTGGTTAGCTGGTAGAGACACCTTACTTTTCCTCTCAGTGACTGAGTGATAGGCTCCCCTGTTCAACTGCAGATCCGCTTGTATTATTGAAGTCGTGATTTGATGCGTAGAATAGGATGATTCTATGGAATATAAAACTCTTTACAAGTGAGGGAATAACGATGTCTGGTTATATCAACTCGTTCTTTTCGCCAGCGAAGAAGTCTTCCCAGAAAACAACCATGGTGCACTCCTCCTATATCCAATCTACCCTTTTACAAGGTGCCCCAAGGTTTTTCTTTTCTGTCAATCCTTTCCAGATGACGACCTTGAACGGGTTACAGTAGTAGTAACACTCACTCGAAGGCCGTTTCGAAGAAGGGGAGTTCATTTTGAAATATTAAAATAAGTTCCGTGGATGAATATCCAACCACCTATGCATCCAACAGATAGTCAGTCTGAAAATATATGAGAAACTGAACACAGCTACGAACGGCCTCCCTGTACGGCTCCATAAAGTATTCAATAGTCCCAATCAATGCCTTAAACTCTGCGGCTTGCTCTTCCAAACTCGGCAAAGGTACGTCGGCTGACCGCAATTGAACTGATTTCAAGTGGCACTTCTCTCCCTCTTCCAATAGCCTATGGACAATATGAGTCCTGTGGTTTAGCAAGTAAATGGTATGACATTTGGTGCACCTTTCATATTCTTCAGATTCCTCCTTGGTAAGGCACCTACGATACTTGTTGGTTGATTTAAAAGAACCACCTAGAGCCCGGAGCTGAGCACAAGATGTTATCATCTCGTTATACGCCTTGCGTGTCCTATATTTGGTGGAGGTATTCTTCCACGTCTCAATGTAGTTGCCTATAGCCACCACTGCCAATAATACCAAACCAGAGATTTCTACGACTGGCATGAGAGATAGGTACCGTACACGGTGTAGGATCAGAGGATTACAATGCGGTTCAGGAAGTTCCAATCTCGCATCATGTTCTGGCCTTTATATGAGTTTTGAACAAGACATACTGAATAGCACCGTGGCCCGGCTTACCAAGATCTCGGGTTTTGAATTCATTTGCTTAGTAATTATTTAATCACCTTGCCGAATGGCCACACTAGTCTTTTCAGTCTTATGTCTTTCATCTTTGAAGCTTTTCTGGGATTCCAAATTTCACTCCTTACATCATAACGTTTGTCCTTCGCGCCAAGAAGTGGATCAGTTGCCACCGTGTTGCACCTTACCATTCAGCGCGCACAGTCCGAAAAATGCAAAGCTCAATGTGCCAGTGTCTTATCCTACTTGTACCAGTGGATTGCAAGGCTATCACTATTACAATCATAAGTCACTTCAGGTGCGCTTTACTTTTCGGAAACAAAAAATCTCCTAGTCACTGACCCACCAGTAAATCTAGAGGTTGGGTCACTATCGTTCCCTTACAGTTTCTAGCGACCTCTTCCACCTCTGCTCGCCAGAGTAAGTTGTACTGAGACTTACTGTTGCAACATGGTTTCGCTCTGTATGGAACGAGAGAGTTTCGGAAAGTCCATCAAAAGCGCCACTCGAAATGTCCATTTCAACGGTGAGCGTGTCCGCCATCCTAAGAGTCAATCAGCAAGTCCATGATCCCTATTGGAGTTTTGGGTTAAGCATTGAATAACTCTGTGGCGAAAACAATTACGTCGTCGATTTCTGGTTCGCTGACATTTTGGTATGCTGGCATGCCGAGACATTCAGCGACGGTTACGAGTTTGTAGCCAGCATCTTGGAAGATTTTAATCGCGTGTGGGAGCACGACATGACTGTTGGTGTAGAAAGCATAAGTGCGAGGTATGATTGAGGTTCAGAGACGTACGCGGTTTCCTCTAATCATGTACATCAGTACTAACTTGAATTTGAGATTGATTAGAACAGACCATAGACTTCATGGTTCAGTGCAAGGATAGTGTCAGGATGCTCTTGCACAAGCCTGTTATACGTGCGCATACTGTCTTGGGCAGATTTTCCGATCGAGTCGCCCGAGCTAGATATATGGTCACCAAGGGTCAGAAATCTTTGAAGAAAGTCAAGAACATACTCGAAATCCCAATTGACCAGTGTCTGTCCTCGCATCTGTGCGACCTCTCGAACCATGTCGTTATATTCACCATAAGCTGTTGGCATATATGATTCCCCAATAAGAATTGTACTCATAAGAACATACGTGGACGCGCGAAGGCAGGATAGGTCCCGGCGATCCTTATCAATGCCTCTGTGCAACGATTGTTACGATCGCGTTGTCTCCACCATGTTGAACTCACGTTCAACACGCCAAAACTCGTTATGGACTATACAGAGGGAAAAGTTGAGTCTACTGCTAAAGTGAGGATGATGGAACATACGTTGGTCCCAGGTTAGTTTAGGCAAATGGGCATGACTCCACGTATGCGATGCAACCTGATGACCCTTGTCGTACGCATACTTGACCCGCTTCCTTGCATCTTCATTGTAGATGCAATCCCCTATGTAATTCCGTCATTCAGCTCGTGTCTTGAATCTAGAACTTGGTCGCCCACAGTTATTGCCGTCTGCGACCATGAGCCAGCTTCAATAAATAGACTAGACAAGCGAAGTAGCGCAATAGTATAACTTACTAAAGAAGAATGTACCCTTGGCATCAGCAGCAATAAGAGTTTTACTGATATTGTATCTGCAGAGTGTTAGGCCATGCCACCTCAACTTTTGAAAATGTGAACGGTACTCACAGGTACTTCCACGGTCCATCATCCTAATGAAATTTGGTGTCTTGAAAGTAAAGTACAAATTGCTGTTGAGAAGTTATCTACTCACAAAGGTAAGAGCAACAGTGTTTGGAACTATGCAACTCGAAACGACTTGTGCAAGACCGTGGTTGCGAAGAACTGCTGTGGCTGTAGCGGAACTGGCCAGAAAGATCGCAAGCATTGACGACGCGAACATTTTGCAAGGAGAGACGAGGGTTGGCGGATGTGTAAAGGGTGACGAGAAGAGAAAATGCAAAACCTTCCGTAGAGCGTGCTTATAGGCTACTGAAGAAAAGAAACTTTTCTCGATGGGATTCAAGTCTTCGTAGTATTATTCGGTTTGGAATCATTCATGCAAAGATGCCTCAATGATGGCGCCCGAGCCATTTTTCATGGGAAATGTGTCAGCTTGAACGAGAATCGTTGAAGTCAAAAAGAATTTTCCAAATTAGCATTCATAGTCTGGGAAGGACTAGACTGGAAGAATAGTTTATGACGTTCTGTGCCTGTCATGAACTTTTGCCGTATCAATCGCAGGTTCTTCGATTTTCAGAAGGGGTTCCCAGAATCATTGTAGTGCTGCAGAGTTCTGACTATTTTCCAGGAGAAAGACAAGACTTGAGGAGGAGGACGAGGAGGACGGGGAGGAGGATTATACCGGCGCAGTCCCAGCTTGAATCTAACTGGGTTGTAAGCTGCCAGTGTTGTAAGGTTACAGCATGCTGAAAGTTGTTCCGAGGACGTCTGATTGGCCAGGCCGAGCTGTGCCCGTAAATAAGTACGTATGTTCCAACAGATGGGCGACCGACTCGGGATACTGTGACGTTGCTTCTAAACTTCAGTGTGTGCGCACATTATCGATTTGACAGTGAAGCGACAATGCTGAATAGCTCCGAGTCCACTTATTCAAGCACATTGCTAGCAGCTGAAGTGCCTCTTCGCAGAATACTGACAAAAGCTTGTTGAACTACTTCGGATACATGTATCTCTGGCATAAAAAGGCATTGAACACAATGCGGAATCTCTTGATCCAGTAAGAGCGGAGCATGACAGGTCCATCTTTTCCCTTAATAAAGATGGAATTGGAATACTAGGTTCCGCGTCGGCAGTGATATATGCCCCCAAAAAGATAGATAAAAGCATGCGCTTCAAGTTGGTAAGATCAGTGCTCTTCGCTGATATCCTTTTGTCGCCTTTTAGAAGTCCGCGGCAATTCGCGAAAGAACAGTGATGGTAACCGTACTATGTATGTACAGTACGTACAATGCATAAATCATGTGCTGAGCATGGCAGAGCAGTATTGTTCGAATGTCAAACTTTTCTTCTGAGCTTCTCCTTGCGACCCCTATCGTACATACTTACAGTGGTGACACACAACACAGAGGTTGTCCAGCTTCGAATTTCCGTTCCGATCATTTTCGGCATCCAGTGCACATGATATGATGTGATGATGATGATTCAAACAGATGTACGCGACGCACCTTCCTGATTTGTACATCGATGTTATGGTTGACCAGGTTTAACGAGAAACGATTCATTGCCTAGCAGTACGCACTGGTCATGATTTGTAATTCTCATTTGGAACGTCCCTCGCTCAATATATTGACGTTGAATAAATCAGTTACCTGTTCACCAACCTAGATAGTAGACGATGGGGATCATCCTGCGATATGGGACAGAAATTACAATACTGCATCAATCTGACGCCTATGCTCTGTATTATATCAATCGAATACTGTGCCATACCTTGAGCGGATACAATATATGTAGTTGCAGATACCAATTAGTATTTCGACTGGCTGAGTGGGGTCATAATTTAGAGAGATATAGTAAAATTACATACATATGATCTTTCAGGCTCCTAGCATTACTAAATGCTCGGATTACAGATTCCCCGTGGGCACACACGCACGGTAACAGCGACACCCCAAGTCTTCAACCATCTCTGCACACCAATATACACAGCCACTGTGCGACATTGCTTCAATCAACGAACAAATACATCCTTACGACATGTATTGTTTTGGATACTTTTTCAGCGGTGTTGTTTTTTCTGTGCATCGAGGTGGCAGTCCGTGCTGAACTTTCCCAACGTCACCATGTTCGCCGTGTTACCCGGCTTGATGTCTCCGTACATCGTATACGTCAGGCAAGCACAGCACCTCATAAAATTACATAGACACCCGACTTGGTCGCCTGAAATTTTGAGATTGAACATATGCGCAGAGTTGCTCACCCTGTCTTTTGAACCGCAGAAAACCCTGAAACCCTGAAACCCTGTCGTACCTGACAATGTCACGGCTGATTGCCTGTAGTTACCTGTTGCCTCTAAATTTCGGTAGCGAAAAAAGAAAATGACGGGGGTTATGAAGCGTACAGGTAATGACGGCTTTCAGGACATATTTAGATCTGTCGTTGCGGCAAACGCAAATTCTTCCCTGTCCTGACCGTGTGGGACTGTCAGTGCGGTGATATTGGGGAGCCGTATTGACCAATGCACCGTTTCACGAGGACGATGTCAAACACTGTATGTACATACTGACGCATGGGACCACACCAGAGTATCTTGGCCTGGGGGACTTTGAGAATTACTTATGTGTACGTCGTCCTTGTGACGTCTTTCTACGGAAAAAGCACAACATGAGGCATTCGAAGGACCTTGAATCCGCGGGCGTACTATATAGTGTATTGTGAGCGTGCCGCGCTGCGTGATCCTTGTCACAGCAGCTTCCAATATACAAATCTAGACAGTTGACGAGCGTCTAAGTTTGAGAATATCACTCACAGGCACGATCATTATGAAATTGACAGGATGTTCAGATGCTGAAATAAGGCGTCATATTTACTGGTTGTGAAGTAGAATCCTTGGGGAAAATCATAGCATGAACTGCTGAAATCAGAAGACAGAAAGCGTTGATAACTCCTATAGCCAGAGTCAACTCGAAGTAGGCCTTCTGGCGCACGCTGTCGCCACGGTGTCCGAGTCGACATCGGAATCAGGTGGGTCGGAAGGACCGTCACTGGATGTAAGCTCATGCGGCAGGGCAGAGGTGAACCGTGCCGAGTAATCTTAATGTCTTGCACAATGTGAATGCTTGCATACACCAACAAGAAATTGTTTTGATAGCTTCAGTTGGTTCTAGTGTGTGGTGGCTATTTAGGCAAAGGAGTCAAAGTGACATGGTGTACATATGGCAAAGGCTGCACAGGGTGTCAGATCCCCTTGAACCTGATTTGAGTTAGCGCGGGGGGTTAGAAGTCAAGTACCCCATAGTTTTTTTGACAAGGTTTTTAATCGCCACTAGGCAACCACATGTGGGGAAGAGCATGATTCAAACACGTTACATACACGTTTATTTCCGTTCCTATCGCGGTCTTCAATGGTCGTGTTGGGAGAAGAGACAAAGGAGAAAGCATAGGATGGATATAGCATGCAGGGCCAGTCCGAGTGGATCGTCATCTGACTTAGGTAACGGGCCATGCGGGAGTGGCACCGTGCATCGTGACCGGCAAAAGTGGGCCCCGTGATTGTGAATGCGGGACCAGAGCGGGCGGCCCGGCATATTCTCTTCAACGAGATCGATTATTTTCCCAACGCTCTTTTTGTCAACTCCTCTCTTGTCGACCACTGTCGCGCGGTCGTCATCGACCTTTACGACGAGCGCAAGCGCTTGTCAGCTTGCTATAAGCGCTATAAGGACTTTTCTCCAGTCCGGACGGCTCCAGTCGCCGTAACCCCACCTTTCTGGTTTCGTTTCCGGCTGCATTGCTGTCTCTTACTGTGAACAAGGCGCATGGCGCCCTCCTATGAATTCCCTGCGCCTGTGCTCTCGGTTGACGTAGACGTCGTTCGCAAATTGAAGGGCGGCGAGGCGCTTACGGGTCTTTGGACATGTGGGTCGTCTTCGTGATTCGCGGTTCAACGCTAGCTGAGCGCTTATGCTTGTCATTTTACTCTAGTGTTCACGAAGTGTAAGGCGAGTATCGAAGATGGCCACAGACTCGAGAATATCTCCTGGAGGCTGTGGGCAGCGACGACCCCCAGACTCGGCCGTATTTCCGTATCGGAACACGACAGGAATGGTATTCTATTGGTCGATACGAAAAACGCTCTCCGTAACGAACCGGGGGATAACCCTGAAATGGAACATATTCCGAGTACCCACGTCCCATTGCCCCCATATTCAATACCCAGTGAGTCACTCAGTCTGTTCTTGGCTTATGACTTCCTTGGCGTGTGTTGGCATATGTAAAAGTGCTCATTGGACGTCCACCTAATATCTGCTTCTAAATACCCTGCCTCCCGTCCCGGATCCTACATTAGCCTTTCACATCACTTTTCGTAACTTGTGCTAATTCTTGCTTATTTGTCATAGCATCTTCGGCGTATTCGCATCCCAAATCGCCCACGGTAGTTGACTCAATTTCAACCCGTTGTAACAACAGTTTTGGACAAATCATCATCGATATGCTTCCCAACCCACTGCCACCCATTACACTGCAAAGTTGCAAAGAGTCAGCACGGAATGACTCCTCGCAATTAACCTTGTCATATTTCGCATTAAATCAATCTACCGCACCTGCACTGGCGGCCGACACACACTCTCTCCCAATACACTGCTCTCTACCCACTCCTACAGCATCTGAACGACATCTGATGCCCCCATCCACCATCCCAGCACAAAACTTACCTGGATCTGTCCCTGTCCCTCATGTCCAAGTCCAAGTCGATCCTGCGCCCCCAAGCACACCACTCTTAACTCTTCCTCAGCTGGTCATTGTACATCCCACTCCCGGACCTACTCCACACCCCACGCCGCCAGCCTCGCCAATATTAGGTTTGGGTACCACTTCGGATCATTCCCAACCGATTGAAGTAGCTTCTGTGGTGGCAGCGGCCGCATTTCCATCACCGAAGTTTACGTTGCATGCGGATGGTAGCACAACTTCGTCGTCATCAGATTCATCATCTACTTCCGGACTAACCAACACGTTTTCTCTGTCGGCCACGACGACTTCGACAAATTCAAGGGTGACGGTCGCTGCTGTTGCTCAACAGACCAAGCCCGCTACCGACGCTGCTATCAGTCTAGCCAGTGGCAGTGATTTGTCACCGGCTAACATCGCTGCGCCACCGCCACCTTCAGCTTCTCCTACACCCTACCAGCCGCCGACACCTGCGCCAGCGGTGAGGAAGGTTCGTAGCAGTCCCACCGCGCGCCCTTCTCCCGCCCAGGCTCTGGACCCCGAGCCCTCACGTGCTCGACCAAGGGCACCAGGGAGCCTACGTCAGACCAGCAGCACGAGTAGCACAGGAGGCAGCTCTAAGGGCAAAGACGAGCGGAGCAAAAGCAAAAGTAGGAGTCGAAGTCGTGGCCGCGGTGCCGATGGTGCCGCCCGTGCGGGGCTCACGATGACCTTGGCTGGCGGGAAAAGGGGTTTATCCACGACGGGTGGTGCGCAACGTGGGCGTGCTGTGGGTCTCCGGAAAAGTGCGTCCGGGAAGGGGGCGGCAGCCAGGGCGATTGCGAGGGAAAGGGAGAAGGAAAAGAGGCCGACGTTCAATATTGGGTCGCATTCGGATGATGTTGGATCGAAGAGTGCGGGTAGTGGATCGAGTGTTTCGAATGCGGTGAATGGGACACAGAAGGTGGAGGAAGCAAAGAAGGAAAAGCAGAGTACGTTGGTGCCCCCGCAAAGACAGCAGTCGTCGTCGAGGATGCCGCCGCCGTTAAGACATCCGCTGCCGGATCCTGCGACAGTCCTGCCTTCGAAGCGGCAGCAATCTAAGATTGTTCTTGCTACCAGTGATTCAGATGACTACGAGACGGAGACAGATATTACGGAGAGCGATTCAGAGCATGGTGGGGATGAGGCGCAGAGGGTGGTGGAAGAGGAGGGTGACACTGCAGATTGGTCGAGCGAGGATATGAGCACGGACAACGTCGAGTTCGTACGTACACAACCGGCATTGAATCAGGGTAAAAAGGGACACATCCAACCGCAGCATAGGAGTAACAGCACCGCCCACATCACTACACCACATCATAACAACGCCACTCACAATCGACAACGGTCTGCTTATCTTTCACGTGCCCAACAATCTCGCAGAAACCATGCTGCCAATGCGCAGTACGTTGTCGAACAAGCTGCTCTTGAGGCTGAACGATTACGAGATATGTTCGCGAAGAAACCTGTACCGAGCTCCGAGGATCTTGCGAAGCAGCGGACGCAGAGTGTTGGGCTGTTGACACAGCTTATGCACCCAAATCCAGAAATATTTCCCCCGACCCATCCGTATCGCCGCGGTCATAGTTCAGGAGATGTCAAGGGTACTCGGGGGCTAGGTGGGCTGGCGATGACGAGTACAAGTAAGAATGTGAATGGAAATGAGACCAGAGAGAGGGCTGTGATGGGGCAGGGACAGGCTAGCACTAGGAAGCAGAATGTGCAGCCGCCGCAGAGGAGGGCGAGCGCGGGCCCGGCGCCAGGGATAAAGTTGAGCAAGAGTGTAGTGGCGAATCCTGTTGCTTCGCAGGTGCAGGTCGGGAGTGTGTCGAATGTGTCGTGCGAGCCGAGTCAGGAGAAAACGGTAGTGGAGGGCAGTGGTAAGAGCAGGAGTGTGAGCAAGAGCAGGGGTGGGGCGAATGGGGTGTATCGGCCCAAGGGGCGGCCGGTGGACCAGGAGATGGAAGATTCGGAGAGTGAGGGGGAGAGTGGAGATGCTACGAATGGAATTTTGGTCTCGAAGAGTGTTGCGCAGGAGAAGTTGAAGGCCCTTGCAGCGCGAAAGGGGATTGTTGCTAATGATCGGAAAGAGCAGGAAGAAGACGCGGTACCGAGCTGGGCGAAAGGGCGCCGCACAACATCACTGGGTGAACATGATACCAGTAGCGATGCGTCCATATCACGGCCACAGCAGTCCCCGGCGCCGACGCCTACACCTATACCCCTCGGTCACCCTTATAACCTTCCACTAGCTGCTCCTCCCTCGACACCACGTACGACACGTCGTCTCATGTTGCAGACTGAGATGTCCGAAAGCTTACGGCGCAACCTGCTTTGGGAACGACAAGTGAGCAAGGTGAATCGAATCAGAAGGTCATCGAGTGGAGGTGGGTCGGGGAAGACTGTCCTTGGTGGCGGACATCTGAGGCCGCTGACGGCGCTACCTAGTATGGTGCAGCTCACAGCGAAGCAGCCCGGTTCTGGGAGCGGTAGCGGAAGTAATACATCCCCTCGAGGAAGCGAGAGGGAACGGTCAGGTAGTGGCGGAGCCATGGAAGAGGCGCAGGAAAGAGATGAAAGAAAGGAGAGGGCCCTGGCAAGGAATCGGAGTTGGGCAAACGAATTCCACTATACCGGCTGGTAGCTGATGATTTGGTGCGCTGTGCAGATTGACACACAGTCTGCGCATCTTTTTTTTGTTTATTTTGGGCTCATTTGTATTTTAACTCTCACTTGTTTTTTCTACACGCTTTCCATCCATTTTTACTGTCGCTACCTCTCCCTAATACTCCTCTGCTCGTGGAGCCTCTTTCTTGACCGACGACGCGAGGCAACTCCACTTACCACATTCTATATCTAGCATTTCGTTTTTCCATGCTCTCTTAGTTTACATCACATCCATCATCATATCATTTTACCACCTTAACCATGTATACGTATATCAAGTTCGCTCACAATTATCCCCCGATACTTTAGCCCTAATTATACTTCCTTAATCGAACTGTAAACCCTCAATCACTTAACAAACCCGCTTTGGGGACAGATTTTCACTTGCGCGTGAACGCTGGCCAATGCCCATTTTGATATCTTTGAGAGCTTCACACACGACGATCCTTGGGCGCTCAATCGAGTGATCAACGATTCCATTGTTCTCAAGGGCTTGTAGTATCGTAGGTCTGACTGCGGTTCATATACATGTCAAATTTCTTCCGTATTTTCTCCATACTGCGGATTTAGATTCCTTCGCTTACCTTATCGAAGCTGGCTCCCGCCTGAACGCAGGCGAGAAGGCTTGTTTGTCTTCATTTACGAACTCGTAAGCGTGTGATTCTGTCAACATCGAACACTTGAAACTTGAAGGGCGCTTTGTTCATTGCTTGCCAATACAAAAAGCACTAGGTAGCTGACAGCACTTTCGCTTCCGCAGCGCCACGTCGTTTAACAGCAATTATTGGCTGTGAGTCAGAAGAATCCCAACGGCTAGACAGCGTTCATGCCGAAACGCGCGTACAGGCAGTATATTTTCCCAGGATGATGGATCAGGAACGTCCGTTAATTTCTATTTATTTGATAAGACAAGTTTCACTGAGGTTATCATTTCCCCCCAATCTTTCATTTTCTATCATGTCCTCAAATGAGGAAGACTACAATGATAATGACAATCATCAGACGTTAAAGAAGAGAAAGATCCAACGTGCATGCGACATATGCCGCCGGAAGAAAAGTATGTGTATCAATATGACGCTTTACATACCATCAACCGACTTTCTTATCTTTGTAATAGTTCGATGTATGGCTGAAGTTCGTTGATTGAGTGTCTGATGCTCAATAAAGCATCTTCGTGTAGGTGACGGTGGTCAGATGCCCGGAAATAGATGTTCGAACTGCACCGCGTGCAACTTTGAATGCACTTACGTTGAAGCAGCCAAGGTTGGTGTTGGTGCGTTTAAAGGGGCTTAAGGTTAATCGGACGTCTTGCAGAAACGCGGTCCTCCTAAAGGGTACGACAGTTCTCAATCCTCCAGTCCGTTGGTTGCTCAATTGCAGTAGATATGTCGAGCGGCTGGAAGGGCGTATAGAGAAGTTGGAAAAGGTGTTGACCAAAGTGAGTCATGACCTTGCCGTGAAGGCTGAATTTTAAATCTACCCTTGAAGCTACATCCCAATTCGGACATTTTGAAAGAAATAGATTCTGTCGTTGATACCGATGCTTGGCTCGTTGAATACTTTCCCCGACCAGCAGAGAAGTCCCATTCCGTACCCTTGATTGTCCCTCCGCGCCACCCTTGTGACATTGCTACTTCTGTCATTAGAAAAGTCTCACAGCCCGTGGACTTTCAAGTAGACGACGACCTCCAGCATATCATTCTAGCGGATAATTTAGGACGACTTCAAATAGGTGATGTCGAGAAAAACAGATTCTTCGGGAAATCGAGCGGGGCGATGCTTGTCCACGCTGCAATGGAGCTCAAAAATGAAGCTACAGGTGGTCAGGATGATCTACGGCGGCCTATTTTAGCCTCCAAGCGCGATCGGTTTTGGATAATGGCGCCGGTAAGCTCCTATGTCCAGAAAAACATCCGGGCAGTTATTTACTTCGAATCTTCAGTGGGAACGTTCCACAGAAGAAGTTCCCAAGGCCTCCTTTATCTTCCCTGAGCCAGATCTTATAAATCACCTGATCGACCTCTACTTTTCAAAAGTGAATATCTTTTGGCCTCTCCTTCATCGGCCGACATTTGAGAAGGCAGTCGTCGATGAATATCACCTCCGCGACGATGGTTTTGCATCGGTGCTCCTGCTTGTCTGCGCTGTCGCCTCTCG
The DNA here is from genome assembly GCA_020091625.1 of Termitomyces sp. 'cryptogamus'. NCBI lineage: Eukaryota > Fungi > Basidiomycota > Agaricomycetes > Agaricales > Lyophyllaceae > Termitomyces > Termitomyces sp. 'cryptogamus'. The sequence continues at coordinate 417,423 of JAGYZC010000005.1, forward strand.
TTTTTCGGATGACCCTCGAACTCTATTAGACGGTGTTGAAGACTTGAGTTCCGCTGGCTGGAGGTGGTATCAGCAAGTTCAAACAGTGAGGAGATCCGTTCTGGCTCCGCCGTCGCTCTGTGATCTACAGTATTACTGTGCAAGTGCATTTGCCTGTACTGTAGCTGAACAATTCCGTTAACGATTTTTGCTGTTCAGCTCTCAGTCATATTCCTGCAAGGCGCTTGTGCACCACAACAGTGCTGGACTTTGGTTGGAATAGGCATCCGCATGGCTCAGGATGTCGGTGCACATCGGAAAAAATACAATAAAGAGCTGACGGTGGAAGAAGAGCTTTGGAAACGTGGATTCTGGTCAGATATTCTTTCTTTATTTCAGTGGTGGTATATAATATTTCTCCTACGTAGGGTGATGGTGTCGATAGATCGCATGGTCAGCTCTGCACTAGGTCGGCCATGTGCCATTCAAGACGAGGAGTAATATGCTTATTTTTCTTTTGACTCTTCAAATTCGCTCATCATTGTCCTAGCTTTGACCTCGACTTCCCAATTGAATGTGATGACGAATATTGGGAGCATCCTGATCCCGCAAAACGATTCAAACAACCTCCAAATAAACCGTCATACGTCACAGGCTTTGTTACTCTACTTAAACTCAACAAGGTCCTCACAATTATTCTGCGTACCATAGTAAGCTTGCAGCGTATGCCCTCTCACTTGTTGAGAACTTATTAAATCCCTTCAGTACTCCATCAATAGATCGAAGGTCATGCTCGGATTTGTGGGCAAACAATGGGAACAACATATTGTCGCAGAACTTGATTCAGCGCTCAACAAATGGGTAGACTCAATACCCGATCACCGTACGTCTCCTTTATGTCTTCAGTACATATTACTTCATACACATATGAAGTTCGATGGGACCCAAACAGGGAAAACACTATGTTTTTCCAACAATCCGCTTCTATCTACTGTACCTATTACTACATTCAAATCCTCATCCACCGCTCCTTCATTCCCTCACCTCGTAAACCGTCTCCTTTATCTTTTCCTTCACTTGCTATTTGCACCAATGCTGCACGATCATGCAGTCATATTATTGATGGGTATCGACGCCGCGGTTTGATCGTCGTCCCTCATATCCAGGTATGTAACACGCCATCCTCAGTATGGGTGTTCTCTTGATGGGTATCTCAGATCGCTATATTTACTGCCGGCGTTGTGCTTCTGCTCAGTCTTTGGAATAGTAAACGCTTCGGGGTATCAACGGACTCAAGTAAAGAAATGGAAGATGTTCACAAATGTATGCAAGCCCTCCGGTTGTCTGAGACGCGGTAAGGCTTCTCTCTTATCCGTTCACCTGTCCTTCTCATCCCGATACAGATGGTCATCAGCAGGACGCCTGTGGTAAGTTCCCATTTTCAGGACTAGTTCTTCTACGTGGACTGAGATTTGAAATCGTAGGGACATCATGTATGAGTTAGCCTTCGTGGGTGACTTGCAGCTACCGAATCCAAGTCCGCCAGTCAACCACAAGCGTGACAGAGGTTCTGACAGCCCTGTAGGATCCGCTGCCGCATCGACCTCTCCACCTCCGCTAACAGAAGGTCCTCGGGCGATTGCTGGTACGCGTCGTGTAGCGGCTAAAACACAGTTACCGCTGCAGTCAAAGCCTGAGCCTTCATATTCCCTCCCAGTTTATAGCAATGAGTTAGGAAATATGCCAATTAATGGTCAAGGGCACATCCTATCGCAAATGCTGCAGCAGCAGCTTCCTCCGTATTGGGATGCGAACTCCGTGTCAGAAGTCATCAGCTCATCAATGACTCCTTCCTATCCATACCCACTACCATCTGCTCCGATTTCGCTTGATATGGACCTTTTCAATCAGATGGACTTCAATTACGACCCGTCGTTGGCTCAACCAGCATCAAGTTCGTTGCAAGTGCCTTGCGATAATCGCGTCGTCGATGGTGGAAATCTTGCGATGGGCATGCAACAGCCAACGGAAGTGATGCCAGCGCAGGCTCCGTTCGGTGGAGTAGGACAAGGGCTGAATACACGAGAAGTGATTGATAACGATGCGGTAGTCATGTGGTCAAATCCACCTTCCGGCTTTGAGTGCGCCCACTTCGCTGTTTTGCGGATCTGTGCTAATTCTCAATGATTAGCTTGGACGATTGGGGTATCTACCTCTCGAACGTCAGTGAGCTCACTCATGGGACGAACCACCTACAGCCGGATAGTTCTGGTAGTTGAATTTTGTTTTCCCACTCGAGTTTTCGTGCTGTCCTGTCAGTCTCACCTCATCATCCATAATTATCCCCTCCTCTCATGACCTATGGTAAAGATACCCCTAATTCAAAATGTAATGCTAGCTCTAATTGTGCTTTCCTATCGTCTGTCATCCCCATTATACATCAGCATACCGTGTCGCGTAACTTTCACCTGTTCAATCTATCCCATGAACTGGCTTTGACATTGTATCACGAGGAAGTGCTGAGAACGCGATGGGGTTGCTCGATGTCCGGATTCACGTAATTTTCAATGCCGACCGATTTCGAAGGCCGACAACAATGTACGAAACGATTAGTCTCCGACCTCTTGAACGATTGTGGTTGGCATTTTGATTCCTTTGTGTCTAGATAAGTATAGTACAACTGGGCTTCGATTCCTCAATCTGATATTTGATTATCACTCTGTTTATCTCATGTTATTTTAGCACCAGGGCCGTTTCAAGGCCCATCTATTCTGAAGGTCTTGGCCTTGATGGACTGGATATCAATCCCCTCACACACAGTGGATGTGCCTTGGCACTTGGGGCAAAGGGAGGTTATGTGCCGAGTCTCGATGAATACGGCTCCTGGACCAATCCGGGTTTCGATGGTATTGAGCATTCCTTACTCGATTTGACTATGCCCATCTTTGAGAATTCTTACATACAGACCATACTTCGGAAGTTACAAACGGCTAGGCTCTCCAGACATCCCCGCGCAATCCTGAAAACCTCGGCCCTTGATCATAGTTATTGATGGCATGTAGCTCCGAGTCAAGGTACGTTTTTGAGAAACAAATTTGGTTTAGCCGAGTTCAAATCTGTGATGAAAACATAATTTCGATGTCATGCTGCCGGGAAGTTAAACAGACACCTTGACAGGAGAGGTGATTCTTTACTTGTGCTTGAACTGAAGACAACAGAACCTGTGACTTTGAGCGACTTAAGTAGTCTCTCTATAATCGGCTCTTCCTTTGCGGCATCTCTTTTGTGCCGGAACCGCGCTTGGCTATTTTAACACTCGCGTTCCATGCTGTTGTTTGTCATGCTTGTTATGTGGTAGGTACGTCGGATTTATGGAATCATTTTGAGATTTCCGACGCTTTACAGAACGATAAAAAAAGGGGCACGTTTTTCTCCCCTATCCTTACAGAGATATTAAGGCAGCGCATGTTACTCCTCTCGATCGGCTCATTTCATCTTCCTATCATCATGTTGGCTAAAGTGTCTGTCTTTGCAACTGTCTGTCTGGCCCTTTCGGCTGCAGCGACTCCGTACAAAAGACAAGCGCCATTAGCTCAGGTCATTACTAGGTGCACAGTACCCAATACTGCAGCACTAACGTTTGTACGTCCTTCGATCTCGTTGCTGGCAAAGTTTCCTTCATGGTGATTAGGATGATGGGCCTTGGGTGTATCTGTTAGTTGATATAGGAAGCTGATGCAAATTTGAATACCCTCAACTCAATCGCGTTTAGCTACGATATCAGTAAGGCGCTAGTGGCAGCTAACGCAACGGGAACGTTTTTCTTCAGTACGTCACATTTTATGAACATGGACTGCATTCTAGATTGATCTCTCTAAAATCTAGATGGCGATAATTGTGAGCCTTCAACACCTTCCTCATATCTTCGCTAGCCTCACGATGCAATGCCTTTGAAGACGAATGCATCTACAACGCCGATGAAATTAAGCGTGTGCGATACGCTTTCGACAAGGGTCATCAAGTCGCTTCACATACATGGGCCCACAAGGATCTGACTACTCTCACTTGGGACCAGAGTGAGTGCGAGCCTTCACTTTTACACATGCGGCTAACAGAATTTTGAAGTCCATGATGAGATGTGGAGGGTTGAACGTAAGAAAACATTCTTAAATCGAGCGTAGTATCGCTGATCTTGTACAGTGGCACTGTCGAGGATCATTGGCGTCGTCCCCGCTTTCATGCGTCCTCGTGAGTCCTGAACGTTCACGAGTGTCTTTTACTCCATCATATTGCAAAACAGCCTATGGTAATTACAATGATCTCGTCCGTCAGGCATCAGAGATTCGTGGCCAGAAATTGGTTATCTGGGATTTCGAGTAAGTGCTTGACAAGAGCGCACCCAGCCTCAACTAATTCCTTGACTTCCAAATAGCTCCGGAGACTCTGTTGGCGCCACTCCTGATGAAAGTAAGGATAACTACGATGAGTTGATCGATGAGCACCCCCAGACTATCTTGGCTTTGAACCACGAAACCATAGGTAAGCCCATTGGGTTTTGAGTTGAATGACTGATCGAGAACAAACTTGAAATCTATTTAGAAACTACTGCGTGAGTCTTTCCGAGTCTCATTCCCGGAATAAACATAACGAACGTTATTCTTTTCATAGCCATCAAGTCCTTCCTTACGCTATCCAGCAGTTGCAAGACGCCGGATACCGCCTTGTCTCTTTGGCTGAATGTGTTGGCCTTCCAGCTTACCAGAGTGTTGGCCCGCGTGGTACCCCTGATGTAAGTGATTGGCCTAGTTTCGACTCAGTCCTCTTCCATATTGAATCATTGCAGGCCTCTTGGACTTGCTAAACGTGATGGATTATCACTGCCTGTCGCTACTCGCTCTCGCACGAACGTATCTCACGACAAATAATGACACTTTCTACGTATGGCGCTCCAATTTTTCCTAGTTCTAATGGTAATCGGACTTTATCACCCTTGGTTTATCTCTCATCCAAAATTGGATTGCACCATTTCGATTCTCCTGTCTATTTTTACTACATCAGTGTCACCTAAAGACTATTGATCATACTTATTTGTGTCGAAATGACTTCATACCGGCGGAACTTAAGAGTTATAACGAAATCATAACGAAATCGAACTGTACGTGAGTCCCAATCCTTCCTCGGTCAGAGCGGACAATTTCTGATGCCAAACTTATTCTGGATGCCATGTATCACGATACAACGTCCTCTTCTAGTCGCTAACGCTGACTGACGTTGAGAATGAGGAAACTAGTAGGCCACCGGTAGTAATATAAGGAAAATCAAACTAAACGACAATCAACAATTAGTAAACGCTTTTTGACAGAGAAAATAGAACTAGATAAAGAGAATTTCAGAAAATGTGAACTACTACCGGAATAGTTACCAGCCGGACGTCGATCAAGCTACTTCCCAAGAGCGCCTAGTCCAATTCAAAACCACACGAAGAAAGAATTGAGGGTACATGGCAGCTCTTCGAAGGGTCATATGGCCCCGGCAAATGTCATCATAAAGAAGATGGAAGACGAGAAGAGGAGTCGAAATGAGACTCACACAGAAATACAGATAACGCTGAATATACAAGAACCGATATAGATGTCGTTCACGCGTCTTCGTCTTCTTCGTCGGTCAATTCTTCTCCTCGACGAATGCCATGATGCCGATTATAACCTTCACGGCGAGCCCAGGATCGTCCGTCGGTATAGGGCATGATACGGAAGGGTATGAAAAGGGTATAGAGTGGACTAGTGATGTAATTTCTCAGCGGGGATAACTAGGAATGGTGCTATGAAGCGACACGCACTACCCAGCCTCTCCAATGTTTAAAAATAGTTGTAAGTTCCGAATTCTCCTGCAAACGGAGAATCAGGAAACTGTAACAAGGTAATAATGAAGAGAAGAGCACACCCGAGATTATAAGAGTTTACGAATGTCTGTGTAGTCGAGAAGGTAAGACATGTCGACACCCATCGAAGCAGCTTAGATATAACTGACCTCTCCTCGGGATTTTGCCTTTTTCGTATACACCTCATGGTCTTGACCTTCTACAGTAGTCTCGCCGCATGAGATGCTCCACACATGGTAAGAAAGCATGATCCCGACTGCCAGGCAAAGGACGGCAGCGAGTAGATATATGATGATGTATGCGAGCGCTGGAACTCGGTATTCCCATTCGGTCTATCATAGACGAGTCAGCAATGTGCTATGATGGACTAATCGATATTGACGAACAAATGTAATGCCCAGTGCATCGATGAGTTGCTTATATCCGAGTACAGCGTAGCAGAAAGTGGAGAGTACGAGATACGACCTAGAGGGTTTCAGTTGGGACACGCGGAGTGGATTGGCGAAACGCACAGAAAAAGAACAAAATGACGTTCATTATAGAGCCCCACGCACTGGTTTATCCCTATTCAAGGATGAGACGCAAGCACTCAGCGGGGGTATGAAGACGCACACTGCCGTGAATGAGAGTTGGACGGAGGCTAGATTACCGACAGAACTTACGGGGCAATGGTGATCGTACTTGAGGATGCATCGTTTGCATATACGACAGTGATGTGTTCGCTGGTTACGGGTGAGGGATGCACAAAGAAGGCAACAAGTCTACTCACTTCGGGTTTCGTCTGGCCACATTTGCTGCACTGTGTCGTCTCTGCTGGCGTAACATTCACGATCGACGACCATTTGACTCTCCCCATTAGTGCCTTGCCCTTTCTTGGTCGACTCATCTTTGCCCATAGCATGTTGTGTCCTGGCTCTGCTGGAGGCTCATCAACGAATCCGGGTCGGACGGTGCACACGTAGAAATAGTGCATGAACAGGTTCAATGCAATCATTAAGCACACCGGCAACGTTACGATTTGAAAAGAAAGGCTGGGCATTATAACGTCAACTGTAAACTTGGGTTAGTTATTCAGATTGAATATCAAGTCGTGACACGTACGCACAAAAACATATTGCCCCTGTTGTCATTAGGCAAATAGCGAGTCCCACAAAGAACGGACCTGCCGTGCCAGTAATACTGTCTCCAGCTCTTTCTAGGGCTTTGAAGCAGCGAAACACGGTTTTTGAACATGAATTGACCATGAATATAAATAGTCTGGAGAGAGTCGGACAGAGAAGTGGTACACGTGCCAAATTGATGGAGTCATGTTGTAAGCTATGTACTGTTTTTTGTGGTACCAAAAAGATACCGGGTATACATCGCGATAGCTAGCGGAGGTACGAACGACTGACAAAGTCAACTTTCCGTTGAAGTCCAAGGATAGGCGCCTGTCTTGTACTATTTCGGAGCAGGCTTGAGCACAACTCTACGGAAGTTATTCAGGCAACAAGTACTACTTCCGTCATCTCCCGTTAAGCACATCAGGCGACTCGACAATTTCTGCCATTTCGACTCAGTGGCAGACTGAGCAGAGGTTTTCAAAGCTTAACATTCTGAACGTTACAGGATCTAATCTAATCTATTGTCCTTCCGTGATTTCAACCACCGCCAAGTTTCTCTGATGTAATAGTGTATTGCATGTGAGGACTTTTCTTTTGAGTTGGTCTACTTTCTAAGGGCCTTTCTGATTGGGCGCGCTTCCCTCCCTCCCTCCCTCAATAGTGCAACGCCAACTATTCGCTTGCTCAGCGCTATGGTTCACAGTTCGATCTTCGCAGTCCACTAACCTACTGACAACGCATTATCTATATATATACATCGCTCATCGCTCTGACGTTTGTACCTGCCAGAAAGAAGCCTTTATTATGATCGTCCCCAGCTCAAGGTCGCGAATAGGAATTTCCCGGCTCCAATGAAATCAAACGCTGTCTGCATGTCTTTTGCAATTTCTTCCCTTTCTCCCTTTCCCACTTTTCTGTGCTATCGTCCCACGAGTTCCTTTCTTTTTTTACCGCAATGCTTGCCTCCTGGATTTGTATATTCGCATTGGCTACCTTTGTACTTGCAATACCCACCAGGCGCGAGCTGCCACAAGTCATCACAAAATGCACGGTTCCAAATACAGCTGCCCTAACTTTTGTAAGTAAATGTCGCGATGGATCAGGACCCTTACAGACTTTCAAGAAGGATGACGGTCCTTACATTTATCTGTAAGCTTTCTTACTTCACTATTGAGTGGCTATATGGTCACCTACACTTGGACATTCAGAAAAAATGTCAGTGACACGCTTAGTGCGGCTGGCGCGACTGGGACTTTCTTCTTTAGTAAGCTGCATGTCTTTTGCCTATACCCAAACTTTCTAACTCCTTACAGATGGCCAAAATTGTGCGTCCTTCATTTGGGTTGATCAAATTCGGATTTCAGCTCACTATCCAATGTCGATTAATCTTCCGTACAGATGATTGCATTTACACCAGGGAATCTGTTGATGGTGCCGCGTATGCTTACTCGAAAGGCCACCAAATCGGATCGCACACATGGAGTCATGGTCATTTGACCACTCTCGACAAAACTCAGCGTGCGTCTCCACCATGCTTATTTTTCCTGATTTATCATTCCATGAATTCATTCACAGTTGTCTCTGAGTTTTCTCGTACCGAGGGTGAGTGGTACGGCACGTGACTCGCGCCAAATCTTTGGCTGAATCCGTGTGACAGACGCCCTGAAGAAGATTCTAGGCGTCGTTCCGGCATTTACACGTTGTCGTATGTTTCATTCTCGCTTTCACCTGTCAGTCGCCCACAAACGAGCAGCCTACGGCGAATATAATGATCTTGTCCGCCAAGTTGCATACGAACGAGGCCAAACTCTTGTGAACTGGGACTTCGAGTACGTCATTCAAGCTTGTCATCACGTCGAGCCACTATGACTCTCGACTCCTCGAATACTAGCTCGGGTGACTCGGTCGGAAAGACTCCCGAAGAGAGTAACAATCTTTATGACGACGTAGCCAGCGAGCATCCTAGCACTCTATTAGCTCTCAATCATGAGGTGTACGGTAAGCCTGTATTACAATAATCGAATCCTAGATCAAGAGAAAAAGCTGGTATCACTTCCCTTTAGAGACAACTGTGTTCGTATTTTTTAGTCTCATGTCCATTATCGAAGTTCAGTTCACTTTTATAGCGGAATCGTTTTGCCTCATGCTATTGAGGTCCTTCAAGAAGCAGGATACAGACTCGTGAGTGTAGCCGAGTGCTTGGGCATAGAACCGTACCACTATCAGGGTGATGCCTCTCCACGCGACGTAAGCTTTTTTCCATTGAAATATTCTCCCTCACGCGAAATAAATAGGCCTCTTGGACATGTTGAATCGTTCTTCCTCTCTCTTTCGGGTCCACAATTCGAACGAAGGTTCCAAAACTACATACAGCTTCCTTTGATCAGTTCACTTTTGTATTACGTATACTCCTTCTCCACCCCTCATTCCTTCTGCCTATTGTGTTAATGACGAACACTTCTTGTACATTTTTTCGAAAAACCATTCCTGTTCGGCTGTTCTTCTACTTATGGCATCGACCGCGTACTGCTTGGGGAACTGATGTCAACCGTGGTACTTTCTATAGCAATTCACATTCTACATCTCCACTTGTATCTGACGGAAGCGGGTGGCGCTGGTGGATATGTAGCACCAGTTCTAAACTACTCTGTCTCCAGTTGAGACTTTACATCCGCCTCAACAGGATGTCTAAGACCACCTCAACACGCTTCAAAGGGAGACTATCATAACGTGGATTTGATGGAAAGGAGAAAGAAGCGGTTCCATGGACTTCGAAGATTCGCACCACTCTGAGCTAGGTTAACAGGTCGTCGTTCGCTGCGAGTGTCATGAAGTCATCGATTTCACCTAATTCCCAAGTAATCATCGAGAATGAATCTTGTTATATGCGAAGCACTTCACCGGCTCTGTTCCACATGAACATTTGACAAGTGGCGAAGGCTGATGGTATACAAAGTTTCTAGCATGGGCAGTGGGCAGAGGAGATCTGCAGAGACTCACTGTCTGGTATGTTGGTAGACAGTTCCTCATGATCTTAGATGTGCTGAGCAGGGGTATATCAAGCCTATCAAAATACGACGAAGAGTGCGATTTCTCCTCGATCCAGAATTGGGTTAGACACGGCATGGATACGCCAGACATCAGTGGAAGATTTACCACCAGACTACTTCTACAATCAACATCTAGAAAGTACGAGTACATCCGAGCCATCGTGTGGGACAGTGTGTTTCGAGATCAAGCTCTGTAATGATTGACCAGCGGACTTGGGAAGGGAAAAATTACCCAGTTATACCGAAGACGCGGAGAATGTACATTCGAGGTCAACGAATAGAGATTTCTCAAGTCAGCAAATCCGAGGGAGTCGTCAGGGGATCTGATTCGAGTGATGGAATGTTTTTTAGAGCTGAACAAGTATTCAAAGAGTACATCGCACAACAGAGTGAGTTACGGAGGACGAGAATGTCTGCAACGTCCAAGTCGCCATTAGGTACCGGACTATGATCGCGATTAGGCGGTGGAGCACATCTATTCCTTGCGCGAACGAAATAGACAGGGAACATTGTCCAGATTATACTAACCAATTGATGAATGATTGGACTTGAAGCAGTGGAATGGATACTCGCCCAGAGGTGTCGCGAAGGACATCTCTCTTGATGCAAGTCCAAGGACAAGTGGTGCTTCGTTGGGCCCCATGATAGTGTTACGGTCCATTAGCAGACAATGGACAAATATTTCTTTCAAGATATCGGGCGGTAATCGTTAAATAGAAGATAGCAGTGCTCTGTAGTAGTTGATACAATTTCGTAGGATCCATTGACGATCTAGAATGGCCGCAAGCTCGCGATTGAGCTAGCTTCGAGCTCAGAAACGCTGGCATCCAAATTTCTCTACATACGCCGCATAGTCAGTTCCGATTCGACTCAGGCCCACAAAGACTGGAGGTCCTGTCTGTCTGCGGGCATGGTGAAGGAGGTCAAAGAGTGCTGAGTATGGCTCAAAATATACAGAATTCTTCACGGTTTTTTCAGCATGTTGAGGGTGGGAAATTTCAAATTTGACCAATCGTGTTCACACCTATTTGTTGCATCAACGCGAAAATTGACAATTTTGTCGTAGAAATACTCGCACAATAGCCATAGATCTAACTTATGTAGGTTGAGAAAGAGACTACGAAACAGGATACTCAAGATATCATGCGTTTAAAGAACGATTTACGCCTCGTAGCCTGTTCGTTATGCTTGGTCCCATTCGTACTAGCTTCTTCCTTGTTTGCGATCTTCGAGGGTTCTCGAATCCTTCCCGTGAACTGAGGGCGAGCCACCAGTTTTGCGCCAGATACTTGACCATTCTCAAGCTTGGATAGGCCACCAGTCACGCCTTCGAGGCCAGAAGGGAGAATTTCGGCCCTGAGAGGCTAAAGGAGCTGTGAGACCAGGATCAACTTCAACTATACAAAAGCATACGTACTAGAATTGTACCCTCCTCCAGCCATTCTGTCAGCTTGCTGTACATGTTGGCGCTGATCTCGCTGGTGTGAGGAAGGTTCGGCATAGCGAAGACATGGTACACTTTCTTCCCAGGAATCTTGTTAACCTCCGGGTTTAGGACGACAACCATAGAACCATTGGAGGCTAGAATATTGTAGCCGGCATTCTGAGTGTCAGCAGTTGAAACTGCATCGTACACAATCTCGATGGGTGCACTGGTAATCTCCTTTACTGCCGAACCGAGGGAAGATAGAGGGGCAGTTCGATCAAGAACGTGAGTCGCACCAAGCGATTTGAGGTAGCGAGTATGCTTCACGGAAGCGGTAGCGATGATGGGCGAGAATCCACTGAGCTTCGCAAGTTGAATAGCTTCGCGAAACAATTAGCAAGCTGAGATTCATGGAAAGTTTGAAAATGTACCGAATTGTCCAACGGAACCTGCACCTCCAAAGATGAGAATCGGTTTTTGAGTATACTTACCAACAGCCGATGACCGGAATGGAGGAGTATACCCTGCACCGTGAGGAGTGGAATTATACAAGCCCAGGAAGGCTGCAGTCAAGCAGACAGGGATTGTTGCCGCTGCCTCGAACGAGAGAAAATTGGGTATCTGCACTCGTCATAAGTGATATATCGTGATGTAATTATGACCTTAGAATTTTACCTTTGCTGTAGTCACAGCCGGAGCGATGTTGTATTGTTGGTAGCTTGCCCTCTCATTCGCCCAGGAGCCTTGGTATAGACTGGAAATTAGGTTATGGTTAGTATCCGGATCATCATCTGAAAATAACGTACACTCTGTCTCCAACTGCAAAATTCGTTACCCCAGGACCAACTTCGACTACAACGCCAGCCGTGTCGGTGCCCAGAATCGCTGGATAATTCTCAATGAATAACCCCCACTTCTGGATGCTCCAGTCAACTGGATTAAGGCCTACAGCCTCAATCTTCACCAAAAGTTCGCCATTGCCTGGCTTTGGGGTGTCGTTGTAGCCAAGCGCCCAGTTTCCACATTTCGCGTCGAGGAAGAGAGCTTTATGCTGCGGCATCTCGCTTCGACTTTGCCTGGCTGAAGGTGAGAGTTAGAGTTTTTCGAACTCAATCAAAAAGATAGTTTATATGCATACCATAAAAACTCGTGTTAATCAGCACTCTTCGTTCATGGCTTGGTAAGTCGATGAATAAACTTCCCCTCGATGAGATCCTCATGATACATCAGTGTCAGAGGTACTGAAATGTCAACTGTCATAAGCATCTGTGGCTTCCCTAAACGGGTTTGTGATCATTTCTTGTCGACTAGTGAATGGATTTTGACGTAAGAATGAACCCGAGTACATTTTCAGTGGCAACAGATCGATCACACTGTCCGCAATATAAAAACACGTAAATACGACTTTGGCATGGACTTCAAAAAGTTGCCGAATGGTCAAGTGGCAAAGGGAGACGGTTGTTTAGAGACGACCTTCTGAACATGCAATCGCGGTAGAGGTCCTAGGATCAGATGAAGAGATGCAACAGAGCCCTGCATAAGCAAATGCCTATGAAATCATTGATAAGGCACGAAGCAACGCTCACCGATGACCGAGGTAGACTGTAATAAGCCCTCATAGCGACGCATCGACGCCCGTCGACAAATTTGTATACTATGGTCTACCCTAGGTCGGACGTCAGCGCGCCAGCTTGAAGGTGGAGCTGAGTGAGCCGATTGAGCCAATTGCAAGCAATCAAATAAAGCTGGTATTCAAGCTGTTCCCCTAACACTATCTTGTGATAGCGATGAGATCGGAGGGGGTGAACGTTAATGGGTAGGGAGGCCAAACTTCAATATTCGTTATCAATGAGAGCCTCTAGGACTTGAAGTAACTAGATACAAGAAAAAGATTCAAAATTTTAGTGAAATAGACAGAATTTCTCCATCAAGGGTCCCACTAAGAAGAAATATCGAGCAGCTTTACATTTGCAGCAAGAGGACTCCAATGCTTTGGTCAGATTTGTTTATACTCGATTAGAGGACAGACCCTGGAACCCTTGCATCAACACGAAGCAGTCTGAGTACGGTAGAAGCACTTATAGACATCATGATACACTCTGCATCGTTTAAGGCTTACATAAGAAGTTTGTCTGGGTCAGATTGAGCGCTGAGCGCTGAGCATCCAACATTCAACATTCAACGATCATCCAGATTTCCAGTAAACGATGTATGATCACTGGGAAGTTCAGTAGGCATTTGGTACTTGCAAGATGAAGGACTCTTCGCTGCCCAATATGGAACCTGGTTGTAATCCCAGGTGTGCAGCCAGCGGGTGGTGGGGACTCGCCAAGGGCGTCGTCCTCCATCACTGTATTCGCTACTCCAAAAAAAAAAAAAAAAAAAAAAAAAGATGAAGGACTCATGAACAGTAATCCGTATTACGATCTCTGAGTAATCACTCTCATGGCAAGCTTTTCCTTATCAGCAATGTTCTCACGCTTTCCTAAATCACGGCCGTTTTGGGGACAAATTACCGTACTACCCACGCGACAGTGAAATTCTCGTCTTGCTTATCGATTTTGAAACGGCTGTCGTGCTGGCTTCGTGTCCTCCAATTGATATCGATACCAGGATATTGTCGATCTGCAAAACACCATGATGGTTCAATCTGACAGAGACAGCTACGTACTTGCATCGACAACCCGTGATCTATGTATGCTGCCTTCTCTGTTGATGACTGGGAACGCCTACGTAGTCTTTTGGCCACTCCACTCCACGGCTTACTCATCTGACGAAGTTGAATGAGTGCTCTTTCCAATTTCGGAAAACCATTACGGTTATGTATAAATAATAAATCATTCAAGCTTCGTTGTGTCAGGTCCCCGCTTTCCACTTCACTTTCACCTGCATTCCTACAGTTGCATTGAAATCCACTATGGTTTTGAAGCTTTATGGATCTAGTACCTCTACTTGCACCCGCCGCGTCGGTGCATTGATGTACGAAAAGAAGATCCCTTTCGAATTTGTTCAAGTCGACGTGGGACACGGTGAGCACAAGTCTCCTGCCTACATGGAGAAGCAGCCTTTCGGCCAGGTCCCATACCTCGTGGGTGTATTTCAATCTACTCATATCACGCTGATCAATATGATGATTCTAGGATGACGATGGCTTCATCCTGTACGAGAGTCGTGCCATCTGTCGCTACCTTGAGGACAAGTTTTCTATCAAGGGCCCTAAACTCATCCCCACCGACCCCAAAAACAAGGCTATCTTTGAGCAAGCTGCTTCTGTCGAGTTCTCCAACTTCGACCCTTATGCTAGTAAGGCTGTTGCCGAAAAGATATTTAAGCCGTGAGTACACGGCTGCTACTGGGTTATATACGAATTGATTCCTTTGTAATTAGATACCGTGGCCTGACACCTGATCAGGTTGTCTTCGATAACCTCATTGTCGAACTCGGCAAGAGGCTCGATGTTTATGATGTCATTCTCTCGAAGCAAAAATACACCGCTGGCGATGTGCGCAAGGTCCACTAATTGGTCCCTATTAATATAGTAATCACTGGACCATTCTCTAGGAGTTTAGTGTAGTTGATATTTTCCATCTCCCCTATGGCTGGCTCCTCGAGACTGCTGGAAGTAGGATCATGTACGACGAAAAACGCCCCAACGTCGTTAGGTATGAATGTCTTCGACTTTCTAGAATGGCATCACTGACATGCTTCCAGGTGGTGGAAGGATATTACTAGCCGTGCTTCCTGGCAAGCCGTTAAGGATGGTGTCGTCGGAATCAAGGCTTAAATCATTGTCGAACAACAGTCCCTGGATTTCTTTACTTAGCTCTCATGTGATGAGAATGCAAGAAATTTTGTTTAGCTGATCCAATGACAGTCGCAGCGCGTCTTGATCGGGCGGAACTGGAAGGCATACACGGCCAAAAATTGCGTGTATCACAGAAGCGCGCTGCACAGCGGTACTGTTAACTTGTTTATCACAAAAGCACGCTGCACTGTGGCCCGTCAACTGACCAATATTAATTTTCCATATATTTCTATCAAAAGTCCCACCATGATAATCTTTAGTAGTCATAGTGTCCGTAAACGTGTCAAAACCGCTGGCGTGGCTTTGTATGTCCAATACAAATTTGTGGGTCCTCATCCGGTGGATCCGTGACACCTTGAAAATATTTCTCACACGTCGGCTTGTGGCGGGATTATTTCAAGACGAGTTTTAATGGAATCAAGGGCATCGTGATGTCAACTTTCTGGCAATGAGCAATTCATTGGGATTGAGATGGTCATCCTCCTTAGTCTTCATAGCATCAAGTCATCACCTCAAGAAATCTACTTGTACTGGTTCTTCTGTAGCTGTTCCCGCCCGCCTCGAGATATTTGCTACACGTTCTTGAACCTCGCTGAGCCTGTGTATTGGTCAGTTCCGATAATCAATAATTTAAGAAGCAGCATTAGCTTCCAATAGGCCTACGAACGACATGTCCACCTTGAGCCTCCGTTCAAGCGCAAAATTGAGTCACTCCAGATCATTTTCTCCTCACTAGCCGGTCTCAAACACCTTTTCAGATACATTGATGGCACCAAACGATTCGCGGACCCCAGCAGTGCCAGCGCCTTCCAACACCCTGAGAAGACCGCTCCCAACAGCGACATGACCCACGCGTCAGACGTTTGCCCCCCACGACGCGCTCAGGCCAATTTCGTACATAAATCATATTTATTCTTCTAATTACGGCACTCAGTATTGACCCATCGGGCTACTAACTTTGTTTTAGCTTTGGTAGGGGCCGCGACCCTGTTGCTCGTCCCGTGCCTGGCTGCCCGTCGCAAGCACCACCCCATCACCACCAGCCGCCGCCCATCTTCAGGGATTAACAAGGGGGGCTTGGCCTAAACGGGGTATGGATGCGTCGGCCAGCTCTTTCTCCGCGTACGCGGGGGGTACCGAATTCCGTGGTCCTCGTAGTCGTAGTAGCCTGTCCTTTGTACCGTGCAACATAGGCGCCAAAAGCATTAGGTTCGATCGCGAGGAATCGGTTCTGCAATCTGCAGACTGTACTTGGTAAGTAGATCCGCTGCCCATGATGTAGTATACGATGCAGTGACCGCACATTCTATTAGTTTTACATTATGCTCAGAAAGCCCAGATACCGATCGAGGTAAGAAGTGTAGTGTGATCTAGATTACTGGTACTTATTCTCAACTGCTAGTCCTCGAGATAAATTCTCGGTGTGTTCTCGGATCCCGGGCCGACTCATAATCCTGAAAGACTTGTAAGCTCGCAGTACGCGCCTGAGAGGCTATGTGGCGGCGCCGCATATGCCGAAAATTTTTCTGCTGTATTGATTGGCAGAGCTACTTGCCTTCACATAACATGTTTATCTGGTTTCTCTGTTTCCTTTGGTTGTGAAGAACATCGGTCTGATGATCTCACAGAAATCTCTCCATACTTCCCCACTCATGACTCGTATTGTATCTCCATGCTGCTTTTTCTGTTGATACTGGGAACAACTACGGTGTCTAGTTAGTATACGTCAGGTTGGAAAGCCAGTTCTTGGATCTTGATTGCTTGTCGCGGAGTGTTCGGAACAAACCATCTCAGTCAGGATATCCTGTACTAATGTTCATAACTTACGAATTATTCCGAATCTGACGGGACGTAATGTGGCCATAGGATCAAATGAAAATACTCTTTCTGAATGAGCATTGTGGAGTCAAGCTCCCCTTTCCCTCTCACCTTCACTTGTTTATTTCACAACTTCATCGACACCCGTCATGGTCTTGAAGCTATACGGAGCTGGTCGCACCACCAGCGTCCGCAGAGTCGCTGCCTTCATGCGGGAGAAGAATATCCCTTTCGAACTCGTTGCAATCGACGTGGCGCACGGTGAGCACAAGTCTCCCGCGTACAAAGAGAAACACCCTTTTGGCTTGGTTCCTTACATTGTGAGTGGATCGACATCACACATTCAAAACATATAGGATAAATCGATATGAGGATCTCAGGATGACGATGGCTTTATTATCTATGAGAGCCGTGCCATCTGTCGCTACCTTGAGGACAAGTACTCTGATCAAGGCCCCAAACTCATTCCAACCGATCCTAAGAACAAGGCCGTCTTCGAGCAGGCCGCCTCTGTCGAAATCTCCTACTTTGATCCCTTTGCCAAGAAGGCTGTTGACGAGAAGATTTTCAAGCCGTTAGTACATGTATTCCTATTGGGCTATTCACGAGTTGAACACCATTTATTGTGATTAGACGCCGAGGCCTAACACCTGACCAGGGGGTATTTGATCAATCTATCGTCGAACTCGATAGGAAGTTGGATATTTATGAAGTCATTTTATCCAAGCAAAGATATACTGCTGGAGATGTATGATATATTTACTGATTTGATGGCTGTTGGCCTACTAATGTTGAAACAATTGTAGGCGTTTACCCTAGTTGATCTCTTCCATCTACCGGAAGCTTGGCTCCTTGAGGCTGCTGGGAGCAGAATTATGTACGATGAGAAGCGCCCTAACGTTCTTAGGTATAAATATTTTTGCTCTCGAAAAGTGGCATCACTGACGCGCGACAATTGAGGTGGTGGAAGGACATTTCCAGTCGTGACTCCTGGCAGCCAATCAAGGATGGTGTCCAAGTAGGATACAATTGCTGAATTATCATATAGACCCACACACTCTAGTGAATACATAGAAAATGGTGTCTCAGTAAAATATAATTGACGAATTATCATGTAGAAATACTTATTCTATGATTAATGAAACGATTAAACATTTTACCTCATGTGAGATTCACATACATTTGACTGCTTTCTCTTTTGATTTACGGTCACAAGAATGGATACAAAATTGACGTACACACGCAACATGTCCAGCTGATCAATTTAAGCGCGCCATGATTGGGCTTACCCCAAATATATACCAAAAATCGCGCGAATCAAGTGCACGCTTAAAACACTCAACGTCACGAGGAAGTGCGCGCACATTCTCCTCTTGCATAAGCTCCCGTACCCATCTTGCATACTGCCCACGCTCTTCATCCGCACTCTCTTTATCATCAGCTGCCGGATCCGAGCTTGAGAGCCGGCTTCCCAAAGCAGATGCTAGATCCCACCAGTCATACACACGCCCATCTGTGAGAATCCATCGTTGTCCGGCTGCCTTAGCCCAGTCGGCGTGTACGGATAGTACCGCGCGCGATACGTCCAAACCGTGGATGAGGTGAATATTGCCCTATGCATCACCGCGTATTCAGGCTCAAGGACCATCTAATGGAAGATTAACGAACTTTGTTTCTCAGTGCGTCTTTGGAAGGAGCGACACGTGAGACCCAGTTCTGCGGAGACCGTGTGCCACCCCACAGGCCAGAGAGATTGAGGACGGTTGTGGGTGATTGTGCGGAAGAGAGGCTAAGAAGTTCTGATTCGGCATTGGCGCGGTCGTTAAAACTTATGAATGGTGTGTGCCTGTCGATCCAGCGAAACTTAACTGGTTTTGGAGCTTCAGATGCGTCTGAGTCCGTCGTACGACCTCCCTGTCACAGTTTAGAATCATTCAAGACTGGGGCCAAAGTTGGAGACACATCGCTTACATCCCAGATCCCCGTTGAGCCAAGTTGTATGAATCCAGTTCGGAACTCGAGATTGTCCTCAGACGCTGAATGAGTCGAGCGATAGAGGTTTACGAGACGCGCAGATGCTCCAGGTTGAACGATTGGAAACGTTATGAGTATGGTACGCGCGTCTGGTAAGATTTTGAATGGTTCAGCGTCTTCCGATTCGGGATCAAAGTTGAACGCTATCGTTCCATCGCGTCCGGAACGGGTAGTTGCGGCGTATGTAATAGAACGCCGAGAACAGAGGGGAATTAGAAAGGTCGATGTCCAGCCTGCGCCAAGAATGAGGATGTCAATTGGCATATTTTTGATATAAGGATGGGAGAAGGAACAGAGGAGTGAAATCAGATGATCGCGATCATCATCCTCGGAGGTAAGTAAGACACATCGGCCGAGCGCTTCGACGAGCGCTTCGATGGTCGACCCTTCGTCATTTTGTAAGTCAGCTCTGTCTGCCCGGAAATAAAAATTCAACGACAGTGCTGAGCATTCGGGGTAAAGGAAAATCTATAGCGAGAATTACCAGCATTCTGATGGCGTGAGTGAGAAGAACAAGATTTTATTCGCTTATGTCTAACAAGTTAACAGCGATCTAAAATAGAAAGTATTAAGAAATCCAAAGTTACCTCACTAGGATTAGGTGTATTCCCGGTTGACAGTAAGGTAAAACACATCGGCCGAGCACTTCGATCTTCGTCATTTTGTAAGGTCAGCAATTAATAATTAAACGACGGCGTTCGGAGTAAAGGAAAGTAATGAGAAATCTATAGCGAAAATTACAAGCATTCAAGATGCACTTGCTTACCGTGAAAAGAAGTAAAGTGATTTAATGTCTGAAGGACGATGATGACGTTGAGAAATACGGTTAATGATTGGCAAGGAAGAGCGGCGAGTAGGCTTGGTGTTTCATGGAGTCGTGGCGGGTAGGGATCAGCTATCGTGAGTGCCAGTTGTCAAATAAACTAGTACATTCGGATATCATCGCTTGTATGCAAAATTATATTTTGATTTATTTTGATGTGCGAAGGTAGCCGGGAGGCAAGGAGAGGGACAAACATAATGTGAGGGATGGATAATAGACAAGGAAATAAAATACAAGATCTGAGCAAGAGAAAAGGAGCGTGTAGTGCAATGATTCTTTGAATAGCGAACCGTCCACACCGTCTTTGATTTGAACGACTGAAATTCGACAGGGACGATGTTCCAAGTTAATTCGCAAACTGTTAAGGAAAGGAATGAGAGATAATATTATAAGCATTCAAGATGCGCTCGCCTACTGTGAAATGAGGTAAAGTGATTTAATAGACGATGATGGCGTTGAGGGATACACTTAATGATCGGGTACAAGGAATAGCGGCGAGTAGATCTAGTGTAGTCAAGGAGTAGTAGCGAGCAGGGACCAGCTACCGTGAATGTAAGTGTCGAGCACTGGACTAGTACAATTCGGATATCGTCGCGATATGGAAAATTATATTTTGATTTATTTTGATGTTCGAAGGTAGCCTCCGATGAGCGGGACCAGAAGGGAAGGGGCGGGACAAACATAATGCGAAGGGTGGATGGCGGGCAAAGAAGTAAGATACAAAGGGAGAAAAAAAATAAGACGGAGAGAAAAAGAGCGCCGCGGTACTGCAACGATTCCTTATATAGCGAAGCACCCACACATTTTTATCCTTAACAAGCGACTAAAATACAACGGGGAAGATTTTCAAGTTACTGAAATTGACAAGCTGGTCAGCTTTCAGAAACATAGTAATCAAGCTAACTTCCGGATATTTTCTCGAAAGATGAGCCTAGAGCACCGTTAGAACACTGTACACTCGTCGTATGCACTTTACATCTCTCCACGGTGCGGTCGGTCAGTCATTAATGGCGGTTATGTTGTCTGTAGGTAACTTAGTAGAGTCACAGCACCGCCACCGGGCTCGTTCGCTTCCGCAAGGTCACTCAACTACATAAATAGAGATGGAGTGGTTGTTGTCAGCCCAAGCGACTGTACAAAAAGAGGACTCTCAAACAGCATACTAATGGCTCATCCTTTGGCTGCAGTGATTCGTAAGGAGATGGGTAACATGATGCTCACATTCGGCTGTTGCACATCAGTCGGTTATCAGTGAGCGTTGTCTGTTCCTCATACAAGAGTCACGGCTAAGTGAATAGTCTACGGCTCACTCACCTGCGTATTTTTCCTTCTGAAATACGATGCTCTAAGTCTTCAAATGGCTAGGCTCAGCCAAGCGGACGATACGAATAGGGGGCTCTAATTATCTCATTGTATCCTGAGGGCTCAGGAATTACCCGGAATGTATGCTTGAATTGGGAATCATGGCGTGGTTTCATTGACCTGCACGGCTCCACGGCTCCCGACGGCTCGCTCTCACTGGGCACGGCTCAAGCAATGGCTTTCTCGTTTGTCCCTAACTAAAAACAATTCTGTAAGACCTGCGGGAAGTCTCCTTTGCACATACGTTTGTGAAGAGACAAGCACGATCAAAGCACCTGAAGGAGCATTCTTACGGTGCATTGGCGTATACGTAGGTTCCAGTGATCGCGACGCGACGCGTTTAATTTACAAGTGTGCTGACGTAAATTCTGCATCAAAATTCAGGTTCATTCCAATTGAACTCCATCCCGTAACCAGTTCACCGCGCCTCCTCGTTTGGGAAGGGAAAGTGTCTCTGCATCCCCACCTGGTCCTCACTTCTCTTCCATTCTTCCGATTTCCGAGAATCTATAGCGCTAGCCTTCGCGGCATGAAATTTTGAAATGGGGTTCATACGACCTGCCAGTTGACAAGGTGACTGTTCTATTTGACGGACAGGGAATGCGGAGCGAAGACGAAGGTAACGAAGCCCACGCCAAGGGGTCTCGCGGAGAAGCTGAGATTCTGGCCATGATCTGCTCGTACTTTTCCATGCCTGTCGCCGTGCATCAAAAAATCAAACTTCTATGCGTTCCAAGCGCTTCTTCGTCCCTGATGGCCCGTGGCGTACTTAGTCTTTAATCGCTGTTCTTTTCCTTAAGCGCAGATTCGCTCGCATTCATATTCTCTTTCTCTCGAGAGCTATTCGTCGCCTCCCACACACCAATTGCCTATGAATGACTCACAGATTTTGCACGTGAACGGCGACCTGCGCTGTTTGTGGGGATCTGATGTTCGTAGTGATCAGCTTCCCGAGGAGATCGACGCCTATCCAATATCGAGCATCGAGCGGTTTGAACGCGCATTCGTAGGCCCATTCATCTCACAAATCTCTTCGCTAACGACTAAATAAAACATCCAATTTCCATAGTGTACAAATTTCTCATGTTGCAACATCGTCTTCCCAGATCTCCATGCGTTGCTTGATCACTACGAGTACTCGGATCCAGACTCACATTTTCCTCCCATGGCCACTGCCAGTACTCCAAAATTAACAGTGTCGCCATTTGCTATATCCTATTCCCCAATTTCCTCCCCGCCCTCCTCCCCAAGCACCTATAGCAACCACAGCAGCACACCTGACACATCGCCTGGGCCTTATCGTCATGTTTGCAACGTCCCTATCTGCCCCCCGACGAGGGACGGGGAGCCGAGTCCAAGTCCAAGTACAAGCCTGGATATTACTGATAACAGCACACCTTCTGGGTCTCAGCCATGCATCTACCAACCCGATACATACGCGCTCTCCGACTACCCGACCTATGAGCACTGTTATGACGCCGCGAAGCGGTACCTCGCTAGTGCTCCTGTGCCTGTGCCCCCCGTGCCTACCACTGATAGCCTGGTTTATGGCGCGCCCAAACTCGGTGCCCCTCCGACTAAGCGACGCGGCCGCCCGCCCTCTTCGGCCTCGGGTGCGACACTTGAGCATCGTAGGAAGAAAAGGGGGAAGAGTAGGATTGATGCTGCGGGTGTACCACTGACGAGGGGGAGGAGGAATAAGAGGGCTTATCCGTGTCCTGTGCGTTCTTTCTTTCTTTACTTGCTTTGGCTAGTGATGAGGTACTTACGAGGATTGGATGCGCCTAGACACCTGGATGCTCGAAATCGTACCTTAACCCGAACGGGCTGAAGTATCACCAGGAGAAGGGGACGTGTAAGATTGAGCTACCTGTTGAGTTTCGAGTTTCCGCTGCGAAAACCACCGTGCCTTTATCTACACCTTCGACCACTGCTCTTGCAACGTTCATTGCTCCGATGACTACTGATCTGCCAAAGTCTCCCTCTCCGCTCTCTGACGTCCCAGCGACCCCCGAGCAGGCGGCTCCACATCACTTGGATTATATTCCACTTTCCGTAGCCAGTCACAGATACGAGCATAAGGAGAGCCATCATCCTCAGCCCAGGCAGCTGCGAGTCTGTGATCTCGAGTTGATGACAAATTGGGGGACGAAGTCGTAAGGCCTGCAAAAATTTCTATTCGTATAGCATTGGGTAGTCATAATAGATGGTGTGTTTGAGCTGTCGATGGGTTGTTGCTTCCGTTACTTTCGTCTCTTTCATACATTTTATAGTTATCTACTTATTAGTCGTGTCTAGATCTCTGCGTGTTACGTGTAGGGAGTATGGAGCAACGATTGTACATAATGTTAATGTTAATGTTGCCACTTATTACTGAAGTTTCTGTCTTGGTGTGATGTACATATGTACTGCGTGATGACCGTGGGCTAACCACGACTTTGTGCGTTGTGCTCGAAGACTCGCGCACACTGGCCCGGGGAGTTCGCCGCCGGTCCGCTCGTGATGAGGTGATTGACAAGTTCACCGCTCTTCATTCTTATTCTGGTTCATCAATCCCCATACATATGCGCATACTCAGCGAAACTATTCATCTTTCATTTTATGCATCATGAATCATGATCACATCCGACCCGACCGCGCTTCGTCCCGGTTAAATGGATTTACCATCTTCACCGCACTTCCGAACTTACCTCTTTTTGTACAGTGAGGCACAGGATACAATGCGTGCCGGCACCGTTAACGGTGGTCTTCTATTCGTTTGAGCTACCCGCGACATGTTATCTGTATATTTCTAACCGTTTTTGGGCGAGCAGATGAGGTCACGATCATGACCCATCATGTTGGATGTCGACCAATCGCTTCCGAGAGTTCTGTATGATGCGTAGCACATTCGTGCGGTTTGGTTTTGGTATTTAGGAGATAGAGTGGTGAATCGTGAGTCATTGGCATTGGGCATGGTGTAGTAGAGCAACTCCCTCGTACGTAGAAAAGAGACAAGATTGGTTTCAGTTGACTGGGAGAGAACAAGTATAGAACATCCTCTTTCTAGGTATCCCTTTGCGAATAATAATAATAACTGATAAAAACAGACAAGATTACATGATATTTTGAACTTGGTCTGAATGGTCAGGGCTCTAAGCTGTTATAGAGGGAATGTACTCAGTCTGTGTATAATAGACTATGGATTTGTATGTACCTGTTACAGAGGGAATAGACTAATGTGCATAAGTAAAAGTGTGTGTAAGATATGAGTATTCAACCTGCCTCAGTCTGTGTATAATAGACTGAGGTGTGCTCAAGTGCCAATTTGTAATCTATATGTACCTCCACCTTCCTAACCTGTCATTTGCTAGCATGTGTTGTTGGCTTGGCATGTACTACACAACTCACCTCCAATACCTTTTATTGGAGGATCTCATCTGGATGAGCTTCAGAATCCATATCTGAGGTGTCAACAACATCCTCTGGAATCATTTTGATGAACAAGGATGGCCCAGCTCTCCAAGAGCTTGGGGTGGGTCTAAATTGTGCCCACACATTGCCTCTTAACCCTTGCAGTTCTCCACCCAGACTTCACAACTGGGTAATTATAGTAGGAGATTCTTGAGGTTCTCCCATGTTCACTGAGAAGGACCCAAGTCCTTCCACTCACACCAGCATGGGCACATACAAAGGGTTTTTTCTCTGTTTGCAAGCATTGGCTGCACTGCATGTTCTACCTTTGGGTACAGCCTCTCAGAGGGCACTCTTGTGCTTCTAGTAGCAACACCACCTAGACTTGCTACAGCTGGTCTAGTAGGAGTAGCTTCTGGCAGCACTTCTGATATCACTGTGCTCTCTCTACCTACACCATGAAGTGCTGTGGCAAAGCACCAAGCAGTGCTCATTCACTGAAGGTTTGGCATCAGAACCAAATGCCTAGCTCTTGACAATTGTGATGGTGCCTAGTGAAGGAGGTGAATATTAAAGATTTTTTTATGTTCTAATTGCCAGTGGCAGTGAATTTCATGAAAGAAGTTCAGTATGCTTGGCACTTCATAGTGCAAGTCAATGCAAGTTTGACTCAAAAAATGTAGGTTGCTATTAGTGATCTCACATCTCACAATGCACATCCTATAAGTCAAAACCTGTCATGATTCTGTGCTATGAGTATAGTTTTTTTTTGATTAATGTACATGGGATGCATAGCATCCATGTTTGCACAGTACATCTGACAGGTATCTACAGCTATAAGAGCTAAAGAGTTCACATCCCTCCATATATATGGAGAGAGAGAGGGCCAGTGCTTCCCAATACTATTTAAACTGCATTCCCCTGGTTGGTCCTGATGAGGGCAACTGGGTTGGCATTGAGTGTAGGGTTCCATGGAAACCTGCTGGGGGGCTGGGGGGGTGGGACAAGCAGCAAGGCTGCAGTCCCTGGCAGGCCTAATGCCTCATGCCATAACTAGGAGATTGTAATAGTAGTAACAATTGGCCAGTGAGTGTGGTAGTGCCATGAGTGTGCTTGTGATGCAGGGGAGTATGCAAAGGTGGGTGAGCTACAGCTTGACCACAGGAGGTTAAGTAGCAGTGAAGTGAGGGGCTGTGACAAGGTTTCTGAGGCAGACAAAATACTTGATGGCATTGACATAGCTGAAGAGGTGCTTTAGAGCATCAGAGTCAGACATGTAAGATAGTGACTCAGCTTTGTGTTTGAGCAGGTGGGTGAAGTGTACAATATGCTTGTACCTGTAGTGTGGGCACTGAAGCAGGTAGTGCTGGATGGTTTTGATGGTGATGCCTAAGCAGTGGGGGCAGGTTAGGGATTCTATGTGGTGGATGTGGAAGAGGTGCTGGTTCAAGAGCAAGTGGCCTACATGGAGCTGCATTAGCATTCCTGACTACCATCAGTCCAGCTTGCTGATGGACTTCATGTACACCTTCAAGGGTAACATCTTGTTGATATGCATATCACATGGAATCAAGGTGACTTCTTCCATTGTTGCTTTCACAGAACCTGCATAGCTACTGTATCAGCATGACAAGTAGCAGAGATGCTCACTGGGAATGGCTTTGAGCACAGGAATCTTGGTAGGAGCTGTTAGGGGCTTGAGGTCCCCTGTGCTGCTTTCTTAGCAAGTTCATCTGCTCTCTCATTGGTGTTGAATGACATGTGGCCAGGTGGCCAGTGGAACTGGAGCCATAAGATGCCTTGGGAGTGGAGTTCTCTCTCTGTACCAAAGCAGTCAACCTTGGTTCCAATATTCTAAATAATATATAATAACTGTAATACAGAGGTTTAAGAAATGCTTCATTACAACACTCTTGTTCCTCTAGTAGCAACAACACTTAGAACAGCTAGAACTAGTCTAATGGGAGTGGCTTAGGAGTGGCTTCTGGGAGCCTTCCTGGCATCACCACATTCCCTGACAACATCATGTTGTCATGTGGCAAATTCTGTTGTTTCATGAAACAACAAGTGTTGCTCTATGTATTGAGGGTTTGTCAGCTGAGCAAAATGCCTAAAACAAATCATGTATTCATGACAACAAGTATGCCTTACATTATATAATATGTACAATTAAATAGGCACACAGGATGCTGTCAAATGCAGGTAAATAAAGTAGTATTCTGTCCAGAAAGAAATGATATAACAGTTTTCCTTCCCAGTATTTCCTTGGGAAACACTATCATGAGACACTGACTTCCCCCTTTCTTTCTTATGATATTTCTTCCAATCCACTGACTCCTGTTTTCTTCCCTATCATATTTTCATTTCTCTCTCTTTTATAAGCATCAAACAAGACACTTTACATAGAAGATTCTCATTATATCCAGATCTGAGGATGTCTTTAGAAGATGGCTTCATGTTGGGTGAGGTGCTTTCTGCATATCTACAGGAGTGGCAATAGAAACCACTATATAGCACAAAAATTTGTCAAATATGAATATTTGTTTGTATCAAGGCCAATATAGTAGCTTCAAGAGAGGATCAGATAACCTCACAGGAAGATCCTGCCCTAAGGAGACTAGAGACTTGCCTTATGACAGAGATTTCCCTTCTTATGTGAGACCCAATATTACATTCCCATAAATCTATGAATTCACAGAGGTGTACAAACTAGTTACATATGCAGAGCTTCCAAGGATACTTTTGAGCTACCCTCCAACTATAATAACAATTGTGTGCTACTGTTTCATGACACTTAGATCAAAGGATGGCCTCACAAGATGGACTCATGATGGGTGAAGATACTTTGTGCCTATATAAAGGAATGACTACAGAAAGCACTAAATAGCACAAACATTTACTAAATTTACTCAACAGAACAATATAATTACTATGTTAGTCAGGGCTTTAGCATAAATGGAAGCATCAGAGAATATATCAGGAGAAAGGGACATGACATTTTGCCCAATCTTCTCCAAATTTGCATGATAAAAAATCTATCTGATAAGAGGAAGAAGATGAAATAATGAGAGTATTGATTGGGAGGTATAATGTTCTGTGAACATAACCAGGAACCC
This sequence comes from Termitomyces sp. 'cryptogamus', assembly GCA_020091625.1. Lineage (NCBI taxonomy): Eukaryota > Fungi > Basidiomycota > Agaricomycetes > Agaricales > Lyophyllaceae > Termitomyces > Termitomyces sp. 'cryptogamus'. The sequence goes on from JAGYZC010000005.1 coordinate 445,213, forward strand.
ACATTAATGGATGTAGAGTAGGAGCAAACACTAACCATCCATCATGTGTGCACTTCCATATAGCATATTGACTATCCCACACCTTCAGGGATTTGTCATCTGAGCCAAAGACAATGGACTTCCCATCTGGTGAGAATCCAGCAGATGTGACAAAGTTGGTGTGGCCATTTAATTCCTGCAACTGTGCACCACTAGAGGCATCCCACACCCTCACAGATTTGTCATCTGAGCTAGAGACAATGGACTTCCTATCTGGTGAGAATGCAACAGATCTGACAGGGCCAGTGTGGCCATGTAACTCTTGCATTTGTGCACCACTGGAGGCATCCCATACTCTCACAGATTTGTCATATGAGCCAGAGACAATGGAATTCCCCTCTGGTGAGAATGCAACAGATGTGACCCAGTCAGTGTGGCCATGTAGCTTCTGCATCTGTGCATCATTAGAGGCATCCCACACCCTCACAGAATTGTCACATGAGCCAGAGACAATGGACTTCCCATCTGGTGAGAATGCAACAGATGTGACCCAGTCAGTGTGGCCATGTAACTCCTGCATCTGTGCACCACTAGAGGCATCCCACACCCTCACATATTTGTCATATGAGCCAGAGACAATGGACTTCCCATCTGGTGAGAATGCAACAGATCCAACAGGGCCAGTGCGGCCATGTAACTCCTGCAACTGTGCACCACTAGAGGCATCCCACACTCTCACAGATTTGTCATCTGAGCCAGATACAATGGACTTCCCATTTGGTGAGAATGCAACACATCTGACAGGGTCAGTGTGGCCATGTAACTCCTGCATTTGTGCACCACTAGAGGCATCCCACACCCTCACATATTTGTCACATGAGCCAGAGACAATGGACTTCCCATCTGGTGAGAATGCAACAGATGTGACCCAGTCAGTGTGGCCATGTAACTCCTGCATCTGTGCACCACTGGAGGCATCCCACACCCTCACAGATTTGTCATCTGAGCCAGAGACAATGGACTTCCCATCTAGTGAGAATGCAACAGATGTGACAAAGTTAGTGTGGCCATATAACTCCTGCAACTGCACACCAGTGGAGGCATCCCACACCTTCACAGATCTGTCATATGAGCCAGAGACAATGGACTTCCCATCTGGTGAGAATGCAACAGATCTGACAGGGCCAGTGTGGCCATGTAACTCTTGCAACTGTGCACCACTAGAGGAATCCCACACCTTTACAGAGTTGTCATATGAGCCAGATACAATGGACTTCCCATTTGGTGAGAATGCAACAGATATGACCCAGTCAGTGTGGCCATGTAACTCCTGCATCTGTGCACCACTGGAGGCATCCCACACCCTCACAGATTTGTCATCTGAGACAGAGGCAATGGATTTCCCATCTGGTGAGAATGCAACAGATGTGACAGAGGCAGTGTGGCCTTGTAACTCTTGCAACTGTGCACCACTGGAGGCATTCCACACCCTCACAGATCTGTCATCTGAGCCAGAGATGATGGAGTTCCCATCTGGTGAGAATGCAACAGATCTGACAGGGTCAGTGTGGCCATGTAACTCCTGCAACTGTGCACCACTAGGGGAACCCCACACCCTCACAGATTTGTCATATGAGCCAGAGACAATGGACTTCCCATCAGATGAGAATGCAACAGATCTGACAGGGCCAGTATGGCCATGTAACTCCTGCATTTGTGCACCACTAGAGGCATCCCACACCCTCACATAATTGTCATATGAGCCAGAGACAATGGACTTCCCATTTGGTGAGAATGCAACAGATGTGACCCAGTCAGTGTGGCCATGTAACTCCTGCATCTGTGCACCACTAGAGGCATCCCAAACCCTCACATATTTGTCATATGAGCCAGAGACAATGGACTTCCCCTCTGGTGAGAATGCAACAGATGTGACAAAGTTAGTGTGGCCATGTAACTCCTGCAACTGCACACCACTGGAGGCATCCCACACCCTCACAGAATTGTCACATGAGCCAGAGACAATGGACTTCCCATCTGGTGAAAATCCAACAGATGTTACAGAGGCAGTGTGGCCATGTAACTCCTGCAACTGTGCACCACTAGAGGCATCCCACACCTTCACAGAGTTGTTATATGAGCCAGAGACAATGGACTTCCCATCTGATGAAAATGCAACACATTCAACATTGTCCCTCTCCAATATGCTCACTTTGGACATTGTCAGTCTTCTTTCACCAATTAGAGATGGAATCAAAGGGAATTCTTTTTTCCATCTTTGTGTTAGGTTGCTATCACTTAACCATGTTGCTAATACTGAAAGATATAGATGTGGTGTGGACAGAGCTGCTGGACTTGATGTAAAGTAGGCAGCAAAGTTAGCTGTCTCATTGATGTCTTGTATGAGATATGAGTGACTATCAACCTGTTGCTATCATACTATCAATCTTATTGAATATGTCAAAATTAGAACTCTCTTGCCTTCATAAAACATTCAATAACTTGTTGAAGCATGATATGACACTCTTTTGATAATTGAAGTAGATTCATAGCTTCTATCCAAAAAAGCACATGAATTTCAAGGAATTTTTCTATTTTGCATAGTATGTTCTTGTGTTCTTTTGGTATGGCTTTCATTATGTGTTCTGCCCAGTGGTGACATGCATATTGAAGGACACTTGATATTTTCTCCTTGATACAAGTCTGAAGATTGGGCACTTGGATATCATTGACAAATGATGAAGGTAAATTGCAGATGTTAAACTGGAGCTCCTTTTGCATGATATCAAAGCAAGACTGAGCAAGTAAAGCATGATAAGAGGCTGCATCACAGGACATGTCCTGAATATAACTTGAAGAATTGTTGAAATCTGTCAGACATATTTTGGATAATGGTCCTTGAGCAAAGATGAAGTCTGGAAAAGAAGCATGGTACCAAAAGACCTTATTATCTTTCACATAAAGGACAGCATGGAGCTTTTGAATGAGATCATCAGCTCGCTCTTCCATGTCCCTGACATTGATAGCATTACAGAGTCCTGCTGCAACAGAAGTAGAAATACGCTCTTCTGTGCAAAGAATTGTATGGAGGAGTTTTAAGCGAGCTTCAACATGATTCTTTTGAACTTGAACAAATGCTTCAGACAGTATTTGGTAGTACAAATTATCAATTAGTGTTCTTGGATCAAAAGAATCTGGCACTTTTGACATTTTTGTATTATTTGTAGGATCAAGCAGCTGTCTCATCTTATCTTGTTGCTCTCCTGGAGTTCCTAATGATATGTACCTCACAGCAGTTGAAGCATAAATAAACAGACCATTTGCCTTTCTTCCAAGCTCTTTGAGTTCAAGCTTATTCTGGAACACAGGCAAGGCATGATGCAAGTATGTCATAATATCTCTATCAGCCTGCTCCTGAGACACATCTTGAAGACAACAAACTGAGTCAGGTGGAAAGGATGCACATAGCTTAGCAAGTTCAGGATCTGGTCTACTTGTAACAAGAAACTTGAGCCCTTGTAAATGCCCACTTTGAATACTCATAAGCAGTTTTCTGAGAAATTCTGCTCCTGCTTTGCCCTCAATTTCATCCAAAGCATCAATAACTAAGAGGTATGGGGGTAGGTCTGGAGAACAGCTTTGAACACATTTCTGCCAAGGGACAACTAAGAGGTCATTCATCTGTTTTGACAATGATTTGTTGACAGAGTCAAATGCATCAGCAGCAAGCAATGACTCTGCATACATATAAGAATGACGAGCAAGCTGATAAACCAGAGTAGGAATAATATGTTTTTGATATTTTGTCTCTTCAAATTGCCTAGAGCAAAAAAAAGTAGCTTGCAAAGTCTTCAATACTTCTTTGCCATTGTCAAACCACTCAGCTACAGAGTAGGCAATAGTTGATTTGCCTGAGCCTGCATGTCCAGTCAGCCAAAAAACTGGTGGGCTTGTAGATGCTGAATCTTGGGCCCATTTACAAATGTGTTCAAGAATAGAAACACGTGTTCCTGGTAGGCAAGCTCCACGAGACAATGTTGGCACACCTTCAAGATTGTAATTGTATATAGCTTTATCAGAATGAGGCCAAGTGTTTAGTTGTAGTTGCTAGGAATCAAATTAGTTTATAACAGCTACTTAAAATCATATAAGTCTCATACATCAAATGATTTATGCAGATTCAAGATATTCTGATCAATCTTGAGAGCAAGCCTAATCTAAAGAAACTTGGTTTTAGCTTTCTACTCCAGATATGCATACAAACAACCACACCTGGAAATCCTTTATCTGCTCATCAATGTATTTGAAAATATTATTGAGCTGTGACTTGTCCTGCTCATTCTGAAGAATTTTCTTCCATGTTGCTTTCTTAGATATACTATCAAGTTCACTAAGCTTAGTAGCAAGTTTCCTGCTCCACATCAGCCTTACAATAGTAGGTAAATATCACTGAACACACTCAGCAAAGCCTTTTATCAGATCCTTTAAGTCAGCATCATTGGTCTTGGCTAACTCATGTTCCATAGCACTGAGGCGTTCTTGAGTTCTTACTATCTGAGTTTTTAACTCATCATTGTTGTCAGAAACAGCCTGGAATTTATTTCACCTGATGCATCATATAATATGAGAAGAAAACTTACATTGTAAAGCTCGATAAGAGTATTAACAATACCAACAGGAACCCGGAATGGTGTTCCAGCCAATGAATCCTCAGCCTTCTTAAGCAAGAGCTCAACACCATTCCAAGCTAGTTGAAGTCTATCTTTCATCACAGTGCCTGAGCCATGATTTAGACAAAGGGCTAAGATGACCAATGCCCATTGTGCTTACCTGTATCAATGGAACCTAGCACAGATGAAAAGGCCGGTCAATTGTGAGAGATGTGTTCGAGGGATTGACCCGAGTACTTACGAGCAGGTGATGGATCCTCAGGACTTTTCGAGAACACTGACTTGAGGCCTTGGATGAGCATTTGCCTCTTCGAGGAGGGTTTGTCTTTCTGGTTTGCGGACATGTTACAGCGGCGATAGAGCTATACAATGCGAACAAGATGGACAATAGTGACAGAGAGAGTGCCACGAGTACAGCTGTCATCTTGTCGCGACGAGACCGGTGTGGCCATGTTTTGCCTAGTTCCAAATATGGGCAAGCAAGTCCCAGGCTCAACCCCCACAGCACATCCACGTGTTCCAACGATCCTTCTCACCATCTATTTTAGCCTGAAAATACTCCACCGTAATGCGCGCGGGCCGGATCGTTCCATGCCGTCGCGTCTCTGCCAACCAGTCATCTTTGTCTCTTTTGTGCCAACTGACTCCGAGAAAACTCACAGCCTCGTCTTGTAGTCTCTTCTGCGCTCACATCTCTCCTCGCACTTGTCTGCTATGGTTATACAACGAAGGCTTTGTCGATCCGAGCGGAATGTCTACTTTTTTATGTGTGAGAGCCCCAGAAATGACCGCAACCAGCAGCCAGCCGTGCGCTAGACAATGGCTCGAACATCGCAATGCCCCTCACTCGGCATTCCCTTTGAACGTCCCCAGCTCGTTCACATTAACCTGTCATCTTCACCCTTGCTGCCGCTAGCTTTACAAGCCTCCCGTCGTGCTCGTCTGCGTCCGTCCCGTCGATCAATCTTTCGGCACTCGGTGAAGTGTACATGCGAGGACGATGATTCCGGTTGAAGTTCGTCTCTTCGATCGGTAGAGCAACCGCAGCTGTGAAGGAGGATTGCGATAACTTGGCGTTATAACCTCTTTTCAGGTCGTCTTTGATGACACAAGTTTACACAAGAGCAACGGCAGGTACTCACCTTGTCATTTATGCTGTCGGCGTAGGACGAACGGGGTGTTTTTCCGCGGCCTCAAAAGCCCTAGCAACAGTCGTAATGGGAGTAGAAGATGCTGAATTCTGGCCCACGGGAGTCAAGATGACTTGTTGTATAGATCAACCACGGAAGGTCTGGTCTCACGTCTGGAAGAACGGCCGCGCGACCGAATCCTCCATGAATGGCGGCCGCAAGACGACCAGGTCTCTACGGCCAACTTTCATGCACACTCCTCTTTCACCGTAATCTCGCGCGCCCTAATCACCCTTGACACGAACCATCATCCAAGTCGTACTTTGGACACGTTTTAGCTCTGTGGGAAAGGGAGCTTGATGTTCCCAGTGGTAAGACCGAAGGTTTACTAGACTGTGCTGTGTGGCTGCGCTGACACGACGGAGAACGCAACAATGATTAGAAGAAGTACGCGGTCGATTTTATCGCTTGTCAGTAGAAGAAAACTGCAAAATGCTTAGAACGAGTATGTTTGGTTTGTCTGTCTACCGGATGATAGTACATCTGACGCGTCCACCTAATAGAATGAACCACCGTCTTTGTCGACGTCTCACTCGAAATCAAAATTGAAGCAGCTCCAAAGACTTGGGAGTGGAGGAATATCGGTATAGCGTGTTCTTGGATGTCGAAGAGCGGAATGCAGGATTCAAATCAGATTCTGCATGAGGATAATGGATACAAGGGGCAAACGAGGAAAAAGAGTGTTTCCGTGCAGATGATGTCGAGCAAGGTTGACAGAGGTGGAGATAGCAAGCCTTCTCTCGTCTCTTTTTCCAGAACAATGCATGACATTTCTTTCTTCTCAGCTCTCTCACTTCCGTTATCTTACTGTTATTATGACCAACAATGATGATGAAAGCCGTCGAAAAATCCACTTCTTTCCCACTTTTCATCCAGCCGAATTAACCTTAGCTACGAAGCTGTTGGCTCCCTTCAGACCTCTCCCCTAACCTCCTCACCAGCTACATGCCTCATTCTCGATATTTGCAAGTGCGATGACGGTCTGCGGCTTAGCGTCTCGCTCAAACTATGGTGTTGCTGCGCTGATTGCTCTCGGATACAACTGAATGAGGAAAGGGAGTTCAGGTGAGATATCCTACAGTGTTTGATGGATAGAGGTACGCAGCTTCGCTTCATCTCTTTATCGAGTCAATTGTGATGCTTTCTGCATAGTTTCCTTGCCGTCTCAAAGGTACAAGATGAACTGTGAAAAATAACTTTGAGTGGATTGAGGCGAGCCGACTGAAGCGGTATCAGTCCGTTGAGAATCATGATTTCACATGCTGCAAATACTCGTGCGAGCCTCCGTTATTTACATCTGAGAAACCTCATCCTTTCTTACCGCTCATCCCTCTTCCACCAATGCACCTCCTCTACCCTTGATGAATGCGGTAGTAAAATATTGTGAACAGACAAACCGGAGAAAACGAGAACGTGCACTTACCACACACACCTCTGCCACCCTTTACTTCAATCTGTCACTGAACCAGCATTGATGGCACGTTGGCTGGGGTTTACGGTGTGAAAATGGAACAGACGCTGGTCATGATTAGCGCTTTACCTCGTAGAATCTCTTCCAGACGACATACTGAATTTTTTACCGAAACTGAAACTTAAAAAGGACCACGAGCTCATTTATAATGAGTGACGAATGATTTCTTGAGGCGAATGTCAAGAGGTATGGACCTCAAATGTACAATACCTTGTCACCACTGACTTTTTCCCAATAACCATTGCGACGTCTCTCTGTCCGGCGCAGCACCACAATGAAAAGCTCGGGAAGGATCAAGCTCATCTATTAGCATACAGCTTATCACATACCGGGTCGATGTTGATGACGATAGCTCCTAATCAAATCGAGTTCAAAATATTTTTGCACAAGATCAATGCGGCAGCCTGAGAGCGAAGGACAATTGCTCAAGAGAGTGTTTTCTAAGGAGAAAGGCTCCAGACAATAGAAGACTTCTTCCCCCAGGATCGAAACGTCTCAAAGAAATGATATAACATGACTCTTTTTTTCCCACTGGTTCAGGTTCCAGTGCCAGCGGTGGCCAAGCCTTGTTGAGGGCTGAAAGCTTGGCTCACAGTCCTGATAATCCCGAGCTTTTGACCCAAGCTGAGCCCTTTCAAGTTGCTGGTACTAGTATCAATGTTTGGATGCCTAAGGTAGACACTAAGAGACATACAGAACTTGAAATAGACTACATAATGTGATACTATCACGCAGGATGAAATCCGAGCACGGCCATCTCACCTGTATGCCAAAGTTTAGCAAACCGGAGATCAGCCTTGCCAGCAATATCAACTAATTCCTCCATTGTACGCTCTCTACCGTTCAGCAAGACCATTGTAGCGATGTCTAGATAGTACTGGTTAGCATGACCAGCGCCATAATTCGGAAGTAATGGCTCCGGTGCCTCCTTCAGTGTTAACGCAGAGTCGGTCTGGGGAATACCAGTATAATCACGATTCGTGTGCTGAAGGACATAGTCATCTGCATTAGAAAGATAAGTTAGCATGTCCAAAAGCTTTTCAGGAGAACCACGCACGGACAAGGATACAAGCATTGGGCTTTAGGACTGTGCGGATGTTGCGAAGAATTTGAATACATTTTTCATCCGACCAGAGCAATCTAATCATAGTAGTAATGTTAGGGTCCTAATGGAAGGATTTGGAGATAGAATGCTCACAAGATGTTCTTTAACTGCGGATCCTTTACATCAGGAAGCACATGCTCAATGACCTATTGATACTCACGTAGTACACATCACACCCTGCAATCGGCGAATCAACGAAAAAATCAATAGCCTTGAATTCGATACGTTTCTCAGCAATTGCAGAGGGCAGGAGTTCCGGCCAAACTTCAGTCTCCGCTTGATGAATCCTCTTGGGTCGATCCTGGAGCTTGAGCAGAAGGTTCGGAAAGGCTTTTATCAGCTCCATAGCCATGGTCCCAATGCCCCCGCCAACATCGTTGACGATCGTACCAGGTGGATACTGACCCCAAGGGAAGACTATAGCTCCGCTGTAAGCGCCACATTCACTGGAAAGAATAAAACAAGAATGTACCTGAAAGAACGGCTGCTGCCTGTACAGCATCATTCCATCCGCGCACCCCGAGAGCAAACAATGCTCCTAATCTTTCATTCTCCAGAGTTTCCTGTCAACATCAAGCAATACGATCATCTGCAATAAATATGGCAAAAAACAACAGTACCTCCTCAAAATATTCAAACATAGATCTTTCAAAGCCCGTCATCCTATTCCATGGTGATTGCTCGATTTTTTTCTGATTTGAATTTCTGAGAACCTCCACAGTCATCATTGCTGCCTTGATGATCTCATTGCTTCAGATTTGATTAGTCAGTGGGGTCAGCAAAAGAATTCCATCGTAGGTTGCAAAATCGGGCTGTTTGACACTCACTACAAAGATAAATGGCCTGCTAGAGGGTTTGTAGAGACAAGTTGAATGCTCAGACGGTTGTTTGCGAAACGATCTGTCGCAACTGTAAAACAAAGTATCCATGTAGTGTAAAAATGTCATTTCGAGGTTTGTCATAGAATGCCAATACCTTCTCGGAAGATATGCTTGGTAGCTAATAGACGCATGATTTGGCCGAGTTTCTGATGATCAACGTCGGCTTTTTCTCCGATTTCCTTGATATGCATTCCTAACGGGCGTTCTTGAAGGATATCCGGTATCTTGAACGTGATCACGACGTGCAAACAAATAGGTTCAAAGAACTGCCAAGGTCACCATCAATTATATACACTTTACGCAGATCTAAGCAGCACCCTAACCTGTGTTGCCCTCTGTCATAAAAGAGAAACTCAATGAGAAATCCAAAGACCTATGAGAAGTCAGAAGCAGAGCGGCGTACATTGAGTACAGTATGGCTCGGCCGCGCGAGGGTCGCGCACAACTGAGCACAAGCACCTTCAAGTATATGAACGGCATCATTCAGTGGAGGGATGGAGATCGCTGCGTCCAACGCATGAGAGTCCAGGCTGTTCAGAGAGAGGAGTGAGGAGTCCGTGAAGTGAGAATCAATCGTATCTGCCGTCTCCTTTATAAGTGCGACTAGGGCAGAAATTTGTCGATTAGTAAGAGGCTCCATCGAGGATTAGGAATGTGCAAACGGTGCCCCGACACAGGCTTTTTATATGACGAGCAAAGGGCTCGTTGGTGCTGAAAGTATCGTAAGATCATAAGAAGCAAAGCCATATTGAGGTAACATGATCACTTTGTCACCATTATCTCCTTCAGCCAGGTACCGGTGGTCCGAGCTCGACTGTGAGCCGGGCCGATCGTCGGGCTTTTGAAGGCTTTAACACCTCAGGCCTTGTAGAAGGCTTTAGTAGCAAAGGTCTCCAGTTCATTATTTCACCTTCTATGATGATGTCCCAAAGTACTACACACCCTGCCATCTCTGTAAATTTTTATTTTTTCAGGAATTCTGTGCCAAACCTCTAACTACCCAAAATTTAGTAGCTCTAACTGTACCTCTAGTTGACAGATTATTGTATTGACCTTATGACTACAGCCTAGGATTGATACATATGGAGCTGGATCTACAGGATCGGCAAATGTGGAGCTGGATTTACAGAATCGGCAAATGTGGAGCTGAATTTACAGGATCGGCAATAATATACCGTGTAATGTATCAACCGTGTTTGGGGGAGTTAATCACTGCTCACCTTGCTGCAAACTGCTGTTTCTCGCCATTAACAACATGAATATGCTCTACACTACCGGTCAATTTTTGGATACGCTCCATGTGGAACCAATGGATTCCTTTGTGGTGCAAGTTCGAATTCTCTGATTCCAACACTGGAATTGTTGTCATTCCATCAAAATTTGATTTCTGTGTCAAAGCAACAGCTCTTCGTTACAGTTACGACATATCGAGAGTTTCTGTATGTTATGAATGTGAAAAAATTGATTTCAGAGAACTGAGCCTATCGTATACAGAGCTACAAATGTTATTGACAGAGGGAGCAGGGAATACGTCACATTTGCACCGTCTCATGTTGAGCGTTCTGGAGAAAACATGTGAGAAAACTTGGGTTCAAGGAGGTAGGATATACGAGAGGCCAAATCCACGCTATCTGGTGTTCGGAGGAAAGGAAGATGCGGATGCCATTGTGGTTCATTGATGGGAGATAAAGGGAAGATCAGAGAAGACATTATGAGAAGAGATTATATGAGATCATGGGATGTGAGATCGAGGTAAGACTCACAGAGTATGTGATCTGGTACCGTTGGGGCATTTATCTACAGCTCTCTCAGCTGCTAGAAACATGACGAACATCATCCATGTGTGAAAAGAGAAGCTGGGTTCAAGGAGATCCTTCAAGTTCTAATCTTCACGTTTTTTGTTTGCACCCCTTGTCCATTTTGGACTCAATAGTAGTAGCTTCATGGCTGATAACGTGAAAAAGAGATGCCAACGAAATTACACAGTTGGATTACATATATGGCAATGCAAACAGGTTAAGAATAGACTTTTGACTTCTGATTTACATCCTTAGAATGCGGTCCGCAGTTTGCCGGTATCGGCAGCTAAGTGCCGCAATTTACATCTATGGTCGGCAACTAAGTGCCGGGATATAAAGTAGACTCCGACGGATGCCCAAGTCCTTTGAGAACGTACCCATTTGCACCATCTGGCAAGTGCCAGACGAGATATATGGAAGGTTACTACAGCTGCTACCCACCAGTATATTGTCGGACGCCTTGTCCACCTTATTTGCCGCTCTATCCGCCACCCTATCAATCGCCTCGCCAGGTCCATTATTGTGTTCCGTATTCGCCACCTCCTCAAGTACATTATTGGACACCTTATGCCACGTCTGTTCCACTACATAAACGTAATTTGTTTAAGTCCTGCACTCAGACTAGAATACCCCGTTGACACTTCCCAAAAGCCATACCATGCTATTATTATCCGCCGCGGCCTTGTTGGATACCTTATCCAACTCCGCTTTTTCTGTATTAATCCGGAGATAAACTCGGTGAACTTTGTTTTTAGCTCTCAACTTACTGCACTAGCTAACTGGCGTACTAACCTAGACTATTCTTAATGACACGCGTACATGGGTTGTATTCGAAAGACACCGCTGGGTATTGTCAATGTATATTTCATTTCAACAAGAGGACTCTACCTGTACACCCTCAGTACGCAGCCATTTTGACCTGTTATTCCGTGTGATCCTGATAATCAAAGCAGTCATCACACATCTATTTCTTGCCAACTTTCCAACCTCTGGCGATATGGCAACCACTACTATTTTCGAGGTATGACTTTGACAAGATCTGTTGATGTGTAGTTAGAAAATTCTATGACGGACAGGGCACGCACCAAAATTGTAAGCAAAAATGTAGATGACCACCAATGCTAGTCAACCAGGCTGTTGCATTTCCTTTATGTTTTAACTCTTGGTAGATGCCTCAGCTGCCTATGCTCTTTAATTATCTGGGCCTGCAAAGGAGAATGACCCAAACTGTGGTCCCATTGCAAATGTCATCTCTGATGAGTTCGTGTGCAGCTGGATGCCACTACAGACATCCGATACGCCACAAACTCCCATCTGTCTTGTTGTGTATGATATAGTCTCAATTATGACCACCTATTATTCTTGGATTATGGCTATCGATCCTGCAGACATTTCATGTTCTTCTGTACTGGACCGTTCGAATCCAACATACCAGTCTCTATTCCTTCATCTGCTGTCTGTACTCAATTTCCTCGTCCCCCGTTGCCAAAGAGGTGTTTCTTGCTGATTTTATTATGTGTGACATATGTTGTCATTGTACTAGAAGTAAGCATACGATTTCTCTATGGGACCCTGCGCTCTTCGATACCCTTCTTCCTTACTCTGGAGCCATGTCAGTGGACTAGGGACTGAGGTCGTATCTTGCCGCTGACTAGAACTCTACATCGACGCTCATTATGTCCTCAGTGAGACTTACCTCGCATTTCACTTCCTCCTTTGTGTAAGTCTTCCCGGTCGTTTCACCTCTCGTACCTCATATCTCACCAGTCTCTTCCGAATCTGTTTTCTTCCATCCCGATAATACGCCACGACGGCATCCCGCATCTCATTGCTCCTCAGAAAACCAAGCAGCATGGATTTGGAGCGTTTGTCAGCCGAAGGTCTCATTGGGATTGCAGATTGAGAGCGAGAGCGCAAATGGCGTGAGTGTGGGTAGAATACATGTGCGTCACAGAGCTGTTTGCTTTCCTTGAAAATAACCAAATGGATTCATTTCAATCTGTATTGATAAGCATCCGTTAGGCGTGCGATTACAATTGTGTTACATTTGATGCTGAAGGTTGTGGGATCGTACCTACTTGCAGACAACCTCTTGTCTTCCTCTTTCCGCCCATTTTTGATTTTGGAACAAACATGCCGTCTACACAGTGAGAGAACCCTCAGTCAGGTCGACAGCGAGTTGTGAGTTGTGGCCGCCTCCCTTGCCTCTGTCCTCTCCACCCATCCTTCCCTCCTCACCCTTCTCTCTCACAAAGCCCCGCGCGCCTACTTTTCCTCTGTCTCCCTTTCTATTCTCCACGTCTCCACCCTCATTATCTCCGGTTCTTTCATCTTGATCCTCGGCACCCCCATCACCCTCGACGCGTGTCCCGATGCGGAGCGAAGGCGAAGGTGACGAAGCCCACGCCAAGGGGTCTCGCGGAGAAGCTGGGTTTCTGGCCATTATCTACTCGTGCTTTTCCATGCCTGTCGCCGTCCGTCAAAAAATCAAACTTCTATGCGTTCCAAGCGCTTCTTTGTCCCTGACTGATTTGTCCTATGGCGTCCTTTGTCTTTGATTGATTTTCTTTCCCCCAAGCACAGATTCGCTCACATATATATCGTTTTCTCTCGGAGCTATTCGTCGCCTCCCACACACCAATTGCCCATGAATGAGTCGCAATGGCGACCTGCGCTCTTTGCGGGGATCTGACGTTCGTAGTGATCAACTTCACGGAGAGATTGATTCCTACCCAATGTCGAGCATCGAGCGGTTCGACCGCGCATTCATGGGCCCATTCATCTGACCAATCTCCTCACTGACAACTAACCAAAACATCAAATTTCCATAGTGTACAAATTTCTCGTGCTCCAACGTCGTCTTCCCAGATCTTCATGCGTTGCTTGATCACTACGAGTACTCAGATCCAGAGTCACACCTTCCACCCATGGCCACTGCCAGTACTAAAAAATTAACAGTGTCGCCATTTTCTATATCCTACTCCCATCTCCTCCCCGCCCTCCTCTACGCATCGCCTGGGCCTTATCGTCACGTTTGCAATGTCCCTATCTGCCCCCTGACAAAAGACGGGGAGCTGAGTCCAAGTCCAAGTCTGGATATTACTGATAGCAACACCCCCTACGGTTCTCAGCCATGCATCTACCAACCCGATGCATACGCACTCTCCGACTACCCGACCTACGAGCACTGCTATGATGCCGCGAAGCGGTACCTCGCTAGTGCTCCTGTGCCTGTGCCCCCCGTGCCTACCATTGATAGCCTGGTTTATGGCGCGCCCAAACCCGGTGTCCCTACGACTAAGCGACGCGGCCCCCTGTCTTCTTCGGCTTTGGGTGCGATGCTTGAGCATTGTAGGAAGAAAAGGAGAAGAGTAAGATTGATGCCGCGGGTGTACCACTGACGAGGGGGAGGAGGAGTAAGAGGGATCATCCATGTCCTGTGCGTTCTTTCGTTCTTTACTTGCTTTGGCTAGTGATGAGGTACTTACGAGGATTGGATGCGTCTAGACACCTGGATGCTCAAAATCGTACCTTAACCAGAACTGGCTAAGTATCACCAGGAGAAGGGGACGTGTAAGATTGAGCTAACTGTTGAGTTTCGAGTTTCCGCTGCGAAAACCACCGTGCCTTTATCTACACCTTCAACCACTGCTCTTGCAACGTTCATTGCTCCGATGACCACTGATCTGCCAAAGTCTCCCTCTCCGCTCTCTGACGTCCCAACGACCCCCGAGCATGCGCCTCCACATCACTTGGATTATATTCCACTTTTCGTAGCCAGTCACAGATACGAGCATAAGGAGAGCCATCATCCTCAGCCCAGGCAGCTGCGAGTCTGTGATCTCGAGTTGATGGCAAATTGGGGGACGAAGTCGTAAGGCCTGTAAAAATTTCTATTCGTATAGCAATGGGTAGTAGTAATAGGTAGTGTGTTTGAGCTGTCGATGGGTTGTGGCTTCCGTTACTTTCGTCTCTTTCATACATTTTATAGTTATCTATTTATTAGTCGTGTCTAGACCTCTGCGTGTTACGTGTAGGTGTTGAGATAGGACCTGCACGGACCATCAGTATGTCATACTTACCTATCCATTTCCTCATCGGGCAATCCCTCAGCCATCACCGAATGTGGTGGCGATCAGTATCCACCATCAAACCTTATTTATTTTACCAGATATTCGTACGATAGGACATTGCTACCCTCAGTCGACCACATATAGTTGGAGTGACTGAGGGTGAGCAAATTTTACTTACATCTTATTTACTTCCGACTAAATATCTCCTGTAGACTTCTGTATTTCTCTACAGGTAATAATAAACTCAGTCGACCACATATAGTTGGAGTGACTGAGGACTTCTGTATTTCTCTACAGGTTATCGGCCCCGTCCGCACTCCCACTACGTTGAGCCATTGCTCCGAATAGCGACTCACTACAAAACCCACACACATCACACCCAGTTAGACACCTACGGTAGAAATGACCTCTGCAAACTCATCTAACCCACCAAACTTCCCCGAAGACACACACTTCGACGGCACAAACTACTTAACCTTTAAAAGCCGAGTCTTGATCGCAGCGAGGGCACGAGGTGCCCGCGGATATCTCGACGGCACTATTAAAAGCCAACAATAACGTTAGACACAAAGTCAGGGGAGGGAAAACCCACGGAATGGTCCTCAAAGTCCCCCTCATTATAGGAATGGGAGGAACGGGATGCTTGGACACTCGGACTCATCATATACAATACCAAGAATCCAGTAGGACTAGGGATAAAGATGGATGGCACGGCAGCTGAAGCATGGAAAGCACTCACTGACAATTACGGAATATTCTCCGAGATTGCGGCCATGAACGCAGAGAAGCAACTACGCGCTACTGAATTCGTGGATGGGATGGATTTCCTAAAACATGTCGAGGACTTGAGGGAAAAATGGAAATCAGCAACCGAAAAAGGAGCCAACATCAATGATAAGAATTTCCGTACAATTCTTATCGCCTCCCTCCCAGAATCCTGGAATGCTGTAGTAGCTGGGGTGTACTCAAAGACCAAATCAAAGGAGGTTATTGCCACACTCACTACCCACTGGGACCGACTTGTATCGCAACAGCAGAAAGCAGGGGTATCAGCGACGGCCCTGCAGGCACAGACCAAACCTAAATTGGTATGCGTTAATCCGAACTGCAAGCGCACTGGACATGCAATTGAGAACTGCTACTGGAAGGGAGGAGGAAAAGAAGGACAATTTCCCCCAAACTTCAGGAACAGAGGGAAGATGACGAAGACCCCCTCTACTGAGACATCGACTCCAACCCCCACAGCAAATATAGCAGTCTCAGATACACAACCGGCACAAACACCCCCTCATATCACCTATGCCCTATCTGCAATAATCCAAAGTGAGAAGAATGCATCTGGAAAAACCAAACAGACAGGCACTTACAGAGCACAGAATACCAGCATCCCAACATATGCAGACTCTGGAGTGACAGATCACTTCTTCGTTGACAAATCAGAATTCTCCGACTACGAGGAATTATTAAAACCCATTGAAGGACATGCTGCACCAAAGGGTGCTTTGTTCTGAGTAGTAGGGAGAGGGACAGTCAAACGTATGTGCCAGACTGCACACAGATCATCAGAACTAGCCTTTAAAAATGCATTGCATGCACCGGATCTTGCCTTGAACCTAATCTCAATTAATAGATTCGACAAAGCCAGGTTCATGGTGATATTTGGCGGCGGTCGGGTTTGCTTCCAGGACCCAAATGGGAGGGAAGTGTTATGTGGCACAGGTACTGGAGGAATGTACTTACTAAGCCCATTCGGACAAGCAGCTGGCCCTACAGTGATGACGGCAAAATCTTTGACAAAACCAACCACTCTTGAGGTTTGGCATAGGTGATTTGGACATGCAAGCGTCAAAGCTATCAGGGAAGCACTAGCAAAGAACCTGGTTGACAGCCTAGACATAAAAGGAGACCTGACAGTACCTGGCATCTGCAAGGATTGCATGTATGGCAAACACGCATCTCGACCATATGATGCAGAGGTCAAACCAGAAAGTTCCCCAAATAATAGGGTACACATCGACTTATGGGGACCCGCTAGTGTCCAATCACTGGGGGGGGCAACCTACATGATGGTAGTGGTAGATGGGGGGTCGTCCCACATGACAGTTTATTTTCTTACCTGAAAAGATGCAACTACAACTCTCACAGCTTTCATGTCATATCATGTTGAATTAGAACATCAGACAGGGAAGAAACTGAAAGAAGTCAGGGTCGATGCTGGAAGAGAGTGGGTAAATGAACTCTGGACCACGTCCCTGGCCCAACACAGAATTATTCTCCAGGTCACCACCCCCTATGCACATGCACAAAACAGGCTGGTTGAAAGAGCAAATCGAACCATCCTTGAGGGAGTTTGCTGTATGCTCATGGAGAGTGGCCTGCCAAAAGAGTTGTGGGTGGAGGTGGCCGCAGCACAGATTTACACATGAAATTTACTTCCCATGTCACGCCACCCAGGGATCATCCCAAAGGAAGCATGGACTGGTAGACAGCAACGAGTAGATCACCTGAGACCATAGGGGTGTCTAGCATGGGTGAAAGTCCCTGAGGAACTGATCAGGTCAAAACTAGACCCTTGCTCAGTGAAGACTCATCTGGTGGGTTATGCTAATAGCGGTTACCACTTGTATGATCAAGGAGTGAGAACAATTGTGACTTCACAGGATGTAATCTTTTGAGGGAAAAGGTCACAGGGCATTCACCATACTTGATGACATCAAAGAGCCACAGCACACACAGACACCTATATGATCGGACTCAGGACCAGGCCTGCTCCCAACTCGCCAACCAGTAGTGCTGAGAATCAGACCTGACAGCAGCCTACCCCATTCACACCCAGATCTCACTCCTGGTGATGACCCTGGACAGGCACCCACCCCCACTCCACCATCCACATGCCCACTTGCTCCAACCAACCAACCAGTACAATGATCATCTAGAATCAGCAAACTGACCCCAGCCTTAGTAGCAGCTCAAGAAACGTTGCAAAGGGAAAAATATGCACAAGAAGATGGGGAGGATTGGGCAAATGATGAGAGCATCCTGGTGGCGCTTACAGCTGAGGGACCTTACACATATCTGATGAGCGTGAGTAGCCACGAGCAGAGTGACGATATGGACGTACCAAAGACCTACTCAGAAGTGATGAGAAGGCTGGATTTATGGCAGCCAGCTATGAGCGAGGAACTCCAGATGATGACTGATCAGGGAGTGTTTGAGCTTGTGGACGAGAGCATGGTCCCAAGCAACAAGAACATAGTAGGTTGCTGGTGGGTCTACACTAACAAATTCAATGCTGAAGGGGAGGTGATTCATCAGAAGGCTAGGCTGGTGGCGAAGGGATACTCCCAGGTTGCGGGAGAAGACTTCGGTAAAACGTATGCAGCAGTCATCTGTTTGGAATCTCTCCAGATGTCGGCAGCAGTGGCAGCCCAGACAGGCCTAGAGATATGGCAGGTTGATTTCATTTCAGCCTACTTAAATAGCATCCCTGAACACGAGGTGTACATGAAGCTCCCACCTGGCTTTTCGGGAGGGGAGGGGAAGCTGGCTAGGCTCCAAAAAACCATATATGGACTTATGCAAGGCGGTTTTGACTGGTACTGGACACTGGATGGTGCATACAAAGATTTAGGATACAGCAGATTGAGGGCAGACCCATGCATACAATCGAGGAAAGTAGGATCAGAGGTAACGATAATGAACACATTCAACAATGACACGTTCGGCCTATCCTCAACAAAGTGGGGAGCTCAAGAAGCAAAGAAGGAACTTGCAAAAGTCTACAAAGTCAAGGACCTAGGTGAACCCTTATTCATACTTGGAATGGCCATCTATCATGACCCTAGAACAAAAGCTATATCCCTATCGCAGAGAGCATATCTCACATGCGTCCTTGAGCATTTTCAAATGACAAACTGTAACCCTTGACATACACCACTACTCACAGGTATAGTGCTCACAAATGAGATGGTGCCAAAGAATGAAGAGGAGTGCACCTTCATGAAAGACTGCCCCTACTGACAGCTCCTAGGCACCCTGATGTGGGCCCAGGCCGCAACCAGACCTGACTTATCCTTTGCTGTAGCTCTCCTTGCATGCTTCCAGGCAAACCCTGGCCCTGCCCACTGGAAGACTTTGCTCCATGTCCTAGCATATGTAAAGGGAATGCTGGACTACAAGATTGTATACTCCAAGGAACTGGGAGGGTTGATCAAGCCAACGGGCTATGTTGATTCAGACTATGGAGGCGATTTAGACACATGCCACTTGACTGCCGGATACATATTTCTGATGGTAGGTGGCCCAGTCTCATGGAGTTCAAAACATCAGCAAACAGTTGCACTGTCAACCACAGAGGCAGAATACATGGCTATGATGCGAGGATCACAGCAGGCACTGTGGATGCACAATTTCCTTGCTGAAATCAATCTAGTGCAACCATGCCCAGCCTTACTCCATGTTGATAACAACTCATCAATTGCCTTGGCCCAGTCAACAAAAGGCCATGCCTGTGCAAAGCATATAGACATCCGACACCATTATATTCGCGAGCATGTGTCTGAAGGTGACATCGAGATTATTCATATCCCTTCCTCCGAAAACATTGCAGACATATGTACCAAGCCACTCACACATGCAGCACACAACTACCTTGTTGGGTTGATGGGCTTAAAGAACCAAGATGGTCGTACAAGTCAGGGGGAGTGTTGAGATAGGACTTGCACAGACCATCAGTATGTCATACTTACCTATCCATTTCCTCATCAGGCAATCCCTCAGCCATCACCAAATGTGGTGGTGATCAGTATCCACCATCAAACCTTATTTATTTTACCAGATATTTGTACAATAGGACATTGCTACCCTCAGTCGACCACATATAGTTGGAGTGACTGAGGGTGAGCAAATTTTACTTACATCTTATTTACTTCTGACTAAATATCTCCTGTAGACTTCTGTATTTCTCTACAGGTAATAATAAATTCAGTCGACCACATATAGTTGGAGTGACTGAGGACTTCTGTATTTCTCTACAGTAGGGAGTATGGAGCAACAATTGTACATGATGTTAATGTTAATGTTGCCACTTATTACTGAAGTTTCTATCTTTGTGTGATGTACACATGCACTGCATGATGACTGTGGGCTAACCACGATTTTGTGTATTCTACTCAAAGACTCGTGCACACTGGCCCAGGGAGTTTGCTGCTGGTCTGCTCGCGATGAGGTGATTGATAAGTTCACCGCTCTTCATTCTTATTCTGGTTCATCAATACATATGCACATACTATTCCACCCCCGTAGTTCGGAGTACCCCTTGAGGTCGGACAAAAAGGTTTTGCAGCAAATAGCCACGTTGAATGTCCAAGAGTTGAGACACAGACAACAGTATGACTACTTACCTGTTTCCAACTTGATTCAAGTTCAGGAACAGTGTTGTACTTGTCTTCTGTCATGGATGATGGTTGAGTCAATGTCACGCCCTGCCGATTGGATGGCAAGGCGGAGTCTGAAATTTCCTTCATGCCAATGTATTTCCCACATTCTACACATATTAATTTGGCCATTTGGGTTTGCTAGGATGAATTCCTTGAGATGTTGTCTTGAATTTGTTTTTGGGATCTCAGTAAGGCATGGCATTTTGCATGAGAAAAATTGAATTTTTCTGAATCTGAGAAGTTCTTGAGCTGACCCCTTGGGAGAGGTCAAAAACTCAAGCTAACTACAAGGGACTATTTAAATGTTTGAGTAGTAAGAAAAGTAAGAGTAGAGTGGAATGAAATGGAGCAGGGATGGAGGGTGGGGATGCGAACAATTCAATCTACAAGATAGGCTAATCGACAATCTGTGAGTGCAGTGTGAGACAACAAGTTACACTGGTTGCGCTCGCGGGTCTATAAGTGAAATGAGACAATGGGATTGTAGATACAAAGCGGGTGGCCAGTGGCCTGAGTATTTAGGGATAATGAGATGAGAGAGATAAAAGGACAAGAAAGAGATAAGATAAGACTGGTAGGTGGCCTGATGCCTGAATTAACCCTGGGCAACCACCACCCACACACTTGCCCAATCCAATTTTCTCTGGGTGGAGTTTGAAAAAGGGCGTTTGACTAAGTGTGACTAAATTGTGATGTCTGACTCAAGGGGTACTCCAAACTATGGTGGGATAGTACTCAGCAAAACTATTCATCTTTCATTTTATGCATCATGAATCATGATCACATCCAACCTGACTGCACTTCATCCCAGTTAAATAAATTTGCTATCTTCACCACACTTCCGAACTTACCTCTTTTTGTACAGTGAGGCACAGGATACAATGCGTGCCAGCACTATTAACAGTTATTTGTTTGAGCTACCCATGACATGTTATCTGTATATTTCTAACCGTTTTTGGGCAAGCAGATGAGGTCACGATCATGACTCATCATGTTGGATGTCGACCAATTGCTTCTGAGAGTTCTGTTATGATGTTATGATGTGTGGCACATTTGTGCTGTTTGATGGTTTTGGTTTTGGTATTTAGGAGATAAAGTGGGGAATTGTGAGTCATTGGCATTGGGCATGGTGTAGTAGAGCAACTCCACTCGTATGTAGAAAAGAGACAAGATTGGTTTCAGTTGACCAGGAGAGAACAAGTATAAAACATCCTCTCTCTAGGTATCCCTTTGCAAATAGTAATAATAATTGATAGATGATGATAATGATGATGATGTTTCATTTTATTTACTTTAAGAACTAATTTACACTTGAACAATCATGTTCTAGGTCCCGCAGTTTGAAGGGGGGTAGTAATTAGGGACACATCTGATAAGTACTCCAGCCAGATGCCTTTTCAAGTGTGCTGGTTACACCTCATAGCCACTTTACTACAATTTGATCCTTCAGAATCCATACTACCCACCTGTAAACCCCTCCCCATCTGCCACTAATGTGCCATCCCACTTTCTAAACTCAGCTACACTTAGCATGGCTTAGTTGGAGTTGATTGGTGTAGGACTTAATATTCTGATCAGCAAGCTCATGCCTTCCTCTAGTCAACCCACAACCAAAGGTGGTCATGACTCTACCCTTCCCCATGCCCAGATGCTACTTTCAGAAGGTTGATCCTGAGATTTGGAACCTGCAATGGAATGAGCCAGCTGAGGGGCAAAGCTTACTTGTGGCAGTATGCTGCACTGTATAGGGTAGGCACCTGAACACTTATTTCAGCTTGCTGATGACTTCAACAGCCATGCCAATCCATCTGATGGACCACACACACTATGTGGCAGCCTGATCAACCTATATTGGCCTCCTATCCTTGCACCTATTCATACTATGACCCACTTGGTCAGCGAGGTTCCTTCCCAGCACTTAGTCTAGACTCTCTCCCAAATCTGTCACATTGAGGAACCTTCTCTTTTTTCTGATTGGACATGAGCATGGTGGTCACCTAACCTCATTGTGTTACATGCTGATTGGTCTGTTCCAAATTAGCCTGACCCACAAAGCCTCCCTAGTCAACACATGTGAGTGGTGGCTTTCCAGCAGCATTGAATAAGCCAGGTGCAGTGTCTAAATTGTTTTCTGCCAAAGGCCACAGTGCATACCATGTCTGTTTCAGCCAAGAGTCAAACCCCTGACCTCCAGGTTAGGTGCTTGCCACTTGGAATCATATGATCCCTAAGGACATGATGGTGCCAGCAAGCCACCATCCCCCTTAATAATAATTGATAGAAACAGGCAAGATCACATTATATTTTGAACTTGGTCTGAATGGCCAGGGCTCTAAGTTGTTATGTTGGGAATATACTAAGTCTGTGTATAATAGACTCTATGGATTGTATGTACCTGTTACAGAGGAAATAGACCAATGTGCATAAGTAAAAGTGTGTGTAAGATATGAGTATCCAACCCACCTCAGTTTGTGTGTAATAAACTGAGGTGTGCTCAAGTGCCAATCTGTAATCTATATGCACCTCCACCTTCCTAATCTGTCATTTGCTAGCATGTGTTGTTGGCTTGGCATGTACTGCACAACTCACCTCCAATACCTTTTCTTGGAGGATCTCATCTGAATATGCTGCAGCATCCATATCTGAGGTGTCAACAACACCCTCTCTTTTGATGAAGATGGATGGCCCAGCTCTCCAAGAGCTTGGAGTGGGTCTGAATTGTGCTCACACATTGCCTCTTAACACTTGCAGTTCTCCATCCATACTCTATTCCATGAGGTTCTCCTATGTTCACTGGGAAGAACCCAAGTCCTTCCACTCACACTAGCATGGGCACATACAAAGGGCTTTGTCTCTGTTTGCAAGCATTGGCTGCACTGCATGTTCTACCTTTGGGTACAGCCTCTCAGAGGGCACTCTTGTGCTTCTGGTAGCAACACCACCTAGACCTGCTACAGCTGGTCTAGTAGGAGTAGCTGCTGGCAGCACTTCTGATATTACTGTGCTCTCTCTACCCACACCATGAAGTGCTCATTCACTGAAGGTTTGGCACCAGAACCAAACAACTAGCTCTTGATGATCATGATGGTGCCCAGTGAAGGTGAACATTAAAGATTTTGTTATGTTCTAATTGCCAGTGGCAGTAAATTTCATGAAAGAAGTTCAGTATCCTTGGCACTTCATAGTGCAAGTCAATGCAAGTTTGACTTAAAGAAATGTAGGTTGCCATTAGGGTTCTCACAGCTCACAATGCACAACCCATAAGTCAAAACCTGTTATGATTCTGTACTATGAGTATATTTTTTTTTGGTTCCATCAATGTGCATGAGATGCATAGCATCCATGTTTGCACAGTACATCTGATAGGTATCTACAACTACAAGAGCTACAGAGCATCCCTCCATATATGTAGGGAGAAAGAGGGCCAGTGCTTCTCAACACTATTTAAACTGCATTCCCCTGGTTGGTCCTAATGAGGGCAACTGGGTTGGCATTGGATGTAGGGTTCCATGGAAACCTACTGGGAGGCTGGGGGGTTGGGATGAGCAGCAAGGCTGCAGTCCCTGGCAGGCCTAATGCCTCATGCCATAACTAGGAGATTGTAATAGTAGTAACAATTAGTCAGTAGGTGTGGTAGTGTCATGGGTGTGCTTGTGATGCAGGAGGGTGTGCAAAGGTGGGTGAGCCTCAGCTTGACCACAGGAGGTGTAATGGAGTGCCCATTACCTCCTTAGCATCCTATTAGTAATATGTATTTAATTATATATTATATTATAAGATAGCATCACATGACACTACCCATCATTATCCATACTGTAATTATGTAAGGCAGTACCTTACTTCATACTTTGTAGACTAGAACCAATCAACTGAGTGTTGACTTACAAGGTGTGAACTGTAAGTTGCATGACTCTTAATAGAAACATTACATTTTTTTAAGTCAAACAAGCATGTACTTGTTTGCAGAGTGAGAAGCCAAACTTCCAAAGGAGAAGTTCACTGCCACAGCTTACAATCAGAATATTAAAATTTTAACTTTTGCCTTCTGCAATGGGCACAGTGGTGACCATGGAAGGTCAGGTGGTCAGACCTGTGTCCAAACCAGGATTTGATGGAACAGTGCAAGCTGCTCCACATGAACCAGTGAATGTTGCCACATCACACCATGGCATGGAGAGGGAGAGTGGAGTGATTCTAAGTGGACTGCCAGCAGTTACTCCTGTTTGATCATCTTTGGGTAGTTGGATGAGCTCCACAATGGAGGGCATGCAAGTGCCCGCTGCTCAACTGTATCTGACAGCTGAGCCAGAGGGTGCAGCAGGGGCAGCAAGCAAGGGGATGACCCCTTTGCATGCATCTATTGCACCACAAGTGGAAGGACTGAGATCCTTCTCAGAGGCTGTAGAAGGTCTTAGTGACTCCTTAATGGTGATTACACCACTGAGGGGTTAGAAAGAACCTCTTTACAGGGCCCACTGCCCTGTTCACCCACAAGTGGGATCTGTCAGGTTCCACTGATCCCGGGGGCTCAGCTGCACTGGGCAAGTCCTTACTAGGCGGGCGTGATCCCCTTGCACTGGTAACTGAACACTCAAAAGTGTTCTGGGCACTGATGGCTTGTGCGAATAGTCAGTGGGATGTGATCTGGACAGGTCTGGGGAGGTCTGGAGAAGTCGGATTGCAAGGGAATGGGACGGGCTTGGCGGGGTTCAGGCAGAAGATCGTATGGAAGATTTGCAGATGCAAAGGAGTAGGCGGCTATGCAATCAATGGAAGTGGAGCCAGGGTTTGATGGAAGATCAATTGGAGTTGATGGAGTCTGGGACCGAGCAAAGAGCAAGGTTCAGACCTAGTGAAAGAGTGTCAGGATTCGTAATTGTAATTGTGGAGTTTGTGAGATCGTTAAGTTTGAGGAAGACTTGGGCACAATGGTTGGATGGAGTCACTGAGACAGCGTCAGATGAAATGAGATGGAGTTGATATGGAACAAGAGTATATTCAAGTGGAGATATGAAATGATGACGAGAATGATAACAAAATGGAGACAAGACAAGACCGGGAGACTGAGATAAGACTGGGAGACTGAGATAAGACCGGGAGACTGAGAGTAAGGAAAACGAAACACAAGAAAGAAACAATCAGACCATAGGTAACGTTAAGCAAATATCAAGACTAGAGTATGAAGAGCTACTCGATGTCTTATATACTGACTACTGGGGAACTTCGGAGTACATCGGCTGTGGCAGCAGGGCTTGGCGGGGATTGACGGAGTTGGCGGGTGTCGGTTGCAATCAGGGGTTGGGCTGCATTGATATGTTGATGGGATCATTTGGGAATGCGGGTCGCCCCGAGATTGTCATGATACTCCGGAATGGGTTGGAGGAATCAGGGTGTTGAGTTGATGATGGGTGGTGAAGATTGGGAACGGCGGGGGTGGTTCTTGGAGTTTGGGGGATCCAGGGTAAGTGTCAGTGGCTGCGGGGAAGGCATTGAAGTTGGCCAGGGGGCCGTCGGAGTTAGCCGGGGAGGCGTCAGAGTTAGCCGAGGGTGCATTGGGGCTAATTGAAATAGGCACAGGGCATGGGCGGAAGTTTGGCGGAGCATCAGGAGGTTGCTGGACAATGTGTGGGGGTCCAGGGGACAGGTCATGACAGGATCTATGCTGGGTTTATGCACAGTGAGTCCCTCTGCATTCATCAAGACAATTACAGAGGATGTTGGAGACACCTTGGATACTGACAGTGAAGCAAACTCAGATGACATCCTACACATAGGAGGGTGTCAGTTTTCTGGCAAAACTTGATTGAGGTCCCAAAGGCCTATTAGCAACACTTAGCTGCTTGAGTAGCTAAGCATATTGCAATTCAGCAGTCATTGAGTGAGGCAATCATTCCAACTGATTCTGTAAAGTTCATGGAACTTTATATGATTTTCCTGGTGCAGGAGGTCACAGACTACCTCCAGCAAAAGAAGGTACATGGATTGCAGGTATTGTCCACAATGTCATTGCCATTTGTAGGTGGGGCTAAATTATCCCTACTATCTTTGGTCAACAAAGCATTGACTCTATTACAAGTGCTACAGCAGCCTGGAGAGTGTCAGGTCTGCTAACCATGGGGGCTCAGCTTGGCTGGGCAAGTCCTTACTAGGCAGATGCAATGTCCTGCACTGATAATCTAGCATTTGGAAGAGGTCCAGACTTCAGATACTTGTGAGGATTAGCAAGGAGGAGGGGTCCAAACAAGTCTGGGGTGGTTCAAGAAAGTCTAAGGCAAGGTATGAAGAGGGGTTGGGATTGAGTAAGACTCAGGTACAAGTCCAGAGGCAAGTATTGGAGGTGCAGGGCAAACAGGGGCTACATGAGTGATGGGAGTGGGGCCAGAGTCTGATGGTGGATCAGTTGATGCTGATGGATTCTGGGGCCAAGCAAAGAGCAAGGTCTGGAGTTGGCTATCAATGTTTGGGAGTTGCAATCATATGCACAGAGTTTTTTTGTAATGGTGTTAGAATTGAAAAGGAACTGGAGCCTGATAAAGGAAATAGAGACAAACATGATTAGATGGAGTGAAGGTGAGATTGAGATGAGAACAAAGATAGATTGAGGCAGAGATACAAAATGATAACAAGACAATCATGGAGATAGAGATGAGACTGGGAGACCGAGATAAGACTGGGAGACTGAGAGAAGAGAAAATGTAACAAGAGACACAAAACACAAGAGACAATCAATCAGAACATAGCTAAGGCAATATCAAGACTAGAGTAAAAGATACTACTCTATGACTTATACTGACTACTGGATAGCTCTGGAGATAGTAGGTCTGGTGGCTAGGCTTGTTGGAGCCACATGGAATTGATGGGTGTTAGTTATGATCAGTGGGTGGGCCACAGTGATATGCCAATGGGATCAGACAGGGACACAGGCTGCCCCAGAGTTGTTGTGATGCTCTAGAGCTGGTTGGGTAAGTCAGGTTGACAAATCAGTGACATACATCAGCATCAGGAACAGTGGAGGAGGGTTCCAGGGGCTCAGGAGGGGAAATGGAAGCATTGAGGCCTGTGAGGAACATGTTGGAGTTAGCTAGGGGGCCATTGGGGCTTGCTGGAGAAGTGTTGGAGTTAGCCAGGGTGGGCATTGTGTGTGAACAAAGGTCTGGGAAGTCAAAGGAGTGTTGGGGGGGAACTCTTGAGAAGCAAGGTGGCTTGGAAAGAGGTCTGTGAGTCTTGGAAATGGATCATGACAGAGAGACACCACATGACTATGCAGCATGACAGGCTGCAGTGGACCATCAGAGACATGCTACATTGGGCATGATTGGGGCACCTGACCTAGCTTCTACAGAAGCTGGGTCAGTGATCACAATCTAGCAATCCATAGTGCATAGGAGAATGGCTGGGTCAATGTATAGAGCATTGACCTGGGAAGACAGAATTGCATTGCAGTGATTTCACAATGGCAAGTTCAAGGACTTTGGGCAGTCCTACATAGATGACCAAGGGGTGGTGTTCCAGAGGAATACTGCCTATGATGCATGGCCAGGGAATTACATTCCACCAGAACATACAAGTGTCACGACCCACTCCCTAGCTCCCTAGACACTGCTCTCAACCCCTCCCAATTTCCCGCCTAACTCCCCGGGACCCCGCCCACACTTTTGACGCCCACACTGGACAACTCTGACGCTCCTCCGGCAAACCCCGACGGCAACTCCCTCTCCATAGCCATCAACACCCCCTTGAAACCTTCCCCCACCGTTCCTGGCCACGTCATATGTCCCCGACCCCCTACCCTAGTTTACCCGACCCGTCCCGGAGTGTCACAACATTCCCGGAGTGGCCGCGCCCCCAACTGATCCCATCAGAATACAGCCGCGGCCCAACCTTGGGTTGTACCCAACACCCGTCGACTCAGCACAGCTCCGTCGACCCCCGCCATCATATCCGCCGCCTCGGAGGCACCCAGTAGTTGGTATATAAGTCATAGAATAACTCCTCGAACTTTAGTCTTGATATTACATTTTACCGGTTTCCTATGTTTTGTCTCTCGTCTCGTCTCTATTTCTGTTTCTAGGTTTCGAATCTATCTTTTTTCAGTCTCGTCTCGTCTCCATCTTGTCTTGACTATACATATTTCCTTTGTTCCTCTGAAGTTCCCTTGCTCCCTACGTCAGTACGAACTCCGTGCACGCGCCACGACCTGAACATTCCTAACGACAACTCCGGACCTCGCTACCCGCTCGGCCCCGGAACCCACCAAGCCCCGGTAATCCCCTGTCCAACTCTGACCCCGCCCCCCAACAGCCGAGAAGCCTCCGCCTACCCCGCAATCTACTTGTGCGCCCACTAACTAGCCCTGACACCCGCCCTGGGTCAACGGCCAGTACCTCCGGTCTTAGACCCCTCTGAATCACTCAGGACTTACTCGGGCCGCTATCCCTAGGGACCCCTCGCAAGCTTTCCCCACCCCCGCTCCAGCTCCGGACGCCTGGTTATAAGTGCAGGACATCACGTCCGCCTAGTAAGGACTCGCCAGTGTACTGAGCCCCCATCGTCAGCGGAACCTGACAACAAGGCCCATAAAGAGGGAAGAGCAAGAATCTCACTCTCCCCTAGCAGATGAGCATGTTGGGACTATGAGTAGCCCCAATGCACATCATAGGCTGACCACCCAAGGAGGCAATGCCCCTCCATGATTGTCTAGGGGTGGTGATGGAGCAAATGCTTGCTGTCCAATTGGTAATTCCAGATGGAGTCAAGCCTCGGAGGAGTGATCCATCAAAGACAATCACTCCATATGCTGGATCTGCCAAGTTCAGTGAACTTGAAGACTGGCTAATGAGTGTCTGTGTGTTTTATGCAGTAGCCCAATATGGTGGAGATGGGTGCAAGTGTGAGAAAGTCCCAATTTAATGGACTTCCTTGAAATGGTACCTGCAACATGTAATTTTTTTTTTTTTTTTTTTATATCCAATTACTGTGCATGGGGCGCATGGCACCCATTTTGCACCTAACTACTGACAGGTGAAATACTACAAGGGCTACGGGATTCCACGCCCCCTCCACATATGCAGAGAATGAGCAGGCTGATGTGTCCCAGCATCATTTAGGCTGCACCCCCCTGTTAATCCCTGAGAACTTAAGATGGCCACTGTCTGTGGTATGTTCATGAGTCACTACAAGAGCTCGCAATGCGAGTGGGGTCTGGGACAAGCATCTGGGCTGCAATCCAGACCAGGCTATAGGAGGGGTTAGTATAGCGAGGCAGTGGTCGCTCAGTGCTGTTATTAGTAGTAGGTAAGGAAAATATAAAGTTGTAGAGTGTATTGTGTGTCTTGGCATTTGTTAAGTGGGTTTGTTGGCCAGGCATGTGTAGTGTTGTGGGTGGCAGGAGGGGAATGTTCTGTCCCGGGGGCTTCAGCAGGTGGGGGTGTGAAACACTTTGTTGCCTTGACAAATCTGAGGAGGTGCTTCAGTGCAGCCGGAGATGACAGTATGTGGGAGAGAGACTCAGCTTTGCATTGTAAGGGGTGTAGAAAGTGGACGTGGTGTTCATATCAATATTGTGGACATTCAGGAAGGTAGTGCTGTACCGTCTCTACCGTGAGCCCCAGGCAATGTGGGCAGGTAGGTGACTCAGCTTGTTGTATCTGGAAGAGGTGCTGGTTGAGTGGGAGATGGCCTGTGTGCAGTTGGGTGACTATGGCAGATTGCTTGCAATCTAGGGCCTCAATGCACTTGAGGTAGTTCTTGGATGGCAGGGTGCAGTCAAGTTTCCTGATGGGGTGGTGTTGGGGTGATTTCTTCCATTGCTGTTTCCATAGTACTTGAGTCACTACCAGGTCAGCTTGGCGTATGGCCAGAATGCTACTTGGAAGGGGTGTCCTCTGGATGTAGCTGGGTAGGTTGTGTGTCAGACTGGATGAGCCCGTGGCTGCTTCCTTGGCAAGTTTGTTGGCTCTCTCATTGGGGGTGAAGCTGGCATGACCTGGGGCCTAGTGGACCTGGAGCCTAATCACACCTCAGGATCGGCGTTTGCGCCTGCTGTCACCCCCATTGTGCGCAGTGCGTCGACCTGCAGTGTTTGTGAGTCGATCCTGTTTGCGATGGAGGTTCTCCACTGTGTCATGGATGCGGTTGAGCAGGTGGTGTGCTGGGTGGGGCCTCTGGTTGTTCAGGGCCCTGATGGTTGCCTGACTATTGCTGCTGATAATTGTTGTACCCCAGAGCTGGCGATTGACCAAGGACAGCATGTGGAGCCCGAGGGTGATGCCCACTGCCTCCCCTTTGTAGACTGTGTGTTCAGAAGCCGAACCAAGGTGGTACTTCAGGAAAGATACCTCCTCGCCATCTACATACATGACTGCGGATGCCCTGATGCTGCCCTCAAAACTCGAGCCATCACAGTATATCGCAGTGGTCGCCCTGTCATGGGTGAGCCCAATGTTTTCGAGGGCTTTATCTTTGTTCTCGCTGATGCAGGTGGAGAAGGAGGGGCAGTAGCTCAGATGTCACCAGGTGGTCTGGATGGTTTCCATATTGGTGGGGCTGATGCCTGTAAAGTTGAAGAGGTTGTGGAGGGGGGACCTGTGACACCTCACAAAGCGCTTTGCTGCCATGTGGACCATCCTGTAAAGGGGGTGAGCAGGAGGGAGAGAAGACAGACACACTGCTGCCCAAGTGAGGAACTTGTGTAGTAGGAGATCAGCTGGGAACAGGTTAGCATGGACTTCCAGTATGTTGCCCGCCATCATGCTCAGTGCCCTGGTGATTGTCTTAGCCGCTCGCCTCTGTGCCGATGCAAGCTTCTTAATGACCGCTATGGACCCTGTGTGCCAATGTCCATCAGCCACTTTGCTGACCCTGGTGAACCACACATCAGTGGCATAGGTGATGGCGGGGGCTGCTACCATATTGTACAACTGGCGGACGCGGGAGGGGAGCATCCCCCTGGATATCCGTGAGAGCCGAGAGACCTGGTGGGTCCACCAGGCTGTGTTTGCCGTGATTTTCTGTGTGTGTGCAGACCAGCGAAGTTTAGGGTCGAAAACTACTCTGAGGTATTTGTAGGACAACACTGTGGGAACCTCCTGGGGGGTGAGTGTGCCATCGGCATTTGGCTGGTGGAGGACAAGGCTGGGTGGTTTTGCATTGAGGTGGGAGTGGGGGAAGTCCATCAGAGCTAGTTTGGTTAATTCAAAAACAGAGTTGTGAGACAGAGACCATTTGAATGCGCCATCAGCGTGTTCCATCATACGTTGAGCGATGGCATGTGTCTCCGTTAGAGAGCTGCCTATTGCTAAATACATAACATCGTCCACGAAGCTAGAGGAAAGTTCTGACTTTGAGTTGTGCTCCGCTACTCAGATCAGCGGGCCATTGTAGAAGGCATAATATAGCATGGAAAGAGGGCACCCTTGGGTGGTGCCATTGAGGACTGGCATCCAGTCCAAGATAAAGTCATTAAACTTGAGCCAGGTGTGGTGGTTGGACAGCATGCGGTCAGCAAGATGAACAAATGCTGAAGGCACTCTGCACTCCTTCATGTTGTGGATCAGTCGATCTTTGACCATGTTTGGGAAGGCTCCCTGCACATCCAGAAAAAGAGCAGTGGCCACTTTACCTGATCGCCATGTGTCCTTGATCCTTGAGACCACCAGATGCATAGCGTCAGTGGTATTGTGGCCAGGTCATCCCCTGAATTGGCCCAAGGGCAGCATGCCGTATTTCTCAGCGATGTGGGAGAGGTCTCCAGCAACTAGGGTTGACAGGAGTTTTCCCATAGTGTTGAGCAGCCCAATTAGCCTGTACACTTTGGCAACATTGTAGGCGGGTTTACCAGGTTTACAGAGGACCAGCGTCATTGACTCCAGCCAGCTGGAGTGGTATACATCAAGGTCAAAGACCGCCTGAAAGATGACCTGAAAATGGTCAATCAGGGTGTCGGCGCACCTCTTAAAGACAACATTGGGGATGCCGTCTGGTCCAGGGGCCTTAAAGGGGGGGAGGCCCCTAATTGCTGCCTGGATCCTATCTTTAGAGAAAGCCGGTGAGTCAGGGTGGGGCCACGGGTAGTCGGTGTGAGGAACAGCAAGAGGAGGGGGGGGTGGAAAGAAAGACTTAGCTAGTACATCCGCCTTGTTGGCGTTGGATGTTGCTAGGCCAGCGGAGCCATCGCCCTCGGTCTTGAGGTCAGGGACTCTATCGCACAAGAAGTCCATCAGCTCTTTGACGACGTACTTGTTGGCCAGGTAGATTTGGCGTGCATTGATGTTTTCCAGCCATTCCCTCCAGTGGGTGTCCTTGGCATTGTGGATCACTGCTTCCATCTCGCGAGCGAGCTGTGCTGCTTCGGCTTTGGAAGGATGGCCGGGAATGTCGTGATACTTGTAGGCCTGGTTGCAGGCTTGATGTCTCTGGGCCTTGAGCCATTTAAGGTCATTGTTCTACCAGTGTTTCAAGAAAGGGCATGGTTTCTTCATAGGGGATCACTCTCCAGTAGTGGTTTGCCTTCGTGTTGCCCAGCCGATCGAGGTGTGGTTCTGGGATGGCGAGCACATCCCAGTCCTCTGGATTTGCGGATGCCAGCATTTCGGCCTGTGCGGTGTCTGATTTGCATGTATTCTGTTGCCATATGCATAATTTCCCGGGGGCTTTGGCGGTGCGGTGTATCATTATTCAGTTCGGTGGGGAGGGATCTTGCTGCACCGTGTTTTCTGGCTACCCGGACAGGATGTGAAGCTGAAGTCCCCCAGTTCCCCTACGCGGCTGGGTGCATGAGAGGTCGAGAGTGTGTGGTGTTGAGAGGCGGGGGGAAGGGCAGTTTGAGAAGCCTGGGAGGTCTGGGACAAGGGGGTTGGCTTGGTCTGTGGGTTGGCTGGAGAGGGGGGCCTCAGGGGGGCGGATGCCAGGGGTCTGGCCCAACTGGGGGGGGGCTTGTTTGTGTCTGGGGAGGGCAGTGGCCCAAGTCGATGGGTTGCTTGTGGGGAAGAGTGGCATACGGTTCTCAGGGAACTGGGCGTCCAGGTCGGCACATCACTTCACGAAGTGCGGGCAGCTGCGGTCTCTACTGGCATGAGCCAATTCCGAGCCACAGGAGATGCACCTCAGTTTTATGGTGCTGCATGTGTAATTCACAGAGTGGGAGTTGTCCCCGCAGTTAGCACAACATTCATCATTCTTGCAATCCCTGCAGATGTGGCCATACCTCTGGCAGTTGTTGCAGCACAGAGGTTCCTGGATGTCTTTGCGGATTGTGACCTGGCATCCTCCGATGAAGATCCGACCTTCGATCATGGCGTTTGCGGCTTCTGGGCTGTTGCAGGATATTTTGAGGGAGGCCACCGCTTGGTGTGATGGGCGTCGGTCAGGGCTCTTGAGCCAAAGGGCTGAGGTGATGCAGTTGGATGGGAGTTCGTTCTCAAGTTTGATTGTTCAGAGGCATTCCATGCAGTCAGGGCTGAAAGGTCCTGTGCATGGGACGAATCTGGCAATGAGCGGGTAAGTTCTGTCAGCAATCTCCACATTGTCACCAAACATCATGCAGAACAGGCCCCAATTGACTGTGGTGTGGTGGCAAAACCTGTTGGTGGAGTCAGCAGAGTCAAGTTCCACGAGATACGCACTGCCACCAAGCAGTTTGAGCCTGACAATATGTGTTCGCGGGGTGACCATGTTGATTTCCTGG
Organism: Termitomyces sp. 'cryptogamus'; assembly: GCA_020091625.1. Taxonomy (NCBI): domain Eukaryota; kingdom Fungi; phylum Basidiomycota; class Agaricomycetes; order Agaricales; family Lyophyllaceae; genus Termitomyces; species Termitomyces sp. 'cryptogamus'. Next base: position 479,503 of record JAGYZC010000005.1, read on the forward strand.
TCTTCCACTTCGCAGAGCCTCGAGGCCCACGCATTGATCTGTTGCAGCATCTTGTTGAGATTGTCGCGAAGCTTCGAGGTTCCAGTTGGCAAGAGGTCCTCAGGGGCTGTTTCATCCCTGCCATTGAACCTGATCAGTACAGTGCGAGCATCCTGACATACGCATTGCTGGACTTGAGTTAGGTTGTTTGGGGACAGGGTGTTGGGGCCAGTGGGCTGGGCAGGGGGGGGGAAGAGCAGTCTTGGCCCCAACAATTGAGGCCCAGGAGGGGGGGGGCCTCAGGCCCCATTTGGGAAGAGGGGTTGCTCGCAAGTTTGGATGCCAATGCATTCAACGAGGTTGATACCCCCTCCAGTTTGTTGGCCGCGGCCTTGAGGGCCAGGGTGGATTTGGTGGCCTTGGTGTTGTTCGCTGCAAGGAAGTCTGCCATGGTGCCCAATTTTCCGACCAATCTCTCCAGGCATTCCGTTGTCCTAGTCGTGATTGCATCTGCCAGAGTGGAGGAAACTTGGTCAGTAATATTGGCATCTAGCAGGAAGGCCACTGCTAGGGTTGCGTTTTTGAGTTTGGGCTGCTTCGAGGTCAGTGCCACTGTAGCGAGGATATTGACGAGTTTTGTTCAGTCATATGGATCTGCTGCGAGGATCCAGCCACGTGATTCAAGCCACTTGCATGCATCATTGACCGATTTGATCGGTCCACCGTCAATGGCCATTAGGGTCTTCAAGTCAGAATGGGTCAGGAGTGGGTGAGCTCTGTCAGGGGTCCCACCTGGGCTGGGACCGCCAGGTGGGGGTTTGGACGACAACCTCCGGTTCAAGGTCATTGTTGCATTGAGGTTTTGATGTAAGGGTGAGAGGTGGAGACGAGGTGAGGCAACATGTAATACATGTCAACAGAGCCCAGTCTCACTGGAGATTTGAGGACATGATCCTTTGATTGTACAATTCATTTGTACAGCCCTTGATAATTCAGGATGCATGCAACATATTCCATGATGCAGTTTATGCAGTAAAAGAGGAAGTGCAAGGATTTTATGATGCCTTGCTTGACCATGCTCGAAACATGGCCATGTTTCCTAACAAATTCACCATTTGTGCACAATTTTCGGAGGGGATACCCTCTGACATGCTTGTGGCATTAATATGCAATGGTGAGCTTGCTGCCAAAGTGAACACTGTCAAGGTGTTTGTCTCAGAGGCAAAGGCCTATAAGAATAGCATTAAAACTGCTGTGCACTACTGAGAGTGCAGCACAAAGAGTCAGTCAGGATGGCAGCTATTGTTGGCAGCAATGCACTCCTCAAAGCTTGGGACTGCCCTGACTAAGCATATAGAAGTGGTTGGACATCATGTCTGCCCACAACTGTCTAAGTTGGTGAAGAGGCCTGCTGCATGCATAGCCTCAAGACCTATGCAACCATGAGTTGGTTTGGGCCCAGGGCCTTCCCAAATCTGTAAGTGTAGTATGGGCAGTGAGAAAACATCTTGCTATAGGGAAAAATGTGGTGGCCATTGCATCTGGCCAACCAGGCAAGGATGCTAGACAATCTGCTAACTGTTATAAGTGTGGAAAGGTTAGGCATTTTGCCTGTGAATGCAGAGAGCCAGTATAGCCAGCTTTTTGAGTGTTCATGCAAGCAGCACATACTGCTGCTCTCTCAAATGTGGGAGATGCCAACAATGAGCAGGAGAAAGAGCCTGCTGAGGCCAACAAGGAGAATGCAGCTGAGTCCAAAGGGACTCAGGAGAATGAGGAGGAGCATGTTGAATTGGAGATGTACAAGAATGATTACTATACTTGGGGGAGTAATAGTGAGGGACTGTTTGCCCTCACCAAGGTCCTGACACTGAGTATGGGAAGAAGGAATCTGGTAATGAGGTTTGCATGTGTAAGGTATGGATTATGGCAGCTAAAGATGCCATAGACCAACCAGTGCTGCCAGCTTGAGACAAAGAGTATCTTGTCACTTGGGAGGAGGTTAATGGCCACTGAGTGTGGATGTTGTGGGATTCTAGGAGTATGACCTCTGGAATCACACCATACTTTGCTCATGTGGCTGGAATATGTATGGCACTACTGGTGACACACATCACTCTGCAGCTGGGAATGATTGGAAGTCATTCCATTGTGTACTATAGAGCTAGTGTGACCATGAGAGTTCCTAGTGAGTTCTGCAATGTCTATGTAGATGTTGCAAATTTTGATCACTATGATATGATTGTAGGGACACCATTAATGAAGGTGCAAAAGGTCCTCCTGGACTGTGAGAATGACCAGGTGGTCATTGATGGGATAGCAACTCCAGCTTAAAAGTTGGAGTTGGAGGATGCTGATGGGCATGTGTGATGCTTACATACTGTGGAAAAATGGTGTGACAAATGGTCATGTCTCCCTGGTGGACTCAAGCAGCCCACCATAGAAGAGGTAGTAGATGACAATGAGGTGTGGGTAACAAAGAGTTTACCTGAGGACCATCCTTCTCTACTGATTTCAGAGAAAGAGTATTGGAAGAGTACTCTTCAGGAGGATGGGAGAGTATGCTGGAAGGATCAAACTGATCCTTCAACAACAAGAGAACAAAGGATTTGGGATAGACTAATCCCAAAGCCCACACTTGAATGGGCATACAATCCACAAATGCCACAGGAGTGGAATCAGGTCATAGCAGACCTGACACAACAGGAAGGAGTAAAAACATTGACCCCTATGGATAAAGTATACAGACTGGCTACAGAGGATGAAATATCTGAGCCTAACAAGTCTGAGTACTCATGGAGCAATGCAAAAGGCAGGCCAAACTGTTGCTCTGCCTGGCTAAACATACCAGACAAATCAGAGATTTGTTTGATGGTCTTGCAGGATAAGTACACAAAGGTAGTGCCACAGTCAAATTTGACCAAGGATGAAGATTGTTGCCCTTGGCCTAGAGTAGACAATGGGAAGGCACAGCCTTCCAAGCTAACAGAAGGCAATATTCCTTGCCTTTGACACTGTCATGACCCACTCCCTGGACCTCCAAACATCATTACCAACCTGCTTGCTTCCCCAGAGTTTTCCCTGACACCCTGTCAAACTCCCACAACCATTGTACACCCTCAGCACCCACTCCAGGTAACTCTGACACTTCTGTGGCAAACTCCAATGGCCCCCTGGCTAACTCTGACACCTTCTCTGCAGCCGTCAATGCTTCTCTTGACTCTCCTGAGCCCCTGGGACCTTTCCCCATCATTCCTGACTCTGCTGCACATCACCAACTCCTCCCCCTAGTTTGCCTGACCAACCCCAGAGCATCATAATGACCCCAGAATGGCCCACATCCTCAACTGATCCCATCAGAATATCACCATGGCCTGTTCCCTGATCACAAATGGCATCCATCAACTCTGTGCGACTCCATCAAGCCCTGCTGCCACACCCACTGTCCCCCAGAGCTCTCTAGTAGTCAGTATATAAGTCCTCATACTCTAGTCTTGATATTACCTGCCTTACCTGATGTGTTTCTGATTGTTTCTGTCTTGTGTTTTGTGTTCTGTATTATGTTTCCTCTTATCTCAGTCTCCCAGTCTTGTCTTGTCTCTACTTCTATTATTGTTCTTGTTATCATTTTGTATCTCTGCTCAAATCTATTTTTGTCCTCATCTCAATCTTATCTTGACCCTGTCTCATCTTGTTTGACTCCATTTTCATTATTGTGCTCAAGTCCTTTCAACTTTAATGCCTTTGCAAACTCCATGCTTATGATTATGAACTCAAACATTCTTTAAACCAACTCTGGACCTTGCTATTTGCTTGGCTCCAAAAACTATCAACCTCTGTTGATCCCCCATTAAATTCTAGCCCTGCTTCCATTGCTTGCATAGCCCCCATTTGCCCTGCACCTCTAATACTTGCTTCTGGACTTGTATCTGGCACCCCATCAAGCCCAACCCCTTCCCTGCAACTCATCCTAGACCTCTCCAGACCACCCTGAACTTGCTTGGATCACTCTCCATCACTTATCCTCACAAGTCCCCAACATCTAGACCTTCTCCAAATGCCCAGTTATCAGTGTAGGACATCACATCTGCCTAGTAAGGATTTGCCCAGTGTAGCTGAGCCCCCATGGTCAGTGGAACCTGATAGAAAGCAGTGGTATAATGAGTTCCAGATATAATCAATAGAACTAAGGAGGAACTTCCTTTATGGCATGAAGTTAATCATGAGATAGATCTCATAAATGAGACCAAATGGTACTCATACTTTATGCCAAGGTGTCCTAAGTCACTTCAGCAGCAGTTGCAAGACAAAATCAATTGCTATGTGCATGCTAAGTGGTGGGAACCTTGTGCAGCCAACCAGGCTGCACCATTACTGTGTATTCCCAAGAAAGATGGGTCCTTGCAAACAGTGTTAGATGCACACCAATGCAACAACAATACCATTAAGGATGTAACACTCTTACTAGATCAAGAGGTCATTAGGGAAGATGTAGCTTGCACAGCAGTGAGGTCAAAAATTGACCTACCTCATGGATGCATATGAGCAAGTGAGGATACATACATCAGACAATTTTTTTTTTCCATTAAACGTGCTCAACACATAGTGTCATTGTGCATGGTACATTTGGGGCTGTGCTAAGGTCACTACAGTGCTAATGAACCACAAGAGCCATGGAATTCCTTGCCCCCCCCCACATATGCAGAGAATGAGCAGGCCAGTGTTCCTTGGCCATTTTAGACCACACTCCCCTATTAGGCTCTGGATACATCATTCTGAGAACATGGTCTAGGTACAGCTATAAAGTCCATCCACAGTGTGGGTAGCGGAGGTTTGAGCATCACAGTTGTGTACCCAATCTGAAAGGAGGTGTGAGGTTGGAGGGAGGAATGGGTGTTGATCTGGTGCCAAAATTAGTATGTGGTAGAGTTAGGTTGGGGTGGGTCTCTGGGCATGAGGTTCCATGCTGGGGTTGGGTTGCTGGTCTGTGTGATCATCTAGTGTAGTAGCCTTGTCTTTGGGTAATAGAATCTAGAGACAGTTGGTGGCATGCATGAAGCTGAGCAGAGGGCCTAAGGCTTTGGCAGAGGACAGTAGAAATGAAAGGGACTCAGCTTTGCAATGTAGTTTGCAGCAGAGGTGTCTGTGTCATTTGAACTGGTAGTGTGGGCAGACTAGGAGGAGATGTCACATGGTTTCAACTATGATACTGCCGCAGTGTGGGCAAACTGGAGTTTCCAAGCGTTGAATCTGAAACAGGTGGTGGTTTAGGGGGATGTGTTGGGTGCAGAGTTGTGTCAGAACTGCATATTGCTTCCTGTCTAAAGTTTGGATGAGTTGCATGTACCTCTTAGAGGGCATGGACTGATCAATGGCATGCATTGTTGGGTAATGTGGGGACTTCTTCCATCTTCTCTTCCAGTTGGCTTTGGTGGCCTTGAGGGCTGCTTGGTGGGTGGCAGAGATGTTGGTGGGTAGGGGGCCTTTCCTCAGGGTCCTTGGGAGCATTTCCACTGGGCTCAACATGCCTCCCGCTGCCTCCTTTGCTAGCTCATCCACACATTTGTTTAGTCAGAAGTCAGCATGGCCTGGTGTCCAGTGAATCTGCAGTTTGATGACTCCACAAGTGAGATCCGACCATTTCTTTCTGTGACTCATTGCTTGTTTGTGGGCTTGGGAGCAGATCTGTTGGTCCTGTTTGGCATGCAGCAGAGTGGACCAGTCAAGGAGATAGTGCACTGGGTGGGGTTGCTGATTGAGCAGGGCTTTGATCATTGCTTGACTGTTGCTGCCCAGGGCCAATCAGGTGGGGAGCCTGTTGGCTAAGTTAGCAAGTAGGTGAAGACCAAGTAGAATACCAATGATCTTGGCTTTGTAGACTATGTGCTGCATTGTGGGCCCAAGGTGGTACTTGAGTGTGTCAGATTCTCTTCTATCCATGTATAGAACCACTGCCACCCCTATGTTGTCCTTGTATCTGGATCCATTGCAGTAGACTGTGGCCTGCATTTGTTTTCTGCATAGGCCAGCACCCATTCCTTGGACTTGGTGACATGTGTTGAGAATGACAGTAAGCTTGGGCAGCATTGGACTGGGAGTACTGTCTCTAGGTTGGTCAGATTGATTGCCATAATGTGGAATAGGTGGTGTAAAGGTGAGCAGTGTTTGGCCACATAGCACTTGGCTGCTCTGTGAATGGGGGAGTAGAGGGGGTGAGATGAGGGGAGAGAAGAGAGGCACACTGCAGCCCAGTCAAGCACTTTTCAGAATAGAAGCTCGACTGGGAGGATATTTGTGTGTAGGTCTGCTATGTCACCTGCAACTGTGCTCAGAGAGCCAGTGGTTAGTCTGGCAGCCCATTGTTGGGCAGGAACAAGCTTGTCCACAATTGCAATGGAGCTCAGTCACTTCTTCCTAGAGGGAGCTTCATGGATACTGGTGAACCAGACATTGGCCACATAGGTGATGGTGGGGACTGCCACTGTGTTGAAGAGTTGGTAGATGTGGTGGGAAGGCATTCCTCCTGACAGTCTGGACAGGTGTGTGGCTTGCATAGTCCACCATGCAGCTTTTGCAATGACCTTTTGGTGATGCACCAACCAGTGTAACTTGGGGTCAAAGACAACCCTGAGGTATTTGTAGGTGGAGACCACTTTGATGACTTGTGTAGTGAAGGTACCATCTCCATTTGCATGTGTGATAGTGAGAGCCTCGGGTGTAGTGTTGCAGTGAGAGAACAGGAAATCCATCAGAGTGAGTTTAGAGAGTTCAAAGGAGGAGTTGTGTGAAACTGACCAATCAAATCTGCCATCCACCCTCTCCAGCATGTCTGACAGCATGCCATGAGTGTCTCTTAGGGTTGTGCCTACAGCCAGGAACATCATGTCATCTACAAATCCAAAGACTAATTTGGACCTTGTGTTGGGGGTTGCTGTGAGGATCAGTGGCACATTGTAGAATGCATAGAATAGCATAGAGAGGGGGCACTCTTGTGTGGTGCCATTCAGAACATAGATGGGATCAGACACAAAATCATTAAATGTGAGCCCAGAGCCTCTGCCTTTGCGGGGTGACCCACTATGTCCCTGTACTTGTATGCTACATTGTTAGCTCTGTTGTGGGCACACTTGAGAGCTGTCAGCTCTGCATTCCACCAGCATTTAGTAAAGGGGCAAGAATGGCATGTGGGGGTGATGCTCTTGTCTGCAATCACTTCCTGTATCAGCTATGTCAGTTTCACAACCTTGGAGTGAAATGCTCCTTCTGTGTGTATTGGACATACTGGGGAGAGGTCAGACAACTTCTCCTTGAGAGCATTGTTGAAAGCCTTCCAGTCAACTGTTCTGAAGTCCTTCGAGGCCTTGGGCTTCATGTAGGGGACTGGGAGTTCCAGAACAGTGACTATGAGGAGGTGGTCAGCTAGCTGGGGATGTAGTAAGGAGACAACAGAGCAGGAAATGATAAAGTCAGATGTGGAGCTGTGGCGCCAGACATTGTCTGGGCACATCCAGTGGTTGCTGACAGTCTGGAGAGTGGGTTGGCCAAACAGCAGAGCCATCTCCATGTGATATGCACCCAAGAGGTGGATAAGGAGGCAAGTCTCATCCTCTGAAGAGTTTAGGTGTCTGTTTTCCACAGGTTCCCATAGTGGGTGATGCCTGTTGAAATCACCAAGCCAAATCATTTGATCTCCTTCAGAGGGGCAGGCTGTGGTGAGGTGAGATTGGAGGAACTGTACTAGTGCAGTGAGACTATCATCATTCTGGCAGTTATTATAGATATTGAAGAGGGCCAGGTGGCCATTGCTGCCATTGAAGTGGATGGCAGTGACATCCATGGAGGGGACATTTAAGAAAGTAAATGCATCAGAGGAAATTTTTAAGTTGATGAGAAGGACTGAGCGCAGCCTTGAGCCTCTGTCTTGTTTGTGAAGTGCTGGGTAGTGAACCACTCAGTTGTGAGTTGCTCTTGTGTTGCCAAGCCTGTCAAGATAGCATTCCTGGATAGCCAAGACATCCCAATCAGCTGGATTTGCTGAGTTGATCATTGCTGCTTGGGCAGTATCTGACTTGTAGATGTTCTGCTGCCAAATCCATAGCTGTTCTGGATTCTCTGTGGAGTCAATCATTGGGGAGGGACAGATTGGGGAGAGCCATTCGGGCCTGCTGTCAAAAAGTCTAACAGTGAGGCTTGGTATTGCACTTCAGGCATTGGGTTAGTAGGGGCAGTGGGATCAAGGTGTGGAGTGGCTGCAGGAGGGGAAACAGAGAGTTTGTTTGGATTTAAGACCCAAGTAGAGGGATCACCTGTGGGGAAGTAAGGCATACTGTTCTCTGGATACTTAGTATCTAGATCAAGGCAGTGTTTAACAAACATGGGGCATTTCCTTAAAGAACTCTTGTGATTAGAGCCTGGGCCACATGAGGCACATTGAGCCAGTGTACTCTGGGGGCAGTCTGAGCTAACATGTGTGTTATTAGCACAACAACTGCATTTGGAGGAGTTCTGGCACTTAGCTCTGATGTGTCCAAATTTGTAGCATTTATTGCAGCAAATGGGTTCCTGAATGTCCTTGCAGACTACAATGAGGTGTCTAGCAATGTAGACTTGTTCATAGAGCAGCATGCTGGCAGCTTCCACTGAGGAGCAGGAGACTTTGAGGGAGGCAAGTATTTGAGTTGGTGACCTGAGCTCAGGTTTCTTAAGCCAGGTGGCTGATGTGATGGAGTGCAGTGGTATGTTATTTTGAATTTTGAGTGTGGTGATGTCTTCACTGTCAGAGGGGTCAAATGTGCCGCCACAGGGAACAAATTGGAAGATTAGGTTGTGAGCTTTCCCAATGGTTCTGGCCAAGTCACCAAGACAAGCCTTAGCAACATGCCACTCCAGGTCTCATGCATAGTCCCTGAATCTCTCTGCTGCATCAGCAGTACCAAATTCTAGCAAGTAGGCACTTCTCTTGAGGGGCATGATGCCCCTAATCCAGGTTAGGTCAGAGTGAGGTGCTATGCCATCTATGGTTGCTATGTCAGCCATGGTTTTGTCAATTTCTGCTAGGTGCTTGTTGAGGCGCTTGTAGATTTTGAAGGTGCTATTTGGTGAGTGGTCTTGTAGCAATGTGGGGTCCTGGAGGTTGACTTCAACTAGTACTATTTTTGAGGCCCTGATTAGACATTGCTGAAGTGGAGTGTGCTGTGTTGAGAGGTCTGGGTTGAACTGGGACAGGATCTGCAGGACACAGGTTGGCACCAGATAGTGATATCTGCCCAGGTGGGGCAGGGTTGTACCTGTAGTTGCACAGTGGAGGTATGGGGTGCAGAGTACATGGTACTCACCATGTTGCTGAGTGAGTTAGAGACCAATTGTAGCTGGGCCAATATCTCCTTGAGAGTTAGCATTGTTTCAGCTTGAGAGGTACTGGTGGCAGAGGCAAATTCAGTTGATGTGGTGAGGTGGTTGATGACATTGCCAACACAGTCAAGGACCTTGGTGGCCACTGCATTGGCAATTGTGTCAGCCTTCTGGTCAGTAATGTCATCTTCTAGGAGAAAGGTGATGGCCAGCACAGCGTTCTTTGCATCATTCTCCAGTCTTGCTCCTTTGGTAACTGCCACTGCTGTCAGTAGTACTCAGACAAGCTTGAGGCAATCATATGGCTCACCCACTTGGGCCCAACCCTTGACCTCCAGCCACTTCCTTGCATTGGCAGCCAATTTGACTGGGCCAGAGTTGCCACTCAGTAAGGCATTGAAGTTGGCTCTAATCAGGAGTTGTCAGAGCAAGGAGGGGTGTCCAGAAGGCTGGCACCATTTGGGGGGGTATGGAACTTTGACAAGCAGGGGGCATCATTTTGGATGTTGATGTGGGGGGTGGGAGAGATATGGGAAGCAGGTTGGGTTGGCTTGTTAGGCCAGAGAAATGTGCAAGGCATGAAAAAAAGGTATATTGCTGTCTCTAATCAATGAACCAGCTAGGACTCTGGAAGGGATTATGGTGGTTTATGATCAAGAAGCATCCTACATCAGACCTACCAAAGACTGCATTATGACCATCACTGGTACATATTGCAGCAATATCATGCAAACATTTCAATGTCTGATGATGTCCATATTTAGGAACATCATTGGGAAATGGATGCATGTGTATTTAGACAACATCTTTGTCTTCTCAGACTCCATTGAGGAGCATGAGCAGCATCTCAAAGTAGTCTTTGAAGACTATGCAAGAATAAGCTCTATCTCAAATGGAAGAAATGCAAGCTATATGCTAAGCACATAGAGTGCCTTGCCATGTTATTGATTTGCAGGGTATACATCCTGATATGGATAAGTTGAACAGGATCCAGGAGTAGTGCACTCCTAGAACCTACAACAATATCCAACATTTTGTGGGGTTGGTGAACTACATTGGGAATTTTCTGCCTGATATTTCTGCTTACACTGGGCCACTAATGGCCATAATGCAGAACAGATCACCATTTCACTGGTGACCTATTCATCAATGGTGTTTTGACATGATCAAACAGATCTGTGCCAAAACTCCCATTATTAGACCAATTGATCCTTGACATGAGGATTCTATTTGGCTGATCTGTGACACCTCAAAGACAAGCATCAGAGCTATGTATGGACAAGGCCCAAGCTAGCAGAAATGTTGGCCAGCTGGGTTCATGTCAAAAAAGTTCACTAATGCACAGCAAAATTATGCCATGCATGAACTAGAGATGTTGGCTATCCTAGAGGCTCTCCTCAAATGGGAGGATAAGCCTTTGGGATATAAGATCCACATCATGATGGATCATAAAGCTCTTGAGTTTTTTAAAACTCAACAGAATCTATCATCCCATCAACAGTGGTGGATGGACTATATGTTGAGATTCAATTTTGACATTACATATGTTAAGGGTGAGCTCAATAAAGTAGTGGACTGCCTATTCCACTACTTTGAGAGCAACTCCCCTTGAGATGTACACCACATCTACAACTATGTGTGAGCAGATGTGTGTATCAATTCAGAGGGAAATGATTTGCTCCCAATGTGACTGCAGGTGATGCAGGCACAACTAGATCAGATATGTGCTCTCTGTGATGGACCTAGCTGCAGAAGCCAGTGGGTGCAGGATTGTCACAAACTTTGTGATGAGGAAGCACAAGGGCTTGCTGGCAGTAATGACAGCAAAGGAGAATCAGATCAGGCTCAATAAGGGTCTGATAGCAGTGAAACCAAGGAAGATATTATGCTCAGCAAGGCCATCCTAGGGATGGCCTAGTCTCCACAACCTCAGGATAGGTCTGACAGAGAGTTCCTCCATCAGATCCAGTTGCTATACAGCAAAGACCAGCTCTTTGCTGAAATTATAACTTGGCCAAAGGACTATAAGTCCTTCCTACTACACAACAAGCTAATTGTGGACTACCAATCTCTTAGTCCATGAGGTTCTGTGCATACCTTGTGAGCAGGAGATGGTAACCAAGTTGCTTGACCAAGCACATTGTGTAGTGGGGCACTTTAGTGCCCAGAAAACAATGGAATATATCTGTCATTAGTACTGGTTGCCAACAGTGGCTGCAGATGCATGCACATTCTGTGCCACATGCCAGCTATGCCAGCAGGCAAAGGGGAGCAATTGTCTCCCTTCAGGGAAATTACACTCCCTGCCCATCCCAGTCAATGTAAGGGCAACCTCTGGAGGCTGTGGCTCAATCACACAACTGGCAGAGGGAGATCCAAAGTCTATTCAGTATCTACAAGAAGTTCTAGAGTTCTAGCTACTCATGTGGCAGAGGGAGATCCAAAGAGAACAAGTCTGAAGATCCCCAATGCCAGTGTTTGGAAAGTTTACTGGAAGTCACATGACCAAGTCACATGCATTGACAGTGTAGTACTTGGTTAGAGTAATACTGATAGTTCTGGGGCTTTCTTGAAGACTTAGGAAGTCCACTACAATTCCACACTGATGTTTCAATAAATGTTTGAAGTTGAGGTTTACTTCCAAAATATTTCTATTCTGAATGTAGAGGTGTTTCAACAAACTCCAGCCTAAGTGATTCACTCCCTGGGAACCACCAAGCCTTTGCCTATTAATTGCCTGTCTATTTGCTACTCTACTTGGGCTATTTATACCTCTTTCTACAGTGCACAGACCACCCCTACATGTAACTTTTGGTTCCATACTTTCCAGCCCCTTATTCATAACTGTTATTCTAATTCCCCCTTTTAGTATTCCTGTTTCAGTGCCACAGGCTAGTTCCTGGTGCCATCATTCCTCCTTTGCATTCTTAGCTCCCATTTGCCCCATTGATCTCTTCCTTCTTTGTATTTCTTCCATTCATATTCTTCCCCATTCAGTTTCTTCCCTTCTTCTTCCTTTATTTATTTCATATTCTTTCCCATTCAGGTTCTTTCCCATTCAGGGTCTTCCATTCATCTTCTTTTCCATTCCTTTCATTCCATTCTTTCTCATTCATTCCTCCTTTACCTCCTTTCAGTCAACATTCCAATCTGGTTATTCTTAGATCAGATCTAGATCTTGCCAGAATTGATGCCACTCAGGTGCTTTTGCCAGTCCTATGCTTCCCCTCCCATTACAGTGATTGGACTATTATTGAGTGTATTGTCTAGTATAGTCCTTGTCCTATCCTGTTCTGTATTTCTTCTGGTGTATTTAAAGGGACAATGTTGCTGGAACTTGTTTTACCAGGAGGCTTACAGTTTCAGCCTTAATAAATGTTTGTTTTGACTTCTGGTGTTTATTATGTTCCCAATGGTGTGACAACAGCATATCAACAGGCCAACCAATCACATGACCAATCAACCAGTCAGTCAGTCACATGACCAAAACACATACATCACAAGGGCAACACTTGTCTGAATTATTGACAAAGAACCAGTGCAACTTGAGGGCTAGAACTAGGACTAATAGATAGGAGAAAGGAAGGAGAATGAAAGAAAACTATAGTGGAGGAGATCTGACAACAACTGGAGAAGGAGAAAGGGAAACAAGTGGGATGTCCCCTGACATCACCCCTCCTCAAGCATGCAGCACCTCAACACACTGGGTAGAAGAAGTTATGAATTGCCTGGTCAGCTGGTAAAATAGGGTAGATGCCTCGAATAGCTTTTGGGGCATTGGGATGCCTACAGTAGAAGTCCTGGACCAAGCCTGATGCATGAACATTAGCCTGTGGCTCCCAAGAGATGTCCTCAATGCCATATCTCTTCCATTTCACCTTGAACTGCAGCTTCCCTTGGAATACCCTGCTGTCCAAGATTTCCTCCACCTCATACTCCTTCTCATCATTGACTAGGATTGGTAGTGGGGGTGGCTTAGGGCAACAGCCTGGAATTGGATCCTCTGGAGCTGGAAATAACTTGACCACATTGAAGACTGGGTGCAGTTGACATAGGCATGCTGGGAGTTTAAGTTGGTATGCCAATGGCCCTACCTTCTTCTCCACTATGAAGGGACCAAGATGACAATGTGATAGCTTCTGAGATGGCCTTGTTGTCTTAATGTCTGAGCTATCCAAGTACACATGGTTGCCAGGCTTGTAAACTGGGGCTGGTGTCCATCTGCAATCATAGTACCTTGCCAGTACTGTGCCATGTCCTCCTTGGCCTTCACCAAGACAGCTTTTGCCTCCTCCTCTGCCCTCCTCATCCAATCCACCAACTAGTTGACAGAGTCATTCTATGAGGGGTGTGCCTGAGGTTCTAATCCCATGCAGAATGCCTGCTAGTGTTCAGGAAGAATGGAGTCATCTGCATGGAAGAGTGGATGTGGTTGTTGTATTAGAATTCCATATCTGGCAGCAGCTCATTCCAGTCATTCTGCCTCTCATTATAAAACAGGCAGAGATACTGTTTCAGTTCCTTGTTAACATGTTCTGTCTGCCCACCTAACTGAGGGTGATAGGCTGTGGTGGTATGGAGCTTCACTCCTAGTGGGCAATACAGTTCCTGAGTGAATTCTGCCACAAACTGAGGGCTTCAGTCAGAGATATTCCAAGGCAGAGCATATGGTGTGGGTAGGGATGAAGTGAGCCTATTTGCTATAGAGGTCCACCACAACTATCACAGCATCATACACATGAGCATCTGGGAGTTCCACAATGAAATCCACTGATGCAACATTCCAGCAAGCAGCTAGAATAGGGAGTGGGTGGAGCTGGCCCATGGGTGCTTGGTGGCAAGGCTTGGTGTGGAGACAAAGGTCACAGATGCTAGTATAGGTGCCCACATATTGGGAAATCTGTGGCCACCAATAGTTCCAGGATACCAGCTCCAGCATCTTCCACCTTCCAGGATGTCCAGCCACCCAAGAGTCATGAAGTTGTTGTACAGTGTGCTGGCAAAGTTCTGGAATGTTAGGCACATAAATGCATCCTCTGAAGGTCAAAAGCCCATCCTGAAGACCCCACTTATCTGCATGCACTGACTTGACTCCACTTGCCTGTTGAGCTTGTAGGGCCTGTGCAGCCTGGGCAACTGCATCCTCCTGTGCACCCTCCTAGTTCCCTCTTCAAATGTCCCTAAGGATGTTTTCCTCATCTCCTTGGACCACAATCCCTTCTAGTGCACGAATGGCAAAGAGCTCTGGCTTGAGGAGGACAATGTTGTCATTATCCCCTGCTCCTTTGCCATGGTCAGCCTGCCTGGACAGTGCATCTGGTTTGCCCATACTCTGTCCTGGTTTGTGGTGCAATGAGAAGTCAAAGTTGGCCAGATACAGAGACCACCGAGCTTGATGTTGATTGAGTTTCTTAGCAGAATGGAAGTACTCCAGGTTCTTGTAGTCTGTCCAGACTTTGAACTTATGCTGTGCACCCTCGAGGAAATGTTGCCATTCTTTAAAGGACTGAATAATTGCCAGCATCTCCTTGTCATGGATCTCATAGTTCCATTCCACTGCATTAAAGCTTTTGGAGTAGAAAGCTACTGGATGCCATTTGCCATTCTCTTTTGACTGCTGGGAGGGGACTGCCCCTGTAGCAAAGTCTGAGCTATCTACTTCCACACAGAATGGAGAGTCATCATTGGGGAACAGAAGGACTGGCTTTGAGGTCACAGCTTGTTTGAGGGCATCAAAGACAACTTGCTGTGAGGGCTCCCACTGCCATGCAGTATCCTTAACTGTGAGGTCAAAGAGGGAATGTGCATGGTGGAAGAAATCCTGTATGAGCCTCCAATAGAAATTGACAAACCCAAGAAAGGCCTGAACTTCCTTCTTGTTCATTGGCTCTGGCTACTCTGCTACACCTGCCACTTTAATGGGGTCCATCTTGGCCATTCCATGCAAAATGATCAAACCCAGGTACTCCACTTTAGTCTGTTCAAATTTGCACTTCTCAGGCTTTAAATAGAGCTGGTGTATTCTTAACTGTGAGGTTGAAGAGGGGATGTGCATGGTGGAAGAAATCCTGTATGAACCTCTGATAGAAATTGACAAACCCAAGAAAGGCCTAAACTTCCTTCTTGTTCCTTGGCTCCAGCCACTCTGCTACACCTGCCACTTTAATGGGGTCCATCTTGGCCATTCCATGCAAAATGATCAAACCCAGGTACTCCACTTTAGTCTGTTCAAATTTGCACTTCTCAGGCTTTAAATAGAGCTAGTGTTGGTGGAGGCATTCTAAGACAATGTGCATGACCCAGTGATGCTCCTCCAGAGTTTTTGTGTAGATGAGGAAAAAGTGGCAAAGGATAGTGGTTCTTTACTGTCATCGCATTCAGAACACAATAATCCTGAACCAGACAAAGAGACCCATCCTTCTTCTTAATAAAGAAGACTGGAGAGGCCATTGGAGACTTGGAGGGTTGTATTTGTCCTGAGCTAAGATTCTCCTGCAGGAAAGTGTCCAGCTCATCCTGCTCATGGGGTGCAAGTGGATAGACCTTGCAGCTGGAGGGCTCTGCATCTGGTATCAGCTGAATTGCATGATTCCACTGCTTGTGCTCTGGAAGTGAATCAAGGGAGGCCTTGGAGAATACATCCTCAAAGTTATGGAGGTGATTGGGAACAGTGCTACAGAAAGCCTTGGGCTGTGAATTTGCCACAAATGCCTCAGCCAGATGCTGAGAAGTAGTCTGACTGGCTCAAATCTCTGCCACTGTAGGAGGGGGGCAGAGGGTTGTAGCATAGATCTGATCACCCACCTCTATGGTCTCATCTGGGAACTCTGCATCTGGAGTACTGGTCCATTCTCCTTCACCTTCCTCTTCCTCTAGAGATTCACACCTAACATCCCAGACATCCTTGTAGAGGGCCTCTCTATGAGGGAATGCTAGAGGGGGGGGACTTAGGAGGTTGAGATTAGCATAAGGGAGATGCCCAGTGTGACAGGCACACATAGCAGCACACTCACAAACCTTGGCTCTCTACTACTTATGGGCTTCTTCTGCACAGGTAATGCAGCAATGTGGGCAATGACTCACCTTCACCTCACCCTTAGTCCAGTAAATCTCTGGGTTGTGTTCCAAGATCATGTCTTGCTTTTCCAAACTAGTAATGGCAAAAGCAGCTTGTTCTAAGTGGTCTTGGTAGCAGAGAACCAGGTCCACCACAGAGCAAATAGAGCCAGCTTCATTGAGCATGCCATCAACATTGTATACAGGGATAGGATGGGAAAGGTAGTGAGTGGTAAGGCAATGTTGTTGCATGTAGTCAGTGTCAAGGAAGAGGCCTGTTGCTCCACTGTCAAAGAGGGCAACCACACTTTGGATCTGCTGGGTGTCCATCATCTCAATTTCCACCTGTAGCTTCAGAGAGTTGGTAGCAGGGGTGGAAGCAACAACATAATGATGGAGGAGGCAGCATTTCCATGTAGGGATCTGAAGGCATGGGCTATGGGGTGTGTTTCCAGCTGAGACTTTAGCTGGAGAGGGAGTTTGTACATCTGAGGAGGGGCTTATTGTTTCAGGCATAGTATCAACAATGGCAACAGATATATTTGATTCTATGGACAGGGGGGCAAAACAATCAGTACTAGGCAATGGGGGCATACTGGTCATCCATTGCCCTTTTAAAAATCCTTAGACTCTGTAGGAACCTCCTCCAATACATTGGCCACTTCATCAGAATGGGCAGCTATAGGTGCATCCAGAGAGGGGGTTCCTGTAGCATCCTAAGCTGCAAGGAGTTGAATGAGCAGCTCTTCTTGCTCCAATGCTGACAAGTAGTGGACTTCTAGCCCTTGAGGACAGTAGTAGGCAAAATGATCTACCTTCCAACAGCATCAACACAGCAAAGGAGTAGAGGACTGCTATCAGGAAGCATCAACATCCATTGGGATTCCTTGGAGTAGGGAGCACAGGGGAGCAGCATAAGGCATGAAGGAAGGAGCTGCACCCAGTCATGGAGATGCTAATGCAGGTGCAGAAGAGAGAGCTTGGGGGGTGAACCCTCCATAAGAAAAAGGGAAGGTTGAGGGTTGCTCTTACCACAACTCACATTGCAGTTCCATGAGCTGCCACTGCTCATGTGCCACCTTATACCAGGTATCAACATGCTCATCATCTGGGTGCCCCTCTGCCATGCTGTCAATACCATCTCTGAGAGAGGGGTGAAGTCCATTATGGAAGGTTAGGCAGAGTTGTAGACCTTCCAAATATCCAGCCTATTTAACTAAGGCATGAAAAGAGTTGATGTACTCATCAAGTGACCACTTTCCTTGATCATACTGGATTTGATCTTGAAGGAAAAGAGCTGCAGTTTTGGCAGGGTCAAGGGGGAAGAACTCAGCTTGGAACTCCTTCTCAAACTCCATCCAGCCAGAGAAACTCTCAACTCCTCCTGGGCATCAGAAGATATGCAGCACATAGGTTGAGGCTCAACCAGCCTTCATGTAGGAGAGAACCCAGGCACTTCACTGCTCAGCTGGATATAGGTGATACAGGACTGAGGGAAACATTCTCCAACCTTACAATCTCCATTATACATGTCAGGGAGTGCAGGACAAGGGAGTTTGGAACAGGGAGCTGAAAGGCCTAAGCTAGATGCAGATGCAAACTGTTCTGCAGCAGCTGGAGCCAGAAAGCCTGAGCTAGGTGCAGACACAAACAGTTCTCCATCTGCTGGGGGCATAGGAGATGTGTCAGGAGCAAGGGGAAGACATTCCAAAAGGGCTTGGAGAGAAAAGAAAGGGACACTGCTTGAGCAGTTTGACAGAGTCCAGTGAGTTCAGCCATGTGGGAAGTAAAGGAGGCTTGGGTAAGTTGAACCTGTGTATCCAGGGACAGCAAACAACTCCAGGCATTGTTCTGGGGGCTTGAAGCATCAGGAGGAGGTGCTGGAGGGGTTGGCTGGGTCATAGGAGGAGCACAGGGGGCACTAAGATACTGGTGGGGAAGAGACCTTTTGAGAAACCAAGTAGAAGCTCAGGTAATCAAAAAGGGGGCTCCCAGACCAAATCTAGAGACTTGTTCTGCTGTAAGGGTGACCTCTGGAGGCTGTGGCTCAATCACACAACTGGCAAAGGGAAATCCAAAGTCTATTCAATACTGTACAGTGTCTACTGAGATAACTACTCACCTGGCAGAGGGAGATCTGAAGAGAACAAGTCTGGGAATTCCCTAGGCCAGGTGTGATGCTTCAGAGGCTTCAGAAGCATGAGAAACAACTGTACAGTATGATAGAGAAAAAAGACAAAAGTGATATGTCAGCAATTGGTCAGCAGTTACATAAGCTGGTAGCAGTGTCAAAGGGGCCACACTTGTCTGAATTATTGACAGAGAACTGGTGCAGCCTGAGGGCTGAAACTAGGACCAATAGATAGGGAAAAGGAAGAAGAATAAAGGAAAACTATAGTGGGGGAAATCTGACAAGAACTGGAGAAGAAGAAGGGGAAACAAGTGGGATGTCCCCTGACAATCTCCAGTGCACTTCTCCGGCTTGAGGTAGAGCTGGTGCTGGCAGAGGCATTCCAGGATGAGGTGAGTGATCTGACAGTATTCCTCCAGCAGTTTGGTATAAATGAGGATGTCATCAAGGTATACACATACTATGCCCTCTGCTATGAGGTCCCAGAATATGTCATTCATCATGGTCTGAAAGGTGGTGGGCTATTGGTGAGTCAGAAGAAAATAACAAGTGGCTTGAACAATTCTTGGTTGGTCTGGAAGGTGGCCTTCCACTCATCCCCTTCCTGGATGCACACATTGTTGTAACCCCACCAGACATCCAGTTTAGTGAACTATCATGCATCCTGGAGGTTGTTAATGAGCTTGGAAATAAGAGGAAGGGGGTAACAGTTCTTCACTGTCATAGCATTGAGAACTTGGTAGTCCTGGACCAGTCAGAGCAAACCATCCTTCTTCTTGATGAAGAAGACTGGAGAAGCAGAGAGGCCATTGGAGACTTGGAAGGGTGGATATGACTGGAGTCCAGGTTCTCTTGCAGAAATGTGTTGAGCTTGTCCTGCTCCCTGGGCACAAGCAGGTAAACCTTACAGCTGGAGGGTGTGGAATCTGGCAGCAGTTTGATAGCATGGTCCCATCTCTTGCACTCCAGAAGTGAGTCAAATAAGGCTTTGGAGAACACATCCTCAAATGTATAGAGGTAGGGAGGTACCACATCCCAGAATTCTTGGGGCATGGTGTTGGCAGCAAACACCGGGGCCAACTGCTGGAATGTGGTCTGGCTAGCCTGGATCTTCACAATGGAGTGCATTGGATGTACTGTGATTGTGTAGATCCAATCTCCCACTTCTACTGCTTCATCTAGGAACTCCAGCTCATGTATGCCACCAAACTCCCTTTCATGCTCCTCCTCTGGGGCTCTGCTGCCACTCCAATTGTCCTTGTAGAGGGCCTCTCTACAAGGTACAAGGGAATTCCAGAGGCAGAGGATCCAGGAGGTCTAGATCTGCAAAGGGGAGAGGGCTGGTGCAACATGTGCAGATAGCTGCATGTTCTTGAACTCAGGCTCAGCACTCTCTCTGTCCTCTGCAGCACAGGCAGAGCACTTCTAGGGGCACCTGCTCATGGTTACCTCTCCTTTGGTCCAATTGACCTTGGAGTTGTGCTCACAGAGCCATGTGAAACTGAGGATCATGTTCTGCCTACTCAGGCTAGTGAATGCCAAACATGGCATGCTCTATGTGGTTCTGATAGTGGAGGACCAGGTCAACCATGGAGTTGATGGTGCCTACTTCATTAGGCATTCTGTCAATGTTGTAGACTGGAATGGACTTGGGGAGGGGCTGTGTGGTCAGGCCATGGCATTTGACAAACTCTGAGTCCAGGAACAGTCCCATTGCTCCACTATCCAGAAGAGCCTGACTCTGGGGGTCTGCTGGGTGTCCATTGTCTCAATCTGCACATTGAGATGCAGGAAGTTGGCAGATGGGCAGGAAGCCATCATGTATTGTTAGAGCATTAGACATGCCCAGGCAGGGCCATGCCACTGGACCTTTGGAGGGGTTGGGGAGCTCAGCAGGAGCTCCAGAGTTAGTGTTTGTATGTCTGGAGGGAAGTGTTAAGGTTCCTCTATCTCAGAATGAAGAGCATTGGAAAAGGCAGTTTCATTTTCTATTGACAGATACAAGAACCTATTAGCACCCAGTGATGGAGGCATATACCTCATCCATTGCTCAACTAACAATTCTCCTTCAGCTCTGGGGGTGAGGCACACATGCTGATCTCTTCTGGGGTCAATTTAGGCATAGGCTTGTCTAGCAATGGAGCTCCAGTAGCATCTTTTGTGGCCAGCAGCTGCAGGAGGGGTTTCTCCTGCTTTGCTATGGAGAGGTAGTGTACCTCTAGGCCTAGGAGGCAGTGCCATGCAAAGTGCCTGGGCTTCTGGCATCTCTAGGACAGCAGTGGGGCAGTGCAGAGCTGCCTGTTGGCATCCACATGCATAGGGATCCCCTGCAGCAGGGGGCATGCTGTGGGAATGGCTGGAGTAAAGGCCAGCATTGGACAAGCAGATGCAGGGTGATGGAAATTGCTGATCAGAGTGGGGCACAGTGCAGAATGTGGACAGCAGAGCTCCCTCCAGATCTCCATGAGTTGCCATTGGTTCCAGGCCACCTCATACTACAATGCAACCTTTTTATTGTGGGGATAATCTGCCACAAGATTGTTAATGCATTCCACCAGTGCAGAGTGCAAGCTATCCTAGAAGGTGAGGCATAGTTGAAGGCTGTTGGGGTAAGTAGCCTGCTCAACCAGAGTGCAGAATGAGTCAATATACTGATTCAGTATATGCTTCCCTTGCCCATATTGCTCCCTATCACATAGTGTCAAGGCCACAGTCTTGGCAGGGTCTAATAGGAAAAACTCTGCACAGAAGTCCTTCTCAAAGGTGGCCCAGTCTGGAAAACTTCCAATGCCTCTGGGGTGACAGAAAACTCACAGCACATAGGTGGAGGCACATCTGGACTTCATGTACAACAGCACTAAGGCTATTTTCAATGTGTCAGAGTCAAAGGCATCCTTACTGAGGTAGATGTAGGTGAGGCAGGACTGCAGGAATTGCTCCCCTCCAAAGCAGGCACCTTTGTATGTATCTGGTAGTGCCAGACATGGAATCTGTAGCCATAGGGTTACTGGAGCTGGGGGGACAGGTGTAGAGGGGGTTGGGGCTGATTCTGCAGCTGCGGGAGGGGTGGAGTTAGGGGTTAGGCATTTGAGCAATGCCTAGAGTGATTGGGAGATAAGATCTGTCATTTGACAGAGGGTAGAGAGTTTGGTAGTATGGTGGGTAAGAGATGATTGCATTAAATGCACCTGAGTTTCTAAGTGTAGCAGGCAAGTTCAGGCTTTGTCCTGTGGGGCTGAGGCCTCCAAGGGTGTGTCTGGGTTGACAAGCTGAGACATAGAATTCTGCAGTGTTTAATCCTGGTGGGGAAGTGACAGATAGCAGTTCAGAAGTTCCTTGTGGGTATGAGGAGCTTCCAGACCAGTTTGAGAAGACTTGTTCTGCTGTAAGGGTAACCTCCAGAGTGGCAGATTGGAGTCACACAGCTAGCAGAGGAGAATCCAAAGTATATTAGTGGAGTAGACAATGATACAATCAGTAACTAATCACCTAGCAGAGGAGAATCCAGAGAGAACAAGTCTAAGGATCCCTGCTGCTCAGCATGGTGCATTAGTGGGTGGCAGAGGCATGGGAACTACTGTACAGAAGACCAGAGCTGCTCCTAACCCTAGGGCAATGATCACTGAGGTAATATGGAGAACTCCACAGTTCTCTAAGAATGTCCAAGGTTCTAGAAAGAGCCCTGGAGGCATTGAACAAGCTGCAGAGGTGCTAGAACCAGTTACAGAGGTTGGAAATGGAAGTCCCCTAACACTCCCAAGCTCAATTGTCAGTGATCAAGACTCTAAGTTCACATTTAAATGGTAGCATGAACTGCACAAGTTGTTAGGAGCAAAGCTCCTAATGTCTACATCATTTCATCCACAGACAGATGGTCAGACTGAACATGCCAATAGGAAAATTGGTAGATGATGCACTTTGCACTGTTTGAGTTGAATGGTGGGTACATGCCATTGATGACATGGGAAATTGGGTCATATATTGTGATTCCAAGGAGAATTCAGTAGTTTGCCCACCAAGCTCTAGAGAACTTGGCAGTGACTCATGACACAATTATTGAGGCACATGTCTTTCAGACATGCTTGGCCAACTTGCATTGCAAACCTAATCCCAAGCTAGAGAAAGGTGCATTGGTGTCAATGCAAGTATCTCTGAGATGACATGCTTTGCACCATTTGGGTTGAATGGTGAGTACATGCTGTCAATGATATGGGAAATCAGGTTGGATACTGCAATTCCAAGGGCAATGCAGTAGTTTGCCTGCCAAACTCTAGAGAACTTGGCAGCAGCTCACAATGCAATTATTGAGGCACATGTCTTTCAGACACACTTGGCCAACTTGTATTGCAAACCTGATCCCAAGCTAGAGAAAGGTGCATTGGTGTACTTTTTGATGAAGAACCTCAACCTTCCCAAAGGCAGAGCAAGGAAGCTCTATCTGAAGTGGGTTGTGCCATATAAAATTTTGAAGGCCTACAGTGAGACCTCCAATTATGTGTTGGAGTTGCCTATGGCACTCCAGAAACAAAAGATACACCCTAACTTCCATGTGTCACTTCTATGCTTGTATAAGGCTAGCAACAATGCACTGTTTCCCTACAGGGAATCACTAGAGCCTTATGAGTTTGGTGCCCCAGACTACCAGGAATGGTTTGTCAATGACCTAGTAAGTCATTGTTGGGATGGTAAGAACCTTGAATTCAAGGTTCAGTAGTGCCTGGAGGACATCACTTGGGAGTCCCTTGTGACCTGCAAGGACTTGGTGGCCCTTGACAGGTATTTGGAGCTGCAGGGCATGTGGTGCTCTGTGCAGTTGGCTAGAAGGTCTAAGTCAACTTGATTTAGTCCAGAAGTTCAATAGGCTGCTATGCCAGCAGCTATCAACAATTATGTCAGCCAATTTTTTGGCTGAGCACAAAGTCCAACTGGTCTTTGTCTTCTTCCACATTGTTGGTGCAACATGCCAACAGTAATTGAAGAGACTCCTTGCCCAATGGGCAAGAAAAAGAGACAACCAGGCAAGGTGGATATAGATCCACCAGAGTATTCTGTAAGCTCTGGACAGAGCTCAAGAGGGGGAGGACCAGAAAGTAGCTCACTCCCTGCATTTGGTGGTTTTGCTATATTAGCAGGAGGCTTAGTGCTGGAGGATGTAGTGCCCACAACAAGGAGAAGAGTGGCCCCAGCTCCAAGGAACATGAGGCTCATGAGTGGAGGACTGCTGGCAGTGCCAGGAGATGTGGCCCTGCCTAGCTATGCAGTGGCAATGCAGCAGTTGCCAGCATAGGGACATGGCTTGCCTCCACAACAAAGTAGAGCAGGCAGAGGGCGTGGAGGACTATTGGCCCCTCCTCAGGGAGCAGGTAAAGGACATGAGGGACCACCAGCCCCCCCTCGGTTCAATTTTGGGTACTCTGTGGCCATGCAACTAGTGTGGTCCCAGGAGTTCCAACAGTATGTGATGCCACAATTTGTTGTTGCCCCTCCTCCAGTGGCTGGCCCTGGCTGTACATTGGGCATGGCAGGTCAATGATGACCTGCCACTATGTGTCAGGGGACATCCCACTTGTTTCCCCTTCTTCTTCTCCAGTTCTTGTCAGATTTCCCCCACTATAGTTTTCCTTTATTCTTCTTCCTTTTCCCTATCTATTGGTCCTAGTTTCAGCCCTCAGGCTGCACCAGTTCTCTGTCAATAATTCAGACAAGTGTGGCCCCTTTGACACTGCTACCAGCTTATGTAACTGCTGACCAATTGCTGACATATCACTTTTGTCTTTTTTCTCTATCATACTGTACAGTTGTTTCTCATGCTTCTGAAGCCTCTGAAGCATCACACCTGGCCTAGGGAATTCCCAGACTTGTTCTCTTCAGATCTCCCTCTGCCAGGTGAGTAGTTATCTCAGTAGACACTGTACAGTATTGAATAGACTTTGGATTTCCCTTTGCCAGTTGTGTGATTGAGCCACAGCCTCCAGAGGTCACCCTTACAGCAGAACAAGTCTCTAGATTTGGTCTGGGAGCCCCCTTTTTGATTACCTGAGCTTCTACTTGGTTTCTCAAAAGGTCTCTTCCCCACCAGTATCTTAGTGCCCCCTGTGCTCCTCCTATGACCCAGCCAACCCCTCCAGCACCTCCTCCTGATGCTTCAAGCCCCCAGAACAATGCCTGGAGTTGTTTGCTGTCCCTGGATACACAGGTTCAACTTACCCAAGCCTCCTTTACTTCCCACATGGCTGAACTCACTGGACTCTGTCAAACTGCTCAAGCAGTGTCCCTTTCTTTTCTCTCCAAGCCCTTTTGGAATGTCTTCCCCTTGCTCCTGACACATCTCCTATGCCCCCAGCAGATGGAGAACTGTTTGTGTCTGCACCTAGCTCAGGCTTTCTGGCTCCAGCTGCTGCAGAACAGTTTGCATCTGCATCTAGCTTAGGCCTTTCAGCTCCCTGTTCCAAACTCCCTTGTCCTGCACTCCCTGACATGTATAATGGAGATTGTAAGGTTGGAGAATGTTTCCCTCAGTCCTGTATCACCTATATCCAGCTGAGCAGTGAAGTGCCTGGGTTCTCTCCTACATGAAGGCTGGTTGAGCCTCAACCTATGTGCTGCATATCTTCTGATGCCCAGGAGGAGTTGAGAGTTTCTCTGGCTGGATGGAGTTTGAGAAGGAGTTCCAAGCTGAGTTCTTCCCCCTTGACCCTGCCAAAACTGCAGCTCTTTTCCTTCAAGATCAAATCCAGTATGATCAAGGAAAGTGGTCACTTGATGAGTACATCAACTCTTTTCATGCCTTAGTTAAATAGGCTGGATATTTGGAAGGTCTACAACTCTGCCTAACCTTCCATAATGGACTTCACCCCTCTCTCAGAGATGGTATTGACAGCATGGCAGAGGGGCACCCAGATGATGAGCATGTTGATACCTGGTATAAGGTGGCACATGAGCAGTGGCAGCTCATGGAACTGCAATGTGAGTTGTGGTAAGAGCAACCCTCAACCTTCCCTTTTTCTTATGGAGGGTTCACCCCCCAAGCTCTCTCTTCTGCACCTGCATTAGCATCTCCATGACTGGGTGCAGCTCCTTCCTTCATGCCTTATGCTGCTCCCCTGTGCTCCCTGCCCCAAGGAGTCCCAATGGACATTGATGCCCTCCAGCTGCAAGGTCTATCCTCTTGCACCTTGCAAGCAGGATGAGCTGGATGCATTCCTACAGGAGAATCCCAGCTCCAGACAGATACAACCCTCTAAGTCCTCAATGGCCTCCCCAGTCTTTTTCATTAAGAAGAAGGATGGGTCTCTTTGTCTGGTTCAGGACTACCAAGTCTTGAATGTGATGACAATGAAGAATTGCTATCCATTGCCACTCATCTTGGAACTTGTCAACAACTTTTGAGGTGCATGCTACATCATCAAGTTGGATGTCCACTGGGGCTACAACAATATGCACATCAAGCAGGGAGATGAGTGGAAGGCAGCATTTTTTTGAACCAATCATGGACTTCTTGAGCCTCTGATGATGTTCTTTGGCCTCACAAACAGCCCAGCCACTTTCCAGACTATGATGAATGACATCTTCTGTGACCTGATTGCAGAAGGTGTTGTTTGTGTGTATCTTGACAATATCCTCATTTACACTAAAACCTTGGAGGAGCATTGCTGGGTCATGCATATTATCTTAGAACACCTCCACAAACACCAGCTCTATTTAAAGCCTGAGAAATGTGAACTTGAACAGACTAAGGTGGAGTACCTAGGATCGATCATCTCACATGGTATGGCCAAGATGGATCTCATCCAAGTGGCAGGTGTAGTGGAGTGGCCAGAGCCAAGGAACAAAAAGGAAGTACAGGCCTTTCTTGGGTTTATCAACTTCTACCAGGGGTTTATACAGGACTTCTCCCACTATGCCCAACAGGCAAGGTTGTAGCATGGCAGTGGAGGGCTCCATAGCAAGCTGCTTTCAATGCCCTCAAACAAGCTGTTACCTCAAAACCTGTCCTTCTGTTTCAGATAATGACTCTCCCTTCTGAGTGAAAGCAGATAGCTTGGACTTTGCCATGGGAGCAGTCCTCTCCCAGCAGTCAAAGAAAGATGGAAAGTGGCATCCTGTGGCCTTCTACTCCAAGAGCCTTGATGCAGTAGAATAGAACTATGAAATCCATAAGGAGATGCTTGCCATCATTTGGTCCTTTAAGAATGGCAGCATTTTCTTGAGGGTGCATAGCATAAGTTTGAAGTCTGGATGGACCACAAGAACCTGGAGTACTTCTACACAGCTAAGAAGCTGAATTGGTGTCAAGCTTGGTGGTCCCTGTATCTAGCCAACTTTGACTTCTTGCTGTATCACAAGCCAGGACAGAGCATGGGCAAACCAGATGCATTGTCCAGGCAAGCTGACCATGGCATAGGAGCAGGAGATAATGACAACATTATCCTCCTCAAGCCAGAGCTCTTTGCTATTTGTGCTCAAAAAGAGATTGTGGTCCAAGATGATGAAGCAAACATCCTCAGAGACATCCAAAGAGGAAACCAGGAGGGTGCACAAGAGGATGCTATTGCCCAAGCTGCACAGGCCCTATGAGCTTGATGGTTAAGTCTGTGCCTGCAGACAAGTGGAGTCTTCAGGATGGACTTCTGACCTTCCAAGGACACATCTACATGCCTAACATTCTAGAACTTTGCCAATGCATTGTGGAGCAACATCACAATTCTTGAGTAGCTGGACATCCTAGAAGGTGGAAAATGTTGGAGCTGGTATCCCAGAATTACTAGTAGCCTCAAATCTCCTGATATATAGGCACCTACACTATCACCTGTGATCTCTGCCTCTGCACCAAACCTTGCCACCAGGCATCCATGGAGCAGCTCCACCCTCTCCCTATTCCAATAGCTCACTGGAGTGTTGCATCAGTAGACTTCATTGTGGAACTCCTAGATGCTCATGAGTATGATGCTGTGATGGTAGTGGTGGACCTCTATGGCAAACAAGCCCACTTCATTCACACCCACACAACATGCTCTGCTTTAGGAGTGGCTAGTCTGTATTGCAAGAATGTCTGAAAGCTCCATAGCCTGTTGAATGGGTGAATCTCAGGAACTGTATCACCTGCTAAGAGTGAAGCTCCATACCACTACAGCCTATCACCCTCAGTCAGATGGACAGACAGACTGTATTAACCAGGAGTTAGAACAGTATCTTTGCCTGTTTTGTAATGAGAGGCAGGATGACTGGGATGAGCTGCTGCCAGACACTGAAATCCAATACAACAACCACATTCACTCTTCCACACAAATGACTCCATTCTTCCTAATCTGGCAGGCACCCTCACATGGGATTTGAACCTCAGGCACACCCCTCTGAGAATGACTCCATCAACAAGTTTGTTGACCAGATGAAGAGGGCACAGGAGGAGGAAAAAGCTGCATTGGTGAAGGCCATAGGAGGGCATGGCATGGTACTATGATCACAGATGGACACCAGCCCCAGTTTACAAGCCTAGAGACCACATGTACTTGGACAGCTCAGACCTTAAAACAACAAGGCCATTCCAGAAGCTGTCACATTGTCATCTTGGCCCTTTTCTAGTGGAGAAGAAGGTAGGGCCTTTGGCATACTGACTTGAACTCCTGGCAGGCCTATATCAATTGCAACCAGTCTTTAATGCTATCAAACTGGTCCCAGCTCTAAAGGATCCAATCCCTGGCCACCACCCTAAGACACCCCTACCACCAGTTCTGGTTGATGATGAAGAGGAGCATGAAGTGGAGGAAATCCTGGATAGTGGAATATTCTAGGAGAAGTTACAATTCAAGGTAAAATGGAAGGGATATGGCATCAAGCACATCTCTTGGAAACAGCAAGCTAATGTACATGCACCAACCTTGGTCTGGGGCTTCTACCATAGGCATTCCAATGCCCCAAAAGCCATTTGAGGCATCTACCCCATCTCAACAGCTGACCAGGCAATTTGTGACTTTTTCTGTCCAGTACATTGAGACACTGCACACTAAGGGGGGTGATGTTAGGGGACCACTGTTTTAAGTCAGCACATGCATGGCTGCAATCATGCACATGCAAGTCTGGGTCATGGCCATGCAAGTCACATGATTTCCCTGTCCTACTATACAGTTGTGTCCCATGAGTCCAAAGGCCTAGAGTGTAGCATCTGGCCTAGGAAGTGCTCAGACTTGTTCCATTTGGATCTCCCTTTGCCATGTGTGTAGTGTACTTGTAGGCACCATACCATACTGAATACACTTTTAATCTCCCTTTGCCAGCTGTGTGACTGAGCCACAGCCTCCAGAGGTCACCCTTACAGCTGCTGCTGCAGCATCACATAAGGCAGCTCAAAAAAAAGGAGAACATTAGAGGAAACAAAAGCTTGTTGGGTCATCCAGTGGTGATATAGTGGGAAATTCTCTGGCTGGAAAATCCAGCATGGTAGGCCCCCCAGATCTGGCTGGCAAACCTGCTGGCACTCTTGGCATTGCAGGCCAACCCAATCCATCTAGCAAACCTGACATTGTAAGCCAACAAAATCCATGAGACAATCAGGCCAGCAATGCCAATGCTGTAGAGCCAGATCCATCCAACAAATCCAGCACCACACCCATGTCCAATCTCCAAATAAGTCTTGAGATCATCAACAATGTCACTATACAACAGCTATGGCAAAGAGGATGGAATAACCTAGTAACTCCAATCAATGGCCCAGCAGATGAGTCTCCTTGTTACACAGTTCCTAGATCTGTTCTTGAAATTCTCAACCAGGAAGAGGACACACATGAAACAGAAACAGAGGAAACACCATCTTATTAACTGGCACATCAGGAGCACAAGGCATCACTTGACCTACTACCAATCATCTCAGAGAGACAAAGGAGATCTCAAGCAGAGAGATTGAGAGGATGCAGCTTGTTACATCCAGGGATCTACAACTCCAACAAGAAGTAGTACTTGCAACAAATCTGCTCGAACAGCCCAGTGTCATTGATGGACTGCATATTCCAGCAGATTTCACTTTTCATTGCTCCTGATAAATATATCCAGCACCACTTCCAGTAGGACTTTCCAATGGTGCAACCTTTCTGCTTGTAGCATATTGTTATTCCAGAAATGCTCAGTAGCTCCAACAAGGTTCAAAAAGAGACTTTGCAAATGTCAAACAAAAATGTAAAAATGGCTGTGGAACATGATCAACAATGCAAGGACAGGGGGTCAAACCCAGAACCTGCTGGTATGGAAAGCTTTGAAGCTTCAACAGGAATTCCATTACACCACAGGAGGTGTTACACACATGCAATTGAAAATGATTGTTTGTCAAAAAATTTACACCATATTGTGCATGGACATTGCCAGCTACAAGAGTCAAACCTGCAACTAATGCAATACATTGATCAGGCTGATGGAAGGCTTCAAAGTTTGAAAGCCATTTCCACTAGACCATAGATGTGTGATGTAAAAGTGCTGTGGAATATGCTTGATAATGCAAAGACTTGGGGTCAAACACAAAGCTTCAAATGCAATTCCACTATAGCAGAGAACTGTGTTTGGTCTGGTGACAATGCAGTATGAGACATGTGATGTAAAAGTACAAAGTGTCAATGCAGTACCAAGGTCAAAATTACAAATGAGGTAGTAACATCGGCAGTTACAGGAGTTAAACCTGCAGCTGCCACATAAGATTGATACAAAGTGACAATACAGTACCAATACACCATGTTGCTGTTGGAATCCTACCATATTTATCACACCCTAAACAAAAATGCCATGTACTTCCTTTATTGAAAATGCAAAAACTATTCCACAATAATTATTGCCAACTGCAGGAGTCAAGCCTGCAGCTGCCACATGGGATTGAGAAAAGCATCAACACACTACCCAGTAGACCACACTGCCATTGTAATAGCATTGTATTTTAGGCATCCTATTCAATGAATCAACTTGCATGTGTCCAACAAAAGGTGAAAAAAATGAGGTTGTGACATATTGCCAGTTACAGGAGTCAAACCTGCAGCTGCCACATGGAATTGATACAAAGTAACAATGCAGTACCAATAGATGACATTGCCATTGTATTTCTATTATATTCATGCAACCACAAATGAGTTACTGTAGCTACAGGAGTCAAAAAATTCCAAAGAACATTGCTTTGGGAGTCAAACCTACAATTTCAATTCATATCAAATAGTATATATACATGTTCATTGAGTATTACAAAATCTAACAATGTAATAACTAGGCTGGAACATCTCAAAAAAGTCCAAAAAATGTCAATTAAGTCTAGTGGCCCTCATCCTCTTCATGGTTTCTTGATCTTCTTGGCTACTGCTTCCTCAGCATGTTCATTGGCCTTTCTCTTACCTACTAGACAACTGAAGGAATGGGTATGTTCAGTGGGGGGTTGTGTGGCACAGGAGGCACTGCAGCCACATTGTAGCACAATCTCATCTGGAGCATGAGGTGGTGCTGGGCCTGTCATATCCACATTCATCAATTGCCCAGTTGCAGCAATGGGACTGGCCAAAATGGATTCAACACCAGTGGTCACAGTGGATTCATCACTGGCTGCCAGTCTAGTGGCAATGGCAGAGTTGGTGATGCTGGCAGCAGGCCTGGTGGGAGTGACAGAGTTGGTGCCAGACCTGCTAGGAATACCAGAGTTGGTGACAGTGGCAATGGGGTTGCTGATGAGAGCAGAGTTGTCAGCAATGGCAGACTGATCAACAGTGGTGGCTACAGTAGTGGCACAGTCCATCTTGCTCTCATCCTCCTTGGGCTGAGCAGCCTCATCATTGTTGTGCTCTTCTGCCTCAGCAATGGGTGCCAGAGTAGGAGCCAGTGCAGGTGGAAAGCTGCTGGTGCTAGAGGGTGGTTGGATGGGGGAGAATGAGATTTGAAGCTGGCTTTGAATGTTGTCAACCATGCCCTGGAGAGCAACAATGTCAACTTTGTTCTATATGAGATGTCCAGCATGAGCCTCAATGGTCTGCTTTGTCCTGTTGAGGTCAGACATTATGCCTACAACACATGTGCTTATGATGTCCATGTGCTTATCAAGCCCTCTAAGCATTGTATTGTACTGCTGGAGCATCTTTTCCATCTCTGTACACCTTGTATCCTCAGCTAACACAAACTCTGACCTCATCCCTTCTGATACAACCTCAATTCCTTCATTGATGAAATTGAACATTGGTTCAACCCCACCATAGCTCATGTAAGGATGGCCTCAACAGATTCAGTGGAGGAGAGCAGATCCACCCACTGCTTGCCTTTTCCCTTTCTGCTCATTGTCAGCAGGTCTGCTTGCTCCTTCCTCTTTCCACTGGCCACTGGCAGATCCGTCTGTCCCTTTCCCCTTCCCTTGCTGGTGGTTACTGGCATATCTGCTGGGCAGATTGTTGATGGCCCAGCAATTGGTGTTGTTGGTTCTGTCCATTGTTAGTAAATGATTTCAGTTGGCAAAATTAACACTTACCCTTGACATACTTGGAAGACTTCAGTTGTCTCTGCCTTTTCTCCTTTTTACCCTTCTTGCCCTTGTTCCCTCATGAAACTGCATGTTTTTTTTTAGGACAAGCTGGCAAGCATTGCATGAGGCTCCTCCCTTTGTCTTGACACACTAGAGCCCCTTCTTTTGATAGTATTGGCAAGGAGGGTGGAGCTGTGCCTCTGCACATGGAGGTGCCATCATGAAGTACTTGCCTAACCTTATTGATTGTGTGATCTTGCCCCACCAATGTTCCTTGTCATTGGAATGATCATTGTCATCATTGTTGTCATTCTCATTGTCTTCATCTGAGGCTACTAATTCATACTTGGAATGGCTGGGTGGGAAAGGACTATGAGAGAGAGTTTGGGTAGTGTATTTCCTCCATTCTTGTTGGGGCATCTGTGCTTTGCTAGCCTTTCTGATCAGCTGGGGCCAGTTCACAAGTAGGGTTGCTCACTAATTCTTTAACCCTACCCTGGAGATCTGACAAGTCTCCTCAGAGCAGAGACTAACACAGAGTTCTCAGTGCTGTAGAGCTGTTGGAAAAGGACCTCAGTGGATGGACACATAGTGTAGTGGACAGCAATGAGCAGATGAGCAGTGGTTGGTGAGCAAAAGAGAACTTGAAAGTCAAGAATTTAAAAAATGGGGTCACATGCATCTGTTGATTTACATGTACCATCCAAAAGCAGTATGGCTGCCAAAGAAGTTTGCAGCTTCCAAGGGATTTGATGCTTTGATGAGATTTTGATGGCTGCCAAAGAAGATTGTTGCCTTTCAAAGAATCTGATCCTCTATGAAGAATTCTGATGCATTATCAAGCATCTAAAAAAACCATGACCAATATGATGTGTTCTCCATTGATTTTGTTCAACTGGCATAATGCTGTGTTTCTGCTGTTTCTTGATTGTTATTTCTACAGTTAAAATAGATCTTCATATCACTTTTCATTTAAGTGGCTTGTTGCCAATGGTGGTACCAGCTTTGGCCACCCCCTGTCTTCTCAGCAACTTTCTGATGGCTCCTGTTGTGCATATGGTTGGTCACCAGGAACAAGGCCTTAAACAAGCCCTAGATATCTCTGGCACCCACTTGGCTGCCTTTACAGTTGGCTCAGCTAGAGGAGACCACTGGTATATCTCTATCAGGGGCTCTGATCAGCAGATTGAAGAAGCCTTTGTGGTTATTGAAAAGTGGATATCTAAGAAGCAAGTCCACATACTGCAGAAGCAACACACAGGCAATGTTGCACCAGCACCTTTGGGACATACCACATTGTCCACCCCTACTTTACCCAGCCCAGAGCACCCTCTTCCAGTGCTCCATCAATGGACTCTTTGCCTGCAACTATGACTGCTATCCCTTCTACCCAGCAACCTCCGTCTCTCCCTCTGGACTTCTCAATGTTGAGCATTCACTCATTTGGGGCCACTCTAGCTTCTCCAATGGACATGACTTCACCTATGGCCTTTTTTACACCAATGCCTGATGCATCAACCCCAATAATCCAATACACCTTTGGATGGCAGAACACACCACTGCTCATTGCAGCTGGCCTTACTGGGGAAGGTAACACTGTTTGTTGGGTTGACAAACCTTAAGGGGGGGTGATGTAAGAGGACAACCCCTTTGGGTAACTCCAATGGGTAACTCTGACTCTATCTGGCCTTAGTCATAGGTATAGCATCATCTCTAGCATAGCTGGCTGACTGGCCTCCAAGCCTCTGCACCCTCCAGTCAGTATTAGTCAGCCCTATGTAGTCATTGGACTCTATTTCTCCTTTTGACATATTGTTAGTCATTACTGCTTAGCATACCCAGGCTGCTTACCACACATAGGATTAGTCATAGCATAGCCATGGATGTAGTATATAAGCTAGTTAGCAGAATAGAATATCCTCTGACCAAACAATAGCAGTGTTCTCTTAGCCTATACATTGAATCCACTGTAAGAACCCCAGTATTGCTATCCATGCTCAGCTTGCTGTGCTTGTCCCTCACCAAACTCTTAGCTGCCTTAGTACTCCTTTAACTCTTGCTTGCTGCTTGTGTCTGCCTGGTCTTGCCAGGTTTACACACAGAGTGTTTGTTCCCCTTACAGTATGTCTTATAATAGGTGCTGTCAAATACAGGTAAATAAAGTAGTATTCTGCTCAGAAATGGTATAACAGGTTTCCTTCCCAGTATTTTCTTGAGAAACACTATCATGAGACACTGACTTCCTCCTTTCTTCCTTATTCAATTTCTTCCAATTTACTTACTCCCATCTTTCTTCCCTATCATATTTCCATTTATCTTTCTTTATTAAGCATGAAACAAGAGACTTTTCATGGCAGATTCTTATGATACCCAGATCTGAGGCTGTCTTCATAAGATGACCTCATGTTGGGTGAGACACTTTTTTCCTATCTACAGGAGTGGTATAGGAACCACTATATGGCACAAACATTTGTCAAATCTAAATATTTATTTGTATAAGGCTAATATGGTAGCTTAAGGAAAGGATCAGATAACCTAGCAGGAAGATCCTGCACTGAGGCTTGAGGCTTACCTTATGATAGAGATTTTTCTTCTTATGCAAGACCCAATATTATATTCCCATAAATCTATGAATTCACAGAGATGTAGAAACCAGTTACATGTGCAGGATCTTGAAGGATACTTTTGAGCTACTCTCAGATGGGAATAACAATTATGTGCTACTGTTTCATAACACTTAGATCAAAGGATGGGTTGATAAGATGGGCTCATGATGAGTGAAGGTACTTTCCACCTGTCCAAAGGAATGACAACAGAAACCACTAAATAGCACAAACATTTAATAAATTTACTCAACAGAACAATATGATTACTATGTTAGTCAGGGATTTATTGATTTGTGCAGTTACTGAAAAAGCATAGATAAAAGCATCAGAGAATATATCAGGAGATAGGGACATAACATTGTGCCCAATCTTCTCCAAATTTGCATGATTGAAAACCCATCTGATAAGAGGGAGAAGATAAAATGATGAGAGTATTGATTGAAAGGTATAATGTTGTGTGAACATAATTAGGAACCCACATTAATGGATGTAAAGTAGGAGCAAACACTATCCAACCATGGTGTGTGCACTTCCATATAGGATATTGACTATCCCACACCCTCATAGATTTATCATTTGAAATAGAGACAGTGATTTTGCTATCTGGCAAGAATGCAACAGATGTGACAGAGCTAGTGTGGCCAGTTAACTCCTGCAACTGTGCACCACTTAAGGCATCCCACACCCTCACAGATCTGTTATATGAGCCAGAGACAATAGACTTCCCATCTGGTGAGAATCCAACAGATGTCACCCAGTCTGTATGGCCAGTTAACTCCTGCAACTGTGCACCACTGGAGACATCCCACACCCTTACAGATCTGTCATCTGAGCCAGAGACAATGGACTTCCCATCTGGTGAGAATCCAACAGATGTCACCCAGTCAGTGTGGCCATTTAATTCCTGCAACTGTGCACCATCGGAGGCATCCCACACCCTCACAGATTTGTCATATGAGCCAGAGACAATGGACTTCCCATCTGGTGAGAATCCAACAGATGTCACCCAGTCAGTGTGGCTATTTAACACCTGCAGCTGTACACCACTGGAGGCATTCCATACCCTCACAGATTTGTCATATGAGCCAGAGACAATGGACTTCCCATCTGGTGAGAATCCAATAGATGTCACCCAGCTGGTGTGGCCATTCAGTTCCTGCAACTGTGCACCACTTAAGGCATCCCACACCCTCACAGATCTGTCATATGAGCCAGAGACAATGGAGTTCCCACCTGGTGAGAATCCAACAGATGTGACCCAGCTGGTGTGGCCATTCAGTTCCTGCAACTGTGCACCACTTAAGGCATCCCACACCATCACAGACCTGTCACCTGAGCCGGAAACAATGGACTTCCCATCTGGTGAGAATGCAACAGATGTGACAGTGCCACTGTGGCCATATAACTCCTGCAACTGTGCACCACTGGAGGCATCCCACACCCTCACAGATTTGTCATATGAGCCAGAGACAATAGACTTCCCATCTGGTGAGAATTCAACAGATGTGACAGAGCCAGTGTGGCCATGTAACTCCTGCAGCTGTTCACCACTAAAATCATGCCACACCCTCACAGATTTGTCATATGAGCCAGAGACAATGGACTTGCCATCTGGTAAGAATCCAACAGATGTCACCCAGTCAGTGTGGCCATTTAATTCCTGCAACTGTGCACCATTGGAGGCATCCCACA
Organism: Termitomyces sp. 'cryptogamus'; assembly: GCA_020091625.1. NCBI lineage: Eukaryota > Fungi > Basidiomycota > Agaricomycetes > Agaricales > Lyophyllaceae > Termitomyces > Termitomyces sp. 'cryptogamus'. The sequence goes on from JAGYZC010000005.1 coordinate 515,786, forward strand.
CCCTCACAGATTTGTCATATGAGCCAGAGACAATGGACTTCCCATCTGGTGAGAATCTAACAGATGTGACAGAGCCAGTATGACCATGAAACTCCTGCAGCTCTACACCACTGGAGGCATCCCACATTCTCACAGATGTGTCATATGAGCCAGAGACAATGGACTTCCCACCTGGTGAGAATCCAACAAATGTGACAGAGCTGGTGTGGCCATTTAATTTCTGCAACTGTACACCACTGGAGGCATCCCACACCCTCACAGATTTGTCATCTGAGCCAGAGACAATAGACTTCCCATCTGGTGAGAATCCAACAGATGTGACAAAGTCAGTATGGCCTTGTAACTCCTGCAACTGTGCACCACTGGAGGCATCCCACACCCTCACAGATGTGTCATATGAGCCAGAGACAATGGACTTCCCACCTGGTGAGAATCCAACAAATGTGACAGAGCTGGTGTGGCCATTTAATTTCTGCAACTGTACACCACTGGAGGCATCCCACACCCTCACAGATTTGTCATCTGAGCCAGAGACAATAGACTTCCCATCTGGTGAGAATCCAACAGATGTGACAAAGTCAGTATGGCCTTGTAACTCCTGCAACTGTGCACCACTGGAGGCATCCCACACCCTCACAGATTTGTCATATGAGCCAGAGACAACAGACTTCCCATCTGGTGAGAATTCAACAGATGTGACAAAGTCAGTATGGCCTTGTAACTCCTGTATCTGTGCACCACTGGAAGCATCCCACACCATCACAGATTTGTCATATGAGCCAGAGACAATGAACTTCCCATCTGGTGAGAATGCAATAGCTGTGACAGAGCCAGTGTGGCCATGTAATTCCTGCAGCTGTTCACCACTCAAGGCATCCCACACTCTTATAGATTGTTGCTTTGTACCACAGACAATTGACTTTCCATCTGGTGAAAATGCAACACATTCAACATTGTCCTTCTCCAATATGCTCACTTTGGACATTGTCAGTCTTCTTTCACTAATTAGAGATGGAATCAAGGGGAATTCCTCTTTCCATCTCTTTGTTAGGTTGCTATCACTTAACCATGTTGCTAATGCTGAAAGATATAGATGTGGTGTGGACAGAGCTGCTGGACTTAATGTAAAGTAGGCAGCAAAGTTAGCTGTCTCATTGATGTTTTGTGTGAGATATGAGTGACTGTCAACCTGTTGCTATCATACTATCAATCTTATTGAATATATTGAAATTAGAACTCTCTTGCCTTAATAATACATTCAATAACTTGTTGCAGCATAATATGACACTGCTTTGATAATTGGAGTAGATTCATAGCCTCCATCCAAAAAAGCACATGAATTTCAAGGAATTTTTCTATTTTGTATAGTATATTCTTGTGCTCTTTTGGTATGGCTTTCATTACATGTTGTGCCCAGTGCTGGCATGCATATTGAAGAACACCTGATATTTTCTCCTTGATACAAGTTTGAATATTTGGTACTTGGGTGTCTTCAAAAAATGATGAAGGTAAATTGCAGATGTTAAACTGAAGCTCCCTTTGCATGATATCAAAGCATGACTGAGCAAGTAGAGCATGATAAGAGGCTGCATCACAAGACATGTCCTTGATATAACTTGAAGAATTGTTGAAATCTGTTAGACATATTTTGGATGATTGTCCTTGAGCAAAGATGAAGTCTGGAAAAGAAGCATGGTACCAAAAGACTTTATCATTCTTCACATAAAGAACAGCATGGAGCTTTTTCATGAGATCATCAGCTCGCTCTTCCATATCTTGCACATTTATAGCATTACAGAGTCCTGCTGCAACAGAAGTAGATATACACTCTTCTGTGCAAAGAATTGTATGTAGAAGCTTCAAGCGAGCTTCAACATGATTCTTTTGAACTTTATCAAATGCTTCAGACAGTATTTGATGGTACAAATTATCAATCAGTGTTCTTGGATCAAAAGAATCTGGCACTTCTGACATTTTTCTATCATTTGTAGAATCAAGCAACTGTCTCAACAGATCTTGTTGCTCTCCTGGGGTCCCTGATGATATGTACCTCACAGCAGTTGAAGCATAGATAAACAGACCATTTGCCTTTCTTCCAAATTCCTTCAGTTCAAGCTTATTCTGGAACACAGGTAGGGCATGATGCAAGTATGTCATAATATCTCTATCAGCCTGCTCCTGAGATACATCTTGAAGATGACAAACTGAGTCAGGTGGAAAGGATGCACAGAGCTTGGCAAGTTCAGGATCTGGTCTACTTGTAACAAGAAACTTGAGCCTTTGTAAATGCCCACTTTGAATAGTTATAAGCAGTTTTCTGAGAAATTCTGCTCCTGCTTTCCCCTCAATTTCATCCAAAGCATCAATAACTATGAGGTATGGTGGTAGATCTGGAGAACAGCTTTTGACACACTTCTGCCAAGGGACAACTAAGAGGTCATCCATCTGATTTGACAATGATTTGTTGACAGAGTCAAATGCATCAGCAGCAAGCAATGACTCTGCATATATATAAGAATGGCGAGCAAGCTGATAAACCAGAGTAGGAATAATATGTTTTTGATATTTGGTCTCTTCAAATTGCCTAGAGCAAAAAAAAGTGGCCTGCAAAGTCTTCAATACTTCTTTGCCATTGTGAAACTGCTCAGCTACAGAGTAGGCAATAGTTGATTTGCCTGAGCCTGCATGTCCAGTTAGCCAAAAAACTGGTGGGCTTGTAAATGCTGAATCTTGGGCCCATTCACAAATGTGTTCAAGTATAGAAACACGTGTTCCTGGTAGGCAAGCTCCACGAGACAATGTTGGCACACCTTCAAGATTGTAATTGTAGATAGCTTTGTCAGAATGAGGCCAAGTGTTTAATTGTAGTTGCTAGGAATCAAATTAGTTTGTAACAGCTACTTAAAACCATATAAGTCTCATACATCAAATAATTTATGCAGATTCAAAATATTCTGATCAATCTTGAGAGCAAGCCTAATCTGAAGAAACTTGGTTTTAGCTTTCTACTGCAAACATGCATACAAACAATCACACCTGGAAATCCTTTATCTGCTCATCAATGTAGTGGAAAATGCTATTGAGCTGTGACTTGTCCTGCTCATTCTGAAGAATTTTCTTCCATGTTGCTTTCTTAGATATATGATCAAGTTCACTAAGCTTAGTAGCAAGTTTCCTGCAAAACATCAGCCTTACAATAGTAGGTAAGTATCACTGAACACACTCAGCAAAGCCTTTCATCAGATCCTTTGAGTCAGTATCATTGGTCTTGGCTAGCTCATGTTCCATAGCACTGAGGCATTCTTGAGTTCTTACTATCTGAGTTTTCAACTCATCATTGTTGTCAGAAACAGCCTGGAATTTATTTCAGCTGATGCATCATAGAATATGAGAAAAAACTTACATTGTAAAACTCAATAAGAGTATTAACAATACCAACAGGAACCTGGAATGGTGTTCCAGCCAATGAATCCTCAGCCTTCTTGAGCAAGAGCTCAACACCATTCCAAGCTAGTTGGAGTCTATCTTTCATCACGGTACCTGAGCTATGATTTAGACAAAGGACTATGATAACCAATGCTCATTGTTCTTACCTGTATCCATGGAACCCAGCACAGATGAAAAGGCCGGTGAATTGTGAGAGATGTGTTTGAGGGATTGACCCGAGTACTTACGAGCAGGTGATAAATCCTCACGACTTGTCGACAACACTGATTTGAGCCATCGGGTGAACATTTGCCTCTTTGAGGAGGACTTGTCTTTCTGGTTTGCGGACATGTTTCAGCAACAATAGAGCTATACAATGCGAACAAGATAGACGATAGTGATAGCGAGAGTGCCACGAGTACAGCTGTCATCTTGTCGCGACGAGACCGGTGTGGCCATGTTTTGCCTAGTTCCAAAATATGGGCAAGCAAGTCCCATGCTCAACCACAGCACATCCACGTGTTCCAACGATCCTTCTCACCATCTATTTTAGCCTACTCAACCGTACCCAAGGCCGATATGCGCACGGGCCAGATCGTTCCATGGCCGTCGCGTCTCTGCCAACCAGTCATCTTTGTCTCTTTTGTGCCAACTGACTCCGAGAGAACCACAGCCTCGTCTTGTAGTCTCTTCTGCGCTCACATCTTTCCTCGCACTTGTCTACTATTGTCATCCAATGAAGGCCTTGTCGCGTCGAGTGGAATCTTCTACTTCTCATTTGCGAGAAACATCAATGACTTATTCGCAAACAGCAGCCGTGCGCCAGACAATATCTCGAAAATTGCAATGCCCTCACTCGGCATTCCCTTTGAACGTCCCCAGCTCGTCCACGTTGACCTGTTATCTTCACCCTTGCTGCCGCTAGTTGTACAAGCCTCCCGTCGTGCTCGTCTGTGCCCATCTCGTCGATCAATTCTTCGGCATTCGATGAAGCCGATTGCTGTACATGCGAGGACGATGATTTCGGTGGAAGTTCGTCTCTTCGATCGGTAGAACAACCGCAGCTGTGAAGGAGCATTGCGATAACTTGGCGTTATAACCTCTTCCCAGGTCGTCTTTGATGACACAAGTCTACACAAGAGCAACGGCAGGTACTCACCTTGTCATTTATGCTGTCGGCGTAGGACGAACGGGGTGTCCTTCCGCGGTCTCAAAAGCCCTAGCAACAGTCGTAATTGGAGTAGAAGATGCTGAAATCTGGCCCACGGGAGTCAAGATGACTTGTAGTATAGATCAACCACGAAAGGTTTGGTCTCACGTCTGGAAGAACGGCCGCGCGACCGAATCCTCCATGAATGGCGGCCGCAGCACGACCAGGTCTCTACGGCCAACTTTCTTCTACACTTCTCTTTCGCCGTAATCTCGTGCGCCCTAATCACCCTTGACACGAACCATCATCCAAGTCGTACTTTGGACACGTTATCCCAGAGGTAAGATTGAAAGTTGACTAGAGTGTGTTGTGTGGCTGCGCTGACACGAGGGAAAACACAACAAATGATTAGAAGAAGTACGTGGTCGATTTTATCGCTTGTCAGTAAAAGAAAGCTGCAAAATACTTAGAACGAGTGTGTTTGGTTTGTCTGTCTACCGGATGATAGTGTATCTGACGCGTCCACCTATTAGAATGAACCACCGTCTTTGTCGACGTCTCACTCAAAATCAAAATTGAAGCAGCTCCAAAGACTTGGGAGTGGCGGACGATCGGTATAGCGAGTTCCTGGATGTCGAAGAGCGGAAGGTAGGATTCAAATCAGATTCTGCATGCAGAAGGATCGAACAAGCGGATAATGGATACAAGGTGCAAACGACAGGAAAAGAGTGTTTCCGTGCAGATGATGTGTCGAGTAAGATTGACAGAGGTGGAGATAGGAAGCCTACTCTCGTCTCTTTTTCCAGAACAATGCATGATACTTCTTCTCAGCTCTCTCACTTCCGTTATCTTAGTGTTATTATGACCAACAATGATGATGAAAGCCGTCGAAAAATCCACTTCTTTCCCACTTTTCATCCAGCCGAATTCACCTTAGCTACGAAGCTGTTGGCTCCCCTCGGACCCCTGCTACGCCTATGCACCGGTTGCGGGATTCAAATTACCCACACACACCTCCTCTCCTCCCCTAACCTCCTCACCAGCTGCATGCCTTATTCTCGATATTTGCAAATGCGATGACGGTTTGCGGCCTAGCGTCTCGCTTGAACTATGTGTTGCTGCGCTGATTGCTCTCGAATACAAGTGAATGAGGAAAGGGAGTTCAGGTGAAATATCCTACAGTGTTTGATGGATAGAGGTACGCAGCTTCGCTTCATCTCCTTTTCGGGTCAATCGTTATGCTTTCTGCATACTTTCCTTGCCGTCTCGAATGCACAAGATGAACTGTGAAAAATAAGTTTGAGTGGATTGCGAGCCGACTGAAGCGGTATCAGTCCGCTGAGAATTATGATTTCACTGCTCGAAAAACTCGTACGAGCCTCAATTATCTACATCTGTACAACCTCATCCTTTATTTACCGCTCATCCCTCTTCCACCAATGCACCTCATCTACCCTTGATGAATGCGGTGGTAAAACATGGTGAACAGAAAAGCCGGAGAAAACGAGAACGTGCACTTACCACACACACCTCTGCCACCCTTTACTTCAATCTGTCACTGAACCAGCATTGATGGCACGTTGGCTGGGGTTTACGGTGTGAAAATGGAACAGACGCTGGTCATGATTAGCGCTTTACCTCGTAGAATCTCTTCCAGACAACATACTGAATTTTTGACCGAAACTGAAACTTAAAAGGACCACGGGCTCATTTATGATAAGTGATGAATGATTGCTTGAGACGAATGTCAAGAGGTATGGATCCCAAATGTACAATACCTTGTCACCACTGACTTTTTACCAATAACCATTGCGACGTCTCTCTGTCCGGCGCAGCACCACAATGAAAAGCTCGGGAAGGATCAAGCTCATCTATTAGCATACAGCTTATCACATACCGGGTCGATGTTGATGACGATAGCTCCTAATCAAATCGAGTTCAAAATATTTTTGCACAAGATCAATGCGGCAGCCTGAGAGCGAAGGACAATTGCTCAAGAGAGTGTTTTCGAAGGAGAAAGGCTCCAGACAATAGAAGACTTCTTCCCCCAGGATCGAAACGTCTCAAAGAAATGATATAACATGACCCTTCTTTCCCACTGGTTCAGGTTCCAGTGCCAGCGGTGGCCAAGCCTTGTTGAGGGCTGAAAGCTCGGCTCACAGTCCTGATAATCCCGAGCTTTTGACCCAAGCTGGGCTCTTGCAAGTTGCTGGTACTAGTAGTATCAATGTTTAGATGCCTATGGTAGACACTGTAAGACATACAGAACTTGAAATAGACTACATAATGTGATACTATCACGCAGGATGAAATTCAAGCACGGCCATCTCACCTGTATGCCAAAGTTTAGCAAACCGGAGATCAGCCTTGCCAGCAATATCAACGAATTCCTCTATTGTACGCTCTCTACCGTTCAACAGGACCATCGCAGCGATGTCTAGATTGTATTGGCGAACATGACCAGCACCATAATTGGGAAGCAATGGCTCCGGTGCCTCCTTCAGTGTTAACGCAGAGTCGGCCTGGGGAGTACGAGTATCATCACGATTCGTGTGTTGAAGGACATAGTCATCTGCGTTATACAGATAAGTTAGCATATCCAGAAGCTTTGCAGGAGGGCCACGCACGGAGAAGGATGCAAGCACTGGGCTTTAGGACTGCACGGATGTTACGAAGGATCCGAACACATTTTTCATCCGACCAGTGCAATCTAATCATAGTAGTAATGTTAGGGTCCTAATGGAAGGATTTGGAGATTTGAATGCTCACAAGATGTGCTTTAACTGCGGTTATTTTACGTCAGGAAAGCACATACTCAGTGGCCTATTGATACTCACGTAGTACACATCACACCCTTCAATCGGCGATTCAACGAAAAAATCAATAGCCTTGAATTCGATACGTTTCTCAGCAATTGCAGAGGGCAGGAGCTCCGGCCAAACTTCCGTCTCAGCTTGATGAATCCTCTTGGGTCGATCCTGGAGCTTGAGCAGAAGGTTCGGAAAGGCTTTTATCAGCTCCATAGCCATGGTCCCAATGCCCCCGCCAACATCGTTGACGATCGTCCCAGGTGGATACTGTCCCCAAGGGAAGTCTATAGCTCTGCTGTAAGCGCCACATGCACTGTGAAGAATAAAACAAGAATGTACCTGAAAGAACGGCTGCTGCCTGTACGGCATTATTCCATCCGCGCACCCCGAGAGCAAACAATGCTCCTTGTCTTTCACTCTCCAGAGTTCCCTGCCAACATCAAGCAATATGATCATCCGCAATAAGTGCAATAAATATGGCAAAAAACAACAGTACCTCCTCAAAATATTCAAACATAGATCTTTCAGAGCCCGTCATCCTGTTCCATGCCGATTGCTCGATTTTTTTCTGATTCGAATTTCTGAGAACCTCTACAGTCATCATTGCTGCCTTGATCATCTCATTGCTTCGGATTTGATTAGTCAGTGGGGTCAGCGAAAGAATTCCATCGTAGGTTGCAAAGTCGGGCTGTTGAATACTCACTACAAAGATAAATGGCCTGCTAGAGGGTTTGAAGAGACAAGTTGAATGCTCAGACGGTTGTTCGCGAAACGATCTGTCGCAACTGTAAAACAAAGTATCCATGTAGTGTAAAAATGTCATTTCGAGGTCTGTCATAGAATGACATACCCTCTCTGAAGATATGCTTAGTAGCTAATAGACGCATGATTTGGCCAAGTTTCTGATGATCAACACCCGCTTTTTCTCCGATTTCTTTAATATGCATCCCTAACGGGTGTTCTTGAAGAATATCCGGTATCTTGAACGTGATCACGACGTTCAAACAAATAGGTTCGAAGAACTGCCGGGGTAACCATGAATTATATGCACTTCAGATAGATCGAAGCAGCACCCTAACCTGTATTGCCCTCTGTGAAAGAAAACGAACTTGATGAGAAATCCAAAGGTGTATGAGAAGTAAGAGGCAGGGCGGCGTACATTGAGTACAGTATGGCTCGGTCGCGCGAGGGTCGCGCACAACTGAACACAAGCACCTTCAAGTATATGAATGGCATCATTCAGCGGCGGGGAGACTGCTGTGTCCAACGCATGAGAGTCCAAGCTGTCCAGAGAAGGAAGTGAGGAGTCCGTGAAGTGAGATTCAATTGTATTTGCCGTCTCTTTTATAAGTGCGACTAGGGCAGAAATTTGTCGATTAGTATGAGGCTCCATGGAGGATTGGGGAATGCGGAAACGGTGCCCAGACACAGGCTTTTTATGATGAGCACTGGCAGGTAATTATCCTAAAATAGAATGTAAATTCGAATTAAGTCAAAGACAAAAAGATCATTTAGGTTAGCAAAGCCCTCGTCGATGCTGAAAAGTATCGTAAGATCATAAGAAGCAAAGCCATATTGTGGTAGCATGATCACTTTGTCACCATTATCTCCTTCAGCCCGGTGCCGGTGGTCCGAGCTCGACTGGGAGCAGGGCCGATCGTCGGGCTTTTGAAGGCTTCAACACCTCAGGCCTTGTAAAAGGCTTTAGTAGCAAAGGTCTCCAGTTCTTAATTTCACCTTCTATGATGATATCCCAAAGTACTACACACCCTGTCATCTCTGTAAATTTTTATTTTTTCAGAATTCTGGCTTTAACTGTACTTGTAGTTGACAGATTATTGTATTGACCCTATAACTACAGCCTAGGAATGATACATGTGAAGCTGTATTTACAGGATCGGCAATAATATACCGTTGTAATGTATCTACCGTGTTTGGGGGAGTTAATCACTGCTTACCTTGCTGCAAACTGTTGTTTCTCACCATTAACAACACGAATACGCTTTACACTACCATTTCTAGATGGGCTTGGTTAATTTTGGATACACTCCATGTGGAACCAATGGATTCCCTTGTGGTGCAAGTTCGAATTCTCTGATTCCAACACTGGGATTGTTGTCATTCCATCAAAATTTGATTTCTGTGTCAAAGCATAAGCTCTTCGTTACAGTTGCGTCATATCGAGAGTTTCTGTATGTTATGAATGTCAAAATATCAATTTCAGGGAACTGAGCCTATCCTATACAGAGCCGCAGATGTTATGGACAGGGGGAGCAGGAAATACGCCGAATTGGCGCCGTCTGATGTTGAGTGTTCGGAGAAAAGATGTGTGATGTGGGAGAAAAGTCTGATCTAAGTTGGTAGGATATATACAGGAGGCCAAATCCACGCTATCTGGTATTCTGAGGGAAGGAAGATGCAGATGCCGTTGTTGTTCATTGATTGGAGAGTGATATACAAAGGGAAGGGAAGGGAAGACATCCATAAGAAGAGATCATGGGATGTGAGATGCTTAACGGCTGGGAAACGAAGAAGTGCAAATTCGAGGTAAGACTCACAAAGTACGTAATCTAGTACCGTTTGGGCGTTAGTTTACGATTCTGTCAGCTAGAAACATGAGGCATTTGATTCATGCGTTTGAAAAGGGAAGCTGGGTTTAAAGAGAGATCCTTCCAATCTTCATGTCTTTCGTCTGCATCCCCTGTCCGTTTTAGACTCAGTAGAAGTAGCCTCGTGGCCGATAACGTGAAAAAGACATGACAATGAAATTGCCAAGTTGAACCACATATATGGCGATGCAAACAAGTTAAGATTAGATTTTTGACTTCTGATTTTACATCCTTATAATGCGGTCCGCACTTTGCCGGTATAGGCAGCTAAGGGCCGATATTTACATCCATGATCGGCAACTAAGCGCCGGAATATATCCAACGGATGCCAGAGTCTTTCGAGAACGTACCCATTTGCACCATCTAGCAAGTGCCAGACGAGAAACACACTCCCGGAGGAATATATGGAAGGTTACTACAGCTGCTACCCACCAGTATATTGTCCGACGCCTTGTCCACCTTATTCGCCGCTCTATCCGCCACCCTATCAATCCCCTTCTCAGGTCCATTACTGGGTTCCGTGTTCGCCGACGCCACAAGTGCATTATTGGATACCTCATGCCCCGTCTGTCCCACTACATAAGCGTAACTTGTTCAAGCCCTGCACTCGGACTGCAATACCCCGTTACCACTTCCCAAAAGCCATACCATGCTATTATTATCCGCCGTCCCCTTGTTGGGTACCTTGTCCAACTCCGCTTTTTCTTTATTAATCCGGAGATAAACTCGGTGAACTTTGTTTTTAGCTCTCAACTTACTGCACTAACTAACCGGCATACTAACCTAGACTATTCCTAATGACACGCGTGCATGGGTTGTATTCGAAAGACACCGCTGGGTATTGTCAATGTATCTTTCATTTCAACAAAGAGAACTTTGCCACTCCACCATCAGTATGCAGTCATTCTGACTCATTGTTCTGTGTAACCCTAAAAATCAAAGCAGTCATCACACATGTCCTTCTTGCAAACTTTCTGACCTCTGGCGATACCAGTACTATTTCGAGGTATGACTTTGACAAAATCTGTTGATCTGTAGCTAAAAATCTCTATGACGGACAGGGCACGCACCAAATTTGTAAGCAAGAATATAGATGACCACCAATGCAAGTCAATCAAGCTGTTGCCTATCCTTTACGTCCTAACTCTGCCTCAGCTGTCCATGCTGTTTGATTATCCGGGCTTGGAAATGAGAATGACCCAAATTGTCGTCCCATTGCAGGGTTATTGATTCTACAGATATTTCAGATTCCTCACTACTGAACCGTTTCAATTCAACGTACCAGTTTCTATTCTCTATCTACCGTCTGCATATCTATATGGATTAAAAAGAATACAGTCGTACAGGTGCACAAGCAAGAACACTCCATTTGATTATTATCAAGGAAGATAAACAACTTCTATCACGCTCATGTATCCATACTGACACTCGCACTGTTCGAGCTCTCGTTCTCAATCTCGGATCAGTCAAACCTTCGGCTGACAAAGACTCCAAATCCATGTTGCCTGGTGGAGGGGGATGTTGTCGTGGCTTATCATCGGGACAGCTGGAGGGAAGACAAGAAATTCAGAAACAGATCATGAAGGGTCAGAAGTGAGATGAGATATCAGGGGTGAAATGACTGGGGAGGAAATTAAAGAAGGGAAGAGGTGAAATATGAAGTAGATCTCGTTGAGAAAGTAGATCTCGTTGAGAAAGTAGATCTCGTTGAGAACATGATAGACATTGATCTGGAGTTCTAGTCAACGACGAGATACTGCCTCAGGCCTCGGGCTTCAGTCCACTGACGCGGCTCCAGAGTAAGGAAGAAAGTATCGAAGAGATCGAAGTCCCGCCGAGAATCAATATTCATCCTTCTAGTACGATGAAGTCAGCAAAAAACGCCTCTTTACAGTTCGGTGTGCGGTGGCGAGGAAGTTGAGTACGTTAGACGTGCGATCGCGATCGCGTTGCGTTTGATGCTGAAAATTGAGATCGTTCCTTCTTCCTTGCTACAGACAACGCCTTGCAAGTCTTCGTTCCCGCTTTTGATTTTGGAACAACCATGCCGTCTAGACTGTGAGAGAAGCCTCGGTCAGGTCGACAGCGGCCCGGATCAGCCGCACTTATGAGTTGTGGCTGTCCAAAACATATCGGCTACTTAGGCACCCCGGGAAGTCTTTCCGAAGTCCCTTGTCAATGAACCAGACCAACGATGTGCTCTCGGAGCAATATGTCCAGGACAGTTTTCACAGGTATCTCAAGTCTTCACTCACTCAGGCGAAAGTCGAGAAGCTGCTTGATGTAGGTATCCTTAGCAGTGCCGAAAGTGATCTAATGATAACAGGTACTTATGTACATTGTCTATGTACCATCTTGTGCCTTTTCTTACATACCCCCAGGCCCCGCACTCTGTCTCTACTTTGCCGCGCTCCGATGTACAACCAACCCGCCCTCGGTCCCTCTCCCACGCCTGACAACCGCCAAATCCTCCTCCTCGCCTCCAGTCGACCTCTCATTTGAGAACTGCCCGCCTCCATTTATTGGAATTCTGCATGTCTGGGCCCACACCGTGCCCACAATCCAAAATCTCGTCCCCGAACACCAGCACGACCTCGCCCGCGTCATCTGCGGCCTCGACCCGCTCTCCTCACCCATCCAACCTGCGATCAGAGGTATCGCAGCGGATTTGAGAGCTGTAGCGATTGAGATTAGCCAGCGCAGGTCGTTCCAGGATAAGTTTGCTGCCGATCTGCAGGCTGCGCTTGATTCAGGAACGGAAGCTGGTGCGAAGAAGGCGTCGTTTGTTCCGCCACCAGTCTATGATCCGTTGCCGAGTCCTTTGTCTCCCACGGCCCTCTCCCTGCCGCCATCCACCTCGACTTCACCGCCACCGCCACCGCCGCCTCTCCTCTCTGCAGCCTCTCCGCTCATCGACCTCATCCGTGAAACTCTCTACGCCTCCCTCGCCTCTGTCCTCTCCACCCACCCTCCCCTCCTCACCCTTCTGTCTCACGATGCCCCGCGCGCCTACTTCTCCTCTGTCTCCCTCTCTATTCTCCACGTCTCCACCACCCTCATCACTCCTTCCGGATCTATAATCTCAGTCCTAGGCACCCCCATCACCCTCGACGCGTGCCCGGAGGACCTCCGCGCGTTCATGCGCGAGCTCGTGGAGATTGGGAGGCAGGCGAGCGAGATGATGGAAGAGGATACCATGAGTGCAGTGGAGTATGTGCAGAAGGGCGAGGAGGTGCCCGTGCCAAGGATGGAGAGGGTGAGGGCGATTTTGGAGGGCGGTGTGGGCGGTGGGTATCTGAAGAGGACGAGGGAGGGAAGAAACGAGGAGCGGAGAAGGAGTATCGGCGGCAGAGTGGTGGCGTTTGCAAATAGGATTAATGCGTTGAGTTTGGGCATGACGAGGCTTAGGGCGTTTAGGGAGAGGCAGGATGAGGTCTTCAAGGTCTTAGCCGCTGTTAGGTCGTAGGATTGGACATGATTCATTGACATTGTGGTATATTGCTATACATTCGTCGATTGTGGACTTTGGACGCTGTCTTCTACAACAATCGTAACAGTTATTAATCACTTAATTTCACAACTAATACTATCACTGCAGAGACCAGTGTTCACTTGGGTCTCTTCGTTCTCTCTGACCTATGTATGGTAGCCTACTCTTACCCATCACAATGTCAAGTCTCAGTTTACGTCAACATCAGCGCTGTCAACGGTGCATCTGCGCTTTCCTGTTAATCTTGTTCTGTGGGAAAACTTGACTTCCACTGATCTCCAATGATCCTGGACGTACTGACACTGGTGTTTGTACTTTACTAGCGAATCTCACGATCGCCGAATAGACTCAGGAGTGTATTTACAGCATGTTTCATAACGGTAAACTTCCCCTTGTTTACTTGTTTATCTGATCTCATGCATGAATCTGATTCGTTCAACTTCATCTCAACTTCACCAAAGCCTTGAAGAACTTGTCCATCTTCATGAACTTCTGCTTATTGGGTAGATCCCCAGTCTCGCATAAGCCCTGCAGTCTTCTCCAGCAGAACATCCTTGGTAGTGCATCTCCATGGACTTTGTGACAAACCTTCCTCCCACAGCTATGATTCAATCTGAGTCATCTGGTGATTCCACTGAGAGTTGCACCAAAAACTGGATCTACCTTTTGAGAAGGTTCCAGCCCTCAATGAGGGACCAGATTTGCCAGTGCAGGCCACTGTTAAAAGTTCCCTTCAAGGAACAAAGAGGGAGTTGGATAAAGCTATTGATAAGCTCTAAGAGGCCTCAGTGCCTTTCAATACAAAAGAACTGTTGGATGTGTCTCCAGGATTGAGAAGCAATGATGCAGAAGTTGACTCTCAAATCAGGGAGTAAGTCTAGGGATTCTAGTATACCAAAGGTAACAGTTCAAAACCAGTCTGTCATAGCAAGGGGACAATAATGTCAATGACCTACCAGTGGCAACATATGTACTTCATTGCAGATGGGACACAGGTTTGATTGCCTACTGGGGCAGTAGCACATCAGAATAATATGGCCACTTACTTGGAAAATAAAAATATCCCTCCAGGAGAAAAGCCAATAGCAGTGTATGTGGCTAGAGATTTGCAAGTGTTGAGATCCTTGAACCCTATTGTCAATCAAAGGGGGCAGGTGGAGACAATTCTAGATGGTGGCTCTCAGATAGTCTGTATGGCACTAGTTGAAGATGAAGCACTATGTCTAGGATTGACCTGGGATCCAGACATATGCTTGAGGATGGAGAGTGCCAATAGTCAAGTAATCAGCTGGTCTAGCACAAAATGTTCCATTTACCTTTGCTGAAGGCTTCACTATTTATCCAGTGCATATCTTTGTCAAGCCAGCTTATACTGTCTTGATGGGTCATCCTTTTGATACACTGACAGAAAGCAACATGCAAAATCTTCAAGATGGCAGTGTCATCATGACTATCAGAGACCCTAATACTGGTTGCTGAACAGCCCTGCCCACTCTTCAAAGAGGGAAGGTGCCAGAGGTAGGTGTTGGGGGAGATGGCAATCCAAAATTTCCAATCTCAATGAACTGGTCAGTGACCAGGGAGAGGTGGCAGTGATGATTAGAGAGAAGGAGAATGGTGAAGTAGTGGTGACTGGAGACACTATAAATAATAGTGGATTCAAGAACCAGGAGTTGAGAGGTGTGTATCTGCAGGCCTTTGCTGCAGAGGGGGGATGTTGGAGAAAGGAATGAGAAGACATTAGCAGCCTATCTAAATGGGCAGCTGTGTCAAATACCAGAGAAGTTGGAGGAGATCCTAGTACAGCAGGAAAGCCTAGAGTTAGAAGCAGGTGTGGGGGAAACTGCACAAGTATTTTCTAAGAAATACAAACCTGTTGCTAGAAAGGTGACACCTGTACTAGGGACCTCTCCTGAGGAGTTTAGAATTGAAAGGTGTATCACTTGAGATCTACCAGCAGACATGCCACAGTTGGACCCAAATCCACCTGATTTAAAACCCACAAGAAGGTACACTGCTGAGTGCAAGGAGATCATTGACCAAGTATGTGGAGATTGTTTCTTGTGGCTAGAGGAGATGAAGGCAGTACATCATCCAATGATGCTGCAGAATGAGGCTTTTGCATGGGATGATTCTCAAAGAGGTAGGCTCAAGGAGGATTCTTCCCTCCTGTGATGATGTCAGTAATTCCTCACACCCCATGGGTATTGAAGAACATTCCCATTGCTTCTGGACTTAGAGATAAAATCTGCCAGATGATAAAACAGAAAATTGAGGCAGGAGTGTATGAGCCATCCACCTCTTCATACAGATCCTGGTGGTTTACAGTATTGAAGAAGGATGGTGAGAGTTTGAGGATAGTTCACACTCTTTGACTTGTATGTGGGATATGATGAGAGTGTTGGATGTGAGGTCTAGGGACTATACCACCCTTTCAGACACCCTTTGGGGCTCTAAGGCTGGTACCCCTGCCAATGGGCTGGACAAATTCAGTACCAATCTTTCATGATGATGTTACCTTCACCTTGAAAGATGAAATACCTCATGTAACTTGGCCATACATTGATGATGTGCCAGTCAGAGGTCCACCTCACAGGTATGAATTGCCAGATGGAGGCCATGAGGTTATTCCAGAGAATCCAGGCTTCAGGAGATTTGTATGGGAACATCTGCAGAATATAAACAGGGTGTTACAAAGAATCAAATATGCTGGAGGTACTTTTTCTGGGAAAAAGTCAGTAGTCTGCACAGATGAGATCATAGTTGTTGGACACAGGTGCTCCTATGAGGGACAGAAACCTGAGACCAAGCAGTTAGCCATTGTTATGGGGTGGGGTGATTGCCAGGATAAGTCAGATTTCAGAGCTTTCCTAGGTACTTGAGGTACCTTTAGGATGTTCATTAAAGACTATGCCAAAGTGGCTGCACCCATCAACAAGTTGACTCAAAACTACACACCATTTGTTTGGGGTGATGAACAGCAGTCAGCAATGGCTCAGTTGAAGAAGTTGCTAGCTGCAAGTGCACCTCTAAAACCACTTGATTATGAGTCAGGAGAGGAAGTGGTCCTATCAGTTGACACTTCTTGGATGGCAACAGGCTTTGGAATATTCCAGGAAGCTCCAAACAATCCTAAGCAACACACTTGTACTCTAGGATTCATCACCTTAAATTGAGAGGGAGGCAAGGTTCTCACAACCTAAAAGAAAACTTTATGGTTTGATGAGAGCCTTGCAAGCTAATAAGTATTAGCTAGTTGGCTGTAGGAAGCTAGTAGTAGAAGTAGAGACAGATGCCAAGTATTTGAATGCAATGCTAAACAACCCTGGAGTAGGGCCTAATGCCCCCATCATGAGATGGATTGAGGATGTACTACTCTATCATTTCACTTTCAGGCATATGCCAGGAAAGACCTTTAGTGTTGATGGCCTGTCTAGAAGGCTCAAGTAGCCAGGAGATTGTTGAGGACTGATGGTGATAGTGTACAACAGCTTGGTAGCTAGAAAGTGTAACACAGTCTCAGTCACACTTTTATCAAGTAATACAAACTGGTATTCAAATATCTAGAAAGAATAAACACAGTCTAGGTTATGTAGGTAATGAGTATACATAGAGTAGAGTAATATAATAAACATACCTCAGTTGCACTTTTATTAAGTAATACAAACTGAGGTGTGACAAAGAAAGAAAACATAATTATACTGCTGTAGTTGATACACATGATGAGACTCTCCCAATGTGTGATGCACACATCCTACTCTCTGACACTCCCACTTGTGTGCAGGCATAGTCCCATGGCTTTTGTGAACTTCCAGTGTTTGTTGTGAGGAAGTGCCTTAGTGAAGATGTCAGCAACCATATCTCCAGTTGGCACATACCACATGATGGCTTGGTCCTTAGCAACTAGATTGTCCCTCAAGTAGTGGTACTTTTGCTGTATATGCTTTGTTTGTGATTGATATCAAGCTTCCTTGGTGAGAATGATAGCCACTTGATTGTTGCATAGGATTTCAGAGGCTTCTGTTTGTTGGTGACTGATATTGTCAAAAAAGTTTTGCAACCATGCTAGATGTTGTCTGGCATAACAGAAGCTGATGTACTCTGACTTGGTCAAAGAGAGTGCTACTATGGTTTTGTGCTTACTTGCCCACCCAATGGCACCTTGCACAAAAATGAACACAAAGCCCAAAGTTGACCTTGATGTATCAGAATCCCCAGACCAGTCAGCATCTGAGTACCCATGGAACAACATATCCATTCCTACATTGTTTCCATTAACCTGAGCTCCATGCTACATATGTGTTTATGTGTTTACCTCCTATTTCCATCTCTGCAATTGTGGTGTTGTTGGTTGGATTGTCAGAGGTAAGTCATGTGTTTGTGGCCATGGGTGTCCACATGGGCTTGGAGTTTTCCATTGTGCACTGTTCAACCACTGTTTTTATGTACTACTCTTATGACAACAATATGGTGCACAATTTGTGGTCCTGTTGAATTTAGATCCCAAGGATATACATGGTGGGTCTGAGATTATGCATTTTGAATGTATTTGAGAGTTTAGTCTTGACATTGTTCATGAAAGACTGCAAGTTTGCAGCAAGGAGGAAATCATTGACATAAATTACTAGGGAACAGATCTTGTTGCCTTGCTTATAGATGTACAGACAGGTTTCAGCATTAAGGCATGAGAATCCTAGTCCACAAAGCTTCTTGTTGAGTGTCTGGTTCCATGTGTGACCTGCTTGCTGCAGCCTGTACAATAAATGTCTCAGCCTCTAACAGTGACCACAAGGCACTGCAATGCCATTGGGTGGCATCATGTAAAGTTCCTCTTCAAGTTCACCATTGAGGTAAGCAGTGACTATGTCCATCTGATCTAAATCAAGATTATACTTAGCTGCAAGAACTAGTATTATATGAATCAACTCTAGGTTTGTGACTAGTGCCCACACTTCCTTATAATCCATGCCTTCAACTAGGATGAATCCACATGCAACAATGTGAATCTTGTGTCACTCAATGTTTCCATTAGTGTCATACTTAATGCAGAAAACAAGCTTGGAGGTGATTGGTTTCATGCCCTTGGGAATGGGCACAACCTCATAGACACCATTGTCAACAAGGTTTTGTATCTCCTCCTGCAGTGCAGGTCTCCAAGGCTCACTGTTTAGGCCTTTGAATGCTTCCTTGGCATTTTGTGGGAGAGGTTGTTTGGAAGGACTGTTCTGTGAGATTCCAGCAAAGTATACATCCTCCCTTTCATCCTGATTCCATCAGCTCACTCAGGTCACTTAGTTCCGGGTCATCCACCCTTGCTTGTATATCAAGCAATGTTCAGTGAGTGGTATCTGATTGTTCTTTGGCATTTGTGTCATTGAGGTGCACACATTTCTCAGTTTGGCTTCCATTCCACTTCTGTTTCTGCATTCTTACAGCTTGATGATAGTGCTCATCTCAGATGACTGACCTTTGGGTGTGAGTGCTCCTTTCTCTTTGTGGGGTGCCTCCCACTAGATCCAAAGCCAATTTTGTAGCTTGTTTTCATTTTGCAGGAATGTTTGTTGGTGCTGGTGGATTAGGGGTGTGTTGAGTTGAAGAGGGTGCCACTGGAGCCTTGGTTGGTGTTGGTGTTAGTGAGGGTGATTTTGAAGGGGATGGCTGATCTCATTTCTCATCCTTAATGTCAATCAGAGGCTCAGGCAAATTTCCTCCCACTGCCTCAGACTCATCTTCAGAGTCTGATGAGTTTTCTGCAGGCTTGGAGTTACCTTGATCTCACATAGGCTCATTTTGTGAGGGTTGTAGGAAGTTGGGCTCCCACTTGCCCTCAGATTCATTGGTCAGATCTATGACTTCTACAGTTACATTGTGACCTTCATTAAAATGGACATGTCAGCTAGTGAACTCCTTCCTTGTCTTCAGGTCTAGAAGCTTATAAGCTTTCTTCCCAATGGCAAAGCCTATGAGTATGGCCTTCCGTGCCTTCTCACCGAACTTTCTGGTCCATTTGTCATTTGGAATTAGGGAATATGCAGTAGCACCAAATGGGTGAAGCCAGGATATATCAACCTTTCTTTTGAGGAAACTGTATAAGGTGCCTTTCCCTTGGGCCCTGATGCTGGAGTTCTACTGATGACTGTAGCAGCAGTTTGCATTGCATCAGATCAGAAGGACTCTGGAAGTCCAGATTTGATGAGCATTGCTGTGGCTGTGTTGACCAGGGTTTGGTTCATCCTCTCATTTTGTTTGGGTGTGTCAGGAGCTGTGGTGAGATGTACTGTGCCAGTCTCCCTGAGTTCTTCCTGGAATTGCTTCTCAATGAATTTGCCACATTATTGGACTGGAAGAAGCTGACAAAGTTTTCAGATAGGTGAAGCTTGCCAATGTCAACATGGAAGTAAGTCTCCATGTCTTTCTTGAATTTGTGGAGCTGCAGCACTGCTTTGCTCTTTTTTCTTCATGAAGTACACCCAGGGTAAGCATCCATATCCATCTATGAAGGATATCCAGCAGCAGCTCCCATGTTGGTCAGCTGGTTTTACAGGTCCTCCAACATCTGAATGGATGACCTGAAATAGGTGAGTCAGAGTCTGTAATGGTATTTGAGCATATGGAAACCTTTGAAGCACTCCCAACATAGGCCAAAATTCTTGACATTAAAGTTTTAGAAACATGGGCAGATTGTTTACTAGTACCTCCTGCATCACTATCCATGTCATCAGAACCTCCAGAGTCCAACAACAAGTCATGACTAGTGTGATTTGCTGTGGTGCTTGCTTTTCCCTTCTTTTTCTTTCCCTTTTTCTTCTCATCTTTCTGATCCTTCAGAGTCTGACATTTGCTGGTGTTGTGGGTGGATGAGTTGTGGTGATCACACCATTTCTCAGATTTGTTCCTGGGCTTCTGCTTCACATCAGCTTTGAGGGCCACATTGGCAGAGGCACCCTGCTAGGCAATTGCTGTGAAGGTGAGGTGGTCTGAAAGCTCTGAGAAGGCAAGTGGTTTCCCAGGCATGAGTGAGTTTGAGACAGTTGCACAGAAAGATTCCCAGATATTGTCATCTGGTAGGGAATGTAGTAGAATGAAAGCAAGGAACTCCTGGTCAATTTGCTTCTTCATGGCAGTGAGCTTTGCATCAGCAGCAGAGGATTGAGGATAAGTAATCACTGAGAGTTGATGGAAGGCTGTCCCATTTGACATTGAGCATTGAGATGAAGGTGTAGAAGGCACTGACTCCAACATTTGTGTTCTGGTGGATTTTGATGAGTTTCTTGAACATGTCCTTGGCATGTGGTAGGTCACCAACTTTGAGAGCTAATTGGTCCAATATGTATGCAATGATGATGCCAGAGGCTTTTGAGTTGCAAACAGACCAGCTGTTGGAGTGTGGATGAGTTGGAATGCTTGAGTATATGACTGGTGCATCTTCTGTAGTTTGGGGAAGGATAGTGACTACATCCCAGACTTTCTTCTGGCATAACTTTGCCATAATGCAGATTTTCCCAATCTGAAAGTTATCCAGTCTGGTGGGCATAGGGCATATAGCTGTCTCAGAAGATGACATGATGTGATGCACTGCATGGGTTCTCATATGCCTGTCTAGGTTGAGGTTGATCTGGGCAATCTCAGGAAGATCAGATGTTCAATTTTGCACAGTGGTAACACAAATGGAGAATGTATGTTCTGTTGAGTTTGTCTGATGGTATTAGGCAATGAGGCCCATAACCTGTTGGGGACTGATGGTGATAGTGTGCAACAGCTTGGTAGCTGGAAAGCATAAACATGGTCTCAGTCACACATTTATCAAGTAATACAAACTGGTATTCAAATACCTAGAAAGTGTAAATATGGTCTAGATTATGTAGGTATTGAGTATACATAGAGTAGAGTAATGTAATAAACATACCTCAGTCACACTCTTATCAAGTAATACAAACTGAGGTGTGACAAAGAAAGAAAACAAAGACCTTAATAGAGCAAAGTCTCAAGAAGTGGAGCTTAGGAAGGCAGTTCTAAGTCAACAGCAGACATCCAGAATAGATCCTGTTGCAGTCCTATCTCTCTCTCAGCCTCTATTACCTACAGAAGGTACTGAGGAAGAGAAGGAAGCAGACTTACAGGCATACTTGGATTACAGAAAAGGGGGGTGAGAGTGAACAGTGGGATGACTTGCTACCAATTGTACAAAGCTGGTTACAAGACCCAAGCAAAGAACCAGAAGGTTTGCAGGGTTGGGACCCAGACAGGTACAAGAGGTTTGCAAGACAGCTCTTCCTTGATCCAAAGGGGAGACTGTACAAGCACAATCATGAGGCCAGGCATAAGCTAGTAGTCAAGATCAATAGACAAATGTTCATGCTTAAATCAGCCCATGATGCTTTAGGGCATAGGGGGACTTATGCAACCAAAATGTTAATACAAGAACAATTTTGGTGGCCAGGAATTGATGGAGATGTTCAGTGGTATGGTGGGACTTGTCACAACTGTCAGATGCATCAGAAGACAGTTGTAAACAGAACTCCCACTCTGACCTATACACCCTCAATCAATCCACATTGATACCATGCACATGACTCCAGCTTCAAAAGCTGCAAGTACATTGTCCATGGCAGGTGTGCATTGTCTTCATGAATGGAAGGGAGGCCTCTGCACAAATGCACAAATAAAACCATAAAACAATTGGTCAATGGTTGTTTGAAGATGTGATTTGTTGCTGGGGCTGTATTGCAGAGATCATCACTGACAATGCTGGACAATTCAAAAAGGTCACAGCTTGGATAGAAAGTAAATATAGAATCAAAAGCATTGCCATCTCTCCATACAACTCTCAAGCTAATGGCAAGATTGAAAGGCCACATTGGGATGTCATACAGGCCTTATTCAAGGCTTGTGAGGATAACAATAAATGGTTTTGGTTCTTGTTCCATGTAATGTGGAGTGATCACATTACTATACAGCAGAGATTTGGATGTTAACCATACTCCATGGTCACTGGGGCTCATCCAACTCTACCCCTGGACTTGGTAGAAGCCACCTGGTTGATAGAATTGTCAGAAGCGCCATTGTCTATAGAAGAGTTGATTGGGTATTGTGCTAGGGCCTTAGCCAAGCATCAGCAGCATGTAGAGGAGATGAGAGAAAGAGTTGGGAAAGACAAACTCCAGTGGGCCTTGAAGTTTGCAGAAGAGCATAAGAACTCTATCAAAGATTTCAATTTCAATCCCTTGGTCATGGTCTTGGTCAAATACATGATTACAGAAAGTTCACACAGTGCTAAAATGCTTTCATGCTTCCATGGTCCAATGGTAGTAATTGCTAAGACCAGAGGTGGTAACTCTATTGTGGCAGAACTAGATAGGTCAGTTTGGCAGACCATGGTAGCAGCCTTTAGAGTAGTCCCTTCCAAAGCTTGACAATGATTAGAGCTATTCCAAAGCCTAGAGCAATGGGTAGATATTTACTCCAGAGAAATTAAAAGAACTGAGGGAGGAACTACAAAAGTCTGTGAGAAATGTTATACCAGACCTTTCATTTGGTTCTATAAGGCTTCATGAGCCTCTAGACCATGACTTGGGTGAGTCAGAAAGCAGCCCTGAAGATTGACAAAAAACTTGAGAGCTTTACTTAGTAAAATCAAAAATAAGTAAAACTTATATTAAGGTCATGCATTTTCAGAGTTAATGACACTAATTATGGGGTTACAAAATAAAGATATGTAGGGGGCATTTTTTTAGACTCAAGGGGGGAGGGGGGCTATGCTATCTAAGACAGAGGTGGAGCTGATGCTTACAGTGCAGAGGCCTCTTGGATGGGGGACATGGCAGTATGGGAATTATCAAGGGAGAACCCACAAACTCAATGTTGGAGTTGGAATTGGTGATCTGGAATCCTGGATCAATAAGACAGGATATGCAGAGTTGGTGAGAAATGTTACCTCAGGCAAGACTTGTAGGTCATTAAGCAACTTGGCAGTCTAATTTATGTCCAATGGGCCAAGGGTTTTGTCAAAGCAATCAAGATAGCCCAAAATCAGCTTGTGAGTTTGTAGCACAATGTCAAGAGCATAGAGTTGTTGTTGTGCAGCAAGGTTGATGACATCACACTGTTGCTGGAGATCAGCATGTGGGAGGAGGGTCCCATTGTCAGCAAGTTGAATGGCCTCAAGGGTGGTGTTGACCTGGCTGAGGAGCATGAGCATGGCATCACTCCCAGGCTTGAGGTTGGCTAAAGAAGAAGAATAGAGTCAGAAAAATAGAGGAAAGAATGGCAGATGAACCATAAACTGGGAGGACTTTGATCATCTTCAGTTTGGGCTTGCTGTTGGGTTCAGTCTGGGATTTGATGAGGTGGAGGGTGAGCATATTGAAATGATGACTGAGCAAGTCTAGTGTCATGACCTGTTTACAGGCCTCAGGACCTCTTTTCAGCAGCCCTACACCTCCCCAGAGTACCCACCAACACTCCCTCAACCTACCCCAACCTTTGTCCACCCATGGCACCCACCCTAGCTAACTCCAACACTTCTCTGGAAAACCCTCACAGCCCCCTTGGCAAACCCTGGCACATTCCCCACAGGCCCCAGAACTTCCCCTTCTCCTCCTGAGCCCACAGAATCCCCAACACTCTTTCTGACCCTGGTATACATCACTGACTTGCCACCATGGCTTACCCAACCAAGTCTGGAACACCATGATGACTCCAGGGTGGCCCATGGTCCCATCTTATCCCATCAGTATATTACCATGGCCCACCAACTAATCATAACTGACACCCATCAACTCTGTGCAGCCCCAATGAGCCTTGCTGTCAGGCCCACTATCCCTGGAGGAGTTCCAGTAGCTGGTATATAAGTTATAGAGTAGCATCCCATACTCTAGACTTGATATTACCTTACCTATGTGCTGTTGATTGTTTCCTTGTGTTTCATGTTCCTTGTTACATTTCCTCTTATCTCAGTTTCCCAGTCTTGTTTTGTCTTTGTTTCTCATCATCATCTTGTTATCATCTCATATCTCCACTTCAATCTATTTTCATTCTTGTCTCACTTGCCTTCTATTTCCCTTATCATGCCTAAGTTCCCTTCAACTCTAATGCCATTACAAACTCCATGCTTACAGTGACAACTCCCAAACATTCATAACCAACTCCAGACCTTGCTTTACACTCAGCTCTGAAACCCATCAACATCCATTGATCCCCCATCAAACTCCAGCCCACCCCCATCACTTGTGTAGCCACTGTTTGCCATGCACCTTCAATACTCACCTCTGGACTTGTACCTGAATCTTCCCCAAGCCCAACCCTTCCTCAGACCTTGTCTTAGACTCCCACAGACCATCCCAGACTTGCTTGGGCCACTTGCCCTAGCTTATCCTTACCAGTATCTGAAGTCTGGACCTCCCCAGATCACTAGGTTATAAGTGCAGAACATTGTGTCTGCCTAGTAAGAACTCATCCAGTTAAGCTGAGTCCCCATGGTCAGCAGAACCTGACATCTAGCTTAAAGGCTGCAACTTACATTAGCTCAGCACTTTCCAGAGCAGATGGTGTACAGACCTAGCATGTCAACATCCTGGTCCTGAGCACAACATTTCTGCTGAAAGAGCACAAAAGATTAATTGAGGAGAGAGGCTAGTAGGAAAAACATACCTCCTTGAGTTGCTGTTGAGTTCCTGTTTGTGCTGAAGCTCTCAGCAGTTCTTCTCCATCTGGATAATTACATCAGCAAATGTGAGGAAGGACTGTACATCAGGGAAGTCATTGGCAGCACTGCAATTGATCACAAGAAGGGTGGCAGACAGGGTGTCATATAAACTCTTTTGCTTGGCAATATACAGAAAGTTAGCTTGATCTGCAAAGTGCTGGAGGAAACAAAAGGAAAAACAAAAAAGAGAAAAGGAAAAGGCATGCAGAAGAACACAGAATCAATGGATGACAAATCACACAGAATAACATGTCATACCACCTTATTCAACCAATAAGGTGTGATGCCAAGGTTGCCCATGCAGTATGATGACAGGAATGCATGGAGAGCATGCTGGTCCATGTGCAAACAACAAGCTATAAAAGGGACAGATTCCAAAGGAGAAAAACAAGCAAATTACAGACCATGGCTCAGAGATACCCCAGGGAGTGGATCTCTTAGGCTTATGAGTTCTTAGTTGTTTTGTGTTTCTAGTTTAATAATACTATTGAACACTTTTGATAGCATGAGACCATCTCAAGCTAAAAAATAAATCATATTATATTCTATGTGAGCTTGCTTGTAACTAAGCCTCCAAACTACTGTGAAAACAAAGTTTGATCAGTTGATCTGATCAATTGACAGCATCAAACTTACTTTTGCATCACTATGGCAACCATTCAGGGCTACCATATCTACTGACATCTACTATGACTAACTACAGTGTAGGTGTGGTGGCTCAGTTGGGACCATCACATCCTTAGGAGCATCAGTTCAACTCTTGTCTAGTATGGTGGCCTTCAGCAGAAAACAATTTAGACACCACACCTGGTTTATTCAACACTACCAGGCAGCAACTGCCTTCACATGCATATTTAGGGGGCCTTGTAGGCCAGGCCATTATCATGGAATTATGAATGTGCAACAATCACCAGAACATGGCTTAATGAAGCACAACTGAGTCAGCTCACAAAAAGGCATTCCAAGGCCATAGCCATATGCTAGAAACTCAAAAGGGGGGGAGGTTCGGGTGTGAAGATGGCAAAAATTCACAAGGAGCTGCAGCCAATACCAACAATGAAAAGGTGAAGGGGAATGCAATGCTAAATGTAGGACAGGTGGTAAGAAACATTAAAGGCAGATATCAAAAGGAATTCAGGGCCAAAGAAAGTATGAACTCTGACAAAAATCAAATTGTAAGTAAAGAGTGGCTACAAAGCATAATTAGCATCCACTGAAAAGGGAACTGGCTGGAGGTTTAGTCAGATATGTCCAACATTAAGCTCCCTTAGGATACTGTAGTGCTGTGGACATACAATTTCCAGGTTCCCTATGTTCAAAATAAAGGGACCACCTTTGGCAGCATGATCACAACAAAAAAGTGCAGTGTATGTCACAGTATGTGCACTTGCCCAAAGCTATTGTGCATTTACATTTTTCCTGATGTTGTTTCATTATTTATGGGTATAACTCTGGATGTCTTGAGGTTACATTGACAGCTAGACAAACTGACAACTTGAGTGTATGCTCAATGGGACACAGACCAGAAGCATGGAAGAATCAATAGGCACATTTGACATGGATAGCCATAGTTTTGACAAAAGGCAGAAATGTATAGAAGTTATGGGCACATTGGCATCCTTCAATGGCATCCAGCTAGACACCAGGAGAAGACATCTGCAGTGATATCATGGTTTCATGCACACCCACAATTGAAAATGGCCCACGTATGAGGGAAATTGTCAATGCAGGGTAGACAAACTATGCAGTTTAGACAGTGTTCATCATCTTGGAAGGTATAACACATACTGAGAAACATATATAGATTGTTTTAACTACAGCACAGACAATCTGAGGTAGAGATTGAGAGGGATGGACTGCTGTAAGCATCACAAGATAAGTGAGCTGCAAACCTAGTTATTGCCTTTTGCAAAAAGAAAATGACCCTTTGTGATATCTGACCTGAAAAACAGCATAGATAGCTCCGGCATCTGCTAAAAGATAAAGGATATGCCACAACTTAAATGACTGGAGCAGGTGTTTATCTATGTTTTTGTGTACAGATTTGAGGTAAGCCCTGCCATCCATGGAAATTTATATTAGTTCAGTAGTCTATTTTCTGAGAGATTAGTGTTGAGATCATACCACAGGGTCCAACCAATGAAGGATGTTGCAACAAAATTAGTTATAAAGGATGAAAGTGTGATTCCAAACTGCTGAAATGAGAAGGTATGGAGAGTTCGGGTAACATGATCACCAAGCAATACTCTCATCATTGTGGTTGCCAGATCAATACCCAGAGTTGAAAAATTTGTCAGAAGGAAAAGTGTGAGGACTGCTTTGAATATCAGCTTACACAGAATAGTAGTCAAAATGGCTTCATTACTCAGAGTGGTCAGGCAGAGTCCTATTGAAATATACAATGCCCAGCGACGTCTTGCGAATACCACCCATGCACGCCATATAATGAAGGTGTCATTGATGATAGGCTAAGTTAGTATGCTAGGTCAGCTCAGTACAGCTTGTGGAACTTGGAGGTCAAAGATTTACAGGGATGCATTCAAGCCAGATTTGGGCTACATTCCATTTTGTGGTCCCAACATCCATGACATCCACAGAATTTGAAGGCATAGCAAAGTTGTTGCCTTGGAAGGATAGAATCATCTTGATTGCTACTCCCATCCGCAAAATCCAATGTACAGTGAACGCAGCAATACTCAAGCAAATAGTTACCAATTGCAATCTGGAATGCCATGTTTGACTCTGGTTTCTAGATACCTTTCGATTAGATTAAGGAATGGTCCCCTGTTGGTCTTGTCATACTGAGCAGAAGAGTGGGCAACTATGACTGCAACTGGTACTACTACGCCTGTGGACCACTCAGCACACCATAAGAATCAAAGTGAGAGAGTTGTCGACCATAGCATAACGTGGTAGTGACCACTGGCGCAATCCCTGTCGGGCAAATTCTTCTCCTATTGCTTGGATAATGATTCTTTCTTTGGGTGTCATGAGAAGTCCGGATACTATGCAATTCATAGTCTGAATTGAGAATTGTGAAAATACATGTATGAGAAGCTTGCCTTCACTCTCAGATGTGCCTCAAACGTCGTTTCGGTGGGAGGAAGCGGAGTAGTTGTCCAGATTCTATCACAATATCATAGATATAGGTAAGATACCGTTCGGAATGAGCACTCAAAGTGCTCACAAATGTTCATCAGCATCATAACAGGATTTAGCCTGAGACTAGGATAGTTGTGGTGTGATGCCAGTTGAAACAGATGGACGGAGGAACAACAAACGATTCGGAATTGTAAGAACTATGGGACTATCAGCGCTCCAGATTGGGGATATCTGCATCGAGACGCCCTTCCGGCTGTTGCCCGGGTGAGTAAGACTACCCGTAACCCGAATATATTGCTCTGGAGAATATGTTGTTCATTATTGAAGACTCCTGAGGCGACCAAATTACATTCGGGCGCGACTAGTTTTGCTGACTCGGATCCAACAGTCATATTCTCTCCAGCTGATTCGGGCGGTTCCGCAAACAAAGTTCTCTCCTGCTTTTTGCTAGTTCTTCCAATTTTCAAACGTCTAATTATTCACTTAAGCCGTTCTGTTCTCATCTCTTTACATGTTCACACATGTAGGTTTTAATGCGCTTATTACACCTTTGTCTGTGCATAGTGTCCTGAGAACGTGTCCAACATGCTCGAACTCCACATTGGGGGCAATTTCCCACTGGCCGCCTCGGAACGATGCCAAAATCCCCACTGTTATCCTCATGGCACTACTAGTCTTTCGCCAAATTGATCAAAAAATGCAACAACAACAATAGCTATGCATGGACCTGCACCCGTCATTGTCACCTTTGTGGGTCCTGTCAGTCAGGCGTCCTTTTTATGCTGAAAAACAAGTAAACAAGACAATGCATTCTAGCTGTTGTTCTTTCCTACTACAAAATGTCTGTGTTGACCTGGCGAGAGTGTATTTTTGACACCCACAGGATCATTTCATAGTGCTATTCGAATCAAAACTAACATACCTTCGCTCTTGGTCTGAACCCATACATGTCTCAGTTCGATACACAGCGAGAACCCCCGGAGGGTAACTTCTTGTACTATCTTTGCCAAGTACGTCCTCCTTTATCGTCCACCTTTTTCCTTCAACTGCCAGCTGACCAATCACCATCCCGACTCAAACTCAGTTCCTCGAACACGGCCAAAGATTCCTAGTCTACCCAGGAGCTTTTATATATGGCCCAATTCGACATCCACGAAGTAAGTCCGTGGTCTACTCATACTCCCGCTTCTTCCTTTCCTCCATATCAGTCTTTTTAGCCTTTACATCTCATAATCTCTGATTTTCCCTTCCCTTCAGCTCTAAACGCCCCATCGATAAGCCGCAATGACATCCCACGTCTCACACCCCTCCTCCGAACACCCGACGGCGCAGATTTAGCATGTTTCCTCCTCCCTCAGACGAACACTTCGCTTGTTGCTCTCAGTGAGGACGAGTCTCTTTCTCAAGATCGTAGAGTTCAAAAACAGGAGGCAAGAAAAAGGCAGAAGAGAGAATCTGTAATCGAATATACGACCGACCTCTTCTCAATCCCAGCATCAGCAGCAAACGCACGCGCGACGCTACTCATGTTCCTCGGTAATGGAACACAGAACTGGCAAGAACTTCCATTTGCGAGCGAGTTTTGGAGGATGGGGTGTAATGTACTTTTAGTTTCATATCGTGGGTGCGTATGCGTAAACCTGAAATGAAACGGAATAACTGTTTGCTGATTATAAATCTGAATATTGCGTGGTGATAGATATGCATTCTCGACGGGGACACCGAGCGAACGAGGTAAGTGTTTATGTTGCTCTGGTAAGGTAAAACTGAAGATTTTGAATAGGGCTGCAGATTGATGCACAGACAGCACTAGACTACGTACTCAATGAGCCTTATCTAGCCCGGACACCAATCGTGCGTCGTTGAATTCTCATATGTCTTTTTAGTGTACATAAAACACATTGTAAACGTAGATTCTATATGGGTTTTCATTGGGTGGTGCGGTCGCTGTGCATCTTGCGAGCCAGAACCCCTCGAAAGTAAGCATCTCACTCGGCATCTAAGCCGCAGACGCCCTTTGTTCACGAGTTGATACTAATTGTTCCCCTGGTATGACAGATCACAGCCCTAATCCTCTCAAACACATTCACCTCCCTCCCCTCACTCATCTCCTCCCCTTCCTCCCTCCCCTTCCTCATCCGCCTCTTCGCTCTACTAGGCATGTGCACACAGAAGTGGGACTCAGAGCGGAATATGAAGAGTGTGAGGAGGGAGACGGCCGTGTTCGTCGTGAGTGGGGGGAGAGACCAGCTTGTGCGGCCTAAGATGGCAGAGAAGCTTTGGGATATTGTTAAGGGGAGGGGGAAGAGCAGGGTATGTGGGAAGGGAGAAGGTAGAGAGGAGAAGAAGCAGGTGGAGGTGGAGGTGAGAGAAGACGAAAAAGGAAAAAGATGGTGGGGTTGGTGGCAGAGATGGGGTGGTCAACGTAAGGTGAAGGTGAAGGTGAAAGACGAGAGGAAGGAGTGTGTTAAAGGTCTGTGTGCACGCATAAAGAAATGGTTGCGGTGGCGCGGTTCGAAAACGGTGATAGATGATTATCATGATGAGAACGTAGACTTGAAGTCGACGAAAGACGTCTTCGTAAGAATCCCTGATGGCACGCATCGTGAGTCTGAGCTTTAACTCTATCATTAAAATTAACCTTTCTTCTAGAGGACACGCAGAATTTTCCAGAATACTGGGAGGCGGTGGGTAGATTTATCCAAGATGTTACTGCAGCTCCGAGTATCCAGGATTCCACTTCGGAGCCATTGCCGCAGTTGGAAGACTTGGAAGGTACGAGTACAGCGCCTTCACCTATGAGAATTCGTAGGAGTTGGGAGAATAAAGAAGGGGATTTGCTTGTTCATGAGGATGATTCTGCTGAAGTGTTGACGAGTTTGCCTTAGATGAGATAGATGGATGGATGGATGGTCTCTGTTTAACGCCGACAAGCCACTCTGCAGGGCTAAGAGGCTAGAGTTCAAATATTTTTTGATTGTACAACGCCAACTGTGATGGCTTTTTCATCTGGGTTTGGTATCGCTCTAGGTCTTCTTGTCTTGTTGACGGGATGTTAAATGTGGTGTCCAGCGGGCGTTTGATCTTGAAACACTGCCTGGACAACAAACACCACGAGGGGCATTTATATTTTCAAAAAACATACCACTTGTATCTCATTGATGTAGAAGGTTATGAAACATATCTTTGGTAGGACTAATCCAAGAGACGAGTTGTTCGATATTATATACAGGTTCGATCACCTTACCCCGGAGATCTCCTTCCTTTGCCTTCCCCTCCCTCCTTTTGCCCTCCTTCTCCTTCCTTCCTTTCATATCTTCCTTTAACTTGGATACAACTACACAACTACACAGATGGTTGCACACACCGCCTCGGCGAATAACACAACGAATAATCAAGTTGATTGTATTTTGGAAATGTTCGAGGTAGTCTACACCGCCCATTTGGAGCTGGCGCGGCCGCATCTCGAGTGAGCTCTATTAGACAGCGGTATTTAGTACTTCGAGCACCGGAATTTTGATGCTGGTGGTGTTTATAGTGAACAAGAAGACTTAGCTGTCTATGACTTGCACAACCACCAGGTGGGCATGGGCGCGGATTGTGGAAGACCGGGACAATGATAGGGATCGAATGACTTCGTACAAGTGCCCATTGTATGGATTTTCTGCAGATGTGGATGTGAATACGGTGAGCAGTGAGGACACATGGTGGGATATACCGGATTCTCTGTGTGTGCCAGACTCAGATGATGTCGATGCGCCAAGGGAAGGAGATTGGCATTAACAGTAACTTGGAGGACAGCCTAAGCGAGTGGGACATGGCAATGTGTCTCGTTGGCGAGAAAGTGTGCAATTCAAAGACACCTCGTGAGTGATTGATATTGTGTAAAGAGAATAAGTACAACAATGCAGAGTAGTATCAGAGGAGGTGATGGCGTGATTCCGGAACTTTCACGATGATACATCACCCGGTTGGCATTACTATTTTCCGAGACAGATTTTTGGATAGGTACAGAGAGAGATGTGGAAAGAATAGTCTGCGGGTAACAACCGGATAAACATCAGAGAGGCTGCCCGAACTTTCGCCCCCGCATCCAAAGTGACCACGTGTTCGCAAACTTGAACGCGGCGACGCGTCTTGCCAGACTCTCTACGAGGCACTTCCAAAGACATGTACATACTGTTTCTTACAGATTCTCTCCAGAATTCTTCCATCTTTCCATCTCTCAGCCCTGTCTCGTTCGACGTGTAACTGAACAAACAGGAACTGGTCCGTATTTATCACCCAGGCCTTATGAGCGTGAAGTGAAGTTTCCTCTGATCAATGCCGCAGGTCATCATGACGTCTTTTGACTGATATTTCCACGGACGATTATCACTTTTCGTCAACGTGTTTACAAGACATATCTATTTGTCGTCTGTCATGCAGTGCACATATCGCGTCGAAGCCTTTTTTTGACCCTAGAACAACAGAAGCCTTTTCAGTTTTATCAACACCATGGACCATCCTAGTAACTCTCCGTTAAGTACGAGCCAACCCGCCATCACAACTTATTGGAAGGGGCCTTAATTACTCGACAAGGTATCTTATTGAAGTCCCATTCGTCACCAAAGTGTAGCACTGCTGATGCGAAATGTAAGTTTGATGCCGTCAATGATGTGATCAACTTATCAAACTTTCTATTCACAGTTTGTTTGGGAGGCTTTTAGTTACACGCCAACTCAAGTAGACTTTCAATAGAAAAGTATTTTAATATTCTTAATGATTTTATTCCAAGGTTGAGACGGTCTCGCACTAAGGAATGGGCTCAATAGTATATTTACTGGTCCCGAAGCCACTAATAACTCTTAAGCCTAAGAATTCCGCTCCCTGGGGAATTCCGAGCCGTGGTACGTAGTCTGCTTGCCTTTCTCCCTATTTTCCCGTTCCTTTTATACTTCGCTATTCGTGCACGGACCAGTGCGTTCCGCGTGGTTTTGTGCTGCGATAATCGGTCTCCGTGTCATCTCTCCTGTGTCATTCCGTCCATCCGTGATTTTTATTTTATCCTTTCTTTCCGCCCCTTCTCTTCTAACCGTTTTATGGTCGTCTTTCAGAACTCGATAGCGTAGCACAGGAATTTAGAATTCACGCGTTACGGTAGGTTTTTAATCGTCTGGAATTGTTTCGCAGTTTATTGCAGCGTTTCGTCGGCTTTGATGACTGTTCTCGGATTATGATCCGAGCATCTCGGCCCGAGCACTGCCACAGACTCGGCACATTGTTAGTCTGACGTATTTGCTTTGGGCTAGTCATCTTTTTCGTGTTTACGGAGGTGGTAGTACTCATTGGTTTTCAAGGTATGCTCTCGCGTCTACAGTTTTCGACGTTCGGCTTACAGTTTTCAGCCGTCTGGTATAGAAAACATTCCTTGTTTCTGTTTCTAAGTACTTTTGTTGGTCCTCAGTTTTGAGGCCGGCATATCACCTCCCCCGCACTTTCAGATGACTGCCCTCAGTCAATCCGTCATCCTTGGTAAGCCTACATCTGTCCCTGCTCCCCTTTTTCGATCCGAAGATTTATTTTCCTTTCTCTCCATAGAAAAAGTCAGAAAATAAATTTTCGTCTCATTTTCCTGTTCGATCACTCCTGCCGCAAGGTGTCTTATAAAGACCTTACTGCCCCCTTCGTTCTATCCAACTGATGTCCCCAAAGACTGTCCCGACCGCCCCTCGCAAAATGCCTCCTCCCAAGGTTGGCCGTCCCCAAGTGGTGATTACCACGTCACCTCGCCCAACTCCTGTTCGTCGTCATACGCCTTCACCTCCCGATTTCTATGGAATGCTCCAGCACGCCGTCAAGCGAGACGCTCATCAAGTCATCCTCGCTGTCCTTCAGCGCCCTTTGTTTGCACAGGCCGTAATTGGCTTGTGTAACACAGCGGCAGCTTTCTCTAGTACCCCTGCTGACCGTGCCAGGTACCTCGGTTCTATTGGCTGGGTATGCTTTTTCCTTTTTCTTCTTTTTGCTTCTCAATTTCCTCTTCCAGAATTTCACAGACCAGGCTGACTTCCCTCTTCTGGCCGACCAAAAGGGTCTCTACAACGCTCTTTCCGCCACTTTAGACGTCCTCGATCGCGACGCCGCTGCCGATTCTGCTGCCGTCAACTCATTCTTCATTTTCGCCGACGCCATCATCAAAACTGAAGACAATCGTCGAGAACTCCAGCGCCAACGCGAGGCAGCTGCGGTGAGCTTGTCCTTTCCTCTATCAATCTTTTTCTCTTATTCCTTCTCGTTATTCAGAAACAACGCCGCAAGCGTGAGGACCGCGACATCGAAATGTTGGGTCCGTCCTCCACTCATTCCTCAAAGCAAAAAGCTAATGTGAGCTTTTTAGCTTCTCATCTCGACCTCCTCGCTCATCGTTTCGACACCCTCAATTTGTTCCTTTCTTCTCCTCAGTCCGAACTCGATGGCAAGCCAAAACCGAAGAAGGTCAAGATTACCCCCTCCGTTGGTTCGTCTTCTCCCTCTTCCTTTTTCTCCCACACTTCTTATCTCGCCCGCCGCCTTAGCTAATTATAAGCTGGGCGGCGAGACCGCTCTTTATCTCCTGGGCCAGGTCGATGCCCTTCTCGAGGCCCATCCCGTCATCGATGGCCACAATTTGGCTCCCCTCAAGGACCTCAAGAAGCAACGCAATGCGGTGGAGCTCGCTGCGGAACAGCAGCTCCACCTTCTGGATACGACCCTTCAGACATATAAGCTTATTGTGGCCCGTCTTTCCCATCTGGACAAAGCCCTATCCCCCATCGACGTCGATCTTGCTGGCTCGCTCCTTACCGCACTCAACGTTTCATTCGAGGTATATTCGTTCTCTTGTCCACCTTCTTTCATTATTAACCTCGTCTCTTAGTCAGTCCCCGAAGACTCTGATGTCGAACCTGCCAACCCTTTGGCGGCCGAGCCCCAAGATCCCGTGGAACTTCCGTCGACTCCCACATTGTAGACATACGTTCTGCCTTTGTCTTACGTAGCATCGTTGTAATTCAAACCCCCCTACTCATACTAAAATTCCCTTTACATTCCTTATTCCGCAACCCCAAATATAATGCCATTAACCCCGAAACGTGTGATCCTAAGTCTCTTTAACTTATTTTTGATTTTTAAGCAAAGTTTAAACTTTTTGTCGACTTTCGGGGCTATTGTCCGACTTAATCATGTCATTGTCTAGAGGCTCATGAAGCTTTATAGATCCAAATGACAAATCTGATGCAGCATTTATGGTAGGCCTTTGTAGTTCCTCCCTTAACTCTTTTAACTTTTCTGGAGTGATATCTACCCATTGCTCTAGGCTCTGGGATAGCTCCAATTGTTTTCGAGCTTTATAAGGGACTACTCTAAAAGCAGCAACTCTGGCCTGCCAAACCGACCCATCCAGCTCTGCCACAATGTAATTACCTCCCTTGGTCTTAGCAATTACTACCATTGGACCATGAAAACGGGGAAGCATTTTAGCACTGTGTGAACTTTCTGTAATCATATTCTTGACCAAGACTAAGTCCAAGGGTTTGAAATTGAAGTCTTTGATAGAGTGTTTGTGCTCTTCTGCAAACTTCAAGGCCCATTGGAGTTTGTCCTTTCCAACTCTCTCTCTCATCTCTTCTACATGTTGGTGGTGCTTGGCTAGAGCTCTAGCACAATAACCAATTAACTCTTCTGTAGATAAGGGCCCTTCTGGTAAGTCTATTAACCAGGTAGCCTCTACCAAGTCCAAAGGTAGAGTTGGATGAGCTCCAGTGACCATGAAGTATGGTGAACACCCAAATCTCTGCCGGATAGTAATGCGATCACTCCACATTACATGGAAGAAGAACCAAAACCATTTAGTGCGATCCTCACAAGCTTTGAATAAAGCCTGCCTGACATCCCAATGTGGTCTTTCAATTTTGCCATTAGCTTGAGAGTTGTATGGAGAGATGGCAATGCCTCTGATTCCATATTTACTCTCTATCCAAGCTGTGACCTTTTTGAATTGTCCAGCATTATCAGTGATGATCTCTGCAATGCAACCCCAACGACAAATCACATCCTCAAACAACCATTGACCAATTGTTTTATGGTTTTCTTTGCGCAGAGGCCTCCCTTCCATCCATGAAGACAATGCACACCTACCATGAACAATATACTTGCAGCCATTTGAAGCTGGAGTCATGTGCATGGTATCAATGTGAATTGTTTGGAAGATAGAGGGTGTATAGGTTACTGCGGGAGCTCTGTTTACAACTGTCTTCTGACGTATCTGACAGTTGTGACAAGTCCCAACATACCACTGTACATCTCCATCAATCCCTGGCCACCAAAATCGTTCTTGTATTAACATTTTGGTTGCATAAGTCCCTCTATGCCCTAAGGCATCATGGGCTGATTTAAGCATGAACATTCGCTTATCAATATTGACTACTAGCTTATGCCTAGCCTCATGATTGCGTTTGTACAGTCTCCCCTTTTTATCAAACAAGAACTGTCTTGCAAACCTCTTGAACTTGTCTGGGTCCCAACCCTTCAAACCTTCAGGTTCTTTGCTTGGGTCTTGTAGCCAGCTTTGTACAGTTGGTAGCAAGTCATCCCACTGTTCACTCTCACCACCCTTCCTATGTTCTAAGTAGGCTTGTAAGTCTGCTTCCTTTTCCTCCTCAGTACCTTCTGTGGGTAACAGAGGCTGAGAGAGAGATAGGACTGCAACAGGATCTATTCTAGATGTCTGCTGCTGACTTAGAACTGCCTTCCTAAGTTCCACCTCTTGAGACCTTGCTCTATCAAGTTCCTGTTTGAGGTCTGATACTTCAGTGGCTACTGCATGTAGATAGCCACCTCTAGTGTCAATTTGATCTGCAAACTCTTCAAGTGCTAAGGGTTCCCAATCCTCCCATCCTGGTTCCTTGTTGGTTTTAGCTGGATATTCAAAGTGCATAGTCTTTGGATTGTCCATCAACTCTGGATTGACAGGTGGGTACTCCTCATCTCCTGGCTGCTTGAGCCTCCTAGACAGGCCATCCACACTAAAGGTCTTTCCTGGCACATGCCTCAAAGTAAAATGATAGAGTAGTACATCCTCAATCCATCTCATGATGGTGGCATTAGGTCCTACTCCAGGATTGCTTAGCATTCCCTTCAAATACTTGGCATCTGTCTCCACTACAAGCTTCCTACAACCAACTAGCCAATACTTATTAGCTTGCAAAGCTCTCATTAAACCATAGAGTTCTCTCTTAGGTTGTGAGAATCTTGCCTCTCTCTCATTCAAGGTGATGGACCCTAGCTTAGCACAAGTGCGTTGCTGAGGATTGTCTGGAGCTTCCTGGAATATTCCAAAGCCCACTGCCATCCAAGAAGTGTCAACTGATAGGACCACTGCCCCCCCTGACTCATAGTCAAGTGGCTTTAGAGGTGCACTTTCAGCTAGCAATTTCTTCAACTGAGCCATTGCTGACTGCTGTTCCTCACCCCAAACAAATGGTGTGTGGTTTTGAGTCAATTTGTTGATGGGTGCAGCCACTCTAGCATAGTCTTTGATGAACATCCTAAAGGTTCCACAAGTACCTAGGAAAGCTCTGACATCTGACTTGTCCTGGCAATCACCCCACCCCATAACAATGGCCAACCGCTTGGTCTCAGGTTTCTGTCCCTCATAGGAACACCTGTGTCCAACCACTACAATCTCATCTGCACAGACTACTGACTTCTTCCCAGAGAAAGTCCCTCCAGCATATTTGATTCTTTGTAACACTCTGTTCACATTTTGCAGATGTTCCCATACAAATCTCCTAATGCCTGGGTTTTCTGGGATAACCTCATAGCCTCCATCTGGCAATTCATACCTGTGAGGTGGACCTCTGATTGGCACATCATCAATGTATGGCCAAGTTACATGAGGTATCTCATCTTTCAAGATAAAGGTAATGTCATCATGAAAGATTGGTACTGAATTTGTCCAGCCCATTGGCAGAGTTACCAACCTTAGAGCACCAAAGGGTGTCTGGAAGGTGGTATAGTCCCTAGACTTCACATCCGACACTCTCTCATCATATCCCACATACAAGTCAAAGATTCCTCCACAAGCTCTGCCAGCAAAATGACTAGCCAACTCTTCAGTTGCTGGTGGCAACCCAGAATGTGCTATGGTCACTTTGTTTAAAGGTTCCAAGCTGTGAACTATCCTCAAACTCTCACCATCCTTCTTCAATACTGTGAACCACTGGGATCTGTATGAAGAGTTGGATGGCTCATATACTCCTGCCTCAATTTTCTGCTTTATCATCTGGCAGATTTTATCTCTGAGTCCAGGAGCAATGGGAATGTTCTTCAATACCCAGGGGGTGTGAGGAATTACTGGCATTACTACAGGAGGGAAGAATTCCTCCTTGAGCCTACCTCTTTGAGAATCATCCCATGCAAAAGCCTCATCCTGTAGCATCATTAGATGATGTACTGCCTTCATCTCCTCTGGCCATAAGAAACCATCACCATGTACTTGGTCAATGATTTCCTTACACTCAGCAGTATACCTCCCTGTGGGTTTGAACTTAGGTGGGTTTGGGTCCAACTGTGGCATGTCTGCTAGTGGATCTCCAGTGATACACCTTTCAATTCTAAACTCCTCAGGAGAGGTTCCTAGTACAGATTTCACCTTTCTAGCAACAGGTTTGTACTTCTTAGAGAATACTTGTGCAGTTTCCCCCACACCTGCTTCTAGCTCTAGGCTTTCCTGCTGTACTAAGACCTCCTCTAACTCCTCTGGTATCTGACACAGCTGCTTATTTAGATAGGCTGCTAATGTCTTCTCATTCCTTTCTCCAACATCCCCCCTCTGCAGCAAAGGCCTGCAGATACACACCTCTCAACTCCTGGTTCTTGAATCCACTATTATTTATAGTGTCTCCAGTCACCACTACTTCACCATTCTCCTTCTCTCTAATCATTACTGCCACCTCTCCCTGGTCACTGACCAGATCATTGAGATTTAAAATTTTGGATCACTATCTCCTCCAACACCTGCCTTTGGCACCTTCCCTCTTTGAAGAGTGGGCAGGGCTGTCCGGCGACCAGTATTAGGATCTCTGATAGTTATGATGGCACTGCCATCTTGAAGGTTTTGTATGTTGCTCTCTGTTAGTGTGTCAAATGGACGACCCAACAAGACAGTATAAGCTGGCTTGACAAAGATATGCACTTGTAGATAAATGGTGAAGCCTTCAGCAAAAGTAAATGGCACATTTTTGGCTAAACCAACTGATGTATTCACTTGACTGTTGGCACTCTCCATTCTTAAGCATATGTCTGGATCCCAAGTCAATCCTAAACGAAGTGCCTCATCTAGTGCCATACAGACTATCTGAGAACCACTATCTAGAATTGTCTCTACTTGTCCCCTCTGATTGACAATAGGGTTCAAGGATCTCAACACTTGCAAATCTCTTGCCACATACACCACTACTGGCTTTTCTCCTGGAGGGATATTTTCCAAGTAAGTGGCTACACAATCCTGATGCACTACTGCACCAGTAGGCAAGTCATCCTGGGTTCCATCTGCAATGAAATAGGTTGCCATTGGTAGGTCATTGACATCTACTTTGTCAGGAGGTTTCTTCTCCCTTACAGTCTGCTGTTGAACTGCTACTCTTGGGATATTGGGATCCCTAGACTGAGTCCCTGATTTGAGAGTCAATTTTTGTATCATTGCCTCCTTAATCCAGGAGCCACATCTAACAGTTCTCCAGTACTGAAAGGTACAGTAGCCTCCCAGAGTTTATCAATGGTCCTATCCCACTCCTTCCTCTTTGTTCCTGTTAAGGAACTTTTAACAGTGTCCTGCACTGGCAAGTCTGGTCCCTCATTGAGGGCTGGAACCTTCTCAAAAGGTAGGTCCAGTTTTGGTGCAACTCTAGGTGGAATTACCAGAGTTAGCTTTTCTTTCCAGGGTTTTTCAGGGGTTCTCTCTGGCAATGAGGATACTCCTGGTTGAGATGCCTCTTTCCTGATTGCCTTCATTGAGTTATTTAAAAATCCTTAGAGGCAGATTTCTGTCCCTCAGGACTGGCTGTGTTTCTGGTGTTGATCAACACACTGAGCATCTCAGCCATTTTATTGAAACCTTTCTCCAAGTCTCCCAAGCGGTCTGACTCCTTATATTGAAGGCGCTCTAGCATGTCATCCCTTGTATCTCTAGCAGAGTTCACATAGGTAGAGTAAGTGACTGTCTCTGGAGGGTCCTCTTCTGGCCATCCAAAGTACATGTTCACCTGCTTATCATGTACTTGTGCTAATCTAGCATGAGGAGATATACCAGCAGGATCCCTAGGTAAAGGAGCACCATTAGGTAGCCTGGCTCTCCCTTCCAGTAGGATGATCCATCCTTTTTGTACATCTCCCTTGATGACTTCACACTCTGAGATTCTATGCCCAGTTTGCCAACAATAGAAGCAAGTAACTCCACTTCTTCCAGAAGTTGGAAAGGTAGGTGGCCCTTCTGTCCTTATACCCTGGTTCCCTTTGGTATTTAAGAAGGTATTGCGCATGTCCAACTGACCAGCTTGCAAAGCTTGCATGGTACTCTGGATGCTCCCTATTTGTTTCCCAATGGTAACCACAGTATCTTGGAGATGAGCCATTTTCTCCTCCACTTCCTCCTCCTTAATGTTTCCCCTACTAGTTTCCATTTTCTCTACTCTTTCTTCTCTAGGGCTCCTTACAGTAGCACCATCTATCAAGGTCCCCACTACTGTCAGCACTTCTGATAGGTCATATTTGTTGTCCTTGTGCCTATTCCTAGCAGGGTCTTTGTAGTGGCCATATCTACTGATCAACCTCTCCTCAATCACATCTCCAAAAGCTGGTGTAAAGCACCCCAGGAATTTGTCTACCAGAGACCCATTCCCAGTGACATTAGCCAACTTCTTAGCCTCAGCTCTAAATTTTCTTATGAGAGAATGGATTTCTGTAGTGTCATTCCTACTAAGTCTGGCATGTTCTCTGCAGATTCTGTCCAGGTTTGCAACACTACCTGTGTCATCCACTGCTTCTGGATAAGACTCCTTGATCTCTTTCTCAAAAGCAGACCAAGTATAGTCATCTCCAAAGGAATCAAAGCCCAGCCATTCTTGTTCAGTCTGAGCATCCACATACTCTAAAATCCTCTTTTTTCTTTCCTTATCTCCTTGGATCCCAGCATGCTCAAACAGAGAGATCATCCTTTGCAAAAAGCGACGAACCTCAGAGGGCTCAGTATGCTTAAACTTAGGTGCATCCCTGCTGTCAGGCAGTGGCAGTTTGTATCTGATATTTTGCTCCATTATTGAGGCAGTAGAAACTGGTTGAGTAGTAGGGTACAGTTCTTTGAGTGAGCTTGAAATTACTTTCTCAGTCTGAAGTTTTCTCTTTCTGAGTAAGGTTTCAGGGTCAGGCAAAAAGGACTTTGAACCACTGCTATTGGTCCTAGTTTCTCTTTTCCTTAATGTAACAGAGTTTTTCACCTTGGTTGCAATAACTTCAGGTGTTTTGGGCCAAGACCCAGGTGGTGCAAAACTAATGTTTCACAAGGGTTGGACTTCCTCAAGGAAATCCAAAAGTAAGTTTTTGTGCAACAAAAGCCCCTCGCGGTGGGCTCCAGATGATGCGAAATGTAAGTTTGATGCCGTCAATGATGTGATCAACTTATCAAACTTTCTATTCACAGTTTGTTTGGGAGGCTTTTAGTTACACGCCAACTCAAGTAGACTTTCAATAGAAAAGTATTTTAATATTCTTAATGATTTTATTCCAAGGTTGAGACGGTCTCGCACTAAGGAATGGGCTCAATAGTATATTTACTGGTCCCGAAGCCACTAATAACTCTTAAGCCTAAGAATTCCGCTCCCTGGGGAATTCCGAGCCGTGGTACGTAGTCTGCTTGCCTTTCTCCCTATTTTCCCGTTCCTTTTATACTTCGCTATTCGTGCACGGACCAGTGCGTTCCGCGTGGTTTTGTGCTGCGATAATCGGTCTCCGTGTCATCTCTCCTGTGTCATTCCGTCCATCCGTGATTTTTATTTTATCCTTTCTTTCCGCCCCTTCTCTTCTAACCGTTTTATGGTCGTCTTTCAGAACTCGATAGCGTAGCACAGGAATTTAGAATTCACGCGTTACGGTAGGTTTTTAATCGTCTGGAATTGTTTCGCAGTTTATTGCAGCGTTTCGTCGGCTTTGATGACTGTTCTCGGATTATGATCCGAGCATCTCGGCCCGAGCACTGCCACAGACTCGGCACATTGTTAGTCTGACGTATTTGCTTTGGGCTAGTCATCTTTTTCGTGTTTACGGAGGTGGTAGTACTCATTGGTTTTCAAGGTATGCTCTCGCGTCTACAGTTTTCGACGTTCGGCTTACAGTTTTCAGCCGTCTGGTATAGAAAACATTCCTTGTTTCTGTTTCTAAGTACTTTTGTCGGTCCTCAGTTTTGAGGCCGGCGTATCACTGCCCGCGTCTTTTAGACGCATCATGCCTTCGTTCTACTAACTCTTGGCGACGTTGAAAGGAAAACGTTTCTGGCTCCCTCCACTCAAGTGATAATCCCTTGGGCGATTCGACTGAAACCTACTTGGATTGCGAGTGCCTTTCACTTTTCGGCTCATACTTAGAATCACTATCATATGAATACCTAGACCGATCACGACAATTCAAGCGCGATATAGAAGCTGGTACTTAGACATCTATCTGTCTGAGACGGACTAAACAGTTTAGAAGCAGTCTCGCGAAGTCGGCTCGATTCGCTCCATGACTCCTCTGCAACTGAAGTTCCTTCCACCCCCGTACCAAGTAGGATATTTAAATGTCCGCCTCCGCCTAGAAATACAG
Organism: Termitomyces sp. 'cryptogamus'; assembly: GCA_020091625.1. Taxonomy (NCBI): domain Eukaryota; kingdom Fungi; phylum Basidiomycota; class Agaricomycetes; order Agaricales; family Lyophyllaceae; genus Termitomyces; species Termitomyces sp. 'cryptogamus'. The sequence goes on from JAGYZC010000005.1 coordinate 558,951, forward strand.
GAGGCTCAATGATTGGCTCGGAACATACCGCATCGTCTACGCGATGATCAGGTCCCGACAGCACTAGTACCGTGACGTATCAAGATCGTGGGCCCATTCCGTGCCCATTCACAACCTCCCCTACCGTTCCTGTCCTGTTTCTCTACGGCTGGTTAGAATAACATTTCTTATACCCCATAAAAATTGGCGCGTAACTCGGTCTGTTCTTGGTTTACCCCGGCTCTCCAACAATTTTATGCGAGCTTGGCATTACGATGTAGGCCTCCTCAAAGAAGTTGAAGATCTGGTTCATGTGGTTGTACCCCGGTGACCCCGTCCTACTCCTGATCGTGCCCTTATCCGGGAATAATTTGACTCTGAGGTTGTGTGTACCGACACCACTGATTATCACGACATTTTTTCCATCTCTTGCGCTCCGAAGAATCGAAGACCCGACAGACCCGTATAATAGTTCAAGTTCTTCGCTGGCTACTAGTCATGGTTCTTCTGATTCGATACTTTATTCGTTCTGGGCCATGGTCGAACCGTCACACAAGCCTATCCGAAACACCACCATCTTCACCACTAAGTATCTCTCCATAAAAGCCCGGTACTCATTACACACTTGAATACGAGAATTTGGAACTTCGCGGAACACTGTGGTATTTTGCTGCAGCTTTATTAGTGACTCCATGGGTTGTCTCATATCGACGCAAGGTACGTAGATTTTTCCAGTCGAAGGGTTCTGCGCCTGCCTACATGTATAAGATGCTGATACTCTAGCGAACAGAGATGCTCTTCTCGTCGAATCACAGGCGTCAACTTGACATTTGGGGTGTATGTCAGCATGATCTCAAACTGTTGATACGCCCCCTACCTGTCGCGCCCTCGGCGAAGGATAATTCTGAGGCTGTACCGATCTTGCGTTGTTAATCTCTCTTCTTTCTCTTATGCTTCTTGGAATCAAAATCCTACCCGAGTGCCCATAACGTCCATAACTTCGAGCTAATTCCTCGTTAATGTTTTGATTTCATATCCTCATTCCTTCTAGGCCGTGGTCAGAGTTGTCGCTATCCCGCTTCTGACACCCCGAACCCCCACCATCTTCCCCGTTGAGTATCTCGCGCTCTCCATGAGATCCCGACACGCATCTCACACCTGTGCTTGAGTACGAGAAATTGACATAGGCTCTGTAGGACCTGACAGCAACACAGTCAGCCTGCTGTACATGGCTGGATGAGCCCCGGGACTTCTCACGTCGAAGCTGTACCATCTTTGAGTCAAGGAGATTAATTGTTGCTTCGGTGCTGCTATCGTTGAATCTCCGGCTATGAGGTAAGCTCAAGCATTTTAGAGGTATCAATCATGCATACTGATTTAATCAAACCATCAATCGACTGCGGGATCCTCGGTGAGCACGTATCCCTGTCGACCTCGTGGATTACTTACAAAACGCGTGTCGTATGAACTGGGGACGGGCTACAATGCCTCACGATTTATTTTCGAATGACTGTTTGAGTGATATAGGAAAAATAATCGTTAACCAGCCCCTGAGTTCAATGTTCAATGTTCAATCCTCAATCTTCATCCTCGATCCTCTTCTCAGATCCAAGTATACTTAGTCTTCTCAACATCGATAATGTTGGTACGATCCAACCGCCCCTGCAGCCACAGTCGAAGCTTCAAAGTCCAGCCACTCTGTCCATCCCCGTTCTAGATTAAATGATCTCCTCGATCCGGTTCGAAAGTGTCCATTTCGATCCTACGAGTAAGTAGATCCGGACGGGGATCATGATCTCATTTATATGTTACGACACATTCCGCTTTAGACTGGTAAGTAGCCTTCCACGGATACAAGTCTCGGGTCCTCGTCCCCGTCAGAGGGATCGGGTCATTGGTTTACATTCCGCTTCCCATCTATGGACAATAGTCGTATTATACGGCATGGTAAGTAGGGGTTCTTTCATTGACCACGGGCGATCCTCCGAGTCATAGTCAGGCTGCGTACTAGCGTATGTCACTTCAATTGGATCATAGACTTGACTCGGATAGGCTCGGCGGTCTTGGGACGGTAGTGCTGTTGCCAGTGTGTGTGTGGATCGACGATCGATGTGTTTTGGGGTCTGATGAGGTGAACAAGGGTATTCGGCTACTGCCAAGTCATGTCCGAGCTGATCTTCTCTGTCTGAAATACTTGTTACAAAACACTAACGACACTCGTACACTGATACTCCAACCCCTGCAGATCCTAATGCTTTGATATTACTATCGACTCCGGAAGCTGAGCTGATATATGAGATGTGACATGGGTGATATGAACTTGGAATGACAAGGGAAGTTCAAAGAAGGGTGTTTCGAGATGTATACTGAGGCTGAAGGCCGGGAAACGAGCTTCAGGTTTGGGGCTTCGTGGGATATTGTGCGGACGCGTGTCTCACTCGTTGCACTCATGTATCATGTACTTGTCTATGTATACAGATCGCGGTCTTGGATGGCGTAGATGGGGTGGGGTCCGGTGGCTCGGCGGTGAGAACTATAACTATACATATGCATTCTATTCACGAGGTTATCTTTACATACCCGTGTACTTGCAATGGCATTCATAATATTCATCACCTGTCTATCTACGTTCGGAAGCTGTATCAGTACATGCACAGCCAGTCTTAATCTTTCCAGGTGACAGTTGCCACTCAGTGCCCAACGTCTATCAGAATCAGATCGTTATGTAAATTCACTACTACATCGTCCGTCGTCGGGTACATATCATGCATCATGAAGGGACTTTGAGAGTCTTCTCTGTCCATCATACGATCAAGGAGTGGAGTGAGAATTTACTTGGAAGTAGAAGTATTGCATGCTTAGGAGACAGGGACAGGGACAACACTGGCCTTTAGAATTTGAGATCTGGAATTCCGAAGAAGAAGAGTGGAGCTCAAGGTACTACCATTCCTGTCATTGACCCTGGCGTAGTGCGATTCTAGGAGCCGCATGCGCTAGATGTTCGGGAGGTCTGTGGAACCTGCTTTGTCGAGAACTTGGAAGAATTGGGAAGGGTAGGCGGCGGCGGCGTGTGCCAAGAGCTTTTTCCTATGGGTAGACGGTGAGTAGTCCGGGCCGGAATGCGAATACGGTGCCTCGTTCCTTCTGATTATGTACTACTGGTCTGGTACAGTCTGAATAAAAATACTTAGAGAAACAGAGGTGGGATAAGAGGACAATTTCTCGGATGATCCATCCGGAAGTTTTTTTTTTTCTGTCAAAACTTGGGCCAACAAAGAACCCATTGATTGATTCCTCCTTCTTTCTTCCACTCCACCCCAGCCGCCTTGTCGTTGTTGTGCGTCAAAGAAGAAGAAGCATCACACCTATTAAGCAACCAATAACCAACAAATCTACGTACGAAGTTAGTTCTCCATGGTCGATCATGGCGATAGATTCATGAAAGATCGTATCGCTCGGCACTGACAGACCCTAATCGAGCAGGTATGGCCCAGTGCAGCGACTCTGTTCCCGTGAACGTTTGTCGGCTCGTCAAGTGCAACGAGTGCGGGAAGACGACGTGGACGGTATGTGATTGTGTGTGACGAACGGTTCTTTGGCTAAATATTAATGTAGGGCTGCGGACAGCACGCCGAAGCAGTAAGTCGTCGGTTCACACAAATGATGCACAGGGTTGAAGGTGATGTGGTTTAGGTGATGCAGGGCGTGAAAGAAGAAGACAAATGCGTCTGCGCTCGGGAGTAGAGATTTCTGATGAGATTACCGGATAAGGAAGTCGGGGTGATTGGGGACCTTGTAGATTGTGAAGATGTTTTTGAAAAGACATTGTTCGTGTAATGAGCTGCCATGAGCTTTGACGTCGTCAGCCCCGTTCCCCTCGACATCGTCCCCAACGTCCCCCTCGACATCGTCGCCAACGGTCCCACCGACCCCAACGTCCCCTTCGACCCCGCCCACGTCGTCACCACCGACCGGCTCGACGCCTACATCGACGATGCCCGCCGCCCCATGCTCAACAACTACACCCGCCATGCAAAGATCGGCGACGGCCACCACGGCGAGGTCTACCTCTGCTACCAGCTCAACACAAAGCTCCCAGAGGGCCACTCTGACCGCCGTCTACTCGTGGTCTGTGTTCCAATCCAGCCAGTAATCCGTGCTCTCTCATCTCTCTCCATTGAATTAGGCAATGAAATCTGTCAAACGCGATAATCCGCGTGCAAGGCAGTTTAGAAAGCTCAGACAGCAGCGGTTGCCCACGTCGGCACACACGCCGCTTGTAGACCGTCTCGGCACCACCGAGGCCAAAATCCGCAAGGAGATTGCGATCATGAAAAAGTGCCGCCATCCTCACGTAGTCAGGCTCTACGAAGTCATAGACGACCGCTCCAAGGAGAAAATCTATATGGGTCAGCTTTGGGTCCTGTTTGTTTTTTTTGATTCTACTGACATGTCTCTGTGTGTGTCCAAAAGTGATGGAGTACCTGGCAGGTGGTGAGGTCAAGTGGACCAACGCGCAGAACCAGCCCATCCTCAGTTACGACCAAACACGCCGCATTATCCGCGACGCCGTTCTCGGTCTCGAATACCGTATGCCATCTGCTCATCTCATTCGAATCTAACTAATTAACCGCACGCAGTTCACCACCAAGGCATCATTCACCGCGACATCAAGCCTGCCAACCTCCTGTACACACAAGACCGCCGCCAAGTCAAGATCGCCGACTTTGGTGTGTCGCACTTTTCGTATGCCCAGCGGCTCGCCGCGGCGGGCGCGGCAGGCGAGGACGCCATTGAAGACACTGAAGACATCCTTCTCGACGACTCTGATCTCACAAAACGCGCAGGCACGCCATCATTCTTGGCCCCTGAAATTGTCTACGAGCATACGAACGACCCCTCCCCGGGGTCGTCCTCTTCGGCTGACGTCCCGACTGCCGGAGGAGCCCCCTCTTTGTCTCTCAACGTCTCGCCGCAGACCATCGGAAACAGCAACAGTAACAGTCAGCGCCCCCCAATAACCAAATCCATCGACATCTGGGCCCTCGGCGTCACGCTCTACTGCCTCCTCTTCGGCAGAACACCATTCACAGCTGACACCGCTGCCTCCGGCACAGAATGGAGTCTATACAATTCTATATGCAACCTCGACTGGACGGCGGACGAGACGATGTGCTCAGACCTCATACCGACGGACGGACGGCACCCGAGCGAGGCGCGTGCGCATGCGCAGGGGGGGATGGTCATCCGTCTTCTCGATCGGCTTTTGAAGAAAGATCCAAAAGTCCGTATTACGCTCGACGAAGTCAAGGTACGTATCCTCTATCTGCCGTTTCCGTGCGGAAAATCTTGACCTATTCGTACCCTATAGCACCATGAATGGATCCTGCAGGATATACCTGAGCCTACACAGTGGCTCAGGCTTACGAGACCAAAGGGAAAGATCAACGTATCGGCGGACGAGACGTCCGACGCGATGTCGGCGATACGGTTTCAGTGGAACTGGAATTCGGTCGCGAAGCGCGTGTCGTCGCTTTTTCGCCGGTCTCGCGAACAAGGTCACGGGCTTGGGAAAACGGCTGTGGACCGCGCGCGCGGGGAGTCGCTCGTGAGGGACGCGGGGACTCGCAAGGCGGGGCTTAGGAGACATCAGAGCGCGAGGCTTCCGGATGATGTTGCGTTCCCCTCGGGTGTGCATACGCACGCTCATGGTAAGAAGGATAAGGGGAAACAGCGAGAGTTGTTTTTACGTCCGTTGGGCGAGACAAGTGTGCGGCCCAAATCGACTGAGCCGTGGCCGATCGCGGGGCGTGGACAGGGACGCGGACGCGGAAACAGAAATGCGGGTGCGAGTGCGAGTAGGAGCACGAGCGCGATTCCGTTCCGGCGTCGGGGGTCCGGGTCGATTTTGAGTAGTACGACTGAGCGGACGAACAATGATAATGTTCCTGGGGGTTATAACGCACATGAACACGAAAATGAAAACGACAACGACAGGATGAGAGGAAGTAGTTTCGTTTCGTCAGCTGCTACGTCTATTTCTACGAGTCCGATTCATATTCCAACTATGCTGCTTGACAAGGACAGGGACAAGGATAAAGACAAGCCCCGCACCCGATTCTCCAATTTCTTCTCGATCAAACACTGGCGGCCTACCAAGTTCTCCTCCCCCTCCCCATCCGCCTCGTACACGACGACCCCCGCGGCCCCGGTGTTTTCGCGCACCAACACGGACGGGACGATGACGATCACGCGGCGCAGCGAGGAGGTGCTGCGGCAGTACCACCACCAGCAGCGCCAGTCCCAGTCCCAGTATCGGGCGCCGGGGGGCGAGGGTGGGATTATTACGGCGGAGAGGAGGGCGTCGAGTTGGGGACAGGAGGGTGGGCTGAGTGCGGCGTCTTCTTTTGATTTTTTGAGGCCGGGCGGGGGTGGAAATTGGGCGGGAGGAGGGGTGTATGGAGATCATCGGTTCGCGCCGAGGACGCCGTCGATGCTTTCGACGAATTTGGCTATGGCTGATGCTGAGAACGAGAACGAGAATGAGAACGAGAATGAGATGTCGTCGGCTATGAGTGATAGCCCGGTCTATGCGTTCACGCCGAGTGATGAGGTTGGCGGGGGTGGTGCGGTGGGGAGTGTAGGGAGAGGAGTAAGCGATAGGTTTGGACCGGCGTATTATGATGAGGACTCGTCGACGATTGCGAGTGTGTGTATGAGTGGGGAGGGGAGGTGGGCGGGCGCGAGTGGGGGTGGAAGTGGGAGTGAGGAGGATGGGGATTTGGAGTTTGAGGAGGGGAGGGGCAAGGGGCGGGAGTCGGATGAGGAGGATGAGGATGAAGATGAAGATGAAGACGAGGATGAGGACGAGGACGATTCAGATCACGAGCATGGGGTTGTGTTTTCACCTCGAAAACGACCGCCTGAGCGTGCCGACTGATACATGAATTCACGATGGATGATTCCGCTACCTTTCCTTTTCTTTGTTTCTTTTTGAACACTATTCGGGACGGTTTCTTACGACATGACCTGACACGACACTCTTCTGTTTTTTTTTTCCTTTTCCCATTTCTACTCCACATATACCATTTCATCATGGCCACTTACGAATCTCATCATACAAACACGATACGATCCACCATAGAGGGGGCTCAACCCCCCCATCTGTCATCTCATCCATCTTAAATCTTTTCTCATTCAGAGGACTGTATTAGACCCAGTATTAGATGACGGACATTATGTGTCCGCACTGTATAACAATTTCAATACAAAGGGTAGCCACATATCAGGAAGAGCAACGTTCGGCCAATCGAACTTGGTTACAACGGGGGTTCAGGTGTTACATGAGTGGGGTATGATAGTAAAGAATGGGGAATGGAGTGGTACGGTGGGTGATGGGTGGTGTACGGCATGTGGAAGCTGTTTGGTCATAGGTTAACATCATAAGTAAGTATAGACAATCGGAAAAACACGAATGTGTGGGTGAGTTTCATATGTATGAATATCGTCATCAATGCGCATGGTGGTGATCTTCAGAATATCAGCTGAAGCATCCAAAAAAAGCAAAGTGGAAGGAACGAGAACAAAAGAAGACGTATGAAAGCATATACCCTTTGCGTACGCTAGAAATCCCGAAAACGAAGAGACAGGGAAGCATATGTGTATATGCACATATCACTCATGTGGGCCATCCACGAGCAATACGCGCCGCACCACCGCCCACCCTTCCAAGGAAGTTCCACCATACGGACGCCCCACTCCCATACACGTCCGGCGAAAATCCCTCACCGGCAGCCTGCATAGAGTTGAAGCTGCTCCATGCAGCGCGGTCATAGTACGTAGGTCCACCAGGCACCGCGACATTGCCGTACATATACTGTGGGACTATGTACGGGCTCGCGGCCAGGAGAACAAGCGCCGACGTGCCGATCCATAGTGCTATACTCGCCGTCGTGGAAAGAAAAGAAGCTGTAGAGTTCTTGTCACCGTAGACGTACGTGTTGTAGATATTGTAGAACCGACTCGCGCCACTCGTGCGGCGTTTCCCTTTGGGCGTCGTCCTACGCGCGGCCTGGGACTGTTCGATGACCTTGTCAATGACGAGACACTCGACGCCCAACTCCTCCTTCAGCGCTTTCCACTCTTCGACCGCCTCGGGCGATACACAGCCCTCCACAGACTCGGGGGCGGGCTCGAAAGGAATCTTGGCGCCGGGATGGTATTTCCTCAGTATGTCGGCCAACGCGCGCCCGGACCACTCCTGCTCTGAGGGGTTCAGATGGTCATATGTATATGCAGGCGGCTCATCTTGTGGTTGTAGTTCGAGAGTCTGTGGACGGGCCCTGGGTGTTGGTGGAACGATGGTGGATGAGGACGAAGCAAGGCTTTCGACTTGTTCGGCGGGTGGAGACACCGACCCTGACCCTAACCCGGATGCCTCATCCTCTTCCTCCCCGCCGACGTCGTCGGTTTGCACCTCTATCTCAGTCATGATACGTGGGATCAGCACAGATTCGGGATCCGTCTGTGTCGCAAACGTCGACAGCCGCGGTTCGTCGGTCTGGGTGCTCAGCGAGACGCGGATGATTTTAGGTGCGAGGTCGGTCTGTGTGTGATGGGTTGCGTAGAGGAGGTGGGGATCATATTGGCACGAGCTGTCGGAGTACTCCTTCGTTTCTTCAAACATCCTCGTCTCCATGCCCATTCTGTTTGCCCGACTTGCTACTTTCTAGGGAAAAACAGGAATATCAGCCACTATCGCCATCAACAAGAAGATTACGACTCGCCCTTTTTGTCCTCGTAATGATAGTCTGAATGACATCCTCTCCCTCCGTCTCCTCGTCCTCCTCAACTTCCAGACTGTCATCTAACACCTGCTCCACCACCTCCTGTTCCTCCTGTTCCTCCACCTCCCATCCGCCCTTCGAATCCAACTTCCCCGCCAACTCAGCCCCAAGACTCCTGCTCATCGTGTTTGCCGCACTCGACTGTCCACTTCCCCCATTTCCATGCGAAACAACAATATTATGCCTCATCTCATCCATATCAAACCGCATCCTATCAATCGTCTCCTTCAACAATAGATTCTCCTGCTTCTGCTCGTCGAGCTGCACATGCGCCTGGTGCGCGATTGACAAGTCGTCTTCGAGGAGCGCAAAACGGGCTTCGTAAGACTCGTGTTCTTTGGCCCATTTGGTGGTTTCCATTTCGTGTAGGGACGCGGCGTCGCGCAGGGAACGAATGAGTTCCTCACGCTGGCGCAGGTCGTCGCGGTATCGTTCGGAAGCGGCTGCGAGAGGTAATTGAGTATATATGTAAAGGTAAGGGAAAGGGGTCGAGAGGACACTTACCGCATTGCTCTTGATATTGTCGTTGTAGGCTCGTGTATGTCGATCGAGCGTGTTCTAAAGCTTTTGTTACTTTTTGAATCTCGAGCTCCAACTGTGCGATCTGGGTCATGTTTTGCCGCTGGAACGAGGTTAGTTAGTATATGCTCCATGAAACGAGAATAAGAATATGAACAAAGCTACAAGCACGAACGCACCTCCTTGGATCTCAACTCCTTCTCCTCCCTTTTCGTGGCATTCAACTCGGACCTCATCTCCTCCAACCGGCCCTGCATCTCCTCAAGTTCCGACTCATGTTCCGAAAGCTTATTCTGCAGCGTCTTTTCCGCATCATTGAGCTTCCTACTCAACTCCTCGTTGGCCCTCTGCAGAACGTCCACCCGGTCCATGGTCTCCATGGACACTGTTGAGCTTGTCGTAGTGCGATCCATCACGAGTCCTAGAGAAGAATCGTCGTCTTCCGGGTCCGAGTCTTCCCCTCGAGGCATTGGAAGTGAAGATACAGATTTGAGGAAGGCGTCGTCGTTCCGCCGCCCGCGGTAGTCGTACAACGGGCTCGCGTCGATCGTGTCATCGTTGTCGTCCGCGAAGCTGCTGAAACTCGATTGTGAGTGAGATTGTGCGCGTGAGTGCGGTCTGGAAGGTGGTGAGAAGGTGGGAGACATGGCAGGTGAGGTCGGGTTTGAGGGCGCGCGTGTGCGTCCCCCTGAGGTACGCCCGTATGCGCTGGGACTGGTAGAAAACTGAAACGACGTGATGTTATCATTCATGCGTCGATAGTTATAATAGAAGTTGACAAGCCACTCACCTCTGAATCACTCCGGCTCCCCCCATCGCTCTTGCGTCTATTAGCAGGCGCAGGTCGCTTCGTTGACCAGCTCGACGGCGCATGGCTCGCGAGCGGTGTCGAGCGCTGACGTCTTTCGTTATCAAATGGTGATCTGGCAGACAACGGCGTCTGTGGTGCGCCAATCGACGACCAGTTCGAATCGCTGCTCGACGATCGAGGATGTCCCTCGTCGCGGTCACTCGAACGCCCTCGTTCATTATCTTCGTCAGTAGACGCCGGGCTACGAGGAGGACTATGTCGTGTCTTCTGTGCAATATACTGGACCAGAATAGCCGGTGTACACTGAAGACCGGGGTTCTGCTTGAGAAAGTTTTGGAAAAGGATCGTTTCGTCGCCATCTAGCAGTCTGACACCTGCATAGAGGTCTTCGAATGCGTCGAATACGTCAACGAGACTATCAGCCGGTATGACTGGCTCCCCTTGATCATTATATTGAGTTTTTGGATGGTTGATGAAGAATTCTTGAAGTTGTTGCTGAATATCAGCAATAGACTGTCTGTTTCGCCCAAAAGTTGCCTGTAAGATGTCAGATCTACCTTGAGTGAATTAAGTAGTGTACACTTGCCATAATCTGGATTGAATGGGTTGGCTGGTCAGAGTCAAGTTATGGCTGTACCATGGCAGATCGTTCAACTTGAATGAGCTTGAATGGCTAGTCGGGACGCGAACAATGTACAACTAAGCAAACAACTATCAACATCCATCCGACGTGTGGGTTCATCTCCAATGACCACATCACGATATTGGTGCCTTCTTCATGATTAGGGCCTATGGCATTGAGCGTTCTAGAATTTCGAGGACACTCACTGGACATAGGGAAACTTGTGTTCAGCAATATTTGTACAGCCCCACCACCAGTAACTTCGTAACAGCTTTATAACGTTTAAGTTCTTATTCTCGATTATTGCCTTTGTCGTCGAACTCTCGAGTCATTCTAGAAAAATGTATATACAACGACGAAGGCATCAAGTACGCAAAGTACGCAATCTATGTGTCGCGGGTGACATCGAGTATTATTGTCCTGAACTACCTGTCTGCAAATCCAATTTCTATGGACATTTCTTCATCACAAAGGTCCTGTAACACTTGTATGTGTCGAATACGGACTCTCGTGTGATTCTAGTTCTTAGATTCTTGAAGTATATCGTTGCCCACTGACTGCAGGAACACTTGTTGGCTCGAGCAATTGTGAAGGCATTGGATATAGCAAGGGATGGTGGGGTTTTGTGGCTGTCTCAGCTGTCTGTGCAGTGGGGTCGGAATGGGTCTCGCTGGCAGCTGTGATATGGCTGATTGGAACAACTGGAAGAGTCAGCAAAGGGTTGGGTGGAGCATTAGTCATTTTGCATGGATATCCTAGAGGTAAGTTGACCATACGACAGTGGATCACGATGGTAGACAGTTAGTTACGTTAGTGAGTAGCGAGTTACTTGTAGGTCCTCCACGGGCCGTTTTATCCTGCATAAAGGTATGGGTGGCCTGTAATGATATGCTGGGCCTGGCTCGGCCTGCAAGCTGCAGCTTGGGCCTTGCTCCAAGCTGCGGAGATGTAGAGCTGAGCTTTAACCCATAGCTCAGGCTTGGCCTGGCTTGGCTTGAATTTGGGCTGCAGCTTTTTTGGCACATGTGTTGTTACATTACTATCCTCAGGCCAATATTTTATCTCAGAAGTAAATTTTATCTTTTTGTCAACTTTTTGGCTTGGAATCCGGTGTCTTTATCATCTCAAACCTTTTTCCCCCAGGAATTATGTGCACTAAAAATGACATGATACATTTCTCTGTCACTATTTCTAGTGGTAACAGGTTCTGGTGCCAGCAGTGCATATAGAGGTGAAAAGGGTTGATGTGTATCAATATCATTGGTATGGTTTCCTTTCATTCCAGACTGGACCAAGAGATGTTATTTGATTTGACTCTTCAAACAATATATGAAGACTCAGGTGAGCCTCTACCAGATACTCATGTATGTCCAATCCCTCACTTTCATGTAATACTTCATAAAGGATCAGGGTGGATCATGAAAGTTTCTACACATGATAACCACCTCACCTTTACTCACTATTACATAGATTGAGTTTGGTACATGGGCAAGGTGGGGTGCCACATTTGGACCATTATTTAATAGAACACATAAGAATGGTCATGGAACAAACTGTATGTGAGTTTACAAAATTTACATCAACATTCTTGGAGCTGACTTCAAAAAAGTGGATTGTTAGGTGGCAATACCCAAGGTGTTGCAAAGAATGCTGATCTCATTGCTGTCACGACCTGCTCCCTGAACCCCTGACCTTGTTTCCAACCACCTCACTGATATGCTGTTGTCACACCATTGAGAACATAATAAACACCAGAAGTCAAAACAAACATTTATTAAGACTGAAAACTGTAAGCCTCCTGGTAAAACAAGTTCCAGCAACATTATCCCTTTAAATACACCAGAAGAAATACAGAACAGGATAGGACAAGGACTATACTAGACTATACACTCAATAATAGTCCAATCACTGTAATGGGAGGGGAAGCATAGGACTGGCAAAAGCACCTGAGTGGCATCAATTCTGGCAAGATCTAGATCTGATCTAAGAATAACCAGATTGGAATGTTGACTGAAAGGAAGATGAATGGAAGAATATGAAATGAATGGAATGAAGGGAAGGGAAAGGAAGATGAATGGAAGAACATGAAATGAATGGAATGAAGGGAAGGGAAAGGAAGATGAATGGAAGAACATGAAATGAATGGAATGAAGGAAAGGGAAAGGAAGATGACTGGAAGAACCTGAATGGGAAAGAACCTGAATGGGGAAGAATATGAAATGAATAAAGGAAGATGAATGGAATGAATGGGAGGGAACAGATGAATGAAAGAAACTGAATGGGAAAGAACCTGAATGGGAAAGAACCTGAATGGGAAAGAACCTGAATGGGGAAGAATATGAAATAAATAAAGGAAGAAGGGAAGAAACTGAATGGGGAAGAATATGAATGGAAGAAATACAAAGGAGGAATGATTGCACCAGGAATTAGCCTGTGGCACTGAAACAGGCATACCAAGAGGGGGAATTAGAATAACAGTTATGAATAAGGGGCTGGAAAGTATGGAACCAAAAGTCACATGTAAGGGGTGGTCTGTGCACTGTAGAAAGAGGTATAAATAGCCCAAGTAGAGTAGCAAATGGACAGGCAATTAATAGGCAAAGGCTCAGTGGTTCCCAGGAAGTGAATCACTTAGGCTGGAGTTTGTTGAAACACCTCTACATTCAGAATAGAAATATTTTAGAAGTAAACCTCAACCTCAAACATTTATCAAGACATCAGTGTGGAATTGGAGTGGACTTCCTAAGTCTTCAAGAAAGCCCCAGAACTATCAGTATTACTCTAACCCAGTACTACATTGCTTCTCTGGAGTTCACCCCCATCTCCCCCTTTGACTTCCCTGACCTTTGCCCACCCATGGCACCCACTCCAGGTAACTCCAACACTTCCCCGGCAAACCCCAACAGCCCCCTGGCTAACTCCAATGCCTTCCCTGCAGCTGTCAATGCCTTCCCTGCAGCTGTCAATGCCTTCCCTGCAGCTGTCAATGCCTCCCCTGCCTCTCCTGAACCCCTGGAACCCTCCCCCACTGTTCCTGACTCTGGCCTACATCATTGACTCATCACCCTGGTTTACCCAACCAACTCCAGAGCATCATGATGACCTTGGGACAGCCTGTGTTCTTGACTGTTCCTATCAGAATATCACTGCAGCCCATCCCCTGATCACAACTGACACCTGTCAACTCTGCACAGCTCTGACAAGCCCCACTGCCAGACCCACTGTCCCAGTAGTCAGTATATAAGTCGTAGAGTAGCATCCAATACTCTAGTCTTGATATTACCTACCTGCCTTACCTGATGTGTTTCTGATTGTTTCTCTCTCGTGTTTCATGTTCCATGTTATGTTTCCTTTTGTCTCAGTCTCCCAGTCTTGTCTTGTCTCTATCTCTGTTATTGTCTTGTTATTGTTTTGTATCTCTGCTTGAATCTATTTTTGTTCTTGTCTCAATCTTGTCTCAACTCCATCTCGTCCTGTCCAACTCCGTTTCCTTTATTGTGTTCAAGTCATTTCAACCTTAACGCCCTTATGAACCCTGCACTTACAATTACAAACCTCAAACATTCTTTGAACCAACTCTGGACCTCTCTATTTGCTCAGCCCCAAAACCCATCAACATCTGTTGATCCCCCATCAAGCTCCAGCTCCACTCCCATCACTTATGTAGCCTCCACTTACCCCACACTTCCAATACTCACTTCTGGACTTGTACCTGATGCCCCATCAAGTCTGACCCCTTCCCTGTAACTTGTCTTAGACTTCCCTGGACCACCCTGGACTTGCTCAGATCACTCCTCCTCACTTATCCTCACAAGTCTCTAAAGTCTAGACCTTCTCTGAACACCAAGTTATCAGTGCAGGACATTGCGTCTGCTAGTAAGGACTCACCCAGTGTAGCTGAGCCCCCATGGTCAGCAGAACCTGACAATTGCTATCAAAATCACTGATCCTGCTCAGTGAGATCTTGACTGGTGCCATACTATATTTTGACATCTTGTCAAATGATGTGCATGCAGATTAATCTCTGGACATACTGGCTGTAGACACATCTGAATTGCACTGGTACACCATATAAAGGAGTCATATATTATTGAGGTAGCCATACTACTAACAGATGTGTGACAACCAATGGAGATGAATGGTTCCATGATGGCCTGGAAGGTGGACGTTGGATGTACAAAATTACATTTCTGGCAAGCATGGTCATTTCTGACTCTAGAGCAAAAAAAAACTTAGTCATATATGCCAGAATGAGCTGTAGCAATGGCTGACATAATCTCTCAATGACCAACTTTAGTAGATAATGTGAGGGAGAATAGAATAAGTATTTCACTACTAGGATGTACTTATAACATGGCCTGAAGTGTGAATAATGAGCTCCAGAACATCATGGGTGAATATTAGTGTGATTATGTGTTGAGCACTTGAAAAAATTGTTGATATTGATCAAAAAGTTGATCAAGAAAGGAGGTGTGCCCAAAAATGGATGTGCTATTATATTACTATAAGTATAGATAAAGCTTTCTAACTAAAATTTCACTGTTTGGTATACCAGTACAAGTCAGTCACAGAAAGCCACAGCTCAGGCACAGGCTTCAGGGCTTTCAAAATCCCAAGCCTGAGTCATAGGCTGTCCAAAGCCTAAACTACGGCTTGCGGCGGCTTGGCTTTTTTGGGCTTGGCTCTGGCCAGTTTCAGGCTTTGGGCTGAGCCTGGCACATCACTAGACATCTGTTTTGTACATGGTACCACAGACAAGTGCATACGTGGGAAACAAGCAGGCCAATACTCCCAAACATCATTTACAAACATCTAGACCGTCTCCGTCTGGTATTCCCTGAAATGAGAGGCTGCTTGTAATACCAATGCTCAGCCCGATTAGCTATAGGAAAGTCCAAAGACCTTGCTCATTGTCGAATCAAAGTGACACTATCCAGGTTTCGAGTTCTTACATTCTCATTGTCGTATAAAAGTACAGCTATCCAGGTTTCGAGTCCTTTCATTCGATTCTTTGTCCGGTTTCTTGTCTTCAAGCTCCAAAGTCCTCCTTACGTCTCCCAAGGACGCACAACTAACTTGACCCCTGACACACGATCATTCTCCATTTCCTTTAGGCCTTCAACAATGCCTTCCAAACCGCCGGCTAACAGCTGGACGCGGTTGGGCTGTACGATTCATCCTCAGTTTTAGGCAAGACTCATTGCCAACAAATAACACAGATAGCACACTTACAATGATCATGCCCTGCTCAAGGTAATGCGTAAGCTTGGCATACAATCCCTCAAGTAACTCCTTATTTTGTGGCAAGCGTAAGATCCCGTAGACTTGAGTGTGGCCGACGAATTTGTTCTTCGTGATTGCTAGGTTTAAGACAGTGACGAGGGAGCCACCAGGAACGAGGAGGTCATTTCCGGTCTGTTGTGTTGTAGCGAGAGAGATAGCGTCGTAAACGATGTCGATAGGCATGGTTGTCAATTTCTTGATCTCGGTTTTGAGCATGTCTGTCGCGAGGTTCCTGTCAAGAACGTGAGTCGCTCCGAGGGATTTGAGGAACTCGGTGTGTTTGAGGGATGCCGTAGCGATGATAGGCGAGAATCCGGAGAGTTTGGCGAGTTCGATGACTGCTTAACGATTTAGGATTTCAACTAACATAAAATCTATGTCACTTGCCGAATTGCCCAACTGAGCTAGAACCACCGAGCACGATTATGGGCTTACCAGCGTATTTGCCATGATTTGCAGACTCAGTAGGCCTTGCGAGTTGAAGACCGTAAGGCTTAGTGTTGTAAAGTCCAACATATGCGGCTGTGAGCGCAACAGGGATGGTAGCTACATCTTCATATGAAAATTTCATAGGGATCTGGCAAAGATTGTACATAAAGAGAAAGTCCTAGACTACGAGTGCCTACCTTGGCGGTGGTAGCAGCATAAGTAAGCGCATATTGTTGGAAGCTCGCAAAGTTAGAGTCGAAAGTTCCTTGAGCAAATCTACGCGTTGATCAGGACACAAAAACGCGTTTTCAATTTCAAATTAGAACGGTGTCCGTACACTCTGTCACCCTTCTTGAATGACGTCACGCCCTCGCCGACAACTTCTACTGTACCAGCGAGATCCGTTCCCAGGACAGCAGGAAATTCCGTGACAAAGATGCCGTACTTCTGGATCTTCCAGTCGACCGGGTTAAGGCCCGTGGCGAGGACTTTGACAAGAAGCTCTCCTGGTCCAGGTTTGGGGATGTCTCGCGATCCAACGACAAATTTGCCTTGCTTTGATTCAAGCAAGAGAGCCTTTTGGGTAGTGGTGGTTGAAGACATTCTGTAAAGGATAGCAGAGACGATGAAAGTGAAAGTGGAAAGGATGAGAGTTCGAAACGACATATAGGGTATAAATATATAAATACCCAGAGAATGAGTAAGCAGACATAGAATCTCGAACTTAATTTATAAGCGTGGAGTGTTTGACGAGTCAACGTTGACATAGCCTCTGCTCCGGAAACGCATCAGGGTCTCACCGTCGACAACACAATTACTTGACAAGAGCAAGGTAATATGCTAGTCATTAATTAGTGAATGGGCATACTAGTGGATAGAGGTTTATCACTTCTGTCACGTCAAGATATGCACCGCCTTTGACCTGTGCCGTCTCGTTGTACTACGGTCCGCGCCACTCTATTGGACACTTCAGTTCACGAAAACGACCTAACATTATACTTGCCCTCGTGCTCTTCCTATTGTTAAGCGTTGCCCTCGTCCCATACACCCTCCTGAAGAGGCCTACGGTAGCAGTAGCACAGATCAATGAGCCCATAAACTTAAGATTACCATCCTCTCCGCACCAAATGACCATTCTTAGTTCGAGAGTCAAGTCTTTGAGCATGAAACACTTGTCATTTCATACGGGGGAAGGTTTGTGATTGGAATCACTTACACTCATATTTTGAGTTACCTCCGAAACTTGAAGAGATGAACAACTTCTTCGAGGTCTTGAACAGTGGTTGTGGTTTTAGCACTAAAATTCCTTCAAGCCATATGCACAAAGAACCGTCTTGTCGGGAATATGGACGGCCGTCGTTTATTCCGGCGACTTCGTTATCAGGTGCCATCATTCGATAAGATGTACTGACTTCGACATGTGATAGTCACCAGAGAATTTAAATATCGTGTAAATAGCACGAGTGGGAACATGATCATCAAAAGGAGCATGATAATCCAGACAGAAGTTGGGCTGACCTTCGCTCTGTGAAAAGTTCAGATAGCGCCCTGAAACACATGATCAAAATTGTAAAGACCATGACAAGTACTCTTCCTCGCTGGTAAGAATTCAATATGCAGCCATCCACATTGTAGAGGCGGATTGTGGGGTTGAGAACTATGTTGTGTCATGAGGGCTGAATCAGGAGTACATAATTTTGTAGAAGTACTCCTAGGTACTACTTCGAGAACAGCCTTCAGAAACATTGACTTCTTGATCACCCCTTTTGATTAATACTGCATAAAGTTGTTCATGGAACGTGTTCTTCTCCGCCTTACTATTGATACGCCTGTCTCCGTACCCTGAGACAGGGAAAAAAACCAATATAACTACGTATGCGCCCGAACATACCAGAAAAGTAGCTGAAAACTGTACGCTACGGACGAAAAAGACTGTAAGCACGGGACACATACCTCGTAGTACACCAATGAGCCCGAAAACACAGAGAACCCACCAGGAAAAGCTGCCACGACGAGGAAATAAGAAAGTAAACACGACCAGATACTGATTGCCGAACCAGTGGCTGTGATCGGCACGCTCGGGCTACCTGCATAACCCGAGGCCGAGAACAGCCACTGGGCGCCTACAGATGACCACTGTCCCCTCGGTGGACCCCTGGAGTTATGGGTTCTGACAGAGTATGGCATATGAGGGAGAGAGAGAGAAATCTTTCACAAGACTATAAAATCATGTATTTTCGGAGTTCTAGATTCTAGCTATTGTAAATGTAGTAGGCGAGTAAGGTAGCTAGTTACAAACAAATAAATCAGTGATCTGCGAAGCAACCATTGCTCGAGACTCCTGGAGACAAATTTGCCTTTCAAAAGAGGCCAAAACACAATCTAAATCTAAATCGCGTGCCACTGGATCCTCCATACTGCCTGTGTAATGTTTGATTAGTGAAACAGCTTGCTCAGTAATCTCCGCATCTTCTCGTGCTTTCCGTGCAGCAAGGACAGCCTGGCATATATGCTCATCAGTTGCCTGTTCAATATGATATGTATATCTCGTCATATGGGTTGAGAAGAGCCTCAATGGTCATTCTGTTTTGAGATTGAAGGACACCGGTTGACTGCAGCTGATCGAGAGCTTCTTCGACTTCCTTCTCTGCTTCTGTGATTGGATCAAGCTGGTTGGTAGTGTCTGCCATGTTGAGTAGAGCCATGACTGGTATTTTAGGCTGGGAAACAAGCTGATCCATGTCAGGGAGGATGCCAGGTTTATGCCAACAGTGCCTAATAGTGGTTGTATCCACCTCATCCCATGCATCATTGGCCAATTGCATAGCCTCGAGTTGATTGATGTCGTATATCTCCGATGCTGTGACTCGAGAGCCATAGGAATCAATGGTGTATTCAATATAGGAAGCATGATAGTGTGCTTTTAAAGCATCTGATAATGCCTTGATCCATTCGCTGGACATGTGCATAAGATTTGGTTTGAAGTTTTTGACACAGATGTTTTGAAGACCCTCTGGAACATTGTAGCCTTCTTTGAGTCTTTCAAGTGATCTGAGAACCATAATGAACAAGACAACAAGTGCTTTTGGCTATAGAGAAAATCAATCTGTTGCTAATGACACCTCTACTGTCTAATTGAGTCAAATTACATGTGTATCCATGAAGATATCACATCAAAACTATGAGTTATGACCTACAAAATGCTATGGGTTATGTTGTATAGGAGAGTTATGGGCTATAGGGTCAAATTTGCTGCAGACCAACCCTGTGGATATGACATCTTATGGAGTATGACAGAGTATGGGTTATACCTGGTATGCACTAAGACAGAGTTGACTGTATATCTGTATTCCTCCTTGACATCTCAAAATACATTGTTCCCCAATGCTGGAATAAGGACCACTGACTATGCCAAAAATACAACAACTGACTAGGAAGGTCTTTGGAGGAAAAGGAGTATTACAAGAAGAAGAAATAATGGCAGACTGTGCCAAGGCCTGACCATGTGGTATAACAATGCCCAGGCCAGTGACCAGCTCACCACCGACAGGAAAAACACATGGGAATCTCATGGTCCATGCACAGTGGGAGAACTATAAAAAGGGGGGAAACTTGGGGATGTGAAGCAAGCAATTATATGCAATGGCTTAGAATCCCTAGGGAGCAAGTTTCTTGAGCCCATAGCACTTAGTAGCACTGCTGGCAGGCAAAGCTGTTTCCTTTGGAAAAAGTGATCAGGAAACCTTGCAGTGGTCTATATACAGTTGCAGTGGTCCACATACAGTTGCAGTGGTCTATATACAGTTGCAGTGGTCTATATACAGTTGCAGTGGTCTGGAGCATATTATAAGCTAAGAGGAAATGAACCATGGAAAAGCCAACAGTAGATACAAGCTCACAGTCTTCAGACATCAACTCTTGACATTGCCTTTGTAAGGTAAGATCTATGATCTGTGCAAACTGCTGATCAATCCCACAGACACCACAGACAGCAATTTTCTCTCCTTCGGCAAAAGTGGCACTCTTTATGAACTGTTCAGCTGCCTCTAATGGTATGGAGGTAACAAAAGTGCCAGTATGGAAACAATATAAATCACAGTTGTTTGTTGTAAGGTTGTCAATAAGAAGTATACTCTCATTGGGAGAAATGACTGTGTTTCCACTATATAGATTAGTATCATTTGACAATGGAATACTCAAATACCTACATCCTACCCAATAGAAGTCTCCTCCATTCAATCATAGCATTGTCTTCATTGCAGCTAACACTAGTAATATTTTTGTTTAGAGGCTATTCTTCTGAAACTTGATAGACACTCACATCTTGTCTTGTTCAAGGAAAGTAGAGAGTATATAGCAATTTGCAAGGCCAATGAATTGAAGGGAACAAGGAATAGCTGTGTGTAGCTTGACATCTCAGAGGAGTATCAAGCTTTCTGAAGTCAATTTGTCAGCACAACAATTTGTATAATGAAGAAAGGATTCACTACTGTGTAGTTTGAACATCTTGAATAGCCCAGAATGGCTGGCTACTGCAAGCCTTCTATTCACATGGTCATAGTCCTGGGCTTTGACTGGATCATTAACATCAAATGGAAATGTTGTTGTTGCTTCATTCTGCAGGAATTTCTAATGAACAGACTGGTAAAGGGATTATGAATCAAGACAAGGAAGAGAGATAGCATGCACCATTCCATGGGCATCCTTGGGGCAAAGAGTATGAGACCCTCAACCAGGACCAATGGTGATCCAATTCAAAAAACCTTCTCAAGACAAGTCACATGGAGCCATTCAATTGATGTTATCTGTGCCCAATTTTGGCTGCAGTACAATTGTATGCAATGACCAGCAGAGAGATCCCAAGCTATTATGGTGTCATCATGTCATCATCACTTAGCAGCCCTTTGTCAACAAACAAAAAATCTCAAAGTGAGTTTTCATACCTCTGGAGAGCAATATCTGTCCATTGGGAGAGAATACAAGACAGTTCACAGCTTTCAGGCAGCCTTCAAGGCAGTGGCAAATGGTATATTGTTTTGACTTGATAGAAAGCATGCCAGCAATGCACTGTAGAGATAAGAAAGTCATACAGTACCATTCTGAGTGAGTATGAAACAACTATGAAGAGTCTAGCAGTTGAAGTTAGAACATGCTTCTGACTACTGGCAAATGGCTTTTATAATGAGATTGAACTTTGAGTAAAGAACAAGGCATCAAACCTTAAAAGAACAATGAGAGTCCTGATATAGCCTTGTGCCCCACAAAGTTAAAGTAGGTGAGAACTAGACAATGCATTGTCATAAGAACTGAGCTTCTATTTTTCTTTCAACTTATAGACAATGCCTTACATTGAAAAACACTGCCCTTTCATTTCTCAGCACATCAATTTAGGCCATCTTCTTATCCTTCATGAGTTGTAATCACTCCCTGTATTTGCTTCTTATATAAGAACTTGCAGCATGAGTCTCCCAGATGCAACAATGAAAAATCAGTCAATCTAGATGACCAGAAGGTGAGAGAAGTGCAAGGTGAGAAAGTAAGGACTAGGAATCTAGCATTAAATGATGGTGGTCTGGAGCCTCAAGACAGCAAGGACAAACCCTCCAAGTGCAGACTCCAGAACAAGACAGCTGAATGGATCAAGCAAGCTGACAATTGTGACATATCACTATCCAGGAACTGTACAGTCATCACAAAATTGCTCCTGCTGGGAGAAGATTGATGTGATCAGGAACAATGAAATTTTGTTAGGCCCCACCAGAAGTTGCTGAACCAATAATCAAGAAACTGAATGGGTGGCCTGGTTTCCCTCACTCCAATGGACACAATGTTGAAGTAGAGCTCCTCAAACTAAGCTGGTCCGAAGGTCAATACAATGCCCTCCACATAAGTTCTGACAAGTACTTCCCATCTTGCTCACTGTGCTGACACATTTTACTGTATCAGAATGTAGTGAAGATGGCTGCAAATGACCAACTTGACATGGCAAAGTCTTTTGTTATCAAAAACAGGATGTTATCAAATCTATATGCAACTCAGTGAGAACATGACTAGCAGCTTCAGATTCTTCAAACTCTTGCTGACAGTTTTGCATGCTGATGATTCTTGGTGGCCCTCACTCCAGCAGTATGCTGAGTGCTGGCCAGTTTGCAGCTACTGAAAGTGGGGGCCAATAGTCATAAGGATTTTCAGGTGAATCATTGCAAGCAGCAGTGGCCAAGATGTCTCAAAGCAAGGCAAGGTATAGTGTCATTATGAGTAATCAATCATCTTATTACTAGTCAAAGTACAACCCAAACCTCATTATTCATTGAAGAAATATATACATACATTGTTCTACATTCTCCAAACAATGAATACAATCAATGGATTGGCCTGTGAGAGCTTACATGATGCTCAATTTGACTGTAAGATTACAGAGGGAGTGACACTAAGAATGATGAAGAATCACATCCAAAAGATTTGGATTGTTCATGAATGAAACATGTCAGGCACTCCCTCTTCAAACTCTTTGGCCAACTTCTGTGCAATGCCAAGGTTATTCATGGTTCTAATCAGTGCCACATGGCACACATCTACATGTAAGGGTTAGCATACAGGAGGATGTATAGGAGGGGTCTGAGCTCAAAGAACACATGGATTCAATGGGCAGAAATAACAAACTGACAACCATAGATTTTCAGTAAGGTAAAAAAAATGATATGGTGCCAGAACATGGCATTCCTACTGGAGAACCTTCTTGCAAGCTGAGCCATTGACAAGCAACCTTGGCTGCCAAACATATAAAATTTCTTACTCATACTTATGTTCTACTTATTAAAGACTCTTCTAGTATATATATCTACTTTGTAACACAATGAATGATATACATCAATTTGACCTTTCAACCAGTTATGGGTCCTGCTCACAACTAAACTCTCAACTCACATACACTTGTATTCAACATCAAACTCATCCTACTTGCCCCCCCCTCCACTCTACATCAATATGACATCTGAATCTTTAACACCCTTACTCCACCATTGCATTCAAAAGCAATGCTGTTTTTCATGCACACAGCAGGCACATCAACATCTGACATCATTTTGTATGTGAACACATAACTTCTAATGAAGTTACAATCTTCCTCTGCACATCAAAAACAAATTGCACAAACATGTTCATGAAAGCTTTGCCACACCCAAATTGTTGAAGACAAGGTTCACCTTCTTGGGATGACTTCAACTTAAGGGGGGAGAGTTGGAGAACCTTTTGGAAAGCCAAGCCACTGACAAGCAACATTGGCTGCTAAACATATAAAATTCCTTACTCATACTTATGGAGTCAATTATGGAGTTCAGATTGAGAGACTGATGATGATGGTTGGAGGGACACTGGCCTACAAAATAATGATGGAGAAGTGAAGGGGGGTCACATGAGCAATATGTCATATCAGGGTGAGTGTAAGGGGACAGCCCTTTTGAAATTGTTCAACTCTATTCCAGGTTTAGTCTGAAGATGATCCACCATTCTAGCTCATCTGACATACTGCCTGTCATGCCCTGCACCCTTCTGTCCCCATTGATGATGATGGTTGGAGGGACACTGACCTACAAAATAATGATGGAGAAGTGAAGGGGGGTCACATGAGCAATATGTCATATCAGGGTGAGTGTAAGGGGACAGCCCCTTTGAAATTGTTCAACTCTATTCCAGGCTTAGTCTGAGGATGATCCACCATTCTAGCTCATCTGACATACTGCCTGTCATGCCCTGCACCCTTCTGTCCCCATTAGTTGCCTTCCATGAATCACATACTTAGACATCAGTAAGTGTTTGCCCATTGACTTCTCATCATTGTTGCTCTGACACTTTTGTCAGGCTGAGTTAGCAGCATCGGAAGATGTACAATCAGAAATGAGCATGCAGTCTGCAAAGGCTTCTGTCAGTAACTGATTCATGCATTTTTCTCTTCTCTGTTGATTCTTCATTGTGAGGCCACTATTCAAGATCTTCAGAGCCAATGGACAAGTCTTCAAAACACCCATCAAAATACTCTGAGTCAACACCAGGAGGAATTATTGACTGAATGGAAGAAGGTTCAAGAGAATGCAGTAAGCCTCTGGCATACCATTTCTCATCATTCCAGTCAACTAAAACACCCTTTTTCTCAGGTTAAGCTGGCAGCTTTGGAGTCTGTAGAGTCAGATACCAGTACACAGTCTGCAACAGAGGCATCAGTTGGTCATTTCCTGCTTTCTTTTGTTCTTACTTATTTTTCAATGTTAGGCGCTTCAGGATCAATTGTCAGCTCTTCAAGAGGCATACCGAGCTACACAAATCAAACAAGATAATCTTCAAGTTCAATGTGATCAAGCACTGAAACAGCTGTAAGAGGCACATTTACAACTTGATCAAGCACAAAAGTTGGTTGGCAAGCTCAGAGTTGTATGTCTTTCATTTGTTCTCACTTCCTTGGGTTTCCACTACCTCTGTCACAGGAAAAGAGTACTCATGAAGACACTGTTACCAAGCTTAAACAGAGGATTTCTGCTTTGGAAGGGAAGGTATCCATGCATCCAGCACAAGACCAGAGAGGATGACAAGAGCACTTCTTCAAATGACGCAACTCAGCCATCTGTCAGTTTCACTAGGAGACTCCAAGGTGGGGCTGCTAGTGATAATGGCAGTGGCAGTGATGTTGAAGATGAAGAAGACTATGACAAAGACAATGAAGACAACAATGACAGCATTGTCTATGACAGACAGTGATGACATTGGACCTACTCTTAGAAGACTAAAGGATGAAGTCTTGGCTTTACACAGTGATTTTGATGTAACTGTGCAGTGTTTTGGTGAGCCCAGACATAGAAAAGCATTGGTGCAGCAGACATTCCCTTTCAAAGTACCACAAGGCCAAGAAGTACAAACTGAACAGCACAACAATACCATGTGCATTGTCCAGAAAGAGATGTGGTCCCTCCTTGGAATTCCTGAATATTGTCTCAGAAAGACCAGAGCTACTGGCTGCACCCTGAGACATGTTCAATTTTTGTTTCAATGACAATGCTCCTGGACCAAACCTCCAGCACCCACAGATTTATATTGAGGCCCTGAGAATATATGGAATGTCTCACTTGCTCAGCAATTTGCTGACATGGTGACAAAAAAGTATCCTGAGAAGGATCTGTCTACAGATATAGTTGCACGACATTTCCTCAATCATCTTGACACTCTTTGGAAGGCTTGTGCAAAGGCCTGTCCAAGGGCCAATGAACAGCTGGAGGATGTTCTTGTATGCATGACAGCTGAGTTTCAAGCTATGAGTCACCATAAGCAAGTTAGGATGAGACAGAAACAAGTATGTGTATCCTTTCTCCATCTTTTCACTGGCTAACTAGCACATTCAAGCTATACCTCACGAGGAGTGGTCATTGTCAAGACCAAGTTGAATATGATGATAATCTGGCTTGGAACGAGATGCTTCTCATGGTTAGATCTCTAGGAGTGGACAGCCAGAGTTCAGATGAGTCTGATGGTGGAGAATATAGAGTGAAAATTCAAACTTGGCATGATCTACATGTTACCAGACTGCTGTGCTACATAGATTGAAGTCATCCTACTACTAACATCCTTGGAAATCGACTCCCTGGTAGTGCTCCTTATATCTGTCAAATCAGCAAATGCAAAGAGACTACATGTCTTTACAGTGACATTCCTGTGAAGCTTCCCGCAAACTTCTATGACAAGGTGTGGTTCAAGACTCTGGTTCCTGGATTGCAAACCAAGTTGGACCCTCACCCAGTCCTTAACTTACCTCACTTGCAGAACTAGTTGATATGATACATGTAGTCTGGTGGATGATAGTAGTCTTGTTTGCACTTACTGTCTGTCAGTTACAGATGTCATTACTATTATAGTTTAGCTCTCAATTTATCATTTCTGATACTTGACTGTTGTCCCTACAAAAATGTAGTCTTTGTCGCTCGATGCACTCATACATAATCTTATCTATGATTCTGCTTATCGCTGATTGTGTTCCCATGATGGGTTATGTAAGAATCAAACACCAGTCAAGTTGGACTTTGACTTGTTGAAAACGACCATGAGCTCTGGGTTCACCCAAGCTCTGTCCCTCCCTCACAAGTTCTGGGTTCACCCAAGCTTGTTGAATTCTGTATCACTTCTGAGTTCATCCAAACTCTACCACTGCCTGTGAAGTTCTGGGTCCAACCCAAACTCATGATCACTTGGTTCTAGTTCTTGGCTCAACTCAAACTCCTGTTGTGCTGAGTAATCTTAAGGATCTCTCTATGATGTAGCCTTGATGGACTAAGGTGTCTGTATCATCATGATGCTACCTCGAAGATCTATTTTTCCAATATATTGCTCACAGATCACACCCACTTGCTCAACACTCATCGTGTTTTCCATAGGTGAATTACATAATCATCAAACTTCATTGAAGTAGGACTGGAGTTGAACTCAGTTCCCCCAAGCTCTATCCTTCCCTCATGAGTTCTGGATACATCCAAACTCACTCACACTCCCTCTCAAGTTTTGGGTTTGGGAACCCCAACTCTCAAATTCCCTCCTTTGCTGAGTGACTTTGAAGGCATGGGGCTTGATGTACACCTGTAAGGTGCCTTGGGAACAAGACAGTCTCTTCTGTGTGTTGAATACCACCATTGATGAGCTCTGGGTTCACCCAAGCTTTATTCCTTACTCATGACACCTGGGTTCACTCAAACTCACTCACTCTTATGATTGTCTGAGCTCTGGGATAATATTCCAAGTTCTAATTCTTCAGAAGACCCCATTGCTCTGTCGTATTTAGGGCGTCTGGTTCCTTGACCATCTCCTTCACTCGAACCACCATCTCTGACAAGTAAGTCGTTCTATTTCCTTCTTTTGACTTACTTAATGCTTCTCTAGCATCATCTACACTGTCAATATGCCAAAGCATGCCGAGTCCTTCAAGATCCCAATGTGCTGCCCCATCCTTCGCCCGAGCAAGTCTCAACTTGAAGGGTACCCCATCCTCAAGCTAGAGAAGAGCCAACAGATTCACATACAGTCTTTTGCTTTGAGTATCTTTCAATTCAATTCTAGGCCTCTATCCAGCACAACACCAATGTGTGCATTTGATCTGCCAATGAGGTTTGTGCTGTGAAGTTTGTGGCTCATTTGTGGGAGAAGTGTCAGGGGGTGCACTTTTGAAGAGAACTCAAGGCAATGGGATATTTGTCGAATGCCTTGCCATCAGTGAGTAATGCTTTGGTCAAGTAAAGAGGAACAAATGTACTGACTGGATCAAGTGTGTCTGGGTCTCTCAGAGTGTGAAAGTGATAAGGGAAATCAATGGGGAGGAGGGGATCTACAACAGGCATGATTACTGGAAGGTCAGTTCTCTTTTTGTTTATATTTCTTCAGTTTTCTCATATACCACAGGCTGATAAAAGGAACAAGGGAGGGAAAAACTAGTTAATTGTATTGAACATTGAGAATCATGCAATGTAATCTGTGGTGAAAGATTGTTCCTTTCATTGTTTCATGTAAGTTTATTAATCTAAGCTTTTAATTCTTTTCTGTTTCTCGATTTGCCACAAGCCCAGGTCACCAAAACATTGGCAACCATCACAGAACTCATGGTCAAGCATCTTCACAGGAAACACGCTACATTTCCTGAAGTGTGTGTGCCCCATTCATCACTTTACTTGAAGTCAGATCTTCTGTTACTCTGATATCTACAGTTGCTGGCTGGCTTGTAGCACATCCAACACTCTTTTGGAACTGAAAATGTCAGTGAACACATCCTCTTCCTTGTTGTATGCAACACTGACCTTGCCAACAGGAACTCCAAGGGTCAACTACAGCTGGGCAACCTCAAGAAGCAGATAGCTGCCTTGGAGCAGTGAAATGCCGCACTGGCAACTTCCAACTGCCCATCGTCGCCCTCAATACCCCTTACACCTGGTGCAGTGCCCAACTTGGCCTGTCTGTGTGACAAGATAGCAAAGTTTGAAAAGAAGGGCAGCATACTAGTCCCCAGAGGTAGTTTTGGACTCGGTGCATCACCCATAGCTGAGAATGCACTGCAGAAGATGTGCAGTGAGTTGTATGGGAATCATATATTGGGCATGCAAGCTGCAAGCAGAATTTCTGGTGTCAGCCATGCTGGGTTGTCATTTGATATGGGATGCATTGTGTTGATGCTGAATTTGGATGTGGCCTGTAATGGTGGTGAAAGATCATTGCAAATATTCAAGACATGTTCCCAGGGCAGATTTCTCCTCTTGCTGCCCCTCCATCATACCAAGCACCAGTTATTGAGACTCCCTCAATGTCCCAAGAACCAAAGATCTCAATGAATACCGCAAAATTCATACCTGATCTAAAACTAAAACTCAATACCCAATCTGAGGCTACTCCTGCTGTACCAAGACTGACCATGCATGTTCCTGCAACTTTGTCCATCACTAAACCTACTGAGATGCTCACCTCTCCATGAGGTGGGAATGCACGCATGTTTGCAGCAAGCCCAAGCCACCTCGCAACCTGCATTACATCCACCACTGTACCTACCCCCAAATTTCAAAGATCTGGCACTACACCTAACAAGCTTGAGTACTTCCCACCTACTCCCAAGCCAGAAGTCTCCAAATTTGGCAAAGGACATGAGATTACTAGAATTCTCATTGGAGCATGGAGAGTTGCCCAGCATGGGTGTGAAGAAGGCAGGTGTTGAGCTGGAGAAGAAGAAAAGACAAGGGAAAATGAAGGGGGGAGAGGAAAGGGAGAAGCAGCCAGTTGTCAAGGCTGAGGAAGAAAAGAAGAAGCATGCTACCATGGCTAAGGCTCATGTGAAGCAGGAAGCGTCAGTGAGCGAGTCAAAAAGCATCTTCTGCAACCCACTCCTCAGGAGCAAGTCAGCACAGAAACAGAACAAGTTGGCAGACAGTGAGGCCCACAAAGAGAAATCTGTGACCCTCTCCTTTTGCCTGCTGCCTGAACTGCCTTTCTTTCAAAGCACACCCACCCCCTTAGCAATGACTCCAATACCAGAAAAAGAGGTTGTGCCAGTTGATGCCATGGCGTGGGATGCAGAGATCAAGTCCCCTGTACAGACATCCCCTAGATCTTTGTGGTATTTTACTAGCCTCAAGCATTTTGTGAGTTCCTCAAAACCCTCACTGATGAGTAGTTCCCAACCCCAAGACAGCATGTCTGCGTCATCAGAAATGTTGGAGGATTGGTCAGTCATTCCTATGCCAGTGGAGAATGGTGGTGAAATTGAGAACAAGAATGGATTTTTCAATGGTCCAGGCATTGGATGGCCAGTGTTGTCTCCCAAAAAGAGCTTAGGTGTTGGAAGATCAGCATTGTCCACAAATAGGATATTCAACCAAAATTGAAAGATGTTGAAGACATCAATAGTGTCATCTGCAAGTGATGCAAATAGTGCATATGAGGCCATCAGTAAATGCTACTCTCTCTCATTTTTATGTCAATGCTGACCTAAGACCTTCAGATCATCTTGCTAAGTCAAAAGCAGGAAAATCTGCAGCATTGCTCATCCCACTGCTCGACCCTGTGTCATTCACACTTGACGTCCCCATCATCCAGGAGAACAATCAGCTTCTGCCCTCTCCGCCAGAACTTATCTCACCAAGGTGGTCTGCATCCCTCTATGTCCTGTCCACATCTCAAATTCTGCCTATCTTTTCCGCGCGTCTCATGAGTTTGTTTTACACTTCTATTCCTCAAATTTCGGAAAATTACACATCTTCTTGTGCATTAGATCCTGTAGGCAAGGACAAACTTGTGAGCCCAGATTTCACTTCTCCAACAGGGCCCCCACAGCAAAGCATAGATGTGGAGTACTGACCCAGTGGTCGAATGTAAATACCACAAATGAACAGCTGTCAAGCCTAGATGCTGCACTTTTCTCAGTGCAGCTGACAAGTCCTGTATATATGCCACATGCTCCAGCACTCGCCATGCACTCTCAAGAGACCATCACTGACTCCCCTATGTGTAACTTTAGCTCTTTGCTCCAGAGAAGTTCTATTGAATGCCAGGATAGTCATTTTTGGGTGTGTCATTGTCCAAACTGGTACTTTGATCAAGATTGTGGCTGTCTTGGTTTTAGAGATTATGTATAATCATCATTGCAATACAAGACATGTTCAAATTGCTGGTCAAAACAGAATCATTCCACAAGCAGTTTGTGTATGCTATGGACTCACTATTGATGCCAAGTGCGCTGTAGCTTGTGATCTGCCCAAGTGTTTTAGAGGCACCCACCAGATTCCAAGTTGGACTGCATGATGAGAGAAGTGCTCAGAGTAAGGAAGAAACTGGCCAGGATTTACCAAGGCTTGAGGCAAATAAATCTAATCTAGAGTTAGGGTAGCCAAATGATCACAAATGCACACACATTCTTTCCCATAACCCCATCACAATGCCAATCTTTCAGCTCAAATACACTAGCACAGAGCTGACCACAATGCCTAATTTTGAGATCCTGTATGATAACATCTGCCTAGGGTCCACCATTTCCATCCATCTGTCACAGGTCAGTGTTGAGATTTTTCTATGACTACACAGAATTAACAAGCTTCAGGCATGTGAGTCTCTGTCTTGTGTCATCAAACTGGAGTGCAACAACAACCAACCAATCCTCAACTAGACACAAGAACTCATTGTTGTTGATGAACCCCCCTCAATAACACCATCCAACCAATCAAGAGTCAACCAGACATGCACAATGATGCCATCCCAGGTAGTTGCACAGCGCTTGGGCTGCATAAAATCTCAATCTGCTCATTACTGACTGTATAGCATTCCATGCACTGTCCATGGCTGGTGAATTCGAATTCAAGAGGCTTGTAGATTGGATTGATTTTGGTGATTTTCCTTGTAAGTCAATGCCCTGTCTGTCCTGCTGATTTAGCCCTCATTTTTCTTGACTTCAGCTGTTGTTCATCTGTTTCTTGGAGTTTCTTGGAAGTCTATAATTTTGTACACTATGTTACCAACTCAGTACTATGTATTAAGCATCTTGATGAGTGAATCAATGGTCACACACTGAGCGATGTGACACGTGTTTCTGTATATTGTTTCTATATAATATTATTACATTTTTTTATTGTGTGTTTCTTGAGAAATATCATACGTTATGCTAACATGTGTTTCTTGAGATACAAACTAAGAGCAGGACAAAGGTTTTTCAAGAAACACATGCTAAAACATATCACATGTTTCTCAAGAAAATCATTGAGAACATTTCAAATATTTTGAGGATTTTTTCTTCAGAAAAAACATGGAAAAATTTATCATTCTACAAAAGAAACATTAAGAGAATATTTAATATATTTATTGAAATTTTCTGACACAAAATTTAGCATGTTCCTTGAGAAAAAGGTGTCAGAAATTGAAAAACATATTTCTGACACCTTTTTCTCAGGAAACATGCTACATTTCCTGAAGTGATTTCACATCAGTACATGAATATCAGTTAGAACTAGACTGATTGTCATGAGGAGTCAATTTGCCACCCTTGCAAGCTGC
Source organism: Termitomyces sp. 'cryptogamus' (assembly GCA_020091625.1). Taxonomy (NCBI): domain Eukaryota; kingdom Fungi; phylum Basidiomycota; class Agaricomycetes; order Agaricales; family Lyophyllaceae; genus Termitomyces; species Termitomyces sp. 'cryptogamus'. The sequence goes on from JAGYZC010000005.1 coordinate 590,992, forward strand.
TTTCTGTTTTGCATTTAGGGATCCTTGAGGTTTACTTGGGAATTTTTCCAAATATGTGATCCACATAGGCTTCATTGGTCACCCAGTCAACCAATTCATCATCAAGGACCTCATTCAAGAGGTTTGGCAGCCAGTTGAAATCCTCCTCTGCCTTCTCCTCTTCTGCTGCTTTGCACTTGGCCTCAAATATTTCATCATTCATGAAGAAGTCTTCAGGATTGATGTACTGCTGACACAAGATGACCTGCATTTGTCATAGAATGGTTTGAATCCTGATTTGATATTTGAATGCCTCGCAGAGCTGATGTCAGCCTTGCCTGTTTTGGGATCTTTATACAAGGCATCAAAATTTTTGTGTAACTGAAGAGTTAATGATGCAAAAGTAAGATTGATGCCATCAATATTTAGATAAACTGATCAAACTTTCTATTCACAGTTGTTTGGAGGCTTTTAGCTACACTCAAACTCACATAGAATTTCAATAGAAAGTTGTTTTAATATTTTAATGATTTCATCCTAAGCTTGAGACAGTCTCGTGCTAAAGAACGGGCTCAACAGTATAATTACTATTCCCAAAGCAACTAATGCACTTGTAAGCCTAAGAATTCCACTCCCTGGGGAACTCCAAGCTGTGGTATGTAGTCTGCCTGCTTTTCTCCCTATTATCCTGTCCCTTTTATACCCCATCATCTGTGCATGGACCAGTGCATTCTGCATGGTATGGTGCTGCAATAATCGGTCTTTGTGTCATCTCTCCTGCATCATTCCATCTATCCATGATTTCCATAGTTTTGTTCTTTCCCTCCCTACTCCCTCTTTCCTAACTGCTTGTGATCGCTTTGTGGACTTGATAGCGTAGCATAGGAATCAAATAAACGTGTTGCAGTATCATTGGAATCGTTTGGCAGTTTATTGCAGAGTTTCGTCGGCCTTGATGGCTGATCTCGGATTATGATCCAAGGTTGCCATCTTGGCCCGAGCACTGCCACAGACTTGGCCCTTTGTCAGCTTTTGATCTCTTTTGATCGTTGTAACTCTGACACATCTACTTTGGTTCAGCCATCTCTTTTGACGTTACTTGGGGGCAGTACTTGATTTACGAAGGTATGTCTTTCTCGTCTACAGTTTTCGACGTTTGGTTTACAGTTTTCGGCCGTTAATAGAAAGCATTCTTGTGAGATTCTCTTAGTACTTTTGCCAGTCCTCAATTTTGAGGCCGGCGTATCATTAACTCCTAGAAGTGTGTTTATGAACTGTATATCGTAGCGCCATCCAGAGAATGACATGATAGAACGATTCGACGTCATCAATTCGATCTTGGATTAGTGGTTCTCCAGTTTCATTTGGCAGCACCAATCGGATAGCGAGGAACTACCAGGTACCCTGCCAGCAAAATGAGGATACTACAACTGAAAAAGAATGTTCTACCCATACCATTCGCTCAGGCTGTATCCCCGTGGACTGATCATAGGCCAGAGTCAGATCCATAGAAAGGTCCCAGTCGATCAGATAACCTTCGACTGTCCTGTCTGCATTCCGCTTCAACATGATATCCCTGTTGCTGATATCAGGGTGAAGAAATTTGGTCGATGTAGCTGCCTTGTCATGAGCTACAAGCGTTACATCATCATATGCATTAGTCGGAAGAGCATCTCTCGATTTCAGCCGATCACATACCTATCGAAGCGTCTCGCAAGACAATGGCCAACTCTCTCGTAATACCAAACTCCTGAAGTGTAAACAGAAAGTACTCAAGGATGATACGGTAGTGGCGAAGTGTGCGCAAAGTGAGCTTAAGAGGATTCATCGCCTTGTCGAGTCGCTTCGTTTGGCTGGTTTGTCGAGGAAGATCTTTTTCCTCGCCAATGTTAGCGCCATGATATGCTCCCGAACTGGGACTTGATTTTTGTGATTGCCTCGCATAAATCTGGTGTCTAGGCTCAAGGGTAGGAGAGACAATGCGTCAACTGTCTTTCAGCAGAACAACCATATGTTCTTCAGGCAGTATGCTTTGAAGCACCGCGCGTCGAGGGTCCGGTTAGAGATGCAGGTCCAGGGGCTGTTTGTCCAAGGTGATGTAGGTCTTGTCACCAACAGAGACGTTACAAAAAAGTCTTCCAGGATCGTATTCCCTGGCAGAATCTCAGCAAGCAACAATAGTTTCGCCCCAAGAGAAGATACAAATGTACGTGTATAATTCAAGTTGCCGATATTTGCGCAGGTCAACCGTTTGACCTTCATGCACGGTGTTTTCAAGTCTTATAAACCTGTTTCATCTTTCACTCCAATATATTCGCTGGAACTGGGTATGTGTAAGCAAGCTATATAATGTTCTTGGAAAGATGAATCGAAAGAAAGTCATCGTGAAAATCGGACACGATAGTTTAACATACATAAACATCAGTTGGGAATGGACCGATCGTGAGGAGTTGATTTGCCACTTTTGCAAGCCGCCTTCCGAGACCCTTCAGAGTGCAAGCTGCTTTCCGTTTTGCGTTTAGGGATCCTCGAGACGTACTTGGGTGGTTTTTACAAGTAGGTGGTCCACGCGGGTTTCATTGGTCACCCAGTCAATCATTTCATCGTCAAGGACCTCGTTCAAGAGGTTTGGCAGCCAGTTGGAATCCTCCAAAGCCTTCAACCCCTCCGCCTTCTTCACCTTTGCCGCTTTGCGCTCAGCCTCAAATTTCTTATCATTTCTAAAGTACTCTTCAGGATCGTTGTACCGCTGAGACAAGATGACCTGCATTCGTCGTAGAACGGTTAGAATACCGTCGTTGGCAAAGCGTGCCTTAAGGCTCAAGTAACCCGACATGATATTCGAACTTCTAGCAGTGCCGATGTCAGCCTCGCCTGTTTCGGGATCCTTATACATGGCATCAAAGTTTTCGTGTAACCGATGAGCTAACATCGCAGAATTGAGTTCATGAGCTGTATATCGCAGCGCCATCCAGAGAAAGACATGATAAAACGATTCGACGTCATCAATTCGATCTTGGATGAGCGGCTTTCCGGTTTCATTCGGCTGCACCAATCGGATCGCAAGGAACTGCCAGGTACCCTTTGACAACAAGATGAGTTCAGTACAAGGGAGAAATGATTTGCCCATACCGTACGTTCAGGTTGTGCCTCTGCGGACTGATCAGAAGCCAGAGTCAGATCTAGGGAAAGATCCCAGTCGATCAGATAGCCTTGGACCGTTCCGTCTGCGTGCCGCTTGAACATAATATTCCCGTTACTGATATCGCGGTGAAGAACTTTGGCTTCTGTAGCTGCCGTGCCATGACCTACAAGCAGTTACAAATGATCAGTTCCGAAGAGCATTATGTAATTTCAACCAATCACGTACCTATCGAAGATTCTCGGAAGACAATGGTCATCTCCCGTGTGTTTTCAAAATCCTCCAGAGAGTATGGCAGATACTCAAGGACGATGCGGTAGTGGCGAAATGTGCGCAAACTAATCTCGAGAGTCTTCTCCACATCTTTGAGGCATCGTTTCGTTTGCGTGGTGTGGAGACCATCATTTTCCTTCCCAATATCCGCGCCAAGGTGGGCTTGAGGGATATTCGGGACTTGTTTCTTGTGAAGCTGTTCGTAGATCTCGTGTTCTGACTTAAGAGTAGGTGAGACAACGCGCCAGGTGTCTTTAAGCAAGACGAGACCATTCGTCTTCAGCCAATATGCCTTTAAACACCGCGTCGAGCGACCGATCGGAGATCTCGAGCCGATTATCTGGTCTTTCAAGACAATGTAGTTATTGTTCCCAACAGAGATATTGAGTAGACTCTTCTGATCGCATTCGAGGCAGTCCCGAACTTTTCGTTCCAAATCAGGAGAATCGAATCTAGCGGTAGTCACGGTAGAATCGCGCCCGCGAACTGCCGCCGTTGCGGTGGAGAATCGGTGAAGGAAGTCGAACAGAAGTGGATTATTAAATGAAAGCTTTTCGGTGACAACGACACCACTTCTGTCCCAGTGAAGGAGTCGCATGTACGTGGGGAAAATGAGAGCAGAGAAAGCATGAGTTCGAAACTCGATTGCCTGATGACAAGTCGCATAGCCCGTGATTTGGCCGAGCGTTTTGGATGCTCGGATAGTTGTCGTCACAAATCCTTCGCGGGCGTCATCGAAAGGGTCGTCTGCCTCATGATATTTAACTTCGAACATAGCCTCGATGGTTTCATCTTCGTCTTCGGCGTAGACGATGATATCGGGTTTGATGTCTTGTCCCTCAAAAACTGTGATTGGTTTGGCATGTTTGTCGCGGAAGTCGAGTCCTGACGGACACAATGCATTGAAATAGCTAACCTATGCAATGTTAGCGGCACGAAATTTCAAGATACAGAACGGCATACGAGGTGTCCATACATGTCCTCTTCACATTTTGCCTTCTTCAAACCCGACACAAGGTCGGACGCAGCTTTCCCGTAGGGTTGTGCATCTCTATCCGGAACATCAGGGAATAATCGATTGAAGGTTTCCACTTTGACAGGTCCAACGACTCGTCCCGATATCTCAGCGTGCAAACCTACCAGCCGAGCGTCCAAATCCTCAGGTACGGCATTGAGATCGTTAGACACTGCTCTGTGATTTTTGATTGGCGTAGACCCAGATTTCAGCACACCATCTTTCGGTCGCGGGGGAGGTGTGACGGGTTTAGAAGATGACACTGGAGGCAACGTTTCATCGAGAACTTGAGACACGACAGGTGCGCCCCGCCCATCAGATTCCGAGTTTGACCGCATGATAAGAAAAGGTAGCTCAGAAGTAAGGAAGATACTAGTCAAAATTTACGAAGGACGATGCATATAAATACGAAAACAAAGACCAGCCTCGTGGCACTTGGCCGCCGTCAATCCGATGGTTATATAATCAATCACTGTGGTTTGCGACAATTGGAGCCAATTTCTTTAGAGAGCGCTGTGTTTCAAGGCTGTTCAAGGGCCGATAAAACGATGGGAGAAATTTCCTTATGATCCACCCGATGACAGCTTTGAGAGCTCCTTGATCCCGCAACCACGACTGACCGGAAAATTCCCACGGTCAACAGTGGTGGAGGACAGACTGTGCAACACAGATGTACAGTGAGAGTGTTAAAAACCAAGCGAGAGGGGGCCCAGATGGGCCCCAAGGAGCGAACCGTATGACAATTTCACCCGCGAGACCGGTACTTGGCAGAAGGAAACACCGCGAAGCAGACGTGTTTGACCTGCAAACGGACCAGGAACCGAGAACCCCGACAAGGCCCAGGAAACGCACAGAAATACCAATGGACACGATGGAAAACGAGGAAACGGAGAGGAGACCAACGACAGCTGAAGCAGAGGCGGTGGTAATAAGCCAACTCGAGAACCTCCGCAGGGAATTACAACGCTTCTCTGACCACCACGTGTGGGGACAGCGCACCATGGAAGCCGCATACGAGATCGCGAGAAAGTTCATGCCGGAGCTCATTGCAGCAGGTGAGAAACGCCACGAAGATGACAATGCTGATTCCTCGCGCGCGCTACAGGAATCCGCGGAGTTACGTTCCACAGTCAAAGACCTAGTCAAAGCCGTAAACACATTAGTGGCACGCCAGGAAGCGAAACCGACGACGAACGGGGAGACCCAGAGAGGACCTCCGGAAGTTCAAGGGACCAAAACAGTCATAGCCACGGGACCAGTGGGGAGGAATTGAGACGACACGCAGACGAATTCATCGACATCTTCGGGGTGCCTGCCCACACCATCGAGATGGTCACGGATGACAGGTGATATAAAGTCAAAATAAATGGGGTATGGACAGGAAGGAATGGCAAAAATGACATACACACACCCGAAGAACTTCTGGAGGAAATTGAAAGGTTCAACCCAGTGATATCGAAGGTAAAACTGATAGGCAAACCCAGGTGGATGCATGCCGAGACGGATCTATGACAAAAGGACTACTCCTCGGTAGTACTGGAGTTAGCCAAGGAAGATGATGCAAAGATCCTTGTAGAAGCAAGGTACATAGCTATGTACACGAAATTCTGCGAGGTTGTGCATCACGTGGACAGACCACCGGTAACTGACTAACTATCACAGGGGCACCTAAAGAGTGCAAAAAAGCTGAGGAGGCTAAGAAGCATAATGAGAAGCTGAAGGAAATGGAAAGAGACAAAGACCGAATTGTTGTATACTCAGACAGGTCAATGAGAGAAGAGGACGACAACTGGGAGAGCAAAATAGTAGGCTGGGGGATGGTAGGTTACCACCAAGGACGTGAAATATTCTCCGGCAGAGGAGGGCTCAGTCACCATGCAGAGGTATATGATGCGGAATTGGTGGGTATAGCGCAAGCAATAAAAGCCGCCACCAAGTACGCAATGAGGCACACAAAGGTAAAACACATACACGTTTTCGCTGATAACACCGCAGCAGTCACTTCAGCATATGGACCAAAACCCGCCCTGGGACAGACACAGATGCTGAGTGTAACACACTATATTGACAGATTCCTGGACAGACAAGGAGATAGGACAGTCAACATTGGGTGGTGCCCGGGACATCAAGAGGTAAAGGGCAACAAGAGAGCAGATGGGGAGGCCAAGAGAGGGGCGGAAAAGTGGTCCACAGACTACACAACAATGACAAACCCCAAACGACGGATGAAGGAGAAAGCACTCAAAATCTGGAGGGAGGACTGGAAGAAGAAGACACCGACAGGGGGCTTCGCCATTGCCAACAGACTCGAGCCAAGATGGAGACTGAGGGAACATGTCATACACACCCCCAGGGAAGTATTTGGCAGACTCACACAATGCCGCACAAAACACGTGTTCCTAGGTGAGTACTTTGCCAGGTTCATACCTCACAAAAAGACAGGATGTATATGCGGCAAAAGATACCAAACATGCAAACATGTAATAAAGACATGCCCACAATATGAAGGGCACAGGTACATCCTACAAAAGGCAGATGAACACCTAGAACTGGGGAGGCTACTGGGTACAAAAGAGGGATCAGAAGCAATGGCAAAATTCCTTGAAAAAACAGGGGCCTTCATGAAGATGGGAATGAAATGCAAACAGAAAGAGACACCAACAGAAGAAGATGACGAAAACAATGAAGAAGAGGGAAGGTGGTGGCAGCACATGGAAAGGATGCAGGACGAGGCAGATGGACTGATGGAGAGGGAAGAAGAAGAGGCGGGAAGGGGAGGAGGGGAAGAGAGAGATGATGGGCGATAGGAAGGGGATAGGGAGGACAAAGACATGATGATGCAAGGAACAGACCAGTGAGGCGAGGAAAACACACACCATGGGAGGCTCTAGACACCCCATGTATGCAAAGACACAAGTACTTTGTGATGTGACCCTGTCAAATTCACACACCACATAAAACTCTGCAAGGAAAGATATATTACCAAATGCTAAAAACCACAAATGCCACAAAGATGGACAACAGATTACATAGCAGGCATAGAGTACAAACCTTACTTTGCCCCTGCCTCTTAGCCCTGTATTGTGGCTTGCCAGTGGAATAAACAGATTTCTTCTTCTTCTTCCACCTGATGACAGATGTCAACTGATAGAAGCTGGTAGAACACTGTCCTGAGACCCAATATGTCATTCTTACTGTAAAACAATGGTGTGACACCACCCATGAGTCACACCGTTGCCAATTCACCCCTCTCAGATGTGAATGAAGGTTTCAGCCAATCTGTTGTTGGACCTACATGTTACCACATGTCTAGATATTTCCGCCGTTCAGGGTGTTTTCTTTCCTTAGATCTGAGTTCTGGAGTCTTGAAATCCCTGTACCCAAACTGCAATTCCTCCCCAATGACAGAATTTTTTAATCACTATATCCATTCTGCTACAAGTTTACCAGTCTTGACTTGCTGCTCGATGGCCTGTACTTCAAAAGCCTACAACCTCCCATCCAAAGGGCCTTTTCACATGTGACTCACCTGCAACAATAGGTCAGGTATCCAGATTGCGCAAAAGAGGTCATTTGATTCTTTACTGGTACCTGGACCATGGTTGTCACCATTAATGCGCAGTTCTGGGATGAATGGTGAAGACACCCAAAGACATGTGGTGCTGGCATGTTCTGAACCCTGAAATGAAGCACAAAAATCTGGGTACATACTGGATCCGAATGGTTCATTTCTGAGAACACACCCAGGTTGTGTCAGAGCAGGATACACATTGAGTTAATGGCTGGTATAGAAATAAAAGTGTAGTGTGCCATTCAAGCTGATAACATAGTCATGTAATGGCCCTCAGAGTGATGGTGGACCAGGTAAATCTGTTGGAGAGATTTGTGAAATTGCAATTCAAGGATTAGGAAGGTAAAAACAAGTGAAGATGTAGTAATAATTATGATGTCCATGATGCCGTGCTGAATGTAGGGTAACACATAGTTTGTTGCTTTCCATACAGATCTGCCAGAGAATCAGTACTTTCCTCATATACTTTTGCATGACATTCTGATGCTACTACTATATAGATACCATAGAACTTCCTCAGTGCTGTTATGCGTCATCTCTGTCTGGGCTCTTCATATATGTAGTTGTACTCATTCTTTGATCTTTGTTCATGATTTCTGGAGGAATTAATTGGACCTGTATATTTTAATCACATGCTAAGCCATAAGTACTCTTCTCTTCTCAGAGAACTTTTGTACAACTTGAATCACATTGAGATACTGCATTCAAAATCTAAAGCTGACTTAGCATCAAAAATGTACTGTGATGTGATCATGATTGCACATGCAGCAGCTTCAATATACTGTGAATAGTAGTTGGAATCCTACAATACTGCTCACTTGTTCTTTATATATCTATGCTACACTCTGATGCCATACAACAAGGTCTATGCATTCCCTGCTATTGTTCATGATGTGCAAAACTGCCTGAAGGTTTCAGTCATGGCACCAGGTAGCAAGACATGAAAGGAAATATGGATGAGAACACAGTAAAAGTTCATCCCCAGCAGCTACAAGCAGTATGATTGGAGCTTTGAGGATCTGTAGTGACCTATCTGCTGGTAGTCTGAGTGGTCTGAATCAGGCTGTAAGATCACAATCAAGACAATCAAGAATCCTATCTCAGTTGTCTTCAGAATCTCTGTTTCATGTGGTACCTGGCTATCAAGAGCCACAGACACTGCTCAGCCGTGTATCTTCATTCACCTCACCTTATGGAGCCATTTCTCAACATGGTCATTTTAGTGGGGCAGCATCTTGTGGACATTCTCATGCACTATCTCATCAGCTATCTTGTACTTCATCTCATGGGCTATCTCACAGGCCTTCAGACAATACACCTATGGAGACATTTTTTTCCACAGGTCCAGATCTGGAGGAGTACAGGAAGTAACAAGACACTGGTGGAGGAGAGACCTTTTGAAGATCCAAACAGAAAACTCAGGCAATCAGAAAGGGGCCTCCTAGAGAAAATCCAGAGACTTGTTCCACTATAAGGGCCATCTCTGGAGGCTGTGGCTCAATTGCATAAATAACTGGCAGAGGGAGATCCAAAGTCTTTTCAGTATCTACATGAAGTTCTAGAGTTCTAGCTACTCACCTGGCAGAGGGAGATCCAAAGAGAACAAGTCTAAGGATTCTCAATGCCAGTATTTATCAAATTTACTTAGAGCTTCTGAAAAGAACACTTGACAACAGCTGAATCCAGAATCCAATCCAAAAGCAGAAATCCATTGTAAATAGCCTTGATCTTCAGACTTCTGGCACATAACTGCATACAAATATAACCAAAGGATAGCTGTTGGCTGAAAGTACCTGTGGCCAGATGATGGAAGGTTGACAATGAATAAATAAAGGAAACAGTCAGAGGGTCTGATGAGAGCAGTCCCCTGACACCACTGATGTGCTCTTATGCCGCCTAGTGCCATGCAGGAAACCTAAAGAGAGGACCTAACACTAGTCACTAGATAGGGTAGCTGGCAGTAGGAAGTTAATAGTTGAGGGCAAGTCAGTAACCATCCCAGAGAACTAGAGCAAAAAGTTGAGATGTGGGGTGAAGTAGAAAGAAGTCGCTATCGCTAGCTGGGGTCATTGAAACGGTGGTGAGGCGAGTAGGGAGAAAGAAGACGGTAAGGGAAGGACTGAAACCAGGGGACAAATGTCCACTAGTCACTAGCCTTAGTTGCTAGTGTTGCTAAGTCGAATTAACACAAATAGGCACCCACAGTTGGTACCAAACCAAGTCAAAGTCAAAGTTGAGGAGGCTTGTTGCTAAGCCAGAGTCAAAGATGAGATAAGGGAAAGAAAGGCAAAGTGAAATCTCAAGCCGGTAGGCTTTAGAGAGAGCAGCTAATCAACTCTGAAGGAGGTTCTCTGTTCTTGCTCTTTGGTGTCTATGTACAGTCAGTATTTATACATTTTGAAGTATAGTATGTGAAAGTATACAAATAAGTACTAGCGACGGCATCTGTCACCATGCTTATGGTGCATACAAGGCGTCAGTTTGTAACTAAGTGAAAAATCATAGGCGAAGTCTTGGCGACGCCTAATTGCTAATAAAAACCAAAAAGAAACAAGTCCAATGTCAACACCTGAAGCATAGATGCTGTTCAAGTATGTGGGTAAGCTCAGCAAACGAAATGATAGTAAAAAGGTACGCGACTGATAATTTGCCCATATATGGTAGGAGAATGCCGTTTTGTTGCCAGGATCGCTAGGGTCGCTAATAATCATTGCTAGGGGGGTCCAGGCCTTGATGATCTAGGCCCAAGTTCCAGACTCCTCATGATCTTTCTCGTGCTCAATAGTTCTCGTGATTGCTAGAGTCTCGTGCTTTAGTCCAACCCTTGGGCTTGGTCCCGTGTGCTGAGTGTTGTGACTTGTGCCAAATACAAAGTAGTCAGCTGCCACTAAGTCCGCAATGCCACAAATGCCAAAAATAGTGCTCAGCAATAACTGGGGCTCATCATCCTCCCCCCTACTGAAATATTGACTGTCCTCAGTCAACCCCAAAAATCACGTGATTGATCGCCTGGTCCTTGCGCCAGAGGGATTCGAATAAAAATGGCAGGCGGTATTGCTTGAACTTCATCATCCCCACTTTCTTCTTATCTACTACTCTCCCCTACCATCTTGATCTTATTGCTATGTCTGATCTTGCCTCTCAGTTCGAAAAGACTATGATGGCCTATGCCTTCCTGGAACATGTCGACCAATTGCTTACTGTGGCTTGTGCTTCCCTTGTGAAGGATCCTTGCTTGGCGGTCACCACTATCTTTCAGATGTGGCTGCAGTGGTTCAAGATCGTGGGGAGTGGAGTTGAATGGCCGGAGTTGGCAACTGTTGAGAAGGAGTGTCGCCAACTGTACAAGCGGTACAAGGGGGAAGAATGGGTTCACCCATTTGACGTTCACTTTGTAAGTCTCTGCTTTTCTTCTCTTAGCAACATTCTTAACTCGATTGCTAGGCACCAGTCAATCCCTCCTTGGAGTTCCTAATGGATGACCTTACTGCAGGAATGATGGTAAGTGCCCTGGCAGTTGCTAGCGCTAGCGACACCGCTAAGGTATGTCAGCTTTTTGAAGAATTGTTGCCAAATGACCAGTTCTTCTTCCAGCACCCGGTAGGTGCATTAGTGGTGGCAAGGGGGGAGGGACAGAGTGAGGGTCGTGGGGACAATGAGGTGGCAAATCGTGGGGACATTCAAGAGGTGGGCCCCTTGACTCCCAAGGCTGTGGCTGGCGGTGTTGCTAGGGGGTTGGCAACATTGCCAAGATTGGCAACAACCCCGAGGAGCAAAGGGAAGGGGAAGGGAAAGGCACGAGACAAGGAGGACAAAGATATTGAGGTGAGTCTCTTTTTTTCGTCTTTTTTGCTAACTCTTGGCAACAATCGCTAACTTTTCTTGCAGGATCAAATTGAAGAAATGTTCACCAACAAGCGCTTAGCAGCACTCCTTTGCTGGTGAAAGACATTGACAGTGGTGGATACTGGACTGGGAGCTGGCGTGAAGTTGGAGAAGGCAAAAGGGAAGGTAACAGTGTCACTAGAGAAGCGACAAGAGTATAAGCGCACGCAAGGAGCGGTAAGCACTTAGCAAATGTTTCTTTCTTTCTTTGTTGCTAACAACTTCCTCTAGTGTGACAACTGCTGGGCCGATAATGACCCAGAAGGCTGCTGGTACCCCATGGGGGTCCAGCCCTGTTATTGTTGCGACAGCACAAGGAAAAGCTGCTCGCACAGTGGATGGTTGTCAAGGAGTACTGGCAGCAAATTTGCTAAGAGGATAGCGACAAAGGCGACGTCAGTAAGGAACGCGAGGGCTTTTGTGGAGTGACAGTGGGAGTTAGCAAGAAGAGGGGAGCCCATTGAGATCAAGCATTCGAGCTTGACCCTACTGACATTGCAGGAGGAGGCTGTGGTTGGAGGCAGTGGAGGCGCTAAGGTGAAGAAAATATCTTCGAAAATGTTGCTGGGGTCCTGTACTGTATTAGCGCCTACCAATTGTTTTGGTGTAACCGCTGTCCTAAACTGATTCCTAATGTCCTGTGATACTGAGCAAAGTTTGCCAACCGATACTGTAACCTTGGTGCTTAAGACCCGTTTGAAAACTGCCTTGGATTGCTCAATGTCGTAAATGGGTGGCATAGTTCGATATGCGCCGTCGTTAGTTCTGTCGGGAGCAGTGAAATTCCTGTTAGCAGAGGGGGCGTAGTGACTAGGGATGCCAGAAAACGGATGGATGGGAGGCTGAGCAACAGGTTCCTTAGCAATGGGCGGTTGTTCGTTAGCGACAGTATGTTCAGGTGCTTTGCCTATGTTGGCAGGCTTAGTGGCAGGAGCTGGAGTCAAATTGGGAGGGGATGAAGTTGTCAAGGTGTCGCTAGTCGAGGGGGTTGCCATTGGTGTTGCCTTTGGGGTAACATTCACTGGTCAATAAGCCGCACAGGGAACTTGTACACCATCAAACTTTTCACCATTTTGCCTGTGTGCAAAGAGTTCGCGTTCCAAAGCCTCAATGCGTTCTTCCTTGCTTAGCGCCTGGCCCATGGTGACATCCTGTTGCATTACCTCGTGGATTAGCGACTGCTGCATAGCTGCTTGCTTGGGGTCTGGGTTAGCGTTGGAAGAGAAAGTCTGCCAGTAATGATTTGTCCTGGGTCAAGCTGGTGCCATTCCTCAATGTGTTCCATGTATAGTTGCTTGCCAAAATAATTAGGGATCATAGTGCCTGATGGTAAAATAATCTTTCCTTTGGCATTCCAATGGACCTTACCCTGTTGAATCATTTGTTCCAGTTTCATACATGTGCCTCAGACCATGGTGTGACCAATTTCACCGCAAAAGTGGCAAGTGCTGTTAGCAAACTGTTGTCGAGGTTGGGCATTACCATTGGTCAAAAGAGCTTCCAAACGTTCCAAAGTGCTGACTATCGCTGTGGTAGTTGTTAGTTCCAAAGTTTCTCGCTCAGTGTAGGTGAAGGGGCAGCTGGTGCATTAACAATTGGCAATGGCAAAGGAATACCACTGGTGCCATTGCTGGTCTTGGTCGTTGAGGTGTCCGTTCCTTTTAAAACCCATTTGGTGCCTTCAAAAACTTGTTCAATATTGTAAGGGTCCTCAGAATGGTGGTCAGGCAGAGTGATTTCGAGGCGACAAATGATTTTGGACCATAGCAACATAGGGATACCTTGTTAGAACAAGCAGCGTTCCTCGTTACAATAGAGTTTACCGATGATGCAAAATGTAAGTTTTGATGCTGTCAATTGATTGGATCAACGGATCAAACTTTGTTTTCACAGAGTTTTGGAGGCTTCAGTTACACGAAAGCTCACTTAGACATTACAGTCATAGGTATAGATTTAAATTGATTTATTCGTTAGCTGAGACAGCCTCAAACTATCAAATGGGTCCAAAAATATATAAAATTAAAATCCAAAACAACTAAATACTCGTAAGCCTAAGTTAGCTGCTCCCTGGGGCTAGCCAAGCCATGGTACATTGTTGCTTGCCCTTTTCCTCCGATCCTGCTCTCCTCTTTATAGCTTGTTGTATGCGCACAGACCAGGCTGTTTTCCGTGTGCTCCCGTGGGTGTACCACGTGGTTTTGCTTGGCCTTCCTCCTTATTGGTTGGCCATTTGCAATGACGTGCTGGGTCAGTGTTACTTGGTTATCTGTTTGTCCGACCTCCTTTTTCTCATTCTTTTCTTTTCCACTCCTCTCTTAGCAGGCTCTGCGTAGTTCATATGGTGGCCAGCTCTGGTCTCTGGACAGTCTGGCATGCAGTGTCAAGGGGAGGCAGGGTTTTTGCTATGCATTCAGACGTCTATGGCTGTCCTTGGCATCGGTTAGCTGTTCTAGCCAGTTTTGCTGAGCACAGCCATTGATTGTTGATCAAATGCGTGACCAGCTGTTCTCGATGTCATAGGTCCTGCTGGCATTGTTCAATGCATGCTTTCTTGGGTTCTTTGGTGATATTCTTTTTATACTAGGTAAGGTTTTTATGTCTACAGTTTTTGACATTTACCCAAGCTTACGGTTTTCAGCTTGTTTTGATTGGTATTTCCCTTATCTCTCTTTTAAGTATATTCAACCTGTCTCCAGGCGTATCACCTCCCCCACACCATTTTACTGACTGCCCCCAGTCAGGTCTCCTGTGTCTTTGTCGGAAAACTGTTCACGCGTGCAATCACCCCCAGAAAATTTCGATGAAGAACTCAATTTTTTGTTCCAATTTTCTTTTCCTCGATCGCATCCGCTGTCCTATAAGGATGCACTCACCACGACCCATCCCCCCTGCAGCAATGGCACCTAACCATCTTATTCCTACCGCACCTTGCAACAACCCCGTGGGTCCTGCCACCAAACTTCCTCGCGCACCTCCAACCACTCATCCAAGTTCTGGCCAGGACTCACCCGACAATTTTGCCCTTCTCCAGCGCTCTGTCAAGCGTGACGCGCAACAAGTTATCCTAGCAGTCCTCCAGCTTCCCCTGTTTGCCCAGGCCATTATTGGCTTCTGCAGGGTCACAGCTGGCATCCCTGGAACTCAGGCTGACCGTGCCCAATATCTCGGCACCATGCAGCTGGTGAGTTCCCTTTTTGTCTTTTCCTTTCCTTCTTCATCCTTCTTCTCACCCATCTTCTCCTCACTTCAGCGCTTTGCCAACCAGGCCGACTTCCCATGTATTGCCAAGCAAAAGGGTCTTTTTGACTCCCTGACCGCCACCCTCCCAGTGATCAATCGCAATGCCGCTAACAACTCTACCGATGTCCAGTCCTTCCTCATGTTTGCCGACACTATCCTCAAAATCAAAAAAAATCATCGCAAGGTCCAACATCAGTGGGAGGCAGAGGTCCAGTGTCAGCAGGAAGCAGCAGGAAGCAGAGGAGGTATGCCTTAACCCCCCCCCCCTTTTTTTTTTTTTTGTTTGACTGCCATCTTACCCCTTCAGCTGAAGCAGCGAACTCAGGATCAGGACATCAACATGTTAGGTCCGCCCCCTATTTGTTCTGGCAAATGGCGAGCTAACGTAAGTCTAGCTTACAAACTTGACTTGCTCGCTCATCGTTTTGACACCTTATCCCTTCTTTTATCCCAGACTGAGCCTGATGGCAAGCCTAAACCCAAAAAACTTAAGGTTCTTCCTGCCTTCTGTTCATCCCTTATCCCCATCTTCTCTTTTCGTTGTTCCTGACCTTTCCTCTCAGCCAACCTCAAACCTGGAAGCGAGGCCATGCTTTTGCTTCTCGGCCAGGTCAACACCGCCCTTGAAACTGTCCAACTTGCTGACAATGACGCCCTTCTCCCTTGTGCCGACCTTCAAAAAAACATTGTGAGGCCATTCAGCTCGTTGCCCAGCAACAACTTTATTCTCTCGACATCGCCCTTCAAGTTTATAAGCTCATCTCAGTTTGCCTTGCTCATCTTGACAAAACTCTCAGCCCCTCTGACGTCAAACGCACTGGAGATCTGCTCAACGATCTGCAAGTTTTGCCTGAGGTATTTCTCCCTTTTTAACTTTCCCAACTTGCTTTTATTTACTTTAGAGACCCAGATCGTCGATTCCCATTCTGATATTGAAATCACCCCTTCCTCCCCAAAAAATCCCTGTCCCCCCATACTCATACAAGAGGCCACCACATTGTAAGCATTGGCGCTGCCTTTGCTTAAATTAATGTAGTTATTTTCGACCACCCCACTCATAACAAAATTTCCCCTTTCATTCCCTTAATTCGCAACCCCCAAATATAATGCCCTTAACCCCAAAAACATGTGATCTTAAGTCTCTTTAACTTATTTTTGATTTCAAGCAAAATTTAAACTTTTTGTCAACTTTCGGGGCTATTGTCCGACTTAATCATGTCATCATCTAGAGGCTCATGAAGCTTTATAGATATGAATGACAAATCTGACACAGCATTTATAGTAGGCCTTTGTAGTTCCTCCCTTAACTCTTTTAACTTTTCTGGAGTGATATCTACCCATTGCTCTAGGCTCTGGGATAGCTCCAATTGTCTTCGAGCTTTATAAGGGACTACTCTAAAAGCTGCAACTCTGGTCTGCCAAACTGACCCATCCAGTTCTGCCACAATGTAATTACCACCCTTGGTCTTAGCAATTACTACCATTGGACCATGAAAACGGGGCAGCATTTTAGCACTGTGTGAACTTTCTGTAATCATATTCTTGACCAAGACTAAGTCCAAAGGCTTGAAATTGAAGTCTTCGATAGAGTGTTTATGCTCTTCTGTAAATTTCAAGGCCCATTGGAGTTTGTCCTTCCCAACTCTTTCTCTCATCTCTTCTACATGTTGGTGGTGCTTGGCTAAGGCCCTAGCACGATGACCAATCAACTCTTCTGTAGATAATGGGCCTTCTGGTAATTCTATTAACTAGGTAGCCTCTACCAAGTCCAAAGGTAGAGTTGGATGAGCTCCAGTGACCATGAAGTATGGTGAACACCCAAATCTCTGCCGAATAGTAATGCAATCACTCCACATTACATGGAAGAAGAACCAAAACTATTTAGTGCGATCTTCACAAGCTTTGAATAAAGCCTGCCTGACATCCCAATGTGGTCTTTCAATTTTGCCATTAGCTTGAGAGTTGTATGGAGAGATGGCAATGCCTCTGATTCCATATTTACTCTCTATCCAAGCTGTGACCTTTTTGAATTGTCCAGCATTATCAGTGATGATCTCTGCAATGCAACCCCAGCAACAAATCACATCCTCAAACAACCATTGACCAATTGTTTTATGGTTTTCTTTGTGCAGAGGCCTCCCTTCCATCCATGAAGACAATGCACACCTACCATGGACAATATACTTGCAGCCATTTGAAGCTGGAGTCATGTGCATGGTATCAATGTGAATTGTTTGGAAGATAGAGGGTGTATAGGTTACTGTGGGAGCTCTGTTTACAACTGTCTTCTGACGTATCTGACAGTTGTGACAAGTCCCAACATACCACTGTACATCTCCATCAATCCCTGGCCACCAAAATCATTCTTGTATTAACATTTTGGTTGCATAAGTCCCTCTATGCCCTAAGGCATCATGGGCTGATTTAAGCATGAACATTCGCTTATCAATATTGACTACTAGCTTATGCCTAGCCTCATGATTGTGCTTGTACAGTCTCCCCTTTTGATCAAAGAAGTACTGTCTTGCAAACCTCTTGAACTTGTCTGGGTCCCAACCCTTCAAACCTTCAGGTTCTTTGCTTGGGTCTTGTAGCCAGCTTTGTACAATTGATAGCAAGTCATCCCACTGTTCACTCTCACCACCCTTCCTATGTTCTAAGTAGGCTTGTAAGTCTGCTTCCTTTTCTTCCTCAATACCTTCTGTGGGTAACAGAGGCTGAGAGAGAGATAGTACTGCAACAGGATCTATTCTAGATGTCTGCTGCTGACTTAGAACTGCCTTTCTGAGTTCCACCTCTTGAGACCTTGCTCTATCAAGTTCCTGTTCAAAGTCTGATACTTCAGTGGCTACTGCATGTAGATAGCCACCTCTAGTGTCAATTTGATCTACAAACTCTTCAAGTGCTAAGGGTTCCCAATCCTCCCATCCTAGTTCATTGTTGGTTTTTGCTGGATATTCAAAGTGCATAGTCTTTGGGTTGTCCACCAACTCTGGATTAACAGGTGGGTACTCCTCATCTCCTGGCTGCTTGAGCCTCCTAGACAGGCCATCAACACTAAAGGTCTTTCCTGGCACATGCCTCAAAGTAAAATGATAGAGTAGTACATCCTCAATCCATCTCATGATGGTGGCATTAGGTCCTACTCCAGGATTGCTTAGCATTCCCTTCAAATACTTGGCATCTGTCTCTACTACAAGCTTCCTACAACCAACTAGCCAATACTTATTAGCTTGCAAGGCTCTCATCAAACCATAGAGTTCTCTCTTAGGTTGTGAGAATCTTGCCTCTCTCTCATTCAAGGTGATGGATCCTAGCTTAGCACAAGTGCGTTGCTTAGGATTGTCTGGAGCTTCCTGGAAGATTCCAAAGCCCACTGCCATCCAAGAAGTGTCAACTAATAAGACCACTGCCCCTCCTGACTCAGAGTCAAGTGGTTTTAGAGGTGCACTTTCAGCTAGCAACTTCTTCAACTGAGCCATTGCTGACTGCTGTTCCTCACCCCAAACAAATGGTGTGTGGTTTTGAGTCAATTTGTTGATGGGTGCAGCCACTTGAGCATAGTCCTTAATGAACATCCTAAAGGTACCACAAGTACCTAGGAAAGCTCTGACATCTGACTTGTCCTGGCAATCACCCCACCCCATAACAATGGCCAACTGCTTGGTCTCAGGTTTCTGTCCCTCATAGGAACGCCTGTGTCCAACCACTACAATCTCATCTGCACAGACTACTGACTTCTTCCCAGAGAAAGTCCCTCTAGCATATTTGATTCTTTGTAACACTCTGTTTACATTCTGCAGATGTTCCCATACAAATCTCCTAATGCCTGGGTTTTCTAAGATAACTTCATAGCCTCCATCTGGTAATTCATACCTGTGAGGTGGACCTCTGATTGGCACATCATCAATGTATGGCCAAGTTACATGAGGTATCTCATCTTTCAAGATGAAGGTAATGTCATCATGAAAGATTGGTACTGAATTTGTCCAGCCCATTGGCAGGGTTACCAACCTTAGAGCACCAAAGGGTGTCTGGAAGGTGGTATAGTCCCTAGACCTCACATCCAACACTTTTTCATCATATCCCACATACAAGTCAAAGACTCCTCCACAAGCTCTGCCAGCAAAGTGACTAGCTAACTCTTCAGTTGCTGGTGGCAACCCAGAATGTGCTATGGTCACTTTGTTTAAAGGTTCCAAGCTGTGAACTATCCTCAAACTCTCACCATCCTTCTTCAATACTGTGAACCACTGGGATCTGTATGAAGAGTTGGATGGCTCATACACTCCTGCCTCAATTTTCTGCTTTATCATCTGGCAGATTTTATCTCTGAGTCCAGGAGCAATGGGAATGTTCTTCAATACCCAGGGGGTGTGAGGAATTACTGGCATTACTACAGGAGGGAAGAATTCCTCCTTGAGCCTACTTCTTTGAGAATCATCCCATGCAAAAGCCTCATTCTGCAGCATCATTAGATGATGTACTGCCTTCATCTCCTCTGGCCATAAGAAACCATCACCATGTACTTGGTCAATGATTTCCTTGCACTCAGCAGTGTACCTCCCTGTGGGTTTGAACTCAGGTGGGTTTGGGTCCAACTGTGGCATGTCTGCTAGTGGATCTCCAGTGACACACCTTTCAATTCTAAACTCCTCAGGAGAGGTTCCTAGTACAGGTTTCACCTTTCTAGCAACAGGTTTGTATTCCTTAGAGAATACTTGTGCAGTTTCCCACACCTGCTTCTAGCTCTAGGCTTTCCTGCTGTACTAAGACCTCCTCTAATTCCTCTGGTATCTGACACAGCTGCCTATTTAGATAGGCTGCTAATGTCTTCTCATCTCTTCCTCTCATATCTCCCTCTGCAGCAAAGGCCTGCAGATATACATCTCTCAACTCCAGGTTCTTGAATCCACTATGATTCATAGTGTATCCAGTCACCATTACTTCACCATTCTCCTTCTCCCCTAACATCACTGCCACCTCTCCCTGGTCACTGACCAGATCATTGAGATTTAAAATTTTGGATCACTATCTCCTCCAACACCTGCCTTTGGCACCTTACCTCTTTGAAGAGTGGGCAGGGCTGTCCGGCAACCAGTATTAGGATCTCTGATAGTTATGATGGCACTGCCATCTTGAAGGTTTTGTATGTTGCTCTCTGTCAGTGTGTCAAATGGACGACCCAATAAGACAGTATAAGCTGGCTTGACAAAGATATGCACTTGTAGATAAATGGTGAAGCCTTCAGCAAAAGTAAATGGCACATTTTTGGCTAAACCAACTGATGTATTCACTTGACTGTTGGCACTCTCCATCCTTAAGCATATGTCTGGATCCCAAGTCAATCCTGAACAAAGTGCCTCATCTAGTGCCATACAGACTATCTGAGAACCACTATCTAGAATTGTCTCTACTTGTCCCCTCTGATTGACAATGGGGTTCAAGGATCTCAACACTTGCAAATCTCTTGCCACATACACCACTACTGGCTTTTCTCCTGGAGGGATATTTTCCAAGTAAGTGGCTACACAATCCTGATGCACTACTGCACCAGTAGGCAAATCATCCTGTGTTCCATCTGCAATGAAATAGGTTGCCATTGGTAGGTCATTGACATCTACTTTGTCAGGTGGTTTCTTCTCCCTTACAGTCTGCTGTTGAACTGCTACTCTTGGGATATTGGGATCCCTAGTGTCATGACCTGTCCCCTGGACCCCCGCACATCGTCCAGCAAACCCCGATTCCCCAAAAACACCCAACGCTCTGCCGAACTTCTGCCCATGCCCCGCACCTATTTCGGTTAGCCCCGATGCAACCCCGGCTAACTCTGACGCCTCCCCGGCTAACTCCGATGGCCCCCTGGCCAACTTCAACGCCTTCCCCGCAGCCACTGACACTTACCCTGGATCTCCCAAACCCCAAGAATCACCCCCGCTGTTCCTGATCTTTGCCCCCATCATCAACTTGACACCCTGGTTCCTCCGACCCATTCCGGAGTATCACGACAACCTTGGGGTGACCTGCGCTCCCAAATGATCCCAACAACGTATCAGCGCGGCCCGATCCTCGATCGCAACTGACACCCACCCACTCTGTCAAGCTCTGCCAAGCCCCGCCGCCGCAGCCAATGTACTCCAAAGTTCTCCGGTAGTCAGTATATAAGACGTCGAGTAGCTCTTCATACTCTAGTCTTGATATTGCTTAACGTTACCTATGGTCTGATTTTTTCCTTCTCGTGTTTCATGTTTTGTGTTTCGTGTCTCGTTTTCCTTATCTCAGTCTCCCAGTCTTATCTCAGTCTCCCGGTCTTATCTCAGTCTCCCGGTCTTATCTCAGTCTCCCGGTCTTGTCTCTTCTCCATTTTGTTATCGTTCTTGTTATTGTTTCATATCTCCACTCAAATCTACTCTTGTTCCATATCGACTCCATTCCATTTCATCTGACGCTGTCTTGGTGACTCCATCCGGCCATTGTGCCCAAGTCCTCATCAACCTAAACGACCTCACGAACTCCGCGATTACGATCATGAACTCTGACACTCTTTCACCAGGTCCGAACCTCGCTCTTTGCTCGGTCCCAGACTCCATCAACTCCAATTGATCTCCCATCAAACCTGTCACGACCCGCTCCCTAGACACTGCTCCCAATCCCTCCCAATTTCCCGTAACTCCCCTGAACCCCGCCCACACTTTCATGCCCACACTGGATAACTCCGACGCTTCTCTGGCAAACCCCAATGGCAACTCCCTCCCCATAGCCATCAACACCCCCCTGAAACCTTCCCCCACTGTTCCTGGCCACGTCATA
Source organism: Termitomyces sp. 'cryptogamus' (assembly GCA_020091625.1). NCBI lineage: Eukaryota > Fungi > Basidiomycota > Agaricomycetes > Agaricales > Lyophyllaceae > Termitomyces > Termitomyces sp. 'cryptogamus'. The sequence continues at coordinate 612,907 of JAGYZC010000005.1, forward strand.
CGTCCCCGACCCCCTACCCTAGTTTACCCAACCCATCCCGGAGTATCACAACGTCCCCAGAGCGGCCGCGCCCCCAACTGATCCCATCAGAATACTGCCCGGCCCAACCTTGGAGTGTACCCAACACCCATCAACTCCACACAGCTCCATTGACCCCCGCCACCATCTCCGCCGCCCTCCGAGGTACCCAGTAGTCGGTATATAAGTCATAGAATAACTCCTCGAACTTGAGTCTTGATATTACATTTACTGGTTTCCTATGTTTTGTCTCTCGTCTCGTCTCTGTTCCTGTTTTTAAGTTTCGAATCTATCTTTTTTTCTCAGTCTCGTCTCGTCTCCGTCTCGTCTCAACTGTACATATTTCCTTTGTTCCTCTAAAGTTCCCTTGCTCCCTACGTCAGTATGAACTCTGCGCATGCACCATGACCCGAACATTCTTACAACAACTCCGAACCTCGCTACCCGCTCAGCCCTGGAGCCCATCAAGCCCTGGTAATCCCCTATCCAGCTCTGACCCCACCCCCATCACCCAAGAAGCCTCCGCTTACCCCGCAATCTATTTGTGTGCCCACGAACTAACCCTGATACCTGCCCTGGGTCAACAACCAGTACCTTCAGTCTTAGACTCCTCCGGACCATTCAGGACTTACTTGGGCTGCTCTCCCTAGGGACCCCCTCGCAAGCTTTCCCCACCTCTGCTCCAACTCCGGATGCCTGGTTATAAGCGCAGGACATCGCATCCGCCTAGTAAGGACTTGCCAGTGTACTGAGCCCCCGTCGTCAGCGGAACCTGACATAATATCAAGACTCCCCCTTACCCCATTCTCGATGTCTGCATTTAACCCCGTGTACAACCCTGTTGGTTACCCAACCGATGCCTATGGCCGGCCCCTACTGGAAAATTCCTACACCCCATTCTACCCGGGTCCCTTCGTGGACCAATATGTGCCCCGTCATTGGACCCCTGACCCCAACCAGGCGTTCTACGCCCCCTCCATCAGCCAGGGAATACCCCTGGGCTGGCGCCGCCCTCCCGCATTCCACGCCGATGGCAACAACCCCCATATCAACCCCGGAGGATACTCTGCAGCACCCCCCAACCCCGCCTACCTCCCCCCCGCCCATTACTATGCGTACCCAATCCCCACTGCAGCCCCAGTCCCTCCGGAGGCCATGGATAACTATTCCCCCCCCACCCCGCCCACCGTTTGCCGCTCAAACCCCTCCTTCTCCTAGGCAGCAAAGGATTGAAGCCTACGCCCAGCAACACGACGAAGTCCTCCGCTTCCTCTGCCTGTCCCCCACGGAATTTGCAAGGTGTACCCGCACCCTCCTCACCAACCTAGGCTACCCTGATGCCTCTGCAACTCCGGAGGTCTGGGCGGATCGACTCCTCGACTTCCACAAACGCTACCTGCAAGGGAACCTCCCGGAGAATATGCAAGGCACCCTGGGCATCGACGACAACTTACGGAACGAGCTCCACACCTTGGTTGAAAAAATCCACACTAGCCCGAACCCCCACCCCTTTGAAGACCCTCTGGATCACGCCCGCTCCTTCCACGTGCAATGCGAGGAACCCGTCGGGACACAAAACGGAACCCCATCTTCCGTTCCCCGTCAGCAGGAGGAACTCAACGCAGCCTCCAGCATCTTGAGGAACCTCAACCCCACGGGGCGGTTTTTCAACCAACCCGCCGCCCACACCTTGGCTCTCTCCGCCTGGCCCCAGGCCAGCTCCGTGCCCAGCGCCTTCCGAACCTGGGACCAACCCGCCGCCCCCAAACTCCGTTCCCAACAATCGCCCCTATGTGTCGACAACGACAACAGGACCCTCTCCTATATTGACGAGCTGGGCAACCCCGCCAACAAACACTCCCCGCGCAACGGGCCCCAACGAGACCGACCCCCCCACTTCAATCTCCGCGCCCCTTGTAGCAATGCCCCTCTGCCCCGTCCCAACGCCCCAGTTCCCCCGCAACAGCCCATGGGCCCCAGGGCGCCCCAACCCCCTTTTTCCGTCAACCCCTCTCGTCCCCCGCCCACCCCGATGCCTAATCCCCCCACTGACGCCAACTATTTTGGACCCCCAAACCCCGGAGGACCCCCTCCCCCTCAATGGGCCCCAGGACCCGCCCCTGGTAGTGTGGGTCAAAACCCCGGTGGAGGACCACCCAATGGCGGACCTCCGGGAGGATGGGGCCCGGCAATGGACAACTTTCCCCCCCAGCGCGGAAACAGAAATCACTACTACTACTACTACAATGCCGGACCCCCACCTCGAACTCAAAATTCACAGGACAATACCTGCGTTGCACTGGCCCGGGAGAGTAAGCTCGACATCCAGAAGCCCGAACCCTTCACCGGCCACGACCCTCAGAAGTGGCAAATCTTCCTGACCCAGTGTTTAACTATGTTTCAAGCTAAGCCCATCACTTTTCAGCTTGAGAGCTCACGAGTAGCCTTTGCCGCATCATACTTACAGGGCATCGCCTTTGACCACTACACCACGCTACTCTGGTTCGACCCAAACAATCCCGTACTCTCCAATTGGCTCACTTTCACCCAAGAGTTCTTGAGTAAGTTTGGCGTCTTTGACACCGTAGCGGAGGCGGAGGAAAATCTCTTCAACCTCCAAATGCGTGACAACGAACGCTTCACAACCTTCATCATACGATTCGAATGAGAGGCCTACAAGACCAGCTGGAATTACAACACCCTCCAGTTTGCCCTCCATCGTGCCCTACCCCAACGGATCAAGGACGTCCTTTGCCTCGCGCCCAAACAAACCACCTACAATGGGTACAAGGCGCTCGTTACCCAGGTCGACCAATGTTACTGGGAAGACCGCAGTGAAAACACGGTGCCCCGGACCTCTTGGAACACCTCCAGTAACACCAACTGGCAGGCCGGAGCAACCAATGGCATCCGATCCTCAATCCCCGCTAACCCTGCTAACCCCGCACCCTGCTTCCCTCTGGGCCGAGGAGTCCCCAACACTAACCGACCCCCAGGGCAGCGCCCACCTGCCCAGCTCAACGCCGCTGACCTCCATGACACCCCAGTATCCCTGGATACCAACCCCGACAATTGCGACGACATCCTGGACCCCGCCAATGATCAAGAAGCCCTATGCGCAAACAGAATCCAGGACAGCCCGTGGATTGACGTGCTGGAGGAAACGCAGGAGAAACGATGGAAGGAGGGCGCATGCATCCTATGTGGTGAGCAGGGACACTTTATTCGCAGTTGCCCTAAACGACAGGTGATGGGATGCACCATGTGGATGATCGATGGAGAAGACTGTAACTACCAGTTCACAGAAAACGAGTCGGCGGTTTAGGTCTGGAAGACGCACTAGACCGCGGACCATATCCTGACGTCTTCTCCGCCCCAGCCACACTCCTCCGCGCAATGATACTTGCCCCAGACAACTCCCCAGCACACCTCCCCTCCCACTCCTCCACAAACCTCCTCCTCCACACCACTCTCCCCTTCACCGACAAACCCGTCCCTACACTAGTCGACAGCGGCGCCACCAATAACTTTGTTGACAAATCCCTGGCAGCGCTCGCCCCACAACCCCTCCACCGCCTCCCCGCCCCGATCCCCCTCAAACTCTTTGACGGAGACTCTACCCCAGCGGGAGACATCACTCATTGCCTAGAAACGACCCTGACCTTTGCTGACAGACAACAGCAAGAACTCCGACTACTCATCACAAAATTACACCCCTCCACCCCCGTCGTCTTAGAGTTCTCATGGCTCCGCTCCACCAATCCCCACGTCGATTGGCCCAGTCTCACCCTACGCCTCGACCGGGACAACCCCACCAACTCCAGACTGGTACCCTTCAATGTCTCACCCCCCTCCGAGAACTCCGAGACCACAATCGACCAACCCTGGACCCTGCCGCAACTTTGCTCTAGGTCTGCATGATTGTTCGTCATCTACGTCCGACTTGGCAGCTCGCTCAAGATACTTCCCGCCCTCGTAGACAGCAGCGCCTCCAGTGTCTTTGTCAGCAACCAACTCGACCTCTGACACAACGACCTCGACAAACCCCTCGAGCTCCAACTCTTCGATGGGAGCCCTGCCACAACAAGAATCACACAGTACCACGACAACACCCTCACCCTTGATAACGACCTGCAGTTCCAGGCCCGACTCCTCGTTACCCAACTACCCCTGTCGACCCCGATCGTGCTCGGACTCCCATGGCTGTGAGACATTAATCCCAACATCAACTGGAAGAACCTCACCATGCAATTCCCCGGCCCCAAAGCAAGCTTAGCGGCCGCCATCCACCTCCGCTTCCAGTCTATCCCTGATCTCGACGTCACCCTGAACCCGACTGCTACACCTACGGTACCCCACCCTGTTGACTCCAGAAACCTCGACATTAAAATCATTGGTGCCGTCCCCTTTGTGCGCCTCCTACAAGAAGGTACCCCCGCCTTCCAGTTGCAAGTCATGCCAGCCCTACCCAAGGAATACCTCCGCGCAGGGACTACTGCGCCAGAAAACAAGACGGAGGAACAGATCCTATCTGAAGTAGTTCCCCCGGAGTACCATGAGTTCGCTGACGTGTTCTCCGAAGGAAGTGCCAAGGAACTCCGCACTGCTCCTATGACCACCAGATCGACCTCAAAGAAGGTACCTCACCCCCGTTTGGCAAGATCTACAACATGTCCAAAATCAAGCTCCGGGCCCTGAAGGAATACCTCAACGACATGCTCGGCAAAGGTTTCATATGTCCCTCGATCTCTGCGGCTGGCACCCTGGTTCTGTTTGCCAAGAAAAAAGACGGATCCCTCTGACTCTGTGTGGATTATTGGGGACTCAACAAAGTCACCAAAAAGAACCGGTACCCCCTCCCCTTAATCGGAGACCTTGTTGATCGCCTTCGCAGTGCCAAGATTTACACAAAAATTGATCTTTGTTCTGGCTACAACAATGTCCAGATTGCCCCGGGACATGAATGGAAGACCGCCTTTTGCACCTGCTACAGCCTCTTTGAGTATCTCATAATGCCCTTCAGAATGACTAACTCCCCTGCCACCTTCCAGTACTTCATGAACGACATCTTCCACGACATGAACGACGTCTTTGTCATCGTATATTTGGACGATATCCTGATCTACTTGAATTTGCCGGCAGAGCATTCGGAGCACATCTGCCATGTCCTGGAACGACTCTGAGAGTATCACCTTCATGCTAAACCCAAAAAGTGCTCATTCCACACAGTGGAAGTCAAATATCTCAGGGTCATCATCACCCCCAACGGTGTGCGCATGGACCCTGCCAAGGTCAACACGATACTCAACTGGCCCTCCCCGCGGAATGTCAAGGAGGTACAGTCATTCTTGGGGTTTGCTAACTTCTATCGCCGCTTCATCGACAACTACTCTGGGATCACCAAACCCCTCAACCGACTCACACGGAAGGACACCCCTTGGGATTGGGACAGCAAGTGCCAGAGCATATTCCTCCTCCTGAAGAAGGCCTTCACCTCCGCTCTGGTCCTCCACCATTTCGACCCCTCCCTACCGATCGAATGTGACGCCTCCGACTACGCTATCGCTGGGATACTCTCCCAGTCGAACTTGAGGGGCAAGGATCTCCGCCCTGTCGCCTTCTACACCTGATCAATGATCCCAGCGGAACTCAACTACAACATTTACAACAAGGAACTCCTCACAATTGTCGAAGCCTTTCGTCAGTGGCGGGCCTACCCCGAGGGGTCCCTGCACCGCATCCAAGTCTACTCCAATCACAACAACCTGCAATATTTCACAACCACAAAACAGCTCAGCCGCCGCCAGGCTCGATGGTCCAAAACCCTTTCAGAGTACGATTTTACTATTCACTACTGCCCCAGGCGACTCGGCGCAAAGCCCAACGCCCTCACTCGGAGACCCAACATGTATCCAAAGAAATCGTTCGAAACTGAACAAAATGCATTCAACCATTGAGTAGTAATCCCACCCGAACATCTACATGCCATGCTGATTTTAAACAAAGAAGGAATCCTCCAGCAAATCAGGAATTCACCCCCGGTCCCCTTCTTCAACCAGCACAACCCCTGCAACAACCCCAATGAGTCGAGTGTAGACAACCCCTTTTCACTATCCCCGGACCACCGCCTCCTGCTCCGGAGTGGACAAATCTATGCCCCGGACCACAAGTCCATTTGCCTCGACATACTCCGGCAGCACCACAATCACAAACTCCGGGGGCACCCAGGAATTTGTAAGACCCTTCAACTCATCTCCCGGACTTATTTTTGGCCAGGAATGAAGAAGGACGTCACGCAATATGTAAGAGCCTGCAAACCCTGCCTACGGGCCAAAGTACCCCGCCATCGCCCCCATGGATTACTGAAACCCCTCCCCGTCGGTCGCCGCCCCTGGTCCTCAATATCAATGGATCATATCGTTGAACTCCCCGACTCTGAAGGTTTCAACGCAATCCTCGTCATCGTCTGCTGCCTTACTAAACAAGCCCTCTTTATTCCCTGCCACACCACTGACACCACCCTGGATTTTGCCAAACTATTTCTAGAACACGTATTCTCCAAACACGAACTTCCCAACAACATCGTCTCCAACCGCGGACCCCTATTCGTATCTCATTTTTGGCAATTGCTGTGCAAGGCGCTTGAGATCAAAACCAGCCTCTCTACCGCCTACCACCCGGAAACTGACGGACAAACTGAGTGTGTAAACCAGACGTTAGAACAGTGTATTTGCCTCTACATTAACTATTTACAGAATGACTGGCGTGCGGAGCTTTCCCTCGCCAAATTCACCTACAACAACACGCCTCACTCCGCCACTGGAGTTTCCTCCTTTTACGCCAACAAGGGCTACAATTCTCGACTCATGCTGTCCCTCAAAGACATCCCTTCCCACATTCCCTGTCATGACCCATTCCATTCCCCCCTTCCCTTCACTATGATCCAACCTCAGATTCTACACAGTCCCTCTCTAGATCTCAGCCACACCCCCAGATCTTAGCCACAGTCCTGTTTCAGCCACATCCAGGTTTTAGCCACCTCTAGGACCGCTTTTCCTGTTCCAGATCATTCCCACAGGCACAGATCCTTTCCACAGGTTCCAGATCACTTCCACAGGTTCCAGATCACTTCCACAGGTTCCAGATCACTTCCACCTGTTCCAGATCACTTCCACCTGTTCCAGATCACTTCCACCTGTTCCAGATCACTTCCACCTGTCCAAGATCACTTCCAGGATTGCTTCCCTTGTTCCAGATTGCTTTCTCATGACTTAGATCACTTCCTGCTATGACTTAGATCACTTCCATCTTCTCCTTTTGGCAGTGTCCTACAGCTATATAAGGTCCCTTAGTCTGTAGCTACACCCCAGCCTTGACATTACCTGATATCTTGTTTGTGTTCTGTTGTTATCTGATCTTCTCTCCATTCATTACTCGCTCTCATTTCTTAGTTTCTTAGTTTCTTTCCCTATCTACATACTTGCTGTTGGCATCACCTCCCCAAGGTGGTTTTGGCTCCTGTAAGAGTCCTCCTTCAGGACTGTGGTCCTGACATTCCCCATGAAGTTGCCGAGGACCTCCGATCTCTCCACTGATTCCTCCGGGATGAGATTGACACCACCAACCAAGCCTACTCCAAGCACACTGATGCCCATCGCAAGCCAACCCCCGACTGGCCCCCCAGCACCCTGGTCTGGCTCGACCGACAAAATCTTAAGACCTGGAGGCCTTCCATCAAACTCGACCACAAACGCCTCGGCCCATTCAAGATCCTCTGGAAGGTCTCCACCCACGCTTACAAGCTCGACCTGCCTCCGGGCCTGAAGGGCATCCACCCTGTGTTCCATGTTCGACTCCTTGAAAGGCATGCTCCAGACCCCTTCCCTGGCCAATGCCCCAGCCGACTGCCCCCCGTCAAAGTCAAGGACGAGTATCACTACGAGGTCAACGAGATCCTCGACTCCCGGATAGTTCGCGGCCGACTCCAGTACTTGGTCTGCTGGAAAGGCTACGGACCTGAGGACGACATGTGGGAACCCCAAAAGAATCTTGACAGAGCCCCTGACAAACTCCGGGACTTCCACCGACAAAATCCCGCCAAGCCCCAGAACCCCCAGGACTGACCCAACACAGATGGCAATAGTGGGCATAACCCCCACCTCTGGGTTCACCAGGGATTCAACTCCCACCAGTACTCTCCTACGTGTTTCCCCTTACTCCTCTCCTCGCTCTATCTGAAACTTCCCACACTCAGCAGAAGGACCAGAGACCGTATAGGAACAAGCAGTGTATATATATATACTCGAACAAGAAGGGGCAGAGAACAAGTCAACGACGGGGTCTGAGTTCCCCTCACTCTCTCTCCTCCTCTGACCCTAATCCTGCTACCCTTCCCACCATGAACACCTCCAACTGTGCCACTACCGCCGCCAGAACCTCAGGTTGCCTGGGAAGTGGTTCCCCCACATCCGTTGCCATCTCCCACCATGCCCCGGGATCTGCCATCGCCCTCCGCCAATGCCCTGCCAACAGATGCCCCATCTGCGTAACCCCTTGACCCAACTCTGGCGGAAGGTCCCCAGGCATCCTCGCCAACCCATCATGGATGGACCCCAGCGCTGCAAATGCTCTGTCGAGAAGGATGCGATGCTCCCTGGCCCAGTCTATGGAACCTGAATCAGTGCTTAGGAGATGAAAGAGGGGAAACCACTCACAAAGCACTCCTCACCGGCCTGAGGCTGCCTCGTTGGCAAGCCATTCCTCCCACTGCCACACCCTCTCCGCCGCCGACTGGACTTCCCCAGCACTGGAACCCTGCTGGGTCTCCCACACCCCTGAGCCTCCTGCCTGCTGTGTTGCCACCTCCGCCGCCTCTGCCCGCGCCTGCAAATGCACCATCCACACCTCCAACTCCTGCAGACAAGACAATCGCTCCGCGGCAGTCCCGACGGCAACATCCTTGTCTTTCCACGCCAAGTCCTGTTCCCTCCAAACCCCGTCCAACTCCCATCAAGCCCCATCCCTCTCCTCCCATACCCCCTGAATCTCCTCCTCGCATGCGACCAACAACCGTTCCAAGCCCTCTACCCGACGCTGCAGATAGGCCTCCGCAACCGACCACGACCTATCTGCGGACTGCTCAACGGGGGCTCCGGATGTAGGGGAGTACACCGCGGAACCAGGGGGGCCCCCCATTACCTGCTCGCCCTGCGCCCGCTTACTGGGACCCGCCTCGGGTGAAGGGGACGCTCTCCATTTCCCTTTCTCCTGTGTGGAAGGGGCCCCCTCCCTCCACCCACCCCGCAGAGGGCCCACCTTCATGACAGGTGCGCTAACCCATTCCCCTTCCCCAGCCCCGGAGCCCCTCCCTGACACCCTGCCCTTCTGCCCTTCCTCCAGCTGCACTGCGACCCAACCTCAATCCCACCCTTGCTCCGCCGCGATGCAGACGGCCCGCCAACTCAGGGTGACAGAGCACTTCTTGTGCTGCGAATGGCATGGAAGGCACACTGACGTGTCCCGCTGTACCCCCAATGCAGGTTCCTCAAATTCACACTGCTCCCCTTGTTGGGTACAAGACGCACACTGCAGGGGCATGTTGGTCCAGGAAACATGAAGCTAAGTAGCCACTCACCGGGGCCGCCGCCTGACACCACTCAAGGGTGGGGGGACCCCTCACCCGACCCACCACCTTGGCAAACTGCTCTGGCGTCACCTCCGCCTGTACCACCCTCAAACCCTCTGGGACAAGCCGGACCACTCCCGGACAAATGCCAGACTTGGAGCGTGTAGAAGGGGCCACGCCCGCTGGTGGCTGCATCACATCCATGCCAGACGGTGGCCCTGAGGGACCAGCCATGGCCGCGGACAACTCTGCGAAGGGACAATCAGTGTTCTGGGGTATATGAGATGGACCGCACTCACAACTACGATACATCGCCTCAACCTGGCGATCTCGGCAACCCTCTGAATCTTCGGAAGACAACGGCTGGGAAGGCGGGGATGACGACCTAGATGCTGTGGGAAAATAAGCTGAAGAAGACATTACAACAAGCTGGGGGACTCCCAGGTGTGTCCACCCCTTTTAATAACTTAGGAAGGGGCCCCTGACAAACGGCAGCTGCACCTCAACTTCCTTCCCCACACCGCCGCTGCTCACTGCGGTTTGATCAATATTGATCAACTTCGATTCCCATGCCCTACCAATCCCTGACTCGCTCCCCGCGTCTTGAGGGTCTCGACGCTGAAGGGGGGGTGATGTCACGACCCGCTCCCTAGACACTGCTCCTAACCCCTCCCAATTTCCCGTAACTCCCCTGAACCCCGCCCACACTTTTGCGCCCACACTGGATAACTCCGACACTTCTCTGGCAAACCCCGACGGCAACTCCCTCCCCGTAGCCATCAACACCCCCCTGAAACCTTCCCCCACTGTTCCTGGCCATGTCATACGTCCCCGACCCCCTACCCTAGTTTACCCAACCCATCCCGGAGTATCACAACGTCCCCAGAGTGGCCGCGCCCCCAACTGATCCCATCAGAATACTGCCCGGCCCAACCTTGGAGTGTACCCGACACCCATCAACTCCGCACAGCTCCATCGACCCCCGCCACCATCTCCGCCGCCCTCTGAGGTACCCAGTAGTCGGTATATAAGTCGTAGAATAACTCCTCGAACTTTAGTCTTGATATTACATTTACTGGTTTCCTATGTTTCGTCTCTCGTCTCATCTCTGTTCCTGTTTTTAAGTTTTGAATCTATCTTTTTTTCTCAGTCTCGTCTCATCTCCATCTCGTCTTGACTGTACATATTTCCTTTGTTCCTCTAAAGTTCCCTTGCTCCCTACGTCAGTACGAACTCCACGCACACGCCATGACCCGAACATTCTTACAACAACTCCGAACCTTGCTACCCGCTCGGCCCCGGAACCCATCAAGCTCTGGTAATCCCCTATCCAGCTCTGACCCCACCCCCATCACCCGAGAAGCCTCTGCTTACCCCGCAATCTATTTGTGCACCCACGAACTAACCCTGATACCTGCCCTGGGTCAACAACCAGTACCTTCAGTCTTAGACTCCTCCGGACCATTCAGGACTTACTTGGGCCGCTCTCCCTAGGGACCCCCTCGCAAGCTTTCCCCACTTCCGCTCCAACTCCGGATGCCTGGTTATAAGCGCAGGACATCGCGTCCGCCTAGTAAGGACTTGCCAGTGTACTGAGCCCCCGTCGTCAGCAGAACCTGACAAAACCCCGGCTCCACTCCCATTGATCACACAGCTGCCTACTCCTTTGCTTCCGCGAATCTCCCATATGGTCTTCTGCCTGAACCCCGTCAAGACTGTCCCATTTCCTTGCAATCTGACTTCTCCGGACCTCCCCGGATCTGTCCGGATCACATCCCACCAACTATCCGCACAAGCCATCAGTGCCTGGATGTTTTTGAGTGTTCGGTTACCAGTGCAAGGGGATCACACCCACCTAGTAAGGACTCGCCCAGTGCAGCTGAGCCCCCGAGGTCAGTGGAACCTGACATAATATCAAGACTCTACCTTACCCCGTCCGTGATGCCCGTATTATCTCCACACACACAATCAAATAACTCCAATGTCTATGGTCTACCTGTGCCTGGAAACCCTTATGATTCATATGGCCCTGCCCAATTTGCCAGGACACATTGAGTCATGGATCCAACACCAAACGTCCCTTCCGCTCCAGTTACATCCATACAACGGCTCCCCCCACAGACACCCTCCCCAACTCACACCCAACCCCAACCCCTCGTGCAAACCGTCAAATCATCTCCCACCCCACCCTTACCCTCTCTGCCAAATCTGTTCCCTCGCACAAAGTTGACCCTGACATCACCCAAAGAACAGCATCCTAAAACCTGGCGACCATCTGACCAAATGAGCAACAATGTCTCCAGCACTGCGCCAACCCTCTGACAAACAATAATGCCAACCCGCCGCGAAACAGTCACCCATTGCGTGAGGATCGCCAGCCACGATGAGACCACTGAGAACATGCTTCCCCCAAGCCCGCCTGTGGATCCACTGAACCACTAGCAACCCTGAAGACCAATGCATCTAATCACCAACAATAGAACAAGAACCCCAGACCTAGGCTACGCTCCAACCCCAGAACATGCTTCCGGACCTCAGTCAAATTGGCCGTCACCTCCGCCCAACAAATAAAGGGGCCCTGACACCTCCGACCCAACCTCAACAACCCCGGAACAAGACCAAGACATCCCCGAGCCTCTAGACAGTCAGGAAAAGAACGGATACGCACCCGCCGCCTAAAGCACAGCCCCAAGGTTAACGAGGAGAACCATGGCACCCCACTCTCAATAAGGGACAACTCCGGACTGCACCGCTATTTCACCCCCTTCCCCCACACAATCCGGAACCCCCCAACAATGAGGACCCTGGACGCCAAACCTCCCTGCATGCCACCCCCAAACCTAAACTCCACCACCAGACTCCACCACCTCCCACAACGGAACCCCCAGCATAGGAGCCACCCCGAACTAACTATAGGAAAAAGGACCCTATATGAAGTAGTTCCCCTAAGTACTCTAAATTCGCTGACATGTTCATATAAGGGAGGGAGAAGCCCCACCATCACCCAGAGAACATCGATCGGCCATTTAAGTGACCTGACGGCCTGAAGGGCACACGCTCCGATATCCTTAAAAGACCTCCCCCACCTGGCTCGACAACCCAAACAACCCCACGCCAGCCCAAAACTGCCCGACCCACCCCTCTGACCCCCTCCAAACCCCTCGACACAGCTCCAGACCCTGGCAACACAACCCGGGGCCTCCACTCCAACTACAACATTTGATCAAGGGGACTTACAGCACCAACCCAACAACGATGCCCTGGTAGTCCCAACTCCGCAACATAAATCACCACCCACCCCGAATCCCACCCCTACACCGGCATATGTCCATCAAACAGGGACCACATCATCGGAGCACCCAGAAGCAAGCCACATACAGAGTATCCTCTTTGGAGTACCCTGAAGCAGGCCACATGCAAAGTAATCTCTCAGAGTACCCTAAAGGTTGCTGATGCCTTCCCCAAGAAGCGAGCGGTGCCTCTCCCCACTGCCACCCCCGCATTTGCAACAATCTCCGGGCCGCTCCGGAGCACGAATGAAGAGTTGCCTCAACCCTGCCGTGACTCCCGGGGAGTCCCACTCCAGTGCCTCCCTGTGACCAACTTCCCCGCCGCCCCCCAACAATCGTGAACAACCATCTCCCCTCATCCAAGCCCAGCTCCAGGAGCCATCGCCACTCCTGTGTGACAACTCCACTGCTCTGCAGAAAAACCCCACTTCGGAGCTCCCCCTCCGATTCGCGACACAACCCCACTCTCAAGTTAAAGACCCAACCCCAACCCCGCATCAGCTCCTGACCCCTGGTACTCACACTTGGAACTGCGGACCAACAAAAGTGCACCTCAGACCCCTTCCTCTGCCTGCACCTCCCCCAAAGCCAACACAACCAACAAACCCCCACCGAGTGACCCTTGTGTTGACTCCGGGACTGCCCACTTCTTCCCCCAATGAAGAAACCACCGACCCCTAGGAAGGAACAACCCTCGGAACAAGCCCGGAAGCATCTCCGCTGAGGCGAGCCACTCCCCAAACCAACCCTGCGCTGCCCCTGCCCAAAAAGGAAACATCCACCAACACAACTCCAACAGACCTCCAAACTTGAGGGAGTGTCAGAAATACATAAGACCCCTCTGTCCGTCTCAAGACTTACCTTTGGTCAGGAAAGCAATGTCACGTAGATGACCCGGAACCTCAAATTTCAGCTCCAGACCCAAAGGAACTGGTCAGGACTGATCACCCCGCATCCTGCCCCCTCGGTCATTGACACTCCGGAGCACACCAAAGCACCACTTGAAACATGCCCGTCCACAGACGCAATACTACGGAACATGACCCCGACCCGGACCAACTATGCCGCGAGGACGAACCTCGCCCCACTGACCCCCGCCAATGAAGAAGGCCCCGCCGCCTTTGCCACCAGCGCCGGCACAAGGGCCAGATCATGGGAAGACCTCCGTTCCCCCCCTGCCAACCGCACTGCCAAGAAAACCAAAGCCCCGAACCCGCTGGGCACCGTGAAAGATTTGAAGGTCCGCCCTCCAATACCAATATGGCGCACCTCCCCACCACAGACAAAAGAAAACCCCTACACCCCTGGTCGGAATTTCCAAGAATTGAACTCAATAACACCGCCCCGAAATGCCATGGAACTCCACCAGAGAACTCCCACCACCCCCGCCGAACCTCGGGAGCCCTCCCTGCAATGCCCCGCCCCATCCCGACAAACCCCGGGACTAGCCAGCACAGACGGTGCTAGCGGGCGTAACCCCTGCCTCTGGATTCGCTAGGGATTCAACTCCCTCTCACACCCCTGCATGTTTTGCTTACTTCACCCTCATACAAACTAAAATCTCACTTCACACGCCCAGGGACCAAGAAAAGGACCTATTTGCATACAAAAAAGTTATATATACAACAAGGCAAGGGAGGCAGCAAGTCCGAGAGCAACAAGAAACAAGGCCCGCACCCATCTCACTCCCTCCCTGGACCCCCCGGCAACCCAACCCCCAGGTCAACTTCCATCTGGGCCTGCACCACCGCTAAGATCTCCGCCAACCCCGGCAATGCCTCCCCCACACCAGCTGCCACCTCCCACCACAACCCCAGGGCCACCACATTGCATCGCCGATGCCCCGCCAACAACCTCTCCAATTGCGCCATCCCTTGCTGCAACTCCGGAGGCTGAACTGCAGACCCCTGCGTCAACCCATCCTGAATCAACGCGAACACTGCAGAGGCACCATCCAAGAGGACCCAATGCTCCCGCACCCAGCCTAAACCCAGAAAATGAGCTGTTAGTAACGAACGGAGGAACAGGAGACAACTCACGAAGGATTCCCGTGCACCCCAAAGCGGCCTCGTTGGCCAACCAATCCTCCCTCCGCCTCGCCACCTCCAGCTCCACCCACAATGCATCCCCCTCCGGAACTCATTCCCGCCCCTCCGCTTCCCCCATGGGCTGCCCCTCCATCTGCATCAGACACTCCTGCAAGCCCCGCACCTCTAATGCTTGCTCCATTGCCACACGCACTGAAGTGTTCCTCTCCCACTCCATCGCTTCTTTCTCTGTCCATGCTACATCACGGTAGTCCCTTGCCCGTCGGAGCTCACCCTCCCATACTGCCAATGACATCGTCAAAGCCTCCACCTGCTTGCAAAGAAAGACCTCCATGATTGAAGGAATCGGCATGGGGGGACTCGACAACCGTTCCGAGGGAACGCCCGGGGTAGGAGAGACAAGGAAAGACTTTGGAGGCCCCGCCGATGACTTGCACCCACACAGCCTCTTGCTGGGTCCTGCCCCCGAGGGCGGGGAGGCTTGACACTTCCCCCGAATCACTGCCGATGACGCCCCCTTTCCCTTTGGCAACGCAGGACAAAACTTGGTCCGTTTCGGAACCCCCAGAAAATCCACCACCACCACCATGGACGACTCTACAAAAGCCCCGTCAATCATCCCAAAAAGACAAGTCAACACCACTTACAACTCTGGTCCCTGACGCTAGCGTGGCGCTGACGCTCAAACTCCTCCCCCCCACTGTTGTACACCACCACCTTGTCCAAATCAGCGGGAGAGACTACTGGATTGCTGGGGGAAGACATGACGAAATTTGGGAAATCCCAGGGTACGTCCAAGGCTTTTAATTGATTGAGGAGGACCCTGACAAAGCGGCAGCTGCACTTTGACTTCGTCTCCCACGCCGCTATCACTCACTGTGGATTGATCAATATTGCTCGGCTTCGACTCCCATGCCCCGCCAATCCCCATCCTGCTCCCGCATCTTGAAGGGTCTCAATGCTGAAGGGGGGGTGATGTCACGACCTGTCCCCTGGACCCCCGCACATCATCCAGCAAACCCCAATTCCCCAAAAACCCCTGATGCTCTGCCGAACTTCTGCCCATGCCCCGCGCCTATTTCGGTTAGCCCCAACACAACTCCAGCTAACTCCGATGCCTCCCTGGCTAACTCCGACGGCCCCCTGGCCAACTTCGACGCCTTCCCCGCAGCCACTGACACTTACCCTGGATCTCCCAAACCCCAAGAATCACCCCCGCTGTTCCTGATCTTCGCCCCCATCATCAACTTGACACCCTGGTTCCTCCGACCCATTCCGGAGTATCACGACAACCTCGAGGCAACCTGCACTCCCAAATGATCCCAACAACGTATCAGCGCGGCCCGATCCTCGATTGCAACTGACACCCACCCACTCTGTCAAGCTCCGCCAAGCCCCGCTGCCGCAGCCAACGTACTCCGAAGTTCTCTGGTAGTCAGTATATAAGATGTCAAGTAGCTCTTCATACTCTAGTCTTGATATTGCTTAACGTTACCTATGGTCTGATTTTTTCCTTCTCGTGTTTCATGTTTTGTGTTTTGTGTCTCGTTTTCCTTATCTCAGTCTCCCAGTCTTATCTCAGTCTCCTGGTCTTGTCTCTTCTCCATTTCGTTATCGTTCTCATTATTGTTTTGTATCTCCACTCAAATCTACTCTTGTTCCATATCGACTCCATCTGGCCATTGTGCCCAAGTCCTCATCAACCTAAACGACCTCACAAACTCCGTGATTACGATCACGAACCCCGACACTCTTTCACCAGGTCCAAACCTCGCTCTTCACTCGGTCCCGGACTCCATCAACTCCAATTGATCTCCCATCAAACCCTGGCTCCACTCCCATTGATCACACAGCCGCCTACTCCTTTGCTTCCGCAAATCTCCCATATGGTCTTCTGCCTGAACCCCGCCAAGACCGTCCCATTTCCTTGCAATCTGACTTCTCTGGACCTCCCCGGATCTGTCCGGATCACATCCCACCGACTATCCACACAAGCCATCAGTGCCCGGACGTTTTCGAGTGTTCAGTTACCAGTGCAAGGGGATCACACCCGCCTAGTAAGGACTCGCCCAGTGCAGCTGAGCCCCCAAGGTCAGCGGAACCTGACACCTAGACTGAGTCCTTGATTTGAGAGTCAATTTTTGTATCATTGCCTCCCTTAATCCAGGAGCCACATCTAACAGTTCTCCAGTACTGAAAGGTACAGTAGCCTCCCAGAGCTTATCAATGGTCCTATCCCACTCCTTCCTCCTTGTTCCTGTTAAGGAACTCTTAACAGTGTCCTGCACTGGCAAGTCTGGTCCCTCATTGAGGGCTGGAACCTTCTCAAAAGGTAGGTCCAGTTTTGGTGCAACTCTAGGTGGAATCACCAGAGTTAGCTTTTCTTTCCAGGGTTTTTCAGGGGTTCCCTCTGGCAATGAGGATACTCCTGGTTGAGATGCCTCTTTCCTAACTGCCTTCATTGAGTTATTTAAAAATCCTTAGAGGAAGATTTCTGTCCCTCAGGACTAGCTGTGTTCCTTGTGTTGACCAACACACTGAGCATCTCAGCCATTTTATTGAAACCTTTCTCCAAGTCCCCCAAGTGGTCTGACTCCTTATGCTGAATGTGTTCTAACATGTCATCCCTTGTGTCTCTAGCAGAGTTTACATAGGTAGAGTAAGTGACTGTCTCTAGAGGGTCATCTTCTGGCCATCCAAAATACATGTTCACTTGCTTATCATGTACTTGTGCTAGTCTAGCATGAGGAGATATACCAGCAGGATCCCTAGGTAAAGGAGCACCATTAGGTAGTCTGGCTCTCCCTTCCAATAGGATGATCCATCCTTTTTGTACATCTCCCTTGATGACTTCACACTCTGAGATTCTATGTCCAGTTTGCCAACAATAGAAGCAAGTAACACCACTTCTCCCAGAAGTTGGAAATGTAGGAGGCCCTTCTGTCCTTATACCCTGGCTTCCTTTGGTATTTAAGAAGGTATTGCGCATGTCCAACTGACCAGCTTGCAAAGCTTGCATGGTGCTCTGGATGCTCCCCATTTGTTTCCCAATGGTAACCACAGCATCTTGGAGATGAGCCATTTTCTCCTCCACTTCCTCCTCCTTAATGTCCCCCCTACTAGTTTCCATTTTCTCTACTCTTTCCTCTCTAGGGCTCCTTACAGTAGCACCATCTATTAAGGTCCCCACTACTGTCAGCACTTCTGATAGGTCATACTTGTTGTCCTTGTGCCTATTCCTAGCAAGGTCTTTGTAGTGGCCATATCTACTGATCAACCTCTCCTCAATCACATCTCCAAAAGCTGGTGTAAAGCACCCCAGGAATTTGTCTACCAGAGACCCATTCCCAGTGACATTAGCCATCTTCTTAGCCTCAGCTCTAAATTTTCTCATGAGAGAATGGATTTCTGTAGTGTCATTCCTACTAAGTCTGGCATGTTCTCTGCAGATTCTGTCCAGGTTTGCAACACTACCTGTGTCATCCACTGCTTCTGGATAAGACTCCTTGATCTCTTTCTCAAAAGCAGACCAAGTATAGTCATCTCCAAAGGAATCAAAGCCCAGCCATTCCTGTTCAGTCTGAACATCCACATACTCCAAGATTCTCTTTTTCCTTTCTTTATCTCCTTGGATCCCAGCATGCTCAAACAGAGAGATCATCCTTTGTAAAAAGCGATGAACTTTGGAGGGCTCAGTGTGCTTAAACTTAGGTGCATCCCTGCTGTCAGGCAGTGGTAGTTTGTATCTGATATTTTGCTCCATAATTGAGGCAGTAGAAACTGGTTGAGTAGTAGGGTACAGTTCTTTTGGTGAGCTTGAAATTACTTTCTCAGTCCGAAGCTTTCTCTTTCTGAGTAAGGTTTCAGGGTCAGGCAAAAAGGACTTTGAACCACTGCTATTGGTCCTAGTTTCTCTTTTCCTTAATTTAACAGAGTTTTTCACCTTGGTTGCAATAACTTCAGGTGTTTTGGGCCAAGACCCAGGTGGTGCAAAACTAATGTTTCACAAGGGTTGGACTTCCTCATGGAAATCCAAAAAGTGAGTTTTGTGCAACAAAAGCCCCTCGCAGTGGGCTCCAGATGATGCGAAAGTAAGTTTGAAGCCGTCAATGATGTGATCAACTTATCAAACTTTCTATTCACAGTTTGTTTGGAGGCTTTTAGTTACATGCCAACTCAAGTAGAATTTCAATAGAAAAGTAATTTAATATTTTTATTGATTTTATTCCAAGCTTGAGATGGTCTCGCACTAATGAATGGGCTCAATAGTATATTTACTGGTCCCGAAGCCACTAATAACTCTTAAGCCTAAGAATTCCGCTTCCTGGGGAATTCCGAGCCGTGGTACGTAGTCTGCCTGCCTTTCTTTCTATCATCCTGTCCTTTTTATACCCCGTTGGCCGTGCAATCGTACTCTGAATCGTTGTCTGAATATCTAGCCTGGAGGCACTCTTCCATTACATTCACTTTTTCGTTTCTCTATGAACCTAAAAATCCGAAATCCTTCTTGGAGGCCTCATAACGATCAAAGAGAACCACCGATAGCTGCCCACGCTTCGACAGCTCTGACATTGACGATATCAAAGTTTCTGAGAGAGAAGGCCCCTGCCTCCGTTCATCCTCCCAGCATTCCATAACTATCTTCGTACCCGGCGCGCTTCGTGCCAGCAACAGACCTTCTAGCGCTGAGAAATCAAAGCTAAAAGAATTGGGAGTCCCGCTGGCTACAAAGCGGAGGTAGATCTCTTCAAGTCCGCATGCTGAAGATGCGGAGGTGATGATTTTCTCCAGCCACCATATCTCTCGAGAAATAAGCCAGGGTTCGAAATACAGTACTTTCAAATTTACATTCTGGCTGAGAGAGATCGGAAATGGGTTCTCGTCAAAGTCTAAGGACAGTATGGTGAATGTCACTTTCAATAGAAACCGGCTACTTTGCTGACCCACCTTGACGAACAGGGCAAATGTTCAATCTGATTACAGAAAGGGTGGGCCCGGTAATTCTTATGAGGGAACCAACAAGGGCCAGATTGGCGTTGTCGAGTACCTCCAAATCGAGTGAGTGAAGATTTTCCACGGGAATAATCCCAGATAATAATCCATCTAAGAAGGGCGCAGTCGACTCGTCTACGAAGAGTACTAGGGTCCTTAAGCAAGCGAACCAATTCGAATGTTGAGCCAAATTGGACCGCTCAATCTGTGTATTGTTTTTAACTCGGAGATCCTGCATCCGTAAAGTTTCAAGGCGAGGAAAGCTCTGGTTCGAGAACTGCACCAAATCATTCAAGTGACCACAAATAATACGGTGCCACTCGAGAGAGATGACCTTGGACAAAGACGCTAATTGAGCTCTGGTTTCTCGGGAAATCCTATACCAGCTGAGTGAGCTTAGCATTAAGTCACGAACACGAGGCAAACGCGGAAGTATGGTCTGCAATACCTTGGAAAGGTACTCGTATTCCTCCGTATGAATAGTTTGGATGGCTTCAATGCCTAGAGGATTGTCTGGCCCCCATATTTGAACGTGCTGAATATATAACCCGAGCCGTGAGTGAGGTGCCTCGAGAAGCTGCAATAATTTCGAGGTTTGGGCAATCTCATTGGACCTAACATCGATGAAGGCTATGAAGTTTGGAAAGAGCAGTTTGCGAGCACTATCCGACCAATGGGACGACACAAGACTGCAGGCAGCGAGTGATTTAACGTCCCGACAAAGATTTCCGATAACTTGATCTTGAAGTTCAATTGGAAACGCTGCTTCTTGCGAAGTTGTCATCACTATAACCTGATAGCTGGTTCAAGATACGTGCTTGATTGAATGTCAATGCAATTGACTTACTTCAGTCGTGATTCGCAATAAGGGATTGAAGTTACGCAATAAGGGATTGAAGTTAAAGGTTAGAATGGAGTGTATTTGTACAACTCTCCACATGACATTTCCATTTTAAGAAAACCTTATCTAATAAGAGCACGTGTAAGCAACCAGTACGGCGGCGGGCGGGCAGGCATTATCAGCAAAAAGTCGCTTTGATTATATGGCCAAGCCATTGGAATACCATCCCAGTAGTAAAATATATTTGTAGATGTATTACACTATAGAAGGAAAGTTGGTTTTTATATAATCTAAACTACTTTTGAGTGTAAGAAAATAATCGGAACTACATACAAATTATTGTTCCTTGCAAATATCTCAGAGGGCGCAATATGGGATTTTTCTGGGATTCCATTATAATCTCTGATAACTCATGGAGATTGTATCAGTTGACCAATAGGATATCTTTCCTATGAGCAGTTTGTAATCACAATGATCTTATGATCAAAGGTGCCATATCAAAACAAATTACAATTGTATACAGCATACAATGATAAGTAAGGCACAAGTACAAATGTTAGAAGAGTCCACGAGTACAAAAACCAGACATGTCCCCAAGTAGAGAAACAGCAGAGTCCACAAGATGATACATAAAAACAATGCAAATGAAGTGACAGAGTTCCAAAAGAATGACAGAATCTTACAAAAAGTCTTTATCTACTCTTCCTCCTCAGCCAACTCATCATTTGACCCCTCAGCCAACTCTTCATCTGACTCTGCATTGTCCTCTGTTTGATGCACATTCCAAGAAGCAAGATGGGAGATCATCATAACCATTGTGATTGTGATTGCCATTGCTATCGGATTCCTCTATTACCATCTGTTGGCCCTTGAGCTTGCACTTGATTGGTTCATCCAAATCAGTAGCATCCAGCTGTAATACATTCTTATGTTTCAAATAGTGCTGTGATGGTTCCTCTTGGCACTCTTCTTCTTCTTCCTGTAGGTGGCTGACCACATTCACACTCAGCTTTCTCGCAGCAAGAGATGTCATTGCTGGGCTTTTGGGGTGGTGCTGAAGCTTTGTAATTCTGGTGGATTGTACCATCTTTACTATAGAACATACTACAAACAAACATGAGTAAACAACAAACTAGGGAAAATATTTACTCATTCCAATATTTCAGGGTCTCATGTGCCCACTTGCTGTTGATCAGTTGAAATAGCACAAAAACATTGTAGTAGAAATCCAGAAAGAAAAATAGACTGTTCATCATATTTCACTGTGAGAGGAAACTTGGAGCAAGTCTCATCTATAGCAATAGTATCAGATAAGAACATGTTCAAATAATTGTCACTTACCTGAACAGCTGAATACACAATGAGCTCTAAGGTTATTGATTTCACACAGAACTTGTCTGCAATTGGCCACTTTGTCAAAACCTTTTTGACTTGTTTGATGTCAGATCCAAACAACATGTGATGGCAGACCTGAAAGAGTGTCAGCATAAAAAGATAAACATAAACATAAGCACACACTAATGAGAAGTGCTCCTTGGCAAAGTCTCTTCATGATCTTCTCATATGTGTCAGGCTCCATGTCATCTGCAAAGCCAGTCTTGCTTGTTTAAAAGCATTGAGTGTCATGATACATAAAGCATGGGAAGTTGTGTGCAGTCACTCTAATCTGACTGGTGCTGAGCATCCAGCCAAAGTTGAAAAACAGAGTAAGTAAAAATAAGAGATAAGCTTATGTGTTGTCATATTTCCAAGTCAAAAGACATAATAAAAGACCAATATCATGATGGTGGAATCTGCATGTATGTTTCTTGTTAGGAAATGATACAGTAATATTAGTGTAATTATACCATCCTTCACCTTACAAGTGTCTGCCATGCAAGCCTTTGTTACTCCATCATGAAACTAGCAAGGTGTCAATAAGATAATCAAAAAAGACAACTATGTATGCATACCACATCAACAGATTTTTGGAAGTCACTCTCATTCTACTTCTCCCCCTCTATATCATGGCACAGCCTAGTCAAAGGTGTATGGATTGAGAATTGAGTGACATGATAATCTTGAAGGCCTTGAGTGGAATTTTTTTCATGTTTCATCTAGAGGTACAAACAATAAGTATTTCAATGCATATAAGTTGCAAAACATAACTCACTTTTTGCCTTTGCCATCTTCATCATCATCTTCTTCTTCTTCATCTACATTCTCATCCTGATCCTGGGATGCAATATAGGAGATGTCAAGAAGTCTGGCTGCAACAAGGCCATGCATAAAGACTGCATTGAGTTCAAACAGATTTATGATGCAAGGTATCAATTTTCAGGCTTGTAGGAATTTAGATAGTGAACCTTTTCTATACTTATTGTCAGTATGTACACACAATAAATTGTGGAAACTTGTCTTTCTTTGCCTTGTTTTGTTGGTAGTTGCCAGTTTTCAATTGTGATCTAACTTTCCTGAATCAGCATTCAGAATCTTGAGTAGATCAATCCTGATGTGAATGTAGCATCATTTGAGTCATATGAACTCATTATGTTGGTTCAACCCTTTCAATCAGAGTTGAACCTTTCTCAGTGTTTGACAAGATTTGGCAGACTCAGTTCAAGACCAGCACTGTAGTGTCAGTGGTGAAAGCATCATAGGGATATCCACAGAAAATCTCTCAAGGACTCATGCTTTGAAGATCCATCAAAAGGCAGGGAATACTACAATACATCCTACTTGGGTTTTGAGAGTGACAAGATCTCAGACAAAGAAGAGTATACAATGATTCAATCCTTCAAATCAGTTTGGCAATTTGAATGGTTGACTCTGTTCATGTAATGGTGCACCCTCTATATTGGGCCTGGCTATACTGTACTATTGTAGTGACCAGATTACCATAACTGGCAGTGTGACCTAACACTACCTAGCAACTGTATTAACAATGATGTAAGGCAGACTTGCCTTACTTTAGTACATTCATGTAGCAAAACCAATTGACTTGCTTTGACTTACATGCCATATGCTGTGAGTGCAAGTCCCATGACAAAACCATTACATCTTTGATCTTCTCAATTGTCATATTTTTGCAACAAACTTGCTTGTTTGTGCTTGTTCTTGTCTCACTGCTGGCACTCAATTGTGTTTCCTTGGGAAAAAAACAAAAGGAAACCTGTTATGCCATTTCTTATGTGGAAATTTCTGATGGAAAAAGTCTTTGAACAAAGGAAATTTGCCTTTTTCTATAGTAAAAAGCTAGCCAAGAAACAGATTACAGGTTTCTTTGACTCTTTTTTCATTGAAAATATTTTCTGGCACCAGCAGTGTCTTCTTCTCTCATCTCTCATTGTCCCTTTCACCCATCATCACCACACTCCATACCCCAATATGAAAAGAAACAATCATGAGTACTACCAATATGGAGTAAGTGATTGAGCAGATCCAGGTCAAGCATCAACCTATCATTGACTGGACTCAACATACCCTCAAAGACAGAAATGTCATTAGCACACAAGAGCTGGTTGTCAAAGGAATACATTGGTTGTTCTCATTTTTCTCTGGGAAGGATGTTTGGACACATGTTGACTGGTTGTTTTTCAGGTGCGCATAGATTGATGAGGGTGCATGAGGATGGTGATGGGGTTTTTGGGCATCATGCCCAAAACAAATATGACAAACATGAGTACAAGTATGAATATCAACAAGAGACAGAGAAAGAGTGTAGATGCATCTATCAATATCAATATCAATGTTGATGGCACTGGCAATACTTCCATGATGTTGGTCACTTTGTTTGGACCTCCAACCACCAGCACACCTCCAACTGCACCTCTATCACTAACTAAAAGTGCACCCCCAACAACATCAGCACCCCTCATCTTCCACCACTCAGATCTTCCTACACATATGCAGATGCAGACATATGCCCCACACCCACATCCATACCCACACCCACACACATATGCACCTCCACTATCCAAATCCTCATCTGCATCTTTTGTGCACCTCTTGTTTGTCTCCCCCTCATGCTGGGTTGAGAGGTGTTCTTTGCCTCTCTGGATACAGGTGTGAGTTCAGAAATGGAAACAGAAATGGAAACAGAAATGAAGACAGTAGGGATGAGGGGAACCTTGGTCTCTTGGAGGGATGTGTCACAACCCACTCCCAGACCTCTGGACCCCTCCCCAAGCCACCTCGCTTCCATAGAGTTCCCCCCCAAGACCCCTCACAACTTGCCCCAGCCTTTGTTCATCTGTGGCACCTATTCCAGCTAACTCTGATGCTTCCTCAGCAAACCCCAACAACCTCCTGGCAAACTCTGATATGTCCCCTGCAGGCCCTGTCATTTCCCCTTCTCCTCCCAAACCCCTGGGCCCCTCCAACATCTTTCCTGACCCAGGCACACATCACTGACTTGTCCCCATGACCCACACAACCACTCCAGAACTCTCCAATGACTATAGAGCAGACCATGTTCCCCTTAGTTCCCATCAGAATATCTCTATGGCCTGCCATCTGATCAGAACTGACACCCATTACCCCACATGGCTCTGACAAGCCCCACCATTGCACCCTCAGTCCCCAGAGGAGGTTCAGTAGTTAGTATATAAGCCGTAGAGTAGCATCTATTACACTAGTTTTGATATTACCTGTGGTTACCTGTTCCTTGTTACATTTTGTCCTGTTTCCATCTCTAGTCTTGTATCTCTCGTCTCAATTTTATTTTGTTCTTGCCTCTATCTTGCCTTGACTCTGTCTTGTCTTGCTTATCTCTGTTTCCTTTATTATTGCCTAAGTTCCTTTCACTCTAATGCTGTTACAAACTCTGCACATAATTTTCAACACTCCAGCATTTATAATTAACTCCAGGCCTTGTTCTATGCTTGGCCCTGGACCCCATCATCATTACTTGATCCCCCATCAATCTCTGGCTCTGCTCCCATCACTTGTGTAGCCTCTGCTTGCCCCACAGTCTGTATATTTGCCCATGGACTTGTGCCTGATGCTCCTCCAAACCCAACACTTATTGTACCTGGTCTTAGACTTGCTCAGACCACTTCTCTTGACTTATCCTTGCAAGTATCTGAAGTCCAGACCACCCTGGAGCACTAGGTCATAAGTGCAGGACATTGCATCTGCCCAGTAAGGACTTTCCCAGTTATGCTGAACCCCATGGTCAGTGGAACCTGACAGGATGTTAGCATGAAGTGGGAGAGGGAGAGGAAGCAAGAGGAGGGTGTGTTGTTGCAAAGAGGTTTGCCTGCTATTTGCTTAAGTTTGTCTGTCTGTCTTGCCTCCACCATTGATGCTGTTGATTGGTGTTGTCAGTGTGGCACAAGAGCACAGAGGCATCTATGCTGGTGTGATAGGAGAGCATAAGTGCAGAGTTGTCATTGAGACCAAGGCATGAGTCACCTCTGGACAGTGCAGAATCACCACTCATATGGGGTGGTAGTACTAAGCATGCCCTGTTGCCCTTCTCCTCCACTGCCACTGCCACCACCTGACAGTGCAGAGTTGCCTCTGCTTGTAGATGTGGATAAAAATAGTAATAGAGTCAAATCTATGCCATGTTGTGCAAGGCTTTTTGATGTCAAATTCTCATGTACTCCCTACATGTATTCTTTCTCCATAGCTTACTGGTCTATCTTTCTCTCTATATGTGAACAACCTCACACCTTTACAGAAATGAGGGTGTACTATGGCTGGAAATCCCTTTTCCTTGTCATGAAGATATGCCAAACAGACCATGGAATTGGAATTATACCATTGTTGCTCAGCTTGGTGTCAGAGGCTGTCCAATGCCATATCATTGTGGTCATGTTTCCAAAGGGTTGAGCTCTGTCAGTGAGTATACCTTTGTATTTTGTGCCTAAGTCACTAGTCTATGTTTATCAGACTACTTGTTTTATACTCAATGGTACTTGAGCTCCTATTGCATGTTAATCATCATACAAAGCCCATCCATATCAATGCCAACATGATTCTCATTGAAATTGAGAAAGATCTAGTAGACCATTTTGTTGATTGTCAGCATTTCATGTTGTAAAAAAGAATTATATCAGTAAAGATCTAGTGATTACTATCAATTCAGATAATATTCTAACCACTATCAATTGAGATAATATTCAAAACACATTCCATCAAAGATATCACATATACAAGTAATATAATTACCATGATTATATTTATCATGGCTAATGCATCACACACCATATATCTAAACACCTTTTTCCTGATCAGTAAATATTCTACTGGGTACAACAGAAGGCATCAAAACCATGGGAACATTCCTATTAAAATCAGGAGCCTTCACAAAGACAGGCTCATCCAGACAAGAGAAAATGCCAAAACCAATGATGAAGGATGATGAAGACAAGGGATGACAAAGACAAGGAAAAAGATGAAGAATACTGGAGGAGATTAGAAGAGAGGAAGGAGGAAGATGATACACAGTGAGAACAGAGGAGGGTATGACTGGAGGAGAAGGAAGCAAGGGTGG
Source organism: Termitomyces sp. 'cryptogamus' (assembly GCA_020091625.1). Taxonomy (NCBI): domain Eukaryota; kingdom Fungi; phylum Basidiomycota; class Agaricomycetes; order Agaricales; family Lyophyllaceae; genus Termitomyces; species Termitomyces sp. 'cryptogamus'. The sequence goes on from JAGYZC010000005.1 coordinate 640,202, forward strand.
AGAAGGGTAATGCACAGAAGGGTCAGCAGGAGGTGCACCAGAACATGCCACTGAGAAGTGGGGTATACTCCAAACAGGTCTGCACTGTGGATAAAAGAACCAGTGCACACATGATGCCTAGCAGGCACACAAAAGAAGCCAGGGTATGGTGTGCCCCCTGTTCCAGCCAGGATTTGAACTTTGTGTGTTCAATTGCTTCTGCTGCCACCTGTCATCTGGGCTAATACCCAAATGTTTTCCCATTTCCTCGCTTCATTTTTGGGTCTTTCTGATGTCAGAACTCCTGAATTGAGTATTACTACAAACATATGTCTACATGTTATCTCAATTTCTTCAATTCTCTGCTGCTACCACTGTCATGATTGACTGATATTGGATGTTTTACCATGTCCTCACTCCATTTTGTGTTGCTTTCCACATATCATTAGAATATTCTAGATCTCACACAATATAATGAAAATGTTGCCCTCTAGGAATACAGTGCATCATTTGGATGCGCAACAAGTATTTGTGATATTGACTACTCAAGTAAATTACTTGTTGACTCACAAATTCCACTACACTCATGTGTGGACCTCACCAGGCAATCTACCTAGCTACCTCTGTCACTGCTGAACTAGGCAGAGATTAGAGCCACTACTGGGTTAGTGCATGTGCATATTTGTTTTTGGCTGACACAAAGTATTTAGGCTTGGATTGCAATCAGTCAAGCTTGCATTTAGCACTCAAGGTTACATCCTACTTTTCTTTTTAAATTTGGCATCATATATATGTAAAATACATTGCATATCACAAATATATTGATCTGAACAAGTGCTTCAGCTGATTACCTATATCTTATCCTTAGCCTTCATCCAGATAGCATAGATGCTGCTGCCTTATTTATGGAATCACTCCTGGGTCTAGAATAAGGCACCAGCTATTTATTCTGTGTGGTTGGAGGCTCTGATGGTGGAAGTTCTTCCTTGACTCACCATATACTATGCAGGAGATCCTGCTTGCTTCATTATAGTCAAATCTATAGCACAAGGTCATTAAGACACTTCTTTCTAGTCCAAGCTCAATTTTGATAGCCTCCTGCTTGTTTGATCTCCCAACATTTCTCGATCTGATGCTCAGAAACATGTTCAATGCACATTGAAGATGCCTCAACAATACACCAAGGTAATCTCTTGCATAGCATAATGCCTTGACACTCATCTGAAATCTATCCTTAGTCTTGTTTGATCTCCCAACATATCACAATCCCATGCCCAGAAACACATTCAACACACATTGAACATGCCTCAACAATGCACCAAGACAATATCTTGCATAGCATAATGCCTTTATACTCATCTGAAATCCTTGTACATGCAAGGGCAAAGTTGCAAGCTTAGGCTAATGAGATGCTCAAGCTTAATGGCAGGCTAATGGCATGCTCAAGCTCAATGGCATGCTGAATCTTCTAACTGTGCCTGAATGTGATGGTATGTGAATCTCCAGTATTGCAGTTGCCTTTAAATATTAGACTGATGCACTGCCAACATTCTCAACATCCTTGCTGATTACTCCAACTCTCTGATGGCCTCCCAAGATATACCAACAAACAACAACCCCACTGGTATCAACCAGTATAAAGACTGTTCCAAGTGTTTCTCCTTCATCTGATTACTCTATCTAATCTAGTCTTTTCTAATAACCACACCTGATGATGAGTGTGTTGAGACTATCATTAGGGAAATTATTGCTGCAGGGTTCAGAATCACACAATGGTCAGTGAGCTACTGCTAAAAGAGCATGGTATTAAAATGAGGTTTGTATAATTTTAGAATCTTCTGACTCAACAAGTGACCCTAAAAGTTATTTGCCAGCCAGGTTCTAAGAAGATTCAACATGGTGTTCTTGTCTCACTTGGACCTCATCATGAGTGCTCTGGTGTTGGCCATGACAAATTGGCTTCTATTGGGTTCCCAATCTGGAGAGTTTGAGATGTCTGGAGTGGTAAGTGGTAAATGGCTTGGACTTTGGGTTGTGCCAAATAACAGACATCAAAAAGATGTTGCATTTCTGTTCCTCCACCTTGTTAATGAATTTGGAGGTAAGTAATAATTCAAATATTCATAACAGCAAGTAACTGAGAAATCTAATCTTTGCTTACAGGATTACCACTTCGGATGTCTACTGACTGCAGCAGTAAGACCACTCAGGTCTTTGGACTTGCAAATGCATTGAAGTATGTGTTATCTACTCTCACATTGATGTACATTGTAAATTTGATTATTTCTTCAGGGAAACATTCCACCCTGAGCTTTCTACTGAAGAACTTCCCACCTACCAATTTCTTTGAAGTGTACAATTGAATGTGGATGGCTTGCAGTTTGGCTTCATTGGGGAACAATGTAAAGCAATTTTGGTTGGCTGGTGCAAATGTCTATATTAAATCAAATCCTGACCATTAGTATGCTATATTCAACTCTTTGCTTTTTGTATTTGATGTCTCTTTCAATAGCAATTTTGTTCAATGCTATGGCCTCCTCTCATTCAAGCTGAATTTGACTGACTCCAAGATCATTTAAACAATCACACTGTTAGGAAAGATGCCAACAAGAAGAACCCCTCTGGTGTCTCAGCCAATGTTGCAATGGCACTTCCTGACAAATATGGCAGAGAAAACTGCCTGCAAGAAGTTGACACCTCAATCTCACCAGAATTTATTGAAGCAATTCAAGGAGAGGAAGAAGAGGATATCCTTGCATTTTGCACTCCTGAATATAGTGCACAGGCACAAGTCACATTTGATTTTTTGGGCATCCAGGAGGTGACTTTTCTTGATGTTTGGTCTGTTTTTTTTTGGCAATGCTGCCTTTGATGGAGGCATTATAATTTGAACAATCTTTGCCTAGAAGTACTAGGATTGTGAATGTTAAAGAGACATGTTGTCTTCATATAGTGCTAGGACTATGGACATAACTGAGATACTCAGTCTTCATGAGGAGGAGTTAATCTGCAGCAAAGAGGTAGTTAAGAAACTTCTTTTCCTTTAAGTTTCAATTGTTTGCACAATTTGTTGCACTTGTGGGCTTTCTCCCATGCCTCAATGCCTTCAATACCCTGATCATAGAATCCTGTATCCTTTGTCTGGCTAAAAATAAGATAGGTAAATCTATTAAAATCTCAAGATCAATTCAAGATAGACATGCAAGAGTGAGCTTGAGGATCAAACAAAATGACAGATTGATCTGAACCAACAACACCTATGCCAAATGTCAGTGCAATGCATGCAACAGTAAAATGATCTCACCTTGAAGGTCCATCAAAACCATATCTCCATCATGATCAACAAGTGTATGATGAGCATAGGCATCAAGTGCAACACCAACAACATCAACACTATGTCCTACTGTAATACTACCACTAAACTTACACTCAGTATAGAGCACGGAAGTGTCAAGAAGTGGTGTAGCAAGGAATGACTGAAACTTAAGACTTGATTCCTCATCAGGCCAGCAATTTCTAGCTTTTCCAACAAATGTGCCTTCACTATTCCAGCAAATATCTGCATATTTGTGAGAACAAAAACTACCTGTATTGTGGATGACACTCATGATGAATTTGTACACCATGTCCTGGCATGAACAGCAAATGATTCTGCAAAGTATTGGCCAAGAACTAGTAGCCTAAGTTCAGCAATAAGATCAGCATAGTTTGAGGCTTTGTTGACTTGGGAGCTAACTCCACATTGGAAGATAGCATACATCTTACATCCAATGCAACCCTGTACTTTGGCTGAAATGTAAAAATAAACAAGGAAGGATGAGACATACCATAAATGCAAATTTTGTAGCACCTTTTGATAAATTACCACCTTCCACCTTGTTATCAGTAGTGAACTGGCACCAGCTCTTAATTTCTATCTCCTTGTTATAGGAGATCACTTCAGCAAGATTTCCTGCAGCATCAATGGTGAAAGTGGTCCGATTGAACTCATATCTATGAAATTCAATCTGAAGTATTGCAGAAGTTTGCGGGGGAGGAAAGCACTAGTATATTCTGTTGTAGCAGAGAGACCTTCGAAACATTAACATCAAAGAATTGATAGCAGAAATGAAAGAGTACATACTTCCAGAGGCTTTGTGTTTTGTAGATGTTTGGTTGCGAGACATTGAGCGGGCAACTGAATGACAGGCAGAAAGCTGAGCAGACTGATAGTACAGATCTTCGTCATCCACAATCTATATTTCATTCAGCAAGATGAATGCAGAAGTACCAACAGAAATACAGACCAACAAAACCTCGTGAGCGTATACACGAAGGCTAAGTTTGCGATCTTTAAAGTCTCCATCTGATACTTTTGATTCAGATCGAAGCCCGCTATACATTGCGTCAAAAGTTCCTGCAAGATGTTCCTCTGTTGGTTTGAAATTGATGACTGACTTCGAGTCACAATTCCAAACTCGATACTTAAGCATGCTAAGAACTGTTACCTCAGAAATAAAAAAAAAGCATACTCTTCGAAATTTAGCTTGAGACCATTGATGTTGGCAGATGGTGTTGTCGACCAAGTCTTTGCAAGAGTATTTCGTGTTCCATCTAGAAGAGATTTGGCAGAGTCGCTGCCAAAGTATTTCTTGAAGTCAGGTAGAAGTTGGGCCTGTGAGTGCAGTGTTTAGTGGAAATATGCGTGTACAAGAAATAATCAAAACCTTCTTTGCCGCGTTGCCATTCTTGGGATAATAAAAGAACGTAGCTTCAACAGTGACAACGTCTGCCTTAGCTTGCTTCTGGAGGCAAGTTATCTTGGCTTTGATACGGGCTGCTTCAGCCGCTTGAAGACCCTTGTTTTTGGTCATCGGTTGATTGAGGCGATGTTGGTTGGCAGAAGCTTGAAAAATAGCCGTGCGGGAAAGAATCTCATCTGCTGTTGTGCTAGTAGCTGAAAAAGGAATAGACTAGAGTTAATCGTAGTACGATGGGACATTATTGACGTGATTGCTTACAACTAGCAGTGCTTGACAAACCTGTTTCTTAGGGACAGTCAGAAAAGATCTGCAATAAATGACTGACTGAGCAGCTCACGTTCACGATATGCACCACAGAGAACATTTTTCATGAAGGGGAACACCACAGAGCACACTTCACACTGCGGTTCAGCCTTAGAACCATTGTTGAGCTGATAGCTAATAAAGATAAGTTAATCAGGCGCACCTCAATTGCTTCCCGCTCAACGGCTGATGAAGCTTTCGACAGCTTCTTGCATTTCATGCACTTCTCTTCAGCCAGATTACGGAAGAGTATGGCGCACCCACTGCAGACACCCATAGCAAACAGGCGCAGCAGAGACAAGCAACGCAGAAGCTTGGTTCAACTGTAAAAAAAATTGATATTCAGACTGCGACGTTATGCCAGGCAGAGGCTGGAGCATTTGCAAATTCAACTACAGTAAGTAAAATTACTAAAAGGTAGCTTGAAAACATTGAAATGTTCAGGTATTGATTAATAATAACCCGAAATGGGCTGGATGCACAGGCGGCAGCAGAAGCCATCGAACGCACAAAGTTCAAATCCTGGAGAATGAAGTGAGGAAATGGGAAAACATTCGGGTATGAGTTGATAATGAGCCAAAAATAGCCCAGATGACAGGCGGCAGCAGAAGCAATCGAACGCAGAAAGTTCAAATCCTGGCTGGAACAGGAGGCGCACCGTACCAAGGACTTCATTCATTCATTCATTCTTTTCTGTCTATTTCATTTCACTCTACCTGACCTGCTACTACAACTCGCCCTACCTTACTTATTTACGTCAGCGAAACCACCGCCAGGAAAGGCCTGGATCAACGTTTAACGTACTACTCCTACCTACCGTACTTGGCTGTCCGTGGCTTGCCGGCGTTAAACAGAGATCCATCCACCCCATGATAATGGATAATTCGGGGTTATCGGATGATCGAGATCATTCGGCCCGAACTAGATTGGAACTCCAGAGTCAATTCTATGACTCCTTTTCTCACTTGAACGATCTTAATACTTGCTGACCTCTTCAAGTAGTCCTATTGTCTAATCAAATGGTACGTGCGATTCACCAGGAAAGACATAAAAATGAACGTTGACCCCACTTTCCAGGCGCCCGCGAAAGCTCTACCTGTCGATTACTACACTCCATTCCTTTCGGACCTTGCTAAACGCCGAAAACCCAGCGCAAGTAATCCATGATTTATCAAGTACAGGAATCCGTCTTAAAAACGACACAGTTCGCAGCCTATTTCCATTAGAACACACACCGGGACTCATATCCCTGCTTGCCGGAAAACCCAACCCGACAACTTTCCCATTCACATCTTTCAGCTTCACAGCGGAATCGCCGACAAAAGGCGAAGCGGATGTTGAAGTGAAGATTGGTAGCACCGAGTTGGCTCACGGACTTCAGTACGGCGCCACAGCTGGATATGAAAAACTATGGGAGTGGTTCGTCGGTCTGCAAGAGTTCGTACATTGCCGGAAGAAGACTGAAGACTGGTCTATTTCAATTGGTTCCGGATCGCAAGATCTCATTTATAAGGTTTATCATCAACTTTTTGATGCTTCGGACGCAAATCCTGATATCTCCTAAAGGCTGTCGCTGCACTCGTAAATCCAGGAGATCCTGTCCTTGTAGAGTCTCCAGTTTATGCGTAGGTATCTCGAGTAAAATCTTGTGTCATGAGTTTTGATTGCCACTGTGATTTAGGGGCGTCTTACCAATGTTTTCCAATATGGGCTGTGAACAAGTTGGCGAGTATAAAAAGCTTCACTATAAAAGACTATAATGTTAATGATGCAACGCAGAGGTCGAGACGGATGCACATGGTATAAAATCGAGCTCCTTAAGGTCAATTTTAGAAGAGTGGCCTGTTGGAAAGCCCAAACCACGCGTCCTTTACACTGTACCAGTAAGTATTTGCATGTAACTTCTGTTCCTTGCTCAATAGGCATGGCAGTATGGTTGCAATCCCACTGGAATGACGGCAACGCTTGAACGTCGCAAGGAGGTTCTTGCTCTTTCCCGTGAACATGACTTCATCATTCTTGAAGGTTCGTCTATAAGCCTCGAAGCTTTGATTTTCTCATACTAATATCGGGAAGATGACCCATACTATTACTTGTATTATGGAACGGCACCGCGCTATCCTTCCTACTTTAATTTGGAAATGGAAGAGCCACAGACTGGCCGGGTACTGAGGTTTGACAGTCTCTCAAAGATACTATCTGCAGGTATCCGGATAGGATTTGCTTCTGGGCCCAAGCCCCTGCTGGATGCAATCAATAAACATGTATATATTTCAACCCTTCCCTCCTATTCACTTGATCCAATATCAATTACAGACTGCGACGTCAAATCTCCAGACAGCTTCATTGACACAAGTGATCGTCTACAAACTATTAGAGACGTGGGGATACGACACTTTCATCCAACATACCAAGAAGGTATCCAATTTCTATCGTGAAAAACGGGACGTATTCGAGGCTGCGATGAAGAAACATCTTACTGGTCTGGCGGAATGGGTCGCTCCTGAAGCTGGGATGTTCTTCTGGTATGTTCTTTTCCATGTTCAAGTAATCTCGTAGACAAGAAATCACATCTGACACTCGTCATTGTTGTCCAGGTTTAAGCTCCTTTTGACGGATGACCCCTCAGTCGAGGGTGATTCTCAGGCCCTAATCGCTGAGAAAGCCGTTAAAAGTGGTGTCCTCGCGCTTCCAGGGACCGCTTTTCTACCAAATGACAGAAAAACTGCCCATGTCCGGGCTGCATTCAGTCTTCTTTCCGAGGAAGACGTAAACGAGGCTCTCAGGCGACTCAGCAAGGTGATCAAGGATGCCCGCACATGATAATTACGGCTATGAAAGCCAAGTAGTCGACGGATTATAAATCGTTTAAGCACCTAGCTACAAATCATTCTGACGAAAGTGATGACAGAACTCAGCATGTCCAGTCTTTGTTGACCGTGAGGTTGGTGGTGAACGTTTGAACGTGCTCGTACTGGAGCGGAGGTCTTCGAGTGTTCTATTTGCCGTCGGGCCGAACTCCGCAGCCTTTCTAATATTATGCGTCTTTTCTACAACTCCACCGTAACTTCCAAACAACCACCATAATCTTGACACACTATAACCAATTCAAACAATGCAGAAACATCTTATATTACTTCATTTCTGATTACTTATTTAAATCACAAGTCACGCTGTGGACTGCCAACAGTTATCCACCCGCTATCATCGCTCAGATCAATGGAACGTTAAGACGTCAACCACATCCAATCTAACTCGGGCTTGTCGGACGGGCGCGACAGATGTCAATATCTGTGACCTTCAAGTTGCTCAGTCATCTCGTCTTACCAAGCATGTCTCGTCTATCTGTCGGCTATAAATCACGGAAACCTCAACCAAAGTCATCTCACCAGTACCCCCACCATGGCGCCCACTCAGAAAGGCCTTTTCCTCGATGCTAAATTCGCTCCATTCACATTGAAGGAGCATTCTATTCCCAAACCTGGACCAAGTCAGTTGTTGGTGCGGATCGAAGCGACTGCACTCAACCCCGTAGACTGGAAGATCCAGAAATATGGCATCTTCATTGAGGATTACCCTGCGCTCATCGGAACTGATATTGCTGGAGTGGTTGAGGAGGTCGGCGAAGGCACGTCTGGATTCGCTAAAGGGGACAGAGTGTACGTCAATACTACTTGATCGAATTGAAAATCTCCATAACGAAGATATCCAGCGTTTTTCAGGGCGGGTGGACAGTCGATATGGCAGGATATCAACAATATACTCTCACGAACTCACTGACAACTGCGAAGGCATGTCTATGCCTCTCTCGCGCGATGGTGACACTCAAGACCCTCCATTAGATTCCTTCGCACGTATCTTTTGATCAAGCAGCTACCATCCCTGTGGCTGCTGCCGCTGCGGTAGCAGGGTCTTACTTGCCCCAGCCTCACGGTGCAGGTCTCACTACTCCATTCGACGCGTCGGGACGAGGAAAATACGCAGGCAAGCCCGTACTCATTCTTGGCGGCGCTACCTCTGTTGGACAGTTCGGTAAGCTATCCGGACTCTTTCTCTCTATTTGTTCATCTCTATAATTTGGAACATATGTGTAGTAATCCAATTCGCCAAACTCTCCGGTTTCTCGGAAATCATCGCCACCGCTTCAGTCAAGCACGAAATCTTCCTCAAATCACTTGGGGCGACCCATGTCCTCGATCGTAACCTTTCCACCGCCGAGCTCGATGCAGAGATTCGCAAGCTCACCTCAAAGCCGATTGAATTTGTATATGACGCAGTCTCTCTTCCGGGCACACAAACGATGGGCTACAGCATCCTCGCAAACGGCGGTACCCTCATCCTTGTCCTCCCATCCCAAGTCAAGGCAGTGGAGGGTAAGAACGTCTATACCTGTCTCGGCATCTGGACCTTTCCCTTTACAAAGGATCTGGGAGAACACTTCTATGCCAGTCTGACGGAATTGTTGGAGACAGGTGAAATCAAGGTATGTCGTTTAGATGTGTGATTGTTGTAAATCTCTTGAATGAGGTTTGGTTTTAGCCGAACAGAGTTGAAGTTGTTCCGGGTGGTTTGGCAGGGATCGCAGGTTCTCTGAAGAGGCTCGAGCTTAATCAGGTTTCGGGCGTGAAGCTGGTCGTGCATCCTCAGGAAACAGTATAGAAACTACGGCTTCATCACATATTCTTGATCCTTGATTATCTTTACTTGTTACTCTTGTTTTCTTTCCCTATCTGGTTCTATGGCGTGTATCGGATATTCGAGGCTGCCCCATTGTACTGCCACTAGAATTTGTCGGTGGAGAAGTACTCTTAGAACTCTGTTCTACGGGATAGCGACGGATGGTTGTCTGGTTAATTGATTTGTCTAGTTGGTTTGTTGTCATTGCTACCACATACTCATAGCTCGCGTATAGGTATGCTACGGATGCCTCCCCCATCAAGCGTTGCCAGAACCGTCACTGCCCTGGCCTAAGTTATTACGCAATATTAATGATCCGCAGGGCAGAGCACATACAAACTCATATAATTAAGGAAGCGCCATCAAGTTCCTTTCCTGGCCACTTAACTCGTAGCACGGTACTAGGTACCATACAATTCAATCACTGAGCCATCTCCCACACTCTGAATGAAGACACTCAGCATACTGTCACCAATTTGTAGGTATAATTCGATACAGTGGAACATACAGAGTAGAAATTGGCATGACAATCATGATATACATTCCAAACCGTTTGCAATAAAGCCATTCTGTACGCTGTGCATATGATATGCACAGCGTACAGATATATTAGGTGAGGATGTATACATTATGTCTGACATCTGCTGAGTTTGCTCCGAATGTCGCCACGGACTGCTATTGATTGTTTCTCGGTCGACAAGCCTCTTGCATCATGCATGCGCTCAAGTGATTGATAAACTGGGACGCTTTCTATTCTAATTATGAAGAGTGGGAGGGCAATGAATTAAAAGCGTTGAGCGTTGTTGTAAAGAAAAGTACAGCCCATCATGATGTACGTTTGATAGAGACTAAAAAAAGCTGATGCATGTCTCATCAGCACGCTCATCTTCTCACCACAGATTGAATCCACAGTTTCTCAACATCTCAAACATAATTTGGCCAAAAATCGGAGGACGTAACAGTCTACTTTAAATTATCTATAAGATGAAGCGGAGTTTCAACGTCGCAACACCTTAGACCCTCACCTGCATCACTATTTGGCCTTTGTCAACAACTTTACAAAAGTACTTATCAGACCGTTTCCATCCTAGTATGTTCTTTATCTATCCCATTCACGCAACTGGAACTCAACAGTCGTCACGAGTCTACGGTGGCTCATGTCAGGTCTAATCAGTTATCACTGAATAGTCCAAGGTGGGCCATTTGTAGTCCTAGACTCCTGGGACTCTACATAAATCAGACCTTGATGATATCGGATGATAATCGATAGGCCATTTGAAGGACAGAATGAGACTTGTATGTCCGTCCAATCATTTTGTTATTTTGTCCTATCAGTCTAGTTCTACGTGACACTTACATACACAATTCCGAGAACGCGTACATGGTGAGCTTGTGGGTTAGCTTACTTTTTAAGTCAAAATGTTCAGCTTGCGCAACTCAAAGTCTCTTCCCGCATTCTCGGTAACCGCGGCACGTAAGCAGCAACTTTCATTTCTCCGTCACGATTCCGCAAAATACCGTAATCTGGATCCTCTCAAATTAAAAACGTTCACAGCGTCTATCCGGCTTTGATCACCAACCGAGCTCCTATCAAGAGGTCGAACAAGGATTTAGATGGAGCCCCAAGCCATCAATTCTTTTTTTTTTTGCGTACATACTACAAGCCTCTTCTGCAAGGAGAACCTACCGTTGACCAGTCGATGATCAGATATTCCATGATACAGCCCTATTTCAAGGACACATCATATCGTTGCATTCGATTTCTGATCAGAATCGTTTAAAAAATCTTTCATGGTCGGCATCTTCGGAATTTCCTCTACAATCTCGGTTGGGCGATTATGACCTCTCGTGTCGCCCCATTCTTCCTTCTAATTACCATCTTCCAGGATTAGCAGTGACTACGATCTTCTCTGCCTTCAAGTCTCGATAAACTTATCATCGAGAAAACAAAGTTTCAAGAAGACGAGTGGTACTGTTTAACAACCTGATTTCTACCCATTGATGGCGAGCTCCCTTGTATTGTAGAGGAAGATTTCGTGGTGCCTTGAAGCCCCACCCTTCCATTCTTCATCAAAACGATGTCCTGATACCATATTGAGTCATATATATATATATCATATCCATCCTACGTCTAGCCATTGTGCCACTTGACGACTCAAGCAGCCAACCTGTATGAAAAGACCTCCCGATGATGAAAGACACCTTGGCATCCATCTTCTCGCAGCTGTATGGTCATCCCCTTTCGGAGTTCATTATGAGCCACCCCATCTAATTATTCTGCAGAACCAGTAATAAACACATCAATCTCGTCTCCTACAGTACGCACCCTTGCTGTTCCTGCGGATCGCATTTTCTCAGATGTATACACTGGCAGCTCTACTCTACTATGACTATGCGTTGACGCTACCTGCTGAGATTGACCGATTTTGGTCCACGCGATCTCTGTCATGGGCCTCTACTTTCTTTTACCTCAATCGCTACCTGAACCTTTTCGGTCATATACCTACTATTGTTCAAGACTTCTGGGTACCCGTCTCACCTCAGGTACTTGTTCTTTATATTCGCAAAAGATTTGCCTACTCAATGAACTTGAAATATTTGCGTTGCAGACGTGAGTTCCAGCAGCTTTGTACTTCAAAGATTTCTTCCTAGTTGCTAGTTGCACTTCCCTATCTCTCTACAATCAATATCTTACAGTAATCATTCAAGTCATTGCTGGATGTACGTGCATTGTCCGTCTCCCAACCATTCGTTGACGAAGCATTGTGCATCAGTACTTCTCACAATACGAACCTATGCACTTTATGACCGAAACTTGTGAGTGCTTTGGTTCATATGCACATACGGGGTTGGAACTATCATTTTTGCTGTAGTAAGTGTTTTGGGCCTTCCTACTGCCTAGAAGTCTTCTCAATTATCCTGTCAGTGGTCTGTGATTACTGAGGATGGCACTAGTTCAGTTGTTATCGATCCACACATAGCCTGTACCCCACCACTAAGTCGCCACGAGTGAGTATTCTAGTAGATATTGTCTTTGAGTCCGAACTAATAAATGCCACCAGTGCAAACCGTTCGTCCTTCTTCACACAAATGATAAAATTTGTTGCACGGCTGATCATTGCATGGTTGCGGACCACAGGCCTGGCAAATGCATGGATCGGCATGCTCATGTTCGACGCCCTGATTTTTAGTATAACCGTGTATAAATCATGGAAACGAGGATATATGGTTCGCAGGTCTCTATTCAAAGTTCTTCTGCGTGACGGTAATTCCTGAACAAATTTCTTTCGACTTTGCGATTGAACTCTGCATTAGGTGCAATATACTTTGGGCAAGCAATAATACGGTTGGTTCTGGGACTTGGATATTGACATATCCATTGCAGAATCATGGTTGCTATTGCGCTTGTGACTGTCATCACATTCCATGTAGGTACATGCTCTTCGTTTCTCTGGTTTTAAACAACTTCCGGGCAGATTTTGCCTGTGAATATCTTAGTTCTTGCCTCTCCCTCACTTCTGTTCAAAGTAATAACCTGCCTTTCAGGATTATCAACGAGGCTCTACAGCAACCTTGGCCAATATGTGTGTCTGCCCTTCTGCTGGCCAGTGGAAACCACTCAATTCTTGTCATTGACTACAGAGTATCAAGTACGATGATCAACAGGCTGATGCTCAACATTCGTGACCCCAAGTTTTCCCTGAGACTGACACATCCAACCCATTTGTCAGTACTTGAATTTAATGCTACATCCAATGCGGAAGATGTCAGCCATGACCCATGGAACAAGAACTCATATGTTTATAAAACTGATATAGACTTACCAATATGACTGGTGAGATACAGGCTCATGGCATGATGGCTTGTATTATGATACCTAGTAGTAGTCAATACCAGGCTTTAATTCAGCATGGTAATCATCAACTTCTGCACCACCCCCTATCTAGTCAAGTTAGACAATATTTTGCAAGTACAGATAGGTTTGAACAGGAGTGAATGTGTATTGCACAATATTTATGTCACATTACTTAATCAAGAACTATGATGTTGTTCACTTAGAGACCACCATTTTTGGACATGCACCAACTTAGCTGGGGGACCTTTTCCTGAAATTTGCCATGTATCCATCAATGCCACAGAACAAAGTCCTCCAGATGATATAGATACTGATATACCTTCTCCTCAACTATCTCCATTACCTCAGAAGCATTTGTGAAAGAGGCTGTGTCATCTCATGGATTTCTTACCTTCAATTCTTACCTTCATTTCTACAGCTGTTATGACAGTTTGTGGTAGAATATTCTCAGTTGGATGATGTACACCAGAGTGAGGGTCATTGTGCAGAACCCAAGGAAATCAGTCTTTCTACTAGTCCTTTGCCACATCAACTCAATTTGTTGGAAACAAAGCCTGACAAAATGTAATGGAGCATCCCTTATTACAGTATCTTGTTCATACTTGACCTAATATCTATGTGTACTTGTACTAATTCCTTACTGTCTGGTCATGTATGGCAGCATCATCTGGTGCTGCCTATTTAACTACATAGCTCTATTACCTAATGTAAGGCATTGCCTTACTTGCATACATATAGTCACAACTTATACATTGTTTTGGACTTACATGTTGTGCAACATGAGCTGCAAGAACTGTAATGACACCATTACTTTTTTCCACTTAAACTAGCATTGACTTGTGCTACAGAAAACCCTACCAAACTTCTGGGCAAGAAGTTCAAAGCCACAAGATATAATCACAATGTTAGAATTTTAGCATTTACTTTCCTCCATAGGCACAATCATGACTATCAAAGACCAGGAGTTTGGCCCATCTGCCAGGCTCCCAGCAAGACTCATGGCTCCAAATGAGATCTCCCTTCTCCTCAAAAAAGCGGCAAGGGAGTCATTTTGGTCTTGCTGAAGTTGTGATTGCTTTTCCACGCACTTGCGTTTGCCAGAGCAACAGTTGAGGGAAAGCAACATCAGAATCAATGTAGTGGACTAGGCCATGAGCAACATGTTGCAAATCATTACTTCCTGTGATTATGTATGTCATGGCCATGCACAAATGTGGAACGTCCGAATGATTGGGTTGAGTGCATGTGCACGAAAGTTGAGCAAAAATCAAAATGTGGAGCAAAGCTCAAATCAAGGAACAAATTGATGTGAAGTCAATATCATTTGCTCTCAGGTAAATCACTTGAATGTGAGGTGATACTTACAAAGGGTAGTAAATAGTGAAAAAGTTAGATAATACCCGGACTTCTGACTGGCCACTCTGAGCTATGGTCCCTTCCCTCCATACTCAACAACTCTGCCGATTGTCATGCAGTCAAAGCCCACAAATTGCACCACACTCCTTTTGCACCCATTCCGACATTCTTCATGGACCTGTACACTCTCCATAGTAGCTCTCATGGATGGATAGAGTCCAATACATGCAGCTACATTGATTGGCTCTGTGCCCAACATACTGCCAGGAACCTCGATTTTAACTCAGGCCTCCATCTACAACGCATGGTATACAACCCCAACCCACCACCTGAATTTCCCTATTTAAGATCCTTGTCATGCTATTCAGCTATTGTCTAGCTTTATTGCAGGTTTGGCCAATTGCCCACTGCCCACCAATTATTCTCCAGGGGAAAAATTGATTCAGACAAGTGCTGTATGGGATGCAGCACCTACATCAAGGATGAACTCAGGTGCAGGCTATACCGTCCATTTGTTATAACAACAGCCTGTACTTACAGCATAGTCATAATATAACCAGCGTTGTAACTACAGCATCACCAATTTTCAGTCAAATATTTCGCCAATTGGGAGAATCAAACCTGTGACCACTATCCCAAAAACAACAGTTGATACAACCATAACCAGTTGACCACGGATCATTAATTACAATACAAACTTGTTGTGATAAGGGGAGCAAGCTCCCCTTCAAAATATCCCTGGAACCCTAAGCATGTCAACAAAACCTTAACAGAACCTTAACAGAACCTAACCAAACCACTAACTCCCTAACCATAACTCTAACTGAACTCTAACCAGGCTAACCATGTGCTCAACAGGCAGGCCTCATGGGTACATAGGCCTTAATGTGTTGAGATTATTATTGAGCTTGTTTGTTCAATGGTTGTATTGTGTCTTCCTTCCTGTCATGTGCATTGGGATCAAGGTTGTTGGTTCAATTCTCTTTGGTTGATCTCTTTTTGTCTGGTTCAACATTTGATGCTGTTGACAATTAACCCACGTGATTGATATAACAAGCAGTGCTGTAATTACAACTGTGGTTATATCAGGCTTATGCTGTCATGACAGGGGATGTTATATCATCCTGCCGGCATCAGGTGGATGAACATCATGTCTTTGTCGAGTGTCCCTACTTCACCTCATACAGGCTGGAGGCACAGAAGACAGCTGGAAAGCTGATGCTGGAACATTGCGATGAGTTGCTGACAAAGAAGCTAATATCAGCCACCACAGCCAAGGAGATTTTACACACAGCTAAGTCATTGTTTTGCAATGACTCTTCTGTTTGGCCTTTACACTATTCTGTTTACTACCTTGGCCAAGTTCCAAATGTTTGGGGGGTTTACAGTTCTGGTTCTAATCAAATGCCTACATTCGAAGATAGATGCCAATCCATATGCTTTGCCTTGACATGGCATCTACACTCCATTCACCTCACTGGTTGCATTTGGGGACAAAGTCCAATGTATGGCAGCAAAAAGTGCAGGCTTATAACCTCTCGGATGTCACTGAACTTTACCAAACTTATCTTACATTGATTTAATCCATGCTCAGCCTTGTATTTTGAATGCCATGATGGCAAGCTTTCCCCACAGGGGTTTTGATGCTACCCCATGAGCCCATTGTATCTAAGATTGATTAGGTCTACCATGGTGTATCTTTATCAATGTGACCATAGCCACTTAATCTAGTGTAGGTAGATATCTGAATAGTAACATAGTAACCAGAAGCCTCACCCAGCACAGACTAAGTCCACTCAGCAGCTGAGGCGCTACACCAAAAACAAGACTGTCTATGTCACATGCCTGGCAGACATGCCATGCTTGGCATGGATGCCAACTGGACACCCCGTCAACAACAGGTCATCAACCACAAATGTGCTGACATGCTTGCCAAGTCCACAGCCCAAGCCCTGCACATGCCAGATGGACCTCATAGCAATGCAGGTCATTTGGAAGAGGAGATGGAAATGTTGCCCTCTAAGAGCTACATGCACCTAATAGAATCCATGAGCTGCAACAAATCAGTGATCCTGACACAACTATGCACAGGCCACCTCCCACTCAACAGCTACCTGTGAGCATCACATTTGAGTGTCCTCAGTACTGGCACAAATGTCATGTTCATCTAGTCTGCCCCTGCTTCTCTCACAGTTCATTGACACTACCAAATGCTTCAAGACTGCCCCAACCCCCCCTCCCCTCCCTACACTAACAATGGCTCTAGGCATGTAACCAAACACTAGTTTTACTGACTTCTTCTAGGCTTGGTTGGGACCACAGCCCTGCTGCTTGTCTCTCAACTGCTCCCATCTCTCCTACTAATCCCAGAAAGCCATATTCAGGTATTACCAGGTGGGTGCAGCCTAAACAATGCTGGGACACATTGGACTGCTCATTCTCCATGCATCCAGGGGAGTGTGGAATCCTATAGCCATGCCCCACAGATGCCAAGCATCTCAGGTACATAGATAGGATATATAAAAATAAAAATAAAAAAAATTCAAAAATGGTCAAGGCAAAAGTATGGGTATCTAAATGACCAAGCAGGATACTCACCCATCAAGCCCACTTCACAGCCATTATGATTGCAGAAGTCATTGCAGCTGGTCATTTGTTATTAAGATCACTTGTTCATCTGTCTCCTCCCAACCTTTGGGCCTCAGGTCCACAGGGGATCCCTCAACTGATGGCATTCTTGCATGGTCTATGGGGGCATTCAAATGTGCCAAGATTGATGTCCCCCTCTGTACAGAATTTCTGGGTATATCTGTAGATAATGATTGTTGTTGACCTCAACAAAGGCCTGTTGCAACCCACAATCATGCTCAAACCCTGGGCAAACTGAAATTGGTGTGTACAGCATTGACAAAGCAGGTGAGGGTGGTTCCCTGAAAGTTCCTGCTCCAGTGACAGGAACAGCAATGCACAGTGCAGTGTCCACAGCTCCAGGAGAGATGGGACAACTTCCAGCTGACAGAGATTGATGAGAACTTGGTCTAGACCTCTTGAGTGCAGGCTGATCTCCAGGCAATAAAGCTGGATGCATACTAGGGATTGTCATGAGAATTACAGGCCTAGTTATGATTGCAAAAGCAAAGACAGGTGGGGCAAGACCATTTCTGTGCATAGCACATGGTGGCAGATCAATGAGGGAGGAAGGCCTTCCTAAGATTCCTACTCCAGAGACATCAGCACTCATCAGTAAATGCAGCCTAGGAGTTGTCATCCTGGACCTCAGACACTTCAACTCTAGTGTTTGAACTCTGGTGATTTGAGGTTCTAGCTGGCATGGTTACTGTAACTTAGGTAGGCCCAGTTGCAACATCAGCAGTGTTCATTCCTTCTCCCAGCCAATCCTCATCCAAAGCATACTTGACAGTAGGTATGCATGTCTGTCCTGATGCAAAATGTAGGTTTGATGCCATCAATGATTAGATCAACAGATTAAAACTTTCTTTTCACAGTTGTTTGGAGGCTCAGTTACATGCAACTTCATGTAGAACAGCAGTAATATATTATATATTTTGAATATGATTTATTTGCAAGGTTGAGATGGTTCTCACACTATTGAATGGGTTCAAAAAGTAATATTTAAAGCTAAAAATATGAAACAACTATTTGCTCATAAGCCTAAGCAACCTGCTCCCTTGGGATGGCTGAGCTGTGGCAAGTAATTGCTTGCCCATCCTCCCTGAAATCCTTTCCATTTTATACCTTGTTGTTCATGCATGGACCATTGTGCTCCATGTGGTATCAGCCATGATAGACCAGTCTCTGCATCATCTTTTCTATGTCATTCTGTTGACCCATAGCTTTACAGTTTTGCCTTTTTCCTTTCTCATTCCTTCCTTTCTTGTGTACTAGCAGGTGTGGTTATTCTCAGGACTTAATAGCATGTTGGGAGTCTTAACTCAATGTGTTGCATTAGGTGTTTAACCAGTGGAAGGTTTGGCAGTTTGTGCAGAGTTTTGTTGGCCTTGATGGCTAATCTCAGATTATGATCTGGGATTGCCATCTTGGCCTAAGCACTGCCATGGACTTGGCTTTTGTCAGCATTTGATCTCTTTTGATCACTGTAAGTCTGATGTGCCTGCTTTGGAACAGCCATCTTTTTAGTGTTATGTGCATGGTAAGTACTTGTTTTTTAAAAGGTATGTCTTTCATGTCTACAGTTTTTGATGTTCAGCTTATGGTTTTTGGCCATTTGGGTATAGAAAAGCATTCTTTTTAGTTCTTTTAGTACTTTTGCTGGTCCTCAGTTTTGAGGCCAGCATATCACCTCCCCTGCACCATGAGATGACTGCCCTCAGTCACTTCATCATCCTTGGTAGGCCAGGTTTTGTCCACTGATAAGACCCACTTGTCACTGAGCACCATTTTTGGCATTTTGGACTGGACAGCAGCTGACTATTTTGACATGGCACAAGTCATGACACTCAGCATGTGAGGCCTAGCCTCAAGTTCTGGATTGATGTAGCCTTTGCACAGGATTTTAGCAACCACAAGACTTATCAATCACAAGCAATATCATGTGGAGTCTGGACTTTAAGTCTAGAATGGCAACAACACAGCCTCTCACTAAAAATGGACATATTGACAGTCATGTGATTTCTTACTTATCATTTTCTTGTTGAGCTTACAAACATACTTGAATGGCATTTACACTTCAGGTATTGACATTGGACTTGCTCTTTTCTTGAGATTTATTGCCCTTTATGCATCAATGCATCACATCAACTTCACTTGTATTTTCCACTTGGTTACAGATTGACACCTCATATGTATCATAAACACTTTGGCAGATGCCATGAAGATGCCATCATCACTAGCAGCAACTATTAGTTACTTTCCCATATTATACTTATAAACAGGATAAATACTGTACATAGTACAATCATCAGGGACACAGCAGAACCACTGTACAATCATTGAACTACTATTGAACAGAGCACAGTTCTCTTTCTCTCTCTCTCTCTCTCTCTCTCTCTCTCTCTCTCTCTCTCTCTCTCTCTCTCTCTCTCTCTCTCTCACTTTCTGTCTTTTGTTGTTACTTCCCCTTTCTCTACCCAACTCCTCTCATACTGCTTAGTTTGCTTTTTCTCAGCAACACTTTCATCTCCATTTGTTTTCCCTTTCTCTCACTAGTGACCTCTCACTAGTGACTCTCTTCACTTCACACTCCACCCACATCCTGTTCACTCTAGTTCTCTGGGACAGTTACTGACTCACCCTCATCTATTAACTTCCTACTGCCAGCTACCCTATCTAGTGACTAGTGTTAGGCCCTCTTTGTAGGTTTCCTGCACAGCATTAGGCAGCATAGGAGTGCATCACTGCTCCTGCTTTTCCTTTGATCTGAAAATTATTTTTCTTCTTATACAAAAGAAAGAAAAAAAAATTCTCATTTCTTGCTCTCCTACTCAATCACTCCCACCACAACATGCTATAAAAGACCCTGATGTTCCATCCTTCCTTCTCAACCAAATGTCCCCAAAAGCCATCCCAACTGCTCCTTGCAAGATGCCCCCCACTAAGGTTGGCCATCCTCAGGTGGTGATCATGACTTCACCTTGCTCAGCTCTTGCTTCTTGCTGTACACCCTTGCCCCCTGACTTTTATGGCATGCTCCAGCATGCTGTTAGATGGGATGTGAACCAGATCATTCTCACCATTCTCCAGTGTCCTGTCATGACCCACTTCCTGGGACCCCAAATATCATTTCCAACCTGCTTGCTTCCCCAGAGTTCACTCCCAACTCCCCCTTTGACTTTCCTGATGATAAGACCCAGTTATCACTGAGCACCATTTTTGGCATTTCAGACTTAGCAGCAGCTGACAACTTTAATTTGGCACAAGTCACAACACTCAGCAAGCGAGGCCTAACCTGGGGTATGGACCAACATAGCCTTTGCATGGGACTTTAGCAACCACAAGACTTACCAATCACAAGGAATATCATGTGGAGTCTGGACTTTGGGTCTAGAACAGTAAGGCCAAGACCTTCCTTAGCAATGATTATTAGCAACCCTAGTGACTCCTTGGTGACAAAAGAGCTTTCTTCCCCTATATATTAACATATTGCCAGACACAAACCTTTTACTTACCATTTCTCTTGTTGATCTTACCAACATATTTGAATGCTGTCTATACTTCAGAGACTTTGCTTATAGTTTTTCACTTAGTTATAGATTGATGCCTTGTATGAACCATAAAAAACTTGGCAGACACTATTGCTAGTGGGAATTATTTGCTTACTTTCCCATACTATACTTTTGAACAGTATAAATACTGCCTGTAAATAGCCACTACATCATTGAATTTCATTGGACTTACTCCCCTCAAATCAAACCCATCCATATCTAAGCCTACCAGCTTGAGATTTCAATTTCACCTCTATTGTTTGCTCTATTTCTTCACTCTTTGTTGACAATGACTTAGCAACAAGTCTTGCCAACTTCAACTCTGACTTAGTGTGGTACCAATGGTGGGTGCTCTTTGTGTTATCTCAACTTAGTGACATTTCCTGGAATATTCCAAAGCTTACTGCCATCCAAGAAGTGTCAACTGATAGGGCCACAGCCCCTCCTGACTTATAGTGAAGTGGTTTTAGAGGTGCACTTTCAGCTAGCAACTTCTTCAACTGGGCCATTGCTGACTGCTGTTCCTCACCCAAAACAAATCATGTCTGGTTTTGAGTCAATTTGTTGATAGGTGCAGCCACTTTAGCATAGTCTTTAATGAACATCCTAAAGGTACCACAAGTACCTAGGAAAGCTCTGACATTTGACTTGTCCTGTCAATCACCCCACCCCATAACAATGGCCAACTGCTTGGTCTCAGGTTTCTGTTTCTCATAGGAACACCTGTGTCCAACCACTACAATCTCATCTGCACAGACTACTGACTTTTTCCCAGAGAAAGTTCCTCCAGCATATTTGATTCTTTGTAACACTCTGTCTACATTTTGCAGATGTTCCCATACAAATCTCCTGATGCCTGGATTTTCTGGGATAACCTCATAGCCTCCATCTGGTAATTCATACCTGTGAAGTGGACCTCTGATTGGCACATCATCAATATATGGCCAAGTTATATGAGGTATCTCATCTTTTAAGATGAATGTAATGTCATCATGAAAGATTGGTACTGAATTTGTCCAGCCCATTGGCAGGGTTACCAACTTTAGAGCACCAAAGGGTGTCTGAAAGGTGGTATAGTCCCTAGACCTCACATCCAACACTCTCTCATCATATCCTACATATAAGTAAAAGATCCCTCTACAAGCACTGCCAGCAAAATGACTAGCTAACTCTTCAGTTGCTGGTGGCAACCCAGAATGTGCTATGGTCACTTTGTTTAAAGGTTCCAAGCTGTGAACTATCCTCAAACTTTCACCATCCTTCTTCAACACTGTGAACTACTGGGATCTGTATGAAGAGTTGGATTGCTCATACACTCCTGCCTCAATTTTCTGCTTTATCATCTGGCAGATTTCGTCTCTGAGTCCTGGAGCAATGGGAATGTTCTTCAATACCCAGGGGGTGTGAGGAATTACTGCCATTACTACAGGAGGGAAGAATTCCTCCTTGAGCCTTCCTCTTTGAGAATCATCCCATGCAAAAGCCTCATTCTGCAGCATCATTAGATGATGTACTGCCTTCATCTCCCCTGGCCATAGGAAACCATCACCATGTGCTTGGTCAATGATCTCCTTGCACTCAGCAGTGTACCTCCCTGTGGGTTTGAAATCAGGTGGGTTTGGGTCCAACTGTGGCATGTCTGCTAGTGGATCTCCAGTGATACACCTTTCAATTCTAAACTCCTCAGGAGAAGTTCCTAGTACAGGTTTCACCTTTCTAGCAACAGGTTTGTCATTCTTAGAAAATACTTGTGCAGTTTCCCCCACATCTGCTTCTAACTCTTAGGCTTTCCTGCTGTACTAAGATCTCTTTTAACTTCTCTGGTATCTGACACAGCTGCCCATTTAGATAGGCTGACAATGTCTTCTCATCTCTTCCTCCAATATCTCCCTCCACAGCAAAGGCCTGCAGATACACATCTCCAAACCCCTGGTTCTTGGATCCACTAGCACTTATAGTGTATCCAGTCACCACTACTTCACCATTCTCCTTTTCTCCAATCATCACTGCCACCTCTCCCTGATCAGTGACCAGATCATTGAGATTCAAAATTTTGGATCACTATCTCCTCTAACACCTGCCTTTGGCACCTTCCCTCTTTGAAGCATGGGCAGGGCTGTCTGGCAACCAGTATTAGGATCTCTGATAGTCATTATGGCACTGCCATCTTGAAGATTTGTATGTTGCTTTCTGTCAGTGTGTCAAAAGGATGACCCAACAAGACAGTATAAGCTGGCCTGACAAAGATATGCACTCTTCAGCAAAAGTAAATGGCACATTTGTGGCTAAATCAACTGATGTATTCACTTGACTGTTGGCACTCTCCATCCTTAAGCATATGTCTGGATCCCAAGTCAATCCTAAACAAAGTGCCCCATCTAGTGCCATACAGACTGTCTGAGAACCACTATCTAGAATTGTCTCTACTTGTCCCCTCTGATTGACAATGGGGTTCAAGGATCTCAATACTTGCAAATCTCTAGCCACATACACCACTACTGGCTTTTCTCCTGGAGGGATATTTTCCAAGTAAGTGGCTACACAATCCTAATGCACTACTGCACCAGTAGACAAATCATCCTGTGTCCCACCTGCAATGGAATAGGTTGCCATGGGTAGGTCATTGACATCTACTTTGTCAGGTGGTTTCTTCTTCCTCACAGTCTGTTGTTGAACTGCTACCCTTGGGATATTGGGATCCCTAGACTGAGTTCCTGATTTGAGAGTCAATTTTTGTATCATTGCTTCTCTTAATCCAGGAGCCACATCTAACAGTTCTCCAGTACTGAAAGGTACAGTAGCCTCCCAGAGCTTATCAATGGTCCTATCCCACTCCTTCCTCCTTGTTCCTGTTAAGGAACTCTTAACAGTGTCCTGCACTAGCAAGTCTGGTCCCTCATTGAGAGCTGGAACCTTCTCAAAAGGTAGGTCCAGTTTTGGTGCAACTCTGGGTGGAATCACCAGAGTTAGCTTTTCTTTCCAGGGTTTTTCAGGGGTTCTCTCTGGCAATGAGGATACTCCTGGTTGAGATGCCTCTTTCCTAATTGCCTTCATTGAGTTATTTAAAAATCCTTAGAGGAAGATTTCTGTCCCTCAGGACTAGCTGTATTTCTTGTGTTGACCAACACACTGAGCATCTCAGCCATTTTGTTGAAACCTTTCTCCAAGTCCCCCAAGTGGTCTGACTCCTTATATTGAATGTGCTCCAGCATGTCATCCCTTGTGTCTCTAGCAGAGTTTACATAAGTAGAGTAAGTGACTGTCTCTGGAGGGTCATCTTCTGGCCATCCAAAATACATGCTCACTTGCTTTCATGTACTTGCACTAGTCTGGCATGAGGAGATATACCAGCAGGATCCCTAGGTAAAGGAGCACCATTAGGTAGTCTGGCTCTCCCTTCCAACATGATGATCCATCCTTTTTGTACATCTCCCTTGATAACTTCACACTCTGAGATTCTATGTCCAGTTTGCCAACAATAGAAGCAAGTAACACCACTTCTCCCAGAAGTTGGAACTGTAGGAGGCCCTTCTGCCCTTATACTCTGGCTTCCTTTGGTATTCAAGAAGGTATTGCACATGTCCAACTGACCAGCTTGCAAGGCTTGCATGATACTCTGGATGATCCCCATTTGTTTCCCAATGGTAACCACAGCATCTTGGAGATGAGCCATTTTCTCCTCCACTTCCTCCTCTTTCATGTTCCTCCTACTAGTTTCCATTTTCTCCACCTTCTCCTCTCTAGGGCTCCTTACAGTAGCACCATCTATCAAGGTCCCCACTACTGTCAGCACTTCTGATAGGTCATACTTGTTGTCCTTGTGCCTATTTCTAGCAGGGTCTTTGTAGTGGCCATATCTACTGATCAACCTTTCCTCAATCACATCTCCAAAAGCTGGTGTAAAGCATCCCAGCAATTTGTCTACCAGAGACCCATTCCCAGTGACATTAGCCAACTTCTTAGCCTCAGCTCTAAATTCCCTTATCAGACAATGGATCTCTGTAGTGTCATTCCTACTAAGTCTGGCATGTTCTCTGCAGATTCTGTCCAGGTTTGCAACACTACCTGTGTCATCAACTGCTTCTGGATAAGACTCCTTGATCTCTTTTTCAAAAGCAGACCAAGTATAGCCATCTCCAAAGGAATCAAA
This sequence comes from Termitomyces sp. 'cryptogamus', assembly GCA_020091625.1. Lineage (NCBI taxonomy): Eukaryota > Fungi > Basidiomycota > Agaricomycetes > Agaricales > Lyophyllaceae > Termitomyces > Termitomyces sp. 'cryptogamus'. Next base: position 665,447 of record JAGYZC010000005.1, read on the forward strand.
GCCCAGCCATTCTTGTTCAGTCTGAGCATCCACATACTCCAAGATTCTCTTTTTCCTTTCCTTATCTCCTTGGATCCCAGCATGCTCAAACAGAGAGATCATCCTTTATAAAAAGCAACAAACCTCAGAGGGCTCAGTGTGCTTAAACTTAGGTGCATCCCTGCTGTCAGGCAGTGGTAGTTTATATCTGATATTTTGCTCCATGATTGAGGTAGTAGAAACTGGTTGAGTAGTAGGGCACAGTTCTTTTGGTGAACTTGAAAATACTTTCTCAGTCCAAAGCTTTCTTCTTCTGAGTAAGGTTTCAGGGTCAGGCAAAAAGAACTTTGAACCACTGCTATTGGTCCTAGTTTTTCTTTTCCTTAATGTAACAGAGTTCTTCACCTTAGTTGTAATAACTTCAGGTGTTTTGGGCCAAGACCCAGGTGGTGCAAAACTAATGTTTCACAAGGGTTGGACTTCCTCATGGAAATCCAAAAAGTGAGTTTTGTGCAACAAAAGCCCCTTACAGTGGACTCCAGATGATGTGAAATGTAGGTTTGATGCTGTCAATGATTAGATCAACAGATCAAAACTTTCTTTTCACAGTTGTTTGGAGGCTCAGTTACATGCAACTTCACATAGAACAGCAGTAATATATTATACATTTTGAATATGATTTTATTTGCAAGGTTGAGGCTGTTCTCACACTATTGAATGGGTTCAAAAAATATTATTTACAACTAAAAACCTGAAACAACTATTCACTTGTAAGCCTAAGCAACCCACTCCCTGGGGATGGCTGAGCCATGGCAAGTAATTGCTTGCCCATCCTCCCCAAAATACTATCCATTTTGTACCTCATTTTTCATGCACAGACCATTGTGCTCCATGTGGTATCAGCCATGATAGACTAGTCTCCACATCATCTTTTCTATGCCATTCTGTTTACCTGTAGCTTTTACAGTTTTGCCTTTTTCCTTCCTCATTCTGTCCTTTCTTGCATACTAGCAGGTTGTGGTCATTCTTGGGACTTAATAGCATGTTGGGAGTCTTAACTCAATGTGTTGCATCAGGCATTTAACCAGTGGAAGGTTTGGCAGTTTGTGCAGAGTTTTGTTGGCCTTGATGGCTGACCTCAGATTATGATCTGGGATTGCCATCTTGGCCTAAGCACTGCCATGGACTTGGCTTTTGTCAGCATTTGATCTCTTTTGATCACTGTAAGTCTGACATGCCTGCTTTGGTTCAGCCATCTTTCTAGTGTTATGTGGGTGGTAAGTACTTGTTTCATTTCTTAAAAGGTATGTCTTTCACATCTACAGTTTTTGATGTTCAGCTTATAGTTTTTGGCTGTTTGGGTATAGGAAAGCATTCTTTTCAGTTGTTTTAGTACTTTTGCCAGTCCTCAGTTTTGAGGCCAGTGTATCAGTACTGCCAACTCTGCCAAGACCCCTAAGGATGAGGGTTGTGGGGTGTGCATATTTGATGTTACTGATGCAGCTCTTGCACCATGACCTCAAACCCTCCCTCCACCCCTGGCAGACATGTACAAGCAACAATGGATAGTGTACCAAATATACCAAGAAGTACCATGCATTAAATGCACACTTGAAGCAAAAAAATGCATAACTCAATACATGTAGATGATGGTTCAAGGTTGACCTTTCAATGTCATGCTGCATCACACTTCAATTTTTCATCCCTCCCTCTGAAGGGCATCATTCTAATGAAAAAAAGGAAAAGGTTGGGATGGACTGATATTAACCAGTCATGAGACATTCCCACACATAAAAACCTCATGAGATCTCAGAATATATAGAATAGAACATCTTGATTAATGGTTGCTGGTGGTCTACATATAGTGTATCAGTGACTCCCTATGACTGCTGGTCACCCCTCTGGTGACCTCCGGTAACTTGTTGGGCATGTAACCAGGTCAATACCTTGTGAGAAACTGTACTCAGTTATTTTAGGCAATTTATTCAGATTTTGTAGTACTTGGTTATTTTAGGCAATTTATTCAGATTTTGTGAGCGATTACATTTTTACCATTGTTTACATGACAATGAGTATGTCCCTTGTTACCACCATCTTTGACATTCCTCTCCAGTTTTCTGCTCACACTGCAGGCCTCTCATTACTGTATCTAGTTAGGCTGACATCTCAATTAGCTCTAGTGCAAATGAACCTATTTTTCTTGTTTCCAATGTGTTGATCTCAGCTCAGAATCCATTTCTGTCAAAAAATCTGGCCAACTTCAGGGAAAAAATTGCAGCCACCACTGTTTCCTCCATTGTCTCTTATAGATTGAGAGCTACTCACACTGAATATCTTGTTATTGATTTCCTCATTCTTAACTAATGTCATCTACCAGTACTTCAGCCTCACCAGCAAAATGACATTTTGATGTTCTCCATCTGGACTCACCACCTACATCACTCTACAAGCAAAGGAGAGCTGACAGCTTATCTGCTGACCCATGACCAGGCCAGGCCAGTGACAGTTGCAGCCTCATCTCCAATATCAAATCCATGTGTGATGACAATGTTCTGTATTTGTTTGAAGATGGAGAAGGAGACAGCAATGGTCTAGATTCAATGGTTGCTGCTCTGGATGGTGATCCAACATCCATGGTGCTAAGTTCTCCTCTACTTGGTGGTCTCCATGCCTCCTATTCTGCACTTGACAACAAGACACATGCTGAAAGAAAAAACCTTTGAGAAAGCATGAAGACAGGCAAAGGAACCAAGATTGCATATCCTCATCATGTCAAGAACTATGTCAACTTCATGGTAGCTGACCAAGCCATGTGACAAACAGCAAATCCAAAGTGGACAAGTGTACCGCCTTTCCCTATTACTGCATGAAACATTGCAGCATTTCTCAAGTTTGAGACAACACACCCAAAGGTACATCTTTAGCATTTTTATTCACAAAATGCTTCAACTAACATCCATCAAGAACAACTCTGATGGCAAGCCTATACCTGGAACTCAATTAGGCTATGAAACAAGCAAACAGTGCATTAGCACACTTGAAAACTGGAGACATATACATGAACATGAGTATAAAGACAATCCTGAAGCACTGCAACCCCTTCATGATGATGCCCATATACATATATATGAAGTGAATGCATGAAATAGTGAGAGTCAACATAATGCAGATGCTCAAACTTCTAAGGCAAAGGAGACTACAGCAGGTATCATATTCCACTCATTAGCTATCACAATTGCACTTGACATTGTCCTCTTAGACATGTATACACATGAAGAGATTATATGAGCATCTATCTGGTGCCTTCAATTTGAAGGAACAAAGTCACAAGTTCACCTAGGTATCTGTGACTGTGCCATGCTTCTCCTGAGCACAGCACTTGCCTTTCATGGGGACAACATATGCTCCCTTCTTCTCTCTGATTTATACCTGCAGGATGTTTGTCTTGTTGAACTTGGTCCTGACATTACTGCAATGGTGAGGTCCAATCAAGTTGAATAGCTGTCATATACTTGTTGATGGAAAATTTTTAGGCTCTTGTCTGTTTTCTAGACCAAGGAAAGACTAACACCAGTGGCTGCATTGATGAGCAAGCTGCATTTTGCCACCATCTACCTGAACTCTGCCCAATTGGTGGGCTGGGATTCTATCTTTTTAGTTGTTTCCATATCCTTTCCCATGGATATCCAAACTTCTTGCCAGACTTCTCAACAGGAGGAGAAATTGGGTATTGCTCATGGTATAGAACATTTCTCTTCCCAGGATCAAGTGGTGACAACACACAAATGACATATGAAAGTGAGTTCTAAATTGTCCTGTTGATTCAATAAGCTAACAATGTTTTAGATCATTGCAAGTGAGTACTACATGCACATGCATAATGACATCAAGACTTGGAAAGTTACACATGCTGGACATACATTTGCTGCAACTAGTGCTCATGAGCATGGTGCCACTGTTGAAGGTACAAAGGCATTGGGCAACTGGAGCCAAGGAACACTCCACAACTGCTATGACCGGACACTTCCTGTTGATGCAATGCTTGCTGCAGCATCATTCAATGGTAGGAGGCAAGACTCTTATTTTCTAGCCCAAGATGTGCTAGGTATGTGTCCAATTAGTACATGTACTCATTCCATTAATCATAAAGTCTAACAGACCCTCCAGCAGCACTTGCTGCAACAATCTTCCCTTGGCTAGAAGAGGAGGAAGAGGCTTATCAAAAGCAATGCCACAAGTATGGGAACAATGCAACAGACATAGCACTCTCACATCTTCTCTCACTTCTTCAATGTTTACATGTTGTGATCCTCCAAGATGCAGCAGTATTGCGATCTTGATACCCTGACAGTTCAATTTCTCAATTTTCCCCATTCAACACTCCTGAGTTCATTGTGTTCTCTGTACATGCTGCTATTTCTATTCAGCAAGCTGAGGTGGAAGTACAACAACAGCTGAAGGACCTTCCTGAAACCATGGCAGCCTCACTTTGAGGGATCTTGACAACAAATAATATACAACAGGAGCACATACAAGATGAATTGCACCAGGAGAACACATGAGTCAATGCTCAGCTTCAAGCTGTCAACATGTTAATTCAGGCCCAATTTTTCCAATCCAAGTCCACATAACATAAGGTTACTTTGTCATTGCTTGGTGAGCTTTAATGTATTGTTCTCTCTCATATTGCTGCTCAATATCCATAGATGGTATCACTGTAAGCATGTCATCATCACTACCACCACCTGTTTTGCCATATCCATCAATATCCCCATCACCTGCATCTGAATCACTGCAAGCCACTTCAGAATCTACCCCTCTCATGGCTTCTCAAGTGACATCAATGTCTGAAACTGTCAGTCCATCAGGAAACATTCATCCATCTACAACCTTTCCTCTCTTGCATGATCCATCTGAAAGAGAGAAGCAACTTTCTTTCATTACCAAACTTGAGGCATTGTATCCTGTTGAGCAACTGAAAAAGCATCAATTTGAATGGGTCCAGCCAACAACAGAGAGTCAGGATGATGAGTGGCTTCTGATCTATATTTATTGGTGGCCAAAGGACAAGAATTCAAGTCCATCAATCACCAAGATCTGGAATGAATGGGTTTGTAGTATTGATGGCTACTTGCCTGTCATGCAGCTGACAGAGATTTGGGGTGCTCAATGGCACCGGAACAATTCTGCTGCAAAGACTGAAGCTTTGCAATGCAAGAAGATAGTCACTCTCATCTAGACCCTCATATCCCATCCCCACACCCTCAGTACCTCATCTCAAAAGTACATGTGCACTTATTGATCACCTTCAGAAGAAGGATGGAGGATTCTTAAAGGAAATTATTGAAGGCACAGCAAAACATGTAGTAGATTAATAGGAATTGTAATACACACAATTTTAAGAAGTTGACAAAGCTGGAGATGAGTGCCTAGAACAGTCAGAATGCTCTGCTTCCCATTGGTGAAGAAATTCAAGTAGCTTTTGTCAACCAAGAGGTTGCTTCCACCTAGTCCCAATTTCTTCAGCAACTTCAAGACTGAAATCCTCATTAATGCCTGTGTAGTGCTGGACCAGATGATCACCTTCAATGGCTTGATGAACTGCAGAAGATTTAATTTCAAGAGCACTATAAATGCATTTGGCAGTGATCAGCTTTCCCTGAGAAAGGAGTATGTCAATAAAGAGGTGTGAGAAATGGAGTGAAGTTGACTTACTGCCCATGCAGCCTCACCAAAAACCATCTCACAGTCTTTCTTGTAGAAGTCCTCCCAGAATTGAGCAGCAAAATGCCAGAGATCATTTATCTCTGGATTCTGAAGCACCATGTTTTTTGAACCACAGAGTTTGTTGTATCCAGGACATGATCAAGAAATCATGACAAGCTTCTTGGTGACATGCTTAAGCTCCTTGTGGGTCAAGCAGAGTGAGCAATGCATGTTGGGCGCCAAATCAACACTAGAACTTGATGATTGTGTTTTGAAATGACCAGTCTGCAAAGAATTGTCAGCCTTAGATGATGTAAAAAGAATGATAGATGTACATGTTCAAGATTTGCAACATGCAGTTTGAGCACAGGTGTTGGTGAGTCAGGTATGGCAAGTGAGGATGGATTCATAGGAGCACTTGAGAGATCTATCACCAATACTTCAACAAAATACTGTGTGAAATCAGGGTCAAGCAGGTCTGGAGTACCAATTTGGACAATACGTGGGAGTACATGGTCCAATAGAAGAGGAAGGAAAGACTGGATCATCCACTGGGACCAGTAATCCTACAACTGCTCTCCTGCAGTTTCCCCACAAGCGCCCTAGAAGTCACATACCAAACACCCTGGTCTAGATCTCCACAGAACATATTTTCAACACTGACAACAATGTCTGTGCTCGACATGGAAGCTGGTGTGAAGCAGCCATCATCAACATAGATATGCAGAAACTAAGGATAATTTGCAACCAATGTAGCAATGTATAGAGCACAGAATAAATGACTTACACACTGCTGATTGTCGCCATTTTCAGCTGGAAGAAACTGGAATTGCCAGGGTTGAGGTACAAGAGGTGGCATAGGTGGAGGTAGAGCCTCAAAACATTGTGGTTGCAATTGCTCAAGCAACTGCTGGGCACAAGATACTTGTAAGTAGATGGCCACCAGTCAGTAAGAAAGCAACTTACAGCAAAAGGATCAGAATTCATTGGGTTACCAATCAATCCCATCTGGACTTGTGGCTGCATTGTCATAAAACCATAGCATGGATCCAAAAGAGCAGTCTGAAGCTCAGTCTTGTTGGTCTTCAAGTTGAGTGGGGATGTTGTCAGGCCACGACAAGTGCTGCCTCTTGACAAGCTCAAGGAGGTCAGAACATTTGAGTGACCTGCATTCAATTGAGAGAGAAAGAACCTGTTAAGACAAAGACTCTGAGCTAGAACAAGGCTCACATGAGATCGACTGCCTCATAAGACCTAGGACACATGCCAGAAGAAGTTGCTGCCATGAAAGAGAGCGAGGAGAGGTTTTGAGACAAGATGTTTGAGAGCCTTGGTTGCTGCTCTCCAGTGCACAGTCCAGCTGAATTTTCTGGCAAGTTGCTCAGTATTAGTCCAGAGTCCAAGCTCCACAGTGTTCCAAAGCAGGTGAGAGATAAGATGCAAGAAAAGGACAAAAGGCAGATATGCACAAAAGTAGGTGCAAGTTGTCATCAATCACATTTGCTTACCCAAATTGACCCAACAGGGATAGAGGATCTGAAACACAACTCAAATGGATCTGAACAAGCAAAAAAAAACAGTGGATTGACGACAAACGAGCATACAAGACCTTGCATGGAAATAGTGGCCATTTGAGTGCCCCAAGCATGACAGCAAGTACCTGCACCCACCAATAACCAGGTGCACATGATGTTACCAGCTGTCACCTAGCGACCTTGTTTATTTTAATACATAAAAAAACAGTGGACAAGGTTCTACATCCCCAGTATGAAGAAGGCATCCCGTCTGTTCTATAGCAGCTGATGCAGTCATCCACAACCTAATCCAACAGGTAGAGCAGAGGTTTTAGTAAATTCGACCAGTGATCAGGCATGCACAATACAGTTCTTTCAATTGCCATGAAGTCTAGGAATCCTTGATTATGATTTTCAGGATTGTTTAGTATTCAAAACTTTCAGGTTAGACTTATGCCCTCAGGGTATTGAGTACAGCACTGTTCACTCTCATCAGGTAAGCATCCCTTTGTATCCCATCTTTGGACACAAGTGCGGCTCCTACAGGGTAAGGATTCAAGGAAGGCTCTTTGAAAGGAACAAAAAAGGCATACACTGCTTTGTCTTCCTCAACAGTGATCCTCCATAGCTTCATGAGCTCGCGATAGATGCCCCCACTGTCAAGAGTGAGCTTGCCCTTGACATTGTCCTGGGAACATGGTGTGTCAAGAGCAATGCTTGTCCTGGCTCATGGCCATAACTGTACTTACACCTTTACAACATTGCCAGAGGTTGAACAGGCATTTGTCTATATGTATCTTATGTTCGAAAGCCTAAATCAACAACTGAGTTAGGCAATGATGCAAAATTGGCAAAATTGGCTTAGTTTTCAAACTCAGCTCAAAACTCCGACTCACAGAGGTGTTTGGGACTTTGTTTCATGTAGCTCATTCTAAAAGTGTCATACAAAGTAGATTTTTAATTGATTTAGATTACAAACTCAACCGGGTCAAGTCTGATCACAAGGCTCAAGCAAAATATAATAAATCTTAAGTCTGAAGAAAATAATAGTTTATTGGCCTAAGAAACCTGCTTCCTGGGGATTTCTGAGCTGTAGCTAGTACTTTGCTTGTCCAATAGGCTCAAAAATCCTCTCCTTTTATACCCCTCAGTCTGTGCACAGACCATGGCTTTTCCACATGTTTTCATTGTCATCTGGGAGTGTGGTCAACTGGTTGGTGGGCTGGGCTGCATGGTTGGGCCTTGGCATGCACTTATTTTTGGCATTGGCAATTCAGGTTTGATCATGCCAAGGCCTAGGCTGCTCTTTTGTCTGTCCATTTTCCTCCCCCTTTGTCTTCTCCTCCTGCCTGCTGATCCTTATCAATGTGAACTTGAGGGCTGTTTAGTTTAAGTTGGTTGGTCAGAGAAGGGAGGGGCTAGCCCTGGATTGAGGGGAAACTCAGATTGTTAGCTGAGATCAATTCTTGGCCCCTGCCATCAAAATTTGATGGCCAGCTTCCCAGCTGTTGTCGACTGACTTTTGGATTCATCCTTGGTTTTACATGGGAGGTTTTACTTTGAGGTATGCCTTATGTTTACAGTTTTCAATTTTTTTCACCAGCTTACAGTTTTCAGCTATTTTTATTTATAAAGTATATTGTTTTATAATATACTTTGACTAGGCTTTTTTCTCTGCCGATCTCATTGTTGAGACTGGTGTATCAGCAAGGACTAGAGATGTGATTTGATGTATACACTATATCCAAGGCTAAATGATGCCAGTAAAATAGTGAGGACAACAGAGAGTATCTTCATGTTTGCAGTGCAGAGGTCTAAGGGGGGCTGAGGAGTAACTGAATGACATCCCAGAAAAAAAAAAGTCATTTTATACAGATTTTGATTGACATTTCATGTTGTCTCCAGTCAAAAGATGTTGAATGATTGAGATGAGGTATCTCACCTCTCTCCATGCATCTTTGACATCATATGTAGTATGTGCATTTGCCACAGGATCAAGAATGAATTGTGGTCTTTATTCAGAGTTTCTAGCTAGATCGAGAGTGACCAACTTGATGTGAAGTGTGGCAAGGAGAGTGCAATACATGGATATGGATATGGATGACTTGATGTGAAGTGTGGCAAGGAGAGTGCAATACACAGATATGGATATGGATCCAAATTGCAAATCTGGGTTCTTTACATCCTGGAATTTACCAAGATAAGTAAGGTTTCTAATTGTTCAAGGGCTCATATTTCATAACAGGTTTCATGTGAGTAGATCTTCCAATAACCATCTTTTATGTTGACCAACAGTGGCATTGAAAGGCTGTGTTCCTGATGAGCCATCTTTCTTGGTACACTCCCTTTTCTTTCACTCAGTGCCTCACATTTTGATTTCCCTTTTTGACTGTCTGCAGCTCTTATGGGGCAGCTCTAAATCTGAGCCCTTTTTGTCATGTAAGCTATGTGAGTTTGTAACTCATTCTTAATTTTAGAATTCTCTTCCCTAGGTCTTTCTTTAGCTAGGTTATACTGAATCTTCTGCTCTCTGTCTTGGATAACAATAAATTGCCACAAAGCAACTGTGCCCAATTCATATGGGTCAAGGGTCTTTGATTTTAACCCATTGTACCTTTCAGTCACTCTAGGATCAATCTGGTCCAAGACACTTGGATGGAAGAACCTAATTTGATCTGATGAATCACTAGCTGGGGTGGATCCGACACTCAATGGTCCAGCTTGGCTAGGTTTCCTGTTCCTATTCCATGCATTTCAATTTGGTTACTTTGCCTGTATTATGGAGTTCCGCTTCCCATGTGGTGGGATGCAACAAGTAGTTCAAATCAGTTGTCTTTACCTAGTTTGTTTTTTTTACCACATTATCACTTCATTATATCTGGTCTTGGCATGAGTCAGCTCCTAGTACCCATTACACCTCACCATCCTCTACCTAGCTTAGGTGCAATGGTGCTGCTAGAGTAGCCCTGAACAACTTTGTACATTGAGAGTGACCAATATATTTTCTAGGGTTGGTATCATGTCATCTCCCTTAAGGTCACTTGAGGAAGATAGACACCCAGAGAAGTAAATCCAAACAGAGAATAGAGTACCTGAGCAGATGCTCAGTGCACAGAACAAAGGGAGCATCATGTAGCCACCCCACACAAAACAGCAGGTGGAGGAAAGACATGTACATTTTTGCAACATACCCCACAATTCATCCCTTATGATCCTCTGTGATGTACAAAATTTTGGGGCTATGTAATTGGGAACAGGAAAAGAGTGAAATGAGAGATGACAGCAGTTCAAACTTGCATGGGAAAGGGTAGGAATGTCAAATGAATCATATTTTCTCTGGTGCAGGACACTGACTCACCACTACTTTTGTACAAATAAAGTGACTTGTCAGAAAACCATCCAGTTTCTTATCCCTCTTGAGAAAACATGTATTTCAATGGAAGGGACAAATCATAGAAAGCAACTTCCAAAATTGTCAAAACTGACAGAGATAGAATTTTTTCTTGTTAAGTCCAATTCTGCCACTCCTTCCATACATAGTAATTCTAGCTACTTCAACATGTAGGAAACCCTTCTCTGAGAACTGTGACATGTTCAACTAGACTTAATCTTCTGACCCTTAAATTGCTTGAGGTGTTCAATCCCAGGGGGTGCAAAAATAAAATGAAACATATCAGGTCAAATTTTTTCAAGGGCTACTTGGTGACCCCACCCATCTGCTTACTGATATTACCAAATGGAGTAATCAGATCACTGCCAATTCCAAACCTGGAGTCATCTTGACACCTTGGTCTTGATGCTATTAAACCACACTTGTAAGCCTTCAAGCTTCATTTACCCAGCTATTCACTCAGTGTTCTAAGCCTACATATATGATGTAGATGAGAACATGCAAATGGAGGGATTGATGGCATGGGCTGTTTAGGGTGTTCATAGTAAAGGGAGGTTTATTATATTGATGATGGCAATACTGTAGACTGTACCATGACAAGCATTCAGCATGAAGAAGTGTGCAGCTTTGATTTGAGAGTGAGTGATAACCTGAGCAATGTTCAATTTTTTCCAGTTTTCATCATATTTTTTGCTGCCTTTGTGCACTTTCTGCCACTTTGCAGGTTCAGCTTTTGCAACATTGTTACATATATGGCAGTATGGACATGGTACATGATTGTCTGTATCAAAACCAGATTTGGTTTATTAATCTCCAAGTAATTGAAATAATTGACTTTAGCAGCATTAATAATGTAAGCATGCTCAATGGAGGAACATACCATCACTATCATCAACTCAAGGTTTCAGCACAAAACAATGAAAAACAACTTTGGATAGCAGGCTTTTGGCAAACAACATCCTATTTGGATAGGTACCACCACCCTCTGAAAAATTATCAACAGGTCAAGGCCTTGACCTATGTACCTACTCACTATAAGAGGATGATCACTCTGTGGGTAAACCTGGCAAGTGTCATGACCCGTTCCCCAAAACCCTGCACATTGCCCATCAACCCCGAAACCCCAAAAAACCCCCAACGCTCCGCTGAACCTCTGCCCATGCCCTGCGCCTAGTTCGGCTAACTCCGACGCCTCCCCGGCTAACTCCGACGGCCCCCTGGCCAACTTTGGTGCCTGCCCCGCAGCCACTGACACTTACCCTGGGCCTCCCGAACCCCGAGAACCACCCCCGCTGTTCCCGATCTTTGCCACCCATCATCAACTCAACACCCTGGTTCCTCCGACCTATTCCGGAGTATCACGACAACCTCGGGGCAACCCGCGTTCTCCAATGATCCCATCAACGTATCAGCGCGGCACGATCCTCAATCACAACGCGGCACGATCCTTGATCACAACTGACACCTGCCCACTCCGTCAAGCCCTGCCAAGCCCTGCCGCCACAGCCGACGTACCCCGAAGTCCTCCGGTAGTCAGTATATAAGTCATTGAGTAGCTCTTCGTACTCTAGTCTTGATATTGCTTAACATTACCTATGGTCTGATTGTTTCCTTTTCGTGTTTCGTGTCTCGTTTTCTTATCTCAGTCTCCCGGTCTTATCTCAGTCTCCCGGTCTCATCTCAGTCTCCCGGTCTTATCTCAGTCTCCCGGTCTTGTCTCGTCTCCATTTTGTTATTGTTCTCGTTATCATTCCGTATCTCTATTCGAATCTACTCTTGTCCCATATCAACACCATCCCATTTCGTCTGATGCTGTCTTGGTGACTCCGTCCGACCATTGTGCCCAAGTCTTCATCAACCTTAACGACCTCACAAACTCCGCGACCACGATTACAAACCCCGATACTCCTTTACCAGGTCCGAACCTCACTCTTTGCTCGGTCCCAGACTCCATCAGCTCCAAATGATTTCCCATCAAACCCCAGCTCCATTCCCATTGATCACACAGCCACCTACTCCCTTGCTTCCACAAATCTCCCATACGGCCTTCTGCCTGAACCCCGCCAAGACCGTCTTGTTTCCTCACAATCCGACTTCTCCGGACCTCCCCGGCTCTGTCTGGATCACATCCCCCCAACGATTCGCACAAGCCACCAGGGCCCGGAACGTCTTTGAGTGTTTGGTTACCAGTGCCAGGGGATCACGCCTGCCTAGTAAGGACTCGCCCAGTGCAGCTGAGCCCCCGGGGTCAGCGGAACCTGACAGCAAGAGCAGGCAAGGCACAGGCAATGAGCAAGAGTCAAGGGGACACAGGGCAGCCAGGAGTCAGGCAGAGGGTGAGGGCAGTGTCAGGTTCCACTGACTATGGGGGCTCAGCTACACTGAGCAAGTCCTTACTAGGCAGACACAATGTCCTGTGCTTATAACCTAGCACTCCAAAGTGGGTGCAGACTATAGGGGCTTGCAAGGAGAAGTGAGGGAAATTGGTCCAAGCAAGTCTGAAGTGGTCCAGGGAAGTATGGACTGCAGGGCAAGCAGAGGCTTTGCAAGTAATGGGAGCAGAGCCAGAGTTTGATGGGGGATCAATCAAGACTGATGGGTTCCAAGGCCAAGCATGGGGTGAGGTCTGGAGCTGTTGTAAGATTGTTTAAGGTCATAGTGCATGTGCAATGTTTGTAATGACATCAGACATGAAAAGGACTTGGAAAGATAAATGAAACAGAGACAGTTGAGACAAGATGGAGATGAGACAAGATGGAACTGAGAAAAGAAATAGATTTGAGGCTAAAAATAGAAACAGAGAAGAAACAGAGAGAAACATGAGACATAAATAAGCAGTTAATGCAATATCAAGACTAAGGTAACAAATGCTACTCTACATCTTTATATACTAACTACTGGACATTCTCCAGGGGTTGTGGGTGTGATGGCAGGGCTTGTTGGAGCCATGTGGAGTTGACAGGTGTCAGTTCTGATCAGAGGGTGGGCCATGGTGATATTCTGATGGGAACACAGTCCATCCTGCAGTCATTGGGGAACTCTGAAGTGGTTGTGTAGGTCACAGGAGTGGTCAGATGATGTACATCTGTGCCAGAGGAAGTGTCAGAGAGGTTTGGGGCCTCATAAGCTAGAGGGGAGCTGAGGAGGCCCACAGGGGATGTGTTGGGGTTTGCCAGGGGTTGTCAGGGTTTGCTGGGGACATGTCAGAGTTAGCCAGGACAGGCACCATGGGTCAACAAAGGTTGGAGTGAGTTGGGGGAATGTTGGGTAGTGCTCCTAGAGAGGTGGGCTGTCCTGGGGGGAGGTCTGGAGGTGTGGGAGTGGGTTGTGACAGGCAGCAAGCTGAACATGGAGATGATGCTGAAGAATCTTACAGTCAGATCAATGGATAGACCTGGTGAACACTGCTATTGTTTGGCTATCATCATCAGTCTCCCAATCTGAATCTTCATGATTGATTCCATAAGTATGAGTAAGAAATTCACTCCTCCAAGGGCTCACGACGAATCTCAAAGGTCTCTCTAGCCCCAAACCAATCAAATGATCATTTGGTCCACTACCTCCTCCTTCCGTGCGCTTGACCCTAGGATTGTCTCAGATCTTGCTCAGGTCCCAAAAACTCAGGGAAGTGGGTTACATAAACACTGTAACGACGCGTTGCCAAGACTTCACCACGCGGCTTCCGTTCATCGGCACCTCTGGTCTATCCTTTCTACCAGGCTCTTACTATGTTGATATTACACATTACAGTTCTACGATATATAAAGAGTTCGCTATGTATCGTATCAGTAGTTCTTTCAATTCTGGGACTTACAACTGTTCCTTCGAAAGACTCTAAGTTTAATCTTCTGCGACGTTACCGTGTCTCACGCGTTACAAACACCGAAAGCACAGCCTATGTAGCCGAGTTTCAACCGAGAATGTACAAATATACATTCCCTTATAAGCTCTAACTTCAACCCCTTATTGCAAATCACGACTGAAGTAAGTCAATCACATTCGGTTCAATCAAGCACATACTATTCACCAGCTATCAGGTTATGATGACAACTTCGCAAGAAGCAACGTTTCCAATTGAACTTCAAGATCAGGTTATCGGAAATCTCTGTCAGGACGTTAAATCACTCGCTGCCTGCAGTCTTGTGTCGTCTCATTGGTCGGATAGTGCTCGCAAACTGCTCTTTCCAAACTTCGTAGCCTTCATCGATGTTAGGTCCAATGAGATTGCCCGAACCTCTAAATTAGTGCAGCTTCTCGAGGCACCTCACTCACGGCTCGGGTTATATATTCAGCACGTTCAAATATGGGGGCCAGACAACCCTCTAGGCATTGAATACACCCAAACTATTCATACGGAGGCATACGAGTACCTGTCTGAGGTACTGCAAACCATACTTCCGCGTTTGCCTCGTGTTCGTGACTTGTTGCTAAGCTCACTCAGCTGGTATAGGATTCCCCGAGAAACCAGAGCTCAATTATCATCTTTGTCCAAGGTCATCTCTCTCGAGTGGCACCGCATCTTTTGTGGTCACTTGAATGATTTAGTGCACTTCTCGAACCAGAGCTTTCCTCGCCTTGAAAATTTACGGATGCAGGATCTCCGAGTGAAAGACAATACACAGATTGAGCGGTCCAATTTTGCTCAACTCTCGAGTTGGTTCGCTGGCTTAAGAACCCTAGCACTCTTCGTAGACGAGTCGACCGTGCCCTTCTTAGATGGATTATTATCTGGGATCATTCCCGTGGAAAATCTTCACTCACTCGATTTGGAGGTACTCGACAGCGCCAATCTGGCCCTCGTTGGTTCTCTCATAAGAGTTACCGCCCCCACCATTTCTGTTATCAGATTAAACATTGGACCTGTTCGTCAAGGTGAGTTAGCAAAATAGCTGGTTTCTATCGAAAGTGACATTCACCATACTGTCCTTAGACTTTGACGAGCACCCATTTCCGATCTCTCTCAGCCAGAATATAAATTTGAAAGTACTGTATTTCGAACCCTGGCTTATTTCTCGAGATATATGGTGGTTGGAGAAAATCATCACCTCCGCATCTTCAGCACGCGGACTTGAAGAGATCCACCTCCGCTTTGCAGCCAGCGGGACTCCCAATTCCTTTGGCTTTGATTTCTCATCGCTCGAAGGTCTGTTGCTCGCACAAAGCGCGCCGAGTACGAAGATAGTTATGGAATGCTGGGAGGATGAACGGAGGCAAGGGCCTTCTCTCTCAGAAATTTTGATATCGTCAATGTCAGAGCTGTCAAAGCGTGGACAGCTATCGGTGGTTCTCTTTGATCGTTATGAGGCCTCCAAGAAGGATTTCGGATTTCTAGGTTCATGAAGAAACGAAAAAGTGGGTGTGATGGAAGGGTGGCTCGCGGCCAGGTATTCAGACAGCGATTCAGAGTACGATACTTGGCGCTACATACTCAGCCTAGATCTCGGAATAGACGAGCTTGGAGGAGAGTCCAAGTTGAATTTTCAAGTCTTAAGGGAGTGAGTATCTTCCAGATAAATATCACCAACAGAGTCACCACATTATATTGACCAATCCGCCATTTTTATGTCACTCTTCAACTTTCATGTCCAATTATCTACATTGACCACCATAAGAAATCTTTGATGCAAGTTAAAGCAAAAGCCCGCGATGACAGGGCAAGGAGCCTTGCTTCCATTCGACCCCTTGTTGAACATCTATAGGCATGATATTTATCATCTTAGTGGTCCAAGCGCTTTTCGAAGTTGGTATTTTTGGTGAACTCATCGACCGCCTGGATGGTCAAACCCCGCTCGATCTTGATATTCAAGTACGATACGGATACCTTTGGAAATTCACCCGTTTGATCATGAAATACTACCCCATCGTAACTGATGGTCAGAGCGAGTCCCTTTTTGCCTTTTTCTCACTTTGCTCAGGACGGTTTGTGTTTGTCTATTCAATTGAGAAGACCTTTGACCTGTTTGTATGTCACATCATGAAATATATTTAGTCGGGCACAAACGCAACCCATCCTCATCATTCCGAAGTACCCATTGATGATCACGCGCGGGTCATTCTGGTTCTGACTGCAAACTTTCCCCCCACTCTTGTCATCTTTTGGTAAGACCCGCTCAATTTGGAAATTCACACATATTGATCAGGTAACTACCCATCATTCTTGCTATTGTACCTTTTTCTGCCTCTGTCACCGAATTTCTGAATTCCACTAGCAGGCCCACATGGCGCTTGTGTGGGTGACTTGTCAAGAAGGAATGGATATGTGGTCATCATCAGGGTTAAACAAAACCTTGACGCTCTCATAGTAGACCGAACTTGCAGGTTAGTTATACGAGGTATCAGTAAAGTTTGTGCTGTACTAGCCCTGGGTCGTTGATGACTCTAAGTAATATCAGAATGAGGACACCATAATAAGTATGCGTTATGTAGCGTGCTAGTGTTCGATTATTCAATATTCAGGAGTGTACATATGTAGGCGGCCTGCCTGTGAGAAGCGACCGACAGGGGCCGGCAAAGCTGGTCATCCGATGATTCTGATCTATGTAGCACAATTCAAAATTGATAAAGGCCTCCTTCCTGGCTGCAGTGACATATATTCAATCGACATAGACTCAAACTTACTATGACCAATCGAAAATTGCTAACCTTGAATTAGATTCAAAATGTTGTAGAGTTGGCCAAGATTTAAATGGATTCTGTATGTGTCTCGTTCCGTACAAAGCCGCCGCACAGCCGACGCCTGTGTCAACATCGATATCCGATTGATATGACGGCTGATATGAAGATAGGCGAATAACTCACGAAAAGCCGCCGATGACCTTCGTTCTACATATGTTATTGTCCAGTATTCATTCAGTCCAGATGTGCATAGAAGACTGACATGAGTTACAGCAAGACCGTACGTAAGTTCATGCGGAGGAATCTGAGGAAGATGAGCTACTGTAAATTATTGGTCAAGCTAGTGCATGGGCAGGAACGGAAGGATGAATCAGAGTTATTCTGATATGCAACCGTGACAATCTGAAACATCTGAAGAACAGCCGAATGTTGCTGGGTTCATCACCCAGTGCCAAGGATGTGCCTAGGATATGGATATGTTGCCGGTACTCTATAAAAACGGGGAATTATAGACGTAAGAACTTTACAGCTGGCCTGTCCTTTCATCGTTTCGATTCTCTGATCCTCTCAATCTACTCAAACGCTACGCCACAGGATGTATTCCATCAGTTCGCTCTCGTATGCTCTGCTTCTACTTTTATCCCTCATCACTCCGTCTTCGTCTATCCCCGTGGAAATTAGGCGTGGAACCGAGACTGCTACGTCGAACGCACTTACACCGAGGGAGTCCAGGCCACATCTAATCACACAGCTCACACCTGGTCGGGTGGGATATGTACAACTTCAATATTATTCAAGTAATTGTAGAGGTCGTGAGTAAAATGATATTGAAATATGGCTTTCCGCAGACTTATTCCAGTGGACCCAGGTGGCCGTGATACGGACAAACACCATACGATCTTCCTTCAACAAGACAATCGCGGATGGAAGATTGCATACTTTACCAGTAATCCACCGGCCAATGTGAACCACCACTTTGTGAAGTTGAGTGAAGCCTCGCTGGATAACCTGGTACATCGCATGGAACTTGGTCGCAATTCCGGTCCCGGAGCCGCTGGGACGTATCTTGCTTTAACCAATAACTGCTACCTTGAACCTTCTTATCGGACTCATGAACCACCCGTGGTAGAGGAGATCCTTCCCGGTGGAGTTAGGGCCACCCAGGAAGAACTCTATCAAATTATGTCGATGATTCATTGTAAGTGTCATTCATTATTGAGAGTGTGAGCTTCAGTGACAGGGACTAATGCATTTTAGCTTCTACAAATAACGGATATCATCCGCCGATAGAGATGCACTATTAGCCACCTCACGCCTTGTGATCAACAGGCGGCAATCAACATTGGGCAGGGACATGCAAGCATAAATTCACGTTAACAGTGTGCGTTGGTAGATTAGATGACGTCAATTCGAGTTAAAGCGTTGAGCACTATTGAGTTGTCACCCGGTCGAGACTGATTGGAAAAATTGTTATCTAGAATCCGAAAGCTCATTTGAAATTCAATGAAAAACTACATGATATGTACCTGACGGTTACACGGATGCATGTTGTATTTGGCGGTGCGTGATGGTGAGTGCTGGTCCAGAATAGATGCACGAAACGGCAAGCAGCGGACAGAAAAGAGTGTGTTCAGGAAGTTTTTCGGTCACTGAACATCAGTGTCCTTAGTTCGTACGTCTCGGTGAGTAAGTATTCAAGGTCGGGCAGCAAACTTCAGTGTCCACGGCCCTAGACACTTTCGGAGAGTTGTACTGCCAGCAATGGTCAACCTCTGATAAACGTTGATGAAACTTACACCAACTTCGAGTATTTATACTTATGTATGATTCGTGTACAAAAAGTATAATGTCGTCGGCTAAGTCAATGTAACGACGCGCTGCCAAGTCTAAACACGCGGTCACTACCTCGGTACCTCTGGCTTCATCTTTATTCCGACATGACTATACTTTATTTACGTACAGCGTTTATACGATATATAATAGTGCGACATGTATCGTATACGGTAGATCCTCTCAATCTAGGACTTACAACTGTTCTGGTCGAAGGTCTCTGAGTTTCACTCTCTCTCGTGCGACGTTACCGTATCATCACGCAAACGTCACATATTTTGAACAGGAACAACTCCTAGCTTTTAGAACTTCATCACACTACTACTCCCGTTTTCTGGACGTCGCTGGTCTGATCAACCAGCCCCACCAACTACGTGAGTAATCCCCAAAAAACTCTCATTACTAATTATGGCCTATAGAACTCGTCTTTGCTCGGCGAAACTGGCACAACCTGCAGTGGTGCCCGTCGTCAAGGATGACCACGAGCAGAGCTCAATTCAGGAAGTCTCCTCGCAGCTTACTGAACTGAGCAGCTCGACGGGATCGGCATATCCCTCAGCCGTGAGCACACAAGCCGGCGAAAGCCCCGCAGATAGAGCAGATACCCCTAGGTCTGTGACAGAAAGGGATGCCCATTTTAAAAAAAATGGAGGTACACTTGCTGGAGGAACACCTCGCGAGGAGGAGCACGGCGCTGACGAGCGTGGCGACTCAATCATTGATAAAGCAGTTGATAGCAATTACCCTGTCTTTAATGATAACTCATTTCATTCGGAATCGACACCAGTATCGAACCGTAAAACGCATGCACTCCCGGGAAGAAGGATTCCTGAGACAACAGTCAGTGAGTCAGAAGTAACTACTGCACTGGGGAGAACCGTCAACTTCGCCCGACTCTCCATGACGGATGAGGAGCGAGAACGTTACGACCGACGGACGGAACATGTCCGTCGGAATCGGGCTAGAGAAAATCAATTCTGGGGGACTGAAAATTTCCGCCAAGAGGACTCCGGATCAGAGGAAGTCTGTACCGATAAGGGGAAGGGGGCCGACCCACACAACTGGGGTGGGTTGGACCTTCCCGAGGAGGAATTGGACCCTGGGTTTCAACAACAGATGTTCGGACTAAGGGAAAGCGAACTGACCCAGGGCGCCATTGGGAACAGTAATACACAAAACCCTGTGAAAGCTGAACCCGAGCTGGACTTCAACGCACCAGACGGGGAAGCCCCATCTCGGGAGGATATTAAACAATATTTACGCGACAAGCGAAGACTGGTCAAGGAACTGGACAAGCTAAAGCTAAAACAATCCAACAATAAAAGAAGAGGATGTGCAGGTTCTGTGCCGGTCTCTGATGAGCTAGCCCTCCTAATTGAAAAGGTCACAGGAGGGAGAAGCAAATTGGATCGGGGTCGCTACAGTAAGGGCACCCCACCATCCAAGAGAGATACACGGCCTATCGCTGAGATAACTGGAAGGAGCGCATTGGGCCAAGCTTTCAAGCGGCTGGAGAAGGAACCGAACGGAGACATGTCAGAACCATTGTCTAGCTCAGAACCTGACTCTGAGTCAGAGTCAGATTTGGAATCTCCTCCATCCTCATCCTTGGGAAGCTCAGGGGATGAGGAATCATCATCCGACTCCGAATCAACCACTAGTAGCGAAAGCTCCTTGAAGGGTCATCGGGGCCGCCAACATCAGAAGAAGGGGAAGAGTAGTAAAGGTCATAAAAGCAGCAAATCCAAGTCGCGTCATAAGCACAATAAGCCCAGGACCTTGATTAAACCCACTCCACCTGAGAAATATGATGGGCAAGCCTCATATCATAATTTCCAGAAATTTCTGATGCATGGCACTGCATACGTTAAATACGGCTATGTAGAGAAGCGCCATCAAGTTATGGTGCTATCAGAATTCTTAACAGGGAAGGCTTACACATTCTACATGCATCATGTGTCCTTTGCACCACAGAAGTGGACGTTGAAAAGCTTCTTCACTGAACTTTTCAACTATTGCTTCCCAATAGACTACTGCAATCAGCAGCGGGTCCACCTGGAAAGGCTGGAGCAAGGGAGCAGATCTGTTAAAGACTATGTGGCTGATTTGGACAAATTATTTACCATTGTAGGGTCGGATAGCCGATGTGCATGGATTGTAAAGCTATTCAATGGGTTCAGACCTTCAATTCGCAAGTCTCTGCTTATGGCTCACCTCAATCCCGAACGATTGGGGTGGGATGAAGTGGTTCAGGAGGTGGAGTACCAGGAGATGGCTGAGAACGTGGACGTAGAAGAAGCATGTTGATCTCTCCATGGGAATCAGCCAAACCACCAATCTCGGCAAGACAGGCGCTGTGAGGGTTGCACTGATCAGCGTGACTTCCGTAACCCTCCTAAATGAAAGGGCTCACTGTCGTTTGGAAAGAAAACCAATGAAACTCCCAGATTCTCGTCAATGAGGATGGGAATATCAACCCAAAAGACTCGTACCAAACCAGGATCATCCAGGCCAAAACGGTTGGCTAACACGTCCAGGCCAAAGTACGCATTGAGTAAGGAAGAAGAAGTGGAACTGAGGGCCACAAATAAGTGCTTCCGGTGCAAGGAAGAAGGACACTTAGCTCAAAACTGTCCAAGGGCCCACGTCGCCAGGTCGACAGGTGACAGGCCCCCAGGAATCAGCGCATATGGAATGTCTGTAAACCTGGAGGAAACCGAGCAGCTGAGGGTATCCAGTTTGGAAGAGATAACTGAGCTTACCATTGGGGCTCTGAGCCTCTGGGATGCCATCAACGAAGAGGCATCCCACTGCAGTTCAGGCCCACCTAGCCTTCAAACAGTGTTGGCCAGTGTGGATGATGTTGAAGATTGCTATGCAGATGCCTCACCAAATGATGGGTTGGTACAGGAGCTGTGGGGTGAATGCCCCGCAAACCCAAAAGAAGCCCAGCGGCCCGCAACTGGGTACTTGAGGACTCGAGACAACTGCCTACCTGAATGGTCAGATGCAGAGGCAGAATTTTTTGAGGAAGTGTATGTTACTGATCCAGTAGACCTTGAGGAACTCCCCTTCAAAGTCACAAACGTTGAGGAACAATTGGAATTGTTACAATTGATGGAAGGGCCTCAAAGTTGTTTGGATGATGGCCTCTCACGAGCCCTTGAATACATGCTAGAAAGCATGCAACCTTATCCTGGGGATCCCAGGAACGTGCTACAATTTCGGGGCAGGCGCTTCTTGGTGTATGCCATCTTGGATGAAGAACTGATTGTCATGGATCTGGTACTAGACACTGACAGTTTCTTATCTATTCTCCAGGCTAATTGACACAATTTTGAAGTTGGATTATGGTATGCCACCCTATGTGCAGAACGTGCAGGGGTACCACTCACTCGCCACAGTTGGTTTCAAACTCATCTATGTTGTAATGTCTGGGGTTGGAATGCCCGTCAGGTACTGGAATTGGGCATAGGCTACAGCACCTCAGAACAACACAGATTGCATTTCGGCTGACGGTTTGATGTAGAGCCTACTGAAGGAGGAGAATTTATGATCTTGGATCATGTTAGTGGAGGTCAATTCCAGATTCAGGTTGCTTGTCTATGGAACCCACATTTTGACATTGTGAGTTAGCTAGTGAAGCACAACCTCAGGGGAGGCCCTGAGACAATAAAAGAAGACCTTGGGGAAGGGTTCCCCTGGCACCTGGAGGACCTGTTTGAGAACAGGGCTTTGGAACCACAACCAGGACCTGGTTGGGGTTCCTATTTCCCAAGATCGGACTCATTCTGTTGGGAACTGGGTCTGTATGGGCAACAAGTGGAAGCAGGCATGTACCCAGCTGTGCAGCGGAACTCAGCCTATGCCAGAGATGTTTCTTGCCGGGTTTCCAAGCCACTGGTGATTGTAGCGCACGTGAATGGACAGCCGGCTCATGCACTAATTGACTCAGGGTCACTGGGAGATTTTGTGTCTAGCACCCTGGCTCAACAATTAATGCTAACAAAAAAGGAACTGAAAACACCTATTCCCATACAATTAGCCATGCAGGGGTCACGCTCAAGGATAAATTCTGGCACAATGGCTGAGTTTCAGTACCAGACTATCAGAGAGCAATGTTATTTTGATGTGATCAACCTGTCAGGATATGATCTCATCTTGGGCACTCCGTGGCTATTCCAACATAAAATAACTTATGGGCTGAACCTGCCCAGGGTCGTGGTTGGTAGTCCTACTTCACTGCCCCTGGTCAGAGATGGGGTCACTCGATTGGCCTCTCATGCAATGCAGATGTATGAGGAGAACCTTGAAAAGATCTGAGCTGAGCTGCGTGAGTACACCAGACCGGTCTGCAAGACAGCAGGAGAAATGCCTCTCCCCCCTCTGAGGGCTATCAATCATGAAATACCACTGATTGACCCGAACAAGATTTACACTTGGTGGCCATTGTGATGCCCTGAAGCAATGAGGCCCCAATGGGCAGCCAAGCGTGATGCCTATATAAAAAGCGGTCAGTGGAGGGTCACAAGCATAGGCAACACAGTGCCAATGTTGCTCATCCCCAAACCAGGGCCGGTGAAAGCTGGGGAGGCCCCACAAATGCGCACCATGTTTGATCTATGGGCACGGAATGCGAATACAGTAAAGAGGTTGTCTCCTTTGCCCAACATCAATGGGATACTCCGCCAGGTGGCACGTGGAAGGTACCGCTTGATCCTTGATGGACAGGATGCATATGAACAAATATGCATTGTGCCTGAACATGTTAACCGCTCAGCCATTACTACACCTGACAGAAATATGGTAAGCAATGTGCTGCAGCAGGGCAACTGCAATGTGCTAGCAATGTACCAAGCACTTATGAACCACATTTACCAGCATTCCTAGGAAGGTTTCTAGATGTATACCTAGACGACATCATAATTTACTTGGATATGCTGGAGGAACATGTCCAGCATGTCAGAACTGTGATTGACATCCTAAAAGGGGAAAAGCTCTACCTTGGTGAAAAGAAGATCCATTTCCTATGTAAGGAGATGAGGGTCCTAGGTCGTATTGTAGATGACAATGGCATACAGATGGACCCAGATAAGGTCGATGCCTTAGTACAATGGAAAGCTCCAACAAATCGGGACTTACTATGAGGATTCTTGGGAGCTGCTGGATATCTCACAGATGACATAGACTGCGTACATATCCCAATGGGGGTTCTCCATGGGCTTACTGGAGACACGGTACCCTTTTGCTGGGAATATACTCATCAGCGAGCATTTGAGGACATTAAACACCTGGCTGCTCACTGTAAGGAACATCACTGCAGGCCACTGATCTATGGGCCTGATGCTGAACCTGTCAATGTTGTCACAGACGGCTGTGGTACAGGGATAGCTGGGGTGGTCAGTCAAGGGAAGGAGTGGCGCACCACAAGGGTAGCTGCATTCTTTTCAGCTAAATTAAACTCAGCACAACAGAACTACCCAGTGCACGAGATTGAAATGCTTGCAGGCATTGAAACCATGATGCATCACCGAGACATTCCGCAAGGGGTCAGATTTGTGTGGTACACAGATCACAAAGGATTAATTCACCTATTAAATCAGAAGAACTTGTCTGGACGACAGGCCTGGTGGCTGGAAAAGATCAGCGAGTTCAACTTTGCAGTGGAATATGTCCCTGGTGTGGAAAATATATTGTCTGATGCATTGTCACAGCTTTATGCCTATGACGAGCCTGGGATGGTAAGAGCCAGGAGCGAGTACACTTACCACAATGTCATTGACAATGACTTGTTAAAGGACTATGATGTGTCAATGCCTGTCATGGTGGGAAAGAAGGGCAAGCTGTCTAGCCTCAACAGCATGGAAGTAAGCACCGAAAATGCTGAACCCAGCCTGGAAAAACAGATCGAGACTGTCTGGAAGAGCCCACGACAACGCCACAAGTTACAAGTGGCAGATACTGGACAACCTGAGACAAGTTGGGAGTTTGCATCCCGCATGACCCAAAATTTCATCCTGAATGGGCCAGGAGGACGAAAGGAGGGCGGGGATATCAGAGACACTGGCAATAAGCTCACTATACAAATCCCTGCCAAAGTCCTGAACAAGGAAGAATTCCATGATGAACGATTAGCTCACCAAGCAACTGACTTAAGTAAGATCAAAGAAGATGAGCCTGTGGCACTAACAGAAATGCTGAGCGGAGGGTGAGAACCAGTAGACTTACTTGGAAACATCCGTGGAAGATATTTTGAGGACCCAGTGTTCTGAAAAATCACAGAACTACCACGAGAACACAAGAACTTCAAAGTTACAAACGACAAGCTTGTATATTTAAAAACAAATGGAACTTGGGTGTTATGCATCCCTAATGTACAAGTTGCTGGACAAAGTCTAAGAGAAATCATCATATCAGAGGCACATTTGGTTCTAGCACACCTGGGAGCAACCTACACTTTAGCTTACCTCCGAAATCATGTTTGGTGGAAGGAAATTCATCATGATGTGACAACCTACTGTAAGTCCTGTCAGACCTGCAGTGGAAACAAACCAGTAAACCACAAACCTTACAGATTGTTACATCCACTTTCCATACCCACACAACCCTGGGAAGTTATAGGGATTGACTTTGTGGGGCCATTACCCAAGTCAAAAGGACATGACGCCACCTTTGATTTGATCACGGTGATCATTGACCACCTCACCACAATGGTGCACTTGGTCCCCAGCCGAACTAACTATGCGGCTAAAGATGTAGCCGAACTCATATTCTCCGAAGTTTACAAACATCATGGGCTGCCGTGCACCATAGTCAGTGATTGAGACACTTACTTCACTAGTACATTTTGGACTCACCTGCACTCCTTGATCAGAACCAACCTAAGAATGTCCAGTTCATACCACCCCCAGACTGATGGGGCTACTGAACATGCCAATTGTACAATTGTACAAATGATTTGACAAAGCATTAGTCCAGCTCAGACTGACTGGGTAGCCAAGCTCCCTGCAGTGGAATTTGCCATCAACCTGGCATGCTCCAAGAGCATGGGATACTCACCGTTCTTCCTGAACCATGGTCAAATGCCCCGATCCATGGTGTGGAACCCTGCAGCCCCTGACGAATACATGGGTGTAAGGATATATGCCCAACGTTTGAGAACAGCTATCATGGCAGCACATGACAGCATACTAGCAGCAAGAATCAAACAGGTTTGACTGGCCAACCAAAAACGTCAGACAGTTCCCTTCATGGAAGGTGACCTGGTCTACATGTCAACAAAAAACTTAACCTACCCTAAGGGATTGGCACGAAAGTTAATTCCAAAGTTTGTAGGGCCATATTTGATTCTACGTGACTATGGGAACCACTCATTCCATGTGAACCTACCTGCCATAATGAGACAGTGCAGGATTCATGATGTGTTCCACGCATCCTCACTTTGTATCCACCATCCTAATGATGACCGATTGTTCCCTGGACAATTAGACGAGCAGGTAGTGGAGCCTGAACAACACCCGCACAAATGGACTGCCAACAAAATACTTAATCATGCCGGTACCAAGTCAAACCTCCTATTCAAAGTATTATGGAAGTCAGGCAACAAGACTTGGCTACTCCAACCCCAAGTGGAGGACCTGAACCTATTGAAGCCTTATCTTGACATTCAAGGAGCCACCACTGTGGCGGAGCTCCCGATCAGTGTTGGTCAGCTGTCTCTGCACGACCCCCAAATTTTCCTTGATGGATCAAAAAATGAGATGAAAATTGACTCAAAAATTTCAAGACCTACGGCTATAAAAGGAGGAAGGGGTGCTTCATTAAATTCTATTGCAGTTTATTGCTTGAGCCCCCCCGCTCGCATAACTGTCTCCCCCATTCACTCCCACCTTAGTCATCCTCTGCCTTCCATGGGTTGCCGTTTGCGATCTGAAAAGGGACTCAATCCCCCCAACAAGGACAACAAACATCACCCCCTTCATCATTACAAGACCCCCAGCAACATCTCTTTCCAGGCCTCGGACGGAATGATCATCCTGGTCAATATTAACAGCCGGAGCGTCGGGTTAACGCTCTCCCCCACTCAGTTCCAGATGTATTGAGACTGGGACGCGAATTGCAGGAAGGACCCGTTCTATGGCGATCACAACCCTGTGCCCGTGGGGTATGCTGACTGCGTCGATATGTTCAATCGTCACCCCACGTATCCCTGCAAGCTTGTGACCTGGGATAACAAGCGCCAGGGCTTTTTCTCCCCTTACTATTCCATCCCCTTGACCGTGATCCAGTTCAAATCCGTTGATAAACGCTATCAGTCTTTCCTCGATGTTGGCCTCCTGTGCCCTAACAGAGACGTCAATCAGCAATGTTGGCAGACAGTCTTGTTGGCTATCCTCAGGCCACACTCCCAGTCGGAACGGAATTGCGAGCGCGGCAAGGAGAAGCATCTCAGGGCAGAGCTTCAACAGGCTCGCAAAGAAGATTTACTTCCCTCTCACCTCTGCGCACCCCCAAAAAAACAATGCAAGAAGCGCATGGATCAAACTTCCGGGCCTGCTACAGATATGTCCAGCCCGATTCCCCCTTCCTACCGTCGTCACTCCCACTACTTCCCGTACCCTCGAGGCAAGCAAGGCCAGGGTGCTGCGCCACGCGCCTGCAACTATCCCCGTCAATCCCAGCGTCAGGGGTCCACCTCCGCAATCAACTCGGCATCCATTCTGTTTACACCCCTCTCACCCCGCGTTGTGCCCGTAGCTGGTAGTTCCCAAACCACCTCTACGGTAGACTCTATTGGAGACAAAGACTCGGCCCCCGCCGCTGGACACGTCGACCTTGAAGATATGTTCGAAGGACTTAGTAACTTTGACGGAGAGGCTTCCGATCATCCAGAGGATCAGGACATGCACGATCTGGATCATGAACTTGATCCCGCTGCCAACTAAACCTATATACTCATCGGAAAACACGCCAGCTTCCTGTCCTTACTCATTATCGATGCTCGACCACACTCTTTTGCTCCCCTCTGTCTTTACACGGTCCCCACTTCCTCTCACTTACCTCTGTTGTTTATGAGGCATCCTATCGAACCCCACGAATGCCTGGAGGGCGTATGTAACGACGCGCTGCCAAGTCTAAACACGCGGTCACTACCTCGGTACCTCTGGCTTCATCTTTATTCCGACATGACTATACTTTATTTACGTACAGCGTTTATACGATATATAATAGTGCGACATGTATCGTATACGGTAGATCCTCTCAATCTAGGACTTACAACTGTTCTGGTCGAAGGTCTCTGAGTTTCACTCTCTCTCGTGCGACGTTACCGTATCATCACGCAAACGTCACAGTCAATCGCGCAAAACCTATTCTTGCTTATGGCTGCAGAATATACCTTGAGGACGCTTGCAATCGGCTTTAGCATGAGACAGTTATGGAGTTAGGCGACAAGTAGTTAAAACTCAATACATGCTCAGTGACACTCACGGAACGTTCACTTTTTTTGCAATTTGCCAAGGGCTCGGCATCCATACAGATATCGAACTTCATTTTGGTCACTCATCAATGGCTAAATTCTATGCTACCCGAATCTCGGATTACCTATATTTCGCCTCTGATAACTTATTGAAATGACCCATATTGGATATTGTTGACCTATCAGAAGCTCAAAAACTTGGCATTGAACCCTGCCAACTTAGAGGTTAATGTGGGATTGATTAGCTCCACCCAATTCCAGAGACTCATCCCTAATGCGAACGTGAGAAATCACTTCCTCTCACTCACGCGTTTTTTTAGAAACAACGACTTACACCGGTTTGGCCGAACCTTGACTAGATGCTTTCTGGAGCGAATGGCATCAGATCTCTCTGCTTTGAGGTTCCTTGAACCTGTCCTGAAGAATGCCACCGAAACATGCCCATTAACGTCGCTCGTTTCATTAGCCACCAATGCCCCAGCGACAGGGGCGTCAGTTGCCCCGTCTGTTACAGTAAGAGTAATCGGAACCCCCACGCGAGCCTCCCTGGGGCCAGATAACTTCAGAGTCTTATTGGCCGCACTGTACGCGAAGAGAACTTCATCGAATGCTCTAACCCGGAGCTGACACCCTCCGGCAGGGGCATCTCTGTAGTTCAGAATTAGATGCCAGAAATCGCTCTCATTCTTTACCGCAGGTACGCCCGCAATCATCGTCACGAGGTAGTCTTCGAATCTCGGGAACCAAGTTCTGAAAGCTTATGAGTCAGCGTGGTCTTTAATCACCTCAATAGGAAGGGCTTACCCATCCCACGCGAAACGCCCGATTCTTGATGCATCATCGAGCGCAGCAATTGCAGTTGGCCCAGGAAAAGGGTGTGCGTGGTTGTTTGTCCCGTCGCAAGGATGTCTGACTCCTGAAGCTGTGACGGGATGGCCGTGGGTCAGCACAATCCTGTCGAAGATAGTGTTGGTTTCTCCCTCAATGCGCAGACGGACGAGTGTAGGGTAATTGTGCGTTGGGGCGGCTAGGACAAGTGAAATACCGGTGAGAAGACTTGAAAATAAGGCAAGCGTGAACCAAATCATGGTGGGCTTCTGAGAGTTGGCGCGGATAGCTCTGTAATTTATTCAGACGAGGTCGAGGCACACGATTGTCAAGTGGAATTTCCCTTCTTCCGACTGTCGCTTTCTCATGATCTCCTGAATCTAGCTCCAAACTTACCAGCAACGTCAGCCTTTGTACGTAAATGTACCAATAGCTATTTGCTTCAAGTGTTTTTTTACCTTATTCCTTGTCGCACAGTCAATGCATCGTGTGTATTCTGACAATGATATTAGACGTTGTCATAGCAGAGATGTAATGCCGAAGGAAACACCACAGTAAATACTTGAATGAGGGACACAACAAAACAGTGCGGGTGATACATGTAGGATTATGACAAGAGATGGGGAAATTGCAGAGACGTACAAGAGAAAGACAGCTGATGACGGACAAGCAGATGGTACAGGTACAGACATGAGAATGAGAATGCACGACAGAGAGTAGAAGAAACGTAGACATTACGATGGGGGGAGGGTATACGAGGATAAAGTTACAAGAACAAGAATAGACATTCAAGATTGCAGAGGGGGAAAGAAAGTGGGCAGGAAACTCATGGGACAAAATAAATTAATGAAGGTACTTCTCGTTCAAGGCATGAACTTCCTTCGCAAGGTAAGGCCAGCTCAACGTCCTTGCAAGTTCATTCCGAAGGTTTTCTTCACTGTTGCCCGCGCGAGCTTTTGCAAGCTTTATCTCCCACCCACAAAGATTGTAAAGCAGACGCATGTTCGGCTGGATCAGCACCGAGAGTCTGCGAGAGCGAACGATGAGATAGGCGTCCACGAGAGGGAGACCGAGGTGTTTCATTACGTATGCGATCTGTGTTCAAGAACAAGGTTACAAAGTCAGTACGAGATCGCATCCTGTTTGCTTAAAAGCACTCACGGTGACAGTCGCACTTCTCGACACACCAACACGACAATGAACCAGCACTTGGCCGCCTTCGGCACGCGCCTGATCGATCCAGTCACAAATCGGCTCAAGCTGGGGCTCTAGTGTGTCGATGCCATCGTCACACACGCCCTTAATATCAAGCACCTTGATACGTCCTTCACGCTCCTCATACCACAGCGAGCCGTGTCCCGCTCCTTTGCCATGAATGAAAGGTCCAGGGTGGTGGTATGGCGGGGGTGCGTAGTGCCCATGTCCTTGTACATGGTGCGGAGGCGGAATGAGAGCACATTCTCCAACAGACACG
This sequence comes from Termitomyces sp. 'cryptogamus', assembly GCA_020091625.1. Classification (NCBI taxonomy): domain Eukaryota; kingdom Fungi; phylum Basidiomycota; class Agaricomycetes; order Agaricales; family Lyophyllaceae; genus Termitomyces; species Termitomyces sp. 'cryptogamus'. Next base: position 696,262 of record JAGYZC010000005.1, read on the forward strand.
ACATGCGTGATCCCAAGGGCATGAAGCATAAACGCATTTGCGGCATGATTCCTGTACACATTCCACTGGTCAGCTTCTACTGGTCCCACATATCTCAAAGATGAAGAACCACATACAAGTTACCAAGATACAAAAACGGTAACACCCTACTCGGGAAACTCCCATCGAACCGCGGGTCGTTAAACCACGACTGGTGGTCCCCAAAGAAACTCGGCAACCACGGGCTCGTGTTTGCTCTCGGTCGGCCCTTGGGCAGTGAATGCGGAGTCTGCTGTGTCGAGAACGTACCCGGTACAAATCGGTCTTGGCCATACGACTGCACCGAAGTCACTGGAAGCGGCGGGGAGAGCGGGATAGGTGAAGCTCCATGTCCGAATGATACCGACTTTGCGGCAGGCCGGCCCATGGGCATATGCATATGTTGGTGCTGGACTTGCTGTGTCTGAGTTTGAGAGTGATTGTGGAGTTGGTGGGAACTGGATGGTACAAGTGGTATCCCCCGTATTGAAGGTAGACTCCCCCACTTGTTCTCCATAACCGCACCCCAGCCCTGGCGCGTGCCGGGTGATCCATTCGCAGACATGGCCGCAGTCGCAGCTATTCTCTTCCCATTTCCGTGAACTTCCCTGTCACTCTCATGTCCATGGACAAGCCCATAAGCAACCCTAGCCCTCTCCCGTTCTCTCTCGGCCCTCTCTTTCTCCCTCTCAACGTCCTCCCTCAGCTTCGACTCCACCCTCCTCAAAAGTCCCAGGTCGGCATGGTACACGAAGAAACTCCTCCGTCTCGCGACCTGCAGCTCGAGGTACGCCTCCGGGAGCGTGAGGTGTTTCACCGCCATTAGGAGACATAAGGCCAGCAACGACGACTCGGTGTACCCGTCCGCAGAGTATAGCAGTACCTTGACCGGGCGCGTGCGTATGTGTGCGGAGGGGTTGGATAAGGATCCTGCAGGAGATGTGAACGAGCGTGTGCGCGATGCGGCTGGTGAAGGGATAGGTATTGGTGTCGACGATGAAGTTAATGGGAAGGAAGGGAGATGGGGCATCAAGGCGGCGACGGAGCTCCAGCGCCGAGAAGGACTTGCACTAGAAGTTGCAGCTGGTAGTGGTGATGAAGGTTGCGGTGGGGACGGGGGCGTGGGCACAACGGGCATGAGCCACTTTTCGAGGAGATGAATCACCGCCATGAGTACATTCATCGAGATTTGAGCGTTAGATGGCGAACTTGGGAACGAAAGGTGTATGACTGAGCTCGCATGGGGTGGTGGACGTGGTGGAATAACGTTAGCGTTATCCTCAGCTGTCCCTTCTCGCTCCCTCTTCTCTACTACTCTCTTTACCCATGTATCGTCCAACATCATCAAATGCTCCTCCGCAGCTCGAAGCTCCGCAGGAGTAGGGAACGGCGCCAAATCATGGCACTCAATACAGATATCAAACCCAAAACCTTTCGCGGGATCATTCGTCAACAAATAATCGAACGGATCACGCGGATCGTCCTCTCCTGCACCGTTTTCTCTCCCCATTGTCGTAGGATGCGGCCTATGGGGAACGTCATCCGAATTCCCCAGAAAAACCTGGCCCACATGCGGCATCCACACCGTCGGCGAAAGCGCCTGCATACTCAACACAGACGAAGACTGTGACTGCCCCGGTACAGATCCAATCCCGATTCCAGTGGACAGAGGCGTGGACGTCATGACATGATTCGCGTGTCCTTCCATTCCATCTGGCGGTGGCACGCTAATAATCTCCGAGGCCTTGGTAAGATCACGCATCTCCTCCCGCTCCCTCTGCGCAAAATCAACCGTATTCGGATCCTTCGCATTCGCCTTTAATCGCCCAAGCAGTCGCGCATGGGAGGCAGGGCCACCATCAACATTCATCCCCGGATCCATATCCATGTCCATATCGCTGTCAATGTCAACATACATCCCTTCCGTGCACTGCCCCTGCGCCGCAACCGCGATCGGATCTTCAATAGCCTCCATAACAACGAGGTGCCCGTCAGGACCATCTGTATGTGCGCCCCAATTCGCACCGTCCTTCAGAGGGGCACCGTCTATGGAATCTGTGCTTATTAGGGTATCGTTAGGTTTGCTGGTTCCAGGTTCGATGGGATCAGAGCCTGGGACGCCGCTCACGCAGAGGCGCATGATGAGGTGTGGAATGCCAGTGTCGGCTTGCATGTCGGAGACGGTAGCGTCGAGGATGAAGACGTTGTAGTGCAGTAGGTCGGGGTGAGTGAAAAGGCCGTCTGGAGAAAAGGTTGGTTAGGGCTTGTTTAACGATGGATTTATATGCATGCTTTGTAGTGATATGATGTTATGAAACCTCAAAATGAGGTTCCGGAGTGAATGTGTTCATACATGCACTTTTCCGCGCATAATAGCATGGAAAAGTGGTTAAAACCAAAACACATTTACACGGAATTATGCGCGTTTGAATGGTACTCCAGAGAGAATTTGAGGCGTACCTTCACCTAGTGTGCCCCCCAGGCGGTTGGCGCGCTCTCGATATTGACGTTGAATCGCCTCCTGTATACGACGAGCAAGAACTCTAGCATTAGGTGATGGCCCTTTGGGCGAGTAGACAACTATATCTGAAAGAGTGGTGTAAATCGGCTGTGAGAGTATTCAGCCATAAACTTGGTAATTGATGGATTAAAAACATAAGAAAGAAAGAAGTCATTTCAGAGAATTTGCAAGTCAGAAAGAATCTGACAAACCACCAATGGCCACAATTTGGCATGCTCAATGGCTGCGAATAATGCAGTCCATCGAGCAAAAGAAACTCCCAGATGAAGAATGGAAGGAAACAAAGAGGATGTAACATACCACCTGTATCCCAAAATTCCGTAATGAAATCCCGTCAGGCACTTTCGCAGGGACAAACTCCCAGCCTTCCTCTGCATCATTTCCGACCGCTTTTTGCACAATCTCAGACGGGCGAAACGTGCACGTCAAAAGCGCGAGATCCGGGGCTGTCACTGTGACGCCTTCTGATGTGGTTGTTGCACTTGCCGCAGGTTTTGAAGCGGCAGTGGGAAGGACTGTTGATGGGTTTGGTTCTGGGGCAGTTGTAAGAACGGATTTTGTGCCAATTGATGAGGCTTCGGGCGTTGACGTTAGGCTAAAGAACAGGATTAGTTTGGTATGGAAGACAGAAGCTGAGTATTGAATGACGACGAACCTGGCACTGAGAGGAGAGAATAAGAAGCTTTCGCCGTCACTTGTTGTCAAGCTAAAGCATGAATGAGTTCAAGAATGAAGAAAACAAAAGGATAGAAGTACCTGATGCTGAGGTCAGAATTGATACTAGGGTACGGCGAGGGCAAATTCGCGGTCTGGATAGGCACCGAACGTTGTATAACGGGGTGCATATGCTTCTCCTCGTCCTTCTGGTCGTCGTTAACACCAAAAGATATCGCCTGCCCGTGTCCAGGGACCTCTCCGTCAACGTCCATTGCATCAGGCGGGACAACGTCCACCTTCGCCTCCATGCCCGCTCCTCTGGGACTCGCAACATCGTCTTCGTCGTCTTCGTCATCACAATCACTACTAACGCCACTCTCACTATCACCTTCTAGAACAGGCGTTCCCAGACCCCCGTTATCACCCTCTCGCTTCCGCCTCAGCAAGCTCAGCTCGCGTGCATACCGCCGAGGCTCTGCTTCGAGGTCGTCTTCGCATATAACCCACACAAGTCCGCGGTATCTAGGTACCCTGGCGCACTTGTTGAGTGATGGCTTTGTCGCCAGTGTTGTGCCTGAAGGTAAAGGTAGCAGGCAGGCCGCACCACTGGAAGAAGCGAAAAATGTGTTTTGTGCGTCATTGTCGCCTTCAAGACCGTGTAAAAATGGGAAAAGGACACTATCGGGTGGATGCGAGAGGATGTGCTGGAGGTGAAGGTGAGCGAAGCGCGTGAGAGGGAGAAGTGCGGGTGTATGCTCGTCAACGAGCTCGATAACGGTCTCTGGGAGCCCGTATGTATGCTGTTCGTCGCTGTTCATGTTGATGGTGAAGGCGGTCTCGTCGTCGTTGTCGTTCATGCACTTGGCCACAAAAAAGAAAAGGATGTACAAAGGGTTGCTGAGTTTGTGATGTGATGGAAATGAAGCCTCGTTGCAAGCGGTTGCCGAGACGTCTTCTATTGCCGCACTATGATCGACTACGTCTCAGATATGATCTCAGATCAACTCGCGTAAGTGTATTGTACCGCCTCGAGTCCAGTCCCTCTCGTCTTTAAAATTGTATTAGCTTACTTACCTCTGTGAGTCTGACTCAGGGGTCGATAACGTTATCATCAGGTATACTTACAAATGATCGGTGTATTCAACCAACCTCCAAGAACTGCAGCTTCTCTCCCTCTTCTGAATTCTGCCTCGGGTACGGTTGCCCTCCAGGGTCAGGTCAACTTTTGGTTGAGGAGCTGTCAAAGCTCATCGCGACGAGTTGATGGGGTCCCTAGGTTCAGTAACAAGTCACAGATAGCAGTTAATATATATCATTTAATCGTGCATTTCCAAGCTGGGAACGTGAGTATTCTATCAATGAGAAAAAAATAACAGATAATTGTGATTGTGGGTATTCTGGCCATGGGAGGGTCATGGATCCTCTGGATTCGTGATAAATCTCTCAAACACTCTTTGTGGCTACGTTGACAGATGCTGACCCTTGAGGACATTCTGATCATCTCCTATCCACGAATTTTGTTCAGCTGCAGCGTCCAATCTCTTGGTTTCCCGACGGTCGATTCTCAGATGTATTCTAACATTCACCGAGATTCTTGACCGACCTTCTGTCATTTCACATTCGTTGATTGAGTCCAGAGAAAAAACTTGCTTCATGTTTTTCTGCCTATTCATCTCACTGCAACATGTTGGGATTCGCTACGAGCAATGGCTTCGAACTTGGCGTGTCGCTCGAATCATCTTTCAGAGAAACTAGCTTTCACTTTTAACTCCCTCGAAAACACTTGATATTGGTTGGTATGTCTGAGAGTTCCCACTCAGCCGGGACTCGGGCGGGTAACAAACGATCATGAGAAATTCACCGCTGTGGTCTACAAAATTCCGATTTTCCAAAGGGAGGATCCGTGAGGGAGGAAATTGTTTCAAGGAAGCAATATTGGTTGTGAGCCATACTTCAAGCTTCAAGCCTTTGAAGACAAGTTCTAAGATCGGTTTCCGGTGGTTTGCCATCAAATTCTGGCCGATACTTCAGCTGTGCCTTTCTAGATAAACTGTGCCCGTAGCGCATGAATGATGTTGTTTGAGGTATATATGTAAGTACCAGGCACTGAGAAAGAGACCAAAACTAAAAGTTACTGCGCATGCAAACATTGTTCCCATCTTGTTCCATGGCACTCAATCGTCCGATGAATAAAAAAAAAATCGCCAAAGGAAATCGTTGGCGAGCACCTAGGATCGAATTCACACGGATCGCATTGCTACTTGGCTTGAGGTCAGAATCGACAACCACACAAACAGCAGGATATAGGTGCCTTCAAGAATGCGAACCATTCAAGGTCACTTCTTCAAGTTCTTGTTAACTTCGTCTTGACCATGTGCTAGAGTACGCAGCAACGCCAAATATGATGTTATTTTTTCTCTCAGGTGCTGCGCAGATCATGTCCTGCCGGAAGAGGAGGAGGAGTTGCATAAAAAGACAAATCCTTTCATTTTATAGTGACAATAAACTCATATTTGTTCCAACGCGGATGAATGTCAAAAGTTTACATAATAGAAACATACCACTCAAGGTGAGTGACTGTCAGAGCCCAGGCAAATTTGATCAATATAACCTCTACATATTACATAGCGGTACTCGTCACACTATGACGATATCGAAAGTAACAGGGTACCAAAGCCCCCAGTCACCTCTTAGAATGGATGATCCGCCTGTCTTTGAACACTTCTTCCGGTCAAAAGTTGACCTGGCCCTGGAGGGCAACCGTACTCGGGGTCTTGACATGCCGATGACCATGCACAGTGCACAGAAGGAGAAGGGCTGTCGATTCTCATACTTGACAGCACTCTTCTTCTCTCCTGATACCTTTTCCCCAACAAGTTATTTTGTACACGTGCCTGGCGGCTATGACATGACGCAAAACCCATCATCTATACATCCATACACCAGAACTTTACTTCACCTTGTCCATTTCTTGCACACCCTGCTGCACACCCCATGAGACGGAGAAAGAAGCCTCGAAGAAATTCTTCCTGGGACTAATCTCGAAATAGCTCTCCCCTCTCCTCTTGCCACGTCTTTGGGGGGCTCACGAGTTCTCCGCAGCGAGGCTTCTAGATATGATTAGTACCTGCCGGTACATTTGACATGTATTAGACAGGATCTTCATGATGAGAATCACAACGTAGGCTCACATGTTGTTGTCTTTTCCCAGGTCAGATCCTTCGGTTCTCAATGAGCTGTGATATTGACCAACCTGATCTGAATATCGGTACCACAGATGATCAATCGAGTGTGGGGTGATTGCAAGCGAATTGAATTCGACTCATCAAATAGAGATGTTCCCCGCATTAGTTCTGGATCTTTGATGGCTTAGATCACATCTATTCTGGGCTCATGAACATTGCTGATATATCGTGTACATGAGTGAGAAAGTGGATTGGATTGATGTAGAGGGCCTGCTGATCTCGGGTAAGTATCGTATCTTGTGTTGGATTCTCCAAGGGATGGTTGATGCGCAAAAGAACTAGAAAAACTTCATCCGTGTGTGTGTGAGAGAGAGAGAGCACGCCGATGATATATTGGTTGCCCGATGGGAAGTGTAGGTTTGCCGACGGCATGCACAAAGAAATCGAAGAATTGATGGTGAGTTAAGGCGAGGAGTGGCGTGATCATTTTGCCACATGCAAGCTTCTGAGGCCGCATATATGGACGCAGTTTGAGAAAGTCATCACCGATCATGAGGCGAAATTCTTGGCCAAGCACACTGCTTGATAAATGTATGTCGGTAGTTTTCGATACTCAAGAGAGAGTACATTTTTACATGCAAATAAGCACGTTGCGAATGCAAGGCAGGGAAAGTTTGGCAAGCGTGGTAGTCCGATCGATAGCATGACAAAAGATGATGAGAAAATGATGTATGTTACGAACCAGAAGTCCAGGAATTTTGTTCCGCAGGTAGCAGCCAGAGATAGCCACTGACCGCCACCCTTGAAGATGCTGGGTTCGAGGTGAAGTTGTGGTAGGTGCTTGTCAATGTCACAAGTGAGGTGATTAGCCTCCTAATAGAACTGGAATGTCTATGTCGGGAAACGGCTAGTATAATTTGCTACCGGAAGTTAGTGAGATGAAGTGTCATGATTGTGATTGTGAAGAGGAAGGTGGCGGACTCACGTACTTACGGGAGTTGCCGATAGACGCGTTGTCGAGGCTGAAGACAAGAACTACCAACACGGAGCAAAAATAAATATCCGCTAGTGAGTCGGCCACTATGTGCATGCGAATTGCCTCAGGCTGAAACAAGACAAAAGCTAGACAAAACTCCGAATCCATGGAATTTCCCTAAGTAGCAGCCCTCCTGTCGCTCTTCCAAATCGACATTTCTCCAATCTACAATCATCTATATCTATGTATCACATATCTAAATTCGGTGACCGGCACTCACTGTTCTCCACTCATTCATTCCATCCAAATCGAACAAAATTTAATTCGAAGAAAAGTGACATCCGTTCTCGGGGGCACTAGTATTTATGTACACGCGTAGGCTTGAGCAATTCGGCCCCCCTACTTCCTTCAATTCAATAATTCCCGTATCTTTCAAGCTCACGTTCCATTTCTCAACGGCATACATGCCTTCTGTCCAACTTCTGTCAACACTTCTGTTGACTATAAATTTAGCGCTTCAGGGAATCCCGATTCACCTTCAAGTAAGTTGTATTCTTTTGTATATGTGTAACTTTCTATCGGAGTCAAGTTTAGCCACGGTGACGGGTGTTGAGTGGTGTTTTGCTTCTGGGATTTCTCCGCTTCCTGAAGTTTCCCTGCATTAAGTAGCCCCTCGTTCCCGCCGTATTAACCCGCTAAACTCCGTCACTGATCGAAGCTTCTACATTTACAAAAATTTCCGAATCGTGGGTCTCTGTGAGATTATAGCTCGGCTCATGGAATCATTCTAACGCGTTAATTTTCAAGCGTTACGTGGCTAATCTACCCAGCATCCCTAAATTGTGGCGCAATTATCAAAGATATCTCGTATCAAGCATTATTCTTCATATGGTCAACGTAGCTGAAGCGTCGATATGTAAGCTGATACACTGTCTCGGAGTCATTGACACTGACTTGATGAATGGAAGTTAGCATACTCCGGATTCCCCGAGCCCCGTGAAAGGGGAAAAGAACGTCTGAGACAAGAATCGCGACTGATAGTATTGTTACTAATACAAAGTAGATGACTACAGGCGGAAGAAATGAAGAGAGAGTCTGCATATGTTTTTACATGAACGTGCAGATGACTGTACAAGTACACTGACATAAAATGAGACAAGTCAAAACAAGGGAGAAAGCACTGAGAAGGATAGAACAGGACCCAGGCACGAGAGCTTATCGCAGCCTGGGAAAGAATCACGCATTCCCAGGATACAAGATTGCCAGTTAATTGACCGCGCACGAGAATCTCGAGCGGCGATGAAGGATAGGCCGAGCAACATCACCTCCACTGGCTTCCAGCCCACCACCTCTTTTCGGTACCGCGCACGCTCCATTCAACGACACTAGACGACGAAGCAACATAGATATACTTCCCACTTGGATCGAAGCAGGTCCCAGCGATATCCAAATCGTCCGAATAAACCGGTTGTACATCACTCCCCCGCCTTGTGCGATCTCGCGCACTCACACTGAACGCAGGGGAGGCTAACCTGGCTGGAGATGTCACGGTCGGTAAGTGTGTCGATGGACTTGGGGAAGAGGATCGCGACGGCGTCCGGGAAGAGATGCAGTCCGACTCGAGCTCGTCTACTTCGATGTCATCTTCATGCCCTCGTCGGCTGTTGACGGTCGAATATGTCGGGCGCGGAGTGTATTCATAGTCTCCATGAGTGGAACCAGTGTTAGGGTCATCTTCCTCTTCATAGGAGGGACCGGATTGCTGGCGCGTCCTAAATCCGTGAGATCCAAGGAGAACCTGTACGTCATTCTCAATGACAGGATCGCCGAAGGGTGGAATGATAAGGATACTGTTGTAGTCGATATCGTCTCCTTGGTGGCTGACCGTGGCAGTCGAGTCGTTCATGCGAAGTGCTCGCCAGGTCGAGTCTGAGATGGAGCTTGGCGCAGAATAGGGAGATGCGATGCGGAATGTATCGCCTAAGGCACGGAGGATATTGTCCTGGGATGAACGGGTGTCGGAAGTGAGTTGTCCAGGTGATGTAGAGCTGGGTCGTGACTGGGCATGGGATATTATAGGGGCCCGAGGTAGTCTGTATGGTGCAGGGGGTGAGAGATGGAAATGAGATCGCGTGGCCAAAGGTGGAACAGGATTTGACGGTGATCGTTCTTGCACGGCGGGCACTTTGATGATTTCCTCGGTTTCAAACGTCCTCGCATCAACAACGTGAAGTAAAGAAGTGTGCTGTTGATGCGTTCAGAAAAACAAAAAAAATGATACCGGTAACATATAACTATCTCACCTCGGTAAAGGTCATAAGTTCCTTATCTCCTGATCCTCCGAACTTCACGTTTCTTACACTCCAGCCAGGCGCTTTGAAACTACCTCCTGACCAGTCAAAGATCTCATCCCTTAACCAACCAGAGCCAGAACCGTTACCCGAAGGCATCCTTGACTTTTCCGTCTCAAAGATTTTCAAAGGCTTAGAGCTTCTGACGTCCCACACGGCGAGAAGGCCTTCTTGTGATGCCACGGCAAACTTCGATCCATCTGACGAGAATGCAGTTGAAAACGATGCAGTCAGTGATCCTGTTGCGTAGTTTATGTGTGTGATGACGGGAGACGGGAGCTTTAAAGTGGCTATGGGTGAAAATGTGATCTGAGTGCCACCCGTCATTCGATGGAGGTGCACTTTGGACGAGTCTCCAACGGATAGAATTGTCCGGCCATCAGGTGAAATCGATGCTGGACATGGTATTTAGGACGATGAGGAATAGGTAGAGATGCAAGTTGACGCACAATGATTAATTGGAACTCCGAGATGCATGCATCCAACCTCGTCGATACTTGTTTTGGAAAAGCTTCTTGATGGCACGTTATAGAGTTTGACCGTGCAATCGTTATTACTGATGCAAAGTCGAGGTTCTACGCTGCTTTCATTGGACTTCGTCAAGCTCATTGAAGTGAGAAAGACGGAATTATTTATAGATCCGGACATAGAGAATTCCTTTTGCCAGACAGGAGCATTTTGTAGGTGACGCGCAGGAAGTGGCGAATGGTAGGACAGATGGATCTCAGCCTCCTGTCCACCGGCTGCGAGAAGCGTGTCCTCTGTTCCTTCAATAGGAAGGGAACTTAACGTGTTCGGACAAAATGGAAGTTTTACAAGTGGCCGAGGTGTCTGAAGACAGGAGAAGTTACTAATGGAACCATCTCGACAAAGGTTTGACTTACCGAGCCGGGCGTGTTGAGATTGTGTTCGACAATGGAATGTTGTTGTACGTAGTTCACTATACCCCTCTCCCGTGGACATATGACAAGATCCCGTAACTGACTATTCCCTCCAATTGTCAGAACGTGACATAGCAATCATTTGAAACAACTCACACATGGCCAATGTAGACACTACTCCATGCTATAGCTGTCGGCACTGTCGAGGTCAGCGACGGAAGATCTCTTGCCATTTGAATCGTAGTATGCGATGCAATTCAATGATCGCGAAAGAAGACAGAGGTGAGGGTAAAAGTGGAAGGGGAAAGCAAAGTAAGTCGGAGAAGATCAGAGACTTGAGCAATCACGTGTCGGTAAGCGATCACCATGACCCCTGGCCTGACGTTCCGGTGGCGGCGGTATGATCCACAACCACTCGCCCACTCAAAATTTATGCGAGTAGTTCAAACGAGTTTTGTATATCTTTGATTACTTCAACGCGCTCTGTATTTTCTCTTCAGTTCTGCACGAAGTAGAGTTGACGCTGTCCACGATTGACAGGCAGTAACATTGACATGCCAGTGTGATCGCTCTATTATCGGCCGGGAGAGCCATGGCAGAATTATGGCATATGCGGAGCATTGAAGCCGTAATTTAGTAATAAGTACTACCTTTAGTCACAAATACTACCTTTAGTAATAAGTACTACCATGGGCAGTGTTGGGCTACACGTCTTCTGGTACTCAGTTCTTGTGCTCGGTGTTGTATGTGTAGCTATGTTGTGCAAATTGTGCTCCCGTGCGGCGATAACCAGTGGTTCGAGATTATGCCAAGGAAAGTGTGTTTGTCAGAACTCCCTTGGGATGGATAAGTGACCAAGTTATGTATGATCTGAAGCAGGTTTTCCGGGATCTGAAGCAGGTTTTCCGGGATCTGAAGCAGGTTTTCCGGGATCTGAAGCAGGTTTTCCGGGTGGGACGGCGTTTTAGGGACATAGAAAACATGGAAATTCTGTTCACAAATTGTGTTCAACAATCCAACCATGCTGTAACGTTGTCGACAGAAAACATGATGGTGATGGTGAGCATCACGCATTTGTCAGACGGCGCAGTGACAGCGCTCAATTCACCAAACAACCATCTTTTCCGTTCCGACTGGATCTTGTCGTTACAAGAAGTTATTAGTTCATCGTCATTGGTGTGTAATTGGCATGTTTCACCTGAGATCTTAATCGCTGTAGAGTGGAATTGATTGAATTGGGAAGACATTACATATTTCATCCGTGAAGGGCGCCCTCTTCGGCCGCACTACTTCTGGTTTTCATTGTATACGAACTATGTAAATATATATCACAGCAATATGTTATATTATCAGTCGAACATCTGTATCCACGGTACCTGAATCATTACAGCGAACCGCTTTCCATCAATGAGCGGTAAACAACGTCGCGGACGATCTGTCGTACTTGCCAGCAGTGCTATTCATGCATCCAATCAAACCCCTTCTTCCATTCAGGATAACGGACGAATTGATTAGAGGAGCATCGATCATCCAAACAATTGTCGCAGAAAAAAAGGACATAAGTCGCCAACAAGTGGTGTGCCTAAACATTCATTTAAGGCCACGGTACTCAACGGGCCCAAAGACACGAAGTTACCAAGTATGTAGTGTCATTGGCGAACATGTTCCGCTGTTAACGACCCGCGATTGTATATTGAGTCCATCAAATTTTCGACAGAGTCGCAAACAAGTGATATTCTCGATTATGACATGAAAAGGAAGATTTGCGGAAAATAAGACGACCAATTTCATCTCGAGCGGCAGGACAAGAGGAAGGACCTGGACAACCGCTGCCAGGAAACCAATGGAACAACCATGACCACGCATACTCTGTCTGAGCCCGAATTAACCACTGCCTACCGACACGCACACAAATTATGTCGGCTGCATTCAATCGGGCAACCGTACCATCAATGCGGGTGACGCCAGACTGAATATCATGCTTGAATGGTATCAAAAAGAGAAACATGAACGAGAGCTGAACTTTACTTACCAATGGATAACGTTTACACATGTGGTACAACAGTGCAGGTACATAGGTTTGAAGGCCGAACATACTACAAGATGCAAAAAGATCGACCTCCACACCGGGATCGTCAACCAAAATGTTATCAATTAAATTGAGAGATAAATCATAACTAGGTAAAGTGGCAGGGAAACAAGTTCGGACGTGATCAGCAATAGGGGTGTACACCCCATGTATCGAAAACTTGTCCCCCATGTGCAATAAAGAATCGATAATCTCTGGACGCAAAGGCTGACAGCTCAAAAAAGGTCTAAAAAATTCAATGTATGGACACTTATGATACACAGAACAATGTACGGATCGAGTGAGTATATAGCCCTGATGAGAATAGAGAAGTCGAGAGGATCCTCGCTGATAATGCAGATGGCATGTGTCTGTTCACTTTGATGTGAGGGAAGTGCACTCCACATCGCCTGAAAGACTGGTGAAGACTGAAGCGTGAATGCGGAAAGTCTCATTGCCAATCAGCATAACTAGATTTCCATCGGAAAAACAAACAGGATTGACATTGGTTAGTAATAGATCAGTGGACAGAGGGCAATAGCAAACAGGTAAGGGAAAAAGGGACATTGGAATTGGAATAGGTGAGAAACAAAATGTGGTGTGGAAGAAATAAGGCATATGAGACATCCCAGTTGATCACATGTGAAACGAAAACCAAGGAAAAATGCCACACATACAATGGCAAGATCTTAACAAAAATGAGGCAGACACAGAAATAGCTGACTGAAGAGATGGAGTAGCAATTGGAGTGAAGTGCAGCAGCCAGAAATAGAAACGTTACCATAATATAATGAGAACGAAAGCAGGACAATGGATGGAATGGGAAAGAACACAGCAAAAAACGGGCTGGCCGGATCAGCAGTCCAAAAAAAGTGATTTCTATCTGAATCAACCTTTAGCATTTTTTTTGATAGACCCACAAGAACCCACTTTCAAAGTAGCAGGGATGTATTCAGATTGAATCATGCCGAGACATGAGTGTGACAATTTTCATTCTCATTAAGGACATGTTTCCTCTGACTTCTGTGTGACTATGAGTGGTCATATGGCATGCCATAAGGCCAAAATTCCTTCTACTCCTACCTTTGCTCCAAAAAACTCTGCTCTCCATGCATCCTGGAGCACAGATGATGAGGCTTGGCTTCTGCAATACCTTCTTGATCACAAGTCCAAGGCTGGTGATGGCATGTCATTTAAGAAGCCAACATTTACAGCAGCAGCTGCCCATGTCAATGAAATCATTACCAAGGGTGGTCCAAAGACCTCAGACTCCTGTAAAAACAAGTATTGCAGTGTGAGTAGCTCAAAAATCATTTATTTTCAGCACTATTGATACATTGTCATATCAGCTCAAGATGACTTATGAGCTTGTGAATGCTATTTGCAATAACTCAGGTTGGTCTTGGGATGATCAAGGGGGTGTTCAGGTCACCCCAGAAAAGCAAAGAACTTGGGATGCATTTGTAGACAAGAATCCTGGAGCTGAGGTGTTTGCTGATGGTTGCTGAATTCATCTGGAAGCTTTTGATCAACTTGCTTCTTCTACTGCTTGTGGTACACATGTCTATTGGACCACTCAGGGACTTGCTCTTAGTGATGATGAAGGTGATGGTATGGATTCAGATTTGACACCAGTAGAGGAAAAGGAAAAGTCAGGCAGTAACAATGACTCAGATTTGTGTCACTCTTTCTATCTTTTTATATCTATCCAGATTTTTTTCTAGACCACTTCACCTCCTCCTGTCACTCCTATGCCACTTGTTTGCAAATACAGTGCTGCCATGACTCCTGCACCACAAAGTCAAAAGCAAACTCACATTGTTAGTGGCAGCCAGAATCTTTCAGACATTCATTCAACCATGCACAAGTTCAACTCTATTTTTCAGGAGTCATCTGCTCCTTCTCACTCTGAGCTTGAAGCCACACCATGTCACAAGCAGCACGCCATTATCTGAGCTCAGAATCTGGAGAAAGATTGGTTATCTAACAAGGACATGGGGACCTTTATTGGACTGCTAGAACAGGATATTTCTGCAGTTGACAGCTATGCAGTCTTGGAGAATGAGGACTTGCACAAGGAGTGAATTTGATGTCAGTTGGAAAAAGAGGATAATTGTGCATTTTATGAGTAGAAATTAATTAGATTTCTACCTTCCAATATATCATTCATCTGCTAGATCTTCTCACTCTGCTACAGTTGCCTGATAGCTATCCCACATATCTTGAGCAATCTGATCTTGAAGTGCAGATCCACAAGCCTTTTCAATTGCATTTGCAGGGCCTTGATCCAGTGATCCAAAGATCTGATCTGTGGGTAGTAAAGAGCCAGGTACAGGATCCAGGAGATCAGGAAGTTCGGCAACCTCTTCAGAATCATGATCAAAAATGAAATTCTGTATAGCTGCCAGTGCTGAAGGGATTTGGGCCTGGACATTCATGTCATATTCAGAAGGTCATGTCAGGATGGTGAACTGTTCCTTCAATACTCCAAATATAGGCTCAATCATGTTGCATGCTGATGCGTGACACAAATTATAAAGCTCTTCTCAATTTTGTGGCCTGTCAAAGAGTTCAAAGATAAGACCACAATATAGTGCTTGATATTGCATACCTGACATTTGCTCTACCCCATTCTGCAAGATGATACCTCACACCTCAATATGAAACCAAAAGAGCATCACATGCACTAAATCCAGCATCAGCCAAATAATATTTTCTAGCTGGAACTGGAAGATTGCTAGTTCATGCATTATAGAATACAGAAGCATCTGCAGCAGAGCCCTCCCACCCACTAAGTATATATTGAAAGCAAAAGTCAAAAGAACAGCAAGCTAAACAGTTTTGAAATACACCTCCTTTGCAGTTGCAAAGATTATGTTGTTTAGCAGCTGATGGACAAGCAGCAATATGAGTGCCATCCATAGCACCAATGGCTCCTTCAAAAAAGGGAAACCATTTTGGATTGTCCTGAATGCACTCAGGAATAGGGTCGTTGATAGTGGGAGGCAAACATGTTAATTGTAAAAGGTAGGAGAGGAAAGGATAGTAAGAACACATCAGAAATATCTTTGTAGCATTAGAAGAGGCAATGGATCAAAGCATAATATCACATACTTGGTAATAGTTACATTGGCATGCTGGAATCTTCTCCAACATGTCAAGTGGATAAGCCAGTGATACAAGTGTGTAAAAAGATAGCAAGCTGTTGCTGAAGAGAGGTATGTTTTGAATCTGTCATACTACAAGTTTGTAGTTCAGAAACCAGGGCTAGAAAACATGAAGATTCATTCCAAGTTCACTTCTAATGCACTCAGGATGTCCATATATAAGTTCTTATACCCATGCCTCACCAGAAAGTGCAGAAGTATGGCATGGTTGTTTCCAATACCACTAGCTAGCATAGAGTGCAATTGCTGTGGTGACAGTGTAATACTAGTAAAGAGCTCCTGCAAGTAATCCCCTGTGCTCAGGAGGCAACATTTGGGCTGGATAGAGGGGCATTGTCATAGTTGTGTCACAAAATAAGTGAATAAGGTCCATAATCAAATCATTCTTCTAAAAGGAGAAATTTTATTGTCACATCAGGTCACATTACTATTCTAGTATATTACTAATCAGAATCTTGCAGATTTGGAATTCAAATTGCATGCTGAACAGGCTGTTAAGTTGGATCAACTTTTTGTTTCAACAAATTACTTTGCAGAATCCTTCAAGTCTTTTCCTGCGAGGTGAATGAACACTCCACAGGTAAACCAGCAAGAGCAAGCTAGTGCAGGCAATGAGCAAGCATCAAAGGAGCAGAACAGTGGCTAAGAGGCAGGCAAGGGGCGAGTGCAGCAAGCCAAGCAAGGTGGCAATGCTGGGGTTCTCACAATCAGTTCACTGAATAGACCTGGGGAACACTGCTATTGATCAGTCAAAGGATATTTTATCCTTGTGACCAGCTTATATACTACATCTGTGGCTATGCTATGACTAATGCTATATGTGGTAAGTGGCCCAGGTATGCTAAGCAGTAATGACTATTAATATGTCAAAAGG
The DNA here is from genome assembly GCA_020091625.1 of Termitomyces sp. 'cryptogamus'. Lineage (NCBI taxonomy): Eukaryota > Fungi > Basidiomycota > Agaricomycetes > Agaricales > Lyophyllaceae > Termitomyces > Termitomyces sp. 'cryptogamus'. The sequence goes on from JAGYZC010000005.1 coordinate 712,960, forward strand.
AGAAATAGGGTCTGATGACTATGAAGGGCTGACTACTACAAGATGAAAGGGGAATAGGGATTGTCAGGTGGCCAGTCTGGTAATGTGCCATGTGGCTAAGCCTGAAATAGGGTTGGACTACCCACAGAAGGGTCATCCCCTTACATTTCCACCCATACTGGCATGGGTTCATACAAAGGCTTTTTGTCTTTGTCTGCTGGCAGGTTCCACCCTGTAGAGTTATATGAGTAATTAGACCTCAGTCACTCCAATAATAAAATAGTCAACCGAGTTAGATTACCTGTAGAGTTATACAAGTAATTAGACCTCAGTCACTCCAATAATAAGATAATTGACTGAGTTAGATTACCTATAAAGTTATACAAGTAATTAGACTACAGGCTGATCAGTACATGTGATGTAATTATGAATGGGTAAAAAGCTCACCCTCAGTTGCTTCAATAATAAGATAATCAACTGAGGAGTGGCTTGTGTTTATCTTTAGATAAGTGTAGAAAATATATTAAGATTTGTCTCCAAAGAATAGCAAATACTGATTGATGAGCCACCTCTGGTGGCAGGTAAAATAGAAATGTTCCTAAATAGGAAATGGTGTGTGACATCATAATATTGAGGTCTACAAGTCATCCCTCAACACTCCTGCTGACTTGTGTGACCATGACTACCCCTCAGACTAAGAAGCCTAATGAGGTAATTGTGAGTTGACTGAGGTAGCAATTTGGTACAGATGTTGGCAAGGTTTTTGGCAGATGGGATATGGACCTACTTGCATGCATTTGTAAATGTAGTGGTGCCTAATATTGATGTGTTTAGCTTGTGCATGTCTCTTGGTGGATTGTGCTATGGTCTTTGACAAGTTGTTGTCAACCATGGGTTGGGCTGAAAGAGGTTGCACCAGGTCAATCTCTACCAGGAAGTTATGCATCCAAAGGGCCTGTTGGGATTTTCTCATCATGGCCATATACTCAGCCTCAGTAGTCAACAGTGCCACTATCTGTTGTCATTTTGAGCTCCACAATACTGGGCCTCCTGCCATCATAAAGATGTAACACAATGTTGTACATTGCACATTGAGATCACCACCATAGTCTGCATCTACATATCCCATTGGCTTGATGGTGCCTTTTGGATTCCTAGTCACTGCTGGCACTGGAACCTGTTTCCATTGAAAAAATGGGAAAAGAAACCTGTTATATCATTTCTTTGACAGAATTTTCCTTTGGAAAAAGGCTTTTCCCATTGTTTAGAGCCTTTTCCCATTGGAAATACCCTGTTTGGAAATGGCATAACAAGTTTCTTTCTCAGTATTTTCTCAGGAAACATTGTTGGCTGCCAGCAGTGAGTGTAAGTGATTCTATAGTTGATGGTACCTTTTACACAGGCCAAGACATGCAGTAATGCCTTATAGTGAGCCAGGCTGGGGTTTGTTTGGAAGTGGGCAAGTAGGGTGATCATGAATGACAGATCTGGTCTTGCTGTGTCCTGGGCTCACATCAGAGCCCCAAGCAGCTTTTGGTAAGGCTTGTCCATCATGAATGCACACTCAGCTTCATTTTTCAGTGATGTCTTATTGGTGAGGGTTGTTCCTGATGGTAGTGGTGTGTAGCAGGGGTTACAGTTTAACATATCAAAACATTCAAGTATGTGTATGAGGTATGCTTTCTGAGACAATGAGATAGTACCCATTCTGTGGTCACAATAAATGGCCATCCTAAGGATGAACATGGAGTCATCTAGATCCTTTATCTCATATGTCTGAGCAAGTTTGTTCTTCATGATGTTGCTCTTTCCTGTTACAACCTGTTCCCAGAACCCTGGACCTCATTTCCAGCCACCTTGCTCCTCCAGAGCTCCCCCCCAACTCTCCCTTTGACTCCCCCAATCTTTGTTCACCCATGGCACCTACTTCATATAACTCTGATGCTTCTACAGCAATCCCTGACTGCCCCCTGGCTAACTCTGATGCCTTCCCTGCAGCCTTTGATGCTTCTCCTGCCTCTCCTGAGCCCCTAGGACCCTCCTCCACTGTTTCTGATGCTGGTGTGCATCACCAGTTTGTCATCCTGACTTACCTGACCAGCTCCAGAGCATCATGACAACTCCAGGATGGCCCACATCCCCCACTGATCCCATCATGATCCCATTAGTATATCACTGCAGTCTGCCCCTTGATCACAACCAACACCCATTGGCTCCACATGACCCTAACAAGCCCTGCCACCAGACCTGTTATCCCTAGAGCTGTCCCAGTAGTCAGTATATTAGTTGTAGAGTAGCATCCCATACTCTAGTCTTGATATTGCCTTACCTGATGTGTTTCTGATTGTTCCTTTCTTGTGTTTTGTGTTCTGTATTATGTTTTCCCTCTTTCTTAGTCTCCCAGTCTTATCTTGTCTCTATCTCCATTATTGGCTTGTTATCATTTTGTATCTCCACTTGAATCTATTTTTGTCCCTGTCTCAATCTTGCCTTGACCCCATCTCATCTTGTTTGACTCTATTCCCTTTGTTGTGTCCAAGTTCCTTAAACCTTAATGCCATTACAAACTCCATGCTTATAATTATGAACCTTGAACATTCATAAACTAACTCCAGACCTTGCTAATTGCTTGGCCCCAAGACCAATCAACATCTATTCATCTCCCATCAAACTCTGGCCCTGCTCTCATCACTTGTGTAGCCTCCATTTGCCCTGCACTTCCAGTACTTGCTTCTGAACTTGTGCCTGACATCTTTTCAAGTTCAAACCTTCCCCATACCTTGTCTCAGACTTCCCCAGACCACCCCAGACTTGTTTGGACTGCTCCCCCTTGCTTATCCTCATAAGTATCTAAAGTCCCAGACCTTCCCTGAATGCCAGGTTATCAGTGTAGGACATTATGTCTGCCTAGTAAGAACTCACCCAGTGTAGCTGAGCTCCCATGGTCAGCAGAACCTGACACTTCCTTGTTTGAAGATAGTCTGAATGTGTCATCATTGAAGGTGTTTATAATGGTGTGCTCCATACCATGCTTTCTTGAATGTACACATGGATCTGCTCTTGATCTTCTATAACCTAGGTCTGAGTAGGCACCATCAAGGGTCCAGAACCAATGGAAGCCTCCTTGCATTGAACCATAAATGGTTTTCCAGAGTCTTGCCAGTTTCTCCTCCCCTCCTGGAAAATCTGGGGGGAGTTTCACATAGACCTTGTGTTCCAGGATACTGTTGAGGTAAGCTAATACAAAATCAACCTGCCATACCTCCAACTTCTCTTGTGCCATAATAGCTGCTGACATTCAAAGGTATCTGAGGCACACCACTGCTGCATAAGTTTCATCAAATCCTCACCTGTGACCTGAGAATAACTCTTCACAACCAGTTGTGCCTTCCTTCACACCACCTCCCCCTCAGTGTTGTACTTATTAGCATAGACCCACCTACAACCCACAACATTTTTGTCCTTTGGAACTGCCACCTCATCCATGATCACAAACACACTCCTATCTTTCATAGTCTTCAGCTCTATCTCCATCACTGGCTTCCATAGGTGTGGCTTCTTCATTGCTTCCATATATGTCTTGGGTACATTCATCTTGTGTAGGTCATCTTCCAGGGTTAATAAGTCTGCATATGGGCTTTTTGCCATCAATGCTGTAAGTATGTCATCACCTGTGTTCCAATCCTCCCCTTGCTCCTATGCTGACTGTTTTCTTTGTAAGGTCTCCAAAGCTGCAATCAGAGCTGGCATAGGTCTTGAGAGTCTCAACAACCTTCTTGGTTCCATCTAGGGTGACTGTGCACATTGTTTAGGGACAGCTGGGACAAGCACCCAACCTCTCATTTCAGGATTGAGTCCAGAGCAATCAAGGATAGCATTGGCATGTAAGGGTGCATTGTCAGGTCAGATTCTGGATGCTATGGGCTGGCAAGGTGTAAGAATGTCTGGTGTGGGATGCACTGGCAGGTCATCTGCAAGGTCTGGTACAGGTCATGAGTCTTTGTCATCTGAGTCAAGTGTGGTGAGAGACCAATGGCCAGTGCCTCCTCAAAAATTATATCCCTAGAGGTCATATTTGACCTTAACCCTGTCAGGGGATGTCCCAGTTCCCCCTCTACGCTGTTCTCCCTTCCTATGGTTTTCCTTTATTCTCCTTTGATTCCCCTATCTGCTGGTCCCAGTTTTAGCTCTTGGGCTGCACCAGTTCTCTGTCCATTATTCCGACAAGTGTCACCCCTTCCACATGGCCTCTTACCAGACCCCTGGTTTGTTTCCTGTATTCCAGGCCCACCACTCATTGTAGACCTCCCATCTTTGGACTACAGGTACTTTCAACTGAGGGAATCTTTTGGTTATATTGGTATGTGGTCATGTGCAGGGAGTCCAAAGATTAAGACTATTTACGATGGATTTCCACTTTTTAATTGGACTCCAGAATTGGTTGTTGTTGGGTGTTGTTTTCAGAAGCTCTAGAGTAAAATTTCCGAACACTAGCATTGGGGATCCTTAGACTTGTTCTCTTTGGATCTCCCTCTGCCAGGTGAGTAGCTAGCACTAGAACTTCTTGTAGATACTGAATAGACTTTGAATCTCCCTCTGTTAGTTGTGTGATTGAGCCACAGCCCCCAGAGGTCACCCTTACAGCAGAACAAGTCTCCAGATTTGGTCTGAGAGCCTCCTTCTTGATTACCTGAGCTTCTACTTGGTTCCTCAAAAAGTCTCTCCCCCACCAGTGTCTTAGTGCCCTCTGTGCTCCTCCTATGACCCAGCCAACCCCTCCAGCACCTCCCCCTGATGCTTCAAGCCCCAGGACAATGCCTGGAGTCATTTGCTGTCCCTGGAGACACAGGTTCAACTTACCCAAGCCTCTCTTACTTCCCACATGGCTGAACTCATTGGACTCCATCAAACTACTGAAGCAGTGTTCTTTTCTCTTCAAGCCCTTTTGGAATGTCTTCTCCTTGCTCCTACCACACCTATTATGCCTCCAGCAGATGCAGAATGGTTTGTGTCTGCACTTAGCTCAGGCTTTCTGGCTCCAGCTGTTGCAGAATAGTTTGTGTCTGCATCTGGCTTAGGCTTTTCAGCTCCCCATTCCAAACTACCTCATCCTGCACTCCCTGATGTATATGATGGAGATTGTAAGGTTGGAGAACATTTCTTCCAGTCCTGTATCACCTATATCCAGCTGAGTGGTGAAGCCCTTCACCTCAGATGCCTTGTAAATTGCTTGGGTTCTCTCCTACATGAAGGCTGGCCAAGCTTCAATCTATGCCCTGTGTATCTTCCAACACCTGGGAGGAGTTGAGAGTTTCTCTGGCTGGATGGAGTTTGAGAAGGAGTTCTAAGCTGAGTTCTTCCCCCTTGACCCCACCAAAACTGCAGCTCTTTCCCTTCAAGACCAAACCTAGTATGGTTAAGGGAAGCGATCACTCAATGAGTACATTGACTCTTTTCACACCTTAGTCAAACAGGCAGGATATCCAGATGGTCTGCAAACCTTCCATGATAAACTCCACCCCTCTCTTATGAATTGCATCAACAGTATGGTAGAGGAGCACTCAGATAATGAGCATGTCAAGACCTAGTACAAGGTGGCATGTGAGCAGTGGCAGTTGATCTGCAACATGAGCTGTGGTGGACACAACCCTCAACTTTTCCTTTCTCTCATAGAGGTTTCATCCCCTGAGCTCCCCCTTCCATGCCTGCTCAAGCAGCCCCACAAGCAGGTGCAACTTTTCCCCTTCCATCCCATGTTGCTCCCTTGTGCTCCCTGCCCCAAGGAGTTCCAATGGATGTTGACACCTGTCAACAGCAGTCCTCTACTTCTCTGCTGTGTCAATGCTGTGGAAAGGCTGGTCACTTTGCCTGCTATTGTCCTCAAGGACTAGAGGTCTGCTACCTGTCAGCATCAGAACAAGAAGAGTTGCTCATCCAACTGCTGGCAGCCCAGGATGCCACAGGAACCCCCTCTCTAGATGCACCTATAACTGTCCATTCTGATGAAGTGGCCAATGTATTGGAGGAGGTTCCTACAGAGTCTGAGGATTTTTGAAAGGGCAACAGATGACCAGTATGCCTCCATTGCCCAGTACTGATCATTTTGCCCCCCTGTCCATAGAATCAAATATATCTGTTGCCATTGTTGATACTATGCCTGAAACAATAAGCCCCTCCTTAGACATACAAACTCCCTCTCCAGCTAAAGTCTCAGCTGGAAATGCACCCCCTAGCCCATGCCTCCAATTTCCTGCATGGGAATGCCATCTCTTCTGTTGTTATGTTGTTGCTTCTACCCCTTCTACCAGCTCCCTAAAGCTACAGGTAGAAATTGAGACAACAGACACCCAGCAGATCTGAAGTGTGGTTGCCCTCCTTGACAGTGGGGCAACAGGCTTCTTCCTTAACACTGACTATATGCAATGACACTGCCTCATCATGTGCTCCCTTTCCCATCCTATTCCTGTATACAATGTTGATGGCATGCTCAATGAAGCTGGCTCCATTTGCTCTGTAGTGGACCTGGTCCTCCACTACTAAGACTACTTAGAGTGAGCTGCTTTTGCCATCACTAGTTTGGAAAAGCAAAACATAATCTTGGGGTTCATCTGGCTACATGAACACAACCCAGAAATTGACTGGACTAAGAGCAAGGTGAAAATGAGCTGTTGCCCCCATCACTGCATTACCTGTGCAGAAGAAGGCCATAAGGAGCAGAGAGCCAAGATTCATGAGCATGCTGCTGTGCATGTCTGTCATGCTGGGCATCTTCCTTATGCTGATCTCAACCTCCTGAAACCTCCCCCTCTGGCATTCCCTCATAGAGAAGCCCTCTATGAGGATGTCCAAGGTGTTGGGTGTGAATCTCCAGAGAAAGAGAGAGGTGAAGGAGAATGGACCAGTACTCCAGATGCAGAGTCCCCAGACAAAACTATAGAGGTGGGTGATCAGATTCATGCTACAACCCTCTGCCCCCCTCCTGCAGTAGCAGAGATTCAATCCAGTCAGACTACTTCTCAACATCTGGCTGAGGCATTTGCAGCAAACTCACAGTTCAAGCCTTTCCATAGCACTGTTTCCAATCACCTCCACAACTTTGAGGATGTATTCTCCAAGGCCTCCTTTGTTTCACTTCCAGAGTGCAAGCAGTGGGATTATGCAATTGAGCTGATACCAGATGCAGAGCCCCCTAGCTGCAAGGTCTATCCACTCATGCCCCATGAACAGGATGAGCTGGACACTTTCCTGCAGGAGAACCTTAGCTCAGGATGAATATGACTCTCCAAGTCTCCAATGGCGTCCCCAGTCTTCTTTATTAAGAAGGATGGGTCTCTTCATCTGGTTCAGGATTATTGTGTCCTGAATGCAATGACAGTAAAGAACTTCTATCCTTTGCCACTCATCTCAGAACTTGTCAACAACCTTTGAGGTGCACACTATTTCACAAAGTTGGATGTCTGCTGGGGTTACAACAATGTACACATCAAAGAAGAGGATGAATGGAAGGCAGCATTCCAAACTAATTGTGGACTCTTTGAACCTCTGATAATGTTCTTTGGTCTCACCAATAGTCCAGCCACCTTCCAGACTATGATGAATGACATTTTCCATGATCTGATTGCGGAAGGTGTTGTCTGCATGTATCTTGATGATATCTTCATCTATACAAGAACTCTGGAGGAGCATTGCCAGGTCACACACATAGTCTTGGAACGCCTCCACCAACACCAGCTCTATTTAAAGCCTGAGAAGTGCGAATTTGAACAGACTAAAGTGGAGTACCTGGGTTTGATCATTTCACATGGAACAGCTGAGATGGACCCCTAAAGTGGCAGGTGTAGCAGAGTGGCCTGAGCCAAGGAACAAGAAGGAAGTTCAGGCCTTTCTTGGGTTTGTCAATTCCTATCAGAGGTTCATACAGGATTTCTCCCACTATGCATGACCCCTCTTCAACCTCACAGTTAAGGATACTGCATGGCAGTGGGAGCCCCCACAGCAAGCTGCCTTCAATGCCCTAAAGCAATCTGTGACCTCAAAGCCAGTCCTCCTGTTCCCCAATGATGACTCTCCATTCTGTGTGGAAGCAGATAGCTCAGACTTTGCTACAGGGGCAGTCCTCTCCCAGCAGTCAAAAGAGGATGGCAAATGGCATCCAGTAGTCTTCTACTCCAAAAGCCTTAATGCAGTGGAATGGAACTATGAGATCCATGACAAGAAGATGCTGGCAATTATTTGGTCCTTTGAAGAATGGTGGCATTTCCTTGAGAGTGCATGGCATAAGTTTGAAGTCTGGACAGACTACAAGAACCTGGAGTACTTCCATTCTGCTAAGAAACTCAATTGATGTCAAGCTCAATGGTCTCTGTATCTGGCCAACTTTGACTTCTCATTGCATCACAAACCAGAATGGAGCATGGGCAAACCAGATGCACTGTCCAGGTGGGCTGACCATGGCACTGGAGCAGAAGATAATGACAACATTGTCCTCCTCAAGCCAGAGCTCTTTGCCATCCATGCACTAGAAGGGATTGTGGCTCAATGAGATGAGGCAAACATCCTTAGGGACATTTCACAAGGGAACTGGGAGGGTGCACAGGAGGATGCAGTTGCCCAGGCTGCACAGGCCCTACAAGCTTGATGGGCAAGTGGAGTCAAGTCAGTGCATGCAGATGAGTGGGGTCTTCAGGATGGGCTGCTGACCTTCAGAGGACACATTTATATGCCTAACATTCCAGAACTTCACCAGCACATTGTAGAACAACATCATGACTCTCAGGTGGCTGGACATCCTGGAAGGTGGAAGACATTAGAGCTGGTATCCCAGAACTATTGGTGGCCACAGATCTCCTGGTGCTACACTAGCACCTGCGACCTCTGTCTCCACACCAAACCTCACTTCCAAGCACCCATGGGCCAGCTCCACCCACTTCCTATTCCAGCTGCTCACTGGAGTGTTGCATCAGTGGATTTTATTGTGGAACTCTCAGATGCTCATAGGTACAATGCTGTGATGGTAGTGGTGGACCTCTATGGCAAATAGGCTCACTTCATACCTACCCACACCACATGCTCTGCCTTGGGAGTGGCTAGCCTGTACTAGAAGAATGTCTGGAAACTCCACAGTCTGTTAGATGGGTATGTCTCAGACTAAGGCCCTCAGTTTGTGGCAGAATTCACTCAAGAACTGTATCACCTGCTAGGCATAAAGCTCCATACCACCACAGCCTATCACCCTCAGTTGGACAGGCAGACAGAATGTGTTAACCAGGAACTGGAACAGTATCTCTGCCTGGTTTGTAATGAGAGGCAGGATGACTGGGATGAGCTGCTGCAAAATGCAGAATTCCAATGCAACAACCACATTCACTCTTCCACTCAGATGACTCTGTTCTTCCTGGATACTGGCAGGCACCCTCACATGGGATTTGAACCTTGGGCATGCCCCTCAGAGAATGACTCTGTCAACAAGTTTGTGAATCAGATGAGGAGGGCACAGGAGGAGGCAAAAGCTGCATTGGTCAAGGCCAAGGAAGACATGGCACAGTACTATAATCACAGATGGACACCTGCTCCAGTTTACAAGCCCAGGGACCATGTGTACTTGGATAGCTCAGACATTAAGACAACAAGGCCATCCCTAAAGCTGTCACATCATCATCTGGGCCCCTTCACAGTGGAGAAGAAGGTAGGGCCTTTGGCATATAGACTTAAACTCCCAGCAGGCTTCTGCCAACTGCATCCAGTCTTCAATGTGGTCAAGTTGTTTCCAGCTCCAGAGGATCCAATCCCAGGCCATCACCCTAAGCCACCCCCACCACCAGTCCTGGTCAATGATGAGGAGGAGTATGAGGTGGAGGAAATCTTGGACAGCAGGGTATTCTGAGGGAAGTTGCAGTTCAAGGTGAAATGGAAGGGATATGGTATCAAGGACATCTCTTGGGAACTACAGGCTAATGTTTATGCATCAGGCTTGGTCTGGGACTTCTACCATAGGCATCCCAATGCCCCAAAAGCTATTCAAGGCATCTACCCTATTTCACCAGCTGACCAGGCAATTCATGACTTCTTCTACCCAGTGTGTCAAGGCACCACATCCTAGAGGAGGGGTGATGTCAGGGGACATCTCACTTGTTTCCCCTTCTCCTTCTCCAGTTCTTGTCAGATTTGCTCTGTTATAGTTTTTCTTTATTCTCCTTCCTTTTCCCTATTTATTGGTCCTAGTTTCAGCCCTCAGGCTGCACTGGTTCTCTGTCAATAATTCAGACAAGTGTGGCCCTTTTGACACTGCCACTGGCTTATGTAACTGCTGACCAATTGCTGACACATCACTTGTGTCTTTTTTCTCTGTCATACTTGACAATTGTTTCTCATGCTTCTGAAGCCTCTGAAGTGTCACACCTGGCCTAGGGAATCCCCAGACTTGTTCTCTTTGGATTTCCCTTTGCTAGGTGAGTAATTATCTCAGTAGACACTGTACAGTACTGAATGGACTTTGGATTTCCCTTTGCCAGCTGTGTGATTGAGCCACAGCCTCCAAAGGTAACCCTTACAAAGTCCACTGATGCAACACTCCAGTGGGCAGCTGGGATAGGAAGAGGGTGGAGCTGACTCATGGGTGACTGATACCAAGGCTTGGTGCAGAGACAGAGATTACAAGTGCTGGTGTAGGTGCCTACATATTGGCATATCTGAGGCCACCAGTAGTTCTGGGACACAAACTCTAGCATCTTCCATCTACTGGAATGTCAGGCTACACAAGAGTCATTGTGTTGTTCTACAATGTGTCAGCAGAGTTCAGAAATGTTAGGCACATAGGTGCACCCTCAGAAGGGTTAGAAGCCCATCCTGAAGACCCCACTCACCTGCATGCACTGACTTTGTTGGCTCATTGTGCTTGTAGGGCCTGGGCAGCCTGGGCAACTGCATTCTCTTGTGCACTCTCTCAATTTCCTTGGTGAATGACCTTGAGGATGTTTGCCTCATCTCCTTGGTCCACAGTATTTCCTTGTCATGGATCTCATAGTTTTGTTCTACTGCATTAAGGCTCTTGGAGTAGAAAGCTACAGGATGCCACTTGCCATCCTCCTTTGAATGCTGAGAGAGAACTGCTCCCATGGCAAAGTCAGAGCTATCAGCTTCAACACAGAAGGAAGAGTCATCATCAGGGAACAGGAAGACTGGTTTCAAGGTGACAGCTTGCTTGAGGGCATCAAAGGCAACTTGTTGCAAGAACTCTCACCATCATGCTGTGTCCTTGATAGTGAGGTCAAAGCATGGTGGGAGAAATCCTGTATGAACCTCTGGTAGAAGTTAACAAATCCTAGAAAGGGCTGTACTTCCTTCTTGTTCCTTGACTTGGACCACTCTGCTATACCTGCCAACTTAACAGGATCCATCTCTGCCATCCCATGTGAGATGATCAAACCTAGGTACTCAACCTTAGTCTGTTCAAACTCACACCTTTCAGACATCAGATAGAGCTGGTGTTGGTGGAGGCATTCCAAGACAATATGCATGACCTGGCAATGCTCCCCCAAAGTCTTGCTGTAGATGAGAATATTGTCAAGCTACATGCAAACAACACCTTCCACAATCAGATCATGGAGGATTGTAAGGGCAACCTCTGGAGGCTGTGGCTTGATCACACAGCTGGCAAAGGGAAATCCAAAGTCTATTCAGTACTGTACAGTGTCTACTGAGATAACTACTCACCTGGCAAAGGGAAATCCAAAGAGAACAAGTCTGGGGATTCCCTAGGCCAGGTGTGACGCTTCAGAGGCTTCAGAAGCATGAGAAACAACTGTACAGTATGACAGAGAAAAAAGACACAAGTGATGTGTCAGCAATTGGTCAGCAGTTACATAAGCCAGTGGCAGTGTCAAAGGGCACACTTGTCTGAATTATTGACAGAGAACCGGTGCAGCCTGAGGGCTGAAACTAGGACCAATAGATAGGGAAAAGGAAGGAGAATAAAGGAAAACTATAACAGAGCAAATCTGACAAGAACTGGAGGAGGAGAAGGGGAAACAAGTGAGACATCCCCTGACAAGGATGTCATTCATCATAGTCTGGAAGGTGGCCAGGCTGTTGGAAAGACCAAAGAACATCACCAAAGGTTCAAAGAGTCCACAATCAGTTCAGAATGCTGCCTTCTACTCATCTCCCTCTTTGATGTGCACATTGTTGTAGCCTCAACAAACATCCAAATTGGTGAAATAGCATGCACCTTAAAGGTTGTTGACAAGTTCAGAGATGAGTGGTAAGGGATAGTGATTCTTCACCATCATTGCATTTGAGACTTGATAGTTCTGAACCAGATAAAGAGACCCATCCTTCTTAATAAAAAAGGCTGGGAAGGCCATTAGGAACATAGAGGGTTGTATCCAACCAGAGCTAAGGTTCTCCTGCAGAAACACATCCAGCTCATTCAGCTCACAGAGCACATGCAGATAGACTCTGCAGCTGGACAGCAACTCATCTTCACCTCATCCTTAGTCCAGTCAAGCTTGGGGTTATGTTGGGATGATGTTCACATAACCAGGTGAACTCTAGGGTCATGTCTTGCTTCCCCAAACTATTGACAGCAAAAGCGGCTCACTCCAAGTGGTCCTGGTAATAAGGAACCAGGTCTGCCACCAAACAAATAGAGCCAGCTTCATTAAGCATACCATCAACATTGTACATGGGGATAGGGATAGGGTGAGAGAGGGGGTGAGTGGTGAGACAATGTCATTGCACATAGTCTGTGTTAAGGAAGAGGCCTACTGCCCCACTGTCAAAAGCAGGGCAACCATACTTAAGGTCTGCTAGGTGTCCCTTGTCTCAATTTCTACCAGTAGCTTCAAGGAGTTGGCAGAAGGGGTGGAAACAACAATGTAGCAATGGGGGAGATAACATTCCCATGCAAAAATCCAGAGGCATGGGTTAAGAGGTGTATTCTCAGCTGAGACTTTAGCTAGGGAGGGGGCTTTGTATGTCTGATAGGGGGCTTATCATTTTGGACATAGTATCAAAGATGGAAACAGATATATTTGGATCTATAAACAGGAGAGAAAAACAATGAGCACTAGCTGGGAGAGGCATAAACAACCATGGCAAGTCAAGGCTAGAAACAAGACCCAAGATCATGGTAATGGATGTGGAAATCAAGATAGAGAAGACACACAAATTCTTAGAAGTGTTATCAGATCAGGAACTGTGATTCAAAGAACATGCAGCCTAAGCTCAGGGGAAAGGAAAAGCAACCACAATGCAGATGAAGCATCCAGACAAGGTCAATGGAGGAGTGGGAAGAGTGCTCATGAGAAGGTTATACAAAGTGGTGGTGGCACCAACAATGCTGTATGCAGCAAGTGTGGGGTGCACACCAGACATTGACATCAAGGAGAAGGTGATAGAAGGGTTGAGGGGCTATGCAACAAAATTGGAGTGAGTACAGAGCTTGTGTGCACCACAAGTCAGTGCACTACAAGTCATGGGAGCATTGAGGACAATACCAACAATGCTGGATTCACATGCAGGGCTAGCACTAATAGACATCAGGATCTTGAGGACCTGCATCAACATAGTGGCAGGAATAGCAACACTACCAGACACACCCATTACACAAGCTGGAAGAGCAAGCAGCCAAGTTTGTATGGTGGCACACAGCACCCCTGCACTACATCCTCAAGGCATCTGGAGAACACCAAAACAAGTGGAAACTATAGTGGTAATCAGGAAGCTACTGGGCTGGGAATGCCCTGTACAGGTGACAATAGATGGTAGCTCTGAGGAAGTGGAGGAGAGGGAGTGGCAGGACAATGTGGAAATTAAGGTTTACATGGATGGGTCAGAGTTCAAGAGATTTGTAGGAGCAGTGGTGGTGCTGTATCAAGGGTTTAACAAGGTGAGGGTTATGAGGAAGTATGTGGAGTTGGAGAGGAACTATACAGTTTTTAAGGGAGAGTGTGTAGGACAAGTATTGGGTATGGAACTGTTGAAGAAAAAGGTGAAGGAGCAAAGGAAGCTGAAGGGTGTGAAGTTAGAATCAGACAACCAAACAGGACTACTCAAGACATGGGACCAGGGACTGAGTGATATTTAGTTGACTGGATATTGGATTGGATTTGCAAGGTCAAAGGGATCAATCCCAGCATGGAAATGGAGATATATTGGACATTGGGACACATAGGTGCAATGGGCAATGAGCAGACAGACAGAGAAGCCAAGAAAGCAGCCAAGGGTGAGGAGACTGAGCTATGTGGGCTGTGGTTTCTTTAAAAGCCACTACCCAAATCCAAAAGTGGCTATTGTTGCATGACACAAAGCAGCATGGTGGATGGCAAAAAAAGACCAAATAAGACAGTCACCACAGTTCCTTAGGATCAAAGCTGTGAATCCATACATGCCAAAGATGAAAGCCATTATAGCAACACTGGTGTTGCTTCCAAGGAAGGCTGTAAAGGGATTACTCCTTTACAGGTAACTCCAACTCTATCCAGCCTTAGTCATAGGTATAGCATCATCTTTAGCATATCTGACTGACCAGCCACCAAGCCCCTGCACCCTCCAGTCAGTATTAGTCAGCCCTTCATAGTCCTCAGACTCTATGTCTCCTTTCAATGTATTGATAGTTATTACTGCTTAGCATACCTGGGCTGCTTACCACATATAGTATTAGTCATAGCATAGCCACAGATGTAGTATATAAGCCAGTTGTCAGGATAGAATATCCTTTGACCAATCAATAGCAGTGTTCCCCAGGTCTATCTAGTGAGCCAATTGTGAGAACCCCAGTGTCACTGCCTTGCTTGGCTCACTGCACTCACCCCTTGCCTGCCTCTTAGCCACTGTCCTGCTCCTTCAATGCCTGCTTGTCACCTGTGCTAGCTTGCTCTTGTTGGGTTTTTCCATGGAGTGTTTGTTCCACTCACAAAGGCTGCTTCACTGCTTATACAACTGTGCACAGGACACTGCTTGCTGAACCAACATCTACACAGAATGAAAAAAGTGAACTCACCCATCTGTTGTGCATGCAGGGATGCTATAGAGATGGTGGAACACTATCTGCTGAAATGCTAAGCACACAATGTCCAAAGGGCAGAGCTACACCAAATTGTGAGGCCAAACACTGATGCCCTTGCAATGCTGTTGAGTGACCAGAATGCAGTGAAACCACTATTTAGATATCTCCATGCAACAGGGAGGTTCTTGAGATATTATGAAGACCTGACATACCTCAGGAGGCTGAAGGGGAGCCCAAGTAGAGGGGGAAGATGGGGTGCAATGGTAGCCTAACAACCTTAATTTTCTTACAGTAATGCCTGAAAGAGGCATAATATGGTTATGAGCCCAGTCCTGGGCACAAGACACATCAAGTCCAGATAGATTTAATTATGACAGGAGATGACATACAGCTCACAAATGTAGTAGAACCCAACATATGGCTATGTCTCAAAGGGTCTTTGAAACAAAAACAGGCTAAAGCTACCCATTACACTTGAGTCCAAAATCTCACAGAGATTAATGGTACACAAATTGATCAGTTTGATTCATCTCAGCATACTAGATAGGGCTCAGTAGGGAAGAACAGTGAGGCAGAAGCAACAAAAGGTATCATGGCCAGCATATTCTTCTGTCAATGATGATAGTAGAAGTTTCTTCTGCCAATGATGATAGTAGAAGTTTCTTCTGCCAATGATGGTAGTAGAAGTCTGCTGACAAGGCCCAATTGTCATTGGGCACTGTTTTTGGCATTTCTAATTGAACAGCAGCTGACTAGAATTCCACATGACTATGCACAAGTCACACCACTTCTCACATGCAGTCTAGCCCCAAGGTCTGGAACAATGTAGCCTTTGCACAAGATTTTAGCAATCACAAGACTTCTGGATCACAAGCTTCATCATGTGAAGTCTAGCCTTTGGACCTGTCACGACCCGTCCCCTGAACCCCCGCACATCGCCCATCAACCCCCAAACCCCCAAAAAACCCCCGATGCTCCGCCAAACTTCTGCCCATGCCCCGCGCCTATTTCAGCTAACTCCGACGCCTCCCCAGCTAACTCCGACGGCCCCCTGGCCAACTTTGGTGCCTTCCCCGCAGCCACTGACACTTACCCTGGGTCTCCCGAACCCCAAGAACCACCCCCGCTGTTCCTGATATTCGCCACCCATCATCAACTCAACACCCTGGTTCCTCCGACTTATTCCGGAGTATCACGACAACCTCGGGACAACCCGCATTCCCCAATGATCCCATCAATGTATCAGCGCGGCCTGATACTCGATCGCAACTGACACCTGCCCGCTCCGTCAAGCTCCGCCAAGCCCCGCTGCCGCAGCCGACATACCCCGAAGTTCTCCAGTAGTCAGTATATAAGCCGTCGAGTAGCTCCTCGTACTCTAGTCTTGATATTGCTTAACGTTACCTATGGTCTGATTGTTTCCTTTTTGTGTTTTGTGTTTTGTGTCTCGTTCTCCTTACTCTCAGTCTCCCGGTCTTATCTCAGTCTCCCGGTCTTATCTCAGTCTCCCGGTCTTGTCTCGTCTCCATTTCGTTATCGTTCTCATTATCGTTTCGTATCTCCACTCGAATCTACTCTTGTTCCATATCAACCCCATTCCATTTCGTCTGACGCTGTCTCGGTGACTCTGTCTGGCCATTGTGCCCAAGTCTTCATCAACCTAAACGACCTCACGAACTCCGCAATTACAATTACGAACCCCGACACTCCTTCCCCAGGTCCGAACCTCGCTCTTCGCTCGGTCCCGGACTTCATCAACTCCAAATGATCTCCCATCAAACCCCGGCTCCATTCCCATTGATCACACAGCCGCCTACTCCTTCACTTCCGCGAATCTCCCATACGGTCTTCTGCCTGAACCCCACCAAGACCGTCTCGTTCCCTTGCAACCCGACTTCTCCGGACCTCCCCGGATCCATCCGGATCACATCCCACCAACTATCCACACAAGCCATCAGTGCCCAGAACGTCTTCGAGTGTTCGGTTACCAGTGCAAGGGGATCACGCCCGCCTAGTAAGGACTCGCCCAGTGCAGCTGAGCCCCCGGGGTCAGCGGAACCTGACAGGACCTAGAATGATAAAGCCAAGACCTTCACTAGCAACAATTGCTAGTAACATCACTTAGCAACAATACCTCTTCTCAAAAATGGATATATTAAAGGTCATGTGACTTCTTACTTATCATTTTTCTTGTCTTGCTTATGAACATACCTGAATAGTGTCTACACTTCAGATATTGATGTTAGGTATGCTCTTTTTTTTTGTTACTGACATTTATTATACATCTTGTTAACATCACATACAAATACTTGGTTACCATACTGACATCCAGTATGTATCAGGGACACTTTGGCAGACACTGTCACTGGCAGCAACTAATATTCATCACCAATGACTTAGTGACAAGTCTTGACAACTTTATGCTTGATCTAGCATGGGTGCCAACTGTGGGTGCCCTTAGTGTTATTACAACTTAGCAATGCTAGTGACTACAGCTAGCAACTAGTTTGCATTCATCCTCCAGTTCACATAAACTTCATTCCTTCCTTGTTCCCCACTCCCTTTCTATCACTTAGTTCCCCTTTCCTAGCAACTCTTTTGTCTCTGTCCCTTTCTCCTTCTGTTTCCCAGCAACCTTTTGTTACCATCTAGCAAGTTAGGCTAGTGATAGTGACACTTTCCACTTGACTCCTCATTCCCTTCACATCAATTAGCTCTTGCTTTCTGGGATGGTTACTGACTTGCCCCTATTAACTTCCTATTGCCAGCTACCCTATGTAGTTGCCAGTGTTCAGGTCTTCTTTTTGGTTTCCTGCATGGCAGCTAGGCAGCATAGGAGCACATCACTGCAAAGACCAAGCAATGATGGCAGCCCTGCTCAAAAATAAGTAGAAAGTAATTGAAACTAGTTTACAATTTTTTTTTGCAAGACTTTGGCAGTTTTGACACTTAGTAAGCTGCTTAAATAAAGGTTGCAGAACTCAATTTCACATATCTTATGAAAAATGTTCAAAGTGCAAACTTCTAATTCATACATTAGTGATACAAACACAATTTCACCTTGACAATCATTAATGTTCATTCAGTCTTCGACCTTTGTCTCGAAGTATATCAGTTGTGCATGTATAGCCAACATTATTCAATAAAAGTGTGTTCAGTCACAAGCTCAAACAAATTTGATGGTGAAAAAAGAGTCTGATGGTAATTTAGAGGGGGTCCCAGCTGTCATTTGTCACTTTCTTTCTTTTTGTTGATAACCCTCATAATGCAAGGCATATAATATAAACCCTTCCTGCATATCTCATGGACCTTGACACACCATTACATTGACATTACATTGACTCTAATTCAATTGGTGACAGTACCTAAACCATGTCGACTGTTTCCTTAACTAGATATCTTTTGTAATCCCACTTCTTGCAAGTACTGGTGATGGCCACAGGTTTTCTGCCACATAGCCCATCCCCTGGAGCTCAACAACAAGTGATGTGAACACATACAATGGCCCTGAATGAGTTTCCAGACCCAATTTTTGCCAGAGAGCTTCGATGCACGATAGGGCTGAGACCAATACTCAGCACCAATACTCAGAAGAAATATATAGTTTGCACAAGGTGCACTACAGCAGCAGCAGCATTCTGATTCCAGTGTTGGATGTGCTGCTGCAAGTGGTTGCTTGTAAAGTATTATCAAACTACCGCATGGTACAGACAAGTCCGAAATTGCCATCAGACCCTTTTTCTTGCCATCAAATTTCGCTCGAAATTCTGGCCGAACGGACTCTAAACATAGGTTGCTCCTCAAAAGCTTTATCCCGAAAACTTATAGACTATAAGGTCGTCAGTTCAGCCTAATCCCAAGTGCATGATGAATCTACCCACTACATGCACCACTGCTCGGTTTTGTTGCAAAAATCACTTCATTCAACGCCTCGCCCTCCAAACCCTTATATGGCGCATATGAATTCTTGATCTGATCAATGAATGACACGACCTTGTCCTCCGCGACAAGCGACACCGTACATCCACCCCATCCTGCGCCTGAGGACAATCAATGAGTAGTCAGCGAAAAAAGAGAAGTAGATACCGGTGAGCCTGCTTCCATAGGCACCAGCCTTCCTTGCAAGCTGAGTCAGCTCGTCTAACTCAGGACATGAGCACTGGTAAAGTTCAGCACAACTCGTTTGTGATTCGTTCATCAAACGCCCGAGCCTCTCGAGCGCTGCAGTGTCTGTGGCTTCGAGGCAGGTCTGTCGAAACTGGAGGACGCGGAGGGCCTCGGCATAGACGTGTTTGGCACGCTTGTACAACTGGAAATGCGTCGCTTCGACTGAGTATAGTTGTTTCTTTAGAATAAATGAATGGATTGAGTATAGAATGGACGTACCTTCGACCCACGACAGATACACGTCATGGAAAGCCTCCTCAGACAAACCGGACATAACGACCATTTCTTGCATCGTAACGCCAAGTTGACCATCATCTGGAACACCCTTGGGCCTCAAAACCTCAACCTCTTGCCCCATGCGCTCTAACCCCCTTTGCAGTGCATCAATAGCTAGCTCCTGTTCCTGCTGCTCTCCGAGAAGTCGTCCAATAACCTCTCTAAAAGTTATACGCTCCTTCTCGCCAACTGAGATGCCGAGAGTTCGCGCGAGGATCCGAGCACCTGCGAGTGTTTCGACAACACGTAGATTATAGTTCCGCTTCGCGGTCACTGCTTTATCTGATACGACTAGGGAGTTTGCACACACGAAAATGGAGCCGGAGGGGAGCGGGACTGGTGTGGCTTCGAGCTTCGGAAAGAAGGAGATGTAAAGTGCTGAAGAGGCATCAGAGATCACCGATGCTGCTTGATCCATTCTGTGGACGTGGTGAAAGGGTGAATAAGTATCTGTATATGGAGAGGCAAGGCTCACCCCCCACTGTTGACACCTACGGTCAAACGTTCGTCAGTAAAAAGTGTCGCGTAACCATGATTGAGACGAATGGAAGTAGCATACTCACCGACGCGTTTCTCATTCTCAACGGCTATTCTTACGAGATCGCCTTTAGTCAATGAGGTGGAAGATTGATTGTCGAGCTGTGAAGAGATCTCAACGAAAGATCACACAGATTATGAGGGTGACTGAGGATACCTTTCCGTTGACTGCTAGAAATGCAAGAGTACTTGCGACAACCATAGCTGCACTTGACGACAAACCAGAACCCGCTGGTACTGTTCCTGTGAAGAGTAGATCCACCGGAACCGGAGATCCTGAAAAGTCTGACGGAGGGAAGTACTTATTCAGGACGCCCTACCACGCGATACAAGTTAATCTCAAGGCAGACAAACAGATTAAAACACACGTAATAGCCCGCCTTGACATAGCTTTCCCATCTGAGTTCCTTTGTGTTGATGTCCAACTCCCAACCTTCGACGTGCACCTTATCTTCACCGATCTCTTGTGACGATGACGGTTTTCGAGCAGGGCAAAAACTTTGCCGAGTATATTTGGTCTGAAGATTTTCGGCGACTACAATTCCTGGCGTTTGTTGAGCCATCTTTGTGACTGAAGATGGTGGAACAGGCCGCGGTGCACATGCGATGAGGATATCACGCTCGATCGCGGCGGGAAGGACTCCAAAGAGTGCGTAATCGATGTGTTCACCTTGTTCAAAAGAAATTATCAGCCAATCCAGATCATTGGGTCCATGGAAAACTACTAGAAACCTATCAAGCTTTGGGAAAGGAATGACCTTGAGAAAGGAGATCATTGGATTATTTAATCACACTCACTTGACGCGTCCTGGAGCTCTCGCAATATACGTAGGTTTACGTCCAAATCTTTTCTCAAACTCTTCCGCAAGATCGTTCCATCGCACTGCATGATTCAACGATATCCCCAAGTTCTGGTACAGATCGTTGAGATTTGTGTGGATAGGAATAGGTCGTTCAGCGGCCATGGATCTTGTTGATGGATGGAAGGTGATCTGTAAGAAACAAGACTAGTACTCCTAGAATTAGATGTACTCCTAGAATCAGATGAAGAGTTTTCAGGTTTTCGAGAGAGGTTTTCGAGAGTGAAACCGCGCCGGATGCGTGAGCCTAGGGCCATGTGACCCCGTTACATTGAGCAAAATAAGAAAATAGAGAAACGGCAAAATAGCGCTAGAATTCCACGTGTGAGAACGAGGTTCTTGAAGATACTTGATGTTCGACCTAGAAAGTCTTCGTCAGAATTGATGGAAAGACAAAATTGATGGAAAGACAGCGCTCTGGACTGAACGTGCGACCTTTGTGTTTCTATAATTGGCATAAATAAATTATTCGAAGGCACCATCAGGGACCCTCGGAACCCGAACTCAGTCTGAGAAATCTCCTTCATATAGTCTCACTATGATTGGTTTCTGTTCTTGCTTCATCACTACGCCATGTCTGATGTTCGCGAGCCGACAACACAGCTAGGGTGGGGACATATCGCCCTAGGCTTCACCTTCATTCTCTTCGATGTTGGGGTTTCAGCCTACTTTCGTCTGGGCATTGAACGGGGGTTATTGACTGCTGCTATAAGATGTGTTATCCAGCTGGCTATTATGGCTGTCCTTCTCCACGGTGTGTTTTCGGCGGAAAATCCGTGGGCGGTTGCTGGTATTGCACGTGAGTCTTGTCAAACATTTTCTATAGTATCTCGGAACTCAGCGCTCATCCTTCACAGTGTTATTGAATCTTCTGGGGACATTGGAGATCGGTGAGTTTTAGCGCTGTTGATTCTACTTGGGGATACGTTTACTGAAGGTATCCACGCTGGCAGTCGCCAATAAGGCAAAACGACGGCATCAACATATGGTACTCTGCTTTTCACTTCCATTCTATTGGCATTTAGATCACACGATACTTCCAGTTCCCTCTGATGTTGATTGGGATGGTTGGTTCGACGATACCTATCTCAATTCTTGGTTCGCGCTTTGCAATGTCAAATCAGCCCTTTTGGTCACCTATTCACTACAGTGGGTTTTCAAACCTTAATGACCATCACAGCATGCTGATAACCTTCCGTAGTACCTGTCGTCGGCATGTTGTGTGGAAGCTCGATCTCGGCAATTGTTATCGCTGTGAATTATGTTCTGAAAGAACTACAGTGAATTCATTTCCTTACATTGTCACACACTTCCGGCAACCTAATCGCGACTTGCAGAGAAAACCGAGACAAAGTCGAAATGCTCCTTGCTTACGGCGCCTCTCGAATGGAAGCATGCAATCCTATTGCCCGTGAAGCCCTACGTCTAGCGCTCACGCCCGTCATCAATCAAATGAGGTATAAATTCTGTCAAGCGGACTTTTTATCGTATTATCAACTAAACTCTTTACCAGCGTCATAGGGATGATAGCCATACCCGGAATGATGACTGGTGCACTCCTTGGAGGCGCCCCTGTAGACCAAGCAGCGTATCTTCAAATGATCATCATGTTTATGATCTCCTCTGCAACAGCATTGGCGTCATTCTTCGCTGCTATCGCAGTCATCATCGTCACCGTTGACACAGAGCACCGAATTCGTCCCGATCGCATCGACGACCAAGCATTCGTGCTGTGGCGAGCGAGGAAGTGGCTAGTTCAACAAATCGTTTCGCTGTTTGAAGACGTTTATGCGAAGTTTAAGAACAAGACATACGCATATGGACATCGACGCGTGAATGAGGAAGAGGAGAGGGAGATGCTGATTACTTCGCGTACACCGATTTCTTCGTTCGCGCCACCTTGAGGAAGGATGAATGAGGGATTAGCTGAAGCTGATTTTACGTAGGACACGGGATATACTCAGCCTATCTAACAATCCAACGTGGACTTCTTATGCCGCCTTTAATATGCTGGTCTTCCTCGGTATTAC
This sequence comes from Termitomyces sp. 'cryptogamus', assembly GCA_020091625.1. Classification (NCBI taxonomy): domain Eukaryota; kingdom Fungi; phylum Basidiomycota; class Agaricomycetes; order Agaricales; family Lyophyllaceae; genus Termitomyces; species Termitomyces sp. 'cryptogamus'. The sequence continues at coordinate 735,816 of JAGYZC010000005.1, forward strand.
CAGAAGACGAATGATTTTTGGTGCGTTTATCCATGCTCCCTATGTCCGTTCGTGCTGCATTATCATGATCATCTTGCCGTCAAGCGCTTAATTATGTGATTTTTCAACTGCTCGAGGTAAGCTCGTCTGAAGCCACCAGTGTCCATGGACTCAGTTATCTCGCGGGCTAAGGCACACAATTAACATCCAGAATCAACTACGAGACTGTTTTCTGGTGATATAATGAGAGTACTTCTCAACGTAAGTAAGTTGTCTGGGCTATACTAAGACTGTTGTTGTTGGTCAGACCATACGTAGAGACCCGTGAAGAGCTTTCCCGAAGGAAAGAGCCAAGTTCTTTTCTGTTACTCTTTCTCAAACATCGAATGCCAGCTTCTTGCTTTTCCCTGATGGTTGAATCCGTCGCATCACAATCTACTGAATACCACGAATTTTCCCTGGAATATATTAATACTATACTTAGGTGCTTCTCGGCAGCCGATCCAATCATAATAATGCATTCATTACGAAGGTGATCCGCATATCTTCTGATGTACGTGTCGTCCTTCAGTTCGGCTCGTGTGTCTCGTTATCTTGTGTCGTACTGAAGCTGAATAGAGGTCGTCCTATGTACCAGCCAAATGCTCCCCCGTACGTGTTGAAGCTTGATGAGACTTAGCAACTACTAGATATATGCCGAGGATTGTCATTGATGCGTGTGTTTTATATATCCTTGGGGGACACTCTCAATCCTCTTCTTAGCTCGATCAGCCGAGCCTATTTAGAAGGCTCTGATAGCTGCTGCGTTATTGTTGCAGCAATATTAAGGTCCGAGTCGACAAGGTTGCCTTCCTTAATTGTCAACCACATCTTTTACAATCAGTGCAAGTGCCAGTCCCCAACTCCATTGGCATGATTCATGTTTTCAAGTGTCAAAATTAGGCTCTGTACTGTTTGGTGTGGTAAAATAAAAATAAATCAAAAAATAAAGAAAGGAAAAAGTGAATAGACATAGAAATTCAACAGGTTTCTATACATAACTTGTGTTGTAGACACTTTCTTCATATAGGTATTTATCAGAGCACTCAAGTATGTGCTTACAAACTATGGCAAAGAGGAAATGAGTATTTTTTGCCGGCTGCTTCCCAAAATTGATACCAGTACCTGATCCAAATGTAATCAGGCCCAGCCATATTGCAGAAGTTACATAACCAATGGATCTATGCATTCTTAGCCAGAATTAAGAGTGAAAAGTGTTGGAGGACTATGTCCTCTTATTGTTGACTTCTTCCATAGTCACATGTCAATCATGTCCTAACTTTGTGTCAATGTGTCAACCTAGTTGCTCCTCCTCACTAGGCAAGTACCACAGTGGTAAGTCATTGTCTTTCCACTTGCTTATGAACATTGGACTATGCATTGTGAAGCTGATGCAATGCAAAGGAAAGAATACTTGTGGGAACAAATGCTATCTCTATGGGTCTCTTACTACACTCAACATCAATCTCCTCACTGAAACAAACTAGTTGCTCCTCCTCACTACCTATAGAGGCTATGGCTCAGTCACACAGCTGGCAGAGGGAGATTTAAAGTATATTCAGATTCTATGGAAGGTTTTAGGGTGTTGACTACTCATCTGGCAGAAGGAGGATACAAAGAGAACAAGTCTGAAGATTTCCTTGCTAAGTTTCAGAAAATTTACCTTATAGCTTCCAGGGAAAAGACAGAGAAACATCATCATTGGCCTTCAACTTGGGATACCAGGCATATGAGAATGTGATTCCAATCCCTCACACCCCAACTCCTTCTTTTTCTCATTCTTTGCAGCCTCATGCCCCTGCATCAACCTGTGTCATAAATTCCAATCACCTTCATGTTTCTTCAGTTTTCCTTCTGCCAGTGGCTTCCACTGGACCCTCACTACTATATTCCTTTATGGTCATACCTTGCATCATCAATATGGGGTTGCTTACAATGTTCATCTCTTTTTTGTACCTTGTCCTTTCCATGGTGTTAGTAGTGTTCTGCAGCATTTTTATGATCCTCATGTTTCTGTTTCTCATGTTCCACCCCCACACTCTTCCCTACAATCTGCACCTGTTTCTTGTGTTGATCATTCTTCCTCTGGTCCAAAATTACACCCTTCAAATACTATACCTTGTTTTGTTTCTCTGGCAGACTGGAGTTCTTGGTACAATTGCTGTCATGGCATTGATTGACCATCTTGGGCTTAATGGCCATGTCTGTCTGGTGCTAACCCTAGGTGCATTAACAGGCCCTACCTGTGAAGTGGCCATTCCACCTCCATTTTATGAGTCATCTTCACATGCAGAACAATGATGTCTGTTCATATATCTTGACTGGGAAGCTGTTGATGGAAACCTTCAACACTCATTCTCCACAATGAGGTCCACATAACTTGTCTGTTTGGATGACTCATAATTTCCTGGAAATTCTCTGAAATTGTTACAGTGTGGGTTTAACTGCAGCCCAAACAATTAAAGATGGGGTTTACACCAGGGCTTGCACTATTTGCACAATCCTGGATTATTTTCAGGCATGGCACTCAATTGTGAAGATGCAAGAGCTTCTAAACCACCTTCCTCATCCCAGACAGCTCCTCCTCAGCCTACTGTTGCCACTTCTGAGTTTTTGGACATGTGCAATTCATGTGGTACTGCCCACAGCACTCCTTATAAAGTTTTGAGTCACACAAGAGCAAATGCTGCTACATTCCACCCTATCACTGAAACTTGGTCTACACCCTCCTAGTTTGTATCCAATTAACATGGTAATTTTATTGCTTCCACTCCCATATCCACCCTTACCATTATTGATGTCTTTTTCACCATCATTGTATTCTTTACCATTGTTATCTTCTTTGCCATCATTGTATTCTTCACTATTGTCATATTCTTTGCCATCATTGTATGCTTTGTATGCTACAATAATGATAAGTGATAGAAAAGCGCATAAAGTCAGACTTTGTGTGCATATAATCAGATAACAACATATCTAGGTTGATTATTCATCTTGCTATTATTGGTAAAATCCTTGTCACTCAAATTTGCACAGCTAGAGTCTAATATACCCTTATTGACAAGTCTGCATGCAACCATGTCATTATGGTTCCACACAGCTTGCAGTATGCAGCGTGTAAGTCAAAAGCAGTGGAGCCACTTGTTCTAACTTCAGTGGCAGATGAGGTAGCAATGTCAGTCACTACATCCACAGTCAAAGGACTAGGGACAACCAATTCAGTTGCCTCTGGGTTGGCAAGAATAGGCATAGAGATCCCCTCACAAGAGTCCAGTACTATAGATTCTGAAGTGGCTATGGCCTGGGAGGGCACAACTGCTGGTGCAGATGGGCTGAGCAAACTCCAGGCATCAATAATGGTGGAGCAGCTACAGCTGGCTCCAGTATAGTGCCAGAGGGGCTAGTGATAGGCTTCTCCATGGAAGCTAGGAAAGCCTGCATTATCTCAGCTGGTCTGTGGATGAGGTGGGTGAAAACAGGTGACTCAGCCATTTGGTGGCTCACATTGTCATGACCCACTCCCTAGCCCCTGACACTGTTCCCAGCCCCTTCCAATGCCCCACCCAACTCCCCAAAACCCTGCCCACCCTCCATGCCCACACTGGATAACTCTGACGCTTCTCCGGCACACCCCAATGGCCCCCTGACCAACTCTGACACCTTCTCCACAGCCATCAATGCTTCCCCCAAACTCCCAAGACTTCCCCCACCATTCCTGACCATGTCATACACCTCTGACCCCCTACCCTAGTTAACCTGACCTGCTCCAGAGCATTACAATGACCTCAGAGCAGCCCACACCCCCAGCTGATCCCATCAGAATACCACCGTGGCCTGCCCCTGGATCGTACCCAACACCCATCAACTCTGCACAACTCCATCAAACTCCACCACCATACCCACTGCCCTCTGGAGGTACCCAGTAGTCAGTATATAAGTCATAGAGTAACTCCTCAAACTTTAGTCTTGATATTGCATTTACTGGTTTCCTATATCTTGTGTTTCATCTTGTTTCTGTTTCTATTTTTAGTCTTGAATCTATCTCTTTTCTCTGTCTCATCTTGCCTCCATCTCATCTTGACTATACATATTTCCTTTGTTTCTCTAGATTCCTTTCATCACTGACATCAGTACAAACTCTGCGCACATGCTATGAACTCCAAATATTCTTATGATAACCCCGGACCTTGCTCTCCACTTGGCCCAAACCCATCAAGTCCTGATTGATCCCCCCGTCAAACTACAGCTCCACCCCCATCCCTAGTGAAACCTCTGTCTACCCCACAATCTATTTACATGCTTGTTCCTGATGCCCACCCAAGCCCAACATTAATATATTTGCACTTAGACTTCCCCGGACCACTCTGGACTTGCTCGGACCACTTCCCCTAGCTTCCCCTTGCAAGTCTCTCCCCTCTGCACCACCTCTGGAGTGCTAGGTTATAAGTGCAGGACATTGTGTCCACCTAGTAAGGATTTGCCAGTGTAGCTGAGCCCCTGTCATCAGCAGAGCCTGACACACATGAGATGCAGTCTTGAAGCTTCCAGCAGTTGTAGGAGCACTCTGAAGCACTCCCAATTGTCAGCAGTGGGTTTGTACCACCCAACATACCCATAGAGGGACAGTGACTTCCTGTGTAGGACTAGTCAACAATGATGTTCATTATTAATCTGGGTGAAGAGGTGCCACAGCACTTCTATCTTGCTAAGGTTGGTGATATGTGCAGGCTGAACATCCAGTCTGCTAAGAGTAAATGTGTAGGGAGTGAAGGGTGCAAATGGCACCCCTATCTCTCAGGTATAATCTGCTACTATGTCAGCATACTGATGAGGTTGCACTACTACCACTGCAAACAAATACATGTAGGCTACCCATGCTTGATGAACTGTTGGGGCTAGCACCCAACCCAAGACATATCCAAAGACCAATTGATGATCTACATGGAGCAACACATTAATGACCACACCTGAATATAGTTTCTAAGAACCTGGATGGCCATGGTGCAGTATGTACTACACTCACATGTCTGTGTTGACATGCCAGGTGATTGGGACTTGAGTAAGTCCTGCTCTCTGGATGTTATTATCAGTGCAGCCAAGCATGGCCAATGTTTGAAATGGTAGGGGGACCACAAGCCAATGGTGGTCTCCTCAAAGTAACTGACTTTCCAACTCAGCAAGGTTCAGCTCTATGGCTTGGTGCATGGTATGATCCTAACAGTCTGGCCATCATATAGTAGATAATCTGGTGGAACTCCTGGAGCAGCAGAGTGGCATGAATCCACTCCTGCATTGTAATGTGAAGATGCTTCTCACTAATAATATGCTTGAGCAGCTGCAGCTACTCAGAATTCATGGGTACTCAAGGTACCCATTGGTAAAGGTCGAGTTTCTCATAATGTGAGGACAGCTATGAAGCTCTGGCATTTCATTCAATTGTGCAGCAATAGCCTCATTGCTGACAAACACACCATTGATTTTTGGAGACCAATAGTAGTTAGGGTGCAACATGCCCCTAAAGTTGTTGCAGTGTTCAAAGTACCCCCAAATTAAGATTATTTCCCAGCTATCTGGCAAATGGCTGGGTACTATGTTGTTCAGCCACTGAAATTCCAGCTTAGACTGCATGGCATCAAGAGCTAACAGCTGCTGGGCATTAGCATTATACTTCTTTAGATGACATGAAGTGGTGCATAGGGCAACTTGTGTGGAATTGTGTAGGTCCTCTGTTTGAGCTGGATTTCCTGGGTAGACTCTTAGTTGCCTAGATGTCCTCTTCATCCACATCCTCAATGGTGGTACATTTAGTGCCACCAGTGAGTCAGGGCTGCTCATCATGGTGCTTTTCCACTGTATGGAATGTTGTAGGCACTCATCTGCATCCTACAGCTCTGATCACTAAGCTGGAGTAGCTGCTCCATCAATGACCACTTGGTCATTTTAACAAGTGGTAAATCAGATGGCCTATTGGCCTGCCTGGCCTGAAGCTATGGCCAAGACTTCATTGCCAGCAGTAAGATGGTTTCTTGCTGCTTACACAGCCTCACTTGGTCTATGAAGCAATTTGTTTTCACCACCTCCTATGGACCCAGCAGTCTTGAGGCCAGTCACATTGCTGGCCTCTTTGTTACTCTGGGTGGCTGTAGACAGGTGCCCTGCCCTGTCAACTCCATTCATTTAGCTAGTGCAGTCCCAAATTTGGATGACCACACTGCAGCCAATGACAGAGTCTGCCCAGCCCTGTTCTTCATGCTGTGCTCTAAATAGTGTGCAGTAGTTCTTGATGCTGTTCTTGTAGACTTTTGCCTCTGAGACAAAGTCTTTGATGGTATTTCTATATTTTATGGGACAACATATGTGGGAAAGTGGCTGCACCTATGCAACAACTCCTGAGAAGAATACTGCTGACAAATGCTGACAAAGATACACCCTTTTATGGTAATAAAAACAGACTTGGCTGTTTTTCCACTGTTCAGATACATTTTTTTACAAAAAAAAAATACAGTAGACAACTTTGATAGATATGAACCATCCTTTGACTATGTGTGAAAGGTGCCAGATATTCTGCAGGTGTGAAAGAGGCCAAACACAATTTAATGGACACTGTTTTTCATGCCTTGCATGTTTTTTGATATAACATGACCAAATATTGGATGTTTCTGAAGTTGTGGAAAGGAAGCCACATGACAAAGTATGTTTGGTCATATCTATTGATTGATTGATGCTGACTAACAAGCTTATAAATCCTTAACTACATTGAGCTATTGATATACTGAATATCTCATCATGCAAGTCAATTTTAATGGGTTTTGACTGTTAAAATGCTTAACAATTGATGTTGTAGGCATACCAACCTATCACCCATTGCTCCTGAAAGCCAAAGGCAACAAGCTAGGATTCAAAGGAGACTTGAACAGTTACAAATGACAGATCCTGATGATTGTTGTACAATTTGAAACAATAGATCTTTGGAACAGATCCATACTGTAGATGTCCCACCACTTCAATTAGGGCCTGGGGGTATAGAAACTGGGGGTATCAATCAATGTATGGGATCTGGGAGTTTGAGACCTATAGCCACTGCTTCTGGCTCTTCAGGAAGACCTATTAGGCAGCCAGTAGCTGCTGATGATCCATTTTCTGTGATCATTCCAGAAACTGTTTTGCCTGAAAGGTGGGATGCTCCTTTGCAGAATCCTATACCTAGAATGGTGCCACCCCTATCTGCTCCTATACATAGAAGAGGCAATAGACTCAATCAGTCTGCTGTTGCTCAAGCTGCTGTGGTCATTCTAGAAACAGTTTTGCCAGAAGGTTTGGATGCTCCTTTGCAGAATCCCTTACCTAGAATGGTGCCACCTTTGCCTGCTCCTGTAGATGGAGGGGTTAGAAATGCTCCCTTACTAGAGTCTAGAATGATACCAGCTGGCTTCACTTGCTCCTCAGACACTAGCAATGTTGGAACAGCAACAAAGGCTGAGACAGAGACAACAAGAGCAGGCACTGGCAATCTTGCAAGAGCAATAAAGGCTAAAGCATATTGCTATTGTTGCAGAGCAGGAGAGGCAGCAGCAAAAGGCACTACTAGCAGTGTTGCAAGAGGAACAAAGGCTGAGACAAGATCAGGACAGGCAATAGGCATCAAATATTTTGAGCCAGGAAAGACTGAGTGAGGAAGAAAGATTGAGGTAACAAGAACAAGAGGTCAGTCAAAGACAACTTGAAAAGGCTACTTGGCTAACAAAGTTTAGAATGCAGCTATGGCTCAAAGGATCCTCCAAAGCTGGAACAGCAACATGAAGCTGATCTGAAAGAGGACTTCAATGATTCAGGTCCTCAGAATGACATATCTTCTGATGATGGCTTGGAATATGTTGATCCTGCTGGAGATCAACCAGCAGAACAATTGTATCCACCCCTCAATAATTTATTGGGTCCTTAGGATGACATGCCTTTGTGTGGATGGCTTGGAATATGTTGGTCCTGCTCAACAGAGACCTGCAGAAGACTTGGACCCTGCCCTACCCAATCATGTACCACAACCAGAAAATCCTGCTGAAGATATACCAGCAGAGGACTTGGACTCTGCCTTACCCAATCATCCACCACAACCAGAACCTGCTGAAAATATACCAGCAGAAAAACCAGAGCTTCCCCTTCCCCCTCCTATTCCACCACAGCTTAGTCCTGTTCAGCCTATTCTGAGAGGAAGACAACCTTACTTGATTGAATAACCAACCACACTATCTTGGTCCTATGACTGTCATATGTCCACACTGCCAAGCTCTACATTTTGATGGAGAAAAGCTCACTAAGTCTACCATTTATAATCCAAAGTTTAGGATGTGCTGCTTATAAAGCCAAGTGAATTTTCCCAGACTCAAAGATGCTCCAGCAGATTGACTCAACCTACTCCATGGCCACCAACCTCTCTCTGACACTTTTCAAACATCTATCCATCACTACAATGCAGCCTTTGCATTCACATCTCTGGGAGTTGAGATTGACCATGCTATTACCAATGCACCTGGACCATACAGCTTCAGGATCAATGGAGAACTCTACCATCTGACAGGTTCCTTGCTTCCAGCTGAAGGCAATCATCCTGCGTATGCACAACTCTACTTTTATGACCATAACTAGCAATTGGCTTTCTGTCAACAGAACAACCAGGCTTGATCCTCAGATAATGTCTTCTTTGCAGGATATGCTTGCTAAAGTCAATCCCTTCATTGACTTATACAAGCAGGCCAGGCAGATTATGGGAGAAGTTCCAGAAGGCCAACTACAAAGGCTTTTTGTCAAGCTTACAGCTGATTTTGGAGATTCTCAACACTATAATGACCCCAATGAACAGGAAGGAGTTGCAGCTATAATTCCTGGAGAGGGCTCTGAAGAGTGATCAAATCATTGTGATGTAGTCTTACACTTGCAGGGAGAGGAATTGAAGCAGATCAGCCATATGCATCCATATTACACTCCATTGCACTACACAATCATCTTTCCCACTTGAGAGCTTGAATACCACATCAACATTCTTGCTAGACATGGACCACAAGAGCAACAAAAAACAAATAAGGTCTCTGAAACCTCATACTATGCATATAGGCTTCAACAAAGAACCGTGGGATTTAATGCTGCTTTACTCTGGAGTGGGAGCCTATTTTAGCAATATGTTGTTAATGCATGGGCTTCAATTGAACAAACAAAGTTGAATTGGGTTTGGCACAATCAGAAGAAGATCAGAGCTGAAGTTTATCAGGGAGTAGTGGATGCTGCTGCTGGAGATGAAGGGGTCATTCTACAAAGCTGTTGTGTTATCCTCCCTTCATTTTATATTGGAAGTGAATGACAGATGCAGCAATTATTCCAGGACTCTATAGCTATCTGCAGGAATTTTGGAAAGCCTAACCTTTTCTTGACTATGACTGCCAATCCAAAGTGTTCAGAAACTGAAGAAGCTCTCTTGAAGGAACCTGCAATCAATGGGGAAAAGCAAACAGCTGCTGATTAAGTTGCCAGAGTTTTTGAATGCAAGAAGAATGCTGTGGTGAAGGAGATCAAGGAAGGTCTTACTAACAGCTGTGTGGCTTATGTTCATACCATTGAATGTCAAAAGAGAGGACTTCCACATATGCACATCTTGATCTTTTTCCACTGTTATCACAGGATCAAGGATCAAGGATGCACCTGATGTGGATTCCATTGTCTCTGCCCAAATACCTGATCCAGTTGCTCAGCCTCAATTGTACTAAGTATAGGCTTTGTTCCAATCCTGAAGTCAGTTGCTTATCTTTGTTATTAGGTTGTTACTACCAACATGGTCCAAGGTCCATGTGGAGCTGCTAAACCCAATGCTAAGTGCATGGTGAATGGCAAATGTTTGGAAAGATACCCAAAGGAATTTCAAGAAGCTACCCAGTATGGAGATAATGGCTATTCTCAATATCCCAGGCCTAACAATGGCTGCTTTTTTGAAAAAATGGTCATAAATATGACAGTCATGATGTTATCCCATATAATCCTTATCTCTCAGCCAAATATCAATGCCACATCAATGTGGAGGTCTGTGCTTCAGTGGGAGCCATCAAGTACATTCACAAGTGCATCTAAAAAGGCCATGACAGGACAACTGTGGAAATTTCCAGAGAACAGATGGACCAGAGGGATGAAATCAAGGAACACCTGAATGCCAAATACATTTTGGCAGCTGAATCATACTGGCACATCTTTGAATTCAACATACATGGAGAATATCCTCCTGTGTATTGGTTACCTGTGCATTTGTAGGGCCAACATGAAGTCTACTTTCAAGATAATGAGCCTTTGGAGATGGTAGCTGCCAGACCTAATACAGACAAGACTGCACTGACTGCTTGGTTTGAAGCCAATATCAGATTCCCTAATAACAGCACCACCTATTAGAACTTTCCAACCAAGTTTGTCTATAATGCTTCTAAAAGGACTTGGAAGGAGAGCCAAAAAAGAACAGCTATTTGGAGGATGCACTTTGCTTCACCCCAGCAGGGAGAAAGGTTCTACCTCAGGATGTTCCTGACAGTTGTGACCAATGCAACATCATGGGCTGATCTTAGAACAGTCAATGGCCACACCTATCCTACTTACAAGGAGGCATGCAAGGCCCTTGGCCTTCTAGAAGATGATGCAAAATGGAGGCAATATTTTGCTGAAGCTGCTCCAATGCAATCTGGATCAGCTTTCAGACAGCTCTTTTGCACTATCCTATTACACTGTGCTCCTACCACTCCAGAGGCTCCATGGGACAAATTAAAGCACTCCATTTGTGATGATCTTTGACACATATTGGATGTATCAGACAGTACAGGGACAAAGTCTTTACTGATGAAGATGTCTATGACTATGGTCTTCATCTGATCAATGACAACTTGAAGATTGAATAATAATTACTTGCAAGAGTTGGAATATTAAAAACCTCACCAAGTGAAGTGATATTTGGTCTGCATTGTATCCAATGAAATACCTCAACTCTCTCAAAGCTAGTAGTTTGCCTTTGGCTAAATTGACTCTGAAGATTGGTGTTCCTGTCATGCTGCTCAGGAATCTGGATACAACTAAAGGACTTTGCAATAAGACAAGAATAATTGTCACCCACATCAGCACCAGAGTTATCAGATATCAGATCATCAGTGGAGATGCTAAGTTTGCAATATCAATTGTTTTGATTCCAAGAATCAACTTGGATGTCTCTGAAGATGATTTGCCAATTCCATTGTACAGAAGACAACTCCCAGTTTGCTTGGCCTTTGCTATGACAATCAACAAGTCTCAGGGTCAATCAGTCAAGCATGTTGGATTGGACCTTCAATCAGGAGTTTTTGCACATGGTTAACTTTATATTGTACTTTCTTGGTGCACATCAGGAGATCATATCAAAGTCATCTTGGACCCAAAAAACACATCAAGAAAGACTGCAAATATTGTCTATCAAGAAATCCTCAATGGTTTACAAATGTAAGTGTGACTTTTGATGAATTCAAGCAACAAATTGCTAACTTCTATGAACTTCAGCATTTAATGTATATAGCCTGATAGTGTAGTATAGACATCCCCTGACAGGCAGAGCACTTAGCTGCTAGAGCATTGCTATGCTGGAGAGCAGTTTGGGCAGTGGTGACAAAGTACCCTTCCTCCAAGGCAGCTAGTTGAGTTTCAATGGCAAACAGAGTCAGTTGCATCTGCTGTAGGATTGAGTGCCAGTTGGCATCCAAATGAGCAGCCCAAGCAGGCCCAGTCCCAGGATTCACTTGTATGATGAGATATGCAATATATCAATAGCTCAATGTGGTTAAGGATTTACTAATAAGCTTGTTAGTCAACATCAATCAATCAATAGATGTGACCAAACACATGTGGCCTCCTTCTTACAACTTCGGAAACCTCCAATGTTTGGTCATGTTGTGTCAAAAAACATGCAAGCCATGAAAAAGAGTGTTCACTAAATTGTGTTTGCTCTTTTCCACATCTGTGAGATGCATGACACCTTGCACACATGGTCAAATGATGGTATGTATCTATTAAAGTTCTCTACTGTAATTTTTCTAAGAGAAAACTTGTTTAAAGTGCCAAAAACAGCCAACTCATATGTGCAAAGTCATCACATCCATGAACACACAGCCACTTTCCCATGTCTCTTGTCACATATTACATAGATGCAAGCTTAAAATCAATATTTTCAACACCTGCCAGTTGTACTAAATATAAGTGATGCTACCTGTGCACTGGATAAACTGATAACACACCCAGGCCTTTCATAGTGTGTTTGATAGCCCATATTTCACCTCAAAAATACCTGATCAGACTCTCCAAATCATCTTCGACAGACATGACAAGTTGAGTTTCAATGCATTAAAATGTAATTAAAAATTGCGAAAATGAAGAAAGCCTGGAGATTAGAAATATACTTACTGTATACCTCTGATAGCCCTAGTATGTATGAGTTGCATTCAAATTGTAGCGAACCATGATATGAGCATGAGAAGTCGTCATTGATCATCGAGACTCGAGGACCCGAGGACGACTGACGTCAGCGTCGACTTGATGCTTACCTCATCTTCTTATCTTATCTCATTATCTTATTCGCATTGTTCCACGGATATACTCCCAGATATTGGTTCAAAAATTATTGGACGGAGATTGTTGTATCAGTCTTCAGGAGTGAGGTTTTTGAGTGAAAATAACGTTGAGAACAAACTTGGTTGGCCATGCAATGAGGTGACTTCATGATGTTCCCTTGGATGATTCAAGTCATACTGGGACCAACCTTGGATTCTATTCCCCAAGTTGTTTTAAATAACGTTATGTATGGAACTATGTTCTAAGATTACTAGTATTGGGTTAATGATACCGATTAAGCTACCACCATTATAGTTTGCTTGTCCAAGAGGTCCCAGGTAATACTGGGCCAATACCTGACTAAATATTCAAGCGACCGTTTTGCTGATGAGGGCAATTCAAAAGGATTCTAATACCTTTAGGGCCAATGCTGGCTGAGATCGGCAGCCTGACCGGGACCAGATGTTGCTTATGTCAAGCAACACAAAAAAACCTCTAGGAGATTGAACTCTGAATGTCTTTACAATACATAGCAGTGTCAAGGATCTCTGGAATACTAAACTTGCCCGCCCGCTGAACGTTAATTAGAGGATGATATATCTCATATGGGTGCCACGGGCTCAAAGTTCACGTATACAAGTCTAGCGAAGTCAGTTCAAGGGGAATCATATATTACTGATAAACCAAGTTCATTCTATTGAGAGAGAAAATTATCAGAGGAAGTTCAGATGGAGACAACATGCCTCCCTGTTCTCCGGACGTCAATGGTCAACTGACCACCGGGCTCAAATCTAGCTTGGACAGCGGAAAGGTCGACATCGCAGGGCGCGAAGCAAATCTGCCATTCGTAATGACCTGATTACAAGGTTCAGATGTGAGGGTACTACGACCATGGAGGATTTCTCACAGTCACTTTGCGTATTCCATGCATCAGCTACAACTTTGAGTTTGTCACCCTTATTCGCGGAAATGGTGATCATTTCGGATTCTATGGTGTTTGGAAGCTGTACGCGAAATGTGTGTTTAGCTTGTATTGTCGACACGTCCATCTTGGGAAAGTAAGACGAAGGAGAACGATGTGCCCTATCAGTCGATGAAGGGGATGCTCCCTGAGACATGGTATGGTGGAAGGTGACAATGCGCGGAGCAAATGCGTTCGGCATCTGTTGCCGATGGGTAGGAAGTGTCAGAGAAGGGGGCGGAGGGAAGTGAGCGGCGAAATGGTCAAGTACTTCGTGGTCTATAGAGAAAGGGCGCTCTTCAATCGCCCCTAGTCGGCCACTGGTGTTATTAGAACTTGGGGTAACCAGAGTCAAAGACGTAGCAACAAGAGGAGTAGACGCTGATAGGGTTGGATACGTAGGGATTGAGAAGTACGATGGTTCCGGAGGCGTGGGAGGGCACATTTTATAAGTGGGTACGGACCGAACACACGACTGCGAAGTAGACACAGAGGAAGACATGGACATGGCTGCGGGTTTTTTGTGCCGAAGAAAACAAATGAAACTGTTGGCCTGGTTCAACCGACTCGCGAAATCTAATGGCGAAACCCAATGGCGAACATATAAAGCATGCAGCAAACGTGGGCGAAGCGTGATGAGGGATTTGAAAGTTCACAGATCAGCAAAGATCACAAGAAGTGAGTTCCAGGACGGGTAGCTGTGATGATACTTACAGAGAACGAGGGTTCAAAATAGATGGTGACTATCGTGAAACGAACATGGGGCGATGCCGTTACTAGGTGCTCATACTAATAGTAAATATAACACCCTTTAAATCAGATATACACAATGCCTCCGGTGTGATCATTGTGGAGCCCTTGACAGTCGGTGGGGATAATACTAGATGAGTCAGGTTGCCTCGTTGATAGACTGTAACAGTAGCCACATGGCCCGCAAGTACCCGACCGCGATAAATCCATTCCACTGGGTGTCATGCAATCTGTTGCACAAAGGTACAGCTGTTTCTTGGAATCGATAGGCAGGTTCAAAAATTCCATTATTTGTTCCAATGCTGATCTGTCCTAATAGCAAACATTGTCTCTGTACTTTCCGCCAAGCCGAACCTTGCCGAACCTTCCCAGAAGCTTCTGGTAGCGTGATGTTTGCTCGAGCAGATCAACGGTGGGACAAATATCAATTCTCCCCCCTAACGATTTCGGAGCAGCTGTAAAATCAGATCATCATCCGAGTGCCGCATATTCCGGAGAAATCCTTCACTTCTTCAAACCCCGACGGTCTGCCCTCATTCTCGGACTCCCACTTTCGACCACCAGTCCAAGCTTAATCCCTAGACCTTGTTCTATATGATGAAATCATTCCTTTATGGAGGTTGACTTATATTCATTTCCGAGTACAAATCTCTGACAAGTGTCGGCATTTACTGACATGGTCGACACAACCTCTAGTATGACCAATCCGCGGCATTTGATGATTTGTCTCCTTCTGACGGGCCTATTGTTGAAGCCAGATCGGATCTTACCAATCCTGGCTATTCTTCTTCAACAACTAGTAATATCATCAAGTGCTTTGCTCTGGCTCAACTGTGTTAGATCAGGCTCTGTCGTAGAGTATTACTTCGTGCACAACTACATTGACACAACGCCAACCTTCACTTGGGCCACTTTTGTCGGTGCAGCGAGCTGCCGATATCTGATGCCGCGGGACCTCTTGTCATTTGATCTGCCTGCAATATACTACGCTTCTCCATAAGAATTGACAGCGTGGCGAGCCCGTACAATTTCAGCGGTTTAATGTGATTGCATTCCATCGGCATGAAGAGCTTGATTCTTGATACCTGTCTTGTAGGGCCCCCAGTGTCTCTCCTGACTAGCTATATGTTAAGTAAATGACTTAATTTGAATTTAAACGAGACGGCAGGCGACGTTACACCCATTTCACAAGGTAACTCCCAAACGGGACATCTTTGTGAGTGGATCCATCAACGTCTTCACCAAATTTGTTGTTCCTCCTGTGTTACGTACGACGTTGGATGCTTGACAATCAGCTCATGTTTCTGATCAATTGTTCGTCTTTGGTCATGCTGCCAGATAGCCTTTAAAAAGATTCATTGTTTGTCTTTTTCCAAGACCTTATGTCCTAAAACACCTTACAACATTGTGATGCATACCTGTAGTGCGCAGAACAATTCCTTTAGAGGTCTCATCATGGATATGTCGTCATCATCGTGTTGTTCAGTACGTACGCTTTCTGATAACCTATGTCGACTTCCCACTCCTACCCAGCTGTAACGAGAACGTGCTTACTGTTAATGTTCACACACGGTGAGGAAGTATTTAATGGATCGGTGATGTACGTCGCAAGGTTACCAACCAACTCTTCTATCGAGAAAGGCTATGTCATCAGCATGTGTTATGCCATTGTTACGTTCCATCAGTACTACTGGCGGCATCGACAGACAATCGAGGGAATATCTAACAATGACAATATGCATCGGAATATTGTGGGTTGATGTTTTATAGATACTATCCTAGTCATTACGATAACGCAACTGCTACACGAAAAGACCTTTCCTATCCTCTTTTCTCTAGACTCAGCAATGAGGAAAACCATCTGTTCAGTTTCATATAACAACTTACCAATCGTGCCATGTGGTTAGCCCCTAGACAAAGAGCAAATAATCGTTTACATTTTTCATCATCCCTGAACGGATAGCTGTATACGTGACGAGTTAAATTCCTGGAAGCATTGACACCAAGAATATTGATTCACGTACGCCGCTCCTAGTCTATAAGCCGCCGCCAGGCCAGATACAACCGCAATCTCGTGCATATCTAAGGCCAAGATCAGTGATTGACTTTTCAATATTGGGAGAACATCGCACTGAGGATAGTCCAAGCTCCAGCAAAATGGGTATGATTCTTCACAGTTGATAAGTTCCACTAAGCGATATTTGGTAGCGCGGACTATACCTTGCCATTGATGAGGCCCATCCAGGGTACCGTTCCTGCATAGTGCTGCCACCGATGACTTTGTTGTTTCCACCATTTTTCCAGAATGATCTGAACACATTTGTCAGATGATCAAAGACAATGTATGAAATGAGGCGTGAATACAACCTTCTCCGGGTCGATTTCGTCCTTCGACCATAGGCGTGCACTGTCCGGAGAATTGTCGAGGAAAATCGTTTGAAACACATGTTTATCTAGTGGGATGCCATCCTGAGCATTCTCTTTGGTCGGAGAGCTTGATTCCGTGTCGCTTTCTTTGGAGAATTGTGGGCCACGAGGCGGAACACCGTCAAACTTCAGAATGATATTATTAGACAACGAGAATGTTTCAGTCGCAAAGGACTTGCCTGGGGTTGATAAACGGTCAAATCGAAGCTCATTTCTACTTTGCGTTTGTCGGATGGGTAGCTTCTGATAAAGTAGAGCGGCGAAAAATACTTCTCGGCGAATTTAAATTTCTCTTGCTTGTCGTGATCATTGGGATCCTTTCGAGAAGTAAGGCAGGGGTCGTATTTGACTTGATAATACTGGATCAAAATAACGTTCATTCTGCGACCCTAACCGATGGAGGTGTAATCTTACCTTTTCCATATAACCTATGTCATTATGCGTGACCGTGATATCCCAGAGATACTAAATTTTGTCAGCATGAAACAAGAGGGTAAATGGGTTGATGTATACACCTTGACATTGCCGAGAACGCGTTTCTCGAGCCACCGTGCATCCTTGCCAAGCAGAACCAAGGCTGCGTCTGCGTCTGTGCATATGACGAGTTCATCAAACGTCTCTTGTATCTCTCTGCCTGGATCTACCACAGCCTGTTCATTGTTGGTACCTTTGGTAGGACGGCTCCAAACGAGAACGCCTCCCATCTTCTTGGATGAAGAACGCTCGACACGGGTGACTTCTCTTTCGTTGATGATTCGGACGGAACCTTGACTGTCTTTCTCGACAAGTGCCTTCCAAGCGCTGTACAGTTCGGAGAGCCGCGGGAAGGCACGCATAGTCGGGATCGAAGCCAAGAAAGTATCAGGGGAATATTCAAACTGTATAAGATTTATCATTCTTACGACTCGAATGACTGATGGTGAAGAAATCATACGTACCAAACGCATGTTAGGATCCATGAAAACCCGTTCTAAGATAGCACAAGAAATGAATGGAGTCTGGTTCCCTGTTCCGAAAAACAGAGCCACCAATGGGAACACGATCACTTCGCCGAATTCCTGTACAAGCGGAGGTTAGGATGATGAATGCAATGATATCATATTGACCAAACCTTGGAGAACATGAACATTCGGAGCATGGCAGAGACCGAAATGAGAGCGAAGACAGGCTCCAATGTCTTGATTACAGTTAGGACCTTGCCAAACTTCTTAATGTCTGCACTGAATCTGAGCCAGTCTTAAGTATGAGTTATGAAATACAGATGTCAGCCAAGCTCACCTGTCTATCACTTGGCTTGGGAACACGTTGCTCCAAAACTCAGTTTCTGGGTCTTTCCCGAAACTGACCTGCATTCCAACGTCGCTAGCACTGAAGCCAAGTTTATCAAACATGGCGTAGGTGTTATGAAAGACTGGGCTGGCACCCTGAACACCGTCGTTGATATATTCTGCTCCGTATTTCTCCCTGTCGATCGGTGTGGAAGTCGCCATTCCACCTGTAGCTGCGGAACGCTCATAGAGCGTGACATCGAAAAGCTCAGGGTGCTGAGAGAACGCGAAGGCAGCTGACATCCCAGCAGCTCCTCCCCCGACGATGAGAACGCGTTTCTTGTCGCTTGTCGTGGCTGACATGAAAGTAAGAAATCAAGATATTCTTCGTCATAGATATTCTTCTCGTTTATAAATGAGGGATCGAATCGAGTAAAGGGGCAGATTCACATGACATGACGTCCTTGGAGGCTGACCGAAGGTCGCATTTTGATGCGTGACGTGCCGTGACGATTGACGGTTATCGTTGAACCGTCGCGATCCTAAGCGCGTAACTAGGTTCGGACGCGTCTAGCTTTCATATCTGCACTGCGTGGTCTCTCCTGTGATTGTTATTGCAACTCTTATTGCGACTTTTACTGTGATTACTAGCGGAATTATCTTTACTGTGGTTCATGTCTGCACGCGGAAGAAGGACTCGGGGACGGGGGGCGAGAGCTGCTTCAGTCATTGCTACTGGTTCTCTCCCCTTACAGCCCACCTTGCTGGAGGGAATATCAGAGGGTTTTAACAGAATCACCCGTCAACCCATGGTAGCGGACGTGCTCGAAACTGACGAGTTGGGTGATGAAGGACCGATTGAAGAAATGGGTATTGCGTCCTCTGTGACCATGACCTAGCACCTGCTGCCGGATCTGCCGTGACGCTTGCACGAGCGGAACATTCCGTTTCCTGTATGGAGACGGAGAGGGGTGCTCAGGTGGCGTCAGATCGACACGCTTGGAACTTCCGGTCTCCAACGCAAGGCGACGTACCTTCACGCCACCTGGTACAGCTCTGTCTGCATCTGGTGTTGGTATGCACCCGGGCGGCTGGTTTGTACAACCAGTGTTTGCCCCAACTCCCTTGACTAGACCCGTAATTCCGACCTCTCTGGCTGTACCTAGCACGAGACCAGCTCTGTCTCCAACAGATATGCCGCCACCCAAATGATCTCGACTTCGTTCGCGCCGGGCATCGACAAGGGGTGCGGCCATTTCTCCAGGAACCGTGGATCAAGCATTGCGTGATGCTGTTCCGGTCGCAGGGCTAGCCAAAATGCGGGAGCTGCCCGTCACCCGTGATGCTGATCCGGTCGCAGGGCTAGCCAGAATGCGGGAGCACCGGTCACCCGCTGTTGTATACTTTGAGGTCGATTCCTTGCCTGGCCGACGATCACACTTTACTGACACGCCAAGGGCCTCTGGTGTTAGGACCCGCCGTCACGATTCCCGCTGTACGGGGGCGCCCCGTCGATAGAGGGCACGCCCATAGACCTGCGCTCGCCTGGCTAGGAGAATGTTGGTGAACAGGTGGTCATAACGAACCATCAGTTGCGACGATTGTTGCAAGCATACAATCGGAATGTTAATCGAGATGGTGAGTGACCACCTTGGTGGTCGTATGTGTGGCGTACCAGGTGCTTGTGGTGCATCTGGCAGTTGTCGAGATCTTCGCGCGCAGGCTATGGTGTGAGCGTATTGTGTCTGGCTGTTGTTAAGAGCTTCGTGTGCGGGTCTTTTGTTGGATCGTATTGTATTGCGTAGGGGGACATTGGTCCATCAATTTCGTGTGCTGCACACATATTTGGTATGTGAGACATTGGTCCTTGATGTTATCGGCGTACACGGGCTTGGTCCTCGTGGTTACCTTTGATCCTGATGACCTCTGTAAATTGATATCTCTCATTTTTGTATGGGTCCCTGGTCCTCGGCTCTGGCCCGATTGTCTTGTGTACTGGGCAACATGATCACTGAGATAATCCCCTTCCAGATTTGCGCACACATCTGCAGGTGATCTGTGACCACGGTACAGGGGGTCTTGGAGAGCCTTTCGCATATATTCTGGCCAGTCGCTAGGCACATAATTCTCCTGGGATACAAGGGATACTGGTCTCCAGGGAAGAACCTTCCTCCAGGCCCCTTCGATTCTGGGTCAACCTCAACCTGGTGTTCTCACTCATCCCCCACCCATCCATGAACGTACTGCAAGGTTTCAGCAGGCTCGTGGGTCCGGCATCTTTCTGGGGGATGCGAGGTTCGTCCGGAGGAACTTCATGTGGGCAGACCTATCCGTTCTTTGCATGGCTTGCCTCCCACCATTAGCTGCCAGCTGTCTGCGGCGGATAAGGTGTTCCCTCAGAAGGTCCGGCGCTCGCTTGAAAATGGAATGTTGAAGTACATACCTCTTGATTTATTGACTGATGATGCTTGTCGGAAAGCAGCTCGGGAACCACCTGCCCCTGAATCAGCCTTCGTGATTTCTAATGGGAAGTTGTGCTTGCCGAATGCAACCTTTGATGTTTCCAAGGAGGCAAAGCTGAACTTTGATGAATGGTGCAGTGCAGCTGGTAGCCTGGTGGATGCTATGCGCAAACATCTTCGTGCTAACACAGATGTGGAGTCGGGTGGTCTAGTGGCTCAGGAGATAGCAACATCCTTTTAGGGCCATTTCAAGATCTCGAGGGCCTTACCAAATGCTCGGGTTCAGTTCAACGTTATTTTTGACTATGACAGGCAATTGCATGGACCTTTCCTCACTGATTCACATTATTTTCAAATGGACAGTTTTCAGATGCACATTTGGCAAGAGTGTCTTAATTTTCAACATATGACTAGGGTTATGCAGCTTGACAGCCATATTGCTAGCATGGAGATATTTCAAGTAAGGTCCAGGAATGGTTGGGGAGTTCCTCTCATCCTGGAGGATGTTATTTTTGTTGCATCAGCTGTGGCACTGATGACTACAAGCTGTTTGTATGCTGCCACAACTTGGTCTCACTTCAGCAAGATGGAAAGAACTGGCACACTCTTGCAGAAAATTCTGTCTGTTACCCCTTCAATGGGAAAGCATTTTGCAAGAGTGGTGCTAGCTTTGCATGGGGCACAGACCTGTGTAGCTTGAGAATCTGTATTCAGTGTCCACGCTCCTGCATGCTGATCATTGGGAGGCAGCCTTAAAGGCAGCAGGAGTGTTAGACCTGTTTGTGAAGGTGCTTAAAAAGCCTCCACAATGGTTTTGATCTTGGGCTAAGTTCTTTTTTGCTTCACACCTCCAAATCACTATCATTCAGTTGAGGCTCATGAGTTTGTTATATCTCAATACACATAGAAAAATTGCATTGGGTAGGGTATTTCCTGGTTTCCCATTAGACATGGCTTTCACTTTGTTTGGACAGTTCTGCTCTGCCCCCTTGAACATAATTACAAGTGCAAGGGGCAAGAATCACATGATCTTGGACCTCTCCTTTATACAAGATGACCTAGGTATCCCATCTATAAGTGCATTGCAGTTCAAGTGTGATTGGAGAACTTTTCTGCTTGTTGGCTGTTGGTGGCAGATGCACTCCCAGCAACTAAAGTGTCAGACTTTGATGTGGATCCAGCTTTCTAGAACATTCCTACATGGCCTCAAGATTGGCTCCTGCTAGAGGTGCTGATTGATGGATTGGTCTATTTGACTTCCGACTTAATTTTGGTGTGTTGCCAATTACAGGCATCTTTGGGCAAGTTGCAGCTGCTCTTGTAAAAATATTCTTACATTATGACATTGAGGCTGTGCTTCAAAACATTGATATGGTTGATTGCTGATCACTTGGGATGACTGTGGGCTGCAGAGAAACATTTTCCTTTTGCATTGTCTTTTGCTAATATTGGTTTCTGGTGGTCTATTGAAGATAAAATGGTTTCTTTGCCTAAGAAGAAGAGGAAGCACTTGGAAAAGTTGGCTACTTGGGTTGCAGGTGTGGGTATCACAATCAAGGAGGTGGAGTCACTGATCAGCACACTTAATCATGTTTTGCTTGTTGTGCTGATGGGGCACAGTCATCTGCCTTCTTTGTATGCACTTTGAGCAGGTTTTCTCCCTGATGTGGGTTGTTTTCTGTGTCATTTGCTGTGCAGTGTTGGAGGATGTGGCTTGATAGAGGTCAGTTTTGTTGGCAGACTGGTGTGGCCTACATATTACCTGACCACCTGAACCCTCTGGAATCAACCTCTTTGTTGATACATCTTCATCATGGGGGCATTGGATTGGTATGGGATGGGTGTTGGTTGGCTTAGAAGCTCCATGAGGGTTGGCACCCAGGAGGTTGCAATAATGGTTGGGCTGCAATGGTGGCTGTGAACTTGGCTGTGAGGACTGCCATTTTGGCTGGCTTATCAGATTGTTGCATCATTATCCAAGTCAGACAACACAGGGGTTGTTGGAGCACTGGCAGCAGACCAGTCAAGGAACTTGGAACAAAATTTGATTTTGTGGCATATTGTGGACTCCTTCAAGGTCTATCTGAATCACAGTTCAATGGGTTTCAATGATGGACCATCTAGAGGATTGTTCCCCCAATGTCAAAATTTGTTTCCCTCCCCACTAGCCATGCTAGTTTATCTGAAACCTTATGTTCATAGCTCTGTGAGGTTTGCTGACTTACAGTGAACATTGGTTTGTTAGAGAAGTGAATTGGGATGTTTTTAGTGCATTGAACTGGTCAACTGAGATTAGTATTGCACTTTGTTTATCCATTGCTACAGTCAAGTCACATATGATATGGTGGTGGAATCCTTATATTGTGTATTAACTGCTAGCACATGTTTCCTGCAAATGAATTTAGGAGTAAATATGGTATGGTGTGTCAACATCATGTCAAAGGTCAGCCACTGCAAGATATATCAATATATTATTCATGGATACAGGGCAGATGACAACATTTGCTCTCTGACTCCCTAGGATGCCTGTTCCATTACTTTTCACTATTGGATTCTAAGCATGCTCACCATTGTAATCCTTATTGGATTGCTGATGATCACTACTGTTGGGGTTGGCCCACACATTCAAATCAACTCTATACATTGTTAAGGGAGAGACAGGACCTGATCAACAGCATAGTATTGCATGCTTAGGAGGATTCAACAGCTGCTCATTATTCTGGACATGTCAGGGACTTCTGGAACTTCTGCCAATTGCTTCACATTCCAGAGCGGGCTAGATTACCTGCATCGGAGGATATTGTCTGTCTCGACACAGCTTCTATGGCAGGAAAGATTGGTGGGGGAACAGCTGCAGGTAAAGTCATGGGATTGAGGGCTTGGCACATTGCACACAACCTACCCTGGCTGGCCATCTCTGAGATTGAAGTATGTCCTGAAAGGCATTGAGAACCTGTGGCCGCTTGAGTCAATTTGCCCAGAGAAAGCACCTGTATTGTGTGCTATGTTAGAATGTGTGAGTTCAGCTCTTGGCTTGTCACAGGCAGAAGATGCATGTATCTAGGCGATTATGACCATTTTGTTTTGGGCACAGATATGCCTGGGAGAGATCATGACACCACGACAAACACATTTTGACACCAGGGCTGTGCCCTTGTGGGCTTCATTTGGTCACCCTAATTGTTCGGGTTCTCATACCCTGCACCTACCAAAGACCAAGCGAGGAGGACAGAAAGGAGACAGTGATCATTACCAGACAAGTCAATCCCCTTGATCCCATCCTGGCTTTGGAGAATCATGCTGCTATAAACAGACACCGCAGGAATGACCCTCTTGCATCTTGTCTGAAGTCACCTTCCGTTCATATTCACCTCTCATAGGATGTTGAAGAGGGTGAACCCAATTCTGACATCAGCTGGTTTCCCACCCATCAGTGGACATTGTTTTTGAATTGGTGGAACAACTACGTTATTGCTTTTGGGGGTTCCTCCGGACATTGTTAGGCTGTTGACGTTGGACTTCCGATTCATTCTTGCGTTACTGGCGATCATTGGAAGTGATTGCTCCAATATACGTCGAACTATTGAGACCTATCTTTTCCAACTTGAGTCGACGTTAGCCTTTGGGTGGGGGATCCTCTGGCTCTGCGCTCGCCGTCGGCTTTCCTGGAGGGGTATCAAATTCTCGGCGTGCAGATGACCCCAGGCTCATCGTGCTTTAGAGTACAGGAACCTCACACCCACCATAAGACATCGTGTGTAGACGATAGCGATAAATTTATTATGGTTATCTAACACATTAAGGAGCGCAGGGAACAAGCACGACAATTGTATCCTGGAACTTGGTCATATCGGAGTCCGGACATACTTCGAGACATATCCAGTGAGCTCAGCGAATCTTCCCTTGTCTTGATTAGTCGATGATCTGTCAAAGCAGGTAAAGTAGAGGCAATGTCTGAATACGGAAAAGGATACTAACTGCCCTTCGTCAGGGTTGGCTCAACTTGAAGGTTAAATTAATAGTTTCCTAGGCAGCATAGAAGACATAGGATTGTCGGTTGTCCTGGGTTTGAAATCCTGTGTCACAAAAACCGTCATGATTGGAGTATTGCGACACTGGCCAGATTTCCCCAAGTTCGGACGATAATGATAGGAGACAAGGGGCATTGTCTTGAAGCTTTGACATTAACATATACAGAAGTCTGATTAAGGATGACTCGAAGGTAAGGGAATCTGTCGGCCAGTGGTGACCGGTGGAGAATTTGAAGAATTGGTGAAGAGTCGCGTATATCCGATTCTTTCTAACTAGGAAAAAACTTCGTTCGACAGTCGTTCTACCGCAGTCAGTCTTTCAGGTGTGATATAATTAATTTGATGAAGCATATAGTCAAGACCGATCCCACGCATCATACAGTCTCCTTTGGAACTTGGAAAGTTTGAGTAAAGCGTTAAGGTTTTAACCTTGTTGAGAGACTTCAAATATCCACATATCCAACTTTCCCACCGTCACTGTTGGATGGTACCGTCTCGATCGGCCTTTCGGCCTATCTTCCTATCACATCGCTTCTTGTCCACGCCTGCAAATCAATATCGTGCAATGTCAGCATCCATAGAACGTGCAGCAGAAGTATCTACCTCCCTTGCAGAAATTCAATCTCGTGTCCAAGGACTTGCTGCTGGATGCACTCGCACTCCGACGTTGGTTGCGGTATCGAAATATAAACCGGCTTCCGATATCTTGACTTGCTTTGAGGACGGGCATTTGGATTTTGGAGAGAATTATGTGCAGGAGTTGGTTGACAAGGCTGAAGCTGTGTGTAGTGGCCAACTTTGTGATCCTTTGAATGTCGATTTATCATCTTGTGCGTTGTTTCGTTTTACAGCTTCCTGCAAAAATTCGCTGGCACTTCATAGGAACGCTTCAGTCAAATAAGGCTAAGACACTGGCAGGTGGGTATTAGAGGATGATAACCCGCGCATATGATCTAGATCTTCTGTTCTTTCAGCAATACCAAATCTCCATACAGTTCAAACCCTAACATCTTCCAAGACCGCCAAAGCACTAGACAAAGCACTACCACCACAGCGCACAACGCCTCTCAATATTCTTATCCAAGTCAACACTTCTGGCGAAGACGCCAAATCCGGGTTGCTTCCTCTCTCCTCCGCATCAGAAGATAACATTACATCGGAGCTGTTCGAACTCGCAAAAACGGTGATCACCGAGTGCCCGAGACTGCATCTCCAAGGTCTGATGACGATAGGATCGTTGGAACAGAGCCTTGATGCGAAGGAGACGAAGGAGAATCCGGATTTCGAAACGTTGAACGAGACGAAGGACGTGTTACAGAAGCTGTTGACGAAGGAATTGGAAGGACAGCCAAACAAGTGGGGAGAAGAGGGGAGGTTGGTGCTTAGCATGGGTATGTCGAGCGATTTCGAAGCGGCATTGAAGGCTGGGAGTGATATTGTTCGTGTGGGTACTGGGATATTTGGGGATAGGGCCAAGAAAACAGCACAGCTGCCGACAAGTTAGAATATCATTCTGTATAGATTTACAGATTTACATGTGATTTACAGATTTTCCTGTGTAGTAGAAATACTTATTTATCGTCCGTAGTTGATCTTTTTTGGAGGATATAAATCATATATTTAAGTTTTCAAGATTGACTCTTTGCGCTGCAAAATCCACAACTTCTCCTTCCTAATCATCTTTAGCACCCCCAAAACACTCTCCCCGACCCCCGATTCCTTCTTGACCTTCTCCTTTTCATTATTCCTCCCGGAATCCCTCAACGACCCCCAATCAACAACCCATTTGTCAAAACCTGCCACACTCGTCACGACGTCCCAATGCTTCTTCACTTCCTCATCCGGTCGCTGTTCAACTATCATATGCGTGATAGACCTTTGACCAGTAAGTGCGGGAATGGTAAGGTGTTCTGATTTGTCATATATCCATGGTGGGTTGGGGAAGACGTGTGCAATGGAAGAATTGACAGTGGGTATTCGCAGATAGTCTGGGAAAGGGGGTGCATTGGACTGTAGGAAGAGGGATGCGCCGGTTTGAGCGGCAAGATTGGATATATGGACATGCATATGGGCGGAAGCTATGGAGAGAATTGAGTGGGACCAAGTGAGAATGAGAGCAGCGAAAGAAGTCTTACAATATTCGGATACGGGGTAGAGCTGATGGAATAGAGTCAGGGCAGTGCCACCTGGGTAATTGTTCATTGAGGTGAGTGTAAGGATGTAAGTCAGGAGGATGTTGGTCCCGAAAGAGAATATGAAGATACAGAGTAGGAATAGGTTACTGCGGGTGAATAAGGATGTCCTGTTGATTCATTGAGTTGGGTTCAGGTTAAGAGAGAGGGAGAATTTACAGATGTCTCAAACCGATGGCAGCTGCAATATTAAAAACGGGCACAACATAGACTATAAATCGCCATTCCTTGTGGCCGAGGAAGCTGAGGAGGCCGACAAACATGATGAATGGGTAAAGAAGTCTGCGGATGCGCAGGTCTTGAAAAAAACCTATGATGGAAAGCGGAAGGGAAGAAAGTAGAAGTTTTGGGAGGTGCAAGGTCCAGTAGGCGTACACCGGGGAGGTCTACGAAACAAGGGACTATTATCTTAGAATTCATAATTACGGGAAGCGGTGTAACCTTACACCCCATTCAGCACTCTTGCCTTCGTAGACGTTGAAGTAGATCCCCGAGAATTCAGGCCAGAGGTATGGTTTCCCCCAGAAGTAGGAATCGACGAACATGGTCGAGGCTGTCCGGTTTTGTTGATATATGTGACCGGTCAAAAGTGGCGGTCTGACACTTACCTAGTGACGCCAAACCAGAAATCACTCCGACTGCTATGATTTTCCTGAGAGTGAGATATTTGAAGAACAGCGAATAAAGGGCAATAGGCCCGAGTAGTAACAAAATTTCCCCGCGGAGAACAACCGTTGTGAATGTCAGAATGGCTATAGCTGTGGCATTATTTGAGGATTTGCTTGCAGATACTGGAGATCTATCTATAAGAAATGATAGAGCAATATTCACTAGCCCATCGCATTTAGTAACAGACTTCAGGGTCCGTAGGATGACTTACCAGGTATCAAAGCAAACATGTTGGGCAGGGTCCTTCCCATCCAGAACGGAAGATGAAACTGTGTTATACTGAGTAATGTAAAGTAGACGCTGGCGAAGGAGCCAAATCGACGCGAGACGGCGCGTCGGACAAGGCAAAGACTAAGTGCGTTGACCGTTGCAAGCGTGAGCCGGACTGAGAGGTGTGAGACACAATTGTTTGAGGAAGAGTTAAGAACGCTAACTCATTATTTGGAGATCTAGCTTCTCCAAGGAACCGTCCATGTTGCCCACCAAAATGAGAGGCATTGAGGCCCATGCCAGGAGAATGCTACCTATAAAAGTCCGTGGAACGGCACCTGGGAAGATTTTGTGGTCAAACTACCAAAGCCAAGTCATGAGAAGGAGGAAAGTAGAGTGCTCCTGATCAGAAAAGGGCGTACATTTGGAAGGGCGCTTCGCCCGACGCCGTACGAGAGGACATCATGAGTCGCATGAAGATTGAAGCTTTCCTCAACTTTGGTATAGGGCGCGAGAAGGACGTGAGCCCATCCCGCCAAGTTCAAGAGAAAGTCCAAGAAATGGATCATCCCGTACGTGTTCAACTGGCGCCTCTGTGCTCTGTAAAGTCAAAGAGTTTCTAACTTCCCTGGCATAAAAGCAGTGACACGTTTGTTTCTCTTGATTCCATATATGGGTGTATGAAGATAAGATTAGATGCTCTCGCTTGCCAGTGCGAAATTTCATTTTCCTTCTGTTACTACGACACGAATCTCTTCGCTCGTCCGAATTTAATATGAAGGACACGCATACAAGTTGCAGTCTCCGCAGAAGCTCAAGCATGCGCTGGAAACCGTATACTACGTAAGTACTGCAAGGATACATGCTGTCTTGATGGCCGTCGTAACCGGGATTATGAGGATTCAGATCGTTTTGCATAAGGCTATGTAGCTGACATGCGGCTTCTATGACGGGGCTTGGTACCTCGGAATAAACGCACTTTCGAACGTTCATCCCACGCCGACACGGTTCACCATGAAAGCCTGTCAAGACCAGATTCTGGCAAGCGCTCCGTGCTCTATGTAGAGCTCAATGGTAAACGAATTACAGTTATTCTCGAACCTTATGAAGCTTCCTCCTTGGCGGCATATGACTCCTATCAATTTACTGGATCGCGTTTTCACACATCAGCAAGAATCTCGTCAGAGACGGTTGAAATGGGTTTCCTAAAGAGGTAGCGGAGCATTTCGACTCACTAGATCCTCTGGAGATCCTAATTCAGCAGTCGCAAAGAACGTGGCTGAATCGTGCGAAAATCTCACGGAGCTCGCAAGGAGTTGCTTTCCTCAACTCGTGTCGACTTAGATTTACCTCGATGACGCGCTTCGTCCCTACTCTTGCGCTTTCAATTCCATGCTTTTTCAATTCCATGTTTCCAAGTAATACCTCTGCAAGTAAGCTTTGTGAAATTCATGCGGAGTGATTCTTTGTCGACGCAAAGATCGACGCCGAAACAACAGGTCGACATACTCATCCTAGAACCTCTTCGTGAGGTCACTACTCGTGGTCCATTTTTCATCATCAACAGTGGGCTTGATGGTTGTACGACTGAAGACCAATGTGATATTTTGGCGAATCCTCACGTCTATCAGTGCCTTATGTGCTTTTATGTTGCTGTGTCTCCCACTTGGATCGTAACCAACCTGACTTTCGGAATCTCGATGCTGTTGTTTGCAGCACGAATCAATCATGCCACACATCAGGAAGGTGTTTGTAACTTGAGGGATGGGGTGCTGGAAGGAAACTTGCGTTTCACTCCTAGATTTCACTTCCAGTCCATTTTCTTGACGTGTGACTGAAGAAGCATGATGAACCATGTCTGATGGACAGAGAGTGAGTAAACGCGTGACGACCTGAGATACGCTTGTATACGCGTGCCAACTCGGAGTGACATAATAAGATGGCTCAGCGCGCTCTGGAACCTTTCGTCAGCTTCAACACAAAGAGATTTCATCACCAGCTGGCCAAACCTGGCGTAGTGGAGATTTTCACAAATAATTTCTACAAACGTAACCATTCCAAGATTGATCTTCATCTTCCTGTACTTACCCAACAAGATATAGAGTTTGCGAAGGCTATTTTAGTAGCTAGTTTGCAAAAGCGTCGTTTAGGGATGCCATAAACCGATGAAGACGTCTTGCTGCCGCAAAACGAACAGGCGAGTTATGTTTCAGGCCGACTGGATTATGTTTTGATCTTGAGCTCCTTCTTGCTGGGATTACTGAATCTCGGGGATGACAGGTGCAGTCAATACGTTTACACACATTCTCACCCGTCTGATGGTAGATATATCAATGAGATATTGCAGGCCGCGACCCCGGAGAGCGTTGTGCCTTCCACCTGGAACCTATGGACAAGCTGCCGATGCGTTGTTTATTGAACTCGTACCAGACAATTTGGAACGTTCAGCGCTCACTGTTCAGACGTTCTAGCTTCCAAGATCGTCTCAAGACGATGATAACGAGTGCGTATAAACTTACCGTGAGACTTTGGTAGTCGCATCTGGACGCTAATTATCCTTGTTTGTTTCGGACCACGACCGGTCTGTACGTCAGCTGGAGTAAGCGCGTAACTTGGCATTCATCTGGCCTCAACCACTCCACACGACCGGCTCGCCACGAGTCGGGCAATGTCGTCCACCTTGCGTTATCTATCATTACTATTGTCAATTACACTTGCATTTGCGGGTAACTACACAAGAAGAAGCTGGAATAATGAAACATATGGAATATCGGCAAGTCAACTCCTAGTTCATATGGTATCACGCGTCGATTGACCTTGAAGACAGTCATTTTCATCATTAATACCACCAAGTGAGTGCAATCATGTCATTTTGGATGCTATTGTACTAAAACTCTTCAGAGGATTGCCCACCATGCTTCAACTGTTTATTACCGGCGTTTAACTGTGGTCAATATGGAGAGTGTAATCAATACGATGGACAGTGCAAGTGTCCACCAGGATGGGGAGGGATCGATTGTCTCGTGCCTCGTGCGTATAGCTCATGGTAGCTCTTCAATTTGCCGACTTGACTTGTCAGAGTGTGATTCACTTGCGGATGGCATCCACCGGCGTTTGAGAGAGCCTGGAGAAAGCTGTGAATGTAAGGAAGGATGGGGAGGTATTAATTGTAATGGTACGTAATAGCTCGCAGGACTAATCATGTTAACTGTCTAACTAGAGAACAGTATGCAAGAATGACAACTCATGTATCGGATTTCCGCTTGAGGGTAAGCTTTCGGCTTTGGACGGAGGCGACGATGCGGAAGTTGGAAATATGACCTGTTACAAGGGCGGGGAGACTGTATTCAATAACCACCAGATGTGCAATGTTACCAGTCAGTTTTCCTTCCGCTGTCTCCTACAGTAGTATCTTATGTTGTCTGACTTTTGATGTAGACCGTAAAATTCTAGACATGCTCCCCGGACGTCCACCGCAGGTCACATTCAGCTGCGAGAAATCTGACCGGACTTGTTCTTTCCAATTTTGGACAGCTGAAGTCGAGTCTTTCTACTGCGCGCTGGATGAATGTGACTCGGAAATCAAGCCAGGCTATGATACCAACTCGACGATATACGCTTGTGAGAAAATTAAGTGCAGCTGTGTGCCGGGCAGGTTTATTTGTGGAGAGAATGGGAGTGTTGGTATGTCGCATGATTTGTGTCAAGCTTGGTAATGACGTTGTCGGTGTAGATATTGGCGAGTTCTTGAAAGAGGAGATCAAGGGCCCTGCATCGTTCTCTTGCGTATCTGGGAAAGGATGCAAGTTTGAGGAACCTGCGATGAACGATCTCATCGACAGTATCTTCGGCGACCGCTATATTACCTTGAGTTGCGAAGGTGGCGAATGTTTGCACTACTCTCAAGTTCCGGGCTACGTCGTACGTCGATAGAGCTTTGTTCTATGTGTAACTTAACTTCGATCCTCGGTTCAGCGACCTCACAAGCCCGACAACAGGCTATGGCTCGCACTTAGTGCCGCAAGTGCCATCCTGTTCGTCTTAATCACCTCAGTAGGTAAGTCTTCGTACCATTCTCCATATGGTAGGAAATCTCATCTCGCCCTCTCAGTCCTCTGGTACGCCGGCCAAAACGGCGGTGGCGACTATGGCCAGATCCGTCTCCCAGATAACGAAACCGCGAAACTCATGGCAGACCACGTCCCCGCCTCTCTGCATTTTTCCTCCCTCTCCTATACCCTGGGCCCCAAGGTGATCCTCGACAACATCTTCGGGTCCGTTAAACCCGGACAAGTAATGGCGATCATGGGCGCCTCAGGAGCGGGCAAATCGACATTACTTGATATGCTTGCCCGGAAAGGCAAGCGTGGAATGGCGAGTGGGATGACGTTGGTCAATGGGCGGGAGGTCGCGGATGCAGAATTCAAGGGCGTGATGGGATTTGTGGATCAG
The DNA here is from genome assembly GCA_020091625.1 of Termitomyces sp. 'cryptogamus'. Lineage (NCBI taxonomy): Eukaryota > Fungi > Basidiomycota > Agaricomycetes > Agaricales > Lyophyllaceae > Termitomyces > Termitomyces sp. 'cryptogamus'. The sequence goes on from JAGYZC010000005.1 coordinate 767,850, forward strand.
GAAGATACGTTGATGAGTACGTTGACGGTGTATGAGACGGTGCTTTATAGTGCACTGTTGAGGTTGCCAAGGGAAATGAGTTTTGAGGCGAAGAAGTATAGGACGTTGGAGACGATGAATGAGTTGGGGATTTTGGGGATCAAGGATATGAGGATTGGGGAGAGTGGTAAGTGAATGGCGTGATTCTTGGGTGTTGCGATGACTTATATGTGTGGATGTAGGTAGGAGGTCGATCTCGGGTGGCGAGAAGAGGAGGGTGTCGATTGCTTGCGAACTTGTGACGAGCCCTTCGATTCTCTTTTTGGATGAACCGACGAGCGGTAAGTGCCCTTCGATTGTAGTGCGAAATTTATTGCTGATTTGAATAGGTCTCGACGCCTTTAATGCCTTCAATGTAGTGGAGAGTCTGGTCTCCTTGGCTCGGAACTACAATCGCACTGTCATCTTCACAATCCATCAACCACGAAGTAATATTGTCGCTCTTTTTGATCAGCTTGTCCTTTTGGCTAGTGGGAAACTCGTCTATTCCGGAGAATTCTCCAAGTGCCAGGATTACTTCGCATCCATCGGCCGACCCTGCCCGCCTGGGTTTAACATCGCTGACTACCTCAGTATGTGATAGCTTCTTCATCATTATCCAATACATTACCGAACATGAAACGTTGTAGTCGATCTCACCATGCACGCTAGCCTTGATTGGAGCGAAGATTCCGATAACGCAAGCCATGAGAGCATCGACAACGAAGCTTTCTCTCCCGTTGAACGTTCCACCAACTTAGGCGAAGAAGAGCTCGGCCTGCGTACCGTCCGCACACCACAACCCAGCAGTAACATGACGCATGATGGAGACACAGAGCTCCGCACACGTGCCAACTCTATCACTTCCTCGACTGGGCGGTATCTTAAACATAAGACCTCGCAGCTCCTTGAGGCCGTCACTTCCTCTGTAAGCGGTGCGAACAAGCCGATTTCGGCCAAGCTCGCTGCGTTGGTGGAAGCGTATGCCTCGAGTGAGATTGCGAAGGGGATTAAAGTTGAGACGGAGGAGCTGAGGAGACAGACGATGTTGTCAGATAATGGACAGACTGATGCAGGAGTAGAAGGCCAACCAGGGAATGGTACACTACCGGATGTGGCGCTCGAGACGACGCTGTTGAGGGGGAGGAAGAGGGCGAGTTATGCGACGCAGTTCAGGATTTTGAGCGGGAGGGCGTTCAAGAATTTATATCGGGACCCGGCGTTGTTAACGGCACATTATGTGTCGTCTATTGTGCTCGCGTGTAAGTGCTCTTTTGGTGTTGTCGTTTCGAGGGTGTGCTGCTGATCTGCCAACTAGTGATCTGTGGATTATTTTTCCATGATGTTACGTGAGTTTGTTTTTCGGGTTCTGTGCTTTCGGGCTCAGATATTAATGGCTCTGCCCACAGCAACGATATCGCTGGTTTCCAGAATCGATTGGGTAGGTTTTTATGTTGTCATTTTCTCGATTGGCTCTCTGGTCTGACGATCGATCGATCTTTAGGCATCTTCTTTTTTACTCTAGCATTATTCGGCTTCTCATGTCTCTCAAGTCTCGGATTGTTTGCAAACGAACGGATACTATTTATGCGGGAAAGGTGAGCTCACAGTATCTTGAGCATCACGGCCTGATTGATCCTTATTGATAGGGCAAATGGATACTACTCGTCGTTCACTTACTTCTCATCCAAGGTATGCCAGCCCTCCCAGTAGTGCTGAATCCACAGTCCAACGACGAATCTAGATTCTCTTCGACATCCTACCGCTGCGGCTCGTTCCACCCCTCTTGTTCGGTGGTATCGTCTATCCCCTTGTTGGCCTCGTACCTACCGTCCCTGGCTTCTGGAAATTTTTGCTCACTCTCGTTCTGTTCAATCTGACGACTGCGAGCGTCGTCTTGCTACTCTCTATCGCCTTCGCAAGCATTAGCGTCGCCAGTCTTGTCGGAACGCTCGTTATGCTTTTCAAGTAAGGTGGATATAGATCATGGGAGTTTCGTTATTGACTATGCCGTATCCCATCTAGTCTTCTGTTCACAGGTCTGTTAATCAACCGCGAGTCCGTGATACCCGCAATGCAGTGGCTACACACCATCTCGTTTTTCCATGCCGCATTCGAAGCATTGGCCGTGAATGAACTCCGATATCTACAGCTTAAGGAAGTCAGGGTAAGAGTTCTCTCATTCAATTCACTTTTCATGGATTCATCACCTTGTCAGTATGGTGTGGAGCTCGATGTCCCGGCAGCCACTATTCTCTCCGTATTCGGGTTAAGAGCACAGGTCAAGTCCTTCAATATAAGTTTTGTATCCGACGACTAAATCCAGGTTGTTCAGTCGTTCTGGTGGCCAAACGTATCTCTCCTTGGGATCTTCTTTGTAGTGTCTACCTCGGGAAGCTTTGTCATCCTCCACTTTTTTGTCAAAGAGAAGCGGTAGGAGATGTTTATGTATCATATCTATCAATCAGATCATATTGAGCGCACAAATGAGTAAAAAGTTTGAAGAAGTCATGTGTCATGTTGTATCCAACTCTGTCCCGACTGATGAATCGTGATGGATGAGGAGCATTAAGTCACTTTTCACACCACCTTGGGATACATCAAATTTCCTTGGGACACATCAAATTTACGTGCATTGGTAACTATGAAAGCTGACGCTCTTGGCCTCTCATGATAATGGATCTTCAGCATGTTTTGTGGGCTCCTGAATGGGTAAGTTTCAGTCGCTTTTTCTAGACTCACGGCGGAAGCAGAGCATCTTTTGTCTTGCCTAAAACTCGGAAAGCGCTCCCTATCGAGCGTGTAGTAAAACGAGACTATTTGAAGAGTATTTTGCCATCGTGACACGAATCACATTCAGACATCTTGACATTCACCGTGATTCTCTGCTAGTATAGCATACAGAACTCTACACAGGTCACATATCTTTTCACCTATCAATCACATTTATGTCGCCGTATTCGTTCTCGCTATGACATATATTTCGCCTACTGTGGTGTTTTGAGTTTCTGCGCCGCGCGAACGTCAAATTAGAAATGGTCAGAAATGCTATCTGTTCATTTTCTAGTGGAAGGTGGACGTCACCAAGTGTTTATTCTTTCCAAAGACTTCAAATGAGGTTTATCTCGATTGGCCTCAAATCCTCTGCGTCTGTTCGGTGTCGACAAGTCGTCAATCCTCTCGTCCGTTTCGGACAATACCTGGGGAGGGCTGAGGGGAAGTCCACTTCAGGTGGTTATCAAGAAATGCCGAAATTTCCCCGAGTCAGACTTGTCCATGCACACATCGGCTGGAGATGCAAAATACAAGTGATAAGAAATCAATCGGAGCCGCCAAGAAGCTTGGGAGCCGTGTAACCATATTTACAGGAATAATTGTCAGTATGCATCATCCTCCACATCCTTTACAAAGTCAGGTTGATCAGAAAATATATACATTTGCACCACCTTTCCCATCATAGCCACCTGCCAGAAGATCGACACGATTCATAAAGACCTGCAGTTTTTCCAAAAGTAACAAAGATATCTTTTGTGCCAAGCCTGAGGTGTGCTGCATACAGAATGGAACATTCACCTCTGATGATTGGATTGTTGTAGTATAGTATGATCACCCTGAACCCCATTTCATGGGTGGAATGCTGCCCTCTATCCCTATCCATGTCATGTACCAAATATGAGGAGCATTCAGATAGGAAGTTTCAATCAGTTCCAACCCATGGTTCTTCCTTTGCTTACATTGTAGAGCAACACCATGACTCTTGTGTAGCTGGACATCCTGGTAGGTGGAAGATGCTGGAGCTGGTGTCCTAGAACTACTGGTGGCCTCAGACATCCTGGTATTGATGCGAAATTGAAGTATTTGGTTTTGTTTGTTTTTAGAGACTGAACCAAATGACCACAACTTTACAAGTTCGAGGGCTCAAGATTCACTCAGAATCACACAACCTTTATATTGTAGTAAGAATATATTGATTTAAATTGATTTAAGTCTAAGTTTGAACAAAAGTTCAAACCAATGAGGTTCAATTATCAAACAAAACCTTAATTGAAGATAGTTCACGTTATGAGCCTAAGTAATCCTCTCCCTGGGGATTCCAAGTGCATGCCAAACGTTGCTTGTCATTCTTGAAATCCCCCCTCCCCTTTATACTGCCCTTGTGCACACAGACCACAGTGCCCCATGCATGTCTCTGTTGTCATTCCAGCTGTCCAGTGCCCAATGCCAATGATTTTCTTGGTTCTATGTGCTTGGCACTGATGCGGTCCCCATTGCCCCACTTGTTTTCCATCTTTTATCCTGCTCTGTTTCTTCACTAACCTCCTTCTTTTCTGTAGAACCCATCAATGGTTGTTTGTATGCATGTTTGAGAGAGGTAGGGGTGTTTGTTGAGTGGGAAGGGTGGTGTGACCAGCTTGGCATTGGTTTAAGCAGTAACTGGCCCAAGTTGACACTGCCACCCATCAAGCAATCCTCAGCTGTCAATAATGATTGATTTTGATCATTGACGTGTCGAGGCCTCCTTGATCTCTTCTTTGCTTGATGCTGCTGGCATCCATTCATTGGGGATTTCATTGATATTTGCCTACAGTAAGTACTTCCTTTTAAGCCTACAGTTTTCAGCTTAATTATGCTTACAGTTTTCAGCACAATGGTGTATGTATTTTAAGGTAAGTACTTTTCTCCATATTTACAGCCTTTCCTTCTTTGTAGAAGATAAGTGCCATTGTAATAGTATGTAGGCATCTACACAAGCACCTGTAATCTCTGTCTCTGCACCAAGCCTCATCACCAGTCACCCATGGGTTAGCTCCACCCTCTCCATATTCCAGCTGCTTGCTGGATTGTCACATTGGTGGACTTCATTGTCAAACTCCCAGATGCTCATGGGTATGATGCTGACTTTGTCCCTATCCACACCATGTGCACTGCCCTTGGAGAAGCTAGCCTGTATTGGAAGAATGTTTGGAAGCTCCATGATCTGTCTGATGAGTATGTCTCTGACTGAGGCCCCCAGTTTGTGGCAGAGTTCACTTGGGAACTGTACCACCTGCTGGGAGTGAAGCTCCATACCACCACAGCCTATCACCCTTAGTCAGATGGACAGACAGAATGTGTTGACCAGAAACTGGAGAGTATCTCTGCTTGTTTTGTAATGAAAGGCAGGATGACTGGGATGAACTTCTGCCAGATGCAGAGTTCCAATACAACAAACATGTTCATTCTTCCACTCAGATGACTCCATTCCTCCTGGATATGAGCAGACACCCCTGCATGGGATTCAAATCTTGGGCATGTTCCTTGGAGAACAGCTCAGTGAACAACTTTGTGGACAGGATGAAGAAGGTGCAGGAGGAGGCAAAGGCAGCCTTGGTGAAGGGCAAAGGATGACATGGCATAGTACTACAACTGCTAGCAGACACCAGCCCCTGTATACAAGCTGGGCAACCATGTGTACTTAGAGAGCTCTGACATAAAGACAACCAGGCCATCATACTGTTGCATTGTCACCTTGGGCCCTTCACAGTACAGAGGAAGGTAGGGCCTTTGGCATACTAATTCAAGCTCCTGGCAGGCCTGCATCAGCTGCACCCAGTCTTCAATGCTGTCAAGCTTTTCCCAGCTGTGGACAACTCTATTACTGGCCACTGCCCTAAGGCACAACCACCAATCCTATTCAATGATGAAGAGGAGTACAAGGTGGAGGAAATTGTGGATAGCAGTGTAAGGGGACCAGTCTTTGGACCATCCCACCCTGACCCAGCTTAGTCTGTGGGGATTGGCACCTTTATCTAGCCAACCTCTGGGCTGCCTGGCCCCTTCTTACTCCCTCACCATCTTGGCTCCAAGGCCTAATGGGTATATCATACCTGGCACATGGTATATTATTGTCAATCATTGATCCTTCTACTACTGGGCCTGATTAATCAATAGTTTGTAGTCATCAGTCTCTGCTTTGTCATATAGCATCAGCAAAAAGTCACTTAGCAAACTTGGCCAAACATGGCCTGGGACTCATGGGTTGAAGGAGGTATAATTATGTAGGCTATAGATAGTAAAAGTCATAATCAATGCACATTTTAATACATTTTCATGATGACTCCCAGAAAATTATCAAGACACATGGTGAATTCTTAATATTATGTAAGGCCAACATGGGATGAGGAATCCCAGATAATTATCACATTGTCTTGACCTTATCAGGCCATAACACACAAAATAATTTAAATGCCACATTGCTATCAATGTGACTTGGCTATAGTTTATTAATGTCTGAACAAGTCTAGAATATAATTCTAAGCTAATACTGCTACATATATCTTTTCTTAAAGCAGTCTGCTATTTGTATATATTCTATATATAATCATGGTCAAAGATATATTTGAGTATCCTAGAATAAAACTGTTCAGATATTGTCCTTAGATTTCTTGAACATTTTGGGTCTTCATTATTTGTTAATACATTCTGGGAACCAGATTAGTAATACATTTTGTTATCTTTCCAGTGTGGCATTTCTTGACATACTGCAATACAATTTTGCCATTAGAAAATTACAAGGCATCAATTCCTAGAGACTCTTCAAAATACTTTTCTTCATTCTCACTGTCTCCTCCTAGATCCTCCTCATCTAAATCTTCTTCCTTTTCAAACTTCCTAAGTTCCTCTCCAATCAGTGCTTCAGCTGACTTGTTCTCCAATTGCTCATCTGTTTCCTCAGAATCTGAGTCTGAATTCTTTGAAAAATATACCTTTTCCATATTCTTTTGCAAGGCATGTGTTGCTCCTCATGTTATTTTATGTCCAATTCCACCTCCAGTAAAATGCACAAACATATCTATGTCAACAAATCTAAATCCTGATATTAGTCATTGCAATAAATCTCAATTAACAATTACTTACATGTTAACATAGTATTGCTCATAATCCATGTCACTTTCATCTGCATGTCTTGCCGTAGATGGGCCCAATAAGTGATTTGTAAGTTGACCCGAAAATTGGGGAATTAAATGAACTGCACATAGAACATTTGCAAGGTCAATAAATTCAAAGGCATCATCACCCTTTACAAAGCCAATTTGATATGTGTGTTTGGCAGTGGACCTGACTTGGCTTGATGGTCAAACCTATAACCATGCCTCCAAAGAAATTTGAGTCATTAAAAAGAATCTCCACTACCCTGAACCTGCACCATTGCATGGAAGATATTCACAACTTGAAAATACCAATATGGGTGAAATTGGCTGTCATCTTCATCAGCAAGAACCATCACATCAGAATGTTGTCAAGGGTTAATTGTATCTTGGTCATGTTGATTATCATATGTGGTGTAGTTGATCCATGATGTCTTGTGCTCATAAATCATTTGATCCTTGATAATGAGCTTCAAACAATCTTCATCTGTGAATTCTGTGTTTTGAGGAAGCAATCATGACAAGAAGTGGTCAACAAGTTTGAAGGTAAAGTTCTAAAACATGTTTCAATATTTGTATCCCAGAATAATCAAAATTATACAGACCTTAATAGCAGGGTCATCTTGATAGTCTTTGGCCCATTGCAAAAGATTGATGGATGATTGTCTTGTCTTTGAAATATAATGATGGTTCTCAGGATTTGTAGGTGGTAAGACTTCCTCCTCAATGATATCCTTCATAGCATGTGACTGAGCTTGTTGTTGCTCTTGTAAAGCAATTTGTCCTTCAAATTGATTTTTATTAGTTTGTGCATAAAAAGCCTTGACATGCTTGTGCTCCATTTCACCCTAATATAACAATTAGATCAATCAAAAGATCATTCTATTCACTCACAATTTGAGTGGAGTAAGAGTCTGTAGTTCCAAAGTGTTGAATTGCATGTGGATAATGCATCATAGAGTGAATTTTAGGAGTGTCAAGTGTGAAAGGTTGATATTTATTAGATAGTGTAGTGGATTTAGATTCAGTTGACTTTGAAAGCTTTGATGTTTTGATTTTTTTTTGACTTCTTTGCTGCAGTGGCTGCCTTTTGCCATGCTGCAGCTGCAGCTTTTTTAGGTGTGTCATGAGTTTCAAATTCAGGGTAGACCTCTCTGGCAAAAATGTGAAACTGGCAAGTCATATCAGATGTCAAGTCACAAAAGACCTCAAGAAACCAGTCTGTATGCAAATGCATTTTGGCTGAGGCATGCCAAGACACCATAGCAAACAGGATATCTTGAACCTTCTTAGCAGTTCTACAGCTGGTTTGCTGGAAGAGTCCTTCAAAACATGGTCCTGCATTCTGTTTTTGAAAGTTTAGTTAGAAAAGCACCAGAAAAATCTATTTTCATACCTGCAATAGATCTTCAAAATCTCTAGCTGCAAAGCTATGCATTTGAGATACATTATTATGGAACCTGTGAATAGTTGAACACCCACATGGTGAGATTTGATGGTATCTGATATAACATCAATATTGCTTTAGTTTATAGTGTCTATAGTTCTTACCATTGATCTAGTTCAGCAACAGAACCTGAACTATATGTGTGCAACATGCAAATAAGATGTGTGAAGACTTGTTTCCATACACCAAGCTCAAATTCATGCATAAGATCAGGGACAAAGAGATCAAAGTAATTTTGGTTATTTGGCAGAAGGAGTTGTGAAAAGCATTCTGAATCCATGATGAATCATGATGTGGATTTTTTTTAAAATCAGATAACTCACCTCAATTGGCACAAATGAATCACCAACAACTTGGTCAATTGTCTTGCCTGTTGCAGCATATCCCTTTGTAAAGATATATTTTCTTGCTTTCTTAATGCAATCATTGTGTGCCTTGCTATCTGTCTTACAATTCCATGACCAAATGACATCATGAAGCTTGGTTCCAATACACATGACTCAAGATTTGAGAATTTGGCACACAACACATATGTAGGATCCCATCTGTTTGATACCAGCAAATAGTACTCTGGAAATAATCAATAAAAAGCTAGAAGAATCAAGTTATACTGTACCTTTTGGGATAGTCTGCAGAATAACAGAAAAACTGAGGATACAGTCTTCAATGAGTACCATCACCACATGTCAACACAATCCCATGCTTGTAAATATGCTTGAATTCATCTGTGAGAATAACCTTCCAAGCTGCTTGCATCAATTCTCATTTAAGATGTGTCAAGATAGATTTGGATGGAATAGTGTCCAAAAGCTCCTTATAATGGTCTTGAACAAGATCAGGGGGCTAAACTAATGAGAAGCATGAGAACTAGCAAAAACCAAGCATTGTAGACTTCCTGATGGAAAATAGGCCAGATGATTTGCAGAAAAGCTGTTGACAGTATCTCAAATATACTTGGAAAGACCAACAAACCACATATATAATGGCCAAAGAGATGAAGTTCCAAACCTTGCAAGATGTGTAGAGTCAGAATATAGCATGAGTGGGACAACAACTGTCTCAAGATCATCATTAGCTGGTAGAAGGTTCTGTTCCATCTGCAAGAACACCTCTGAAGTATATACCTCTCTATAAACATGCTGCTCTGGTTCACCTTCTGATGGTCTCCAGAATTTTTGAAATCCTTGCCAGTGAATTCTCTTTGCAGTTACACTTTGAGCAACTGACTTGAATACTTCCATAATATCATGATGAAAAAAGTCAATTTAAAAAGTAGGTGCATCCTGCTTTGATTGATATGACTTTTAAGTAAATGGAAGAGGAATGTAGACTGAGGCTTTCTTCCAGATATCACTTGCTGCCCATGGAGGAAGGGGATCTTTACTGCTGCTGCTTGCTGTTGGTAAATCATCCAAGCACCTATTTTCCTGAGTAGCACTAAAGCCTTCAAAGTCATTGGGTGCAAAGTATGGTGCTAAGATCACAGTATAAACCAGTTGATCAAGAGTAGCCAGTGTGAGAGATTTGGCAACATAATACCACATCATGAGTCAAAAGACTGAAGCATTTAAGAACAGATAGAACAATGCAGCTTTTGCATTACCCTGAGGCTGTTCTACAACCTCTTTTGCAGTAGGACCAAATCCAGCAAGAGTATTAATAGCTGTATCCACACTATCTGTATTCTCATGTGCAAATGTAGGTGCATCAGCAACATGGTGAATTGTGAGATCTTGGTCTGGATCTTGTGCTGGAAAAATAGTATAATGCCAAAACCAACCCACTTTGTCATGCTCTGTATCAAAGGGTTCAGGTGCAAGAGGTTGTTCAGCAGCTATTTCCTGAGGCTCAGGATCTATATGACATTATTTGCTCCCTTGAATCTCAGCTTGGCACTGATACTGCTCAGCAAACTGACATAAAGGTCATGCAGAATGAGGTTTGGATGGTAAGAAGTCAATAAGATGAGGAGAAGGTTGCCAAGTGTGTCCTTCACATGGAAGAGCAGGTAGATCAACTTCAATCTGATTGTCAATGGGAGTATCCATAGTGTTGGGATAGTCTTCTGGTGGCAAGATATCTGGTAACACAGGCCTAGGCCTAGGAGCAGAATGAAGTGTAACCAAGGGTCTTGCAACAGTTTCAGAAGTCTCAGATAAAAATATTCAATAAAATTACACCCACTCCAAATCAATTTCAAGCACTTACAGTAGATTTTGGATTGCTTGATTGACTAGTGGGGATTGTCTGTTTCCATTAGACACACCCAACCTAGTGGTTTGAAACACCCCAAGCATTCTCAAAGGACTGGTTACAGAACAAACATTTAAACATGGTGTTAGAGCAAGTTACACACACTCAATGTCTTACACAGGACAGTGGGGAGGGATAGTGAAGGCAAACTTGTTAACAAGTAGCTATGTACAACTTATATATTCTTGGTGTGGAAGCAGAACTGCCCAGAGAACCAGATGAGAATAGCCTAAGACATGCTCAGCAGTAAGTCAGCACACCATATCCACTGCCTGTCTCTTAAAGTTGGGGAGATAACATGGTAGCATCAGGCCAAAGAACCAACCTGAGAGTCAATGCAGATAACCTAGAGCATGTCACAGTATTACTCACACCAACCTTGAGCTCTTTTGATATGGGCATTGCTCTGAAGTGCTCAAGACACCCTTTCTGGCTTGCATATTGACATGTGACTCATAGAATTACAAATCAATTCAGAAATGTGTTGTGTTTGACATTGACTCTCTTTCCACCCCAGCATGCCCTCATCAAAGAATTGCCCCAAGCCTCAAGCTGAATCTCCTCAAAAATACTCCTTGTAGGAAGAATTTCTTGTGGCTCTCAAGGTTGGAGTTGAAAGTGAGGCCCAGCAAGGCAAAGAGTTGTATGTTCACATTTTTGTATATGGTTTTTGATGGCCTTTTGTACTAACTATGTGTCCAGAACCAGTCTGCTTGCACCATTCTATCAAGCCAGCAAACTTATTCCATGACTGGTGAACCCTTTCATTGAATTACATGCAGTTTTCCTCCAGGGTCTCATTGCAGATGGGTTTCTCAATTGTTCATTTATTGGAGGAGAGGATGAAAAGGAAGGGGGCAATGAGAATGAAGAAGGAGATGGAGATTCTGAGGACAAGGAGGATGATATGGAAAAATCTCAAAGGTGAGTGGTTATCAATTATATGTGCCCAAAAACTGATTATATGCTTACTTTCATATCTTGGAAACACATGAAGAAGCTTCATCTAACAGCCTATAGGAAGATCATTACCCTCAACCCACAAATTTGCAAATATTCAAAGAAGTTTTGCTACACTATGGATGAGGACACCAATTATTATGCCAGCAGTCTGAAAGACTTTGTTGAGGTCATGTGTGTTGATTTCCATTATATTCTTAAATGTCTTCACTTTTATCTAGTTCAAAGAAGGAGCAATGAGTGCTTGTACTGCTGATACAAAAAAGGTGAAGGGTGCAATCATCACACTTATGCAAAATGCTAGTCTCTAATACCTTCTCCCATCAATCACCACCCCTTTGCTGAACAAGAAAGCAGACCATGGTTTCAACAGCTTTGATACTGGATTTTTCAGGGAACTTCCATTTCTGACCTCTGCAACTTGTTCCAGCACCTCCACAGCTTGTTCAATGTCTCTGGGGCTCTTTCTGGAACCCTGGAAATCTCTGGAGAACTGCAGAGTTCTCTGTATTACCTCAGCAATCATTGCCCTAGGGTTAGGAGTAGCTCCAGTCATCTGTACAGTAGTTCCCATGAGCTACACCCCATGCCTTCAGCACGGGCCTGTAGCTCTTGCTTCATCCCAGACCCAACCTCACTTCGTTTGGTCAGGTCCTTGATATTCTACTCAATGCTTCATCCCAGACCCAACCTCACTTCATTCGGTTAGGTCTTTGTATTTCTAACTCAATGCTTTATCCCAGACCCAACCTCACTTCATTCGGTTAGGTCTTTGTATTTCTAACTCAGTGCTTCATCCCAGACCCAACCTCACTTCGTTCGGTTAGGTCTTTGTATTTCTAACTCAGTGCTTCATTCCAGACCCAACCTCACTTCATTCGGTTAGGTCTTTGTATTTCTAACTCAGTGCTTCATTCCAGACCCAACCTCACTTTGTTCGGTTAGGTCCTTGTATTTCTAACTCAATGCTAAGTCCCAGACCCAACCTCACTTCGTTCGGTTAAGTCTTTGTATTTCTAACTCAGTGCTTCATCCCAGACCCAACCTCACTTTGTTTGGTTAGGTCTTTGTATTTTGTTGACCAAGTGTTGCTTTTCTCTTACAATTCAATACACTGAGATTTCATCTATAAACCAATCATGTATCTATATTACATTATTAACAAAATACTACAATGTCCACTGGTATATATTAGAGATGCTGAAAATTATAAAAGTTAGTACTAACCAACCAATTATTTAAACTGTCACACTTACATTTGTAAACCATTAAGAATATCTATACTACATGGTCCAGCTATAGACATTAGGTGCTGAAGTTCATAGAAGTTAGCAATTTTTTGCTTGAATCTAACAAAACTCACACTTACATTTGTAAACCATTCAAGATTTCCTGATAGACAATATTTGCAGTCTTTCTTGATGTGTTTTCTGGGTCCAAGATGACTTTGATACAATCTCCTGATGTGCACTGAGAGAGTGCAACATAAAGTTGGCCATGCGAAAAAACAACTGATCGAAGGTCCAATCCAACATGCTTGACTGATTGACCCTGAGACTTGTTGATAGTCATGGCAAAGGCCAATCGAACTGGGAATTGTCTCCTGCACAATGGAATTGGCAAATCTTCTTCAGACACATCCATGTTGATTCTTGGAATGAAAACAATTGATCCTGCAAACTTGGCATCTCCACTGATGATCCTACATCTGAGAACTCTGGTGCTGATGTGAGTGACAATCATTCTTGTCCCATTGCAAAGTCCTTTGGTTGTATCCAGATTCCTGAGCAGCATGACAGGAACACCAATCTTCAGAGCCAATTTAGCCAAAGGCAAACTGCTGGCTCTGAGAGAGTTGAGGTATTCCATTGGATACAATCCAAGGCCATTAGGATTTCCATCATCAGATATGACAGAGTCTGCACTCTGCAAGATTTTCTCTTCTCCTGGACATTTCTGCAGAACTTCAGAATTGATATCCTCTACATCAGAGTTCTTGCCAGAAAGGATGGTATGGTCCAGATAATACTGATCATCTTGATGGTGATCAATATGAGGATAAGTGGAAGAGATCAATCCAGTAACAGAATTGTCATCACAGATCATGGTTTCTGGAAGTTGTACTGTTTCTCCAGGCCCAAGGTTTTTTCCAGCACCAACATCCAATAACCAAGCTGCATGAGCAATGTTATCAGGAGTCTGATCCAATCTCATGTTTTGAACCAAGTAGTGGACTTGAATCTGATCCCAAAGTCTTCCCCTTTTGAGTGAAGCAGCAATCATCTGCTGCCTGAGTCCTTGTTGGATAACTGGGAGAGTTTGCCTAAAATCTCCTCCAAACACCACAGTCACTCCACCAAAAGGAACACCCTTCTCTAGGATGTCTCTAAACCCTTGATCCACAGAGTCAATGGCATTTTTGTGTTGCATTGGGACTTCATCCCAGATGACAACTTTGGTCTGGAGTAAGAGTTGAGACAACTGAGTTCCTCTTTTGATATTGGCAATGGATGTATCCAAAGCAGGAATGGGGATTTTGAACCTTGAATGTGCAGTTCTACCACCCTCCAGCAATAAGGCAGCAATCCCAGATGATGCTACACATAATGCCACATCTCCATTGGACTGAACAGCAGAAGCCAAAGTGTTGCACACAAATGTTTTGCCACATCCACCTGCACTGTGAATTAATATCATCTTGCCCAAGTTGTTGTCCACAGAGTCCATAACTTCATTGAAGGCCCCCAGTTGTTCACCATTAAATCTGGCCTTGTTTTCATCCACCCTCCTCTTCAACTCCTCAATATCATAATCTGTTTCTTCTTGTAAAAGCCTATTTCCTGAAATCATTTAATCAGTATCAATGTCAACTCTTTATACAATGTCCAACTTGCCTGGAATCACATTCCAAACTTGTTGAGGTTCTGGCATGTTAGGAAAGTCTTGAAGAGTCTTGCCAAAATTCTTCAGATTGTCATTGATCAGATGAAGGCCATAGTCATAGACATCTTCATCAGTAAAGACTCTGTCCCTGTACTGCCTGATATTTTCCAATCTGTGTTGAAGATCATCACAAATGGAGTGCTTGAATTCATCCCATAGAGCCTCTGGAGTGGTAGGAGCACAGTGGAATAAGATAGTGCAAAAGAGCTGTCTGAGAGCTGATCCTGATTGGATTGGAGCAGCTTCAGCAAGACACTGCCTCCATTCTGCATCATCTTCTAGAAGACCAAGGGCCTTGCATGCCTCCTTGTAAGTAGGATCAGTGTGGCCATTGACTGTCCTGAGATCAGCCCATGATGTTGCATTGGTCACAACTGTCAGGAGCATCCTGAGGTAGAACCTTTCTCCCTGTTTTGGTGAAGCAAAGTACATCCTCCCAATAGCTGTTCCTCTCTGCCTCTCCTTCCAGGTCCTTTTGGAAGCTTCATAAACAAACTTGGTTGGAAAGTTCTGATAAGTGGTGTTGTTATCAGGGAATTTGGCATTGGCTTCGAACCAAGCAGTGAGTGCAGTCTTGTTTGCATTAGGCCTGGCAGCTACCATCTCCAAAGGTTCATTATCCTGAAAGTAGACTTCATGTTGGCCCTCCAAATGCACAGGTAATTGATATACAGGAGGATGCTCTCCATGCATGTTGAATTCAAAGATGTGCCAGCATGATTCAGCTGCAGAAATGTATCTGGCATCCAAGTGTTCCTTGATTTCATCCCTCTGCTCTCCAGCAATCTCCAAAGTTGTCCTATCATGGCCTTTGTAGATGTATTTGTGAATGTACTTGATGGCTTCCACTGAAGCACAGACCTCCACATTGATGTGACATTTGTACTTGGCTGAGAGATAAGGGTTATATGGCACAACATTACAATTGTCATAATGATGACCATTCTTTTCAAAGAAGTGCCCATTGTCAGGCCTGGCATATTGAGGATAGCCATTATCTCCATACTGAGTAGTCTCTTGGAATTCCTTTGGGTATTTCTTGGAACATTTGCCATCTACCATGCACTTAGCATTGGGTTTGGCAGCTCCACATGGACCATGGACCATGTTGGTAGTAACAATCTGACAACAAAGATAAGTTACTGAATCCAGAATTTAAACAAAGCCAATACCTGATACAATTGAGGCTGAGTGACTGGATCTGGAATTTGGGCAGAGACAATGGAATCCACATCAGTTGCATCCTTGATCCTGTGATGGCGATGGAAAAAGATCAAGATGTGCATATGTGGAAGTCCTCTCTTTTGGAATTCAATGGTATGAAAATAAGCCACACAGCTGCCAAAGAGACCTTCCTTGATCTCCTTCACTACAGCATTCTTTTTGAGTTCAAATACTCTCGCAACAATATCAGGTCGATCAGCAGCTGTTTGCTTCTTCCCATTGGCTGCAGGTTCCTTTAAGAGAGCTTCTTCAATTTCTGACCACTTTGGATTGGCAGTCATAGTCAAGAAGAGATCAGGTTTTCCAAAATGCCTGCAAATAGCCATAGAGTCCTGGAATAATTGCTGCATTTGTCATTCACTTCCAGTATGAGAGGAAGGAAGAATGACACAACGGCTCTGTGGGGTGACCTCTTCATCTCCAGCAGCAGCATCCACCACTCCCTGATAGACTTCAGCTCTGATCTTCTTCTGATTGTGCTGAACCCAATTCAACTTTGTTTGCTCAGTTGAAGCCCATGCATCAACAACATATTGCTGAAACAACCTTCCACTCCAAAGTAAAGCAGCATTAAATACCAGAGTTCTTTGTTGAAGCCTATATGCATAATATGAGGTTTCAGAGACCTTATTTGTCCTTTGCTGCCCTTGTGGTCCATGTCTGGCAAGAATGTTGATGTGGTATCCAGGCTCTCCAGTGGGAAAGATGATTGTGTAGTGCAATGGAGTGTAATATGGATGTAGATGGCTGATCTGCTCTAATTCCCCTCCATGCAAGTGCAAGACTATATCACAATGATTTGATCGCTCCTCTGAGCCATCTCCAGGAATTACAGCTGCAACACCCTCCTGTTCATTGGGGTCATTGTAGCGTCGAGGATTTCCAAAATCAGCTGTAAGCTTGACAGAAAGCCTGTGTGGTTGGCCTTCTGGAACTTCTCCCATGATCTGCCTGGCCTGCTTGTATAAGCCAATGAAGGGATTGACTCTAGCAAGCATATCCTGCAAAGAGGCCATTATCTGAGGGTCCAGCCTAGAATTATTCTGTTGACCAAAAGCCAATTGCTGATTATGGTCATAAAAGTAGAGCTGTGCATATACAGGCAGATTGCCTTCAATAGGAAGCAAGGCACCTGTCAAATGATGTAGTTCTCCATTAATCCTAAAGCTGTATGGTCCAGGAGCATTGGTAATGGCATGATCAATTTTGACTCCTAGAGATGTGAATGCAAAGGCTGCATTGTATTGATGGATAGATGTTTTAAAAGTGTCAGAGAGAGGATGATGCCCATGGAGCAGGTTCAATAAATCTGCTGGAGCATCTTGAAGCCTGGGCAAATTCACTTGGCCTTGTAAGCAGCACATGCCAAACTTTGGATTATAAATAGTAGACTTGGTGAGCTTTTCAGCATCAAAATGTAGAGCTTGGCAGTGTGGACATATAACAGTCATAGGACCAAGATAGTGTGGAGGGTATTCAATCAAGTAAGGTTGCCTTCCTCTTGGAATAGGCTGAATAGGGTCAAGCTGTGGTGGCATAGGAAGCTCAAGAGGAGGCTGTTCAGCAGGATTTTGTAGTCCTGCTGGATGGTTGGGTGGAGCAGGGTCCAAGTCTTCTGCAGGTCTCTGTTGAACAGGATCAACATAATCCAAGTCATCATCAGAAGGGATGTCATCCTGAGGACCTAATGGCACATCAAGGGGAGGATCCAATTGCTCTGCAGGTCTCTGTTGAACAGGATCAACATATTCCAAGTCATCATCAGAAGATATGTCATCCTGAGGACCCAATGGCACATCAAGGGGAGGATCCAATTGTTCTGCAGGTTTCTGTTGAACAGGATCAACATATTCCAAGTCATCCTCAGAAGGTATATCATTCTGAGGACCTAAATCATTGAAATCCTCTTCCAGATCAGCTTCATGTTGCTGTTCCCAGCCTTGAAAAATCCTTTGAGCTATGACTGCATTCAAAGGCCTATGTTCAGGATTCAGATCAATATGCTGTTAGACTTTGTTAGTCCCAGTGACATATTCAAGTTGTCCTTGACTGACCTCTTCTTCTTCCTCCCTCAACCTTTCCTGGCTCAGAATAGCCAATGCCTGTTGCCTCTCCTGATCTTGTCTCAGCCTTTGTTGCTCTTGCAACACTGCTAGTACCTCTTGTTGTTGCCTCTCCTGCTCTGTAGCCATAGCAATATGCCTTAGCCTTTGTTGCTCTTGCAAGATTGCCAGTGCCTACTCTTGTTGCCTCTGTCTCAGCCTTTGTTGCTCTTCCAACAGTGCTTGGGGAGCAAGTGGAGCTGGTACCATTATAAGCTCTGGTAAGAGAGGATTTCTGACCCTTCTATGTACAGGAGCAGGCAACAGTGGCACCATTCTAGGTAAGGGATTCTGTAAAGGAGCATCCCAACCTTCTGGCAAAACTGTTTCTGGAATGACCATAGCAGCTTGAGCAACAGCAGACTGATTGAGTCTATTGCCTCTTCTCTGTATAGGAGGAGGTAGAGGTGGCACCACTCTAGGTATGGGATTCTGCAAAGGAGCATCCCACCCTTTAGGCAAAACAGTTTTTGGAATGACCATAAAAAATGGATCAGCAGCAGCAGCAGCCTGCCTAATAGGTCTTCCCAAAGAGCCAGAAGCAGTGGCTATAGGTCTCAAACCCCCAGTTCCCATAGATTGATTAATACCCCCAGGCCCCAATTGAAGTGGTGGGACAACCACAGTATTGATCTGTTCCAAAGATCTATTGTTTCTATTTGCTCAACAATTGTCAGGATCTGTCATTTGTAACTGTTCAAGTCTCCTTTGATTCCTAGCTTGTTGCCTTTGGCTTTCAGGAGTAGTAGGTGGTTGCCTATAACATCCATTGTTAAGCAATTTAACAGTCAAAAACCATTAAAATTGACTTGCATGATGAGATATTTGATGTACCAATAGCTCAATGTAGTTAAGGAGTTACTAATAAGCTTGTTAGTCAACATCAATCAATCAATAGATGTGACAAAACATACTTTGTCATGTGGCCTCCTTTCCACAACTTTGGAAATGCCCATTGTTTGGTCATATTGTGTCAAAAAATGCGCAAGGCATGAAAAACAGTGTCCACTAAATTGCGTTTGGCCTTTTTCATCCCTGCAGACTAATTGGCACCTTTTACACATAGTCAAAAGATAGTATATATGTATTAAAGCTGTCTACTGCATTTGTTTTGGTAAAAAACTTATCTGAAGAGCGTAAAAACAGCCAAATCTGATTGTATTACCATAAAAGGGTTGAAATTTGTCAGCATTTGTCAGCGCTGACAAATTTTAGTCAGCAGAAAAGTCATCGCATAGGCACAGCCACATTCCCATGTCTGTCGTCGCATAATATATAGACGAGCTACGCCCCGTGCCTTCGGCACGGGCCTGTAGCTCTTGCTTCATCCCAGACCCAACCTCACTTCGTTCGGTTAGGTCCTTGATATTCTACTCAATGCTTCATCCCAGACCCAACCTCACTTCATTTGGTTAGGTCCTCGATATTCTACTCAATGCTTCATCCCAGACCCAACCTCACTTCGTTTGGTTAGGTCCTCGATATTCTACTCAATGCTTCATACCAGACCCAACCTCACTTCGTTCGGTTAGATCCTTGTATTTCAAACTTAATGCTTCATCCCAGACCCAACCTCACTTCGTTCGGTTAGGTCCTTGTATTTCAAACTTAATGCTTCATCCCAGACCCAACCTCACTTTGTTCGGTTAGGTCTTTGTATTTCAAACTCAATGCTAATTTCCAGACCCAACCTCACTTCATTCGGTTAGGTCTTTGTATTTCAAACTTAATGCTAATTCCCAGACCCAACCTCACTTTGTTTGGTTAGGTCCTTGTATTTCAAACTTAATGCTTCATCCCAGACCCAACCTCACTTCGTTTGGTTAGGTCCTTGTATTTCAAACTTAATGCTTCATCCCAGACCCAACCTCACTTCATTCGGTTAGGTCCTTGTATTTCAAACTTAATGCTAATTCCCAGACCCAACCTCACTTCGTTCGGTTAGGTCCTTGAGTTGAGGTATTCCATTGGATACAATCCAAGGCCATTAGGATTCCTATCATCAGATATGACAGAGTCTGCACTCTGCAAGATTTTCTCTTCTCCTGGACATTTCTGCAGAACTTCAGAGTTGATATCCTCTACATCAGAGTTCTTGCCAGAAAGGATGGAACAGTCCAGGTAATACTGATCATCTTGATGGTGATCAATATGAGGATAAGTGGAAGAGATCAATCCAGTAACAGAATTGTCATCACAGATCATGGTTTCTGGAAGTTGTACTGTTTCTCCAGGCCCAAGGTTTTTTCCAGCACCAACATCCAATAACCAAGCTGCATGAGCAATGTTATCAGGAGTCTGATCCAATCTCATGTTTTGAACCAAGTAATGGACTTGAATCTGATCCCAAAGTCTTCCCCTTTTGAGTGAAGCAGCAATCATCTGCTGCCTGAGTCCTTGTTGGATAACTGGGAGAGTTTGCCTAAAATCTCCTCCAAACACCACAGTCACTCCACCAAAAGGAACATCTTTCTCCAGGATGTCTCTGAACCCTTGATCCACAGAGTCAATGGCTTTTTTTGTGTTGCATTGGGACTTCATCCCAGATGACAACTTTGGTCTGGAGTAAGAGTTGAGACAATTGAGTTCATCTTTTGATATTTTTTGATCATAAATTCATTGTTCTGAACTTTTTTTGATAAGAAATACATGCATGGGACATGTTTCTTTCTCAAAAAACAGCTAGAAGTGTTTCACACATAGGTAATTGCCAAAAAAAGCTGAAAATAGTGAAATATTGCCTGAAATATCAAGTCTGGCACCTTTCACACATAGTCAAAAGATGTATCAAAGTTGTCTACTGTATTTTTTTTTCTTGAAAAAATGCATCTGAAGAGCAGCAAAACAGCCTATTACCATAAAAGGGTTGAAATTTGTCAGCATTTGTCAGCGCTGACAAATTTTAGTCAGCAAAAAAGTTGTGGCATAGGCACAGCCACTTTCCCAGGAGTTGTCGCATATATTATAGATTGGCACCTTTTACACATAGTCAAAAGATAGTATATATGTATTAAAGCTGTCTACTGCATTTGTTTTGGTAAAAAACTTATCTGAAGAGTGTAAAAACAGCCAAATCTGATTGTATTACCATAAAAGAGTTTAAATTTGTCAGCATTTGTCAGCACTGACAAATTTTAGTCAGCAGAAAAGTCGTCACATAGGTGCAGCCACATTCCCATGTCCATCATCGCATAATATATAGATGCCTCTGCCACCCACTGATGCACTGCACCAAGCAGCAGGGATCCTTAGACTTGTTCTCTTTGGATTTCCCTCTGTTAGGTGATTAGTTACTGATTGTATTGTTGTCTACTCCACTAATATACTTTGAATTCCCCTCTGCTAGCTATGTGACTCCAATCTGCCACTCTGGAGGTTGCCCTTCCAGCAGAACAAGTCTCCTAAAACTGGTCTGGAAGCCCCTGATAGCCGCAAGGAACCTCCAAGCTGCTACCCATTGCTTCTCCACTAGGACTAAACACTGTGGAATTCTATGTCTCAGCTTGCCAACCCAGACACACCCTCAGAGGCCCCAGCCCTGCAGGACAAAGCCTGAACTTGCCTGCTTCACCTAGAAACCCAGGTGCAATTAACACAATCATCTCTCACCCACCATACTACCAAACTCTCTACTCTCCATCAAACAACCAATCTTATCTCCCAGTCCCTCCAGGCACTGCTCAAATGCCTACCCCCTAACTCCACCCCTCCTGTAGCTGCAGAACCAGCTCCAACTGCATCTGCACCCATCTCTGCAGCTCCAGTGACCTTACAGCCATAGATTCCACATCCCACACTACCAGATGTGTACAAGGGCACCTGCTCTGGCAGGGAGCAATTCCTGCAATCCTGCCTCACCTATATCCACCTCAGCAGGGATGCCTTTGACTTCAATGCATTGAAAATAGCCTGGGTGCTATTATATATGAAGACCAGACATGCCTCTACTTACACACTGCAAGTCTTCTGCTTCTCTAGAGGTGTTGGAAGCTTTCTAGACTGGGCCACCTTTGAAAAGGACTTCTGTGCAGAGTTTTTTCCATTAGACTCTGCTAAGACCACAGCCTTGATACTATATGATAGGGAGCAGTACAGACAAGGGAAGCATACACTGGATGAGTACATTGACTCATTCCAGGCTCTAGTGGAGCAGGCCGCTTATCCTGATGGCCTCCAACTATGCCTTACTTTCCAGGATGGCTTGCACCCCACACTGGTAGAACATATTGACAATCTGGCAGAGGGTTGCCCCAATGATGAATAGATTGCGTCATAGTATGAGGTGGCCTGGAACTGATGGCAACTCATGGAGATCTGGAGGGAGCTCTGCTGCCCCCATTCTGCACTGCACCCAGCTCTGATCAGCAATCTCTGCCACCCTGCACCTGCCCATCCAATGCCAGCCTTTACTCTGGCTATCTCTGCAACATGCCCCCTGCCACTGGGGATCCCCATAGATGTGGATGCCACCAGGCAGCTCTGTGCTGCCTCACTGCTGTGCCAGAGATGCCAGAAGCCTGGGCACTTTGCATGGCACTGCCCTCTGAGCCTGGTGGTATGCTACCTTTCCATGGTAGAGCAGGAGTAACTCCTGCAGCTGCTGGCTGCAAAGGATGCTGCTGGAGCTCCATTGCTGGATGAGCCTACACTGGAGTTGACCCTGAGGGACATCAGTGCATGTGCCTCACCTCTGGAGCTGGAGGAGGATTTTTAGTTGAGCAATGAATGAGGTGTATATCCCTGTTGCTGGGTGCTAACAGATTCTCATGTCTGTTGATAGAAAATAAAACTGCCTTTTCCAACACCCTTTATTCTAAGACAGAAGAACCTCAACACCCTCCTTCAGATATACAAACACTAACTCTAGAGCCCCTGCCAAGCTCTCTGATACCTCCAAAGGTCTGTTGGTGCAGCTCTGCTTGGGTGTATTGAATGCCCCAACAGTATGTGATGGCCTCTGCCCTGTCCACCAACTCCCTGCACCTTGATGTGGAGATTGAGATGACAGACACTCAGCAAACCTGTGGAGTTACTGCTCTTCTGGACAGCAGAGTGATAGGACTGTTCCTGGACTTGGAGTTCGTCAAATGCTACAGCCTGACTATGCAGCCCCTCCTTAAGCCCATTCCTGTCTACAACATTGACACAATGCCTAACAAAGCAGGCACCATCAACTCTGTAGTTGATCTGATCCTCCATTATCAGAACCATGTGGAGCATGCTGTATTTGCTGTCACCAGCTTGGAAAGGCAGGACATGATCCTTGGTTTCAAGTGGCTCTGGAAGCACAACCTCAAGGTTGATTGGACCAAAGGGGAGGTAACTATGAGCAGGTGCTCTCAGAAGTGTTCTGCCTGTGGTGTGGAGGACAGAGCAGAGTGCCAGACTCAAGTTTGGGAGCATGCAGCCATCCATGCATGTCATGCTAGCCCTCTTCCCTTTGCAGATCTAGACTACCTGGATCTCCTGCCTCTGGCATTCCCTCATAGAGAGGCCCTCTATGAGGACCATTGGAGCAACAGTAAAGCCCTGGAGGAGGAGCATGGAGGGGAGTTTGGTGGCATATGCAAGCTGGAGCTCCTGGACAAAGTGGTAGAAGTGGGGGATTGAATATATGCTACCACTGTACACCTGCTGCCCTCTGTTGTGGAGATCTGGGCTAGCCAGACCACATCTCAATGGCTGGCCCAGGCATTTGCTGCTAAGGCCATGCTTTGAGAGTTCTGGGATGTGGTACCTACCCCCCTATCTTCATGCATTCAAGGATGTGTTCTCCAAAGCTTTATTTGACTTGCTTCCAGAGTGCAAGAGGTGGGACCATGCTATTGAACTGCTATCAGACTTAGCACCCTCCAGCTGTAAGGTATACCCACTTGCACCCCAGGAACAGGACAAGCTCAATGCATTCCTGTAGGAGAACCTGGACTCTGGTTGCATCTGCCCATCCAAGTCTCCAATGGCTTCTCTAGTCTTCTTCATCAAAAAGAAGGATGGCTCCCTCCAACTAGTCCAGGACTACTGGGTACTCAACACTATGATGGTGAAGAACTGTTACCCTCTCCCCCTCATCTCTGAGCTCATCAACAACAACCTCCAGGGTGCACAATACTTCACTAAGCTGGATGTCCAGTGGGGTTACAACAACATGCACATTCAGGAGGGAGATGAGTGGAAGGCTGCCTTCCAGACCAACTGGGGATTGTTTAAGCCACTTGTTATGTTCTTTGGACTCACTAATGGCCCCACCACCTTCCAGACCATGATGAATGACATCTTCCAGGACCTCATAGCAGAGGGCATAGTGTGTGTGTACCTTGACAACATCCTCATCTATACCAAAATGCTGGAGGAACACCATCAGATCACTTGCCTTGTCCTGGAACACCTCTGCCAGCACCAGCTCTACCTCAAGCCAGAGAAGTGCAAGTTTGAATAGACCTGGATCAAATACCTTGGCCTGATCATCTCACATGGAGCTACAGAGATGGACCCAGTGAAGGTAGCAGATGTGGCAGAGTGGCCAGAGCCCAAGAACAAGAAGAAGTTGCAGGTGTTCCTTGGTTTTGCAAACTTCTACTGGAGATTCATCCAGAACTTCTCACACCATGCTCATCCACTATTTGACCTCATGGAAAAGGATGTTACATGGAGTTGGGGACCTCCAGAGCAGGTGGTCTTTGACACTCTCAAGCATGCCATGATCTCTGGACCTGTCCTCCTCTACCCAGATGACAACTCTCCCTTCCAAGTAGAAGCTGACAGCTCTGACTTTGCCACTGGGGCTGTGCTCTTGCAGCAATCTCTGGAGGATGGGAAGTGGCATCCAGTGGCTTTTTACTCCAAGAGCTTGAATGTGGTGGAGTGGAACTACAAAATCTATAACAAGGAGATGCTAGTTATCATCCAGTTGTTTGAGCAGTGGCAGCACTTCCTGGAGAGCATGTGGCACAAGTTTGAGGTCTGGACAGATCACAAGAACCTCAAATACTTCTGAACAGCCAAGAAGCTCAATCACTGACAGGCCTGGTAGTCTCTTTACCTCACCAACTTTGACTTCTTCTTGCACCACAAGCCTGGCCAGAGCATGAGGAAACCATATGTCCTGTTAGAGAGTGGATCATGACATAGGGGAGGGAGATAACAGCAACATTGTGCTCCCTCTGACAGAGCTCCAGAACATTGGGGATGTAGATACAGTCTTAGAAGGTTAGGATCTCATCTCAGAGGGCCCATTCATCAGTATGGACTGTCTTGGCACTGGTAGTATGCCCCAACTTTAGTGTCCAAGTGGCTCACACCACCAGCTCTCTCTGCTGACCATCCCAATTGCCCCACCATATGTCCTAGAAAATGTCTGCTTCCACTCCCTCAACAGCAAGACCCTCCATGGCTCAGATTGCAAACAATTTGGAGTGGAGGAGCACAATATTGCTGTTATCCCCTTCTCCCATGCCATGGTCTGCTCTCTGGGACAGGGTGTCTGGTTTCCCATGCTCCGGCCAGGCTTGTAGTGCAAGAAGAAGTCAAAGTTGGTGAGGTAAAGAGACTACCAGGCCTGTCAGTGATTGAGCTTCTTGGCTGTTCAGAAGTATTTGAGGTTCTTGTGATCTGTCCAGACCTCAAACTTGTGCCACATGCTCTCCAGGAAGTGCTGCCACTGCTCAAACAACTGGATGATAACTAGCATCTCCTTGTTATAGATTTTGTAGTTCCACTCCACCACATTCAAGCTCTTGGAGTAAAAAGCCACTGGATGCCACTTCCCATCCTCCAGAGATTGCTGCAAGAGCACAGCCCCAGTGGCAAAGTCAGAGCTGTCAGCTTCTACTTGGAAGGGAGAGTTGTCATCTGGGTAGAGGAGGACAGGTCCAGAGATCATGGCATGCTTGAGAGTGTCAAAGACCACCTGCTCTGGAGGTCCCCAACTCCATGTAACATCCTTTTCCATGAGGTCAAATAGTGGATGAGCATGGTGTGAGAAGTTCTGGATGAATCTCCAGTAGAAGTTTGCAAAACCAAGGAACACCTGCAACTTCTTCTTGTTCTTGGGCTCTGGCCACTCTGCCACATCTGCTACCTTCACTGGGTCCATCTCTGTAGCTCCATGTGAGATGATCAGGCCAAGGTATTTGATCCAGGTCTATTCAAACTTGCACTTCTCTGGCTTGAGGTAGAGCTGGTGCTGGCAGAGGTGTTCCAGGACAAGGCAAGTGATCTGATGGTGTTTCTCCAGTGTTTTGGTATAGATGAGAATGTTGTTAAGGTATACACACACTACACCCTCTGCTGTCAGGTTTCACTGACTATGGGGGCTCAGCTACACTGGCAAGTCCTTACTAGGCAGATGCAATGTTCTGCACTTATAACCTAGCATCCTGAGGTGGTGCAAACAATAGGGACTTGCAAGGAGAAACCAAGGGAAGTGGTCCAAGCAAGTCTGGAGTGGTCTGGAGAAGTCTAAGACCAAGTATATTCACATTGTGCTTGGGCAGGCATCAGGAACAAGTTTGTGTGCATATAAATAGATTGTGGGGTATGTGGAGGCTTTGCAAATCATGGGAGCAGAGCCAGAGTTTGATGGGGGATCAATCAAGACTGATGGGTTCTGGAACTGAGCAAAGGGCAAGGTCTGGAGTTGTCATAGGAATGTTTGGAGGTTGTAGTGTATGTGTGGAGTTTGTAATGACATCAGAGATGAAAGGGAATTAGGGAAACAAAGGAAGCAGAGACAGTTGAGGCAAGATGGAGATGAGATGAGATGGAACTGAGGAAAGGAAATAGATTTGAGACTAAAGAAATAGAGATGAAAACAAAAGAAACACAAGACACAAGTAACCAGTTGATGCAATATCAAGATGGAAGTATGAGGAGCTACTCTACAACTTATATACTGACTACTGGAGAGCTCTGGAGGACAGTGGATGTGGTGGTGGGGCTTGATGGAGTCACACAGAGTCAATGGGTGTTGGTTGTGGTCAAGGAATGGGCCATGGCAACACTCTGATGGGATCAACTGAGGATGCAGGCCATTCTGGGGTTGTTGTGATGCTCTGGAGTAGGTTGGGGGAACCAGGGAGATAGGTTGGTGACTGTGTGCTGGAGTCAGGAACAGTGGGGGAGGTCCCAGGGGCTCAGGAGAATCAAGGAAAGCATTGATGGCTGCAGAGAAGGCATCAGAGTTAGCTAGGAGGCTGTTGGGGTTGGCTGGAAAAGTGTCAGAGTTACTCAGAGTGGGCATAGAGGGTGGACAATGGTTGGGGGAGTTTGGCAGGGTGTCAGGGGAACTCTGGAGGAGTGAGTGGGTTGGGAACAATGTTCAGGGTTCCAGAGAGTAAGTTGTGACATCATCCCCTCTTGAGAGTCAAGACCCTCAAGACATAGGGCATGGGTTGGAGATTGGTGGGATGTGGGAATTAAAGTCAAGTAATATTGATCAAACTGCAGCAAGCAGTGGTGGCATGGGGAATGAAGTTGAAGCATGGCCACCATTTGTCAGGGGGTTCTTTCCAAGTCATTAAAAGGGTCAGATGTACCCCAGGATTCCCAAACTCTTTGTCATGTCTTCCTCTATCTACTCCTCAGCTGCATCTATATTGCCATCTGCATTCCCAGCCTCCTCCATGTCCAAAGGGTCCAAGGGTTGGCAGGACCTTAGGTGGGTCCAGGCCATGTATTGCAGTCATAAGCACAGTCTTATTTCTTGCATTCTGGGGCTAACTAGACTTTGACAAAGTTGTCCATGGCAGTGGCAGGTCTGTTAGGGTTGTTGTTGAGTGGGGCTCTAGTGCAGTTGGCATTGGGGGTGGCCCTCTCCTTATGTTCCTGGCCTGTTCTTGGTCCAGGGGTGGTCCAACCTGTTTCTGTGATTTCAAGGATCATACAGGTTGAGGTGATGCTAGAGCAGTTTGCAGAGGCTGTGGGGTGGGTGAGGGGTCCTCTAACCTTTGAGTGGTGCCAGGCAGTGGCCCCAGTGAGTGATTAGTATAGTCTTACCCTCTCTAAGCTAACCTACTCCCACAGTGTGTGCCCTGCACTTGGCAGGGGGAATGGTGTGAGTTTGAGGAGCCCATGCTGGAGTTGCAGCAGGACACATTGGTATGCCTCCCATGTTGTTTGCAGCAAGAGAAGTGCTCTATCACTTTGAGTTGGCATGCTTTTTATGTTGTGGTGGAGCAAGGATGGGATCAAAATTGGGTTGCAGTGCACCTGGAGAAAGGGCAGAGGGGCAGAGTGTCGGGGTGGGGTGGGGCTCCAGGGTAGAGAGCAGAGGTAGTGTGGGGTGGTCTACAATGAAGGTCAGGCCCCTACAGGACAGGCAGAGGGAGGGGGACCCCTCAACACACAACAAGAGGAAGTGGAGGGCATCCCTGTTATCAGAGGCAGGGCCAAGCAGACAATAGTGGGGCCCCTGGGCCTCCAAGTGTATTCTCTGGGCTCTGGGGCCTCCATTGAGCAATCTGTGGGAATGTTGCAGTCAGCTGCCAAGGCACTCTTGCATTGTCAAGTTGAGGGGTTGGAGCAGCTGCTGGCAACCTGCAAGGAGGAAGTCCAGAGAATTGGGATGTGATGCAGAGGGAGCAGGACAGGGTGTGGAGGGACAGAGATGCTGCATGGAGGGATAAGAACATAGCCATGGGGGCAGCCACAGAGCAGCTGACCCAACTTTAGGAGGTGTGGGCATGAGTGGGGCAGTTGGAGGCATGGGCAGAGATGGCAGTGCGGTGGTCAGAGGGGTTGAGCATGCAAGGGGGGAAGGGGGCATCCCATGTAGAGGTCCCCCAGGCTATGGGTGGAGACAGCAAGGAGGTGGGAGGAGTGGCTTGCCAATGAGGTGGCCTCGGGATGGTGGGGAGGTGCTTTGTGAGTGTCTTCTTGTTCCTTCTTTTTGCTGGGCTGACTCTGCTCCAGCAGACTGGACCAGGGAGCACTGCATCTTCCTTGACAGTACATTGGCAGCACTGGAGTCCATCCACAATGGGCTGGTGAGGATGCCCAGGGACCTCCCACTGGAGCTGGGGCAGGAGGTCACACAGATGGGACATTTGCTGGTTGGGCATTAACAGAGGACAATGGCAGACCCCAGAGCATGGTGGGAGGTGGCAATGGATGTAGGGGAGCCCCTTCCAGGACATTTGGAGGTCCTGGTGATGGTAGTAGCCCAACTGGAGGTAGACATAGTGGGGAGGATAATGGGAGTTGAACCAGAAGAGGAGGAGTAGGAGTTTTCTTGGACCTGTTTTCTTGTGCTCTGCACTCACTTAAACTTGTAATATTGTGTAGTATTGTATATACAGCCCTTGCTAGACATCCCACCTGGATGATTGAACTCTTTTTAGTGTTAAGTGAGGGGGAGTAAATAAAACATGTAGGGAGTTACTCATGGGAGTTGAATCCCTGATGAATCCAGAGGTGGGGGTTACACCCACTAATGCCATCTGTGTTGACTATGGGGGTCCTGGGGCTTGGTGAGGTGGCATTGGTAGAAGTTCTGGAGTTTGTTGGAGGCTCTGTCAAGGTTTTTTTGGGGTTCCCAAGTGTTGTCCCTCAAGCCTGTAGCCCTTCCAGTGGACCAAGTATTGAGGCTGACCATGGACCAAGTGGAAGTCGAGGATTTGGTCAACCTTGTAGTGATATTTGTCCTCAACTTTGATAGGGGGTGGTTGACTGGGGCATTGCCTGAGGAAGGGGTCTGGAGCATGTTTCTTGAGGAAGCACATGTGGAACATGGGGTGGAGGCCCTTCAGGCCCAGGGATAGATTGAGCTGGTAGGTGTGTGTTGAGACCTTTTAGAGGATCTTGAAGAGACTGAGACATTTGTAGTTGAGTTTGATGGAGGGCCTCCAGGTCTTGAGGTTTCATTGATTGAGCTAAACTAAAGTGCTGTGGGGCCAATCAAGGGTAGGATTTTGTTGGGCATTGGCATGTTTGGAGTAGGCTTAATTAGCAGTGTTGATTTTGTTCCAGAGAAACTGGTGGAGGGATCAGAGGTCTTTGGTGACCTCATGAGCAATATGGGAGGGAATATTTTTGAGGAATAGCATGAGTTGGGGGTTGTAGCCTTTGTTGGCATAGAAGGGAGAAACTCCAGTAGTGGAGTGAGGCATATTGTTGTAGGTAAACTTGGCAAGGGAGAGTTCTGTATGCTAGTCATTCTGTAAATAGTTAATGTAGAGGTGGAGATACTGTTCCAATGTCTGGTTTACTCATTCTGTCTGTTTGTCAGTCTTTGGATAGTAGGCAGTCGAGAGGTTGGTCTTTATTTTGAGCACCTTGCAGAGCAATTTCCAGAAATGGGAGACAAATAGAGGCCTGCAGTCAGAGATGATGTTGTCCAGGAGTCTGTGCTTAGAGAATACATGGTCAAGGAACAGTTTGGTGAACTCCAAAGCATTGTCAGTGGTGTGGCAGGAGATGAAAAGGGCTTGCTTAGTGAGGCAGCAGATAACAACAAGGATGGCATCAAAACCTTTGGAGCTGGGGAGTTCAACAATGTGGTCCATTGAGATTGAGGACCAGGGGTGCTGACCAATGGGGAGGGGTTTCAGCAGTCTGTGGGGGCAGTGGTGGGGTACCTTGGCTCAGAGACAAGGTTCATAGGCCCTTATGTATTGTGTGATGTCCTTCTTCATTCCTGGCCAAAAGTAAGTCCAGGAGATCAGCGGAAGGGTCTTACAAATTTCTGGGTGCCCATGGAGTTTGTGGTTGTGGTGTTGCTGGAGTATGTTAAGGCAAATGGACTTGTGGTCCAGAGCATAGATTCATCCACTCCAGAGTAGGAGACAGTGGTCCAGAGACAGCATGAAGGTGTTCTTGATGTTTGACTCATTGGCAGAGTTGTTGCAGGAGTTGTGCTGAGTAAAGAAGGAGTCCAGAGGTGAGTTTTTGATTTGGTGGAGGATTCCTTCTTCATTTAAAATCAGCATGGCATGCAGATGCTCAGGGGGGATTACCACTCAATGGTTGAATGTGTTCCACTCAGCTTCAAATGACTTCTTCAGATACACATCAGACCTCTAAGTGAGTGTGTTGGGTTTTGCACCAAGTTGTCCAGGGCAGTAATGGATGGTGAAGTTGTACTCTGAGAGAGTTTTGGACCATTGAGCTTGGAAGCAGCTGAGCTGTTTTGTGGTTGTGAAGTACTGCAAGTTGTTATAGTCAGAGTAGACTTGAACATGGTGCAGAGATTCTTCAAGGTAGGCCTGCCACTGATGGAAAGCTTCAACGATTGCAAGGAGTTCTTTGTCATAGATATCATAGTTGAGCTCCATGGGGATCATTGAATGAGTGTAGAAGGTGATGGGGCAGAGGTTCTTGCCTCTGGAGTCTGACTGGGAGAGTATTCTGGCAATGGCATAGTCAGAGGCATTGCATTTGAGTACAATCAGCAGGGAGGGGTCAAAGTGGCAGAGGATTGGAGTAGAGGTGAAGGCTTTTTTAAGGAGGAGGAATACGCTTTGGCACTTGCTGTCCCAATCCCAAGGAGTGTCTTTCTGCATGAGTCAGTTGAGGGGTTTGGTGATCTGGGAGTAGTTGTCAATGAATTGGTGATAAAAGTTAGCAAACCCTAGAAACAAGTGTACCTCCTTGACATTCCATGGTGGGGGCCAGTTGAGGATGGCTTCAACCTTGGTGGGGTCCATGTGTATGCCATTGGGAGTGACAATAACTCTGAGGTATTCAACCTCCCTTGTATGGAAGGAGCATTTTTTGAGTTTGGCATGAAGGTGGTATTCTTGGAGTCATTCTAGGATGTGGCAGACATGCTCCAGATGCTCTTCCAGTGAATTTGAGTAGATCAAGATGTCGTCCAGGTATACAATTATGAAGATGTTGTTCATATTGTGGAAGATATCATCCATGAAGTACTGGAACATAGTGGGGAAGTGAGTCATTCTGAAGGGCATTACTAGATACTCAAAGAGGCTATAGCAAAGGCAAAAGGCAGTCTTCCATTCATGTCCTGGAGCAATCTGGACATTGTTGTAGCCAGAGTGGAGGTCTACTTTTGTGTAGATCTTGGCACTGTGGAGGTGGTCAACAAGGTCTCTAATCAGGGGGAGAGGGTACTGTTCTGTTTGGTGACTCTGTTGAATCCCTAGTAATCTACACAGAGTTGGAGTAACCTGTCCTTCTTGGCAAACAGAACTGGAGCACTGGCAGCAGAGATCAACAGGCATATTAAACCTTTGCCAAGCATGTTGTTGAGGTAGTCCTTCAGGGTCTGGAGTTTGATCTTGGACATGTTATAGATTTTGCCAAATGGGGGTGAGGCACCTTCTTTGAGGTCAATCTTGTGATTGTAGAAGCGATGTGGAGGAAGCTCTTTTGCACTCCCTTCAGAGAACACATCAGTGAATTCATGATATTCTGAGGGAACTACTTTGTATAGGATCTGCTCCTCTGTTTTGTGTTCTGGTGGGGTAGTTTCTGTGTGGAGGTACTCCTTGGGTAGAGTGGGCATGATCTGCAGCTGGAAGGCAGGGGTAGCATCTTGCAAAGTGCATGCAAAGGGGACAGTGCTGATGATTTTAATGTTGAGGTCTCTGAGGTCTCTGGGGGTGGGTGACAGGGCAGCAGTGGCTGAATTTGGAGTGGTGGCAGGGTTGTTTGGAGAGGTTGAGCATTATTGGTTGGGATACTGTGGGCCTTTATATTGATTCTGGAGTATGTTGGAGGGCAGCTGTTGTGATCTGCTCAAGGGTGACCAAGGTGTGGGTGCATTTCCTTCACTTTCTTGGTTGCTATTGAGAATCTGAGGTGGATTGGAGGTGGAGGGGGATAGTGGCCACTAGACTTGCTTTGGAGCTAGGGAATTGCATGGTGAGGTCCTTCCAATCAATGTTAGGGTTGATGTCCTGAAGCCATAGAAGTCCAAGCACAATTAGAGTCGATAGGAGGAGCTGGGTAACAAGAAGCTGAGCCTGAAACCTTAGATTATTGTCAAGAGTGAGGGTGTTGTTGTAGTATTGAGCAATTCCTATTGTGGCAGGGCTTCTATCAAAGAATTGGGGCTCAAGGAGTTTGTTGAGGTTGTTGTGTCAGAGATCAAGCTGGCTGCTGATGAATGTACCAGAGGCACCGCTGTTGATGAGGGTGGGAAGGACTGAGGGCAAGCCATTGAGTCAGACATTGATGACAAATGATTATGCAGACTTTGAGCAGAGCTGTGGGGGGGTACAGGGTTGGTTGTTTGTACTCTTGGAGTTCTTGGAGGGGGGCAAGATGTCAAAGAGTATTAGTCTGGAGTTGGTTGGGTTGTCTCAGTCAAGGCAAAGAGTGAGGCTGGGCCAGTCAATGTGGGGATTAGTGGAGTGGAGCCATGAAAAGCCTAGGATGACGGGGGCAGAGGGGTGTAGTTTCATAATGAGTAATTGGAGTTCTTGTCATTATCCATTGGCAACAATCATGGTGATTTCCATGCAATGTGTAATATTGCTGGTGGAGGTGGGGTTGCTGTTAAAGAGTTTGAGGAGGATCAGAGTGGAGAGATGTTAGAGGCATTGAGAAGCAAGTGCTGCCAGGGATTTGTTGATGAAGTTATCTGTGGTGCCACTGTTGACCAGTATGGGAATGGGGTTGTTGGAGAAGGGGAGGGTGGTGTGAACAAGGAGGGTGCTGGAGGAGTTGGAAGGAAGGTGTGCTAGGAGGTTGTCTGGGGGGAGTACCATTGCACAGAGGAGTGTGGCTGGGGTGGAGAAGACATCAGAGTCTGGTCTGTAGTCTAGTGCATCTTTGAGACCTAAACTGCTGACTTGTTTTTCATAAACTGGTAGTTGCAGTCTTCTCCATTGATAGTCCATACAGCACATTCCATCACCTGGTGTTTAGGACAACCACTGATAAAATGTCCCTGCTCACCACATAGGATGCATGCACCCTCCTTCCATTGTTTCTCCTGAGTCTCCTCTGGTACATTAATCCAGGGTCTATTCTAAATCATGTTTGCACATAGGGCTTCCTGGTCATCAGCAGAGTCCAGAGCATCTTCAAGGTTGTTGGAGTGGGTGTCCAGAGGTTCTGGGGTCTCATGGAGGTTAGTAGCATTGAGTTGGGCAGGGGGGTGCTGTCCCAGAAGTTGGTTGGCACTGGGAGGTCCTTGGCCTGGGGGGAAACAGGGTGCAGGGTTGGTGGAGTTGGTGGAGATCAAGAGTTGGTTGCCATTAGTTGCTCCAGCCTGCCAGTTGGTATTGCCAGAGGTATTTCACACAGTCTGTGGTGCCATGTTCTCACTCTGGTCCTCCCAGTAACATTGGTCAACCTGAGTAATGAGTGCCTTGTAGCTGTTGTATGTAGTCTGCTTGGGTGTGAGGTGGAGAATGTCCTTGATTTGTTGAGGCAGGGCATGATAGAGGGCAAATTGGAGGGCATTATAATTCCATCCTATTTTGTAGGCCTCCTGTTTAAATTGTACAATGAAGGTTGTGAAGTGTTTGTTGTCATGCATTTGGAGGTTGAAGAGATTCTCTTCTGCTTTCACTACAGTATCAAAGATGCTGAACTTACTGGAGAACTCCTGGGTGAAGGCAAGCCAATTGGAGAGCACAGGGTTGTTGGGGTTGAACCAGAGTAGTGCTGTGTAGTGGTCAAAGGCAATACCCTGCAAATATGATGTGGTGAAGGCTACCCATGAGCTCTCAAGCTGGAAGGTAATGGGCTTAGCTTGGACCATGGTTAGACACTGTATTAGGAAGATTCTCCACTTCTGGGGGTCATGACCAGTAAATGGTTTGGGCTTTTGAATGTTGAGCTTTTCTTCCTAAGCCAATGCATTGCAAGTATTGTCCTGGGTATTTTGGGTTCAGGGCAGGGTCCAGCATTGTAGTAGTAGTAGTAGTAATTGTTCCTGTTTCTGTGCTGAGGAGAAAAGTTGTCCATGGCCAGGCCCCATCCTCTAGGAGGTCTGCCATTGGAAGGCCCACTACTGGGGGGTTGGCCTGCATTGCCCAGGGGAGGCCTCAGGGCCCATCAAGGGGGAAGGGGTTCTCCGGGGGTGGGGGGTCCAAAGTAATTAGTGTTGGTGGGGGGGTTGGGCATCAGAATGGGTAGGGGACAAGGGAGGTTGATGGGAAAAGGGGGTTGGAGTGCCCTGGCACTCATGGGTTGCCTCAGGGGAACTGGGACATTCTTGTGGGGTGGAGGGGTGTTGACACAGAGGACATGGAGGTCAAAGTGAGGAGGTCTGTCTTGGGGAGGGCTGTTGCATGGGGTGACCTTGCTGGCAGAGTTATCTGGCTCATTGATGTAGGAGAGGGTTTGGTTGTCATTGTTGACATGCAGAGGTAGCCATTGTGTATGGGGTTTGGGGATAGCAGGTTGGTCTCATGTATGGAAGGCACTAGGAAGAGAGTTTGCCCAAGAACAAGTGGAGAGGGCCAGAGTATGAGTGGCAGGTTAGTTGAATAATCCTCCTATGAGGTTGAGGCTTCTCAAGATATTGGACACCATGTTAAGCTCTTCTTGCTAGTGGGGAATGGGAGGCAGGGCTTCACTTTGTATTCTGATGAGTTCCTTGCATTGCACATGTAAGGAGCAGAAGGGGTCCCAAGAGTCTTTGAATGAGTGGGGGTTTGGATTGGTGTGGATTTCTTCAACTAGGGTGCAGAGCTTGTTTTGCAGGTTGGCATCAATTACCAGAGTGCCTTGCATGGTTTTAGGGAGGTTTTCCTGCAGGTGACATTTGTGGAAGTTGAGGAGCTGATCTGCTTAAACCTCTGGAGTTGTGGGGGTGTTAGGGTAGCCTAGGTTGATGAGGAGAGTGTGGGCATGCCTAGCAAACTCTGTGGGGGAGAGGCAGAGGGAGCAGAGGACTTTGTCATGCTGCTAGACATAGGCTTCAACCCATTACTGTCTGGAGGAGGGAGGAGTTTGAGTAGGAAATGGCAATTGAGGAGAGGAATAATTATCTGAGTGCTCCAGAGGGCCAGGGGCTGCAGAGGGAACTGGGTACATGTAGTAGTGAGCGGGTGGGAGGTAGGCAGAGTTGGGGGGTGCTGCAGAGAATCCTCTGGAGTACATGCAGGGGTAGTTGCCATTAGCAGGGAATGCTGGAGGGTGGTGCCAGCCTAGAGATATTTCCTGGCTGATGAAGGAGTGTAGAATGCCTGGTTGGGGTTAGGAGTCCAATGGCAAGAAATGTACTGATCTGTGGGTGGGCCTGGGTAGAACAGGGCATGTTAATTTTCAGAAACTGGCTGACTGTAGACATCAAATAGGTAGCTGGCTGAGTTGTACATGGGGTTGTATGCAGACATCAAGAACAGGGTAAGGAGGAGTCTTAATATTATATCAGGTTCCACTGACTACAGGGGCTCAGCTACACTGATGAGTCCTTACTAGGTGGACACAATGTCCTGTGCTTATAACCTAGTGTTCTGGGGTGGCACAAACAATAGGGACTTGTGAGGAGAAACTAAGGAAAGTGGTCCAAGCAAGTCTGGAGTGGTCTGGAGAAGTCTAAGACCAAGTATATTAATGTTGTGCTTAGTTGGGCATCAGGAACAAGTTTGTGGGTGTGTAAATAGATTGTGGGGTATGCAGAGGCTTTGCAAATCATAGGAGCAGAGCCAGAGTTTGATGGGGGATCAATCAAGACTGATGGGTTCTGGAACTGAGCAAAGGGCAAGGTCTGGAGTTGTCATAGGAATGTTTGGAGGTTGTAGTGCATGTGCAGAGTTTGTAATGATGTCAGAGATTAAAGGGAATTAGGGAAACAAAGGAAGCAGAGACAGTCAAGGCAAGATGGAGACAAGACAAGATGGAACTGAGGAAAGGAAATAGATTTTAGACTAAAGAAATAGAGATGGAAACAAAAGAAACATGGAGTCAATGGGTGTTGGTTGTGGTCAAGGAATGGGCTGCAGCAACACTCTGATGGGATCAACTGAGAATGTGGGCCATTCCAGGGTCATTGTGATGCTCTGGAGTAGGTTGGAGAAACCAGGGAGATAGGTTGGTGACTGTCCACTGGAGTCAGGAACAGTGGGGGAGGTCCCAGGGGCTTAGAAGAATAAAGGGAAGTGTCAATGGCTGTGGAGAAGGCATTGGAGTTAGCCAGGAAGCCATCGGGGTTTGCCAGAGAAGTGTTGGAGTTACCTGGAGTGGGTGTGGAGGGTGGATGATGGTTGAAGGAGTTTGTCAGGATATTGGGGGGAACTCTAGGGGAGCAAGCAGGTTGGGAACAATGTTTGGGGTTCCAGGGAGTGGGTCATGACATCTGCTATGAGATCCTGGAAGATATTGTTCATCATGGTCTGAAAGGTGGTGGAGCTATTGGTGAGTCCAAAGAACATAACAAGCAGCTCAAATAATCCCCAGTTGGTCCAAAAGGCAGCCTTCCACTCATCTCCTTCCTAGATGCACACATTGTTGTAACCTTACCAGACATCCAGTTTAGTGAAGCATTGCACACCCTGGAGGTTGTTGATGAGCTTGGAGATAAGGGGAAGGGGGTAATGGTTCCTCACTGTCATGGCATTGAGAACTCAGTAGTCCTAGACCAGTCAGAGTGAGCCATCCTTCTTGATGAAGAATACTAAGGAAGCCATTGAAGACTTGGAAGGGCAGATATGACCAGAGTCCAGGTTTTCCTGCAGGAATGTGTTGAGCTCATTCTGCTTCCTGGGTGCAAGTGGGTAGACCTTACAGCTGGAGGGTGTGGAATCTGGCAGCAGTTCAATGGTGTGGTCCCATCTCTTGTGCTCTGGAAGTGAGTCAAACAATGCTTTGGAGAACACATCCTCAAACATATGAAGATAGGGAGGTACCATGTCCTGGAACTCTTGGGGCATAGCATTGGCAGCAAACACCTGGGCCAACCACTGGGATGTGGTCTGGTTAGCCTGGATCTCTGCAGCAGAAGGTGGTGGGTATACTATGGTTGCATAGATCTAATCTCCCACTTCTACCACTTCATCTGGGAACTCTGGCTCATGTATGCCACCAAACTCCCTTCCACACTCCTCCTCTAGGGCTCCACTGCCACTCCAGTCATCCTCATAGAGGGCCTCTCTACAAGGGAATGCTAGAGGCGGGGAATCCAGGAGGTCTAGATCTACAAAGGGGAGAGGGCCAGCACAACATGCATGGATGGCTGCATGTTCTTGAACTCAGGCCTGGCACTCTGCCCTGTCCTCTATGGCACAGGCAGAGCACTTCTGGGGGCACCTGCTCATGGTTACCTCTCCTTTGGTCCAATCAACCTTGGGGTTGTGCTCATGGAGCCATGTGAAACTAAGGATCATGTTCTGCCTACCCAGGCTGGTGATGGTGAACACAGCATGCTCCACATGGTTCCAATAGTGGAGGACTAGGTCAACTATGGAGTTGATAGTGCCTGCTTTGTTAGGCATTCCATCAATGTTGTAGACCAGAATGGACTTGGGGAGGGGCTGTATAGTCAGGCTATGGCATTTGACAAACTCCAAGTCCAGGAACAGTCCCATCACTCTGCTGCCCAGAAGAGCAGTGACTCCACAGGTTTGCTGAGTGTCTGTCATCTCAATCTCCACATCAAGGTGCAGGGAGTTGGTGGACAGGCCAGAAGCCATCACATATTGTTGGGGCATCTGATGCGCTCAGGCAGGGCCATGCTGCCAGATCTTTGGAGGTGTTGGGGAGCTCAGTGGGGGCTTTGGAGTTAGTGTTTGTATGTCTGGAGGGGGATATCAAGGTTCCTCTGTCTCAGAATGAAGGTCATTGGAAAAGGCAGTTTCATTTTCTATCAACAGACACAAGAACCTATTAGCGTTAGCAGTCAGTGATGGAGGTGTACACCTCATCTGTTGCTCAACTAAAAATCCTCCTCCAGCTCCAGGGGTGATGTGCTGATGGTGGAGAGCCAGAAAATGGCACCTATGCTTCATTCAAGGTGGCATTCACCACCTTCACAGGTTGTTGCAGAAGGTGGGTAAAGATGGCTGACTTCCAATAGTGCAGCCATTCAGCTGCATGTAGTGGAAATTGATCATAGCTCTCTTGAAATTAGAGGAGCACTTGGAAGTGCTCCTGGTTGTCAGTGGTAGGGGTGTACCACCCAGCATATGGCATATTTGGCCAAGGGGGGAGATTCACCTATCAGCCTGAGTCAACAATGACATTCATTGTTGACTTGTGTGAGTAAGTCAGCATGCAATGTGCTCCCAGACCAGTGGTGATCCAAAAAGCATATGCCAAAGGTATATGCATGGTTCACTCACATGGCTTCAACACAATTTACAAGGAGGTGATGAATCACCTCAATCTTGCTGAAGTTGTTGACTTGCATAGGCAGAACATGCAGCCTATGCAGGGAAAATGTGTAGGGGATGAACAGCTCAAACTCCTCTACTTCCCAATGGTAGTCATCAACTGCATCTTTATAGAGTTGGAGTTGAGCTGTGACCATAGCAAACAGCCTCATATAAGCTGTTCATGTGTGCAGTGAGATTGGGGGAGGTTGTAAGGGCAACCTCTGAGGCAGCAGATTGGAGTCATGCAGCTAGCAGAGGGAAATCCAAAGTATATTAGCAGGAGTAGACAATAATACAATCAGTAACAAATTACCTAGCAGAGGGAAATCTAAAGAGAACAAGTCTAAGGATCCCTGCTGCTCAGTGCAGTGCATCAGCAGGTGCTGGAGGTGTGGGAACTACTGTACAGAAGGCTGGAGCTAGTCCTAACCCTAGGACAATGATTGGTAAGGTAGTACAGGGAACTCTGCAGTTTTCTGGAGATCTCTGGGGTTCTGAAATGAGCTCCAGAGATGTCAAACAAGCTGTGGAGGCACTGGAATAGGTTGTGGATGTTGGAAATGGAAGTCCCCTAACATCACCCCCCCTCTAGCATGTGGTGTCTCAATGTGCAGGGTAAAAGAAGTTCTTAATTGCTCAGTCTGCTGGCAAAATAGGGTAAATTCCTTGTATGGCATGCAGAGCATCTGGGGGTCTCCTGTGGAACTCCTTGATGAGTCTAGGGGCATGCATGTTCTCCCATGGTTCCCAGGAGATATCCTCAATCCCAAAGCCCTTCCACTTCACCTTGTATTGTAGTTGTCTCCAGAATAAACAACTATCCAGGATTTCCTCCACCTCATACTCCTCATTGTTATTGACCACCACTGGGGGTAGCAGGGGTGGTGGGTGTTGCCTGGGAAGCCAGAGTCAATAGGCTAGGGGCCTTACCTGCTGTTCTACTGTGAAAGGTCCCAACTGGCTGTGTGACAGCTTTTTTGAAGGTCAGGTAGTTGTAATGTTGGAGGCATCCAGGTAGACTTAATCTCTGGGCTAGTATCTGTGCCCTGGGGTCCTTCCACAGTCATAGTAATATGCTATGTCATCCTTTGCCTTTGCTAGTGCTGCTCAGGCCTCCTCCTGTGACCTTTCCATCTGGTCCACAAATTTGTTTACTGCTTCATTCTTCAAGGGTTGGGCCTGGGGTTTGAAGCCCATGTGCAAGTGCTGTCTAGTGTTGAGGAAGAATGGGGAAAACTGGGTGGACACATGAACATAGTTGTTGTATTAGAACTTAGCATTGGGGAGGAGTTCATCCCAGTCATCCTGGCACTCATTGCAGAAAAGGTGGAGGTACTGCTCCTACTCCTGACTTACATGTTTGGTCTGGCCATTGGACTGTGGGTGGTAGGTGGTGGAGGTGTGCAGCTTCATGCCAAGTAGTTGGTAGAGCTCTCTGGTAAAGTCCACCACAAATTGTGGTCCCTGATCAGGAATGTAGGCATCAGAGAGGCTGTGGAGCTTCCAGACATTTCTCCAGTACAGGTTTGCAGTGCCCATGGTGGAGCAGGTGGTGTGGGTCAGAATGAAGTGCACTCAATTGCCATACAGGTCCACCACCACCATGATTGCATTGTAACTGTGGGTGTTGACGAGTTCTATGATGAAGTTCACAGAAACTACAATCCATTGTTCTGCAAGCATGGGCAGCAAGTGTAGCTGTTTATAGGGGAGGTGGCATTGGGGCTTGGTCTGGAGACAGAGATTGCATGTACTTGTTTAGGACCCAATATACCAGGACATCTGGGGCCACCAGTAGTTCCATGATACAAGCTCCAACATTTTCCATTGTCCAGGGTGCCTCACAACATAGAAGTCATGGTGTTGCTCCATAATCCTTTGACAGAGCTCCAGAATGTTGGGCACATAGATACAATCCCTGAAGGTCAGGATCCCATTCCAGAGGGCCCATTTGTCTGTGCAGACCAACTTGGCACCAGTGGTACACTCCAACCTCAGCATCTGGGTGGCCTGTGCAACAAGTTTCTCCTGCTGACCATCTTGATTACTCCACTGGATGTCCCAGACAATG
Organism: Termitomyces sp. 'cryptogamus'; assembly: GCA_020091625.1. Taxonomy (NCBI): domain Eukaryota; kingdom Fungi; phylum Basidiomycota; class Agaricomycetes; order Agaricales; family Lyophyllaceae; genus Termitomyces; species Termitomyces sp. 'cryptogamus'. The sequence continues at coordinate 809,003 of JAGYZC010000005.1, forward strand.
TCCACCTCTGCTCCTTCAATGGCTAGACCCTCCATGGCTTGGATTGCAAACAGTTCAGGGTGGAGGAGCACAATGTTGCTGTTATCCTCCTCCCCCATGCCATGGTCCTCTCTCCAGGACAGGGCATCTGGTTTCCCCATGCTCCAGCCAGGCTTGTGGTGCAAAGAGAAGTCAAAGTTGGCAAAGTAAAGGAACCACTGGGCCTGTTGGCAATTGAGCTTCTTGGCTGTCTGGAAGTATTTGAGGTTCTTGTGATCTGTCCAGACCTCCAACTTATGCTGCGCACCTTTCAGGGAGTGCTGCCACTCCTCAGACAACTGGATGATGGCCAGCATCTCCTTGTCATAGATCTTGTAGTTCTGCTCCACCGCATTCAGGCTCTTAGAGTAAAAGGCCACTAGATGCCACTTCCCATCCTTTGGAGATTGCTGCAAGAGCATAGCCCCAGTGGCAAAGTCAGAGCTGTCAGCTTCTACCCAGAAGGGGGAGTTGTCATCCAGAAAGAGGAGAATGGGTCCAGAGGTCATGGCACAATTGAGGGCATTGAAGGCTGCCTGCTCTGGAGGTCCCCAACTTCACACAACATCCTTTTCAGTGAGGTCAAATAATGGACCTGCATAGTGCAAGAAGTCCTGGATGAATCTCTGATAGAGGTTTGTGAAGCTGAGGAATGCTTGCACCTCCTTCTTGTTCTTGGGCTCCAGCCACTCCACCACACTTGCTACCTTCACCAGGTCCATCTCTGCAGCTCCATGCAAGATGATCAGGCTGAGACACTTGATCTGGGTCTATTTGAACTCACACTTCTCCAGTTTAAGGTAGAGCTGGTACTGGCTAAGGTGCTCCAGGACAAGGCAAGTGATCCAATGGTGTTCTTCCAGTGTTTTGGTGTAGATGAGGATGTTGTCAAGGTATACACACACTACACCCTCCACAATGAGGTCCTGGAAGATGTTGTTCATCATTGTCTGGAAAGTGGTGGGGCTGTTGGTGAGTCTGAAGAACATAAGAAGCAGTTCAAACAATTCCTGGTTGGTCTGGAAGGTGGCCTTCCATTTGTCTCCTTCAAGTCAAACAAGGCTTTGGAGAACACATCCTCAAATCCATGGAGGTAGGGGGGTATGACATCTCAGAACTCTTGGGGCACAATGCCTGGGCCAGCCACTGGGATGTAGTCTGGCTAGCCCAGATATCTGCAACTGAGGGCAGCAGGTGTACAGTGGTAGTATAGATTTGGTCCCCCCTTTCTACCACTTTGTCTGGGAGCTCCAGCTTGTGTATGCCACTAAACTCCTCTCCACATGCCTCTTCCAGAGCTCTGCCACTGCTCCAGTCATCCTTGTAGAGGGCCTCTCTACAAGGGAATGCTAGAGGCAGGGGATCTAGGAGATCCAGATCAGTAAAGGGGAGGGGCCTGGCACAACATGTGCAGATGGCCACATGCTCTTGGATTCAAGCCCAGTGTCCTTCCCTGTCCTCAGCAGTGCAGGCAGAGCACTTCCAAGGGCACCTGCTCATGATTACCTCTTCTGTGGTCCAATCTACCTTGGGGCTGTGCTTGTGGAGCTATGTGAAACCAAGGATCATGTGCTGCCTACCCAAGCTGGTGACAGAGAAAATGGCATGCTCCATGTAATTCCAATAGTGGAGGACCAGGTCAACCATGGAGCTGATGGCACTTGCTTTGTTGGGTGTTCTGTTGATGTTTTAGACTGGAATTGGCTTGGAGAGGGGCTGCATAGTCAGACCATGGTGTTTGACAAACTCTGAGTCCAAAAACAGTCCCATTGCTCCACTATCCAGAAGAGCCATCACTCCATGGGCTTGCTGGGTGTCCATGGTCTCTATCTCAACATCAAGGCACAGGGAGTTAGTGGACAGGCTGGAAGCCATCCTGTACTGTTGGGGCATTCAATGCACTCAGACAGGGCCATGCTGGCAGACTCTAGGAGGTGTTGGGGAGCTTGGTGGGAGCTCCAGAGTTGGTATTTGTATATCTGGAAAGGAATGTTGAGGTTCTTCTGTCTCAGAATGAAGGACATTGGAAAAGGCAATTTCATTTTCTATTGACAGACATGAGAACCTGTTAGCACTCAGTGATGGAGGTATACACCTCATCCATTGCTCAACTAAAAATCCTCCTCCAGCTCCAGGGGTGACACACACATGCTGATCTCCCCCAGGGTCAACTCCAGTGTAGGCTTGTTTGGCAACAGAGCTCCAGCAGCTGCAAGAGGAGTTCCTCCTGCTCTGCTGTGAAAAGGTAACACACCTCCAGGCCCTGGAAACAGTGCTGTGCAAAGTGCCTGGGCTTCTGGCATCTACAGCACAGCAGCAGCACAACATGAAGCTGTCTGGCAGCAGGGGACATGTTGCAGGGATGGCCAGAGTAAGGGCTGGCATTGAGTGAGCAGGTATGGGGTGGCAGAGATTAGTGATCAGAGTGGGGCAAATCATGGAATGTGAGTGGTGGAGCTCTCTCCAAATCTCCATGAGTTGCTACTAGTCCCAGGCCACCTTGTACCATAACACAATCTTTTCATTGTCTGGGAAACCCTTTGCAAGATTGTCAATGCATTCCACTAGCACAGGGTGCAGGCCATCCCAGAAGGTGAGGCATAATTGAAGGCCATCTGGGCAGGCAGCTTGCTTGACCAGAGCCTGGAATGAGTTGATGTACTTGTCCAACATATGCTTTCCTTGCCCATATTGCTCCCTATCATGTTGTGTCAACACTGTGGTCTTAGTGGGGTCTAGCAGAGAAGACACCATGCAGAAGTCTTTCTTGAAGGCAGCCCAATCTGGAAAACTTCCAACACCTCTGGGGCAATGGAAGACTTGTAGTGCATAGGTGGAAACACATCCAGTCTTCATGTCCAACAGTACCCAGGCTATTTTCAATGCATCAGAGTTAAAGGCATCCCTATTGAGGTGGATGTAGGTGAGGCAGGATTGAAGGAACCATTCTCCACTGGAGTGGGCACCATCATATGCATCTGGTAGTGTGGGGCATGGGGTCTGTGGCCTTAGGGTCACTGGAGCTGCAGGAATAGGTGCAGACATGGTCAGGGCTGGTTCTGCAGCCAGGGGAGGTGTGGAGGTAGGAGTTAGGCATTTGAGCAGTGCCTGGAGCAACTGGGAGATAAGATCTGTGGTTTGACAGAGGGTAGAGAGTTCAGTTGTATGGTGGATGAGAGATGATTGCATTAATTGCACCTGGGTTTCTAGGTGTAGCAGGTGGGTCCAAGCTTTGTTCTGCAGGGCTGGGGCCTCCAAGGGTGTGTCTGGGTTGGTGAGCTGAAACATAGAACTATGTGGTGCCTAATCCTGGTGGGGAAGTGACAGATAGTGGCTCAGAGGTTCCTCATGGCTATGAGGAGCTTCTAGACCAGTTTTAGGAGACTTGTTCTACTGTAAGGGCAACCTCTGGGGCAGCAGATTGGAGTCATGCAGCTAGCAGAGGGGAATCCAAAGTATATTAGCAGGAGTAGACAACAATACAATCAGTAACAAATTACCTAGCAGAGATAAATCTGAAGAGAACAAGTCTAAGGATCCCTGCTGCTTGGTGTGGTGCATCAGTGGGTGGCAGAGGCATGGGAACTACTGTACAGATGACTGGAGCTACTCCTAACCCTAGGGCAATGATTGCTGAGGTAATACAGAGAGCTCTGCAGTTCTCCAGAGATCTCCAGGGTTCCAGAAAGAGCCCCAGAGACATTGAACAAGCTGTGGAGGTGCTGGAACAAGTTGCAGAGGTCAGAAATGGAAGTTCCCTAAAAAATCCAGTATCAAAGCTGTTGAAACCATGGTCTGCTTTCTTGTTCAGCAAAGGGGTGGTGATTGATGGGAGAAGGTATTAGAGACTAGCATTTTGCATAAGTGTGATGATTGCATCCTTCACCTTTTTTGTATCAGCAGTACAAGCACTCATTGCTCATTAGTAACAAATTACCTAGCAGAGGGAAATCTGAAGAGAACAAGTCTAAGGATCCTCACTGCCTGGTGCAGCACATCAGTGGGTGGCAGAGGCATGGGAACTACTGTACAGAAGGCTGGAGCTAATCCTAACCCTAGGATGATGATTGGTGAGGTAATACAGAGAACTCCATGGTTCTCAAGTGCCCAACCAAGAATATAACTGAAGACTGATTGTTGGTTTGTGTGCAGTGATGCATTGATTGGCACATCTGAATAAAGGTTCTGAGAATCTTGATAGCCATGGTGTAGAATGTATTGTGCCCACATGTCAATGTTGAAATGTCAGCTGATCAGGACCTGAGTAAGTCCCACTCCCCAAGAGTTATTGTCCATATGGCTAAGCATGGTGAACAATCTGGAAGGCAGGGGGACCAGTGGCCAATGATGGTCCTCCTTTGGCAGTGGAGTGTCCAACTCCACAGGGGTCAGCTTCATGACCCATCACAGAGTGTGATCCCTCTGACCTGTGTTCATGTAGAAGGAGAGTGGCATGTACCTGCTCTCTCATAGTAATGTGAGCATTTTGCTCACAAATGACCTGCAAGATCAGCCAGAGCTGCTCTGAATTCATGGGCATCCCTTGAGGAGCCCATCTATATTATTGTTCATAATACAGGGAGATATGAAATATCCCTGCCATTTCAGCTGACTGGGCAAAGACTGCCCCATCACCAACAAAGACTGCATTGGTCATTGGCAGCCAATCAATGTTGGGGTGTAAGATCTCCCTAAAGTCATTGTGGCACTTGAAGTGCCCTTGGACCAGCATGGTTTCCCAGCCATCTGGAAAGTGGCTGAGCACTGTATTGTTTAGTTGCTTGAGGTCCATCTTGGACCTCTTGGTGTCAATAGCTAACAGCTGCTGAGCATTACATTGTGGTTCTTCTTACAACAATGTGCCATGTCATGTCATTTGAGTCACTCTCCAACAGTCACCTCTTAGACATGGCAACATCATCATCATTGCTCTCCAAGTCTCAGGCAGCTGCTACACCAGCTGCAGCTTGATAAGCTTGCATTTGTGTAACAAAGAACTCTTCATTACAAGGGTCCCAATGCACCATTGGAATGTGCTCTTGGGGCAGGGTGGCAGGAATGGGATAAGTTCTCAGCTTGAGGACCTTAATTGCTCCCTCCCCTGCACCCTGTGGCATGTTTGCCAGAAAGGCCACTAGGGTGGCAACAACCACTGTGTTGTCTGCCATTGTTGTTGATGTAGCTGGCTTTACCAAGCTAGCCTTTGTAAGGGTGACCTCTGGAGGCTGTGGCTCAATCACACAGCTGGCAAAGGGAAATCCAAAGTCTATTCAGTACTGTACAGTGTCTACTGAAATAACTACCCACCTGGCAAAGGGAAATCCAAAGAGAACAAGTCTGGGGATTCCCTAGGCCAGGTGTGATGCTTCAGAGGCTTCAGAAGCATGAGAAACAACTGTACAGTATGACAGAGAAAAAAGACACAAGTGATGTGTCAGCAATTGGTCAGCAGTTACATAAGCCAGTGGCAGTGTCAAAGGGGCCACACTTGTCTGAATTATTGACAGAGAACTGGTGCAGCCTGAGGGCTGAAACTAGGACCAATAGATAGGGAAAAGGAAGGAGAATAAAGGAAAACTATAATGGAGCAAATCTGACAAGAACTGGAGGAGGATAAGGGGAGACAAGTGAGATGTCCCCTGACATCACCCCCCCTCTAGGATGTGGTGCCTTAATGCACTGGGTAGAAGAAGTCATGAATTGCCTGGTCAGCTGGTGAAATAGAGTAGATGCCTTGAATCACTTTGGGAGCATTGGGATGCCTATGGTAGAAGTCCCGGACTAAGCCTGATGCATGAACATTAGCCTGTGGTTCCCAAGAGATGTTCTCAATGCCATATCCCTTCCATTTCACCTTGAACTGCAACTTCCCTCGGAATACCCTGCTGTCCAAGATTTCCTCCACCTCATACTCTTCCTCATCATTGACCAGGACTGGTGGTGTGGGGGGCTTAGCCCAAGTACAAGTCTGGAGGCAAATATTGAGTGTGTGGGGCAAGCAGAGGTCACACAAGTGATGGGAGCAGGACCAGAGATTGATGAGGGATCAATTAGTGTAAATGGGTTCTAGGGCCAAGCATAGGGCAAGGTCCAGAGTTAGTTATAAATGAAGATTGTAACAGAGTTAGAGTTGAAAGGAATTCAGGCACACATGAAGGGAAACAGAGCAGATGAGGTGAGATGGAGTCAAGACAAGACAGAGACAAGAACAAAATAGATTGAGAGAAATATGAGACAAAAGCAAGATGTAAGATAAAAATAGAGATGAGACCAAGAAATGTAACAAACACAGATGTATGTAGGTAGAATATCAGCAATGTCAAGCCTACTGTAGCAGACATTGCTTTATGGTTTATATACTAACTACTGGGACTCTTCTGGGGGCTGCAGGTCTGATGATGGAGTTGTGCAAGCCTGGCAGGTGTCAGTTCTGATTGGCATGCTGTGGTGACACATTGGTGTGGGTCTGTAGTGTGTGCTGGAGTTTCTGAGAAGTGTTGGAGATATCTGGTGGCTCAGAAGGGAACATAGAGAGTGACAGGGCTTGCTAGGGGCTGTTAGGGTTTTCTGGAGAAGCATCAGAGTTAGCTGAGGTGGGTGCTGTGGGTCAATGAAGGTCAGGGCTAGTCAAAGGAGTGTTGGTGGGGACTTTGGGGGAGCAGGGTTGCTTGGGAAGTGGTCTGGAGGCCTGAGAGTGGGTTGTGACATCACCCTCCTTTCAGCATTGAGACACTCAAGGCATGGGGTGTGAGTTGGAGGTGGGCAGGGGCATGGGAATGAAAGCCAGAGCAATATTGATCAATCTGCAGTGAGCAGTGACAGCATAGGGAACAAAGTTAAAGCATGGCTGCCATTTGTCAGGGAGCTCTTCCAATCAACTAAAAGGGTCAGACGTACCTGGTGTTCCCCCAAATTTCTTTCTATGTCATGTCAGCTACATTGTCATCAGCATTAGTAACCTTCCCTGTCTAGGTAGAACACCTCAAACTTGCCCCACAAAACCCTTGGACCCATCTCACACCTGCCCAAGATCCTCTGGTGATGCCACTGACCTTGTCATAGCCCTGCCACCCTGTTCCAGGTCTTGGAACACCACTGAGTCTCAGGGTCTCATCTCTGCACTTGCCTCAGACCTCCAACTCACCCTGAGAACTCTAGAGTCCCTACTGTAAGTACCATAACCCCCATAGTCAGTAGTATAGTTGTGATATTGCCTAAGTCTTCATATTTTTCCCAGCCTTAGTTTCCTGGAATTATCTGTTTCCTAGCTATTATCAATTTCCTAGCACTGTCTCAACTTATCTCATTAACTATACCACTCCAAATGAAACTTTATTGTCAACTCCAATCCTAACAAAATTCTGGCTCAATTCATCTTTGTAACTAGCACTTTTGCCAACTCCAGACTCTTAGATTGTCTGTTCAACTCCTCAGTCTCAACATTCTGTAAGTTTCCTTAGTCATTCTAGTCATCTAGCAAGTGGATTGCTTGCTCTACAGTGAGAGTGCCCCCCAGGTAAGCTTGTTCTCATCAGATTTGCAGACCTTGTCAGACATCTTGAAGCTGCCAAGTCCTTCTGAATCAGAAAGTTGACCAAAAATGTGTGGGTCAAGGTATGGTGTTGTATATTGCTGCAAAACCTTGTTGTTGACAGCAAGCCTTTGCAGCCTCTGCAGTCTTTCATTGAGCAGATCCTGGGCCTCTAGCATTTCTTGCATTGGAATGAGTTCTTCTTGCATTGTTACATTTGAATCACTATGTGAGCACCTGAATGGATGTGGGCTTGACATCATCAGCTTCTATTATGACAGGAAGTGAGGACATGCTGATATCACATCCAGAACACTCAACAACAACTCCCATTTCTCCAAGTGCATTTGAATATCATTTTCATTAACAGCCTGGATGAGCAACCATGACAGATCACATGATCATTTAAAAGCCTCAATATCTTTTGGCAAGTTTAAATTCTGAAAACACAAGATATCAGAAAATCAGTAATAGAACATGAAAGGGGAAGTGTCTGAGGTTATCTATGTAGGGCAAGCAGGTGCAAAAAGAACTGAAGCAAACCAAGCACTCCTTCTCAAAGCATGACTCAATATTTCCTGATGACATCAACCTCTCCTCCTCAAACACATCTCATCCAGTTCAAAACCTGCTACAATCTTTCCAACAAGGAAACAAAAGGTTGAAAAGGTCTCCAGAAATGGGTTCAGAAGTCAAAGAGAAGCAGATATATGAGTGAACAGCCAGTTCTCTGCTATAGCCACAGTGGGGGAGCTACTGGGGCTAGATACACAAAAAAATAGTTTGGAACAGGTGAGTATCAGTCTCAAGTGCCAAGTTGCCTATATAAGTTTTTTCTCTCACTGTTTTGTATTATACAATATTTCTTGAAATTTAACATGATATGAAACATTTGGGATCTTTTTGAGGAGTAAAAATGACTGCAAGATGTTATAGATGAGTTATGATTGACCTATCAGATGTCTGACTGTAGCCCACAAGCTCTACTTGAGAAACTTATTGACTAAAAGTACTACACAGAGTCCCTATACCACATATCACAATCAACTAGTTTTTGATGGAGTTATATGACAATGACTATGTGGGTGAGTTATAACATTGTGCCCACTTCTCTCCAAATGTAGAGAATGAAAGGTCTACATGAAAATAGTCATGAGATGGAATGATGAGAGTATTGAGAGGGTGGTACATAGCATTGCAAACATGATCAGGAAGCCACATCACCCAATGTGAAGTAAAAGGTAGCACAATCCAACCATTGTATGTGGATGTCCACATAGAGTATGGAGTATCATATACTATCATAGATAAATCACCTGAAACAATGCACTTGCCATCTTTGGAAAATGCAACAGATCTAACCCAGTCAGTGTCACTAATTGTTTGGGGCAGCTCTGCACCACAAAAAGCATTCCACACTCTCACAGACTTGTCATTTGAGCCAGAGACAATCCACTTGCCATCTGGTGAAAATACAACAGATGTGACTCCACTTTTGTGGCCATTGTACTGCTGCACCTTTGTACCACTGGAGGCATCCCATATCTGCACAGACTTGTCATCTGACCCAGAGACAATGCATTTTCCATCTGGTGAAAATGCAACAGATCTAATATAGCCAGAGTGACCATCTAAACACTTCAACTCAACACCATCAGATGCATCCCACACCCTCACAGAATTGTCATCTGAGCCAGAGACAATCCACTTGCTATCTGGTGAAAATGCAACAGATCTGACATAGTCAGTGTGACTATTTAATTGATGTAGCTCTGTGCCACTAGAGGCATCCCACACCCTCACAGAGTTGTCATCTGAGCCAGAGACAATCCACTTGCTATCTGGTGAATATGCAACAGATCTTACTGCCTTTTTGTGGCCATTGAGTTGCTGTATTTCTCTACCACTGGAGGTATCACACACCCTCAAAGAATTGTCATTTGCACCAGAGACAATGCACTTGCCATTTAATGAAAATGCAACAGATGTGACTCCACCTTTGTGGCCATTGTATTGCTGCAGCTTTGTGCCACTGGAGGCCTCCCACACCTGCACAGACCTGTCATCTGACCCAGAGACAACACATGTCCCATCTGGTGAAAATGCAACAGATTTTACTGCTTTAGTGTGGCCATTATATTGCTGCACCAATGTGCCACTGAACACATCCCACACTCTGACAGATGTGTCATCTGAGCCAGAGGCAATCCACTTACAATTGCTTGAAAATGAAACAGATGTGATATAGCTAGTGTGTCCATCTGACTGTTGCATCTCTGCACCACTAGAGGCATTCCATACCTTCACAAACTTGTCATCTGAGCCAGATGCAATGCACTTGCCATCTGGTGAAAATGCAACAGATCTGACAGAGCCAGAGTGGCCATTTAAGCGCTGCAGCTCCACACCATTAGAAAGATCCCATACTCTTACAGACTTGTCATCTGAACCAGAGACAATGCACTTTCCATCTGGTGAAAATGCAACAGATGTGATTCCATTTCTATGGCCATTAAAGTGCTGCAGCTCTGTACCACTGGAAGCATCCCATACCCTCACAGACTCATCATCTGAGCCAGAGACAATACACTTTCCATCTGGTGAAAATGCAACAGATGCAACATAGCTAGCATGACCATTTAACTGCTGTAGCTCTGTACCACTGAAGGAATCCCACACTCTCACAGACTTGTCATCTGAGCCAGAGGCAATCCACTTGCCATCTTGAGAAAATGCTACAGATGTAACCCTCTTGTTGTGGCCAATTAATTGCTTCAGGGTTGCACCATTAGAAACATTCCACACTCTCACAGACTTGTCATCTGAGCCAGAAATAATCCACTTTCCATCTGATGAAAATGCAACAGATGTGACCTTCTTATTGTGGCCATGTAACTGCTGCAGCTCTGCACCACTAGAAGCATCCCAGACCCGCACAGACTTGTCACTAGAGCCAGAGACAATTGACTTATTATCAGGAGAAAATGCAACAGATGTGACCTCCTCATTGTGGCCATGTAACTGCTGCATTTCTGTACCACTGGAAGCATCCCACACCCTCACAGATTTGTCATATGAGCCAGAGACAATCCACTTGCTATCATGTGAAAATGCCACACACCCCACTATATTTGTCTGCAATATGTTCACTTGTGACATGGTCATTCTTCTGTCACCAGTCACTGATGGGATCAAAGGAAAGAACTTCTTCCATCCTTGTGTTAGACTGCTATCATTTAACCATGTTGCCAAGGATGAAATATATAAATGTGGTGTGGACAGGGCTGCTTGACTTGCTGAAAAGTAAGCAGCAAAGTTAGCTGTCTCATTAATGCTCTGTATGAGATGTTGATCATTGTCACTTATTTGCTATTACATTATCAGCCATTGAATGGCCTTGGATCAGAGGTATCTTACCTTTGTAATACATTCAAAAACTTGTTGAAGCATGAGATGACACTGTTTTGATGATTGAAGTAGATTCATAGCCTCTATCCAAAAAAGCACATGAATCTCAAGGAATTTTCCTATTTTTGGTAAAATGTTCTTGTGCTCTTTAGGTATAGACTTGATTACATGTTGTGCCCACTGCTGACATGCATATCGAAGTACACCTGATATGTTCTCCTTGATACAAGTTTCAAGATTGGGTACTTGAGAATCATCAAGAAATGATGAAGGTAAATTGCAGATATTAAAGTGAAGTTCCCTTAGCATGATATCGAAACATGAGTGAGCAAGTAGTGCATGATGAGAAGCTGGATTGCAAGACATGTCCATGATATAACTTGAAGGATGATGGAGATATGTTAGATAAATTTGTGACGATTGCCCTTGAGCAAAGATGAAGTCAGGAAAAGAAGCATGGTACCAAAAGACCTTATTTTCTTTGACATAAAGAACAGCATGGAGTTTCTTAATGAGATCATCAGCTCGCTCTTTCATATCTTTTGCATTTGCAATATTGGAAAGGAGTCCTGCAGCAACAGAAGTGGATATACGTTCTTCTGCACAAAGAATGGTATGTAGTATTTTCAAGCGAGCTTCAATATGATTCTTTTGGACCTGAGAAAATGCTTCAGACAGTATTTGATGATATAAATTGTCAATCAGTGCTGTTGGATTAAAAAGGTCTGGCGATTCTGACACTTTCATATTATTTGTGGAGTCAAGCAGTTGTCTCATCAAATCATGCTGCTCTCCTGAGGTCCCTGATGATATATACCTCACAGCTGTTGAAGCATAGATAAAGAGACCATTTGCCTTTCTTCCAAGCTCTTCAAGTTTAATCCTATTCTCATACATGGGAAGTGCATTATGCAAGTATTTCATAATGTCTGTATGAGCTTGCTCCTCAGATACATCTTGAAGATGACAGACTGAGCTAGGTGGAAAGGACCTGCATAATTCAGCAAGTCCAGGATCTGGCCGGCTTGTAACAAGAAACTTGAGCCCTTGCAAATGCCCACTATTGATAGTCATGAGCAACTCTTGAAGAAATTCCACTCCTCCTTTCCCCTCAATTTCATCCAAGGCATCAATAACTATAAGGTATGGTGGCAGGTCTGGAGGGCGACCAGAAACAGACTTCTGCCAAGGTTCAACCAAGAGATCATCCATTTGATTTAACAATTGTTTATTAACAGAGTCAAATTGATCAGCAGAAAGTAATGATTCTGCATACAAACGAGAATGATGAGCAAGCTGATGAACCAAAGTAGGGATAATGTATTTTTGATACTTTGTTTCTTCAAATTGTCTAGAGCAAAAAAAGGTGGCTTGCAAAGTCTTCAATACTCCTCTGCCCTTGTCAAATTGCTCAGCTACAGAGTATGCAATAGTTGATTTTCCTGAGCCTGCATGACCAGTCAGCCAGAAAACTGATGGGCTTGTTGGTGCTGAATCTTGAGCCCATTCATAGATGTGTTCAAGAATGGAAACACGTGTTCCTTGCAAGCAAGCTCCACGAGACAATGTTGGTATGCCTTCAAGATTGTAATTGTATATAGCCTTTCTCGAAAAGGGCCAATTGTTCAGCTGTAGTTGCTAAGAACAAAGTCAGTACATAAAAATCACTTAAAGGCATGTAAGTCTCATACATCAAATGATCTACGCAAATTAAAGATATTCTGATCAATCTTGAGGGCAAGAGTGATCTGAAGAAAACCCAATATGAGATTTCTATCCCACAGACACATCCAAGCAATCACACCTGAAAATCCTTTATCTGGTCATCAATGTATCTGAGAATATGATGGAGTTGTAATCTGTCATGTTCATTCTCAAGAATTTTCCTCCATGCTGCTTTCTTCGATATGTTATCAAGTTCACAAAGCTTGGTAGCAAGTTTCCTACATAACATCAGCCTTAAAATAATAGGTAAATGGCATTGAACACACTCAGCAAAGCCTTGTATCAGATCCTTTGAGTCTGCATCATTGTCATTGGCTAACATATTGTGCACAGCATTGAGACGTTCTTGAGTTCTTATCATCAGAGCATTCAATTCATAATCATTGTGATCAATAGCCTGGAATTAAGTTCAGCTGATGTACAATAAAAGATGACAAGGACTTACACTCCTCAGCTCAATCAGAGTATGAACAAGACCAACAGGAACCTGGAATGGTGTCCCAGCTAATAATACATCAGCCTTTTTAAACAAGAGCTCAACACCATTCCAAGCTTGTCGGAGTCTATTGTTCATCATGGTCCTTGAGCTATGGTCTGCAGAAGAAAATACTTGAGCTAAAGCTACAGTAGTATTCCCTCCTTCATATATAAACCTTAGTACTACTGCCTAGATGTATATAACTGATGCTGTTTACCTGCATGTGTTCCTCCACTAATAGAAGTCAATGGGTCTCCAGGTTGAGACATAGGCATGTGAGCTGTAGTTCCTTGTTCAACCCCTAATGAACCAATAAATTAAGTAGTATCCACCTGATGTAGCATGGCTTCCTGCAACTGTTGATGTGGCTAATGGGGCTTCGATGGGACCTTGGAATGGGGAGATGGCTCAGATAATCACCTGTAGTACCTGAAGTTGATAATGACTCACTGGTTACCTCATTGCCTATCGGAGCAGCTAATGGAGGTGTGGAGGTGGGACCTTGACGGATATTTAAATGCATTAGTGGCTAATATGACCAATGTCTTTTGTGTTTACCTGTATCCATGGAGCCTGGCATGGGCAAAGATATATTCAACAAGGCATTTCATGAAGTAACATTCACAAGAGAAGGAGCATAGTTAATTGAGAGAGATGTGCTGGAGACATTGACGTGGGCACTTACAAGCAAGAGATGGAACACGACTTTTCGAAAACACAGATTTGAGCTTTCGAATGAACTTTTGCATCTTCGAAGAGAACTTGACTTTCTGGTCTGTGGACATGTTTCGGCAATAGGGCAATAGAATATGGGCGAGATAAACGATAGCGAGATGAACGATGGCGAGATGAACGATGGCGAGATGAACGATAGCGACAGAGAGTGCCACGAGTACAACCTGTCATCTTGATCAATGAGACTGGTGTGGCCATGTTTTGCCTACTTCCAATATCCAAATACAGTAGACAAATCCCATCCAATATCCAAATGCAGTAGGCAAGTCCCATCTAATATCCAAATGCAGGAGGCAAGTCCCATCCAATATCCAAATGCAGGAGGCAAGTCCCATCCAATATCTAAATGCAGTAGGCCAGTCCCATCCAATATCTAAATGCAGTAGGCCAGTCCCAAGACTTCTGACCCTGAGAACTCGATAGTACATATCCACTTCACACGCGCGCGGTCCGCTTTATCTACTTCAAATGCTATTCCGCATCTTACCATCACCTCTTTTGACTAGGCGAACGTTTCTATGAATAAATGATTCTACAAATGTGAACACAAGCTTGATATGTACAAGGGTCGTTCGAAGCATTGAGTGACGTTTTCTCCATACCAGCCGGTCATCGTAGCCCTCATTATGCAAGCCAGCTCATGTATTCATATCCTTCTTGCACCAGAATCCCGTCAGTGACCTACTGACCAACAGTAGCATATCTACGCGGCAGGATAATAATCCGGATATTCCAATGTCCGCGCTCGGCATTCCCTTTGAAAGTCCCCAGCTCAGCAACTCCCATCCACGACAACCTCCCATCTTTACCCTTGCTGCCGCCAAGCTGTACAACAACCCTTCCGTTGCGCTCGTCCACCTATACCTATTCCGTCTTGAAGCATGAGAGTTACGAATATCGACACGGTGAAGTCGTTTGCTTATATGCGATGATGATAACGTCAGGGGTTCAAGTGGATTGTCCAGGCTCACATGTCAAATTTATTTATACACCTCCTCTAATAGGATACAACCCTGTATGCAGATTCGCCATTGATTTCTGGCCCTTTTACAGCCCCCTACCACCCTTCCTGGCCTCAATATATCTGCTACCAACCTGCTCTTTCATTGTTTGTTCTTAGTCCGTTCCTCCAATTCATACGCTGCTCCACCTCATCGTTCATTCTCTCTATTTCTGCCGATCTCTTAGGAAGCTAGCCGATCCATACTGCCCGAAACAAACTGAGATCACACAGCATGTATTCAACGCAGCTCTGCACCTCGACCGACATCTGCAACTCCATCATATTTACCCCTCGATTGGAAGTTTACACATTTTCGTCCTTTCGAGGCGTTCAGAGTTCTGGATCGGTATTAATCCTCCTGTGACGTTCCAATGCTTCGATTGGGTCAATGAATGATTGACGGGTTATGATGACATTTTCTCCTCTCGTTCCACCCATCTTTGTGTTGGGCAGATGCAGTATCCTCGACCCTCTGAGTGAACTAGGCGGTTTCAAGTGGGACCACATTGGAGATAAGGTTTTGTCAAAGTCTCTTTCTTTGCATGGCAGAAATTCTCCTAGTCAAACCTGAGCCCAGAAACAGGTAGCGGTAGCGAAGTAAACAGCCATGTCGAGTGAAGAGTCCAGCTCGAGAGATCATTGCAGTATTCTGATCATATCTACGATCACAAGAGCTCGATCTGGGCGTCTGGAAGAATCTGGACGTTGATTTTTCACGCCTCGGATGATGTAGGTCGAGTTGAGTCCCTCCGTAGTAAGGAAATCCGAGTTGGATGTGCCAGGCTCTGACGCCACTGCATTTGGAGGCAACGGTTTTCCCAGCCAGTCTTCCTGCGAAAGAACTTGCGAATTCGCAGAGAAGTGTCTCAGAGGCAGGTAGCACCATCTCATGGGGAATCTTGTTATCTGAACAGGACGAGAGATACTGCCTGACAGCTAAAGAATCTTTTCCTGCCATCAAAGCCTTCCACGCCTTGCTTATAACTCCATGATAGCAGGTGGAGGTCACAATTGTCTTGAGGCTCTCACCCTAGCCCTGTTGACTTATGTATACTGCGAGTGTTGAGAGGCTGACCATCTGATCAGAAAGGTCGTGACATTCTCAATCAATCGAGGCTCCAGAATTTGTAAGGGACGATCGAAGTAAACTTGTTCTATCAAGCGCGGTTGGTGTAGACTGCAGATAAGTTCGAGCGAGAGTGTGCAAAAGGAAAATAAGTTTTTATTCTCTCTGAATGTGAAAGGTAAGTCATGCGAGGCATACGAAGAAGGAGGTGATATCCGTTATTTGTGAATGAGAAAGGTAGCACGTGTGATGAAATCAAGAAAGAGGAGATGTCTGGTACATGTGATGGCAAAGAACTAACCAGGCATGTCAATCTGGCAGTAACTAGTTGTGTCTAACACTACTGTCTACCAAGTCTTTGAGGTAAGGGGGGATTGTGGGAGGATATGGATACAGATTTCACCTTGATGGGAACTAACCCCTCGAGGGTCCATCTGCCAGATTTTCAGTTGTAGCTATCCAGGTAATGGTGATCCAAATTGAATATCACTGAAAGTTGGAGACAATGTTTTGTAAGATGAAATTTGAAGCAGAATTGAGGGAGCGTCCAGCAGTGAGAGCTCCAATGCAGCCAGTGTTGTCCAAGCATAGAATTATGTGGCAATCCTTGTACTTTGCTGACACCAGTGTACAAACTGCCAAGTTGATTGCCATTATCTCTGCCCAACCAATATCTCTCTCTGTTGATCTCCAGCCTGGCAGGAGTCTCCATGCGAGCCATTTGTTGCTGTGTATGAATCCAATGCCCCATGATGTAGACACATCAACATGCACTACAATGCCCAAAGGTTCTGGTGGGCAAATGATGCAGAGAGTGCATATACTGTCTAGAATCCCTCTCCACCACATGATCTCATCATGTACTGCATGAGGGATGTGATGTTTAACCCATGGACTGCCATCCCTGTCAGGGGATGTCCCATTCCCCCTCTGTCCTGTTCTCCCTCTTTATGGTTTTCCTTTATTCTCCTTTGCTTTCCCTATCTGCTGGTCACAGTTCTGGCCCTCAGGCTGCACCAGTTCTCTGTCCATAATTCCAACAAGAGTTGCCCCCTCCACATGGCCTCTCACCAGATCCCTGGATTGTTTCCTGCATTCCTGGCCTACCACTCATTGTAGGCCTCCCATCTTTGGACCACAGGTACTTTCAACTGAGGGTTACTCTTTGGTTATATTTGCACATGATCATGTGCTGGGACTCTGGAGATCAAGGCCATTTACAATGGATTTCCACTTTTTGATTGGACTCCAGATTTGGTTGTTGTTGGGTGTTTTTTCCAGAAGCTCTAGAGTAAATTTTCTGAACACTGGCATTGGGGATCCTTAGACTTGTTCTCATTAGATCTCCCTCTGCCAGGTGAGTAGCTAGACCTCTAGAACTTCCTGTAGATACCAAATAGACTTTGGATCTCCCTCTGCCACTTGTGTGATTGAGCCACAGCCTCCCTCTGAATTGGAAAAGGGCTGGCAAGTGAGAATGTCCTTTGGGAACTATGAGAGTGATGTGATTGAGGGTGCCAATCAAGGACTTGGTAGTCATGAGATTGACCTTGGCAGTTTCATCCCAAATTTAGCTTCACAAGGTATTTTTCCTTCTTGGAATCAGGAAGTCTCATGGTCTTCAATGAAAGGGACCATTCAAAACTGATGTAAGTGAAGGAATCTGTAAATGGTTTGAATTTTTCTCTAGCCCAAGGCCAGCCAAGATCCTCTGCAATTGCCTAGATGAGGGCCACATTGTATTTGTATAATGAAGTGCCATCATCCTTTTGGTGTAGATATTGGAAGGAAATGAAATTGTCTACCCACTTTAACACCCTGCATCTTATATATGTGCACAATGGTATCTGCCACAAAACCAAAGATGCCTGGTGCTGGAGAGATTCCAAAGTTGAGATGACCATCCAATACCACTTTGCCCACTATGGAGAGAGAGAGCCATGAACAGACAATGCTTAGGGTTGGTTGGTATATTGCAAAAAGCAGAATCCACATCAAAGACTGCTACCTGCATACCTGGAGGTGTGTCCACTACTAGAAGCCAACAAGAGTAGAAGGTCCCCCAGTCACATTGAAAGTGTTTTGTGTCAATGTATGAGTTGACTGAGTGTATCAAATGATTGTCACAGAGATATGAGTGATCTACTGTGATATGCAGCTTCCCTGGAGTATGCTCTATGACATTCAAGGGGGCAGGACAATAGTATCCAAAAAGCCTTTCAACTGAATGAGGGGGGTATCCTTCTGAGACTTGGCCTAGTGACTGATCTTCTGTGTATTTAGTAATGACAAAATCATGATGTTCACTTGTGCAATAATAATTTGCTGGAGAGTATGTACATGATAGAGAAAATCCCTCTAAACCTGTATGGAGTATTAGGGCTTGGAAGGAAAGGTATTGCAGAATTGACCTAAAGAAAAACTGTATTGTAAACCATGTATCACTGATGAGAAATGGTTAAGGGCTTTGGTGTCTTCAAGAAGTGATGCCCACCACTAGATCTTAAGGGGTGTAGTAATGGGAAAGAAGCACTCAAGCAGCACACTCTTGTGCAGAGTAGCTAGAGTTTCCACACAGAGAGCAGGCATGATGGTGGGGGCATTCTGAGGTATGGCATGCATGTGGACCATTGAATCTGTGGCAGAAGGAGATGCCCTCACTGTTGATGAGTTGGTTGTTAACTTGGTGGAGCAGGTGTCCCTCATGACTGCAGACACCAAAATGGTGGTCATCTCCTCCACAGACCATGCAATGGATTCAACACTGGTTCCATCTCAGTTTCTGGTGTTTGACAAGTAAGGCACCTTGCATGTTCCTTTCTGCAACAATGAGCATCTGGACAAGGAGGTGGAGGTGGATTGAGATGAGGTCATTTTGGTGGAGGGCCAAAAGGACCCATGACTGGACAAAGAAGAGGCAGTTGTGCTAGTCAAAACTGCAGATCCAAAGAGGCAGGTAGCTGGTTGTCCCATGCATTCATGAATAAGATCTGACTGAAACAGGCAAAACTTCATGTCAAAAACCTTGTCATGCCAGTCCTGGACCCATAACTTGCCCTGCCATTGAAAATAGGTGTGATGGATGTACATGTCATAGGCTAGATAGGCACAGAAATTCTTGCAGAAATCATGGCATTGATGGATGCAATCTATCTGCCCAACAACTAGTCCCCCAATGTGACCCTCTGACCCAGCCTTGAGACAGTAGCAAATGACTGAGATGAGGGTCATGGATGCTTGAATAAACTCCAGAGGGTTCATGTCCTTCTCCTTGCTGAAATCAAACTTCACACTGGACAGTTGAACTTCACTGGAGGAGGTGAGGGAAAAGGATGTGTTCCCCATGTTGATTCAGAGCTGACATTGCCTTGTGACATGCCTCATTGGTGAGAAGGTCCAAGGGAACATACACTGTCCATCCTGCATTAAACACCTGTTGTATCCAAATGGGGATAGCCAGCACATTGGGGTCCAGCAAGGCACACTCATCAGGGGGCACACTCAGAAAGGGGCACAAATTGCTGGAGTTGGCAAGATTTGATGCAAATAAAGGGGGCAGTGCAAATGCAGCATAGTAAAGAGGAAGTTGAGCAGAGTCTGAAGCAAGTCCTTGACTAGCAGGCAGTGGTGACAGAAGTAAGGCCAGAGCTGCTGAGGATGTAAGTATGGGGGGTGTTATGTAAGACATGAAGGTGGATATTTACCTCCAAGATGACCAGGATTGGCTGGAGGAAGGGCCATGAATGGCTCAGGAGGCATGAATGTGCCCTGTAGAGCTCCAGGTGCCATCAGACCTGGTGTGGAACTGCCCTGGAAGAGTGCAAGTCCAGTTGTAAGAAGTGGTGCCAGCACATGAGCTTGAGGAATATGCTGTGCTATGCTAGCACCAAAGGCTTGTAGTAGACTATGCAGAGCTGCATGGGAGATGTTTATCAAATCAGGGTAGGGCACTACAAGTGCATATGTCAGACATTATAGTGGAATATATTTTGTGTTGTATGCTACATGTCCAGCAGAGTCCTCTGCATTGTAGTGGAAGTTAACAATGTTACATCTGCAATGGTGCTATTGCAATATTACAATGTGTCATCATAAACACTCTGAGTGGACATCTTTGACTGCTCTCTTGGTTCATGGGAGTCATACAATGTATTGTTGTCAATGGTATTAGTGGATGTCTGCTGTCCACTTTCCATTGCTATATCACATCCATTGCAAAAGGTGGTTCTGTTAGCCAATGTGTGCCATCATATAACTCTTTCTGTTGTCTTTGCTTTCCATTGCTATATGACATCCATTGCAAAAAGCAGTTCTGTTAGCTGGTGTGTGCTGTCATATAACTCTTTAGGCTGCTCTGTTGTTGATTTTTTTGTCCATTGCCAGATCCTATCACAAAAGCATATCCATTACAGAAGTGTTTCCATTCAAAAGCTCTCAGTTTGTCTGTATAGATATTTGTTGGAATCTGTCAAAGTGTTAAGCATGGGAAGCTGTTACAGAAGCATTTTTGTATGGGCAAGAAGCCATCACAGAACTGTTCATCCATTGCAAGCCTGGTGGAAATGACCATGCTAATGATTTGGGCACTCTGCAGATGATTGGTAAAAATATCATTTTTGGGACAGTATTATAGCTTAGTGGTTCAAAGTGCCATAAGGTTATGCTTCTCTTTGTCATGATGAGGTTCAAATCCCTGATCTGACAATTGCCTACTGATTTGGTCTTTGATTTTATTTATTGCATTTTTTCTCCTGTGCTCTAACTGATGTTTAGGCACACTCCAATGCAAAATACTCTCATGGTTTGGGTATTCAGGCTGGCTACCTGCCAAACCCTTGATTGCTGCAGTACTCTACAGACACTCTTAAATCACTTGGTATAGCAGGCCCTTGTGGCTTAATGGCTTTGAACATTACATTAGAGGTCTGCTGATGTCTGCAGCCTCATATGCTCAGGCTGAGGGTTTGAATCCCTTGCTTGACATTTTGGTATGGAAACTTTTTTTTAGTCATCATTTTAATCAACTTATTGTTTGTTTCATGATTAACTTGCCTGATATGATAGGCCCTTGTGATTTAATGGGTTAGTACATCAAAGCTCTGCCAATGTCTGCAGTCTCATATACTCAGGTTGAGGGTTTGAATCCCTTGCTTGACATTCATTGTCTATAAATTTGTTTTTAATTGTCCACTGTTTGCTACAGCATATGCTTGTAGCCAGCTTATCTTTCCAAAGCACTATGCTTTGGTGGTCTGGATTTATCATCATTTCAGTTCAACCACCTGTCTGGTTGAGGGTTTGAATTCCTTGCTTGACATTCTGTAGTTAGCAAAAGGTTTTTTAGTCATCATTTCAATTGACAATTGTTTGTTCCAGGAAATGCCTATAATGATGTACTATTGTAAGCCACCATGGATCAGTGGTTTGGATGGTTGGTTAAGCCAGACTCCAATTGTCAGGCCTAGGGTTCAACTCTCTCCCTTGACTTAGCAATCTGTAATGATTGATTTTTTCTATTTGATTTCAGCTATTCCACATAACATCTGATGGTTTTAAATATTTTGTAGCTTTAATTGTTTTGGAGATTCCACACTTTTCCCTGGTGGTCTAGTGTATACCTCTTTCTGCTGCCAGAGGCCTTCCAGCAGTGGCCCTTATGGCAGGGGTTGGGAATCTGGTGTGCCCATTTTCTCTGGTGCCACAGTGTACTCTCATTTTTCCTATCAGCAGTGTGGCTGCAGCATTTTTTTTGCATTTTTTCTCTTCATATTTACAGGGATTCTATCTACATCAATGGGGTCCATCCTCCAAGTTCTGATTCCAAATCCAAGAAGAAACCAGTGTTGCTTATATACTCAAATTCAAGTGGTGTATATGGATCCTCTGGAAGGGTTCCCACAACACTTGATGTTGTGCTTGATGAAGTTGAAGTTTCTGAGAGAACATCAGAAATGTCAGCAAAGTTGGCTGGGGTGAAAGAGCCAACAGGCCTACATCCTCCATGATCTCTTGCTTGCTGGAAAGCTTGTTCTGGAAGAAACAATTTGGTCTGCCAGGTAAATGATGCAGATTGACTCATGTTTCTGATACAGCATCTTAATGCGTCTCTTGTCCTCACATGATGTTACTCTTTCATCATATCTTTGCCACTCCTCCACATTAACCCCCTAAGGAACAAGGGGAGTACCAGATGAACTTTCATCATCTGGTGGAGTCAAGGCTATACACTCAATAATAGTCCAATTACTGTAATGGGAGGGAAGCATGGGACTGGCAAAAGCACCTGAGTGGCATCAATTCTGGCAAGATCTAGATCTGATCTAAGAATAACCAGATTGGAATGTTGACTGAAAGGAGATAAAGGGGGGATGAATGGGAAAGAATATGAATGGAATGGAAGAATATAAATGGCATGGAAGGATATGAATGGGAAAGAATATGAATGGAAGAATATGGATGGAAGGGAAACCATGAATGGAAGAATATGAATAGGAGGGAAGATGAATGGGAAAGAATATGAATGGGAGGAAAGGTGAATGGAAGAATAAAAATGGGAGGTAAGATGAATGAAGCAATATGAATGGAAGGGAAGAATATGAATGGAAGGGAGACTATGAATGGAAGAAATACAAAGGAGGAAGAGATGAATGGGGAAAACAGAAGCTAAGAATGGAAAAGAGGAATGATGGCACAAGAACTAGCCTGTGGCACTGAAACAAGCATCCAAAAGTGGGAAATAGAATAACAGTTATGAATGAGGGGCTGGAAAGTCTGAACCCAAAAGTCACATGTAGGAAGTGGTCTGTGCACTGTAGAAAGAGGTATAAATAGCCCAAGTAGAGTAGCAAATAGAGAGGCAATTAACAGGCCAAGGCTTGGTGGTTCCCAGGGAGTGAATCACTTAGGCTGGAGTTTGTTTAAATACCTCTGCATTCAGAATAGTAATATTTTGGAAGTAAACAACCTCAACCTCAAACATTTCTCAAGACATCAGTGTGGAATTGGAGTGGATTCTCTAAGCCCCAGAACTATTAGTATTACTCTAACCAAGTACTACAATGAAGAGGGGAGGAATGCTGCTGTCATCTGCTTCACCTCTGCTGTCAGCCCTGTCACCATTATCAGACTTGTCATCCATTGCCATAAACAGAGGAGGGATCCTGCTGTCATCCAGCTCCCCTCTGCTGTCTGACCCATTGTTTGATGCAATGAAGAGTGGTGGGAGGTATTCCTCATCTGATCCATTTTCCTCAGCATAAAACAGAGGTGGAATGTTGTTGAACCAGTATGGCTCAAAAATCATACCTCTGAGGTCTGGATCATCAAATGATGGATTCTCAACATCCATCTGTTCCTCATCACTTTGTGCCAGTGAGAAGAAGCTCTGCCAAACAAGGTAAATGGGACAGGAAAGTGATTGAGACTGTGCTTTTGCTTGAATAGCAGATGATTTCTTTGTAGGGTGATAGATCAGCCCAGTATTCTTCCTACTTTTAAGGAAGAGGTGGTGAATTGGAAAGATCAATAGCCTTGTTAAGCATTGATTGAGGCCATGCAGGTGATTGAGTATCAGGCACAGAGATTGGAGAGACACAGTCAGATGATATATCAGCCATTTGTTCATCCCATTGCATCTTCATTATAAAGGTGTTGTTGCCCTTGAAGGAGGTGTAAAATAATTGTATACCCTTCTGAACTTATGAGTTGCCAAAGAACTCATTTCATGTCACCTGGCCACCTTTTTGTCAGCATAGGCTTAGAGGCCTTTTCTCTTGGCTGACATGCCCCTCTTGGACCAGATTTCTGCCTGCTTAGGGAAATAGCAAACAGTCCATTCCATTTCACTGGTAACAAGCTGACATTCTTCTGTCCATCTGTCTTGTTGTGCTCTTGCATGGAGGTAGTGCACCCAGTGGACTGGTGAGATTGGTTATGAATTTGATACTGGCAAATCGAAGAGGAAAGTGGGCTAATGCATTGACAACAAATTAATGGATATGGTGAATGAACAGAATTGGCAGGTCAATTGAAAATGATACAATGGATATCTGAGCAGAAAGCAACTTACATTCATAGACAGTTTCAGGGTCATTTTCCATATCTGGATTAGCTTGCCATAATCAAGAAATCTTTATTCTTGATGATCCAGGAATATTTGGATCATGTATAGCCATGCTCTCCACAAGATCTGCTTTCTGCAGAATGCAATATTTTTTGTCAAATGCAGAATCTATGCCTAATTGCATAAGAGCACTGTGACATTTTCCATAGGTCCTGGCTCTGATAGAAATGGCTGCCTAAATTTTGTCAATTGATGCCCTGGCTTGGGTTTTGACACTTTTGCTTTGAGCAACCCAGACAACATGAGAATACATGAAAGATTTTTTGGCAATGGGCTCTTGGAGTGCTTGAATATGCCTTTCAATTTGAAGCAAACACAATTGCCTTTCAATGCTGGACAGTTCTGAGTGATTACCAGCAATTGTCGATGGTAAGTATATTTCAAAGTCTTCTAGTGCAGCAGAATCCAGTTCCAACAGTAGATCTGGTCTGGCCAGCAGGTTTGCTGCCAGATATGGCAATGTTTCATTGCCTTCTGATGTTTCTTCATCAAATGACCAGGAATCTCATCCACCTTGAGTGGTGTAGTCCTTTGTGAAAATAACAATAACCATGCTTGGTTTGGGAAGCAGCCAGGACATTCAGTTGAACCCTTCACAATTCTCTGTCTGCTTCAACCTTTTGTTGCTCATCCTCCCATACCTGCTGACTCATCCAATGGACATGGTCTTGTAATGCAATCCTGATATAACACTTAGTGCTCAACAGTGGTGAAACCATCTGGGTTTGACTCACTGCTGTTCTTCAATGTCAAGTGCAAGTTGGATCCAGAATGTATCAGTATCTGGCATCCTGCCCCTGGCTTCCAATTCAGTGTCCACCAGGTTACCAGCAATGGTGGTCTCAGCCTCCCAGCTTGATATCAGTTCTGCTGAGATTCCTGTGAACTGTTCAGCAAAATAATGAACAGCAGCTTCACTCATCTCAATGGCTGTCAAGCATTTTCAGCATAGGGAAGGAACCATATCAAGTAACTTCTTCCAGTTGGAGTCACACACATGATTGTTAAGGATTTCCACCTGATGTGCAAGAGTAGCAGTTTGTGCCATCTGTGAAACTTCATTGAGAGTAGATCAAAGTCTTTCAATTATCTCCCCAGCAATGTGGCCAACTCCTGGAATAAATGATGGGGCAAAGTGGAAAAAGCAATTTTTTTTGTAACCATAGACATGAAGGAGGCCAATCGCATAGTCAACCAATAGATTATCTGGTAAACTTCCTCTGCCTCTGCTAATTGTTCAAAAAACTTGACACACCACAGGCATGCTATGTCATATACTAGCAAGAGATGCTTAATAGATTCCATGTTGGTTGTCTTCAGTACATCTGTGATGGAAATGTCTGTATACACTTGGCCTTCACCACAGGTTAAGTTTGTTATGCTGTTGGGAGCAAAGCAGCCATGGTGAGTGCATGGTGTTGCAACAACTCCAGTAATGTCACATGATTTGTTCAATAGAAGTGCCTTTTCAATGGCCTTGAATGTGTTTTCACAAGGAGATCCCTAGCAATGGACCCACTGGACAGCTGGAGTGGAGGTTAATAGCAGACAGCAGATGGCAGATATTGGATGGGGTGTTTGGATCAAGTTAATAGCTGGAGTGGAGGTTAATAGCAGATGGTGGATAGGGGCAATTTGGATGCAAACATTAATAGTCAATCAATAATGGAACATGTTAGCAATCCAAGGAAAAACTCACCAGAGGCCTTTCCTTTGCAAACTTAAGATATTTGTCAAGTTAATCCCTCCTGGGCATCATTCCACCTCCTTCTGAGTGCTATACATCTCAAGCAGGATTATGATGACAGACATCATCTGCCTTGAAGTTTTCATCCATCATAAATGAGTGATTAAAGTTCCACTGAACTGGATCTTCTTCCCAGTATGATGGAATATTCACTCCTGGTTGAGGGCAAGCAGGACAGAATATTGCAAGCTCACCACTCTCTGGTGCCATTAGTCCCTTTGTCTCATCATGTCCAAAACCTGTCCATTTCAATTTTTTAAACCAGCACCATGAATGCAAAGCTTATTGTAATTCATGGTAGAGGTTATCTACTTCACCTGAAGAAGCAATTGATGAAGTAATCCTCCAAGTTTCTGCCAATACTGATAAGCAGAGGCTTTGCACCCTAAATTAGTCAGATGAAAATTGTCCAGAATGGCTGTTGTAAAATATGTTCTTGTCTGGTTGAATGTGCTGGGAATCAGCTGGGAGTGAATGACATCCTTGACCCAGACATCTTGGCCAGAACACTTGCATGCAAAAACACTGATGTAGTGCATGCCAGATGTGTGTACAATGCATGTGATTGGGTTTCCAAAGCAATCAATTTGCTCAATATGGCACCCATATGTAGATGGCAGATTGAAACCAGCAGTGGCTGCAGAGGGAGGAAGTCCATCAACATGAGCAGTATGATTTTCCTCCATTTCTTGTGGTCCATGTGAAGGAACATCTTCCATTGGTACTTGTTCCAATGGCAGTTCTCCACCTTCCATGGTGTCATTGTCCTCTAGTTCCTGTCACTCCTCCTCTGTTATCTGAATTCTAGCCAGAATTTTAGTGTGTGAGGTAGGCATAGAGACAGTTGATGGATTTGACCCCAGATCAATGGAATCCACTGACAAAAACCATTGCTCTTGCTGCAGCAACTGATTGGACAGCAGATCTGCCACCCTGTGAAATGGATCCACTGCTGAAAACTCCATTTGGGGATGGATTACTTGATAAAAACTGCATTTCTGGCAGTGGATCTGATGCCAGAAACACATTTGTATTGATCCCTGTTTCTAACATCAATATCAATTGGTTCATCATGACCTGTATTAGTAATTTCAGCATGCCTAATAACACCATGACAATGTTGACATACTCTGGATGGCTTGCAAGAATTCTTGCTCTTTAATGTTATTTTTTTGTTCATAGTCCTCAAGAACATTCACCTGGGTCATGCCACCATGGCAATTGTGAAGCATGGTGGGAGACATGGAAATGACCACCTGTATCAGATAAGTTCATGGGCTGGAAGTATTTGCCATTCCATATCTCTGGTCACTCAAGTGGGTTGGACTGTGTCATGACCCACTCCCTGGACCCCCAACATTGTTCCCAGCCCACTTGCTTCCCCAGAGTCCCTCCCCCAATGCTGCGTCAAAGCCCCAACCATCACACACCCTCTGCAGCCATCCCAGGTAACTCCAATGCTTCTCCAGCAAATCCTGACAGCCTCCTGGCTAACTCCAACAACCTTCTCTGTGGCTGTCAATGCTTCCCTTGACTTTCCTGAGCCCCTGGAACACTCCCCCACCATTCCTGACCCTGTTGTGCATCTCCAGCTCACCACCCTGGCTCACCTGACCTCCTCTGGGGCATCACAACAACCTCAGAGCAACCCATATCCCCAACTGATCCCATCAGAATATTGCCATGGCCCACCCCTCAATCACAACTGATACCCATCAACTCTGCATGGCTCTGTCAAGCCCCACCACCACACCCACTGCCCCCGGAGCTCTCCAGTAGTCAGTATATAATCCATGGAGTAGCACCTCATACTCTAGTCTTGATATTACATTAACTGGTTACTTGCATCTCATGTTCCTTTCTGTTTCTGTTTCCAATTTTAGTCTCAAATCTATCTCTTTTCTCAGTCTCATCTCATCTCATCTCCATCTCATCTCAATTGTCTCTATTTCCTTTGTTTCTCTAAGTTCTTTTCATTTCTGATGTCAGTACAAACTCTGTGCATGCACTACAAACTCTGAACATCCTTATGACAACTCTGGACCTTGCTCTTTGCTTGGTCCTGGAATCATCAAGTCTTGATTGATCCCCTGTCAAACTCCAGCTCCACCCCCATCACTTGCGAAGCCTCCATTTGCCCCACAATCTATTTGCACACTTACAAACTTGTTTCTGACACCTGCTCAAGCCCAATGTTTAATATACTTGGTCTTAGACTTACACAGCCTGTCAGGTTCCACTGACAATGGGGGCTCAGCTACACTAGTGAGTCCTTACTAGGTGGATGTGATGTCCTGCACTTATAACCAAGCATCCAGGATTGGCACGGGGGGACTTGCAAGAGGGAGCTAGGGGGTGGTTTGAGCAAGTCCAGAGTGGTTTGGGGGCATCTAAGACCAAGTATATTAGTCATCAAACCTGGATGGGTGCCAGAACAAGTTCGTGGGTGTGCAAATAGAATGCAAGGTAAGCAGAGGCTTCATGGGTGATGGGGGTGGAGCCAGAGTTTGACAGGAGATCACCAAGATGAGAGGGGTTCCTGGGCCAAACAAGGAGCAAGGTCCAGGGTTGTTGTAAGAATGTTTGGGTCATAGCATGCATGCAGAGTTTGTACTGATGTTGGAGATGAAAGGAACTTAGGAAGACAAAGGAAATATACACAGTCAAGATGAGACAGAGATGAGGCGAGACGAGACAGGGAAAAGAGATAGATTTGGAACTAAAAATAGAGACAGTGATGAGACAAAAGACAAGACATAGGAAACTGGTAAATGCAATATCAAGACTAAAGTACTAGGGGTTATTCTATGGCTTATATACCTACTACTGAGTGGCTCCGGAGGGCAGAGGATATGGTGGCAGGCTCAACGGAACTGCGCGGAGTCAATGGTTGTTGGGTGCAATCTTGGAGCAGGCTGCGGTGACATTCTGATGGGATCAGTTGGAAAGCAGATCATTCTGGGGTCGGGGGAAGCTTTGGGAGTCCAGGGGAATTTAGGGGATGTATCAACTGCTGTGGAGAAGGTGTCAGAGTTGATCAAGGAGCCATTGGAGTTTGCTAAGGAAGTGTCAGAGTTGCCCAAAATGGGCATGGAGGGTGGGCAAGGGTTGGGGAGTTTGGCAGAGCATTGGGGGGGCTGGGGGCAGTGTCAGGGTCTAGGGAGCAGGTCGTGACATCACTCCCCCTTCAGTGTCGAGACCCTTGAGATGTGGGGCACAGTTCAGGAATTGGTGGGGCATGGGAATCAAAGTCGAGCAATATTGATCAGACCACAGTAGTGGCAGCAGTGTGGGAAACAAAGTCAAAGCATGGCTGCCACTCCTCAGGGGGTTCTTTCCTAGTCATTGAAAAGGATCAGATGTACTCTGGGGTTCCCAAACTTTCTCAATGTTGTCTTCTGCATATTCTCTAGCAGTGTCCCCATCCCCATTGGCACATACCTTGACTTCTTCCTTGGAGGACTCTGAGGGTTGGCGAGACTATAGGTGGGTGCAGGCAATGTACTATAGTCATAAGTACCATCTCTTGCTTGTCATGGCTGGAGTGCTTGAATAAGTCCTGTCAGAGTTGTTGGCAGCGGTGGTGGGCCCCTCAGGGGTTTTGTCAGGGGAGGCTCCAGTGCAGTCAGCAGGGGAAATGGTCCTTGCTTCTCATTCCAGGTCTGGTATTGTCCCTGGGGGGGTCCACTCTGTCCCTACGGGGTCGAGAGTTGTGCAGGCAGACGTGACACCAGAGTACTTTGCAAAGGCTGTGGGGTGAGCAAGAGGTCCCCCAATGTTAGAGTGGTGTCAGGCAGTGGCCCCAGTGCATCATTGGCATATCCCTTCCCTATTGAGCTAACCCACATTTCTAGTGCGCATCCTGTACCCAGTGGGGTGAACAGTGCAAGTTTGAGGAGCCCATGCTGGGAGTGTGGCGGGACACATCAGTGTGTCTCCTGTGTTGCTTGCAGCACGAGAAGTGCTCTGTCACTCTGAATTGGCATGCCACTTGCATTGCAGCAGAGCAGGGGTGGAATTGCAAGTGGGTTGCAGCACAGTTGGAGGAGGGTCAGAGGGGTAGGGTCTCAGGGAGGGGTTCTGGGGTAGAGGGGAGAGTTGGTGCAGGGTGGCCCCTGATGAAGGTTGGGCCCCTGCAGGGTGGGTGGAGGGAGGGGGCCTCCACAATGCACAACAAGGGTAAATGGAGGGCATCCCCCTCACTGGAGGTGGGGCCTAGCAAGCGGGCATGGGGGGAGCCAGCAATGGCAGGCCCTCTGGGTTCCACAGTGTATTCTCTGACCTCTGGGGCCTTGGTTGAGCAGTCTGCAGGAGGGTCATAGTCAGTTGCCAAGGCTTTTCTGTGGTGTCAGGCAGAGGAGTTGGAGAGGTTGTTGGCCATATGTGGGGAGGAAGTTTGTAGGGTGGGGGAGGAGAGGGACAGGCTTTGGAGAGAACTGGATGAGGCTCAGAAGGAATGGGACTTGGCATGTAGGGATAAAGATATTGCCATGGGGACTGCTATGGAGCAATTGTCACAGCTTCAAGAGCTGCAAGTGCACATGAGGCCATTGGAGGTACAGGCAGAGGCAGTGGGGCAATGATTGGAGGGGTCAGGGATGTGGGGGACTCAGTGGGGGTCCAGTGCAGAGGTGACCCAAGTGATGGCAGAGAGGGCATGGCAGCGGGAAGAGTGGCTTGCCAACAAGGCAGCCTCGGGGCAGTGAGGAGTGCTCTGTAAGTGCTCCCTTCATTTTCTGTTTACTATGAGCTAATATTCAATTCTGCAGACTGGGCCAGGGAGCATCGCATCCTCCTCAACAGAGCATCAGCAGTGCTGGGGTCTATCCATGATGGGTTGGTGAGGATGCCTGGGGATCTCCCACCGGAGTTGGGGCAGGGGATCATGCAGATGGAGTGTCTGCTGGCTGGACATTGGTGGAGGGTGACAGCGGACCCTGGAGCATGGTGGGAGGTGGCGATGGATGTGGCAGAGCCACTCCCAGGGCACCCCAAAGTTCTGGCAATGGTAGTAGTGCAGCTGGAGGTGGATCTGGTGGGGAGGATAGTGGAGGTGGATTTGGAGGGGGAGGAGGAGTAGGGGCTTTCTGGATTCTGGTGTTTCATTGCTCCACACTCCCCTATTTCTATATTTTGTATTTGTAGCCTTGTTGATATTGGACTCCCTGCACTTCTGCTGAGTGTGAGAAGTTTTCAGAATGAGTAAGGGGCAAAGTAAGTGAAAACATGTAAGGGGGGTACTCATGGGAGTTGAATCCCTGATAAATCCAGAGGTGGGGGTTATGCCCACTGATGCCATCTGTGCTTGCTAGTCCTGAGGGTCCCAGGACTTGGTGGGGTGTTGTCAATGGAAGTCCCAGAGTTTGTCGGGGGCTCTGTTGAGGTTTTTTTGGGCTTCCCATGTGTTATCCTCAGGTCTGTAGCCCTTCTAGTGGACTAAGTACTTGGGTCATCTGTGGACCAAGTGGGAGTCAAGGATCTGGTTGACCTTGTAGTGGTATTTGTCCTTGACCTTGATGGGGGGTGGTCAGCTGGGGCACTGGCCAGGGAAGGGGTCTGGGGCATGTTTCTTGAGGAGTCAAATGTGGAACACAGGGTGGAGGCCTTTTAAGCCTGGAGGTAGGTCAAGTTTATAGGTGTGCATGGAGACCTTCTGGAGGACTTTGAAGGGACCAAGGTGTTTGTGGTCTAATTTGATGGAGGGCCTCCAGGTCTTGAAGTTGCGTCGATCAAGCCAAACCAAGGTGCTAGGGGGCCAGTCAGGAGTGGGGTCATATCGGGCATTGGCATGTTTGGAGTAGGCTTGATTGGCAGTGTTGATCTCGTCCCAGAGGAATTGGTGAAGGAATCGGAGGTTCTTGGTGACTTTGTGGGTGGTGTGGGAGGGGATATCCTTCAGGGACAGGGTGAGTCAAGGGTTGTAGCCTTTGTTGGCATAGAAGGGGGAGACTCTGGTGGTGGAGTGGGGCATGTTGTTGTAGGTGAATTCAGCAAGGAGGAGTTCTGCATGCTAGTCGTTCTGTAAATAGTTAATGTAAAGGTGGAGGTACTGCTCCAGCATCTGGTTCACTCATTCTGTTTGTCCATCAGTCTCCAGGTGATAGGTGGTGGAGAGGCTGGATTTGATCTTAAGTACCCTGCATAGCAATTGCCAAAAGTGGGATACAAACAGGGGTCCATGGTTGGAGATGATGTTGTCTGGAAGTCCATGCTTGGAGAATATATGTTTGAGGAATAGTTTGGCAAACTCTGGAGCATTGTCAGTGGTGTGGCAGGGGATGAAGAGGGCTTGCTTGGTGAGGCAGCAAATGATGATGAGGATTGCATTGAAACCTTTGGAGTTGGGGAGTTCGACAATATGATCCATTGATAGGGAGGACCAGGGGCAGCAACTGATGGGGAGGGGTTTCAATAGTCCATGAGGGTAGTGGCAGGGCACCTTGGCCTGGAGGCAAGGTTTGCAGGCCCTTATATATTGCATGACATCCTTCTTCATTCCTGGCCAAAAGTAAGTCTGAAAGATGAGTTGAAGGGTCTTACAAATTCCTGGGTGCCTCTGGAGCTTATGGTCATGGTGCTGCCGGAGTGATGGACTTGTGGTCTGGAGTGTAAATTTGTCCACTCCAGAGCAGGAGGTGGTGGTCTAGAGACAGCAAAAAGGAGTTCCTAGTGCTTGACTCGGCAGGGTTGTTGCGGGGGTCATGCTGGATGTAGAAGGAGTCCGGGGGTGAATTTCTGATTTGCTGGAGGATTCCTTCTTCATTTAAAATCAGTATGGCATGTAGATGTTTGGGGGGGATTACCACTTGATGGTTGAATGCATTCTGTTTGGCTTCAAATGACTTCTTTGGGTACACATCAGATCTTTGAGTGAGGGCATTGGGCTTCACACCGAGTCACCCAGGGCAGTAGTGGATGGTGAAGTCATACTCCAAAAGGGTTTAGGACTATTGGGCTTGGTGGCGGCCAAGCTGTTTTGTGGTCATGAAGTATTGCAGGTTGTTGTAGTTGGAGTATACTTGGATGCAGTGTGGGGACCCCTTAAAGTAGGCCCACCACTGATGGAAGGCTTCAATGATTGCAAGGAGTTCTTTGTTGTAGATGTCGTAGTTGAATTCCACTGGGATCATCAATTGGGTGCAGAAGGCAATGGGATGGAGATCTTTGCCCCCCGAGTCCAACTGGGAGAGTATCCCAGCAATAGCATAGTCAGAGGCATCGCATTCGAGCATGATTGGCAGGGAGGGGTCAAAATGGCAGAGGACCAGAGCAGAGGTGAAGGCCCTCTTCAGGAGGAGGAATACACTCTGGCACTTGCTGTCCCAATCCCAAGGGGTGTCCTTCCGCGTGAGTCAGTTGAGGGGTTTGGTGATCCCAGAGTAGTTGTTAATGAAATGGTGATAAAAGTTAGCAAACCCCAGAAATGACTGTACCTCCTTGACATTCTGTGGCAGGGGCCAATTGAGTACTGCATTGACCTTGGTGGGGTCCATGTGCACACCATTGGGGGTGATGATGACTCCGAGATATTTGACCTCCATCATGTGAAAGGAGCATTTTTCAGGTTTGGCATGAAGGTGGTACTCTCGGAGTCATTCTCAAATGCAGCAGACATGCTCCGGATGCTCCATTGGTGAATTTGAGTAGATCAGGATGTTGTCCAGGTATACAATAATGAAAATGTCATTCATGTTGTGGAAGATGTCATTCATGAAGTACTGGAAAGTGGTGGGGGAGTTAGTCATTCCAAAGGGCATTACAAGGTACTCAAAGAGGCCATAGCAGGTGTGAAAGGTGGTCTTCCATTCATGTCCCAGAGCAATCCAGACATTGTTGTAGCCAGAGCAGAGGTCTATCTTCATGTAAATCTTGGCACTGCAGAGACAATCAATGAGATCTCCAATCAAGGGGAGGGGATACCGATTCTTTTTGGTAACTTTGTTGAGTCCCCAATAATCCACATAGAGTCAGAGTGACCCATCCTTCTTCTTGGTGAACAGAACCAGAGTGCCAGTGGCGGAGATTGATGGGCATATGAAGCCCTTGCCAAGCATGTCATTGAGGTATTCCTT
The DNA here is from genome assembly GCA_020091625.1 of Termitomyces sp. 'cryptogamus'. Taxonomy (NCBI): domain Eukaryota; kingdom Fungi; phylum Basidiomycota; class Agaricomycetes; order Agaricales; family Lyophyllaceae; genus Termitomyces; species Termitomyces sp. 'cryptogamus'. The sequence goes on from JAGYZC010000005.1 coordinate 842,908, forward strand.
CAAGGCTTGGAGCTCAATCTTGGACATGTTGTAGATCTTGCCAAATGGGGGTGAGGTGCCTTCTTTGAAGTCAATTTTGTGGTTGTAGGAGCAGTGCAGGAGAAGTTCTTTGGCACTCTCTTCAGAGAACATGTCAGCAAACTCATAATACTCCAGGAAAACTACTTTGGATAGGATCTGTTCCTCTGTCTTGCTCTCCGGCATGGTGGTCCCTGTGCAGAGGTGCTCCTTGGATAGGGATGGCATGATTTGTAACTGGAAGGTGGGGGTGCCGTCTTGTAGAAGGCATGCAAAGGGGACGGCACCAATGATTTTAATGTTGAGGTTTCCAGAGTCGATGGAGTTGGATGTCAGAGTGGTAGCAGATGAGTCTGGAGTGGTGGCAGAGTTGGTCGGGGACTTTGAGCATCACTAGTTGGGGTACTGCAGGCCTTTGTATCAATTCTGGGGTATGTTGGGAGGCAGCCATCATAATGTGATTGAGGGTGACCGAGGTGGAGTGGCATCTCCTTCTTTGTCAGAGTTGTCATTAGAGGTTGAGGGACTCTGGGTTGCTCTGGAGGTACTGGCACTGGGGTGGGAGACATCAGAGTCCAAGATAGACTGGAGGCGGAGGGGGATGGCGGCCACTAAACTTGCTTTGGGGCCAGGGAATTGCATGGTGAGGTTCTTCCAGTTGATGTTGGGATTGATGTCTTGCAGCCATGGGAGTTCAAGCATGATTGGAGTTGGCAGAGGTAATTGGGTGATGAGGAGCCAGGCCTGAAACTGCAGGTCATTGTTGAGGGTGAGGGTGTTGTCATGGTATTGAGTGATCCTTGTTGTGGTGGGGCTTCCATCAAAGAGTTGGAGCTCAAGGAGTTTGTCAAGGTCATTGCGCTGGAGGCCGAGCTAATTACTGACAAAGGTGCCAGAGGTGCTGCTGTTGACAAGGGCAGGGAATACCTTGGAAGAGTTGTCAAGTTGGACATTGATGATGAATGACCATGCAGATCTAGAGTGGAGCTGCAGGGGAGTCTGGGGGTGGTCAATTGTGATCTTGGAGATCTTGGAGGAGGGTGAGACATTGAAAGGTACCAGCCCAGAGTCAGTGGGGTTGTCCTGGGCAAGGCAGAGGGTGAGGCTGGGCCAGTGAATGCAGGAGTTGGTGGAATGGAGCCATGAGAATCCTAAGATGACAGGGGCAGAGGGGTGTAATTTTGTGATAAGTAGTTGGAGTTCTTGCTGTTGTCCATTGGCAAAGGTCATGGTTGTTTCCAGGCAGTGTGTGATGTCTCCTGCAGGGGTAGGGTCTCCATCCAAAAGTTTGAGGGGGATTGAGGCAGGAAGGCATCAGAAGGGGTGGGGAGCAAGCACTGCCAGGGATTCATTGATGAAGTTGTTGGTGGTGCTGCTGTCGACTAGAGTGGGGACAGAGTTGTCAGTGAAGGGAAGAGTAGTGTGGAGGAGGAGGTTGGTGGATGAGTGGGAGGGGAGGTGTACTGGGGGGCTGTCCCAGGCAAGTATCATTGCACAGAGGAGTGTGGCTAGGGCGGAGAAGATGTCAGGGTCTGGTCTGCAGTCTAGTGCATCTTCAAGACCTAAACTGCTGACTTGTTTTCTGTAAACTGGTAGTTACAGTCTTTTCTGTTAATTGTCCACACAGCATGTCCCATCACCTGTTGTTTAGGACAACTGCAAATAAAGTGTCCCTGCTCACCACATAGGATGCATGTGCCCTCCTTCTGTTGTTTCTCCTGCGTTTCCTCTAGCATATCGATTCATGGGCTATCCCAAATCCTATTTGTGCATAAGGCTTCTTGGTTGTTGGCAGGGTCTGGAATGCCATCGTGGTCATTGGGGTTGGTGTCCAGGGGTTCCAGAGTTTCATGAAGGTCAGCAGTGTTGAGCTGGGCCAGCAGACATTGTCCTGGGAGTCGATTGGTGCTGGTAATTCCTTGGCCTGAGGAAAAACGGAGCATGGGGTTGGCGGGGTTAGTGGGGATTGAGGATGGAATGCCATTGGTTGCTCTGGCCTGCCAGTTGGTGTTACTGGAGGCATTCCAGGGGGTCTGGGGCACTGTGTTTTCACTGTGATCTTCCCAGTAACACTGGTTGACCTGGGTAACAAGCACCTTGTACCCATTGTAGGTGGTTTGCTTGGGTGTGAGGCGAAGGATGTTCTTGATCCATTGAGGCAGGGCATGACAGAGGGCAAATCGGAGAGTGTTGTAGTTCCAGCCAGTTTTGTAGGCTTCCTGTTTGAACCATACAATAAATGTCATAAAGCATTTGTTGTTGCACATTCGGAGGTTGAAGAGATTTTCCTCCACCTTTGCTACAGTGTCAAAGACACCAAACTTACTTGAGAATTCCTGGGTGAAAGCAAGCCAATTGGAGAGCACAAGGTTGTTGGGGTCAAACCGGAGTAGTGCAGTATAATGATTGAAAGCAATACCCTGTAAATATGACACAGCAAAGGCCACTCATGAGCTCTCAAGTTGGAAGGTAATTGGCTTAGCTTGGAACATAGTCAGACACTGGGTTAGAAAGATTTGCCACTTCCAGGGGTTGCAGCTGGTAAAGGGTTTGGGTTTCTGAATGTTGAGCTTACCCTCCTAGGCCAGTGCATTGTGGGTATCATCCTGTGGATTTTGAGCTTGGGGCAGGGGTCTGGCATTGTAGTAGTAATAGTAGTTGTTCCCATTTCCATGCTGGGGGGGAAAGTTGTCCATTGCTGGGCCCCATCCCCTAGAAGGTCTGCCGTTGGGTGGCCCTCTGCTGGGGGGTTGACCCATGTTGCCCAGGGTGGGCCCCGGGGCCCATCAAAGGGGTCCTCCGGGGGTGGGGGGTCTGAAATAATTGGCATTAGCAGGAGGGTTAGGCATTGGAGTGGGTGAGGGACAAGGATGGTTGATAGGAAAGGGTAGTCAGGGTGCCCCGGGACCCATAGGCTGTTGCAGAGGGACCGGGGCATTGGAATAGGGCAGAGGAGCATTGACACAAGGGGCACGGAGGGTGCGGGTGCATCTTGCAAACTCCATGGGAGAGAGGTGGAGGAAGCAGAGGACTTCATTGCATTGTTGGGCATAGGCTTCAACCCTTTGCTGCCTGGGAGAAGGAGGAGCTTGAGCGGGGAATGGCATATAAGGGGGGGAATAATTATCCATAGGCCCCAGAGGGGTTGGGGCTGCAGCAGGGACTGGGTACACATAATAGTGGGCAGGAGGAAGGTAGGTGGGGTTAGGGGGTGCTGCAGAGTATCCTCTGAAGTACATATGGGGATTGTTGCCATTGGCGGAGAATGCAAGAGGGTGGTGCCAGCCTGGAGGTATTTCCTGGCTGATAGAGGGGGCATAGAATGCCTGGTTGGGGTCAGGAGTCCAGTGACGAGGGATGTACTGATCCATGGGGGGGCCTGGGTAGAATGGGGCATAGGAATTTTCTGGTACCAGTCAACCATAGACATTGGTTAGGTAGCTGGCGGAGTTGTATGTGGGGTTATACATAGACATCAAGAACAGAGTAAGGGGGAGTCTTGATATTATGTCAGCTTCCACTGATGATGGGGGCTCAGCTACACTGGTGAGTCCTTACTAGGCAGATGTAATGTCCTGCACTTATAACCAAGCATCCAGGATTGGCATGGAAGGACTTGTGAGGAGGAGCTAGGGGGCAGTTTGAGCAAGTCTGGAGTGGTTTGGGGGCATCTAAGACCAAGTATATTAGTTGTCAAACCTGGATAGGCACTGGAACAAGTTTGTGGGCACACAAATAGAATGTGGAGTAAGCAGAGGCTTTGTGGCTGATGGGGCAGAGCCAGAGTTTGATGGGAGATCACCAAGACAAGAGGGGTTCCTGGGCCAAACAGGGAGCAAGGTCTGGGGTTGTCATAAGAATGTTCAGGTTATAGCACACATGTGGAGTTTGTACTGACATTGGAGATGAAAGGAACTTAGGAAGACAAAGGAAATATACACAGTTGAGACAAGATGGAGACAAGGCGAGATGAGACAGGGAAAAGAGATAGATTTGGAACTAAAAATAGAGACAGTGATGAGATAAAAGACAAGACATAGGAAACTGGTAAATGCAATATCAAGACTAAAGTACTAGGGGTTATTCTATGGCTTATATACCTACTACTGGGCAGTTCTGGAGGGCAGAGGATATGGTGGCAGGCTTGACAGAACTGCGTGGAGTTGACAGTTGTTGGGTGTGATCTTGGAGTGGGCTGTGGTGACATTCTGATGGGATCAGTTGGAAAGCAGATCATTCTGGGGTCAGGAGAAGCCTTGGGAGTCCAGGGGAATTTAGGAGATGTATCAACTGCTGTGGAGAAGGTGTCAGAGTTGATCAAGGAGCTGTTGAGGTTTGCCAAGGAAGTGTTGGAGTTGTCTGAAGTGGGCATGGAGAGTGGGCAAGGGTTAGGGAGTTTGGTGGAGCATTGGGGGGGCTGGGGGTGGTGTCAGGATCTAGGGAGCAGGTCATGACACAGCCCACTCTGGACTCACTCAGACCACTCCCCTTAGCTTCCCCTCACAAGTTCCTCCACTCTGCACCAACCCCAGAGCACTAGGTTATAAGCACAGGACATTGTGTCTGCCTAGTAAGGACTTGCCTAGTATAGCTGAGCCCCTGTAGTCAGTGGAACCTGACATAATATTAAAACTCCCCCTTACCCTGTTCTTGATGTTTGTATATAACCCCATGTACAACCTTGCTAGCTACCTAACTGACATCTATAGTTGGCTAGTCCCTGAGAACCCATATGCCCTGTTCTACTCAGGCCTCCCTGCAGATCAGTATGTTCCCCACCATTGGACCCCTGACCCCAACTAGGCATTCTATGCCCCCTCCATCAGCCAAGAAATACCTCCAGGCTGGCACCACTTTCCAGCATTCCCCACTGATGGCAACAACCCTCACATGTACCCCAGAGAATACTCTGCAGTGCCCCCCAATCCTGCCTACCTTCCTCCTGCTCACTACTATGCATACCCAGTCCCCACTGCAGCTCCAGCCCCTTCAGAGCACTCAGATAATTATTCTCTTCCTTGACTGCCATTTTTCACTCAAGTTCCCCCTTCTCTCAGGCAGCAAAGGGTCAAAGCCTACATCCAACAGCATGACAAAGTCCTCTGCTTCCTCTGCCTCTCTCCTGCAGAGTTTGCAAGGCACGCTTGCACTCTCCTCATCAATCTAGGCTACCCCAACACTCCTGCAACTCCAGAAGTCTGGACGGATTGACTCCTTGATTTCCACAAACACTACCTGCAAGGAAACCTCCTGGAAACTATGCAAGGCACCCTGGGCATTGATGCTAATTTACAGAACAAGATCCACACATTGATTGAAGAAATCCACACCAGTCTGAACCCCTGCCCATTCAAAGACCCTCTGGACCCCTTCTGCTCCTTCCATGTGCAATGCAAGGAACCCATTGGGACATGAAGCAAAGCCCCACCTCCCATTTCCAACCAGCAGGAAGAACTTAACATGGCCTCCAGCATCTTGAGGAACCTCAACCCTGTGGGAGGATTGTTTGACCAACCTGCTGCCTATGCTTTGGCCCTCTCTACTTGTCCCTGGGTCAACTCCATCCCCAGCACCTTCCATACATGGGATCAGCCTGCCATATCCAAACCCCATGCACAACAGCTGCCCCCACACATTGACAGTGACAACTGGACTCTTTCCTATATCAACAAGCCTGGTAATCCCACCAACAAGCCTGCCCTGCACAATGGTCCTCCACAAGATAGACCTCCCCACTTTGATCTCCACACCCCCTGTACCAACATTCCTCCACCCTGCCAGAACATCCCAGCCCCTCCAAGACAGCCCATGGGCTCCAGAGCACCCAAACTCCCTTTCCCCACTAACTCTCCTTGTCCCCCACCCATTCCAATGTCCAACCCTCCTGCTGACACTAATTACTTTGGACCCCCCACCTCTGGAGGACTCCCTCCCCCTCAATGGGCCCTGGGGCCCCCCCCAGGTAATGCAGGCCAACCTCCCAGTGGCAGACCTCCCAATGGCAGACCACCTGAAGGATGGGGCCCAGCCATGGACAACTTCCCCCTCCAGCATGGAAATGGAAACAACTACTATTATGACTACAATGCCAGACCCCTGCCCCAAACTCAAAACACACAGGACAATACTTGTGACACACTGGCTCAGGAAGGAAAATTCGACATTCAAAAGCCCAAATCTTTCACTAGCTGCAATCCTCAGAAGTGGCACATCTTTCTAACTCAGTGTTTAATGATGTTTCAAGCTAAGCCCATTACTTTCCAGCTTGAGAGCTCATGAGTAGCCTTTGCTGCATCATAATTTGCAAGGAATTGCCTTTGACCATTACATTGCACTACTCTGGTTTGATCCCAACAACCCCATACTCTCCAACTGGCTTGCTTTCACCCAGGAATTCTCTAGTAAGTATGGAATCTTTGATACTGTAGCAGAAGTGGAGGAAAACCTCTTCAACCTCCAAATGCATGACAACAAGCATTTTACAGCCTTCATCATACAATTTGAATGGGAAGCCTATAAAACTGGGTGGAACTACAATGCCCTCCACTTCACCCTCTGTCATGCCCTGCCTCAGTGGATCAAGGATGTCCTTTGTCTTGCACTCAAGCAAACCACCTACAAAAGATACAAAGCACTTGTTACCCAGGTCAACCAACATTACTGGGAAGACCAGAGTGAGAACATGGCACCCTGAACCTCGTGGAACACCTCTGGCAACACCAACTGGCAGGCCAGGGCAACCAATGGCAATTGACCATTGGTCCCCATCAACCCCACCAACTCTGCACCCCATTTCCCTCCAGGCTGAGGATCTTCCAGTGCCAATCAACCCCCAGGACAGCACCCATCTGCCCAACTGAACACCACTGACCTCCATGAGGCCCCAGAACTCCTGGACACCAACCCCAACAACCTTGAAGACACCCCAGATTCTGCCAACAATCAGGAAGCCCTATACATGAGCAAGATTTGGAATAGGCCATGGATCAACATACTAGAGGAGACTCAGGAGAGACAATGGAAAGAGGGTGCATGCATCCTATGTGGTGAGCAGGGACACTTTATCTGCAGTTGTCCTAGATGACAGGTGATGGGATGTGCCATGTGGACAATTGACAGAGAAGACTGTGATTACCAGTTTATAGAAAATGAGTCAGTAATTTAGGTCTTGAAGACACACTAGACTGTGGACTAGACCCCAACATCTTCTCTGCCTTGGCCACACTTCTCTGCACAATGGTACTTGCCCCAGACAACCTCCCAGCACACCTTCCCTCCCACTCCTCTACCACCCTCCTCCTCCACATCACCCTCCCCTTCTCCAACAACTCTGTCTCCACACTAGTCAACAGCAGCACCATGGATAACTTCATTGACAAATCCCTGGCAGCACTCACTCCCTACCACCTTTGATACCTCCCCACTCCAATCCTCCTCAAGCTCTTCAACAGCAACCCCACTCCTGCTGGAGATATCACACACTGCCTGGAGACAACCATGACCTTTGCCAATGGACAATAGCAAGGACTCTGGCTACTTGTCATGAAACTACACCCCTCCGCCCCTGTTGTCTTAGGCTTCTCCTGGCTCCACTCCACCAATCTCCATATTGACTAGCCCAGCCTCTCCCTCTGCCTTGACTGGGACAACCCAACTGACTCTGGGCTAGTGCCTTTTGATGTCTCACCCCCCTCCAAGAACTCTGAGACCATGATTGGCCAACTCTGGACTCCCCCACAGCTCTGCTCAAGGTCCACACAGTCATTCATCATCAATGTCTGACTCAACAGCTTGCCCAAGGTCCTCCCTGCCCTTGTTGACAGTGGTGCCTCCAGCACCTTCATCAGCAGTCAACTTGACCTCCAATGCAATGACCTCAACAAACCCCTTGAGCTCCAACTCTTTGACAGAAGCCCTGCCACAATAGGAATCACTCAGTACTATGACAACACCCTCACCCCCAACAATGACCTGCAGTTTCAGGCCCAGCTTCTTGTCATCCAACTCCTCCTATCAACTCTGATTGTGCTTGGACTTCCATGGCTACAAGACATCAACCCTGACATTGACTGGAAGAACCTTACCATGCAATTTCCTGGCCCCAAAGCAAGTCTAGTGGCTGCCATCTCCCTCTGCCTCCAGTCTATCTTGGGCTCTGATGTCTTGAACCCCAGCATCAGCACTTCCAGAGCAACCCAAAGCCCCTCCACTTTTGACAGTGACCCAGAAGGTGGAGAAAAAGCACCCCTGCCTTGGTCACCCTTGATCAAATCACAATGGCTGCTCCCCAACATACCCTGGAATTGACACAAAGGCCTACAGAACCCCAACCAGTAATGCTCAACTCCTCTGAACAACTCTGTTACCACTCTGGACTCAACTGCTGCCACCCTGTCACCCACCCCTGTCAACTCTGGAAACCTCAACATTAAAATCATTGATGCCCTCCCCTCCACCTGCATCTTACAAGACAGCACTCCTGCCTTCCAGTTACAAATCACACCAGCCCTACCAGAGGAGCACCTCCATGCAGAAACTACTCCACTGGAGTGCAAAACAGAGGAACAGATCCTATACAAAGTAGTTCCCCCAGAGTATCATGATTTTGCTGACATGTTCTCTGAAGGGAGTGCCAAAGAACTTCCTCACACTGCTCCTACAACCACAAGATTGACTTCAAAGAAGGTGCCTCACCCCTGTTTGGCAAGATCTATAACATGTCCAAAATTGAGCTCTGGGCCCTGAAGGACTACCTCAACAACATGCTTGGCAAAGGTTTCATATGCCTATTGATCTCTGCTGCCAGTGCTCCAGTCTTGTTTGCCAAGAAGAAGGACAGATCACTCTGACTGTGTGTAGATTATTGGGGACTCAACAAAGTCACCAAAAAGAACCAGTATCCCCTCCCACTAATTAGAGACCTTGCTGACTGCCTCCACAGTACTAAGATCTACACAAAGATCAATCTCTGCTCCAGCTACAACAATGTCCAGATTACTCCAGGACATGAATGGAAGACCACCTTTTGCACCCACTATAGCCTCTTTGAGTACCTAGTAATGCCCTTCAGAATGACTAACTCCACCACTACCTTTCAGTACTTCATGAACAACATCTTCCACAACATGAACAACATTTTTGTTATTGTGTACCTGGATGACATACTGATCTACTCAAACTCTCCCAGAGCATGTCTGCCACATTCTAGAATGACTCTGGGAGTACCACCTCCATGCCAAACCTAAAAAATGCTCCTTCCATATGATGGAAGTCAAATACCTTGGAGTCATTGTCACTTCCAATAGTGTGCACATGGACCCCACCAAAGTCAATGCTATACTCAACTGGCCCCTGCTGCAGAACATCAAGGAGGTACAGTCATTTCTGGGGTTTGCTAACTTTTATTGCCAATTCATTGACAACTACTCCAGAATTACCAAACCTCTCAACCAACTCATGTGGAAGGACACTCCTTGGAATTGGGACAGCAAGTGCCAAAGTGTATTCCTCCTCCTCAAGAAGGCCTTCACCTCCACCCCAGTCCTCTGCCATTTCAACCCCTCCCTGCTGAGCATACTTGAATGTGATGCCTCTGACTATGCCATTGCTGGAATACTCTCCCAGTTGGACTCTGGAGGCAAGAACCTGCACTCCATTGCCTTCTACACCTGTTTGATGATCCCTGCGGAGCTCAACTATGATATCTATGACAAGGAACTCCTCACAATCATTGAAGCCTTCTGTCAGTGGCAGGCCTACCTCGAGGGATCCCTGCACCACATTCAAGTCTACTCTAATCACAACAATCTGCAATACTTCACAACCATGAAGCAACTCAGCTGCTGCCAAGCTTGATGGTCCAAAACCCTCTCGGAGTACAACTTTACCATCCACTACCACCCCAGACAACTCAGTGCAAAGCCCAACACCCTCACCTAGAGGTCCAATGTGTATCTGAAAAAGTCATATGAAGCCAAGCAGAATCTGTTCAACCATTGAGTCGTAATCCCCCCCAAACATCTACATGCCATGCTGATTTTAAACAAAGAAGGAATCCTCCACCAAATCAGAAACTCACTCCTGGACTCCTTCTTCACCCAGCACAACCCCCACAACAACTCTGCCAATGAATCAAATGCCAAAAACCCCTTCATGCTATCTCCAGACCACCACTTCCTGCTCCAGAATGGACAAATTTATGCTCTGGACCACAAGTCTATTTGCCTCAACATACTCCAGGAACACCACAACTACAAGCTCCATGGACACCCAGGAATTTGTAAGACCCTTCAGCTCATCTCCTGGACTTACTTTTAGCCAGGAATAAAGAAGGACATCATGCAATATGTAAGGGCCTGTGAACCTTGTCTCTGGGCCAAAGTACCCTGCCACCACCCTCACAGATTATTGAAGCCCCTCCCCATCAGTTGGTGCCCCTAGTCCTCAATTTTGATGGATCATATTGTTGAACTCTCTGACTCTGAAGGTTTTGATGCAATCCTTGTTGTAGCCTGCCACCTCACCAAGCAAACCCTCTTCACCCCTTGCCACACCACCAACAATGCTCTTGAGTTCACTAAACTATTCCTTGAACATGTATTCTCCAAGCATGGACTCCCAGATGACATCATCTCCAACTGTGGGCCCCTATTCATATCCTGTTTTTGGCAATTGCTATGCAAGGCACTCAAAATAAAAACCAATCTCTCCACTACCTATCACCCAGAGACTGATGGACAGACAAAACAAGTGAACCAGACATTGGAACAGTATCTCTGCCTCTACATTAACTATTTATAGAACAACTGGTGCACAGAACTCCCCCTTGCTGAGTTTACCTACAACAACATGCCCCATTCCACCACTGGAGTTTCCCCCTTCTATGCCAACAAGGGCTACAACCCTTGACTTATGCTATTCCTCAAAGATATTCCCTCTTATGTTGCCCATGAAGTTGCCAAAGACCTCTGGTCCCTTCACCAGTTCCTCTGGGACAAGATCAACACTGCCAATCAAGCCTACTCCAAGCATGCCAATGCCCAACACAAACCAACTCCTGACTGGCCCTCTGGCACCTTGGTCTGGCTCAATTGACAAAATCTCAAGACCTGGAGGCCTTCTGTCAAGCTCAATCAAAAATGTCTTGGTCCCTTCAAAGTCCTCCAGAAAGTCTCCATGCACACCTACAAGCTCAACTTACCCCTGGGCCTGAAGGGCCTCCACCCCATGTTTCACATATGACTCTTCAAAAAACATGCTCTGGACCCCTTTCCTGGGCAACACCCCAGTCAACTGCCCACCATCAAAGTTGAGAACAAATATCACTACAAGGTTGACCAAATCCTTGACTTCTGCATGGTCTGCAGTTGACTCCAGTACTTGGTCCACTGAAAGGGCTACAGACCTGAGGAAAACACTTAAGAACCCCAAAAAAACCTCAACAGAGCCCCTGACAAACTCTGGAACTTCCATCAACAGCACTCCACCAAACCCTGGGACCCCTGGGACTAGTAAAAACAGATGGCACTAGTGGGCATAACCCCCACCTCTGGGTCCATTAGGGATTCAACTTCCACAAGTAACTCCTACATGTTTTCACTTACTCCTCTCCCTCACACAATCTGAACTTTCTCATGCTCAGCAGAAATGCAAGAAGTTGGTATGGACAGACTACAAATACAAATTATAGAACAGGGAGGAGTGTGGGGTGGCAAGAAAGCAAGGTCCAAAAAACCCCTTCACTCCCTCTCCTCCTCCAGGATCCTCCACACTCTACCCCCAACCAGATCCACCTCCATCTGCATGACCACAATAGCAAGAACCTCTGGCTGCCCTGGCAATGGCTCCAATTGCTACCTCCCACCAGGCTCCGGGGTCCACTATACTCCTCTGCCAGTGCCCCACCAACAGCCACCCCATCTGCCTGAACTCCTGCTCCAACTGTGACTAACAGGAGCTCCCCGGGCATCCATGCCAACCCATCTTGCACTGAGGCATGGGCAGCCAATGCCCTGTTAAGAAGGATGTGGTGCTGTTAGACCCAGTCTAGAGGGCTCAGTGTCAGCATAAGGAAAGAGAAGAGAAGCAAGGGAACTTATGCATTACACTCCTCCATCCTGAGGCTGCCTCATTGGCCAACCACTCCTTGCACCACCTCCCTGCCTCTGCTCTGGCTCCCTCTGCCTCTGCAGCCCCTCGCTGCACCTCCACTCTCTGCTCTGCCCACACCTCCAACTGCACCAGCCATTCCCACAACCCCTGCACCTCCAGCAACCCCTCCACAATCATCTACACAGCCCCTTCTAACTTCCACTGCACCAAGTCCTAATCCCTCCACACCTTGTCATGCTCCTGCTGGACCCTGTCATGATCCTCTTCAATCCTCCAAATCTCCTCCTCACATGATGCCAACAGCTGGGATAATGCCTCCACCCACCACTGCCAAAACATCTTAGGGAGGGTAGAGGAAGGACCAGGATAGAGGAGTATATGTGCAGCCTAAGAGGGCTCACCATCCATTCTGCCCTCTATGGCCACTTACTGGGCCCTGCCTCCAGCAAGGGGGATGCCCTCTGCTTCTCCTTGTTGCATGCTATGGGAGCTCCTTCCCTCTGCTCACCCCATGGAGGTTCATCTTCATCACAGGCCACTCTGCACTTGCTCTGCCCTCCACTCCAGACCCCCAACCCAACACCTTCCTTTTGTGCCCCTCAAGCAACTGCATGGCCACCCATGCCACATCCCACCCCTGCTCCTCCAACATGCAGGCTGCCTGCCAACTCAGCAAAATCAGGCACTTTTCATGCCTTGAGCAATACAGGATCCATACTGAAGTGTCCTGCCAGGACCCCTATATCAGTTTCTTGAAACTGCAATAGTCTCTGCATCAAGCACAAAGGGAACACTATGGAATTAAATCAGCTCAGGACTTGGCACAACAATGCAGAAGACTCACTAGAGCCTCCACCTAACACCACTCCAGGGTCGGAGGACCCTGCACTTGTTCCACAGCCTCTGCAAACTTCTCTGGGGTCACCTTGGATTGGAGGACCTACAGCACCTCTAGAACAATCTGAATTTCCCCCAGACCAAAATTTGGCCTTAAGAACTGCCCCACCAACACCAAAATAAACCCTGCCAAAACTCCACCTCAAGATGGAGCCCCCAATGGGCTGGCCACAGCTGCAGACAGTTCTGTAAAGATTGATTAGTAACTCTGGAGCACAGAAAAGCAGGCCCATGCTCATGACTTCAATATGTGGCCTCAACCCATCTGCAACCACAGCAAGGTTCAGACCCCCCTGAAGACAAAGGGGCAGGGAATGATGCAGATGATGTGGATGACACTGACAATGCTGAAGAATAGGTGGAGGAGGACATAGGTGAAGACTGAAGGCTCCAGAGTACATCTGACTCTTTTAATGGTTTGGGAAGAATCCCCTGATGAATGGCAGCCATACTTTGACTTTGTTCCCCACACCACTGCTACTTGCTGCAGTTTGATCAATATTGCTCAACTTGAATTCCCATGCCCCACTGATCCCCAAACTGTGCCCCACATCTTGAGGGTCTTGACACTGAAGAGGGGGTAATGTCACGACCTACTCCCTGGACCCCTGACATTGTTCCCAGCCTGCTCACTTCCCTGGAGTCCCTCCCCCAATGCTGTGTCAAAGCCCCAACCATCAAACACCCTCCACGGCCATTTCAGATAACTGCAACACTTCTCCAGCAAACCCTGACAGTCTCCTGGTTAACTCCAACAACCTTCTCTATAGCCACCAATGCTTTCCTTGACTCTCCTGAGCCACTGGAACCTTTGCCCACTGTTCCTGACCCCATTGTGCATCTCTGGCTCACCACCCTGGCTCACCTGACCTCCTCCAGGGCATCACAATGACCCTGGAGCAACCTGCATCCTCAACTAATCCCATCAGAGTATTGCCATGGCCTGCCCCTTAATTGCAACTGACACCCATTGACTCTGCACAATTCTGTTGAGCCCCGCCACCACACCCACTGCCCCCGGAGCTCTCCAGTAGTTGGTATATAATCTGTGGAGTAGCACCTCATACTCTAGTCTTGATATTACATTAACTGGTTACTTGTGTCTTGTGTTCCTTTCTGTCTTCAGTCTTATCTCATCTCATCTCCATCTTGTCTCAATTGTCTCTATTTCCTTTGTTTTTCTAAGTTCTTTTCATTTCTGATGTCAGTACAAACTCCACACATGCGCTACAAACTCCAAACATTCTTATGACAACTCCAGACCTTGCTCTTTGCTCAGTCCCAGAACCATCAAGTCTTGATTGATCCCCTGTCAAACTCTGGCTCCACCCCCATCACTTGCAAAGCCTCCATTTGCCTCACAATCTATTTGCATGCTTACAAACTTGTTCCTGATGCCTGCCCAAGCCCAACATTTAATATACTTGGTCTCAGACTTACCCAGCCCACTCTGGACTTGCTTGGACTGCTTTCCTTAGCTTCCCCTTGCAAGTCCCTCCACTCTGCACCAACCCCAGAGTGCTAGGTTATAAGCACAGGACATTGCATCTGCCTAGTAAGGACTCACCCAGTGTAGCTGACCCCCCATAGTCAGCAGAACCTGACAGACTGCTGTGTTCAGCATAAACACCTATGACAAAAAAGTCTTGAACCAATGCAATCACAGCATCACCATTGCACAAGATGTTGACAGGACATGCATGACAATGGCTAATATCACCAATGGATTCATGACTGAGTAAACTGTTGAGCAACTGTGGAACATGGTTGATGAAGTAATTGAGATAGTCTGCCTGTGTCTATAGGTATGAACAATAATATGTTACACAATTTTTCCATGAAAATTCACCTTGCCATGCTTCATGGGGACAGGATATATATCATTTATCATTGTAGCATCCCCAAAAAAATCATGGTCATTATTGGTGGCTGGGAATGGTACAGCAGAAGTGACAACTGGAATTGGACCAATGAGCACTTGTTCTTTCACCAGTATAGGTAATCCTGTAGAGTTCTGGATGACTCTTGTCTTTTCTTCAGCAGGTATAGGATCTCTTTGCCTGAGAACTGTAGGTTTTGGTTGTTTGCACTGCTGGTGCTTCATCATAGCATTCAAGATCATGGTGCAAATGAGGTGTTGAAGAGTGTGCCTGCCAGCAGATGATTTCCTGGAATATATGTAGCAGCATGTATGAGATGGGAAAGGAAAATTGTTATGAGACCTGTACAAGATTATTGGTTGATGTGAAGAGGTGCAAGTGATGTGTGACAGATGATGATTAATATTGGCAATCTTTCCACAACATTAGGTATTCTTAAAGAAAATTTTGTTGTGAAAGTTTTCCTCAAGTGATATGCACTAGGCTAAAGTAGGAAAGCCACCATCAGACTGTCTGCCAAGATGGACAATAGAAGGGACAATAGAAAAACAGATATTCATTGGTGTTGGTGACATTAGCAACAAATCAGATTTCCTCACTGCTAGTGTAGTTCTTCAAGGTTATCTGAAATCTATGTGCTCCTTAGTAGGTGAGGAAAAAATTAGCAAGACTTGTACAAGACAATTTGATGAAATTGACAGGACTTGTGGACCACTGGCCAATGTCTGGTCTGCTGAATAGACATCTGATCCAGTAGGTCATCCAATCTGGTAGCCATCTATGGACATTCTTCAATTGGTGCAAGACAATTCAATGAAGAGACAGACAGTTGTTTGACACAGAGAGAGACAGACCTCCCCAGCTGGCCTTCATCCACTTCAGTGGGTGGATGCCAGCTCTGGTGCATTCTCTATGAAAGTTTTTCATGTGAGTGAAAGCTTATGTGATTTCATGTTCAACAAAAATTGAATAAAACAAATGGGCCTATAAAATGTCCTTGTCCAATGAGCCCATACCCAATGTCTGCCAGGTGCCAGAACCAATATTTTCTCCAAGAAAAAGACAAATAGAACCACTCTTCACTGCAGATGAGAGGGCAATTTATGAACCATATAAGGAAATGTACTAGTGAAAGCCAAATTGTCAGATTAGAACACCATCTTAAAAGATAAAATCCTCACCAATATTTTCAATCACTGGGCCAGTAAGGAAACAGCACCAATAACTGGAGAAGATTGGGCAGAGAAAATCAAGGTGAAATTCCATTCACATCTGATAAATCCAGACTTCTAATTCCTTCTGGTAGAAAGTTAGAAACTACATAAAAAATTCCTAGAGACCATATAACCAACATAAAGATCCAAGAGCACTCATGCAAATTTCTGTTAGGGATGTGGTGCAGCAAATAATGTCAAAGGAAATCAATCAGGAGATAAAAAACTTGCTGGGTGTTGAGGATCTTGACAGCTCAGGACTAGAGGCATTTTCACAGCATATTGCTTCTCAACCCACTGGCTGTCCACTATCCTGTGCCCACTGTCCAATCCTCACTTCCATCCAATGTAGAGCTGTTGGTCTCCTGTCCACTCTGGCCTCCAATATCTGGTATCTGTTTTGTGATCTGTTCTGATCTTTTTTTTTGAGAAAGGCAGACAAGTATGGTTTGAAATGGGTTGATGATGCAGACATCCTTTGTTTTAAGGAGATGGGCATGTTGAGCTCCAGTGATACCTTCTGGTGGAAGGTTTATGTCAACAAGAATAAGGACAGAGTTCCTGCTGAGTATGGCACTCATGCTGACCATGAAAAGAGGGCTGCTCCTGTAGCATCATGTAAAGCAGCTCAAAAAAAAGGAGAATGTTAGAGGAAACAAAAGCAGGTTGGGTCATCCAGTCATGATATGGGGGGAAATTCTCCAGCTGGAAAATCCAGCATGGTAGGCCCCCCAAATTTGGCTGGTGAGCCCACTGGCATTCTTAGCATTGCAGGCCAACCCAATCCATCTAGCAAACCTGGCATTGTAAGCCAACCACATTCATCAGGTTCTCTGTGCATTATCTATATAATATGCAACAACTCCTGGGAAGGTGGCTGTGTGCCCATGATATGCAACAACCTTTGGACTGTGCTGACTAAAATTTGTCAGCACTGACAAATGCTGACAAATTTAAACCCTTTTATGGTAATAGAATCAGACTTGGCTGTTTTGCTGCTCTTCAGATACATTTTTTACAAAAAAAAATACAGTAGACAACTTTAATCAATAAATACTATCTTTTGACTATGTGTAAAAGGTGCCAGATAGTCTGCAGGGATGGAAAAGGCCAAATGCGATTTAGTGGACACTGTTTTTCATGCCTCATGTGTTTTTGGACACAACATGACCAAATAATGGACATTTAAAGGAGGCCACATGACAAAGTATGTTTGGTCACATCTATTGATTGATTGATGTTGACTAACAAGCTTATTAGTAACTCCTTACCCACATTGAGCTATTGATACATCAAATATCTCATTCTGCAAGTCAATTTTAATGGCTTTTATAATTTTCAGCATCTCTAATATATACCAGTGGACATTGTAGTATTTTGTTAGTAATGTAATATAGATACATGATTGGTTTATAGATGAAATCTCAGTGTATTGAATTGTAAGAGAAAAGCAACACTTAGTCAACAAGATACAAAGACCTAACCAAACAAAGTTAGGGTGGGTCTGAGATCTGGCATTGAATTAACAAATACAAAGACCTAACTGAATGAAGTGAGGTTGAGTCTGGGATGAAGCACTGAGTTAGAAATACAAAGACCTAACCAAATGAAGTGAGGTTGGGTCTGGGATGAAGCAAGAGCTACAGGCCTGTGCCAAAGGCACAGGGCATAGCTCATCTATATAATATGGGATGACTCCTGGGAAAGTGGCTGTGCCTATGCAATGACTTTTCTACTGACTAAAATTTGTCAGTGCTGACAAATGCTGATAAATTTCAACCCTTTTATTGTAATAATCAGACTTGACTGTTTTGCTGCTCTTTAGATGCATTTAATACAAAAGAAAATACAGTAGACAACTTCAATACATGTATACCATCATTTGAGTATGTGTGAAAGGTGATATTTCAGGCAATATTTAACTATTTTCAGCCTTACTTATGTGAAATTGTACTGTCTTCTAATGCAACTCCTCAAGAACACTTCTAGCTGTTCTTTGGGAAAGGAGCATGTCCCATGCATGTATTTCTTATCAAAAAAGTTTCAGAACAATGAATTTATGATCAAAAATGGCCAAAGAAGTGGTATAGGATGTTTATTTGACTCTTAAAAGCTTCTACTTATTTTTTAAAAAGGAGAATGATTGCTCTGTGTATATCCCTAGGCAACCTATGGTTCCTGAAAGACTTTGAGAGGTTTATGACATACACTATGTTTTGACTATAAATCAGACTTGAGTCTAATTGCTGATAGCCTCTGACTTGAAAGTGTATTCTGTGATATTAGGTGGTACCAACATTGAATTGTGAAATCAAACAAAGTGAGGCTATACTTGGACTGGAGTGCTGCTAGCTGTATGTTGGCTTTCTGATTCCAGGGTGTATGGTTCAGACTTGAAAGTATGAATTCTCTTATAGTTTTACAGTAATCAGTTCCTATACTTTGGAGTCAACTTACTCCTAATCATCTCCAACTTTTCCTGCTCTCAATAGATATTTGACTACATTATGACAACCTCTGAAAAAGGATGGTGGATTTAATTTATTATGCTACTATTTGTGAAGAGAGCATTGAAGATTGCTTTGAGATGGAAAAAGCTTCAGAAGACAGTATCAATTATAGAATGTGTAAAGTTGATAGTCTTCTGTTAAGGGACTGGAATAGGAGGTTTTTTGCTCAGTACTATGACATATATCTATGTTTGAATAGACTGGATTGCTACTAGCTGTAGGCTACATCCTGTTTCTGAGGATCCACAGAGTTTTTGATTTGAAGGTATATGGTTTGTGATTAGATGATTGTATAGTCAGATATATCAAGTTGAAGACAACAGATGAGTGATGTCAAAGGTCTGATTGCTAAGTATTAGTACCACTTAGTGATACCATAAATGAGATTGTAGATATCTCATTGCTCAGACTGCTTTCCTTAATTTGTTTCTCTTTAGTATATTTTGGTGTCTAAAAATTGTCCAACATGTTCTTCAAAGTGCATGAGTAATAAGGGGATAGAAGGTGGAGGAGACTTTGATTGATCAATAATTCTAAGTATATTATAGATGATCTATTAATGATAATCACTTGCAAGAGTTGGAATATTGAAAATCTAACCAAGCAAAGTGAGGTTTGGTCTGGATTTCAGCATTATGTTAAAAATAATGGAAGACTTATAAAGGAAAGTTCATTTGACTGAGTGAAATATAATTGAAATCATAGTAAAGACTTATGTTTACTAAAATTGACAATGACAGGACTATCAACACATTGATTTAAAAAAGAAAGACCAAAGTCAGCATAGTGAAAGAGATGAGTGGGAAAGCCCATTAACTCAAGGTGGAGGAGCACAATGTTGCTGTTATCCTCCTACCCCATGCTATGGTCTACTCTCCAGGACAGGGCATCTGGTTTTTCCATGCTCCAGCCAGGCTTGTGGTGCAAAGAGAAGTCAAAGTTGGAAAAGTAAAGGGACCACTGGGCCTGTTGGTGATTGAGCTTCTTGGCTGTCTGGAAGTATTTGAGGTTCTTGTAATCTGTCCAGACCTCCAACTTGTGCCACACACCTTTCAGGAAGTGCTGCCACTCCTCAAACAACTGGATGATGGCCAGCATTTCCTTGTCATGAATCTTGTATTTCTGCTCCACTGCATTCAGGCTCTCAGAGTAAAAGGCCACTGGATGCCCCTTCCCATCCTCTGGAGATTGCTGCAAGAGCACAGCCCTAGTGGCAAAGTCAGAGCTGTCAGCTTCTATCTGGAAGGGAGAGTTGTCATCTGGGAAGATGAGGACAGGTCCAGAGGTCACAGTGTGCTTGAGAGTATTGAAGGCCATCTGCTCTGGAGGTCCCCAACTCCATGTAACATTCTTTCCAGTGAGGTCAAATAGTGGATGAGCATGGTGCAAGAAGTCCTGGATGAATCTCCAGTAGAAGTTTGCAAAACCAAGGAATGCTTGCACCTCCTTCTTGTTCTTGGGCTCCAGCCACTCCACCACACCTGCTACCTTCACTGGGTCCATTTCTGTGGCTCTGTGCAAGATGATCAGGCCAAGGTATTTGATCTGAGTGTGTTCAAACTTGCACTTCTCTAGCTTGAGGTAGAGCCAGTGCTGGTGGAGGCATTCCAGGATAAGGTGAGTGATCTGATGGTGTTCCTCCAGCATTTTGGTATAGATGAGGATGTTGCCAAAGTATACACACACTATGCCCTCTCCTATGAGGTCCCAGAAGATGTTGTTCATCATGGTCTGAAAGGTGGTGGAGCTATTGGTGAGTCCAAAGAACATAATGAGCTGCTCAAACAATCCCCAGTTAGTCCAAAAGGTGGCCTTCCACTTGTCTCCTTCCTAGATGCACACATTGTTGTAACCCCACCAGATGTCCAGTTTAGTAAAGTATTGTGCACCCCAGAGGTTGGTGATGAGCTTGGAGATGAGGGGGAGGGAGTAATGGTTCTTCACTGTCATTGCATTGAGAACCCAGTAGTCCTGGACCAGTCAGAGTGAGCCATCCTTCTTCTTGATGAAGAAGACCAGAGAGGCCATCAGAGACTTGGAAGGGCAGATACAACTGGAGTCCAGGTTCTCTTGCAGGAATGTGTCAAGCTCCTCCTGCTTCCTGGGCATCAGTGGGTAGACCCTACAGCTAGAGGGTGTGGAATCTGGCAGCAGTTCAATGGTGTGGTCCCACCTCTTGCACTCCGGAAGTGAGTCAAACAAGGCTTTGGAAAACACATCCTCAAATACATGGAAGTAGGGAGGTACCATGTCCTGGAACTCTCAGGGCATGGCATTGGCAGCAAATGCCTGGGCCAGCCACTGGGACATGGTCTGGCTAGCCTGGATCTCCACAACAGAGGGCAGCAGGTATATGGTGGTTGCATAGATATGATCTCCCACTTCTACTGCTTCATCTGGGAACTCTGGCTCATGTACACCACCAAACTCCCTTCCATGCTCCTCCTCCAGGGCTCCACTGCCACTCTAGCCATCCTCATTGAGGGCCTCTCCACAAGGGAATGCCAGAGGTGGGGGATCCAGGAGGTCTAGATCTGCAAAGGGGAGAGGGCCAGCACAACATGTGTGGATGGCTGCATGTTCTCAAACTCAGGCCCAGTGCTCTGCCCTGTCCTCTACAGCACAGGTGGAGCACTTCTGGGGGCATCTGCTCATGGTTACCTCCCCTTTGGTCCAATCAACCTTGGGGTTGTGCTTGTGGAGCCACATGAAACCAAGGATCATGTCCTGCCTACCCAGGCTAGTGATGGTAAACACAGCATGCTTTGCATGGTTCCAATAGTGGAGGACCAGGTCAACCATGGAGTTGATGGTGCCTGCTTTGTTAGGCATTCTGTTGATGTTGTAGACTGGAATGGGCTTGGGGAGGGGCTGTGTGGTCAGGCTATGGTGTTTGATAAACTCCAAGTCCAGGAACAGTTCCATTGCTCCACTATCCAGAAGTGCCATGACTCCATAGGTTTGCTGGGTGTCCATTGTCTCAATCTCCACATCAAAACAAAGGGAGTTGGTGGATGGGCTAGAAGCCATCACATACTGTTGGGGCATTTGACCTACCTAGGTGGGGCCCCACCAACAGACCTTTAGAGGTGTTGGGGAGCTTGGCAGGAGCTCCAGAGTTAGTATTTGTATGTCTGGAGGGGAGTGTTGAGGTTTCTCTGTCTCAAAATGAGGGGTGTTGAAAAAGGCAATTTCATTTTCTATTGACAGACACAAGAAACTGTTAGCACCCAGCAATGGAGGTGTACACCTCATCTGTTGCTCAACTAAAAATCCTCCTCCAGCTCTGGGGGTGAGGTGCATGTGCTAATCTCCTCCAGGGTCAACTCCAGCATAGGCTTGTCAAGCAATGGAGCTCTGGCAGTGTCCTTTGTAGCCAGCAGCTGCAGGAGGAATTCCTCCTGCTCTGCCATGGAGAGGTAGTGTACCTCCAGGCCTGAGGGGCAGTGCTGTGCAAAGTGCCCAGGCTTCTGGCATCTCTGGCATAGCAGCAGGGCAGCATGGAGCTGCCTAGCAGTGTCCACATCCATAGGGATTCCTGGCAGCAGGGGGCATGCTGCAGGGATGGCCAGAGTAAAGGCTGGCATTGGGTGAGCAGGTGCAGGGTGGTTGAAATTGCTGATTGGAGTGGGGCACAGCATAGAATGTGGACAGTGAAGCTCCCTTCAGATCCCCATGAGTTGCCATTGGTCCTAGGCCACCTCATACTTCTGCTATAAGGGCAACCTCCAGAGTGGCAGATTGGAGTCATGCAGCTAGCAGAGGGGAATTCAAAGTATATTAGCAGAGTAGACAACAATACTGTCACAATCTGCTCTCTAGGATCCCTGACATTGTTTCTAGTCCTTTCCAATGCCCCACCAAACTCCCCCAACCCTTGTCCACCCTCTGCTCCCACTCCTGGTAACTCCAACACTTCTCCGGCAAAACCCAATGGCCCCCTGATCAACTCCAATGCCTTCTCTACAGCTGTTGATGCCTCCTCTGACTCCTCCTGAGCTCCCAAGACTTCCCCCACCATTCCTGACCATATCATACACTCTGGACCCTCCACCCTAATTCCCCTGATCTGCTCCAGAGCACCCCAATGACTCTGGAGCAGCCCACATCCCTAGCTGATCCCATCAGAATATCACCATGGCACACTCCTTGATTGCATTGACTCTGTGCAGCTCTGTCAAGCCCTGCCACCATATCCACTGTCCTCTGGAGCAATCCAGTAGTTGGTATATAAGTTGTAGAGTAGCTCCTCATACTCTAGTCTTGATATTGCATTAACTGGTTTCTTGTATCTTGTGTTTCCTTCTGTCTCTGTTTCTATTTCTAGTCTCAAATCTATTTCTTTTCTCTGTCTCATCTCACCTCATCTCCATCTTGTCTCAACTGTCTATATTTCCTTTGTTTCTCTAAGTTCTCCCATCTCCAACATTAGTACAAACTCCACACATGCACTATAACCCCCAAACATTC
The DNA here is from genome assembly GCA_020091625.1 of Termitomyces sp. 'cryptogamus'. Lineage (NCBI taxonomy): Eukaryota > Fungi > Basidiomycota > Agaricomycetes > Agaricales > Lyophyllaceae > Termitomyces > Termitomyces sp. 'cryptogamus'. The sequence goes on from JAGYZC010000005.1 coordinate 866,008, forward strand.
TTATGACAACTCTGGACCTTGCTCTTTGCTTGGCCCTGGAACCCATCAAGTCTGAGTGATCCCCTGTCAAACTCTGGCTCTGCCCTTATCATTTTTGAAGCCTCCACTTATCCTGCAGTCTATTTGTGCACCTACAAACTTGTTCCTGATGCCCACTCAGGTCCAATGTCTAATATACTTGGTCTTAGACTTCCCCAGACCATTCTGGACTTGCTTGGACCACTCCCCCTAGCTTGCCTTCACAAGTCCCTTCACTCTGCACCAACCCCAGAATGCTAGGTTATAAGTGCAGGACATCATGTCCACCTAGTAAGGATTTGCCAGTGTAGCCGAGCCCCCATTATTAGCAGAACCTGACAGATACAATCAGTAACTAATCACCTAGCAGAGGGGAATCTGAAGAGAACAATTCTAAGGATCCCCACTGCTCAGTGTAGCATATCAGTGGGCAGTGGAGGCATGGGAACTACTGAACAGAAGCCCAGAGCTGCTCCTGACCCTAGGGCAATGATCACTGAGGTAATATGGAGAACTATGCAGTTCTCCAGAGATCTCCAGGTTCTGGAAAGAGCCCCAAAGATGTCAAACAAGCTGCAGAGGTGCTGGAACCAGTCACAGAGGTCAGAAATGGAAGTCCCCTGACAAGTTCCTTGATAAAGTAATCTAGATTGTTATATTAATGGAGCTTTCCCACTCATCTCTTTCACTATGCTGACTTTGGTCTTTCTTTTTTAAATCAATGTGTTGATAGTCCTGTCATTGTCAATGTCAGTAGAGTAACTCTTTACTATGATTTCTATTATATTTCACTCAGTCAAACAAACCTTCCTTTGGAGTATTCCATTATTCTTACTATAATGCTGAAATACAGACCAAACCTCACTTCACTTGGTTAGGTTTTCACTATTCCAACTCTTGCAAGGGATTTTCATTCAATAGATCATCTTTAATATACTTGAAAATTTAGAATCATTGACAAATCAAACTCTCCTCCACCTTCTGTCCCTTTTTTACTCATACACTTCAAAGAGCATATTTGACAATTTTTTGACACCAAAATATACTAAAGAGAAAGAAATTAGTCAAAGTAGCCAGAGTAGTTAGATATCTATAATCTCATTTATGGTAACACTAAGTGGTACTAATACTTAGCAATTGTACATTTCTGAAAATCCCTTTCCAATACTCTATCTGATCAAGATTGATTACACATCACACATCTGATTTCTTCAACTCAATATATCTGACCATACAATCATCTAATCACAAACCATACACCTTCAAATCAAACCAGGACCTAGCCTACAACTATCAGCAATCCAGTCTATCCAAAGATACACATATGTCATAGTAATGAGCAAAAAACCTCCTGTTCTAGGCCCTTAACAGAGGACTATCAACTTTACACATTTTATATTAATACTGCCTTCTAAAGCTTTTTTCATCTCAAAGCAATCTTCAATGCTCTCTTTACTGATGTTTCTATTAGCATAATACATTAGACCCACCATTCTTTTTCAGAGGCTGTCATAATGTAGTCAGATATCCATTGAGAGCAGGAAAACTTGCAGATGATCAGGAATGAGGTTCACTCTAAGTATAAGAACAGATTACTGTTATAAGAATACACACTTTCAAGTCTGAACACACACCTGGAAATCAGAAAGCCAGCATAAAGCTATCAGCACTCCAGTCCAAGTATAGCCTCACTTTGTTTAATTTTACAATTCAATGTTGAAAATACCTAACATCACAGAATATACTTCCAAGTTAGAGGCTATCAGCAGTCAAAAGTCAGAATCAGGAAGCATAGTCGCCTGGAAATATACACAGGGCAACTATTCTCATTTCTAAAGAATAAGTAGAAGCTTTTAAGAGTCTTATGAAAATTCATTGTTCTGAACTTTTTTTGATAAGAAATACATGCATGGGACCTGTTGCTTTCCCAAGAAACAGCCAGAAGTGTTCCTCAAGGAGGTGCATTAAACAGCAGTACATTTCACATAAGTAATGCCTGAAATAAATGGCTCAAAAAAACAATAGATTCATGCTATCAACAAAAGTTGTCTGTTATGCCATTTTTTTCATATTCAAAGTGTGAAAAACAGCCAAGTTACCCAAAAAGGAAGGTTTTTGGTCAGCAGCTGAAAATTTAGTCCACACAATCCAAAAGTCATTGCATATATTAGGTGCACAGCCACTTTACCAGGAGTTGTCCCATATATTATAGATGAGCTACAGTCTGTGCCTTTGGAATGGGCCTGTATCTCTTGCTAAGTCCCAGAACCAACCTCACTTCATTTGGTTAGGTCCTTAATATTCTAACTTAATGTTAAGATCCAGACCCAACCTCACTACATTTGATCAGGTCTTTATATTTTGTCAATGCAATGCTGAGATCCAGACCTAACCAAATGTAGATCCAGACCCAACCTTGATTTGTCACTTGGGTCTTTCATGTTATTGATAAGAGTTCCTCAATAAGTAATCTTGAAGCCTGGGCAAATTCACTTAGCCTTGTAAGCAGTACATACCAACTTTTGGATTGTTTCTGGTAGATTTGGTGAGCTTTTTGGCATCAAATTGTAGAGCTTGGCAGTGTGGAAATATGACAGTCATGAGACCAAGATAGTGTGGAGGGTATTCAATCAAGTGAGGTTGCCTTCCTCTTGGAATAGGCTGTATAGCACCAAGCTGTGGTGGAGTTCAAGGGGAGGTGTCAGGTTCTGCTGATCCCAGGGGCTCAGCTATACTGGGCAAGTCCTTACTAGGCAGATGTGATTCCCTGCACTGACAACTGGGCACTCAGAGGTGTTCCAAACACTGGGGACTTGTGAGGATAGTTAGTGGGAATTGATCCGAGCAAGTCCAGGGAGGTCCGGAGGAGTAGAGGATGAGTTGCGGGGAAGGGGGACAGGCTTGGTGGGGTTCAGGCATAAGCCCATATGTGAGTATTGCAGGTGTGGAGGAGGTGGAGGCTACATGAATGATGGGAGCAGAGCCAGAGTTCTGATGGGGGATCAACGGGGATTGATAGGGTTTGAGCCAAGCATGTAGTGAGGTCTGGAGTTGGTAAAAGAGTGTTGGAGGTTTGTAATTGTAATCACAGAGTTTGTGAGGGGGTTATGGTTGAGAGGACTTGAACACAATAGACAGAATCAAATGAGATGAGACGGAGTTGAACAAAATGAGATGGAGATGAGATGAGAACAAGAATAGATTCAGGCAGAGACATGGAACAATAACAAAATGATAATGGAATAGAGACAAGACAAGACCAGGAGACTGAGAATAAGGAAAATGAGACATGGAATACAAAACACAAGAAGAAACAATCAGAAACACATCAGGTAAGGCAGGTAATCTCAAAACTAGAGTACAAAGAGCTACTCTACGTCTTATATACTGACTACCGGAGAGCTCCAGGAATGTTGGCTGTGGCGGTGGGGCTTGGTGGAGCTCAATGGAGTCAATGGGTGTCAGTTACAACCAGAAGGTGGGCCACATTGATATGTTGATGGGATCAATTGTTGATGCAGGCTGTTCCAAGGTTGTCATAATACTCCAAGGTAAGTCAGAGGAACCAGGGTGTCAAGTTGATGACATGTAACAGGGTCAGGCACAGCGGAGGAGTGGTCCCAGGGGCTCAGGAGATCCAGGGGAAGTGCCAGTGGCTGCAGGGAAGATATCGGAGTTGGCCAGGGGGCCGTCAGAGTTAGCTGAGAATGCATTGGAGTTAGCTGGAGTAGGCGCAGAGTGCTGGGGAAGTTTGATAGAGCGTCGGAGAAGGTTCTGGGGGGATGGGGGTTTGTTGGGCGATGTACAGGGGTCTAGGGAACGGGTCATGACAGGAGGCTCTTCAGCAGGATTTTGTAATTTGAGTCTATTGCCTCTTCTCTATATAGGAGCAGGCAGAGGTGGCACCATTCTAAGTATTGGATTCTGTAAAGGAGCATCTCACTCTTCAGGCACAACAGTTTCAGGAATCACTATAGAAAATGGATCATCAGCAGTTGCTGGCTGCCTAGTAGTTCTTCCCAAAGAGCCAGAAGTGGTGGCTATAGATTGGTGATTAAGCCTCAATCAAACCCTCAGATCCCATGCCACCAGATCCCATATATTGATTAATACCCCCAGTTCCCATACTCCCCAGCCCAAATTGAAAAGGTGGAACAACCACAGTATTGATCTGTTCCAACAATCTATTGTTTCTAATTGCATGACAATCATCAGGATCTGACATTTGTAACTATTCAAGTCTCCTTTGAATCCTAGCTTGTTGCCTTTGGCTTTCAGGAGTACTAGGTGGTTGCCAGAAACATCCATTGTTAAGCATTTTAATAGTCAAAAACTATTTAAATTGACTTGCATGATGAGATATTCAATACATTAATAGCTCAGTGTGGTTGAGGATTTACTGATAAGCTTGTTAGTCAACATCAATCATTCAATAGATGTGACCACACATACTTTGTTGTGTGGCCTCCTTTCCACAACCTTGGAAACCTCTAATGTTTGGTCATGTTGAGTCAAAAAACATGCAAGGCATGAAAAACAGTGCCCACTAAATTGTGTTTGGCCTTTTTCATACCTGCAGACTATCTGGCACCTTTCACACATGGTCAAATGATGGTATACATGTATTGAAGTTGTCTACTGTATTTTTTTCATAAAAAATGTATCTAAAGAGTGGCAAAACAGCCAAGTCTGATGTTATTACCATAAAAGAGTTTAAATTTGTCAGCATTTGTCAGCACTGACAACTTCTAGTCAGCAGAACTCTTTCTAGGAGTTGTCACATAGGCACAGCCACTTTTCCACATCTGTAATTGCATAATATATAGAGATGAGCTATGGTCCATGCCTTTAGCATGGGCCTGTAGCTCTTTTTTCATCCCAGACCCAACCTTGCTTCATCCAGTTAGGTCCTTGTATTTCAAAGTCAATGCTAAGTCCCAAACCCAACCTCACTACATTTGGTTAGGTCTTTGTATTTCATCAACTCAATGCTGAAATGCAGACCCAACCTCAGTTTGACCACTTGGGCCTTTCCTGTTATTGATAAGAGTTCCTCAATATATTAATCAAGATTCTCATATAAATGGAGCTTTCCCACTCATCTCTTTTACTATGTTGTCTTTTGTCTTTCTTTTTTCAACTAATGTGTTGATAGTCCTGTCATTGTCAATGTCAGTAGATGTAAGTGAGAGCAGGGAAGATGGAGATGATCAGGACTAAGTTGACTCTAAGGTATAAGAACTGATTACTGTAAAACTATAAGAATACACACTTTCAAGTCTGAACACATGCCTTAATCAGAAAGCCAGCATACAGCTATCAGCACCCCAATCCAAATATAGCCTCACTTTGTTTGGTTGAGGATTTGATTTTACAATTCAATATTAGTACCACCTAACATCATAGAATACACATTCCAAGTTAGAGGCTATCAACAATCAAATTCAAGTCAGATTTATAGTTAGAACATACTGTATGTCTCAAAGTCCTTCAGGAACCATAGTTGCCTAGGGATATACACAGGGCAACTATTCTCCTTTTTAAAGAATAAGTAGAAGCTTTTAAGAGTAAAGGAAACATCCTATGCCACTTCTTTGGCCATTTTTGATCATAAATACATTGTTCTGAACTTTTTTTTTGATAAGAAATACATGCATGGGACAGGTTCCTTGAGGAGGTGCATTAAAAGATATTACATTTCACATAGGTAAGGCTGAAAATAGTCAAATATTGCCTGAAATATCAAGTCTGGCACCTTTCAGGGGGTGTGGCGGCTCAGCTGGCACCATCATGTCCCAAAGCAGGGTTGGGGTTTTGACTCATCCACATGCTCTTAGGAAGGCTGGCCATCAAGGCTGTTCATGCTTGCTTTCTAGGGTTTTCTTAACATGCATTTCCATCATTCTATACTCCTTTACACAAACTCATGATTCATCATTTTACTAGACTTACTTATGTCTTTTTTTCTCTAACTTTCCCTCTTATGCTTGAAAGGTTACATCATATCTTGTAGACTTGCTTATTCATTGTTTTCTATAACTATCATTTTTACACCATTGCCAAGTAAGATTCATAAGGGATACTTGTATCAAACATCAGGCAAATATCTATCTCAAGCCACATTCAGTCAATGAGGTAGTCATAAGTTGCTTTTAAGAAAGAAATGTAGGAATGAGTATTACTAATACTACTACAATAGCTGAAAATGAAGAAAACTTATAATGATACTACATTAATTGAAAATGAAGAGAACTTATATGGTGATCAAGCTCATACAAGGTCAGGTATACACCATTGCAAACACCTCTTCTAAATGTTTCATGTTGAGAAGATTGGGAAGGAACAAAATATTCTGACACAGAGGGCATGTTTTAAAAATATCTTCCCCCCACTATTTAGAACCACACTCTGAACAAAGTGAGTGTCCTCAGGAAAGACTATGCAGTAAAGTCAACAAAATGATGAGAACAAAACATGCATGAAAGTTGACTTGCATAATTAGACTCATGATTGGATTATAGCAGATATTGCAGATGGCAACCTTTCTTAGCTTCAAAACAATCTATGGTATAGTATTCAATACCCAATACAAAGGAATGGAATGTGACATTATACAGGAACCAGACAGTCTTGGTTAGCCTTGACAGCTGTAAGTTCACTTGTTATTGCTTCAAGTCAGGTTTGTTTGTTGGAAAATTAAACTTTAAGAATGTCATGATCCTAGTGAATCAATGAGGACCAAGATTTCATTAAGGAATATAGATACTTATAAGTAAAGCTTCATCTCTTTGCTTCTGGAGTGGTGCAACTTCTTCTTTGACACTGTTCAACATGGCAGTAAGCTGGTGAATCTCCTGAGGTGGGTTTGTCAAAGAAGAGAAAGATTCCTATAGCAGAACCATACATGATCTCATTCCTCAAGCTCTTCTAAGATGTTCCATTTGGTGCAGAGTTACCCTCTGTTCTGAGACATTTCTGGAATATTGAGACCAATGAGCACTGGTCCTGGCTTTCAACTGATCCATTCATGCACTGTTTCCCCATGTTGTCATCTGCACATATTCTGAGTGGCAAGTTTGCTGAACATCATCTACACTACTTCCAGCCTCTGAAAAGAGTCCCTATGACCACTTGGTCAGGTGAAGAATATTGAGGAGAGAATAATCATTGTACCATGTGATCTTGGATAGCATTAGATTCATTGGATTTGAATAAGAGCTGCTCTATAGGGTTGATGGAAGTCTTGTTCTTGGGAGTTTGAATGGCCATCCTACTAGTACAGAGAAGAGAGATGCATAGAGTCTGGGAATGAAAGTTGTTGGATCTATCTGTGGGCATGGGTAAGTAAGATGTCAGGGACTTTGCTGACCCATTCTCATTTCTTTTTGGCTAGCTGAACAAAGAATTGATGTCAGGCATGTGATGTGATGTCCCACAAGGCTACAAAAAGAACAAATTCAAAAAATTTTCAAAATATTAATTACATAAGCATGTCCAAGCACAATTTGAGCAAAAAAAGAGACACAAAGATAAAGGAGAATCAAAGATGCTTCAGAAAGTCCACAAATGTCTTGAATGTTGTTAAATGCATCAAGGCAAATTTGAAGACTAATTGACAATCAGCACTCTGAATTTAGCACAGAATTGAAGACTCATCCACAATTCAGAGACACAACTATCATAATACTGTCCCACTCAAACCTTGTGCAATGAGCTTCAAAATTAGAGATTGATGCAACTTTGAATTGTGTGTTTGTACAAGTACTTCATATGCTTTCTCTGAACTCAGGATATTCCCAGTATGGATTGTGAAGAATATCAGGTGGCTGATGATGTACCCAACAATCCAAATTTCTTGTAAGTGCCTGCTATCCCTAGATACCTTGTGGAACTCAATGATCTGCTCAATAGTAAACAGAGCAGGTGAACCTTGTAATAGTATGGAGCTGTTGCTGTAGTGTCTTGTGTGAGTTGTGAAAGAGATACCAAGATGCCAAATATGGGATCTCATCTCATGATCCCATCTAATGGAACAACACCATGTGGCTCAGCACATTTAGACACATCTGCATATGTGGGGAAGATAGGCACAACTTTTCCTTTGATTCTTGAAGACTCATTGAAAGTATCCTTGTTTTTCAAATCTAGAAAGATGATTACATTGTCATGCTTACTTGCAAGGATGCCATGAACTTGAGGTCAAAGCACATCCAGAAAGAATGAGAGGCACTCTGTAATGACCCATGGACAGCTTTCCTTCAAAAATGGCCTCTCAAATTAGAAGCTTTGTGCCAAGATTGCACTATTGTCTCTTCATAGTCATGTATGCTGCAAGCTAACATCAGTTCAACTAAGGCTTGGCAGAAAACTTACACTTCTTATCATTTGTCAACAACCATTGTAACTGGCCAATTGCACATTCAAAGAGAAAAACCCACCATCCATAAACAGAGCCAAAGAGTTTTATGAAATCTGGAATGTGAATGGCCATGTGGTGATTAGGAACACATTTGTAGAATAGAAATAACCTCTGAAGTTCTTGCCAATACTCAATCATACAATCCATATAACAAGTACAGTGTGCATCACTGATTGCTTGAGAGCTTGCCAACAAAATTGCAGACATGAGGAGCTTAGTAAGATGCAGTAACTCTACACATTCTTTATTCAGGTGTTTTAACCATTGGCAAAACAAGAAAATAGGCAAGTTCAAGCAACCAAGTGTGTGCCACTTGTCAGTTTTGAGCTTCAATTGTGATGAAAGAGGAACAGATGGCACCTAGGAGGGTTTGACAATATAATCCATATCATCCCTGATTATGCACATCTCTTCATCTGTTAAAACAATACCAGGGTTTAGGTATTTGCTGATTTCAACTTGTTTCAATTGCTAGGTGAGGACATCAGTAGCATTCAAAAGGGAAAAATAACAAGCCAGATTCAGGTCACAATAGCTCAAGCATACTCATCCCTGGTCAGTTGCTTTGTATTAGGTTGCATCTCACATGTAAGACCTCTTGCAATGTAAACCAAAGCCAGTAAAGCAATCTTAGCCCATTTATTGACTGCTTCTTTGAACACTGGATCTTGATCACTGAATGCCATATGTTCTGATAGCCAACACACAAGCAACCATGTAGCTTTCAAAGATGTTTTGGTCTGTGATTAATTCAATGTGACAATGGGAGAGGATGTTTCAAAGAAGAGTTGACTTAGGTGTTTAATGTATTTCTGAGTCCAGGAGGTTCTTAAGTCATCCCCCCTGGTAAAGGAGAGAAATAGCCAAGCTCAAGCTAACTACAAGGGACTAGTGTAACAGATGAGTAGAGAATGCAGAGTTGTAAGTAGAATGAATGAATAGGGAAGGTGGGTGGGGAAGAAACACATGATGCAATGAGATTGACAAGCAAGTGCTGTGAGCGCAGTGTGAGACAATATAGGTAAGTAAAAAGATAACATACCTGTGAGTGCAGTGTGAGATGACAATGTTATTGTAACTGTTGCTTGCATTATATATTAATGAAGACAATGTAATCAAAGGTCAAAGCAATGTGATGTCAAAGAGGTGTGATATGTGAAATAGAGATGAGATAAGAGACAGTGGAGGCAATCTAATCTTGGCCTAAATTAACACCAGGCGATTCCCCTCCTCACTTGCCCAGTCCATTAATTTGATGTGACAATTGGAGAGGATGTTTGAAGGAAGGATTGACTTAGGTGTTTTGCCACTGATGTGTGAGAAATGAATGTATTTCTGGGTCTGAGAGGTTCTTATGTTGGCCCTCCCAGTAAAGGAGAGAAATAGCCAAGGCTTGAGCCATTGCTGTGAAGTTCTGGAGGGCTGGAGGCTCAGAAGGGGCAAGGTGAGTGAAGGCCAAATGGAGAAGGGAGCATAGGTGGAGAATTCTGTTGGGGTCATTGTTGATGTAGAGTTTGTAGAAGTCACTGCCCCACCTGCCCAAGAGTTGTATTTTGTAGTTGGAGTACTGGAGTACCCTGTTGCAGCTGCAGCTGAGGCAGCTCTGCAGCAGAAGCTGTTGCCAGCATATGTATTGAGTGTGAAACCTGCAAGTGAGAGTGTGTTTCAAATGGATTTGACAAAATGCAAGTATGACAGGGCTTAGCCATCCAGTTGTTCAAAGAGAGGGGCACTGTTGTCCCAGGGTTTCTCCACAAACATGGCTTTGAGTGCAGTGACAGGGCAGGTTGGATGCCTGGGGGCAGCAGCAATAGTGATAGTGACTCCTTTGCAGAAAGGGTCAGTTTTAGAGGTGGGGAGAGTGAGACAGATGTGTGTAGCATGAGTGAAGGTGGGTAAAAATTGGATGGAACTGCAGGATAGGTTGATGGAAGCTGAATACTTACCTCCCTTGCCAACTGTGAACTCACTGCTGCACAATAATCCTGAGTATGCAAGGCAGCATGCAGCATAGATTGTTGCATTACCAGCAATGATCCCAGGACTGAGCTGAGCCAATAGTGTCATGGAGCAGTTGTTACATGCATACATATATATTATTCAATAGTTAATTACACTGATAGCATCACATGACACTATCCCTAAAAGTATTTTACTAGTACTTATGTAAGGCAGCACCATACTTCATACTTCATAGACAGAACTATTGATTGGTTTTGACTTCCATTGGGTGAACCATAAGCTGCACAACCTGTAATGGAAACATTACATTTTTATAAGTCAAACAAGCAATAACTCATTTGCAAGTTGGAAACTCAAACTTCTGTAAAAGAAGTTCACTGCCACTAGATACAATCAGCACATTAAAATTTTTGACATGCACCTTCCACAATGGGCACAGTGGTGACCATGGAAGGTCAGGTGCTCAGGCCTAGGTCTGAAACAGAGTTCAATGGAGCATTAAACAGTGCTCCACATGGGATGTTGGAACCTGCCACATCACACCATAATGGGGGCAGGGAGAGTGCTGTAATGCCAGGAGGACTGCTTGCAGTCACTCTAGTACAACCACCTGCAAGTGGTTATGAGGACATTCTAGTGGAGGGCTTGCAAGGGCTCTCTACTCAACTGTATCCTGCAGCAGAACCAGGAAGTGCAGTGGCATTGGCAGACATGGGGAAAACCCCTTTGTATGCATCCACAATGCTGAGGCTGGAAGGACTCCAATCCTTCCCAATTGCCATGGGAGGTCTGATCAATTCCTTGATGGTGGGAACATTGCTGAGGAGTGGAGAAGACTCTCCATACAGGGCTTGTGGTTCTGTGAGATCATGAGTTGGGCTAGCACTGGGTATGTGGACAGCAGCCCCAGCTGCATTCATCAAAACAATACCAGAGGATGTTGGAGACACCTCTGATACAGATGGTGAGGCTCACCCAGATGACATCCTTCATTGAAGGGTGATGGCATTCTGGCAGAGTCATGTTGAGGTTCCTAAAACCTCAACTCAGCAATGTTTAGCTGCAAGAGTAGCTAAGCACATTGCAATTCAAAGATCATTGGGAGACAATATTATCCCAACTGATCCATCAAAATATATGGACTTGTATATGCTGTTTTTAGCACAGGAGGTAATGGATTACCTCTAACACAAGAAGCTGTAGGGGTTGCAGGCATCATCTGCAATGCCATCTCTGTATATTGGGGGAGTGTATGCACCCCTTCTGTCCCCAGTCAATAAAGTGTTGACTCTGTTGCAAGCACCACAACAGCCTGGCAAAATGCCACAGGATTATGCAGCTAGACAGGCTGCAGTGGACCATCAATGATGAGCCACATTGGGCACAATCATAGCATCAGACTTAGCATCTACTGATGCAGGGTCAGTGCTTATAGTAGAGCAACCACTGGTGTGGCATTGACCTGGTGGGTCTACACAGAGAGCGCTGACATGGGAAGATTGAATTGCTCTACAGCAATTTTGCAATGGGGACCTGGAGGACTTTGGGCAGTCCTATGTGGATGATCAAGGAGTGGTGTTCCAAGGAAATACCACCTATGATGCATGGCCCAAAGGGTACATTCTACTGAAACAAACCAAGCCTATCAAGGAGGAGGAGCATAACTCATGTTCTCCTCTTGGAGATGGACATGCTGGGACTGGTCAGAGCCCTGCAGAGTTCTGGAGAAACACAGAGTGCAGAGCAAATGCTTCCACAAACTGGTCTGAGGAAAGATTTGTGGGTGGAGGAGACCCAGGACAAGGATCACCAGAGAGTGTTCCTGTGTTGTCCCCCCCATCTATGCCACACCATGACTCTCAGGACCCAGGAGGAGGTAGTGGAGGTCCAGAAAGAGGACCATGTTTCCCTGGTTATGGACCACTGCCACTCCTGAGAAGAAGGTCCACCAAATTCAGGAGGACCAGATGAAGGCCCTCATAGTGAGGATGATGATGTGGGATGCAGAGCTAAAAGGAGGAGGACTACAGTTCTACCAGAGAGACAGCCACAGCAATTTTCAATGCCACTGCAACATTGTGAATGCTTCACAACTCCAGGAGTGGAAGAAGCCCACAAATATCACTGCCAGACAATGCACAGTTGTCTAAGGGCAGTGATGGAACAGTTGCTTGCAGTACAACTGGTTATACCAGAAGGACTCAAGTCCAGGTGGAGTGATCCATCAAAGACAATCACTCCCTTTGCAGGGTCTGCCAAGTTCAGCAAACTTGAAGACTGGTTGATGAGCATTTGCATATTCTATGCTGTAGCTCAGTATGGTGGGGATGGGTGCAACCATGAGAAAGTCCTGATTTTAATGGACTTTCTAGCTGCTAATATGCTAAAGTGGTACCTACAATATGTCATACATGTCAATAGGGCACAATCCCACTAGAGGTTTGAGGATGTGATCCTTGGACTGTACAACCAGTTTGTACAGCCTTCAACAATGCAGGATGCATGTAATGCATTCCATGACACAGTGTATGCAGTTGACAAAGGAGTGCAAGGCTTTCATGATGCCTTGCTTGACCATGCTCAAAACATGGCCATGTTCCCCAACAAATTTACAATTTGTGCATGGTTCTTGGAGAGGATACCCTCTGATATGCTTGTGGCATTGATTTGCAATGGTGGACTGGCTCCCAAAGTAAATACTGTTGAGGAGCTTGTCTTGGAGGCCAAAGCCTATGAAAGCAGCATCAAGACTGCTGCACACTATGTGGAGCACAGCAAGAAGAGTCAGTCAGGATGGCAGCTGTTGTTGGCAGCAGCACAGTCCCCAGCAATAAGGACTGTACTAGCCAAGCAGATGGAGGTGACTGGCTAGCATGGGCAGTCACAGCTGTTGCAGTCATCAAAGAGACCAGCTGTATGCGTGGCCTCAAGACCATTGATACCCAGAGTTGATGTGGGCTTGGGGCCTTCCCAATCTGAAGCTGCATTGCAGGCAGCAAGAAAGCATCTTGCTGCAGGAAAGAATGTTGTGGCTATAGCATCTGGCCAACCCAGCAAGGATGCTGGGCAGTATGCAAATTGCTATAAGAGTGAAAAGGCTGAGTACTTTGCACATGAATGCAGGGAGCTGGCTAAACCAGCTCTTAGCTCCCTGGGTATTCATGTGGGCAGCTCATATGGCTGTGCCATCAGATGCAGGGGATGCCAATGAGGAGCAGGAGGAGGAGCCTGCTGAGGCCAATTCCAATGAGGCATTTGAGTCCAATGGAACTCAGGAGCATGGTGGGGAGTACATTGAATTGCAAACATACAACAAGTACTATACTTGTGGTAGTGATAGTGAGGGACTATTTGCCCTCACAGAGGTTCCTTTTGGCAAACAAAAGGAGAAAGAACCTAGTAATGAGGTTCATATGACAAAAGTGCAGCTCATAGTGTCCTTGGACACCATGGAATGCCCAGTGCTGCCAGCACAAGACAAAGAATGTCTCATCACTTGGGTGGAGGTTAACAGCCACAGAGCATGGATGTTGTGGGATTCAGGGAGTACCATATCCAGAATTACTCCCTTGTTTGCACATGTGGCTGGGATATAGGTGGCACCACTAGCCACCCCCATTACCTGCAGCTGGCAGCAATTGGAAGTTGTTCGATAGTAAACTATAGTGCCAGTGTCACCATGAAGGTCCCTAGCAAGATTTGTAATGTCTATGTGAATGTTGCAAATTTCAATCATTACAATATGATTGTAGGGACACCATTCACAAGAACCCATAAGGTTCTCCTGGATTTTATAAATGACCAGGTGGTAATTGATGGAAGGGTGACTCCAGCTCACAAATTGGAGCTGGAGGATGCCAATGACCATGCATGATGCTTCCACACAGTGGAGAAGTGGCATGACAAGCAGCATTGACTCCTGGGTGGAATCAAATGGCCCACCATAGAGGAGGTAGTGGAGGAGGATGAACTTTGGGTAACTGAAAGTTTATCCAATGGTCACCCATCTCTAATAGTATCTGAAGAAGAGTATCAGAGGAGTACTCTTCAAGAGGGGGGCAAAGTATGCCAGAAGGTTTGAAGTGAATCTTCAAAGGCAATGAAAAGGAAGATTTGGGACAGACCAATCCCAAAGCCTACCCTAGAATGGGCATACAACCTACAAATGCCACAAGAGTGGTGGAATCAGGTCATAGCTGACCTGACATGTCAGGAAGGGGTACAGCAATTGACCCCTCAAGACAAACTAGTGAGTTCAAATACTCATGGAAAGAAGTAAGAGGCAGGACAGTTTGTGGTCCTGTTTGGCTGAACATACTAGAAGAATCAGAAATTCACTTGATGGCCCTGCATGATAAGTATGCAAAGCCTGTACCACCTGTGAAGGCAAATGAGAAAGAGCATCACTCTCCACCAAAGATAGTTGGGGGAAAGTTACAACCTCCCAAGCTGTCAGAAGGTGGTATACTGCAGCTTTGTCAGCAGTGGTATAACAAGTTCCAAGACATTGTCAATGGAACAGAGGAGGAACTTCCTCCTTGGTGCAAAGTAAATCATGAGATAGATCTCATTGATGAGTCCAAACAGTACTCATACTTCATGCTGAGGTGTCCTAAGTCACTTCAGCAGCAATTGCAGGACAAGATTGGCTGCTATGTGTGAGCTAAGTTGTGGGAGCCATGTGCAGCCAATCAGGCTGCACCACTGTTATGCATCCCCAAAAAGGATGGATCCTTGCAGATGGCATTAGATGGTCATCAGTGCAATTACAATACCATTAAGGACATAATGCCCTTACTGGACCAAGAAGTCATTAGGGAAGACATGGCTTGTGCACCAGTAAGGTCAAAGATTGACCTTACTGATGCATATAAACAAGTGAGGATACATACATCAGACATACCTAAAACTGCATTCATGACCATTACTGGAATGTATTGCAGTAATATCATGCAGATTGGCAAATGTAATGTGCTAGCCACATTCCAATGCCTAATGACATCCATCTTTAGAGATGCCATTGGTAAGTGGATGCATGTTTATCTAGACAATATATTTGTCTTCTTGGACTCCATTGAGGAACACAAGCAGCACCTTTGAATAGTCTTTGAAAGACTATAGAAAAACAAGCTCTACCTCAAATAGAAGAAGTGTAAGCTATATGTCAAGCACATAGAGTGCCTTGGCCATGTAATCAACTTGCAGGGAATACACTCTGACATGGAGAAGTTGAATAGGATCTAGGAGTGGCATACTCCTAGAACTTACAACAACATCCAGCAGTTCATTGGGTTGGTGAATTACATTAGGAATTTTCTGCCCAATGTATCTGTGTACACTGGGCCATTAATGGCCATGACACAGAATGGGTTGCCATTCCACTGGCAACCCATCCACCAACAGTGTTTCAACATGATCAAGAGGATCTGTGCCAAAATTCCAGTTATATGCCCAATTGATCCTTAACACAAGGATCCTATCTGGCTGATGTGTGATGCCTCCAAGACAGGTGTCAAAGCACTGTATGGATAGGGACCAAGCTGGCAGAAATGTTGGCCAGTGTGGTTCATGTCCAACAAGTTCACTAATGCACAGCAAAATTGTGCCATGCATGAACTGGAAAAACTGGCTATCTTAGAAGCCCTCCTCAAATGGGAGGATAAGCTTTTGGGGTACAAGATCCATGTAATAATGGATTATAAAAGCACTTGAGTTCTTCAAAACTCAACAAAACTTGTCACCATGCCAGTGATGGTGGACAAATTATATGTTGAAATTTAATTTTAACATCACATATGTAAAATGACAGCTCAACAAGGTAGTGGACTGTTTATTCTGCTACTTTGAGAGTGATTCTCCACAGGATGTGCACCACGTCTATGACTACATACATGAAGATGCTCATATTGACCCAGAGGGGGATGATCTACCTCCTATGCACATATAGGGAATGCAAGCACAACTAGATCAGATATGTGTCCTCCACAACCAACCTAGTTGCAGACACAGACAAGTGTACAATTGTCATGAAATTTATGATGAGAAAGCACACATACTGGCCAACAGTAATGATAGCAAGGGAGACTCAGCCCATGCTCAGCATGGATCTGATATGTTGGAGGATGAGATCAATATGTCTCTTGGAGAAGCCATCCTGGTCAAAGCCCAGTGTCCTCCACCCCAAGATAGAGCAGATGGGAAATTCCTCCATCAAGTTTGGTCTCTATAGAACAAAGATAAGCTCTTTGCAGAAATCATGACTCAACCAAAGGACTATAAGTTCTTTCATGTCTAGGATGAGCTGATATGGACTACTAACCTAATGGGCCATGAGGTACTTTGTATATCTCATGATTGAGAGTTGGTGACTAGTGTGCTTGAGCAAGCACACAATGTAATGGGTCATTTCAGCACCCAGAGAACAACAGAGTACATTTGTCATTGGTATTGGTAGCTGATAGTGGTTGCAGACATGCAAGCATCTTGTACCACATGTCAGCTGCACCAGTGGGCAAAAGGGAGCAACCAGCTCCCTTTGGGGAAATTACATTTTCTGCTGGTGCACATTGAGCCCTGGGATTCAATAGGGATGGACCTGATCAGTCCATTCCCTGAATCAACAGAGTATAACTACCTATGGGTAGTTATATGTCAGATGACAAGCATGGTGCACCTTATCCCAGTCCACACTACCATGACAGCTTTGCAGCTGTCAGGTCTTTACATGCATGAAGTGGTGAGGCTGCATGGCCTCCCAAGTTCAATTGTCAGTGATTGAGACTCAAAGTTCATGTCAAAATGGTGGTGTGAACTGCATAAGTTGTTAGGAGCAAGGCTCCATCATTCCACCTGCAGACAGATGGTCTGACTAAATGTGCCAATCAGAACTTTGGTCAGATCCTGCATACTGTGGTATGGCCAGACCAGAAAGACTAGTTAAGTTGAATTGACTTAATGGAGTTTGCAATAAACATGAGCATTTCTGAGACAACACAGTTTGCACTGTTTGAGTTGAATGGTGGGTACATGCCATCTATGATACAGGAAATTAGAGCAGATACTGCAATTCCAAAAGGAATCCAACAGTTTGCCCACCAAGCTCCAGAGAATTTGGCAGCAGCACATGATGCAATTATAGGAGCATGTGTCTTTCAGATACATCTAGCCAACTCATGTTGCAGGCCTGACCCCAAACTTGAGAAAGGTGCATTGGTGTACCTTTTGATGAAAACCTCAACCTACCAAAAGGTAGAGCAAGGAAACTCTGCCCTAAGTGGGTTGGGTCATATAGAATTTTGGAGGCCTATAGTGAGACCTCCAACTATGTGTTGGAGCTGCCAATGGCACTCCAGGAACAAAAGATACATCCTAAGTTCCATGTGTCTTTGCTGTGCCCCTATAAGGCCAGCAACAATGCTTTGTTCCCCAACAGAGCAATGCCAGAGCCTTATGACTTTGGTGCCCCAGACAATCAAGAATGGTTTGTCAATGACCTGGTAGGTCATTGTTAGAAGGGTAAGAACCTTGAATTTGAGGTTCTCCCACATAGGAGTCCCTTGAGACTTGCAAGGACCTTGTGGCCCTTGACAAGTACTTAGAGTTGCAGGGTGTACAGTGCCCTGTGCAGTTGGCTAGAAGGTCTAAGTTAACTTGACTTAGCACTAGAAGTTGACAGGCCACCATGCCAGCAGCCATCACCAATTAGGTCAGCCAATTTTTTGGCCAAGCGCAAAGTCCAACTGGACTTTGTCTTCTTACACATTGTTGGTGCTACATGCCAACATTGAGAGAGAGGACACAACTCTTGCCTCATGGGCAAGAAAAAGAAACAACCTGGCAAGGCAGACACAGATCTCCCAGGATATTTGTTGAGCTCTGGACAGAGCTCAAGAGGGGGAGGGTCAGGGAGTAGCTTGCTCCCTGGCTTTGGTGCCTTTGCCACATTGGCAGGAGGCTTGGTGCCAGGGGACATGACATCCCCAATGATGAGAAGAGCAGCCTCAGCTCAAAGGGACACAAGGCCTGCAAGTGGGGGACTGTCAATGGTACCAGAAGATGTAGCTCTGCTGAGCTATGCCATGGCACTGCAGCAGTCACCTGTGAGGGGATGTGGTTTGCCTCCTCAATAAGGTAGAGCAGGCAGAGGGCATGGGGGACTGTCAGCCCCCCCTCAAGGAGCAGGAAGAGGATGTGGGGGACCACTGGCCCTCCTCAATTCAACTATGGATACTCTGTAGCTGCAAAACCAATGTGGTCTCAGGAGTTTCAGCTATTTGTGATGCCACAGTTTGCTGTGGCCCCACTCCCAGTAGCTGGTCCTGGCTATACAATTGGCATGGCAGGTCAATGATGCCCTGCCACTATGTCATCACAGGTAGGGATCTCAGTCCCTGCAGCATTGACAGCTGATGCAATGGAGGTGGATGACAATGGCCCAGAGTTGATCACAGCTCTGATGCAGTTATTGGCACCTCCTTGGCAGTTGTATCTGCCATTGCCTACTGGGACACATCCATCAGATGTGCCCTCAACATTGTCAAGCACATTGGGGCAACCTACAGTTGCCTGGACTAGTAAAGCAAAGGGCAAGGTGACTGCAATGTTACTGCTTGCACCAGCACAGGGGGGTAGTACTCCCCTGTCAACTGCCTGGAAGATGGTCAAGCAACATTTCTCTGCAAAGGAGAAGGGCAAGGGCAAAGTGAAAGAGCCTGAGCCTTTGACTGCCATGGATGAGCAGCTTGCTCACCTACTCTAGTGGCTTCATGAAGCCACAATTCCAGAGGATGTTGGTGCTGACATCCTTGATAATCCAGTAGTTCAGCTAGCACTGTCTCAAGTTCTGAATGAACTTGATATTGTGCAAAATCAAAGGGATGAGGCCTGTGCAGACCTCTTCCATTCAGTGTTGGGAAAGGGGAAGTGGATAGCAACTCCTCCTAACCCTCCAGAGGCAAAGAAGGCTTGTACTGAGCCTTCTGTGTTTGTCAAGGGATCCTCAACCCAAGGGCACCACTCATGCCCTATGATAATATGGTGCCTGCTAGTGATGACCAGAGGATGGACAAGCACCCTGATTTCAAGGCAGCTTTGTCCTCAGCTGGGCCATCCAAGCCAGTGGCAGCTAAAGCAAAGCTGCCAAAACCAGCAGGCAGCAACAAATGAGGGAATGTAAAAGCCCTCCATGAAGAAAGCTGGCACTGGGTAGGCCTCTGCAATAGTGACAGAGCCAGACAACTCTACAGTTGTTGCCACTCCAATTGCCTTTCTGGCTAATGTTCCTCATGGAGCAGAAGCTGGTGTTATTGAGGTCCTTGACTCAAGGCCTATGTTATGCCTGGTGTGCTTCCTCAGGAGTATAGACTACCAGTGAACCAAGATCCACATGACAAAGAATTCTACATCACCCAGCCAGCAGCTGCCCCAGCAGCACCTGACTCAGGTAGCAATGATGATGAGGATGATGATGTTCCTATGTCTAAATGATGTATCTTGGCCAGTGACTCCAATGACAACACTATGAAGCAGCATGATGCTAACACCAAACAGCTGTTAGCCATTGACACTGAGAAGTCCAAAATGGACCTCAAGCATCTAAATGATATAGTGTGTGGCTGCCTACCAGACAGCTGGGATACCATGTTGGTTCATGGGTGCTTCAAGTGACAGAATGACTTCAGGGGTATGCTACACCCCAACTTCTATTGGTCACCAATGACCAACACAGTTTTTGTTAGTGACAAAGCAGTCTTTGCCTGCTCAATGGAGATGGCTAGGATATCTCACATATTCCCACATTACAAATTACTGTATCAATGGGCTCCTTGTGGGATGCCCATGAATCCAGAGCAGATTTACCTGATCCTGAAATTCATTTGGAACAGTGGATCCAAGGTCACAATGAGGGGGTGGATCCATGCTGCTCTCCTCCTTTAGGATATCCATTGGATCTCCTTCTATACAGCTCCACAGTTGGGGGACCACACAATGAGGCAGGCGATGGAGCTACCCCCAGCAGAGTTGGAAACATCTCTGCCCAGAGGGGACTGCCACTGGGTTCTGGTCACCTTACCCTCCCATTCATCAGCCATGCTAGGCTGCACAGATAACAATATGTGAAGAGCAGGACTTACTCAAGTCCTAATCAGCCACCACTTCAACATTCAGGCATAGGTGCAGTATATCATGCACTATGGCCATCCAGGTTCACAGAACCTGTACTCAGGTGTGGCCATTGATGCCTCCTTGTGTGTGGACTGACAATTGGTCTTTGGCTACATTCTGGGTTGGGCATTAGCCCTGACTGTGCCACATGCATGATCAGCCTATATGAGGCTGTTTGCCATAGTGGTTGCTCAACTGCATCTTTATCAAGAGGCAGTAGATGACTACCAATTGAGTGTAGGAGAGCTTGAAGGTAGTACTTCCCACGCCTTCACTCTATGTAGGCTGCAAGTGCTGCCTGCACAAATTAACAATTTGACTGAGATGGAGGTGATACATTACCTTCTCACTAACCATGTGCCCCCCTCCTGGGTGAATCATGTGTATACCTTTGGTATACAATTTCTTGATCACCATTGGTCTGGGAGCATGCTGCACATGGACTTGTTTATGCAAGTTGACAATGAACACCATTGTCAACTTCAAACCATAGGGGTACTTCCTCCTATATTGGAATACAACAGGTGGTACATCCCCACTGCTGATAACTGAGAGCACTTCCACATGCTTCTCCAGATTCATGAGAGCAGAGGTCACTCTCCTCTTGATGCAGCTGAGTGGCTGTGCTTTGGTGAGGATGGTATTTTCACTCACCTCATGCACTGACTGGCAGAGGTTGTGAGAGCCTCACAAGCCACTGCAGAGGAGCCCTCATCAGCAGCTCCTATCATGAGTGTAGCCCAACTGAAGAGGGGTCATTGTCATCATTAGCTGTGGCCCCATCTACAGCTGCTCCACCACCATCAAGCTCTGGTGCATCTTCTAATGATGCACCCTCAGAGAAGTCCATGGAGCTGGACTGTCACAACCCATCCCCTGGACCCCCACACATCATCCAGCAACCTCCCGATGCTCCACCGAACTTCTGCTCATGCCCCGTGCCTATTTCAATTAACCCCAATTCACCCTTGGCTAACTCCGACGTCTCCCTGGCTAATTCTGATGGCCCCCTGGCCAACTTTGATGCCTTCCCTGCAGCCACTGACACTTACCCAGGATCCCCTGAACTCCAGGAACCACCCCCGCTGTTCCCAATCTTTGCCACCCATCATCAACTCAACACCCTGACTCCTCTGAACCATTCTGGAGTATCACGACAACCTCGGGGCAATCCACATTCCCAAATGATCCCATCAACATATCAACACAGCCTGACCCCTGATTGCAACTGACACCCGCCAACTCTGTCGAGCCCTGCCTAGCTCCACCGCCACAGCCAACGTACTCCGAAGTTCTCCAGTAGTCAGTATATAAGACGTCGAGTAGCTCTTTGTACTCTAGTCTTGATATTGCTTAACGTTACCTATGGTCTGATTGTTTTCTTTCCCATGTTCTGTGTTCCGTGTCTTGTTTTCCTTACTCTCAGTCTCCTGGTCTTATCTCAGTCTCCCGGTCTTATCTCAGTCTCCTGGTCTTATCTCAGTCTCTCGGTCTTGCCTCGTCTCCATTTCATTATCATTTCTCATTATCGTTTCATATCTCCACTCAAATCTATTCTTGTTCCATCTTGACTCCATTTCACTTTGTCCAATGCTGTCTCAGTGACTCTGTCCAACCATTGTACCCAAGTCTTCCCCAACCTTAACGACCTCACGAACTCCATGACTACAATTACAAACCCTGACACTCTTTTACCAGATCCAAACCTCACCCCTCATTCGGCAATGGACTCCATCAACCCCAATTGATCTTCCATCAAACCCTGGCTCCGCTCTCATTGATCATGTAGCCTCCTACCCCTTCGCATCCACAAATCTCCCATATGGTCTTCTGCCTGAACCCTGCCAAGCCCGTCCCATTTCCTCGCAATCCAACTCCTCCGGACCTCCCTGGACCTGGTCCGATCACATCCCACCAACTATCCGCACAAGCACTCAGTGTCCAGAACACTTTTGAGTGTCCGGTTGCCAGTGCAAGGGGATCACGCCCGCCTAGTAAGGACTGGCCCAGTGCAGCTGAGCCCCCGAGGTCAGTGGAACCTGACATAATATCAAGACTCTACCTTATCCTGTTCGTGATGCCCACACTATCTCTGCACACATGGTCAAATGACTCTGATGTCTATGGTCCACCCATGCCCAGAAACTCTTATGATTCATATGGCCCTGCCCAATTTGCTGAGGCACATTGAGTTGCGGATCCGACACCAAACGTCCCCTCTGCTCTGGTTGCATCCATACAACGGCTCCCCCATGGACACCCTCCCCAACTCACATCCAAACTGTCAAATCATCTCCCACCCCACCCCTACCTTCTCCGCCAACTCAGCTCCCTCACACAAGTTGATCCCGACATCACCCAAAGAACAGCACTCTAAAACCTGGCAACCATCCAACCAAATGGGCAACAATGTCTCTGGCACTGCGCCAACCCTCTGACAAACAATAACGCCAAACCTGCCATGAAACAGTCACCCATTGTGTGAAGGATCACCAGCCACAATGAGACCACTAAGAATGCACTTCCCTGAAGCCCGCCTGTGGATCCACTGACTGACGAATGCAACTACTCACCAACAACATTACCAGACCCTACTACCGACCACCCAACCCTCACTATGATCTCCCCTGAGGAACTACGCCCTCCGACAACTAGCCCCGAAATCACCAAAATCAAGCTCAATCCAACAACCCCAGCAGCAGAGCAAGAACCCCAGGCCTATGCTATGCTCCAACCCCAGAACCTGCTTCCGGCCAGTTGGGAACCTCAATCAACTCAGCCATCACCCCACCCTACAAATGAAGAGGCCCTGACACCTCCAACCTGACCCTAACAACCCCGGAACAAGACCAAGACATCCCCAAGCTTCTAGATGGTCAGGAAAGAATGGCTACGCACCTCCACCCTGCTGCTCAAAGCACAAGCCCCAAGGTTAACAAGGAGAACCACGGCACTCCAACTCTCAACAAGGAACAACTCCAGACCATGCTGCTATTTTCAACACCCTCTCCCATACAATCTGGAACCCCCAACATTGAGGACCCTTGATGCCGACCCTCCCTGCATGCCATTCTCAAACCTAAACTCCACCACCAGACTCCGCCCCCTCCCCCAAAGGAACCCCCAGCATAGGAGCCACCCGAACTAACTATAGGAAAAAGGACCCTATACAAAGTAGTTCCCCTAAGTACTCCAAATTTGCTGACATGTTGACATAAGGGAGGGAGAAGCCCCACCATCATCCAGAGAACGTCAATCAGCTGCTCAAGCAACCTGATGACCCAAAGGGCACACGCTCCAATACCCCTAAAAGACCTCCCCCACCTGGCTCAACGATCCCAGCAACCCTGCCCAACCCACCCCTCTGACCCACTCCAAACCCCTCGATGCAGCTCCAGGCCCTGGCAACACAACTCCAGGGCCTCCAACATTTGATCAAGGGGACCTATGGTGCCAACCCACCAACAATGCCCTGGTAGCCCCAACTCCACAACATAAATCACCATTGGCTCTGAATCCCGCCCCTACGCAGGAGTATGTTCGTCAAACAAGGACCCCATCATTAGAGTATCCAGAAACAAGCCACATGCAAAGTATCCTCTTTGGAGTACCCAGGAGCGGGCCACATGTGAAGTACCCTCTCTGGAGTACCCTAAGGTTGCTGACACCCCCAAAAGAGATGCCACATGCCCCGACAATAATTTGACACTGGAGGAAGTACTGCCCACCCACAACCAGCAAAGGACAACACATGCTGCGACCCCGCCCTCAGAGTCCCAGCCCACCACTGTCCCACTCCCCTTGCCCAACACAGATTGCTCCCAATGGGAGAACAAAAACTCCGGGACTCTCAAAGTCATTCCCCCAAAAAGTTTCACACACCTCCAGAGAACCCAACCACAACTGACAGAGATCAACCCTGGAGCCCAAGAAATGATGAAGTGGCCCCTCCAACTCTGCCCCGAACCCTCGAGGAACAAGGGACAACCCCCGAGGAAGTGCACCAAAGCCTACCCCTACCAAACAGAAGCACCCCAAGCCCTAGGAGACGAAAGCAATGTCACGTAGGTGACCTAGGACCCACAGACCCCAACTCCAGACCAGGAGAAACTTATGGGGACTGATCACCCCGAATCCCACCCCCTGGCCACCGGCACTCCGAAGCACACCAAATACCCCCAAGCACACCTGCCCATGAACACGACCCTCTGAAGCACAACGCTGACCAGAACCAATACTTCAGAACACAGCAAAGCCCCAACCCCACGTGCCCTTCGTTGAATACAATACTCCAGGGCTTGACAGAACTCCACCATATGCAGCCCCACCAAAACACAGATCCCAGGGCAGCACAAGTCAAGGAATCGGATCCTCACCCTAAGGGAGTATTTCTGCCCCCATGCTGACCAAACCCACAGCCCAGGACGACTGGAGAACCAGCTCCCGCCAACTTATTACAAGGACCCCCCTCCGGACCAACTATGCCATGAGAACAAACCCCGCCCCACCAACCCCACCAATGAAGAGAGCCCCACTGCCTTTGCCACCAGCATTGGCATAAGGGCCAGATCACAGGAAGACCTCCGTCCCTCCCACCAATCGCACTGACAAGAAAACCAAAGCCCCGAACCCCACTGGACACATGTGAAAGATTTGAAGGTCCGCCCTCCCATACCAACATGGTGCACGCCCTGCCGCAGACTGAGGAACACCCCTACACCCCTGGTCAGAAATTCATAGAATCAAACCCAATACTACCATCCCAAAATGCCATGGAGGACTAGCCAACACAGACGGCACCAGCGGGCATAACCCCCACCTCTGGATTCACTAGGGATTCAACTCCCCCTCACACCCCTGCATGTTTCACTTACTTCGCCCTCACACAAACTAAAACCTCACTTCACATGCCCAGGGACCAAGAAAAGAACATGTTCACATACAAAAAAATTATATATACAAGGCAAGGGAGGCAGCAAGTCTGAGAGCAACAAGAAACAGGGCCTGCACCCACCCCCTCACTCCCTCCCCAGATCCCCTGGCAACCCTACCCCCAGATCGACTTCCATCTGGGCCCACACCATCACCAAGACCTCTGCCAACCCCGGCAATGCCTCCCCCGCATCGACTGCCACCTCCCACCAAGACCCCGGGGCCACCGCATTGCGTTGCCAATGCCCCGCCAGCAACCTCTCCAATCGCGCCATTCCCTGCTGCAACTCTGGGGGCTGAACTGCAGACCCCTGCATCAACCCGTCCTGAAATGACATGAATGCCACGGAGGCACCATCCAAGAGGACCCGATGCTCCTGCACCCAGCCTGAACCCCAAAAATGAACCATCAGTAACAAATGGAGGAATGGAAGGCCACTCATGAAGGATCCCCACGCACTCCAAAGCAGCCTTGTTGGCCAACCAATCCTCTCTCCACCTCACTGCCTGCAGCTCTGCCCACAATGCATCTCCCCCTGGAACTTGTCCCCACCCCTATGCTTCCCCCGCAGGCTGCCCCTCCATCTGCGCCAGATGCTCCCGCAAGCCCTGCACCTCCAACGCTCGCTCCATCGCTATGTGCACTGAAGTGTTCCTTTCCTGCTCCATTGCCTCTTTCTCCATCCGCACCGCATCACGGTCCTCCCTCGCCCATCAGAGCTTGCCCTCCCATGCTGCCAATGATGTCATCAAAGCCTCCACCTGCTTGCGAAGGAAGACCTCTGTGATCGAAGGACTAGGCGCAGGGGGACTCGACAACCATTCCAAGGGAACGCCTGGGGTAGGAGAAAGGAGAGGAGACTCCAGAGGCCCTGTCAATGGCTCGCACCCATGCGGCCTCTTGCTGGGTCCCACCCCCAAAGACGGGGAGGCTCGGCACTTCCCACGAACCCCCGCCAAAGACGCCCCCTTTCCCCGACCACCCTGCAAAAACCCTGCCTTCCCCGCAGACCACCCCATGCTCCCCTCCCTTGGCAATGCGGGACGAAACTTGGTCCGCTTTGGGACCCCTGGGAAATCTACCACCACCACCACGGATGACTCTACAAAAACCCTGTCAGTCATTCCGAGAAGACAAATTGACACCACTTACAACTCTGGTCCCTGACACTAGCATGGCGCCAATGCTCAAACTCCTCCCCCCCACTGTCGTACACCACCACCTCATCCAAATCAGAAGGCAACAGAGTGGGGGAGACTACTGGAATGCTGGGGGAAGACATAACAAAATTTGGGAAACCCCGGGGTATGTCCAAAGCTTTTAATTGATTGAAGAGAACCCTGACAAAGCGGCAGCCGCACTTTGACTTTGTCTCCCACACTGCTATCACTCGCTGCGGACTGATCAATATTACTTGGCTTCGACTCCCATGCCCCGCCGATCCCCAACCTGCTCCCCGCATCTCGAAGGGTCTTGATGCTGAAGGGGGGGTGATGTCACAACCCGTCCCCTGGACCCCCGCACATTGTCCAGCAACCTCCCAATGCTCTGCCGAACTTCCACCCATGCCCCGCACCTATTTCAATTAACCCCGACACACCCTCGGCTAACTCTGATGTCTCCCCGGCTAACTCTGACGGCCCCCTGGCCAACTTCGATGCCTTCCCCGCAGCCACTGACACTTACCTGGGATCCCCCAAACTCTGGGAACCACCCCCGCTGTTCCCGATCTTTGCCACCCATCATCAACTCAACACCCTGACTGCTCCAAACCATTCCGGAGTATCACAACAACCTTGGGGCAATCTGCATTCCCAAATGATCCCATCAACATATCAACACGGCCCAACCCCTGATCGCAACCAATACCCACCAACTCCATTGAGCCCCACCTAGCCCCGCCGCCACAGCCGATGTACTCCAAAGTTCTCCAGTAGTCAGTATATAAGACGTCAAGTAGCTCTTCGTACTCTAGTCTTGATATTGCTTAACATTACCTATGGTCTGATTGTTTTCTTTCCCGTGTTCCGTGTTCCGTGTCTTGTTTTCCTTACTCTCAGTCTCCTGGTCTTATCTCAGTCTCCCAGTCTTATTTCAGTCTCCCGGTCTTGCCTCGTCTCCATTTCGTTATCATTTCTCATTATCATTTTGTATCTCCACTTGAATCTATTCTTGTTCCATCTCGACTCCATTTCACTTCATCTGATGCTGTCTCAGTGACTCCATCCAACCATTGTACCCAAGTCTTCCCCAACCTTACCAACCTCACAAACTCCGCGACTATGATTATGAACCCCAACACTCTTTTACCAGATGCAAACCTCACCCCTCATTTGGCTCTGGACTCCATCAACCCCAATTGATCTTCCATCAAACCCTGGCTCCGCTCTCATTGATCGCATAGCCTCCTACCCCTTCATGTCCGCAAATCTCCCATACGGTCTTCTGCCTGAACCCTGCCAAGCCTGTCCCGTTTCCTCGCAATCTGACTCCTCCGGACCTCCCTGGACCTGGTCTGATCACATCCCACTGACTATCCACACAAGCACTCAGTGTCCAGAATGCCTTCGAGTGTCCGGTTGCCAGTGCAAGGGGATCACACCCACCTAGTAAGGACTCACCCAGTGCAGCTGAGCCCCCGAGGTCAGCGGAACCTGACATGGACTATATCAATGATTCCGCAGTGCCCACACCTGTCCAACTAGTGACAACTCCACAAGTCATCCCCAGTGCTATGGAAGTGGCAGTAGCAACTAATGTTGCTACTGCTACTGCTCCTGAAGCTGGAACCAGTGGCTCTAGTGATATGGCTGATGCTGTATGAGAGCACTGGACAGACATTTTTACTAACAAGGAAGCAGAGGCCTCAAAGATAGATAAATGATCAGGGTGAGCTACTAATGTAGCTCATCATACAAAAAATTGGTAAATTGTCCATGGGCTTGAGCAGCCCATATTATGCACTCAGCACAGTTGGACATTGCACTGAAGTATATTTGTCCACATAGAATTGGTTGATTCTACTGCTAAATATATGTAGGAATTTGCATGCAAATTCTGGTGCACACTCTTGGGTGGGATGCTATATCCCACCCCTTTATGCAGTGACTTTAGTTGTGTGGAAGTGAGTCTGTTGATGGACTCAAAAGGGGGGTATGTAACAGAGTGGTTGTTACATGCATACATATATATTATTCAATAGTTAATTACACTGATAGCATCATGTGATGCTATCCCTAAAAGTATTGTACTAGTACTTATGTAAGGCAGCACCTTACTTCATACTTTATAGACAGAACTATTGACTGGTTTTGACTTACATTGGGTGAACCGTAAGCTGCACAACCTATAACAGAAATGTTACAAATAGGGAGGTGAGGATGGGGAGGGTAATTGGCTGTACTGGCCTCCTGTCCCTTTTGCTGTGATATCATTTCACTCCATGGATGAGGTGTTGCATGAGAGGTGATTTGATAGAGCAGAAGGGGAGGCTGTTGTTGATGTGGAGAGAGTGCATGGTGGAGAGGTATGCTTTGATTGTCTTGGGTTGGATGCATCTGCCAAGGTGCACCACCCAGGATAAGATTGCTGGTTTGGATGCTGGAAAGCTTGAGCCATTGGGGTTACACAGGCCATTGAGCTGGACATAGAGTATGAGCTGTTGTTGACCAGTTGAATAGGTTTTTTGTGTGTTGGCAGTGAGTCTGTGCTATAAGTAAAATGCAATGGTCTTGGAATGTTGATGGTTCTGTTTGTACCACCAAGCTGGAGGTGCTTTGAGCTGGGTTTCCAATTCAACCAAGGCATGATTTTGAACATGTGGGAGAAGGAAAAATGGGAAGTGGCATCAGCAACAGAATTCTTGGAAGAAGATCACCACTCAGAAGAAAATGAAAAATCAAGGTGGCAGGCAAAGGCCACTAAGTGTTGTACAAATTTCATGGTAGGCACCAATCTGATCAACAAGTTCCTTATTGCATTGAAGATGGCATTGTTGTCTACATGAAAGACAACATGAGTTCTGTGGAAGTGCTCACCCCAGCACAGAATTGCATAAATTATGGCAAACATCTCCTTAACTTGGATATGCTCAGATTGCAAGCAATGGGGACAGCATGCTGCAAACCACTTGCATCCAAAGTGACTGCCCAAGCCTTAGTGTAAATGTTGATTTGCTGCTGAGATGGGCTCAGGAAATGGATTCTGTTTCAATTGGGGGCCATGGAGTGCCAGCACTCAATGTTGTGGTGTGCAGAGGTGGGATGTGATGACAGGCAGATGGGGAGGTGGGGAATGTGATGGCAAAATCATGGAGGTGATGGATGAAAGCTTGTGAAAGTGGGAGGACTTGAGATGTGAATTGTAGATAACCAGTGAGTTCATTGAGTTCCCTGAGAGTGCACAAGCAATGTGTCAGCCATGATGACATCAGTTTTTGGAGGTAATCAAGCTTTGTGGGAGGCAGCCAGACTTTCATTGCAACAGAATCAAGTTCAAGGCCTAAAAACTCAATGCAGGTATCTAAACCCACTACCTTGGAGGGTTGGAATGTGAGGCTGAGCTGGGTGGCAAGGTCTGCAGCCCACTTGAGAGATTTGTTGACAATTGCATGGGGAATTGATGGTGGGAATATTTTTAAGAAGTTGTTGGGGTAGTGGCATATATGGGCCAGAACATTGCATTGTAGTATCCAATGTAATGCCTCAGCAAAGAGATTAAATACATGAGATTGACAAGCAAGCCCTGCAAGTGCAGTGTGAGACAACAATGTCATCATAACTATTGCTCACATTATATACTAATGAAGACAATGTAATCAAAGGTCAAAGGGATGTGATGTCAAAGAGGTGTGATATGTGAAATAGAGATGAGATAAGAGACAGTGGAGGCAATCAAATCTTGGCCCAAATTAACCCCAGGCAACTCCCCTCCTCACTTGCCTGATCCACTTGGGGTTATCCAATGTAAAGGGTATCTTGACAAGTAAACCTTTTTGTGCAACAGTTTGCTTTTGTGGCTTTATTTTCCCTTCAGGGTTGTAACCAAGTATACTCCAGAAATGCTCCTTAATGAGACCAAGGAATAGGTTGTGCATGGGATTGATGAGGAGATAGGATAGTGGCTTGTAAAAAGAGAGTCTGAGATGTTCAGTCCATTGTATACTGTGTTATTCTCTGAGTCCTTTGGCTGCTTCTGAGAAGGAAGCAGATATGCACTTCTCTGCTTTCTGCTTACAGTTAGTATCAGTATGCAAAACCCAAACATCATAATCAAAATTGTTGTATGAGTGGAAGGATCTGCAGCATTCACAGCACAAACAGAAAAATTTGTGGTTGATTGCAGTGAAGCCTCCCACTTTATGTACCATTGGAAGGTTGCAGATAACTAGGAAAATGGCACAGAAAATCAATTGCCCATAGAGATGACTTGCAGTCTGGGTGAAGAGAACACCTTTTCAAAGTGTGAGAAAGGCATAACAATGGGTTTGAGATAGGGGTCCATACCATCCACTTCCACAGAGTGCTCCTGTGGACCAGGAATCACTTGAACAAATAGATTTTTGGGCTTGTGCCATTCATCAATGGGTAGATTCAGACATGCAACTGATATCATCCTGGCAGAGATTTTCTTTCCAGCTTGCTTGTTGTCCAAAGAATTGAAGAAATCCACATTCATCAAATTTAGATAGCACTTGGCATTCTTGTTGCTGGAGAGACTGAAGTGGGTTTTACCATTGGGTCCCATGAACTCCTGAATAGTGGAGCCCTGAAAGATATCTCTTATTTTTCCATCTTTAAGTGCATGCATTTTCTCCCAAGCTTTCTCCATCTTTTCCCCATATCTGTGGCATGAAAGCAAGCCTGCAAGCCAGTCTTGGAAGTAAAAAATCACATATGGATGTATGGGGACATATATGCAAAATTTCTGTTGTCCAACAGATTTTGGGCAGACAAGAAATTCCTTGCACTTCTTGCCATGATGCTTGGCACTACATTGCTCTGGATATACTGGAATGTCATCATTGTGTTTATCATCTTTGCCACTCTGGCCCTTCTTAATTGCCTTGTAAAATGAGTGGCATGCTGGGCAAGCCACCTCAACCTCCAATTTCCCATTCAAGCAAAAGGACTTCATTGCAGAACAAATGTCACAGGGAAATCTCATGGGAAATGGGAAACCAAGAGCTACCAATGCACTAGGGACTGCTTTGTTGACAATGTCCAGCAGCCTTTTGCACATTTGGAATAACCAAAGTGTGCCTCAATAAGGAAGACAGAAAATAATGTGGCACATAGCAACCATGAAAATCACTATCTGTAAAAACACTGTCACTCTAACAAAGCTGAGCAAAAAATGTACAGCTAGGAGGATGTCAGTGAGAGCACATTGTATGAATCTGATTGGTAATTACTGGTGTCAAACCTACTCCCAGCTCAAGCATCCACTTTGGTAATGCATCTCATCAAGGCATCTTGCCATATCAGCATTGATATTTCATAAAGTCTTTAAACCTCATCTTGTAGCAACTTGACTGTCTTATAAGTTTGGACCACAGCTGAAATCTTTGATGTTGCTATTGGAAGAAGCATGGTTGATTGCTCTGTCAAAGGTTGTTTGATTTTGCTGAGCTCCCTGGTATTGTCTGACAAGGCAATATTGCTGGTGTCAGTAGGGGCATTCCCAATGGCTGATATATCATACCACAGAGTTGTCAGAGCATCATTGATTTCCTGAGAACATGGTCAAGCTTTTTAGTCCTGGTAAAATGTGATTCTCCCATGGAAGGGATCAATGATTGCACTGCTGAGGGAT
The DNA here is from genome assembly GCA_020091625.1 of Termitomyces sp. 'cryptogamus'. Taxonomy (NCBI): domain Eukaryota; kingdom Fungi; phylum Basidiomycota; class Agaricomycetes; order Agaricales; family Lyophyllaceae; genus Termitomyces; species Termitomyces sp. 'cryptogamus'. The sequence goes on from JAGYZC010000005.1 coordinate 898,317, forward strand.
GCAAAGTTAGGTTGCCAATCAGAAGTCATCTACTGCTTTCAACAACTCAGCATCATGTGTTGCCTGAGCTGCTGCCTGAGCAGCAGATATCATAGACCAAGTTTGTTTGGTCTGATCTTTCTGATTATGCTTTTTCCAAGTACAAAGGTTGGCAAAACACCCTCACTGTGTGTCCAAGATCAGCAAAGGTACACTTGCATAGAACAAGATTTTTGTCCTTGTCTGTGTTTGTACAAGTGTACAAGGTGCATGGGCATCATCATTTTTGATGGAAGAGATCAGAATTTTATTGAGGATCAGAAGAACAGCAGACTTGATAAGGATTTCAATCTCAACTCTCAGAATTACAGCAGCTCCAGGTTGGGGGGGGGGGGGGGGCAAAACTATATACAATAGCTTATAGTATAACCAGTACAACAGGCTATAGATTAGTCTGTATAAACTTCCTAGACCACAGTTGTATCAGGAGCTCCACTTCTGATGGTGCTGCAGGAGGAGGGTTCCTTGACTGATTCATGTACAAGTGTTACAAGATTATTAGTAGACGTAGTAGTTTTGTGCATGGGTGAACTAGGTATAGTCTCAGTTACAAATTCAGGGCCAGCTGTGACTGTGTGTGTATTGTATATCATTGCAACTGGTGTGGTACTACCACTGATAATCAAGGGATTTCAATGGATACTAGCTCAGCCATTTGATAGACAGTATGTATGAAAACAACAGGTGAGGACACAGGGGTAACCAAAATGGCAGCAATATTTTGGATGGGCAGAGCAAGGTACCTAGCAATTACAAAAGAAACAGGCTGAGGGGCAGCATGTCAGATAATTAACATGAAGAAAAGGCAAAGAACTTACAATAGGAGAATAAAAGGAAAAAGTGGGGAAGAAATATATGGTGACAAATGCTAAGCACAAGAATACAAGGGCACCCCACTCAGCAGTTTGTGACCACTTATCCATAAGTGATGCTGAATGTACAGGAACAGGTTCTTTCACAGTTTTGGGGGACTATCAAGACAGTGAAAACAGGTTGCAGTGATATTCTGGCTTTATGCTCACCTGCTTGATCCACACCAAGGCATTGAAACTACCAGAACTTGACCTGCCAATAATAACATGCTTGCTATTCAAGAGCCAAGCAGCAGCAACTGTCTTTATTGGTAGCTTACCACTCATCAGCAGCATTTGAACTACTTCTTATGTTGTCATATCCAATACATAAACAATATTGTGATCACTTCCACACACAGCAACTTGACTATATTTGGCCCAGGCATTTTTGATAGTGATCTGCCTCTAGATGTTGGCAGGAAGGATCACCTCAGGCAGAGAGCTCAGGAAACAATGGACTTACATGTAACACTCTGTCAAATTATGTACCAGAAGAAAATCCTTGCAAGGAGAATGTGCTGCAGATCCACTAGTCAGAAGTCAGCATATAGCACCAATATAGACATGAAGAGCATACATAGCACATGACAAGTGTTTTTGCTATATAATTTCCAAGGTTTGTGTATCCCAACAAAGCCTGGAAGCTAACATCAACAGTTGTTGTATTTCAAGCAAGTGAACATACATTTCACCATTTTCAATCCTGTGGACTGGGATATTTTGATTGCTGCCCCCAAAGTATGCCAGGCTGATGGGTATTGCTTGAGATTCTCCTGTGATGAACCACAATTCAATCAAATCTACTGTTTATGGTCAAGATGAGCAATCAACCATACATTGAGCTTGACTCACCACCTGCATCAATGCTAAACAACTTCAATGTTCTGCCATGACTAGCAATTGTGAGCCATTGATTTACATTACATGGTCAAATACTTGGACAGTAACACTATCATTAAACTCAAAAGTTGTAAGAGACTTTGAGGACCTTTGGGCAAACCACTTGAAGCTGAGTTAGCAAGGAGTTCAAGTCAGAGTGGAAATGCTCAAACACTCACAGTATTTTGTTTGGAATAGATGCAAATGTGGCCATTGTCACCTATAATTGACATTATGCAATGGGCCAATTGAGGCAGTGTAGGCAACTCACTTCCAATACACATAATGGTAGTGTCAGGACTGAAGATGTCAGAACTAATTGGGCCTTTGCTTTCCTTGAGGTCAGCAAAGAATTTGTAAGAATGATTCTAATTCTGGAGGAGGTATGAGTTGGAAAACTTATATGCATAGAGAATAGGGATACCTGAAGGGCAGACATGAAGATGAAATGGAACAGTATACAAGCAAATAGGCAAAAGAGAGGTTATTTGAGAAGGGACCTGGCAAAGATTATGTAACAAGGCAAAGACCTGTTTTAAACAAAGTCCAGCTGGGGATGGTAAGTAACAAAGTGCATTTGTCAAGATACACACATATATATATCATGCAAGGGTAACATTATTTCAACAATCTGCAATGAGACTTTATGCTGCAAGACCATATACTCTGCCATTGTCTTGCATTGAATTATGGTACTTCTACCTCCACCATTCCCACCCACTATGGTGCACATGGAACTTGACCATATAATCCAGATGCAGCAGAGGTCATAGAAGTTCATGACACTAACAATAAATTTGAAAATGGAACTTTGCAGGAGACTGAGACTCTCTGCACTCAAAGGGGAACTAACAAGACAATTCCCGGACCCCATGGTGAATCAGGGAGGCCTAACAGTGGTGGATTTACTCTTGCAGTTGAGCTTGCTAAGACTGGATGGTCTAGAAAGTCTGTTTAGCAGCTGTCAGTAGGTCTTTGCCTTTGGGACAACTCCACTAGTTTTGATCATTTCTGATATAGGCAGCTACTCATGTCATATGTCAAGAAAGACTGGACATGACAAAATATTACAGGAAACAGAACAAGAAGGAGGTTAAAAAGATATGTGACAAGGTATGCAAAGGTTCTGTGCTAACACAGAGAGTTTGATTTGTCACATCAGATGGCTAAAGATAAGAACTGGCCAAAACTGAAGGAATACAAGGATTGTTGGCCAGTAATTTGTATTCCCAAATGCAAGTTGACAAATAGTGCTGCAAGGAGAGGAATAAGCCCAGAGATTTAGCAGAATTCAGTGTAAGAACATGTGCAAGAACTGCAAGGCAACAGGAGATGGTCATCAGGTTGTAGTTTCTATAGTCAGCTACATGACTTGCCCATTGCAAGGCATCAGTCCAATTTGGTTCATGATTCTTCAACTGTAGGAGGTATACAATACCAAGCTTGCACCTTTTTTGCACAGCTATTCAGGTGTCTAAAGATTCTAGCAAGTTGTGAGTAAGGAAAGAGCTTGGGTTAACCCAAAACTCAGGGAAGAGAAGAGCTTGGATGAACCCAAAACTCAAAGAAAATGGAAGAGCTTGGGTGAACTCAAAGCCCAAGATGGCAATAAAGTAAGATATACTTGACCTTGACTTTAGCATTTGTGATCCAGTATTGGCATGATGTTTGGCCAAAGCCATGCAGCCAAATAGTGAGGACTTAGTGTTCTCCTAAGTTCTCATAGCTGTCATGACCTGCTTCCTAGACACTGTTTCCAACCCCTCCCAATTTCCCGCCTAACTCCCCTGAACCCCGCCCACACTTTCACACCCACACTGGATAACTCCGACACTTCTCTGGCAAACCCCGATGGCAACTCCAACACCCCTCCATAGCCATCAATGCTCCCCCTGAAACCTTCCCCCACCATTCCTGGCCATGTCATATGTTCCCAACCCCCTACTTTAGTCTACCTGACCCATTCCGGGGTATCACGACGTCCCCGGAATGGCCCATGTCCCAACTAATCCCATCAGAATACTGCCACGGCCTGCTCTTGGATCGTACCTGACACCTGTCGACCCCACACAGCTCCGTTGACTCCCGCCACCATATCCACTGCCCTCCGGGGTACCCAGTAGTCGGTATATAAGTCGTAGAACAACTCCTCGAACTTTAGTCTTGATATTACATTTACTGGTTTCCTATGTTTTGTCTCTTGTCTCATCTCTGTTTCTGTTTTTAAGTTCCGAATCTATCTTTTTTTCCTCAGTCTTGTCTTGTCTCTGCCTCATCTTGACTGTACATATTTCCTTTGTCCTTCTAAGTTCCTCTTGCTTCCTACATCAGTACGAACTCCACGCACGCACCACAACCCGAACATTCTTATGACAACTCTGACCCTCACTCCCTGCTTGGCCCTGGAACCCATCAAGCCCTGGTAATCCCCTATCCAGCTCCGGCCCCACCCCCATCACCCAAGAAGCCTCCGCTTACCCCGCAATCTATTTGTGTGCCCACGAACTAGCCCTGACACCCGCCCTGGGTCAACGACCAGTACCTTCGGTCTTAAACTCCTCTGGACCATTCAGGACTTGCTCGGGCCGCTTCCCCTAGGAACCCCCCCCTCGCCAGCTTTCCCCACCTCCGCTCCAACTCCGGACGCCTGGTTATAAGCGCAGGACATCGCGTCCACCTAGTAAGGACTCGCCAGTGTACTGAGCCCCCGTTGTCAGCGGAACCTGACATAATATCAAGACTCCCCCTTACCCCGTTCTCGATGTCTGCATTTAACTCTGCATACAACCCCATCGGTTACCCAACCAATGCCTATGGCTGACCCCTACCGGAAAATCCCTACGCCCCATTCTACCCCGGTCCCTTTGTGGATCAGTACGTGCCCCATCACTGGACCCCTGATCCCAACCAGGCATTCTATGCCCCCTCCATCAGCCAGGGAATACCCCCGGGCTGGCACCGCCCCCCCGCGTTCCACGCCAATGGCAATAATCCCCATATCAACCCCGGAGGATACTCTGCAGCACCCCCCAACCCCGCTTACCTTCCCCCTGCCCATTACTATGCATACCCAATCCCCACTGCAGCCCCAGTCCCTCCAGAGCCCATGGATAACTATTCCCCCCCCGCCCACCATTTGTCGTTCAAACTCCTCCTTCTCCTAGGCAGCAAAGAGTTGAAGCCTATGCCCAGCAACGCAACAAAGTCCTCTGCTTCCTCCGCTTGTCCCCCGTGGAATTCGCAAGGCATACCCGCACTCTCCTCACCAACCTAGGCTACCCCAATGCCTCCGCAACTCTGGAGGTCTGGGCAGATCGACTCCTTGACTTCCATGAACGCTACCTGCAAGGGAACCTCCCGGAGAATACGCAAGGCACCCTGGGCATCGACAATAACTTATGGAACGAGCTCTGTGCCTTGGTTGAAGAAATCCACACTAGCCCGAACCCCTGCCCCTTCGAAGACCCTCTGGATCCTGCCTGCTCCTTCCATGTGCAATGCAAGGAACCCATTGGAACATGAAGCGAAGCTCCACCTTCTGTTCCCCGTCAGCAGGAAGAACTCAACGTGGCCTCCAGCATCTTGAGGAACCTCAACCCTGTGGGAGGGTTGTTCAACCAACCTGCCACCCACACCTTGGCCCTCTCCGCCTGGCCCCGGGCCAGCTCTGTACTCAGCGCCTTCCAAACCTGGGACCAACCCGCCGCTCCCAAACTCCATTCCCAACAACCGCCCCTACACGTCGACAATGACAACCAGACCCTCTCCTATATCGACGAGCCTGGCAACCCTGCCGATGAACACGCCCCATGCAACGGACCTCAATGAGACCGACCCCCCCACTTCAATCTCTGCGCCCCTCGTACCAATGCCCCTCTGCCCCGTCCCAATGCCCCAGTTCCCCCACGACAGCCCATGGGCCCTGGGGTGCCCCGACCCCCTTTTTCTGCCAACCCCTCTCATCCCCCACCTGCCCCAATGCCTAATCCCCCCACTGACACCAACTATTTCAGACCCCCGACCCCCGGGGGACCCCCTCCCCCTCGATGGGCCCCAGGACCCACCCCGGGTAGCATGGGTCAAAACCCTGGCAGAAGACCACCCAATGGCGGACCCCCTGGAGAATGGGGCCCGGTGATGGACAACTTTTCCCCCCAGCGTGGAAACGGAAATCACTACTACTACTACTACTACTACAATGCTGGACCCCCACCTTGAACTCAAAATTCACAAGACAATACCCGCGATGCACTGGCCCGGGAGGGAAAACTCGACATCCAGAAGCCCGAACCCTTCACTGGCCACGACCCTCGGAAGTGGCGAATCTTCCTGACTCAGTGTTTAACTATGTTCCAAGCTAAGCCCATCACCTTTCAGCTTGAAAGCTCACAAGTAGCCTTCGCTGCATCATACTTACAGGGCATCGCCTTTGACCACTACACCGCGCTACTCCGGTTCAACCCAAACAATCCCGTACTCTCCAATTGGCTCACTTTTACCCAAGAGTTCTTGAGTAAGTTTGGCGTCTTTGACACCATAGTGGAGGCAGAGGAAAATCTCTTCAACCTCTGAATGCATGACAACGAACGCTTCACGACCTTTATTATACAATTTGAATGAGAGGCCTATGAGACCAGCTGGAATTACAATGCCCTCTGGTTTGCCCTCCATTGTGCCCTACCCCAACGGATCAAGGACGTCCTTCGCCTCGCGCCCAAGCAAACCACCTACAACAGGTACAAGGCGCTCGTTACCCAGGTTGACTAACATTACTGGGAAGACTGCAGCGAAAACATGGCGTCCTGGACCTCTTGGAACACCTCCGGTAACACCAACTGGCAGGTCGGAGCTACCAATGGCATTCGATCCTCAATCCCCACTAACCCTGCTAACCCCACACTCCGCTTCCCTCCGGGCCGAGGAGCCCCCAACAGCAACCGACCCCCGGGGCAGTGCCCACCCACCCAGCTCAATGCTGCCGACCTCCATGACACCCCAGTACCCCTGGATACCAACCCCAATGACCACAATGACATCCTGGACCCCGCTGATGATCAAGAAGCCCTATGCGCAAACAGAATCCAGGACAGCCTGTGGATCGATGTGCCAGAGGAAACGCAGGAGAAACAACGGAAGGAAGGCGCATGCATCCTATGTGGTGAGCAGGGGCACTTTATTCGCAGTTGTCCTAAATGACAGGTGATGGGATGTGCCGTGTGGACAATTGACAGAGAGGATTGTAACTACCAGTTCACAGAAAACAAGTCGGCGGTTTAGGTCTGGAAGACGCACTAGACCACGGACCATATCCCAACGTCTTCTCCACCCCAGCCACACTCCTCCGTGCAACGGTACTCACCCCAGACAACCCCCCAGCACACCTCCCCTCCCACTCCTCTACAAACCTCCTCCTCTGCACCACTCTCCCCTTCACTGACAAACCCATCCCCACACTAGTCGACAGCAGTGCCACCAATAACTTTGTTGACGAATCCCTGGCAGCACTCGCCCCACAACCTCTCTGCTGCCTCCCCGCCCCGATCCCCCTCAAACTCTTTGACAGAGACTCTACCCCAGTGGGAGACATCACTCATTGCCTAGAAATGATCCTGACCTTTGCCGACGGACAGCAGCAAGAACTCCAACTACTCGTCACAAAATTACACCCCTCCGCCCCCATCGTCTTAGGGTTCTCATGGCTCTGCTCCACCAACCCCCACGTCAATTGGCCCAGCCTCACCCTATGCCTCGACCGGGACAACCCCACTGACTCCGGATTGGTACCCTTCAATGTCTCACCTCCCTCCGAGAGCTCCGAGACTACGATCGACCAACCCCGGACCCTCCCGCAACTTCGCTCTAGGTCTGCACGATTGTTTATCATCTATGTACAACTTGGCGACTCACCCAAGGTACTCCCCGCCCTTGTAGACAGCGGCACCGCTGGTGTCTTTGTCAGCAACCAACTCGACCTCCAATGCAATGACCTCGACAAACCCCTTGAGCTCCAACTCTTTGATGGGAGCCCCACCACGACCAGAATCACACAGCACCATGACAACACCCTCACCCTCAATAACAACCTGCAATTCCAGGCCCAACTCCTCATTACCCAACTACCCCCATCAACCCCGATTGTGCTCGGACTCCCGTGGCTGCAAGATGTTAATCCCGACATCAACTGGAAGAACCTCACCATGCAATTCCCCGGCCCCGAAGCAAGCTTAGCGGCCACCATCCACCTCCACCTCCAGTCCATCTCTGATCCCGACGTTCCCCGTCCCGACACCATCACCTCCAGAACAACTCAGGATCCCCAACCCCCAACATATCCCAAAATCGATATAAGGGCCCACGCTACCCCAACCTGTGACGCCCGAAGCCCCCGACTGACCCCGACGTCACCCCGGACCCAACTGTTACACCTACGGTACCCAACCCCATCAACCCCGGAGACCTCGACATCAAAATCATTGGTGCTGTCCCCTTCGCACGCCTCCTACGGGAAGGCACCCCCACCTTCCAGTTGCAAGTCACGCCAGCCCTACCCAAGGAATACCTCCGCACAGGGACTACTGTGCCAGAAATCGAGACAGAGGAGCAGATCCTATCTGAAGTAGTTCCCCTGGAGTATCATGAGTTTGCTGACGTGTTCTCCAAAGGAAGTGCCAAGGAACTCCCTCCTCACTGCTCCTACAACCACAAGATCGACCTCAAAGAAGGTACCTCACCCTCATTTGGCAAAATCTACAACATGTCCAAAATCGAGCTCCGGGCCCTGAAGGAATACCTCAACGACATGCTTGGCAAAGGTTTCATATGCCCATCGATCTCCGTGGCTGGCGCCCCAGTTCTGTTTGCCAAGAAAAAAGACAGATCCCTCCAACTCTGTGTGGACTATTGGGGACTCAACAAAGTCACCAAAAAGAACCGGTACCCCCTCCCCTTAATTGGAGACCTTGTTGATCATCTTTGCAGTGCCAAGATTTACACAAAAATCGACCTCCGTTCCGGCTACAACAATGTCCGGATCACCCCGGGACATGAATGAAAGACTGCCTTTCACACCTGCTACGGCCTCTTTGAGTATCTTGTAATGCCCTTTGGAATGACTAACTCCCCTGCCACCTTCCAGTACTTCATGAACGACATCTTCCATGACATGAACAACATCTTTGTCATTGTATATTTGGACGATATCCTGATATACTCAAATTTGCCGGCAGAGCATTCGGAGCATGTCCACCGTGTCTTGGAATGACTCCGAGAATATCACCTTCACACTAAACCTGATAAGTGCTCATTCCACACAGCAGAAGTCAAATATCTTGGAGTCATTGTCACCCCCAACGGTGTGTGCATGGACCCCGCCAAGGTCGAGGCAATACTCAACTGGCCCTCCCTGCGGAATGTCAAGGAGGTACAGTCATTCTTGGGGTTTGCTAACTTCTATCGCCGCTTCATCGACAACTACTCTGGGATCACCAAACCCCTCAACTGACTCACACAAAAGGACACCCCCTGGGACTGGGACAGCAAGTGCCAGAGTGTATTCCTCCTCCTGAAGAAGGCCTTCACCTCCGCTCCAGTCCTCCGCCATTTCGACTCCTCCCTACCAATCATGCTCAAATGCGATGCCTCTGACTACGCTATCGCCAGGATACTCTCCCAGTCGGACTTGGGGGGCAAGGATCTCCACCCTGTCGCCTTCTACACCTGATCAATGATCCCAGTGGAACTCAACTACAACATTTACGACAAGGAACTCCTTGCAATCATCGAAGCCTTTTGTCAGTGGCAGGCCTACCTCAAGGGGTCCCTGCACTGCATCCAAGTCTACTCTGATCACAACAACCTGCAATATTTTATGACCACGAAACAGCTCAGCCGCCACCAAGCTCAATGGTCCAAAACCCTCTCAGAGTACGATTTTACTATTCACTACTGCCCCGGGCAACTCGGCGCAAAGCCTGATGCCCTCACTTGAAGACTCGACCTGTATCCAAAGAAATTGTTCAAAACCAAATGAAATGCGTTCAACCATCAAGTGGTAATCCCACCCGAACATCTACATGCCATGCTGATTTTAAACGAAGAAGGAATCCTCCAGCAAATCAGGAATTCACCCCCAGACCCCTTCTTCAACCAGCACGACCCCCGCAACAACCCCAACGAGTCGAGCATAGACAACCCCTTTTTGCTATCCCCAGACCACTGCCTCCTGCTCCGGAGTGGACGAATCTACGCCCCAGACCACAAGTCCATTCGCCTCAACATACTCCAACAGCACCACGATCACAAACTCCGGGGGCACCCCGGAATTTGTAAGACCCTTCAACTCATCTCCCGGACTTACTTTTGGCCAGGAATGAAGAAGGACGTCACGTGATATGTGAGAGCCTGTGAACCCTGCCTATGGGCCAAAGTACCCCGCCATCACCCCCATGGATTACTGAAACCCCTCCCCATCAGTCGCTGCCCCTGGTCCTCAATATCAATGGATCATATTGTCGAACTCCCCGACTCCGAAGGTTTCGACGCAATCCTCATCATCGTCTGCCGCCTTACTAAACAAGCCCTCTTTATCCCCTGCCACACCACTGACACTGCCCCGGATTTCGCCAAACTATTTCTCGAACACATATTCTCCAAACATGGACTTCCTGATGACATCGTCTCCAACCACAGACCCCTATTTGTATCTCATTTTTGGCAATTGCTGTGCAAGGCACTCGAGATCAAAACCAGCCTCTCTACTGCCTACCACCCAGAAACCACCGGACAAACTGAGCACATAAACCAGATGTTAGAACAGTATCTTTGCCTCTAGATTAACTATTTACAGAACGACTGGTGCGCAGCGCTTCCCCTCGCTGAATTCACCTACAACAACACGCCCCACTCCGCCACCGGAGTTTCCCCCTTTTACACCAACAAGGGCTACAATCCCTGACTCATGCTGTCCCTCAAAGACATCCCTTCCCACGTTGCCCACAAAGTCGCTGAGGACCTCCGATCCCTCCACCAATTCCTCTGGGACGAGATCGACACCGCCAACCAAGCCTACTCCAAGCACGCCAATGCCCATCACAAGCCGACCCCCGACTGGCCCCCCGGCACCCTGGTCTGGCTTGACCGGCGAAATCTTAAGACCCGGAGGCCTTCCGTCAAACTCGACCACAAGCGTCTCGGCCCATTCAAGGTCCTCCAGAAGGTCTCCACCCACGCTTACAAGCTCAACCTGCCTCTGGGCCTGAAGGGCCTCCACCTGGTGTTCCACGTTCGACTCCTCAAAAAGCATGCTCCAGACCCCTTCCCCGGCCAACATCCCAGCTGACCACCCCCCATCAAAGTCAAGGACGAGTATCACTATGAGGTCGACAAGATCCTCGACTCCCAGATAGTCCGCAGCCAACTCCAGTACCTGGTCTGCTGGAAGGGCTACGGACCTGAGGACGACACGTGGGAACCCCAAAGGAACCTTGACAGAGCCCCTGACAAACTCCGGGACTTCCACTGACAAAATCCTGCCAAGCCCCAGAACCCCCGGGACTGACCCAACACAGATGGCAGTAGTGGGCATAACCCCCACCTCTGGATTCACCAGGGATTCAACTCCCACCAGTACTCTCCTACATGTTTTCACTTACTCCTCTCCTCACTCTATCTTAAACTTCCCACACTCAGCAGAAGGACCAAGAGAAAAAATACATAGCAAAAACGGTGAATATACATATCAGACAAGGATGGGCAGAGAATGATTTAACAATGGGGTCCGAACTCCCCTCACTCCCCCCCCTCCAACCCAAACCCTGCTACCCTTCCCACCATGAACACTTCCAACTGCGCCACTACTATCGCCAGAACCTCGGGTTGCCCGGGAAGCGGTTCCCCCACATCTGTCACCATCTCCCACCATGCTCTGGGGTCTGCCGTCGCCCTCCGCCAATGTCCTGCCAACAGACGCCCCATCTGCATAACCCCTTGACCCAACTCTGGCGGAAGGTCCCCAGGCATCCTCGCCAACCCATCATGGATGGACCCCAGCGCTGCCGACGCTCCGTCGAGAAGGATTCAATGCTCCCTGGCCCAGTCTATGGAAACAGAATCAGTGCTTAGGAGACGGGAAGCGAGGAAACCACTCACGAAGCACCCCTTGCCAGCCCGAGGCCGCCTTGTTGGCAAGCCATTCCTCTCGCTGCCATGCCCTCTCCGCTGCCGCCCAGACTTCCCCAGCGCTAGGACCCTGCTGGGTCTCCCACGCCCCTGGGCCTCCTGTCTGCTGCGTCGCCACCTCCGCCCGCGCCTGCAAATGCACCATCTGCACCTCCAACTCCTGCAGACGAGACAATCGCTCCGCAGCAGTCCCCATGGCGACGTCCTTATCCTTCCATGCCAAGTCCTGTTCCCTCCAAACCCCATCCCTCTCCTCCCATACCCCCTGAACCTCCTCCTCGCATGTGACCAACAACTGTTCCAAAGTCTCTACCCGACGCCGCAGGTAGGCCTCCACAACCGACCATGACCTACCTGCGGACTGCTCAACGGGGGCTCCAGATGTAGGAGAGTATACCACGGAACCAGGGGGGCCCCCCATTACCTGCTCACCCCATGCCTGTCTACTGGGACCCACCTCGGGTGAAGGGGACACTCTCTGTTTCCCTTTCTCCTGCGTGGAAGAGGCCCCCTCCCTCTGTCCACCCTGTGGGGGCCCCACTTTCATAGCAGGCACACTAACCTGTTTCCCTCCCCCAGCCCCAGAGCCCCTCCCCAACACCCTGCCCTTCCGCCCTTCCTCCAGTTGTGCTGTGACCCAATCCTGATCCCACCCTTGCTCCGCTGCAATGCAAGTGGCACGCCAACTCAGGGTAACGGAGCACCTCTCGTGCTGTGAATGGCATGGAAGACACACCAATGTATCTGGCTCCTCCAACTCACACTGCTCCTCTCGTCAGGTGCAAGACGCACACTGCAGGGGCATGTTGGTCTGGGAAACATAAAGCTAAATAGCCACTCACCGGGGCCGCTGCCTGACACCACTTGAGGGTGGGGGGACCCCTTGCCTGACCCACTGCCTCAGCAAACTGCTCCGGCGTCACCTCCGCCTGTACCACCCTCGAACCCTCTGGGACAAGCCGGACCACCCCCAGACAAATGCCAGACTTGGAGTGCATGGAAGGGGCCATGCCCGCCAGTGGCTGCATCATGTCCATGCCAGACAATGGCCCTGAAGGACCTACCACGGCCGCAGACAACTCTGTGAAGGGCCAATCAGTATTCTGGGGTGCACGAGACAGACCGCACTCATGGCTATGGTACATTGCCTCGACCCGATGGCAATCTCAGTGACCCTCTGAATCCTCAGAGGATGACAGCTGGGATGACAGGGACGGCAACCTAGATGCTGCTGGACAATAAGCTGAAGAAGACATTACAATGAGCTGGGGGACTCCCAGGTGCATCCACCCCTTCTAATAACTTAGGAAGGAGCCCCTGATGAACAGCGGCCACACCTCGACTTCCTTCCCCATGCCGCCACTGCTTGCTGTGGTTTGATCAATATTGATCAACTTCGATTCCCATGCCCTACCAATCCCCAGCTCGCTCCCTGTGTCTCGAAGGGTCTCGACGCTGAAGGGGGGGTAATGTCACGACCCGCTTCCTAGACACTGTTCCCAACCCCTCCCAGTTTCCCTGCTTAACTCCCCTGAACCCTGCCCACACTTTTGCACCCACACTGGATAACTCCGACGCTTCTCCGGCAAACCCCAACGGCAACTCCAACACCCCTCCGTAGCCATCAATGCTCCCCCTGAAACCTTCCCCCACCGTTCCTGGCCACATCATATGTTCCTGACCCCCTACCCTAGTCTACCCGACCCATTCCGGGGTATTACAACATCCTCGGAACGGCCCGCATCCCAACTGATCCCATCAGAATACTGCCATGGCCCGCCCTTGGATCATACCCAACACCTGTCGACCCTGCACAGCTCTGTCGACTCCCACCACCATATCCACCACCCTCCGGGGTACCCAGTAGTCGGTATATAAGTCGTAGAACAACTCCTCGAACTTTAGTCTTGATATTACCTTTACTAGTTTCCTATGTTTTGTCTCTTGTCTCATCTCTGTTTCTGTTTTTAAGTTCCGAATCTATCTTTTTTTCCTCAGTCTCGTCTCATCTCCGCCTCGTCTCAACTGTACATATTTCCTTTGTCCTTCTAAGTTCCTCTTGCTTCCTACATCAGTACGAACTCTGCGCACGCGCCATGACCCAAACATTTTTACAACAACTCCGACCCTCACTCCCTGCTCAGCCCCAGAACCCATCAAGCCCTGGTAATCCCCTATCCAGCTCCGGCCCCGCCCCCATCACCCAAGAAGCCTCCGCTTACCCCGCAATCTATTTGCGCGCCCACAAACTAGCCCTGACACCCGCCCTGGGTCAATGACCAGTACCTTTGGTCTTAGACTCCTCCAGACCATTCAGGACTTGCTTGGGCCGCTTCCCCTAGAAACCCCCCCCCTCGCCAGCTTTCCCCACCTCCGCTCCAACTCCAGACGCCTGGTTATAAGCGCAGGACATCGCGTCCACCTAGTAAGGACTCACCAGTGTACTGAGCCCCCATTGTCAGCGGAACCTGACAATAGCATTGTCTTCTTGCTCTTGAGCTCTAGGTTTATCCAAGCTCTACCCTTACTTTAAGCTCTGGATTTACTCTAGCATTATAATAGTAGTAGTAATTATTGTTCCTGCTTCTGCACTGAGGGGGAAGGTTGTCCATGGCTAGGCCCCATCCACTGGGAGGTTCATCATTGAGAGGTCCACCACTTGGGGGTTGGCTAGCATTGCTTGGAAGGGGTCCTCTGGGGCTTGGCAGTCCAAAATTGTTGTTATTGGTGGGTTGATGGAGTAAGGGGATTGGTGGGGGTTGAGAGGGATCAGCAGGAAAAGGGGGTCTGAGTGCTCTGAGGCTCATGGGTTGACATGGGGGGATTGGGACATTTTGGCAGGGCATAGATATATTTGGGAGTGCATTACTATGGAGGGCATGGAGATCAAAGTGGGGAGAGGGTTTGCCCAAGCTCTCCTCTCTCCAATATCTCCCTCAAGCTGCCTGTATTATAATTTGAGTGCCTACCTTATTTTTCCAGCTTGATCACTTTGAGTGACTTGCTCATTGCCAGTGCCTTACATGTTAACTATCACTATCTTGAAGTTCAAGTTTCTCCTGTTTTATCCCTTCAAAGTTATGGCAGAGGCAGTCACTCTATTGACCAAAGTGGCCTCCATTACTATAGGCCATTACTATAGGAAATGAACTCATGCCTTCAACATACTATGAAGCACTCTTAGCAAAATTAGCAGATAAAGTATTCTAGGTATGACTATTAGTATGAGTGGATAAGAGTATGGTGTGGGTAACATACCCTCAGAATCATATAACCAAGACTGAGGGTACTGCAATAGTGAGTGTGTACATATATGAGATTCAGACAAAGGAGTTGGTGGCCCTAGTTCCCTGACAATAGTGTAAGCAGTACTCTTCACATCATCACATCCACAGCATTCTAACACTCCTCCTTACCATGTACATGATCTGTCAGTCTCCTCACATTGGCTCCTTACCATATACATGATCCATCAGTCTCCTCCTCACATGTGGGATTGTGGCATACTATATTACTCCAAGCATGTGTCAGTCAAACAAATAGCAGTTTTAGTAGGTTTGTGAACATGTTGGCTATGTTGTCTCTAGTGTTGATGTATTTGATGGTTATCTCTCTGTTATGGGCACATTTGCAAATGAAGTGGTATTTTATGTTGAAGTACTTTACTCTTATGTGTGCTGTCAGGTCCTCCAAGAGCAAGATTGCAGCTTTGTTGTCACAGAACATTGTTGTTGGTTTGCTGGTGAAGTCCCATCCAATGGCTTTGAGGAGCATCCTCAGCCATATACATTCCTGAGTTGACTCATATGCAGACATGTATTCAGCTTTGCATGACAAGGTCACCACAGTCTTCTGTTTCTGAACTGACCAAGAGACCACTCCAGTTCCTAGCAACCAGGTATATCTGCTCATAATTCTTCTTGTGTCCAGGCAACTGGCCCAATCTGCATCAGTGAATCCTCATAACACTACAGATGGTCCACCTAAGCATAGTTTTAGCTCTTGTGTTCCTTTCAGGTATCTGACTAGTCTGATGCTTGCATTCCAATGAGTTCTGTTGTAGTTGTCTAGGAATTGGGAGAGTTGTTAGACTGCAAATGCTATGTCAGGGCAGGTAGAGTAGGCATCTAACTAGTAATCTATATGGTAGCTTTGCAATATCCTCCTTCTTTTCCTGGGTCTGAGCATCACAGTTTGGTCATTAAAGCTTAGTGCCAGGGTCATTGGTAATGAGAGTGGATAGGCACCTTTTTGGCCAAATTGCTATACAACATGGTCTATGAAGGCTGTCTGCAATAGTGCCACAGTCTCTATCCCCATTCTACTGATATGCCAACAGGATAGGAGGGATGCCCAAGTCTGAGATAGTCCAGACACTCTGCATTTGTGACTTGAGGCAGTCATTCTTGTCCTTGGAGCTGGCAATGGACAGAAAATTGTCAATGTGGATGGCCACAATAACAGTTTCTGTAGTTGACTTCTAATAATATATGCAAGACTCACAAGCCAACCTTGTGAAACCCCATGACAACATTCTCTTATTCATTGTTCAATTCCATATCCTCCCTGCCTGTTTCATTCCATATAGTCCTTGCACCAGCTCACACACCCAATCTTTCTTCCCTGGTTCCTCAAAACCTTCCAGCTGCTCCATATTTTGAACTTCATTGTCCAGGAGTAATCCATACAGAAAGGCTATCTTGATGTCAATTTGAGTCATGTCCCAATCCTCAGTTGTCACAATGTGTAACAGAATTTGCCATGATTCCATGCATGCTGTCAGGGACATTGTTTTGTTGTAGTCTTTTCTGTAGATTTGCTCATAGCCTTTAAAAATGAGTCACACCTTGTACCTGACTGGGTTCCCATGCTCATCCTTCTTTACTTTGAAGATTGGTCAACCTTTTTCTGACTTTTTGTCCTTTATCCTTCTTTACTTTGAAGATTGGTCAACCTTTTTCTGACTTTTTGTCCTTTTGGTACTTCTAATCATGGGATTAGTTGATATACTCCCATCTCCTTTAGCAACTTTGTCTCTTATCCATATCCTTCCTCTCATTTCTCTTCATCCAGCTCCTCTTTACTTCCTCCCATGTTCTGGGTTCCTCCTTTATGTTGGATGGTAGTGGGCTCATGTTGTTGAATTGTGTGAGTATGGCTGCCAAGATTCAATTGTGATTGACTTCAGGGTTGGGTGCAGGTGCTTCTTGATCGTTACTTTCAATCATCATGGGCACTTGATGTTCATCCTTTGCCTCCATCTCCACTGTGTTCCACTCTTGTTCCTCCATTCTCCTTTCCATCCTCTGCTCTTTCACTCTCTATCTACTCTGCCTCAACTCCTCAACTGCTCTCTCCAGCCTCATTGGTGGTCTCCCTGCATCTCCTGCTGCCTTCTCTGCTGGTTGTTGGACACAACTTGACCTTTGTAGTGCTGTGTTTTTTGTTGAATTGGCATTGTTTGTTTCTTGCACTTCTTCATTGATGTCAAAGCCACTGAGGTCATTGTTGTTGTCTTGGGGTGTCAGGAGTGAAGCATTGTCAAGGTCCTGTAAGCTGAGGATAGGAGGGATATTGGACTTGACTGATGGCAATGGAGGTGAGTCTGTGCTGGTCTTGGTTTTCTGGTGCTTGATGAACTGGATATGGTAGGATTGGTAAACCTTTTCATTGCTCTTGTTTTAACATTGGTACATCTTGGAGTTGGTACCATGTCCAATTAGTATCCATTTGATTAAACACAGTTGTATTTTTGGATTGTGGGTGGCTGTGAACACAAATGTGCAGCACCCTATTTCATGCATGTAAGAATAATTGGGTTGTCTGTTTAACCATTTTTTGTAAGGTGCTTTTCCATTAAGCAACTTGGTCAGTGTTTTTGAGTCAAGGTGCATTGCTGTGAGATAGAACTCATCCCACAGGTATTCTGGACAGTTTGAGTCAACTTTCATCAATCTTGCCTTTCTCATCAGTGTCCTATGCATGTGCTTGACTCTCCCAATTTGAGCAGATGTGTATAGTGTGCTGTGTTTGTCCACCACCCCTCTTGATGCTAAACACTCCTCCATTTGATTGCTTTTAAGCTCACCATCAAAGCCAGTCCTGTATTTTCCAACTTTCAAGCCTCTCTCCTTTTTGCAAGTGAGTTCCCAAGCTCTCAATGTGTTGAATGCTTCATCTTTTGTTTTAAGAGGAAAGGACCAGGCCATGTTGGTATAGTCACCCACTACATCTAGTATATAGTGACTTCCAGACCTCAACTGCACATTCACTGGCCCCATCAGATCTGCCCACACTATCTAAAGCCTCCATGTTGCTCTATGTTCCTCCTGCATAATCTTTGGAACAGGTGTTCTGGTCTGCTTACTCAGAATTCAACTGTCACATTTTGGCAATTGATGATGAAGGAGAGTGAGCACACCTTTGATTCTGTGATTGTGGGCTAAGTGCATGATGGCTTGGTAGTTGGCATGACCTGACTGTAGCTTCTCTAGCTGACTTTCCTCAAACAGATAAACTTTTTCTGCCGGGCCAGTAAGCTGTGTGTAGGTTTTTGGGTGACTCCCAAGAGCACTCTTCCTCTTTACAGGTGGGGTGCTCCCTGCTGCCCAGGCAGCATTTCTGGCAGCTTCAAAACCTTCCTTCACCATTGCTCCTCCTGGATGTGCACAGTATGGGGCTTTCTGTACATCACATGGATGACCATGTATGGTGCAGGTAGTGCAACATTCTGCACTGGCATGGTGAGGATGTCCAGCAAGCTATGATTTCATTGACCTGAAATGCCCTCAGCTTGTTGCAGCTCAGTGCAGTGTCTGTCAATAGGGCTCTGCTCAATGCCTTCAGTGTAGTGAGGTTCTGGATGGTCTCCAGAAGTTGTAAATATTGTCTGATGTATACAGTGTTGTCTCTGTTGCATTGGCAAGTCTCCTGGAGATCTGGGCCTGGATTGATTCATACTGAGTGCTATTCAACCTGTTTAGAAGGATGACACATTTGAAGATGTCCTTGTCTAGAGTCTGAATGGCAAAGATCCAACTCATGATGTCACAAATGTGTTTTGCAGTGTTGGGCAGGGGTTTGCTGGGGGAGCACTAGATTTGCAGTACTTCTTAGATCAACATAACAATATGGACAGGTCCTTTTCCCTCTGCTCATGCTTTCATGAGTGCATACAGCTTTGCTGCATTTGGAGCATCATCCACACCTTTGTACTCAGTATCTTTAAGGACTGTGAGGATAACTGCCTTGGTGACATTGTTGTTAGCCACCTAGTTCTGGTAAGCCACTGGATCAGCAGTATTGCTGGGTATTCTGACAAGCAGTTCAAAAGCATAGAATTTGAGTCCTAGCAGCTGAAGGTGGATCTTGAGGGCTTTAAACCATCTTGCAAAGTTGGTGTTGGGGGAGTTCCTGTTGAATTCTTTCCATCTGATGCTTGTTCCTTCTTTTCTTTGTCTGCATTGACATCAACAACTTTGGCACCTTTGGTGTTCTTTTTCTTCTTTGGCTTCTTGAGCTTGTTAACCTTCCTAATTGCACTCATGTCACTCTGACACAAAAGAATGCTGCCATTAGCAGCCTTGCCATTGCTTATGAAACATACACCCTCCTTCAACACTTTGATTTGCACACTCTTGCCAAGGAGAGAGAGGTCTTGCACAATGCACATAAACTCAGATGAGGGCATCATCACATGAGCATTGTAATCCATGTCTGGAATACTGAAAGTGTCAGTGCTGATATACATCAATTTCATGTTGTATTCTGCTATGCAGTCAGAGGCTGCAATGTGCCCATCAGCAAGAGAAAAAGTTCATTGAAACTGCATACATTTTTCCTCATACACAACATTGAGAATGTCAGCTTTGTCTGCAGCTTTGATGGTACACTCACCATCATCTCTTGTGCACTTCAGCATCTTTGCCAAACTGTTGAGGTTAACACTAAATCACATGGGATGATCAGAATGATAGTGCTCAAATTCCATTGCCTCTAGAAGAACAGACACAAGCATGACTTGTGAGTTGTCCATGGCTTGTAACATGATACACTCTTCATTACACTCAAAATTTGCATCATTGACAAGCTCCTTAATGGCTGTTGCTCTCGATGAACTCAATTTTGGGAGTGTATATCATCTAGTATTTGTACATACCATCAAGGAGTTTCATTAAGATTCCAGCTTTGGAAAGTTTGGCTTCCAGCATGGTGCTTATGCATCTTCAAGAGGTGAGAGAGGGATAGAAATGTTTGTATACAAAATGTGTGACCATCATGAATCAATCTCTCTGATTATATCATCTCAAGAGCAATGAGCTAGCACATGCAACATGTGCTGCTCAGCACAAGCTGAAGCAGCTCAAGATTGAGAAATACCAGGACATAGAAGAAGCAGAGGCACTGAAGATGACAGAAGTATGTCCCCCTGAATAATCTACAATTTTGATTTTTACTTAATGTCTCTGACCAGGAACAGCAGCAAATCCTGGATCATCATCTCTTATATTCATGTCTATGTGTTATCTAGCAAGTAGAAGAGCTGCAAGTCTTGAGAGATAAGTTCAGAGATGAAAGGAACTGCTAGGTTGGCCAAATTCTATATATATGCAGACCATGTCAGCTAACAAGATACATCTTCCATCTCTGGAAAGCCTGAGACCTCTTGTATCTGGGAGACTCAATAGAATCAAACCAAATCTGTAACTTGCAAGGATACAAGAACTAAGATATCTTAGAATCATAACATTGGTATGATGCATCATAGAATAGATTTTCCTACCATTTGTACCAACAAATTGATGATATACTGGGATGAAACAATAGACATTTGGAAGGACTGTTTCTTGAGCCCGATACAAAAGAGCATAGCTGTGTGGGTCCCAGGTGGTGGGCAAATTCTGTTCTAATAGAAGGCAGTATATCAAAAGAAAGGTTGTGAGTGGAGAAAAAAGATCTCACATATTGAAAGGCTAATCAGTAATTGTCACTGTCACTGGAAATGTCTGATCTAAATCCCTTCAAACCAAAATGCTTATGGTTTTGAAAATGATATCATCCATATTCATGTTCCAAGAATTGAAGAGGCTATGTTATTGCTTGAAATGGGCCCATTGAAGTCTTTCATAATTCATGAGCTAGTATCTGTGATAAGGGTAGAAGACACTCATATAACAAGTAGAAAGACTCTGTCTTGAAGAGACTTGAAGAAGACACTGTAGAGACAGCTGGTAAGTTGTCAAATCAATGACTGGAGATCTACAGCAATTGACCATAGATGCCCAGATGTTCAAGACAAATTGGAGAGCAAAGCATGCTGCTTTGTTAAAGGTGGGTTCCAAGTCTGATGCAATGATAAGCCAAAGGAAGCAGTTCAAGCAAGTCTAAGACCAGGTACAATAAGTGTTGGGTTTGGAGGGGCATCAGGCACAAGTCTGTAGGCAAATATACAGACTGTGGGGCAAGCAGAGACTATGCAAAAATGATGGGAGTGGAGCCAGAGATTGATGGGGGATAATTAAGAGTGATGGGTTCTGGGGCTGAGCATAGGGTGAGGTCTAGGGCTAGCTATGAATGTTGTAGGGTCATAATGTGTGTGCAGAGTTTGTAATGGCATTAGAATTTGAAAGGAACTTAGGAGCAATAGAGAAAATAGAGACAGATGAGATGAGACAAAGTCAAGATGAGACAGAAACAAAAACAAGATAAATTGAGAGAACTCAAGACTAGAGACAGAAACAGAGACAAAATGTAACAAGAAATAGTAACCACAGGTAATGCAATATCAAGACTAAGGTAATGGATGTTACTCTACAATGTATATACTAACTACTAGACTCCTCTGGGGATTGGGAGTGTGACAGCAGGACTTGTTGGAGCTGCACAGGGTTGATGGGTGTTGGTTCTGATCAGATAGCAGGCTGCATTGATGTTCTGATAGGAACTGATGGAAATGCAGTCTGCCCCATAGTCATTGGGAAGTTCCAGAGGAGTTGAGTGGGTCAAGGAGACAAGCTAGCAACATGTGCCTGGGTCAGGGGAGATGTTGGAGAGGCTCAGGGGCTTTGTGGGCAAAGAAGGGGAAACATTGAGGCCTGCAAGGGACATGCCAGGGTTTGCCAGAAGGTTGTTCATGTTTGCTGGAGAAGTGTCAGAGTTAGCCAGGATATGCACTGTGGGTGAACAAAGGTTGGGGCAGGGCAAGGGGGTGTTAGCAGGCACTCTGGAGAGGCAAAGTTGAAGGGAGAGATCTGGGAGTGGGTTGTGACAATGATCTACTCTGACTGGGTCCTGTCCTCAAATTTTGCTCCATTCTGGCTATGCCCTTTGGCTATTACTACCAGCTAATAAGCAACACAACTTGTAAGTTGCTTTCTTTATTTTTATTCTTTATTTATTATGTTATTCTTTAATTCTTGATTTCTTTCTGTTTTTTATTTGTGGTAGTTTTACTTGGGACTAGGCATAACTACAGATAATATCTCCTAGTCCCTAGAAATGTGATTTCAAATTTTTCCTATTTCATATTTCTCTCAGGACAGCTTTGTAATGTGTCTGTGTTTTTATTTGTCTTATTTGAAATTCAATCTGGGACAGCTTCACAATGTGTCTGTGTTCATGAATACAAGCTAAATTTATGAAGGTTATTTTATGACATGTTAACTTTCCTTTATTTGTGATCAAATATTTATAAAAATACTGGGTTGGTTGCTTAGTCAACTGAATTGTATGGTAACCTCCATTTCTTTGGCCAGTCAAGTTCATTGTTGTTGAGGGTGCTCATGCATGACAATGTGTATTTATGTATGGCTTGAGGATACTATTATTAAACTTGGGGTGGCCTTATGGTTGGTTAGTACATTGAACTGAGTCAACCTACATTTTGTGTGAGCTGTTCTTTGCTATCCCCCTGAGCTTTCTCTTCAGCTTACCTCAACTCTTCATTGAATTGTTAGATGGTGAATTGTTAGATGGTGGGTTAAAGAAAAAGCTAGTGGGGCACCATAGTAAGAATTCAAGGAACTAGAGCTTCTTGATGAAATAATGCACCTGCAATACATAGGCAAATTACAAGGACTGCACAAGATGCCCAGGTGTCCAGACTTGATAAGTTCTTTCTGTAAGTGCAAGAGCAAATCTTATCTGCCTCCTAATTTGCATCCTGCACTCCACTGGTGATCTTTTGATGATTCAGGATTTATAGACATTCTGTGGCAAATAGTGTCTAATAAAACATAAACCAAGCCACCTATCCAGTCCAGCAGTGTATTTGTACCTGCTCAAGGTGCAAAGATATATTTAGACCATTATGTCAACCCTCTAAAATGCAAGAACAACAATGAAAATAGTCTGCAGAATGGTCTCTCAATATAGGTAATATAAGTCCATGTATGTGTAAGCATCTTGTGAAAGAAATCGGTCCCAGAGATCACGAAGCACTTGAGGGATGTAGAGAATGGCTGAGAACTACTCCAAAATCCAAAAACTATTCTGTGTTTCCTTTTGGGAAATATATGTCCATATATGTGTTAGTCAGTGAACTATCCATGAACAGAGAAGTAATATTGGATTTGTTCACAACATGTCTAGAATGTCACAGAGGGTGCAGTCAGTGAGCAAAGTCAAAGTACTGTATGGTGATACTAACACCAGAGCATTGATTGATCAAGGATCATATGGAAATGTTCTGGCTGTATACTGTGTCATAATGCTAGGAATGTAGTCATGAACTGGTCAGGGTGTTCCAATTTGTGCATGTGCCACAAAAAATATATCTTGATGTTTTGTCTGTATCTGTGCAGATAAGCAATGTAATTAATATACATGCAGTGGATAAAGCTAGATCATACAAGTATCAAATAAAAGGTGTCATTTATTATGTGGATAATCACTTCACAAGTAGATATATATCAGATGATGGTAAGGTATAGTTCCATGACAGTCTATTAATGGGTCACCAAATGCAAGAAACAGAACTTGTAGAAAGTATGGACATGTCAATATGCCAATCAAAAGGTTTGACCATCACAGTGTACATAAGAGCAGACTGAATCTAAAGGTTCTTCATCATTCAACTTACTATCATATGCTATGTCTTGTTATGTTTCTGCAATTCAATATGTCAGTTTACACCAGCATACATGGTATAGTTGCTACCTATCAATCATTTGCATAATTGGGTTATGATTGGATGTATAGAGGCAATGTAAAGTTTGATCAATTTATAATCTATTGCTCCAGTGACTGTTTACATAATTATATTTGTGTGAAAATTGTAGACTGAGATCTGACATCTGGACAACAGTCAAACACTAACACATGTAAATCTAACAATCAATTACAAGGAAACCCATATCTTCAGTTGTTCTCCCTCATTCATGACAGACTCTCAAGGTGTAAGTGCCCATCAATGCATTGTCTTACTTTTCTAGATACTGAGCCCCTGCATACAGTCATTCATCTGTTGTATAGGTATGACAATATGGTTGTTCTCTCTCATTCACCACAAACTCTAAAGGTTCATTCCTCTGTTGTATAGGCTCTCAGTATTGGTCTGGCAGGTTATGGGCTCCAAGTGGGATTGCTAACACCAACTGAGTTGCCAGAGACAATTCCTAGCTTTTGTTTGATTCCCTGTGGCCTTCTGGGCCATATATGCTCCTTTTCTTACTTTATACTATGATTTCCATCATGGCAGATCCATTCAGCTTTGAATCTAACTTGCAGTTGCAGACTGTTAAAAATTGTTCCAAGTTGTTTCTGCAGGGTGCCAAAGCAGGCCATTTTCTCCAGTCCAATGGCTTCTCTTGAGATTTGCCTCCTCATTTTGTTTCTTCTTCTTGTGATTCTTCTTTTATTAGTCTCTCATCCTTTTGTACCTAATGGGCTGCATGTATCTACCACTTTCCCTTCCTTAGTAACTGATCCATTAACCACACCAATTCTGGATTCTTCCTCCTCTCATGTCCCTTGGCCAGGTGTTTCACATGTTTCCATCCCAGTATCCCATCATTTTCTTTTCTTCAATACTGCTTTGCATCCTTTCTCAGCTCCTGCTCCTGTGATTGACTCATTTCTGGTTTATGCTTTTCCTCATCTTTCTTCTTCCTTTCTTCTTCCTTTGTTATGCCTCTAGCCCCCCCTTCTTCTCCACCTCCCCAATCTTTTACCTTTCCATCTGTTTTTGGTCCCATTTTTACACATTCTCCTGCATTGCTGTGTTCCCTCTCCTGTACTACATCTTTCTTCACCTCCACCTATTCCTCTATGCCCACATATTATTCCTACTGTTTATATGCTCCTATGCCACCTAGGCCATGCAGGAAACCCAAAAAGAAGGCCTAAACACTGGCAACCTAGATAGGGTAGCTGGTGATAGGAAGTAATAAGGGCAAGTCAGTAACTGTCCCAGAAAGCAAGAGCTAGTAGATGAGAAGGGAGACCAAGTAGTAAGTGAGAAATGTTGCTATTGCTAGCTTAAATCACTAGATGGTAATAAAAGGTTGCTAGGTTGCTGGGTAATAGAAAGAAAAGGGATAGAGATGAAAGAGTTGCTAGGATGAGTCACTTAGAAAGGAAAATTGAGCAATAGAAAGGGAGTGGGGAAACAGGAATGAGTAAAGTCAATGTAAACTGGGGGACAAATGCAAATTAGTTGCTAGCTGCAGTTGCTAGCATTGCTAAGTCACAACAACACTAAGAGCACCTGCAGTTGGTACCCATGCTAGATCAAGTATGAGGTCATCAAGACTTGTCACTAAGTTGTTAACAATGAAGAAAGAGAGCAAGAAGAAATCTGAAGCCAGTAAGCTAAGAACTAATGAGGGGAACAATACTCTGTTGGTTGCTTAATGTCTCTGTGTACAGGCAGTATTTATACTGTTCATAGGTATAGTATTCAGAAAGGAAATATTAGTCACTGCCAGGAATGGCATCTGCCAAAGTGTCCCTGATACATACTGGATGTCAATATGGTAACCAAGTATTCATACACAATGTTGACAAGATGTATAATACATGTCAGTAACAAAAAAAGAGCATACCTAATGTCAATATCTGAAGTGTAGATGCTGTTCAAGTATGTTTGTAAGCAAGACAAGAAAAATGATAAGTAAGAGGTCACATGGTTTTTAATATATCATTATTGAGAGGAGGTATTGTTGTCACCAGGTAATGTTGCTGGCAATTGTTGCTAGGGAGGGTCTCAGTCTTATTGTTTTAGATCAAGAGGCTAGACTCCATATTATGAAGCTTGTGTGCCAGTAGTCTCATGGTCACTAAAATCTCATGCAATGGCTATGTCATTCCAGATCTTGGGGCTAAATCCCACATGATAAAGCCATGTGACTTGTACAAATCTGTGCTGTATCCACATCAGGTGCTGCTCAGATCAGATAGTCCTAGATGTCAATAACAGTGCCCAGCAACAATTGGGTCTTATCCCTGTTCCATCTCATCCCCATTGTCCTCCATCTCAGGCACCACATCAAAATGTACCTCATTCTATACCTACTGCACAACCTTTTCCCCCCCCTCCATTTCATATTATTCCAGGTCATCAGTAACCTCCTTGAGCCATGTATGATAACCTTTTTCAGTTTCCAATCCCAATTGCTCATTGATAGTATCCTTATTACTTTCCTTTACATTATTCTCCCTTCGCACTTTCTCCAGCCACTCAGGTGACTGATTCTCATTCTGATTGCAAACCTCCCCCTTTCAGTATAATATCAAAATTGACTTCTTCTTTGTGGGGAAATTGAATCAGTCCACTCATGGCTCTGATAGATCAAATGGGCTTGAATGGTCCCATTTGTCCTATTTGTCCTCCTGATGTGCTTTACAATCAACTCAGGTGGAATCTTGGGCTTATGGACTTTTCTGGTGGGATGACAACATCATCACTTACATTCTGTCTGGGAAGCTCTCAGCTGAAATATTCAACTCACTCCCTCCTGTGCATAGTGGTCCTCACAAATTTTCAGTTTGGATGGTTTATGACCTGTTGGATTTTCTTCAGAAGAATTTCAGTATTGGTAGTGTGGCTTTAGCACAATGCATCAAGGTGTCAGTATTCCATCTTATATGCATGCCAAATGCAATTCCTTCCTATGTTCAATCTTGGCACATGGCAGTGAATCAACTTACAAAGACTTCATGGGACTTCACTCCATATGAATGCATCCCATGTTTCATGGATGGTGTTTCTGATCACAAGGCTTATGACTATATACACAAAGAAGTTGGGCATTGCTGGGGATCATAATCCTAATGGCACTCTTGATTTCTATTTTCTGGCTGATACCATCCTCAACATTGAAGTTGATGTTTGTCAAAGACATGCAGCTCATTCATACTCATAACATGTCAACTCTTCTACCTCCTGCTAATTTTCCATGTCTCTTCCTGCACCCTTTACATCTGCACAGCCTGATGTGTCTGCTTCCTCACTACCTTTGTCCACTGATGGCTCCACTCAATGTTGCTCAGTGCAAGTGGATTTTTCTTTGGATCAAAACAATAAACCACAGGCAAATGTAGCAGTATCAGATCCAGTAACTGAATGCATCTCCACTGCATCTCCTCTATACTAGATGACATTACTACTTCTGTATTACCTAGTATTGTTGAAGATCAGGCAATTGACAGTACTTTCCACATGTATGAACTGTCTTCTGGGTCTGGGGGTGTACCTCTTTATCTAGTCCTTGTCAGTGCAGTGGATCTGATTGTATTAGCTTTGGTATTGTTATGCTTCACCTCAACTTCAAATTTAGGTTGCATGACTCACATCATTTGTGATTGAAAGTAATTTTGGTCTTATGATACTAGCCTTGCAGTTCCAGTTGGCATGGCAGTCTGTGCCACCCTGAATACTCTTGTGTGTGGTGAATGTTGTTTTTGTGCCCATGTTGATGGCCAATATGTCACTCTCATCTTGTCAGATTGTCTGTACACTCCATATGTCCCCATCAATTGCTTATTGTACAGAGTGAATGTTCACTTCACTAGGGATATTACCTCAATATTCTTTCCTGACTCTTCCCCTCATTTTCAAGCCAAGCCATTCAATGTCACAACTTACAATTGTCTATTATTCCTATTCTGTGATTTCATTTTGCTGACTCTTTGTCCAATAAATTCATTCCTTCTTTTTTTGCTGGGCCAGCTTTCTCTTTTCCTCATGTTTTGGGTACTCCAGATCTTCTGCACTGTTGTCTAGGACACCTGGCTCATGACATTACAAGAGCTATTCTCACTAAGGACTTTGTCTCTGGTGTTGAATACTCTGGTGTCTTCAAGGATGATTGTATTCCTTCCATAATGGGGAAACAACCTGCCTGTTCATTCTACAATTTTTATCATCATGCAGATCAAGTTTGTGACTTATTTCACATGGATTCCTGCAGACTTTTTGCAAATGGTTGGACAAATCACTGTCATTCTATCCTGGACAATTTCTCTAATCTTGGTGACACAGTACTTCTTTCTTTCAAGAACCAGGTAACCAAGCACTTCAAGACTTTTCTCAAATCTGGCAACAAGGTTTGGGTGGTCCAATGTGATGGTTCCAAGGGAGTTGTTGCTAGTGATCTTTGTAAACATCTTGACTCTCTTTGCATAGTTTTCCAGTCTACTGCTTTCTATGCTCATCAACAAAATGGTAAAGCTGAATGATATGTTTGAGCCATAAGGGCACAGCACAGTCATTAATAGCTGACTCTGGTCTACCTTCATCTTGTCTGGGTGATGCTATATTTATGGCATGATATCTATAAAATGGAATTCTGACATCTACTCTTCCAGCTCATACTATGCCTTTGGAACTGGTTGAGAGTTGTAAACCAGACTTATCTCACCTTAGAGTCTGGGGCTGTCAGTGTTTTGTTCTTCATCCTTCTAAAATATGTTGAAAGGGTGATAATTGTTGTTTTGAAGGATTATTAGTTGGCTATGAAGAAGGCTGTTTGAGTTGGTGTGTTTGTGATCTTCATGGGAAATTCTTCTTCTCTCATGATGTTGTTTTTAATGAGAGTGAACATGCTCAACTTCAAAACTCTCTGGCTGCTTGATCTCAATCAGCTTCCCCTCCTCCTTTGAATCTTCCTTCCTCTCCTTTGGCTCATGAGTCTTTACCTTCTTCCTCACAATTCTTGTTATCTATTCCCCTAGAGTCTACATCCAACATCTTCTCCTTCCATTCCATCAGAGTCTTCCTCCAATATCACTCAATTGGGTTGTCCTACATGCAATATTAAGCTTACTGAAGCAGGTCATGATTTTCTTGATGAGGTTACTAAATGCAATCAAAGACTACCATGTCTTCATGCTGATTATCAGGCAGAAATTGGTCCTCACCAAGGCTTGTCTGCAATACTTGACATAAATGCTCTTTGTCAGCTGCTAATTTTGAATGCTTGGCTAGCAACAACTATAAAGCTTATTTAATCTATGGTCCTGATACATCATTTCAAAGCTCAAGCAGAATACAATCTTGATAAAGCTTTCAAAAACTATTACAAGGCTACTAATTGGACTGGCAGGCAGCTATGAAACAAGAGATATCTAGTCTTCAAAACAGAATGTCTTCATACCAGCAGATCTTCCTTCTGGCCATAAAGCAATTGGCATTTGATGGGTGTATGCATATGAACTTAATCCAGATGGTACCATTATATGTGGCATGGGGAAAGCTTGTCTTGTTGCTCAAGGTTTCAGTCAATGTCCTGAGGACTATGGCACTATTTATGCACCTGTTGCCAAGATGTCTAACATCTGTATTTGTAAGGGCAACCTCCAGAGCAGCAGATTGGAGTCATGCAGCTAGCAGAGGGGAATCCAAAGTATATTAGCAGAGTAGACAACAATACAATCAGTAACTAATCACCTAGCAGAGGGGAATCCAAAGAGAACAAGTCTAAGGATCCCTGCTGCTCAGTGCAGTGCATCAGCAGGTGGCAGAGGCATGGAAACTACTGTACAGATGTTCAGAGCTACTCCTAACCCTAGGGCAATGATTGCTAAGGTAATACAGAGAACTCTGCAGTTCTCCAAAGATCTCTGGGATTCCAGAAAGAGCTCCAGAGGTGTCAAACAAGCTGTGGAGATGCTGGAACAAGTTGTGGAGGTTGGAAATAGAAGTCCCTTGACATCACCCCCCTCTAGCATGCAGCATCTTGACATGTGGGGTAAAAGAAGTCCCTGATTGCTTGGTCTGCTGGTGAGATAGGGTAGATCCCTTGTATGGCATGCAGGGCTTCTGGATGTCTCCAGTGAAACTCCTTGACAAGTCTGGGGGCATGTACATTCTTCTGTGGCTCCCAGGAGATATCCTTGATCCCATAGCCTTTCTGCTTCACCTTGTATTATAGTTGTCTCCAGAATAAACAGCTATCCTGGATTTCCTCCACCTCATATTCCTTGTTGTCATTGATCACCACAGGAGGTGGTAGAGGTGGTGGACAATGCCCTGGAATAGGATCCTTAGGGGCCAGAGTTAGTTTGACCATGTTGAACACTGGATGAAGCTGGTGCATGGGTCCAGCTACACTGGGCAAGTCTTTACTAGGCAGACATAATGTTCTGCACTTACAACCTAGCACTCTGGGGTTTGCACAGAGTGTAGGGACTTGCAAGAAGAAGCTAAGGGGAGTGATCTGAGCAAGTCCAGAGTGGTCTGGGGAAGTCTAAGACCAAGTATATTGGATGTTGGCTTGGGCAGGCATCAGGTACAAGTTTGTAGGTGTGCCAATAGATTGTGGGGTATGTAGAGGCTTTGTAAGTGATGGGGGCAGAACCAGAGTTGGATGGGGAGTCAATCAAGACTTGATGGGTTCCAGGGCCAAGCATGGAGCGAGATCCAGAGTTGTCATAAGAATGTTTGGGGGGTCATAGCATGTGCATGGAGTTTGTACTGACATCAGAGTTGAAAGGAACTTAGAGAAACAAAGGAAATAGAGACAATCAAGACAAGATAGAGGCAAGGCAAGACAAGGCTGAGAAAAGAGATAGATTTGAGACTGAAACTAGAAATAGAGACAGAAAGAGACACAAGACATAAGTAACCAGTTAATGTAGGTAATATACAGACTAGTGTACAAGGAGCTACTCTATGACTTATATATGGCAGTGGGGCTCAACAGAGCAGTGCAGAGTCAACAAGTGTTGGGTATGATCAAAGGGGCAGGCTGCAGCAACATTCTGATGGGATCAGCTGGGGACACAGGCAACTCTGGGGTTGTCATGATGCTTTGGAGCAGGTTGGGTGAGCCAGGGTGATGAGCCAGAGATGCATGATGGGGTCAGGAACAATGAGGAAGGGTTCTGGGGGCTCAGGAGAGTCAAGAGTTGTGTCAATAGCTATGGAGAAGGTTGTCAGAATTAGCCAGGGGGCTATCGGGGTTTGCTGGAGAAGCATTAGAGTTACCTGGGATGGCTGTGGAGGGTGTTTGATAGTTGGAGGCTTTGGCAAGGCATTGGGGGAGGGACTCTGAGAAGGCAAGTGGGCTGGGAACAATGTTGGGGGTTCAAGAAGTGGGTCATGACATTACCCCCCCCCTCCCCCCCCCTCAGCATTGAGACCCTCAAGATGCAGGGCCCAGCTTGGAGATTGGTGGAGCATGGGAATCAAAGTTGAGTAATATTGATCAAACCACAGTGAGCAGTAGTGGCATGGGAACAAAGTTGAAGCATAGCCACTGTTCATTAGGGAGTTCTTCCCAAGTCATTAAGAAGGGTTAGATGTACCCTGGAATTCCCTAACTTTCTACAATGTCATCCTCTGCTTATTCTCCCATGCCATCAGCATTGTCCTTGGCCTTCCCCAACCCTTCATCCTCAAGGGAGTCTGAATCCCCCAGTGGTCATGGGTGGGTCATAGCAATGTACCAAAGTCATGAGTGCAGTCCTGCTTATTCTGTGCTCTGGAGCTTCTGACAGGTTGCTAGAATTGTCTGCAGCAGTGGCCAGTCCATTGGGGTTTTTGTCTTGTGGCAGAGCCCCAGCAGGGTCAGTTTTGTTGTTGGTGGGGCAATCTTCACAGTCCAACTTTGAGCCAGGGAAGGTCCAGGCTGTGCTGGAGGTGTTGCAGGTCCCCCAGGCAGAGGTAACCCTGGAGAAGTTTGCAGAGGCAGTGGGACAAGCACGGAGTCCCCCAACCTTGGAGTGGTGTCAGGTGGAGGCCCCAGTGAGTATTCCATGCCATTGCAACAAGTTTGAGCCAATTTGACTTTGTAGTGTGCCCTTTGTGCTCACCATAGCAACCACTATAACTTTGAGGAGCCCATGCTGAGGTCCTGGCAGGACATGTTGGTGTGTATCCCCTGTCAGTCAAGGCACAAGAAGTGCTCCATCTTACTGAGTGGGTGGGTGGCCTGCATATTGGAGGAGCAGGGATGGGATGTGGAGTGGGTGGCCATGCAGTTACTCAAGGGGTGCAAGGAGAAGGTGTTGGGTTGGGGATCTGGGGTGGAGCATGGAGGCAGTGCAGGGTGGTTGATGAAGGTGGAACCCCCATGGAGTGGGCAGAGGGAGGGGGCCTCCATGACATGTGACAAGGGGAAATGGAGGGCATCCCCCTCTCTGGAGGTAGGGCCCAGCAAGTGGCCACAAGGGAAGGGGTCAATGGTGGGCCCTCTGGGGCCACATGTTTACTCCTCCACATCAGGAGCTTTGATGGAGGGGTCTGGTGGGGGCTCCATTCCTTCTCCCATTGTTCTCAAGATGTTTTGGCAGTGGCAGGTGGAGGAATTGTCTTGGCTGCTGGCATTGTGCAAGGAGGAGGTCTAGAGAATCACAGAGGACCACAATGGGATTTGGCAGGAGTGCCATGAGGCACAGAAGGGTCAGGATTTGGCATGAGAGGAGCTGCAGGAGGCTACACAGATGATCATGGAGGGGTTACTGGAGGTGCAGGTCTTGCAGGAATGGCTGGTGCAGTTAGAGGTGTGGGCAGAGCAGAGGGTGGAGGTGGGGCAAGGAGCTGCAGAGGCAGAGAGGGCCAGGGTAGAGGTAGGGAGGCAGCAAGAAGAGTGGTTGGCCAATGAGGCAGCCTCAGGGTGGAGGGGGATAATGCATGAGTTTTTCTGCCTTTGTTCCTATGATCTTGCTGATCTGGAGCTGTCTAGACTGGGTCCAACAGCACCACATCCTCCTTGATGGGGCATCAGCTGCTTACACCTCAATGCAGGATGGATTGGCACAGATGCCCAGGGAGCTCCTGTCAGAGTTGGAGCAGGGGTCCTGGCAGATGGGGCAGGTGTTGGTGGGACATCAGTGGAGAAGTGCAGTGGACCCTGGAGCATGGTAGGAAGTAGCAATGGATGTAGGAGAGCTGTTGCCTGGGCAGCCAGAGGTTCTTGCCATTGTAGTTGCCCAGATGGAGGTGGATTTGGTTGGGAGTATAGTGTGGAGAATTCCAGAGGAGGAGAGGGAGTGAAGGGGGTCTTTGGACTTTTGATTTCTTGCTGCCCCATGCTCCCTCCTATTCTATAGTTGTATTTGTAGCCTGTCTGTATCAACTTTTGCATTCCTGCTGAGCATGAGAAGGTTTCAGATTGTGTGAGGGAGAGGGGTAAGTGAAAACACATAGGAGTTACTCACAGGAGTTGAATCCCTGGTAAATCCAGAGGCCTCTGATGGCACTGCCTCTGCCCAGATCAACAGCACCAGCCTCTGATGCTTTGCCCATAGACAATACAACTCCCATGCAACACCCTGAGCCAATCTCAAGAACATCAACCCTCTGAAGTAAACTCCACCATCATTGGAATCAACTACTGCCCCCAACAACCCCCCTCTTAAGATTCTAGGACCAGCACTCTGCCCCCAACCTCAAACCCAACCTTTAGAATCAGCTAGGACCCCTCTGGTTACCTGGCCATCAACCCTGCCCAATATTTGACTGGATAAACTCTGCAATGAAGTCTCCAAGCATGAATACACCCCCCTCTACCTCTCCCTCCAGCTCCCTAGGATCCTGATGCCTCTGACCCAACCCCAGCAACTCTGGAGCAAGCCAGAAGAATCCCCAAGCCTCAAGTTGGCCAAGAAAGGAAGGAAAATGCACATCCACCCCAGCCTCCTTGAAATGCACTCCAAAGGTGCCCCCAACAAATCCCAGAAGTCAATGTGAGGACCACAGTACCCCAACCCACAATGCTAGACAATTCCAGACCCCTCCACCAGTACTTTGACACCCCCTTTCAATTGATCCAGAACCCCTGGCATCCAAATACTCAACACCACCTCCCTCCACATGCACTTCACATGATGGGACTTCTGCCTTTCAATTACCAATTGCACCATCCCTACCAAAAGAACACCCAAGTGCAGAAGCTATTCCACTGGAACAGACTATAGGAAAAAGAGAATTCTATACAAAGTAGTTCCCCCAGAGTATTCTGAACTTGTTGACATGTTCTCCAAAGAAAGCAAAGAACCCTGCTGTTACTTCTCCAGACCCATTGTCACAAACTCAACAATCTCAGACCCTGAAGCCTCAACAACAAAAAATGCACCTTTGAGCACCTCATGGGGGCTTCCCCCCACCAAACCAATTTGGAAACAACCAATGACTCTAGAAACCCTGATACACCCCCACCCCTTGGATGCCCTCCAAAGCCTCCCTCAATGCCCAAAGGAATCAGCAGAAAGGCCTGAGGCACCTTGACTCATAACTCCAGGCATCCCTGGACCCTTCTACACAACTCCAGACCCTGGCAACACAGCTCTGGACCCTGCCATCTCAACTCTGACACTTGCCTAGAAAACCTCTGACACCAATTCATCAGCACAGTCCTTGTAGCATGCAATGTTGGCAGGAGCAAGCTGGAATGCTTGACCTGAATAGGTTTGCCATTCTTTGCCAACACTCTCTGTTGCTCCAAAAACTCCCACACCTGTCAAACTGAAGCTGCCCTTGCTGCAATCCTCCTGACAAACTTTCTGCCAGTACTTTTCAACAACTTACTGCTATAAGAGCACTCCTTCCTCATACTACTGCAGCAATAGGAAGGCTGGGCCCCTATTGGGTACCAACAGCCTTCTGAGTTGTTCTCTGCATAGCAGTGGTCACACTAGAAAAGGATTGTTAGTAACTGTAGTAGTGAAAATTGCTAAAGACTTACTGCTTCTTGCTCTTTTCTGAAAGCTTGTTGCTTTGCAAGCAACACTGTTGTCTTTCCTTTTGCCTTCTCCAGTACTACCCCAGCTTCCATCCCTGTGCCCACCACAATAGAGGCCTCTCACCAGTAAAGCAGAGTTGCCAAGCATTTGTTGGAAAAACTGTCTTCAATTGGTTCCTGCAACAATGTTAGCAATCACTGCCAAGAGTTAGGGACAGAATAATAACTTACCTCAAATTCCTCTTCTTCCTCCTCCTCCTGGCCTTTCCCTTCCTTCTGCTCTTTGGGGTTGTCACCACTCTTGGCAACATTGCCAATGCCTTAGTGATGCTGCCAGCCACACACTTGGGAGTTGAGGGCCCAGCCTCCTCAATGTCCCCTCAATTTGCACTACCCTCATTCCCAGGCTCTCACTCTGCTCTACACCCCTTGTCACTGCCAGCTCACATGGAGGGTGCTGGAAGAAGAATTGGTCACTTGGCAACAACTCTTTGAAAAGCTGAAGTTACCTGAGCCACTTTGCTAGTGCTAGCAATGTTGCCAGCACTTACTGTCATGCCAGCTGCCAAATCCTCCAGCAAGAACTCCAATGAATCCAGAATGGGAGCCTAGCAAACTTGTTAATTATGTTGCTAAGAGGAAGCCAAAAGAAGAACTTTCAAAGTGCTTGTCAAATGGTCAAATCCATTCCTCCCCCTTGTACTTCTCATATAGTTGCCGACACTCCTTGTTGACAATTGCTAGCTCTGCCCACTCCATTCTACTACCCACCATCTCAAATCAGCAAAGCCATAGTTGAATAATGGCAGTAACTGCCACACAAGGAGTTGTTGCCAGTGACACACAGGCAACAGATAATAAGTGGTTGGCCTGATCAAGAAAAGCCTGAGCCATCGCACACTTCTTGACTTGGGAGGTAAGATCTGACAACATAGCAATAAGATCAAGATAGAGGAGGAGATAAGTTGATAGAAGGGAGTGTTAATGAAGTTCAAGCAAAATTGCTAGTGCCTTTATTCTCACCACTCTAGGTGCATGGACCAAGCAAACAATCATGAGACTTTGGGTTGACTGAGGACAGTCAAGATTTCAGTGTAGGGGAGGATTATAAGACCCACTTGTTGCTGAGCACCATTTTGGCATTTCAGACTGGACAGCAGCTGACTATTTTTACATGGCACAAGTCATAATACTCAGCATGTGAGGCCTAGCCCCAAGGTATGGATTGTAGCCTTTGCATGGGATTTTAGTGACCACAAGACTTATTGATCACAAGCAATATCATGTGGAGTCTGGACTTTGGGTCTAGAACAACAAGGCTAAGACCTTTCTTAGCAACAATTGCTAGTGACTTCCCTGGTAGCAACACAGCCTCTCACCAAAAATGGACATATTGACAGTTGTGTGATTTCTTACTTATCATTTTTCTTGTTGAGCTTACAAACATACTTGAACAGCATTTACACTTCAGGTATTTACACTGGACTTGCTCTTTTTCTGAGATTCATTGCCCTTTAAGGATCACAAGCAGCAACTATTTGTTACTTTCCAATAGTATACTTACAAACAGTATAAACACTGTACATAGAACCACTGTACAATAATTGAACTACCATAGAATGAACAGAGCCCAGTTTCCTCTCTCAGCTTGAGATTTCACTTTGCCTCTCTCTCTTTCTTGCTCTTTATCAACAACAACTTAGCAACAGGTCTTGCTGACTCAATGACAATTTTGTGTGGTACCAACTGTGAGTGCCCTTAGCATTATTCTCAACTTAGCAATGCTAGTGACTAGTTTTGCATTTGTCCTCTGTTTCAGTCTTTTTATTGTCACTCTCCCATTTCTCTACCAAAATCCCCTTTCACCACTACTTAGTTTTCTTTTGCTTGGCAACTCTTTCATCTCCATTTGTTTTCCTTTCTCTCACTGGTGACTCTCCATTACCATCTAGCAACTTTGGCTAGCAATAGTGACTCTTTTCACTTCACACTCCACACACATCTCATTTGCTCTAGTTCTCTGGGACAGTTACTGACTCACCCTCATCTATTAACTTCCTACTGCCAGCTACCCTATTTAGTGACTAGTGTCAGGCCCTCTTTGTAGGTTTCCTGCATGGCACTAGGTGGCATAGGAGCACATCAACATGCCCTGACCTCCACCACTGAAAGCTGTTGTCATCCCCCACTCCTCCAACTAAATCAATTACCCAGTGAAAAAACAAACTGCAGACATTCAAAACAGTCCCCCACAAGCTTGGCAATACATCATACAACTCAACCCCATCTGCCAGAACTTCAACCTTGCTGCCCAGAAAAACAAATGGCTCCTCTAACTCCACCCCAACTAGCAAGGAATCAAGGAAGCCCTCCAACAGAAGCAGTACCCCCTTCCCCTGACCAAAAATCTTGTTGATTGCCCCTGCAGTGCCAAGAAATACCTCCACTCCATCTACAGTGACCTCCAGACCACTCTGGAGCATGAATGGAATATCACCCTCATGCCTGCTGTGGCCCCCTTCAAGTATCAAGTGATGCACTTGTGTGACCCACTTCCCTGCCACCCTTCAGCATCCATGGATGACCACCTCTTTGACATGAACAGTGTTTTTGCATGTCTGGACAACAGTCTGACCCACCTAAGCTCTTGGGGAACAACTAGAACATGCCTGCCACACTAAGAAATGACTCCAGGGACCCCTGCCAATCATCCCACAACTCTGCCACTTGCCCACTTGCAGACCCAAGAACCTCTCAAAAAGAAAAACAATCTCAGTCCCTGTGACCCCACAGTCAACCTAAAAGAGCCTCAACACCCCTGCCAGATGACTAGTGGGTACCCAAGGAAGCCCTTTTGGGGCTGAGCAGAATGAGTTCTGCCACCCAGTGGTAACCCCCACTAAACATTTACATGTCATGCTGATTTGAATAAGGAAGTAAACCCCACTCTGGACACCCCTCCTCACCCAGCACAACCTCTGATGCAACTCTGCCAATGAGCCAACCTCCCAACCCACTCTCTCCACTGCCTCCAGACTCCTGGTTTCTGCTCTGGACCAACAAAACACATCCCCAGGCCCCTTCCCCTGCTCAGCACCATCTCCAAGGACAATTCCATTAATGAGCCAACACCCAACCAGCCCCCCACACTAACCCCAGACCATTGGCTCCTACCCCAAAAGAAGACACAATCCACAAAGCTCACTCCCAGACTAATCCTGCCCATGCACCACAAGCCCCAAGAAGCAGCTCTGCTAACAAGCCAGTGCCCAAACTAACCCCCACATTGCCTCCAGACTGCTGGCTCCACCCTGGGAAGACAAGTCAACTGCTGGACCAATGCATCCCTCACCACAACTCTACAAAGGAGCCAGCAACCAACCTGCCCCTTACACTGCCTCCAGACCACCTGCTCTGCCCACCAGGAAGAACAAAACCATGGAACAGCAATGCCAAACTCCTTCCTTGCTCAACACAGCAGCCAGAACAACTCCCCACCCCAACTGATGCTTGGACCACAGGAGTCTGCCAACCAACCAGCAATTGTGTCAACCCACTCCCTGCCCTGACCAATGCTTGTACCACAGGAGTCTGCCAATCCATCCCCACTCCACACCTCACCCAGAAGCAACTCTGCCAAAAATCATCCACCAATCAACCTCTGTGCTGTCTCTGGACTATTGACCACCACTCCAAGAAGGATGAACCTATGCCCCAGACTCCAAACATACTTGTCCTGACAAACTCCAGCAGCATTGCAAGCCCCAAGGATGCCAGGAATATGTAAGACTCCCCTACCCTTCTTTGGACTTACCCTTGGCCAGGAACAAGAAGGAATGTCATGCAGCATGTCCAAAACCAGCAAGCTCTAACCCTGGATGAAGGAATCCACTGAGACTGGTCACCTTGTAACTCTGCTGCCCCACCAACAATACTTGAGAGCACAGCAAACCCCTAAACAAGCATATCTTCAACAAAACACAATACTCCAGGGCTCAGCAAACCTCTACCCAATCACACCTCCACAAAAACAGAAACTTCTGGACACCCTCCACCACCCACCATCCCCCCTACACTTGGAGATCAACAGATTGCAAAAATGAACAATCCAAATCCCAAGAAAGTACCTCTACATCTGTGCTAACTATTCACAGTATAGCTGGCATGTATAACAGTTCCCTGTCAAGCCTGCTACAACAACAAACCCCCAACCCCAGAGCTCCCCTTTGCCATGCTGCCAAGGACTCTCATCTCCAGCCTATCCCACTCCCTCCCACCAAGGGCAACCTTTATTCCATCACCCCCACTGTTGTCAACCAAGACCTCCACCTGGGAAGTGCAAGACAGCAAGAAGTCCAAACCCAATCACACCCTCACACTCTTCCCCCCTCAGGAGCTCTTCTCCCCACTCCCCCAATCTCCAGATCCACCTCTATCTGGGCCCTCACTATGGCCAGAACCTCCACAAGCTCAGGCAACTGCCACCACATTATGCCACTGGTGCCCCACCAACAGCCACCCCATCCTCACCCACCCCTGGTCTAACTTCAGAGAGTGATTTGCAGGCATCTGTCAGGTTCCACTGACTACAGGGGCTCAGCTACACTGGGCAAGTCCTTACTAGGCAGATGCAATGTCCTGCACTTATAACCTA
Source organism: Termitomyces sp. 'cryptogamus' (assembly GCA_020091625.1). Classification (NCBI taxonomy): domain Eukaryota; kingdom Fungi; phylum Basidiomycota; class Agaricomycetes; order Agaricales; family Lyophyllaceae; genus Termitomyces; species Termitomyces sp. 'cryptogamus'. The sequence goes on from JAGYZC010000005.1 coordinate 938,042, forward strand.
GCACTCTGGGGGTGGGGCTGACTAGAGGGACCTACAAGGGGAAGCTGGGGGCAGTGGTCCAAGCAAGTCAAGAGTGGTCCAGGAAAGTCTAAGACCAAGTATATCAAATGTTGGGCTTGGGTGGGCATCAGGAACAAGTTTGTAGGTGTGCAAATAGACTGTGAGGTAAGCAGAGGCTTTGTGAAGAAGGAGAGGAGTGGGGCCAGAGCTTGACAGGGGATCAATCAAGACTGATGGGTGCTGGGGCCAAGCAAAGGGTGAGGTCTGGAGTCATTATAAGAATGTTTGGAGATTGTAGCACATGTGTAGAGTTCATAACAGAGAGAGAAAGAAACATGAGACACAAGTAACCAGTTAATGTAATATCAAGACTAGAGTATAAGGTGCTACTCTACAACTTATATACTGACTACTGGAGAGCTCCAGGGGGCATGTCATCAAGGTAATCTTTCAGGGCCTGGAGTTTGATCTTGGACATATTGGAGATTTTGCCAAATGGGGGGGAGGTGCCTTCTTTGAGATTGATCTTGTGGTCATAGGAATGATGCAGAGGAAGTTCTTTTGCACTCCCTTTAGAGAATACATCAGCAAATTCATGATACTCTGGGGGAACTACCTTGTATAGGATCATCTCCTTAGTTGTGCATTCCAGCAGGGTGGTTTCTGCACAGAGGTATTCTTCTGGTAGGGTTGGTGTGATCTGCAGCTGGAAGGCAGGGGTGCCATCTTGTAAAATGTGTGCAAAGGGGATGGTGCCAATGATTTTGATGTCAAGGTCTCTGGGATCCATGGGGGTGGGAACCAGAGTGGTTGCAGCTGGGTCCAGAGTGGTGGTGGGGTTGTTCAGAGAGGTTGGGCTTCATTGGTTGAGGTACTGCAGACCTTTGTATCAATTCCAGAGTATGTTGGGGGGCAGCCATTGCAATTCACTTGAGGGTGACCAAGGTGGGGGTGCATTGTCTTCACTTTCTTGGTTGCCATTGAGAGTCAAAGGGCTTTGGGTTGCTCTGGAGAAGCTGGTGTTGGGGTCAGGGATGTTGGAGTTTGAAATGGGCTGGAGGCAGAGGGGGATAGCAGCTGCTAGACTTGCTTTGGGGCCAGGAAATTGCATAGTGAGGTTCTTTCAGTTGATGTTGGGGTTGATATCCTGCAGCCACAGAAGTCTGAGCATGATCAGAGCCAACAGAAGGAGCTGGGTGATGAGAAGCTGAGCCTGGAACCTTAGGTCATTGTAGAGGGTGATGTTATAACTCACTCTCTGGATTTCCAACCCCATTCCCAGCCTGCTCACTTCTATAGAGCTCCCCCCCCAATGTCCCCCTCAATCCCCCAACCCTTGTACACTCTCTACGCCTACTCCAGGCAACTCCAACACTTCTCTGGCAAACCGCAACAGCCCCCCTGGCCAACTCTGACATCTTCTCTGCAGCCACCAATGCTTCCCCTGGATCTCCTGAACCCCTGGAACCATCCTCTGACATTTCTGACTCCATCATACATCACCAGCCCATCAACCTGGTTCCCCCAACCCACTCCAGAGTATCACAACTACCTCAGAATGGCCCACACTGCCAACTGATTCCATCAAGATATCAACATGGCCTGCCCTCTAATCACAACTGATACCTGTCAATGCTGCTGAGCCCTGCCAAGCCCCTCCACCACACCTGCTGTCCCCTGGAGCACTTCAGTAGCCAGTATATAAGTCATAGAGTAGCTCCACATACTCTAGTCTTGATCTTACCTGTTGTTTAATGTTACCTATGGTTTGATTGTTCCTCTCTCATGTTTTGTGTTCCATGTTACATTTTCTCTACTCTTAGTCTCCTGGTCTTGCCTCATCTCTATTCCATTATTGTTCTTGTTATCATTTTGTATCTCCACCTGAATCTATTTTTGTTCCTGTCTCAATCTAGTCTTAACTCTGTCTTGCTCTGTTCAGCTCCATCTCACCTCATTTGATCTGTTTCCTTCATTGTGCTCAAGTCCTGTTCAACCCTTAATGCTTTCACAAATTCCACACTTACAATTATAAACCTCAAGCATTCTTTAAACCAACTCTGGACCTTGCTACTCGCTCGGTCCCAAACTCCATCAACTTCCATTGATCCCCCATTGACTTCCATTGATCCCACACCAAGCTCTGGCTCCACCCCCATCACTCACATAGCCTCTGCTTCCTCCCCACCCACAATACTCACTTACAGACTTGTACCTGACACCCCACCAAGCCTGTCCCTTCCCCCACCACTTGTCCTACACTCCTCTGGACCACCCCAGACTTGCTCAGATCACTTCCCATCACTTATCCTTGCAAGCCCCCCACATTTAGAACTTCTCCAAGTGCCCAGTTATCAGTGCAGGGAATCATATCTGCCTAATAAGGATTTGCCCAGTGCAGCTGAGCCCCCATGGTCAGCAGAACCTGACAGGTAAGGGTGTTGTCATGGTATTGAGTGATTCCTGTCATGGCAGGGCTTCCATCAAAGAGTTGGAGCTTAAGGGGTTTATTGAGGTTGTTGTGTCGGAGATCAAGCTGGCTGCTGACAAATGTGCTGGAGGCACTGCTGTCAACAAGGGTGGGGAGGACTGTGGGTGAGCCATTGAGTCAGACATTGATGATAAACAACTGCGCAGACTCCGAGTGGAGCTGCAGAAAGGGTCCAGGGTTGGTTGGTCATACTCTTGGAGTTGTTGGAGGGGGGTGAGACATCAAGAGGTACTAGTCCAGAATTGGTCAGGTTGTCCCAGTCAAGGTGAAGAGTGAGGCTGGGCCAGTCAATGTGGGGATGAGTGGAGCAGAGCCATAAGAAGCCTAGGACAATGGGGGTGGAGAGGTGTAGTTTTGTAATAAGTAATCAGAGTTCTTGTTGTTGTCCATTGGCAAAGATCACAGTTGTTTCCATGCAGTGGGTGATATTGCCAGCAAAGATTGGGTCATCATTAAAGAGTTTAAGAGTTTGAGGAGGATTGGTGTGGGGAGGCATTGGAGGCATTGAGGAGTGAGTACTACCAGGGATTTGTTGATGAAGTTATCCATGGTGCCACTGTTGACCAGTGTGGGGATGGGGTTGTTGGAGAAGGGGAGGGTGGTGCAGAGGAGGAGGGTGGTGGAGGAGTGGGAAGGGAGGTGTGCTGGGAGGTTGTCCAGGGTGAGTACCATTGCACAGAGGAATGTGGCTGGGTTGGAGAAGATGTTAGAATCTGGAGTGCATCTTTGAGACCTAAACTGCTGACTTGTTTTCTGTAAACTGGTAGTTGCAGTCTTCCTATCAATGGTCCATACAGCATGTCCCATCACCTGGTGTTTAGAGCAACTACTGATAAAATGTCCCTGCTCACCACATAGGATGCATGTGCCCTCCTTCTGTCATTTCTCCTGAGTTTCCTCTAGTACATTGATTCAGGGCCTATTCCAAATCTTGTTTGTGCATAGAGCTTCTTGATTGTTGGCAGAGTCTGGAGCATCATCAAGGTCATCAGAGCCAGCATCCAGGGGTTCCAGGGTGTCATGGAGGTCAGCAGCATTAAGTTGGGCAGGGGTGTACTTTCCTGGGGGTCAATTGGTACTAGGAGGTCCTCAGCCTATGAGGAAACAGGGTGTGGGGTTGACAGGGGTGGTGGGAATTGAGGGTCAGTTGCTGTTGGTTGCTCTGGCCTGCCAGTTGGTATTGCTGGAGGTGTTCCACATGGTCCACAGTGCTGTATTCTCACTCTGGTCTTTTCAGTAATGTTGGTCAATCTGGGTAACAAGTGCCTTGTATCTGTCATACATAGTTTATTTGGGCACAAGGCAAAGGATGTCCTTGATTTGTTGAGGCAGGGCAAGATGGAGGGCAAATTGGAGGGCATTGTAATTCCATCCCATGTTGTAGGCCTCCTGTTCAAATTGTACAATGAAGGTTGTGAAGCATTTATTGTTGCACATTTGGAAGTTGAAGAGATTTTCCTCTGCTTCTGCTACAGTGTTCAAGATGCCAAACTTACTAGAGAATTCCTGGGTAAAGGCAAGCCAATTAGAGAGCACAGAGTTGTTGGGGTCAAACTGGAGTAGCATGGTGTAGTGGTCAAAGGCAATGCTCTGCAAATATGATGTGGCAAAGGCTACTTGTGAGCTCTCAAGCTGGAAAGTAATAGGCTTAGCTTGGAACATGGTTAGACACTGTGTTAGGAAGGTTCTCCACTTCCAGGGGTTGTGACCCATGAAAGACTCAGGCTTTTGAATGTTGAGTTTTCCTTCCTGAGCCAATGCATTGTGAGTATTGTCCTGAGTGTTCTGAGTTTGGGGCAGGGGTCCAGCATTGTAGTAGTAGTAATAGTTGTTTCCATTCTCATGCTGAGGGGGGAAGTTGTCCATGGCCAGGCCCCATCCTCCAGGAGGTCTGCCATTGGGAGACCTGCCACTGGGAGGTTGGCCCACATTGCCTGGGGGAGGCCCTGGGGCCCAACAAGGAGGAGGGGGTCCTCCAGGAGTAGGGGGTCCAAAGTAGTTGGTGTCAGCAGGAGGGTTGGGCATCAGAGCAGGCAGGGGATGAAGGAGATTGATGGGAAGAGGGGGTCAAGGTGCCCTGGGGCCTGTGGGTTGCTTTGGGGTAACTGGGACATTCTGGTGGGGTGGAGGGGCATTGACACAGGGGGGCATGGAGGTCAAAGTGAGGAGGTCTGTCTTGGAGAGGGCCATTGCATAGGGCAATCTTGTCGGTGGGGTTACTAGGCTTGTTAATGTAGGAGAGGGTCTGGTTGTTGTTGTTGGTGCATGGAGGCAGCTGTTGGGTATGGGGCTTGGGAATGGCAGATTGGTCCCATATACAGAAAGTGCTGGAGATGGAGTTTGCCTGAGGACCAGCGGAGAGGGCCAGGATATGAGCAGTGGGTTGGTTAAATAGTCCCTCCACAGAGTTGAGGCTTCTCAAGATGTTGGACACTGCATTAAGCTCTTCTTGCTGGTGGGGAATAGGAGGCAGGGCTTTGCTTGGTGTTTCAACAGGTTTCTTGTATTGCACATGGAAGGAGCAGGAGGGGTCCAGAGGGTCTTCAAACAGACAGAGGTTCAGACTGGTGTGGATTTCTTTGACCAGAGTGCAGAGCTTGTTTTGTAGATTGGCATTGATTCCCAGAGTGCCTTGCATAGTTTTGGGGAAGTTTCCCTGCAAGTGACATTCATGGAAGTTGAGGAGCTGATCTGCCCAAACCTCCAGAGTTGTGGGGGTGTTGGGGTAGCCTAAGTTGATGAGAAGGGTGTGGGCACACCTTGCAAACTCCACAAGGGAGAGGTGGAGGAAGCAGAGGACTTTGTTGTGCTGCTGAATGTAGGCTTTGACCTGTTGCTATGTTGGGGAGGGAGGGATTTGAGTGGGAAATGGCAATTGAGGAGGGGAATAAGTATCTGGGTGCCCTAGAGGGGCTGGGGCTGCAGCAGGAACTGGGTACACATAGTAGTGAGTAGGTAGAAGGTAGGCAGGGCTGGGGAGTGCTGTGGAGAATCCTCCAGAGTACATGTGGGGGTAGTTGCCATTGGTGGAGAATGCTGAAGGGCAGCGCTAGCCCAGAGGTATTCCCTGGCTGATGAAGGAAGCATAGAACACTTGGTTTGGGTCAGGGGTCCAATGGCAGGAAACATACTGATCTGCAGGTGGGCCTGGCTAGAATGGGACATACTGATTTTCAGGGACTAGCCAACTGTAGACATCCATTAGGTAGCTAGCAGAATTGTATGTAGGGTTATATGCAGACATCAAGAATGGGGTAAGGGGGGAGTCTTGATATTATGTTAGGTTCCACTGACTATGGGGGCTCAGTTATACTGAGCAAGTCCTTACTAGGCAGATGTGATGTCCTGTGCTTATAACCTAGTGCTCCAAGGGTAGGGCTGACTAGAGGGACTTGCAAGGGGAAGCTGAGAGAAGTGGTCTGAGCAAGTCTGGAGCAGTCTGGAAAAGTCTAAGACCAAGTATATCAAATATTGGGCTTGGGTGGGCATCAGGAACAAGTTTGTAGGTATACAAATAGACTGCAGGGTAAGCAGAGGCTTTGCAAAGGAGAGGACAGGGCCAGAGTTTGACAGGGAATCAATTAAAACTGATGGGTACTGGGGCCAAGTGAAGGGCAAGGTCTGGAGTCATTGTAAGAATGTTTGGAGGTCATAGCATGTGTGCAGAGTTTGTAATGACATCAGGGTGAAAGGGAAGGTTGATAAAGGTCAGGGGAGTACAAGGAGATGTTGGGGGTAACCCCAGAAAAGCAAGCAGGTTGGGAACAATGTTTGGGGGTCCAGGCAGTGGTTCATGACAGCATCTGTGCCAACCTGTCTTGGATTGACACAAATGCAGTAGAGGCCCCATTTATGAGGACTTGGTGCTCCTGGACCCAACCTGCCTCAAACTTGTTAGCAGAAGTTGGAGAAAAGGAGAAGACACTTGTGCAAGATCCCTGCATGCCCTAAGGCTGCCTTGTTCACCAACCACTCTTCCTGTCACCTTGCAGCCTCCACCTCTGCCTAAGGTAAGCCCCCCTCCTCCAAACCCTGCTATTTCTCTGCCTCCTCCATGGATTGTGCCTCCAATTGTGTCAGATGCTCTCACAGACCCTGCACCTCCAATGCTCTCACTGTGACTGTCTGCACTGCTATGTTGTAATTCTGCCACAGCACATCTCTCTCCCTCTGCACTGTGTCCTGGTCTTCCCCCATCCTTTGGAGCTCTCCCTGTCATATTGTCAACATCCTCAATAATCCCTCCACCTAACAACAAAGAAACACCTCAGTGATTGGGGGCACAGGTATGGGAGAACTTGATGGATGGCCCATTGGTGCTCCTGAGCCAGGGAAGTACATGTGGGGCCCAGGGGGGCCTATCATGACCCGCTCCCTGGACCCCCAACCTCAGCCCACTTCCTCAGAGTTCCCCCCCCCATGCCTCCTCAAAACTCCCAACCATCATATACCTTCCATGCCTACTCCAGGTACCTCTGATGCTTTTCCAGCAAACCCCAATAGCCCCCTGGCCCACTCTGATGCCTTCTCCACAGCTGTCAACACTTGCTCTGACTGTCCTGAGCCCCAAGAACCCTCTGTTCCTGACTCCATCATATGTCAATCACCCTGGTTCACCCAACCTACTCTAGAGTACCACAACAACCCCAGGACAGCCCATGTTCTCAGCTGATCCAATTAGAATATCACTGTGGCCTGCCCCCTGATTACAACCAACACCTGTTGACCCTATGCAGTTCCACCAAACCCCACCGCCACACCTGCTGCCCCCCAGAATTCTCCAGTAGTCAGTATATAAGTCGTAGAGTAGCTCCGTGTACTCTAGTCTTGATATTGCTTAACATTACCTATGGTCTGATTGTTTCTCTCTTGTGTTTTGTGTCCCATGTTATGTTTTCTTTACTCTTAGTCTCCCAGTCTTGTCTTGTCTCTATTCTGTTATCATCCTCATTATCATTTCATATCTCCACCTGAATCTATTTTTGTTCTCATCTTGACTCCACCTCATTCCATTCAGCTCCATCTCATCTTGTTTGATCTGTTTTCTTCATTGTGCTCAAGTCCTTTTCACCCTTAATGCTTTTACAAACTCTGTGCTTACAATTATGAACCCCAAACATTCTTTAAACCAACTCTGGACCTTGCTATTTGCTTGGCCCTGAATCCCATCAACTTCCATTGATCCCCCCTCAAGCTCCAGCTCCACTCCCATCACTCATGTAGCCTCTGCCTACTCTGCACCCACAATACTCACTTAAGGACTTGTACCTGGCACCCCACTAAGTCCAGCCCTTTCTCCACAACTTGTCATAGACCCCACTGGACCACCTTGGACTTGCTTGGATCACTCCCCATCCATTATCCTCACAAGTCCCCCACATTTAGAACTTCTCTGAGTGCCCAGTTATCAGTGCAGAGAATCATATCCACCTAGTAAGGATTTGCCCAGTGCAGCTGAGCCTCCATAGTCAGCGGAACCTGACAGGGCCCACCATTGCCTCCTGGCCATGTGGCCTCTTACTGGGCCCTGCCTCTGGCAGTGGAGAGGCCCTCTGCTTACTCTGGTTGCATGGCACTGTATTCCCCCTCCCTCCACTCACCCCATAGGGGCCCCACCTTCCCCACCAGCTGCTCTGCACTCTCTTCACTCTCTAAACCCAAGCCCTGGCCTGACACCTGGGCCTTCCAACTCTTGCCCAGCTGCTCCCTGTCAGGTTCCACTGACTATGGGCGCTCAGCTATACTGAGCAAGTCCTTACTAGGTGGACACAATGCCCTGCACTTGTAACCTAGTGCTCCGGAGTTGGCACAGAGTGGAGGGACTTGCAAGGGGAAGCCAATGGAGGCAGTCTGAGCAAGTCTGGAGTGGCCCAGGGAAGTCTAAGACCAAGTATATTAGGTGTTGGGCTTGGGTGAGCATCAGGAACAAGTTCATAGGCACACAAATGGATTGCAGGGCAAATAGAGGCTTTGCGAGTGATGGAGGCAGAGCTGGAGTCTAACAGGGAATCAATCAAGACTTGATGGGTTCTGGGGCCAAGTGAGGAGTGAGGTCCAGAGTTGTTATAAGAATGTTTGGGGGTTGTAGCACATGTGCAGAGTTTGTACTGACATTGGAGTTAAAAAGAACTTAGAGAAACAATAGAAATAGAGACAATCAAGACAAGACAGAGGTGAGACAAGATGAGACTGAGAAAAGAGATAGATTCAAGACTAAAATTGGAAACAGAGACAAAAAGAAACACAAGACACAAGTAACCAGTTAATGCAATATTAAGACTATGGTACAAGGTGCTACTCTATGAATTATATACTGACTACTGGAGAGCTCCAGAAGGTAGTGAGTATGGCGGTGGGGCTTGACAGAGCCATGTGGAGTCAATGAGTGTCAGTTGCAATTGAGGGGCAGGCCATGGCAATATTCTGATGGGATCAGTTGGGGATGTGGGTCACTCTGGGATCATTGTGATGCCCTGAAGAAGTTGGGTGAGCCAGAGTGATGAGCCAGAGATGCATGATGGGGTCAAGAATGGTGAGGGAGGGTTCCAGGGGCTCAGGAGAGTCAAAGGAAGTGTTGACAGTTGTGGAGAAGGTTGTTGGAGTTAGCTAGAGGGCCATTGGAGTTTGCTGGAGAAGCATTGGGGTTACCCAGGGTGGCTGTGGAGGGTGTTCAATGGTTGGGAATTTTGACAAGGCATTGGGGAGGAACTCTGGGGAAGCGAGTGGCCTGGGAACAATGTTGGGGGTCCAGGGAGTGGATCATGACATTACCCCTCTCTTTAGCATCAAGGCTCTCCAGATATAGAGCACAGTTCAGGTATTGGTGGGGTGTGGGAATTGAAGTTGAGTAATATTGATCAAACTACAGTGAGCAGCAGCATGGAGAATGAAGTTGAAGTATAGCCACTATTCATTAGGGGGCTCTTCCTAAGTCATTAAAAAGGGTCAGATGTACCCCAGAGTTCCCAAACTTTCTACAATGTCCTCCTCTGCATATTCCCTAGCAGTGTTCCCATCCCTTTCTAAACAATCCCCTTTCTCCTCCTCCTCCAAGGATTCCAAGAGTCATCAGGATTGTGGATGCATCCAGGCAATGTATTGCAGTTGTGAGTGCAGTCTTGTTCTTTGTGCTCTGAGTGCTAAGACAATCCCAGCAGAGTTGTCAGCAGTGGTGGCAGGCCCCTCAGGGCTTTTGTTGGGCAAGGTCCTAGCACAGTCAGCAGTGGGGGCAGCCCCTGCCTTGCATTCCAGGCCTGGCCTTGGCCTAGGGGTAGTCTATCCTGTTTCTGCAAGTTCAGGGGTTCCACAGATGGAGATAATGCCAAAGCAGTTTGTAGAGGCTGCAGAGTGAGTGAGGGGCCCCCCAACCTTAGAGTAGTGCCAGGTAGTGGCCCTGGTGAGTGATTGTTGCATTTTCTCCCTTTCCAAGCTAACCTACTCCTATAGTGCATGTCCTGCACCTGGTGGGAAGAGCAGTGCAAGTTTGAGGAGCCTGTGTTAGAGGTGCAGTAGGACATGTCAGTGTGTCTCCTGTGTCACTTGCAGTGCAAAAAGTGCTCCATCATCTTGAGTTGGCATGCTGCTTGCATCATAGCAGAATAAGGATGGAATTGAGAGTAGGTGGCAGTGCAGTTGGAGGAGGGGCAGAAGAGTAGAGTGACAGGGTGGGGTTCTAGAGTAGAAGAAGGGAGTAGCATAGGGCAGTCCACAATGAAGGTTAGGCCTCCACAGGGTGGGCGGAGAGAGGGGGCCTCCTTAATGCAGGACAAGGGGAAGCAAAGGGCATCCCCATTGCTGGAAGTGGGGCTGAGCAAGTGGACATGGGGGGAGCAGGCAATGGCGGGCCCCCCAGGCCCTGTGGTGTATTCCCTGACCTTTAGGGCCCTAGTTGAGCAGTCTGCAGGAGAGTTGTGGTCAACTACTAAGGCTTTCCTGTAGCATTGGATGGAGGGGCTGGAACAATTGTTGACTATGCATGAGGAGGAGGCTTGGAGGGTTGGAGAGGATAGGGATGGGGTCTGGACGGAGTGGGACATGGCTTGGAGGGAGAGGGATGCAGCATGGAGGGATAAAGATGTAGCTGTGGAGACAGCCATGGAGTGATTGTCCCAGCTCCAGAAGCTGTGGGCTCAGGTAATGCAGTGGGAGGTGTAGGTGGAGGTGATGGCACAGCAGTTGGAGGGGTTGGAGGTGCAGGGGACTCAGGGGGGCCTAACATAGGGGTGCCCAGAGTGATGGCGGAAAGGGCGTGGAGATGGAAGGAGTGGCTCACTAATGAGGTGGCCTCAGAGCAGTGGGAGATTCTTTGTAAGTTAGCTCTGTTTACTCCCCAGTCCTCCTGTGCTGACATATCGTAGTAGATTAGGCCTAGAAGCACCAAATCCTACTGGATGGAGCATTGGAAGCACTTGCATCAATCCACAATGGGCTCTTGAGGATGCCTAGGGATCTCCTGCCAGAGTTGGGTTAGGGGGTCAGGCAAATGGGCTGTTTGTTGGCAGGGCACTGATAGAGGGCTATGGCAGACCCTGGGGCATTGTGAGAGGTATTGACAGATGTGGGGGAGCTGCTTCTGGGACACCTGGAGGTCCTGGCAATGGTGGTGGCCCAACTGGAGGTAGATATGGTAGGGAGGGTAGTAGAGGTAGAGGCAGAGGGGGAGGGGGAGTAGGGGTTTTCTTGGACTTATCTTCTTGTGTCCTGTGTTGGCCCTCCTTTTGTAGCATTATGTAATACCATACTTGTTCATACAACTGTTTTGGAACTTCCAGCCTGGGCAATTGAACTCTCTTTAGTGTTAAGTGAGGGGGAGTGAATAAAGCATGTAGGGGGTACTCATGGAAGTTGAATCTCTGATAAATCCAGAGGTGGGGGTTATGCCCACTGATGCCATCTGTGTTTACTAGTCCCAGGAGTCCTGGGGCTTGGTAGGGTGCCATCAATGGAAGTCCTAGAGTTTGTTGGGGGCTTTGTTGAGGTTTTTTCAGGGTTCCCAAGTGTTGTCCTCAGGTCTATAGCCCTTCCAGTGGACCAAGTACTGGGGTCAGCTGTGGACCATGTGGGAGTCAAGGATTTGGTCAATCTTGTGGTGATATTTGTCCTTGGCCACTGATGGAAGGCTTTGACAATTGCAAGGAGTTCTTTGTTGTAAATATCATAGTTGAGTTCTGCAGGGATCATTGAACAGGTGTAGAAGGTGACAGGGCAGAGATCCTTGCCTCTGGAGTCCAACTGGGAGAGTATTCCAGCTATGGCATAGCTGGAGGTTTCATATTCAAGCATGATTGGCAGAGAGGGGTTGAAATGGTGGAGGACCAGAGTGGAGGTGAAGGCCTTCTTGAGGAGGAGGAATACACTTTGGCACTTGCTATCCCAATATCAAGGGGTGTCCTTTCACATAAGTTGGTTGAGGGGTTTGGTGATCCCAGAGTAGTTGTCAATGAATTGGTGGTAAAAGTTAGCAAAACTCAGGAACAACTGTACTTTCTTAACATTCCATGGTGGGGGCCAGTTGAGTATAGTGTTGACCTTGGTGGGGTCCATGCACATGCCATTGCAAGTGATGATGACTCTGAGGTATTCAACCTCCATCATGTGGAAGGAGCATTTCTTGGGTTTGGCATGGAGGTGGTACTTTTGGACTTGTTCTAAGATGCGGTATTCTCAGAGTCATTCTAGGATGCAGCAGATGTGCCCTGGGTGCTCTTCTGGTGAATTTGAGTAGATCAGGATGTCATCCAGGTATATGATAACAAAGATGTCATTCATGTTATGGAAGATATTGTTCATGAAGTACTGGAAGGTGGTGGGGGAGTTAGTCATTCTAAAGGGCATTACTAGGTACTCAAAGGGGCCATAGCAGGTGCAGAAGGCAGCTTCCATTCATGTTCCAGAGCAATCCAGACATTGTTGTAGCCAGAGCAGAGGTCTATCTTTGTGTAGATCTTGGCTCTGTGGAGGCGGTCAACAAGGTCTCCAATCAGGGGGAGAGGATACCAGTTCTTTTTGGTGACTTTGTTGAGTCCCCAGTAATCTACACAGAGTCTGAGTGATCTGTCCTTCTTCTTGGCAAACAAGACTGGGGCACTGGCAGCGGAGATTGATGGGCGTATAAAGCCTTTTCCAAGCATATTGTCGAGGTATTCCTTCAGAGCCCTGAGCTCAATCTCAGACATGTTGTAGCTTTTGCCAAATGGGGGAAAGGTGCCTTCTTTGAGGTTGATCTTTTGATTGTAGGAGCAATGCAGGGGAAGTTCCTTGGCACTTCTTTCAGAGAACACATCAGCAAACTCATGATACTTCAGGGGAACTACTTTATATAGGATCTGTTCCTCTGTTTTGCACTCCAGTGAGGTAGTTCCTGCATAGAGGTGCTCCTCCAGTAAGGCTAGCATGATTTGTAGCTGGAAGGCAGGGGTGCTGTCTTGTAAGATGCATGCAAAGGAGACAGCACCAATGATTTTAATGTTGACTGGTGGAGTTGCATTTCTTTCACCTTCTGGATCATCATTGAAAATTGAGGGGCTTTGGGTTGCTCTGAACATGCTGGCACCAGGGGTGGGGACATCAGGGCCCAAGACAGACTGGAAGTGGAGGAGGATGGCAGCTGCTAGCCTTGCTTTGGGGCCAGGAAATTGCATAGTGAGGTTTTTCCAGTTGATGTTGGGGTTGACATCTTGCAGCCATGGAAGTCCAAGCATGATTGGAGTCATTGGGGGGAGTTGGGTAACAAGAAGCCGGGCTTGAAACTGCAGGTCATTGTCTAGGGTGAGGGTATTGTCATGATACTGAGTGATTCCTGTTGTGGTGGGGCTTCTGTTGAAGAGTTGGAGCTTGAGGGGTTTGTCGAGGTCATTGTGCTGGGGGTCAAGTTGACTGCTGATGAAGGTGCTAGAGGTGCTGCTGTTAATGAGGGCAGGGAGGACCTTGGGCAAGCCATTGAGTCAGACATTGATGACAAACAACTATGCAGACCTCAAGCACAATTGTGGAGAGGGTCCAGGGTGGGTTGATTGTGGCCTTGGAGTTCTTGGAGGGAGGTGAGACATCAAAGGGCACTGGCCCAGAGTTGGTCAGATTGTCCCAGTCAAGGCAGAGGGTGAGACTGGGCCAGTCAATGTGGGGATTGGTGGAGCAGAGCCATAAGAAGCCTAAGACAATGGGGGCAGAGGGGTGTAGCTTCATGATGAGTAATTGAAGTTCTTATTGTTGTCCATTGGCAAAGGTCACAGTTGTCTCTAGGCAATGTGTGATATCTCTGGTGGGGGTGGGGTCACTATTGAAAAGCTTGAGGAGGATTGGAGTGGGGAGGCATCAGAGGTGTTGGAGAGCAAGCACTGCTAGGGATTTGTTAATGAAGTTATTCATGGCAACACTATCAACTAGTGTGGGGATGGAGTTGTCAGAGAAGGGGAGGGTGGCATGGAGGAGGAGGGTGGTGGAGGAGTGGGAGGAAAGGTGTGCTGGGAAGTTGTCCAGAGCAAGTACTGTTGCATGGAGGAGTGTGGCTGGGGCAAAGAAGATGTTGGGTCTGGTCTGCAGTCTAGTGTGTCTTCAAGACCTAAACTGCTGACTTGTTTTCCATAAACTGGTAGTCGCAGTCTTCTCTATTAATAGTCCACATGGCACATCCCATCACCTGGCATTTAGGACAGCTACTGATAAAGTGTCCCTGCTCACCACATGGAATGCATGTGCCCTCCTTCCATTGTTTCTCCTGAATCTCCTCTGGTATGTCAATCCATGGCCTATTCCAAATCTTTTTAGCACATAGGGCTTCTTGGTTGTTGGTGGAATTTGGAGTGTCATTGAGGTTATTGGGGTTGGCATCCAGGAGTTCTGGGGCCTCATGGAGGTCAGTGGCATTGAGTTGGGCAGGTGGGTGCTATCCCAGAGGTTGAGTGGCACTGAAAGGTCCTTGGCCCAGAGGGAGATGGGGTGTGAGATTGGTGGGGTTGACAGGGATCAATGGTCAATTGCCATTAGTTGTCCCAGCCTGCCAGTTGGTGTTGCCAGAGGTGTTCCACAAGGTCCGGGGTGCCATTTTCTTGCTCCAGTCTTTCCAGTAATATTGGTTGACCTGGGTAACAAGTGCCTTATATCCATTGTAGGTGGTTTGTTTGGGTGTGAGACAAAGAATATCCTTGATCTGCTGAGGCAGAGCACAATGGAGGGTGAATTGGAGAGTGTTGTAATTCCACCCAGTTCTGTAGGCCTCCCATTTGAATTGTACAATGAAGGTCATGAAATGCTCATTGTTGTGCATTCAGAGGTTGAAGAGATTTTCCTCTGCTTCCACTACAGTATCAAAGATGCCAAACTTACTAGAAAATTCCTGGGTGAAAGTGAGCCAGTTGGAGAGTACAGGGTTGTTCAGATCAAACCAGAGTAATGCCATGTAATGGTCAAAGGTGATACCCTGCAAATATGATGCAGCAAAGACTACTCATGAGCTCTCAAGCTGGAAGGTAATGGGCTTAGCTTGGAACATAGTTAGACACTGGGTTAGGAAGATGTGCTACTTCCAGGAGTTGTGGCCAGTGAAGGGTTTGGGCTTTTGAATGTCAAGTTTTCCTTCCCAGCTAATGCATCATGAGTGTTGTACTGTGTGTTTTGAATTTGAGGCAGGGGTCCAGTGTTGTAGTAGTAATAATAGTTGTTTCCATTTCCACACTGGGGGAGGGGGAAGTTGTCCATGGCCAGGCCCCATTCTCCAGATGGTCCACCATTGGAAGGCCCACCACTGGGAGATTGGCCTGTGTTGCCTGGAGGAGGCTCCAGGACCCATCCAGGGGGAGGGGGTCCAAAGTAATTAGTGTTGGCAGGAGGGTTGGACATCAGAATGGGTGGGAAACAAGAAGGTTAGTGGGGAAAGGGGATCAGGGTGCCCCAGGGCCCATGGGCTGTCTTAGAGGGGCTGGAATGTTCTGGTGGAGTGGAGGAATGTTGGTATGGGGGGCGCAGAGATCAAAGTGGGGAGGTCTGTCTCATGGAGGACCATTGTGTGGAGTGGGCTTGTCAGCTTTGCTTGGTGTTCTGACAGGTTTCTCATATTGCACATGAAAGGAGCAGGAGGGGTCTAGAGAGGCTTTGAACAGACAGAGGTTTGGACTAGTGTGGATTTCTTCAACCAATGCATGGAGCTTGTTCCATAAATTAGCATCAATTCCCAGGGTGCCTTGTGTAGTTTCAGAGAGGTTTCCTTGCAGGTGGCACTTGTAGAAGTCAAGAAGCCAATCTGCCCAAACTTCTGGCATTGTGGAGGTGTCAGAGTAGCCTAAGTTGATGAGGAGGGTGTGAGCATGCCTTGTGAGCTCTGCAGGGGAGAGGCAGAGGAAGTGGAGCACTTTGTTGCACTGCTGGAAATAGGTTTTGACTCTTTGCTGCCTGGGGAAAGGGGGAACTTAAGCAGAAAATGGCAGTCAAGGAGGAGAATAATTATTTAGGTGATCCAGAGGGGCTGGAGCTGCAGCAGGGACTGGGTATGCATAGTAGTGAGCGGGAGGAAGGTAGATAGGGTTGGGGGGTGCTGCAGAATATCCTCTGGGGTACATGTGGGGTTTGTTGCCATTGGTGGGGAATGCTGGAGAGTGGCGCCAGCCCAGAGGTATTCTCTGGCTGATGGAGGGGGCATAGAATGCCTGGTTGGAGTCAGAGGTCCAATGGCAGAGAACATACTGATCTGCAAGAAAGCCTGGGTAGAATGGTGCATATGGATTTTCAGAGACTAGCTGATTGCAGATGTCAGTTAGGTAGCTGGCAGGGTTGTACACAGAGTTATACACAGACATTGAGAATAGGGTAAAGGGGAGTCTTGATATTATGTCAGGTTCCACCAACTACAGAGGCTCAGCTATACTGGGTGAGTCCTTACTAAGTGGACACAATGCCCTGCACTTGTAACCTAGTGCTCTGGGGTTGGCACAGAGTGGAGGGACTTGTGAGGAGAAGCCAATGGGGGCAGTCTGAGCAAGTCTGGAGTGGCCCGGGGAAGTCTAAGACCAAGTATATTAGGTGTTGGGCTTGAGTGGGCATCAGGAACAAGTTCATAGGTGCACAAATGGATTGCGGGGCAAATGGAGGCTTTGCAAGTGATGGAGGCAGAGCTGGAGTCTAACAGGGAATCAATCAAGACTTGATGGGTTCTGGGGCCAAGTGAGGAGTGAGGTCCAGAGTTGTTATAAGAATGTTTGGGGGTTGTAGCACATGTGCAGAGTTTGTACTGACATTGGAGTTAAAAAGAACTTAGAGAAACAATGGAAATAGAGATAATTAAGACAAGCCAGAGGTGAGACAAGATGAGACTGAGAAAAGAGATAGATTCAAGACTAAAATTGGAAACAGAGACAAAAAGAAACACAAGACACAAGTAACCAGTTAATGCAATATCAAGACTATGGTACAAGGTGCTACTCTATGAATTATATACTGACTACTGGAGAGCTCCAGGAGGTAGTGAGTATGGCGGTGGGGCTTGACAGAGCCATGTGGAGTCAATGGGTGTCAGTTGCAATTGAGGGGCAGGCCATGGCAATATTCTGATGGGATCAGTTGGGGATGTGGGTCACTCTGGGATCATTGTGATGCCCTGGAGGAGTTGGGTGAGCCAGGGTGATGAGCCAGAGTGATGAGCCAGAGATGCATGATGGGGTCAAGAATGGTGGGGGAGGGTTCCAGGGGCTCAGGAGAGTCAAAGGAAGTGTTGACAGTTGTGGAGAAGGTTGTTGGAGTTAGCCAGAGGGCCATTGGAGTTTGCTGGAGAAGTGTTGGGGTTACTCAAGGTGGCTGTGGAGGGTGTTCAATAGTTTGGGGTTTTGACAAGGCATTGGGGAGGGACTCTGGGGAAGTGAGTGGCCTGGGAATGATGTCAGGGGTCCAGGGAGTGGGTCATGACACCCCCTCACCCAATTCTCCTCCCACCCCTGCTCTGTGGCAATACAGGTGGCACACTGCTCCAGCAAAATCAAACATTTTTTGTGCCTTGTGTGGCATGGAAGGCAAATGGAGGTATCATGGCAGGACCCCACAGTCTCCTCATCAAACTCACACAGCTCCCCCCACTGGGCACAGAGGGTGCACTTGGATGACTAATCAGCAAACACTGCAGAACAAGCTAGGGACTCACTGGAGCTTTGTTCTGGCACCACTTCAGGGTTAGAGGACTCTGTGCCCACCCCAGCACCCCTGCAAATACCTCTGGTGTCACCTGCACCTGTGGAATCCTCTCTGCCTCCAGAATAACATGGACAATCCCCACCCCCAGACTGGGCCTCATAGAATGCCCTAGCAGCAAAGGGACCAGTAAAAGCATGGCATAAGTTTATGCACATGTCGTCTGCAATTGAGACTATGCCACTGATACTGGCAACCAGCTTTTTCACATTGTGGAGGGTGAGTATCCCACTGTTAGGATAACATTGAAGAATGGCAGCACAACACTGATTGTATGTTGACTTGCTAGCATCTGTGGAGGTAAAGATCTCAAGAGAAAGCTGATCATCATTTGGAATAGTTATAGGGCCTGCAATAGAGTTTCAAAGATGGTCAATTGTATCCTGATCAAGCTTTCCATTATCAAGGGTGGCATTTTGTATCAAGTAGATGTACTCTTTGCTGATGTGAAGGCTTTCAATGTGAGCTTCAGGCAATTCCTTGTCATCTTCAATAACTGAAGGAAGTGTACTATCCTGGTCAACCTCTGGATGGTAGGCATCCAAGACACCCTGCACAAATTACCTGAGCAGTAGTAACAATGTCATCATCAGATTCATTGCTAGGAGTACCTGTACAAACTCAGAGCCACTGTCATCATCATCTTTTTGATTTTCAGGCACTTGTCTGATATTTTCATCATGCCAATGATTTCCTGAGCTTGTTTTGTAGGTATCATAAGTGTTGTCATCATCACAGAAGGATTCCTTTGGAGGTGCTGTGAAATGTGCCTGATGTTGGGTCTGGTTGCCAGTTGTGTTCACATCCTCATTGTCACTAGGTGAAAGCCAAAATGGAAGAAATATTATTACTGCTACCTTACAAGCCATTGATATTCAGTTTATTGTTACTTACCATGCAAGCCCATTTGCTTTTGTGAACCAGATTCCATTCCAACACACTCTCTATCCAAGTCAACATTGTTATCAATCTCTGTGCTATTGTGCCTACTTTCCCCAGTTTCAGATTGTTGTCCTGTCTCATGGAGCTGGCTACAATAAGAGTATTCCATGCAAGTCAGCTGGTAGTATCTAGGGTGATCATGATGATTCCAGGCTGTTTTGGTTGACACTTGAACTCCATGGCAGATCTCACAATCACAGTGCATCATTTTTGAGCCCACCAGAGCAAAGTGCATGATAGTAGTGATAATGAGAAGATGCTAGGCTCAAAAGATGATGTACACTTGACTCTACATGGTGGGAAACTGCAAAATGAAGTAGGATGTCAATGACAAGAAAGATTTTACAATTCCAAGTTTCATGAAGAGAGATCAAGGACATGGTATGGTGTTTGGCTTTTTCTTTTGATTATGCTACTACTCATACTTTTTTCTGCTTGACTAGCCCCTGCTCCTTGAGCTGCAAGATCTAATTTAACTATTGGCACAAAGTTTACAAAATTGTCCAATGTGTGTAACTTAGTTTTTGCAAGAGTTCCAGGCTCTGTTGTACAAAAACTCCCTTCCAATAACAATGCAGTAATAGATTGATTGATTTCAATTCAAAAGAGTGAGACCATCTGGAAAGTAATTGCTGGACCATATCTGAGAACTATATAGACAGAATAAAGATCACCTTAGAGTCTGCCTGATGAGGGAGAACAACTTTATTCTACATACTGGCTATCAGATACAAAGATAAAGAACACAAAAACAGGAGTGACTTACCACCTTAGAGTCTGTCTGATGAGGGAGAACAACTAAAGTGGTTGACATGTTGACACAAGTTTGTGTGGGCAGAAAACACATGACACCAAAGAAGCTGACTATAGATAACAATGTCCTGCAACACAACCTGATCAGCAACAAAGTGTCACAGTGAAAAATGATATAAAAGGGTTCAGTGTCTGGAAACAAGTCCTAGTGCAGGAACAAATTTATAATGAAGTCCTTTTGAAAGAGGCTTTGTAAAATATTGGCAATCATCTTGGTAGTGGGAATCCAAGAGGCAGAAAAAGGACCAGACAAGAGATGTTCACAAATGAAGTGATGATAAATGTCAATGTGTTTTGAGTGAGAGGTCACTGAATCAGAGTTTGCTATATCAAGGGCACTCTGATTGTCACAAAAGATTGGAAATGAATAAGGAATAGGTAAGTCAAGGGCATTGAAGAAATATTGAATTGAAAGAGCTTCTTGCATAGCATGTGACATAGCCATGTATTCTGTCTCAGTGGACAACAAGGCAACCATTTTCTGGCAAACAGACAATGTAGTACTTGGTTAAAGCAATACTAACAGTTCTGGGGCTTTCTTGAAAACTTAGAAAATCCACTCCAATTCCACACTGATGTCTTGAGAAATGTTTGAGGTTGAGGTTGTTTACTTCCAAAATACTTCTATTCTGAATGTAGAGGTGTTTCAACAAACTCCAGCCTAAGTGATTTGCTCCCTAGAAACCACTGAGCCTTTGCCTATCAATTGCCTGTCTATTTGCTACTCTACTTGGGTTATTTATACCTCTTTCTACAGTGCACAGACCACTTCCTACATGTGACTTTTGGTTTCAGACTTTCCAGCTCCTCATTCATAACTGTTATTCTGATTCCCACTTTTGGATGCTTGTTTCAGTGCCACAGGCCAGTTTCTTGTACCATCATTCCTCTTTTCTATTCTTAGCTTCCATTTGCCCCATTTATCTCTTCCTTCTTTGTATTTCTTCCATTCATAGTTTCCCTTCCATTCATCTTCTTCCATTCATCTTCCTTCCCATTCATATTCTTCCATTTATATTCTTCTATTCATATTCTTTCATTCATCCTCCCTTTATCTCCTTTCAGTCAACATTCCAATCTGGTTATTCTTAGATCAGATCTAGATCTTGCCAGAATTGATGCCACTCCAGTGCTTTTGCCAATCCCATGCTTCCTCTCCCATTACAGTGATAGGACTATCATTGAGTGTATAGCCTAGTATAATCCTTGTCCTATCCTGTTCTGTATCTCTTCTGGTGTATTTTAAGGAGATAATGTTGCTGGAACTTGTTCTACCAGGAGGCTTACAGTTTTCAGCTTTAATAGATGTTTATTTTGACTTCTTGTGTTTTATTATGTTCCAAATGGTGTGACAACATTATATCAACAACCAAGATACCAGACTTGAATATAAAAAGAAAGCATAACTGGAAATGCTCTGACAATTCAATGAATCAGATGCTCAGTCTGCATCTACAATACCAAAATCTGCTGGTAGAACAAGTTGAGCCAGTGGATCCCTAGATGGATGATCAAAGTTATATTCCAAGGCAAAATCATGAGTCCCTGAGATGTATTGCAGGACCCTTTGGCTGTAAGAAGATGCACATGAGTTGGATTATGTTGTATTGACCCAAAGACATTGCAGTAAATGCCAAATCAGGACATGTACAGAGACTCAAGTACAGTATTGATCCAACCAGATGTTGATAATGAGTCTTGATTTCACTGTCAGGTACCTCAGGTAGAGAATTTGGTGGCTCATCAGGAAGATTACAGAGTTAAATTGCAAGAGGAAGTGATAAAGGAGAAGCATCAAGGAGGTGATAAGTCAAGAGGAGATTGAGAATAAAACCTTGCTGTGAAAGCCAGAATTTTCAATGCTCACAATCATGATCAATCCAAATGCCCAGGTAAAGTGTCACTGCACCAGAGTCAACAACTTGAAATCTCTTATTCATCTGAAGTAAGATCCAATCATATAGAGGTTTAGAGTTTGTAGTATTCAAACCATCATCAATATGAACACAAATGATGATGAACAACTCTTTGCCATCAGATAAAGCAGGAATGGATGGATCAGGAGGCACAGGAAAATAACCAAAGAAAACAGTATGATCAACTTTGTACTGTATGAGACCCAGAGATTCAAGAACTTCATGTAAGATGGCATACCACTCATGGGAAGCCTGTTTGAGTCCATATAATGCCCTAAGTACATGTTTGACTTTCTTCAGATTCACATCAGAAAATCCAGGGATCTGTTTACAGGATATCTTGTGAGATAAAGGAGCATTGAGGAAGGCCATCTTAACATCAAAGGAGAATAACTCAAGATTGTGAAGAGCTGCAAAGTCTAGAACAATATGAATGCTAGCCATCTTGGCAACAGGTACATAAGTAGAGCCATAATCCTCAGGTCATTGACTAAATTCCTGAGCAACAAGATGAGCTTTTTTCTTTACCACATATAATTGAACCATCTGGATTGAGTTTATAAGCATAGACTCATCAAACACCAATGGCTTTCTGACCTTGAGATAAGTTAGCAGATTCAAAAACACCTTGAGAGACCAGACTGTCAACCTTGTGCTGCATAGTGTCAGCATCAGGTTGACACAATACCTCAAAGAAATTTCCAGGGACTTTATCAAGATTAATCTTGCAAGGAGTTCAAATATGCAGTTGGTCTGGACCAAAGACCATGTAAGCTTTATAATCAGCAAGAACAGGATTTTTGAGTGATGTGAGATCATCCAAATCTGAATCAAGTGTCATCTGCAAAGAGGGAATGAGTGAAGCAATGTTCAACATTGCAGTGAGTCTTTGATGTGGGTTCAATTTAGAAGCTCAATTAGCCCAAAGTCTTATAAGGCATTCATCACATTCAATGATGTCTTCAAAAAATGCATGACCAGCAGAAGTTGGAACAACATTTTGACAAGGAAAAGTTGGAACTGAATCAGAAGAAATGGCAGACAGAAAGTTTGAGGAAGGAGAATTAATAGAATGGGAAACAGAGGGTTGTGAAGACAAAACAGGCAGACCTGGAGCCACCACAGAGGCCAAAGAAGAAGGACAAACAGAAGGAGAAACTAGGACAAGAACAAGCTTGAGGACAAAGATGACCATGGACATGCTCATTAAACACAACATCACAAGAGAAAAAATACCAACAATTAAGATCACAAACATGCCAACCCATATGACCCTCTTCATAACCAGCAAGGATAACCTCAAAATAATGTGTGTCACCTTTACAGAAAGTTTCTGAGGGTTGTAGAACAAAACACTGACAACCCCAGACCTGAAGATGAGACAGGTCAGGTTTAGAACTTTCTATGATTTCAAAAGGAGTTGTAAGAGCAGGAAGAGTCAAGGGCAGTAACTGATTTCAAAGATATTCAGCAGTAAGAATAGCATTGCCAAGGAAAGACATGGGTAAACCTCATTCAGCCATCAAGGCCTGCACAATATCCTCAATTATACAAATATAACTTTCAGCCTTTCTATTCTGCTGATGGGCATATGGAGCAGTAGCTTGAAGTACAATCTCCTTGAGTTGAAAATGTTCATAAAGCACACCTTCAACAAATTGGCACCATTGAATCATACTGTTCAAACCTTATTACCAGATTTTAATTCCCAACAAGCTTGTACTTCAATAAAATGTTTGGCAGCTTGATCTTGAGAAGAGAGGAGTGCAGTATTCCCAAAGTTGGAGAAATCTTCCAGTATTGAGTGGAAGTGAGTAGCATGACCACAAGAAAAACAAGTTGGAAATGGACCACAAGAATCCATGTGAAGGAGGTTGCAAGCCACATCAGTCCAATTCTAAAAATTATCAAAAGGACAGGCCAGTTGCTTTCCAATGATACAAGGGCTATAGTGATAATTGTCAAAAGAACCCACATATTCAACCCCAGAAGCATAGTTCTTGGTAAGAACAGCATGAGTGGTATCCTGAGCAGGATGACCCATGCAACAATGCCAGGGACCAGCATCAAGAGAAATCCAAGGAAATAATACTGATGGAGATGTCAAGGAAACAAATGAAGAATCTGAGGGTGGGATGATGAAATTGCAGTAGAGAAATGAGAGACAATTGTGAACTGTAGCCTGGAGGGATGAACCAGCCAAAGTTGGATCAGGAAAGAAAACCAACATAGCATTGCATTCAAAAAGTAATCTCATGTGATTTTCTGTCATCAAGCCAACAGACAAAAGATTGATAGGGACATCTGGTGCATGGAGACAGTCCTTGAGCACTGACACCATGTTCTCTCCACCTATATGAGCCAAAAAACAAACTTCACCCCTTGCAAGAGTTGAGAAAACCCCACAATTTGCTGTGCCAAAAGGAACAGCAAGATTAGGATAATAAGTCCAGAAAAATCACCAATCACAAATTAGATGAACCATACAACCAGAGTCCAAGAGAGAATTGAACTTGATGGATAGACCTGCAAGAACAACTGAATCAGTAGAAATGACAAAGGCAAGGTATGGTGAAGCATTGGGGAACTCATCACCCAAAGGTTTGTATGCAGTCAAAACAATATCATTCTCATTGTTGACTACAGCAATAGGTGATGTTTTGTCATTGACACCCTGAAGAAAAGATTGAGGAGTAGGAAGTGATTTGGTGATGGACTCAGAAGTGGCAATATTTGCATATGGGTGTGTGGCAGTGTCACAAGCAGCAGTATCACAAGAAGATTCAAAAGCACAACAGGCAGGAGGAGGATCTGGTGGAGAAGAGACCAATGCAGATAAGGAAGAAGTGGAAGAAGAAGCAAGTTTTGGATCCTTCACATCCTGGACACCTTGACAATGGCAAATGTCAATGTCAATCTTAATGATCTCACCAGCCAGCTCTGTGAAAGTAAAAGTACCAAGAGGATTATTCTTACATGATGCACAAACATGGTCTTGAAGACTATTGAATGATGAGTGATTAGGAATGTGGTCCATAAACTTCTGGATGTGCTCACATGCAGAGAAATTCCAAGGTGTGGCAGTGAGTTGATTTACAGCCATGCACCAAGCTTGGACATAAGCAGGAATGGTGCAAATCATACAAGGATATATGAAAACAGACTCTTTGAGTTTCTGAGTGTGTGCTGCACTACCAACACTGTAATGGCATCAAAGTAAATCCAGAATATTGCACACCATGAAGATAGGAAGATTGTGAGGACCACCATGTCAAGGAGGAAGACAGTTGAAAATCTCAGGAGACAGTTTTCCCATGAGAATGTAAGAGCACACATTATTATTCTTCCAGAAATTACAATACACAAGCCACTCAGCTGGCATCAAAAACTCATGAAAAGGAGGGGAAACAACAACCTCTCAAGTCAGATCAGACAGTGCACCAGGTGGCAGCTTCAGACATAAGTGACCATTCAAACCAAGATCATCAACCAGCATCATGACTGCATTGTACCAAGAGCCCCAGTCTGCCAGGAAAGAGAGACATGGAATGGTATTAAGGGGGGGAAGTTTTGTATCAGAAGAAGTAGAATCAACAGAAGAAGTACAAACAACCTGTTGAGCAACCAAAGGGACAGAAACATGTTCAGAAAAGCAATGATGGTGGTAAGGATCATAGAAATTATGAGGGTAGCCAAAACAAACTGGAGGAAGAGGTGCTGCAGCATAAGGCTGCAGCTGTGGAGCATAACTGGTGGAGAGGATCAAAGAATGAAGGATAAACTGGCACCTGAGTTGGAGGTAGAGGTAAATGAGGAAAAACAGAAGTAGGTATTACAGAGACTGCCTGAAGGAAAGGCAATAGAAAAGGTGAATGGTCAGAAACAGGTGGAGTAGTGCAAGTGAAATGAGGAAAAAGTAAGGTAGGTGTGAAAGAAGGATGAGGGGTTACAGAATCAGAAAAATCTGTAGTAGGAACTGACACTGAAGGCAAAGAAACATGAGACAAAAAAAAAAGAATGAGGAGAAATGGAAGAAACTGGAACAGGAATCAGATGAGAAGGAACAGGTGCAGCAACAGGCAAAGAAGAAGAGGAATGAGACCCAAAAGGAGTAGGCATCTCAGGAACATGAGATTAATGTATGTACAGAGATTTAGAAAAGAAGAAGAATTTATAACTAATGCATCAGACAAGTCCAAAGGCAACAAAGAAGGAAAATGAGGGGGAATATCACAAGAAAAATGAGGCCAGACAGACTTGGGTGGCCAACCAGAAGAGGCAAGTGCTGGGTCCAATTGTGAAGATGACTGGACCTGTGCAGCAGAGGGTTGCTGAGCAGCAAATGGGTCCAATGATGACCCTGACATAGCATAACAAGTAGCAAGAAAGGATTGAAGTTGATCAAACAATCTAATCTGAAAATGGAGGTAAAGCAAGAACCCCTTGCGAGCACAAATGAAGAAAGAAAGTTGTTCCAGTAGTTCAGATAGTGCACAGTGATCCTCAAAGGATGCCCATAACCTGCTGGACTATATCTGAGAACTATATAGACAGAATGAAGATCACCTTAGAGTCTGCCTGATGAGGGAGAACAACTTTATTGGTCATATCTATATAGACAGAATGAAGATCTACATACTGGCTATCAGATACAAAGACAAAGAACACAAAAACAGGAGTGACTTACCACCTTAGAGTCTGCCTGAGGAGGGAGAACAACTAAAGTGGTTGACACATTGACATGAGTTTATGTGGGCAAAAACATGTGACACCAAAGAAACTGACTATACATGACAATGTCCTGCAACTCTAATGAACAGGGCTCAAATAGTATATTAATTTATGCTCCCGAAGTAAATAGACGCTCCTAAGCCTAAGATATCTGCTCCCTGGGGATGTCCGAGCTGTGGCAACCACTTGCTTGTCCCCCTCCTCAAAATTCTATCCTTTTTATACCCTGCCATTTGTGCACGGACCATTGCGCTCCGCGTGGCATTAGTTACAATAAACCGCTCTCCGTGTCATCGCTGCTGTGTCATTCTGTTTACCTGCAGCTTTTTTCGGCCGATTTACCCATGTGCCTTCTAATCCCTTTCCTTCTTGGCTAATCATTTGTGCGGTCGTTTGTGGTCGTTTCGGGACTTAATAGTGTTTGGAGAGACTCAATAAACGTGTGGTTTTAGGGTGTTAATTGGTGGAACGTTGGAAATCATGCAGAGGTTTGCCGGCTTTGATGGCTGATTTTGGATCATGATCCGGGATTGCCGTCTCGGCCTAAGCACTGCCACGGACTCGGCTCTTCGCAAGCATATGATCTCTTTTTGATCGCTGCGATTCTGACGTGTCTGCTTTGGTTCAATCATCTTTAGTGTTGCGTAGGTGGTGGTACTTAGTGTATAAAGTATGTCTTTTCACGTCTACAGTTTTCGACGTTCGGCTTACGGTTTTCAGCCGTTTTGGTATGTAGAAAAGAATTCCTTTTTTTCTCACTTTAGTACTTTTCACCGGTCCTCAGTTTTGAGGTCGGCGTATCACTGGTCTGGAATGAGTCGTAACACCTCCGCCCGTTCGTCCCCGACAGTCGTTGGAAACCCTTTCGAAGTGAAACCCCCGAACCAGTCAGCTAAGCCAAGACGCATGGGAATGAGAGATCAGCCACCCAAAAGCGCCGATGGGAGCTTGCCTCAAAAGACCTGAGAAAAGCACGCCTCAAACAAGATTGTCAATTTACTGACTCGAGCTCTCGGCTTCCGTTGTATCCTCAGCGCTCGGACTGTCATCGAGATTGCAGAGGATGGAACAATGTACCGGACGTGCTTTAGGCTTATTATTGCCCTGCGGGAGGAGATCTTGATGCTTTTCAAGTGAAAATTGATGAAGGAGCTGGAACGCATAGTCTCGCAAGGAAGGCGCAATGAGGTGTCGATAAGAAGTAAGTTAGTAGAAAATTTCGAAGCCCATTCAAATTCATTGACTACGTATCGGACCAGGGAGCTCACTAGTAAAATCCTAGAATGTATTGCAAGATCTTTCTCCATCTTTTTCATTGAATCGGGCTTGCCAGAATGCTGAGAGGAAGGTAAGTTGTCAACGCAGTTACACTGGTGAAGTATCCCTGTCCCATGCTAATGGAACAGATGGGGGAAAGAGAGGAGGGAAATGTATGGATATGGGGGTTTCAGCACAGTACTGCTGTCAGTCGACGAAACGTCAGCTTTGATGAGTCGAATATGGATGAGGAGCGTTGCATGAACCTTTGTAGGTGGTACCGTACAACCGCGACTGTGTGCATTATCGTTTTCACTCCTGGAGTCATGATTGATATAGCAAGAGAAAATATTATCAACATTCGAGGTCGATTCCGCTCAGGATGATCATTGCCATGACAAAACCATATTAGTAGGAATGCGTGGATGCAGATAGATATGAGCGGTTGTAAGTATGTGCCAATGCCTTCAAATACCTCCCTGAGTGCGCAGCATCTACTATCGATCTCAAATGCATTCTCACCACGAATGAATGGATACACAGGAGATGAAGGAGGTAATCAGCCGGTGGAGATGCGATTATAGCTGGTATAAATGTAAATCGTGTTCCAGATCTGCATGCTCGGAATATCGTGCGAGCGGATATGTGTTGCCGACTATTGTCCACGTAGGAAGGAGCTTGGGTACTTGCCTACCATATATGGAACTCGGCAAAACATGGCCACACCGGTCAAGATGGCAGTTGTACTCGTGGCACTCTCTGTGTCGCTATCGATCATCTTGTTCACATTCTATAGCTCTATTGCTGCTGAAACATGGCCACAAACCAGAAAGACAAGTCCTCTTCAAAGAGGCAAAAGTTCACTCAAGGGTTCCGTTCAATGTTTTTGAAAGGTCGTGGTTCATCACCTGCTCGTAAGTACCCGGGTCAACTCTTCCAGCACATCTCTCTTCATTGACTACGGCTTTTCTTGTGTGAATGTTACTTCAGAAAATGCCTTGCCAAAGCTGTCTTCATCTGTGCCAGGCTCCATGGATACAGGTAAGCACAAAAGATATTGGTCATCTTAGCTGCTAAGGCATCTCTTTCAAGCTCCTACCTCCACAGTTCCGTTGGCTGCTCCGCTGGCAACAAGAAGTGAGGTAGCCAGTAAGTGCCAGTTCCATCTCCTATCACTTGAGGCCTGAGCATACTTCAAAGGGACAACTGTAGAAGGTCCGTCATCTTTGATGCCTGCCAATAAAGGAGCAGGTACTGGTTTCAACTTGAGATGACCCTCCATGTTGCCATTAATGACTCTCTTGATTACAGGTGATAATACTGGAATCAGTAAGCAGCATATTTGTCTTGTCTACTGTTCAAGATCTAGAAAGGATTCCAAGGAATTACTGTTGAAGCTCCTATGGATGATCCCCAGGCAACTGTTTCTTTGATTCATACCAGTAAGTCATTATCAACTTCCATGTGATTTTATAAACTGTTTCCCAACCCCAACCTACCATCATGACCCCATTAGCCATGCAATCAGTTGAAGAAAACCATGCTGCACCAGGTGAATACTACCTTGTTTATTGCTTTATTAAGGGTTGAACAAGGAACCACAGCTCACATACTTATGTCTCAACCAAGAGCTCTATTGACTTCCAATGATGGAAAAGCAGGTAGAGGTAAATGGAATCAGCTATATGTATATGGGTACTACTAATAAATTCATATTTAAAGCAGGCAATTCTAGTGCAGTTGTGTCTCAAGTATCTTCTACAGACCATGGCTCAGGTACCATAATGAAAGATGGACTTCAACTGGCTTGGAATGGTGTTGAGCTCCTGCTTAAGAAGGCTGAGAAATCATTGGCTGGAACACCATTCCAGGTTCCTGTTGGTATTATAAATACTTTGATTGAACTTAAGACTGTATGTCTCTCTTATCTTCTAAAATGTATTGATGAGAATTGATTATAGGCTGTTTCTGACAACAATAATGAATTGGATGCCCAGATCACAAGAACCAGAGAACGTCTTGACATTGTGAAAGATATAAATGACAACAATACAGACTCAGATGAATTTATGGAAGAGTTTACTAAGTGTGTTCAATTTTACTGACATTTACATTGGGTCTGACATATTTAGAAAACTTGCTGTCAAGTTGAGTGATCTTGACCAGATGGCTAAGAAAGCAACATGGAAGAAGACATTGGAGAATGAACAGGATAAATCAGAAGTTAATAGTATTTTCAAGTATATAGATGAACAAACAAAGGATTTTCAGGTATGATGATTTAACAATGAATCAGATGATGAAGTATTTACCATTTGTTAGATGAGACTTGCTCTTAAGATTGACCAAAACACTAAAGATTTGCAGCAATCACTTGATGTAAGTTATTTACAAAGATTTTGGATGTGCTAAAGCTGATTTGTGCTGTAGCAACTGCAACTGGACAGCTGGCCCCATTCTGACAGAGCAATGTATGATGCCAATCCAGATGATGTGCAAACATTGTCCCGTGAACTTTGCACACAAAACACACGTGTTGCAGTCCTTGAAAAAATTCGGAGTTGGGCCCAAGATTCATCATTCAGTTGCCCACAGGTTTTCTGGCTCACTGGCCATGCTGGGTCAGGGAAATCCACTATTGCTTATACTATAGCTCATGACTTTGGTGAGGGCAAGAGTGTGTTAAATATCCTGCAGGCCAGCTTCTTTTGTTCTCGACAGTTTGAAAATACAAGGCACCAGAAATATATCATTCCCACTCTTGTTTATCAGCTTGCTTATCACTCACAAAGTTTTGCAAAGTCTCTGCTTGCTGCAGACAAGATGTCTGTCAACAAACAGTTGTCAAAACAAATGCAAGGCCTCCTCATAGGCCCTTGGAAAAAAGCTCTCAAAAATCGTTCTTCAGAACTACCACCATACCTTATAGTTATTGATGCATTGGATGAACTTGAGGGGAAGGCAGGAGCACAATTTCTTCGAGAATTGCTCTTAACTATCAATGATGGACATTTGAAAGGACTCAAATTTCTTGTTACAAGCTGGCCAGATCCTGCACTGGCTCAGTTATGCAGGTCCTTTCCATCTAACTCAGTTTGTCGTCTTCAAGATGTATCTCAGGAGCAGGCTGATAAAGATATTATGACATACTTGCATGATGCACTTCCAGTATTCCAGAACAAGCCTGAACTTGAGGAGCTTGGAAAGAAAGCAAATGGTCTCTTCATCTATGCTTCAACAGCTGTGAGGTATATGTCATCAGGAACTTCAGGAGAGCAACATGATCTGATGAGGCAGTTGCTGAACCCTACAAATGACATGAAATTTTCAGATTTTTCTTATGCAACAGGACTTATTGATCATTTGTATCATCAAATACTGTCTGAAGCATTTGTTCAAGTTCAAAAGAATCATATTCCAGCTCGCTTAAAAATCCTACATACCATTCTTTGTGCAGAAGAGCGTATATCTACTTCTGTCACTGCAGGACTCCTGTCTACTGCAAAAAATGTAAAGGATATGGAAGAGCGAGCTGATAATCTTGTCAAGAAGCTCCATGCTGTCCTTTATATTAAGGATGATAAGGTCTTTTGGTACCATGCTTCTTTTCCTGACTTCATCTTTGCCCAAGGGCAATCATCTCAAATTGATCTAACATATCTCCATCATCCTTCAAGTTATACCATGGACATGTCCTGTGATCCAGCTTCTCATCATGCACTACTTGCTCACTCATGTTTTGATATCATGCTAAGGGAACTTCACTTTAATATCTGCAATTTACCTTCATCATTTCTTGATGATTCTCAAGTACCCAATCTTGAAACTTGTATCAAGGAGAAAATATCAGATGTACTTCAATATGCATGTCAGCAGTGGGCACAACATGTAATCAAGTCTATACCTAAAGAGCACAAGAACATTTTACCAAAAATAGGAAAATTCCTTGAGATTCATGTGCTTTTTTGGATAGAGGCTATGAATCTACTTCAATCATCAAAACAGTGTCATCTCATGCTTCAACAAGTTTTTGAATGTATTACAAAGGTAAGATACCTCTGATCCAAGGCCATTCAATGGCTGATAATGTAATAGCAAATAAGTGACAATTATCAACATCTCATACAGAGCATTAATGAGACAGCTAACTTTGCTGCTTACTTTTCAGCAAGTCAAGCAGCCCTGTCCACACCACATTTATATATTTCATCCTTGGCAACATGGTTAAATGATAGCAGTCTAACACAAGGATGGAAGAAGTTCTTTCCTTTGATCCCATCAGTGACTGGTGACAGAAGAATGACCATGTCACAAGTGAACATATTGCAGACAAATATAGTGGGGTGTGTGGCATTTTCACATGATAGCAAGTGGATTGTCTCTGGCTCATATGACAAATCTGTGAGGGTGTGGGATGCTTCCAGTGGTACAGAAATGCAGCAGTTACATGGCCACAATGAGGAGGTCACATCTGTTGCATTTTCTCCTGATAATAAGTCAATTGTCTCTGGCTCTAGTGACAAGTCTGTGCGGGTCTGGGATGCTTCTAGTGGTGCAGAGCTGCAGCAGTTACATGGCCACAATAAGAAGGTCACATCTGTTGCATTTTCATCAGATGGAAAGTGGATTATTTCTGGCTCAGATGACAAGTCTGTGAGAGTGTGGAATGTTTCTAATGGTGCAACCCTGAAGCAATTAATTGGCCACAACAAGAGGGTTACATCTGTAGCATTTTCTCAAGATGGCAAGTGGATTGCCTCTGGCTCAGATGACAAGTCTGTGAGAGTGTGGGATTCCTTCAGTGGTGCAGAGCTGCAGCAGTTAAATGGTCATGCTAGCTATGTTGCATCTGTTGCATTTTCACCAGATGGAAAGTGTATTGTCTCTGGCTCAGATGATGAGTCTGTGAGGGTATGGGATGCTTCCAGTGGTACAGAGCTGCAGCACTTTAATGGCCATAGAAATGGAATCACATCTGTTGCATTTTCACCAGATGGAAAGTGCATTGTCTCTGGTTCAGATGACAAGTCTGTAAGAGTATGGGATCTTTCTAATGGTGTGGAGCTGCAGCACTTAAATGGACACTCTGGCTCTGTCAGATCTGTTGCATTTTCACCAGATGGCAAGTGCATTGCATCTGGCTCAGATGACAAGTTTGTGAGGGTATGGATATGGAATGCCTCTAGTGGTGCAGAGATGCAACAGTCAGATGGACACACTAGCTATATCACATCTGTTTCATTTTCAAGCAATTCTAAGTGGATTGCCTCTGGCTCAGATGACAAATCTGTCAGGGTGTGGGATGTGTTCAGTGGCACATTGGTGCAGCAATATAATGGCCACAATAAAGCAGTAAAATCTGTTGCATTTTCACCAGATGGGACATTGGTTGTCTCTGGGTCAGATGACAGGTCTGTGCAGGTGTGGGAGGCCTCCAGTGGCACAAAGCTGCAGCAATACAATGGCCACAAAGGTGGAGTCACATCTGTTGCATTTTCATTAAATGGCAAGTGCATTGTCTCTGGTGCAAATGACAATTCTTTGAGGGTGTGTGATACCTCCAGTGGTAGAGAAATACAGCAACTCAATGGCCACAAAAAGGCAGTAAGATCTGTTGCATATTCACCAGATAGCAAGTGGATTGTCTCTGGCTCAGATGACAACTCTGTAAGGGTGTGGGATGCCTCTAGTGGCACAGAGCTACATCAATTAAATAGTCACACTGATTATGTCAGATCTGTTGCATTTTCACCAGATAGCAAGTGGATTGTCTCTGGCTCAGATGACAATTCTGTGAGGGTGTGGGATGCATCTGATGGTGTTGAGTTGAAGTGTTTGGATGGTCACTCTGGCTATATTAGATCTGTTGCATTTTCACCAGATGGAAAATGCATTGTCTCTGGGTCAGATGACAAGTCTGTGCAGGTATGGGATGCCTCCAGTGGTACAAAGTTGCAGCAGTACAATGGCCACAAAAGTGGAGTCACATCTGTTGTATTTTCACCAGATGGCAAGTGCATTGTCTCTGGCTCAAATGACAAGTCTGTGAGAGTCTGGAATGCTTTTAGTGGTGCAGAGCTGCCCCAAACAATTAGTGACACTGCCTGGGTTAGATCTGTTGCATTTTCCAAAGATGGCAAGTGCATTGTTTCAGGTGATTCATCTATGATAGTATATGATACTCCATACTCTATGTGGACATCCACATACAATGGTTGGATTGTGCTGCCTCTTACTTCACATCAGGTGATGTGGCTTCCTGATCATGTTTGCAATGCCATGTACCACCCTCTCAATACTCTCATCATTCCATCTCATGATTATTTTCATGTAGACCTTTCATTCTCTACACTTGGAGAGCAGTGGGCACAATGTTATAACTCACCCATATAAACATTGTCATATAGCTCCACTAGAAACTGATATCTAGTATAGGTATAGTATGGTATACACATGACCTGATACCTACAATAGTTGTATCCTCATAGTTACATTTCTTTAGTTTGATTCATGTCATTCAAATGTGTAACTACAACATTATTGACAGATTGGCACTATACCTTTGTTATTCTGCTATTTTATAGTAAAGAAAAAAAGAGAGTTTTATGATGTTTAAGGATGTGATGTCACAGATGTCACACAGGCACCTCACCAGCATCATCACTATTTTGTCTAATCTTCCCATCACCTTGCTCATGGGCAATAATAAGATCAATGATGCTACAGAGGAGATAGTCCTATATGTCTCAGAGCTTGAGGCTAGGACTCAAATAGCAAGGTAGCTCACTTTTGTGGGGTTTCCAATTGTTCACATTATTGTGCTATGCATTAAAGCAAGCTACAAGCTCAGTTGTTAAGGCTCAAGCAATTGGATTAGTAGTGAGAAGTTCAATGATAGTCTTATAGCCCTGCTTGAATGGTTTATGAGGAAAAGGATATATTATTGGTGCCAGTTTGAGGAACAGTGTATTTCACAGTGAAGCATTGAGATGCAGAGCCATGGATAACCAGGAAGATTGTTGTGGCCAAGGACACTGACTATGGAATCTTCTGGCACATAGTTCACATGGATGTGAATAATTCTTGTAACAGTAGGATCTTTTGCATTTGTGCACACTTATTTTTGGCATCTGTTGCAAAATGTTTTGGGAAAGAAGTGAAAGTAGGTAATGCAGAAATCCCATTCTGATCATTATAGTTGCTCAGAACCCTTAGAAGTGAGTACATAAACTGTAAGAAAAATCATCTTGACATACATGATATTATCAGCTAATGAGTTCAAATATATGATGATATCATCAAAGTAAACATCCATACAATATCCAATATACTTGGAAAATATGTGGTTCATTGATGCTTGATGTGTGATAGGTGCATTGCAATCACCTTGTTGTAAGTCTTGACTTCTCCTTGTCCTACTTGGAGGATGAATTATGGACTTGTCATGAACATTGTTAGGTTCTGTTCTAATTTGCTCATATGCATCCTGGCCATCTCATCTTGTCAGTGTCAGTATTATGCTCCATTGAGTTTATTAGACTTCAAAGTTTTGGACAACTATTCTTTCCTGGCTTCTGGATACATAACATCAGAGCTGAACTCTTGCCATTGGTGACTTCCCATTGTTCTAATAACAGGTAAGCATCATGTTTCTCTAGCCAATGTGGAAGCAATACTTCAGGACACCCAAACACCATAAATGTTATCTTTGTCTTTTGATAGTATTATGTGATTGGTAGCTGAATATGGCAGTAAAGATGCTATGTTACATATGCTTGCTCCTTTCATGACCATAGACTTTGGACTCCCTCTCATTATTCACAACAGATTCATCCCTATCAGCACAGTATGCTGTCAACACTAGGAACTAGAGGATTTCATTACATCAAAGTGATATTTCTCATTTATTTCTTGATACCACAATCTAAGTCTTCAACAGTAGAGTTAATCCTTGGACACAAACCTTTAAGTGTCATTGGTACTTATAAAAGAGTCTGTAAGTCAGTTTTCTTCAAATTTTGTTGACTAACCATATTGGTAGACATAAAGCCAAGAGAACCAGTATCAATCAGCATGACTCCCTTTCAATATGGATCAGTACTACTGCCAGAGTTGGCAATAAATTGGAGGGGTCTCTTGGCAAGAATTTCCATTCCAACTCAGTTTGATTGATGAATTGCCCTTCCTTGCCAGTCAAATAGTATGTAAGTCAAATTTGTTCAAAAATCATCAATTTCATAGCAAATCATCAACACAATGAGAAGTCACAAAAATTCAGCATGATCATGAACATTGGGTTGGACCTGGGTCACAGTCCCCTGGTCATTCTGGATGGTCATCAATTTCTACTTCCAGTACATCTTTTGCTTATTTGTTTCCTTCTTTCTTCTAATGCATTTCAATTGTCTAGCTAATTGCTGCTGATCACCTGGTGGACTCCTCTATGCAGGTGTACTGTCCATTATGGCTAGACTGTGCAAGAGGTGAGATGGTAATGATGTGTAACAGATGGTTTATTTTGTCTGCTTTTTGATTTTGCATACTTCATTTCAGCCCTTTTTACTATCCTCATCTGTAAGAAATAATTTTGCTTCTTTTTGTACATATCAATGCCTTAGTGATGTCAATATGTTGTTCATGGGGTGTGTGCTTTGTCTCATCAATGGAAGGCAGGGATTTGAGAAAGGAAAATAGAAAACCCATTGGATAATGGTTATTGTGAGATGTAATCTGTCATTGGAGTATTGCAGAAATTATCACAAATAATGCAGCACAATTCAAATTGGTTACAGCATGGTTGGAAAACAAGTATGATATCAGTAGCTTGCCATACAATCCTCCTGCTAATGGTAGAATTGAAAGGCCACATTGGGATGCCCAACAAGCTCTTTTCAAAGCTTGTGAAGACTGCACCAAATGATTTTGATTCTTCCATGTAATGTGGAATGACTATATAATTATATGCAAGTAATTTAAAGCACAGCATTTCCAAGAATAATACAGAGCAGGAGAGATCTTCTTGTGTTTGAGCTAATGAAAATATCTGTAATATGTTGATACAGTAGTACTTACCTGTAACAACTAATACTCTAAGTAAAAAGAAGGACTTTCTCAATATACCTAAATGCTGAAGACAGTAGGCAGAGAAAGTACTTAGCTTAAAGGATACTGTTCCAATGATCCCAGAAAGCTAAAGAGAGGCCTGCAGCAACAACAATGAAGCAAGGAGCAAAGGGCTGAGGGTTAAACACACTCACTGATCAAGAGACTGATCAGAATGATAGCCAACATACCTAACAAAGTGGCAGTGCTGGCTATCCTCAGCCTCTCAACAGCCAGTGTTGATGCAGCCAAAAACTCTAGCTTGCCTCACCTGCAACTTGCATTACCAACCCAAACCAATGCTCCCAGAATTGCTGCAATAGCCTCAGCTGTCAGGTTCCACTGACCACAGAGGTTCAGCTACACTGAGCAAGTCCTTACTAGGTGGATGCAATGTCCTGCACTGATAACTTGGCATTTGAGGGAGGTCTGGAATTCAGATACTTGTGAGGATAAGCAAGGGGGAGCAGTCCAAACAGGTCCAGGGTGGTCCAGGGAAGTCTAAGACAAGGTACAGGGGAGGGTTGGACTTGAGGGGGGCATCAGATACAAGTCTGGAAGTGAGTATTGGAGGTGCAGGGCAAATGGAGGCCATGCAAGTGATGGGAGCAGGGCCAGAGTTTGATGGGAGATCAATAGATGTTGATAGGTTTTGGGGCCAAGCAAATAGCAAGGTCTGGAGTTGGTTTAAGGAATGTTTGAGGTTCGTAATTGTAAGCATGGAGTTAACACCACCCACAACTAACTCATCCACAATATGTGTGAACAGAGCATCCCCTCCTGTTACATCAAACTCACAGGGTGGATGCTCTCCAACCACATGACCAGAGTCACCTTTGACAACTTCATTTCGGTGCCCATAGATGTCCTGAACAGCACCACACAAGGCTGCCCTCTCTCAATGTTATTCTATGCATTTTACAATGCCCTGCTAATCCTTACAGCTACACCCCAGGTGAAATTGGAATCAGTCTTTGGATTTGTTGATGACATCATGTTCCTCGCCATAAGAAGAACCCTCATTGACATCCACAGCATGCTTGCAAACATGATGGAGCAAACAGATGGTGGCTTTGATTGGTCAGTCTCCCACAATTCTCCATTTGAGCTCTCCAAGCTTGCACTGATGGACTTCCCATGCTCACACCATGACACTGCTCTGGGCAACCTCACCATAACATGAGCTAATGAAGATGGATCCCACACCTTCCAGAAAATTACCACAGTAGCCACCTACAAGTACCTCGGAGTCATATTCAACCCCAAATTATGCTGGTCAGCACACCACCAACATATCATTGCCAAAGCCATGTGGTGAACCATGCAGGCAATCTGCCTGTCCAGGCCTTCTGGGGGAATGCCACCACACTGCATCTGGCAACTCTTCAACATGGTAGCTGTTCCGGCCATCACATATGCAGCAGATGTTTGGTTCACCAGCATCTATGATGCCCCCTCTGGAAAGAGGAGGCTTGGCTCAGTCGCAGTAATCAATAAACTCCACCCAGTGCAGTGGCAAGCTGCCAAACTGATGACCAGCTCCCTGAGCTCCACGGCAGGTGATGTAGTCAACCTCTATATGAACCTCCTCCCAGTTGAGCTCCTTTTTGCAAAGGTGCTCCACTGGGCTGTGGTATGTCTTTCTTCACTCCCTCCCTCTCACTCCCTCTATGCTCCCATCCACAGAGTGGCCAAATGCTATGTCTTGAGGCACCAATCACCACTCCACCACCTCTTCCATATTATGGGAGTCAATCCAGCCATGATAGAGATGGTACTCCCAGTTCAATGCTGCCCTAGTTACCTACCTTCCTTCTCAAAACACATTGCCCAGAACAAGGACTTGGCCCTCATGGAGGCTGATAATACCTTCTGCAACACCAAGGCATTGGTGTACTGCAATGGCTCTGGCTACAAAGGGAACATTGGTGCAGCAGCAGTCCTCTTCATTGATGAGGAGGAAGCCAACTCACTCAAATACCACCTCAGACCCAAAACTCACCACATAGTTTATGAAGCCGAGGTAATCGGTATTCTACTGGGCCTCCAACTACCTACTGACCTAGCCAACAGACTCCCTGCCCAAGTTGCCATTGGCAGTGACAGCCAAGCCATGATCAGAGCACTATTCAACCAATGCCCCTGCCCCACCCACTACCTTCTTGACTGGGTCCATGCTTCTACTGAAAAACTACACACAAAGCAGGACAGACTTGTTTGCTCCCAAGCATGTTGCCATGCTCTCTGCCAAGGTGCAAAGTGGAAAGGCCACACCTGTGGTGTCATAGACCTTCAGATCCACTGGACCCTGGGTCACACTGACTTCCAACCAAACAAAAGGGCTGATGAGCTAGCTAAGGAGGCCATGAAAGGTTCCTCGAGCCAATTTGCATGTCTCCCAAAGGTACTATGGAAAGGCCCCCTGCCCACCAACATATCAGCTGCCTAACAGGCAGCCCTCAAGAACATCCACTCGATCTGGAAGAAGCAATGGCAGAAGTCCCCCCAATACCATGCAATACATGTCATTGACCAGTCCCTACCATCCAAGAAGTATATGCACCTTGTCCAGGCCCTAGACTGCAAACACTTGACAGTGCTAATGCAACTCCACACCCAGCACATCCCCCTGAACCACCACCTCTTCCGGATCCATTGGTTGGAGACTGTAAGCTTGCTGGTCAACTTACAACAAACTTACAACACATCTACATCACTGCAGCACACTCACATGAGCGCCACCTCAAGAAAATTTTGTTTTCACCTTTGTTCGCTCATCTTACATACAAGCAACGAAGGTGAGCTTACTATATTTTACTCTACTATAAATCATCTTACATACGAGCAATGAAGATAATTTTGTCTTGTCTGTTGAGGTCACAGTGAGGCTGTTTACTGACAGCCTTTCACTTTTTTTTGACACCAATAAAATTTCTTCAATGTGTCTTTGCACTGCCACAGACCGTCAACTCCTACCCCCTTAGTCACCAGACAAGCAGTGCACCAACAAAGAGCCACAGTACCTCTACCAGGTACCCTCCCAACCACTCCTCTGCCTATCAGCTCTCCCTGGAATGACTTCAGGATGCCTAGAGAGGAACAATCCCCTATGTCCAGCAAAGCCGAGACATCTGCCACACTTATTCCATCGTCTTTGTCAAGCTTGTCTGAGTTGTTAGCCAGCCTAGAGTCATCATCATCTGAGGACAAACTCATTACTTCCAATCAAAACAACCCTGAAAAGAGATCACTCGGTGCCTATCACCAGTCGACAGCTCCCGCCAATCAAAAGATCATGTCAGCTACACTTGCCTTTAATCCAGAAGCAGAAGACAAATGCCCTTTGGCTGAAGTAAAGATCACTAAGCTTAAGGAATGCCCGATGCTCACCGAGGGCCGCATGGATGACTACCTTTTCCAACAATGGTCCATTGCATGTCACCAATACCAGAAACATTCTGGAAAAAAACCCATGGAGGTTGTTGCCTATGTTGCAGATGGAATGTTAGAGCCTCAATTCATTGCCTGGTATCATACCAATCAGTCAAGGATTAATGCAATGATGCTCGATGAGTACCTTGAAGAATTCCAGAAGTTTGCCTTGCCATGTAACTGGCAAACAAAAGTAAGAGACACCATACTTGGTTCCTACCAGGAACGAGCATCATTTGCCAACTGGGTCATGGTGGTGCAAAACTTGAATGCACACCTCAAAAACATGGGCTCTAAACATACCTTGTCTGACCTTTTGCTTAAAGCTCACTTTGAGTTCCACATGCATCCGGACCTGCGTTGGAAGATGGATGCCAAGAAACTTGAACTCCCAGAGCTTGCCAATTGGATTGCTGAGGTGACAGAGCTAGATGAAGAATTAGCGGAGAACAGGCACAAACCCAAGCAATGATCAATGCTAGCAATGCAGAGAGATCCAACAAATGCAAGCCCCTTGTCAAGAGGATTTCAGAGCAGCTGTCCCATGTCACAAGTGCCTTGCCCACAACCTTTGGAACTAATACTCCACATCTCAAACTCGCCAAGCTCATGGACAATGAAAAGAAATAGCTGTCCGAGCACCAGGGGTGCACAAGGTGTCAAACATTCTATTGCAACCATGCAGGCAAACCCGAAGCGTGCCCCATGAAGGTCATAAACTCTTGGCCTGACCCCAAAACTACCAAGACACTCATGCTGTCTATGGCTCTTGCTGCCAAACCAAAAAGTGTTGCTGGGTTAGCATATGTAGAACCTACAGGAGAGGAGGAGACAAGAGATGAGAACATGGATGAATCATACATGTATGCTCTTATGTCCTCATCTGACTTAGAAGCCCTGCTATCAGCACCTCACATGACAGCAATGTTGGAGGTGACTGGGCCTGCAATTTCTTCTTTCCCTCTAGTTATCAGAGCAATTCTGGATAATGGATGCCCCTCCACAGTGATTAGTGAAGACCTTGTCTCAAAACTCAGATTGCACCATTTTCCCCTAGAAAAACATGAGGACAATTTGACCTCACTCATGGACTCACCCCTGAGGTGTACAGAGTATGTGTGACTGGAAGCAACAGTAGGACATGGAGCCTGGAAATCAAAGGTATTGAAGAGCTATTCTGCACTCCGGAATTTGTACTATTGGCTGCACATGTGCCACAATTTGGAGCAAGCCTACATACCTTCCTGTGGCCCCTGTCAATGGAACAAGGATAGAACTACAAAACCAACTGGTCCCTTGCACCCACTAGCCATTCCTGATGAGCATTTTGCCATGGTTGGCATAGATTCCATTGGTCCGTTGCCAGAGGAGGAGGGCAAGGATACCATAATAAGCATGACAGATTTGCTGGGGGCAGAGATATGCCTTGCCAGAACACATTCAAAGGACACCACCACCCAAATTGTGCTTGTGCTGTTCAATGAGTGGTACTGTGAAAATGGGCTCATGATGCAAATTGTATCAGATTGAGACCATCTTTTTGTTGCTGACATTTGGCAAGAATTACATAAACTGATGGGCATCAAACTCAAAATGTCAATCTCTTACCACCCTGAGACCAATGGCAGCAGTGAGCAAATGAACAAGACCATTGTTCAGGCTATTTAATACCTAGTAGACTGTGACCAGAAGGGCTGGCTGTCCACTCTGCCGTGGGTTCATTTTACTATAATGAACATAGTGAATTTGTTTATGGGGTTCTCCCCCTTCTAGCTGAAGATGGGATGCTCCCCAAGAGTCATCCCTCCCCTTACACCCTTATCAGTGTGTGCGTTGAAGGAAAAGAAAACAGCTTATGATATCATTGAGAAACTACAGATGGATGTGAAAGAGGCACAAGATAATCTCCTTGCCGCCAAAGTCCAACAAGCTTACCACACAAATGCTGGGCATGTGGATGAGGAAGTCTACAAAGTCAGAGATCTTGTTATGCTGGCCACAAAGAATTGCCGATGGGACTACATGCAAAAAGGGCACAAACATGTAGCAAAGTTCATGCCTTGGCATGATGGGCCCTATGAGGTAATTGTGGCCTTTCCAGAGAAATCTGAGTACACCTTGCAAATGCCAAAACAACAAAGGATGCACCTTTCCCAGGTTCCACATGAGTCTCCTCATGTGCCACATCCACAATGATCCCACCATGTTCCCTGGGTGAGAATACACCCAACCAGGACTAGTTGTCATGGAGGATGGTGCCACTAACCACCATGTTATCAATGAAATAATTGATGAACATAAACAGGGATGAGGTCAGCAATACCTGGTATGATGGGTGGGGTTCCCACCAGACCATGACAAATGGTTGCCATACTCTGAGCTAAAAGACTATGAGGCCCTCAATAAGTGGGAGAGGAGAAATGGAGTGTGCTGACAACATGACAGTAAGTTCTCAGAGGGGGGAGGGGTGTAAGCTTGCTGGTCAACTTACAACAAACTTACGACACATCTATGTCACTGTGGCACACTCACGTGAGCACCACCTCAAGAAAATTTTGTTTTCACCTTTGTTTGCTCATCTTACATATGAGCAACAAAGGTGAGCTTACTATATTTTACTCTACTATAAATCATCTTACCTACAAGCAATGAAGATAATTTTGTCTTGTCTGTTAAGGTCGCAGTGAGGCTGTTTACTGACAGCCTTTCAGAGACCTCAACTTGCCTGCACTGCAGTGGCCTCACAGTCGAGACCATACATCATGTCCTCTTAGTCTGCCCACATTACCAGTTTGAAAGGCACAGGCACCTCTGCCACAAGCTTTGATGCAAAGCTGAGTCTCTTTCCTTCCTCTTGTCATCTGCCAATGCTTTAAGCCCACTATTCAGCTTCCTGCATGCCACAAACTGCTTCCAAATCCTAACTACTGACAATAGCCATGAAACAGGACCACCAAGAGCACTGGCACCCCACCCCAATAGGCAAACCCTGCACACCACCTGAAAAAGACATTAAAACCTATCATCCACCCCTAATTTTAGCACCAGTTCGACTCCCTACCCACCCACTACATACATCTCTCCTGACTGGGCTGGTCATGCAATGAGGTTCTAAGGGTGTAATAGGGGAGTGTGGTCTAAAATGGCTATGAAAAACTGGCCAGCTCATTCTCTGCATATGTGTGGGGGTTAGGAATTCCATGGCTCTTGTAGTATCACAGTAATACCTTATTATAGCTCCTGTAGCACCATGTACAATGGCACTATGTGCTGAGCATGTTTAATTGATTAAAAAAAAAAAGCATGGAGTTTATGATGATGTTGAGGTTGAAAGGACTTTGAACACATCAAAGGAAGCAGAGTTGAATGAGACAAGATGGAGTTGAGACAGGATTGAGACAAGAACAAAAATAGATTCAAGCAGAGATACAAAATGATAACAAAACAATAATAGAGATAGAGATGAGACAAGACTGGGAGACTGAGAGAAAGGGAAATGTAACATGGAACACAAGACATGAGAGAGAAACAATCAGACCATAGGTAATGTTAAGCAATATCAAAACTAGAGTACAGAGTAGTGTCTCTTTCCCTCCAGGCCCTCCTAGAATGTCTCTCCTTTGCTCTTACTCCTCCTCCTTGACCCCCAGCAGCTGCAGTAAGGTTCTCTTCTGCACCTAGCTCAGAGATTTTAGCACCCCACCCTAAACTTCCTTACCTTGTGCTCCCTGACATATGATGGGAACTGTTGAGTTGGAGAATGTTTCCTCCAGTCTTGCATCACCTATATCCAGTTGAGCAGTGAAGCCTTTGCCTTTGATGCCTTGAAAATTGCCTGGGTTCTCTCCTACATGAAGGCTGGCCAAGCCTCAGCCTACACACTGCACATTTTTTGATGCCCCAGAGGAGTTGAGAGTTTTTCTGGCTGAATGTAGTTTGAGAAGAAGTTCCAAGCTGAGTCCTTTACTCTTGACCCCACCAAGACTGCAGCTCTTTCCCTTCAAGACCAAATCCAGTATGATCAAAGAAAGCAGTCATTGGATGAGTACATTGACTCTTTCTGCACCTTTGTCAAACAGGCTGGCTATCCAGATGGTCTGGAACTCTGTCTCACCTTCTGTGACAGACTCCACCCCTCTCTCATGGATCATATTGATAGTATGGCTGAGCGGTGCCCAGATGATGAGCATGTTGATATCTGATACAAGGTGGCACATGAGCAGTGGCAGTTGATGGAACTGCAATGTGAGCTGCAGTAGACACAACCCTCAACATTTCCCTTCTCTTGTGGTGGATTTACCCTCTGAGTTCCCCCTTCCATGCCTGCTCTAGTAGC
This sequence comes from Termitomyces sp. 'cryptogamus', assembly GCA_020091625.1. Taxonomy (NCBI): domain Eukaryota; kingdom Fungi; phylum Basidiomycota; class Agaricomycetes; order Agaricales; family Lyophyllaceae; genus Termitomyces; species Termitomyces sp. 'cryptogamus'. The sequence goes on from JAGYZC010000005.1 coordinate 982,233, forward strand.
CCCACAAGCAGGTGCAACCCTCCCCCCTCCATCCCATGTTTCCCCCTTGCACCCCCTACCCCAAGGAGTCCCAATGTATGTCCATGCCTCCCAACAGCAATCCTCTACTCTCCTGTTGTGTTGAAGCTGCAGAAAGGCAGGTCATTTTGCCTGCTACTGTTCTCAAGGGCTAAAGGTACATGACCTGACTGCTTGAGAGCAAGAGGAGCTGCTTGTACAACTCTTAGCAGCAAGGGATGCAACAGGAACCCCCTCAACCAACACACCTCTAGCTGTTCACTCTAATGAGGTGGCCAATGTATTGGAGGAGGTTCCTGCAGAGTTGGAGGAGAGTTTTTAAAAGGGAAATGGATGAACTGTACACCACCATTGCCTAGTGCTAATGCTTTTGCTCCCCTGTCCATAGAATCAAATATATCTGTTGCAGCTTTTTATACTACACCCAAAATGATAAGCCCCTTCTCAGATGTACAAACCCCCTCCCCAGCTAAAGTCTCTGCTGGAGACACACCTCCTAACCCATGCCTTTGGATTCCTGCATGGGGATTGCATCTCCCCTTTTGTTATGTTACATTGTTGCTTCCACCCCATCTGCCAACTCTCTGAAGCTACAGGTAGAAATTGAGATGATGGATACCCAGCAGACCTGAAGTGTGGTTGCCCTGCTTGACAGTGGCACAACAGGCCTCTTCCTCCACACAGACTATGTGCAACAACATTGTCTCACCACTCAACTCCTAGCTTGTCCTATCCCTGTGTACAATGTTGATGGCATGCTCAATGAAGCTGGCTCTATTTGCTCAGTGGTGGACCTGGTCCTCCAATACAAAGATTACTTTGAGCAAGCTGCTTTTCCTGTCACTAGTCTAGGGAAACAAGACATGATCTTAGGGTTCACCTGGCTACATAAACACAACCCTGAGATTGACTGGAAAATGGTGAGGTGAAGATGGACTGCTGCTCTTGTCATTGCATGATTTGTGCTGAAGAAGCCTGTAAGGAGCATAGAGCACAGGTTCATGAGCATGCAGCCATGCATGGGGCATCTCCCTTATGCTGATCTTGACCTCCTGAATCTTCCCCCCCCCTTTGGCATTCCCTCCTAGAGAGGCCCTCTATGAGGATGTTTGAGGTGTTGGGTGTGAACTTCAAGAGGAAGAGGAAGGCAAAGGAGAATCCACTAGTGTTCTGAATCCAGAGTCTCCAGACAAAGCCATTGATGTAGGTGATAAGATTTATGCTACAACCCTCTGCCCCCCTCCTATAGTGGCAGAGATTTGGGCTAGTAAGACCACTTCCCAATGACTGTCCAAGGCATTTGCAGCAAACTCCCAGCCCAAGCCTTTTCATAGCACAGTTCCTGATCACCTCCACAATTTTAAGGACATATTCTCCAAGGCATTCTTTGACTCACTTCTAGAGCATAAGCAGTGGGATTGTGCAATTGGGCTGATACCAGATACCAAACCCTCCAGCTGCAAAGTCTATCTTCTTGCACCCTGTGAGCAGGATGAGCTGGATGCATTCCTACAAGAGAATCTTAGCTCTGGACAGATATGACCCTCTAAGTCCCCACTGGCCTCCCCAGTCTTCTTCATTGAAAAGAAGGATGGGTCTCTTGGCCTGGTTCAGGATTATTGGGTCTTGAATGCAATGATGGTGAAGAACCGCTATTCCTTGCCACTCATCTCAGAACTTGTCAACAACCTTTAAGGTGCACACTACTTCACTAATTTGGACATCCATTGGGGCTACAACAACATGTGCATCAAAGAAGGAGATGAGTGGAAGGCAGCATTCTGAACCCCAATCATGGACTCTTCAAACCTCTGGTGATGTTCTTTGGTCTCACCAATAGCCCAGCCACTTTCCAGACCATGATGAATGACATTTTCCATGATCTTATTGTGGGAAGGTATTGTTTATGTGTATTTTGATGATATCCTCATCTACACTAAGGCCTTGGAGGAGCATTGTTGAGTCACACACATTGTTTTGGAATGCCTCCATCAATACCAGCTCTATTTAAAGCCTGAGAAGTGTGAATTTGAGCAGACTAAGGTGGAGTACCTGGGTTTGATCATTTTGCATGGGATGGTGGAGATGGACCCCATTAAAATGGCAGGAGCAGCAGAGTGGCCTGAGCCAAGGAACAAGAAGGAAATACAGGCCTTCCTTGGATTTGTCAACTTCTATTGGAGGTTCATACACAATTTCTCCTACCATGCACATTGCCTCTTTGACCTTACAGGCAAGGATGCAGCATGGAAATGGGGGCCCCCACAGCAAACTGCCTTTGACACTCTCAAACAAGCTGTTACCTCAAAACCTGTCCTCCTGTTTACAGATGATTACTCTCTCTTCCATGTCAAAGCAGATAGCTTGGACTTTGTGACAGGAGCAGTTCTCTCCCAGCAGTTAAAGGAGGATGGCAAGTGGCATCCAGTAGACTTCTACTCCAAAAGCCTTAATGCAGTAGAAGAGAACTACAAGATCCATAACAAGGAGATGCTTGCCATTATTTGGTCCTTTGAAGAATGGCAGCATATGCTTGAGGGCACATGGTATAAGTTTAAAGTTTGAACAGACCACAAGAACCTCAAGTACTTCTACATGGCTAAGAAGCTGAATTGACACTAAGCTTCTTGGTCCCTGTATCTGGCCAACTTTGACTTCTCACTGCATTACAAGCCAGGATGGAGCATGGACAAACTAGATGCATTGTCCAGGCAGGCTGACCATGGCACTGGAGCAGGGGATAATGACAACATTGTCCTCCTCAAGCTAGAGCTCTTTGCTATTTATGCTCTAGAAGTGTCACAACCTGTTCCCAGAACCTCCAACGTCACCTTGCTTCCCCAGAGTTCCCCTCCAACATCCCTTTGACTCTCAAAACCTTTGCTTGCCCACAACACTTACCCAGCTAACTCCAATGCTTCTCTGGCAAATCCCAACAGCCTCCTGGCAAACCCTGAGGCATCTCCTGCAGGCCCCAATGCTTCCCCTGCTAACTCCAAAGCATCACAACAACCCCAGAGTGGCCCACATTCCTATTTGATCCCATCACTATATCACCATGGCCCACCCACTGATCATAACCAACACCTGTTGACTCTGCACAGCCTCAATGAACCCTGCTACCAGACCTGCTATCCCCAGTGCTGTCAGGGGACTTCCATTTCTGACCTCCACAACCTATTCCAGCACTTCTGCAGCTTGTTTGATGTCTCTGGGGCTCATTCCAGAACTCCAGAGATCTTCAGAGAACTGCAGAGTTCTCTGTATTACCTCACCAATCATTGTCTTAGGGTTAGGGCTAGCTCTGGCCTTCTGTACAATAGTTCCCATGCCTCTGCCGCCCACTGATGCACCACACTGAGCAGCAGGAATCCTTAGACTTGTTCTCTTTGAATTCCCCTCTGCTAGGTGATTAGTTACAGATTGCATCATTGTCTACTCCCACTAATATACTTCAGATTCCCCTCTGCTAGCTGTGTGATTTCATTCCACTACCCTGGAGGTTGCCCTTACAGCAGAACAAGTCTCCTAAAACTGGTCTGGAAGCCCCTCATAGCTACAAGGAACCTCTGAGCCACTATCTGTTGCTTCTCCACAAGGATTAAGCACTATGTAGTTCTATGTCTCAGATCACCAACCCAGACACACCCTTGGAGGCCCTGGCCCCACAGGACAAAGCCTGGACCTGCCTGCTACACCTAGAAACCCAGGTGCAATTAATGCAATCATCTCTCACCTACCATACAACTAAACTCTCTACCTTCCATCAAACCACAGATCTTATCTCCCAGTTGCTCCAGGCATTGCTTGAACACCTAACACCTACCTCTACACCTCTCTCAGCTGTGGAACCAGCCCCAACCATGTATGCACCCATCTCTGCAGCTCTGGTGATCCTATGGCCATGGATCCCATGCCCTGCCCTACCAGATGCATATGATGGTGCCTGCTCCAGCAGGAAACAATTCCTTCAATCCTGCCTCACCTACATCCACCTCAGTAGGGATACCTTCAACTCTGATGCATTGAAAATAGCCTGGGTACTGTTGTACATGAAGACTGGACATGCCTCCACCTACACACTATGAGTCTTCCATTGCCCCAGAGGTGTTGGAAGTTTTCTGGACTGAGCCACCTTCAAGAAGGACTTCCATGCAGAGTTTTTCCCACTGGACCCCACCAAGACTGTGGCATTGACACTATGCAATAGGGAGCAATATGGGCAAAGAAAGCATATGTTGGATGAGTACATTGACTCATTCTGGGCTCTAGTCAAGCAAGCCACCTACCCCAATGGCCTTGAATTATGCCTCACCTTCTAGGATGGCCTATACCCTGTGCTGGTAGAACACATTGACAATCTTGCAGAGGGCTTCCCAGACAATGAAAAGATTGCATTATGATATGAGGTGGCCTGGGACCAGTGGAAACTCATGGAGAATTAGAGGAAGCTCTGCTGCCCACATTCCACAATGTGCCCTGCTCCAATCACCAATCTCCACCACCTCATACCTGCTCACCCATGCCAGCCCTTACTCTGGCCATCTCCACAGCATGTCCCCTGCCACTGGGTATCCCTATGGACATGGATGCCACCAGACAGCTCTGCACTGTGCTACTGCTGTGCTGGAGATGCCAGAAGCCTGGGCACTTTGCACAGCACTGCCCCTGGGGCCAGGAAGTGCATTACCTTTCCATAGTGGAGCAGGAGGAACTTCTTCTGCAGCTGCTGGCTGCAAAGGATGCCACTGGAGCTCTCTCATCAGACAAGCCTACGTTGACTCTGGAGGAGATCAGCACATGTGCATCACCCCTGGAGCTGGAGGAGGATTTTTAGTTGAGGAACAGATGAGGTGTATGCCTCCATTGCTGGGTGCTAACAGGTTCTCATGTCTGTCAATAGAAAATGAAATTTCTTCTTCCAATATCCTTCATTCTGAGACAGAAGAACCTCAACATTCCCCTCCAGACATACAAATACCAACTCTGGAGCCCCCACTGAGCTCCCCAACACCTCTGAGGGTCCACCAGCATGGCCCTGCCTAGGCACATTGAATGCTCCAACACTATGTGATGGTTTTCAGCCTGTCCACCAATTCTCTGCACCTTGACATGGAGATAGAGATAATGGACACCCAGCAAATACATGGAGTCATGGCTCTTTTGGATAGTGGAGAAATGAGACTGTTTTTGGACTCAGAGTTTGTCAAATGCCATGGCCTGACTATGCAGCCCTTCCCCAAGCCCATTCCAGTCTACAATATTGACAGGATGCCTAACAAAGCAGGCACCATCAGCTCTGTGGTTGACCTGGTCCTCTGCTATCAGAATCACACAGAGTGTGCCATTTTTGCCATCATCAGCTTGGGTAGGCAGGACATGATCCTTGGTTTCACATGGCTCTGGGCTCTGCAACCACAACCCCAAGGTAGATTGGACCAAGGGAGAGGTAACCATGAGCAGGTGCCCTTGGAAGTGCTCTGCCTGCACTGCTGAGGACAGGGAAGAACAGCAGGCTTGAGTTCAAGAGCATGTGGCCATCCACACATGTCATGCTGGGCCCCTCCCCTTTGCTAATCTGGACCTCCTGGATCCCCTGCCTCTGGTGTTCCCTTGTAGAAAGGCCCTCTACAAGGACAACCAGAGCAGTGGCAGAGCCTCAGAAGAGGAGTACAAAGAGGAGTTCAGTAGCATACATGAGCTGGAGCTCCTGGACAAAGTGGTAGAAGTGGGGGACCAAATCTATACTACCACTGTACACCCACCACCCTCAGTTGCAGAGATCTGGGCTAGCCAGACCACATCCCAGTGGCTGGCCCAGGCATTTGCTGCTAATGCTGTGCTCTAAGAGTTCCAAGATATCATACCCTCCTACCTTTGAACTGCTTGTTATGTTCTTTGGACTCACCAATAGCCCTGCCACTTTCCAGACAATGATGAACAACATCTTTCAGGACCTCATTGCAGAGGGCATAGTGTGTGTATACCTTGACAACATCCTGATCTACACCAAAACACTGGATGAACACTGTCAGATCACTCACCTCATATTGGAACACCTCTGCCAGCACCAGCTCTATGTCAAACTAGAGAAGTGTGAGTTAGTGTGAGTTTGAACAGACCTGGATCAAGTATCTTGGCCTGATCATCTCACATGGAGCTGCAGAGATGGACCTGGTGAAGGTAGCAGGTGTGGCAGAGTGGCCAGAGCCCAAGAACAAGAAGAAGGTGCAGGTGTTCCTTGGCTTTGCAAACTTCTACCAGAGATTCATCCAGGACTTCTTGCACCATGCCCATCTGCTATTTGACCTCACTGGAAAGGATGTTGCATGAAGTTGGGGACCTCTGGAGCAGGTGGCCTTTGATGCCCTCAAGTGCACCATGACCTCCAGACCCATCTTCCTCTTCCCAGATGACAACTCCCACTTCTGGGTGGAAGCTGATAGCTCCAACTTTGCTACAGAGGCCATTCTTTCACAGCAATTTCTGGAGCATGGGAAGTGGCATCTGGTGGCCTTCTACTCCAAGAGCCTAAATGCAGTAAAGCAGAACTATGAGATCCATGACAAGGAGATGCTAGCCATCATCTGGTCATTTGAGGAGTGGCAGCACTTCCTGGAAGGCGTGCAGCACAAGAACCTCAAATACTTCTGGACAGCCAAGAAGCTCAATTGCCAACAGGCCTGGTGGTCCCTCTACCTCACCAACTTTGACTTCTTATTCCACCACAAGCCTGGCTGGAGCATGGGGAAACCAGACACCCTGTCCTGGAGAGCAGACCATGGCACAGGGGAGGAGGATAACAGCAATATTGTGCTCCTCTGTCCTGAACTGTTTGTGATCTGAGCCATGGAGGGTCTAGCCATCAAAGGAGCAGAGGTGGACATTCTCCAGGACATATGGTGGGGTAATTGGGATGGTCAGCAGGAGGAACTCATTGTACAGGCTGCCCAGATGCTGAAGTTGGGGCATACCACTGGTGCCAAGTTGGTCTGCATGAATGAATGGGCCCTCCAGGATGGGATTCTGACCTTCAGGGATCATATCTATGTGCCCAATGATCCAGAGCTCCAATGGAGGATTGTGGAGCAACACTACAACTCCCACATTGTGGGGCACCCTGGACAACAGAAAATGTTGGAGCTAGTATTGCAGAACTACTGGTGGCCCCAGATGTCCCAGTATATTGGATTCTACACTAGTACATGCAATCTCTGTCTCCAGACCAAGCCCCAATGCTGCCTAGCTTATGGACAGCTATACCTGCTGCCTGTGCCTGCATAACAGTGGAGCATGGCTTCTGTGGACTTCATTGTAGAACTCTCCAATGCCCATGGTTATGATGCAATCATAGTGGTGGTGGACCTGTATGGCAAGCAAGCACACTTCATTCTGACCCACACCACCTGCTCCACCATGGATGCCACAAACCTATACTGGAGGAATGTCTGGAAGCTCCATGGCCTCTCCAATGCCTATGTCTCTGACCAGGGACCACAATTTGTAGTGGACTTCACCAGGGAGCTCTACCAACTACTCAGCATGAAGCTTCACACCTCCACTGCCTACCACCCACAGCCCAATGGCCAGACCAAACACATAAACCAGGAGTTGGAGCAGTACCTCCACCTTTTCTGCAATGAGTGCCAGGATGACTGGGATGAACTCCTCCCCAATGCCAAGTTCCAATACAACAATGACATTAATGTGTCCACCCAGTTCTCCCCATTCTGCCTCAACACCAGACAGCACCCATGCATGGGCTTCAAACTCTGGGCCCAACTCTTGGAGAATGAAGCAGTAAACAAATTTGTGGACTGGATGAAGAGGTCACAGGAGGAGGCCTGAGCAGTACTAGTAAAGGCAAAGGATGACATGGCACAATACTACAACTGCGAAAGGACCCCAGGGCACAGATACCAGCCTAGAGATTGAGTCTACCTGGATGCCTCCAACATTATCACTACCTCACCCTCAAAAAAGCTGTCACACAGCCAGTTTGGACCTTTTATGATAGAATGGCAGATAGGGCCCCTGAGCAATCAGGGACTTCCTTTACACCATGTGTTGAGACATTGCATGCTAGAGGGGGGGTGATGTCAGGGGACTTCCATTTCTGACCTCTGCAACCTATTCCAGTGCCTCTGCAGCTTGTTCAACATTGTAGTACTGGGTTAGAGTAATACTGATAGTTCTGGGGCTTTCTTGAAGACTTAGGAAGTCCACTCCAATTCCACACTGATGTCTTGATAAAGTTTTGAGGTTGAGGTTGTTTACTTCCAAAATACTTCTATTCTGAATGTAGAGGTGTTTCAACAAACTCCAGCCTAGATGATTTACTCCCTGGGAACCACCAAGCCTGTGCCTATCAATTGCCTGTCCATTTGCTACTCTACTTGGGCTATTTATACCTCTTTCTACAGTGCACAGACCACCCCCTACTTGTGACTTTTGGTTCCATACTTTCCAGCCCCTTATTTATAACTCTTATTCTAATTCCCCCTGTTAGTATGCCTGTTTCAGTGCCACAGGCTAGTTCCTGGTGCCATCATTCCTCCTTTGCATTCTTACCTTCCATTTGCCCCATTTATCTCTTCCTCCTTTGTATTTCTTCCATTCATCTTTTCCCTCCCATTCATTCCATTCATTTTCCTTCATTCATTTTGTATTCTTCCCCATTCAGTTTCTGCCCTTCTTCTTCCTTTATTTATTTCATATTCTTCCCCATTCAGGTTCTTTCCAATTCAGGTTCTTCCATTCATCTTCCTTTCCCTTCCCTTCATTCCATTCTTTCTCATTCATTCCCCCCTCACCTCCTTTCAGTCAACATTCCAATCCGGTTCTTCTTAGATCAGATCTAGATCTTGCCAGAATTGATGCCACTCAAGTGCTTTTGCCAGTCCCATGCTTCCCCTCCCATTACAAGTGATTGGACTATTATTGAGTGTATAGTCTAGTATAGTCCTTGTCCTATCCTGCTCTGTATTTCTTCTGGTGTATTTCAAAGGGATAATGTTGCTGGAACTTGTTTTACCAGGAGGCTTACAGTTTTCAGGCTTGATGAATGTTTGTTTTGACTTCTGGTGTTTTATTATGTTCCCAATGGTGTAACAACATTGTATCAATGTCTCCAGAGCTCATTCCAGAACCCTAGAGATCTCCAGAGAACCATGGAGGTCTCTGTATTACCTCACCAATCATTGTCCTAGGGTTAGGGCTAGCTCCAGCCTTATGTACAGTAGTTCCCATGCCTCTACCACCCACTTATGCACTGCACCAAGCAGTGGGGACCCTTAGACTTGTTCTCTTCAGATTCTCTTCTGCTAGGTGATTAGTTACAGATTGTATTGTCATCTACTCCTGCTAATATACTTTGGATTCCCCTCTGCTAGCTGCATGACTCTGATCTGCTGCCCTGGAAGTTGCCCTTACAAGAGCAGTCCCAGTAGTTAGTATATAAGTTGTAGAGTAGCATCCCATACTCTAGTCTTGATATTACCTACTGTACCATGTTCTGATTGTTTGTCTCTCTGTGTTTTGTGTCTCTTGTTAAATTTTCTCTTCTCTCTGTCTCCCAGTCTTATCTCAGTCTCTCAGTTTTGTCTTGTCTCTATCTCCATTATTGTCTTGTTATTTTTTTGTCTCTCTGATTCAATCTATTTTTGTTCTCATCTCAATTTCACCTCAACTCCATCTCATCTTGTTCAACTCTATTTCCTTTACCATGCCCAAGTCCCTTTCAACTTTAATGCTGTTACAAACTCTGCACTTACAATTCCAACTCCAAACATTCTTAACCAACTCTGGACCTTGCTATTCATTTGGCCCTGAGACCCATCAATCATTAATTGATCCCCCATCCAACTCTGGCACCACTCCCATCACTTGCATAGCCTCTGTTTGCCCTGCACTTCCAATTCTCACTTCTGGACTTGTGCCTGATGCCCCTTCAAGCCCAACCCTTCATCATACCTTGTCTTAGACTTTCTCAGACCATCCCAGACTTGTTCAGACTGCTTCCCCTTGTTTATCCTCACAGGTATCTGAAGTTCAGACCTCTCCAAAGTGCTAGGTTATCAGTGCAGGACATCATGTCTGCCTAGTAGGGACTTGCCCAGTTAAGGTGAGCCCCTATGGTCAGCAGAACCTGACAAGAAGGAATTGTGGTCCAAGGGGATAAGGCAAACATCCTCAGAGATATCCAAAGAGGGAACTGGGAGGGTGCACAAGAGGATGCTGTTGCCCAGGCTGCACAGGCCCTATAAGCTCAATGAGCAAGTGGAGTTAAGTCTGTGCATGCAGATGAGGGGGTCTTCAGGATGGACTTCTGACCTTCTGAGAATGCATCTATGTGCCTAACATTCCAGAGCTTCACCAATGCATTATGGAGCAGCATCATGACTCTTGAGTAGCTGGACATCCTGGAAGGTGGAAGATGTTGGAGCTAGTATCCCAGAATTACTGGTGGCCTCAAATCTCCCAATATATAGGCACCTACACTAGCACCTGTGATCTCTGCCTCTGCACCAAGCCTTGCTGTCAGGCACTCATGGGGCAGCTCTACCCTCTCTCTATTCCAACTGCTCACTGGAGTGTTGCATTAGGAGATTTCATTGTAGAACTCCCTGATGCTCATAGGTGTGATGTGGTGATGGTAGTAGTGGACCTCTATGGCAAATGGGCTCACTTCATCCCAACACACACCACATGCTCTGCCTTGGAAGCAGTTAGCTTGTATTAGAAGAATGTCTGGAAGCTCCATAGTCTGTTGGATGGGTATGTCTCTGACCAGGGCCCCTAGTTGGTGGCAGAGTTCACTTGGGAGCTGTACTGCCTGTTGGGAGTGAAGCTCCATACTACTACAGCCTACTACCCTCAGTCAGATGGGCAGACAGAACATGTTAATCAGGAACTGGAACAGTATCTCTGCCTGTTTTGTAGTGAGAGGCAGGATGACTGAGATGAGTCTCTGCCAGATGCAGAGTTCCAGTACAACAACCATGTCCACTTCTCCACATAGATGACCCTATTTTCCCTAGATACAGGCAGGCTACCCCACATGGGATTTGAGCCTTGGGTGTGCCCCTCAGAGAATGACTCTGTCAATGAGTTTGTAGACCAGATGAAAGGGGCACAGGAGGAGGCAAAAGCTGCATTGGTGAAGGCCAAGGAGAACATGGCATGGTACTATGATTGCCATTGGACACTGGCCCCAGTTTACAAGCCAGGAGACTGTGTGTACTTAGATAGTTTGGACATTAAGACAACAAGGCTATCCCAGAAGCTGTCACATTGTCATCTTGGCCCTTCATGGTGGAGAAGAAGGTAGGGCCTTTGACATACCTACTTAAACTCCTAGCAGGCCTATGCCAGTTGCATCCAGTCTTCAATGTTGTCAAACTGTTTCCAGCTGCAGAAGATCCAATCCCTAGCTGCCACCCTAAGCCTCCTCCACCACCAGTTCTGGTTGATGATGAGGAGGAGCATGAAGTAGAGGAAATTCTGGATAACAGAATATTCCAAGGGAAGTTGCAGTTCAAGGTGAAATGGAAGGGATATGACATTGAGGACATTTCTTGGGAACTGCAGGCCAGTGTACATGCACCTGGCCTGGTTCAGGATTTCTACTGCAGGCATCCCAGCACTCCAAAAGCCATTTGAGGCATCTACCCCATCTTAGCAGTTGACTGGGCAGTCCATGACTTTTCAATCTGGTATGTCAGGATGCTGCATGCTAAGTCAGCTGCACTGGGCAAGTCCTTACTAGGTGGACATGATGTCCTGCACTGATAACCTAGTGCTTTGGAGAGGTCTGGACTTCAGATACTTGCAAGGGTAAGTCAAGGAGAAGTGGTCCAAGCAAGTCTGAAGTGGTCTGGGGAAGTCTAAGACAAGGTACAAGGAAGGGCTGGGCTTGGGGAAGTTCCAGGTACAGGTCCAGGGGTGAGTATTAGTAGTGCAGGGAAAACAAAGGCTATGCAAGTGATAGAAGCAGGGCTAGAGTTTGATGGGAGATCAATGAATGTTGATGGTTTTTGGAGCCAAGCAAATAGCAAGGTCCAGAGTTGGTTTATGAATGTTTGGGATCATAATTGTAAGCATGGGGTTTGTAATGGCATTAGAGTTGAAAGGACTTGGACATGGTAAAGGAAATAGAGGTGATTGAGACAATACAGAGTCAAGGTGAGATTGAGACAAGAATGAAAATAGATTCAAGCAGAAATATGAAATGATAAGGAGGCAATAATGGAGATAGAGACAAGACAAGACCAGGAGACTGAGATAAGACCAGGAGACTGAGAGAAGAGGAAACATAACAAGAAACACAAAACACAAGAAACAAACAATCAGAAACACATCAGGTAAGGCAGGTAATATCAAGACTAGAGTATAGGATGCTACTCTATGACTTATATACTGACTACTGGAGAGCTCCAGGGGGTAGCAGGTGTGGTGGCAGGGCTCATTGGGGCTGTGCAGAGTCAATAGGTGTCAGTTGTAATCAGAGGATGGGCTGCAGTGATATACTGATAGGATTAGTTGAGAATGCAGGCTGTCCTGGAGTCATTGTGATGCTCTGGAGCTGGTCAGGGTGAACCAGAGTGACAAACTGGTGATGTATACCAGTGTCAGGAACAGTGGGGGAGGGGTCCTAGGGGCTTAGGAGAGGCAGGGGAAGCATCAAGGTCTGTGGAGAAATTTGTTGGAGTTAGCCTGGGGGCCATCAGGGTTTGCTAGAGAAGTGACAGAGTTAGCTGGGGTAAGTGTCATGGATGAGCAGCAGCTTGGAGAGAGGGGGTGTTTTGGGAATGGGTTGTGACATCACCCCCCCTTCAGCATCAAGATCCTCAAGACATGGGGCATGAGTCAGGGATGGGCAAGGGGCATGAAAATCAAAATCCAAGCAATATTGATTAAACTGCAGTAAGTGGTGGCAGCATGGGGAACAAAGTCAAAGTGTGATTGTTGTCCATCAAGAACCTCTTCCTAGGAAATAAAAATGGTCAGGATGCACCCTGGTGTTCCCTTGACTACTTTCCCATGTCCTTGCCAGTACCATCATCTTTTTTGCCTTCTCTGACTCCACCCCCTTCTGACAACAACTGTGTGGAGGTGTGGGCAGACTATGAGCATTGCCAGTGGAAATTTGACCAGTGTCAGGATTGCCAGAAAGTAGATGCCATGGACCATAGTCATGAGTACAGCATCCCTTTTGCTCTGGGGAAGATTGCTGACCTTTGACAGAATTGTCTGCAGCTATAGTGAGTTTGACTGCTACTGGCCCACCCCATGAGGTCAAGTTTGGGTCCAGGGATAGTCCAGGTTGTCTCAGAGGAGCAAAGAGTGCTGCAAGGAGAAGTGACACTGGAGATAGTTGCAGGGGCATTGGGGCAGGCACAGGGTCCCCCAATGCTGGAGTGGTGCCAGAACAAGACTCCAGTGAGTCCCTGACTTGTTTTGCAGTGTTTTATAATCAGTTGTTCCAGCACACTCTCTGTGCCCAGCAGGGGGAATCCTGTGAGTTCAATGAACCTTCTGTGGGGTCCCATTGTGACACTTTGGTTTTTCTTCCCTGCCATGCAAGGCATGAGAAGTGCTTGACTTTGCTGGAGTGGCATGCAGCCTGCATTACTATGGAACAGGAGTGGGAGGAGAGCTAAGGGGGTTCCTTGTAAAAGTTGAATCCCAGATGGAATCCAGAGGCAGAGGTTAAGCCTATTGTTTCTATCTGTGTTAGCTAATCCCAGGGGTGCTGGGGCTTGGTGGAGTGTTGCAGATGAGGGTTCTGGAGTTTGGCTGGCATGCTGGAGTGGTTTTCATGAGGCTCCTCAGTGCTTTAATAATGTTGATGGACAGGATGTTGTCTTGAGAAGTTGGACTGGGATGGCTGAGTGGAGTTTCTTCAGACTCAGGGATAGGCTGAGTATTTGTGGTTGAGCTTGAGGAGGGGGGGTCTCCAGATCTTGGAGTTATGTTGGTTGGGTCAGGCAGAGTCACCAGAGGTCCAGCTGGAGGGTGGGCATGCTTCAAGTTTGCTTGGTGGTGGCATTGATTTTCTCCTGGAGGAGTTGGCAGAGAGAGGTGGAAGTTTCTTGGCAACTATAGGAGCAACAGGATGGAGGTTGTCCTTGAGAGGTGGGGTAAGCCATACATGGGAGTCCTTGGTGGCATGACAAAGGGGAGCTCTGGAGTTGGCAGGTGGTGGTGTAGCTAACTCAATGGGGAATGGTTTTATGCACCAGCTGCACTGTGATTAGTTAGTGCAGAGTTGGAGATACTTTCTCTGGATTTGGTTTGCTCATTCTTGCAGTCTGTTGATCTCTGAGTGTGGAGTGGTCAATGGATCAATTTCAAGGGCAGATGGTGTCCAGAGGTTTGTGTCTTAGTGGAGGCATGTTTGGGTAGGGGTTTGCTGGGCTCTGGAGTATGGTTGGTGTGCAGTGGGGTCTGACAAGTGCTTGCTTAGGCAAGTTCCTCTGGCCCAGAGATGGAGTTTGCAGGTTTGGATGTGCTATGTAACATTCTTTTTTGTTCCTGGCCAAAGGTAAGTCCAGAGAAAACCAGGAGAGTCTTACAGGTTCCTGGTGTTCTTGAGGCTTATAGTGCTGCTGGAGTTTGTTGGGACCAGTATATTTGGGGTCCTGGGGTATGGGTTCATCCTTTTCAGGGTAGGGGTTGGTGGTCTGGAAACAGCATGGAGGTAGATTAGTGGACAATTCTTGGCAGAGTTGCTTCTGGATGAAGTACTGAGTGGGGAGGAGTTTGGAGTTGCCATTCCTGCATCATCCTTCCTGGGATAGGAGCCAGTGGTCTGGGAGTGACACAAGTGTTGGCTGGTCATTGGATTCTTAGTGGAGTTGTTTCTGGCTGTTGTGTTGAGCAAGGAAGTTTGTGTCATGACCCACTCCCAGAACCCTGGACTGTTGGGGGACTTCCATTTCTAACCTCTGTGACTGGTACCAGCACCTCTGCAGCTTGTTCAATATCTCTGGGGCTCTTTCTAGAACCCAGAAAATCTCCAGAGAACTACAGAGTTCTCTGTATTACCTCAGCAATCATTGCCCTAGGGTTAGAAGCAGCTCTGGTCTTCTGTACAGTAGTTCCCATGCCTCTGCCACCTACTGATGTGCTGCACCAAGCAATGGGGATCCTTAGACTTGTTCTCTTTGGATTTCCCTCTGCTAGGTGATTAGTTACTGATTGTATCATTGTCTACTCTGCTAATATACTTTGGATTCCTCTCTGCTAGCTATGTGACTCCAGTCTGCCACTCCAGAGGTTGCCCTTACAGCAGAACAAGTCTCCTAAAACTGATCTGAAAGCCCCTCATAGCTACAAGGAACCTCCAAACTGCTATTGATTGCTTCTCTACCAGAATTAAACACCATGGAGTTCTATGTCTCAGCTTGCCAACCCAGACACACCCTTGGAGGCCTTAGCCCTGTAGGACAAAGCCTGGACTTGCCTGCTACACTTAGAAACCCAGGTGCAATTAATGCAATCATCTCTCACCCACCATACTACTGAACTCTCTACCCTCTGTCAAATGACAGATCTTTTCTCCCAATCACTCCAGGTATTGCTCAAACACCTAACCCTGAACTCTGCCCCTCCTGTGGCTGCAGAACCAGCCCTGACCCCCTCTGCACCTGTCCCTGCAGCTCCAGCAACCCTATGGCTGCAGATTTTTCATCCAGTATTACCAAATGCATACAATAGTGCCCACTCTGGCAGGAAGAAATTCCTGCAGTCCTGCCTCACCTATATCCACCTCAGTAGGGATGCCTTTGACTCTGATGCATTGAAAATAGCCTGGGTGCTGTTGTACATGAAGTCAGACATGCTTCCACCTCCATGCTGTGAGTTTTCTGTTGCTCTAGAGGCATTGGAAGTTTTCCAGACTGAGCCACCTTTCTTTGAGAAGGACTTCCATGCAAAGTTTTTCCCATTAGACCCTGCCAAGACTGTGGCCTTGACACTATGTGATAGAGAGCAATACAGGTAAGGAAAGCATGCACTGGATGAGTACATTGACTCATTCTGGGCTCTGGTTGAACAGGCTGCTTACCCCAATGGCCTTCAACTATGCCTCACCTTCCAGGATGGCTTGCACTCCACACTGGTGGAATGCATTGACAATCTTGTAGAGGGTTGCCCAGACTATGAAAAGATTGCATTGTGGTATGAGGTGGCCTGGGACCAATGGCAACTCATGGAGAATCAGAGGGAGCTTCACTGCCCACATTCCACAATGTGTCCTGCTCCAATTAGCAATTTCTCCCACCCCACACCTGCTTGCCCAATGCTGGCCTTTACTCTGGCCATCCCCACAGTGCACCCCCTGCCACTGGGGATCCCTATGAATGTGGATGCCACCAGGCAGCTCCACACTGCTCTGCTGCTATGCTGGAGATGCCAGAAGCCTGGGCACTTTGCATGGCACTGCCCCTTAGGCCTGGAGGTATGTTACCTCTCCACAGTGGAGCAGGAGGAACTCCTCCTGCACTGCCTTTCCCAATGCCCTTCATTCTGAGACAGAGGAACCTCAACACTCTCCTCTAGACATACAAACACTAACTCCAGAGCCCCCACTGAGCTCTCCAACACCTCTGAAGGTCTGTCAGTGCAGCCCCACCTGGGTGCATCAAATGCCCTGACAGTATGTGATGGCTTCCAGCCTGTCCACCAACTCCCTGTGTCTTGACATGGAGATTGAGATGACAGACATCCAGCAAACTTGTGGAGTCATGGCTCTTCTGAATAATGGAGCAATGGGACTGTTCCTAGACTCAGAGTTTGTCAAATGCCACAGCCTGACCACACAGCCCCTCCCCAAGCCCATTCCAGTCTACAATATTGACAGGATGCCTAACAAAGCAGGTGCCATCAACTCTGTGGTCAACCTAGTCCTTTGCTATTGGAACCATGCAAAGCATGCTATGTTTGCCATCACCAGCCTGGGTAGGCAGAACATGATCCTTAGTTTCATGTGGCTCTGCAAGCACAACTCTGAGGTAGATTGGACCAAAGGAGAGGTAACCATGAGCAGGTGCCCCTGGAAGTGCTCTGCCTATGCTACAGAGGACAGAGCAGAGCATTGGGCCCAAGCTCAAGAACATGCAGCCATATGCACATGTTGCACTGGCCCTCTCCTCTTCACAGATCTAGACCTCCTGGATCCCCCACCTCTGGTGTTTCCTCATAGAGAGGCCCTCTACAAGGAAGACTGGAGTGGTGGCAGAGCCCTGGAGGAGGAGCACAGAAGGGAGTTTGGTGGCATACATGAGCTGGAGTTCCTGGACAAAGCACTAGAAGTGAGAGATTAGATCTATGCTACCACTGTACACCCACTGCCCTCTGTTGCAGAGATCCAGGCTAGCCAGACCATGTTCCAGCAGCTGGCCCAGGCATTTGCTGCCAACACCATGCTCCAAGAGTTCCTGATAAATGACATCTTCTGGGACCTCATAGCAGAGGGCATAGTGTGTGTATACCTTGACAACATCCTCATCTATACCAAAATGCTAGAGGAACACTGTTGGATCACTTGCCTTGTCCTGGAATGCCTCTGCCAGCACCAGCTCTACCTCAAGCCAGAGAAGTGCAAGTTTGAACAGACCTGGATCAAATACCTTGGCCTGATCATCTTGCATGGAGCTGCAGAGATGGACCTGGTGAAGGTAGCAGGTGTGGCAGAGTGGCCAGAGCCCAAGAACAAGAAGAAGGTGCAGGCATTCCTGGATTTTGCAAACTTTTACCAGAGATTCATCCAGGACTTCTCACACCATGCCCATCTGCTATTTGACCTCACTAGAAAGGATGTTACATGGAGTTGGGGACCTCCAGAGTGGATGACCTTCAACACTTTCAAGCATGCCATGACCTCTGGACCCATCCTCCTCTTCCCAGATGACATCTCTCCCTTCCAGGTGGAAGCTGACAGTTCTGACTTTGCCACTGGGGCTGTGCTCTCACAGCAATCTCCAGAGGATAGGAAGTGGCATCTGGTGGCCTTTTACTTCAAGAGCCTGAATGCAGTGGAATGGAACTACAAGATCCATGACAAGGAGATGCTGGCCATCATCCAGTCATTTGAGGAGTGGCAGCACTTCCTGGAAGGTGTGTAGCACAAGTTTGAGGTCTAGATAGATCACAAGAACCTCAAATACTTCCAGACAGCTAAAAAGCTCAATTGCTGACAGGCCTGGTGGTCCCTTTACCTTGCCAACTTTGACTTCTCTTTGCACCACAAGCCTGGCCAGAGCATGGGGAAACCAGACACCCTGTCTCAAAGAGCAGACTATGGCATGAGGGAGGAGGATAACAGCAACATTGTGCTCCTCTGCCCTGAACTGTTCACAATCTGAGCAATGGAGGGTCTAGCCATTGAGGGAGTGGAAGTGGACATTCTCCAGGACATATGGTGGGGTAATTGGGATGGTCAGCAGGAGGAACTTGTTGCACAGGCAGCTTGGACACTGAAGTCAGGGCATACTACTGGTGCCAAGGCAGTCTGTGCAGACAAATGGGCCCTCTGAGATGGAATCCTGACCTTCTGAGACCATATCTATGTCCCCAACATTCTGGAGCTCCATTGGAGGATTGTGGAGTAACACCACAACTCCTGCATTGCAGGGCACCCCAGATGGTGGAAGACACTGGAGCTAGTATTGTGGAACTACTGGTGGCCCCAGATGTCTTGGTATATTGGATCCTACACTAGTACATGCAATCTCTGCCTTCAGACCAAGCCCCAACACTGACTCCCCTATGGACAGTTTCACCCACTGCCTATGCCCACAGTATAATGAAGTATGGCTTCCATGGACTTCCTTATAGAGCTCCTTGATGCCCACAGTTACAATGCAATCATGGTGGTGGTAGACCTATATGGCAAGCAAGTGCACTTCATTCTGACTCACACTACCTGCTCCACCATGGGCACTATGAACCTGTACTGGAGGAATGTCTGGAAGCTCCACAGCCTCTCCAACACCTACATCTCAGATTGGGGACTACAATTTGTGGCAGAGTTCACCAGGGAGCTCTACCCACTGCTCAGAGTGCTCCACACCTCCACTGCCTACCACCTGCAGTCCGATGGCCAGACCAAACATGTAAATGAGGAGTTAGAGCAGTACCTCCACCTCTTTTGCAATGAGCACCAGGATGACTGAGATGAACTCCTCCCTGATGCTGAGTTCCAATACAACAACCATGATCATGCATCCACCCAGTTCTCCCCATTCTTCCTTGACACAGGACAGCATCTGTGCATGGGTTTTGAACCCCAGGCCCAACCCTTGGAGAATGAGGCAGTAAATGAATTTGTGGACCAGATGAGGAGGTCACAGGAGGAGGCCCAAGCAGCACTGGCAAAGGCAAAGGATGATATGGCATGATACTATGACTGCAGGAGTACCCCAGAGTGCAAATATCAGCTCAGAGATTGAGTCTACCTGGATGCCTCTGACATTACAACTACCTAGCCCTTGAAAAAGCTGTTACACTGTCAGTTGGGACCCTTCACAGTGGAATGACAGGTAGGACTCTTGACCTATCAACTCTAGCTCCCCATGGAGATGCACTAGCTTCATCTGGTGTTCAATGTGGTCAAACTAACTCCAGCCCCTAAGGATCCTATTCTGGAGCATTGTCTGCCACCTCCACCCCCTGTGGTGGTCAACAACAACAAGGAATACAAGGTGGAGAAAATCCTGGATAGCCATTTATTCTAGAGATAACTACAGTACAAGGTGAAGTGGAAAGGCTATGGGATTGAGGATATCTCCTGAGAGCCATGGGAGAATGTGCATGCCTCCAGACTCATCAAGGAGTTCCACTGGAGACATCCAGACACCCCACGCACTATACAAGGAATCTACCCTATCTCACCAGTGAACCAAGCAATCAGGAACTTCTTTTACTCCACATGTCAAGGTACTGCATGCTAGAGGGGGGGTAATGTCAGGAACTTCCATTTCTGACCTCTGTGACTGGTTTCAGCACCTCCACAGCTTGTTCAATATCTCTGTGGCTCTTTCTAGAACTCCAGAGATCTCTGGAGAACTGTGGAGTTCTCTGTATTACTTCAGCAATCATTGCTTTGGGGTTAGGAGCAGCTCTGGTCTTCTGTACAGTAGTTCCCATGCCTCTGCCACCCACTGATGTGCCATGCCAAGTAGCAGGGATCCTTAGACTTGTTCTCTTTGGATTTCCCTCTGCTAGGTGATTAGTTACTGATTGTATTATTGTCTACTCTGCTAATATACTTCAGATTCCCCTCTGCTAGCTGCACGACTCCAGTCCACCACTCTGGAGGTTGCCCTTACATGGACCTTGTTCCCAGCCACCTTGCTTCTCCAGAGTTCCTCCTCAACTCCCCTTTGACTCCCCCAACCTTTGTTCACTCATAGCACCCACTCCAAGTGACTCCAACACTTCTCTAGCAAATCCCAACAGCCTCTTGGCTAACTCTGGCACCTTCTCCACAGCCTTTGATGCTTCCTTTGCCACTCCTGCACTCCTAGGACCCTCCCCCACTGTTCCTAACACCAGCATGCATCACCAGTTTGTCATCCCAACTTACCTGACCAATTCCAGAGCATCACAACCACCCCAGGATGGCCTGCATCCCCAACTGATCCCATCATGATCCTATCAGTATATCACCATGGCCCACCCCTGATCACAACCAACACCCATCAACTCTGCACAGGTCCAACAAGCCCTGCTGCTAGACCCACTGCCCCCCAGAGCTCTCCAGTAGTCAGTATATAAGTTGTAGAGTAGCATCCCATACTCTAGTCTTGATATTGCTTACCATTACCTATGTTCTGATTGTTTCTCTCTTGTGTTTTGTGTCTCATGTTATGTTTTTCCTTCTCTCAGTCTCCTGGTCTTATCTCAGTCTCCTGGTCTTGTCTTGTCTCTATCTCTATTATTGTCTTGTTATCTTTTTGTATCTCCACTTGAATCTATTTTTATTCTCATCTCAATCTCACCTTGACTCTGTCTTGTCTTGTTCAACTCTGTTTCTTTTATTATGTTCAAGCCCCTTAAGCCTTAATGCCATTACAAATCCTGCACTTATGATTACAAACCTGAAACATTCATAGACCAACTCCAGACCTTGCTAATTGCTTGGCCCCAAGACCCATCAACATTCATTGATCTCCCATCAAACTCTGGCCCCACTCCCACCACTTGTGTAGCCTCCATTTGCCTCACTTCCAATACTCACTTCTAGACTTGTGCCTGACACCCCTTCAAGTACAAACCTTCTCCTGACCTTGTCTTAGACTTCCTGAGACCACTCTGGACTTGTTTGGACTGCTCTGCCCTGCTTATCCTCACAAGTATATGAAGTCCAGACCATCCCTGAATGCCAGGTTATCAGTGCAGAACATTGCTTCTGCTTAGTAAGGACTTGCTCAGTGCAGCTGAGCCCCCATAGTCAGCAGAACCTGACATAATATCAAGACTCCCCCCTACTTTGCTCATAATGTCTGCAATTAACCCCATGTATACTTCCACTGGAAGTCTCAATGTCTATGGTTGGCCCATGCATAACACCCACTTGGATTTGTTTTGCCTTGCCCAGTTTGCCAAGGCACATTGAATCATTGAGTTGCAGATCTGACACCAACATCCCCTGTGCTCTGGTCACACCCCCACACAATGGCTCTCTCCATAGACACTCTCCTCACTCAACTCCCATTACATCAGTCTCACACCAACTCCCTCCTACACCTCTCTCCCTCTTCTGCCAGCTCCACCCCCTACTAAGATTGACCACAACATCTCCAACCCCATCTCCAATCAATCTTAGCAACAACAAACTGATTGCTCAACAACTTCTCTAGTGCCTCACCAACTCCATCTCCCCAACAACAATGCAAACCCCTGCCAGAGACAATCACTCACTGCATAAGAACAAGCTACCTTTCCTGCCAACAAACAACAATGAGACCACCAACCACCAACCCCCTAGTCCAACACCTCCAAGCCTGCTGGCCCAACACCACCCCAACAGGAACAAACACATGACTCCAGACTAGCCCCCTCTGATGCCACACCTCCCCCCAAAAAACAGCACCAACACCCCTAGGCTCCCACAGCTCTGTCAAAGTCTGCATGTCACCAATGTCCAAGCCAACAACTCTCCAATGGTGCCCCCTCCACCCACAACAACAGCACAAGCCTCCAACACTCCACCCATAAACAATCTGACCTCCACAACAATACTGACCCTCCAAAGCAAGCCCCACCATTGTTGGCATCAACCCCCACCCCCAACAACCACCCTCCTCCAAGAATAAGTCAAGATTCCAAGACCAGTGCCCTACCCCCAACCTCAAATCCAAACTCCAGAATCAGGTAGGATCATTCTGGTTACTTGGCTGCCAATCCCACCCAACATTTGACTGGACAAATTCTGCAACAAAATCTCCAAGCATGGATTCAACCCCTGCCAACCCCCTACCCCTCCCCTTCCAGTTCCCTAGGGCTCTGATGCCTCCAACCCAGCTCCAGCAACTCTGGAGCAAGCCAAACCAGATCCCAAACCTCAGGATGGTCAAGAAAGGAAGTAGAACACACCTCCACCCCAGCCTCCCCAAACACACACCAAAGGTGCTCCCCAACAAACCCAGAAGTCAACATGAGGACCACAGCACCCCAACCCACAATGCTAGACAACTCCAGACCCCTGGGCCATTACTTTGACAACTCCTCCCAATTGATCCAGAACACCTAGCATCCAGGTACTCAACACTGCCCCCTCTGCACACACTTCACACAGTGGAACTTCTACCTTTTGACTACCAATCATGCCATCCCTACCAGAAGAACACTAAAGCACAGGAGCTATGTCATGACCCATTCCATTTCCCCTTCCCTTCACTATTATCCAACCTCAGATTCTACACAGTCCCTCTCTGGATCTCAGCCACACCCCCAGATCTCAGCCACAGTCCTGTTTCAGCCACATCCAGGTTTTAGCCACCTCTAGGACTGCTTTTCCTGTTCTAGATCATTCCCACAGGCACAGATCCACAGGTTCCAGATCACTTCCACCTGTCCCAAATCACTTCCACCTGTCTCAGATCACTTCCACCTGTTTCAGATCACTTCCACCTGTCCCAGATCACTTCCAGAATTGCTTCCCTTGTTTCAAATCACTTCCTGCTATGACTTAGATCACTTCCACCTGACTCAGATTACTTCCACCTGACTTAGATCACTTCCACTTGACTTAGATCACTTCCACTTGTGTTAGATCACTCCCACCTGACTTAGATCACTCCCATCTTCTCCTTTTGGCAGTGTCCTACAGCTATATAAGGTCCCTTAGTCTGTAGCTACACCCCAGCCTTGACATTACCTGATATCTTGTTTGTGTTCTATTGTTATCTGATCTTCTCTCAATTCATTACTCGCTCTCATTCCTTAGTTTCTTAGTTTCTTTCCCTATTTACATACTTGCTGTTGGCATCACCTCCTCAAGGTGGTTTTGGCTCCTGTAAGAGTCCCCCTCCAGGACTGTGGTCCTGACAAGCTACCCCAGTGGAACAGACTATAAGAAAAGGAATTCTATATAAAGTAGTTCCTCTAGAGTACCATGAACTTGCTGACATGCTCTCTGAAGGAAACAAAGAACCCCACCATCACCTCTCTGGACCTCTTGCTACAACCTCAACACCCAACTATCTTGAACCCCAAACCTCAACAACAGAGAAGGCACTTCCAAGTGCCCCTAGGAGGCTTCCCCCCACTAAATCAATTTGGAAACCACTGACAACTCTAGAGATCCCAAGTATTGAAAATACACCTCCACCCTTTGGATGCTCTTCCAAGCCTTCCTCAATGCCCCAGGGAATCAGTATAATGGCCCAAGGCACCACAACTCCAGGCAATCCCAGACCCCTCTATATAACTCCAGACTCTGACAACACAGTTCCAGACCCCACCATCTCAACTCTGACACTCATCTGGAGAGCCTCTTTAAGGGTGACCTCTGGAGGCTGTGGCTCAATCACACAGCTGGCAAAAGGAAATCCAAAGTCTATTTAGTACTGTATAGTGTCTACTGAGATAACTACTCACATGGCAAAGGGACTTCACAAGTGAACAAGTCTGGGGATTTCCTAGGCCAGGTGTGACACTTCAGAGGCTTCAGAAGTGTGAGAAACAACTGTACAGTATGACAGAGAAAAAGACAAAAGTGATGGACAGAGAACCAGTGCAGCCTGAGGGCTGAAACTAGAACCAATAGATAGGGAAAAGGAAGGAGAATAAAGGGAAATTATAGTGGGGAAATATGACAAGAACTGGAGAGAGAGAAGGGGAAACAAGTGGGACATCCCCTGACAGCCTCCAACACCAACCCATTAGCACTGTCCCTGTTGCATGCACTCTGCAAGCCCAAGTCCCCAACTACCAACTTCAAACCCCTCCACCCTTGCTAGAAAAGATGTCTACATGCAGGGACCACACCACTGGAGCAACAGAAGAGCAAATTCCATATGAAGTAGATTCTCTGGAGTACCATAAGTTTGCTGATGCATCCTCCAAGGAACAAGTAGTAATCTCCCCCCCACCCATTGTTAAGTTGGACTTGAAGAACACCACCTCCACCCCTTGACAAGCAAGACATCATGCACCCTGATCCTCCCCACCAGAGTTACAACTCAGCTAACCATCATCCCCCACCCCTTCAACAAAATCAATTTCCCAGTGAGGAATAAACTCCAGACACTCAAAACAGTCCCCCACAAGCTTATCAATACATCATACAACCCAATCCCATCCACCAGAGCTTCAACCCAGCCACCAAGAAAAACAAATGGCTCCTCCAACTCCACCCTAACTATCAAGGAATCAACAAAGCCCTCCAAAAGAAGCAGTACCTACTTCCCCTGATTGGAAATCTTGTTGACTGCCCCCACAGTGCAAAAACATGTTTCTGCTCCAGCTACAATGATCTCCAGACTGCTCCAGAACATGAATGGAAGACCACCCCCACACCTGACATAGCCCCCTTTGAGCATCAAGTGATGCCCTCAAATGGCCAACCTCCTTGCCACCTTCCAATATTTGTGGACAACCTGTCAGGTTCTGCTGACCACAGAGGCTCAGCTACACTGGGTGAATCCTTATTAGGTGGATGTGATGTCCTACACTGATAAGTGGGCATTCAGAGAAGGTCTAGATGTTGAGGACCTGTGAGGATAAGTGATGGAAAGCAATCCAAACAAGTCCAGGGTGGTTTGGAGAGGTCTAGGACAAGTTGCAAGGAAGGGATTGGACTTGATGGAGTGTCAGGTACAAGTCTGGAAGCAAGTATTAGAGGTGTGGGGCAAACAGAGGCTACATGAGTGGTAGGAGCAGGGCCAGAGTTTGATGAGGGAGCAATGGAAGTTGATAGTTTTTGGAGCCAAGTGAATAGCAAGGTCTAGAGTTGGTTTAAAGAATGTTTGAATTTGTGATCATAAGTGCAGAGTTTGTAAAGGTGTTAGGGTTGAAGGACTTGAACACAATAATGGAAACAGAGTCAAACAAGACAAGGTGGAGTTGAGACAAGATTGAGACAAGAACAGAAATAGATTCAATTAGAGATATGAAACAATAACAAGAACAATAACAGAAATAGAGACAAGACAAGACCAGGAGACTGAGAGGAAAGGAAACATAACACAGAACACAAAATACAAGAAGAGAAACAATCAGAAACACATCAGGTAAGGCAATATCAAGACTAGAGTATGGGATGCTACTCTACAACTTATATACTGACTACTGGAGAGCTTCAGGGGATGGTGGGTCTGGCAGAGGGGCTTGTCAGAGCTGTGCAGAGTCAATGGGTGTCAGTTGTAATCAGGGGATGGGCTGCAGTGATATTCTGATGGGATCAGTTGAGGATGTGGGCTGTCCTGAGGTCATTGTGATGCTCTGGAGTAGGTTGAGTGAACCAGGGTGATGAGCTGGTGATGTATGGCAGAGTCAGGAATAGTGGGTGAGGGTTCCAGGGGTTCAGGAGAGTCAGGGAAAGCATTGACAGCTGTGAAGAAGGTGCCAGAGTTAGCCAGGGGGCCATCAGGGTTTGCTAGAGAAGTGTTGGAGTTACCTGGAGTGGGTGCCATGGGTGGACAAAGATTGGGGAAGTTGAAGGGGGGAATGGGGATGAACTCCAGGGAAGTGGGGTGGCTAGGAGCAAGGTCTGGGGTTCTGGGAATGGGTCATGACACAACTTCTCCCTCAACATGAACAATAATTTTGCATAATGGGATAACAGCCCAACCCATTCTACTTCTTGGGGGATCAACTAAAATACATCTGCTGCATCCTAGAACAACTCCAAAGACCCCTACCCCTATCCAATAACTCCACCACTCACTCAATGGCTAGCCCAAGAACCTCTCCAAAATACAACCTCACCCCCTGCTACCCCACAGTTGACATAAAAGACCTCAACGCTCTTGCCAGACAACCCATAAGTATTTAAAGAAGCCCTTTGGGGCTTAGCAGAATGAATTTTGCCAACCAGTAGTAATCCCTATTAAACATTTACATGCTGTGCTGATTTGAATGAGGAAAGAAACACCTGCCAACTCTGGACCCCCCTCCTCACTCAGCACAACCTCTGACACAACTCCACCAACAAGCCAACCCTCCAACCCACCCAATATGCTGTCTCCAGACCTCTGGTTTCACCCTGGGAAGAAGGGATTGACAAGACACACCTCTAAGCCCCTTCCCCTACTCAGCACCACCTCTGAAGACAACTTGCTGTGCCACCTCTGAACTACTGGCTCCAAAGACAAAACCCAAAAGCACACCTCTGGACTCCTCTTGCCACCCAGCAGAAGCCCTGAGGATAACTCCATTGATGAGCCAACAACCAACCAGCCCCTCATGCTAACCCCAGACCAATGGCTGCTACTCTGGAGAAGAGAAGACATAACTCCCAAGAGGAAGCCCCACCAACAAGCCAATATAACTCTCAACACAACTCTGCCAATGAGCCAGCAGCTGACCTGTCTCTTACACTACCTCTGGACTACTGGTTCCTACCCCAGGAAGAACAAACCCACAGAACAGCAACCCCAAACTCTATCCTTGCTCAATACAGTAGCTAGAACAACTCCACTAAGAATCTGCCAACCAGCCAGCACTTGTGCCACAAGAGTCTGCCAACCAACCAGCACTCATGTCAACCCTAAACTCCTAGCTCCTATCCCAGGAAAGATGACCCAGGAACAGCAACTCCAAACTCCCCCACTCCACACCTCAACCAGAAGCAACTCCAGATCACCTGCTCCCACCCCCAGGAAGAACAAAACCATGGAATGGCAACCCTGAACTCCTTCCTCACTCAACATAGCAGCTAGAACAACTCCTCACCCCAACCAATGCTTGGACCACAGGAGTCTGCCAAGCAACTAGCAATTGCATCAACCCACTCCCCACCTCAACTAACACTCATACCACAGGAGTCTTCCAACCCATCCCCACTCCACACTTCACCCAGAAGCAACTCTGCCAAGAACCATCCACCAATCAATCCCTGTGCTGTCTCTAGAACTACCAACTCCTACTCTAATAAGGATGAACCCATGCCCCAGACTCCAAACATACTTGCCCTGACAAACTCTGGCAATACCACAAGCTCTAAGGATGCCAGAAATGCATAAGACTCCCCTACTCATCTCTGGACTTACCATTGGCCAGGAACAAGAAGGAATGTCACATAGAGTGTCCAGACCTGCAAACCCCAACTCCAGACCAAGGAAACTCACCAAGGCTGGTCACTTTGGCAAACCTGCAAACCCAACCCCAGACCAAGGAAACCCACCAAGGCTGGTCACCTTGGAACCCTGCCACCCCACCACCAATACTCCAGAGCACAGCAAACTCCTAACTGAGCATATCTCCAACAAACACAATACTCCAGAGCTCAGCAAACCCCTCCCCCACCATGCCCCCACCAAAACACAAACCTCCAGACACTCCACACCCTTGAAATCAATCCATCAACCCCCTCACACTTGGAGGTCAACAGACTGCAAGAATGAGCAAACTTAACTTTGAGAAAGTATCTCCACCTCTACACAAACTAACCAGTAGCATAGCTGGCTTGTATAACAGTTCCCCATCCAACAACCCCCAACTGCAGAGCTCCCCCTTGCTATGCTGCCAAGGACTCCTACCTACAGCTTGCCCTGGCCTTCAAGGACAATCCCCACTCCATGGCCCTTACAGTTGCCAAGGGACCTCCACCCTCTCTACCAACTCCTCCAGAACAAAATCAACACTGCTGCCCACAAACTCAAAGCATGCCCACCCTCCAACTGGACCTCTAACAGCCCTGTCTTGCCCAATCAATGTAATACCAAGGCCTGAGGGACTTCTGCCAATCATCTCAAAACCCTCCTGGTTGATGCCCCAAACAGATGCCAACCCAAGCCATCAAAACACTTAGGAGTCCCACAGAAAACCCCTCAGCATTTCTACCCAACTCTGGAACCACCCTGACCCAACTCCAGAGGATAGTCTGCAGGCATCTGTGCTAATCCATCCTGGATTGATGCAAATATGGTGAAGGCCCCATCCATAAGGACTTAGTGCTCCTGAACCCAACCTACCTCAGACCCATTGACAAGGTCCAGAGAAAGAAAGAAAACACTCACACAATACCCCAGTATGCCCTGAAGTGGGATCATTTGCCAGCTACTCCTCCTGTCACCTTGCAGCCTCTGCCTCTACCTAAGATAAACCCCCTCCTTCAAACCCTGCTGTTCCTCCACCTCCTCTGCAGACCATGCCTCCAACTGCATCAGGCACTCCCACAGACCCCATACCTCCAACACCACTGCTGTGGCCGTCTGCACTGCTGTGTTATAGTCCCACTGCAGCACATCTCTCTCCCTCTGTGCCATGTCCCAATCTTCCTCCACTGTCTGGAGTTCTCCTTCTTGCATTGTCAGCATCATCAATAGCTCTTCCACCTAGCAACAAAGGAACATCTTGGTAATCAAGAGTGCAGACTTAGGAGAACTTGATGGACATTCAATCAGTGCCCCTGAACTGGAGGAGTACACATGAGGTCCAGGGGGACCCACCATGGACTCTACCACTTGCTGGGACCCACCTCTGGCAGCAGGGAAGCCCTCTGCTTCCCCTTGTCATGCAATGCTGGAGCCCCCTCCCTCCACCCACTCTGCAGGGGCCACACCTTCCCCACCAGCTGCCCCCCATTCTCCTCACCCTCCAAACCAGAGCCCCAGCCTAACACCCTGGCCTTCCAACTCTTGCCCAACTGCCCCTCACCCAACTCTTCTCCCACCCTTGCTCTGCAGCAATACAGGCTGCACACCACTCTAGCAAAACCAAGCATTTCTTGTGCCTTGCATGGCATGGGAGGCAAACCAATGTATTGCAATGGGACCCCACAGAGGGCTCATCAAACTTACACAGCTCTTCCCAGTGGGCACAGAGGGTGCACTGGAACAACTAATCAGCAAACACTGTGAAATGAGCTAGGGAATCACCAGAGCCTTGTTCTGGCACCACTTCAGGGTTGGAGGACTCTATGCCTGCCCCAGTGCCTCCACAAATACCTTTGGCATTACCTGCACCTGTGGAATCCTCTCTGCCTCCAGAACAACATGAACAATCCTGCCTCCAAACTGGGTCTTGTGGAACAGCCTGGAGCAGCTGGGATTGAATGGCCAGCAGGCCCTAACTCCCTCATACAAGAGGACTCCCAGAGGAGCCTACTACTGCTGAGGACAACTCTACCAAAGCTCAATCAGCAACTCCAGAGCAAGAAAGAACACCACACTCATGATGGCAGTGCATCAACTCCACCTTCCTATGGTCCCACCACTGGTTGGACTCTTGCCAGCAATTAGTATGGGAAAGGAAATAAGAATTGTTGCTAGCAATGGTGTTTGCCAAAGTGTTTATGATACATACAAGGTGTCAATCTGTAACCAAGTAAAAATATAAGCAAAGTCAATGTGATGTGTAAAGGTAATCAATCTCAAGAAAAGAGCATGTCTGATGCCAATACCTGAAGTGTGAATGCCATTCAAGTATGTTTGTAAGCTTGACAAGAAAAATGATAAGTAAGAAATCACATGACTGTCAATATATCCATTTTTAGGGTGAAAGGCTGTGTTGTTGCTAAGAAAGCCACTAGCACTAGTCACTAAGAAAGGTCTTAACCTTGTCATTCTAAACCCAAAGTCCAGACTCCACATGATATGGCTTGTGATTAATAAGTCTTGTGGTCACTAACATCCCATGCAAGGGCTGCATCAATCCAGACCTTGGGGCTAGGCCTCATGTGCTGAGTGTTGTGACTTGTGCCATATATAAAATAATCAGCTGCTGTCCAATCAGAAATGCTGAAAATGGTGCTCAGTAACAAGTGGGTCTTATCAGTGTGCATTACCAGTTTGTTATCCTGACTTATCCAACTAGCTCCAAAGCATCACAATGACCCTGGGATGGCCTGCATTCTCAAATGATTAGCCCCAAGACCCATCAACATTCATTGATCTCCCATCAAACTCTGGCCCCACTCCCACCACTTGTGTAGCCTCCATTTGCCCCACACTTCCAATACTCACTTCCAGACTTGTGCCTGACACCCCTTCAAGTACAAACCTTCTCCTGACCTTGTCTTAGACTTCCTGAGACCACTCTGGACTTGTTTGGACTGCTCTGCCCTGCTTATTCTCACAAGTATCTGAAGTCCAGACCATCCCTGAATACCAGGGTATCAGTGCAGAACATTGCATCTGCCTAGTAAGGACTTGCCCAGTGCAGCTGAGCCCCAGTAGTCAGTGGAACCTGACAGTTTGGGTTGCCATTCTGTAGGTTTGTCCTTCCTGGGAGTATGAACTAGTAGTCCAGAGGTGAAGTAAGGGGCAGGTTGGCTGCTGGCTCATTGGCAGAGTTGTGTTAAGGGTTGTATTGGGAGGAGTCCAGTGGTAGATTTGTCCCTTTCTAGAATGGAGGCAGCACAAGGATTGGTGGAGCACTGGCTTGTTGGTGGAGCTATCTCTTGGGGGTTATAGTGTGTGGAGGGGTTGGTCTGGAAACAAGCCTTATGGGCTATGTCTTCTCCAGGGTAGGAGCCATTGGTCTGGGGTTAGCATGAGGGGTTGGTTGGTTGTTGGCTTGTCAATAGAGTTGTCTTTGGGGCTTCTGCAAGGCAGGGGAAGGAGTCTAGAGGTATGCTTTATGGGCTTGTCCTTCCTAGAGTAGGAGCCAGCAGGTTGGAGGTAGTGTAGAGAAGTTGGTTGGTTGCTGACTTGTTGAGAGGGTTGTCTTTCAAGGTGGTGTGGAGTAGGAGAAGGGGTTTGAAGGTGTGTTATGTCAATCCATTCTTTCTAGGGGAGAAACTAGAGGTCCAGAGACAGTATAAAGGGTGAGTTGGAGGTTGGCTAGCTGGCACAGTTGCGTTAGGAGTTGTGCTAGGTGGGGGAGGGAGGTTCAGAGTGGGTGGGGGTTCCTTCCTTACTCATATCAGCACAACATATAAATGCATACTGGGGATTACCACTAGGTGGTGGGATTCATTCTGCTTAGCTCCAAAGGGCTTTCTTAGGCATCCATTGGTTGTCTGGCAGGGGTGTTGACATTCTTTAAGTTGACTGTGGGGTAGTGGGGGGTAAGGTTGTATTTTGGAGAGGCTCTTGGGCCAGTGAGCTAGCAAGTGACAGAGTTGTTGGGTGGGGGCAGTGGTCCCCAGAGTTATTCTAGGATGCAGTGGGCATGTTCCAGTTGTTTTTTCAAGAGTTTGAGTGGTTCAGACTGTCATCCAAACATGCAAAAATATTGTTCATGTTGAAGTAGTCATCCACCAATGCTGGAGGGTGGTAGGGAAGTTGGTTGCTCAAGGACATCACTTGATACTTGAAGGGGGCCATAGCAGGTGTGGGGGTAGTGTTCCATTCATGTTCTGGAATGGTCTGAAGCTCATTGTAGCTGGAGCAGAAGTATGTCTTGGCACTGTGGAGGCAGTCAACAAGATTTCTGATCAGGGGAAGTGGATACTGCTGCTTTTGGAGGGCTTCATTGATCCTTTGATAGTCAGGGCAGAGTCAGAGGAGCCATTTGTTTCTTTTTGGCAGCT
Organism: Termitomyces sp. 'cryptogamus'; assembly: GCA_020091625.1. NCBI lineage: Eukaryota > Fungi > Basidiomycota > Agaricomycetes > Agaricales > Lyophyllaceae > Termitomyces > Termitomyces sp. 'cryptogamus'. Next base: position 1,014,400 of record JAGYZC010000005.1, read on the forward strand.
GGATTGAGGCTCCAGCAGATGGAGTTGAGTTGCATAACATCTTGCCAAGTTTGTGGGGAACTATGGAGTGTCCAGAGTTCATTTTTTGATGGGTAGTTGATTTTGTTGAAGGGATGAGGGAGAAGGGCAGCTAGGTTGTGACTTCAAAGGGGGAGGTTGGAGTGTATAACATCTTTGCTTGTCAAGGGGTGGAGGTGGCATTTTTCAATTCTGACTCAACAATGGGTGTGAGGGAGCATGCTACTCTTTCCTTAATAGCCTGGGTGCTGTCATACATGAAGACTGGACATGCCTCTACTTATGCACTGCAAGTCTTCCACTGCTCTGGAGGTGTTGGAAGCTTTCTAGACTGGGCCGAACCTCAACACCCTCCTTCAGACATACAAACACTAACTCTGGAGCCCCTGCCAAGCTCCCTGATACCTCCAAAAGTCTGTTGGTGCAGCCCTGCTTGGGTGTATTGAATGCCCCAACAGTATGTGATGGCCTCTGCCCTGTCCACCAACTCCCTGCACCTTGATGTGGAGATTGAGATGACAGACACTCAGCAAACCTGTGGAGTCACTGCTCTTCTGGATAGCAGAGTGATGGGACTGTTCCTGGACTTGGAGTTCATCAAATGCCACAGCCTGACTATGCAGCCCCTCCTCAAGCCCATTCCTGTCTACAACATTGACACGATGCCTAACAAAGCAGGCACCATCAACTCTGTAGTTGATCTGGTCCTCCATTATCAGAACCATGTAGAGCATGCTGTATTTGCTGTCACTAGCTTGGAAAGGCAGGACATGATCCTTGGTTTCAAGTGGCTCTGGGAGCACAACCCCAAGGTTGATTGGACCAAAGGGGAGGTAACTATGAGCAGGTGCTCTCAGAAGTATTCTGCCTGTGGTGTGGAGGACAGAGCAGAGTGCCAGACTCAAGTTTGGGAGCATGCAGCCATCCATGCATGTCATGCTAGCCCTCTTCCCTTTGCAGATCTAAACTACCTGGATCTCCTGCCTCTGGCATTCCCTCATAGAGAGGCCCTCTATGAGGACCATTGGAGCAACAGTAGAGCCCTGGAGGAGGAGCGTGGAGGGGAGTTTGATGGCATATGCAAGCTGGAACTCCTGGACAAAGTGGTAGAAGTGGGGGATTGAATATATGCTACCACTGTACACCTGCTGCCCTCTGTTGTGGAGATCTGGGCTAGCCAGACCACATCTCAATGGCTGGCCCAGGCATTTGCTGCTAAGGCCACACTTTGAGAGTTCTGGGATGTGGTACCTACCCCCCTATCTTCATGCATTCAAGGATGTGTTCTCCAAAGCTTTATTTGACTTGCTTCTGGAGCACAAGAGGTGGGACCATGCCATTGAACTGCTATCAGACTTAGCACACTCCAGCTGTAAGGTATACCCACTTGCACCCTAGGAACAGGACAAGCTTGATGCATTCCTATAGGAGAACCTGGACTCTGGTCACATCCACCCATCCAAGTCTCCAATGGCTTCTCTGGTCTTCTTCATCAAAAAGAAGGATGGCTCCCTCCAACTGGTCCAAAACTACTGGGTACTCAAATCCCATGATGGTGAAGAACTGTTACCCTCTCCCCCTCATCTCCAAGCTCATCAACAACCTCTGGGGTGCACAATACTTCACTAAGCTGGATGTCCAGTGGGGTTACAACAATATGTGTATTCAGGAGGGAGATGAGTGAAAGGCTGCCTTCTGGACCAACTGGGGATTGTTCAAGCCACTTGTTATATTCATTGGACTCACTAATAGCCCCACCACCTTCCAGACCATGATGATTCACATCTTCTGGGACCTCATAGCAGAGGGCATAGTGTGTGTATACCTTGACAACATCCTCATCTATACCAAAATGCTGGAGGAACACCATTGGATCACTTGCCTTGTCCTGGAATGCCTCTGCCAGCACCAGCTCTACCTTAAGCTGGAGAAGTGTGAGTTTGAACAAACCCAGATTGAGTACCTGGGCCTGATCATATTGCACCAAACCGTGGAGATGGACCCAGTGAAGGTAGCAGGCATGGTGGAGTGGCCAGAGCCCAAGAACAAGAAGGAGGTGCAGGTGTCCCTTGGTTTTGCAAACTTCTACTGGAGATTCATCCAGGACTTCTTGCACCATGCCCATCTACTATTTGACCTCACAGGAAAGGATGCTCTGTGGAGTTAGGAACCTCTAGAGCAGATGGCCTTTGACACTCTCAAGTGTGCCATAACCTCCAGACCTGTCCTCCTCTTCCCAGATGACAACTCTCCCTTCCAGGTGGAAGCTGACAGTTCTGACTTCACTACTGGGGCTGTGCTCTCACAGCAATCTCTAGAGGATGAAAAGTGGCATCTGGTGGCCTTTTACTCCAAGAGCTTGAATGCAGTGGAGCAGAACTACAAGATTCATGATAAGGAGATGCTGGCCATCATCTAGTTGTTTGAGGAGTGGTGGCACTTCCTGGAGGGCATGTGGTCAAGTTTGAGGTCTGAATGGATCACAAGAACCTTGAATACTTCTGGACAACTAAGGAGCTCAATTGCCAACAGGCCTGGTGGTCTCTCTACCTCATCAACTTTGACTTCTCTTTGCACCACAAGCCTGGCTGGAGCATGGGGAAACCAGATGCCCTGTTCCTGAGAGCGGACCATAACATGGGAGAAGGGAATAACAGCAATATTGTGCTCCTCCACCCTGAATTGTTTGCAATCCAAGCTATGGAGGGTCTTTCTGTTGAGAGAGCAGAAGCAGACATTCTTCAGGACATATGGCAGGGTAATCAGGATGATCAGCAGGAGGAGCTGGTGGCACAAGCTGCTCAGACACTAAAGTTGGGGCATACCACTGGTGCCAAGGCAGTTCACACTGACAAATGGGCCCTCCAAGATGGAATCCTGACCTTCCAAGACCATATCTACATCCCCGACATTCCAGGGCTCCATCAGAGGATTGTGGAGCAACACCACAACTCCTATATCACAGGGCACCCTAGATGGTGGAAGACACTGGAGCTAGTATTGTGGAACTACTGGTGGCCCCAGATGTCCCAGTATATTAGGTCCTACACTAGCACCTGCAATCTCTGCCTCCAGACCAAGCTCTAGTGCTGACTCCCCTATAGATAGTTACACCCACTACCCATGCCTGCAGAGTGATGGAGTGTGGCATCCATGGACTTCATTATAGAGCTCCCTGATGCCCATGTTTATGATGCAATCATGTTGGTGGTAGACCTATATAGCAAGAGAGTGCACTTCATTCCAACCCACACCACCTGCTCCACCATGAGTGCTGCAAACCTGTACCAGAGGAATGTCTGGAAGCTCCATGGCCTTTCTGACACCTATGTCTCAGATCAGGAACCACAATTCATGGTGGAGTTCACCCAGGAGCTCTACCAACTGCTCAGAGTGAAGCTCCACACCACTACCACCTACTACCCACAGTCTGACAGCCAGATAGAACATGTAAACCAGGAGTTAGAGCAGTATCTCTGCCTCTTTTGCAATGAATGCCAAGATGACTGGGACAAACTCCTCCCTGACACCAGATTCCAATACAACAAGCATGTTCACACATCCACCCAGTTTTCCCCATTCTTCCTTGATACAGAATAGCATCTGTGCATGGGTTTTGAACTCTGGGCTCAGCCCTCAGAGAATGAGGCAGTAAACAAATTTGTGAACCAGATAAAAAGATTGCAGGAGGAGGCCCAGGCTGTCATGACCCACTCCCTGGACCTCCACATGTCATTCCCAACCCACCCACTCCCTCAAAGCCTCCTCTGACACCCTGTCAACCTTCCCAAACCATTGTCTACCCTCCATGCCTACTCCAGGCAACTCCAACACTTCTCTGGCAAACCCCAACAGCCCTCCTGGCCAACTCCAATGTCGTCTCCACAGCCACCAATGCTTCCCCTGGATCTCCTGAACTCCTGGAACCACCCCTTGATGTTCCTGACTCCATCATATGTCACCAGCCCATCAACCCAGTTCTCCTGACCCACTCCAGAGTGTCACAACTACCATGGAATGGCCTGCATCCCCAACTGATCCCATCAAAATATCAATGTGGCCTGCCCTCTGATCACAACTGATACCCATTGACACTGCTGAGCCCTGCCAAGCCCTGCCACTACACCCACTGTCCCCCAGAGCACTCCAGTAGCCAGTATATAAGTCATAGAGTAGCTCCGCATACTCTAGTCTTGATATTGCCTGCATTACCTATAGTCTGATTGTTTCCTTCTCATGTTTTGTGTTCCATGTTACATTTCTCCTTACTCTCAGTCTCCCAGTTTTATCTCAGTCTCCCAGTCTTGTCTTGTCTCTCTTCTGTTATCATTCTCATTATTGTTTTGTGTCCACCTCAATCTATTTTTGTTCTCATCTTAATCTTGTCTTGACTCTGTTTCATTCTGTTCAGTTCCATCTTGTTTTGTTTGATCCATTCCATCTATCATGTCCAAGTTTCATCCAACCCTAATGCCCTTACAAACTCCACACTTACAATTACAAACATCAACACATTCTTTAAACCCACCCCGGACCTCACTACATGCTTGGCTCCAAACTCCAGCAACTTCTGTTAATCCCCCATCAAGCTCTGGCTCTGCTTCCATCACTCACATAGCCTCCACTTCCTCTGCACCTATAATACTTGCTTGAAGACTTGTACCTGGTGTCCCACCAAGTCCAACCCTTTCCCCACAACCCATCCCCAACTCCTTCAGACCACCCTGAACTTGCTCAGATCACTTCCCATCACTTGTCCTCATAAGTCCCCCATGTTTAGAACATCTCCAAGTGCCCAGTTATCAGTGCAGGGAATCACATCCACCTAGTAAGGATTTGCCCACTGCAGCTGAGCCCCCATGGTCAGTGGAACCTGACACTGGCAGTACTGGCAAAGGCAAAGGATGACATGGCACAATACTACAATTGTGGGAGGACCCCAGAGTGCAAATATCAGCCTGGAGATCAAGTCTACCTGGATGCCTCCAACATTACAACTATCCAGCCCTCAAAAAAGCTGTTGCACCAGCAGTTGGGGCCTTTTACAGTGGAATGACAGATAGGACCCTTGGCCTATCAACTCCAGCTCCCCATGGGGATGCACCAGCTTCATCCAGTGTTCAATGTGGTCAAACTAACTCTGGCCCCTAAGGATCCCATTCCAGGGCATTGTCTGCTACCTCTGCTGCCCCCCATGGTGGTCAACAACAATGAGGAATATGAGGTGGAGGAGATCCTGGATAGCCATTTATTCCAGAGACAACTACAATACAAGGTGAAGTGGAAAGGCTACAGGATTGAGGATATCTCCTGGGAGCCATGGGAGAATGTACTTGCCCCCAGACTTATCAAGGAGTTCCATCAGAGATATCCAGAGGCCCCATGTGCCATACAAGGGATCTACTCTATCTCACCAGTGGACCAAGCAATCAGGGACTTCTTTTACCCCACATGTCAAGATGCCACACACTAGAGGAGGAGTGATGTCAGGGGACTCCCATTTCTGACCTCCACAACTTGTTCCAGCACCTCCACAGCTTGTTCAACATCTCTGGGACTCTTTCTAGAACCCTGGACATCTCTGGAGAACTGCAGAGTTCTCTATATTACCTCAGCAATTATTGCCCTAGGGTTATGAGTAGCTCTGGTCATCTGTACTGTAGTTCCCATGCCTCTGCCACCCACTGATGTGCCACACCAAGCAGCAGGGATCCTTAGACTTGTTCTGTTTGGATTCCCCTCTGCTAGGTAATTAGTTACTGATTGTATTGTTGTCTACTCTGCTAATATACTTTGGATTCCCCTCTGCTAGCTGTGTGACTCCAATCTGCCACTCTGGAGGTTGCTCTTATACCAGAGGGCCATCAGGGTTTGCCAGAGAAGTGACAGAGCTAGCTGGGGTAAGCATCATGAGGGAACAAAGGTTGGGGGAGTCAAAGGGGGAACTCTGGAGAAGCAAGGCAGCTTGGAGAGAGGTGGGTTCTGGGAACAGGTTGTGACAATTGCCATCCATAGTCCAGTTAGTCTTGGCCTTGTATCCACATATAATAACATTGTTGTTGACCTTGTAGAAGTCCCCCTCCCCCTCCAGAGCTCCTTGAGCACTATCCAGGCTGGCTAGGGCTCCAGTAGGCCATTTCCTCCACAATTAATGATGGAGGTTGCATGTTGTGCAATGATAACCAAGAAGACAAAGAATCTCTCAACTCTGCAAGGCTGCAAGGTCTTTGCAGTTTGCCAGAGGTTCTCAGATAGTATCCCTCAGGCTCCACCACACCTCAAACTTAAGGTACTCCTTATCCATCCACCTATGACCTACCAAGTCATCTACAAACCGCTCCTGGTCTTCAGCTGTGCCCAAATCATAGGGTTCTTGTGTTGTGCAATTTGGAAACAGTGCATCATTATTCCCCATATATGGTTGCAGCAGCAACACATGAAACTTTGGCACAGGCTGCCATGCCTGTAGCACAGCTGGTAACTCAAACACATAGTTTGATATACTCAGTACAGCCTCCAGTATCTTGTACAGTCCCACCCATTTGGGACACAACTTATTTGCCTGTACTTTGGACAGATTCAAGTTCTTTAATTATAGGTAGTCCAGGCTACCCTTGTCAATTGCTGGCTCATTGCTCTGGCAGTTATTGGCATGGCTCATCTGGAAGATGTGAGCCTCTATGATTGAGTCATGCACATTTGCTAGATACATTAGTGCAGTCCACAAAAATTCCTTGATCCCTTTGTAGACCACTTCATCACTATGAAGCTCTTTGATCATAGATGGCATATGGCTGCTATTCAGCTTGAAGGGTGCATATCCTGTAGTCTCAGACACACTTGCATTAATTGTAAACTCATCCATAGGAACATGGTCAACCCAGTTCTTCTGGTCAGGGTGGACAACCACTTGGAAGATCTGTGCAATATTGTGATTCACATGCTCTATCTGACTATCTGTCCACAGATGAAAAGAAGTTGACATGAGCAACCTTGCTCCAAGCAACCTGTGCAGCTCCCTCCACCATTTGGAGGTAAACCTAGAATCTCAATCACTCACAATCAAGCTCAGTAAACTATGAAGACATACTATCTCTCTGAAATAGATCCACAAAAGTTCAGATGCTGTTGTTGTCATGACAACTGGAATCAGATGGACCATACTGGTCATGCAGCAAATTAATACCCAGAGGTAGTTAAAGCCATGTGATTCAGGAGATGGACCAACAAAATCTATGCCTATAGAGTCCCAGGGCTTCACTGGAACTGGAAGCAAATGTAGCTTCCTTGCTGGTCTCCTGTTCAATGTTTTTGAACATTAACATGCTTCACATGTTGTGCAAAACTGGCTTGTCTCTTTGGCCATTTGTGGCTACCAATACAATTGATGCATGTACTCAAGCATCTTCTGGTACCCAAAGTGCCCAACAATAGTATGGGCTTGTTCCAAGATTGTTGTGATTAATGACCTATCTCTCAGCACATACAGGACCTTGGATCCTGATGATGTCACCAAATAAATGAGCTTCTGCTCAATGGTGAAGTGTGGGTGCTCCTGTGGTCTGCCAAGTACCTTGACAACCAATTTGTCCTGCAAGTATCCATATCAGATACATGCATGCAGTTGTGTGTCCTCCACCCCAGGACCCTGGGTTATTAAATTCCCAGTTCCCACTGTCTGTTCCATGGTTGGATTGTTGTCACTCAACAATGGTACTACCTCTGTTTGTGACACATTTGACACTGTGTCAGACATATCCTGAGCCTCCAGATCTCTCAATTCTAGTTGCTTCTTGAGCTGCTTGCTGTGGCACACTTCATGAGCCCAAATGGCTTGTATTGCTATTTGATGTTCTGCTATCCTGTGAAATCTATGCAAGGGCAAATCTTCAGCCCTCTGGGTCTATACATTTGTCTGCTTGAGCAAAGTCATGGACATTATGAATGTCCTCACTGGTATTGCTCTCAAAATATTGCAACAAGCAGTTAGTGACCTTATCAAGCTCACCCTTGATATATGTTATGTCAAATTGATAGCATGACACATAGTTGATCCATCAACATTGCCATGGTGACAAATGCACTTCAGTCTTAAAGGACTCTAGAGCTTTATGATCTGTGATTATATGGATCTTATAGCCCATTAGTTTATCCTCCCATTTCAGGAGGGCTTCCAGGACAGCAAGTGTCTTCAACTCATGGACTGTGTAATTTTGTTGCACAGTGGTGAACTTGTGCAACATAGACCCTACAGGTCTGCAGGTTTGCCAGGTCTTTCCTTGGCCAAACATGGCCCCTACTCCAGTATTTGATGCATTGCAGATGAGCCATATAGGCTTGTTGAGCTGCAGGTTGATTGGTTGTATAATTGGTATCTTGGCATAAATTTGTTTGACCCCCTTGAAACTCCACTGATGTAGTGGTTGCCAATGAAAGGGAGACCCATTCTGTGTCATGGCCATGAGATGGCCAGTATATCCAGTTATGTCTGGTAAGAAGTTACCAATGTAGTTCACTAGTCCAACAAAATATTGAATACTGTTGTAATTATGTGGTGTTCACCATTTTCATATATGATCAAGATTATCAGAGTCTGGGTGTATCCTCTGTGTGTCTATGATATGCCCCAAGCAGTCTATGATGTTGGCATACAATTCACATTTCTTCCACTTGATATACAAGCTAACTTTCCTTAGTCATTTGAATATGACTTGTAAGTGCTGCTCATGCTCCTTTATGAAGTCTGAAAAGATGGAAATAGTGTCTACATAGATGTGCATTAACTTTCCAATTACATCTTGGAATATAGAAGTCATTAACCTCTGAAAGGTAGCTGATGCATTATATTGCTCACAAATGTCCCCATCAGGGATACAAACAGTGTCTTTTGGATGTCCTCTGCATGTATGCATATCTGTTCATAGGCATCCATAAGGTCAATCTTTGATCTGTACTTAGCCTTTGCAACACCTTTGCAAATCATGTCCTGATTAGGCAGTGGTGTAATGTCCTTTATGGTGTTATTGTTGCACTGCTGTGCATCTAAAGCAGTCCATAATGTCCTATCTTTCTTGGGAATACATAGTAGAGATGCAGCTTGCACCACTGGTTGTGGTTCCACCACTTCACATTGATATGTCTATTTGTCTTTTCACAAAGTTGATCTTGCAGTGCTCATAGAGAACAAGGAAGATGGTACTTGTACTGCTTATTCTCATCTATGAGATTAATCTCATAGTTCACTTCCCTCCATGGAAGAAGTTCCTCTTTTGTTCCATTGACTATATCCACAAACTCTTGCTGCCATTGCTGGTGCAGTCACAGAATATCTTCCTTCATTAGGCCCTGAGCCTTTTGCTTGCCTTTATTGACCATGCTTTGTATGTAATTGAACCTGCTCAGGTTCAAATTATTCTCTGAGTGCCCTTATGTGTGCTTCCTCAGAGTCCTCCATTCTCAGCCTCAGTGGAGGCTATGATACCACCAACCCTGTCAACCACTTGTACACTTCTTGCCTTCAGCAAGAGACCATTGAACATAATGTCTGATGGCTCAGATATCTCACCACCAAATGGTTGATGGTAAACTTCTCCCTTGGGGTCACAACAACCCAGCCCACTCCTGTGCCACCATTGAGGCTACCACCTCATTCTACTCCATGGGCATGCATGGGTCATAAGCCCATTGCATGTCTAGTAGTGGCACTGGTCAATCCCAAAAAAGGATCTCACACTGTCTGTTGTTTCTATCATGCTTGTGACACTCTGCTAATATGCTCTCTTGTCAACCTCATCTGTAATAGTTGACACTCCAACACTCCCATTGCTACTCATTTAGCATGGATTCTTCTGTGTAGACTAGCCTTGTCAGGCCTCTTTGCAGCTCTTTTACTTGCCACACTTGGCTTATCCAGCCCTTCCCCCTTTTCCAGAGTTCTGAGATCTCATTCAGTCATCAGGCTGGCCATTGGAGCCAGCTCCTTGGCCATGTCCTCCACTGTTGCACTCCTGCAAACTTGTAGTCAGTTGCAACCATCACAATGCTTTTCTGTGGCCCTATACCAATGCAGTTTACCATGAGCATCCACCAGTACCACTCTTTCAGCCTCCAATGGTACCCCATTGACAACAACCCTGTTGTTTACAAAGTCAAGATTGGCTTTGTTCCTATGCATGAATGGCATACCAATAATCATATCATAGCAATCAAAGTTTGCTATATCCACATATTCTTTTGTCAGCTGTTGTGACATCTTAATCTTTACTTCTGCACCAAACTGTACAATGGCACAACTCTCCACAGTTCCCAGCTGGAGCATCAAGGGCTCCATTAGCTCACGAACATGTATAGCATGCACATGAGCAAACTGGGGTGTAATGCCCATAGTGGTACTCCCAGAGTCCCACAGCATCCACACTGGATGCTCATCAACATCTACATATGTCACTAGACACTCCTTCTCTTGAGAGTATAATGGGGTCATTGCAGCTTATTAGCTGCCTTCTGTAGAGTCACACATTGCATGTGCACATGTTTATCCCCTTGGTGCTCAGTCAGAGCAAACATATGCTCCTCCTTGTCATCATAAGCATAATAGTCATTGTCATACATGTCCACTGCAATGTATTTGTCTCTGTCAATACAGACACTTTCAGCATCATCTACTGCAGATTGCTCCTCCATATTCTGAGGGGCTTCCTCATCCTCAATGAGCTCTTCCAGTTCCTCCACAGCATTGCTCTCAACTGCTGCCATATGAGCCACTCATACTTGTGCCCTTGGCACTGTGCACTCCATAGACAAGAAGCCCATCCAGCCATAGTTGTAACATCTTAGTGCACTTCCACCAAGCTTGTATCCTACCTCACTGCCACCAACTGTGGCCTTGAGCAGACCCCCTTTTAGTAGAGTGTCCCAAGTTGCCCTTGGGCCAGATTGGCCTACTCCAGTCCCATACTTGGCATCCTTAGCTGCTGGTACATTCCTAGCTGGTGCTGTTCCAGGCCCATGGCCTGCTGACACAGCTCACCAAACTACAAACCATGGATTGCAGTTCCATTCCATCTCAGACCACTTTGCTACAAAAGTTCCAACCTTCACTGGTGGTTGATGATTTCTCTTCATGCAGCAGGCACTGCACTGATCATAGTGTGTTACAGTCTGCATGGACTGCTTGTAGCATATGGCATATGCTAGGAACTCAGTCACTGTATTAACTTCTAGTGAAAGGTTATTGTCATGTATCAGTGTGCAACACATCTCAGCTGGTGTTCCATCTAGGGATGTCTCCCTGATGGTAAATTCATTTGGATAGATAGCCATATTCTGAGCATGACCCACCAGGTCATTATAGAAGGTCTGGATGCCCATTTGAGCATCATATACTGCAGTTCTAAAGGCTTCACAAGCCTCTTGCATAGTCACTGCATTTACAAATCAGTCATATAGGCTGATTAAAACTTACTTGAAGGTCCAATCATGCTTGTCCCAATTTGTATGAAGGACATGCCTGCAGAACCAGTTTCATGCCCTCTCCATCTATGAATTCATGGAGCACAAAAATGTGCTCCTGGTCCATGTCATCCCCACATAACAGCAAGCTGCTAAGTGGTAACAGATATCCATGGCCCAGTCTTCCAACTGGGAGAACTTGTGCCCTCCCACATAAGCTTGTATATGCTTCCCATCAGCTTGATAAGGCTTGACCCCATCAGGAAACTTGAACCTGACTCCTAAGGAGTCATTGACTAGCTGGTTGAGGTAGTCATGCATGTGATCCATATGGATCTTGACCACTTCATCCATTCCTGGCATGCTAGGGTGCAGTTCATGAGGTGAGGGCATTGACCATGCCCTTGTGGCTTGATATGGATGCTCCTCTGTCCCATGTTTGTGATGCAGCCCCTGAGACACCTGAGGTGCTGGTGCTTCTGTCTAACAATGAGGGGGTTTAGAATCATCTCAACAATCTTGTTCATTCCAGTCATCACCATGATAACTATGTCCACAATCACTGTGGTGGTCATTATTGCCACTTCCATCCCCTGGATCTCTGTCTGGTTCTCCAGTCCTCCCAGCAAATTGTTGCCTCATATCATCCATTGGCATGACACCTTCATGCCCTTTGAAAACTACATCTTGGTCATCTATGGCCAACTCACCTTGTTCCCACAAATCTTGATTGCAGATGCATTGATAATTAACATGCTCACTCTAGTTGTCTGCTAGAGTACCTTGTCCCACAATATGGCATGGTATACCTAGTTTGCCTGGCACACTCTCTTTGTGTACCTCTTCCTTGATAGTGACACATCATCAAGGCATCTTCATCTCTGACAGTTCCTCTGCCTCATCCTCACCCACAGGATTAGACATAACTGTTTCTACCTCTGATAATGCCCAACAAGGCATTCTACTAGTGTTAGCTTGATGCCATGTGGCATTTTGTCATCTCTTGTAGTCCTGCTGGGACTCATTTTCCTGCCTATGCATGCACATTCAGGATATCTGTTGCTTCCACAATGTCTGGTGTGCACTGATGCAGCACTGCATCATAATCCAGACTCAGCTGGTGTGGCTGTCAATGTTGATGTCCCTCAGGCTGCCTTGTGCTTGATATACTCATTGAGTTCAAGCTCAAAATACAAGTAAAAAGTTAAATATATTCAGTCAAAGAATTAGCCTGACTAAATTAACCTGTTGCCAGTTTCTGGAATTTGTACTCCAAAATAGTGTCTGGGCATGGGGAAGGGCTGGGTCATGACAGCCCTTGGTAAGGGCCAACTAGAGGATAGCATGAGCTGTGCTGATTGGGCTTCTAAGTCCTACACCAATTGATCTGAGTTAAGCCTAGCCAAGTGTAGCTGGATTTAGATAGTGGGAAGGCATGGTCATGGCAGATGTGGAGGGACTTGATGGTGGGAAGTAGTATGAATTCTGATGGGATCAAATTGTAGTAAAGTGGTTATGAGGTGTAACTGGCACACTTGAAAAAGTGTTGGGCTGGAGTACCCATTGGATGTGTCTGTAATTACCACCCCCTTCAAACTGCAGAATCTAGGACACTATGTTCACATAGTAAATAAAATGAGCCATTCATTCATTCATTCTGACCTGGATACATGCTGGCCCCTCTCAGCTAGTAGCTGTAGATGCTTTATCATGTAAAGCTATAGACACTTTTGTGTCAATTCCTTGGTAACCATTGGAAAATGGTCCAATACCAGCCAAAGCTGGATGGACAAGGTCAATAACAACCATCTATTCTCCTCATCATCAGAGAAGTTCAGTTCAGGCTCTAAGCCCAGAACTTCCTGGAGGTTCTTGTGCCTCACCTGTGGCTCCTGGCCATTTCCTCTTGGCTGCTCCATTGTTGGAGGCACTGAAGGTGCCTCTTCTCCAGTACATTCTGTCTGTCCAGTCACTGTTGCTGAACTCACTCCCAGTTCTTGTGTTGTCTTCTCTGACAACATGTCCTGTCCTTACTTAGCCCCTTGTTCAGGCTGCACACTCCAGAATGGAGTACTATGCACTAGCACTACTCTGTGTAGCATTCACATATTGGGCAGTTCCAGCCATTGCCCTCAATGTGACCATTGTGGTCTTAGGCAGAGTTGGGTAGAGTAAGGATGCCAAATTTGTTGCTGGAAGCAATGTTCCTGATGCAAACAATCTCTCCTCTGATCTGGAACCAGTGTTCAGGATCAACTTCATCCATGAAACAGATAGCCCACTCCACATTCAAAAGCTCTCACTCATGTTGCAAGCTACCTTGTCATCCTCTTTCAGCATGAGATAGTACTTTGATGCTGGAAGCATCTCCACTGGTTGAGAACCATCACCTGGCTCTGACAAACCTAGGGGTTGGTCACCTGAGCTAGCTATGAAAATGTTGGTTTGTCTTGGCCAAAAAGAAATCCAGAAGTTTGCTGAATGTTGCCTTGTTTAGTAACAAGAGCCCAGAGTCTAAAGCTGATAGCAGAAGATTGAAAAAAATGTAGCCATTGGCTACAGATAGAATAATCTTGTGTGTATCATGCAGTAGCTGGGTCAGACCAAAATATCAGATTGGACTAGATACATTGTGAATACAAGATGTTGTCCTTACATAATGTAATAATACAATAGATAGCATTGCATATGAGATGAATAGATTACAGTATAGGCAGGTCCATGGGCTGGGTACTTCTGCAGCAGACATATAATATTAGAGTAACAATCCAGTCACATAGGTCAGTGGACACCTTCTGGAAAGCTGTGGGATTTTACATCTATCAGGTTGCCAAGGAGGATCCAAAGACTGAACATTACTAGTTTGGGTCAATTTTACTGAATGAGAGGGAAGCATGCTTCTCACAGCCAAAGAGAGAACTGTTTGGACTCTACCAAGCCCTTGAACATTGTTGATATTGGTTAATTGGATGCCAGACACTGATTGTAAAAACAGATGCAAAATATATTGAAGGAATGTTATCTAATCCTAGCTTGGGGCCCAATGCTACCATTAATTGCTGGATAGATACCATCCTGACACAGTACCTCTTTATGCTAAGACACCTACTCACTAAGATGTTTGCTGTGGACAGCTTATGCAGAAAATATTGGCAACCAGGAGATGAGGACTATCTGCCCATAACCCCAGACAGAGGATGATCACATTGAGCCAGTGAAGTTTGAAGCTCTAGCAATAGCAAAAGCATTGCAGGATTTACCAAACAGTAGGATAGTCTGGGAGGAGCCTTTGAACTATGAAGATTTTAAACATCAAATAGATACTTGGGGCAAATACTTGCATGAAGAAGCCAAAGAGGTCATGTATGAGAGAGCCAGGGAAATGGACACCTTGAACAGGGACCACCTAGCAGCTATCTTGGGGAGGTTGACAAGTCACTTGGAGCAGGATGCCCCTATGATGACAGAACTGATACTGACAGATGAAACTGCCAGGATTGGGAGTAAAATATCCAATCCACACTCCATCAAAGCTAGTTTTGTGGCATTCCCAGAAGTATTTCTGCCTCCAAGATCCATGACAATGTGAAGAAACAAGAATCTAGGGCATAAGGGGACCTTTGCTACCAAGAGTTTGTTGCTACAATGATTTTGGTGGTTGGACCTTGAAGTTGATGTACATTGCTATTGTTAAGACCTGTCACTTGTGTCAAGTAAGGCAGAAGAAGCTTCTGAAGATACCACCAGTAGTAACATATAGCAGGACTGTTCTAAAAGCTACACTGCAATATTATGCACATGCCTGAGTCAAATGGATATAAGTATGCAGTCCACAGATAGTGCTCATTGACAATGTGGATGAAGGGTATACCCTTGATATCAGACAATGAACCATCAATAGGGCACTCGCTCTTTGAGGATATTATCTGTAGATAAGGGTGCCTGCACAAAATTGTGACTGACAACAGGCCATTGTTTAAAGCAGCCTTAGAATGGTTAGAGCAGAAATATGAGATCCAAGGAATTAGGATATCAGCCTATAACTCTCAAGCCAATGACAAGATTCAGTATCTACACTGGGATGTTCAACAAGTGTTGTTTAAAGCAGCCAGCAGTGATTATAAGCAATTGTTTTATTTCTTCTACCACATAATGTGGGCAGACGGAATTACAGTAAGAAAGGGACTAGGATGTTCACCATTTTATGCTACTATGGGAGTGCATCCTATACTACTCTTAGACATAATATAAGCAACTTGGTTAGTAAACCTCCCAGAGGGTCTGCTCTCCACTATGGATTTGATAGTGTTCTGAGTACAAATGTTAGCAAAGCACTGCCAACATATAGAGGAAATGAAATACCAGGTCACTATAAAAAATAGATAGAGTCAGAAAGGCTGAGTGAGACCATGCCCACTTGATTGAGAATTATGACTTTAAATTGTTAGAGTTGTTTTGATTTGTAACATGACAATTGAGAAGTCAGTTTTGTCAGTTAGAGAAATGAGCCCAAGATACCTGGGACCAATGGTAGTCATTGCCTGTAATAAAGGTGGGGCATACATTGTTTTAGAAATGGGTGGATCACTATGACAGGAGAAGGTTGGTGCTTTCTGCATTATTCCATACCATGCACACCACAGAATAGAGTTGTCAACTAGCATTCACAAGTTTATTGATGTCACCAATTAGACATTACAAGGAATGATTAACTCTTGGGACAGTTCTGAGGAAGATGGAGACTTGATGCTACCAGCAGAAAAAATAGGACAGCCTAAAATGAGAATAAGAATTGAGACTATTTGTTTGATGGAGTTTGGCTGGTCTCAGGAAGAGGAGCTGAGCTGGTAAACCAGGAAGACTCAGTAGATCACTTAGGAATGGCCTTAGGCTTAGACCCAGAATGATAAAGCAGTGGTCAATATGTGATTGAATGACTACCCTAAGGCTGGCTAAGTAGCTACTTATGGGATTAAGCACTCAAGGTACCCTAGTTAGGAGAGCTCTTAGTATGAGTGAGCTCATTAGCAACAGCAGCAGAGTCTACCTTGTCAACCTTGATGGTATCATCAGCAATGTGAACAGCTTTGTTGGAAGTATTAGCAGTGGCAGTAGCCTTGCACTTTTGACCATGCATTCAGGTAATGTCATCAAAATAATTGAAGTAGAGATGGATGCATGTGGCAAATTGCTGGGCCTCAGAATGAAATAAGGCATCAGCACTAGAGCTGTCTCAAGGAGCAACATTGAGGATGGGGTTGTCACAATGCACCTTGACATCCTTGAGATACTCTGAGACTAGAAGTAGAGATGACATGAGATCAGGAAGGGCTATCAGAAGTAGAGATGTACAATTGTAGTTGTAGCCAGAACAGAAGATACAGCTAGCCTTTTTGCTGCACTTGGGGGGCCAGACAGTCTTGACATCCTTGGGTAGCTTGGACACCCTGGGAGTAGCCTCCTGTCCACAGCAAGTCAGCAACACAATGAGCAAAGAGAAACATACAACATGTATAGGGGACTTGACTTGAAGATCGAGGAAGAGGTTGGTAAGATGCCCAATGATGGACCAAGTATGCAAAGAGTGAGTGTACACTGGGGTATCACCAGCAAGCATGACTATGTCCTCCTCAGTTAAGTTGAGTATGTTTTTGTCAGCCTTAGGCTTGCAAGTTTAGCATAAAAATGATTGGAATGAGCAACAGAGATAACAAAACATAATAATTTTCAGATAGCACACATAACTTTGGAAGCAAGGAAACCCTGCTTAGCAGCCACTTGAACAATGGCAACCTGCATGATTGCCTCTCTGCAAACCTTGCACATATGGTGGATATTAATGGTCATACCAACAATGCAGTGATAGCAGTTGGGATAGGTGTACTGGGATAACCCATCACCTTTACTATCAGCAATAGCTTTGGCCTGGTTGGTTTGCAGACTCTGGAAGGCACAGTGCAGTTGAAAAACCTGGTCACAGCCTTTGCAAGAATCATGCAAAGCAGGGAAAATATACTTCATGTCAAGCTAGAATAAAGACATGAGGAAATTGCATAGAGGCAGAGGGATGTAAAGCATACTGCTTGGTTGGCACAAAAGCAGAGCATACAATGATGGTGGCCAAACTCAGTAATGGGTATTGCATGATTGTCCTTGAGACCAGTCAGGATAAGGCTCTTGAGCTCAACAATTTTTGTGGCATTGGCAGTAGAACCCATGATAAGTAGGGCCAGAAGAGAAAAACAGAAAAGGTGGATAGTAAGAACTGACAGAAGGCAGCAGCTTTATACCAGAAAGCTTGACTCAAAACCTTTAGGCCATAGCAAGGAACAGTCAGCAAGATATGAATTCTGCCACAAGATATGAACCAGGACAGGAAGTGAAACTTTAATCTAATCACCCATGCAGTTAGCAGACTTAATGAGCTTGCTTATGCATGAAACAGATGAACTCAGAGGAGTTTATAATTTTAGAAAGAGAGAGGAAGGCTGTAGGCCAAATTTTCCAAGAATTCCAGAGTTTCATGGATGACATATAAGAATAATGTGACCAGTGATGCATCCATATTGGGCAACAGAATGTGCAAAACATAATTAAAATAATGATCAAACTTCCCTTATTTAGGAACAAGACCTTACTATGTCAGAAAGAACAAAAAGAAAGAAATGAAAAATAGCACATGCTACAGAAGACAAGATAAAGTAGTGGCCCCACAACACAGTAAAGGCAGAGATAAAGACATTAAATTGATAAGAGAACACCCCACATCAATCTGACTCCATAGCAGCACTCTCACAATTCTCCTCACTAGCAGGCAGATGTTCAAAGGAGATACTGACATCAAACTTGGAGTTAGCATAGTTGGCAATCAAGGTGGAGGGAGAGACTGACAAGAAAGCTGAGAGGGAAGCAAACAATGTGCCTGGCAATTGATGAGTAGTGTGGGCAGCCCCACATGGAAGCCAAGGATGGCTGTGGCAAGCCATCTGGTGTGGAAAGGGATGAAAAGAATAGGAAATAGACAAAGAAATAGTAAACAAAACTCACCTGAGGCAAGGGACAGCAAAAGAAGGGGCTGGAATTGACATTGAAGTAAAACAGGGATTGACCATGACAAAATTGCAAGGATTGCACCTGTGCTCAGCTTTATAGAAGGTGGGATGGAACAGCTCACAGTGAGCAATGCAAGGATTGTTGATGTGGGCCAAGAACTCATTGACACTCTGAAGCAGACATTCAAATGACCAGAAATGATGAAGAACAAAGAATGAAACAGAGCAGTAATGATGCAGGAACTTATATAAATTAAGCAGTCTGGCATGCTCATCATCCCAGAACATAGCATTGATGTGGCTCTAAAAGGAATGAGAGCACCATAAAAGAATAGAAAAGATATAGGCACATGCCAAGTACCTGAGATGAAGGAGGTGCTCCTCTGTTGACATGAAGCAGCACAAGGGATTCCCATCAGCTACAAAACCAGGATGGGACCTCAACAGGTCATAGGGATGGTTAGGGATTAAATGAGAGATGATAATGTGGGACCACACCCAGCCAACCTGGCCAATGAGGTCATTGGAGTTGTGGGGTGAGTTGCAGGAGGCATGCCATGCATTGCTCTGGCCATGCTAAGGAAAATAAGCAGAACTCAACAAATAATACAGAAAATAGTAAGGATGCACAGCTTGACAGACCACAGCCCAGATTCAAGATTGACAAAACAGCTCAGGATGCTCAAAAGAAGGACTGAGCAGGACCAGTGCAAAGATTAAAGAGCATAAGAGACAATGCCCCACCCAATGCTCAGCAATGGAGCAGTGGGCAGAAGCAGGAAAAGCAATTGAAGGTCAAAACAGACAATATGAGCAGAGAACAGAGGGGAGTGATGGGGAAAAGCAAGTATGAAAGACAGTTGGCCCCCATCAGCCAGAATCTTATAGACTATGTCTGACACAAGAGGATTGTTGGGAATATAGCCACTAAGTCTCCCACAGCAGGACCCAAGTCAAGGCACTCACAGAAGAAGACAGAGAACCCACTGATGCTGCCCAAGGACACATCAATGATCTAAATAACATGCATTCCAAAAGGGGAAGCAGCCTTGATGGGTGACTAATAACTGAGATTCATGAGATTGCAGGGGAAATACTGCACAGACATGCTCCTACCTGGTACCATCAGATGCACCTCATCAGGCCAATTCTGTCGAGTGGTGGGGAGACCTTAATCTGGCCAGAAATGAAAGAAGCACCCACTCCAACAGGGTTCTATATGCATATGGTTCCTAGGAAACTCCAGCAGACTGGAATGACTAAATTGCTGTTCCATGTGTATGATAGCATTGATAGCCCAAAATTGGATGTGAATAGGAAGAAGTAATACAGACAAATTGGTGTGGGGCTGAGCTGTAAGTTAGCTTACCCACCACCAGGATGAGACAGAATATTTGTGCACATCTGCAAGATCTTGTATTTTGATGGAATGAAATCTGACTGAAGGTGTTTGAGATGCCATGGGAAACTGAGGGTGTGCATATCTGTTGGTTCCAGCTCACAAAAGTGATGACTGGACAGTCAATGTCTAGAAAGGGAGAGATGATATGGTGTATACCTGTTCACACATTAATTTTGCAAATAATACTATATTATCAAACTTGTTACCAGCTATTAGAACAGATATGAAATACAATAATAGTCATAACTCTGCAGCTATAAGAATCCCAATTGTAGTGACACAGGCACACATGCCAAGGATGTTGGTGGTATTTGAATATCCCTGCATTGGATGGAGCTGTGTATTACCAGCTGTATAGAGGTTATGGGCTATACTACTGAAGGCTACCAGGGGAGTATTGAGGAGCATATGTCAGAAGGACAAAGCAGAAATGGAGAATGACTTGGGAGGAATTTGTAACCACCAGATCAGAGACCTTCAGTAATGTACATTGTTCATGATTGGACAAAGGTGGTATTGGGGAGTCAGGCACCTTCAGAGCTTTATAGAATTTTGGACTAGAATGTTGTTGTACCAAGGTCTCTGCCAGGATTCCTTGTTTTGCCTATGTGGCTTTCTGTCTGTGTGACTATCTTTGCCTGTATGGCCTAGCCTGTGTGGCAACTCCCAAGCAGCTGTGTGTGCTCACCCAGAAAACCCCACCTTTTGCACTTTGTACACCATGTCCCTGCCCCTGTTTGCCATATATGGATATAATCTACTAACTGGGCATTTTTCTGACTTGGAGCAAAGTGTGGTATTTCTTAAAACTCTTTCCCCAAACTCAGAATCAGCAATTGCCCTTTGCCAGCCCAGAGAGACAGAAGGATCCCATCCCATTTAGATTGGTATTAGTGTTGTAATGACTCTAGTACTTATTGTCTACTACTCTTTGTATCTGTATATGGAAACTAGCAGGTTCATCAATGCAAGTGCATGGGATGCTCACCTTACTATGCAGTTACAGGAATGCACATCCTCTTACCTGCTGACATCTTAGAAGCTACCTACTTCTAGCTGCCAACCAACTCAGTACTATTGTCAGGTTCTGCTGACAATGGGGGCTCAGCTATACTAGCAAATCCTTACTAGGTGGACACAATGTCCTGCACTTATAACCTAGCATCCCAGGGTTGGTGTGGAGTGAAGGGACTTGCAATGGGAAGCTAGGGGGAGCAGTCTGAGCAAGTCTGAAAAGGTCCAGGGAAGTTTAAGACCAAGTATATTAGACATCAGACCTGGGTGGGCATCAGGAACAAGTTTGTAGGCATGCAAATAGACTGTGGGGTAAGCAGAGGCTTTGCAAATGATGGGGGTGGAGCCAGAGTTTGACAGGGGATCACCAAGACTTGATGGGTTCCAGGGCTGAGCAAGGAGTGAGGTCTGGAGTTGTCATAAGAATGTTCAGGGGTCATAGCACATGTGCAGAGTTTGTACTGATGTTGGAGATGAAAGGAATTTAGAGAAACAAAGGAGATATATACAGTCAAGATGAGATGGAGACAAGGTGAGACAAGACAGAGAAAGAAATAGATTTGAGACTAGAGATAGAAACAGAGACAAAATGAAACACAAGACACAAGAAACCAGTAAATGCAATATCAAGACTAAAGTACGAGGAGTTACTCTACAACTTATATACTGACTACTGGATGGCTCTGGAGGACAGTGGATATGGCAGTGGGATTTGATGGAGCTGCACAGAGTCAACAGGTTTTGGGTACAATCATGGGATGGGCCATGGTGATATCCTGATGGGATCAGCTGGGAATGCAGCCCTCTCTGGAGTCATTGGGGTGCTCTAAAGCAGGTTAGGGGAATTAGGGTGGAGGGTTGGGGGTGTGTGACATGGTCAGGAACAGTGGGGGAAGTCTCGGGAGCTCAGGAGGAGTTAGAAGAAGCATCAATAGCTGTGGAGAAGGCATCAGAGTTGATCAGGGGGCTGTCGGGGTTTGCTAAAGAAGTGTCGGAGTTATCTGGAGTGGGCGCAGAGGGTGGACAAGAGTTGGGGGAGTTTAGTGGAGTGTTGGGGAAGACTGGAAACAATGTCAGGGGTCTAGGGAGCAGGTCATGACATTACTCCCCCTTCAGTGTCAAGACCCTTGAGACATGGGGCACAGTTCAGGGATCAGCAGGGCATGGGAATCAAAGTTGAGTAATATTGATCAGACCACAGCAAGCAGTGGTGGCATGGGGAACAAAGTTGAAGCATGGCTGCCATTCATCAGGAGGTTCTTCCAAAGTCATAAAAAGGGTCAAATGTACCCTGGAGGTCCTAAACTTTCCACAATGTCTTCTTCCACATACTCCCCAGCAGCATCCCCCTCCTCCTACTCTTCAACCTCCTCCTCCAAAGGCTCCAAAGAACATCAGGACTGCAGATGCATCTAGGCAAAGTATCATAGTTGTAAGTGCTGTCCTTTGCTCAGCAAGGTCAGGGTGCTGATTAAGTCCTGGCAGAGTTGTCAGCAGCAGTGGTGGGTCCCTTGGGGCTCTCATCAGGGAAGGCTCCTGTGCAGTCAGCAGTGGGAGCAGTCTCCACTGCACATTCCTGATCAGGTGTTGTCCCCAGGGTAGTCTGTCCTGTCCCTATAGGTTCCAGAGTTGCACAGGCGGACATGACACCAGAGCAGTTTGCAGAGGCCACAGGGTGGGCAAGAGGTCCCCCAACCATAGAGTGGTGTCAGGCAGTGGCTCCGGTGAGTTATTAGCATGTCCTTTCCTTTTTGAGCTAACCCTTTCCTATAGTGTGCATCCTATATCTGGCAGAGAGAGCGGTGTAAGTTTGAGGAGCCCATGCCAGGGGTGCAGCAGGACATGTCAGTGTGTCTCCCATGTTGCTTGTAATACAAGAAGTGCTCCATCACTCTGAGCTGGTGTGCTGCTTGCATCATAGCAGAGCAGGAATGAGACTGGGAGTGAGTCACAGTGCAGTTGGAGGAGGGTTGGAGGGGCAGAGTGTTGGGCTGGAGTTCTGGGGTGGAGGAGGGAGGCAGCATGGGGTAGCCCACAATGAAGGTTGGGCCCCCGCAGGGTGGATGGAGAGAGGGGGCTCTAGCAGCACATGATAAGGGCAAATAGAGGGCATCTCTCTTGCCAGAAGTGGGGCCCAGTAAGTGGGCATGAGGGGAGCAATTGATGGTGGGCCCCCCAGGCCCTATGGTGTACTCCCTAACCTCTGGGGCCCTGGTCAAGCAGCCTGTGGGGGGATTGTGGTCAGCCACCAAGGCTTTCTTGTGATATCAGGTGGAGAGTCTGGAATAGTCATTGGCTGTTTGCAAGGAGGAGGCTTGGAGGATAGGGGAGGAGAGGGACGGGGTCTAGAGGGAGCAGGACAAGGCTTGGAGGGAGTGAGATACAGTGCAGAGGGATAAGGACATAGCTGTGGGGATTGCTATGGAGCAACTGTCACAGCTTCAGAAGCTGTGAGTGCATATGGGGCCATTAGAAGTGTGGGCAGAGATAGCAGTGCAGGGATTGGAGGTATGGGGGGCTCAGCAGGGGCCTGGTGTAGAATGATCCAGGAGACAGCAGAGAGAGCACGGTGGTGGGAGGAGTGGCTCACCAACAAGGTGGCCTAGAGTCTGTGAGTATTTTTCTTTCTCCATTTCCTTTTTCCTATGAAGCTGATTTTGTTCTGCAGACTGGGCCAGAGAGCACCACATTCCCCTCAATGGAGCATTGGCAGTGCTGGGGTCCATCCATGATGGGCTGGTGAGGATGCCTAGAGACCTTCTGCCAGAGTTGGGACAGGGAATTACACAGATGGGGCATTTGTTGGCGGGGCATTGGCAGAGGGCAATAGTGGACCCCAGAGCATGGTGGGAGATGGCAATAGACATGGGAGAACCACTCCTAGGACAACCTGAGGTTCTGGCAATGGTAGTAGTACAACTGGAAGTGGCCATGGTGGGGAGGATAGTGGAGGTAGAGTCAGAGGAGGAGGGGGAGTAGGGGGTTTTCTTGGACTTGTCTTCTTGGCCTGCTTGCACCTTTGTATTATTATGCAATTTGTGTATATGGCTATTTTTGGATATTTGGCCTGGATAAGTGAGTCTTTTAGTGTTAAGTGGGGGGGAGTGAATAAAACACATAGAGGGTACTTGTGAGAGTTGAATCTCTGGTGAATCTAGAGGCAGGAGTTACGCCCACTATTGCCATCCATGTTTACTAGTCTCAGGAGTTCTGGGGCTTGGTGGGGTGCTGTTGATGGAAGTCCTAGAGTTTGTTGGGGGCTCCATTGAGGTTTCTTTGGGGTTCCCATGTGTCATCCTCAGGTCTGTAGCCCTTCCAGCAGACCAAGTACTGGGGTCAGCCATGGACCATATAAGAGTTGAGGATTTGGTCAACCTCATAGTGGTACTCATCTTTGACTTTGACAGGGGGCAGTCAGCTGAGGCATTGTCCAGGGAAAGGGTCCAGAGTATGTTTTTGGAGGAGGCAGATATGGAATACTGGGTGGAGGCCCTTCAAGCCCAGGAGTAGGTCAAGCTTGTAGGCATGCATGGAGACCTTCTGGAGGACCTTGAAGGGGCCAAGGTGTTTATGGTCAAGTTTGATGGAGGGCCTCCAAGTCTTGAGGTTGCGTCAATTGAGCCAAACTAGGGTGCCAGGGGGCTAGTTGGGAGTAGGATTGCATTGGATGTTGGCATGCTTGGAGTAGGCTTGATTGGCAGTGTTTATCTTGTCCCAAAGGAACTGGTGGAGGAACCAGAGGTCCTCGGTGACTTTGTGGGCAATGTGGGAGAGGATATCCTTGAGGGATAATGTGAGTCAGGAGTGGTAGCCCTTATTGGTGTAGAAAGGGGAAACTCTGGTGGTGGAGTGTGGCATGTTGTTGTAGGTAAACTCAGCAAGGAGGAGTTCTGTGTACCAGTCATTCTGTAGATAGTTAATGTAGAGGCAGAGATACCATTCCAATGTCTGGTTTACTTGTTCTGTTTGTCTGTTGGTCTCCAGATGATAGGTGGTGGAGAGATTAGTCTTAATTTCAAGCACCTTGCATAGCAATTGCCAAAAACGGGATACAAACAGAGATCTGCAGTTGGAGACAATGTTGTCCAGGAGTCCATGCTTGGAGAATACATGTTCCAGGAATAGTTTGGCAAACTCTGGAGTATTGTTGGTGGTGTGGCAAGGGATGAAGAGGGCTTGCTTGGTGAGGTGGCAGACAATGATGAGGATTGCATCAAAACCTTTAGAGTTGAGGAGTTCGATGATGTGATCCATTGATATTGAGGACCAGGGGTGTCAGCCAATGGGGAGGGGCTTCAAGAATCTGTGGGGGCAATGGCAGAGTACCTTGGCCCAGAGACAAGGTTTGCAGGCCCTTACATATTGTGTGACATCCTTCTTCATTCCTGGCCAAAAGTAAGTCTGGGAGATGAGTTGAAGGGTCTTACAAATTCCTGAGTGCCCCCAGAGCTTGTGGTCATGGTGTTGCCGGAATATGTTGAGGTGGATGGACTTGTGGTCTGGAGCATAAATTCGTCCATTCCAGAGCAAGAGGCAGTAGTCTGAAGACAGTGAAAAGGGGTTTTTGGTGCTTGACTCATCAGAGTTGTTGCAGGGGTTGTGCTGGGTGAAGAAGGAGTCTGGGGGTGAATTTCTGATTTGATGGAGGATTCCTTTTTCATCTAAAATCAGCACGGCATGTAGATGTTTGGGGGGGATTACCACTTAGTGGTTGAATGTGTTCTGTGTGGCTTCAAATGACTTTTTTGGATATATGTTGGACCTTTAAGTGAGGGTGTTGGGCTTTGTGCCAAGTCATCCAGGGTGGTAGTGGATGGTGAAGTTGTACTCTGAGAGGGTTTTGGACCATTGAGCTTGGTGGTGGCTGAGCTGTTTTGTGGTCATGAAGTATTGCAGGTTGTTGTAGTTGGAGTAGACTTGGATGCAGTGTGGAGATCCTTCAAGGTAGGCCCACCACTGATGGAAAGCTTTGACAATCATGAGGAGTTCCTTGTTGTAGATGTTGTAGTTGAGCTCCACAGGGATCATTAAATGGGTGTAGAAGGTGATGGAGTGGAGATCCTTGCCTCCAGAATCTGACTGGGAGAGTATTCTGGCAATGGAATAGTCAGAGGCATCACATTCAAGTATGCTCAGCAGGGAGGGGTCTGAGGAGGAAGATGCTTTGGCACTTGCTGTCCCAATCCCAAGAGGTATCCTTCCACATGAGTCAGTTGAGGGGTTTGGTGATTCTGGAGTAGTTGTCAATGAATTGGCAGTAAAAGTTAGCAAACCCCAGAAATGACTGTACCTCTCCGACATTTTGCAATGGGGGCCAATTGAGTATAGCTTCAACCTTGGCGGGGTCCATATGCATGCCATCAGGAGTGACAATGACCCCAAGATATTTGACCTCTATTGTGTGGAAGGAGCATTTCTTGGGTTTGGTGTGAAGATGATACTTCTGACATGCTCTGGATGCTCTGCTGGCAAATTGGAGTAGATCAGGATGTCATCCAGGTACACAATAACAAAGACATCATTCATGTCATGGAAGATATCATTCATGAAGTACTGGAAAGTAGTGGGGGAGTTAGTCATTCCAAAGGGCATTACAAGGTACTCAAAGAGGCCATAGCAGGTGCAAAAGGCAGTCTTCCATTCATATTCCAGAGTGATCCAGACATTGTTGTAGCTGGAGCAGAGGTCTATCTTTGTGTAGATCTTGGCACTGTGGAGGCAGTCAACAAGGTCTCTAATCAGGAGGAGAGGATACTAGTTGTTCTTGGTGACTTTGTTGAGTCTCCAATAATCAACACAGAGTTGGAGTGATCTGTCTTTCTTCTTGGCAAACAGGACCAGAGTGCTGGTGGTGGAGATTGACAGGCATATGAAGCCCTTGCCAAGCATGCATGTCATCAAGGTACTCCTTCAGGGCCCAGAGCTCAATCTTGGACATGTTGTAGATTTTGCCAAATGGAGGTGAGGTGCCTTCTTCAAGGTCAATCTTGTGGTCGTAGGAGCAGTGCAGGGGAAGTTCTTTGGCACTCCCTTCAGAGAACACATCAGCAAATTCATGATACTCTGGGGGAACTACTTTGGATAGGATCTGTTCCTCTGTTTTGCTCTCAGGCATGGCAATTTCTGCACAGAGGTGCTCCTTGGATAGGGCTGGTGTGACTTGCAGCTGGAAGGTGGGGGTGCTGTCTTGTAAAAGGCATGTGAAGGGGATGGTGCCAATGATTTTAATGTCGAGGCTTCTGGAGTCAACAGGGGTGAACAGCAGGGCAGTAGCAGTCAAGTCCAGGGTGGTGGCAGAGTTGGTTGGAGGAGTTGAGTGTTGCTGGCTGGGGTACTGTGGGCCTTTGTATCAATTCTGAGGTATATTGGGAGGCAGCCATCATAATTTGATCAAGGGTGACTAAGGTGGAGTTGTGCTTTCTTCACTGTCAGAGTCACTGTTGGAGGTTGAGGGGCTCTGGGTTGCTCCAGAGGTGCTGGCACAGGGGTCAGAGACATTGGAGTCTGAGACAGACTGGAGGCAGAGAGGGATGGCAGCCACTAAACTTGCTTCATGGCTGGGGAATTGCATGGTGAGGTTCTTCCAGTCAATGTCAGGGTTGGTGTCTTGCAGCCACAGAAGTCCTAGCATGATTGGAGTCAATAGGGGTAGTTGGGTAACAAGGAGCCAGGCCTGAAACTGCAGGTCATTGTCAAGGGTGAGGGTGTTGTTGTAGTATTGAGTGATTCCTGTCATGGCGGAGCTTCCATTGAAGAGTTGGAGCTCAAGGGGTTTGTTGAGGTCATTGTGTTGGAGGTCAAGTTGACTGCTAATGAAGGTGCCAGAGGCACCACTGTTGATGAGGGCAGGAAGTACCTTGGGCGAGCCATCAAATCAGACATTGATAATGAATGACTGTGTGGACCTGGAGCAGAGCTGCAAAGGAGTCTGGGAGTAGTTGATTGTGGTCTCAGAGTTCTCAGAGGAGGGTGAGACATCAAAGAATACCAGTCCAGAGTTGGTGGGGTTGTCCCAGTCAAGGCAGAGGGTGAGGCTGGGCCAGTTGACATGGGAGTTGGTGGAGTGGAGCCATGAGAATCCTAAGATGACAGGGGTGGAGGGGTGTAGTTTTGTGACAAGTAGTTGGAGTTCTTATTGTTGTCTGTTGGCAAAGGTCATGGTTATTTCCAGGTGGTGTGTGATGTCTCCAGTGGGGGTGGGGTCACCGTCAAAGAGTTTGAGGAGGATCAGAGCAGGGAGGTGTTGGAGGAGGTGGGGAGCGAGCGCTGCCAGGGATTTGTTGATGAAGTTATCTGTGGTGCTACTGTCAACTAGGATGGGGATGGAGTTGTCAGAGAAGGGGAGAGTGGTATGGAGGAGAAGGGTGGTGGAGGAGTGAGAAGAGAGGTGTGCTGGGAGATTGTCTGGGGCAAGTACCATTGCATGGAGGAGTGTGGCCAGGGCAGAGAAGATGTTAGGGTCTGGTCTGCAGTCTAGTGCATCTTCAAGACCTAAACCACTGACTCGTTTTCTGTAAACTGGTAATCGCAGTCTTCTCTATCAATCATCTACACGGCACATCCCATCACCTGTCATTTAGAGCAATTGCAGATAAAGTGCCCCTGCTCACTACATAGGATGCATATGCCCTCTTTTCATCATTTCTCCTGTGTCTCCTCTGGTATGTTGATCCACAGCCTATCCTGAATCTTGTTTGCACACAGGGCTTCTTGATCATTGGCAGAGTCCAGAATGTTGTCATGGTCATTGTAGTTGGCATCCAGGGGCTCTGGAGTTTCATGGAGGTCTGCAGCATTGAGCTGAGCAGGTGGGCATTGTCCTAGGGGTCAATTGGCATTGGAGGTTCCTTGGCCCAGAGGAAAATGGGGTGTGGGATTGACAGGGTTGGCAGGGATTGAGGATTGAAGGCCATTAGTTGCTCCGGCCTGCCAGTTGGTGTTACCAGAGGTGTTCCAAGAGGTCCAGGGTGCCATGTCTTTGCTGTGGTCTTCCCAGTAATGTTGGTCAACCTGGGTAATGAGTGCGTTGTATCTGTTATAGGTGGTTTGCTTGGGTGCAAGGCAAAGGACATCCTTGATCTGTTGAGGCAGGGCACAATGGAGGGCAAATTGGAGAGCATTGTAGTTCCAACCAGTTTTGTAGGCTTCCTGTTCAAATTGTATAATAAAGGTTGTGAAGCATTTGTTGTCATGCATCCAGAGGTTGAAGACATTTTCCTCCACCTCCACTACAGTGTCAAAGACACTGAACTTACTCAAGAACTCCTGGGTGAAAGCGAGCCAACTAGAGAGTATAGGGTTGTTGGGGTTGAACCAGAGTAGTGCCATGTAATGGTCAAAGGTGATACCCTGCAAATATGATGCAGCAAAGACTACTCATGAGCTCTCAAGCTGGAAGGTAATGGGCTTAGCTTGGAACATAGTTAAATACTGAGTTAGGAAGATATGCCATTTCTGGGGGTTGCAGCCAGTGAAGGGTTCAGGCTTCTGAATGTCAAGTTTTCCTTCCCAAGCCAGTGTGTTGCAAGTGTCATCTTGTAGGTTCTGAGTTCAGGGTGGGGGTCCAGCATTGTAATAGTAATAGTAATTATTTCCATTTCTGTGCTGAGGGGGGAAGTTGTCCATGGCCAGGCCCCATCCTCCAGGTGGTCTGCCATTGGGAGGTCCACTGCTGGGGGGTTGACCTGCATTACCTGGGGGAGGCCCAGGGGCCCATTGAGGGGGAGGGGGTCCTCCAGAGGTGGGGGGTCCAAAGTAATTGGTGTCAGCAGGAGGGTTGGGCACTGGAATAGAAGGGGGGCAAGGGAGATTAGTGGGGAAAGGGGGTTGAGGAGCTCTGGAGCCCATGGGCTGCCTTGGAGGGGCTGGGGCATTCTGGCAGGGTAGGGGCATGTGGGTATGGAGGGCATGGAGGTTGAAATGGGGGGGTCTGTCTTGAAGAGGGCCATTGTGCAGAGCAGGCTCATTGGCAGGATTACTAGGCTTGTTAATATAGGAGAGGGTCCAGTTGTCATTGTTGACACATGGGGATGGCCAT
The DNA here is from genome assembly GCA_020091625.1 of Termitomyces sp. 'cryptogamus'. NCBI lineage: Eukaryota > Fungi > Basidiomycota > Agaricomycetes > Agaricales > Lyophyllaceae > Termitomyces > Termitomyces sp. 'cryptogamus'. The sequence goes on from JAGYZC010000005.1 coordinate 1,044,374, forward strand.
TGCATACAGGGTTTGGTGGCCTCAGGCTGATCCCCAGTGCAGAAGGCACTAGGGACAGAGTTGGCCTGGGGACAAGCTGAGAGGGCCAGGGTGTGAGTGGCAGGTTGGTCAAATAATCCCCCCACAGGGTTGAGGTTCCTCAAAATGTTGGAAGCTGCATTGAGTTCTTCCTGCTGGTGGGGAATGGGTGGCTGGGCTTTGCTTTGTGTTTCAATGGGTTCCTCATGTTGCACATGGAAGGAGCAGGAGGGGTCTAGAGGATCCTCAAATGAGCAGAGGTTTGGACTAGTGTGGATTTCCTCAACCAAGGCATGGAGCTCATTCTGTAAGTTAGTGTCAATGCCCAAGGTGCCTTGCATAGTTTCCAGGAGATTTCCTTGCAGGTAGCATTTGTGGAAGTCAAGGAGTCAATCCACCCAAACTTCTGGAGTTGTGGGGGTGTCGAGGTAGCCTAAGTTGACAAGGAGGGTCCAAGTGCATCTTGCAAATTCTGCAGGGGAGAGATGGAAGAAACAGAGGACTTTGTCACACTGTTGGACATAGGCTTCAATCCTTTGCTGTCTAGGGGAAGGGGGAAGTTGAGCAAAGAATAGCAGATGGGGGGGAGAATAATTATCTAGGTGTTCCAGAGGGGCTGGAGCTGCAGTGGGAACTGGGTACACATAATAGTGGGCTGGGGGAAAGTAGGCAGGGTTGGGGGGCACTGCAGAATATCCTCCAGGGTACATGTGGGGGTTGTTGCCATTGGCAGAGAATGCTGGGGGGCAGTGCCAGCCCAGAGGGATTTCCTAGCTGATGGAGGGTGCATAGAACACCTGGTTGGGATCAGGAGTCCAGTGGCGGGGAACATACTGATCTGCAAGGGGGCCTGAGTAGAACGGGGTATAAGGGTTTTCAGGAACCAGCTGACCATGGATGTTGGTTAGGTAGCTGGCAGGGTTGTATGCGGGGTTATATGCAGACATTGAGAATGGGGTAAGGGGGAGTCTTGATATTATGTCAGGTTCTGCTGACGATGGAGGCTCAGCTATACTGGCAAATCCTTACTAGGTGGACACAATGTCCTGCACTTATAACCTAGCATCCCAGGATTGGTGTGGAGTGAAGAGACTTGCAATGGGAAGCTAGGGGGAGTGGTCCGAGCAAGTCTGGAATGGTCTGGGGAAGTCTAAGACCAAGTATATTAGATATCAGACCTGGGTGGGTGTCAGGAACAAGTTTGTAGGCATGCAAATAGACTGCAGGGTAAGCAGAGGTTGTGCAAATGATGGGGGCAGAGCTGGAGTTTGATGGGGAATCACCAAGACTTGATGGGTTCCAGGGCTGAGCAAGGAGTGAGGTCTGGAGTTGTCATAAGAATGTTTAGGGGTCATAGCACATGTGCAGAGTTTGTACTGATGTTGGAGATGAAAGGAATTTAGAGAAACAAAGGAAATATATACAGTCAAGATGAGATGGAGACAAGGCGAGACAAGACAGAGAAAGAAATAGATTTGAGACTAGAGATAGAAACAGAGACAAAATGAAACACAAGACACAAGAAACTAGTAAATGCAATATCAAGACTAAAGTATGAGGAGTTACTCTACAACTTATATACTGACTACTGGATGGCTCCAGAGGACAGTGGATATGGCAGCAGGATTTGATGAAGCTGCACAGAATCAACAGGTTTTGGGTACGATTATGGAGTGGGCCGCAGTAATATCCTGATGGGATCAGCTGGGAATGTGGCCCTCTCTGGGGTCATCAGGGTGCTCTGGAGCAGGTCGGGGGAATTAGGGTGGAGGGTTGGGGGTGTGTGACATGGTCAGGAACAGTGGGGGAAGTCTCGGGAGCTCAGGAGGTGTCAGGGGAGGTGTCAATGGCTGCAGAGAAGGTGTTGGAGTTGATCAGGGGGCCATCAGGGTTTGCCAGAGAAGTGTTGGAGTTACCCGGAGTGGGCACAGAGGGTGGATAAGGGTTGGGGGAGTTTGGTGGGGCATTGGGGAGGACTGGAAATGATGTTGGGAGTCTAGGGAGTGAGTCATGACAACTATCCTCTACAGACCTTATTTGCCAGACATGCTATTGATCTCCAGCAATGACCAGAAGACCTCAAGCAACTCCACAACAAAGTCTCTAGTGCCCACTGCCAAGCTGCTCTTTGGTTTGAAAAAGAACATGTCATGACTATACACAACTATGACTTTAAGTGTGGTGACCTTGTTATCATGTGCAATACTATGATTGAAGTCATTCACAATAAGGAGATGCACTCCTGTTACTTAGGACCACTATTGGCAATCTCTTGTAAATGTGGCAGTGCTTACATTGATGCGAAATGGACATTTGAAGCTGTCAATGATGTGATCAACTTATCAAACTTTCTATTCACAGTTTGTTTGGAGGCTTTTAGTTACACGCCAACTCAAGTAGAATTTCAATAGAAAAGTAATTTAATATTTTTAATGATTTTATTCCAAGCTTGAGACAGTCTCGCACTAAGGAATGGGCTCAATAGTATGTTTACTGGTCCCAAAGCCACTAATAACTCTTAAGCCTAAGAATTCCGCTCCCTGGGGAATTCTGAGCCATGGTACATAGTCTGCCTGCCTTTCTCCTTATTCCCCCGTCCTTTTTATACCCCATTGTCTGTGCACGGACCAGTGCATTCTGTGTGGTATTGTGCTGCAATAATCAGTCTGCACGTCATTTCTTCTGTGTCATTCTGTCCATCCGAGTTTTCATGGTTTTTACTCTTTCCTCTTCTACTCCTTTGTTTTCCTAACCATTTTTATGGTCATTTTTTGGGACTCAATGGCATAGCTTAGAAATTTAAAATGCACGTGTCGTAGTAGGTGTTTTGATTATTGGGATTGTTTTGCAGCTTATTGCAGAGGTTCGTCAGCCTTGATGCCTGATCTCAGATTATGATCCGAGCATCTTGGCCCAAGCACTGCCACAGACTTGGCACTTTGTCAGTCTGACGTATCTGCGTTGGGCTAGTCATCCTTTTTGTGCTATGAGGGTGGTAGTACTTATTGGTTTTTCAAAGTATGTTTTTGTGTCTACAGTTTTTGACGTTCAGCTTACAGTTTTTGGCCGTCTGATGTGAAAACATTCTTTTTAGTTTGTTCTAAGTACTTTTTGTTGGACCTCAGTTTTGAGGCCGGTGTATCAACATCCTTTGCAAATTAGATGGCTCAGTCCTATATTGACCAGTTGCTGCCTTTTTCCTACTCTCCTACTTTGCTAGAGAACATATCAATATGCCTAGCAGGAAACCAACCTCTTAGACAACCATGACCTGCCTAACATTGCTAGCAAGAATGACAACTAGTGCAGCCCTTTTCTTTGCTAAGCTCCTATTACTCATTCCTAATTTCTTAACCTTATTTCTTTCACTATCATTTCTTATCACTACCTTAAGACACAGCACTATGGCTTCACTAAGCTGCTTTGCACAAACCTCCAGGGTTTTCCTCTTCAAGTTCCTTTGTTACTGCTATGTGTTTCTGCTGTTTCCCACTTTTGTTTCACTGTCACCAGTGCTAAGTCTTTGAAGTGCTAGCAAAACTTTTCTCACTTCACACTTTTCACACTTCACCTTTCCCTCAGTTGCCAACAAGACACATTTTATTTTCTGCCCTTAAAGGGGGCACTACACTTCACACTACAAAACCCCTTAAGGGGGTCAGTCTCTATGCAGGGGCCCTTGAGGGGGCAAGTCTATCCAAAATACAACAAGAATAAAAAGACTCCTTAAGGGGGTCAGTCTGCTAAGTCCATGTCAGCATCAGCAGGCTCAAAATCACTTGAGGAAAAAGCCAGCAGGCTGATTGGTGCTAATCCCCCTTCCTGCACACTGTTGACCACTTGCCAAGCAATGGCCACATTACAATTGTTCTGCAAATGCTGCAGAACCTGGACAATCCTCTCCAGAACCCTAGCCACCACCACCAAGTTCCCTGTCACTGCCTCCAGCTCCCTGCTAAACATAGCTTCCACCACTGCTGCCATCTCCCAGTTACATCCCAGGTTGGGGCATGAGTCCAGCACTGAAATTGGTGCCACAACACCATTGCTGAGCCACTCCAGGTTGTCAAGTGACACCTGGAAGTTGGGTTGGTTGGACCATTTTCAAGGTTGCTAGCAAGGCATTAGCAAAGGGTTAGTGAAAGGTTTAGCACTTACAGGGGCCTCCTGCCATGGTGCAGGAAGGTTGCTAGCAACTGGAGTTTCTTGAACCTGCTCAGGGGCAGGATTTTTGCAGCACTGCAGAGGGGATCAATGATGGCACTAGAGCAAGCAGTTAAAACTTACCAAACTCTGCTAGGACTAGCCACTGGGCCCTCTTCTTTGACCATCATCTCATCTCTCAAACTCCTACCAACCACTGTCACTATGTTGTGCTGCTTGGTCAGTGGTGTTGCTTCCCTCTTGCCCTTGGTCTTTGCCACTGCTAGTGCTCTCCTTTGCCTCTGCCTCCTTGTCCTCTGCATCTTCCTCACTATCCTCTACTGCCTTCCTACTCTTCCCCTTTTCCTTCACTACTGCTGGTCCTCCTACCATCATATCATGCTGTGTTGTTGGCAAGTCTAGACTTGACCTTCTAATGGTGGTAGGGAGACCCTGTGCAGCTAGTACCCTCTGCACTATAACAAACCCCTGTGCATGCTGTACATGGACTACCCTGGAAAAATTGGCAGCAACCTTGGGACTTCCCCAGCTGCAAAGTGATTTGAATTCCTTTGAACATGCCTTCTTTGTTGCATTACAGGTATAGCATGGCTGGCTACCAGTTAGGTAAAGGTAACAGCATGATTCAGTATTATTGGTTGGCCAACATTTGTCATAATAGAGAGAGTTAGCAACAGTTGCTAGGAAAGAAGAAGAGGCTTACTGAGCCTTGACACTGGAGGAATGCCCACCATGTGGCAGAAGAAACCACCACCTTTCTCTTTGAACCAATCTCCATCAGCCCTGCCCCTCTGCCTACATCCAAAACAGTCAACTGCTCACAGTACCTCAGCAGCCCAACTAACTCCCTGTCAAGTAAGGTTGTTTGGGTCAGCATCTAGTGCTAGTGTTAGCAATGGGCACTAGCATGAGACCACTGAGAATGCATACCACAAAGTTATCTTCCTCTTTGGCCTTCATTCCCTTGCCTTTCCTAGAGCCCTTGTACTTCTTAGGCAATGCTGTGCTCATAGCAGCATCACCAGCCTCAGAACCCTGTACAACTGAGTTAGTGACACATACACCAGCAACAAGAAAATGGCTTACCTCAGAGGCAACATCTGTCACCTTACCTTTTCCCTTTCCTGGGCCCCTAGCATGCTTTGGCAATGCTGCTGGACCCATAGCAACATTGCCAGCCTTGTCAGCCTCTTCTATTGGCCTTGTCCTTAACCTCACCCTTGTTCTCTGCTGCAAAGCTCACCAGATGTCCTCAATTATATCCAACTTGTATGGTGTGTGCTGGAACCAGACAAGGTCATTAGGAGTCAGGTCTGAAACTAAGTAAGGGAATTCTTAGCATCATCTCTTTGGCAAACAAATTCTCAATCTCATACTCTAGCAATACTGCCAGAGCCTAGCAACTGCTGTTAGTGACCAGCACAACAGAAAAATAGACATTTGACAAAGTTTGATGTGGATGCCAAGACTATATAAACCCTCAAGATTTGACACATAGACCATCTAGGAAATCATGGGACTTCAACAATTGACTGGGGACAGTCAAAATTTCAGTTCAGGGGAGGATGATAAGACCATATTCTTGCTGAGTACTAATTTCTGTTTCTTCCTATGTTTTGGCAACCTGCAGAATTTCCAGCTTCTATGTGATGTGATGGTCACATGACTTTGTCACATGTGATCTAGACCCTCAGTCCAACAGCTGACTTTTCTCTAGCACCCTCTGGCACCCTCCTGGCAAAGCCCCCAACAATATTCCCTTTCTTGGTATTATTGCTACAATTTTTCATTATTTCTTAATTTGGACTTATTTCTTTAATATGTGCCACTCTAGCAACCAGCATACTGGCTGCCATTGCAGGTGTCAAATTTAGCTATAGTCAACTTATTGACTTGCCCAAGCCATTCCTCCTGACTTGCCTATATCAATAGTGCCCCTTTGCACCATTACTGACTCCTTTGTGTTTCATCAACACTACAAACCATAAATACTGTCATGTTTTCTATACCACTATCAAGGAATTGCACCTTGTTTTTAGCCCCAGACTTCAGATCTAAGTCTAACAACTTTAAAGCCTCTTCTTTTGCTTTAGCTCCTTCTCTATTGAGTTAGCACCCTCATCATTTTGCTCAGTTAGTAACAACTTAGGGTACTATTTTATCAAGTCTACATTCCGCACTAGCACCTATGGCTAGTTTTGTTTTGTTATTGTCCCCTGTCACTAATGCTCTCTTCACTACTCCTAGTGCCACCATTAGCATTGTATTTCTAGTGCCCCTTTACTTAGCAACCTCTATTTGACTCTAGTTGGGTTTACCCAGGGAGCTTTCTCCTTCCTATTTGTAATTGCCATCTCTTGACCTTGTGCTAGCAACCTAGCACCTCTTCTGCATCTAGCAGGCATTCTGGGACCTAGCTTGACTTGTGCCCTCACTGTCTATAGTCCATTCATACTCTACTTGTGAAACTGCTAGTTGTTATATTCTCTGCATGGCAGCTAGGTGGCAATGGACATCATTGTCACAACCTGTCCCCTGGACCCCCGCACATTGTCCAACAACCCCCCGATGCTCTGCCGAACTTCCACCCATGCTCCGCACCTATTTTGGTTAACCCCAATGCAACCCCAGCTAACTCCAACAGCCCCCCTGGCCAACTTTGACGCCTTTCCCACAGCACTGACACTTACCCTGGATCTTCCGAACCTTGAGAACCACCCCCGCTGTTCCCGATCTTCACCAACCATCATCAATTGACACCCTGGTTCCTCCAACCCATTCTGGAGTATCACGACAACCTCGGGGCAACCCGCATTCCCAAATGATCCCATCAACATATCAGCGCAGCCCGATCCTTGATTGCAACCGACACCCGCCCACTCCATCGAGCTCCACCAAGCCCCGCCACCACAGCCAATGTACCCCGAAGTTCTCTGGTAGTCAGTATATAAGTTGTCGAGTAGCTCTTCATACTCTAGTCTTGATATTGCTTAACATTACCTATGGTCTGATTGTTTCTTTCTCGTGTTCCATGTTTCATGTTTCGTTTTCCTCACTCTCAGTCTCCCGGTCTTATCTCAGTCTCCCAGTCTTATCTCAGTCTCCCAGTCTTGCCTCGTCTCCATTTCGTTATCGTCCTCATTATTGTTTTGTATCTCTACTTGAATCTACTCTTGTTCCATATCGACTCCATTCCCTTTCATCTGACGCTGCCTCAGTGACTCTGTCCAGCCGTTGTGCCCAAGTCTTCATCAACCCTAATGACCTCACAAACTCCACAGTTACAATTATGAACCTGACACTCTTTCACCAGGTCCAAACCTCGCTCTTCGCTCAGTCCTGGACTCCATCAACCCCAATTGATCTCCCATCAAACCCCGGCTCCACTCCCATTTATCACACAGCCGCCTACTCCTTCACTTCTGTGAATCTTCCATATGGTCTTTTGCCTGAACCCTGCCAAGCCCGTCCCGTTTCCTTGCAATCTGACTTCTCCGGACCTCCCCGGATTTGTCCAGACCACATCCCACCGACTATCTGCACAAGCCATCAGTGCCCGGAGCGCTTTTGAGTGTTCAGTTGCTAGTGCAAGGGGATCACGCCCGCCTAGTAAGGACTCGCCCAGTGCAGCTGAGCCCCCGGGGTCAGCGGAACCTGACATAATATCAAGACTCTACCTTACCCCATCCATGATGCCCGCACTAACTCCACACACATGGTCAAATAACTCCAATGTCTATGGTCTACCCATGCCCAGGAACCCTTATGATTCATACGGCTCTGCCCAATTTGCCGAGGTACATTGAGTCGCAGATCCAACACCAAACGTCCCCTCCACTCTGGTTACATTCATACAATGGCTCCCCCCATGGACACTGTCCCCAACCCACACCCAACTTCGAACCCCTCACACAGACTGCCAAATCATCTCCCACCCCACCCTAAACCCCCCCCAACCCACTGCAAAACCATCACCTATTGCACAAAGGATCGCCAGCCACAAGGAGACCACTGGGAATGCGCTTCCCCGAAGCCTGCCTGTGGATCCACCAACCCACTAACAACCCCAACAACAGAGCAAGAACCCCAGACCTAGGCTACGCTCCAACCCCAGAACCTGCTTCTGGACCTCGGTCAATTCGGCCATCACCTCTGCCCAACAAATACAGGGGCCCAACACCTCCGACCCAACCCCGACAGCCCCGGGATAAGACCAAGACATCCCCAAGCCTCTAGATGGTCAGGAAAAGAACGGCTACGCACCCTCCACCCCGCCCTCTCAACAAGGGATGACTCTGGACCACACTGCTACTTCACCACCTCCCCCCACCAATCCAGAACCCCCGACAATGAGGACCCTGGATGCCAAACCCCCCTGCATGACACCCCTGAACCTAAACCCCACCACCAGACTCTGCCACCTCCCACGAGAGAACCCCCAGCATAGGAGCCACCCTGAACTAACTATAGAAAAAAGGACCCTATACGACATAGTTCTCCTAAGTGCTCTAAATTTGCTGACATGTTCGTATAAGGGAGGGAGAAGCCCCACCATGATCCAGAAAATGTCAATCAGCCACTCACAACAACCTGATGACTCCAGGGCCTCCGCTCTGACTATGACATTTGGTCGAGGGGACTCACAGCGCCAGCTCAACAACAAAGCCCCAACTCCACAACATAAATCACCACCTGCTCCGAATCCCGCCCCTACGCTGGAATATGTCCATCAAACAGGGATCACATCATTGGAGCACCCAGAAGCAAGCCACATATGAATTATCCTCTTTGGAGTACCCAGAAGCAGGCCACATGCAAAGTAATCCCTCGGAGTACCCTAAAGATTGCTGATGCCTTCCCCAAGAAGCAAGCGGTGCCTCTCCCCACTGCCACCCCCACATTTGCAACAATCCCCGGGCCACTCCAGAACACGAAGGAAGAGTTGCCTCAACCCTGCCGCGACTCCTGGGGAGTCCCACTTCAGTGCCTCCCCGCGACCGACTTCCCCGCCGCCCCCCCAGCAATCATGAACAACCATCTCCCCCCATCCAAGCTCAGCTCCAGGAGCCACCGCCACTCCTGCATGACAACTCCGCTGCTCCGCAAAAACCCCACACTGGAGCTCCCCCTCTGCTCCGGACCCCTGGTACTCGCGCTTGGAACTGCAGACCAACAAAATGCACCTCAGACCCCTTCCTCCGCCCGCACCACCCCCAACACCAACACAACCAACAAACCCCCACCGAGTGACCCTTGTGTCGACTCTGGGACCACCCAATTCTTCCCCAATGAAGGAACCACTGACTCCCAGGAAAGAGCAACCCTCAGAACGAGCCCCAAAGCATCTCTGCTGAAGCAAGCCATTCCCCAACCAACCCCCATGCTGCCCCTGTCCAAAAGAAACATCCACCCACACAACTTCAACAGACCTCCAAACTTGAGGGAGTGTCAGAAATATGTAAGACTCCTCTGTCCATCTCGGGACTTACCTTTGGTCAGGAAAGCAATGTCCCATAGACGACCTGGAACCTCAAAGTTTGGCTCCAGACCCAAAAGGAACTGATTGGGACTGATCACCCCACATCCTGCCCCCTTGGTCATCGACACTCCAGAGCACACCAAAGCACCACTCGAACATGCCCGCCCACAGACGCAATACTCCGAAACATGACCTCAACCCAGACCAACTAGGCCACAAGGACAAACCCCGCTCCACCAACCCACCAATGAAGAGAGCCCCGCCACCTTTGCCACCAGTGTTGGCATAAGGGCCAGATCACGGGAAGACCTCCATCCCTCCCACCAATCACACTGACAAGAAAACCAAAGCCCCGAACCTCACTAGACACATGTGAAAGATTTGAAGGTCCACCCTCCCGTACCAACACAGCGCACACCCCGCCACAGACTGAAGAACACCCCTACACCCCTGGTCAGAAGTTCCAAGAATCAAACTCAATACAACACCCCAAAATGCCACGGAACTCCACCAGAGAACTCCCACTACCCCTGCTGGACCTCGGGAGCCCTCCCTGCAATGCTCCACCCCGTCCCGACAAACCCTGGGACTAGCCAGCACAGATGGCACTAGCAGGCATAACCCCCGCCTCTGGATTCACTAGGGATTCAACTCCCACTCACACCCCTGTGTGTTTCGCTTACTTCCCCCTCATACAAACTAAAATTTCACTTCACATGCCCAGGGACCAAGAAAAAGACATGTTCGTGTACAAAAAATTATATATGCAACAGGCGAGGGAGGCAGCAAGTCTGAGAGCAGCAAGAAACGAGGCCCACACCCATCTCACTCCCTCCCCGGACCCCCCGACAACCCCACCCCCAGGTCGACTTCCATCTGGGCCCGCACCACTGCTAAGACCTCCACCAACTCTGGCAATGCCTCCCCTGCATCAGCTGCCACCTCCCACCATGACCCCGGGGCCACCGCATTACATTGCCGATGCCCCGCCAACAGCCTCTCCAATCACGCCATCCCCTGCTGCAACTCCGGAGGCCAGACCGTGGACCCCTGCGCCAACCTGTCCTGAATCGATGCGAATGCTGTGGAGGCACCATCCAAGAGGACCCGATGCTCCCGCACCCAGCCTAAACCCAGAAAATGAACTGTCAGTAACAAACGGAGGAACGGGAGACAACTCACGGAGGATTCCCGCGCGCCCCAAAGTGGCCTCGTTGGCCAACCAGTCCTCCCTCCACCTTGCTGCCTCCAGCTCCACCCACAATGCATCCCCCTCCGGAACTCGTCCCCGCCCCTCTGCTTCCTCCGCGGACTGCCCCTCCATCTGCATCAGATGCTCCTGCAAGCCCCACACCTCTAACGCTCACTCCATTGCCACGTGCACCAAAGTATTTCTTTCCTGCTCCATTGCCTCTTTCTCCGTCCGCGCCACATCATGGTCCTCCCTCGCCTGTCAGAGCTCACCCTCCCATACTGCTAGTGACATTGTCAGAGCCTCCACCTGCTTGCGAAGGAAGACCTCCATGATTGAAGGAATAGGCGTGGGGGGACTCGACAACTGTTCCGAGGGAATGCCCGGAGTAGGAAAAAAAGGGAGAGACTCCAGAGGCCCTGTCAATGGCTCACACCCACGTGGCTTCTTGCTAGGTCCCACCCCCGAGGGCGGGGAGGCTCAACGCTTCCCACAAATCACCGCCGAGGACGCCCCCTTTCCCTGACCACCCCGCAAAAGCCCCGCCTTCTCCGCAGACTGTCCCATGCTCCCCTCCTTCGGCAGCACAGGACAAAACTTGGTCCGCTTCAGGACCCCCGGAAAATCCACCACCACCACCACCACCACAGACGACTCTACAAAAGCCCCATCAATCATCCTGAAAAAACAAGTCGACACCACTTACGACTCCAGTCCCTGACACTAGCGTGGCGCTGATGCTTGAACTCCTCCCCCCCACTGTCGTACACCACCACCTCATCCAAATCATTGGGAGAGGCTACTGGAATGCTAGGGGAAGACATGACAAAATTTGGGAAACTCCGGAGTACGTCCAGGGCTTTTAATTGATTGAGGAGAACCCTGATGAAGCAGCGGCTGTGCTTCGACTTCGCCTCCCATGCTGCTATAACTCGCTGCAGATTGATCAATATTGCTTGGCTTCAACTCCCATGCCCTGCCGATCCCTGTCCTGCTCCCCATGTCTCAAAGGGTCTCGACGCTGAAGGGGGGGTGATGTCATGACCCATCCCCTGGACCCCTGCACATCATCCAACAACCCCCCAACGCTCCACCAAACTTCCGCCCATGCCCCACGCCTATTTCGGTTAACCCCAACGCAATCCCGGCTAACTCCAACGGCCCCCCTGGCCAACTTTGACGCCTTCCCCGCAGCACTGACACTTACCCTGGATCTCCCGAACCTCAAGAACCACCCCTGCTGTTCCCAATCTTTGCCAACCATCATCAATTGACACCCTGGTTCCTCCGACCCATTCCGGAGTATCACAACAACCTCAGGGCGACCCGCGTTCCCAAATGATCCCATCAACATATCAGCGCGGCCTGATCCTCGATCGCAACCGACACCCGCCCACTCTGTCAAGCTCTGCCAAGCCCCGCCGCCACAGCCAACGTACCCCGAAGTTCTCTGGTAGTCAGTATATAAGTCGTCGAGTAGCTCTTCATACTCTAGTCTTGATATTGCTTAACGTTACCTATGGTCTGATTGTTTCTTTCTCGTGTTCCATGTTTCATGTTTCATTTTCCTCACTCTCAGTCTCCCAGTCTTATCTCAGTCTCCCAGTCTTATCTCAGTCTCCCAGTCTTGCCTCATCTCCATTTTGTTATTGTCCTCATTATTGTTTTGTATCTCTACTTGAATCTACTCTTGTTCCATATCGACTCCATTCCCTTTTGTCTGATGCTGCCTCGGTGACTCTGTCCAGCCGTTGTGCCCAAGTCTTCATCAACCCTAATGACCTCATGAACTCTGCAGTTACAATTACAAACCCGACACTCTTTCACCAGGTCCAAACCTCGCTCTTCGCTCGGTCCCAGACTCCATCAACCCCAATTGATCTCCCATCAAACCCCGGCTCCACTCCCATTTATCACACAGCCGCCTACTCCTTCACTTCTGTGAATCTTCCATATGGTCTTTTGCCTGAACCCTGCCAAGCCCGTCCCGTTTCCTTGCAATCTGACTTCTCCGGACCTCCCCGGATTTGTCCAGACCACATCCCACCAACTATCCGCACAAGCCATCAGTGCCCAGAGCGCTTTCGAGTGTTTGGTTGCTAGTGTAAGGGGATCACGCCTGCCTAGTAAGGACTCGCCCAGTGCAGCTGAGCCCCTGGGGTCAGCGGAACCTGACAATCATCAACTGTTCAAAGTTCTCCAGATCACCATTATGGAATCACTGTAAGGCAATTCTATCTTCCCAGGTCAAATCTCTGTGTGTAGACCCAGTGAGTCTATGTCACACCACAGGATGTTTGACAGTAATGATCAACCTGGCTTCTGTCAATGCAAGTCATTTGCTACTAATGTGCCCCTCATAGCCCATCTCTGATGGTCTACATCAGCCTGTCTTGCCATAGAATCTTGCAGCATTACACCAGGCTGTTGTGGTGCCTGGAGGAAGGTCAATGCCTCATTAACCAGAGAGAGTGGGGATAATACTTCCCCACACATGAACAGCAAAGGCAATGCAGATGATGCCTGAGATCCTCACATCCTTTTGTGCTAGAGGTAGTCTGCTACCTTCTGTGCCAAGAGCAGTATGTAAAGTTCCATGAACTCCACTAAATTGGTTGGAATGATCCCTTCTCCTAGTGACCACTGGATCACTATGTGCTTAGCTACTCTTGCAACTAAACATTGTTGCATTGAGGCCTTAGTGACTTCAACCTGCTCTTGCCAAAACACTAACACCCCCCAATGGAGAATGTCATCTGAGTTAGCCTCACTATCAGTATCTGAGGTGTCACTGACATCCTCTGGGATTGTTTTGATGAACACTGATGGCCCCACTAGCCTCATGTTCAAGGCAGGTCCAACTCATGATTTTATCATGCTGCATGCCCTATGAAGTTCCTCATCACTACTCCTCAGTGGAGTAACCACCAGAGAGGAGTCATGATGGTCTCCCACAGTCACTGGGAAGGATCTAAGACCATCCACTCACAGTGCTGTAGGCACATACAAGGGAAGTTTCCTTTTGCTTGCTATCACTGCTACACCTTCCAGCTCTACCTTCAGATACAACTTGGTAGAGGGCACTTGAGTGCCCTCAGCTGTAATGCTTGCCTGGCTGCCTACAGTCAGTCAAACACAAGCAACTGCTAGCAGCTGGCATCACACCACTCTCTCTCCACATGCCATGGTGTGACATAGTAAGATCTGTAATTTCCTGTGGAGCACTCTACAGGGCTCCATTGAACTCTGGTTCAGACCTAGGCCCAAACACCTGACCTTCCATGGTCACAACAGTGCCCATTGAGGAAGGTGAACATTAAAATTTTGAACATTCTGATCATAACTAGTGGCAGTGAACTTCTTCATGGAAGTTTGGCTTCTGCTTTGCAAACAAGTCAATGCTTGTTTGAATTGAAAAAATGTAATGTTTCCATTACAGGTCATGCAGCTTATGATTCATGCTTTGTAAGTCAAAACCAGTTGTGATTCTGTCTACAAAGTATGAAGCAAGGTGCTGCCTTATATAATTACAGTAAATGTATTTATAGGTAGCATCAGGTGACACTACCATACTTGTATAATAATATTAATTGTAATTATGGTATAGTAATTGCATTAGTAAGGGATAGTAATGGCTCCAATAAATTCAGATCCTGTCATCCCTGGCAATTCAGATGCAGCTGTAGCAACTAATGTCACTATGCCCATTGCCCCCAAAGCCAGAACTAGTGGCTTGAGCAATACAACTAATGTTGTATCTGAGCACTGGGCTGACATTGTGAGTAGTAAGGAAGCTTTGTCAGTACAGATAGACAAATGGGCTGGCTGAACTACAATGCATAGTTCACAATGCAGATATTACCAATGGGCAAGCTGAGTGCCCATCTATGCCTTCTGGCATGCACTAGGACAACATGCCAGATTACAATTCTGCCCACCAGACTTGGAGGACTACCTGAGCCTACTCATATGTTTGATGTAGGGACCCCTGAAAGGGCCCTGGTGCTGCTTTGTGGGTGGGATGCCATATCCTGCCCTTTTTTTGTTGTATATCACTGCCTACTGGCCATTGTTGTTGTGTGAGTCTGTTGATGGACTCAAAAGGGGGGTATGTAATGGAGCATCCCATTACTAGGTACTAAGTTTACTTTATTGAATTATTTAGTTATATTATTATTGTAGCATCACTTGATGCTACTTATAAAACCCCTTCACTTTATTTACATAAGGCAGAACCTTACTTCATACTTTGTAGACAGAATCACAACAGAATCACAACTGGTTTTGACTTACCACATGTGAATCATAAGCTGTGCAACTCATAACACAAACATTACATCAAGTGAGTAGATAAATCAATAATCATTGTAATGCTTGAGGCTTAGTCAACACTTAGAATACACAACAAAGTTTTTGATAAATGAATTAAAAGTGATTTAATTAATTGTTATAGGCTTCAATAAAATTTTAAGCTTAAAAGGGTTCAATCAAATGAATAAAACTTGAAGTAAATTCAAATTATTGGCCTAAGCAGTCCACTTCCTGGAAACCCCAAGCCATGCAGCTAATTCCTCACCCTTCCTGTTCCAAATCCCCTTCATTTTATACCAGCTTCCCTATGCATGGAACACATGACATGAACAAAAACAGGGACCAAAATTCCTGTTGAATGGAGTTTGCCAGATGAGATATATACCAAATCAGTTGAGAGTGAGATGCACCAGTTACACAGAAGGCAGATGGTAAACTCTGGTAGGAAGAACCAAAGAAGGAATTGACCCTAATGAGAGCCATTAGACTGCATTTCAGAATTCATGTTGCGATGGCCGAGATTGGAGCAATGAATGCCAATGCCAGAAGTTACAGGTGACTGAGTATACACTGTGTTGGGAGGCTTATAACATTTTCAGATGCACATTTGTGATGCCATGGAGACTAGGCACATCGGCTTAGAAAACTTGGTCATATATGGCCTTGAAAGATACCTTGTCAAGCTCTGTCAAGAGTTGCCATACATGTCTCAGGCTGTATGACAGGGCTAATTCTATTTGTGAACCCCATGAACCCATGTCACACTGCATGACAAAGTAAATTACTTTCCCTCAGCTATACAACATACACCATACATCGGAAATATGAGATCATTGTGTCAGTACTGACCAATGTGTATGTTCATACATCAAACATAATACCATTGTGTTCATAATTCAACTTTGAAACAATGTTCAAGCAGTTTTCCTTGACTGTTGGCAAAATAAGACTTAGTGTCATTTGGGATCAAGCTCTTCAGTGAGTTTGCTGTTCACTCATCTTCCAATATATCAACTGCCATTTTCAATACTCATTTGCTCCAGCTTTCACTGCATTCAGCCTACTCGTAGCATCTAACATTAGGATCAAAGCCTTCAAAGTAAGCATCAATGTCCCATTGTCATTTTCTTGGTGTCTAACATCAACAAGGATAACAAAATAGCCTATAGGCGCACTTGCATGTGCTACTGCTTATCTGACTAGACCATGCTGTGGGTTGACCAGATCTTGAAAATTAGTGTATGTTTCCTGACATCTTCCATTTGTCAGCTTCAACTTACAGACTTGTTGCTAGAACAACTACCTATCCATCTTGCTTACATTTGTCATGAGTTGAGGATTATGAAAAATTGAAAAAGAAGGGTATGGTATGTTGTTGTCTTGTTGCTCTTGTGCAATGGCCAACTCCAATGCATATTCATCACCTCCTGCTACAGCTCTCTATTCAACAGAATTTTTTGCAGCATTAACCTTCTGTCACACTCAGGAATTGAACTATCCCAGAGCTATCACTGGCTGCTCTCACTTCTCCTATGTCTTCAATCATGATGCACCAGCCAGTGCTTGTTTGACATTGTTACTCCTGGATGACATTGTTTTACCTCTCAAATGTATCCTTGCCATCTTGCGTGACATGGAAGCAGCTTATGCTCAAGGATGGTGTTCTGTTACAGTCAGTTTTAGGTCTGGAAAGAAGGATTACAAGCACCTATACCATTTTTTGAAGGTAATTTGACTTTCTTCCTTTAGCACACTTCACTTCAAGAGGAAAGCTGATGAAAGGATTAGATCAACTTGTTGAAGGGCATTTGTACCAATCAGTCCATCGTTGAAACTGCTTCACAGCTTGCACAACACCTTTCAAGTTTGAACTCACTGATTCCAAGTGAGCTCGATTACTTCTTAGATCAACCTATATTTTCCTATCTGTTGGGGATCCACAGCAATCATGTACCTCTCTGGAGGCTGGGTGATTCCCTTGGTGAAACCTACATCAATGAAGATGTTATGAACACCCTTGCTGAAATTACGTATTATGCTTGTGGCACAAGCTCTCAGCTTCCCTACAGCTCACCATCTCATTTATATCTTCTGACTCATTTTTTAACCAATGCAAGGCTTCTTTATTCCACCGAATCCAAATCCATTAGTCCTGAAATTGACACTCTTCGATATCATGTTCGAAACACAAATGTAAAACTGATTGCATTCTTATCCTGTACAAATGAACATTACTCCACATTTGTGCTGATGCCTGAAAAACTCCAGCATGCGAACTCTCTCAGCATTTGCACTGACCCCAACATGTTACAAATCCTTTGTTGGGTTTTTGTTGGCACTGGACTTCCTCTTCCAACAGTCATTGATGAAGTTTCGTGGCCTCATCAAGCCAGAACTTTGATACTTGAGCTCACTCTCTGCCGCAAGATCCAGTGCATTGTCTATCTGCATTGACCCTGCTCAGATTCCAATCTTCCTTTAATCTGTTTGGCAAGGTACATTTACTCACCACAATCTTATGTCAGACATTCAACTTCTCTGGTGATTCCTATCTCGCTCCATGTCTCCACGTTTAGCAGATTTCTTAATGAGCGGGTGCTTTAAATAGTATACCTTCCTTTCTCCGTCGTTGTCAGCTTTAGATCGAATAACGGACTGTTTGATTCCACGCTTCACCACAAGAATTCCACGACCGCCGCATATAATGGAAAAAGCAATGGGTGGTGGAGGTCAATATGTTGGGGCTGTGATGAAGCGCAATTGCGTGTATAACCGAGCCTGTAGGGAATGCCGGGAGCAAGGACACGATCGTCGAAATTGTCCCAGGCTCCGCTCCTAGAGTCCTGGCTCATATCAATACAGGGACTAGTAAATAGTTAGTATTGCGCCTCAACAACGATAGAATAATCTAAGTAATTTTGTGCACAAACTCGTCTGCTGTTCACCGCCAGCTCAATGTCACGCAGTGTGACATGGGTTCATGGGGTTCATGGGGTTCACAAATAGAATTAGCCGTATGACAGGATCCAGAGCCACTCGCCTTTCTACAATCATCAATCACTTGACAGATTGCGATGTTTTCGCCGGCGAGTCTTGAGAGGGTGGCATAACCATAACGATAGTACACTGGCCGATGATATTGTGAATCTACGTCTGTACAGGTCTTGTTGAGAATGGACATATGCCCTTAAACCGGGTGATGCATGTGCCCGCGTTATTCCCCGCATGGCGAGAAGATTACTCGGTGAACGACATGGATGTGGGTGTTATCATGATTGATTGACACGGGTCACGCGGAAAAATACGATCAGTCTTGTTTTGTTCCCATACCACGACGACGATGGCGCCTCGGCTGCAGCTTAAACGCGCTCTCCGCAGCGCCGCACGCTTTCCCTCCCGCATCGCCCGCCACTCTCCGTCCGAGCTCCCCCTCGTCCTCCTCCGTGTTCAGGTCCTCTCATGCACCGCCCTCGCTGCCCGCGACCGAAACGGCTTTTCTGACCCTTTTGTCGTTGCGTCGCTTCTCGGCGAAAGGCACCAGACTCCTGTCGCCAAACGCACCGTCTCTCCGACCTATGTTCCACGCGAAGCTACGTGGGACTTTTCAATCTACCTTAGTGCTGCGCCCGGGCTCGGCGCCGTGGAGATTGTGGTCTGGGACAAGGATACACTCGGGAAAGATTACTTAGGAGAGGCTGCGATTCCGCTAGGAGAATGGTTTGCTGAGGGCAGAGGGTTTGGATGGGATGATCTGTCGAACAAGGTGCGTCAGTCTTACATTTACCTCCGCTGCTTATCTGGGAACGGTCTAGCCCTTTACGGTCAATCTCGAGTCGACTCGAGTAGGTGCAGTCGTTAGTGGGGCAGTATCTGTCAAACTTGGCTTTGTCAAGCCTACCCAGTCTCTTGCCGAGATCGAATTTGACGAGATTTATGCTGAGCTGCTGAAACGCTCACGACTCTCGCTTGTCTCTGCTCCACCGGTATGTCTTATTTTTTTTCTCAGTCTCAACTAAAATTTATCTTCTCAGACTGAAGGCGTCGGCACAATCTCGAGCAGCTCTGTGCTCGAAGACGACGGCGGCCTCTCCTCGGACGAAGCAGAGTCCGACGACGAATCAGACGACGACTACATCGACGCGCTCGAGGAAATCCCAATGCAAACAACACCCGTGCGTGTCCCCGCCAACACCCCTCCCCAACTCACAGTCCAGCCCTCCTCACCTCCATCCCCAACCTCCATCCCCACCCCACTCACATACGCGTACCCGCCCACCCCGACCTCGACTCCAGTAATGACAAAGCCACCCTCTCCTTCATTCGCCAGGAAATTCTCCATCCCCATCCGCCGCCTGTCCGGCCTGACGTCCTCCCCGTCCGCCAACTCCTCGCCCTCGTCTTCGCCTAGCCCCGTCGATCCTACGCTGACTGAAGACGGCGTACCCACCCAGGAACTTACGAGTACGAAGAAGGGAAGGTTCTTTGGTTCTCGGAAGAATTTGGCGGTGGGCGGTACGCCGCCTACGCCTGGAGCAGAGGTAATTGATCCGTTTGGTGGTGATGGCGAGGGGAAGACGAGGAAGAGGATGGGAAGGAAGAGGGTGGGGAAGAGTGGGAAGGGGAAGGCGTATTCGTATGATGCGGGGGATAATGATATTATAGGGATTGTCATGCTTGAGGTGCTCAAGGCGGAGGATTTGCCGAGGTTGAAGAATAGTATGTTTTTGTTTCAATTGCCAGGTCGTGTTTATGTTGATGATTTTCGACGTAGTGACACGCACGTCGTTCGACATGGACCCGTTTGTTGTGATTTCGTTTGGCAAGAAAGTATTTCGCACGCGTGTTGTTAGGCATTCGTTGAACCCCACGTGGGATGAGAAACTTTTGTTCCATGTTAGGAGATACGAAACGAAATGGAACGTGCAGTTGAGGGTACACGATTGGGACAAGATGAGCAGTAACGATTTTGTCGGCGAGGCTGGGTTCGAGGTAGGCGTCATCATTTTTCTCTCACTCCCTTCGTGTGACTAACTATTCGCCCTTAGGTCCAAGACCTCATCGACAAGGCACCACAGAAGAACCCCCAGACAGATCTGTACGACTCCGAATCAGGCGAGCACGACATGGTCGAATTCAAGCTTCCTCTCGATGGAGAGCCCGGGAACGAACGGGAGGGGAGACATCATCCCGTCATATACGTTCGGTGTGTTTATTAATACCATGAATCCTCTTATCACCCCACTAAAGCAAACTTACTCTCACCCCCATCCCACCTCATCGCTCCCCAGCGCAAAATACCAGCCCTACGACCTGCTCCGCCACCGCTTCTGGCGCAAGTACCTCGCACAATACGATACGGACGATACAAACGCGATATCCCACGTTGAGCTCACCTCACTCCTCGATTCGCTCGGGTCTACGCTCACGCACGATACCGTCGATGCGTTCTGGTATGAGCGGGGGAAGAAGCCGCATGTTGATGAGCTTAGTGTTGAAGAGGCGATCAAGAGTCTTGAGGGGGTTCTTGGGCGGCCTGAGGGGGAGCGTAGGAGGGTTGGAGAGGGGGGGCTGGGAGTGGGAGTGGAGGGGGGGATGAGCTCGGGGTCGAGCCAGACGCCTGTAGTGCCGGTTTCGAGCAAGAGTGCGGCTGTGGACGTGGGCGTGGGAGCAGGTGTAGGCGTGGGTGTGGATGTTGGGGCGGAGGGTGATGGAGCGCTGGGACTGGATTTTAGTAAGATGGATTTTGGTGGGGAGGTGGAGCGCGTGGGTACGCCTGGTAGTTATTCGTCGTCTGCGTATTCGAGTGACGATGCGGGTGAGGGTGGGGTGCCAGTTGTGCTGTCTCCGAGCTCGAGCTCGGGTTCGGGGAATGGAGGTGCGCAGGAACAGGGGCTGGGGCTGATGCCGCCCAAGGCACAGGTTGGAGTCGTAGCGGGTGCTGTGTCTGCGTCTGGGTTTGCTCAGCAGACGAAGAAACGCAGCCGATTCCGCCGTCGTAAGGTTCCCGCCCCCACCGCGCCCACGCCATCGTCGTCTGATCCCGCATCGGTATCGAGTGAAGAAGACGTCGTGGAACGGGTGATCAATGTTAAGAGCTGCCCGTTGTGTCATCGGCCGCGGTTGAGCGATAAGGCGGAGGTCGATATCGTTACTCATATGGCGGTGTGTGCGAGCACGGATTGGGCGAGGATTGGGAGGATCGTGGTGGGTGAGTATGTCACGGCGAGTCAGGCGCAGAGGAAGTGGTATACGAAGATTATTAATAAAGTTGGAGGAGGTGATTATCGGTTGGGCGCGGTGAGTGGTTTTTTTGTGTTTTTTGAATTTGTGGAGGCTGATGAATGAATGGTTGGTTGGTCACCCCTTCCCCTCCACTAGAATTCGGCGAATATCATTGTGCAGAACAGGATGACGGGACAGTTGGACGAGGAGAAGATGCAGGTGTACGTGAGGCTTGGGATTCGGCTGTTGTACAAGGTGTGTTTGATCGTCGTGTTTCATTCGCTCTTTCTGATTTTTTCCGTTTCTATCTAGGGCGCGACGAGCCGTATGGAAGGCGGGCGAGGTGGGCGAATTGTGGTTATCATTTTTTGAAATGTTGTACTGATTGTTTTCTATTTCCCTTTCGAAAGCACGAAAGTTGCTCAAGTCTCTCTCGTTCAAGCAAGGTGTCAAGTATGATTCGTTCCAATCGGCGGCTGAAATACCTGCTTTTATCGAGTTTCATGGGTTGAATGTTGAGGAGATCCTTGATCCATTGGATTCGTTTAGTGCGCGGCGCTCGTTATCTTGTCTTTTTTTTCTACTTGCTCACTCATAATTCTGACCTTCACAGAGACATTCAATGAGTTCTTCTACCGGTATGTGTCTACTGCTCATCTTGGTATTTACTTGATTTATCAGCTCCTCACCAGCAAACTCAAACCTTCCGCTCGGCCCATTGAGTCACCCGACGACCCCTACCGCCTCGTCAGCGCTGCCGACTGCCGACTCATGACGTTCGCCACCATCGACGACGCCACGCGTCTCTGGATCAAGGGCCGCGAGTTTAGTGTTCCGAAGCTCCTCGGAGATGCGTACCGCGATGAGGCGGAACGATATAAAGATGGAGCCCTGGTGATATTCAGGTTGGCCCCACAGGATTACCACCGTTTCCATTCGCCGGTGGAGGGCACGATTGGGCCGATGAGTGTGATTTCGGGGGAGTATTATACTGTTAATGTGAGTTTTTTGGTACCGAGCGGGGTGGGATGCTAACTGTGTTATGTGTACGATGTGCAGCCGCAAGCTATTAGGAGTTCACTCGATGTATATGGCGAGAACGTTCGCAAGATCGTGCCCATTGATAGTCCGCAGTTTGGACGCGTGATGGCGGTGTGTATTGGTGCGATGATGGTTGGGAGTATCAAGACGACTGTGCAGGAGGGAGAGCATGTTCGTCGTGGGCAGGAGTTTGGGTATTTTGCGTTTGGTGTGTTTTTGTGTGGTACTTGATTGTGGTGTTTTTGTTTCTGATGCGGAGATTTTCTTTTCTGGTGATAGGCGGATCGACGATCGTTATGCTTTTCGAGAGGGACAGGGTGGTGTGGGATGAGGATTTGTTGATTAATGGGCGTGCGTCGTTGGAGACGCTTGTGCGTTTTGGGACGGGTATTGGGATGGGTCGTCGTCCCGCTACTGCTGCGGTGTAGTGAATGATTTAGACGGACGGATGGATGGACATTTACACGCACGGGGACAGATAATTTCAATTTCATAGGACGTTCGTTACCTTACCGAGACTTGCTTTCATGTCCTGACCACATCTTTGACACATACACGCGTACACTCGTATACATACTCCTTCATTTTGGCGTCGTTACTGATCACGACTGATACTACCTTTTTTTATGTATACAGGTCCTTCAAATACTGCTGTGCGAATATTATTTTGGCACGGTTGGGCCATGGATAGATTCTTTATCATCAAATATGTGTACTGAATGATTCGAAATTTGAAGGAAGAGACTCACGATAGCAATGGAAGTATGAGGCAAACCATTGATCCTGACAGACCTGACAGACTCTCGCGGACAAAAACGTCATCAGCGACGCGATGGAAGAAGGACAAGCCTTCACCACATGGGACGTAAAGATCCGGCTGTTGGTTTCGAACTTGACAAGAATTATGAATGATCGCAAGTACCCTTAGTGCTATCTCCCTCCCCCTTCCCCCACTATGGATGCCTCGTGACTTCCGGAGATCGGCGTGGTTGAAGCTAGACCAGCTCTTTTCAAGATTCACGAGGGGAGCACATTTCTGACCATACCTCCCGTCACTTAAGGTTTCAGTTTTCTTGATCCATCGAATTTGCATGAGCCGAAGAATGACCTGATGTGCGTATATCCTTTAATGCTAACCAAAGGATATGATGTCGATTTAAGCTCAATTTATGTATAAGTCAGGACTTGGACCTAGGAATGATCACTTGCTTTTAACAAAACATTAGACGGTGTCGCCTTGAATATTTGGGTCAGACAGGCATCGAGAATGAATTGTATATCCTGGTCAAATCCTGGTATATATACAGCCCTGATCAGTAAGTCTTTACGAATTGTGCACCCGGCGAAGATCTTCACCGGTGTGGAAAAACAGTTGGGCCAACATCTTCGGCGCTTGTCTCCCCCACATAGTAAGGATGTCAGTCATAATGGTTCAGAAGACTTGTATCTAAACTAATTATGGCCTTCTTACCCCACCAAAGGTGCTGTGGCTAGATAAGCTTCTCACCACTTTACAAATGTGTTTACGTCCTTCGAAGGCTCATGTATAAAAGCGGTTCGTGGATCCAGTGTCTGCATCGAAAGCCTCTTCCCCATGATTTTTTCTGCACTCAACGCCTTCTTTCTCTTTTCCTGTGTCGCATCTGCGTTATCGGCAAATACGCCCGTTTATGTCAATGTACGCGTCGAGGGAGACACTTCGACTCTCTATGATGGAAATGTGCTTACGAAGGGGCATGTCGTTCATCCGATTTCTGGAGACAATCACCATTGCGACGGTACTAATAACCGTGCACATCCTATTCCCGTTCCAGTAGCCACAGCCGCACTTGACGATGCTGCTATGACCGGGAACTTCACGTGGAACGGGTGAGTTAGTTCTTATATCGAATCTGTCCTGATCATGGCCTAGTCCAACCCAATCCTTTGCTAGAACGTGGACTCCCAGTCTTGACGACTATTTCATGACTCAAATTGCGAGTGTGCCTGCGTCACCCACTAGTCTACAGAACTGGTTTTTATACCTGAACTATCACCCTGCCCAGGTCGGGGGGTGCCAGCTGAAGGTCAATGAGGGTGATAAAGTTTTATGGGCATTTGGCCCTTCCGCCCCAATAGCTTTACACTTGGACGGCCCGAAGGAAGTCGTTGTAAAATCTTGGAACATGTTTCACGTAACAGATGGATTAAACGGCCACCCAATCGCTGGTGCATCCGTGGAGGGGAATAGAACCGATGGAAATGGTGATGTGTGGCTGAAATTCTCAGACATTGGGATGAAGAGTATCAAGGCAGAAAACTATGGGAGCATTCGCTCAAATGCACTCCAGGTGAATGTCATATCAGGTGAGGCACATTCCAGTATAACAGCTGAAATTTTTCTCCCTTCTGACAATTCGTATTTAGAATTGTCGATGAGTGACCCGGAGGATCAAACTGCCTTGCAGTAATTGGCCAAGAAGTCTTAGCCTGAAGTTAGTATGCATTGTTGATCCACAGTAGTTTACCGCAAGATCATGATGTCTATTCTTGGACGTTATACATATGTATGAACAAGATCTTCGAGAATGTAGAGTCCCATAAGAGAAGTGTGTTTGCAAGATGAAGGGTTGACGGAAAAATCTTGATTTATTTCCTGATGATACATAGAGTGTATCATAGAGTGTTTCCATGACTGCCTATGACCGCTGGTCACCCCTCTGGTGACCTCCAGTTCCCTGGTGGGCATGTAACCAGGTCAATACCTTGTGAACGACAGTACTCGGTTTTTTCGGGCAATTTGGTCAGATTTTGTGAGCTTGATGAAATTTTACCTTTATTTACTCGAGAAGTAGTATGTCCCTTGTCACCACCATCTTCGACATTCTTCTCAAGTTTTGTGCTTACACTGCAGGTCTCTCACTTTTGTATCTAGTAGGCTGATATTCCAATTAGCTCTAGTCGCTTCAAGTGTTGTAGGAAGACTCTACAGCTGTGGCAGCGGTGTCTCTCGACGCTCGTGGTCTCGGACACATTTCCTTTCTCGACACACTGAGTTACGTCTGAGTTATGACGAACTCTGGATCGCTACTGTACAGTCTCTGTTTCAGCCACACTTTCGATTGCTCATACAAAATACCTTCCCGATTTGGAAACCCTCAGTTCTATTTCTACAAACTGAGGGTGCGTAATTTAAGTCGTCGTTGACCTTACTTTGTACTCACCCGACCTGTAGATATTGTAGTTACATCTAGTTCTACAGGTCAAACAGAGTTCTATTTCTATGAACTGAGGATATTGTATTTACATCTAGGTCTACAGGTTATGGGCCCTGGTTTTGTGTTTTTGAGCGCACACCTGACACCAAGCATCACAACGAACATTTACACATTCATTTTACACTATAAATGCCAACAACAAATTTAGGAAGAAACAACCCTCCTATTTCCCCAGATGACTGCCAGTCCGACGGAACGAACTACATCTTGCTTAGAGACCGAGTTACTATAGCAGCTCAACTTAAAGGCACGGATGTATACCTTGACGGATCAATCCTGGCGCCACACGTGGAGACAAAGCCAGCATCAGCAACTACCTTGCCCACGACGGAGTGGTGGGACCAAAACCCCTCGCCACAGGAGTGGCGTGCCAGAAACGCATGGGCGTTAGCGTTGATTGTGTACAACATAAGAAATACAGTTGGTCTGGGTATGCGGATGTCAGGGGCCGCTGCAGAAGCCTGGCTGACCCTGAAGGAAAGCTATGGAGTGGTATCTAACCTGGGGGCAGCTTCTGTGGAAGATGCACTCAGGACAACAAAGATGGAGCAG
Source organism: Termitomyces sp. 'cryptogamus' (assembly GCA_020091625.1). NCBI lineage: Eukaryota > Fungi > Basidiomycota > Agaricomycetes > Agaricales > Lyophyllaceae > Termitomyces > Termitomyces sp. 'cryptogamus'. Next base: position 1,070,610 of record JAGYZC010000005.1, read on the forward strand.
ACTTCCTTGAGCACATTGCAGATCTTTGACTGAAGTGGCGGACCACCATCAAAAAGGGGGCAGATGTGGGAGACCAACAGTTCTGAGCAATCATAATTTCATCACTTCCCACATCATGGAACTTCCTCATTGTGTCACTTCATGGCAAACCATCAAAAAGGGGGCAGATGTAGGAGACCAACAGTTCTGAGTGATCATAATTTTGTCACTTCCCACATCATGGAACTTCATGGTTGTGTCACTTCATAGCACAACAACCTTAGTTCAACTGGTGGCAGGCCTTACTGTACACCGGGAACATGTGAAGGAACAAAGTTCAGCAGATGCAGGAACAACTACAATTGCACTACTTACAAAAATGCCCCAGACTCAATGGAAGCTGACCTGCATTAAACCCTAATTGGACTGGACACACTATCAAAAACTGCTACTGGAAAGGGGGAGGATAAGAAGGTCAGTACCCTCCCATCTTTGGATGCAGACAAACTCTAGGTACCCTGCCACAACCTCAGTCCAACAACTCTACACAAGTAAACCATGCAGCAAACCTGGCAAACACAAGCTTGTCCCTGGGGGTTACCTATGCCTTAATGGCCAATCTCCTATTTTCTCCAGCCACAGTGTTCAGCAAGAAGGTGGAGCATACTTCTCCAAAGTTGTGATCTTGGCAAGTGCATTTGCTGTCTAACACCAAAAAGGAGAAGTGCTCACCTATGCTGATTCTGGAGCTACCAATCACTGTTTCACTGTTTCATCCAGAGAAAGGATTTTGAGGATTACCAGACATACACACCCCCTCACCAGGGGATGTTGGCAAACTGGGGGGGGGTAGGGTATTTAAAATCCTAGGGAGGGGAACAGTCAGGAAAACTGTGGAGGTGAAAGGAAAAATTGAACACCTGGTGTTTAAGTCTGCTCTTCACACCAACCTGTCAGCAAATCTGATTTCTATCAGGAAATTTAACAATTTGGGGTTTTCTGTCCTGTTCAAAGAAGGTCAGGCCATTTTCTCTGACCCATCTGGCTACTTGTTCATGATTGGGACTAAAAGAGATAGGATGTTCCCAACATGCATGACTTGAAATCATAGAGTTTTGCACAGTGCACAGAAGTAAGACCCCATTTGCTTGATACCAGCCAGCAGTGCTCTTAAAAATATTGATTTACAAACTGAAGGAAGAAACCAGTCTTATACAACATACCTTTCAGGATAATTTGCAGAATAGCAAAAGAAATGAGGATACAGTATTTGACAGACACCATCACTACACATCAAGACAATACCATGCTTGTAGATATGTTTGAATTCATCTGTGAGGAGAACTTTCCAAGCTGAATGCATCAACTCTCTTTTCAGGTGTGTCAAGAGAGACTTGGGTGCTGTCACGACCCGCTCCCTAGACCCCGGCATTGCTTCCAGTCCTCCCCAATGCTCTGCCAAACTCCCCCAACCCTTGTCCACCCTCCGCGCCCACTCCGGGTAACTCCGACACTTCCTTGGCAAACCCCGACGGCCCCCTGATCAATTCCGACGCCTTCTCCACAGCCATTGATGCATCCCCTGAATTCCCCTGAACTCCCGAGACTTCCCCCACCACTCCTGACCATGTCACACAACCCCGACCCCCCACCCTAATTCCCCCGACCTGCTGGGGAGCACCCGACGACCCCGGAGCAACCTGCTTTCCAGCTGATCCCATCAGAATGTCACTGCGGCCCACTCCACAATCGCACCCAACACCTGTTGACTCCACACAGCTCCATCAAGCCCCTCCACCATATCCTCTGTCCTCCGGAGCCCCCCAGTAGTCAGTATATAAGTTGTAGAGTAACCCCTGGTACTTGAGTCTTGATATTGCATTTACTGGTTTCCTATGTCTTGTCTTTTGTCTTATCTCTATCTCTATTTTTAGTTTCAAATCAATCTCTTTCCTCTGTCTTGTCTCAACTGTGTATATTTCCTTTGTTTCCCTAAGTTCCTTTCTTCTCCAATGTCAGCATGAACTCCATGCATGTGCTATGACCCAAACATTCTTATGACAACTCTGGACCTCACTCCTTGCTTGGCCCCAGAACCCATCAAGCCGTGGTGATCCCCCTTAAAACTCCAACTCCACCCCCATCAACTGTGAAGTCTCCACTTACCCCGCAGTCTACTTGTGTGCCCATGAACTTGTTCCTAATGCCCGCTCAGGTTCAACATCTAATATACTGGGTCTTAGACTCCTCCAGACCATTCCAGACTTGCTTGGACTGCCTCCCCTAGCTCCCCTTCACAAGTCCCTTCACTCTGCACCAACCCCAGGATGCTAGGTTATAAGTGCAGGGCATCGTGTCCACCTAGTAAGGATTTGCCAGTGTAGCTGAGCCCCCATTGTCAGTGGAACCTGACAGGTGCAGTAGTATTAAACAGCTCCTTGTAATGATCTTGAATTAAGTCAGGAAGCTAAGGAGCCAAAAACAATGTGGCATGGTCAAATATCAAAAATCATAATATACCAATGGAAAGTATGTGAGATGATTGGCTGAAAAGCTGTTCACAGTACCACAAATATATTTGGAAAGCCCACCAAACCACATATATAGTGGTGAAAGAGATGCAGTGCCAAAATTTGCAAGACATGTGGAATGAGAATATAGCATGAGAGGAACAACAACTGTTTCTAAACCATCTTTGTCTAGAGCAATATCCTTCTCCATCTTCAAAAAGTCATCTGATGTGTATACTTCACCACTTCACCATAGACATGCTGCTCTGTCTCATCTTCTGAAGGTTGTCAAAACTGATGAAATCCATGCCAATGAATTTTTTTGCAGTAACACTTTGAGCCACTGATTTGAAGACTTCAACAATATCACAATGAAAGAAGTCAATTTGAAGATCAGGTGCCTCCTGCTTGGATCAATATTTGCATTGAGTCAAAGGAAGAGGAATATAGACTGAGGCTTTTTTCTAAATATCACTTGCTTGCTGCCCATGGAGGAAGACCAGATTGAATGCTGCTGTCTGCTGGCAAATCATCCAACTACTTATTTTCACAAGCTGCACTAAAGCCTTCAAAATCCTTGGGATTGAAGTCTGGTGCTAGAACCACAGTATATACAAGCTGATCCAGTGCTGCCAGAGTAAGAGATTTGGCAGCATAATACCAAGTCATGAGACAAAAAATAGAGGCATTTAGAAAGGGATAAAAGAATGAGGTTTTGGCCTTGGGCTGTTCCAAAACTTCTTGGGCAGTAGGGCCAAAGCCAGCCAGAAGATTGCATGGATCCATATCTGTATCCTCATGTACAAATGTAGGAGGATCAGCAACATTCTGAATGGTGAAATCTTGATCAGGATCTTGTGGTGGAATATGATAGTGTTGAAATAACCCTACTTCATCACTTTCAGTTGTAAATGGCTCTGGTAAGGGCTCAGAATCAATATGTTGATGCTTGGTTTCATGATTCTCAGCCTGACACTGACAATGCTCAGAAAACTGCCATAGAAGGCATGCAGGACATGGTTGAGAAGGTAGAAAATCAATGAGATGAGCTGGGGGTCATTGATTGCATACTCCACATACAGGAATAGGCTGAACATTCCAATCTGGTGAAGCAGGTCTGGCAGGAGGAGAGTCCATCATACATAGGTTCTGAGTCATCAGGCAGAGGATCTTGGGATGAGTAAGTCAGACTGAGGATCAAGAAACTTTTATAAAAAAACAATAAAATATCACTTCAACTCATATTACTCACACTTGATTTTTGATTCTTTGATTGATCTTGATCAGTGATAACTGTTTGCTTTTGTTAAGTATATTAAGGAGGGATCACAAGGACTCAATGGTGCACACAGAGCATGTGACAAATTGAGGCAAGGGAGAGGGATCAGGGGTCAGTGGAAAAACTATACAGGAAAATGGATATAGATGGAAGTGGAACAATGGGACAACCTCAGTCATTGACTACACTGACTGAGGTATGTCCCATGGTCATTAGAAGTTGCAGGACACTAATATTACTTAGTATTGTATCTAACAGGTATATACAAGCAATAGAGTCATTGACTACACTGACTGAGTATTATATCTAACAGGTTATTGGCCCCATGCCACTCAGTAAATTGTGTGACTCACAAGAATTTTTTCTGTACACCCAACCCTACCAGAATTGACCAAAAGACCCAAAAATACAGAATGTCTCACACTCCTGCCCTATTACTGCTTCTGTCAGATGAAAAATCTAATGGTTCAAACTGGGTTTTGTTCAAGACAACAATCACTAAGGCTGCCTGTGGGTACAGCCTGCTGGGCTACCTCACCAGCAAAATCATGAACCCAGACTCTGGTGACAACAAGATGATGACCCCCCCCCCCCATGCAGACCACCAGGTAGGGTTCTCTGAATCCTACCTTGGATAAATGGGCCCAGCATGACATGTATGCAAGTAGTATGGTGATGCTCAATATTGTCAATCCTATTGGTGCTGGTGTTAAAGTGTATGGGTCAGTGGCAGATGCATGGAGGTCTCTGAGGGTGCTGCATGATGCCAAAACTGACCTGGGCCTGCTCCATGCAGAAGAGGAGTTGTTGTTGATCAGATATGCCAATAGCACAAACATTGAAGCTCATTTCAAAGCTATGCAGACTGCCTGGGCAAGGGAAAATGACCAGGGTGCTGGAATCAATGACAGACAGTTCCACACTTACCTGATCAAGTCTATGCCAGTGTTGTGGGTTGCAGTGACTGGGTCCCTGTTGCATGAGGGGATGTCTGCTGAGGTCATTGTTTGGCTTACAACCCATGCCCTGCTCCTCCACAGTGCATCCACTGTTGCCCCACTCAGTCAGCCCAGGCCCTGGTTACTCAGATTGAAGGTCAAGGAAAGCCCACTGTCACTTGCTCAAACCCAAATTGTGGACAAGTTGGGCATACCACAGACAAGTGTTTTTAAAAGGGAGGAGGGCTTGAGGCAATATTTGGACCAGTGGAGGGGCCAGGGTGGTGCTCCTGCAGCTGTCCAGCCAGTAATACCAGGTGTGAACAACAGTGCCACACTCACAACACCTGACCCCCAGGCAAACTCTGTGGTGGCATTGGCTAGCAGTACTCAGTGCCTAGCTTTTGCAACATTGACACATGCTGCCAATTCCACTTGTCAAGTGACTTACATGGACTTAACTGCCAGTAGGCATTTTTTAACTTACCATGAGGATTTTGAGATGTACCACAAGCCAGAGGCAGCTGCTAGGACTGGTGTCATGGCTAAGAGCACTTTTTGGATCCTTGGATGTAGCAAAGTTTGCATGGATCAAGCATGGGAGTGAGGTCATTGAACTGATTTATGAGGATGCCTTACATATACTGGATCTGGATCACAACCTCATATCAATTGACTCTCTTGTTTGGAAGAGGGTCAGGTTGAGCATTGATGATGCTGGCTCCATGCACCATATGGCTGATGGCAAACCCTTCATGCACTGTCCCATGTCTGGCACTATATTCATGGTTGATTTATCCCCCACCTCCCTTGTCTTAGTAGTGCAGTTGTTGCACCACCCAACTACTCTTGAGACTTGGCACCATTGTCTGGAGCACATTGGTGAGAGCACAATTTGCAACATGGTTTGCTATGTAGTTGTGGATGGCCTCCATATGACAAAAATGTCCTCCACTGGAAGATGCAAGGATTGCATCATGGGCAAGCAGACAGATGCCACTTTGACACTGAAGTCCTGCCTGAGCTGCAGCCAACAAGTGCATTGTGTTTGACCTTTGGAGTCCTGCTAGAGTGCAGACAACAAACAGAAAGACCTTTATGATGGTGGCAACTGATCATGCTGGTGCTGATTGTGATGCATGGTATCTCTTGCATAAAACTAAGGAGGCTGCCATGGAATGTCTGAAGGCATTTGATGCTTGTGGGGAGACCCAGTATTATTTGAGGGTGAAGTGTGTCAGGACTGATGGAGGCAAGGAGTTTGTGAATGAACTTGTCAGGTTCCACTGACCACAGGGGCTCAGCTGCACTGGACAAGTCCTTACTAGGCAGATGCAATGTCCTACACTGATAACCTGGGGTTCAGAGAAGGTCCAGGACTTCAGATACTTGTGAGGATAAATAAGGGGGAGCAATCTGAGCAAGTCCAGGGTGGTCTGGGGAAGTATAAGACAAGATATGGAGAAGGTTTAGACTTGAAGGGGTGTCAGGCACAAGTCTGGAAGCAAGTATTAGAAGTGTGGGGAAAATGGAGGCTATGCAAGTGATGGGAGCAGGGCCAGAGTTTGATGGGAAATCAATGGATGTTGATGGGTTTTGGGGCTGAGCAAATAGCAAGGTCCAGAGTTGGTTTAAGAGTGTTTGGGATTTGTAATTGTAAGTGCAGAGTTTGTAATGGTGTTAAGGTTGAAAGGACCTGAACACAATAAAGGAAACTGAGTCAAACAAGACAAGATGGAGTCAAGGTGAGATTGAGACAAGAACAAAAATAGATTCAAGCAGAGATATGAAGCAATAATGAGATGATAATGGAGATGAAGACAAGACAAGACTGGGAGACAGAAATAAGACCAGGAGACTGAGGGAAGGGAAAGCATAACACAGAACACAAAACACAAGAGAGAGACAATCAGAACATAGGTAATGTTAAGCAATATCAAGACTAGAGTACAGGATGCTACTCTACAACTTATATACTGACTACTGGGACAGCTCCAGGAATAGCAGGTCTGGTGGCAGGGCTTGTTGGGGTCATGTAGAGCTAGCAGGTGTCATGTAGAGCTAGCAGGTGTCAGTTGTGATCAAGGGGTGGGCTGTGGTGATATACTGATGGGATCATGATGGGATCAGTTGGGGGCACAGGCTGTCCTGGGGTCTTTGTGATACTCTGGAGCTGGTTGGGTAAACCAGGGTGACAAATTAGTGACATACACTAGTGTCAGAAACAGTGGGGGAGGGTCCCAAGGGCTCAGGAAAGGCAGGGGAAGCATTGAAGGCTGCAGAGAAGGTGTTGGAGTTAGCCAGGGTGCCATTGGAGTTTGCCAGAGAAGCCTTGGAGTTACTTGGAGTGGGTGCCATGGGTAAACAAAGGTTGGGGGAGTCAATGGGGGAGTTGGCAGGAAACTCCAGGGAAGTGAGGTGGCTGGAGATGAGGTCCAGAGTTCTGGGAATGGGTCATGACAGAACTCTGGGAAGCATATTGCTTGAGGCATGGTATATGCCATAAAACCACTGCCCCCCACTCATTGTCTGCTAATGGTGTTGCAATATGCAGGAATTGCACTATTTTAGACCTTGTCCAGAGTATGTTGAGTGATTTTCAGCTGCTTGTGCATTACTGGGAGGAGGCTACATTGACAATGGTCCACATCCTAGATCTTGTTGCCAGCTCATGGCATCCTGGCAGAACCCCCTTTGAGATCTGCACCAGTGCTAAGCCTGATGTGTCCTATCTTTGGCCTTTTGGCTGCACTGCCTATGCAAAGGTTACTAAGGAGGATGGAGGCAGCAAGCTTGATGCATGGTCTGTCAAGTATGTGCTGATGGGATATTTTGGGAGGGGCAACTATTGTCATGATCCATCCCCAGACCTCTGGACCTCCTTCTGAGCATCCCCAACTCTCTAGAGTACTTTCCATTGCTCCCTTGACCCATCCTGATCTTTGCCAATCTCCAGCACCTACCTCAGCAAACTCCAACACTTCTTTGGAAAACTCTGACACCTCATGACCTCCACCAAGCTTCCAGGTACCTCTGATGCTACTCCTGACTCCAGCATATGTCATGGACCCACACTAATGTGTCACAACAGCCTGCCCATCAGATCAGGACACCCTGACATGCACTGCACATCATGCATCCACATTAATATATGACTGCAGTCCACCAACAGATCAGAACCAACACTTGTTGAACCCACACATCCCCAATGAACCACATCATCAAACCTGCAATCTCCAGAGGAGGTTCTGTAGCCAATATTTAAGTCATAGAGTAATATCAGTTACAGTAGTCTTGATGTTACTTATATTTGTACCCCATGTCTGTCTTGTCTTTCTAGTCTCTGTTTTGTATTGATTCAATCTTATCTCTTTCTCATTTCAATCTTGTCTCAACTCCATCTCATCTTGCTTATTTCAGTTTCCCCTCTTGTATGCCTGACTATCTCAACTCTATTTCTGTTCCGATATCTGTTCCTATCTCTGTAACTTTGTATCATTTCTCTCAGCCCTGGACCCTGTCCCACACTTGGCCCAAGCATCCATTACTTCATATCTAAACCCCCATCAAAGCCTAGCCCTGCTCCCCTTGCTTGTGTGGCCCAAACAACTCCACCTTCTGATAGCCACATCCAGAACTTGGTGCCTAACACCCCTATGCTTGTCCCTTGCCAACACTATCTTCAACCTTTTCTGAAGTTCTCTAGACTTACACAGATCACTCCCCAGACTTCTCTTTGCAAGTATCTCATGTCCATAACTTGCTAGAACACCAGATTGTATGTGTAGGACATTGTGTCCACCTAGTAAGGACTTGCTCAGTGTATCGGAGCCTCTGTAGTTAGTGGAACCTGACAGCACTGTTGGAATGCTTGACAGGACAGACCTTTTGGTCACACAATGTCATTTTCTAGGAGGGAGATGCACATTGCACACTCCCTGGGCCATAGCAGGTTGGGCATTGACTTGTTTGATGTATTTGACATTCCTGCCAATGCTGAGAACCATGATGGATCAGTTCCACAGCAGCCAAGCACTGGTGATGTGTTGCTGCCTGAGGCCAAGTTACTGGTCAAGACTGTTGGTGATTCCAATTGTAAGCTGGAGCCTAGAGATTGTCCTGCCTTGCTATGAAGAACATTGTTCCCATGTCAGCACCATTTGTCAAAGACCCATTTGACTTCTCTGATCTTACTGATCTGGATGATGCTGATACAGCTAGCATGCCCAGAGCTCTTGCCACTCTGAGGGGCACAAGTGAGGATTCCTGGGTCCCAAAGTCATATTCTGAGGCAATGAAACATCCAGACTTGTGGAAGGAAGTGATGTACCAGAAAATGGAATGCATGAAGGAGCATAAGGTGTGGTGGTTAGTATCCTGCCCCATGGGAGTAAGAACTATGAAGAACTGACAGGACTTTGCCTTGAAACATGGTGTAAGTAGGAAGGTCATTGGGCTGAAGCTAGACTTGTGATGAAGTGCTTCTTCTAGATCCCTGGTGTGGACTACTTTGCTACATATGCCTCCATTGTGAAGTATGAGTCATTGCACATTGACCTCACTGTTGGAGCTGTTTTTGATTATGAGCTCTGGCAGGTTGATTACATGAGCACTTACCTGAAAGTGCCAACCCAGGTGCCAATTTTAATGGAACAACCAGAGGGGTGTGAAGCCAAGTGAGGTGTATCAGGTAGATTTCAGTGAGGGCAGATGGGTCCAGGGGAGTGGCAAGACTGGGGGTGCTGATGGGGAGGTGTATGGAGGAGACAGTGAGAAGGAACTGGTATTGCTAGTGGACAAGGCTGTCATGACCCATTCCATTCTCCCCTTCCCTTCAGCATTTTCTAACCTCAGATTCTACACAGTCCCTCTGGATCTCAGCCACACCCCCAGATCTCAGCCACAGTCCTGTTTCAGCCACATCCAGGTTTTAGCCACCTCTAGGACTGCTTTTCTTGTTTCAAGATCATTCCCACAGGCACAGATCACTTTGACAGGTTCCAGATCACTTCCACCTGTCCCAGATCACTTCCACCTGTCCCAGATCACTTCCATCTGTCCAAGATCACTTCCAGGATTGCTTCCCTTGTTCCAGATCACTTCCTCATGACTTAGATCACTTCCTGCTATGACTTAGATCACTTCCACCTGACTTAAATCACTTCCACTTGACTCAGATCACTTCCACTTGTGTTAGATCACTCCCACCTGATTTAGATCACTTCCATCTTCCCCTTTTGGCAGTGTCCTACAGCTATATAAGGTCCCTTAGTCTGTAGCTACATCCCAGTCTTGACATTACCTGATATCTTATTTGTGTTCTGTTGTTATCTGATCTTCTCTCCATTCATTACTTGCTCTCATTTCTTAGTTTCTTAGTTTCTTTCCCTTTTTACATACTTGCTGTTGGCATCACCTCCCCAGGGTGGTTTCGGCTCCTGTAAGAGTCCCCCTCCAGGACTGTGGTCCTAACAAAGGCACTCTATGGAACTATGGATGTGGCAAAAAATTGGTGGCATATCCTTGACAATGACATGAAGAGGCTAGGTTACAAAAGATCTGAGCAGATCAGTCAGTGAGGGTGTGGGACAGGAATGGAGAGAAGACTGTGGCTGGCACATACATGGATGACATATTGGGAATGTTGTTGTCTAAGAAGGAGGCTAAAAGGGTGCACAGAGAGTTGGGTGAAAAGTTTGAAATCAAGGACCTAGGGGATTTGAACTCTGTGTTAGGAATTCAGGTAGTGTATGACAGATCTTGCAAGCTCATCATGTTAACCAGGAGGAATACCTCAAATGGATACTAGAGAAGTATGGCATGATAGACTGCAAGCAGAAGTACATGCTGCTACCACCAGGTATAGTACTCAGCAGAGACCAGTCACCAGTCACACAGGAGGATTGATCTTACATGATAGACAAACTATATTGGGAAGTGCTGGGATCACTAATGTATGTGTAAATTGGAATGTGCCTGGACATTGTGTATGTGATCACCTCACTCAGTCATTTCATGGCAAACCCAGGCAAAGTTCACTGGTTGGCACTGCTCTCTATGATGAGATACTTCAAAGCCACTCTTCACTACAAGCTGAGATATAGTGGTCCTGGCTACATTAACTATGTTCCAACTGGTTTTTACAATGCCAATTTTGTGGTAGATGTTGATACAAGGAATTCCATTTTGGGTGGAGTGTATATCCAGACAGGAGGACCAACATGCTGGGGAGCAAAGTATCAAGATACAGTCTCAACATCTACCACAGAGGTGGAGTACATTGCACTAGGGAGAGCAGGGAAGCAGATTCAGTGGATGTAACCAGCTCTTACCAAAATTGGATTGCCAGTTGCATACCCTGCAAGCCTCAAGAGCAACAATAACAGCTCAATAGCAATAGCAGAGAACAAGTGCAACCACAATTGTGTAAAACACATTGATGTTTGACACCACTACATCTGGCATGCAGTCAAGGAAGGAAGAATAGAAATCCAATATATACCAAGCTCTGATAACCTAGCAGACATATTCACCAAGCCTCTGCCATGCCTACAGCATTACAAAATATGTGTTGCAATGAGGGGAGTATTGAGGAAGAATCATGAGGACTTGATGGTGCACACAGAGCACATGACAAATTGAGGCAAGGAAGAGGGATTGGAGGTCAGTGTAAAAACTATATAGGAGAATGGATATAGATGGAAGTAGAACAACAGGACAGCTCCAGTTGTTGACTACACCAACTGAGGTATGTCCTATGGTCATTAGAAGTTACAGGACACTAATATCACCTAGTATTATATCTAACAGGTATATACAAGGAATAGAGTTGTTGACTACACCAATTGAGTATTATATCTAACAGAGTACATTGAATTTGGTGGTTTGTAGCAGCACAAGTGGCCCTAAAGGACTGCTTACAGTATATGCAGTTGAACATGATGCTAGGAGTAGTTATGCTCTGATGGAAGTGGCATGTAAGAAAGAAGGGTGGAAAAGGCAAATCAACAAGTTTTGTACTACTTATATACATGAATGTCATAGAAGAAGAGCATGAAGAACTGAATGTGAATAAGCAAGAGTCTAAACATGATTCTTTCCATATATATCAAACTCTAATCCTGTTTGTTCCCATATGGAACCTTACTATAAACAAAAATCCAGACCATGTCTGAGTCCATGTGAGAAATTTGATTAGATTAGCATGAGATAAAATAAGATACATGAAAGTAATTTTGTGGAGGCACATGACTAATGACTTACAAATTACAATTCCAAACTGTGATTTCACATTACTCAGGCTGTGACTTGATGACATATCCTTCTCCATCAACTACAACAATGCCTTCTGAATGCTTCCCAGCAAAGGAAAATTGCTCCCAGCCAAGAGTCAATCACAGCACACTATACTTCCACAAAAAAACTCAGAGTGGGACAAGTTTGAAGCTGCCCTGAAGGTTGGCATAAATCCTCAGGCTCAACAAGGGAAAGAACTGTAAGTGGATTTGGAGTGCACTCTACTGTGTAGTTCCACTAATTATATGAATAGAAAGGGCCCCCCTGGCTCCATTTTATTGTGCCAGGAAGATACTTTCATGCATGGCAAATCCTTTTGTTGAGTTCAACAGTGTTTTGATCAAGGGCCTAGTAGAAGCAGGCCTTCTCACCATATCTGAGACAGACAAATACAAACATGATGTTGAGGACCACAACTTGAAGAACAACATGTGTGGAGAAGAGCAATTAGATGATGAGATGGATGTCCAAATGAAAAAGTGAGATTTATCTTAATATATGCTGCCAACAAATTAAATTTGTATCTAGACAATGAAAAGAAAGAGTCCAGCTCAAAGCATTTGACATCATTATTATGACAGTTGACCTGCCTATTTTCCAGTACCTCAAGAAGTTGTGTTGTAACATTGGGGCCACAAAAGTAAATTGAGAAATTTTGTGATTTTGGTGTGCATACATTATATTACTATCCCAATTTAAACTAATGTAACTCAGTTTGTAAGAGGAGTGTCAAGTGCTTGCATTGCTGACACATGTAAAGTCAAGGATTTGATTGTGTTGCTCATCTAGAACACCTCTCTCAAATTCCTCATTTCAAGTATAAAGATGTTGCTGTCTCATGACAAATCAGCCCCAAGGGTTTAATAACCTTGACATGGGCTTGCTCCTTTGTCCTGCCAAGCTCACATATAAATACAATGATGTCATTGTAAGTCTGTGCTTTCTGACAATTGCTTACTGATGATTTTGTTGCCAGGTTCTGTCTACTTTTATGTGATGGCAAGGTCAAAGTGATGGTGCATGATTTCCCATTATTCCTCTATGATGAATCACAATGCCTAAATACAAATTCCATTGGATTTTCAGACTCAACTGAAGAAAATGCTGAAGAAGAGTTGGGTAGGGATGAATATGACAAGATCATAAAAGAGTTGTGTTGGGGCCCCCTTCTAATCAGTGTATGTGTCTTCTTGTATTGTGATATCCACACTGATTGATCATTCCTTAGGTATTTCCAGATGACTCTATTCTTCCTAGACACCAGCAGGCACCCCTGCATAGGATTTCAACCTTGGGCACACCCTTCAGAAAACAACTCAGTCAATAGTTGTGTGGGACACTGGCAGGCACCCCAACATGAGATTTGAATCTTGGGCATGCCCTTTGGAAAACAAGTCAGTCAACAAGTTTGTGGACAGGATGAAGAGAGTGCAGGAGGAGGCAAAGGCAGCATTGGTGAAGGCAAAGGGTGACATGTCATGGTACTATGACTGCTGGCAGACACCAGCCCTCATATACAAGCCTAGAGACTGTGTGTACTTGGATAGCTCAGACATTAAAACAACAAGGCCATCCCACAAGCTGTCACATTGCCACTTTAGCCCTCTCATGGTAGAAGAGAAGGTAGGGCCTCTAGCATACTGACTTAAGCTCCTGATAGGCCTATGCCAACTGCACCCCATCTTCAATGTTGTCAAGTTCCCAGCTCCAGAAGATCCAATCCCTGGCTGCCACCCTAAGGCACCCCCCACCACTAGTCCTGGTTAATAATGAGGAATGAGGTGGAGGAAATTTAGGATAGTGGAATATTCTGGTGGAAGTTGCAGTTCAAGGTGAAATGGAAGGGATATGGCATTGAGAACATCTCTTGGGAGCTACAGGCCAATGTGCATGCACCAGCACAGATTCAAGACTTCTATTGCAAGCACCCCAGTGCACTGAGGGAAATTTGAAGCATCTACCCCATCTCAGTAGCTGAACAAGCAATCCTTAACCTTTTCTACCCAATGCATCCAGATGCCACATGCTAGAGGGGGGGTGATGTCAGGGAACCTCACATGTCTGGAGTATCATCTTGTTTCCTTTATTCCCAGCCAGTCTCTTACTTTCAGACTCCCATCCTTTTGTCACAGGTACTTTCAATCCAGGACTATCTGACAGTACTACTCTCATAGCATCACATGATTCATGGCTCAAGATCCAGACTATTTATGATGGATTTCTGTTTTCAGGTCACATGACTTAGATAATGGCTTTGACAATGACATCAGGCTCTGTGCATGCACAAAATCCAACATCATATTTCCCATGGTCTTTCCCACAGTTCATTTCTGTAAATTTGCAGTCCTGACAATCAGAATCCTCAGACTTGTTGTCTTTGGATTTCCCTCTGCTAAGTATGTAGTTAGTTTCTGTTGTATCACTACTGTTAATAAACCATTGGATTTCCCTCTGCCAGTTGTGTGATTGAGCCACAGCCTCCAGAGGTTGCCCTTACAATCCTCCTCTGGGTCAATTTCCACATCTGCTGATACAATGTTGCCACACCATCAGGAACATAATAAAATACCAGAAGTCAAACATTTATCAAGGCTGAAAACTGTAAGCCTCCTGGTAAAACAAGTTCCAGCAACCAAAATACACCAGAAGAAATACAGAACAGGATAGGACAAGGACTATACTAGACTATACACTCAATAATAGTTCAATCACTGTAATGGAAGGGGAAGCATGGGACTGGCAAAAGCACCTGAGTGGCATCAATTCTGGATCTAGATCAGATCTAAGAATAACCAGATTGGAATGTTGACTGAAAGGAGAATATGAATGGAATGAAATAATGGGATGAATGGCATGGAAGGAAAGAATATGAATGGAAGGGAGGAATAAGAATGAATGGAAGGGAAGAATATGAATGGAATGGAGGAATAGGAATGAATGGAAGGGAAGAATATGAATAGAATGGAAAAATAGGAATGAATGAATGGGAGGGAAGATGAATGGAAGACTATGAATGGAAGGAAAACTATGAATGGGAGAAATACAAAGGAGGGAGAGATAAATGGGGAAGACAGAAGCTAAGAATGGAAAAGAGGAATGATGAAACAAGAAACTAGCCTGTGGCACTGAATCAGGCATCCAGAAGGGGGAATCAGAATAACAGTCATGAATGATGGGCTGGAAAGTATGGAACCAAAAGTCATGTGCAGGGGGTAGTCTGTGCACTGTAGAAAGAGGTATAAATAGCCCAAGTAGAGTAGCAAATAGACAGGCAATTGATAGGCAAAGGCTTGGTGGTTTCCAGGGAGTGAATCACTTAGGCTGGAGTTTGTTGAAACACCTCTACATTCAGAATAGTAATATTTTGGAAGTAAACAATCTCAACCTCAAACATTTCTCAAGACATCAGTGTGGAATTAGAGTGGGCTTGCTAAGTCTTCAAGAAAGCTCCAGAACTATCAGTATTACTCTAACCAAGTACTACACTGCTTGTACATAGTCATAGATGTGATGCATGTTTCAAGGAGCATTGCTCTCAAAGCAACAGGATAAACAGTCTGCTGCCTTATTAAGCTCTCCTTTGACATGCATGATGTCAAAATTGATTCTTGACATATAGTCCATCCACTGTCATTGATGAGGGGACAGATTCTGTTGAATTTTGAAAAACTCAAGGGCTTTATGATATGTAACTACATAGATATTATATCCTAGAAGCTTATCCTCCAATTTAAGGAGTGCTTCCAGAATAGCCCATTCTGTGACCAGTCCAACCAATCAGTGGATATTGTTGTAGGTTCTAGGAGTATGCCACTCCTAGATCCAATTCAACTTGTTCATGTCAGGGTGTATTCCCTACAAATCAATGACATAGCCAAGGCACTCTATGCACTTGGCATATAGCTCACACTTTTTTCATTTAAGATAGAGCTTGTTCTTACATAGTCTTTTGAAGACTGCTCTGAGGTGTTCTTTGTGCTCTTCAATGAAATATGAAAAGATGAATATCATCTAGGTATACATGCATCCATTTTCCAATGATGTCCCAGAAAATGAATGTCATTAGTTGTTAGAATGTTGCTGGGACATTACAATTGCCAATCTGCATGATATTGCTGTAGTATGTACCAGTAATGGTCATAAATGCTGTTTTTGGTATGTGAGTAGTACATATCCTGACCTGCTCAGATGCATCTGTAAGGTCAATTTTTGACCTTATGGGTGCATGAGCTACATCTTCTCAAATAACCTCCTGATTCACTGCTGGCAGCCAATCATGGTTCCAAGAGAAAAACTGGGAAAGAAACCTGTTTTACTATTTCTGGACAGTGTATTTCCAATGGAAAAAGGCTCTCAACAATTGAAGGACCCTTTTTCCTAAGGTAATCTGTCAAAGAAATGGTATGACAAGTTTCTTTTTCCATGTTTCCACTGGAAACAGGTTCCAGTGCCAGCAGTGATTGGGTAAGGTTATAATGTCCTTAACCATGTTATCATTGTGTTGATGAACATCTAATGCCATCTACAAGGAACCATCTTTTTTAGGGATGCACAATAACAGTGCAGCCTGATCAGCCACACATGGTCATTTTCTCCCACAATTGCTGCTGAAGTAACTTCATGCACCTCAGCATGAAATACAAATAGCATTTGGTTTCATTTATGAGATTTATCTCATGGTTGATCTCATTCCATGGAGGAAGTTCCTCCTTTGTACCATACCACTGCTGCCAAAGATGCAGAATATTATTGTCTGTAAGCTTGGAAGGCCAAGCCTTCTCCTTTTCTGATCTAGGCCAAGGACATTGCTTGTTCTTGGCTAGCTCCAAAGGTAGTACTAGTCTTGTATACTTATCCCACAAGGCCATTAATCAAATTTCTGATTCATCCAGAATGTTTAACCATGTAGGACAACCTTCCACACTACACCTCCTTTCATCCCATGAGTAATCAAACTTGCTAGGCTTGAATATGTCATCCTCCATAGCCATTTGATATATCTTGGCAGAAGGGGTTGCTCATCTTACACCTTCTTGCCATATCAGGTCAGCAATGACCTGATTCCATTGTGGTGGAATATGTGGATCATATGCCCACTTGAGGATTGGCTTTGGGATTGGTCTGTTCCAAATCCTTTGTTCCTTTGGTTGAGAGGGATCAGTCCAATCCTTTTTTTCTGGCTGCTGCACTACCTCCACTTTAGAAGGTAAGTTTACAGCCAGTTTTGGTGCATTGGCTGCACCCTCCACTTGAAGAGTACTTTGATACTCTTCCTCCAGAACCAGCAGGGATGGGTGATCACTAGATAGGCTTTGAGCCACCTGGACCCTGTCTTCATCCTCTGCCTCCTTTACAGCAGGCTGTCTTAGTCCACAAGATAGTCAAGGCCACTCATCATAATGCTTCTCCACTGTACAAAAGTGTTGTATGCGGCCATCCACATCCTCCAGCTCTACTTTCTGAGCTGGAGTAGCTATTCCATTAATGACCACATATTCTTTCCTGTGGTGAGATGCTTTCTTGCCACATGCACTGCTCCTGTAGGTCAGGGAGGACCTTGGCCCCCACTGACCTATGGGGTCAGTGGCTCTGAGGCCACATATGCTGATGGCCTCATAATTAGTCCAGATAGCTGTAGGCAGGCATTGTGTCCTGCCAACTCTGTTTGTTTGGGTAGGGCAGCCCCAAACTTTGAAGACTGCACTACCACCAGTGATAGAGTATGCCCAGTCCAACTTTTCATGCTGTGCTCTAAGTAGTGTGCTGCAGTCTTGATACTATTTTCATAGTCCTTAGCCTCTGAAATGAATTCCTCCATGATATTCACTTCATAAACAAGTCTGCCATCACATATCAATATGACAAGCATGTTAAAGGGTATCCCCCCCAAAAACTGCTCATAAATCTTGAATTTGTCTGTAAATTTGGCCATGTTTTGAGCATGGTCCAGCAAGGCATCATAGAAGCCTTGCACTGCCTCTTCAGTTGCATATACTGTGTTGCAGAACATGTCACAAGCATCCTGCATTGTCAAGGGTTGTCAATGCTCTCAGTCTATGTTGCACCATGGACTTTTTGACAGTAATGACCAAACTGGCCTCTGTCAATGCCATGTCAATTGCTACCAGCATCCCAATTGTAGCCCATCTCTGATGGTATACAGCAGCCTGTCTCACCCATGTATTCTTGTGGTGTTTCACCAGGCTGTTATAGTCCTTAGTATGACACCACTATCTCTCCTCATGCCATGGTGTGACATGGCAAGATCCAACATCTCATGTGGAGCACTCTGCAGTGCTCCATTGAACTCTGATTCAGACCTAGGCCTGGACACCTGACCTTCCATGGTCATAATTGTGCCCATTGAGGAAGGTGAACATTAAATTTTCAATGTTCTGATCATAATTAGTGGCAGTGACTTCTCTCCAGAAGTTTGGCTTCTACTTTGCAAATGAGCCCATGCTTGTTTGACTTCAAAAAATGTAATGTTTCCATTATGGCTTGTTGAGCTTACAGTTCACACCTCATAAGTCAAAACCAGTCATGATTCTGTCTACAAAGTATGAAGTAAGGTGCTGCCTTACATAAGTATAGTAAAGGGATTTGATAGGTACCATCAGGGTGATGCTACAGTAATAATCAAATAATAGTATACTAAATCATAACATAAAGTAATATGAACATCTAGTAACATTACACCTATTTTCTGTGATAGCAAGAGCTTGCCAACTTGGACTCCATCAATTCTCAATCAAACATGTTGATATTTTGTTGTCACTTTATACATGAACACTTGACTTTGCAGTCACTGCTAGTGCTGGAATCTGTTTCCAAAAGAAAAAGGGTCAAAGATATGTGTTATGCCATTTTTTGGCCACTTTTCATTAAGGAAATAAATGGCATAACACATTTCTTTGATCATTTTTCTTTGGGAAACAGATTCCGGCACCAGCAGTGAGTCTTTCAAAATGTCTTGGATTTCTACATCAGATATGATGGCAGACATCCTGACAAAACCTCTAGGCAAGGAATTACATTATAAATTTGTATCTTTACTTGGTATTGTTTTTTGTTCATGATACTGTATTCACCCATCCCATGTCCACTCTGTCACTGATGGGGTTTTGTTCTACAGATATTGTCAGTGATTGACATGGCCATGTGTTCATGGAACTCAGTTATGCATCAATGTGGGTCCCTCCACAGAGGCAAGCTTGAATGGGGGTATTGGTGCAACTGAGTTAAATTTGCATGTTAAAACATGATTGAGATTTTCTAAAAATTGCTGTTAGATTGTTCTGAAAATCCAGATCAACTAACTCATCCAAACTGGGAACATGTGTAATTTGTACCATTGCATTTGTATATTATCCAGCATACCTCGCTTAAGCTCTGTTCTACTTTTCATGTCATATCTACAACACAAGGAAGTCTATCTATGAAGGCCTCTGTTCAGCTCTATTCTTCTGTAAAATTGGCAATTCATCAGTCACATGGAACCATGACATGGATGTGGAATACAAGTCTCAAGGCCCTAGGATCATAATTTCCTTAATTTCCAGTCTAGCTCTAATTCTTCTCCTGGCATAGCTCTAATACTTCAGCACTCTTCCTGGCCTATCTCTAATTTTTCAAGCACTCTTCCTGACCTTTGTGAAGGCTTAGGACACCTGATGAGTTGACCCTCAGATGGATGACACTACAAACACAATTGAACATTAGATCTGTAGGCACATAATAGAGTGCCATATTGTCCAGACTCTGTGGTCAAGGACAGGCATGGATGTCATGACCCGCTCCCTAGACCCTGACACCGCCCCCAGCCCCCCCAATGCTCCGCCAAACTCCCCAACCCTTGCCTACCCTCCACGCCCACTTCAGGCAACTCCAACACTTCCTTGGCAAACCCCGATGGCTCCTTGATCAACTCTGATGCCTTTTCCACAGCAGTTGATGCATCCCCTCAATTCCCCTGGACTCCCAAGGCCTTCCCTGACCCCGGAGCAATCCACTTTCCAACTGATCCCATCAGAATGTCACTGCAGCCTGCTCCAAGATTGCACCTGACAACCGTCAACTCTGCGCAGTTCTGTCAAGCCCACTGCTATATCCTCTGCCCTCCAGAGCTGCCCAGTAGTAGGTATATAAGTCGTAGAGTAACCCCTAGTACTTTAGTCTTGATATTGCATTTGCCAGTTTCCTATGTCTTGTCTTTTGTCTCATCCCTGTCTCTATTCCTAGTTTTGCATCTATCTCTGTTCACTGTCTTGTCTTGCCTCATCTCTGCCTTGTCTCGACTGTGTATAGTTCCTTTGTCTTCCTAAGTTCCTTTCATCTCCAACAACAGTATGAACTCCGTGCACGTGCTACAACCCAAACATTCCTACGACAACCCTGGACCTCACTTCCGCTTGGCCCAGGAACCCCTCACATCTTGGTGATCTCCTGTCAAACTCCAGCTCCACCCCCATCAACCGCAAAGCCTCCGTTTGCCCCGCATTCTATTTGTGCGCCCACAAACTTGTCCTGGCGCCCATCTGGATTTGACGACTAGTATACTTGGTCTTAGACACCCCTGAGCCACTCTGGACTTGCTCGGACCACCCCCTAGCTCCCCCTCACAAGTCCCTCCGCACCAATACTGGATGCTTGGTTATAAGTGCAGGACATCGCATCTACCTAGTAAGGACTCACCAGTGTAGCTGAGCCCCCGTCATCAGCGGAACCTGACATAATATCAAGACTCCCCCTTACCCCATTCTTGATGTCTGTGTATAACCCTGCATACAACCCCGCCAGCTACCTGACCAACATCTATGGTCGACTGGTACTGGAAAGCCCCTATGCCCCGTTCTACCCAGGCCCCCCCACGGATCAGTACATTCCTTGTCACTGGACCCCTGACCCCAAGCAGGCATTCTACGCCCCCTCCATCAGCCAGGGAATACCTCCAGGCTGGCACAGCCCTCCTGCGTTCTCCACTGATGGCAACAATCCCCATATGTACACCAGAGGATATTCCGCAGCACCCCCTAACCCCACCTACCTTCCCCCCACCCACTATTACACATACCCAGTCCCCGCTGCAGCCCCAACCCCTCCAGGGCCTATGGATAATTATTCCCCCCCTCATATGCCATTCCCCACTCAAGCTCCTCCTTCTCCCAGGCAGCAAAGGGTCAAAGCCTATGCCCAACAACGTGACGAAGTCCTCCGCTTCCTCCACCTCTCTCCCATGGAGTTTGCAAGACGCACCTGCACCCTCCTCACCAACCTAGGTTACCCCGACACCTCTGCAACTCCGGAAGTCTGGGCGGATCAACTCCTCGACTTCCACAAGCACTATCTGCAAGGGAACCTCCCAGAGACTATGCAAGGCACCCTGGGCATTGACAATAACTTCCGGAATGAGCTCCACACATTGGTCGAAGAAATCTACACCAGCCCAAACCCCCGCCCCTTTGAAGACCCTCTAGATCCTGCCCGCTCTTTCCATGTGCAATGTGAGGAGCCCATTGGAACACATAGCAAAGCCCCACTTTCCATGCCCCATCAGCAGGAAGAACTCAACGCAGCCTCCAGCATCTTGAGTAACCTCAATCCCATGGGGGGATTGTTCGACCAACCAGCCGCCCATACCTTGGCCCTCTCTGCTTGCCCCCGGGCCAACTCCGTCCCCAGCACCTTCCAAACCTGGGACCAGCCTGCCATCCCCAAACCCCACTCCTAACGGCTGCCCTCATGCGTCGACAACAACAACCGGACTCTCTCCTACATTGATGAGCCTGGTAACCCCACTAACAAGCACGCCCCATGCAATGGACCTCCACAAGACTGACCCCCCCACTTTGACCTCCACGCCCCTTGTGTCAATGCCCCTCCACCCCATCCCAACACCCCGGTCCCCCTGCAACAGCCCACGGGTCCTGGAGTGCCCCAACCACTCTTCCTTACCAACTATTCTCATCCCCCACCCACTCCAATGCCTAACCCCCCTGCTGATGCCAATTATTTTGGACCCCCCACCCCTGGAGGACCCCCTTAGTAGGCCCTGGGGCCTGCCCCGGGCAATGCGGGTCAACCCCCCAGTGGAGGGCCACCCAACGGCAGACCCCCTGGGGAATGGGGCCCGGCAATGGACAACTTCCCCCCCCAGTGTGGAAACAAGAACAACTACTATTACTACTACAATGCCGGACCCCCGCTCTGAGCTGAAAATCCACAGGACAATACCCACAATGCACTGGCCCAGGAGGGTAAGCTCGACATTCAGAGACCCAAACCCTTCACTGGCCACGACCCCCGGAAGTGGCGAATCTTTCTAACCCAGTGTCTGACTATGTTCCAAGCTAAGCCAATTACCTTTGAACTTGAGAGCTCACGAGTGGCCTTTGCCGCGTCATATTTACAGGGTATTGACTTCAATCATTACACCGCGCTACTCCAGTTTGACCCCAACAACCCCATGCTCTCCAATTGGCTTGCTTTCACCCAGGAATTCTTGAGTAAGTTTGGCATCTTTGACACTATAGCAGAGGCAGAGGAAAATCTCTTCAACCTCCAAATGCGCAACAGCAAATGCTTCACAACCTTTATTGTATGGTTTGAACAGGAAGCCTATGAGACTGGCTGGAACTACAATGCTCTCCAATTCGCCCTCTGTTGTGCCCTGCCTCAATGAATCAAGGACATCCTTTGCCTCACACCCAAGCAAACCACCTACAACGGGTACAAGGCGCTTGTTACCCAGGTCGACCAATGTTACTGGGAAGATTGCAGCAAAAACGTGGTGCTCCAGACCCCCTGGAATGCCTCTGGTAACACCAACTGGCAGGCCGGAGCAACCAATGGTGTTTGATCCTCAATCCCTGCTAACTCCGCCAACCCTGCACCCCGTTTTTCCTCAGGCCAAGGATTTACCAGCACCAACCCACCCCTAGGGCAACATCCGCCAGCCCAGCTCAACGCCGCCAATCTCCATGAAACTCCAGAACCCCTGGACACCAACCCCAATGACCACAACAACATTCCGGACCCCACCAACAACCAAGAAGCCTTATGCGCAAACAGGATTTGGGATAGCCCGTGGATCAACATGCCAGAGGAAATGCAGGAGAAATGACAGAAGGAGGGCACATGCATCCTATGTAGTGAGCAGGGACACTTTATTTACAGTTGTCCTAAACAACAGGTGATGGGATGCGCTGTGTGGATGATTGACAGAGAAGACTGTAACTACCAGTTTACGGAAAACAAGTTGGCAGTTTAGGTCTTGAAGATGCACTAGTACCAGTTTACAGAAAATGAGTCAGCAGTTTAGGTCTTGAAGACGCACTAGACCGCGGACCAGACCCCAACGTCTTCTCTGCCCCAGCCACACTCCTCCATGCAACAATACTCACCCCAGACAGCCCCCCAGTACACCTCCCCTCCCACTCATCCAACAACCTCCTCCTCCACACCACTCTTCCCTTCACTGCCAACCCTGTCCCCACACTAGTTGACAGCAGCACCACTGACAACTTCATTGATGAATTCCTGGCAGCGCTCGCTCCCCACTTCCTCCAATGCCTCCCCACCCTGATCCCCCTCAAACTTTTTGATGGAGACCCCACCCCAGTGGGAGACATCACACACTGCCTGGAAATGACCATGACCTTTGCCAACGGACGACAGCAAGAACTCCAACTACTTATCACAAAATTACACCCCTCCACCCCCATCATCTTAGGATTCTCATGGCTCTGTTCCACCAACCCCCACGTCAACTGGCCCAGCCTCACCCTCCGCCTCAACCGGGACAACCCCACCAACTCTGGGCTGGTACCTTTCAATGTCTCACCCTCCTCTGAGAACTCCAAGACCACAATTGACCACCCCCGGACTCCTCCACAGGTCCGCTCTAAATCCACATGGTTGTTCATCATCAATGTCTGACTCAATAACTCTTCCAAGGTATTTCCTGCCCTTGTCAACAGCGGCGCCTCCGGCACCTTTGTCAGTAATCAGCTCGGCCTCTGGCACAACAACCTTGACAAACCCCTTGAGCTCCAACTCTTCAATGGAAGCCCCACCATGACAAGGATCACTCAATAGCACGACAACACCCTCACCCTCCACAACAACCTGCAGTTTCAGGCCTGACTCCTCATCACCCAATTACCTCCACCAACTCCAATTGTGCTTGGACTCTTGTGGCTGCAAGACGTTAACCCCGACATTGACTGAAAGGACCTCACTATGCAATTCCCCAGCTCCGAGGCAAGCTTAGCGGCCGCCATCCCCCTCCACCTCCAGTCTATCCTGGACTCTGACGTCTCCCATCCTAGTGCCAGCACCTCCAGAGCGACCCAGAGTCCCTTGACCTCCGATGACAATCCTGACAAAGAAGGAGATGCCACTCCGCCTCGGTCACCCTCAATCACATTATGATGGCTGCCTTCCAACATACCCCGGAATTGATACAAAGGCCCGTGGTACCCCAACCAGTGATGCTCGAGGTCCCTGACCAACTCCACCACCACTCCGGACTCATCTGCTACCACTCTGACATCCAACTCCGTCGACCCTGAGAGCCTCAACATTGAAATTGTCAGCGCCGTTCCCTTTGCATGCCTTCTACAAGACAGCACCCCCACCTTCCAGTTACAAATCATGCCAGCCCTACCCGAGGAGCACCTCCGCACAGGGACCACCACGCTGGAGAACAAGACGGAGGAACAGATCCTATCTGAAGTAGTTCCCCCAGAGTATCATGAGTTTGCTGATGTGTTCTCTGAAGGGAGTGCCAAAGAACTTCCCCCACACCACTCCTATGACCACAAGATTGACCTCAAAGAAGGTACCTCACCCCTGTTTGGCAAGATCTACAACATGTCTAAAGTCGAGCTCCGAGCCTTGAAGGAATACCTCGACGACATGCTCAGCAAGGGCTTCATATGCCCATCAATCTCTGCTGCTGGCACTCCGGTTCTGTTCGCCAAGAAGAAGGATGGGTCCCTCCAACTCTGTGTGGATTATTGGGGACTCAACAAAGTCACCAAAAAGAACTGGTATCCCCTCCCCTTGATTGGAGACCTTGTTGATCGTCTCTGCAGTGCCAAGATTTACACAAAGATAGACTTCTGCTCTGGCTACAACAATGTCCGGATCACTCTGGGACATGAATGGAAGACCACCTTTTGCACCCACTATGGCCTCTTTGAGTACCTCGTAATGCCCTTCAGAATGACTAACTCCCCCGCCACTTTTCAGTACTTCATGAATGACATCTTCCATGACATGAATGATGTTTTTGTTATTGTATACCTGGACAACATCCTGATCTACTCAAATTCACCAACAGAGCACCTGGAGCACGTCCACCACATTCTAGAACAACTCTGAGAGTACCATCTTCACGCCAAACTCAAGAAATGCTCCTTCCACACAACGGAGGTCGAATATCTTGGAGTCGTCGTCACCCCTGATGGTGTGCGCATGGACCAACTACTCTGGGATCACCAAACCCCTCAACTGACTCATGCAGAAGGACACCCCTTGGGATTGGGACAGCAAGTGCCAGAGCGTATTCCTCCTCCTGAAGAGGGCCTTCACCTCCGCTCCGGTCCTCTGCCATTTTGACCCTCCCTGCCAATTGTGCTTGAGTGTGACGCCTCCGACTACGCTATCGCCAGGATACTCTCCCAGTTGGACTCAGGGGGCAAAGATCTGCATCCCATCGCCTTCTACACCCAATCAATGATCCCAGTGGAACTCAACTATGACATCTATGACAAAGAACTCCTCACAATCATTGAAGCCTTCCGTCAGTGGCGGGCCTACCTCGAGGGGTCCCTGCACCGCATCCAAGTATACTCCAACCACAACAACCTGCAATACTTCATGACCACAAAACAGCTCAGCCGCTGCCAAGCCCAATGGTCCAAAACCCTCTCGGAGTACAACTTCACCATCCACTACCACCCTGGGCAACTCGGCATGAAGCCTGACACCCTCACTTGAAGATCCAACATGTACCCAAAAAAGTCATTTGAAGCCAAATGGAATGCATCCAACCATCAAGTGGTAATCCCCCCCAAACATCTACATGCCGTACTGATTTTAAATGAAGAAGGAATCCTCCAACAAATCAGAAATTCACCCCCAGACTCCTTCTTCACCCAGCACAACCCCTGCAACAACTCCAATGAGTTGAGCACCGGGAACCTCTTTTCGCTGTCTCCAGACCACTGCCTCCTGCTCTGGAGTGGACGAATTTACGCTCTGGACCACAAGTCCATCCGCCTTGACATACTCTGGCAGCACCACAACCATTTTCTCTGGGGGCACCCAGAAATTCATAAGACCCTTCAACTCATCTCCCAGACTTACTTTTGGCCAGGAATGAAGAAGGACGTCACGTGATATGTAAGGGCCTGCAAACCTTGCCTCCAGGCCAAGGTACCCCATCACTGCCCCCACGGATTATTGAAACCCCTCCCCGTCGGCCACCGCCCCCGGTCCTCCCTATCAATGGATCATATTGTTGAGCTCCCTGATTCTGAAGGTTTTAACGCGATCCTCATCATTGTTTGCTGCCTCACCAAGCAAGCCCTCTTCATCCCCTGCCACACCACCAACAATGCTCCGGAGTTTGCCAAACTGTTTCTCAAACATGTATTCTCCAAGCATGGACTCCCAGACAACATCATCTCTGACCGCAGACCCCTGTTTGTATCCCACTTTTGGCAATTGCTATGCAGGGTGCTTGAGATCAAAACCAACCTCTCCACTGCCTATCACCCAGAGACTGACGGACAAACAGAACGAGTGAACCAGACACTGGAGCAGTATCTCTGCCTATACGTTAACTATTTACAGGACGACTGGTGCGCAGAACTCCTCCTCACCAAATTCACCTACAACAACATGCCCCACTCTGCCACCAGAGTCTCCCCCTTCTATGCCAATAAAGGCTACAACCTGCGACTCACCCTGTCCCTGAAAGACATCCCCTCCCACGCCGCCCACAAAGTTGCCGAGGACCTCCGATCCCTTCACCAATTTCTCCAGGATGAGATCAACACTGCCAATCAAGCCTACTCCAAACATGCTGATGCCCGACATGACCCCACCCCCGACTAGCCTCCCGGCACCTTGGTTTGGCTCAATCGACACAACCTCAAGACCCGGAGACCCTCCATCAAATTAGACCACAAGCACCTCAGTCCTTTCAAAGTCCTCCAGAAGGTCTCCATGCACGCCTATAAACTTGACCTACCTCCAGGCTTGAAAGGCCTCCACCCTGTGTTCCATGTCCGACTCCTTGAACAACATGCCCTGGACCCCTTCCCCAGCCAGTGCCCCAGCCGACCACCCCCTGTTGAGGTCAAGGACAAGTACCACTACAAGGTCAACCAAATCCTTGACTCCTGCTTGGTCCGCAGACAACCCCAGTCCTTACGGACCTGAGGACGACACATGGGAGCCCTGAAAAAACCTCAACGGAGCCCCCAACAAACTCCAGGACTTCCATTGACAACACCCCACCAAGCCCTGGGACCTCCGGGACTAACAAGTGCAGACGGCATCAGTGGGTGTAACCCCCGCCTCTAGATGTATCAGGGATTCAACTCCCACAAATACCCCCCTACATGTTTTCACTTACTTTGCCCCTCACTCATTCTGAAAATTTCTCATGCTCAGCAGAAGTGCAGGGAGTCCAATGTTAACAAGGCTACAAATACAAAATATAGGAATAGGGGAGCACAGGGCAACGAGACACCAGAATCCAGAAAGCCCCTACTTCCCCTCCCCCCCCCCCCCAAATCCACCTCCACTATCCCTCTCACCAGATCCACCTCCAGCTGCACTACTACCATTGCCAGAACTTTGGGATGCCCCGGGAGCAGCTCCACTATGTCCATCACCACCTCCCACCACGCTCCAGAGTCTGCCGTTGCCCTCTGCCAATGTCCTGCCAGCAGACGCCCCATCTGCATGACTCCCTGCCCCAACTCTGGCGGGAGATCCCTGGGCATCCTCACCAACCCGTTGTGGATGGACCCCAGTGCCACTGACGCTCTGTTGAGGAGGATGCAATGCTCCCTGGCCCAGTCTGTGGAATTGAATGTCAGCTCATAGTAAATGGGAGATGAAGGGAGCACTTACAGAGCACTCCCTGCTGCTCTGAGGCTGCCTTGTTGGCAAGCCACTCTTCCTGCTGCCGCGCCCTCTCTGCCGTCACTTGGGTCACCTCTGCACTGGACCCCCACTGAGTCCCCCGCGTCCCCAACCCCTCCGATCATTGCCCTGCCACCTCTGCCCACACCTCCAATGGCCTCATGCACGCTTGCAGCTCTTGAAGCTGCAACAGTCACTCCATGGCGGTCCCCACGACAATCTCTTTATCCCTATGCGCCAAGTCCCATTCCTTCCGAGCCTCGTCCAGTTCCCTCCGAAGCCCGTCCCTCTCCTCCCCCACCCTATGGACTTCCTCCCTATGTGTGGCCAACAACCTCTCCAACTCCTCTGCCCAACGCCGCAGGAAAGCCTTGGCAATCACCCACGACCCTCCTGCAGACTGCTCAACCAAGGCCCCAGAAGTCGGGGAATACACAGTAGGACCGGGAGGGCCCACCATTGCCAGCTCCCCCCATGCCTGCTTGCTAGGCCCCACCTCTAGCAAGGGGGACACCCTCCATTTACCCTTGTTGTGTGTTGCAGGGGCCCCCTCCCTCTGCCCACCCTGCAGGGGCCCAATCTTCATTGGGGGCCACCCTGCGCCAACTCCCCCCTCCACCCCGGAACCCCTCCCTGAGACCCTACCCCTCCGACCCTCCTCCAACTGTGCTGCAACCCACTCGTGGTCCCACCCCTGCTCTGCCACAATGCAAGTGGCACACCAATTCAGAGTGACAGAGCACTTCTCGTGCCATGAGCGACATGGGAGACACACTGACATGTCCCGCCACACTCCTGGCATGGGCTCCTCAAACTTGCACTGTTCACCCCGCTGGGTACAGGACACGCACTAGAAATGTGGGTTAGCTCAATAGGGAAGGAACATGCCAATGATGCACCAGGGCCACTGCCTGACACCACTCTAACGTCAGGGGACCTCTTGCTTGCTCTGCGGCCTCTGCAAAGTACTCTGGCATCATGTCCACCTGCGCAACTCTCAACCCCATAGGGATGGGGCAGACCACCCCAGGGACCATACCAGACCTGGAACAAGAAGCAAGGACCATTTCCCCTGCCGACTGCACTGGAGCCTCCCCTGACATAGGCCCCAAGGGGCCTGCCACCACCGCCGACAACTCTGACAGGACTTATTCAAGCACTCCAGCCACAATGAGCAAGAGACGGTACTTACGACTGCAGTACATTGCCTGCACCCACCTAAGGTCTCACCGACCCTCAGAGTCCTCCAAGGAAGAAGTCAAGGTATGTGCTGATGGGGAGGGGGACGCTGCTGGAGAATACGCAGAAGACAACATTGGAAAAGTTTGGGAACCCCAGAGTATGTCTGATCCTTTTCAATGACTAGGAAAGAACCCCCCTGAGCAGCAGCCATGCTTTGACTTTGTTCCACATGCCACCGCCACTACTGCGGTCTGATCAATATTGCTTGATTTTGATTCCCATGCCCCACCAATCCCTGAACTGTACCCCATGTCTTGAGGGTCTCGATGCTGAAGGGGGGGTGATGTCACAACCCAGTCCCTAGACCCCGACACCACCCCCAGCCCCCCCAATGCTCCACCAAACTCCCCAACCCTTGCCCATCCTCTGTGCCCACTTCAGGCAACTCCAACACTTCCTCAGCAAACCCCAACGGCTCCTTGATCAACTCCAATGCCTTCTCCACAGCAGTTGATGCATCCCCTCAATTCCCCTGGACTCCCAAGGCCTTCCCAATCCACTTTCCAACTGATCCCATCAGAATGTCACTGCGGCCTGCTCCAAGATCACACCCAACAACTGTCAACTCTGCGCAGTTCCGTCAAGCCCACTGCTATATCCTCTGCCCTCTGGAGCCACCCAGTAGTAGGTATATAAGTCGTAGAGTAACCCCTAGTACTTTAGTCTTGATATTGCATTTACCAGTTTCCTATGTCTTGTCTTTTGTCTCATCCCTGTCTCTATTCCTAGTTTTGAATCTATCTCTGTTCACTGTCTCGTCTCGCCTCGTCTCCGCCTTGTCTCGACTGTGTATAGTTCCTTTGTCTTCCTAAGTTCCTTTCATCTCCAACAACAGTACAAACTCCGCGCACGTGCTACAACCCAAACATTCCTAAGACAACCCCGGACCTCGCTTCCACTCGGCCCAGGAACCCCTCACATCTTGGTGATCTCCCATCAAACTCCGGCTCCGCCCCCATCAACCACGAAGCCTCTGCTTGCCCCGCATTCTATTTGCGTGCCCACGAACTTGTCCCAGCGCCCGTCTTTGTTCGACGACTAGTATACTTGGTCTTAGACACCCCCGAGCCACTCTGGACTTGCTCGGACCGCCCCCTAGCTCCCCCTCGCAAGTCCCTCCGCACCAATACCGGACGCTTGGTTATAAGCGCAGGACATCGCGTCCACCTAGTAAGGACTCGCCAGTGTAGCTGAGCCCCCGTCGTCAGCGGAACCTGACAATGGAGTGTTTCCAATTTGGATGAGTTACTTGTTTTGGATTTTTAAAACAATCTGACACTTATTTGGGGGTACCCAGTCTGCACATATTATCAAGCAGCTTCTTTGATCAGTAATTGCCAATGAGTGATCTGGAACAAGTCTCCACAATCTTTTGGCTGTTTTATGTGCTGACACACCTCGATGTACATTATTTCTAGACCCAGCTTGCATAACATTGAATTAAGACTGGATTATCTACTATGAAACTTTGTTTCAATTTGTCTTGAGTTTGATCTGCTGATATGTGGGCAAAATTGCTAGTAAGTCTCATTGAGTGCTTACACACCATCCAAAGACAATAGTAATTACAAGGTTTAGACAATATATTAACCTGCATTTCCTTAGTAGCATTAATGAAGTTGTTCATATTTCTAAGGACTTCAGGGATTGAGCTGAAAATAATGAATGAATGGTATTAGGGAAGGATGGACTTAAAACAGCATTGATAGACAGCAAAAATAAATGTATGTGCTTGATACAGTTAGAATCTGTCTTTTTGCAGGGCTTTCACAGCTATTGGACTTCAAGATCTCGGCCTGACAGTTGCCATTGATGAGCGATCAAAAGAAGCTGCTTAATAATGTGTGCAGAACTACCCCTTATTTTGAGAAAATTTCGATCATATGTTTTGACATGCAAATTTAAGCTCAGTTACACCGTGTAGACACCCACATAGTAAGACGCGCTCACTTCCACTCGGGTAGAGGTCTAGACCCATCGCCTTGACGAACTTCTGCCGGACTGAGAGCCTAGACGACAGAAAGGAAAAAACCTCAGATGCTGTCGTGGTGAGAGAAAGCAACTCTAGTTGATCGTACCTAGACGACAGAAAGAATGACTACGTATAGGTTATCAGACACGGCAGCTAAGTGTCAGGAAACGTGTACTCATAACCTCAGATGCTGTCGTGGTGAGAGAAAGCAACAACGGAGAGGGACCATCATATTCCTTTCATCACATGTGTTTCGGCTACGCCACCTTGAATATGTTTTTCACTATTTGTCATACCTCAGTTCGTTTTACATTAACGTGCGCAGAATTGAAATATGGCATACATTTACGTTACACTTTATACTATCTCTTACTTTACTTGCCTAGTCACATTAGCTTATTCTAGGTAATATTCAATTTAGTTCGTTTCACATTGACGTGCGCGGAATCGGTTTATTCTACTCCAAACTACGCTACCTCTTTGAAAAAAAGATTGTCGGCTATCGGATTATCTCCGCTCGTTTGTCATCTGTAAATGCATTCAACGGCATCGCTCGAGGAATTTGTCACCGAACCCTGAATACGCTATTGATTGCACGGATAAGACCCGATTATACTGAGTTATAAAATCCAAACGGTTCCATGGTGATGATGAAACATGGAACTCGCTCTTTCAATTAGTACAAATGCCCTCAAAGCGCCATTGACCATTGAACAACTTGCGGTCTTCAATGTCCATCCGGATTCTGGTTTCATGCCACCCAAGGCACCTGTGGCACGTTTACCGTCTTCTTGGGAACCGTGGGGAGAAAATTTTAGATGCTGCGGTCGCAGCGAGGCTTCAGCTAGGAGACAAGCTCGGTATCACTGAGGAGGAGAAGGCTACTTCAGAGTCATGGCGAGTGAATGTTCGTCGGGTACGGCACATTCTAGTCCGGACTTGACCCTGAGCAGAAGTAATGACGCTTTTGAATTGTAGATGCCTCTATTGTCGAGCACGAAGCTTCAGTCGTCGCGCATACTGCTTCGTCGAGCACACCTTGTACTGGCCTACATCATGCACTTCTATATCCAGTCCCTACCTCCAGATGCCCCTGTGATCATCCCTCGACCACTCGCACTTCCTGTGCTTCGTATCTCGGCGAGCCTCGACATACCACCGCTCCTCACCTTCTCCGACACGGTGTTGTATAACTGGACGCACAGACATCCGTCAACGAGTGTCCCCGCAATCGACAACCTTCGCATAAGAACGCTGTTCTCGGGTCTCATCGATGAGGAGGAATTTTACCTCTCTTCCGCACGTATCGAGCTTCGAGGCGTAAAAGCCCTTGAACTGATGCGTTCGACGATGGACGAAGTATTCATTAGAGACAAGACAGCAGTGTGTCGCATCACAGGATACTTGCAGGCCATGACCAGAATCATCAACGAGCTCAAAGTGCTACTGATGGACGTGCGCAGGATGTGTCGTCCAGAGCAGTATTACAACGAGGTACGACCGTGGTTCCGTGGCGAGGATTCAGATACAAATGGACGGAAATGGGTTTTTGAAGGCATAGAGGAAGATCCGTCCCTGAAGACACCAACGGAACTTTCGGGTCCAAGTGCAGGCCAGAGCTCACTGATCCATGTTCTAGATGTGTTTCTGGGCATCGATCACCAGTCGTCGCCTTCAGGAAAGCAATCTTTCATGACCCGCATG
Organism: Termitomyces sp. 'cryptogamus'; assembly: GCA_020091625.1. Classification (NCBI taxonomy): domain Eukaryota; kingdom Fungi; phylum Basidiomycota; class Agaricomycetes; order Agaricales; family Lyophyllaceae; genus Termitomyces; species Termitomyces sp. 'cryptogamus'. The sequence goes on from JAGYZC010000005.1 coordinate 1,103,694, forward strand.
CAAAGGTACATGCCTCGAAACCACCGGCTTTTCCTGGATTACCTTATTTCGAACCCACAACCACTACGCATATTTGTGATGTCATCTGGAGACGATCGCCTCTGCGCAACATACAATTCAGCTGTGCTCGCGCTGAAGGAATTCCGAGATGCGCATATGATAATTGCGACTCTGTATATAGTGAATCCAGCGAGAAGAACAGCCATGCTGGCCAAGACAAGGAATCAGAAGGACGGACAACCATTGTTAGGAACCGGAGGCACAAATCTAGTCAAGTTTCTCAAAGACACTAGAGCTCGTACATCTGCAGCGATGATAACTTATACGTAGAGATATATATATGCCGATCCCGACAGCGTCGTGTAAAGTAAAATTTTTGTTCGTGAAGCAGACAATTTTGCAAAGTCATCTAGCCGAAACTGAGTCGGAGGGATGTGTTGAGTGAACGAACGATAGAACGACCCTGAAGTATGAATTAACTGAAAATAGTTAACTCAATGACTAGAAAAAAGGACAGGGCGAAATTTGATAGCAAATCTTTCGAAGAGGTGCCCTTCACAGACCCCTGAGTCTCTTTGTTCTCCTCGGTGTGCCCACTTTGTCGGGAATTTCTTCTGTGTCAGGCATTGGTACAGAGTTTCGAAGTCGTTTAGACGTCCTCCTGGCGCTTGAAATGTTCTCGCTATCACGTAGTTCAGGTTCACGTCTCCGTCCAGACTGACGAAGATTTTTGCGGGTTTCCTTTGCGACCGAGAATGACGAGGTACGTTCCACTAGGGTAGAAGGTACATCTGGCGGAAGAACGGGTTTCTCAATGCCTTCCGTAATCTTTAGCACAGCCGCGGAAAACTCTGGGAGCAAGTCGAAACAATCCATGAAGTGCTTCGTAGATCTCTGCGGAGTGGAACCTGCAGGGAAATATATCTTGATACAGTACAGGGTGTCCAAATCGCGCCCTTCGGAGGATGATGGACTTCACGATGGCGGTAAAACCGCACTGTTTCATCAGATGGCCAAACTCTTTCTCGAACAAGGGAACATAGGAATCCAGACGACGCGAATGAGGAGGAGGAAAGATGGTCAGAGGGATGGATGGATTTGTAACCCACACTGGTGTCAAGCTTGGATCGTCTGCATTTTTGGCAAGATCAGAGAAACTGTATATTAGTAAGACAGTTAACTTGTCAGTTGAACTGTGTTGAATCACAACAGAACTCGCCGCCGCACAGTATCCTTCATAACTGCCACTCGGGCGTACTCGAGCCATTCCTCTGCTTCTTTGTCCAGGCTTCTCTCAGGCTTGCTCCTGATTTGTTCTATACAAGCTTCAAAAAGTGCAGCTACCTGTGTCAAATCCGAGAGAGATGCTGATACCATGTCAAGTGAGCTGTAGCTCTGAGAGAAAATTCATTTTTAGACTCACAGCTGCAGTCGTACTGAGAAAAATTTGTGATTAGTAATGTGGCAATAAGATTTGATCATGATATAATGGACTTACAAGATACACCAACCAATTTCAACTGGTTAGCAACTGTAACGGTAGACTACCTATTGAGGCAGCGCACGGTCACACTAGTTAGCCTCGCGGTATGGAACTGGTTTAAGTCCTATTTATTGCCAGGACTGCCCTTCTACAACTATTCCTATCTTCTTTATATAGCTAGGGGTCATCGGGGGGACTCGGAATATAACTGAATAGGGCGACGAAAGTATAGTAAGTTTTCAGGTAGAGAGTTCTGGCTATCACCAAGCCCGGAAAGTGACGTAGATGTCACGCAAGCGCTACATACGCCCTGCAAGTCGGATAGCGAGAAGCATACGGCTTTTATAAGTATTAGAGTAGAGTAGAAAACAAAACAAACTTTGGGATCGAATGATACTCGTTAAGCAGTGCCGGCCTGGCACTGTGAACCGATCTAGTGACGGAAAAAGAAGACAATCCCTCAGAGCCGTCCACAAGATGGAGGAAACAACTGATATTGACGCGTACCTAGTGACGGAAAAAGAAGACAACTAAGTAGTACGCGTCAGTAAGTAAGTATAGTAGTGAAAAGAAAACACTTACTCCCTCAGAGCCGTCCACAAGATGGAGGAAACAACTGAGGGAGTAGTGTGACAGAGACACGAAGTGTAACACTAATAACACGTGATCGAGTAGGAGCTGACTATTGACCTATAGGGCTAACACAACCCCATCAGCGACGAAGAGAGTACGTGTGAATAAGGAAATCATAAACGAGAAACGAGTCCAAGTGCAGGTACGAACTTGTAGTGTAAAGCTTTCGGTAGAGCCTTTGTTAAGATATCAGCGATCATGTCCGACGTTGAAATCCAAGAAGTCGAGAAGGAACCAGTCTTTAATTGATCACGTATGAAGTGATAGCGTATGTCTATATGTTTTGATCTTGACGTCGTAGAGTCCGAATTCGCAATGTCAAGAGCACTCTTGTTGTCACAGAAAATTTGTAGAGGTCGAGGAACAGGAAGGTCAAGAGAAGTAAGTAGAAACCTGATGGAAATTGCTTCACGAATTGCATGAGATAATGCCATATATTCGGCCTCTGTTGACGATAACGCAACCGTTTTCTGTTTCGTCGAAGACCAAGATACTAGGCTCGAGTAGAGGAAGAAGGCATATCCTGAGACACTTCGTCGAGTATCTGTATCCGAGGCCCAATCTGCATCAACAACCCCAAAATCTGCTGGCAGTATCAATCTCGTAGGTGGATCTGGTGACGGATGTGTGAAATTGTATTCCAATGCATAATCTCGCGTCCCGGATATGTATCGTAATACACGTTTTGCCACAAGTAAGTGAGCTCGAGTCGGGTTAGAATTATATTGCCCCAGTGACATCGCTGTGAATGCTAGATCCGGTCGCGTACAAAGACTGAGATATAAGATCGATCCAACTAGACGTTGATAGTGAACAGTGATTTCTTCATCAGGCACATCGGGTATCGAGTTAGGAGGAGGATCAGGCAGATCATGAATATTGCCATGAAGCGGAAGCGAGAGAGGTGATGCATCAAGCAGTTTATACATGGTGAGTAAGTCCAAAATGAACCCTTTCTGTGATAACCATAGTTTCCTGTTTTCCCGATCTCGATCAACCCAAATGCCCAGATAAAGACTTATTGGACCTGTATCTTTGACTTCGAAGTGTTTGTTGAGTTCAGCTATGATCCAATTGTACAGTGGAATTTAGTTCGTGGCATTAAGACCGTCGTCGACATGGATGCAAATCACGATTGGAAGCTCGCTATGATTTTCCAGCATGGGTATCGATGAGTGAGGAGGAGATGTGAAACGACCGAAGAATACTCCGTGATCCACGTTGCATCTAGTTAAACCTAAAGCCTCTAGTTTTTCACGCAAAACTGCATACTGATACGCCTGTCTCGAGTACGAGACAGGTTGAATATACTTAAAAGAAAGATAAGGAAATACCATTCAAAACAAGCTGAAAACCGTAAGCTTGGGTAAATGTCGAAAACTGTAGACATAAAAACCTTACCTAGTATAAAAAGAATAGCACCAAAGAACCCAAGAAAGCACGCATTGAACGACGCCAACAGGACCTATGACGTCGAGAACAGCTGGTCACGCATGTGATCAACGATCAATGGCTGTGCTCGGCAAAAACCGGCTAGAACAGCTAACCGATGCCGAGGACAGCCATAGACGTCTGAATGCATGGCAAAAACCCTGCCTCCCCTCGACACCGCACGCCAGACCGTCCAGAGACCAGACCTAGCCACCATACAAACTACGCGGAGCCTGCTAAGAGAGGAGTGGAAAAAGAAAAAGAATGAGAAAAAGAGGTCGGACAAACGGATAACCGAATAACGCCGACCCAGCACGTCATCGCAAACGGCCAGCCAATAACGGAGAAAGGCCAAGAAAAACCATGCGGTACACCTATGGGCGCGTATGAAAAGGAGCCGGGTCCGTGCGCGTACGATGACCTATAAAAAGGAGAGCAGGATTGGGGGAGAGGGCAAGCAACGACGTACCACGGCTCGGCTAGCCCCAGGGAGCGGCTAACTTAGGCTTACGAGTATTTAGTTGGTTCGGGTTTTTATTTATATATATATATTTGAGCCCATTCAAAAGTTCGAGACCGTCTCAACTAGCGAATAAATCAATTTAATTATTATCTACGACCATAAATGTCTAAGTGAGCTTTCGTGTAACCTAAGCCTCCAAACTCTGTGAGAGTAAAGTTTGATCCGTTGATCCGATCAATTGACGACATCAAAACTTACATTTCGCATCATCTGGAGCCCACCGCGAGGGGCTTTTGTTGCACAAAAACTTACTTTTGGATTTCCTTGAGGAAGTCCAACCCTTGTGAAACATTAGTTTTGCACCACCTGGGTCTTGGCCCAAAACACCTGAAGTTATTGCAACCAAGGTGAAAAACTCTGTTACATTAAGGAAAAGAGAAACTAGGACCAATAGCAGTGGTTCAAAATCCTTTTTGCCTGACCCTGAAACCTTACTCAGAAAGAGAAAACTTCGGACTGAGAAAGTAATTTCAAGCTCACCAAAAGAACTGTACCCTACTACTCAACCAGTTTCTACTGCCTCAATTATGGAGCAAAATATCAGATATAAACTACCACTGCCTGACAGCAGGGATGCACCTAAGTTTAAGCACACTGAGCCCTCTGAGGTTCGTCGCTTTTTGCAAAGGATGATCTCTCTGTTTGAGCATGCTGGGATCCATGGAGATAAAGAAAGGAAAAAGAGAATCTTGGAGTATGTGGATGCTCAGACTGAACAGGAATGGCTGGGCTTTGATTCCTTTGGAGATGACTATACTTGGTCTGCTTTTGAGAAAGAGATCAAGGAGTCTTATCCAGAAGCAGTGGATGACACAGGTAGTGTTGCCAACCTGGACAGAATCTGCAGAGAACATGCCAGACTTAGTAGGAATGACACTACAGAAATCCATTCTCTAATAAGGAAATTTAGAGCTGAGGCTAAGAAGCTGGCTAATGTCACTGGGAATGGGTCCCTAGTAGACAAATTCCTGGGATGCTTTACACCAGCTTTTGGAGATGTGATTGAGGAGAGGTTGATCAGTAGATATGGCCACTACAAAGACCCTGCTAGGAATAGGCACAAGGACAACAAATATGACCTATCAGAAGTGCTAACAGTAGTGGGGACCTTGATAGATGGTGCTACTGTAAGGAGCCCTAGAGAGGAAAGAGTAGAGAAAATGGAAACTAGTAGGGGAAACATTAAGGAGGAGGAAGTGGAGGAGAAAATGGCTCATCTCCAAGATACTGTGGTTACCATTGGGAAACAAATAGGGAGCATCCAGAGTACCATGCAAGCTTTGCAAGCTGGTCAGTTGGACATGCGCAATACCTTCTTAAATACCAAAGGGAACCAAGGTATAAGGACAGAAGGGCCTCCTACATTTCCAACTTCTGGAAGAAGTGGTGTTACTTGCTTCTATTGTTGGCAAACTGGGCATAGAATTTCAGAGTGTGAAGTCATCAAGGGAGATGTACAAAAAGGATGGATCATCCTACTGGAAGGGAGAGCCAGGCTACCTAATGGTGCTCCTTTACCTAGGGATCCTGCTGGTATATCTCCTCATGCTAGACTAGCACAAGTACATGATAAGCAGGTGAACATGTACTTTGGATGGCCAGAAGATGACCCTCCAGAGACAGTCACTTACTCTACCTATGTGAACTCTGCTAGAGATACAAGGGATGACATGCTAGAGCGCCTTCAATATAAGGAGTCAGATTGCTTGGGAGACTTGGAGAAAGGTTTCAATAAAATGGCTGAGATGCTCAGTGTGTTGATCAACACCAGAAACACAGCCAGCCCTGAGGGACAGAAATCTTCCTCTAAGGATTTTTAAATAGCTCAATGAAGGCAATCAGGAAAGAGGCATCTCAACCAGGAGTATCCTCATTGCCAGAGAGAACCCCTGAAAACCCCTGGAAAGAAAAGCTAACTCTGGTGATTCCACCTAGAGTTGCACCAAAACTGGACCTACCTTTTGAGAAGGTTCCAGCCCTCAATGAGGGACCAGACTTGCCAGTGCAGGACACTGTTAAAAGTTCCTTAACAGGAACAAAGAGGAAGGAGTGGGATAGGACCATTGATAAACTCTGGGAGGCTACTGTACCTTTCAGTACTGGAGAACTGTTAGATGTGGCTCCTGGATTAAGAGAGGCAATGATACAAAAATTGACTCTCAAATCAGGGACTCAGTCTAGGGATCCTAATATCTCAAGAGTAGCAGTTCAACAGCAGACTGTAAGGGAAAAGAAACCACCTGACAAAGTAGATGTCAATGACCTACCAATGGCAACCTATTTCATTGCAGATGGAACACAGGATGATTTGCCTACTGGTGCAGTAGTGCATCAGGATTGTGTAGCCACTTACTTGGAAAATATCCCTCCAGGAGAAAAGCCAGTAGTGGTGTATGTGGCAAGAGATTTGCAAGTGTTGAGATCCTTGAACCCCATTGTCAATCAGAGGGGACAAGTAGAGACAATTCTAGATAGTGGTTCTCAGATAGTCTGTATGGCACTAGATGAGGCACTTTGTTTAGGATTGACTTGGGATCCAGACATATGCTTAAGGATGGAGAGTGCCAACAGTCAAGTGAATACATCAGTTGGTTTAGCCAAAAATGTGCCATTTACTTTTGCTGAAGGCTTCACCATTTATCTACAAGTGCATATCTTTGTCAAGCCAGCTTATACTGTCTTGTTGGGTCGTCCATTTGACACACTGACAGAGAGCAACATACAAAACCTTCAAGATGGCAGTGCCATCATAACTATCAGAGATCCTAATACTGGTCGCCGGACAGCCCTGCCCACTCTTCAAAGAGGGAAGGTGCCAAAGGCAGGTGTTGGAGGAGATAGTGATCCAGAATTTTAAATCTCAATGATCTGGTCAGTGACCAGGGAGAGGTGGCAGTAATGTTAGGGGAGAAGGAGAATGGTGAAGTAATAGTGACTGGATACACTATAAATCATAGTGGATTCAAGACCCTGGAGTTGAGAGATGTGTATCTGCAGGCCTTTGCTGCAGAGGGAGATATGAGAGGCAGAGATGAGAAGACATTAGCAGCCTATCTAAATAAGCAGCTGTGTCAGATACCAGAGGAGTTAGAGGAGGTCTTAGTACAGCAGGAAAGCCTAGAGCTAGAAGCAGGGGTAGGGGAAACTGCACAAGTATTCTCTAAGAAATACAAACCTGTTGCTAGAAAGGTGAGACCTGTACTAGGAACCTCTCCTGAGGAGTTTAGAATTGAAAGGTGTATCACTGGAGATCCACTAGCAGACATACCACAGTTGGACCCAAACCCACCTGAGTTCAAACCCACAGGGAGGTACACTGCTGAGTGCAAGGAAATCATTGACCAAGTACATGGTGATGGTTTCTTATGGCCAGAGGAGATGAAGGCAGTACATCATCTAATGATGCTACAGGATGAGGCTTTTGCATGGGATGATTCTCAAAGAGGTAGGCTCAAGGAGGAATTCTTCCCTCCTGTAGTAATGCCAGTAATTCCTCACACCCCCTGGGTATTGAAGAACATTCCCATTGCTCCTGGACTCAGAGATAAAATCTGCCAGATGATAAAGCAGAAAATTGAGGCAGGAGTATATGAGCCATCCAACTCTTCATACAGATCCCAGTGGTTCACAGTATTGAAGAAGGATGGTGAGAGTTTGAGGATAGTTCACAGCTTGGAACCTTTAAACAAGGTGACCATAGCACATTCTGGGTTGCCACCAGCAACTGAAGAGTTAGCTAGTCACTTTGCTGGCAGAGCTTGTGGAGGAATCTTTGACTTGTATGTGGGATATGATGAGAGAGTGTTGGATGTGAAGTCTAGGGACTATACCACCTTCCAGACACCCTTTGGTGCTCTAAGGTTGGTAACTCTGCCAATGGGCTGGACAAATTCAGTACCAATCTTTCATGATGACATTACCTTCATCTTGAAAGATGAGATACCTCATGTAACTTGGCCATATATTGATGATGTGCCAATCAGAGGTCCACCTCATAGGTATGAGTTGCCAGATGGAGGCTATGAAGTTATCCCAGAAAACCCAGGCATTAGGAGGTTTGTATGGGAACATCTGCAAAATGTAAACAGAGTGTTACAAAGAATCAAATATGCTGGAGGAACTTTCTCTGGGAAAAAGTCAGTAGTCTGTGCAGATGAGATTGTAGTGGTTGGACACAGGTGTTCCTATGAGGGACAGAAACCTGAGACCAAGCGGTTGGCCATTGTTATGGGGTGGGGTGATTGCCAGGACAAGTCAGATGTCAGAGCTTTCCTAGGTACTTGTGGTACCTTTAGGATGTTCATTAAAGACTATGCTAAAGTGGCTGCACCTATCAACAAATTGACTCAAAACCACACACCATTTGTTTGGGGTGAGGAACAGCAGTCAGCAATGGCTCAGTTGAAAAAGTTGCTAGCTGAAAGTGCACCTCTAAAACCACTTGACTATGAGTCAGGAGGGGCAGTGGTCCTATCAGTTGACACTTCTTGGATGGCAGTGGACTTTGGAATATTCCAGGAAGCTCCAGGCAATCCTAAACAACACACTTGTGCTAAGCTGGGATCCATCACCATGGATGAGAGGGAGGCAAGATTCTCACAACCTAAAAGAGAACTCTATGGTTTGATGAGAGCCTTGCAAGCTAATAAGTATTGGCAAGTTGGTTGTAGGAAGCTTGTAGTGGAGACAGATGCCAAGTATTCAAAGGGAATGCTAAGCAATCCTGGAGTAGGACCTAATGCCACCATCATGAGATGGATTGAGGATGTACTACTCTATCATTTTACTTTGAGGCATGTGCCAGGAGAAACCTTTAGTGTTGATGGTCTGTCTAGGAGGCTCAAGTGGCCAGGAGATGAGGAGTACCCACCTGTTAATCCAGAGTTGGTGGACAACCCAAAGACTATGCACTTTGAATATCCAGATAAAACCAACAATGAACTAGGATGGGAGGATTGGGAGCCCTTAGCACTTGAAGAGTTTGCAGATCAAATTAACACTAGAGGTGGCTATCTACATACAGTAGCCATTGAAGTATCAGATTTTGAACAAGAACTTGATAGAGCAAGGTCTCAAGAGATGGAACTTAGGAAGGCAGTTCTAAGTCAGCAGCAGACATCTAGAGTAGATCCTGTTGCAGTACTATCTCTCTCTCAGCCTCTGTTACCCACAGAAGGTACTGAGGAAGAAAAGGAAGCAGACTTACAAGCCTACTTAGAACATAGGAAGGGTAGTGAGAGTGAACAGTGGGATGACTTGCTACCAATTGTACAAAGCTGGCTACAAGACCCAAGCAAAGAACCTGAAAGTTTGAAGGGTTGGGACCCAGACAAGTTCAAAAGGTTTGCAAGACAGTTCTTCTTTGACCAAAAGGGGAGACTGTACAAGCGCAATCATGAGGCTAGGCATAAGCTAGTGGTCAATATTGATAAGCGAATATTCATGCTTAAATCAGCCCATGATGCCTTAGGGCATAGAGGGACTTATGCAACCAAAATGTTAATACAAGAACAATTTTGGTGGCCAGGGATTGATGGAGATGTACAGTGGTATGTTGGGACTTGTCACAACTGTCAGATACGTCAGAAGACAGTTGTAAACAGAGCTCCCACAGTAACCTATACACCCTCTATCTTCCAAACAATTCACATTGATACCATGCACATGACTCCAGCTTCAAATGGCTGCAAGTATATTGTCCATGGTAGGTGTGCATTGTCTTCATGGATGGAAGGGAGGCCTCTGCGCAAAGAAAACCATAAAACAATTGGTCAATGGTTGTTTGAGGATGTGATTTGTCGCTGGGGTTGCATTGCAGGGATCATCACTGATAATGCTGGACAATTCAAAAAGGTCACAGCCTGGATAGAGAGTAAATATGGAATCAGAGGCATTGCCATCTCTCCATACAACTCTCAAGCTAATGGCAAAATTGAAAGACCACATTGGGATGTCAGGCAGGCTTTATTCAAAGCTTGTGAAGATCACACTAAATGGTTTTGGTTCTTCTTCCATGTAATGTGGAGTGATCGCATTACTATTCGGCAGAGATTTGGGTGTTCACCATACTTCATGGTCACTGGAGCTCATCCAACTCTACCTTTGGACTTAGTAGAGGCTACCTGGTTAATAGAATTACCAGAAGGACCATTATCTACAGAAGAGCTGATTGGGTATTGTGCTAGGGCTTTAGCCAAGCACCACCAGCATGTAGAAGAGATGAGGGAGAGAGTTGGGAAGGACAAACTCCAATGGGCCTTGAAGTTTGCAGAAGAGCATAAACACTCTATCAAAGACTTCAATTTCAAGCCTTTGGACTTAGTCTTGGTCAAGAATATGATTACAGAAAGTTCACACAGTGCTAAAATGCTGCCCCGTTTTCATGGTCCAATGGTAGTAATTGCTAAGACCAAGGGTGGTAATTACATTGTGGCAGAACTGGATGGGTCAGTTTGGCAGACCAGAGTTGCAGCTTTTAGAGTAGTCCCTTATAAAGCTCAAAGACAATTGGAGCTATCCCAGAGCCTAGAGCAATGGGTAGATATCACTCCAGAAAAGTTAAAAGAGTTAAGGGAGGAACTACAAAGGCCTACCATAAATGCTGTGTCAGATTTGTCATTCGGATCTATAAAGCTTCATGAGCCTCTAGATGATGACATGATAAAGTCGGACAATAGCCCCGAAAGTTGACGAAAAGTTTAAATTTTGCTTAAAATCAAAAATAAGTTAAAAAGACTTAAGATCACATGTTTTCGGGGTTAAGGGCATTATATTTGGGGGTTGCAAATTAAGGAAATAAAAGGGGAAATTTTGTTATGAGTGGGGTGGTCAAAAATAACTACGTTAATTTAAGCAAAGGCAGCGCCAATGCTTACAACGTGGTGGCCTCTTGTATGAGTACGGGGGGACAGGGATTTTTCGGGGAGGAAGGGGTGATTTCAATATCAGAATCGGAATCGACGATCTGGGTCTCTAAAGTAAATAAAAGCAAGTTGGGAAAGTTAAAAAGGGAGAAATACCTCAGGCAAAACTTGCAGATCACTGAGCAGATCTCCAGTGCGTTCGACGTTGGAGGGGCCGAGAGTTTTGTCGAGACGAGCAAGGCAAACTGAGATAAGCTTATAAACTTGAAGGGCGATGTCGAGAGAATAAAGTTGTTGCTGGGCAGCAAGCTGAACGGCCTCACAATGTTTTTGAAGGTCGGCACGAGGGAGAAGAGCGTCGTCATCGGCAAGCTGGACAGTTTCGAGGGCAGCGTCGACCTGGCCGAGAAGTGAAAGCACGGCCTCGCTTCCAGGTTTGAGGTTGGCTGGGGGGAAAAGGTCAGAAACAACAAAAAGAAAAGATGGGGATAAGGGACGGACAGAAGGCAGGAAGAACCTTAAGTTTTTTGGGTTTAGGCTTGCCATCAGGCTCCGTCTGTGATAAAAGAAGGGATAAGATGTCGAAACGATGAGCGAGCAAGTCGAGTTTGTAAGCTAGACTTACGTTAGCTCGCCATTTGCCAGAACAAATAAGGGACGGACCTCACATGTCGACGTCCTGATCCTGAGTTCGCCGCTTCAGCTGAAGGGGTAAGACAGCAGCCAAACAAAAGAAGAAGGGATTAAGGCATACCTCCTCTGCTTCCCGCTGGCGTTGGACCTCTGCTTCCCGCTGACGTTGGACCTTGCAACGATTTTTTTCGATTTGAAGGATAGTGTCGGTGAACGTGAGAAAGGACTGGACGTCGGTGGAGTTGTTTGCAACATTGCGATTGATCACAGGGAGGGTGGCGGTCAGGGAGTCAAAAAGACCCTTTTGCTTGGCAATACGCAGGAAGTCGGCCTGGTCGGCGAAGCGCTGAAGTAAGGGGAAGAAGGATGAAGAAGGTAAAAGAAAAGACGAAAAGGGAACTCACCAGCTGCATGGTGCCGAGATATCGGGCGCGGTCAGCCCGAGTACCAGGGATGCCAGCTGCGACCCTGCAGAAGCCAATAATGGCCTGGGCAAACAGGGGAAGCTGGAGGATGGCTAGGATAACTTGTTGCGTGTCACGCTTAACAGAGCGCTGAAGAAGGGCGAAATTGTCGGGCGAGTCTTGGCCAGAACTTGGATGAGCGGTTGGAGGTGCGCGAGGAAGTTTGGCGGCAGGACCCGCAGGGTTTTTGCGAGGCGCGGTAGGAATAAGATGGTTGGGTGCCATTGCTGCAGGAGGGATGGGTCGTGGTGAGCGCGTCCTTATAGGACAGCGGATGCGATCGAAGAAAAAGAAAAATTTGAACGAAAAATTGAATTCTTTGTCAAAATTTTCTGGGGGTGATCACGTGCGTGAACAAGTTTTCCGACAAAAACACAGGAGACCTGACTGGGGGCAGTCAGTAAAATGGTGTGGGGGAGGTGATACGCCTGTCTCGAGTACGAGACAGGTTGAATATACTTAAAAGAAAGATAAGGAAATACCATTCAAAACAAGCTGAAAACCGTAAGCTTGGGTAAATGTCGAAAACTGTAGACATAAAAACCTTACCTAGTATAAAAAGAATAGCACCAAAGAACCCAAGAAAGCACGCATTGAATGACGCCAACAGGACCTATGACGTCAAGAACAGCTGGTCACGCATGTGATCAACGATCAATGGCTGTGCTCGGCAAAAACCGGCTAGAACAGCTAACCAATGCCGAGGACAGCCATAGACGTCTGAATGCATGGCAAAAACCCTGCCTCCCCTCGACACCGCACGCCAGACCGTCCAGAGACCAGACCTAGCCACCATACAAACTACGCGGAGCCTGCTAAGAGAGGAGTGGAAAAAGAAAAAGAATGAGAAAAAGAGGTCGGACAAACGGATAACCGAATAACGCCGACCCAGCACGTCATCGCAAACGGCCAGCCAATAACGGAGAAAGGCCAAGAAAAACCATGCGGTACACCTATGGGCGCGTATGAAAAGGAGCCGGGTCCGTGCGCGTACGATGACCTATAAAAAGGAGAGCAGGATTGGGGGGAGAGGGCAAGCAACGACGTACCACGGCTCGGCTAGCCCCAGGGAGCGGCTAACTTAGGCTTACGAGTATTTAGTTGGTTCGGGTTTTTATTTATATATATATATTTGAGCCCATTCAAAAGTTCGAGACCGTCTCAACTAGCGAATAAATCAATTTAATTATTATCTACGACCATAAATGTCTAAGTGAGCTTTCGTGTAACCTAAGCCTCCAAACTCTGTGAGAGTAAAGTTTGATCCGTTGATCCGATCAATTGACGACATCAAAACTTACATTTCGCATCAATACCATTCATGAGAAGCCTGTTTGAGTCTGTATAGGGCACGTAAAGCACGATTGACTTTCTTTGGGTTGGGGTCGGGGAAACCAGGTATCTGTTTCAAGTATATCTCATGCGTTAGCGGTGCGTTGAGAAAGGCAGTCTTGACATCAAAACAAAAGAGTTCGAGGTTATGAAGTGCTGCGTATGCCAGTGTGATTCGGATACTCGTCATCTTGGCGACTGGAGCGTACGTGGAACCATAGTCCTCTGGACGTTGGCTAAAGCCTTGTGCAACTAACTGAGCTTTCTCTTTCCCTGCGATTGTTGTACCGTCTGGATTATATTTGTGAGCATATACCCATCTTACTCCAATTGCTTTTCGACCCAGTGGAAGATCTGTAGGTGTGAAAAAATTTGAGCACGAAGACTCTCAACTTCTCGTTCCATTGCTGCTTGCCATATGTGGGCATCGCTATGATGTGTTGCTTCATAATAGTTTTCTGGTGGTTTGGTAAGATCGTATTGTCGAGGCGTTCGAAAACGAAGAGGATCAGGTCCATAAGTAATATAGGCTTTGAAATCTGAGAGAACAGGTACTTCCAGTGAAGTTAGATCATCAACTGAATCAGAGAAATTGGCAGTTGCCATCAATGCATTTATATCGAGTATTGCTGATAGTCCTTGATGAGGATTGAGTCGAGATTGTCAATTAGCTCGAAGACGTGTGAGTTTTTCGTTTCGTTGTGCTATTTCTTCTATGAAGGCTTGTCCTGCAGGTGTATGTTTTATCGTTCATTTTGGTCGAGAGTGATTTGATTCTGATGGTTGTAGAGGTTCGATATATTGATCAGATTGCGCTATTGTAGGTGATACAGTTTGAGGACAAAGAGAGAGAGATGGTTCGATTTCGGTTTCTTGTGCCTCTGATGTACGATCCGGAGATTGGGATTTTGTTTGAGATGATGAAGCTTTAAGATGACCACGAGTATTTTCATTGAATATAACATCCCTTGAAAAGAAATATCGACCGTTCATGTCACGAACACGCCAGCCTATTCGATTTTCATCATAACCTATGAAAATTGCTTCAAATCTACGTATATCCCCTTTTCGGCGAGTTTCTTTAGGATGAAGGACAAAGCACTGGCAACCCCATACGCGAAGGTGTGATAAGTCGGGCTTGGAACCTTCCATGACTTCAAAGGGTGTTACAAGTGTCGGTAGAGTCGATGTTGGTAATCGGTTTCGAAGATACTGTGCAGTAAGGATAGCATCACCTAGAAAAGACATGGGTAGGCCAGATTCTGCCATCAGTGTTTGAGCTGTATCTTCAATTGTCCTAATATATCTTTCAGCCTTTCCATTCTGCTGGTGGGCATAAGGTGCTGTTGGTTGTATGATGATGCCTTGTTCATTGAGGAAATCTCGTAGATTACCCTGGATGAATTCCTTCGCACCATCGCAACGTACTGCTCGAACTTTATTTCCTGATTTCAGTTCCCATTGAGCAGCTGTTGACTTGAAATGATCACAGGCCTGATCACACGTGGTAAGTAATGCAGTACTCCCGAGATTAGAGAAATCGTCTAGAATGGAGTGGAAATGATGGGAATGTCCATTCGCAAATTGTACAGGAAATGGACCACAAGAGTCCATGTGTAACAATTCACATATGTCATTTGCGTGACAACCAAAATTGTCATAAGGGCAAGCTGGTTGTTTACCAAGGATGCAAGGAATGCAATGATCATCTTCTATTCAGCCAACGTATTCAACCCCAGATGCGTAGTTCTTAGTCAAAGCAGCTCGAGTTGTATCTTGACTAGGATGACCAAAATGACGATGCCAGAGGGTAGCTGTAGCGGGAATTCTCGGAAACAATGTTTGTGGCGTTTCTAAGGCAGGAAAGGCCACGGAACTATCATGAATAGGTAATACAAAATCACAATATAGAAACGAGAGCTTATTGTGGATCGTTGCCTGCATAGCTTTGCCTTGGAGTTCATGAAAAGATGATGGGAAGAAAATTGATGCGGATTCATGTTCGAAAAGAAGAGTCAGATTGTTTTCGACCATGGTTCCAACCGATAATAGATTGATTGGGATATCTGGAGCATAAAGACAGTCTGGTAGCTTGAGTATGACGTTCTTTCCATTTACATGAGCTCGAAAACGGACTTCACCCCAAGCAAGAGTTGTCAACATTCCGCAATTCGCTGTTCCCACTGGAGAAGCTAGCCCAGGATCATAAGACCAGAAATACTTTTGATCTTTGATTAGATGGGTCGTACAACCCGAATCGAGGATAGAGTTGAATTTCAGTGAAATGTCAGCCATGAGCGCAGAACCCGCCAAACTCAGAAAGGCTTGATAAGGAGGTAGGGATGACTTATCAGACTCAGTGGAATAAGCTGACACAACGATATCATTCTCCTCTTCAACAATAGTAGGCAATACATCACAATCGTCGTCAGGTATAAATGAAGGTGGAGCAGGAATAGGTTCAGTGATAGAGTCCTGTACGGCAACATTTGCTTTCGGTCTAAAGCTGGAGTCTTTTGCATGTTTGGTATTAGATCCACAATGACCGGAATGATCATTCAATGTTTCGGTATTTGGATTCGGAGTATTTGAGGATGTGTGCGAAGTTGGATTATGAATCGATGATTTATTATTTCGATGTTGATTATTGCAACACCAAACCTCAATGTCGATGTCAAGAATTTGATCTGCAAGTACGTCAAAAGTGAAGGTGCCTTGAGGTCCGACCTCCCATGATCGTCAAACTTCTTCCCTAATCAGAGCATAAGCCTGTAGAGAGGGAATGTCACGACCCGTTCCCCGAAGCCCCGCGCATCGTCCATCAAAACCCTGAACCCCCAAAAGGACCCCCAATGCTCCGCCGAACTTCCGCCCATGCCCCGCGCCTACTTCGGCTAACTCCGACGCCCCCCCCGGCTAACTCCGACGGCCCCCTGGCCAACTTCGGTGCCTGCCCCGCAGCCACTGACACTTACCCTGGGCTTCCCGAACCCCGAGAACCACCCCCGCGATTCCCGATCTTCGCCACCCATCATTAACTCGACACCCTGCTTTCTCCGACCTATTCCGGAGTATCACGACAACCTCGGGGCAACCCGCGTTCTCCAATGATCCCATCAACGTATCAGCGCGGCACGATCTTCAATCGCAACTAACACCCGCCCACTCCGTCAAGCCCCGCCAAGCCCCGCCGCCACAGCCGACGTACCCCGAAGTCCTCCGGTAGTCAGTATATAAGTCATCGAGTAGCTCTTCGTACTCTAGTCTTGATATTGCTTAACATTACCTATGGTCTGATTGTTTCCTTTTCGTGTTTCATGTTTCGCGTCCCATTCTTCTTATCTCAGTCTCCCGGTCTTATCTCAGTCTCCCGGTCTTATCTCAGTCTCCCGGTCTTGTCTTGTTTCCATTTCGTTATCATTCTCGTTATCGTTTCGTATCCCCACTCGAATCTACTCCTGTTCCATATTGTCTCATCCGACGCTGTCTCGGTGACTCCGTCAGATCATTGTGCCCAAGTCTTCATCAACCTTAACGACCTCACGAACTCCGCGATTACGATTATGAACCCCGACACTCCTTTGCCAGGTCCGAACCCCACTCTTCGCTTGGTCCCGGACTCCATCAGCTCCAAATGATCTCCCATCAAACCCCGGCTCCGTCCCCATGGATCACACAGCCACCTACTCCCTTGCTTCTGCAAATCTCCCGTACGGCCTTCTGCCTGAACCCCGCCAAGACCGTCTCGTTTCCCCATGATCCGACTTCTCCGGACCTTCCCGGATCCATCTGGATCACATCTCCCCAGCTACCCACGCAAGCCACCAGGGCCCGGAATGTCTTCGAGTGTTCGGGTACCAATGCAGGGGAATCACACCCGCCTAGTAAGGACTCGCCCAGTGCAGCTGAGCCCCCGAGGTCAGCGGAACCTGACAGGGAATGCCATCCATGAATCCTTGAATCTTGTCATGAGGTGAGAAACCCCATTCGGTACGATCTAATTGATTCACTACAGTACACCAGGCTTGAACGTATGCAGGAATAGCAGTCAGAATACATTGTAAATGGTTGACAGAGTCTTTAAGCGATTTTGCAGACGAAGCACTCCCCACGCTGTAGCGGCGATGCAGGCAAGCGAGTATATCCCGAGCTGTATGAGTAGGAAAATTGTGTGGTCCTCCGCGTGCAGGAGGAAGACTGCCAAGAATCTCTGTTGAAAGTTTACCTGTCAAGACATGAGAGCATAACCCATCTTTCTGCCAAAACGTTTGATATTTGTGTTCCTCATCCAACGTGTTATGTGGAGGATAAGGTGGAGGAACCATGATTATGCAAGTCACGTCAAACAGCGTACCCGGTGGAGGAAGAGGACAAATGTGTCCGACCAGTCCAAGGTGCTCAATGAGCGTCATAACATGAGTATACCATGAACCCCAATCCGATGACCCAGTAAGATGAGAAATGGAAGAAAGAGGAGGTAATTTGTTACTATCAGAAGAAAAATCTGGTACGGTATGCTGGGGAGGTGGCTGAAAATGAAGAGGTTGAAAATTGTATTCTGGTAAATGTGGTGAACGAGGGATGAACTGTGGTGCATTTGGAAAAATAAAGTTTTGTGGAGGAGGAGCCGGAGTGTGCAATGGCGAAGGTGGTAAAGGAGGAGGTGGGACCGCCGGTTGCGGACCAGGAAAATGGCCGTATGGAAAAGGGGGGGGATGCACCACAGGTTGAATAGGCTGAGCTAAAGGCACAGAAGGAGGATGAGAAAGATTGTGATGTAAAGGTGACATAGGAGGAGTGAAAGGAGAACGAGGCAATTCATATTGTGCTGAAGGCGCACGTGAAGCGAGAGGAGTATGAAAAATATCATGTTGAGGTGGAATAAAAACAGTTGGAGGTCAAATTGGTGCAGTATCAGGACAAATAGGAACTGAAGGAGGACGAACGTTCAGATGAATGGGGAATGGAGCAAATAGAGGATTTGTGCGCGAAAAATTTGGATTTGAATTTGCCAGGGTAGGCGTGTCTAAGTTGGTCAATAAAGAGGTGGGTATATGCGGGCAATAACAACAAGGAGGTTTGGGAAAACAATTATGTGCCCCTGAAACTAAAGTAGAATTTGTATTCAAAGAAGAAGGAAAAAGGTGAGGGGAGGGTCATGGTAAGGGAAAGAGGTTCAAATGGCATTACCCTGCGAATCAACCCAAGAGTCCGGGCCCAGTGCTGAAGCTGTAAGATGAGGAGACTGAGATGGCAGAAGAAACGGATCCATGGGATATGTTTGGAGACCGCTAAAACAGAGGGATCGAACGTTACAATTACAACCGATCGATCGTACAAGACGGAAGTAAAGAGTGAGATGATGAACCGAAAGCAAGGGGTGAGTTGTTCCAAACGGCTCAGTACTGGTGCGGCAATCCAAAAAGGATGCCCATAACCTGCCGGCCTGGCACTGTGAACCAATCTAGTGATGGAAAAAGAAGACAATCCCTCAGAGCCGTCCACAAGATGGAGGAAACAACTGATATTGATGCGTACCTAGTGACGGAAAAAGAAGACAACTAAGTAGTACGTGTCAGTAAGTAAGTATAGTAGTGAAAAGAAAAACTTACTCCCTCAGAGCCATCCACAAGATGGAGGAAACAACTGAGGGAGTAGTGTGACAGAGACACAAAGTGTAACACTAATAACACGTGATCGAGTAGGAGCTGACTATTGACCTATAGGGCTAACAAGCAGAGGGATCAGTGTCCGATTGGGGCTCTGGCAAGTCAGGGTAATCTTCAAGCTCGCCCTCTGCATCATCTTCTGGGAGCGGAACGTCCTCGGGGTCAAACTGCCATCTCCTCTTCTTCATCTCAGGCTTTCCCTTTGCCCTTGGGGTCAGAGTCCCGGATCACAATTCCTTTTGCAGCAACAGCGGCGCCGGCGGAGTGATGGTAATTCCAAACAGGCGCAGGGGACAGTTGATTGAGTATCAGAGTGACTAGCAGAAGTAGAGGCGGCCTGACGTACTTGCCCTTGGCGATGCCATGTAGTTTTAGCATACCAAGAGTCTGTATGACATTCAGTTTCTGGGCTAGCAAGATTGGGGATCTCCACAAACAAGGAATAGCTGACAGGCATGGGGAGCTGGGGATGACCCTGAGACTGACAAACTTCGAGGCTGTACTTGAGGTAGAAGAAGAATTCTGTTTATTCTACCAGCAAGCCGCACTACAGGGCTAAGAGGTGGGGGTAAAGTAACCCTTGTACTCTACTCCTACTATGTAATATGTCATTTGTTGTTGTGTTGAGTTTTCCTTTTGATGTTGGGTATTAGAACTTTCCTCGTAGATTTTACATGTCTCCATGTCAGGACGTGATTGAGTGATGCAGACATATCGCAATGTACCCTGTGTGGAACACAGGTGTGGGTTGTTGGGGCCTTTGGGGGTTGGCTGTCTGGTTGATGGGCTACCCAGCCCTGTGCCATCTTCCTATGTTTGCTGGTGCCTTTGCTTACACGGGTTGTCTTGACCTCCCATGGTGCGTGGTTCCTTGTCCGATTGGTACCTTGCATTCCTTTCACTGTTTTCCCTGGTTTCTGTTAGTCCGTCTTCCACCTCTCCTCATCCTTATTCCTCCCCTCCCCCCTTC
Source organism: Termitomyces sp. 'cryptogamus' (assembly GCA_020091625.1). Lineage (NCBI taxonomy): Eukaryota > Fungi > Basidiomycota > Agaricomycetes > Agaricales > Lyophyllaceae > Termitomyces > Termitomyces sp. 'cryptogamus'. The sequence continues at coordinate 1,123,695 of JAGYZC010000005.1, forward strand.
TTCTGCACCCCCTTTTGCGTCCCGTTCCACCAGGCCCTCTGCATCCCCTCTCTCTCCTTCCATGCATGCCCACCATCTCTCTTCTTCTCCATCACTTTCATCATCTTGTTCTGTCAGTCTTGTCCTTTGTTTGCATTTCATCCCTGTCTTTGTGAATGACCCAGACTTCTCAAGGAATGTACTTGAGGTAGAGGATGGATAGTTACAACACATTCAGGGTTCTCTGGATCACAAAGGATTACCATGCAAGTGATTGGGTCAATGATCAAGAAGGGATGGTGTTTGGGATGCCCTAGCCTGTCCATGGGAGATCTGCAGTTGCCATAGGGATTAGGATGGCCCATGGATAGAGATTGATAGGGTTTTGTTATGAGGGCTAGGGAGGAAAGTTGGATGTGGGTGATGGGCCAATCAAGCTCAGGGGGAGGTTTTAATAGGTTTCCCCCAGCTTGTCTCCCAAAAAGTCTTGGAATAAGACTTGACCCAGGAAAACCTGAGGGTCATCCTGAGGTGGTTGCCTGATCCTTTTGTCCTTCAGTTCCTCAATTGTCTGAAGACCTAGGAGCTCCAAATAAGGAGCTAGTAAGTTGGGATCCTTGACCTGGTCATAACTCATCCAGGACTTATCTCCAGCTTTCCATAGTACTTCAAACATAGCATCTGACTTTGTTTCATGATGCACCATGGTTTGCTCTGCAGCCCACTCATTTACCTCAGGCTCCTCACTCTGTTCATTCAGTTGTCCTGGGAAGAGTCTACCATTGTTAGGCTTGTGTATTCTGCATAGAGCTGCATGGAAAATGTTATGTATTCCTTATCTCTTCATATTCTGGGATATAGCAACCTGGAAAGAGCTATTCCCATAGTCTTTGGTAATCTTACAAGGTCCCTCATATTTAGGAGTTAACTTCTTTGGAAACACTTTTGGGTAGTTAAAGTTCTTAGTGGAGACATATACCATGTCTCCCCTGGCAAATGGAGCCAGTTGTCTGTGGCAGTCAGCATTGTGGGTCTGTTTCACTCTGGCAGCCAGAATGCAGTCATGTGCCACCATGAGGGCCAGCTTCAAGTATTGTGCAAAAACTCTTACTCCTGCAAACTCATTTGGTTTAGCATTGTTACAGATCATGGGTCTAGGTAAATGTCTGGTGTTGAGGAAGAAGGGTGAGTATCCAGTTGTTTCTGACCTGGCAGAGTTTATGGCAAACTCTATTGCTGGAGTTTTGTGATCCAGTCTTCAAGTTTGTTCCCAACACATTGTCTGATCATTGGGACTATAGTTTGTTTTACTTGTTCAGTATATCCATCTGATTCTAGATGGTATGCAGAAGACTTCCTGAATTGAGTGCTGATCAATTCATGTAAATGGGTCCAGAAAGTACTTGTAAAGTATGAGTCACAATCACTAACTATTGCTTTGGGTAACCCATGATGCTTGTATATACTTCTGAGAAGATGAGTTTAGCTACTTGTTGCACTTTGTAATTAGTTCAACTAGGCACTATGTGTACCATAGCTGTAATCAAGTCAATAATGACAGTAATTGAATTGTATGAGCCATTTCTATCCTTTGTTTCTGGCAGAGGACCCATGAAGTGATACCAATCACCTCCCATGGCTGTGTCAGAACTTGAAGAGACTGTAGTAACCCATAGGGTTTCTGGTTCAAGTACTTGTTCCATCAACAGGTTGTACAGGTTTTGCAGTATAGCTGGACATTGTGCAACATTGTTTTCCATCATACTTGGTTGTGTAAATAAAGTAATGTTTTTTGCAGGCCCAAGTGGGCTAGAAGTGAGTGAGCTTCCAAAATTACTCTTTCCCTAATGGTATGGCCACATACTATGATTGCTGGGATGCACAGTAACTTTCTCCCATCAGTTTTGAGGTAAATGATATTGTCTTTTGTGACTTCAAAATTTCAGAACACCTTTGGTTATCCAGGATACTGGCAAACAGTTTATCTTCTTGATATCATCCCTTCTGTGATTCTAATAGATCAGTCAGGTTCTTACCAGCATTCAAGAATTCTGGTCTGCAACTGCCTCATTCATAATATGCATGAGTGTGGTGTACCAGAATGCTACATCTGCCTCACTGCAAGAATGCTGATGGGATGCCAAACACAGCTCAAGTTTGATGATTTCCTTTTGGATTTCATGGATGTCCTTAATGGCACCACCCAGGGCTGTCCACTATCAATGATTTTCTATGTGTTCTATAATGCACCTCTTATTCTAGTGGCCCTGCTCAACTCCAAGTTGGAATTGTCATTTGGATTTGTAGATGACTCAATGCTTCTTGGCAATGGGTAGGGGGGGGGACTTTGAGTGGTCCATATCCCACAACTCCTCCTTTGAACTATCCAAACTAGCATTGACAAATTACCCATGCTCACACAACAATGACACATGAGGACCTCATTCTGTCATGCATCAACTAGGATGGCTCAGTCACCACCCAGATGGTTAAGACAGTATCCACCTATAAGTACTTAGGGGTTGTATTTGACTTCAAGTTATGGTGGAATGCCCATTGCCAGAAGGTGGCAGCAAAGGCAGCTTGGCAGACCATTCAGGTGATGCATCTCTCTAGGCTGTCAGGTGGTATGCTGCCTCACTGCATATACTAGTAACATAGTTGCAGTCCCTGCAATCACCTATACAGCCAATGTTTGGTATACCAGCATCCATGACTCTCCCTTGGGGAAGAAGAAACTTGGCTCAATTGGCATTGCCAAAAAGCTTGCCCCCTCTCAGAGACATGCAGCAAGAATCATGACCAGTGCCCTCAGCACCATGGCAAGAGATGCCCTTGACCTCCACACCAACCTCCTCCCAGTGGACCTGCTTTATCACAAAGTCCTATTCCATGCCACAGTACATCTGTCCTCCCTTCCCAACTTTCATCCCCTCTGCTCCCTTGTCCACAGAGCCTCCAGATGCTATGTTGCATGCCACCACACCCCCTTACACCATCTGTTCTTTGTAACTGGAGTAGCTCCCATGTGCATTGAGACAGTCAAACCCATCTGCTGTTGCCCCAACTACATCCCCTCCTTCACAACCCACATCAAGTGCTTTAATGATGCAGCCCTGCTGGAAGCCAAAGAGGTGTTCTGCTCTGCCCCAGTGTCTATCTATAGCAATGGCTCAGGCTTCAAGGATCACATTGGTGCCTTGGCAGTTCTGTATATGGGAGGTACTGAGAAGGGCTCACTTCAACTCCACCTTGGGCCCAAGTCCTAGTACACAATGTCTAAGGCCAAAGTAGTAGGCCTCATCCTAGGCCTGCACCTGCTTTCCAGCCTAGGCCACCAGTGCCCTGCAAAAGCCATCATGGGCACCAACAACCAGGCATCCATCAAGGCCCTACTCAACCAGAAACCACACCCAGGCCATTACCTCCTTGACAAGGTCAATGATGCTACTGAGTCCCTCCACAGCAAGCAGGACCAAGTAGTAAGGGCCTGCAAAAGGTGTCAGGCACAGCAGCAAGGCTCCAAGTGGGCTGACCAGACCCATAGAGTCATTGACCTCCAAGTCCATTGGATTCTAGGACACATGGAATTCCATCCCAACAAGAGAGCAGATGAGCTTGCCAAAATGGCTGCCATGGGGACCTCCAGTGACCCCAAGCTCCTACCAGTTTTTCTGCAATGCCAGCTCCCTGTCAGCATCTCAGCTGCATGCCAGGACAATGTGGACAAAATCTGAAACATCTGGAAGACACGCTGGAAAGACTTGCCCCACTATCCTTCCCTCCACACTATTAATCCATCCCTCCCATCCAAAAGGTACATGTGCCTCATCAAAAACCTCAACTGCCATCACTCTGCCATCCTTACACAGCTGCAGACAAACCATATCCCCCTCAACCACCATCTCTTTTGCATATGGAGGTTGGAGACCCCTGTCTGCCCACACTGCAACAATCTGACAGTGGAAACAGTTTCCCATATATTGATGGTCTGCCCTCACTACAAGTTTGAGAGACATCTTCACCTTTGATACACCAAAAAGCTGAGTCCCTATCTTTCCTTTTGGCTGACCCCAATACTCTGAACCCCCTCTTTAGCTTCATCTATGCCACCAAACAATTACTTCCCCAGGACCCACCCCCACAGATGTTGCCCCTTCAAACTGCCCCCCATGCAAATGCCTAACAGCAATCCTTAAATTTATCTAAATACCTTACATCCATATAATATTGGCAATGGTCCTCCTTCCCCTCCAAACTGTACTCTACCATCTCCTCCTGGTTGGGACAGCAACCACACTGCTCAACTTCCCACTGCTTGCATGCAAATGGTAAATGTAGCTGAAAAACCAAGCTTTTGCATACCTAGTGACATGGTAATAATAGAGGAGCATGCCCTAAAACAACCAAGGAATGTCAGCCAGCTCAATTTCCAGGTATGCAGGGGGTTCAGTATTGCATGGCTCTTGTAGTTATAATCTACCCTGAATGTACCATGCACCATGGCACTATGTGCTGAGGATGCTAATGAAAAAAAAAAAAAAAAAAAAAAAAAAAATTCAAGAATTCTTTGAGTGTTAAAGGGGTCAAGTTTTCTGATTGACTCTCCAGCTGTTGGGATATCTTTGCTAAGGCTTCATCATTGCTATGTTCCATGATGGTCATGGGTTGAGCATCTATTCCTAGCTGTGATGCCACTCTATCATCAGGTAACTGCTGCTTCTTTTTTGCTAGCAGCCTGATAACCAACTTATTCCTTCCTAGTTCTTTTTTGTGTGAGGGTGGTGAGTGGTTGATGGTAGCTGGGCTACCTTCCTCCCCTTGTTTTGTTCCTTAGGTCCTTGAAGGACAAAATGTGGCACTGCATGGGCTGCAAACTCTTTGAATGTTTCTGGCTGCCCAGTCTTTACAGGCTCAATTGTCTTCCTGTAGTAAGCCCTTTTCTTCTTCATGGGCTCCTGCAGCCTGACTGTGTTATTTATTGGTTCATCCATTTTCTTTGGTGTAGACAAGCTTTTGCCCTCCACCCCAATGAAGACTGGCATTGAAATTACTTGTCTTTCTAATCCATCATTATTTACAACATCAAAGTAAGTATATTTGCTTCATGCCCTTACTGTTCCTGGTTGATCATTTGAATACAGGTGAGACAGAACATTTGAAAGTAAGTTTTTGGCACCAGGTACATAATCAATCTCAAAGTCAAATTCTGAAACCTTTTCCAGCCATTGAGCTTGCCTGCCAGACAAATTTTTTTGGTCCATCAAATGAATCAATCCTTTGAGGTCCATGAACCACCAAAAATTTACACCCTGTAGTATGTCTCTGTGGCACTGCATGGTTTTGACCCCTGCTGACATTTCAATTTCATGCACAGAGTAGTTTTCTTGTGTTGAATTCAACTTAGCCAAGAAAAAAGCAGACATCTTTGCTGTTTTCCAGTCTTCCCTTGGTTCACTACACCAGCTATCCCTGTAACACATCCATCTGTCACTATGTTACTAGGGGCTTGTCTTCCTCATATTCCAATGGTCTTCAGTGATGTTTGCAGCAGATCAACACCAGTCTCCATACATCCTCAAAGGCATGCTGGTGAGTGAACTCCCAGAAAAATGGCACTGTTTCTCCTGTCAATCCATGCAGAATTTCCATAGGTACTCTTACCTGGTTTATGTCATTAGCCAGGTACTCAGCAGCACCCAGGAAACCTTGCAACAAGTCTCTATTCATCAGAACTTTCCATCTTATTAAAGCATCAACTTTGTTGGGACCCATTTGGATCCCTTTATCATCCACCATGCATCCCAGAATTTTCATTTTTTTGCACAAAAAATGTAGCTTTCATTCACTCAGGTACAGTTTCTCCTTCCTCAATATGTCCAATACCAGTTTGACATGTGCTATGTGTTCTTTTAATGTGTCCTAGTAGATTATTATGTCATCTAGATAGACATCCAGAAATTGACCCAAGTATACTGTGAACAGGTAGTTCATTAAGGCTTGGTAAGTTGCTGGGGCATTACAATCAACTTGTTGAATGACATGGTTTACCATGTTCCCATCAGGTGTTGTGATTGTAGTGCAGCTAATGTGTTCTGGTTTAATTCAAATTTGCTCATATGCATCCTGGCCATCTATAATGGATCAACACCTTGCTCAAGCTGCTCTTCTCAAAATTCCCTCCATATCAGATAATGGTGAGGATTTTTTGATTGTGCTAGCTGTCATGACCTGCTCCCTAGACCCCAACACTGCCCCCAGCCCCCCCAATGCTCCGCCAAACTCCCCAACCCTTGTCCACCCTCCACGCCCACTTCAGGCAACTCTGACACTTCCTTGGCAGACCGCGACAGCTCCTTGATCAACTCCGACGCCTTCTCTGCAGCAGTTGATGCACCCCCTGAATTCCCCTGGACTCCCAAGGCTTTCCCCGACCCCAGAATGATCCACTTCCCAACTGATCCCATCAGAATGTCACTGTGGCCCATTCCAAGACTGCACTCATCAACTGTCAACCCCACGCAGTTCCGTCAAGCCCGCTGCCATATCCTCTACCCTCCGGAGCCACCCAGTAGTAGGTATATAAGTCATAGAGGAACCCCTAGTACTTTAGTCTTGATATTGCATTCACCAGTTTCCTGTGTCTTGTCTTTTGTCTCATCACTGTCTCTGTTTTTAGTTTCAAATCTATCTCTGTTCTCTGTCTTGTCTTTCCTCGTCTCTGCCTTGTCTTGACTGTGTATAGTTTCTTTGTCTTCCTAAGTTCCTCTCATCTCCAATGACAGTATGAACTCTGTGTGTGCACTACAACCCAAACATTCCTACAACAACCCCGGACCTCGCTCCTGCTTGGCCCAGGAACACCTCACATCTTGGCGATCCCCCGTCAAACTCCGGCTCTGCCCCCATCAACCGTGAAGCCTCCACTTACCCCACATTCTAATTGCATGCCCATGAACTTGCTCCAGCACCTGTCCAGGTTCAATGACTAGTACACTTGGTCTTAGACGCCCCCAAACCACTCTGGACTTGCTCAGATTGCCCCCTAGCTCCCCCTCGCAAGTCCCTCCATGCCAATACCGGATGCTTGGTTATAAGCGCAGGACATTGCGTCCACCTAGTAAGGACTCGCCAGTGTAGCTGAGCCCCCATCGTCAGCGGAACCTGATATAATATCAAGACTCCCCCTTACCCCATTCTTGATGTCTGCATATAACCCCGCATACAACCCCGCCGGCTACCTAACCGACGTCTATGGTTGACTGGTACTGGAAAACCCTATGCCCCGTTCTACCCAGGCCCTCCCACAGATCAGTATGTCCCTCGTCACTGGACTCCTGACCCCAACCAGGCATTCTACGCCCCCTCCATCAGCCAGGGAATACCTCCGGGCTGGCACCGCCCTCCCGCGTTCTCTGCCAATGGCAACAACCCCCGCATGTACCCTGGGGGATATTTTGCAGTGCCCCCCAACCCTGCCTACCTTCCCCCTGCCCACTACTATGCGTACCCAGTCCCCACTGCAGCCCCAACCCCTCCAGGGCCTATGGACAATTATTCCCCCCCTTGTATGCCTTTCCCCACTCAAGCCTCTCCTTCTCCCAGGCAGCAAAGGGTCAAAGTCTACGCCCAACAATGCAACAAAGTCCTCCATTTCCTTTGCCTCTCTCCCGCAGAGTTCGCAAGATGCACCTGCACCCTCCTCACCAACCTAGGCTACCCCAACACCTTTGCAACTCCGGAAGTCTGGGCAGATTGACTCCTCAATTTCCATGAGCGCTATCTGCAAGAAAACCTCCCAGAGACTATACAAGGCACCCTGGGCATTGACAATAATTTACGGAACAAGCTCTGCACATTGGTCGAAGAAATCCACACCAGCCCAAACCCCCGCCCCTTTGAAGACCCTCTAGACCACGTCCACTCCTTCCATGTGCAATGCGAGGAGCCCATCAGAACACAAAGCAAAGCCCCGCCTTCCGTCCCCTGTCAGCAGGAAGAACTCAATGTGGCCTCCAGCATCTTGAGGAACCTCAACCCCATGGGAGGATTGTTCACCCAACCAGCCACCCATACCTTGGCCCTCTCCGCTTGCCCTCAGGCCAACTCCATCCCCAGCACCTTCTGAACCTGGGACCAACCTGCCGTCTCCAAACCCTGCCCCCAACGGCTGCCCCCATGCATTGACGACGACAACCGGACTCTCTCCTACATTGACAAGCCTGGTAACCCCGCCAACGAGCATGCCCCACACAACGGACCTCCACGAGACTGACCCCCCCACTTTGACCTCCACACCCCTCGTGTCAATGCCCCTCTGCCCCGTCCCAATGCCCCGGTCCCCCCACAACAGCCCACAGGTCCCGAGGCACCCCGACCACCCTTCCTTACCAACCATCCTCATCCCCTGCCCACTTCGCTGCCTAACCCTCCCGCCGACGCAAATTATTTTGGACCCCCCACCCCCAGGGGACCCCCTCAATGGGCCCCAGAGCCTGCCCAGGGCAACGCAGGTCAACCCCCCGGCAGAGGGCTACCCAACAGTGGACACCCTAGGGGATGGAGCCCAGCAATGGACAACTTCCCCCCCCCAGCACAGAAACGGGAACAACTACTATTACTACTACAATGCCGGACCCGCCCCAAGCTCAAAATCCACAGGATGATATCCACAATGTACTGGCCCAGGAGGGTAAGCTCGACATTCAGAAACCTGAAACCTTCACTGGCCATGACCCCTGGAAGTGGCGAATCTTTCTAACCCAGTGTCTGACTATGTTCCAAGCTAAGCCGATTACCTTCCAACTTAAGAGCTCACGAGTGGCATTTGCCACATCATATTTACAGGGTATCACCTTTGATCATTACACCACACTACTCTGGTTTGACCCCAACAACCCCGTGCTCTCCAATTGGCTTGCTTTCACCCAGGAATTCTCGAGTAAGTTCTGTGTCTTTGACACCATAGCGGAGGCAGAGGAAAACCTCTTCAACCTCCGAATGCATGACAATGAACGCTTCACGACCTTTATTGTATGGTTTGAACGGGAAGCCTACGAGACTGGCTGGAACTACAATGCTCTCCGATTTGCCCTCCATCACACCCTGCCTCAACGAATCAAGGACGTCCTTCACCTTGCACCCAAGCAAACCACCTACAACAGGTACAAGGCGCTCATTACCCAGGTCAACCAATGTTACTGGGAAGATCGCAGTGAAAACACAGCACCCCAGACCCCCTGGAATGCCTCCAGTAACACCAACTGGCAGTCCGGAGCAACCAACAGCATTTGGTCCTCAATCCCTGCTAACCCTGCCAACCCCGCGCCCCATTTTCCCTCAGGCCAAGGGATTACCAGCACCAACCCACCCCCGAGGCAATGTCCACCAGCCCAGCTCAATGCCACTGACCTCCATGAAACTCTGGAACCCTTGGACACCAACCCCAACAACCACGACAACATTCTGGACCCCGCCAACAACCAGGAAGCCCTATGCACAAACAGGATTCGGAATAGGCTGTGGATCAACGTGCCAGAGGAAACACAGGAGAAACGACGGAAGGAGGGCGCGTGCATCCTATGTGGTGAGCAGGAACACTTTATTTGCAGTTGTCCTAAATGACAGGTGATGGGATGCACTGTGTAGACGATCAACTGAGAAGACTGTAGCTACCAGTTTACAGAAAACGAGTCAGCAGTTTAGGTCTTGAAGATGCACTAGACCGCAGACCAGACCCCGATGTCTTCTCTGCCCCAGCCACACTCCTCCATGCAACAATACTTGCCCTGGACAGCCCCCCAGTACATCTCCCCTCCCACTCATCCACCAACCTCCTCCTCTGCACCACTCTCCCCTTCACCACCAACCCTGTCCCCACACTAGTCGACAGCGGCGCCACCAACAACTTCATTGATAAATTCCTGGCAGCGCTTGCTCCCCACCCCCTCCGACGCCTCCCCGCCCTGATCCCCCTCAAACTTTTTGACGGAGACCCCACCCCAGCAGGAGACATCACACACTGCCTGGAAATGACCATGACCTTTGCCAACGGACGACAGCAAGAACTCCAACTACTTATCACAAAATTACACCCCTCTGCCCCTGTCATCTTAGGATTCTCATGGCTCTGTTCCACCAACCCCTGCGTCGACTGGCCCAGCCTCACCCTCCGCCTTGACTGGGACAACTCCACCAACTCCAGGCTGGTACCTTTTGATGTTTCACCCTCCTCCGAGAACTCCAAGGCCACAATCGACCACCCCTGGACTCCTCTGCAGCTCCACTCTAGATCTGCACAGTCATTCATCATCAATGTCCGACTCGATGACCCTTCCAAGGTATTCCCCGCCCTTGTCGACAGCAGTGCCTCTGGCACCTTTGTCAGTAATCAGCTCAACCTCTGGCGCAACAACCTTGACAGACCCCTCAAGCTCCAACTCTTCAACAGAAGCCCCGCCACAAGGGACAACACCCTCACCCTTGACAACGACCTGCAGTTTCAGGCCCGGCTCCTCGTCACCCAATTACCTCCGCTGACTCCAATTGTGCTCGGGCTCCCGTGGCTACAAGATGTCAACCCCAACATTGACTGGAAGGACCTCACCATGCAATTCCCTGGCCCTGAAGCGAGTTTAGCGGCCGCCATCCCCCTCCGCCTCCAGTCTATTCCAGACTCTGATGTCTTCCATCCTGGCGCCAGCACCTCTGGAGTGATCCAGAGTCCCTCAACCTCCAATGACAACCCCAACAAAGACGGAGACACCACCCCACCTTGGTCACCCTCAACCACATTACGACAGCTGCCTCCCAACATACCCCGGAATCAATACAAAGGACCACGGTACCCCGACCAACTCCGCCACCACTCCAGACTTATCCACTACCACTCTGACGTCCAACTCCATCAACCCCGGAAGCCTTGACATAAAGATTGTCAGCGCCATTCCCTTTGCACGCCTTCTACAAGACAGCACCCCTGCCTTTCAGTTACAAATCACGCCAGCCCTACCCAAGGAGCACCTCCACACAGGGACCACCGCACCAGAGAGCAAGACGGAGGAACAGATCCTATCCGAAGTAGTTCCCCTAGAGTATCATGAGTTTGCTGACGTGTTCTCTAAAGGGAGTGCCAAAGAACTTCCCCCGCACTGCTCCTACGACCACAAGATTGACCTTGAGGAAGGTACCTCACCCCCATTTGGCAAGATCTACAACATGTCCAAGGTCAAGCTCCGAGCCTTGAAGGAATACCTCGACAACATGCTCTGCAAGGGCTTCATATGCCTGTTGATCTCCGCTGCCGGCGCTCCGGTTCTGTTTGCCAAAAAGAAGGACGGGTCCCTCCAACTCTGTGTGGATTATTGGGGGCTCAACAAAGTCACCAAAAAGAACCAGTACCCCCTCCCCTTGATCAGAGACCTCATTGATTGTCTCCGCAGTGCCAAGATTTACACAAAGATAGACCTCTGCTCTAGCTACAACAACGTCTGGATTGCTCCAGGACATGAATGGAAGACTGCCTTTCACACCTGCTATGGCCTCTTTGAGTACCTCGTGATGCCCTTTGGAATGACTAACTCCCCCGCCACTTTTCAGTACTTCATGAATGACATCTTCCACAACATGAATGACATCTTCCACAACATAAATGACGTTTTCGTTATTGTATACCTGGACAACATCCTGATCTACTTGAATTTGCCGAGGGAACATCTGGAGCACATCTGCCATGTTTTAGAACGACTCTGAGAGTACCACCTTCATGCCAAACTCAAGAAATGCTCCTTCCACACAACGGAGGTCAAATATCTTGGAGTCATTGTCACCCCCGACAGCGTGCGCATGGACCCCGCCAAGGTTGACGCAGTACTCAACTGGCCCCCGCTGTGGAACGTCAAGGAGGTACAATCATTCCTGGAGTTTGCTAACTTCTATCACCATTTCATTGACAACTACTCTGGGATCACCAAACCCCTCAACCGACTCATGCAGAAGGACACCCCTTGGGATTGGGACAGCAAGTGCCAGAGCGTATTCCTCCTCCTGAAGAGGGCCTTCACCTCCGCTCTGGTCCTCTGCCATTTTGACCCCTCCCTGCCAATTGTGCTTGAGTGCGACACCTCCAACTACGCTATTGCCGGGATACTTCCCCAGTTGGACTCAGGGAGCAAAGATCTGCATCCCATCGCCTTCTACACCCAATCAATGATCCCAGTGGAACTCAACTATGACATCTATGACAAAGAACTCCTTGCAATCATTGAAGCCTTTCATCAGTGGCAGGCCTACCTTGAGGGGTCCCTGCACCGCATCCAAGTATACTCCAACCACAACAACCTGCAATACTTCATGACCACAAAACAGCTCAGCTGCTGCCAAGCCCAATGGTCCGAAACCCTCTCAGAGTATGACTTCACCATCCACTACCACCCTGGGCGAGACATACTCTGGCAGCACCATGACCATAAGCTCCGGGGGCACCCAGGAATTCGTAAGACCCTTCAACTCATCTCCTGGACTTACTTTTGGCCAGGAATGAAGAAGGACGTCATGCAATATGTAAGGGCCTGCAAACCTTGCCTCCAGGCCAAGGTACCCCATCACCACTCCCACGGATTATTGAAACCCCTTCCCATTGGCCACCGCCCCTGGTCCTCCCTATCAATGGATCATATTGTCGAGCTCCCTGATTCCGAAGGTTTTAATGCGATCCTCATCATTGTTTGCCGCCTCACCAAGCAAGCCCTCTTCATCCCCTGCCACACCACCGACAATGCTCCGGAGTTCACCAAACTGTTTCTCGAACACATATTCTCCAAGCACAGACTCCCAGACGACATCGTCTCTGACCATGGACCCCTGTTTGTATCCCACTTTTGGCAGTCGCTATGCAGGGTGCTCGAGATCAAAACCAACCTCTCTACCGCCTATCACCTGGAGACCAACAGACAAACAGAATGAGTGAACCAGATGCTGGAGCAGTACCTCCACCTATACGTTAACTATTTACAGAACAACTGGCATGCAGAACTCCCCCTCGCCAAATTCACCTACAACAACATGCCCCACTCCACCACTGGAGTCTCCCCCTTCTACGCCAACAAAGGCTACAACCCCTGACTCACCCTGTCCCTGAGGGACATCCCCTCCCACACTGCCCACAAAGTTGCTGAGGACCTCCGATCCCTTCACCAATTTCTCCGGGACAAGATCAACACCACCAATTAAGCCTACTCCAAACATGCCAATGCCCGATGCGACCCCACCCTTGACTGGCCTCCTGGCACCTTGGTTTGGCTTGATTGACACAACCTCAAGACCTGGAGGCCCTCCATCAAATTAGACCACAAGTGCCTCAGTCCTTTCAAAGTCCTCCGGAAGGTCTCCATGCATGCCTATAAACTTGACCTACCTCTGGGCTTGAAAGGCCTCCACCCCATGTTCCATGTTTGGCTCCTCAAAAAACATGCCCCAGACCCCTTTCCCAGCCAGCACCCCAGCCAACCACCCCCTGTCAAGGTCGAGGACGAGTACCGCTATGAGGTCAACCAGATCCTTGACTCCTGCTTGGTCTGCAGATGACCCCAGTACTTCATCCACTGGAAGGGCTACAGACCTGAGGACAACACATGGGAGCCCCGAAAAAACCTTGACAGAGCCCCCAACAAACTCTGGGACTTCCATCAACAACACCCCACCAAGCCCCGGGACCTCCAGGACTAGCAATTGCAGACAGCATCAGTGGGCATAACCCCTGCCTCTAGATTTATCAGGGATTCAACTCCCACAAGTACCTCCCCTATGTGTTTTCACTTACTTTGCCCCTCACTCATTCTGAAAACTTCTCACACTCAGCAGAAGTGCAAGAAGTCCGATATTCACAAAAAAAAAACTACAAGGAAGAAATACAGAAATCAGGGAGCGCGGGGCAACAAGACACCGGAACCCAGGAAACCCCTACTCCCCCTCCCCCCCAAATCTACCTCCGCTATCCTTCCCACCAGATCCACCTCCAGCTGCACTACTACCGTTGCCAGGACTTCAGGATGCCCCGGGAGCAGCTCTGCCACATCCACCGCCACCTCCCACCATGCTCCGGGGTCTGCCATCGCCCTCTGCTGATGTCCCACCAGCAGACGCCCCATCTGCATGACCCCCTGCCCCAATTCTAGGGGGAGATCCCCAGGCATCCTCGCCAACCCATCATGAATGGACCCCAGTGCCGCTGACGCTCTGTTGAGGAGGATGTGATGCTCCCTGGCCCAGTCTACAGAATCAAAGGTCAGCTCATAGTAAATGGGAGATGAAGGGAGCACTTATAGAGCACTCCCCGCTGCCCCAAGGCCACCTCATTGGCAAGCCACTCTTCCTGCTGCCACGCCCTCTCTGCCGTTGCTTGGGTTACTTCCGCACTGGACCCCCACTGAGTCCCCCACATCCCTGACCCATCTGATCGTTGCCCCACTGCCTCTGCCCACGCCTCCAATGGCCTCATGCATGCTCGCAGCTCCTGAAGCTGCAACAGTCGCTCTGTGGTGGTCCCCATGGCAATCTCTTTATCCCTACGTGCCAAGTCCCATTCCTTCTGAGTGTCAGGGTCCGCTGACCTTGGGGGCTCAGCTGCACTGGGCGAGTCCTTACTAGGCGAGTGTGATTCCCCTGCATTGATAACCGAACACTCGAAGACGTTCCGGGTCCGGGTGGGTTGCGCGGGTAGTTGGGGAGATGTGATCCAGACAGATCTGAGGAGGTCTGGAGAAGTCGGATTGTGGGGAAACGAGATGGTCTTGGCAGGGTTCAGGCAGAAGGCCGTACGGGAGATTTGCGGAAGCAAGGGAGTAGGTGGCTGTGTGATTGATGGGGATGGAGCCAGGGTTTGATGGGAGATCATTTGGAGCTGATGGAGTCCGGGACCGAGCGAAGAGTGAGGTTCGGACCTGGTAAAGGAGTGTCGGGGTTTGTAATCGTAATCGCGGAGTTCGTGAGGTTGTTAGGGTTGATGAAGACTTGGGCACAATGGTCTGACGGAGTCACCGAGACAGCGTCGGACAAGACAATATGGAACAGGAGTAGATTCGAGTGGAGATACGAGACGGTAACGAGAACAATAACGAAAAGGGGACAAGACAAGACCGGGAGACTGAGATAAGACCGGGAGACTGAGATAAGACCGGGAGACTGAGATAAGACCGGGAAACTGGGATACGAAACACGAAACACAAAAAGGAAACAATCAGACCATAGGTAACATTAAGCAATATCAAGACTGGAGTACAAAGAGCTACTCGATGACTTATATACTGACTACCGGAGGACTTCGGGGTACGTCGGCTGTGGCGGCGGGGCTTGGCGGGGCTTGACGGAGTGGGCGGGTGTTGGTTGTGATCGAAGATCGTGCCGTGCTGATACGTTGATGGGATCGCGGGTTGTCCCGAGGTTGTTGTGATACTCCGGAATAGGTCGGAGGAAGCAGGGTGTTGAGTTAATGATGGGTGGCGAAGATCAGGAATAGCGGGGGTGGTTCTCGGGGTTTGGGAAGCCCAGGGTAAGTGTCAGTGGCTGCGGGGCAGGCACCGAAGTTGGCCAGGGGGCCGTCGGAGTTAGCCGGGGAGGCGTCGGAGTTAGCCGAAGTAGGCGCGGGGCATGGGCGGAAGTTCGGCGGAGCGTTGGGGGTCCTTTTGGGGGTTCGGGGGTTTGATGGACGATGTGTGGGGTTTCGGGGAACAGGTCGTGACACTGAGCCTTGTCCAGTTTCCTCTGAAGCCCATCCCTCTCCTCCCCGCATGTAGCCAACAACCTCTCCAACTCCTCCGCTTGACACCGCAGGAGAGCCTCGGCAATTGACCATGACTCTCCTGCAGACTGCTCAACCAAGGCCCCAGAAGTCAGAGAATACACAGTAGGACTGGGAGGGCCCGCCATCGCCAGCTTCCCCCATGCCTGCTTGCTAGGCCCCACCTCCAGCAAGGGGGACGCCCTCCATTTACCCTTGTCGTGTGTCGCAGGGGCCCCCTCCCTCTGCCCACCCTGCAGGGGCCCAATCTTCATTGGGGGCCGCCCTGCGCCAACTCCCCCCTCCACCCTGGAACCCCTCCCTGAGACCCTACCCCTCCGACCCTCCTCCAACTGCACTGCAACCCACTCGCGGTCCCACCCCTGCTCTGCCACAATGCAAGTGGCACACCAATTCAGAGTGACAGAGCACTTCTTGTGCCACAAGCAACATGGGAGACACACTGACGTGTCTCGCCACACTCCTGGCATGGGCTCCTCAAACTCACACTGTTCACCCCGCTGGGTACAGGACACGCACTAGAAATGTGGGTTAGCTCAATAGGGAAGGAACATGCCAATGATGCACCAGGGCCACCGCCTGACACCACTCCAATGTCGGGGGACCTCTTGCTTGCTCCATGGCCTCTGCAAAGTACTCTGGCGTCACATCTGCCTGCGTGACTCTCGACCCCATAGGAATGGGGCAGACCACCCCAGGGACCATACCAGACCTAGAACAAGAAGTGAGGACCATTTCCCCTGCCGACTGCGCTGGAGCCTCCCCTGATATAGGCTCCAAGGGGCCCGCCACCACCGCCAACAACTCTGACAGGACTTATTCAAGCACTCCAGTCACGATGAGCAAGAGACGGTACTTACGACTGCAGTACATTGTTTGCACCCGCCTAAGGTCTCACCGACCCTCAGAGTCCTCCAAGGAAGAAGTCAAGGTATGTGCTGATGGGGAGGGGGACGCTGCTGGAGAATATGCAGAAGACAACATTGGAAAAGTTTGGGAACCCCAGAGTATGTCTGATCCTTTTCAATGACTAGGAAAGAACCCCCTGAGCAGTGGCCATGCTTCGACTTTGTTCCTCATGCCACTGCCACTACTGTGGTCTGATCAATATTGCTTGACTTTGATTCCCATGCCCCACCAATCCCTGAACTGTACCCCGCATCTCAAGGGTCTCAACGCTGAAGGGGGAGTGATGTCACAACCCAGTCCCTAGACCCCGACACCACCCCCAGCCCCCCCAATGCTCCGCCAAACTCCCCAACCCTTGCCCACCCTCCGCGCCCACTTCAGGCAACTCCAACACTTCCTCAGCAAACTCCAACGGCTCCTTGATCAACTCCGACGCCTTCTCCACAGCAGTTGATGCATCCCCTCAATTCCCCTGGACTCCCAAGGCCTTCCCTGACCCCAGAGCAATCCGCTTTCCAACTGATCCCATCAGAATGTCACTGCGGCCTGCTCCAAGATCACACCCAACAACTGTTGACTCTGCGCAGTTCCGTCAAGCCCGCTGCCATATCCTCTACCCTCCAGAGCCACCCAGTAGTAGGTATATAAGTCGTAGAGGAACCCCTAGTACTTTAGTCTTGATATTGCATTCGCCAGTTTCCTATGTCTTGTCTTTTGTCTCATCCCTGTCTCTGTTTTTGGTTTCAAATCTATCTCTGTTCTCTGTCTCATCTCGCCTCATCTCCACCTTGTCTCGACTGTGTATAGTTCCTTTGTCTTCCTAAGTTCCCTTCATCTCCAACAACGGTATGAACTCCGTGCACATGCTACAACCCAAACATTCCTATGACAACCCCAGACCTCACTTCCACTCGGCCCAGGAACCCCTCACGTCTTGGTGATCTCCCGTCAAACTCCAGCTCCGCCCCCATCAACCGTGAAGCCTCCACTTGCCCCGCATTCTATTTGTGCGCCCACAAACTTGCTCTGGCACCCATCCAGGTTCAATGACCAGTACACTTGGTCTTAGATGCCCCCAAACCACTCCGGACTTGCTCAGATCACCCCCTAGCTCCCCCTCACAAGTCCCTCCATGCCAATGCTGGACGCTTGGTTATAAGCACAGGACATTGCGTCCACCTAGTAAGGACTCGCCAGTGTAGCTGAGCCCCTGTCATCAGTGGAACCTGACACAGTGGAGTTGAGGATCCTGTTTCATCAGTGGTAATAGTGGCAGCTCACCATGAGCTGCAGTATGCTTCCAAAGATGTTCCTGGTTAGGATCCATGCCAATGAAATAATAGAGGCCCTTAGCCTCCAACAACTCTGGAAGTACACACTCTTCTTTGGGCTTGAACATAAGACAATAATAATTGTCCTCAGACATCTCCCTCCACTATCCCATTTGGGAATAGTAGGTAGTGTTTCATATTGCTCCAGGTGCTCTATGTGCTCACAGTCAACTGATCTAAAGATATCCAGCAACATAGTTGGCTGGTGAAACTGTTGCTCCAGATAGATTACACACCATAGGTGTACACATGATCCACCCAGTCTATTGGGATATGGTTATGTAACAAGATGCACAGTGCATCCTCATTAGAAAAGTTATGTGCCTGGTCATCAGGCACATGAACTTGGTGAATATCAATGTAAGCCCCATGTTGGGCCACCATAGATTGACTAGGGAAGGCAGCATTGTACACCACCACAGCCTCTCAATACATACCAGGTTGCACCATCACAAGCACCAGTCTCCTAACCACAGTAGTTTTTGCTGCACTGTTTGCACACACTGCTTGGCATTATGCAAAAGCAAACAGAGTTTGCCAATGCATTCAGAATGCATAATCAAAGGCAATACTCTGCCAAGTATTTTCCAACCCAGGATGGCCAAATATAAGCATGTATTGTGCAAGCTGTTCCAGGTCAAATGGCTTCAATAGGTCAGGCATGCACATCATATGCAGCACAGTTGACCCATCTTTCTTGACCTGCATAAACCACAATGGGATGCACTGGGGTTCTACCAGCTCCAGGTCCTCCACACTATGGGTGGGATTTCTAAGCTCCTGGTATCTCCAATTGGCCAGCACTATCTGCATGGTCTAATTATGCAGCAACACATCAAGCTGTTGTGCAAACACTTGCAGTGCAGTTATCATCATATATGCAACTATGCAGCTGCAATGAGAAACATGCTCATTAGCATAGTATTTATAGAGCCATTCCAGCTCATACAGGGTGCATGGTAGTCTGTGCAATGCAAACTTATAAACTATAGTAGCAGGCACTTTTGCCCACTGGCATGAATCTATAATATATGGGACGACTCCTGGGAAAGTGGCTGTGCACCCATTATATGCTATGACTTTAGACTGTGCTGACTAAAATTTGTCAGTGCTGACAAATGCTGACAAATTTCAACCCTTTTATGGTAATAGAATCAGACTTGGCTGTTTTGCCGCTCTTCAGATACATTTTTTACAAAAAAAATACAGTAGACAACTTTAATGAATAAATACTATCTTTTGACTATGTGTAAAAGGTGCCAATTAGTCTGCAGGGATGAAAAAGGCCAAACGCGATTTAGTGGACACTGTTTTTCACGCCTCGCGCATTTTTTGACACAACATGACCAAATAATGGGCATTTCTGAAGTTGTGGAAAGGAGGCCACACGACAAAGTATGTTTCGTCACATCTATTGATTGATTGATGTTGACTAACAAGCTTATTAGTAATTCCTTAACCACATTGAGCTATTGATACATCAAATATCTCATCATGCAAGTCAATTTTAATGGTTTTTGACTGTTAAATTGCTTAACAATGGATATTTCAGGCAACCACCTACTACTCCTGAAAGCCAAAGGCAACAAGCTAGGAATCAAAGGAGACTTGAACAGTTACAAATGACAGATCCTGACAATTGTCGAGCAAATAGAAACAATAGATCTTTGGAACAGATCAATACTGTGGTTGTCCCACCACTTCAATTGGGGCCTGGGGATATCAATCAATCTATGGGAACTGGGGGTTTGAGACCTATAGCCACTGCTTCTGGCTCTTTGGGAAGACCTATTAGGCAGGCAGCTGCTGCTGCTGATCCATTTTTTATGGACATTCCAGAAACTGTTTTGCCTGAAGGGTGGGATGCTCCTTTGCAGAATCCCATACCTAGAGTGGTGCCACCTCTACCTCCTCCTGTACAGAGAAGAGGCAATAGACTCAATCAGTCTGCTGTTGCTCAAGCTGCTATGGTCATTCCAGAAACAGTTTTACCAGAAGGTTGGGATGCTCCTTTACAGAATCCCTTACCTAGAATGGTGCCACTGTTGCCTGCTCCTGTACATAGAAGGGTCAGAAATCCTCTTTTACCAGAGCTTATAATGGTACCAGCTCCACTTGCTCCCCAAGCACTGTTGGAAGAGCAACAAAGGCTGAGACAGAGGCAACAAGAGCAGGCACTGGCAATCTTGCAAGAGCAACAGAGGCTAAGGCATATTGTTATGGGTACAGAGCAGGAGAGGCAACAACAAGGGGCACTAGCAGTGTTGCAAGAGCAACAAAGACTGAGACAAGATCAGGAAAGGCAACGAGCATTGGTTATTTTGAGCCAGGAAAGACAGGAGAGAGCAAGACAGGAAGAAGAGCTATTCAGAGCAGAGGTCAGTTCAAGACTACTTCAAAATGCTACTTTAATTAACAAAGTTCAATAGCATATTGATCTGAATCCTGAACATAGGCCTTTGAATGCAGCTATGGCTCAAAGAATCTTTCAAGGCTGGGAACAGCAACATGAAGCTGATCTGGAAGAGGATTTCAATGATTTAGGTCCTCAGAATGATATACCTTCTGAGGATGACTTGGAATATGTTGATCCTGCTCAACATCAACTAGCAGAGCAATTGGATCCTCCCTTGATGATCCATTGGGTCCTCAGGATGACATGTCTTCTGATGATGGCTTGGAATATGTTGATCCTGCTCAACAGAGACCTGCAGAAGACTTGGACCCTGCCCTACCCAACCATCCAGCAGGACTACAGAATCCTGCTGAACAGCCTCCCCTTGAGCTTCATATTCCACCACAGCTTGGTCCTATTCAGCCTGTTCCAAGAGGAAGGCAACTTTACTTGATTGAATACCCTCCACACTATCTTGGTCCTATGACTGTCATATGTTCACACTGACAAGCTTTACATTTTGATGCTGAAAAGCTCACCAAGTCTACTAGAAACAGCCCAAAGTTTGGCATGTGCTGCTTACAAGGCCAAGTAAATTTGCCCAGGCTTTGAGATGCTCCAGCAGATTTACTGAACCTGCTCCATGGGCATCATCCTCTCTCTAACACCTTTAGAACATCTATCCGTCAATACAATGCAGCCTTTGCATTCACATCTTTGGGAGTCAAAATTGACCATGCCATTACCAATGCACCTGGACCATACAGCTTTAGGATCAATGGAGAACTACATCATTTGACAGGTGCCTTGCTTCCTATTGAAGGCAATCTGCCTGTATATGCACAGCTCTACTTTTATGATCACAATCAGCAATTGGCTTTTCGTCAACAGAACAATCCCAGGCTTGATCCTCAGATAATGGCCTCTTTGCAGGATATGCTTGCTAGAGTCAATCCCTTCATTGGCTTATACAAGCAGGCCAGGCAGATCATGGGAGAAGTTCCAGAAGGCCAACCACAAAGGCTTTCTGTCAAGCTTACAGCTGATTTTGGAGATCCTCAACGCTATAATGACCCTAATGAACAGGAGGGAGTTGCAGCTATAATTCCAGGAGATGGCTCAGAAGAGCGATCAAATGATCGTGATATAGTCTTGCACTTGCATGGAGGTCAATTGAAGCAGATCAGTCACTTGCACCCATATTACACTCCATTGCATTATACCATCATCTTTCCCACTGGACAGCCTGGATTTCACACCAACATTCGCTCTCATTTTGGACCACAGAATCAACAAAGATCAGCAAAGGTCACCCAAACAGCATATTATGCATACAGGCTGCAGCAAAGGACTTTGGAATTCAATGCACCATTACTCTGGAGTGGGAGGCTATTTCAACAATATGTTGTAGATGCATGGGCTTCCACTGAACAAAACAAGTTGAATTGGATTCGACACAATCAGAAGAAGATCAGAGCTGAAGTTTATCAGGGAGTAGTGGATGCTGCTGCTGGAGATGAACAAGTCACCCCACAAAGCCGACGTGTTATCCTCCCATCCTCCCATACTGGAAGTGATCGACAGATGCAGCAATTATTCCAGGACTCTATGGCTATCTGCAGAAATTTTGGAAAACCTGACCTCTTCTTGACTATGACTGCCAATCCAAAGTGGTCAGAAATTGAAGAAGCTCTCTTGAAGGAACCTGCAGTCAATGGGAAGAAGCAAACAGCTGCTGATCGACCTGATATTGTTGCCAGAGTTTTTGAACTCAAGAAAAATGCTGTGGTAAAGGAGATCAAGGAAGGTCTCTTTGGCAGCTGTGTGGCTTATGTTCATACCATTGAATTCCAAAAGAGAGGACTTCCACATATGCACATCTTGATCTTTTTCCATCGCCATCACAGGATCAAGGATGCACCTGATGTGGATTCCATTGTCTCTGCCCAAATTCCAGATCCAGTCACTCAGCCTCAATTGTATCAGGTATTGGCTTTGTTTAAATTCTGGATTCAGTAACTTATCTTTGTTGTTAGATTGTTACTACCAACATGGTCCATGGTCCATGTGGAGCTGCCAAACCTAATGCTAAGTGCATGGTAGATGGCAAATGTTCCAAGAAATACCCAAAGGAATTCCAAGAGGCTACTCAGTATGGAGATAATAGCTATCCTCAATATGCCAGGCCTGACAATGGGCGCTTCTTTGAAAAGAATGGTCATCATTATGACAATCGTAATGTTGTGCCATATAATCCTTATCTCTCAGCCAAGTACAAATGTCACATCAATGTGGAGGTCTGTGCTTCAGTAGAAGCCATCAAGTACATTCACAAGTACATCTACAAAGGCCATGATAGGACAACTTTGGAGATTGCTGGAGAGCAGATGGACCAGAGGGATGAAATCAAGGAACACTTGGATGCCAGATACATCTCTGCACCTGAGGCTTGCTGGCACATCTTTGAATTCAACATGCATGGAGAACATCCCCCTGTATATCGATTACCTGTGCATTTGGAGGGCCAACATGAAGTCTACTTTCAAGATAATGAGCCTTTGGAGATGGTAGCTGCCAGGCCTAATGCAAACAAGACTGCACTCACTGCTTGGTTTGAAGCCAATGCCAGATTCCCTAATAACAACACCACTTATCAGAGCTTTCCAACCAAGTTTGTCTATGAAGCTTCCAAAAGGACCTGGAAGGAGAGGCAGAGAGGAACAGCTATTGGGAGGATGTACTTTGCTTCACCTCAACAGGGAGAAAGGTTCTACCTTAGGATGCTCCTGACAGTTGTGACCAATGCAACATCATGGGCTGATCTCAGGACAGTCAATGGCCACACTTATCCTACTTACAAGGAGGCATGCAAGGCCCTTGGTCTTCTAGAAGATGATGCAGAATGGAGGCAGTGTCTTGCTGAAGCTGCTCCAATCCAATCAGGATCAGCTCTCAGACAGCTCTTTTGCACTATCCTATTCCACTGTGCTCCTACCACTCCAGAGGCTCTATGGGACAAATTCAAGCACTCCATTTGTGATGATCTTCAACACAGATTGGAGAATATCAGGCAGTACAGGGACAGAGTCTTTACTGATGAAGATGTCTATGACTATGGCCTTTATCTAATCAATGACAATCTGAAGAATTTTGGCAAGACTCTTCAAGACTTTCCAAACATGCCAGAACCCCAACAAGTTTGGAATGTGATTCCAGGCAAGTTGGACATTGTATAAAGAGTTGACATTGATACTGATTAAATGATTTCAGGAAATAGGCTTTTGCAAGAAGAAACAGATTATAATGTTGAAGAGTTGAAGAGAAGGGTGGATGAAAACAAGGCCAGGTTTAATGGTGAACAACTGGGGGCCTTCAATGAAGTTATGGACTCTGTGGACAACAACTTGGGCAAGATGATATTCATTCACAGTGCAGGTGGATGTGGCAAAACATTTGTGTGCAACACTTTGGCTTCTGCTGTTTGGTCCAATGGAGATGTGGCATTATGTGTAGCATCATCTGGAATTGCTGCCTTATTGCTGGAGGGTGGTAGAACTGCACATTCAAGGTTCAAAATCCCCATTCCTGCTTTGGATACATCCATTGCCAATATCAAAAGAGGAACTCAGTTGTCTCAACTCTTACTCCAGACCAAAGTTGTCATCTGGGATGAAGTCCCAATGCAACACAAAAATGCCATTGACTCTGTGGATCGAGGGTTCAGAGACATCCTGGAGAAGGATGTTCCTTTTGGTGGAGTGACTGTGGTGTTTGGAGGAGATTTTAGGTAAACTCTCCCAGTTATCCAACGAGGACTCAGGCAGCAGATGATTGCTGCTTCACTCAAAAGAGGAAGACTTTGGGATCAGATTCAAGTCCACTACTTGGTTCAAAACATGAGATTGGATCAGACTCCTGACAATATTGCTCATGCAGCTTGGTTATTGGATGTTGGTGCTGGAAAAAATCTTGGGCCTGGAGAAACAGTACAACTTCCAGAAACCATGATCTGTGATGACAATTCTGTCACTGGATTGATCTCTTCCACTTATCCTCATATTGATCACCATCAAGATGATCAGTATTATCTGGACCGTACCATCCTTTCTGGAAAGAACTCTGATGTAGAAGATATCAACTCTGAAGTTCTGCAGAGATGTCCAGGAGAAGAGAAAATCTTGCAGAGTGCAGACTCTGTCATATCTGATGATGGGAATCCTAATGGCCTTGGATTGTATCCAATGGAATACCTCAACTCTCTCAGAGCCAGCAGTTTGCCTTTGGCTAAATTGGCTTTGAAGATTGGTGTTCCTGTCATGCTGCTCAGGAATCTGGATACAACCAAAGGACTTTGCAATGGGACAAGAATGATTGTCACTCACATCAGCACCAGAGTTCTCAGATGTAGGATCATCAGTGGAGATGCCAAGTTTGCAGGATCAATTGTTTTGATTCCAAGAATCAACATGGATGTGTCTGAAGAAGATTTGCCAATTCCATTGCGCAGGAGACAATTCCCAGTTCGATTGGCCTTTGCCATGACTATCAACAAGTCTCAGGGTCAATCAGTCAAGCATGTTGGATTGGACCTTCGATCAGGAGTTTTTTTGCATGGCCAACTTTATGTTGCACTCTCTCAGTGCACATCAGGAGATCATATCAAAGTCATCTTGGACCCAGAAAACACATCAAGAAAGACTGCAAATATTGTCTATCAGGAAATCTTGAATGGTTTACAAATGTAAGTGTGAGTTTTGTTGGATTCAAGCAAAAAATTGCTAACTTCTATGAACTTCAGCACCTAATGTCTATAGCTGGACCATGTAGTATAGATATTCTTAATGGTTTACAAATGTAAGTGTGACAGTTTAAATAATTGGTTGGTTAGTACTAACTTTTATAATTTTCAGCATCTCTAATATATACCAGTGGACATTGTAGTATTTTGTTAATAATGTAATATAGATACATGATTGGTTTATAGATGAAATCTCAGTGTATTGAATGGTAAGAGAAAAGCAACACTTGATCAACAAAATACAAAGACCTAACCGAACGAAGTGAGGTTGGGTCTGGGATGAAGCATTAAGTTTGAAATACAAGGACCTAACCGAACAAAGTGAGGTTGGGTCTGGGAATTAGCATTAAGTTTGAAATACAAGGACCTAACCAAACAAAGTGAGGTTGGGTCTGGGATGAAGCATTAAGTTTGAAATACAAGGACCTAACCGAACAAAGTGAGGTTGGGTCTGGGAATTAGCATTAAGTTTGAAATACAAGGACCTAACCGAACAAAGTGAGGTTGGGTCTGGGATGAAGCATTGAGTAGAATATTGAGGACCTAACCAAACAAAGTGAGGTTGGGTCTGGGATGAAGCAAGAGCTACAGGCCCGTGCCAAAGGCACGGGGCGTAGCTCGTTATACTCATAATCAGCCATGTGGTTAGTCTTGGTGCCTACAAAGACTGTTTGTATAGAGCAAGTATTACATGCAGTCACCCAGTGCTCCTCAGAAGCACAAATTAAGCTGCTCAATATTGAGTGGTCTCCACACTTTCACCCCAAGTCCATTGGAAATACATCCCAAAAAATTGTTCAATGCCCTATGAAGATGGGCTGCCTCCTGTTTTGCTAGCGCTGTGTGGGCATTTTGCCCTCTTCAAAGTCCTGCTCCTTCTCTGTCAAAGACTGTTTATAATCACTTTCTTTAGTGCTGTCTCCAATAGCCTTGCTTTTCCCCTTGTCTGCTGCAGTAGTCCTTTGTTGGGTTGTCAATAATCCATCATACTGCTCTACAGTCCTTGGGTTGGTGGTTATCCTTACTACACTATATTGATATGGAGGACCAGGGATTGATATAGCCTTCATAAATAAGAGTTGAGCCAGTTTGGCTTGTGTAGGAATGTCTCTAGAGAAGTCCACAACTTCTAGTTTTGATACATCAATTGGGAGCTTGCAGCCTTAACAATGTTTGACTGGCCCTGCCACTTCCAAGGCACTAACAGTTCTCCTACTCCTCACTATAGATTGCGGCTTTGTCACTGGACCAAGAGGTGCTGGTAGTGCTACCCACAAGCCAGCTGTCCCCATCTGCTGCTGGGCAGTAGACACAATAGATGCCTTGCAGGTGTGGTTCTGCTCCACTGCCAGGGCATTAATCATAACCTGGTCCTTGTGCATCTTCTGCAACTGCTCTGCAACCATTGTCTCCATGCTCACCAATCTACCCTCTTCCATAACTTGTGGCTGCACAGTCCATGTCCTCCATGCTTGCAGAGACTTTCTCAACAATAGCAATGCTGCCAGTTGTGCCACCAGCAGAAGTCATGCTATTGCAGGCACTATTGCCCACACAACCTCCACAGGCTATGGCTGCAGGTATTTAGCCCTCTTAGGCTCACTAGCCACTTCTTTATATGTGGGAGCCTTGCATTTCCCTGCTTGCTTGATCTGCTCTAGCACCCTCATGTGCTGCATCTTCATCAGCTCAATTTAGTCGAGCAATCCTTTGATTACAACAACTACCAGGTCATCTTACAAGAATGTGGCCAAAGCAGGCACTAGTTGCTCTGCTCTCTCTGACTAAACATGTCTCTTTCTGATTATGCTTAAGGCACATGTTCTGGCATCACAGACCTTTGTGGTGGCTGTCAGGTTCCACTGACCACAGGAGCTCAGCTGCACTGGATGAATCCTTACTAGGCAGACATGATTCTCTGCACTGGTAACTGGGCACTCAGGGGAGTTCTAACTGCAGGGAACTTGCAAGGATGAGTGATGGGAAGTGATCTGAGCAAGTCTGGGGTGGTCTGGAAGATTGTAGGACAAGTTGTGGGGAAAGGGACAGGCTTGGTGGGGTGTCAGGTACGAGTCTGTAAGTGAGTATTGTGAATGCGGTGGGAGTGGAGGCTATGCAAGTGATGGGAGTGGAGCTGGAGCTCAGTAGGGGATCAATGGAATTTGATGGGGGATTGACAGAAGTTGAGGGAGTTTGGGACCAAGCAAGTAGCAAGGTCTGGAGCTGGTTTAAAGAATGCTTAAGGTTCATAATTGTAAGCATGGAATTCATGAAAGTGTTAAGGGTTGAACAGGACTTGAGCACAATGAAGGAAACAGATCAAACAAGATGAGATGGAGCTGGACAGAGCAAGATGGAGTTGAGACTAGATTGAGACAGGAACAAAAATAGCTTTGGGCAGAGATACAAAATAATAACAAGGATGATAATGGAATAGAGACAAGACAAAACTGGGAGACTGAGATTAAAGGAAACATAACATGGGGCACAAAACATGAGAGAGAAACAATCAGACCATAAGTAACATTAAACAACAGGTAATATCAAGACTAGAGTATGTGGAGCTACTCTATGGCTTATATACTGGCTACTGGAGTGCTCTGGAGGACAGCAGGTGTGGCAGTGGGGCTTGGTGGGGCTTGGCAGCATCAATGGGTGTCAGTTGTAATCAGAGGGTGGGCCATGTTGATATCTTGATGGGATCAGTTGGGGATGCAGGCTACTCTGAGGTAGTTGTAATACTCTGGAGTGGGTCAGAAGAACTGGGTTGATAGGCTGGTGATGTATGATGGAGTCAGGAATGTCAGAGGATGGCTCCAGGGGTTCAGGAGATCCAGGGGAAGCATTGGCGGCTATAGAGAGGATGTCAGAGTTGGCTAGAGGGGCTGTTGGAATTTGCTGAAGAAGTGTTGGAGGTGTCTGGAGTAGGTGCAGAGAGTGTACAATGGTTGAGGGATTGAGGGAGACATTGGGGGGGAGCCCTATGGAAGCGAGCAGGCCAGGAATGGGGTCAGGGATCCAGAGAGCAGGTTATGACATCACCCCCCCTTCAGTGTCAAGACCCTCGAGATGTGGGGCTTAGGTTAGGGGTCAATGGGGGGCATAGGAATTGAAGCCAAGCAATATTGATCAAACTGCAGCAAGCAGTGGCGGCATGAGAGATGAAGTTGAAGCGTGGCTACCATTCATCAGGGGGCTCTTCCCAAGTCATTAAAAGATCAAATGTATCCCAGGAGTTCCCAAATTTTTTGCCATGTCTTCTTCCATGTCATCATTGTGTTCTGCATTGCCAACCCCTCCCCCTTCTGGCGACAATTGTGTGGTAATCTGGGTGGAGTACAAGCATCATTGGCAGGAGTTTGAACAGTGGCAGGACCATAGGAAGGTGGAGGCAATAACTTGCCATCATGAGTGTGATGTTTTTCTTGCTCTGCAATTGCTGATTGAGCTCTGTAGAGTTGTCCTCAGCGGTAGTGGGCTCCTTCAGGAGTTCTTTGCATATGAGGGGGTCAGGGCCTGCTGGTCATTCTGTTCCCATTGCCCTGGGGCATTCTGTGAGGCCCAGCCTGGGAGCAGGGATTGTCCACATTGTTCTGGAGGTGGAGAGGATTCTGCAAGCTCAGATGATGCCAGAGGTATTTGCAGGGGCACTTAGGCAGGCATGGGGTCCTCTGACTCTAGAATGGTGTCAGAACAAGGCTCTGGTGAGTTCCTACTGCTTTCTTAGTGTTGGCTAATCAGTTGTCCTAGTGCACCCTCTGCACTCAGCAGGAGGAATTGTGTGAGTTCAACAAGCTGACTGCAGGGTCCCACTGTGACACCTCAGTCTGTCTTCCATGCCATGCTAGGCACAAGAAATGTTCTATTTTGCTGGAATGGTGTGCCACATGTGTTGCTGCGGAGCAGGAGTGGAAGGAGGGTTGGGTGAGGAGTCAGCTGGGCAAGAGTTGGAAGGCCTAGGTATCAGGCCAAGGGTCAGGTTTGGAGAGCAAGAGGAGTGCAGGGCAGCCAGTGAAGAAGGTGGGACCCCCACAGAGCAGGCAGAGGGAGGGGGAGGTGGCATTATGTGACAAAGGCAAGTGGAGGGCCTCCCCACTACCTGAGGTGGGGCCCAGCAAGAGGCTGCGGGGCCTCCTGGGCCCCACATATATTCCTTTGGCTCAGGTGCACTGAGGGCATGTCCCTTGAGTTCCCCTGAACCTGTGCCCTCCATCACCAAAACATTCCTTTGTCGCCAGGTGGAGGGGTTGTCAAGGATATTGGCAGCATGAGAGGGAGAGCTCCAGAGAGCAGGGGAGGACTGTGATGCAGTGCAGAGGGAGAGGGATGTGTTGTGGCAGGACTATAATACAGCAGTGCAGATGGCCACAGCAAGAGCATTGGAAGGATGGGGTTTGCAGGAATGCCTGGCACAGTTGGAAATATGATCTGTGGAAAAGGTGGAGGAATAGTGGGGCTTGGAGGAGAGAGGCTTGACTCAGGCAGAGGCCAAGGTTAGGAGATGATGGAAGGAGTGGCTGGTGAGAGAGGCAGCCTTGGGGCATGCAGGAATCTTGCATGAGTGTCCTCTTGTGCATTCTGACTTCTGTTGACAAGTATGGGACAGGCTCGGTCCAGGAGCACTAGGTCCTCATAGATGGGGCTTCTGCTGCTTTTGCATTGATCCAAGACAGGTTGGTGCAGATGCCCATGGACTGTTCTCCAGAGTTGGACCAGGGGGTGGTAAGAATGGGGCAGTTGTTGGTAGAGCACTAGCAGTGTAATGTGGTAGCCCTAGAGTTATGGTAGGAGGTGGTAGCAGATGCAGGGGAGGAGTTGCCTGGGCTGGCAGAGGTGCTGGCTGTGGTGTGGGTCCAGATGGAGGTTGACTTGGGGGTTGGGGAAGTGGGGAGGGGAGCTCTGGAAGGGGTGAGGGAGTGAGAGGGTCTGGGGCTTGAGCCTTTTCTTGCTGTTTGTCCTGCTGTCTTCTTGTTGCTTCATGTATTTTCTGCTTGTAAGATTCTGTACTCTTCTAGAATTGTTCATACCAATCCTTTGTAGGGTCCTGGCAAGTGTGCAAGGTTTGAGTTTGTGTGAAGGGTGATTGAGCAGAAATGCATAGGAGTACTTGTGGGAGTTGAATCCCAAGGTTATCCAGAGGCAGAGGTTAAGCCTGCTAGTGCCATCTGTATTGGCTAGTCCTGGAGTTGTCAGGGCTTGGCAGAGCATTATAGGAGGGAGTCCCAAGGTCTGGCAGAGGTGTTGTAGGTCTTCCTGCAGAGCTCCGGTATATCTTAGAATATGGGTGGGTGGCAATATTTGGGCTTGCTCCTCAGGGTTTTGGGTAGGGATCATCCTCAGATCTGCAGTGGGGTCAAGCATTGTGCTGGCTTGGAAGGGCAGACCTCCAAATCTTTGAAGCATGCTTGATGGCAGCTTTAGTTTTTTCTGTTGATGTGGCTGGCAGAAGGGGCAAAGATCATCTGGTGGGTTGACCTTGTGCCAACGCGGCTAGCAAGGGTGGCAGAAGTCCTTTTTGATGATGGTGGGAGTGGCAGAGAGAAGTTCATTCTTGGGGTGTGGCCAGTTGGAGGTGGGAGCCCTTGGCGGCATAGCAGCGGGGTTCCAGGATAAAAGTGGTCTTTGTGATAACCCAGCAGAGAACTGTTCCCTTTCTAGGGCAGAGCTAGTGGATGGAGGTGGCATGAGGGTTGGCAGAGTGATGACTTTGCTGGCAGAGTTCTTTTAGGTTTGGTGGGCTGGGCTATGGTTGATTTGGGGGTGAGCTTGGAGCTTCAGGCAGTGGTTTTTGTCCCTTTCCAGGGCAGAGCTCATGGTGGAGATGGTGCAGAGTAGATGGGGTGTTGCCTTGCTAGCAGAGCTCTCCTAGTTTTGATGGGGCAGGGCGGGGTGGGTTTGGGTGAGCTCAGAACTTTGCTTCTTCCTTTAGGGTGGGAGTTAGCATCTCAGGGTTAGTGTGGAGGTTATTCAGTGGGCAGTTCGTTGTCAGAGTTGACTGCGGGGGTGGTGTGGGGCAGAAAAAGGGGTCCAGGGCATGTTTTTGTCAGTCTGTCATTCCCATTGTGAGAACCAGAGGTCTGGAGTCAATGTAAGGGGGAGTTGGCTTGTCAGTGGGGTTGTGTCAGAGGTGATGCTGGTCAAAGGGGAGGTTCCAGAGTGGGGTTTTCCTCTTTATTCAAATCAGTGTGACATGCAGACATTTAACAGAAATTACTACTGAGTGGCAGAGTTCTTGAAAAAAGTGGCTGTGGTCTCTGGAGTCATGCTTGGACCAGCTGGGTGGGTTCTAGCAGTTCTCTGAGAGCTTGGGTGGGTCTGACCATTGTCCAGATATTTGAGGTCACTTATTTCATGTTGGCAAGTGGTCATCCACAGGTGCTAGAGGGTGGTGGGGGGAGTCAGTTGTATGAGAGCATCACCAGAGACTCTAAGGGAGTTGCGGGGGGGTAGGGTAATCTTCCATTTATGCTCCAGAGTGGTCCAGAGGTTACTATGAATGAAGGTGGAGTAGGTCTTGGTATCTTTGGAGGGCATCATTGGTCTCTTGATTGTTGGGGCAGAGTCAGAGGAGCCATTCATTGTCCTTGGCATCTAGGTCGATCTCTATTGGGTGCAGCTTGGTTCACTGGAAGTGCTGTGGAATTTGGGGGGAGACTACTTTGAGGGTTCTGGAGAGTATCCCCTTGTTGGAGAAGTGATTTGTTAGGGGAGGGGAGTAGGATAGTGGTGGGGCTGGGACTCCATGGCTGGGGTCATGGCATGTGACATTGGCACTTTCTTCAGTGTTGTTAGGTGGGGTCAACAGTATCTTCTCAAGGTCGGTTTGAGGTGGGTGGTGATGGGGGAACATTACTCGCTTCATGGGGAAAGTAACAGCAA
Source organism: Termitomyces sp. 'cryptogamus' (assembly GCA_020091625.1). Lineage (NCBI taxonomy): Eukaryota > Fungi > Basidiomycota > Agaricomycetes > Agaricales > Lyophyllaceae > Termitomyces > Termitomyces sp. 'cryptogamus'. The sequence goes on from JAGYZC010000005.1 coordinate 1,155,782, forward strand.
CTTAATGATACTCCAGAGAGACTACTTCATATGGGGTTTGTTTCTGAGTACTCTGGGGGTGTAGTCCCTGTTTGATAGAGGTCTTCTGGTGTAAGGGTGGAGGGGTATGAAGCTGGTAGTTAATAATTTGTCCTTGTGAAGGAGGTGCTATAGGGGCATCATCATTGGGTTGGCATCATGGGTCCCCTTGATGGATGTCAGAGTTGAAGCAAGGGTTCTAGAGTTGTATTGCCAGGGTCCAGAGTTGCATGGAAGGGTTCACAGTGACTTAGAGGGGTGGGTCAAGGCTTCCTGGACCTGGTACAGGGTTGTCTGAGTCATTGGGACTCTCAAGTTGCTTGGTGGGGAAAATCCTCCAAGGGCATATCAAGCATACTTCCTTTATTGTTGGGGCTTCCTGGACTCAAAATGGTCAGGCATGGGTCCATTGTACTGTCTTGAAGGTAATGGTGGGGATTCTCCCTCTCTTGTGTGAACACGTCAACAAGTTCAGAGTACTCCGGGAAACTACTTTGTGTGGGATTCTCTTTTTCTCTATAGTTTGTTCTAGCAGGGTGACTTCTGTGCTGGAGGTTCTTTTGCTGGAGGTGGCATAGTCTGGTAGCGGGGAGTAGGGGTCCCATCTGCTTGTGGGTGTGTGGAGAGAGGTGGCATCAAGCATCTTCAATGTTGGAGGTCCTGGATTGGGTGGGGGAGGGTGTTGAAATTGTGGTGGAGGAGTCCAGAGTTGTTCTGCATTGAGGGCCAGGGTGTCATAGTTCTCCATGTTGACTTCAGAGGTTGTTGGTGTGCTTTGAGGGATGGGACAGAGGTGTGTATTCCTTCCTTCCTTGACCCTCTAGAGGCTTGGAGATTTTTGTGCCTTGCTCTGGAGTTGCTAGAGTTGGGTCGGAGGCATCAGGGTCCTTCCAAACATTGGGCAGAGGTGATGGCTGAGTTGACCAAGAGGCTCTAGCTGATTCTGGGGGTGGGCTTCTGGGTTTGGTGAGTAGCATCTTGAGTTGTTGAATGGGAGTGGGCCTTTTGGAGTTGTTGTGAGTGAGGTGTGGGGGTTGGATGCTCTACTAGCGAGGCGGTGGAGTTTCATTACTGTGTTGTGGCAGAATTGGTGCTGTCAGGGACTTGCTGAGTTTGTTTCTGATGATGTGCAGAGTTGCAGTGGGTTGGTGGATCCAAAGGCAGGGTTTGGGAAAGTGCATTCTTGAGGATGCTGTTTGTTGTCTAGCAGGGATGGCAATTGGTTTTCTATGCAGCAAGTGATTTCCTTTGGCAAAGGTTGTTATTGTTGTCAGGGGAGAGTGTAGATGTTGCACTGGAGGAGTTGTTGAGCAATAGTCGGATTTATCACCAGGGTGAGTTGGGTACTGGTTTGGAGATGTTGTAGTTGACCTTTAATAGGAGACAGAGCTGATGGAGAAGGTGGGGAGAGCATAAAAGGTGTTGGTTGAGTGGGTGCAGAGTTGGGCTGGAGAGGGTTTCCATGGGGAGTGCTGTTTGTGTGGGTGTGACTGGAGCAGAAGAGACATTTGGTGTCAGGTCTGCAGTTCAATGTGCCTTGGTGGATTGGGCAGAGCCAACCAAGTCAGGGTGGGTTCCAGGTACAGGCCAACTATAGACATCGAGAGTTCTGACAGAAGTGGGTGCAGAATTAATTGCAGACATCATGAATGGGGTAAGGGAGAGTCTTGATATTATGTCAGGTTCCACTGACCATGGGGGCTCAGCTGCACTGGGCAAATCCTTACTAGGCAGATGTAATTCTCTGCACTAGTAACTGGGCACTCAGAGGAGTTCTAACTGCAGAGAACTTGCCAGGACAAGTGATGGGAAGTGATCCAAGCAAGTCTGGGGTGGTCTAGAAGAGTGTAGGACAAGTTGCAGGGAAAGGGACAGGCTTGGCAGAGTGTCAGGTATGAGTCTGTAAGCAAGTATTGTGGATGCAGAGGGAGTGGAGGCTATGCAAGTGATGGGAGCAGAGGCTATGCAAGTGATGGGAGTGGAGGCTATGCAAGTGATGGGAGTGGAGCCAGAGCTTGGTGGAGGATTAACAGAATTTGATGGGGGATTGACAGGAGTTGAGGGAGTTTGGGACCAAGCAAGTAGTGAGGTCCAGAGTTGGTTTAAAGAATGCTTGAGGTTCATAATTGTAAGCATGGAATTTATGAAAGCATTAAGGGTTGAACAGGACTTGAGCACAATGAAGGAAACAGATCAAACAAGATGAGATGGAGCTGGACAGAGCAAGACAGAGTCGAGACTAAATTGAGATGGGAACAAAAATAGATTCAGGCAGAGATATGGAATAATAATGAGGATGATAATGGAATAGAGACAAGACAAGACTGGAAGACTGAGAGTAAAGGAAACATAACATGGGGCACAAGACATGAGAGAGAAACAATCAGAGCATAGGTAACATTAGACAACAGGTAATATCAAGACTAGAGTACATGGAGCTATTCTATGACTTATATACTGGCTACTGGAGTGCTCCAGGGGACAGCAGGTGTGGCGGTGGAGCTTAGCAGGGCTTGGCAGCATTGACAGGTGTCAGTTGTAATCAGAGGGCAGGCCACATTGATATCTTGATAGGATCAGTTAGGGATGCAGGCCACTCTGAGGTAGTTGTGATACTCTGGAGTGGGTTGGGGGAACCGAGTCAATGGGGCTGGTGATGTATGACAGAGTTAAGAACATCAGAGGATGGCTCCAGGGGTTCAGAAGATTAGGAGAAGCATTGGTGGCTGCAGAGAGGATGTTGGAGTTGGCCAGGGGGGCCGTCAGAATTTGCTGCAGAAGTGTCAGAGTTGCCTGGAGTAGGTGCGGAGGGTGTACAATGGTTGGGGGATTGAGGGGGACATTGGGGGGGAGCCCTATGGAAGCAAGCAGGCTGGGAATGGGGTCAGGGATCCAGGGAGCGGATCATGACAGTGGCATTGATTGCACTACCATACTTGCATACAAATGTTGGGTTGGGCACCATAGCACCTGTCATCATCTATATCCATGTAATGATGGGGCAGCACATATGCTGCTCCCTCCCCATAGCCATGCAGTACTTGGTATGGTGTTTGATAGGGCAGCAGCTCTTTATGCTCTGGATAGGTCATATTCTCCATATAAATAGGTCCTCCTCCCTCACCAGAGCCAATAGAGCTCTGTCCAGGCTGAGTAGGTCCCTAGTAGGCCATTCTTTTCACTACTAACAATTCACATTGTATGTTGTGCAATGGCAACCAAGGAAACCAAAAATCTCTCAACTCTACACATGACCAAATAGTTGCAAAGTCCAGTAACCAGACCAGACCTAGCCATCAATGTCATGATGCATCAAGGATGCATCATGCCAGTTGCTGCAGACATTTCATGCCCTGCAATTCCAGATATTTGTCCAAGGCTTCAAGGTCCTTGCAGTTTGCCAAAGGCTCCTAGGTAGTATCCCCCAGGGTCCACTGCACCTCAAACTCAATATACCCCTTCTCTGTCTACCTATAACCTACCAGGTCATCCACAAACCACTCCTGGTCTTTGGCTGTGCCAAAATCATAGGGACCTGATGTTGTGCAATTTGGAAACAGCACATCATTATTCCCCATATATGGTCACAGCAGCAACACATGAAACTTTGGTACAAGCTGCTGTGCTTGTAATGCAGCTGGTAACTTGAGCACATAGTTCAATATACTTGGTTCAGCCTCCAGTACCTTGTACAGTCCCACCTATTTAGGACACAGCTTATTCACCTGTCCCTTGGGCAGATTCAAGTCCTTGGAAGACAGATATACTAGGCTACCCTTGTCAATTGCTGACTCACTGCTATGGCGGTCATTGGCACAGCTTGTCTGGAAGACACAAGCCTCTATGATTGCATCATGTGCACTTGCTAGGTTCATTAGTGCAACCTATGCAAATTCCTTGATCCCACTGTGGATCACTTTGTCACTACAAAGCTCTCTTATCATAGCCAGCATGTGGCTGCCATTCAGCTTGAAGGGTGCATATTCTGTGGTCTCAGACACACTCACATTAATTGCAAAGTTGATTATAGGCACATGGTCAACCCAGTCCTTCTGGTCAGGTCAGATGACCACTTGAAAGATCTGCATGACACTGCAATTTGTGTGCTCTGTCTGCCCATCTGTCTGCAGATGAAAAGAAGTCAACATGAGTAACCTTGCTCCAAGCAACTTGTGCAGCTCCCTCCATCATTAGGAGGTAAATTTAGAATCTCAATCACTCACAATTAAGCTTGGTAAACCATGAAGGCATACTATCTCCCTGAGGTAGATCCACAACAGTTTGGATGCCATTGTTGTTGTGACAACTGGTCATGCAACAAATCACTACCCAAAGGTAGTTACAGCCATGCAACTCAGGAAATGGACCAATGAAATCCATGCCTATAGAGTCCCAGGACTTCACTGGAACTGGAAGTAAATGTAGCTTCCCTGGTGGTTTCCTGTTTGAAGTCTTTGAAAGTTGACAAGCTTCACATGTCATGCAAAACTGGCATGTCTCTTTGGCCATTTGTGGCCACCAGTACAATTGACATACATAATTGATTGTTGTCTGGTACTCAAAGTGCCTGACAATGGTATGGGCTTGTTCCAGGATTGTTGTGATTAATGACCTATTTCTTGGCACACACAGAACTTTTGATCCTGACAAGTTCACCAAATAAATGAGCTCCTGCTCAATGATGAAGCATGAGTACTCCTGTGATCTGTCAAGTATCTCAACAAACAATTTATCCTGCAAGTATCCATGTTGGATATATGCATGCAGTTGTGTGTCCAACACATAATTCCCAGTCCCCACTGTCTGTTCCACTGTTGGATTGTCATCACCTGACAATGGCATTATCTCCAGCAGTAATGCATTTGGCACTGCATTAGCCATATTCTGGGCCTCAAGATCTCTCAATTCTAGTTGCTCTTTGAGCTGCTTGCTGCAGTGCAATTCACAAGCTTGCATGGCTCATATTTCTATTTGATGTTCCACTATCTCATAGAACCTATGCATGGGCAAGTCTTTGCCCTCTGGATCTATATGTTTGTCTGCTTGAACAAAATCATGGACATCATGAACATCCTCACTGATGTTGCTCACAAAGTATTGTGACAAGCAGTCCATGACCTTATTGAGCCCACCCTTGACATATGTTATGTCAAATTGATAGTGTAACATATAGTTGATCCATCAACATTGCTGCAGTGACAAATGCACTTGAGTCTTAAAGAACTCCAAAGCTTTATAATCCATGATTATATGGATCTTAAAACCCATTAGTTGATCCTCCCATTTCAAGAGGGCTTCCAAGATAGCTAGTGTCTCCAACTTGTGGGCCACATAATTTTGTTGTGCAGTGGTGAACTTGTGCAACATAAATCCTGCAGGTCTGCAGGTTTGCCAGGTCTTTCCTTGGCCAAACATGGCCCCTACCCCAGTCTTTGATGCATCACAGATGAGCCATATAGGCTCATCAATATGTGGATTGATTGGTCATATAATCAGCATTTTTGTGCAAATTTGTTTGACCATCTTGAAGCACTGCTGATGTAGCAGTCACCAATGAAATGGGGACCCATTCTGGGTCATGGCTATGATGGGCCCTGTGTATGCAGTTACATCTGGTAAGAAGTTACTAATGCAGTTAACTAATCCAACAAGATGTTGAATATTGTTGTAATTACATGGTGTTTGCCATTATTGTATACAATCAAGTTTATCAGAGTCTGGGTGTATTCCCTGTGCATCTATGACATGCCCCAAGCAGTCTATGCTGTCAGCATACAATTCACATTTCTTCCACTTGAAGTAGAAGCTAGCTTTCCTTAGTTGTTCAAATACAACTCATAAGTGCTGCTCATGCTCCTCCATGGAGTCTGAAAAGATGAAAATATTGTCTAGATAGACATGCATAAACTTTCTGATTACATCTTGGAATATGGAAGTCATTAACCTCTGAAAGGTGGCTGGTGCATTACAGTTACCAATCTGCATTATGTTACTCACAAATGTCCCCATCGAGAATGTGAACAATGTCTTTGGAATGTCCTTCACTCATATGCATACTTGTTCATAGGCATCCATAAGGTCAATCTTTGACCTGTACTTAGCCTTTGCTATGTATGCTCAAATCACTTCCTGATCAAGCAGTGGCATAATGTCCTTGATGGTGTTATTGTTGTGCTGCTATGCATCCAAAGCAGTTTGTAACATGCCATCTTTCTTGGGAATACACAGTAGAGGTGCAGCTTGCATCACAGGGCATGGTTTCCACCACTTTGCATTGATATATCTATTCATCTTCTCACAAAGCTGATCTTGCAGTGCTTGTGGGCAGCAAGGAAGATGGTACTTGTACTGCTTATTCTCATCTATGAGATTGATTTCATGGTTCACTTCCTTCCATGGGGGAAGCTCCTCTTTCATTCCATTTACTATATTAGCAAACTCTTGCTGCCATTGCTGGTGCAGTTGTGGAATATCCTCTTCCATTAGGCCTTGGGCCTTTTGCTTACCTATACCAATGCTCTTTGGATGTGGTTGCACCTGCTCAGGTTCAAATTGCTCTCTGAGCACTTGTAAGTGTGCTTCCCCAGAGTTCTCCATTCTCATCCTCAGTGGAGGTTGTGATACCACCAACCTCATCAACCACTGTACACTTCTTGCCTTCAGCAACATACTATCAAATGTTATGTCTGATGGCTCAGATATCTTGTCATCAAATGGCTGATAGTAAACCTCACCCCTGGGTTAGAATGATCTAGCCCACTTCTGTGCCACCATTAAGGCTACCACCTCATTCCACTCTGTGGGCATGCAAGGGTCATAAGTCCATTGCAAGTCCAGTGGTGGCACTGGTCAATCCTAAAAGGATCTCACACTGTTTGTCATTTCTACTATGCTTGCAGCACTCTGCTGATGTGCTCTCTTTTTGACTTTGTCTGTAATGAGGTCCTCCACTCTAACTCTGGAGCTTGTTGGTTGACACTCCAACACTCTGATTGATACTTGCTTAGCACAAGTTTTTCTGTGTAAATTAGCCTTGTCAGGCCTCTTCACAGCTCTTTTACTCAGTACACTTGGCTTATCCATCTCTTCCCCCCTTTCCAGAGTTCCAAGAAACTCTTGTTCAGTCATCAGGACTGCTAGTGCATCTGCTGGCAGACTGGCCATTAGAGCTAGCTCCTCAGCCATGTCCTCCACTATTGCACTCCCATGACCTTCTAGTTAGTCTTGACCATTGCAACACTTTTCTGTGGCACTATACCAATGCAGTCAGCCATCAGTGTCTGCCAGTAACACCTTCTCAACCCTCAACAGTACTCCACTGATGACAACCCTATTGTTTGCAAAGTTGAGATTGACTTTATTTCTATACATGAAAGGTGTACCAATAATCATATCATAGCAATCAAGGGCTCCATTAGCTCATGAATGTGTATAGCATGCACATGCACAAACTGGGGTGTAATGCCTGTAGTGGTACTCCCAGAGTCCCACAGCATCCAAGCCAGATGTCAATCAACATTTACATACATCACTAGACACTCCTTCTCCTAAAGAGTATAATGTAGTCATTGCAGCTTATCAGCTGCCTTCTGTAAGATTACACATTGCATACAAACATGTCTATCCTCCTGGTGCTCAGTCAGAGCAAACAGATGCTCCTCCTTGTCATTATGAGCATAGTAGTCATTGTCATACATGTCCACCAAGACATATTTGTCCCTGTTAATATGGACACTCTCAGCATCATCCACTTTGGATTGCTCCTCCACCTTCTGAGGGGCCTCCTCATCATCAATGAGCTCTTCTAGTTCCCCTGCAGCATTGCTCTCAACTGCTGCTGTATGAGCTGCTTGGACTTGTGCTCTCAGTGCTATGCACTCCTTAGCCAAGTGACCCATCCAGCCACAGTTGTAACAGCTTGGCACACTTCTACCAAGCTTGTACCCAGCTTTGCAGCCACACAGTGCAGCCTTGGAAAGACCCCCTTTTTTCAGGCCATCCTGAGCCACCCTTTGGCCAGCTTGACCCACTTCAGTCCCATACTGGATGTTCTTTGCTGCTGGTCCATTACCAGCTGGTCCTGTTCCAGGCCTATGGCCTGCTGGCACTGTATGCTGAACTACAAACTGAGGATTGCAGTTCTGTTCCATCTTGGACTGTTTTGCCAGGAAGATTCCAACCTTTATTGGTTGATAACTTTCTTTCATGCAGTAAGTGCTGCACTGATCATAATGCATCACAGTCTGCATGGACTGCTTGTAGCATATGGCATATGCTAGGAACTCAGTCACCATATTGACTTCTGGTGAAAGGTTATCATTGCATATCAGCATGCAATGCATCTCAGGTGGCATTCCATCTAGGAATGTTTCCCAAATGGTAAATTTGTCTGAGTAGATGGCCATATTTTGAGCATGACCCACAAGGTTGTCATAAAAGATCTGAACACCCATTTGAGTGCCATATACTGCAGTTCTAAAGGCTTCACAAGCCTCTTGCATAGTTGCTGCATTTAAAAATCAATCATATAAACCAATCAAGACCTCCTTGAAGGTCCAATCATGCTTGTCCCAATTTGTATGCAGGACATGCTTGTGGAACCAGTTTTGCACCTCTCCATCTACAAATTCATGGATCACAAAAATGCATTCCTGGTCCATATCATCCCCACCATAACAGCAAGCTGCTAAGTGGTAGCAGATGTCCATGGCCCAGTCTTCCAGCTGGGAGAACTTGTGCCCTCCCACATAAGCTTATATATGCTTTCTATCAGCTCAACAAAGCTTGACCCCATTGGAAAACTTGAACCTGACTCCTAAGAAATCATTGACTAGCTGGTTGAGGTAGTCATGCATATGATCCATATGGATCCTGACCACTTCATTCATTCCTGGCATGCTAGCACACAGTTCATGAGGTTGGGGCATTGACCATGCCCTGATAGCTTGATACAGATGCCCCTCTGTCCCACATTTGTGACACAGCACCTTAGGCACCCAGGATACTGGTGTTTCTGTCTGACAACAAAGGGGTCTACAATTGTCACAACAATCTCATTCATCCTGGTTGTCACCATGCCAACCACATCCACAATCATTATGGTGGCCATTGTTACCACTTCCATCCCCCAGATCTCCATCTGGTTCTCCAGTTCTTGTGGCAAATTGTTGCCTCATATCATCCATTGGTGTAACACCTTCATGGCCTTCAAAGACTACACCTTGGTCATCTATGACCAATTCACCTCATTCCCACAAATCCTGATTGCAGATGCATTGATAATTAATGTGCTCATTCCAATTGTCTGCTAGAGGAACTCACCTCACTACACAGCACAGCACACCTAGATCACCTGGCATGCTTTTTTTGTGTGCCTCTTCCTTGATAGTAATGTGTTATTGAGGCATCTTCATCTCCAGCAGTCCCTCCACATCATCTTCATCTGCAGGGTTAGATGTGGCAGTCTCTACCTCTGATAGTGCCCAACAAGGCAGTCTGCTAGTAGTAACTTGCCACCATGCAGTGCTTTGATGTCTCTTGTAGTCCTGCTGGGACTCATTTGCTTGTCTCAGCACATTCAAGATATCCATTGCTTCAGAAATGTCTGGTGCACATTGATGCAACACAGTGTTGTAGTCCACAGACTCAGCTGATGTGGCTGTTGATGTTGCTGTCCCTCAGGCTGCCTTGCACTTGATGTACTCATTGAGCTCAAACTCAAATATACAAATGAATAATTCAATATATTCAGTCAAGTCTGACCTAGGTACATGCTGGCCTCTATCAGCTAATAGCTGTAAGAGCTTCACCACATAAAGCTGTAGGTGCTTTTGCATTGACTCCTTGTTAACCATTGGAAAACAGTCCAATACCAGCCAATGCTGGACAGCTAAAGTCAATAACAACCACCTATCTTCCTCTTTGTCAGAAGAATCCAGTTCAGGCTCCAAGCCCAGAACTTTCTGGGGGCTCTTGTGCCTCACCTGTGGCTCTTGGCCACTCCCTCTCAGCTGCTCCATTGTTTAAGGCACCTTCAGCACCTCTTATCCAGTCCACTTCATCTGTCTGGTTACTGTTGCTGGACTTGCTCCCAGTTCTTGTGTTGTCTTCTCCAACACTATATCCTGTCCTTGCTTCACCCCTTGTTCAGGCAGCACACTCCAGAATGAGTACTATGTGCTAGTGCACTACTCTGTGTAGTGTCCACATACTGGACAGTTCCACTCATTGCCACTGGGGCAAGCATTGTAGTCTTGGGCAGGGTTGGGTAGAGTAAGGATGCCAAATTTGTTGCTGGCAGCAATGCTCTCAATGCAAACAATCTCTCCTCTGGTCTGGACCCAGTGTTCAAGATTGACTTCATCTGTGAAACAGATAGCCTACCCAGCATTCCAAAGCTCTCACTCATGTTGCAAGCTACCCTGTCATCCTATTTCTGAGGGGGCTGGTACTTTGATGCTGGAAGCATCTCTATTGGTTGAGAGCCACCAGCTGGCTCTATCAAACCTGGTGGTTGATCACTTGAACTAGCCATGGAAATGTTGCTTTATCATGGCTGAAAAGAAGTCCAGAAGTTTGATGGATGTTGTCTTGTTCAGTAACAAAAGCCCAGAGTCTAAAGCCAATAGCAGAAGATTCAAAAAAATGTAGCTGTGGGCTACAGATAGAACAATCTTGTTTGTATCATGCCATAGCTGAATCAGACCAAAATATCAGATTAGACTAGATACATTGTGAATACAAGATGTTGTCTTATGTAATCTATTGTTTACTCATGTTAGCATTGCTACTGCAATGACTATTAGAACTACTGTAACAAATATAAGGAATAATCCATTACAGGACTGGAGGGATGAAATCAAGGAACACCTTGATGCCAGATACATTTCTGCAGCTGAATCATGCTGGCACATCTTTGAATTCAACATGCATGGAGAATATCCCCCTGTGTACTGGTTACTCTGCATTTGGAATTTGGAGGACCAACATGAAGTCTACTTTCAGGATAATGAACTTTTGGAGATGATAGCTGCCAGGCCTAATGCAGACAAAACTGCACTCACTGCTTGGTTTGAAGCCAATTCTAGATCCCCTAATAACAAGACCACCTACCAAAGCTTTCCAACAAAGTTTGTCTATAAAGCTTCCAAAAGAACTTGGAAGGAGAGGCAAAGAGGAGCAGCTATTGGAAGGATGCACTTTGCTTCACCAAAACAGGGAGAAAGGTTCTACCTCAGGATGCTCCTAACAGTTGTGATCAATGCAACATCATGGGCTGATTTCAGAACAGTCAATGGCTACACCTTCCTACTTACAAGGAGGCATGCAAGGCCCTTGGTCTTTTAGAACATGATGCAGAATGGAGGCAATATCTTGCTGAAGCTGCTCCAATTCAATACAGCTCTTTTGCACTATCCTATACCACTGTGCTCCCACCACTCCAGAGGCTCTATGGGATAAATTCAAGCACTCCATTTGTGATGATCTTCAACACAGATTGGAGAACATCTGGCAGTACAGGGACAGAGTCTTTACTGATGAAGATGTCTATAACTATGGCCTTCATCTGATCAATGACAACCTGAAGAATTTTGGCAAGACTCTTCAAAACTTTCCCAACATGCCAGAATCCAAACAGGTTTCAAATGTGGATCTAGATAAGTTGGCCATTGTATAAAGAGTTGACATTAATACTAATCAAATGATTTTAGGGAATAGACTGTTGCAAGAAGAAATTGATCATGATGTTGAGGAGTTGAAGAGAAGAGTGGGTGGAAACAAGACCAGGTTTAATGGTGAGCAACTGGGGGCCTTCAATGAAGTTATGAACTCTGTGGACAACAACTTGGGCAAGATGATATTCATTCACAGTGCAGGTGGATGTGGCAAAATATTTGTCTGCAACACTTTTGCTTCTGCTTTCCAGTCCAATGAAGATGTGGCATTATGTGTAGCATCATCTGGGATTGCTGCCTTATTGCTGGAGAGTGGTAGAACTGCACATTCAATGTTCAAAATCCCCATTCCTGCTCTAGATACATCCACTGCCAATATCAAGAGAGGAACTCAGTTGTCTCAACTCTTACTCCAGACCAAAGTTGTCATCTGAGATGAAGCCCCAATGCAACACAAAAATGTCATTGACTCTGTGGATTGAGGATTCAGAGACATCTTGGAAAAGGATGTTCCTTTGGTGGAGCAACTGTGGTGTTTGGAGGAGATTTTTAGCAAACTCTCCCAGTTATTGAACAAGGACACTTAGGAATCAGATTCAAGTCCACTACTTTGTTCAAACCATGAGATTGGATCAGACTCCTGATAAAATTGCTCATGCAGCTTGGTTATTGGATGTTGGTGCTGGAAGAAATGCTAGGGCTGGAGAAACAGTACAACTTCCAGAAACTATGATCTGTGATGACAATTCTGTCACTAAATTGATCTCTTCCACTTATCCTCATATTGACCATCATCAAGATGATCAATATTACCTGGACCATACCATTATCTCTGGCAAGAACTCTGATGTAAAGGATATCAACTCAGAAGTTCTGCAGAAATGTCCAGGAGAAGAGAAAATCATGATGGGAATTGCAATGGCCTCAGATTGTATCCAATGAAATTCTCAACTCTCTCAGAGCCAGCAGTTTGCTTTGGCTAAATTGGCTCTGAATATTGGTGTTCCTGTCATGCTGCTCAGGAATCTGGATACAACTGAAGGACTTTGCAATGAAACAAGAATGATTGTCACCCAGATCAGCAGTAGAGTTCTCAGATGTTAGATCATCAGTGGGCATGCCAAGTTTGCAGGATCAATTGTTTTGATTCCAAGAATTAACATGGATGTCTCTGAAGAGGATTTGCCAATTCCATTGCATAGGAGACAATCTCCAGTTTGATTGGCCTTTGCTATGACAATCAACAAGTCTCAGGGTCAACTAGTCAAACATGTTGGATTGGACCTTCTATCAGAAGTTTTTGCACATGGCCAACTTTATATTGCACTTTCTTGGTGCATATCAGGAGATCATATCAAGGTCATTTTGGACTTAGAAAACACATCAAGAAAGACTGCAAATATTGTCTATCAAGAATTCCTGAATGGTTTACAGATGTAAGTGTGACTTTTGATGGATAACTTCTATGAACTTCAGCACTTAATGTATATAGCCTGACAGTGTAGTATAGATATTCTGAATTCTTTACAAATGTAAGTCTGACAGTTTAAATAATTCCTTAGTTAGTACTAACTTTTCTGATTTTCAGCATCTCTAATATATACCGGTGGATATTGTAGTATTTTGTCAATAATGTAATATAGGGACCACTTCTTGAACCTGAACCATCATCTGCAGACCATGGGAACTCAAGTAATCTTACTCCAGGGGAACACAGAAACAGGGAAAGGCAGACTAGAAGAACATAAAAACCTCTTGTATTTGTCACGACCCATTCCCTGGACCCCCATACATCACCTGACAAACCCCTGTCCCCCCAGAACCTATCCCAACGCTTTGTCAAACTCCTCCAGCACTCCGCGCCTACTCCGGCTAACTCCGACGCATTTTCGGCTAACTCTGATGGCCCCCTGGCCAACTCTGACATCTTCCCTGCAGCTGCCAGTGCTTTCCCTGGACTTCCTGAGCCCCTGGGACCACTCCCCCACCATGCCTGACCCCATTACACATCATCAACTCAACACCCTGGCTCTCCCAACTTACCCTGGAGTATCACAACAATCCCAAAACAGACTGTGTCAACAATTGATCCCATCAACATATCAATGCGGCCTGCCCTCTGGTCATAACCTACACACATTGACTCCATTGAGCTCTGCCAAGCCCTGCCACTACAACTGATGTTCCTGAAGCTCTTCAGTAGTCAGTATATAAGACATAGAGTAGCTCCTCATACTCTAGTCTTGAGATTACCTACTTATATACCTACCTGCCTTTCCTGACGTGTTCCTGATTGTTTCTTCTTGTGTTTTGTGTTCCATGTCTCATTTTCCTTATTCTCAGTCTCCCAGTCTTATCTCATCTCTATTCTGTTATCTTTTTGTTATCGTTCTGTGTCTCCACCTGAATCTATTCTTGTTCTTGTCTCATCTCCATCTCATTTAGTTTGACTCTGTCTCATCTCATTGATTCTGTCTATTGTGTTCAAGTCCTCTCAACCATAACGTCCTCACAAACTCCGCAGTTATGATTATGAACCTCTGACACTCTTTTACCAACTCCAAACCCCACTACATGCTCAGCTCTGAACCCCATCAATCCTGTTGATCCCCCGTCAGAACTCCAGCTCCGCTTCTGTCATCCGTGTAGCCTCTGCCTCCTCTGCACCCACAATACTCACACATGGACTTATGCCTGAACTCCACCAAGCCCATCCCCTGTCCCCGCAAATCATCCTCTACTCCTCCAGACCTCCCCGGACTTGCTTGGACCAATCTCCACTAACTATCCTCACAAGTCCCCAATGTTTAGAACACCTCTGAGTGCCCGGTTGTCAGTGCAGGAAATCACGTCCACCTAGTAAGGACTCGCCCAGTGTAGCTGAGCCCCCATGGTCAGTGGAACCTAACAGTATTCACATATAAATCAAACTCTAAATACCTACAAGTTGATGAAGTGAAAGATGCCCCCAGGAAGTGGAGGAGGAGGTAGTCAGACAAGACCATCAACACAGTCAGCTTGCATCATGAGAGCCATGGCTGAGCAAGAGCCATGACTGAGCAAGAGCCAAAAGTCAACATGGCAGAAAGTGCAATGGAATGGCTGAGCAACATGTAAGGGCGACCTCTGGAGGCTGTGGCTCAATCACATAGCTGGCAAAGGGAAATCCAAAGTCTATTCATTACTGTACAGTGTCTACTGAGATAACTAATCACCTGGCAAAGGAAAATCCAAAGAGAACAAGTCTGGGGATTCCCTAGGCCAGGTGTGATGCTTCAGAGGTTTCAAAAGTGTGAGAAACAACTGTACAGTATGACAGAGAAAAAAGACACAAGTGATGTGTCAGCAATTGGTCAGCAGCTACATAAGCCAGTGGCAGTGTCAAAGGGGCCACACTTGTCTAAATTATTGACAGAGAACTGGTGCAGCCTGAGGGCTGAAACTAGGACCAATAGATAGGGAAAAGGAAGGAGAATAAAGGAAAACTATAACAGAGCAAATCTGACAAGAACTGGAGAAGGAGAAGGGGAAACAAGTGAGATGTCTCCTAATACAACAACAAATTCATTGACATGCCTTCAAGTAACCTGGATGCTGGTGTACTGAAGATGGTGCTGCTGCAACTGTTGAGGAAGTCAGACACACCAATGGAAATCAGGGAAGGAATGCATGCAGTTGCATATAGACTGGACATCATGCTAGTGAAGGAGGCAGAGAAAGGGGTAGCAGAGGTGGTGGAGAAAGCTATGGAAGGATACAAGGAAGTGCTGGAGAACTTAGCAGAGGTGTTAGTGAAAACTATGAAGGAGATGGTGGAGCAAGTGGGTGAGAGGAGGGAGGGGGGCTGTGAGGGAGATGAGATGGAAGAAGGTCAGATATGGAAGGTGGAGAGGGGTCAAGGGGGAGGGGGAGTACATGGACTAAAGAGAGGCAAGATCACATATGTGGACACAGCAAAATGGGTAGAACACAAGTGCTGGAGCACACATGCAATAAGGCAAGGCAGCTAATTGTGGACTTCCCAGCAGGAAGCACCACCATCAAAGACCTCACTGAAAGGAAACTGATTGCCAAGGCTAGCATAGCAAAGGACCTTATGGGCATAGCAGAGCTTGACGCCCCTAAAGTAGAGTTTATGGCAGCATGCAAACTGCAAAATGGGGGAGTCCTCTATGAACTCAGCATGCTGGAGGTGGCAGAGTGGCTGGCCAAACCAGATGTCAGGCCACTTTTCCTGGAGAAAGTAGGCATGGACACTAAGGTGATGGCCAGGTCCTATCTAATATTTGTTGAATTTGTATCAGTCACTCCTGGAGACCAGCCAGAATTGAGAATGAGCAACATAGAAACAGTTAACAGCATGCACCCAGGCAGCCTTGTATTGGCACAATTGGCATGGGCATCACACACCAGATCCAACCCCACCCAAAGAGTTGCTCACTTGAATATTTTTTGCAGAACAGAGAACAATGCAAATCATGCCATCAGATAAGGACTCATCATAGAAAGGAAGAGGGTGCAGGCTAGGAAGATGGATTATGAGCTGAAATGCTGCTTGAAGTGCCAAATGTATGGGAGGGGCCACCTGGCTGATCAGTGTCCATAGGAAAAGGACATCTGCAGTCTGTGTGCAAAGAGCCACAGGATCAAGGAGTGCGAGGCTACAGACCCAAGGGAATATTCCTGCATCAACTGCAAGGCAAAGGGTCTTCACCACAATCATGCTTCATTCACAAGGACATGCCTGACCTTCATAGAAGCCAAGATATGCCTGCTAGACAGGACACCAGAAATGGGATATAAGTACTACCCCACAAACAAGCTATGGACCTGGCTCAAGGTGGGGGAAACAAGGGCACAGACACCCAGTAGGGGTGGACTCAACATGGAGACACCTGTGGGAGGGGCAATCAGCAGCCTCACTCTTCAGAGAAAAGGATGGGGATGTCTAGTAGAAGGTGACCCAGAAGTAGGTAGAGGACAATGCCAGGAGACAGAGGCAAGGACCATGGCACAGGAGCCAAGCCAGACATCTGGCAGGCAGAGGCCACTAACACAGACTAAGCTGACAAACTTTGGGTGGGAAGATACAGAGCCTGAAGACAGAACAAACCAACCTGTGCTTACAGCATCCAAGGGAGAATGCAATGAAATGGAGGGCCTCCTTGGAAAGTCCAGAGAGCTGAATAACAGGTTCAATGAGCTTATAGATGAGATGATTGCACACAGAAGCAGATTGCAAGAACCATTGCCTGTGCTGCAATGATGGCACCCACAACAATGGGAGAGCAGATGAGCACTGACAAACTAACCATTTGGCAGCAAAATGTAAATAAGTCACTGACTACCCAGCATGCTGTACTGGCAGCAATGAACAATAACATAGTGTTGCAGCAGGTTGCAAACAGTGGAAGCACAAACTTATTCTGAGATAGGGACAGAGGTTTAGAATCTGGAGTCTCGTATTCAGTAGATGAGAATACATAAGTTATCTGTCTATACATACCTGGAGTCTCGTATTCAGTAGATGAGAATACGAGACGTCCAGAGAGTGAAAAAATAATCTACTATCACGTGAGGCAGTATGATGTCGATGGTGTCATAGAAGGAGGTAGAGTTGTGGCACTACTGGCAATCTGGTTTTGACACTCCCACCTGACGTAGTGCTCACAACGTCACTGAAGGTCTTCTCGGGAGAACTCTCCAACGATTCCCATCTTCCTCCGCAGCTTGTCGACAACATCTCGAGTGAGGGTTTTGGTAAGGAGGTTGGCAACCATGTCCTCAGAAGGGATGTAAACAGGCTTTATCTTACCATCGTATACCGCTTGTCATAGCCAGAACCAATGGCGATCGAGGTGTTTCAGATGGCCCATGTGTTCCGGTTGCTTAGAAACAGAGATGGCGGACTGATTATCGACGTTCATAATTAGTGGCGTTGCCTGGGGAGCACCGATGTCGGCAAGGAAGTTGCGCAGCCAGCAAAGCTCCCGGCCAGTCTCACTCGCTGCCACAAACTCCGCTTCAGTGGTGGACAAGGCGACAATAGTCTGTAATTTTGACATCCAGCTTACCGCCCTGCCGGCTACCATGAGAACTGAGCCCGTTGTAGATCTCCCATTGTCAGGGTTGCCACCATGGTCTGCATCTGCATAGGCCACAAAAGGTAATGAGACAGAGCCAGCCAAATACTCAATCTTATAATTGAGAGTGCCGCAAACATAGCGCATGAGGTGCTTGACGGCTCTCCAGTGTTTGGAGCCTGGGCAAGCATTGAAACGACAGAGCACACTGACAGCATGTGCTATGTCGGGGCGCGTGCACATGGCCAGGTACAGGAGAGCACCGGTGGCCTGTATGTATGGGATCCCCTTCATTTCCTCAACCTCTTCTGGGCTACAGGGGGCGTCGGACTTGGAGAGGCAGACGCCGGGCTCAAGGGGGGTAGCAACGGCTTTACAGTCAATTATATTGAATCGAGAGAGGACTTCAATGGCATAAGACCCTTGGTCGATCCACAGCTTATGGTTGGGCCTATCGCGTGTGACGACAACACCAAGCAAACCTGTAGTAGGTCCCAAGTGGCGCAGCTTAAAGAATTTGCGAAGTTGTGAAATAACCTTAAGGATAGCTGGCCATGACTTGGAGGCGAGGGTCATATCGTCGACATGCACTGGGATAATGATCCGCACATTTTTGCGGAGGTATACATACATGCAGGGGTCTGAAGTAATTCGAACAAACCCAAGCTTCAGAAAGACTTCGTGCATTTGCCTGTTCCATAAGTTAGCGCCCTGCTTCAGACCATATATGCCCTTTTGCAGCTGGGCACATGCATCCCCATCCCCAGGTCTACGTTCAATGTCAGGCTGTACAGATTCAGCAAATCCCTCAGGGAATTTCATGTAGAGTTCTGCATTGACTACGCCATGGAGAAAAGTGGATGAGATGTCGACGGACTCCAGATGCATGTCCTCAGCAGCAGCAAGGGCAAGGACAGTGCGGACAGCAGCCCAACGGGCCGTTGGGGCAAATGTTTCCTCAAAATCAATGCCTGGGCGTTGACTGAAACC
Source organism: Termitomyces sp. 'cryptogamus' (assembly GCA_020091625.1). Taxonomy (NCBI): domain Eukaryota; kingdom Fungi; phylum Basidiomycota; class Agaricomycetes; order Agaricales; family Lyophyllaceae; genus Termitomyces; species Termitomyces sp. 'cryptogamus'. The sequence continues at coordinate 1,174,548 of JAGYZC010000005.1, forward strand.
CTGCGCAACAACACGTGCCTTGAAACGATTGACTGCACCGTCAGGTAGGTGCTTCACTTTGAAGACCCACCTAGAACCAATGGCGCGCTGGCTGGCTGGGAGGTATACTGCTCGCCAGGTGCCATTATCCTTCAGTGCATTCATCTCTTCGCACATAGCTCTAAACCACTCAGCCGCATCCTCACTTTGCATTGCTTCTCTATATGATTGGGGGTTCATGTCGTGCGCTCCAACCTTGTATGTGGCTGCAACATTGGCACACATAGCACTGTATCCCCCAAAATCCATTCCGTGTTGCACAAATGTATGTCCTGCGAGGAGCAGAGCCTCATCCGAGTTTACATTCAAGGTGAGGGCTACTTCATGTTCCCCATGAGCATCTGCACCCCTGACGTTCACATCCCATAGGAGTTGCTCTGGGGGTGTTTTGGGATATGGTGATGGAGGTGGCGGTGGCGGCGGCTCGCGTACAAGAGGTGACTCACGACTCTCTTGGCGACATATGGCATCATAGTATTCTGCATTAGGAGGGCATGCGGGGATGCGTATGCGTTGGCTGGGCTCTCGTGGGGGTGGCAGCGGTCTTGGCAAACGCAGTGCTTGGGGAGGTGAGTTTGGGGTTTGATCTGTCGCTGGTTCTGCTCCCACCGCTTCCACCAGTGGTGTGTTGTCACTCTTAGATTTGAGGTCGGTCAGTGGATCGCCATCATCAAATATGCAGTCACGATTGGTGGGAGTTGTATCTTCAACTGTTCCAGGTGGCGGTGTCAAGGTTGTGATGACATCATCAGAATCGTAAGGTTGACATTCCTCAATGTCATCGAACCTGGCAATTGGCGGCGCATAAGGCATTTTGGGTGCAGCTAGGCCTGGGAAGCAGGTTTCGTCAAAGATTACATCTTGCGATACTACAACCTTCCTGGTACTGGGTATGTAAATCTTCCAACCAACGTAGTTGTTGGGGTAGCCGATGAAGATACCTGAGAGTGTATGGCCTTTCAAGCCTCTTCTTTTGTCCCGCCCAATTAATGCATATGCTGCACAGCCGAAGACATGTAGGTGCCCGACCCTAGGCTTCTTTCCTTTATACACTTCGAATGGTGTTGTGTTCTGTGGGAGGGCCGATGTGGGGCAGCGGTTATGAATGTGCCGGTATACATTGAGGGCATGCACCCAGAAACTTTCAGGAAGATTTGCTTCTGCGAGCATAGACACAATGGCTTCTTTTATTGATCTGTTCAGTCATTCGGCTACTCCATTCTGCTGAGGGGTGGATGTATTTGTGAATTCCAGCCTAATACCCCCAGTTTGTTGTTCAACGAGTGCTTTGTGCTCTTTGAAGGCACCAAAGGTATCGCTTTTCCGGTGCATTACATAAACTTCCATCCAGCGTGTGTTGTCATCGACAAAGACACACCACCATTTATAATTGTTTTGGTGTCCGCTGACTGTCATTGGGCCATGCACATCAGAGAACACTCTCCCAAGGACCTCCGTAGCTTGATCTGCTACTTGTGGAAAAGAAGCACGGTGCTGCTTTCCCTCAATGCATGGTTTGCAAATGTGTTTGAGGGGAGAATCTAATGTAACTCTTAAGTCCTCAGTCAGACCACCCTTGATGAGTTGGTTGAGGTGGTCAGCACCCAAGTGGCACAGTCGTCGATGGAGTAAGTTTCTGTCGACTTTAGCAGAGGATGTTGGACCAATCTGGCTGAGGTTAGCAGTGTGGCTTGGTGACGAGATGACCATTGCCCCATCCAGATACGATGTGAGGGTCCTATCTATAGTGCCCAAGAAAATGAGGTCGTCTTGAATGTTGAAGAGAACTTTGCGACCATGAAAAGTGATTGTGAATCCTCTATGCACACTGAGAGTAGTGATGGAGAGTAAATTGTTGGCTAGTTCAGGTACGAAGAGGACATTCATGATGACAACATCCCTAAAAGCCTTTCCATTCCTACGCTTTCCTGCTGGCCTAAACAGAACATCCCCCTTTCCAACGGAGTATACAGATGTATTGTTTGTGAGGTTAATAGGGACTTTCCACGGCTTAAGGGAGTTTGGGAGGAACCACTCGCGATGTGGTGTCATATGCGCCGTGGCACCTGAGTCTGTGTTCCATAGGGTGTCAGATGGCGATGAGGGTAGGGAGGAGGATCGACAAACAGCGGCTTTGGCTTCGATGGCAGGTCCGTCGCATCCTTCTTCAATCTTTGCCGAATCAGTTGTCTCGGCTACATCTGCCCTGGTTGAGTTCCATCCTCGTCGTCCACCGCGTTTCTTTGACTTGGAGGAATCATCCTTGCTGATGTGTGACTGTGCAGCTGAGAGATGCGGGCATTCAGTTATTTTGTGTTCCTTCTTGCAAAGGTAACATATGATTGTGCGAGAAATGGCGGCAGCAATAGCAGCGGCGGCTTCTTCATCTGCAGCGGTACATTGGATCTCCTCAGTGCGAAAAGCTTCCTTTACCATATCTTTGCCCAGATTATTTAGCATAAGCACTGACAAAACAAATGACCCATAGTCTTCTCGCGGCAAGGCGCGGAGCATGGCCATAGTACAGAGTTCGTCGTCGAGCATCTCCAGAGTATAAGTTTGCATGGTGGTTCCATCAGAGTTGATGATTGGAGGAGGGCAAAGGGATCTGATTCGTTGCATGCAGCCTTCGACACGGGTACATAGTTGCATCAGTGTTTCTTCTTTGCGTAGTCGGACCGTGAAAAGGTTGCTCAGTGAATTGAAACGTGCATTTGGCGCAGATTTTGAATGTATTTCTCGAAGCTTCGCCCACATCAATGCTGGTTTATCGCGGATGTTGTCCACATGGATTTTGTTCCCTTCATCGAGCCATTGATAAATTTCGCCGGCCGCTCGATCACTTCGAAGTTGATAGGAGCTCCATATAGTGAGTGAAGCGGGGTTACTGGGTTCGAGAGCAGGGGAAGTTTCCTCCCCGGTGGCTATCTGTGCTCCCCCAACTGACATCAGACGTCTGAACATGGATTTCTCCCATTCAGTGTATTTAATCATACCGAGTTTTGACATTGGCAATCATGTGGTTTGCGTGACATCGTCCATTGTATTTGTAGGATCTGAGATCAACAAACTCAAGAGAAGAATGGGTCGAATGATGGGAGGTAAACTTTATTTGAGGCGTTTTGCTGCGATGTCCGAGAACGGAGCAAGGTTCTATCAGATGGATCTTCAGTGAGTAAGTCTGTGGGCCGGGGCCCATAACCTGTTGCAGCAGGTTGCAAACAGTGGAAGCACAAACTTATTCTGAGATAGGGACAGAGGTTTAGAATCTGGAGTCTCGTATTCAGTAGATGAGAATACATAAGTTATCTGTCTATACATACCTGGAGTCTCGTATTCAGTAGATGAGAATACGAGACGTCCAGGGAGTGAAAAAATAATCTACTATCATGTGAGGCAGTATGATGTTGATGGTGTCATAGAAGGAGGTAGAGTTGTGGCACTACTGGCAATCTGGTTTTGACACATAGATATAATCTGCCTACAAGAACCATACTACAACTTCAACAAGCAATTCCAAGCCATGCAAAAATGGCATCCAGTATACCCCAAAAACCACAAAGAAAACAAGGTGAACAAGTCAAGGGCAATGATGTTGGTGAACAGGAGGCTGATGACAGACTCCTGGACAAGACTCAGTGTCAATAGTGTCGACATGGTGGCAATGAGAGTGGAGACTAAGAAGCATATGCTCCAAATCTTCAATGTATACAATGTGTGCAACCACTTGAGAAGTGTAAGGGCTCTCAAGTTCTTTCTCAACAGTTAGGAAGGGCAAGTATCATGGGGACAGAATGGGGCAGACATATGAGTAGGCAACTTCAACTGCCACCATCCTATGTGGGATGACCCAAGGAATGATCACCTGTTCACCCACAGGAACCTTGATGATGTGGAGGATCTCATTCATTTGCTAATAGCAAATAGGATGGTGATGGCCTTATGGCTGGGGGTTCCAATGCTAGAGGCAAACACAACTAAGAACTTCACCAGACCTGACAACATGTTCATTGCTAACACCTTGCAGACTAGAGTAATTAGGTGCAAAGCCTTGTGGCATGACTAGTGTCCCAGGGCTGACCACTTCTCAATAATCATGACCCTCACAGCAATGGTGGAAAGAAGGGAAAAGGAGAGGGGGTGGAATTTCAGAGATATTGACTGGGACAAGTATGAGGAAGAACTGGGAAGGAGGTTGGAGGGCATACCAAAAACCAGAGTCAGCACAAGAGTGGAAATGGAGAGGAGGCTGGATGCCATCATGGAAGCACTAATAGGGACAACAGAGGCAAAAGTGGAGAGGAGAAGGGAGTTACCATACATGAAGAGGTGGTGGAGCAAGAAGTTGTCTCAGATGAGAGCAGAGGCAAGAACATTGGGGAGGGAATTAGGGAGGTGGATGGCAGATGCTTCACACCCTGCACACAAAGCCTTCAGATGGGCAAGGAATAAATATGGGCAGGCAATAAAGGATGCAAAGTGGAAGCATTTGAGAGGAATGGTTGCAGCAGGTGGATGCAAAATTAGTGTGGGATGCAAAGAGCTTTGTAACAGTGGACCCATCAGATGGAGGAAGCACAAGGGTACTAGTGCTCAGGGGAATGGTGTATGGGAGAATCATGGAGATGGAGGAGAATAGGGACAATGTGAAGCTCTTTCATGACATGTTCTTCTACAACAAACTAGTAAACACCAACATTCCAGTGGGTCAGCCCTACCTGCTGCTCACATTTGAGTGGACACTAATCACAAACAAGGAAATTTATGCCGAGGTGGCAAAGCTATGCCCACACAAGGCTCCAGGTCTGAGCAGAATCCCCAACATCATAGTCATGAAGACAAGGTACATATTAGTACTGTATTTGGGCCCAGTTTTCAGAGCCACATTTGCACTAGGAGAATACCCAGAGAGATGGAAGATGTTCAGGACTGATTTGTTACAATTTCTACAGTGCAGGGCAGATTGAAGGTGCAGAGGGGAAGGATGGGGAGTTGACAACATCATTTGTAAACAACATGGTGGTAGTGGCAGAGGGGAGAGACATGGAGGAGGCAGTGAGAAGAGTCGAGGACATGATGAGCTGAAGAGAAGGAGCGGGGGCTTGAGCAGACACACACTTCTCAATTTATGAAACAAAAAAGTTTGTGGAAGTGGGATTCTTGAGGAGGAAGGAGAGGCCTGGACACCAAGGGGAAAAGACTAGACTGGTGGAGAGACCTAGCATCAAAGTGGCAGGGGTGAACATAGCAGTGAAACCAGTCCACAAGTTGCTAGGGGTCCTTGTAGACCAAGAACTCAGATTCAAGAAGCATGCAGCATATGTGCAGGGATGGTAGACAGCTGTAGCAATGAAGACAAGGAGGCTGGTGAAGGTGAATGGTGGAATGAGAGGAGCATATATGAGGAAGGTATATGAGGCAGTGGTGGCACCAACAATGTTGTATGTGGCAGACATCTGGTGCATGCCAGACATGGAGGTGAATGGGAGGACAGTGAAGGGGTTGTGAGGAGTGATGGCAAAACTGGGGAGGGTGCAGAGGATGGCAGCAATACAAACCCTTGGAGCACTGAAGACAATACTAAGCAACTTGCTCAACACACATGTGGGGTTCTTGCCCATCAATATAAGGGTCCAGAAGGTCTGCATGAAAGCCACTGCCCAGATTGCAGCCTTGCCCAAGACCCACCTGCTCCACAAGCCAGCAAGACAGGCAGCAACATTTGTCAAACATCACTACTCCTCTCTACACTATATCATGAAGGCACTGGGTGAAGACCTCAAGATGGTGGAGACTATAGAGGTGGTGAGGAAGGGGCCTGGGTGGAGGTGCCTGGCCAAGGTGGCAATTGATCCCATGGTGGAGGAAGCAATGGAGAGAGAGAGAAATAATGAGACCAACACCAGAATTTACACCAATGGGTCAGGTCAGAAGGGGATGATAGGAGCAGCAGTGGTGCTTTACAGAGGATTTAATCACCCAAAGGTAGCAAGGAAGTGCCTGAGAAAGGAGGAGGATCATATAGTGTTTGAAGGGGAGTGCATAGGGCAGGTTTTGGTATTAGAGCTACTGAGAGTGGAGCTAAAGAGCAGGAGAGTCACAAGGATGGTGGCAAGCATATCCATAGGAACAGACAACCAGGCTGGGATCTGTGCTGTGGAGGACCCAGGACCAGGCACAGGACAATACCTCATCAATGAGGTGTTAAATGGAATCCAGAGGATCAGGAGAATTGGCTCAAAAGTGGACATAGAGATTCAGTGGACTCTAGGGCATCAGGGCATAGCTGGCAATGAGCGAGCTGATAGGGAAGCAAAGAGGGCAGTGGAGGGCAACAAAATCAACATGGGTGGTACACAATTCCTGCAAAAACCCCTCCCCAAGTCCAAGGCTGCCATCATAGCAAGACACAAGAAAGTGTGGTGCAGCACAGCACAAACCAAGCTAAGGGCATCACCAAGGTTCGAGAAGGCCAAGGCAATTGACCTGGACTTCCCAAACACAGCCAGAATCACCTCAACATTATTGAGCTTACCTTGCAAGCATGCGTCATTGCTAGTCCAACTCTGCATGGGCCATTGCCCACTCAACACATATCTCTGCTGTATCCAGAAAGTCAACTCACCCTTGTGTACAGCATGCAGTGAAGCCCCCAAGATAGTCAATCATTACCTCCTGGACTGCAGGACACACAGCAAGCATCAGTGTAGCCTGCACAGAGTCATATGCCCAGGACCCAATGCCCTCAGCACTTTGCTCAGTGACCTGAATGCCATAGAAGCCGAAATCACATACATACATGTGACAAGACAATTTGAAAGATCCTTTGGAGACCTGTTGAGACCTGCAGAGATGAGGGATACCCAGTGAGAGTCCTGAGATGACAGTGCCTACCTGTACCATACTTCCCTTATAGTCTTCCCTTGATTTCATTTTCTTCACTCTAATCACTCTTTTATGCAATAGCAAGCCCACCAGGGCATAATATGGACTCGAGCCCAGTTCTGGGTGCACCTTTGGAGTTATAGTTGACTTACTTATGACAGAACATTGCTTACAAGAGTACATACAAAGACCCCGACATAGGGCACAGCCACAATGGGAATTGGAAATAAAAAATAAAGAAGAATGTAATATAGATACATAATTGCTTTATATATAAAATCTCAGTATTGAATTGTAAGAGAAAAGCAACACTCAGTCAATGAAATACAAAGACCTCACTGAACAAAGTGAGGTTGGTTCTGGATCTTAGCATTGAGTTGAGAAAATACAAAGACCTAACTGAACAAAGTGAGGTTGGGTCTAAATCTTAGGATTGAATTATCAAATACAAATACCTCACTAAATGAAGTGAGGTTGGGTCTGGATCTCAGTGTTGAGTTAGAATATCAAGGACCTAACCAAATGAAGTGAGGTTGGGTCTAGGACTTAGCAAGAGCTACAGGCCTGTGCCAAAGGCACAGCCCATATCCCATTAGCTTTATAGGGGGCAATGATGCTTTTGCATTTATTGGTCCTGCCAATGTTCTGCATGCAGTTCATTTCATTCCAAGATTCTAAGGAGATACTACCAATCAGCTATTAGGTCAATCTATGGCACAGAACCCAGAAGAAAAGGATGTTGATTTTGATTGCCATACATTAATATATAAGCAGACATCAATTGGTTTTTTTATTACAGGCCTAAGCACTAATATCAAATTTCTAGCCTTGCTGACAAGAATATGTTTGTGCATTTTACTGGTGGTAGAATTGGTCATCAAATCACACAAGAAGCAAATCATGTTATGCAAAAAAGCATGGAAAAGGCTTATTTTGCAGACATACCAGTCTCCTCTTCTGAAGATTCAGATGATGAACTTCTGAACCTTGAAATCCAGGCAGGAGAAGCACTGACTGAAGAGGATGTTTATGAACAAGATAACAAGGAGGATATGAGCAATGAAGATGGTGATAATGAAGACAGTGATGATGAACAAGAATACTTTGAGGAATTTCTAGGCTTTGGAGCATTGTAGCCTTTGTAAATACTAGGTATCACAATTGTTTATAAAAATTTGAGAAATCAGGTACTCCCACAATATGAAGAAAACCCCTGTAAAATGTTTTGGTGATTTAGTTGTTGGATGGTCCAATGCTTTTCACTTGTACTTTTACCAAAAGCATGTCAAAGACAAGGTAAAGACAGATTTATTTGAATATAGATACAGCAAGCAGTATTAGTCTCTATGTTTTTCTGTGTGCATCAAGATAAACAATTCATATAGGTAAGTAATTTAAATACCATTATGTGTTTAATGTGGTAAGGCCTGGTAAGGCTGAGTCAATCTGGGATTCCCCTGGGATCCCTCAAACCAGGATGGCATTCTATTATCTGTAAATTCCATGATATTTGTAAATCATCTCAACATTATCATCATGAGTCTACATCAAAATTACCACTTAATATGACTTTCTTATTGTACTCTTATTCTAAGTACCTGGCATAATGCTTTGATCAACCAATGCCCAGGCCATATTTGGCCATATCCGCTGAGCAACCTTTTGTTGATGACCTCCGAAGAAAATTTTCTCCATCAACTTTATACTGAACATGCCAAAAGGATCACGATCAAAAAAACCGTGTCAAAACCATCAACTTCTATCTCCATTTACTTAACGCTGACTTTATGAAACTGATTTAGCGATGAAACAAGCACACGATGATTTTTTTTTTACATACCTCTTGAGGTAAGAAGAATAAGCTAATGTCACTAGGTAAATAAATCAAGTAAGAGATAGTATAAAGTAAATGTATGACTCAGTTCTGCGCACGTCAACGTGAAACGAACTGGAGTATGACAAATAGTGAGGGTGGCCGTAGCCGAACACACGTGATGAAAGGAATATAATGCGTGACACCCGTATAGTAAAACACGCTCACTCTATGACACTTTTCAGAAAGATAGAGAATATGGTGAGTGCGTATAATAAGTGGATTTGCATGCGCAAGAGATAGTAGAGTAGGAGGAATATCTTGAAATACTTCGTCGCCTAAAAACTTGTATAAGCAGTGGTGAGCAGGCGAGGTTGAGGAACAAATGTCTTAACCACACCCACCGTCCAGTTATCGTAAGACTGGATAGATAAGGACACTGGCTGAGCTAAATCTGACGAATTATGACGAGATGAGACACGCGATGACTAGAATCATCTTCGAAAAACGCTGTAACACCGGTGGAAAATAAAGGAAAACATATGTATGGCAAAATATCGCATCATTCGAAGAATGTGCGTAGCATACGTGGACGCGACCAGATATGTAGCTGGGCCCCGTTGTTCATGCGCGGACCTACCTACCTACCAGCTGCATGTAAGAAATTAATTAAAGTAAGACAAGGTGACAACTCGCAGACAACCGATGTTTATCGTGGCACAATACTGAATGTGGCGGCAGCGTCCATTTTCAGGTGATTTAAAATGTCGTTTGCGTTGTTTTACGTACTGTACGTTCACCTATGAAATCTCTCGTTCCGTCTCCCACGGGGCTTGCCACAAGCCTACGTTGTCCATCATGATCCACTACTTGTCAACTAATCAATTGCACCTTCAAACAACGTTGTGATGGATACCATGTCATTTCTGAAGTTCTCATTTTGGGGCACAAGAAAAGGTGGTGGAGCGTGAGTAATGGAACAGTGTAGAGTGGAACAGCGTGAAAGTGAGAGCATGAGAGCAGTGGTGTTGTGAAATGTGCAACATCTACTGAGTCAACTCCAAGTGCGGAGAGAATGAAATGGAAAATGGAAAATGCCTTATTTTGATGATTCATCCCTTCATTCTATTCCCACTCATCTATGTACCCGCGAGCCGACATTCCGCGATATATTAGATATATGTTTTACCGTACGAACATTGGCAATAAGGATTCCAACGCAGTCTAGGAATTCCTTTTGAGAAGTCCAAACATTTTGGACACATTATAAACTGTTCCTTTGCGTGTTCTACTTTACATTATAGTTTTTTCAGGCGTGATACAGATATTCATTAAGGTTGATGAACAGTGGTGATTGGTGAGGAAAGATGTGCTTTTAACTAATGAGGAAGAATTTTGTAAACCGCTTAAGTGCCCAACAGCCGCCTGCAAAGTGGCTGAATTGGACCAATTCCCTGACCGCCTAGCCCTTCTAGTGAAATGACGCTCTCGTTGAATATAACGCATCTCGTGGCGCAGAATCATCTATGTATTGTGCCCCAAAGCACACTATAAAAATAAAAGTCAGACTATTCGAGAAGCCTGTATTTGATGACTAGGCGGAAACAACATATAAACAGACCTTGTCCAAAGACGGCGTATCGGTAGCTGATAAGGCAACACTCGTTGTAACGGAGCTGACGCAACCGCCGCGTTTGACGTCCTCCACATCGCATCAACCTGAACTCCAAGCCATAAATCTGATGACTAAGTATTTGATTCACGAACGATGAGAATCAGAGACCATCGATATATCATGACATAGCAAGATGGGTCACTTGAGCAAACTATAAAAGAACACGCGCCGGATGTGAGAATCGCGCCCACCAAGAGCCCCCGTTGATCACATGAACCCGACATGAAATGCATCTATCGGTCCGAATCCTGTGGGCTAGTCACAGAATAATGGAGGCGAAGTTATGAAAAAAATCCGAGAGAGTATCGCATCAATGGAGGATATTCAGAATATGATAGATATGGATGTCCATACATAGCACGCGATACGGAAGCACGACTCAACCATCTTTGGCCTAGTAAAATTTCACAGCGATGGAGCTACTAGTATAGAATCCATTTTTCGTTTGTGGAAAAAAGATCACGTCGCATGCGATGCGACGCGGGCCTTTTCAGAAAAAAGTTGTTCATGGGGCTAGTGCGAGTTCAAAGATAGGCACAAGCTGATATGGGCAGAGGTCACTTGGCAGGTACCATCGTTGGTGTGAGTATGAGTTGCCAATTTCTAGACAAGAACAGCGAGTTCCTCGGAGTAGTTGCTTCGTAGAATCCACGAACTGCCCTGTTCATGCATAGTAGAAAACAGATGACCATCCCGGCATCGAAGGTATTGGCCGCCCGGGAAAGTGTTGTTGGATGTTGGAACAGGTACACTATATGAAACCTTTGCCGCAGGTCTGCACCCACAAACGTCGTAGCTTTGACGTGAAATGTGTAGACAGATATGGAGTACACATTAAGGACTCCATCACGTCAGTATGTACAAGGAGAGCACTGCAATGGGCTCAACTGATACTGAGTGGAGGTTATCAACATACCCTTGATGTTCAAGAACCAAGAATGAGACTGCGTCAACCTAATAAGAAAGTCAGTGGGCACGATGCTAAATGATCTTTGTTCGTACCCACAACCCTCAGTGATGTGAGTCAAATTCTGACAGATAACGAGAGGGTGGAGAAGCGCGAGGCACTGCTACATTCATCATAGATTAAAATTAGGCGCCTGTGTGAGTTCTTCTGGGAGATTGAGTGCCAAATTGTATTTTTGACGAGCGGGAAATCTAGAAGCCAAGGAGGTGTGTGACCCTGGTACAAGACTATCCACTTGCCCGAAGCCGGATATGCAAGCTGAATAAAGAATTAGCCTTGAGGAGACACTGGGAGGTGATCGGGCTCGCGAAGAAAAGAGCGAGATCGAAGCTGTGATGGTGTGAAGAGAAAAGTTTGTGATCAAATGGAAGATCAGTGATTTAGCACTTGAGAAGTCGGAGGGCTGGAACACTTACTACTAATAGCTGTCAGAACATGGCGCAAACAATGCGACGAATATGTTTCAGGAGACTTTCCACAATCGGCAGTGCTTGGATTTCCATCCCAATCATCCGGATTCTCGTGTGTATCGTTTTTGTTCGTTCCAATGGAATTCTCGTCGAGGGTCATTCTCCTCGAAGATTCTCCACGTAGCACGAGCGTCAATGACGAAGATGTGCTGAGTACGATCCTGTTATAGGGTTTCTTTTGTGTGGAACGACGTCGACGTTGGATAAACGGCTATTGTGTTGAAGCCGAATTAGGTAACCTGTCTTTTTGTCTTGTCCCTCGTGACGAGATTGGCTGCGTTCCCCCGTGGCTGTATTGTCTTTTTCGCAGCAACCACAACGCCCGATCCAATAACAAAAAGCTCTGCAAGGAAGGTACAAAACAAAAACTTCGGGACGTTGCCGGTCTCTTTTTGTCCAACTCCAGATCACACGCGTACCGCCTCCGTTTCTATATAATCTCTAACAATGAAGCGAAGAAATCACGCCTCTACGGTCGTACATTTACTTCTCGTGTATCAATGGCGACCTATTACGCGCAACCAGCTGCTGCCAACTATTACACCTCTCCCATGTCGATGCAGAGACCAAGGGGCTATCGCATCTGCGACCAGTGCGGTGCAGTAGAGACTCCCTCGGCCAAATTCAGATTGTGTGGTGGTTGCGTATGTCTCGATTCTTTTTCGTTCTTTCTCATCACTCTGACATGGACCTTATTTACTCTTTTAGATGACCACTCAATATTGTGTATGTCACCGATTTTGTTGCGCAATCACCGTTTCTGACTCTCTTATCTAGTCACAAGACTGCCAAAGAATGCACTGGCCCTCGCATAAACCAATATGCCAACACACCGCAGGCCAAATCTCCAACATAAAACAATCTGCTGCTGCTGGATACAGCGACGGCGAACTCCAAAAATGCCTCCGAAAGTTTACCTCCGCTCACACTGCACTACTCGGATGGGCTGGCTTCCAGGCACTCAAACTCAAACGGACCCCTGCGAACATCCGTCAGAGCGCGTTGCTCATCGAACTCACTCACCACAACCGGTATCCTGAGTCACATCGTCGGTGAGTTCTCTGCAGCCTCCTTCATTCGGGGTAAGATCTCACTATCATTCCAGATTTTCCATTGCTAGGACTCACGTCGTGCCTCGTGCATACGTACGAGATCCTCTAGTCATCTCCGACATTCAATGGCGGGAGGAACGATGCCGTCGCAGCGGAGGTATCGGGACTCTTGTAATTATCATCCAGTGTGGTGCCATTTCGCAGGTCATGCCCGTGGAGGTCGACCCTCCAAGCAGGATATCCTGGGACACTCGAGAGGATTGGGAAGAGGTGCTCCATCACTTTGTTGAGTCAGGGAGGACCGACTTCCAACCTATATCCACCACACCGCGAGGGTGAGTTGTCTCCGCAATATTTCCCTTCAACCGGTGACTGACGGCTCTCTAGCATCTACTACGGATGAGTGCCGGCCGTCCCTCTCCGCTTTCTAGACTCCATCTCTATCACACCTCTGACGTCGCATCAGGCTCCTGCATTACATTTCTACCGTCTCGTTTCCCCTTTCTTGAAACAGTTAGCTTTCATTATAGTTGTGCCTCGTTTATATTTCCTCTATATTTATACTCTTCTGCTGTCTTCGCATCTTACCTGTTCATCACATACCATCATTCACATGTTGCTTTGTACTTGCTGTGTAACGTTATTATACCTGTACTGCTATAGCTTGCTATCCAAGATCATCTTTGTGTGTTCCTTTCACTTTGTTGGAAGAGTTTATGTATGCGACAGAAGCGCTTTCATATCCGGCATCGAATGTAGCATAAGCAAGTGTGATTTACCTGGTACTATGATGAGCATTACATTTGGAGGGACTGGTCACCAGTCTGTATTCCCGCTGGTCATGAGTAAGTCTATCATGATCACATGGAGCTTCACGAAGCACCCTTCTCTTGTGAGGTCATGCGTCACTGGCAGCCTGGAAGGGTGACTCAAGGTTGGCGACGAGAGGGTCAAGGAAGATGGACTTTTCCACTGGAAGATCTGCATTCCCGCCATTATGTGTAAAGGTATCAAAATGATAAGAGTAGCGGGCACTGTAGTGACCCGTTTATGTGAACATATGAGCCATTAGTACTTGGTATTCTTAATGAGAACGCGTGGATATACTTTTTTCTTTTTTTTGGTGGAGCGTTTGGACTGGTGATGGCGTTTACGCCCTGGGCGTATCCGTCTCACCCGCTGGCTTTCACTTGGAATCTCAACCAGGTTGTGTTCGATTTTTACCATTCTAGTTCACCACGAAGAAAAGCTTTTACGCGCTGAGTGTGGGACTCATGGCCCTTTGGGTGTCATCCTATCCCAGTACTGTTACGGGACCAAATACCCACTAAAACCCCGCTACTTGCCTTTCTTCTGGGCTCTTCATCCGGTATATTTCCTCCAAAAGGAGTGCTGCGCCATGTTTCTTGTACTAGGGCTAATGGGATAGCCTTTATGCCTAGCCATCTGTCCGTCATCTTAACATCCTGGCTTACCCTGTTCTCTACGGTTTATTCCATCTGTTTTTGATCTCTTCGTTTGTGAGGGGTCGCGTGGATATACTTACTTGATGCATATAACTATGTACGTGTCAGATAACGTGACATTGAGTTTGAGTCCCCCGTATGCTTGCTAAGCAGCAACGGTGAAACATTTCGGAATTACTGGCAACTTATACTTCTCAAAAATGACAAGTACACCGACAACGTCTGCGCCTGGCGATGGCTCTCGAACGCATGTAATAACAGATTCTGAGCCATACCCAGAGAGCTCTTCAAGTTATCCTAATCTGGTGGGGACACTTCGTCTGAGAACGGGACCCCGAAACCGGCAGCGGGTTGTGTGGAAGGATGATGTAGTAGACAACGAGGGATGTGGACGAAAATCATCTAAGAGTGAGATTAGCTGTAAGACTCGTCTATGTTGACTGACATTCTGTTCTAAAGTTTGTTGTATATATCACAAACCACGCAAGTTCGACGAATCATCGAGCGAGGATGATTCAGATTCGGATTCTGATTCCTCATTGAACATTCGTAGACCTCGAAGACATATACATGACCATGATCGCGACCATGATCATAAGCACCATAACGAAGAATCTAACGGGGCTGGGCCTCAGGTGCGGTCAAGTCAGTCAGAGACAGTTTGTGAACTAGAGAAAGACGAGGATCATAACGCCTACGAAAGAATGCCAAGCTCAAATAAAGGCAAGCAAAAAGGCGAGTTATCTTGTTTATGGTTACAGTATGATACACTAATGCTGCGCGCAGCTGGGCCATCGTCATAGAGTGCGTTTGTAGTCGATTCGATGACACTGCAATTGTCTAGACTTCAACTCACTATATTTCATTCCTGCAAGAAGTCTACTTCAGCAAACGTTGTGAGATTGGGAGGACGGTTGAGAAGCAAAGGAGAGTTCAACTTGAACACGGAACGGGGTTTGTACTAAATAATGTACTGCGGGAAAGGCGCACCTTGCTCGCCGAGCACGATTATGAGCCAAAGAACAAGTTTCCGGCCTCTATGACTGTCAAACAAGTTCGGGTATGAAAAAGAACGACAAACAGGTGAGAGCTCCTTTCAGGCTATATTCCTGTGTTCAAGTTCGGATCACATCTTGAAGAAATACAATTATTGCTTAAAGAGCTTACGTTAATGTTCGCATCAAAATGTCACCAACAGATCACAATACTTCAAAACCCATAAAAAGAAAAGAATCTTGATACTTGTCACCTCAATTTCGGAAATCTGAAAGAGCCGTCAGTGATAGTTCCTTTTCGCGCGACTTGAAAACTTACATGATCAAATATATTGTAGCACGATGTCATTCAATATCATCTCGATGGTGACTTCCAAATAACAGCACAGGGAATTCTCACCCATTTTGGGACTGCTTATAGCATGATGGATTCTATGGTAGTGGAATATTTAGAAAACGGTCAGATATGACTTTTTCTTTATGCAGGAGGATATTTTATCTTCACACCTGAAAGCTTATCTCTTCTGATTGCTTGCGCTGTGTTCCACTCTCCGTGTTCTGATGGATCTCATATATGTTCGATGGCGCACAGTTCGTGTACGAATATGATTTGCAGACCTCCACGAAAGGGCGGACCGACATCGGAATACAGGGGTCAATGATGATTTAAGGCGCTTCTTCTTGCGTCTCAGATTTGACTGCTGTAAGTCTGTAAGTCATGGGGCGCAAATCTCGTCATAATCAAAATGATACTCTGAACGAAAGGTGATTGACTACCTCTAATGATGAAATATTGACTTTCGGAGATGATAAGTCATCAAACATGTACCTATGGTTGTTCTCAGAAGAGATTGTTAAACGTTGTAGTTTAGCGCTTGTCCGAGATATCATTGTGACATAAGTACATATACGGTCCGAAAATATCCTCCCGACTCGGAGTTCCGCATTCAACGGCATGCCAATAACCTACTAGTATGGCTTGCAGTGCGTTATTTGGTTTTCCATACGGGTACCAAGAGCCTGCCGCGCCTTTCGCAAGTTCTTTTATTATAGAAACTGTGTTCGAAAATCGTTCGTTTTTACTTATCGACTCGGAACGACCCACTTTCTGAAGCTTCGAACAGTCAGGGCTTCATTGCCGTCAACCATACTCAGCCAGCATCGCATAATCAAGGCAAAATATCCTCTATCATTTTGGCCGTAAGAACATTTGCCCTTTGTTTTTTGAGATGCGTCATGATCTGTCCTCGAACATATGTTCAAGCTCGAGCAAGTGAGACTTGGATGCCTATATTGCCACGGTGACATCCAAAGACACCTCTGCGTACAGTCACTTGCTATCGCAAAAGTTATGGAAAGGATGTCATGATCCACGATGTCGTGTTGAGCGAAGCTACTTGACGAACGGCGCATGTGCCAGGCTGGAGCTTACACCGCGCTTTGAGAGCTTCCTAGTCGAGCGTCAAGTTCCTGAATCACGCTTAGTAGCGAATACTTAGCAGGCATAACTTGGGATTCTGCAAGCGTGAAGGTACGGTATACACGAGATGGGTTACTTGAAGTGACGATAATCTCGATGTATAAATATGGTGCGCAAACATGCACATAGATCGGACAATAGTTTGCAAGGCCTGGATACCTGGAGCGTGTTTTGTAACATGCCTGCCTGCCTGCTCCCCTATCATCTTCCTAGAGGATACAACCTTTTAGGAATCGATTATGACTACATCAAGGCAAGGACCAGAGTTTTAATCGGGATAAGCAAAAAAGTCGAGGATGTTTACAGAATATCAGACAGTTTCTAGAGATGATAAGGCTCTGCTTAGCACCGTTGTTGGCTCGTGAGGGAATTGTTCGAGGAAAGGGAGAAATATTTGCTTAAGAGTTCCGGAGTGCGTCACTGAAGGGAATATTACCCGAGGGCGCTTTAAAATGCATCAACTTCCTGTAAAATCGGACCCCCAAGGGAACCTATCGATTGCGAGAGCATTGGAAAAGGTGCACGACCACGTATAACGTCCGTTTAAGATATTCACAAGACATACATGACCAAGGAAGAGTCGTTGACGTAGAACGAACCTGCCTTGAGAAGCCAGAATAAGTCTTTATATCAATAGCGCGACCAGAGGAAGATCAAGACATGGGTAAGAGAGAGAATCAAAAGCAAAAGTTATGTCCAAGATGTAGTAGACATGAGGCATTGTTCCAGTCATAGGATGGCATCCTGCGCTGACACTTTCTGACCAGATTTTCTGCAACTAACTCATCTTCAGTACAAAGATTCATCTTCTCTGCGAACCAAACCTATGTCTGATGACAAAAGTGATATTTAAAAAAACGACGTCAGGCCGAGCAACATGTGCGTTGAGGATTTGTAGAAGGCACTAGAGATAAGGAAGCATGTTAGGAATTGATGGTTCATGCTCATAAAACATTTTTGGCCATCATAAGTGATATAAAACGCGTACAACTCCACCAAAACGCCCTTACTCCCTAGGAGCACCTCTGCCAACACCAGCGAACTGCGGCCTGAACTCGCCGGGAGCACCACCCTCCTTCTTGCGGTAGTCCTCGCGATCTCCACGGGGAGCACGGTAAGCACCCTCCCCTCCGGGACGGACGGCAGCGGGACGGGGAGGACGAGCAGCCTTTTTGTGTGTGGCAGGCACAATCTCGTTGGGAAGGTGAAGCCTAGTACGATAAATGAGGATTGCGACCGAAGTTCCTGAACAATTCCACACACCATTCACGAAGGTACTCGACACCCTCGGGAGTCAAAACATAGTAATACCATTGCCAAGAGAATTGAGTCTTAACGTAACCCTTCGATGTCAGGCTTTGCAGGGCCTTGATGACATGAAGATTGGGAACATCGAGCTCCTCATGCTTGGGGGCATTGTAATCTTTTTTGGCTACCAGAACGCCCTCTAAGCCGCAGTCATCTATGAGATTTTCTCCTCCTTCGATGAAAGCCAAACGCACCCTTGAAAAGGTTTTCGTAGATGGTGCGCCTGTTCTGTTTAGGAATGATCATGCTGGGCGATACGGTTCTTGGGTCGGAAGCTGCAGCAAGATGACCAGACAGATGAATAATGTTTCAAGAATCGAGTTCGAAAACGTACTGCAATGGGTATGCACTTGGGTCCGGCTGAGAAATACAACCAGGTCAGTAACAAGTCCTCGTCATCCGAAACTTCCAGAGTCCATCCAGCCCCTTGCCACCATCCAAATTTCACAAACCAACTTCCAATAAGCTCTGGATGGCATAAAGCATAGATTCAGCCACTTACATGGCAGTTTTCGAGCAGAGCCTTCGAGGAGTCTTGACGTTGACGAGGGGCAGCTCGTTGATTGCAAACTTTCCCGATGTGGCTGAGTTGTTTGATATTGTTGTTTTGCGAGGTCTCAGCCAAACATAACAACAGTCTGAAATTCGAGCCCGCCCCGAATTTCTTGAACGATAAAGCTCCAATGGGTTGCAAGAGTTGTGTCGTTGCAAGAGTTGTGTCTGCGTCTTGACGCAACTGAGCCAATTATACTTACAGCAAATCGGATTCTGTGCAGCTCAACTTGAAGCTGGTCTCCCACTGTCATTCCTATGAAATCAACGTGCTGTGGCATATGTTACGCAGATGCCGAGTAAGTGAATGGTTCATCCAATTGTATGTGACTTACGACGAGGCCGATAATCTGTACTTAGACAGATTAGCACTTTAAGTACTGGATTCTCCTAGGAGGAGTGATCATTGAACATTGAAGTTACGTCTTACAGACAAAGCTGTGAATGACGGGAAGCATCTTCTAGAAGTTGTCTTACGCATTGACCCTGAGGCCTGAGAGCTAAGGCGTTCCTTCTTCCGACAATCTTGAATCTGTAAAAATTCATTCCTTCAGTTTGGCTGAAGTCCGAGCAGTGAATTTAGCGAAGTCACGTCACGGGTGAGTACTCTCCACAGCTTGCATGTTGTGAATACATGGCAACAATCTAATATGCGAGTTGCTTTTCTTCATCATCACCTATAGGTAATGCCGGTGAAAATACATTTATCCTTGAGTACGTTGGCATGGAGGTCAGTATATGTCACGTAACAAGACAGATAATTGTTCGATGCGCAATTATGGTTTTGCGGACACCATCACAATCCAGGGAATGCCGAAAAGTGAAACTCAGTTCAGTTTAAGCTGTCATGCTAATCCATAGCAATTGGTGGAAGCCAAAAGACTATTACAGAAATTGTGTTGCCACAGAAGTTTGGATATGAAAACGACTTCTCTCCGGGAGGCCGCAATTAAGGGCTATTCACGAGCTTTTCGGATGTATATGGGAGTGGCAAAATTATATGGGATGTATTACTTCCTCAGTCATTTGGCAGTGGCCGCAGCTTGAGCTGGAAATCAGACGTAAGTACTATCATTGCAAAGGTGAGTGATGGTTATCATATACAGGCTATGTCACATGGATTTCGCGATTTGAAAATATGTGCATATCTTATTGTGGCACACAAATCAGCATGAGGAATAGTACATAAGTCGTGTGGTCGTGGATACGGGCGGCGGGGACGTCACGTCGAGTTTCAGCGATCCAGGGATGAAATTCACAAACTGCCAGACCCGAGATGTAGGGCTCTCAAACACATTGGGCGGTAACTTGGTCCCGGATGGAACTCTATGTCCGTAGGTAATGAATCTCCCACCCACATGCTCAAGTAAACTCAGCGGCCAGGAGAACATTCGAAGCATATGCGGTCGCGGGTCCTGCTAAGTGGTACTGAGGTCGAGGAAGAGCGAACGATACTATCGCAACATTGAACAAAGACTGATTGGGCACCACGTCACCAGTCAAAGTCACAAGTGAGTCAGCGTGAATTCAAAAAATATTTCCTCGAGTAAAAAGGAAACTTGGGTGTAGATGCAGTACAAGACTGACTAAATATGTATTTTAGTCGAAAAGGACACGTTGAACGTCTAACGGTTCCTGATAATCAACAAAGATAAATAGATAACGCGAGGCTATACGATCGGGAATGTTATTCAACAGTTTCAACAGTGGTAAATACAATTTGCTACAAATTAGCAATCAAATGAGTTCATTGAGGGACTTCTTTGAACTTGACATCAAGGCGAACATAGTTGTTGTAGAGCTCGTTGGTGGTGACGAGACTGTCTTCTTTATCCTTGTTATTCGGATCCAAAAACGCGGAGATCGGCTAAAAGGCAAAGTCAGTGAAATCATTACCATACCTACAAGGAGGCAAAGAATGTACCTCGTGAAACTCCAAAAATGCGGCACCTAGAACAAGAGGTCAGCGGTGTTTCAAGATTGGTGGCAAGCTGGCAAACATACTACCAGGACCGTAACTGTCGCCGTGATCTTTGATGCCTGACCCACCATGGATCTTCTTGCGAGCGCCCACTGAGGGGTCGGCACCAATGTTCGTATAAAACATAACGCCGTGCTCTAGTATTCGATTAGTAAAGCAAGCTCTAGCGGACATTGAGTAGGCGATGGCGCAAAACATACGATTGGTATCAAAAATTAGTCTGATACCCGTCTTGGCAGACGAGAGCTCGGCAACGGGCGCTGGTCGACGGGTTGGGTTACCCTGTACGTTGTTAGAAGGGAGAATGATTTCCTTAATCAAGTCTAGCTCGGAGTCAAAGGAACTCAGGGGAATGCGTGTCGGAATATGCCTAGCTCCTTCATTCTGTAGCAAATAGAAGTCATCTAGTATGAAGTCATAATGATGATTCATCGTTTATGTTTCTGAAACTGACCATAACCCCTCTTAGGAGACAAATGTCCAATCTTTTTGGAAAAGTGCCCATGTTCTGGGTACTCTGCTGCGAGGAGGTATTCGTGGGTAGGGAGGGCGTCCGGACCCAATTTGGCAGCACGATCGGACTGACAAGAAAATTAGAAACTGATTCAATAAGTAATTGAAGTGTATTACTTTGAGGGTCAAAATGTGCTCCTTCACTGTCGGCAAAGGTCCATCTCGCAGACTTGCCTCGAGATTGAAGCCCCAGTGCTGGCAAAGAACGGTAGATTGAGTGATGCATTCATAGAATGAGTAGAATTGTGGCACACCTGAGTAAGATTCACAGGTGTGACGACTTTTTCCTTCTCGTCAAGCTTTGCGCGATACACCAGAATGATACTGCCA
Organism: Termitomyces sp. 'cryptogamus'; assembly: GCA_020091625.1. Classification (NCBI taxonomy): domain Eukaryota; kingdom Fungi; phylum Basidiomycota; class Agaricomycetes; order Agaricales; family Lyophyllaceae; genus Termitomyces; species Termitomyces sp. 'cryptogamus'. The sequence continues at coordinate 1,196,074 of JAGYZC010000005.1, forward strand.
AGATTATACTCAGTCGTTTCCAGTGAGGGCTCTCCTGTAACCCCGGATTTGCGCCCTTGCTCGCCCGGACCAATCAATGCAACGAGAGCCTCGACGATAAGCTTTCCAGGGAATCCTTCATTCCCATCAGGCGAGATCAGACGGAAGATAGCATAGGAAGTGTTGGGCGACCGCAAATTTCTCACTTCTGCGGCGGTAAAGAGGGTAGGAGGGTCTTCTGAGTTGAGTTGTGTCCAGGACATTGAATCAAATCCAGTGATTCCACCGTGAAGAGATATATTCGGGCCCTCTGAAAAACTAGTTTTAATTCGAGAAAATGAATGAAACCCTCCATACCATTAGCTATCGCTGTGATCTGTCCTTTGATTCCATTCCTCTCTATGTTGTGAGTTCCAGCGGGAATTCGATTTGAAAATCGACCGATGATTGTGTTGGTATATTTTTGAGTAGTATGACCTTCTGGATCTTCAGGACCAACTACGATATCGTGCGTCTTCTCGAGATCAGACACTTTGAGCGGCTGATTATTATTTTGTAAAGACTTACACGTCCGTCGGCCTGCACAATAATACGATGGAGAGTGAGCCCAAACGGCAAAATCTGGGATTTACTGATGAGATTACGTCATTAATAAGCACGGATGTCATCAGTAATACCTCTACAGCCAGCGAAGGCGTCAACGATGGGAGAGTTAGTAGAACAGGTTTGAATTCAGCCATTTCTTGGATGAGCTTGATTTGGGAGATAAGTATGTTGACGATGAGGGGAAGGATAATAACTGAAACCGACTTGGGGGTCATGCGGCCCGTGCTCCCGACTATTACCCGACACCACATTTGCCAGATACCCTTACCGACACCAGAAGGTGATCCTGGTGAGGTACAGACTCACGTTCCGACTCTCTGAGATGGAGTCTTTTTTCAAACGACAGTAACGACAGGGGCGCTGTCCAACATAGAATGGATTTATATGGTCCTTTTTGATAGGATCGGATTGAGATGACTGAGCAGGCGCACACATATCTGTCTTTCTTTCTAGGCCATACTGTTCTCACGCTAGTGAGAAAGGCGCCGGCTCATGAAGACTCCCGCGATGCTCAAAACTATAGCTGTATCATTACGACCGAGCATTCGCGTCATCGGGGTTGTAAACTGAACACTTTGGCCACAATCACGTCCTCCAAAACCTGCCCTAAATAGCTCAAAAAGTTATCGGACCGGCGCGTCAAAGATCTAGAACACCTTACACTTGGTCGTAATGCTACAGTACGGCATTCTCAGGGGCAAGCCTATATATCTGTCATGAATGAAGGTAAGTAACCATAAGGGACGGGCGATATGGTATCGATATGCCGCACCTACCAATGACCTAGTATGTCCAAGAATGATGAGTACTTCTTAGAATAGTATTCCAAGTTTCTAACCTTTCCGCCGGTGTGCGCAGCAGGGGTTGACAGCAGTCGAAATTTCCGAGGCTCATCGTTCCAAGAACGTACACATGCGAGGCCCGAGGACGGTACATAGAAAAACTGTCTTGATCATTCAAAGACAGCATGAGACTTGTCACATATTGCATTATCACCGCCAGTCCTCGCTTTGCATGAAGTTTGACCCGACATAACCAATACCAATGCTCCTCGGTGTTCCTCGATAAGTGCCATCACTTCTCCGCTTACGACGCTCGAAAATGTTGGAATCATGACCCTTGTAGCTGCGAGGAATCTCACGAGTTACATTTTCCCTGTTTCTGTATACTTAGGTACGTCACATGCTCTTGACATTTTCACAGTCGAAAGCATACGTACCGTAGCGACCCCATATCGAAATCTTAGGGCATGCCTGAGTCATCAGATCTAACACTGGCGCCGGCTTGAATTCTGGAATAAATCAGTTGTATACGGCACTGTCCATCTGTTCTCTCCAATGTCTCTAAGTTGGCATCACTATTCTTCCCGGTCGACTTTTTGAGGGCCGGGGTGACAAAGGCGCTGTCACCCGCCTCGCGATTCTCTTGGTATTCTCAAACGACGAAGGTAATACACACAGGCGCTGATTTTCTTCTATGCAGTACAAAATCATGTTCCAGGATACCTGGATTCCCTTTTGCACGCTCGCTTTATGTCAAGACACAAGAGAAGAAACCCTTTCAGATGCTTCCTATTGCGCTTGAACGACTGGAAATTTCTATCTGCCAAATGCTATTGCCAATGGCTACTCCCCTTCCTTCGTTTGATCATCCAAGCTACCGGTCGTGTGACCCACTTGGCAGTGTTCCGCTTAAGCATGGCATAAGCAAAGAAGAAGGCATGTGATACTAAAGAAAGTTTGGAAGGAAATTGTAAGAAGTTTTCTTCACATTCTACTCAACAACATTCTTCGAGATAGATCATTGAGAGCTCATGATGAATAGTGCGGATGTATTCTCATTACACGAATAAATACGATGTCCTTTTATATGCATCGTACGATACCATCAAAATAAGATCAGAACGAATTTTTGACATTTGTCACTGGATTTGACTGGTATGATTTCGGTTGAATTCGGCAGACCTCCACACGGAAAGCCTCTGATACTTTGGCGGAGATATGAGGTATTTCTACTCAACCTTGCACATGCAAGATTTGATCTTTGGTAAAGCAGAATAGGCAAAGGTACCGACCAACGGAAAAGCACTGTACAAGCAAGATTTGATGTTCTGTAATGCAGAACAAAAGGTACCAACCAAAGGAAAAGCACTGCGCAAGCACTGGAAAATTTCGATGCAGGGCCATGTGTACTGATATATGTACTATATGGTGAGCAGTCCTCGTCTCATGTCATCCTTCAGCGCCTAGCTCTGCTGGGAAACTTTGCCAAATGTCGTTGACGGGGAACGACCTCGTGATATTCTCTGTATCCATATCTCCCGGAGCTTCCTGTCCTCTCTATCTAGCCGGAGCCTCAAGACCTGTTGATGGACGTCTTTTCATAATGTTTTCGACCACATTGTCGTCGGCTTCCAAATCTATGCGGCTGGTTCTTCCTCGTATCCCACGTGCCATAACATAGCTTCTCCAACTGAAAGTGAACCTCAGGAACCCAAGTGTTACGAGAAAAAGTCTGGGCTAGTTGCTTCAGAAGTGAAATCAGGAACTCAAGTCTAGATCAGTTACCAAATAAATTAGAGCTGTGAGATGTAGGAAGCTATACAATTGTTATTGTGGCTACAAAGGATCTTAATAATGATTATTAGTACATATAGTCAACATATGGTAGATAGAATATTTCTATTCATGCGAGATGGTCCGGCCATTATAGTCGTCTTACGAAGGTAGTTGCTGATAGTCATGCAAAGGTACAAGGAAAAGTATATACGGAGAAACTTGTCTCAATAAATCAAAAAACAAACTATCATGGGAAAGAATGTCAATGGTTGTCGATGGAAACAGAATGAGTCGGACTGACTGAATTCAGGAGTTTTGACCGGTCGTTACGACCAACTCCAAAATTTGGTGCACTCCAATGAATATGTGGGTTACTTCCTTGTGTATGAATGGAATCGAATAAGCTCATTTGGCTCGAGAAGTCATTGCTAGGGTATGACCCTGCATGGTACTGGGAATACGAGTTAAACACCTCATTTGACATCATTGGATAGAGGCCAGATCCATCGTTCGTATGTTCACCATGATGAAAAAGGTCGCGTGATGGAGCATGAGAACTGGAGTGAGATTGAGAAGGAGCGTAAACAAAGTGAGAATCGTCGGTGAAGTCGGCGATACCGGGACTGAGGGAGGAATTAAATGACTGGTGAGGCGGGATAGTTAGTAACGGGGTGGGTAGTGCTTCTTCTTTAACGTTGAAGACGTCACGGTTTCCAGAGGAAAAGAATGACAATCCTTCGCTTGTCGTTTCCAACGGTGACGAGGTTGGTGTCCAATTAGAGAAGGTATCAAATAGATAGGTTTCGGGCACGGAATCAATGGCTGAAGAGAATGGGGAATGGGACCCATCGGATATAGTTAAGGAGGGTGTAGAAGGCGAAACACTTGATGACGATGATGAGACACTTTCGGACTTCCGGTGGCTGAGGTAGGGAAGGAGGTCTGGAGTCTTGCGACGCGATCGCGCCCCACGGTCGGCGTTGAACCGAGTGATACTGTTATACCTGTTGTCCTGCATAAGTCCAAACCCTCGCAAATGAACTCTAAGTGGACATACCGGTTCTTTGCCGAAAGTCCAGTTCGGCCAGGGAAGTAGGTCTTCACAATCTTAGTCCAAACTTTGCCATGCTCACTGACTGCTTGGAGAAGTATTTCATCCTGGTGGAGATGTCAGCGCTCGGTAACAAAATCCAGTATCAGATGACACTCACAGCTTCTGCTGTCCAAGTTGTCCTGTCAATGGCTGGGTTCAGTGTATCCGTCCAGCGCTTGGCGCATTCTGTATTCTACAGTGAGGTATTGTTCCTCGGCCAGCATTTTATGAAACTCACGATCACTATTTCTTGTCTGAACGACGGAAGCAACGAGAGACCATCTTAATCAAGTATACTGTCGTCAGATGAAGGGTAAAGTCCTGTGCCCACGGAACTCACCTCGTTCCGTATTTTTCAATGCCTTTCACGAGCTTCTCATCTTCGTCTGGAGCCCATCCACCCTTCACAACGTCAGAGGCCATCTTGGCGAACCAGCGTTTACGGCAATCCTTGTTGGTCCGGTTAGGGACATGCTTCGCAATTGCATGCCACTTCGAAGGATTGGGATTGTCTGGATCCTCTACAAAGAGAGTCAGCTCGGTAGGAGACAATGACGAGGGAACATCAAGAACCTTTTGCAACAGCATCGCGTAGAAGCTGGTCTTCTTTGGCGGTCCAGGATCTACGTTCTCGACAAAGCATGATATTAATCAACAGAGGGGGAGGTGGGCGCAGTCAAGGGTCTGAGTCTGAGAGGCTTCAAGCGGGTCGAGATTCAAGTGATGCGGTTAGCGTACTTATTGGAATTCAGCATGTGGTTCCTAATTTGTCCATCGGAATCGGGGATGGAGGTGGCGTCTCCCATAGATTTTGTCCCAGGGAGATCGGGATCAACTGCTGTGCTATATCCAGGTGGGCCAGAATCCCATGAGAAAGTTTACTAGCTTACCAACGATGTCTGCAAAACAGTATGCCGTCAGACAAACAATGATGTACAATAGAATTAGGCCAACGCCATCCAGATGGGGCTGCGTGACAAGGATGAGACATGTGGACTCTTCGAACCCCGAATCTGTCGGGACGAGAGAGGTATCGAATATGTCAGAATGAAAAAATGAATAGATGGAGCACTCTCAGAGCTACACAGTCACTAGCTGAGTACCAGCGCTTCAATGGTAAACTAGGTGGCAACAGATGCAGGAGGCTGTCAAGGAGATGAGACAAGACTTACTTCAACTTCATAGCGACTCGGTTCAATGATTTTTATTCCCTAGGAGAAACGAGATGTATCAGAAAATAATATTTATTTTTCGGGCTGTTCGGCTAATTAGGGTTAACTACTGGTGCCGCTGACTGCGGCACTCAGAAAAGTTTGATGGCAACGAATTTACTTAATGGGCAGAAGATATATTCTAACATGGTATGAGCACAACACAGCTTCGTCCTGTCTAGTACGCCCCCATACAGGTTTCCAATAAACAGTAAAACTTGAAGCTTCACATCAGTCGATCAAGCTTCGGCGACGCGCTCATAACATTTTGGATTTGCGGATTGTGACCAACACCGCATCAAACTCTTGAAGAACGCTTCCGTCAGGGCAGGTAGACCCCGTACGCCTTATCATCAGGTGCCTTCGTAAGTGCGTTACCGATCAAATGTGGGTGACTTTTTGGTCAGCGAAAGGAGAAGGATCTGCCCGAGTCATGGTCCCAACTGATAGCCGCAGCAAAAGGGTGAGTAACTGGGACCTGTAAGCTCGCGTATCACCCCAAAGTCGACACTCTGGTGGTCAAGATAATGCGACCAAGACCAGTGGTAGGGGTATAGATTGGTATTGGCAGATGTTCCAACCAGGGGATGGCATGATCATATTTGGGAAGGTCCAGAAAACGATTGTGTTGATGGACTTCGGAGATCACCTGTACGGACGTTCGAGGGGGCGACCTTAGAGGAACAACCGTGAGACAATATGGAGAATCGTATCAGGCGATGGAGATTCGTGTGTCGAGGCGCCGAAGAGATTGAGAAGGTCCTGGGCGGCGACCTGCTAGATACTCCAAATGGAGAAGTGTACGGATCAGACGGCGGCGCCTTAGTCAAGCCGCATACAGTTGCGGTGCGGGGCTTACTGACGCATGCGAATATAAAGAATGGAACAGTCAATGCCAAAAATAAAATGATCTCTGTTATGTCTCGATGTGAAAAAGGATCATATCAATTGGATTTTGTCACAGTAGTGAGTCATTTACCCACCGAAGAGAACAAGATCAATCCTGATCAAGCTGATAAAAACTGCTCCCTCGAGAGTGCGTAAGGACTGAGATGTCAAATTCCCGCAAGATGAAATCATTCACGGCTCAGGTACGCCGTACATACGACGTATGTCGCTTTGTGTCACAAGGCCAGTATTTACATTTCGCTGTGACCATGTACAATACATCACAAGAAAAGGAGATCCACTTGAACTCGATCCACTTGAACTCGCTCAGCCGTACAAGGATCATGGCCGACCAACCGGCTCTAATGCTATCCCGTGTGTAGATATCTATGTTTGTCCTTGGTTAGCGCCAGGATCTACGTCATGTATGGCCACATCTGCATAGTCGTAGATAGGATGCCAATAGGGCGCATCTTCAGAGTGTATTCCGGGAAATGCAGCCAACAAATAAGAGATGTTTCGGATTAAATCAGATGTGGACGAAAAAGGCAAGGCCGACTCTGTCAGTATTCAGAAAATTTCCGCTGCGCCAGAACTCGATAAATGTATCGAAGCATGATCCACGTTGAGCGGGAGACAACTTGTGAGGCTAGTTGACACAATGGCATCATGGAGGCGCAGTGGCCGGTTGGAATTGCTAAGCATGTTCGGTCGAAATATGACGTGTAACGGAGAAATGCTCAGTTGCGGGCGAGCGCCGTGAAACGAAAGTGGTCGCGCCTGAAGACACGTCGCAAAGCTTGTAAGATTGCCACAGCACTGGCAATGGTTTTTACACTCGGACGGCAGACTATGATGGAAACATGGGCGCAAGCCAAGCCAGGTCATGCCACTTAACGACAACAAAGGTGACGCAACCTCCCGACTAGATAGGCATCGATATATGTGGATCAAGCGCTGAGTGACCAATAATCCACCGATACTCTGTGTTCAACGAGGTGAGTAGCGATGAACACTTGTTACGAATTGACGTTTTGAACATATCGCCAGTCCACCTGCAACAGTATTGCTACAACGAGGGTAGTGTCCCAAGATTTCTGATTCCTAGGATATTCCTTAGTATCCGCAGGCTCGTGTAATCAGCTTCTAAAATCAAGCTTTCTGGATGTGACAACATATACTTGGAATACGGGCGACGGAGCCCGAGCCTGAGCGAAGAGATATAGATATGGCTGTCTAAATACCGATGAACTTTGGCCGATGTGTTCGCGGAATGTTCTTCCTGATACATTCTGCTGCGGACGTGCGGGACTGTCAGTGTAAAGGACAATTGAAAGCCTTGGTAATCCAAATCCAAATCTCTGAATAATAAATGCGCCTAAAAGGCTTACACATGCCAATCAGTCGGCGAAAAGGAATTATTATTTCGAATCTGGATAACGAAGTGACACGCGTAGTACGTACCGTGCCTTTTTCTTCTGGATTTAGATAGCAACTGTCTCGGTAGCTTGGGAGCGGAGATACCGAGGAGGAAGCGTTAGAGTGCAAGGTAGATTGTCTGATGCGACTGTAGGCCGTCGGTGATGGTTTCAACCATGTTACGGGTCATTGAAATTCGAAAGGGTCCGAATCCGTTGTGTTCGCCAGTAGAAAGAGATGCTCGAGATGATGTTCGAATTGAGATATCCGGGAAACGCGGTACAGAGTATGAATTTATTGATTCATTTTATCGGAGAGTCGAGAGATGTAAGCCTTGTCCACAACTTTGTTCGAAGCAAACTTTCCGAATTTGGAATGCACCACGTTGATCAGTCACGGGAATCACACGTGATGGGCGTTTTTTCATTTTCCAATTCCATTTCACGTCCAATATCCAGAGGACCATGGCTGAAATTCACGACCAATTCGACACAGTTCTTATTCTTGACTTTGGATCACAGGTGTGCATGCTTATTTTATTGAATTTTGCGTAGTAGCTCATCACTTATCGTTCGCAGTACAGCCATCTGATCACCCGGAGATGTCGAGAACATAATGTCTACGCTGAACTGATGCCGTGTACTACTAAAATCAAGGACATAAAGTTCAAACCTAAAGGTCTGTCTCTCGTAGACTTGAATCGGCATCGTTGTTTGATCATCTCTCAGGAATCATTCTATCGGGTTCACCTTATTCTGTATACGACGAAGGTGCACCACATGTTGACCCTGCCGTTTTTGACCTCGGAGTTCCTATCCTTGGGATATGCTACGGCCTTCAGGTGCGTCAATATTACGATGCCCGATCTTACATTCTTTGACCATTTTATAATCCTCCAGGAAATCGCTTGGAGCTTGAAGGGTGAAGTTTCACCCTGTAAGCATCGAGAGTATGGCTTTGCACAGATACAGTTGAAAAAATCAGAGAGCGACAATTCATCTGTCGACGCGCTGTTTCAGGGCCTAGGAGACGAAATGCAGGTGCTCTCGCCAATTCAAGTTGTTGTAGTAACGATATTGACGCGAGTTAGGTTTGGATGTCTCACGGTGACCAACTGTCAAAACCTCCGGTAGACTTCCATGTCATCGGATATACTCAATCAGCTCCGTATGCTGCCCTCGCCCACAACACCAAGCCAATATACGGTATTCAATTCCATCCAGAAGTCACGCATTCTCCTCGCGGTAAGGAACTTATCGGGCGCTTTATTCTGAATATCTGTGGATGCCGACAAAATTGGACGATGGTGAAACTAATTTTTTTCCAAATGCATCGCATCTCTATTAAACGATATTTTAGGAAGAATTTATTGGCAAGGAAATCGCCAGAATTCGCGAGATATGTGGCCCGAAAGGCCGCGTTATTGGAGCAGTTAGCGGTGGCGTTGACAGTACAGTGGCTGCGAAACTGATGCACGAAGCAATTGGCGACCGGTTTGATAGTTCAAACATAGAGCGAGATAATTGAGACTCATTCACCGTTCTCAGATTCCACGCCATCATGGTTGATAACGGCGTCTTACGGCTCAACGAAGCAGCCCAAGTCCATGAGATGCTAAACAAGAATCTTGGCGTGAACTTGACTGTGGTGGACGCATCAGATCTATTCCTTTCGCGTCTTGAGGGTATTGAAGACCCCGAAAAGAAGCGAAAAATCATTGGTAACACCTTCATCAACGTTTTCGAAGCCGAGGCTGTCAAGATTGAGGCCGCAGCCGATGAGGAAGAAAAAAAAGGTGCCACTGCTAAGGGTCGGGTCGAGTGGCTCTTGCAAGGCACTCTATATCCCGACGTGATCGAGAGTATTAGTTTCAAGGGACCTAGCGCTACCATCAAGACACATCATAACGTCGGTGGTCTGCTCAAGGATATGAAGCTCAAACTTATTGAGCCCCTACGCGAACTTTTCAAAGGTACGTGACTCCAGTTCTGTCGAATTTCCTTGCTCATCTCCTGCAGATGAGGTGCGCGCTCTGGGTAGACTTCTTTTGATACCAGCGCCACTGGTGCAGCGTCATCCATTCCCTGGTCCAGGACTTGCCATCCGTATACTCGGTCCGGTAACACGTGACCAGGTCAAAATTCTGCAACACGCAGATAGCATTTACATTGAGGAAATTTGTAAAGCGGGTCTTTACGATCAAATTGCGCAGGCATTTGCCGTGTTGCTGCCTGTTAAAGCGGTCGGAGTTATGGGAGATTCAAGAACATACGAACAGGTGGGCATCGTGTTTGACTCCGTTTTACACGAAGCTTAATTGAGGCGCTAGGTTATCGCACTTCGTGCTGTGCAATCTGAAGATTTTATGACAGCTGACTGGTGAGTAGTCCTACCTCATTGGATGGGTTTGAAGGTCCGCGTTGTCTTAATTGGTGACTGACTGTTGAGTTCGTCAGGTATGTCTTTCCATCGGAAGTTTTGAGACGCATTTCGTCCCGCATTACAAATGAGGTTGCGGGAATTAATAGGGTCACTTACGACATCTCGTCAAAACCGCCAGCAGTAAGCGAACAGTGTATTTTTTCGGCATGGAAGAATATTTACTCAGCCATCAACGTAGACTGTCGAGTGGCTGTAATTTGTAGCATTGATGCGAGATGGTTTTTTTTTGTTACAGATTCCTACAGATCGCGTGGTCAACCCGTTGACCATATGTCGGCTGTCATCCTTCACTGATAGAAACGTTAGAATTTTGCGCATTGACGATTTTCCCATCCTATTCAGTCACACGCTGACTTCTACAATGCCATCAAGCAATGATGCCATTGTGGAGAGAGATGTTTTTGTGTGGGTCTTAGACGGCTGCATTGTTCACAATACAAGAGGGCGATCGCACAGAAAGTGACTATCTGAGATGGAAAATGCTTCCTTTCATGTGTCCAGTGAAGCCCGGGGCCTGGACATAAAAACGAGAATATGAGACCTAGACGAGTCCAGATGATGTCAAACCATCGCGGATAAAGAGGAACGACAGGGCTAACAGATGCACCACTTTCTCCACACTACACGATCATGGCCGTACTTAGGTAAATTCCATACTCTCAGGAACCATATAGGTATAATTCCATGCTGTCAAGATGGAGCCCCAGTGTGGGGTTTTCGAGGTGCGAGAAAGGGTGTTAGGGTGGACCTTGGACAGATGTCGACTGAGGAAGGCTGTCAAGGCTTTGCATCATGATTTGAATCCATTCTTGACGTGAGGAGTCCCCTTCCCGGTGGCGATGGAATCAGATTCCATGTGTACGCTGCTATGTGTAAACTCTGTAACTTGGCTAGGCTCGGTATAGCAACAAGACTAGAATGAATGCCGGCACTTTGGATGTTCATTTAATCGCGAGCCTATTTTGCAATCTTATCATTGTTTGAATACAATTAAGCGACGATTTGTCTATCTGGCAAGCTACCTTGACTTTTTGATGATATTCCCGACCTGCTCGGAAGCCAAATGAATTCTTTGCCCGACGAGAGCGATGTTGTTGGAAGAGTAAGGATAATGCCTTCCTATCTCTGCGTCTGTCCGAGAGTCCGGGCCTACCAGGATGCAGTTCTGAGAGCAGAACGGGATCGCTCGCGGGTGCGTCCAGTACGGAGGTCAGTTTAACGGCGAGTTACTAGTCGCCGTACCAGTCGAGGAGAAGTCCATCAAGTAGTTGTGTCGAGACTCGAGACGTAAGATCAATATGCCAGAAGGGCGCTTGTTTCATCTCAAGAGTCTATGCAACTGACCAAGACTGCGCAACGAATACGTAGAAATCTTTTGTCAAGTTTGCCCCAGTCCCCGTTACATTTGTATACAGATTTCCTCGAGGAATCGGAGTTTATGTCAATTTCTGTCTCGTCTCAATCTTTTTGGATGTTACGTTGGAGGGTAACCATCCCCGTTAGTGCTACGGTGGGGCCACTGGGGCGTTGCTGGGGCGTACTACAGCCGAGGCAGGGGTGTCAGTGACCCGAAAAGGCAACGTGATCCAGTTTAGCACGGCCACAACCCCTCCCCGCAACTTTCGACCAGCTCTGCTTACTATGGGTCAGTCTGACCTTTTTTCAAGCAAGTGGATTACTGATGATGACTATCAACTCCAGGTATCCCAAAGGTACGTCTGATAAGTAGCTTTTGTCATTCAGTCCTTTGACACGCGTTTTTAGTTCTTTCGCTACATTTCGTACGTTGCTTAATCCTTTCCGAGTAATAAAATCCTAATATTGGCAGTGAGCGCTATCCGTTGACCTCTCAGCTGATACAAGAGAACAAGATACCAGAATTCGGTGGAGTAGACTGAATACGGAAGTTGTGACAAGGGACTCATTCCTTTTCAGACAATCTCTATCTTGACTTCAACGGCATTATCCATAATTGTGGGCATGTTCTTGTTATGAACCACATTGATAGTCTGACTGAATCTCCCAGGCTCACATCCCAATGACGAAGATGCTCATTTTCGATTGTCCGAGGAGCAAATATTCACTTCCATATTCGCCTATGTCGATCATCTCTTTGGAAAAATCAAGCCCAAGAAGCTCTTTTTCATGGCTGTGGATGGCGTAGCTCCTCGAGCAAAGATGAACCAGCAACGAAGTCGACGATTCAGATCAGCCAGAGAGGCGAAAGAGGTGCGAGAGAAAGCGATTAAGAAAGGAGAGAAACTGCCCGACGAAAAGGCATTTGACAGTAATTGTATTACACCTGGTACGTTTCAATGTTTAGGAATCTTATGACCCGTCCTATCCCCTCAATGTTTACCTAAGGTACGCCCTTCATGGCCCGTCTGTCAGCCCAACTACGCTATTTCATCAACAAGAAGATCACGGAGGACTCAGATTGGCGCAACGTGGAGGTGGTGCTATCAGGACACGAGGTTCCTGGAGAGGGTGAACACAAGATCATGGAATACATCCGACTGTCGCGCGCCCAGCCGGACTATAACCCGAATGTCCGACACTGTTTGTACGGACTGGATGCAGATTTGATCATGTTAGGCTTATTGAGTCATGATCCACACTTTTGTTTATTGCGTGAAGAGGTGAAGTTTGGGCCGTCCTCAAGGAGAAAAGGAAACACAAGGTCCGTTCCAACTCATCCTTTCGTCTCTCCATAGAGCCACAAATTGAGACCATATTCTTAGCTTGGAGTCTATCAACTTTTATCTCCTCCATTTGTCGCTGCTACGCGAGTACCTGGATCTTGAATTTCATGACATCGAGCCTGTATTACCATTTGACTATAACCTTGAACGTGTCATCGACGACTTTATTTTGTTGGCTGTATTTGTGGGGAACGATTTCTTGCCTAATTTACCGGATTTGCATATCCACGAGAATGGACTGGAGAAGTTGTTTGACGTGTACAAAAAGGTTCTGCCAGCTATGGGTGAGTGTTACTTTCTTCCTCTGTAATGTTCTGTGTCTACAAACATTGTTAGATGGGTATATTAATGAGGGCGGAATCATTAGTACGAAAAGACTGCAGCTAGTCTTGGATGAAATGGCGCAGTGGGAACAAGAGATCTTTGAGAGGGAGTATGCTGATGCCAATTGGTATAAGGGAAAGCAAGCAAAACACGTAAGGGAGATGGAACTTGCCCAAAAGCGGGCAAAATTAGGTGTGTCTAGTCTTGTCAGTCATCCTTCGGATCGCTGACATTTCCTGCCCGAATCTAGTCCTCACCGTGTCCCAACGGGAGATTTTTGACCAGGTCAAGGCTTTTGTATTAGACAATAGGAAGATTGCGTCGTCAGAGCATACGCGGACTGCCCGGTTGGCAATGACGAACGACTTCCCGGCGCGAGAGAGGAAGTTTATCGAGAAGCTTGCGGAGGATCTGCATCTCAACGTGCGTTGGGATGAGTATGACGATCAGGATGTCAACCTTGTTACTTGGCGTTTCCCTGGCTCGTCTGAGGAGTCTGAACCTGCGGATACAAATGGTACTGCGACGCCTAACGGTAAAAGCGAGGGCGAGGAGGGAGATTGGGAGGACATTGAGGACGAGGACGAGGAAAGCAGAGCTGCGGTAGATCGCGTATTGAAGAAGTATGAGAAGGCACATGTTCTGCAGGATGACGATGATGGAGGTTTTGACGCGCGTCACGATCGGTCTATTAAGGAGAAGATGAACGAGTGGAAGCGTGGTTATTACCGGGTATGCGATCATCATCGTATCCATTGTACCATTGCCACTTGATAGTTGACGATGTTTTTGTTGATCAGGGCAAGTTGGAGATCTCATATGACGATCCTGAACAGATGGGCGATTTAATCTTCAAATATGTTGAAGGGTTACAGTGGGTAATGCATTATTATTACAGTGGTGTAGCGTCGTGGGGGTGGTTCTACAACTACCATTATGCACCTCGTATCTCAGGTGAGCTGACTACATGCACAAATTTCTTCACAGTCGTAATATCTGAGATGGATGGTTAGATCTACGAGGTATCGATCAAATGACCTTTGAATTCCAATTGGGGAAACCCTTTAGACCTTTCGAACAACTCATGGGTGTTCTTCCAGCCGCAAGCAGAGATAATGTTCCCTTGGTGTATCAGGTAAGACCTTAAGTGTCGTTCTTTTTCTCTCGGTCTCCAATGCAATTGACATTTCTGCAGGATTTGATGGATGACCCCAACTCGCCGATCCTCGATTTCTACCCCGAGGAGTTCGAGCTTGATTTGAATGGGAAAAAACAAGACTGGGAGGCGATCGTTAAAATCCCTTTTATGGATGAGAATCGCCTGCTCAATGCCATGGCTTGTGCGCTCTTTCTTTCATATTGTGAAACATATTTGAATTGACGGTTTATCCACTAGCTCGGGAGCATCGACTAACACCCGAAGAAAAACAAAGGAACGGTTTTGGAACGAGCACAAAATTTTCACACAGTACAGGAGAACCAACCATATATCCCTCATCTCTCCCTGGTTTCTTTCCCCCGATCTACAGGTGTACCTGCATCACGGAATCTTTTGATCTTCCTACACTTGATGGACTCCACTTGATTGAGGGACTTTGTCACGGGGTGTTGACTGGTGTTGAAGCTCTCGCTGGCTTCCCTTCGCTCAAGACTCTCCCGCACACTGCCGTACTTGGATTTCACGGCGTAAATGTGCACGGGTCGGAAAGTCGGAACAAGTCAATGGTGATTAACATTCAAAACCCCCACGAACACACGAAAACAGAGGAAGTAGCACGGAAGATGGTGGGAGAACGTACTTTTGTAGGTTGGCCGTTCCTCCAAGAAGGTTTGGTAGTCGCGGTGTCGGACTCGCTGTTCAAGTATGAGAAGTTGTCCGTGGTGCCCGGGACGGATCCAAAGGTTGTGTCGACGCCACATGCGCCGCAGGGTTTAGGACACTGGAAGATGAAGGCGGAAAGGATCGAACAGATCTATTCAAAGAGAATGGGTGTGATCACTGGGGCTGTGGAAGTGCTTCTGCATGTTCGTCCCTTAAAGGGTCAGTTTTGTTTAAATTGAGAGCTGTGTTGGTGTCAGACTGCTGATACAGTTGTGACTAGGCTTGAAACGGCTAGAGGATGGAGCATTTGTGAAAGACTACGAAGACCCGGATAAGGAGAGTGAACACGCTGTGCAGATGTGTCTTCCTGAAGTCGTTTCGGAGGACCCTCGATACCTGGAACGTGCAGCACCTCCGCTGTCAGAGGAGTTCCCGGATGGCAGCAAGATCTTCTTCCTTGGTGAACATGCTTATGGAGTGGCCGCTCAAGTATCTGCCACTACGGACAAAAGTCTCTCCGTTATCCTCGCTGTATGTTCTCTCTTCTTTTTCCTTCTCTAACTATCTGATCATTTTTATAGTTCTTCCCTGCGGAAAAGGCTGAGATCGACCAGTTCAAAGCAATTGTAGAGAGTCGATGGTCTACCCGCTACTTCCCTTCGTTCAAGGCTGCGGATATGCTTGGGATTTCGGGTCGCGCACTTTCCAAAATCACATCAAGTTTCATGGTCATCACTTCTGATAACCAAAAGACGAACTTGGGATTGAGCCTCAAATTCGAGACGAAAGCTTTGAAAGTAATTGATTACACTCGTAAGGAGGGTCGCCACTGGGAATACAGTGAAAAGGCTGTGGAGCTTATCCGGGACTACAAGGCAGGTTACCTTCTTCAATAGAATCAAACTCCACTCAAATATTCCATATCCAGCTTGAAGTCCCTGAAATCTTCAAGTGCCTTGACACTGGCGGGGATGGTTTGTCTCACGCTACATCATAGCTTCACGCGGATACTAACAATTCTGTCATTTCTTAGCTATGGCTCAGGCTTCGGAAATTTTTCCTGGATCTGATACTGATGCGCGTGTGAAGGAGATCAAGGGGTGGCTCAAAAGTAAAGGTGTACGTGACTTTGAGCCGGTTTCCTTATTCTGCGATCAGCTGTCAAAGGTATGGTTGGTGTTCCATGTTTGCGTTGATGTTATGATCTCACTTGCTTCTCCCGCGAATCAATAGGATACGGTGGCCGAAATTGAGAAGCTTGAGGATAGCTTCACAGCGAACAAGTCGTCCTCAGGGATTAAGAAGGCGATTGTGAAGGGGATACCACGGCAGGCGGTCCTGAAACCTGCTCATGCGATGTATCGGCTTCAGAATCAAGAGTTTGCCCTGGGTGACAGGGTTACGATGGTTCAGGACTCTGGAAGCGTCCCTCTCTCGGCTAAAGGTGTGGTGATTGGCTTGAATTCCAAGTCCATGGACGTGGTCTGGGATGTGCCGTTTATGTCTGGAGTTACTCTTGGAGATCGGTTAGTAACTTTTCTCCATTCTTTCTGCTTATTACAGACGAACCATTTTCATTTCCACTTATAGGTGTTCGATGTATCGCGGATCTACTGTGGAGTTTAATACCTGCTTGAACTTGACGAACCCACAATTTGTTGCATCGACCCACCCAAAGGCGCCCCCACCTCCACCGAAAGCACCTTTCAACCCACGGTTCGGCCCATATCCCGCTGTGCGCCCAACGCCGGGGCAGCCGGCCGCATCCGGCTTTCGCCCCGCACCTCCCATGTATGTTATCTGATCTTCTTTTTATAGTACTAGTATTGATGTAATGCCTTTATCTGGTAACAGTAACAAACATGACAACGGTTCTATACAAATCATGTCGAACCCTAATCGTGGGCGAGGCAGGTTTGTGAATGGCCGAGGATCTCATCATCATCAAACTCCAGCGCCGGCACCAGTACCGCCAGCTGTCAACCAAGTAGAAGAGCAACAAACGGTTTCTCAAGCTTCTCAATCTCAAGCTGGCCATACTAATGCAAACAACGTGCATGTTCATCGGGGTCGGGGCTTCGTGCGAGGTGGAGGAAGAGGTTTCATTCATGGCTTTCGGGGACGTGGAGGACACGCGCATGCTTTTGATCGGGGACGAGGCGCACCAAGAGGGGGGTTCCGTGGTCGTGGTCGAGGCGTGACGGCCCCGCTTCCTTCATGAGCGATCCGCGAAAGCAGACAGGTATCTACTCATCGTGTAGATATATTATCTGTCTAGCGCTACACAAACCTGCTTTTGAATGAAGGGGTACTATGTCAGGGTATTGATGGGACGATATCCATGTTGGACAGAAATAGAAGTTTCGGGCCGTTGTTCTAAGTATCGTCA
Organism: Termitomyces sp. 'cryptogamus'; assembly: GCA_020091625.1. Classification (NCBI taxonomy): domain Eukaryota; kingdom Fungi; phylum Basidiomycota; class Agaricomycetes; order Agaricales; family Lyophyllaceae; genus Termitomyces; species Termitomyces sp. 'cryptogamus'. The sequence goes on from JAGYZC010000005.1 coordinate 1,213,507, forward strand.
AAAAACATATATATATACATTGTGTACGTTATGAGAAGGTTCGAACCTTGTACATATCGGAGGCCTATGTCGCCCGGACTCTTGACTACCGGAAGTTGTTGCCTTTTGCGGCGTTATTTTCTGCTGCCAAATGATGCACGCGATGATTGCCCTGACATTAAATCGGCAGGGTGAATGTAGGCACAAATACGCTGCTAGGCGAGCAAAATGCCCTTTTGCCTTTGGTCGTGACCACCATCTCGTTTTCTGCTAGCGATGGACCCTCGTGACTCTGACAACGTCCGTGAGCGCGAGGAGGGCCCTGCGGCGTCGATGGCGTCGACGGCTGAGCACTCAGGACCTGCTCAAGCTCAAGCTCAAGCTTCAGTTCCAGCTCCAGCCCAGGTTCTTTCACCTGTGACCGCCGACCCGCCACCTGCTCAGGCTCAGGTTCCTCCATTTGCGCAGCCAAGTGCTCCGCCAACACCTCCTAAGCACAGTCCAACATCTACTGCACGTCCTCAAATCTTGACTCCAGTTCCGCGCCCTGTAAGATCTGTAGAAAGACTCATGACTGAGGACCCGTATTCTCCCTCTCGTGATCACGGGTATACACGAAATGGAAGCACAGTACAACCTTTGCCCGGTGCCAGTGCCAGTGGCGAGATTCGTCTACCAGGCCGGTCGAGGACGGTTGACACACACCTTTCTGGCCGACCGGCATCACGACTCGATTGGATTGTTCCTGTTGAGGAAAAAGTAGGTCGTATCAGTTACGTGCGTGCTTAGACGATCTTGACCATATCCTGACCATATCAGGTCATCCCAAAGTTGTCTGTGGGAGAGCGGCTGCAGCCCACACTCACTAGGGCTCATTTGGAACGCGACAAGTACGCTGTTAAAGCGAAAATGACGGGTTACGCCCTCAATGCTGCCATTGGAATGCAAGTACTACTCGGTTCATTAACAACTGGGCTATCAGCAGCAGCAACGACTGGAAGGCAGGCATGTGTCCAACCTTAACACTATCTTCGAATGTGGAGCTGAAACCTGAGATGAAATAGGCGGCGATCGCGACGACCGTCCTCGGTGCGTAAGTTATGGTGAAAAGACTTCTAATCGGCTCAATTGTTTTTGTTTTTGATAGGAGGCCTCTCGACCCTGGTCGCCTCATATCTCGCCCGTGCTCGAGGTTCGAATGAGCCCGAACTGTCCATCACACGCGTAAAGGATCTTGAGCAGTTCATTCGTGAATGTGATGCATTTCATCTGGATCATGGGCATGTCATGACGAATGAGCATGACGAGCAGTTGTTCAGATTTCGTTCGAGGTTTGAGGAACTTTTAGGGAACGCTAGCGGGTACGCCGCTCTGGATCGTTATTCTCCTGGCGATCTTGTTTTCTGATTGTATTTTGTAGCGAACGCAAGCTGTCTCCGCCTGTTTAACGCGCTACCTTATCTTGCATATTGTACAATACCCAGAATCGCCCTCGGACTCGTCGACCCAAGAATCGGCTTCGGACTCTCGCCAACTCCAATGGATCATCTTGATTTCTGTCTTGATTATCGTTATTGCATTCATTCCCTCTTTCATTAACATTCTTCTCTTTTACTACCACCCCAATCATTTACACAATCGCTTTCTTTGGATATCTTCCTTTCCAAGTTATAACTCAGACAGAAGTCTCCGCACATGTACATTCTCTATCCACTTTGGCTCTTCAACTCCAAAACAGGCGGTAAACATGAAAACTCCGTATCCTATTTAGTCATCACTGTGCATAGGTACATATGTAATAAGCAATACCCTCGCATCTACGTACACACAAGCATATACACTCGCCGGATCGGAAACTCGAACAGGCTTGCGGTGAATGAGTATACTTAAGATTTTGGTGCACGAGGATGCCGGCGTTCTCGTTACGCCGTGGACTTTCATAGTAGTTGAAACAGAGGCTTGGATGCTCCGGGACGCTAGGAATAGTTCAAGTCTCCATCAGGAGCATTTTATTTATTCCTGGCATCATGATACCAGTCGCCAAATCCAGCTTGGCAAAGGACAAAAGTCATGCATTAGCAGAGTAATAATATTTAGGGTAGGGCCATAGCCCGGTTTTGATCCTAGCGGTACCGATGGTCTGTAGCAGTAAGATGTTTCGTCAGCGATGTCCGCTTGATTTCATGATGAACCTTGCAAGGTAAGAGGAGCCCTCTTAAGAGTACTATATGGAGGAAATGAAAGATGGCTGTGCTCGGTTCAACTTCCTTCTTTAGAGTTCTTTCTCTTGAGTCTTGACCAACTTGTGACCTGCCAACTTTGATGAAAAATTGTCGTAATGAGTGCCCATTTCAGCCGTGCGGATCATCGGAGTCTGGAAGTATAGCTCTGGCTAGCGCCACTACCTGCCATTGTCAGACAAGCAGTAGTAGCAATTGTACTTCCAGCTTTCATGAGCTTTCCTGCGGGAATAGTTCGTTATTTTCCTGGAACGATGAAACAATCCCACTGTCTCGCCTAATTGGTGCTACCGATTTCCCTTGTGTTTACCAAACACTGACGTGTAGTATGAGTGCTAAGACGATCGATTTTCCATAATATCACTCTCCAAACCATTACCAGTTTCCTCTTATGACCTTCTCAACAGTGGAAAACAGACAAGAAGGCTGCCCCGTGACTTTTGGAAAGTACACAACCGCCCGAAACGAGGCGTCTAGTATTGCCCGTCAGAATGGTATCTTTCCATACAATCATCCGAATACACGAGGGGTCACGGTATTTATGCGAAAGACTCCTCATCCTAGTGACCTACTGGATCCCTTGACCTAGTACACTCTCAATGGCATCTAGAATCAACCCAGAAGATCTCTGCAACAATCAACAAAGCTTGACGAAGTCGTCTGGTCCTCCTGAAGATCAACGCTTCGATAGTTCCAGCGCGTTGTCAGCACAACCTGCGTTGACGATTCCAATCTCGCAAGCAACGAGATTGGAAAGCCCAGAAAATAACGTCGAAAACCAGCAGGCCTCGGCGTGGGCTAAGCCGATCCCCAATCCCTCTAATAACCAGAACACTCCTCCGGAATCTACGCAGTCCGCGACGCGTTGCATTCAAGAGTCTCCTCCCCAAGACGCATCCTTTCGTGTCCCTGAAGTCATACGAGCTCCTACTCCAGTAGACGCGCGATCTCGTGTTCGCCAAGATACACGATTCCCGGCTCCTGATACCATGCGCATCCTTAATTCATCATCCATGCAGCCTTCTAACTCGGGAAATGTCCAATCTGCCACTCGAGAAGATATGCAATTTCGTTGTCCGGAGGTCAGTCAGTCTTTAGCTCTCAGCAATGGCAGGGCTGCCTTCGATCGTTCACTGCCTTCAAATTTGGGATATGGTGGTCCTGAAGAGTTGCGAGCGCCGCCACAGGCGAAAACAGTTGCGGCGGGTTCCGACGGTCCACAAGGGTCGACATCTTTGGATTGGATAGTTCCATTGGAAGACGGAGTGAGTGTGGTAGCTTTCTACCTCATTGGTGTATATTTAAACAAGCATGAAAAGTGCCAGACGAATCGGACAACCACCGTCTCTGAGAGATTGCAACCCACACTCTCGAAGGCTCATTCTGAGCGAAATAAGTTTGCGATAAAGGCGAAAATGACGGGATGGACTTTGAACGTGGCCATTTTCATACAGGTCATACTTGGGTCACTTACGACAGGTGTTTCCGCTGGTGCCGCGAATGAAAAACAGGTACCCTCACATTCGTTGACAACAGCAGTAAGAACTCACAGAAAACGGTATATTTACAGGCGGCTATCGGGACAGCGATTTTGGGCGCCCTTTCTACCATTGTCGCCTCGTTCCTTGCTCGTGCTCGAGGTTCGGGCGAACCTGAGCTCTCTGCCACGCGTGTCAAGGACCTTGAGCAATATATCCGTGAAGTCGATGCATTTCTGATGGATCATGGGAATAGCACGTCGAGTGAGCACGACATCCAACTACATAAATTTCGGATGCGCTTCGAAGAGCTTTTGGGGAACATGACTCAGTATGCTGCCTTACTGGGAAAATGCTCCTTAACATTTTTTAAAATTTCTTTTGCTCTAGTAAAAGTGCACGTGGACCTCCAGAATCTGAAGCCTCGAAAGTTTGAATGACGACAAATCTGGCGTCTCAATTACCATAACTCCGCTAAACTTACCGTTTGTGCCAAGGACGTCACATTTACCTCCACATTGACATTTATCGCTCCCGTTCTTCATGAACACTATGATCCACTTAGTTTGAAATTCTGTAGGGCTCTTCGTACATATCCTTAATCCATCCAACTATAATCCGTTCGATATAAAAAGCCTATTAATACTTATACAGTTGTCTTGATACTGTTTGGAAGCTATAAAGTGGTGAACAGCACCATGATGATGAAGTTCTTTGCGGATATTTCAGCTCGTTGCTAAGTAGGTAGGCCCCCATGCCATCTTCGTGTACATAGTCGATATTCAGAGAGAAAACTGCAGGTCGGGGTTGATGTAGCGTTGATATCTCAGAGCTCTGTCAGGGGAGAAGTCGAGCATAGTGTTCGCGGTATTTGACTGTTCGCTCAATTATTTGACCTTTCTCTTCATGTTCTGATGGTTTGGGAATCTGAGCACTCCGCCGCTTCTCTCCTACTTCGGACAACATGCCTTATTTCATCTACATAAGTAGCTATAAGTAGTCATCCGTGGGACTCAGGGAGACAGCGACAAGTAGGCGTTCTTGGTAATTATTTGAAGAGACTATGCACCCGTCACCTCATGTAGGTGGCACTTGCCTGCGGGCTGACTCCCTATGTAGTCTCTAGGAGCTCTCAGCCCTTCAAGTCAAGTTATCGACATCCAGATATTATAGCATTCCTTCCAGTTGATGTCGGTGCCAGAGAAAAGTCACTTTGGGCTCTGAGTCCGAGTCACTAGGCAATATATCCGCGCCAAAAACTCTCGTTAGCGACCGAGATATTCAACCGTCGCTTAGAACCATATACTCCTCAACTTTCGAAGGAGCTCTCGAAAAGTTGACTGCGGGTTTGAGGCGGAAGTTATACGTCTTGGTATACATCATCGTTTCACGGTTTATGTCTCTTTTCCAGAGGATGGTGCGCGTCCAGGTCTCAAGGTCACTCATCAGGTGGGAAAGAAGGAGGCCAGTGCGCAAAGCAGAAAGGAGAAGCAGAAGGATGCCGTGAATCTATTATTGATCGCAGTGTGAAGAAGACACTACAAGCGGAAGGCGTGGTATCAACCGCAGGAGATGGCAGTAAAGAAGCTGATGGCTCCGATGGAAGGTTGAAGAAACCATGCAGAACAAAGGCGAGGAGAAAGCAAGGCAAGAAAAACTCTCGATGATGATAATTGTCATCACCTTGCCCAATAATATATTTAGAAAGCAAGCCAGTAACAATGGCTTGATATCTTGATATAAAAAAAAACTAACGAGCTCTAGACATAATAGGGGTAGTTTTTGCCAAGAAAATCGAAGGTCAGATTATGAAGGATATATGATGAGTCACGACTCGTGTCCTTATTAACGCCGTCAATTCTGTTGGTATTAGTGAAGGATGACGAGTGAAATGCCAAGAAACGTCCAGTTAATTGACAGCTGGGTAATTGCTTTATCTAAAGGCAAGCATAACCAAGAAACTTTTGAACGAGGCGACGACGAAGATAAAAAAGATGAGAGCGTTGAAGACAGTGCAGGAATGACCGGTACAAGCAGACGTTTTTACCGACATTCTGCGGCGAGTAGAGTCTCAATAGTGCAGCCATCATCCAGTAACGATAACCGTGCCAGAAGGCATGAAATATACCGTAGAAGAAATAACTTCGCTGACATCATCCCGGAGTAGGACTCGAAACCAGAAGGATCCAGTATAGATCCAGTATAGAGTTGGAATGGTCAAGCTATTGTATCTTCACCGCCCCAGATCGAGAATCCAGTGACAGAAATGAAGACGAAACCCGAGCTTGGCACGTCGAGGACGTTTCAACTATGTCAGGTCAGGAAACACGCCGACGTAAATCTCCGACCTATGACAGGCATCTTGAGGCATCTGGCGATTCAATGTGCAATCATTTGTTCACAATGAGGGGAGGGACAACATGTACCATTTGCCTCACGATGAAGGGAGGGCTTCAGTTAGGTCTGGGTTTCGGGTCATTCGTCGATATTCGTCGATATCTGTGGACAACATATTAGTTAGAATCATCGGAGGGGCTATTTGTGCACTGACTCCATTTCTAAATTTTCCACGATGATGATTCGAACCTTCTTCAACTAATCTAGTGCAAGTTTGTCGAGGTTATGGAAGGGCTGTTGACTTCAAACGATACGAACGTGGTCATGGAAGAGGGCTGAAACTTGATGAAGTTTCGAGCGTGTATCCTCTTCAGCTGTCATTGGGGTTCAATTGCGACTCAGATTATGATCACAATGGCGAAGGATTGTGGTCGAAAAAGACCTATCGTGAGACCAACCTGAAACATCATTTATACGGTGCGGTGGCCAACCACTCAGCTCTCGCTTATCTGTGCAGTCAGCGGCGTAATTGGGTGAAGATGGAGTATTACCTCGTTCATAGCAAAGTTACCATGGTTGTAACACAATGGCAGGTTACCGTTATTGTATATGGCAAGATGGCCGAGCGGTTAAGGCGTGTGACTCAAGCGTAGCTTACCTGTATTCGCGGGTTCTCATCATCGAATGATGGCGTGGGTTCAAGTCCCACTCTTGTCAATCTTTTTCTGTCTTTTCATGTACACACCTATTTTCCATGTTTTGTCTGTAATTGTGCAAAAGTATCCCTCGAAGGGCCCCATCATAGTGTTGTCATGTTGTCTAGACTTTGAGTTCAAAATGGCTGAGTAGTTCAGGTGTGTGATCCAAGCATAGCTTACCTGTCATCATGAGTTCTCAAGCTTAAGGGCAGGGAGCTTCTGTGTGTCATGGCACCCTTCAGAAAGAGAGGGAGAGAAAGTTGTATCTTGATGTGTACTATGGCATGATTTGAGATGGTTGATTTTAACACACTTTAACTGGCACCACTGGCAGTCCATGAGATTTCCGCAGAGAGAAAAAAGCATTGGACAATGTTGAGGATATGTGACACAAGTCACATTTCCTATGTTTTCTTGCTTTGTTACAAGTCACACCTCAGTGTCATTATTTCTTCCACTGAGGTGTAAGTCATTTGTTATATCATATACATTACCTTTGCTAACACATCATAGTATTTACCTACATCTACATCTCATAAACTAGTGTTGACAACTTTTCCTGAAATGCCAACCCCACTGCCAATGACAAAGGCAGCTCTAAGGACACTGAACACCCTTCTATTTCTAGCAAAGGTGAGCTGAGTACTTATAAGCCTTCTTCTTTGTAGGAAAAAGCTTCTTCTTTTTGACAAAGCAATTTGGTTTTCAATGACAAATATGTTCCCCCCAACTCTTTTTCAGATGACACCTTAACTTTTCTGCTGCTCAAACCAAAAACAAATGTTGTAATCAATAAACCAAAATGGAATAAAGTTACTAAAATTAGTAGCACTCATGTTAAAGCTATCAAGTTCACTACATCCTATGCTGACCATCAATCTTACAAGGCCTAAGTATTTTCTTTTTTTTTGATCATCATACTCTTTTTTGATAGTGTGATAATTGTATCATAAGCAACTTGAATGATAGGTGCTGGTATCCTGAGCACAAGTACTCTTGTAACCAATGTTATACTGTATTGGAATGTAGAGAGGCAACTGGTTGAGAATCATAACAAATTGAGTTGCATGGAGCAACACAACTATGCATCAACTATGCATGACAGAACCAAATTAAACAACTACACCTGAGGATTTGAAGTCTAGCCAGGCTGATGGCAAGTCATGACCAGTAGATACATTTTAAGTCTATCTTTATAACAGCTCTTATTGTGACAAAGGTTTCCTAACTTATACATATTGGCAGCATTGTATGTATATCTCTAAGCCATTCATTAGGCTACCCCAACACCTCATTGAGAGAATGAAACACTTACAGAAACTATTTGAGAATCATCTGGACAGCATTTTCTTGCCAAGTGATTCCAATATTGCATATTCATTTCTCTTGACAATAAAAAAACTGAAGGAACAAGATATACTATGGAAGAGAAAATATGCTGAGATTCAATGGAAGGAGCAGGGCCAAAGTTTGTTTGTTACTTTGACTGTTTTCATGTAGGATTCTGTAAAGAGAATGGCTCTCTTAAATTGGATGGTTTTTAAGTTAGCTTGACTGTAACAGCTGGTTTGAGCTGAAAAATGGGCTGGAACAATAGTTTCAAAGCCCAAATGCAAAAAACCAGCAGACAGCACAGCTAAACACACCAATTAACCTGGCAGTACTATTTTACTACAGCTCAAACACACTACATCAATGACAATTGAAGTTTCTACTCATAATGAAGCATTCATTACAGCTAAAAGAGGGAAACTGATCAAAACACTAAGGATCAGGAGAGGACAAAGGAACAACAAGAAGAATGAGTAAAAGAGGAAGAGGAAAGTATTCTAGCTCATAAACAGCAGCAAAAGCATCATGAAAAGGTCAAACAACAAAATTGATAACATCAACAATGTATTCATGTGGGGCACTCAGACTACATCAAAAAAGTTGATAATCAGCAACATTGCAGCACTCTTATGCTCAGACCATAGAGACTAGCAAGAAGGTAGAAAGAGAACATCAAATGGAGTCATGGAGGCTCAAGCATCATGTATAAATTGGTACCACTCTTTTCTCTGGGTCCATATAGACAATGTGCTGCAACAATACAACTAGAGTCCTGGAGATATTGTCAAGACCTTGAAGTGAGAATATCTTGAGCTGTTTGGACAGCTCCATTGTGGTATCATTTTAAGGTAGCTTCACTGATAGCAGCCAATCATGTTTCCAAGGGAAAAACTGGGAAAGAAACCTGTTATACCATTTCTGGACAGTGTATTTCCAATGGGAAAAGGCTTTAAACAATGGAAGAAGCCTTTTTCCAAAGGAAAAATCTGTCAAAGAAATGGTATTACAGGTTTCTTTTTCCATTTTTCCACTGGAAACAGGTTCTGGTGCCAGCAGTGCTTAGAGGAAGCAAACATGAATTGTTGAAACAGACAATGAAGAATGAAGGAGGAACAGCAGCAATGATGGGTGAGGTACTGATGGCAAGATTGGAGCAGCCAACAAGCCTGGTATCAGGAAACCTAGTCAAGAACTGGCAGCCAAAGTGGTGATGGTTTTGAAATGAAGATAGTTGTTAGGTCTAGCTGACCTGCTCTCACTGTAGAGCAAGAAATTTGCTAGTTGGAGAACTACAATGGCTAAGAGGACTTATAGAGCATTGGAGTTAGATGGGGGGTTGAATGGACAATTTGGAAGTTTTGAGTTGGTGAATTGGGGACTTTGGAGAGTCAGGTAAATATTCTGGAGTTTGGAGTCAGTGAGGATACCAAGTCTGGAGATGTATAGGGTTTGGAGGACTTAGGAGTTGAGCCAGAGTTGGGTTAGGAATTAGGATGAGTAATTAGATTATTGTTTGGAGTGAGTGAGATAGCTATAGCCAAGTGCTGGGAAATAAATAAGGCCAGGAAACTGATAGTGTTGGGAAACAGAGAATGCTAGGAAACTATATGCAACTGATGGCAATATTGAGATTAGTCTACTAACTATGGTGACACAGTATTTATAGTAGGTTCTTAGAGGGTTTTGGGGCTTAGAATAGGGGCACAGATGTTGTCCTGGAGTTTAAGGTGTGTTCTAAGACTGGGAGTGGGGTAGCAGTGCCAAGACAGGGTTTGGTAGCACTGCTAGGGGCCTTGGGCAAGTGCAGAGCAAGTGTGGAGGTTGTGTGGAAGAGATCTGTAGGTTCTGGCTTAATGGAATCAGATGTTGATGTAATTTTGATGAGCTGATGGCAGAGTCAGGGATCTTGGGGAGGGTAAGCTAGGTAGGTTGAGGTTTGGGAGGCAGAGATGGGAGTCATGACAATGGTGAGCATCCAGGATGGATTTTTTTAAGAGAGTAGTCTGAAAGAGGAGTTAATTGTAATAGAAGCAAAAGAAAGATATATAAACTACATAATGACTCAAAATGGTAATCCATAGAGCAGATTGTTTTGTGTCAGATAGTCAGGTATTGTTCATCAATTTTTAGAAGATGCCATGAAACTTCTGGGACCAGTATGCAGTGGCTAAAAAAATTGTCCCAATGTTTCATACTTTTTGAAAGATGACATTGGCATGAAACATTGGAAGTACCTAAAATTTAAATTAAACCATATAAAATACTATAAAATATTAGCTACAGATTGCACTCAGACTTATGTAATTTGAATCAAAACTGACAGAGCTTCAGTGACCAAACTGTTTCAAAAAGGGAAAGTAGATTCTTAATAGAAGGGCCTTGGAATGTGGGGTTATAGTAGTCAGCCATAATTGGATGGTAGAATTGGCAGAGGTAATAAAAGCTCAGCAGTGTTTGGCAGTATAATGAGATTGATGCAAAGTGGTGAAAAATTGGGGAGTATAGGGCATATGTAGTGAGAGAAAAGGAGGGACACAAGCTAGAAAATTGTAAGAATATGCAGAATGCCAGAGGAAGATGGCTTCTAATAATAATCAGGTGTCAGGTGGCATACCTAGCTGATAAGAGAATATACTGATGTTGGGAACTGTGGATGACAGCTGAGATTATACAAGAGAAAATGACATTGCTATTACTATTTGAATTAGTGCTAAATTCTAGGAATCATAGAAATAAAGACATCAGAAAGATAAGAAAATGGAAGGGGCTAGTTGGAAATATCATTAAAAAAATATATATGAATGGAAACTGATAAAGCCCCCTTCATCATGATTTATACCACTATAAATGTACAATAACAACAAACCAGTATTGGCATGAGAAAAATGCTGGCAATGCTATAAAGATAGGAGTTGTTGGAGGGATGGATGGCTATAAAAAATTCTATCACACAATTTTGGATTGATATGCAGTCAAGAAAAGTCTTAAAATCCAGTAAAGGGGCTAAAGGTAGATGGTGAAACTCTACAAAATTTTGGATAGTTGGAGGTAGAGTTTCTGGACTGGCTAAAATGTCTGGGGGCTAAATCAGAAAGAAATGAGTTTGGAATATAGAATGGAAGAAGACTCACTATGTGTCAAGGAAATGCTGTGTCCACCTCTTGATAGGATAATGATAGCAAAGTTGAATACAGGATATAAGGAGTAACAATGTTACAATTATGATATTTACCTTGGCTAAGTAATAGCTGAGGTCACATCAGTAAAGATGTTACCATGTTCAGACCATGTTCAGACCAGGATACACCAGGTAGTTAATACATTTCTACCACCAGTTCTAAACCTTAGAAGGAAACCTTTCTGCAGAATAGATCAGCTATACTATCAAGAAGGTCATTGTAAGGGGACCACCCATTTCCAGGTTATTGTTTTGTTTCTTTTATTCCTAGCCTGCCTCTCCTCCCCATCCCTCCATCCTTGGGTTACAAGTGCTTTCAATCCAGGGCTATCTGACAATACAATACCATTCTGGTGTGGACATGTGCCTGGCTAGAATTCAAAGCCAATTACAGTGAATTCCCATTTTTGGGACCAGACTCTAGATTTGGTTATTGTCAGGCATGTTTCCTGCACATCATGTCATCTGAGCCCATGCCCACATTGACAGGTTGATGATGGCACATGACAATTATATAAAAGGCTGCTTCTCCTTTCAATTCCAGATTTTTGGCCACTTCTGGAGTTTTGGCTTTTGGGTTAAGGTTGAACTTTTCTGTTGTATTGTACAGTTGTTCCCATGCTACTGAAGCATCTGAAGCATCACACCTGGCCTGGAAAGTCCCTTAGACTTATTCTCTTTGGATCTCCCTCTGCCAGGTGTGTAGTTATGTCTGTAGACACTGTCCAGTACTGAATAGACTTTGGATTTCCCTCTGCTAGCTGTGTGACTGAGCCATAGCCTCCAGAGGCTGCCCTTACAGCCATTGCTAATTGAATGTAGAAAATGAAATCATGGGCAGACTGGATTCAATGTTTGTATGCTTGGAGGAGTCTAAAGAGTTGATGGCAGAAATAATGTCAACAATAGACCTGTATAATCAAGGAAAGAGAGGAGTAGTCCATGAGCTCTACTGCAGAATATGGCTTTTTATAGTGGTAATTAGTGTGATGGCTGATGACTGATAACAAGAGAAAAACATTGCTATCATAAATTAACCAAAATAAGTATAGAAGATATTAATAGCACTATCAAAGCAGAGAGGGGTGGGCACTGAAATAAAACAAACAAAAAACCCAAGTACTTTTTGATGGCAGAATAGTTTAAGAAAGAAGTGTATTGGAAATGACTTGTTGAAACAATCAACATCTGGTATAGAGCAGTCTCAGCACTGATTTTAGTGAATGTGACAAAAACATAGGAATGAGTGAACAGATGATTAATCAGCTGGGATTTATAGACAGTAGAAATGTACAATTTCCAAAGTATGTGAGCAAATCAATCAGACATGTTTAATGATGATTATCAAAATTTAGGAATGGGAAGGAAAAGAACTCATAGTTCTACCCTGTTATCTTGTCCAATACTCCTGATGGCATTAAAGGAGTATATCAGTACAGTGGTTTAAAAAACTGTCCCAATGTTTTATACTTTTTGAAAGATAACATTGGCATGGAGAATTGAAGTACCTGAAATTCTGGTTAAATCATGTAAAGTACTATAGCATCATAACTACAAATTGCATTTATGCTTTTGTAATTCAAATCAAAAATGATGGAATAATGGCCATTTTAAAATATTCACTCATTAGGACTGTTTTTTGAGCCTCTTTAACTTTGCAGGTTTATCCCTATTTTAGTCAGAAATAAAGAGTAAGTTGCATGTGGGAATATCAACAGAGTCATATGACCATGTTTGGTTATATTTGGGAGTGTTTCAAGTTGGTTGAACCACATCTTGACCTTCAACCACCATCATGAAAACTACTTCTCCTGTACAATGCTCTACTGTTGCTTCCCTCTAAGGATATTTTCTGCATCAGATTGAGGCTAAAACTGGTCTAGGGAAGTCTACTATTGGGGAGATTGGTAGAGAGTTGGAGGTGGACAAGGGAAACCATCCTGGAGGCCATCTAGCTAAGCTTACTCCATGTGATAAACAGGCTATTGTTCAACAAATCTCAACTGGGAGACTTGATACAGCTGTTCAGGTCACCAATTTTATCAACAACATCATTTACAACCCTCTCTCTCCTCAAACTGTCCAGAATGTGCTGAAGGAGGAGGGGTATTGATCTGCTACAAAGAGGAAAGTTCCTATGCTCAAAGCTAGACATCAGCAACTACAACTTAAATGGGCTCAGGAGCATCAGAACTGGACTGTAGAGGACTGGAAAAGAGTGTTGTGGACAGATGAGACAAAGATTAACAGGATTGGGTCAGATGGAAAGCAGTATGTGTGGAATGTCAGGACCACAGTCCTGGAGGGGGACTCTTACAGGAGCCAAAACCACCTTGGGGAGGTGATGCCAACAGCAAGTATGTAGATAGGGAAAGAAACTAAGAAACTAAGAAATGAGAGCAAGTAATGAATGGAGAGAAGATCAGATAACAACAGAACACAAACAAGATATCAGGTAATGTCAAGGCTGGGGTGTAGCTACAGACTAAGGGACCTTATATAGCTGTAGGACACTGCCAAAAGGAGAAGATGGAAGTGATCTAAGTCATAGCAGGAAGTGATCTAAGTCATGAGAAAGTGATCTGGAACAAGGGAAGCAATCCTGGAAGTGATCTTGGACAGGTGGAAGTGATCTGGAACAGGTGGAAGTGATCTGGAACAGGTGGAAGTGATCTGGGACCTGTGGAAGTGATCTGGAACCTGTGGAAGTGATCTGGAACCTGTGGAAGTGATCTGGAACCTGTGGAAAGGATCTGTGCCTGTGGGAATGATCTTGAACAGGAAAAGCGGTCCTAGAGATGGCTAAAACCTGGATGTGGCTGAAACAGGACTGTGGCTAAGATCTGAGAGTGTGGCTGAGATCTAGAGAGGGACTGTGTAGAATCTGAGGTTGGATAATGGTGAAGAGAAGGGGGGAATGGAATGGGTCATGACATGGAAGCTATGAGGAGAAGGTATTTCAAACCAAACCACTACACCTACTGTGAAACATGGAGGAGGGACTAATCTCATGGTATGGGGCTGTGTGTGGTGGAATTGGGTAGGAAAGCTGGTAGAGGTGGTGGGGATCATGAATGCAGAGCAGTACTGTGAAAGTTTGGATGATGGAGCAAAGGAGAGCTTTGAAAAGTTGGAGATGGAGGAGGGTGCCTACTACTTTCAACAGGACAATGACCCCAAACACAACTCCAAGAGGGCTAACAAGTGGTTTGAAGACAACAACTTTGATGTCCTCTGGTAACCAGCCCAATCCCCTGATCTTAACCCTATTGAACACCTCTGGGAGTACCTCAAGAAGTGGCTTAGGCAGTATGAAACACCTCATAGTGTGCATGAATTGTGGGAGAGAGTTGCAAAGGAGTGGGATGGAATACCAGCAGAGGTATGCCAAAGACTGATAAAAAGCATGCCTAGAAGGATTTAAGCAGTTATCAAGGCAAATGGAGGACATACAAAGTACTAAATACCAAAATTAGAGATGCTCAAACAATTGTTCCAATGAGTGAATAATTTTAAATGGCCATTACTCCATCAGTTTTGATTTGAATTATATAAACTAAAATGCAATTTGTGGCTATGATGCCATTGTATTTTACATGATTTGACCAGATTTTAAAATACTTCTAATCCCTCATGCCAATGTCATCTTTCAAAAAGTATAAAACATTGGGACAGTTTTTTGAGACACTGTACATCTAATCTGAGCATGCTGTCCTAAGGACCATTTAATACCTGGTATCATAGACTGTTGCCACTGTAAAGGCAACCTCTGGAGGTTTTGGCCAATCATATGACTGGCAGAAATCAAAAGTGTATTTAGAGTCTATGGAAGGTGGAGAGAATTGAAAAGGAAGGCATTTATAGAAATATCTCAATATAGAAAGCATATTGTATAAATAGAGGATTAGGATGTAACCTAAGGCAAAGAATGAAAGTGATGGTTCAAGACAGAGGATCTGTGATTGCAAAAAGGTGTAGGTGCAAGCTTTGTAGGCAGGGTTGCTGACCAAATTGAGTTATAGTGGCATGTTTGGCTGTCATACATGTTGTGTGTATCATGTGATTGTCATTTTTATCAGAAGGTCCTACGAGTGTTGCACTAACTACTCATAGTAACATGGATAGAACTGAGGGTGGTAGATGAGGCCTGTCCTAGTAGCCCATTCCCATTCTATATGCAGCAAAAGCAGAGGAAGCATTATCAAATTGTGGCCTCGCAACCCCTTGTGTTGTGACTATGTTGTCAAAATCAGAAATTTGAGACTCAGGATATGTTTTGAGGATCTAAACCAAAGTGGGTGAGCTCACTGCTGGCATTGGAAAATGTTTCCTTTGGAAAAAGAGTAAATGAAACATGTTATACCATTTCTTTGTCAGCTCTTTGTTTTGGAAAAAGACATTTTCCATTGTCTAATGGCTTTTTCTCCCTGAAATATGTGCACTAGGAATGATGTAACATGCTTTTTTTGCACTTTTCCCAGAGGAAACATTATTGGCTACCAGCAGTGACTGAAGTCAAATTTGTCCAAGGAAGTCACCTAATTTGGTTGTGAAGAGGACCGGCTGTCAATGATCACGTGGTTGAACTACGTAATCGCCAGATTTCGAAATTCGAAAGCCAGCCGACTTGCGAGTAACTCTCGAAACTTTATTGGCGGTCTCTTACTCTACCCGGTTCTATGCTTGCACAGGGCACATAACCTGGATATATCATCGAAGATCTGAATTACACGAGGCTGACATGTCCATCATGAGTTGGCTCGGTGGTAGGAACGGCTTACAAGGGGTGGTCCTGCGCCATACTTCCAGGCGTTCCGCGTACACAATCACGTCTGCTATCGGTCTCGCTAATCGAAGGGCATTGAACACCTCGAGAACGGTAGCGTTCGCGCGTACACCTCAATCGTTATACTCTCCGCGCTGGGTGAACCCAAAAAATGCACAAGAGAACAAACCTGAAGAAGAAGCGGAAGGGGAAGAAGAGAAGGGGGAAGTGCGCGAGGACGATAAGCCGTCTGAATCTGCGCGGTCTTCACAAGATTCATCTTCTGGCTCCGAAGCACCCTCTATACCAGCTAATCCGGCCGAATCCCCTCCTCCCGCCCCTCCACCTTCAAGGCCTTCCTCAGGTTCAATAGCGAAGCAATCTGTTCCTGATGTATATCCACAGGTTTTAGCCCTTCCCATCGCACGACGGCCCCTCTTTCCTGGTTTTTATAAGGCTGTGGTAATAAGAAATCCCCATGTCGTCGCGGCGATCAAGGAAATGATGAAGCGTGGTCAGCCTTATCTCGGCGCATTCCTACTCAAGGACGAGAACGCAGATAGTGACGTTATTACGGACATCAATGCTGTGCATCCTGTCGGCGTACTTGCGCAAATTACAAGCGTGTTCGCGCCACATAGCAGCGGCAAAGAAGGCGAGGAAAAGGAAGAAGGATTAACTGCAGTATTATATCCACACCGGCGAATCAAGATCACGGATCTTGTAAAGGCGGCAGGTGTGACGACGGCTGACGGCAGTCAACATCATTCTGTAGAACCACCATCAACTGAAGGTGAGTGCTAGATGCTACATTACGAGCAGTCGCTCACTTATTCTTTTCAGCCAACGTCCAAACCAACTTCCTTTTCGAGCACGCCGTGTCGATTGTGCATGTTGAGAATCTCGTAACGCAGCCCTATAACAAGGATGATCAGTATATCCGAGCATTCATGTCGGAAATTGTCTCTGTGTTCAAGGACATAGCACAGCTCAATCCACTCTTTCGGGACCAAATCACAAACTTTTCCATCAATCAAGTTGCCTCGAATGTTTTTGACGAGCCCGACAAGCTTGCAGACTTTGCCGCGGCTGTGTCGAGTGGCGAAGTCAGGGAGCTGCAGGATGTTTTGGAGAGTCTCGTGGTTGAGGACCGTCTCCGCAAGTCGCTGCTGGTATTGAAGAAGGAGCTCATCAATGCCCAACTGCAGTCGAAGCTTTCAAGGGATGTGGACAGCAAGATTGCCAAACGTCAACGCGAGTATTATCTTATGGAACAGCTCAAGGGCATCAAGAAGGAGCTTGGGATGGAGAGCGACGGAAAGGATAAGCTGATTGAAAAATTCAAGGAACGAGCTGCTTCTCTAAAGATGCCTGACATAGTCAAAAAGGTGTTCGAGGAGGAAATCAGTAAGCTTGCATCTCTCGAACCTGCGGCTAGCGAGGCAAGCGTTACAAGAAACTATCTTGAATGGATAACACAGGTTCAATCAAATCTTTCCTACGCGGTCACACCTTTCGATGCTGACATCTCTATTTAGATTCCGTGGGGCACACATACACCAGAGAACTTCTCCCTTCCTCATGCTCAAGGTATCCTTGACGCTGATCATTATGGCCTCACCGATGTCAAGTCTCGTATACTGGAATTCCTTGCTGTCGGCAAGTTGCGTGGCTCCGTGCAGGGCAAGATCATCTGTCTTGTCGGGCCACCTGGTGTTGGGAAAACTAGCATAGGCAAGTCCATCGCTGGCGCGCTCGGGCGGCGGTTCTTTCGGTTTTCTGTGGGTGGATTGACTGATGTCGCGGAGATAAAGGGCCATAGGAGGACTTACGTCGGGTATGTGCACGAAGCTTAGTGTTGATGATGTTTTTCAAATGGATTTGGTGTCCAGTGCACTCCCTGGAAAGATCATCCAGGCGCTCAAGCGTGTTGGGACAGAGAACCCGCTTGTACTTATTGATGAAGTCGACAAGATCGGTCGTGGGATTAATGGTGATCCTGCTAGTGCCCTTCTGGAAATGCTGGACCCAGAGCAAAACAACAGTTTCTTGGACCATTAGTATGATCCTTTCGCCTCTGGAAGTTCCAGAAACTGATGACTTACATTTCAGTATGGACGTTCCTGTTGATCTTTCTCGTGTCCTCTTCGTTTGTACAGGTGCGAACCATCCTATGTTTAACTTTATTCATCTTCCTTACCACTTTCAAACAGCTAACAACCTCGAGACTATCCCCGCACCACTGCTGGACCGCATGGAAGTTCTTGAAGTCAGCGGATATGTATCAGAAGAGAAAGCTGTGATCGCGGAACGTTATCTCGCCCCTCAAGCGCGTGAGGCTTCCGGACTTGGCGCAGCTAACGTGGTCCTTGACCGGGAGGCTGTCGATATCTTGATCAAGTACTACTGCCGCGAAAGTGGAGTGCGAAACCTGAAGAAGCATATTGAAAAGGTACACCTTACTTTTCTAAGGATTCACGCCAGCTGACACTGCTCGTTAGATCTATCGCAAGGCTGCGCTGAAAGTTGTACAAGACCTTGGTGAAGACATCTTCCCTGAACCACAGGCCGCTGTCAATGCTGCCGCTGCCGACCCCATCATGACAGAATCGACCACAGATGGAGAAAAATCTACAACGTCATCCGAGGCTGAAACTACAAATTCCGAATCACCGTCTTCCTCCACATCGTCTTCACCCGAATCAACTTCGAGCACTTCACTGACATCGCCAGCCGATACTACACCTAATCCTTCAGAAGATGACCCCAAGTTCACCACAACTCAGCAGCGCAAACCGCTTCCAATCCCGGGCACCGTACATATACGTATCTCTCCAGAGACGCTCAAGGATTATGTTGGGCCTCCCGTCTATCAGAAGGACCGAATGTATGTGCGTCCGCCTCCGCCAGGCGTCAGCACTGGCCTCGGATATTTGGGCAACGGATCTGGAGCAGTCATGCCTATTGAAGCAATGGTGAATTCTTTTTTACATACTTCTCTCTGTCATTGGCTAACATTGACATCTTTAGAGCATGCCAGGCAAGGGTGGGCTACAGCTGACGGGTAAGCTCGGGGAGGTTATTCGGGAGAGTGCCCAGATTGCTTTGAGCTGGGTGAAGGGCCATGCTTTCGATCTGGGTATCACGACAAGTGCAGGAGATACGTTCTTGAACGAGTGTGATGTGCATGTCCACATGCCGGAGGGTAGCATTGGTAAGGAAGGCCCGAGTGCAGGCACGGCTATCCTGTCTGCGTTTGTGTCGCTTTTTACAAAGACACCCGTCAACCCTGACATCGGTACGTCGCTCATTTTTGTACTCGGTGGTCAACGATCTAACTGAGGAATGTGGTTTAGCGATGACTGGTGAGATATCACTGGTGGGCCAGGTATTGCCTGTTGGTGGTCTCAAGGAGAAGATCCTTGCTGCTCATCGCGCAGGGATGAAAACTATCATTGCACCTGCTGCGAACCGTGCCGACATTGAAGAGAATGTTCCTGAGAGTGTGAAGGAGGGCATCCGATTCGTCTACGTGGAGAGCGTGAAGGAGGTGCTTGAAGAAGTGTTCCGCGGCGAGCCTGTTGCAGAGCGATGGACGGAGACATTGTCGTGATGGAATTTGGTGTGTCTGGATATATTTTAAAGGCCTCTATATACTCATACGTCTTTGCGCCTAAGCAGCGCGGAATTACATCACATTCATGATACTCCTGCTATCATTAGACTTGTTTTGGCTCACTGACATTCGCTCCTGTAGCAATATTGTATTCATATATCATAATGCATAATATCACTCCGCTCGTATCTGATCTCGTGTAGAACCTAGACAACGCACGTGGCAATTCCGTAGGAGCGGTTTTCTGGGTCACTTCTATTTTTGACCTGAAAGGTTTGACAATCATTTAGGACCTGGGCTTTGCCTTGCATCCCCTTCTTCTGCTAGGTCTGGCTTGTGAAGGGTATCAGAACTGTTTCAGGACATATCCCAAACAATGGGGACAAGGATGAGCTGGCAGGGGATGAGTTACCAATCCCCCCCATTGGACAAGGGCAAGGGTCAAGCAGTCCCTCTATTCCTACTGGAGAGCTTGTTGGAGATGTTCAAGGTGGGTTCCAGCAAATTTCCCTTGCAATTGCTGTGGTCTGAGTCTCTAGGGGAGGCCATGTCTAGGGAGGCAGGTCCAAGTTTGGGAGAGGAGGCAGGGCCCAGAAACTCTGGGCCCTCAGGAATGGATAAGGAGAAGCATTGCACTGACTCCTAGGCAGCCCCAGGGCTGAAGCATGTGCAGATGGCATTGTCACCCCACCCCTCATTTACCCATGTGTTCATGCACCTCATGGGCCATTCCCTGATTCCTAATTTGTCATTTGAGATTGCCCAGCTCTGCTGGCAACTGGGGGTGGTTTGGGGGCAGGCAGCACAATACTGGGGGCAGAAAAAGAAGCTCCTGGCACAGAATGTAGAGTTGGCATGCAAGTTGCACACACAGAATGAGTTGGCCCAGGAGTTGGAGGGGGTGCTTGAGGATTGTGCAGAGCAGGTGGCAGAATAGCAGTGGCTGTTTGACATGCAGTTGCTGGAGGTCATTAGGTGGCATGCCCTGGCTGAGGGCAGATAGTAGGAGATGCAGGCTCACTTATCACAGGCAGGTCCAGGGTGTTCTGCCTAAAGAGGGAAGGTCATTGATGTGGAATCTAACAGGGTAATGGCAGGATGATGGCAGATGGGGGGCTTGATGGCAGTGGTCAGGGTGATTGGATGAGGTGGAGGGCAGGGGCAGAGGGTTGTAATGGAAAAGAGGGGTCATGACAGACAGTTTTTTGAACCACTATATTCCAAATAAAGAGCCTTTGTCATAGAACCTTTGACATCTGTACCCACTACCATCCCATCCAAAGAAAGCAACACTGCAGTTGAAGTCCACCTTCTCCAAATGAAGACATGCTTCTTTGGAGCTTGGCAGCCTCTCCTTGATCTTCCATATTGACATTCAACAGTCCTCTCATATTTCAACATCTCATTTGTGAATTCAATTTTCTTGGGGAAATATTGTGCCATGTGACAAATGAACCTGGCTCAGCATGTTTCATCTCATTTGATTGCAATATATTTGAACCTTTTGCAACTGACACCAGCCCTTTTCAGTTCACTGTGGATCATGGTGTAATTGGCAGAAACAAAACAGTTGATCTCAAGAAGATGAAAAATTTTGTCAAGAAAGTAGTGGGAGTTCTGATGTATGAGCTCACAAAGATAGTTAACATCATCTTGAATGTGATTACAGAGTTGACCATGCAGGCTATACTTCAGAGGAACCACATCACCAGTTTCACACCAAAAAGCTTAAGGTTTCTGTAAAAATTTTGCTCAGAATATTATGCCAAGCAAGTAAGTTGTACTCATAGAGCCAGATAGCAGCAACTTTCACATCCTGGCTGATCTTGCAAAACATGACAAATCAAGAATACAATATTTATTTGGCTAATTTACACTTGTGATTGATGAAAATTTTCAGAAACTGCCATGTTCATTGCAAATGACTGTAAAAGCAGACTGTGAGTCATACTTCAACACACATTCCCAGCTATCACATTTCAAAGTATTCTATTGAACACAATCAGAGTTAGGTAGGCATTTAGTCAAACAATGTTTTCAAATTAAGTTGATCAATTGATGCAAGAGAGGAAAATGATTCTTCAAAGAAGATATCTTAGTCAATGATTGTTTGTTTAGTGAGTTATGAAATGAACATGAATAGAAGCATCAAAAGGTTATATTAGAGAATATAATGAACATAACATTTGGTCCAATTCTCTCCAAATCTGCATGATAAGAAATCAATATGATAAGAAGGGTGAGATGAAATGATGAGAGTATTTAGGGGGTGATATAATGCATTGTAAGCATAGTCAGGAACCCACATCAGATGTATAATAGAAGATAATACTATCCAACCATTATCTGTGCATTTCCACATAGCATGTTGAGTATTCCATGGTTTCAAAGTGTTATTATGTGAGGTAGAGACAATGGACTTTGCATCTGGTGAGAATGTAACAGATGTGACCCAGTCAGTGTAACCATTTAACTCTTGCAGCTGTGCACCACTGGAGGCATCCCACACTCTTACAGACTTGTCATTTGAGCCAGACACAATAGACTTCCCATCTGGTGAGAATGCAACAGATGTGACCCAGCTAGTGTGACCATTTAACTCTTGCAGCTGTGCACCACTGGAGGCATCCCACACTCTTACAGACTTGTCATATGAGCCAGACACAATAGACTTCCCATCTGGTGAGAATGCAACAGATGTGACTGATCCAGTGTGACCATTTAACTCTTGCAGCTGTGAACCACTGGAGGCATCCCACACTCTCACAGACTGGTCATCTGAGCCAGACACAACAAACTTCCCATCTGGTGAGAATGCAACAGATGTGACCAATCCAGTGTGACCATTTAACTCTTGCAGCTGTGCACCACTGGAGGCATCCCACACTCTCACAGACTTGTCATCTGAGCCAGACACAATGGACTTCCCATCTGGTGAGAATGCAACAGATTTGACTGATCCAGTGTGACCATTTAACTCTTGCAGCTGTGCACCACTGGAGGCATCCCACACTCTCACGGACTGGTCATTTGAGCCAGACACAATAGACTTCCCATCTGGTGAGAATGCAACAGATGTGACCCACCAAGTGTGACCATTTAACTCTTGCAGCTGTGCACCACTGGAGGCATCCCACACTCTTACAGACTGGTCATATGAGCCAGACACAACAAACTTCCCATCTGGTGAGAATGAAACAGATGTGACCCAGCCAGTGTGACCATTTAACTCTTTCTGCAGCTGTGCACCACTGGAGGCATCCCACACTCTCACAGACTGGTCATTTGAGCCAGACACAATAGACTTCCCATCTGGTGAAAATGCAACAGATGTGACTGATCCAGTGTGACCATTTAACTCTTGCAGCTGTGCACCACTGGAGGCATCCCACACTCTCACAGACTGGTCATTTGAGCCAGACACAATAGACTTCCCATCTGGTGAGAATGCAACAGATGTGACCCAGCCAGTGTGGCCATTTAACTCTTTCTGCAGCTGTGCACCACTGGAGGCATCCCACACTCTTACAGACTGGTCATATGAGCCAGACACAATAGACTTCCCATCTGGTGAGAATGCAACAGATGTGACTAATCCAGTGTGACCATTTAACTCTTGCAGCTGTGCACCACTGGAGGCATCCCACACTCTCACGGACTGGTCATTTGAGCCAGACACAATAGACTTCCCATCTGGTGAGAATGCAACAGATTTGACTGATCCAGTGTGACCATTTAACTCTTGCAGCTGTGCACCACTGGAGGCATCCCACACTCTCACGGACTGGTCATCTGAGCCAGACACAATAGACTTCCCATCTGGTGAGAATGCAACAGATGTGACTAATCCAGTGTGACCATTTAACTCTTGCAGCTGTGCACCACTGGAGGCATCCCACACTCTTACAGACTTGTCATATGAGCCAGACACAATAGACTTCCCATCTGGTGAGAATGCAACAGATGTGACCCACCAAGTGTGACCATTTAACTTTTGCAGCTGTGCACCACTGGAGGCATCCCACACTCTTACAGACTTGTCATATGAGCCAGACACAATAGACTTCCCATCTGGTGAGAATGCAACAGATGTGACCCACCAAGTATGACCATTTAACTCTTGCAGCTGTGCACCACTGGAGGCATCCCACACTCTTACAGACTTGTCATATGAGCCAGACACAATAGACTTCCCATCTGGTGAGAATGCAACAGATGTGACCCACCAAGTGTGACCATTTAACTTTTGCAGCTGTGCACCACTGGAGGCATCCCACACTCTCACAGACTTGTCATCTGAGCCAGACACAATAGACTTCCCATCTGGTGAGAATGCAACAGATTTGACTGATCCAGTGTGACCATTTAACTCTTGCAGCTGTGCACCACTGGAGGCATCCCACACTCTCACGGACTGGTCATTTGAGCCAGACACAATAGACTTCCCATCTGGTGAGAATGCAACAGATGTGACCCACCAAGTGTGACCATTTAACTCTTGCAGCTGTGCACCACTGGAGGCATCCCACACTCTCACAGACTTGTCATCTGAGCCAGACACAATAGACTTCCCATCTGGTGAGAATGCAACAGATGTGACTGATCCAGTGTTACCATTTAACTCTTGCAGCTGTGCACCACTGGAGGCATCCCACACTCTTACAGACTGGTCATCTGAGCCAGACACAATAGACTTCCCATCTGGTGAGAATGCAACAGATGTGACTGATCCAGTGTGACCATTTAACTCTTTCTGCAGCTGTGCACCACTGGAGGCATCCCACACTCTCACAGACTGGTCATTTGAGCCAGACACAATAGACTTCCCATCTGGTGAAAATGCAACACATGTAATCCAACCTTTCTGCACTATCTTCACTTTAAACATTGTCAATTTTCTTTCACCAATCAGTGATGGAATAGAGGGAAAACACTTTTTCCATCCCCATATCATGTTACTATCACTTAACCATGTTGCTAATGCTGAGAGATATAAATGTGGTGTGGACAAGGCTGCTGGACTTGATGTAAAGTAGGCAGCAAAATTGGCTATCTCATTAATGTTTTGCATGAGATATGAATCATTCTCTTTTTGTTGCTGTCATACCATCAACCTCATTGAATGGTTTACAATTAGATCTATCTTACCTGTTTAATACAGTCAACAACCTGCTGAAGCATGAGATGACACTGCTTTGACAATTGCAGTAGATTCATAGCCTCTATCCAAAAAAGCACATGGATCCCAAGAAACTTTTCTATCTTGAATAGAATATTCTTGTGCTCTTCAGGTGCAGCCTTGATTATGTGTTGTGCCCAATGCTGACATGCATATTGAAGAACACCTGATAATTTCTCCTTAATACAAGTTTGAAGACCAGGCACTTTTGAATCATCAAGAAATGATGAAGGTAAATTGCAGATATTAAAATGAAGTCTTTTCTGCATAATATCAAAACACCAGTGAGAAAGTAAGGCATGATGAGATGGTAGATTGCAAGACATGTCATAGGTTGAAGGATTCTTCAGATGTGTTAGACAAATTTCAGATGATTGTGCTTGAGAAAACAAAAAGTCTGGAAAAGAAGCATGGTACCAAAAGACCTTATCATCTTTAACATAAAGAACAGCATGGAGCTTCTTAACAAGATCATCAGCTCGTTCTTTCATGTCTTTATCTGCAGCATCAGAGAGCAGTCTAGCAGCAATGGAAGTAGATATACGTTCCTCTGCACAAAGAATATTATGCAGAATTTTTAACCGAGTTGGAATAAGATTCTTTGGAACTTGAAATGCTTCAGACAATATTTGATGATATAGAGCACCAATTGGTGCTGTTGCTTCTGACAGGTCTGGAGATTCTGAAGATTTTATAATCTTTGGTGGGTCAAGTAACTGCCTCATTAACTCATGCTGTTCTCCTAATGTTGCTCCTAATAATATATACTTCACAGCTGTTGAAGCATAGATAAAGAGACCATTTGCTTTCTTTTTCAGCTCTTCAAGTTCAGATGTACTCTGAAACACTGAAAGTTTGCTATGCAAGTATGTCATAATATCATCATTGCTCTGCTCTGGAGACACATCTTGCAGACGACAGACTGAATCAGGTGGAAAAGAGTTACATAACTCAGCAAGTTCAGGATCTGGTCGGCTTGTGACAAGAAACTTGAGCCCTTTCAAATGCCCATTTTTAATAGCCATAAGCAATTCTTTGAGAAATTCTGCCCCTGCTTTTCCCTCAATTTCATCCAAGGCATCAATAACTATAAGGTATGGTGGCAGGTCTGAAGTAAAACTTTGCATACACTGTTTCCAAGGGCCAATCAAGAGTCCCTGCATTTGTTTTGTCAATTGTTTGTTAACAGAACTCTTGTCTGCAGCCAGCAGAGAGTTTGCAAAAATTTGTGAGTGATGAGCAAGCTGGTATACAAGTGTAGGAATAATATGTTTTAGATGTCTTGTGTTTTGAAACTGTCGAGAACAAAAGAAGCTGGCCTGCAAGGTTTTCAACACACCATTGCCCTCATCAAAGTCATGAGCTATAGTATAAGCAATGGTGGACTTTCCTGACCCAGCATGGCCAGTCAACCAAAAAACCTGTGGACTATTGAATGATGAGTCTTGAGCCCAATGACAAATCTGTTCAAGAATTGCAACACGTGTATTTGGTGTGCAAAGTCCACGAGATAATGTTTGCACATCATCAGAATTAGTATCATACATTGCTCTGTCAGAACAGGGCCAGTTGTCCAACTGCATTTGCTGAAGGCTCAGTCAGTTCAGCATATTTGAAGTCTCTATAATAACTTACATTGAGTGATTGCTGCAAATGTTCAGTGTTTTGGTCAATCTTGAGAGCAAGTCTCATCTAAGAAATGATAAATGCATTGTCATCAGATTATTTCAGAAATCATCACACCTGGAAATCCTTTGTCTGTTGATCAATATACTTGAAAATACCATCAATTTTTGATTTGTTCTGCTCATTCTCCAAAATCTTCTTCCATGTTGCTTGCTTAGCCATCTTGTCAAGATCACTCAGCTTATCAGCAAGTTTCCTAATCAAGTCAGACCTAGCATAAAGGCCAATAAGACTGAACACACTTAGCAAAGTCTTTCATCAATTCATCTGAGCCTGTATTCTTGTCACTGACATCTTTTATAATGCTAAGACGTTCTTGAGTTCTTCTGATCTGAGAATCCAATTCATCATTGTTGTCAGAAACAGCCTGTAATTGATTTTAATTAATACATCATAAAAGATGAGAAGGACTTACATTCTTAAGCTCAATCAAAGTATTAATAATACCAACAGGAACCTGGAATGGTGTTCCAGCCAATGATTTCTCAGCCTTCTCAAGCAAAAGCTGAACACCATTCCAAGCCAGTTGAAGTCCATCTCTCATCAGGGTGCCTGAGCTATGAGATACCTGAGACACAGCTGCACTAGAATTGCCTCCTTCAAATATAAATCTATCAATACTGCTGTCCATTCTACATATAGCCAATGCTACTTACCCCCATCTGCTTCCATAGGAATCAATAGAGCCTCAGGTTGAAAAGTAGTCATGTGAGCTACAATTCCTTTGGTGACAGTTCAAAAATCAATGAGAAGGCTAATATTTACCTAATGAAGCATGGCTTCCTAAAATCAATGGAGTGACTGATGGATCCATAACAGTAGAACCTTGAGAGAAAGTTCATTTGATCACCTGTAGTACCTGTAGTTGATCAAGGCTTACTAGTATGAATCAAAGAAACAGTTGGCTGGGCAGTATCCATAGGAACTTCAACAGTGATTCCTTTGGACAATGCTTGAGTTTTGAACACTACACAAGACAGATCTACTACTTACTAGTTCCAGTATCATCTCCTGTAACCATCAGTCATCAATCGGTACATGAAAGGGGGCCTCCAGGTGCTGGTGCTTACCAGTATCTGCTACTTTATTAGCAGGCAAAAGAGATGAGGTATCTCGGACAGTTGTCCCTTTAAAGTGTATTCAGGCCCGGAGTGATGATATATGATGAAAGTAGCACTCACTGGGTACCTCATTTCCTGTAGCCAATGAAGGTGTGGAGGTAGCAGCTTCGAGGATATTGAGACACCTTAGTGACCAAGATAACTGATGTCCATTGGGCTTACCTGTCTGCATGGACCCTAACTCAGAGGAAGATGGATTTGGCAAGGCATTTCCTGGAGTAATATTTGCAAGAGAAGGGCAATAGTCAATTGAGAGAGACATGTTGCTAGAAGGATCGACTTGGGTACTCACGAGCAGGTGATGAATTACGACTTTTCGGAAATTTGAACATTGAACGGAACCCTTGAATGAACTTTTGCCTCTTTGAAGGCTTGTCTTTCTGGTTTGTGGACATGATTCAGTAGTAATAGAGCAATAGAGCAGTAGAATGGGAGTGAGATGGACGATAGCGATTGAGAGAGTGCCACGAGGACAGCTGCCATCGTGTCCGGCAAGAACCGATGTGGCCACATGTCGCCTTGTTCCAGATACAGTAGGCAATTCCCCAACCTGACCTCACCCACGCTTCTGTAAGATATTCTATAAACGGAATCGTACGCAGTTGATTTTATCTACTTTGACTTTGGATACATCACCTCCGTAGTCCGGCTTCGGAGTACCCCTTGAGTCGGACGAAAACAGGTTTTGCGGCAAATAGCCACGTTGAGCGTCCGAAACTCGAAGCACAGATAACACTATGACTATTTCCCTGTTTCCAACTCGATTCGAGTTCAGGAACAGTGTTGTCGTCGTATCCCGTCGTGGGCGATGGTCGAGGGTGAAATGTCACGCCTGCCGATTCGGCGGCAATGCGGAGTCTGAACTTTCCTTGACGCGTCGGAGTCGCGTCTTCGTAATTAGTGACCTCACCTCCACCGCGGTTTGTCGTCCATGGGGCGCTGTCGCATCCAGTGCTCGCGCAACTTCAAGGAGCGCATCCAGGCGGCTATACCCGGATCTATGAGGGGCAGTACAAGTGGCGGCTCAAGGATCAAGGTGACTCACAAGGTTCGTCTTACTTGGACAAAAAGAGCTTACCTTTCAAAACTCCAGGTGAACCCCAAGACCCTCAGTGACAGGTAAAGGGGAACATCAATTACGCCGACGTGGCTTCGATCATTGTATCCAATGTATTTCATATCATTCTCTCCGTATGGAGTTTGAAAAAGGTGTCTGACGAAGCGTGACAAGACTGTGACGTCCGACTCAAGGGGGTACTCCGAACTACCTACCATTCCGTATCTCCCATCTAATTTGACTAGATTAAGGCTTTTATAAATATTCTATAAACGTGAATACAAGCCTGATGAACACACGGGTCATTTGACCGCATCGCGTGACGTTTTTCTTCATCTACCACGTCAAAGTTGTTGATTTCATGAGGTTTTACTACTTTTCTTAAAGGTGTTATTCCCCCAGGGATTCAATTTGAATGCATATGTACTTTTTAGGTCGAAGAAAACTGCGAGGATACTTCGAACGAGTACATCTGTCCCGTCTGTCTAACGCCGAACGGTTCGTTTGACGCTCTATCTAGATAGAACCACCTCTTCAGCCATATTGAGGTATATCCAAGAACATTACAAAGCTGTCTCCTCGGATAATGATTCGTGGGATGCTTAATACGATGAT
Organism: Termitomyces sp. 'cryptogamus'; assembly: GCA_020091625.1. Taxonomy (NCBI): domain Eukaryota; kingdom Fungi; phylum Basidiomycota; class Agaricomycetes; order Agaricales; family Lyophyllaceae; genus Termitomyces; species Termitomyces sp. 'cryptogamus'. The sequence goes on from JAGYZC010000005.1 coordinate 1,242,788, forward strand.
GTGGGCCCCCGGATCACCCTTGACATCGTATAGCACAAACTAGCGTACGAGTATTTCAAACCCGTTATCTGCGCTATACAAAGAGGAGCTGAATGTTCTCAGGGTGGACGAGACTGAGGAGTTGGTTGATAGTGGGATCGTGCTCAAAGAAGGGAAGACGTGAAGAATAATTAGCTGCCAGTGATGGATTTCACAGCTTGCTTACTTACGTTAAACGTATCCTGCGTGAACCATGAGCATTCTTTTCCCTGCGTGACTCTTTCCGCTTCGCATCAGTAATGTTGTTCGTCGATAGGCCTGGAGGAATGTCGAACCTGATCTCCCATCCCAGTGCGCCTTCGTTTAATGACGGATTTCAAGTATTTCACTCACAGATGTTTCCAACGACCGGAGGCGTTATATCTCACAGGACTGTATGAGAATGAAGAAGCTTGAGTTGAAACTAGGTTTCGTAATAAACAACACTAGCTTCCATTCACGGAGGACGAAGCTTAAGGAGTGTGAACTAGAGAAGCAGAAAAAAAGGAATTAGTCTGATAAAGAGGCAAGCCAAATTTCGTACCTCTGTCCTAGATCTAAACCACGTTGCTTGAGTTCTTGCGCTTAGATGAGATGTGGCTGGAAGTGCCCCGGTCTACAAAAACTGGCATTAAGGATATGTGGAAGTGGTGATGTCATTACAATTGAAATCCGCTTGACAGTTCGACCTCTCGTTTGTGCTCCCTCCGGTCCCAATCACCCATCCAACGGAGAGTTCTTGCTCAGGTCCACAAACACCGTCATTGGTCAGCAGCTGATGACATAGAGTGGGGTTTGGAGGCAGCGATAGTGAGTGGAGGAGGGAAGCACTGGAAAATTCAATGACAACGGGGACAGTGTTGGCAATGGCAATGGCAAAGGGTTTGGAAGGCTGAGTACTGATGCATGAATGATTTAACGAGGATCTACAGAGGGGCGTAGACTACATCGCTCGCTTTTCAACTGCAGTTGGCGGAAATACTGTTGTAATGAACTCCTGTGCTCAGTTAGGTGCTCATCCAATCTAAGATGAACTTTGGGCGGGCCTAATCAGTAAAAATCTTTCGACAGCAAACAGGAAACGGGAGAAATTCAAGTAATCTATCCTCTTCCTTCCAGCCCCTGCCATCGGGGGCAGGTCTTCGTATCTCCTTGCGATGGTTGGTTGCTTCCGTTATATTGTGAACAATAGAGGTAAAATAAACTTGATGAGTTAAAGCGCTCACAACAGCACACCAACCGATGCATCAAAACTAATCAATAAACTTAAACTGGTTTGGTCTGATCCCGCCTCTCTCCATCTCTTGATGTCTTCAACTTTCACTTGTAAGATTCATCGACCCCATTGCGGATAAGTTCATAAGGTTCTGTCATCGATGTCGTCGTCAATACTGTCCGAGAATTTGGTCTTGTACTTCAACCACGTTGCTGTGCGATGAGTTCGAGTGAGATTCTGAACCGTCAAGGAGAGTCCGCTCTGAGGATAATGGATGGTGCCGTCGAGGGCGAATGGTCTATCATAGGATTGGTCTTCGGAAGCTGGCATGAGGTTATTTGGATGGGTAATAGTAAAAGCCTGTCAAGTATTGGAGAAGTAAAAATTCAGACAGAAAAATAAGACGCGCGAAAGGTGATTCTATCTGTGGATTTGTGGCAATTGATAATTCTGGCACAAAATAACAGCAAACATAACAAAACTTTCAATGGGGTAGCCAGATCTTGTTGTCCGGCCGTTTCAGGGTTGTCATCCTTTCTCAAGTTGCCGTTAGTCTTTGCTTGTTTGTATCAAAGCCGCAAAAACTGTCCTACACAGCGCCAAGTCCCATCGCGTGCGCTGATCTTCTGTTCGTCTCCACTATCGTCGTACTCTAGTCTGGCCATCCCTCAGCCAGAGAAGAGCACGAGAGCTCAGGTAATTACGTTGTACCCTCTCAAAAATACCGCTTTGATCTACGTACGAGTAACGTGAGCCTCAATTAAACATCGAAGTATTCTTTACAACACTTCCTTACGCCATCAGCCTCCAGAAGGCGAGAAATAGGCTGGTATCTCTGTTCGAGCGCCTTGGGAAAGTCCCCATATCAATGAAAGCGTTGTTGTGCCGTCTGCCCGTACGATCCGTGCGATGAGTTATATCGGACATTGCTTGGTTCTTCAGTCATATGACTCTGCATGTGAATCGTTATTATATCCTACTTGTCAATTAAGTATACTTTCAAGTAGGGTGTCGACATCATGAGAACCGTAATATTTAACATCATGAAACATTGTACATGAGCGGTTTTGAGAAGGGAAGTATCATGTGGTTCCTAGAAAACGGTACAATAGTGTAAGAAAAATAATACTTACAATTGTACGTACAACCAAAGTAATACAATGTCATGCTTCCGCTGGATCTTGTATTATTATGACATTCGGATACTGATACCGCCAGCGCCGATCAGGTATTTTGTTTGCGGCATCCGCCTGGGCTGGATGCGGACGGTTTTGCGTTTGTACCCCGACTGCCTCAACAAACCCTTTCATTGCGTCGAAGTATATCCGAGAGTCAAGGGTAGAGTCTTTTGGTGATCAACATTCCAACAATGATTCGATTAATACAAAGTTCACCATGAGTCCCATGTTTCATCATTACAAACTTATCGTGTTCCGGGAGAACATCGGATGCAGTTTCAGTGTCGTCTGGAGCTGACCACGGCACAGACCAACGGAACCATGACTTCCTGGGAATACCGCGTTTTTGAGCCGCTTGCCACAGTTTGTCCATTAGTTGTACCGGAACTACATCATCCCGGCGACCGCTGACCATAAGAATGGGCGTAGTTGTTGGTATCAGGCGCAGCTTGTCAATAGAGCGCCATTCTTGCGTACAGATGAATGAAAGCGGGCCGATGATGGGCCAGGTGCGCACTATGTCAGGAATGGAAGTGAAAGTGTTTGAGACCATGACAGCTGCAACGTGGGAGGGATTGCGACTTGCGAGGTCGATGGCAACGCCGCCACCAAGAGAATGGCCACAGACGATCTTCAGAAAGAGTGTTATGATATGATTGCATGAAAGAATGAAAGCATACAATTGGGACGTGTGCAAGGTAGGGTTGAGACAGAATATAATCGAGCGCAGTCTGCGCGTCGATCCTCAGGCCTGGATATTGACATCAGTATCATAACTAGAGACGATTAACAACGACCGAATTCGCACCCGCTTCAGTCGGTTTCCCACCAGAGAAACCGTATCTGTTCGAGAAGTTTTGAGGCAAGATAGATCTTATCAAGCAAGTCATACGTACCCTCGATAAGAAAGCAAGAAGACATTACATTTCATTTCGTGCAGTTTGCACGCCGTTACAAAGCATTGATAGTTGTGCATGGCGTTCCCATGGCAAACAATAACAGTCGCCCGTGCCTCTGCGGCTGCTTCCGTGAGTTCTACTCGTTCATCGACAATTTCGTTTGCATTGATATTAGTATCTTCGTTTGAACTGGTTAACGAAGTGCGAGTCTGTGGAAACAGATAACAGGCCAAGTCTATTCCGTCCGGGGTCTTCAAGAGGGGTGCCATATATGGGATACGAGGCATTTCTGTGAGGCGTCGTAGTCAGTCGAAGCTTGAAGTCAGTCTGACATGAATCGAGAGCACCCCATGGTATCCGATGTGTGAGGGGTCCGAATGCTGCTGGGTAGACCAAGAGCCTCTGGCCATAACGTACAACCTGCACAGGTCACATGAAATTGAACGTAGGAGAAAAGGTTGCCACCTACAAGGCCTAGAATTTCTTTGATTGTCATAGTAGTAGCCATCAGAAGTTGCGGGGCGCGCTAATGAAATGGCTGGGCTTCAGATCAAATCTCTTCCAAGTATTTATAGCTTCTTAAAAGATGATAGACGCCTGGAGGGCCGGCGAAACGTGTCCCGTCAACATTGCACGTCAACGGCGGAATAGCCAAAATCAAAAAACGTTGTAGCTTCGCGCCAAAACACTGGAGTCATCCTCAATATTTGTTGATATTTGTCTCGTGGATTTCCTCACGGAATTGAGCAACCCTCAAAATATACTACCGTAGCGAACATTGGCGCTCATCAAAGGAGCTTGACCAGAGCTGGGCAAAAATTCTCGGCATCAGAGTATATTACACAAATCAAAACGTACGTTCTAATGCCTGTGAGTAAGCAGGTCTCTAGTAAACAAATGAAATAATCGCCAATACGATCGTCAATAGAAGATATAAAATCGTGAACACCACCAGGGGACCAATGAGGCCACGAAACATCCCCAAGGCGATCCCTATGTAGCTCTGATCTCCAAGAGCAAGTATTCCCGCTCCTCCTCCAATCATACTATAGAAGAATTCTGCCCCGACGAGAGAAAATTGGAATGGAAATGACTCGGTACATGTCACATCGTCTCCCTGTCTGAGAAAGACAAGGAATGGTATGGTGAAGAGAGCGCCCCCTATGAACCCACTTAAAGCGGACGTAAGAAGTGAATTGGCAGGGAGATTGCAAGGACAGACAGAGCGCAGGACACTGCTGCCTACGACGTGATATAGGGCGTATTTAACGGACGTGAGGGATGCTTCGATAATAGCGAAGGGATCGACACGGGAAGATGCCGAAAATCTTGGTCGCAAGAACCAAGGTCGGAAAGAGGACGACGGTTCATCGACATCGGACATGCTTATATATCTACGAGTGGAGTTGGTAATGATCCGATGTCATGCGAGAACAACTTACTTCCAAGATTTGAGAGAACGTTGGTAAAACGTCGCGAAATGCAGAGTTTTATACACTCATTCCACCGTTTCAAAGGTCAGTAGAATCGGTCTTCAGCTGGTCGGTACCGATGATGGCCTAGAGTCCACATCTGACCCGTCAAAGCGTAGTAAATGTGCGTTGCTCAAAAAGGGCATGAAGTCGAGACGGAAAGGACTTCAAAGCGTTCAAATTGACGCCCTCTGACATCTTTGGTGCTTACCGGCATTCTACATACTCTCCTAACTGAAACAGATGTCCTCTATGTATTCATCATACTTCCGACCCGCAACAGCTGCCAGCGACTAGATTCGCCGAGGAAACACGAGTCGAGCATAGATTTTCTCACGAACAGTGTCTATAGAAGCTAAATCACTGAGTTTTTACTAGAAGAGAAAACCCCCCCAGAATTTTGCCATCGCAGAGGTACATGTCAGCCAGGATTTCCGGTGTACGGAGTCTGCCCTACAGGACTAGGCAGAAATGATGAGCCTTCTTCCATCAACCTGCCGAAGCATATAGGACGAACAGACTTCGTGAGGCGGATATCCATCCGTTATCAGTCGGCGATGCAGTCTATTTGAGTGACCGACTCACCGAATATTACATTGTAATCAAATGACATCCCGCGCTCAGAAGAATGGGAAACACGATGACTCATCAGCTCATCACGACTACTTTCTTTTTACGGTTAAAACACTGTGATTTCAAGTTGATGTGTCAAAGAAGTTGGATGCTGAGATGAAGTCAGGCCAGAGTAATAATCTTCGACATCACAGCAGGAGACGGGGCTTTGGAGTTTCCGATGATTGGACCGTTTCAGCCGCAGTGGCAAGCTCTGTACCAGAACTACCAAAGAAAGAAGACCCAGGAGGACAACATCTGCAGGTATGAGAATATCATCTTCGGACGTTTCATATCTCTTGCATTGATATGGAACTTGCATTGGGGATTCTGCAGTCGTCTTTTTGTCAGTTGAATTTGCTTCTCAATATTCAGCATCTCGGCGTGGTTAGTCAAAATCAATATCGACATCTGTTCACAGGTACCTAAAGTCTCTGAATGTTTTTTCTATCAAGTTCTGACGTTGTTTGGGTTACGTTGGTGCCGATGAGGTAGGTCAACAGCAAATTATGCTAGTGCGACTCCAACGAAGGAAGTTGCTCGGAACTTCAGTCATCAAGACAACATAGTAAATCATGCTTTTGATTGATCAGAAGTCAAGATATACATACATGGTACACGAGGCTCGTGGCAGGTGTCTTTGGCTGTGGCTTCGTTCTGTCATTTCATACCCTTCTTCGAGCGTTAGAACCTTTACCAACTATTTACCTCCCCTTCATCCTCTAATGACATCAGCTGTTTTGGCTACTCAATCTTCTCTATCCCACCAGGAAACAACTGGTGCTCCGCGAACCCTCTACTCCAATACACTCGTTACCCTGATTGTCCTCATCTGCGTTTTGTTCCTCTCCGCATATCTTTGCGCTCTTATAGTGATGTATCGATACGCACGAAATCATCCTCGAGCCCTGAACAAGAAATCCGGGGTGTACCTTCAACGTTATGCTCCAGGTTGGTGTCCCCGCGACGTCATTGCTTATTCTAAAATTTCCTGCAGCTTTTTATCTATTCCTCGTCATAAGCAGCCTTTTTGAGGTGCGGAACTTTTTTACAGTCGACTTCGCACTTAGCTTTCTCTCTGTAGTCATCTCTCTCAGGCTGGCTGCTGGTTCAGGACGCGTATCTCGAGAACTTCCCAAACTCCCAAAGTCGCAGATCAGCCGCTCTCCTCTTGTTAGTTGCATTTGCGACTCGTGATCACGTCTATCTTTTGTCTGAAATGTTCCCTACAGATTTTGCGCATGCTGGACATCGCTTACTAGTGGCACATACAGTATGCTCTTCCTGCATCCCAGATGGACTGAGTATTGTATATCTTCCATTGGTGCCCAGGCTCTTTGGCTTTTGGTCACCTTGATTTTATGGACCGTCGGGGCAGGTGTTTTGAATGCAGCACTTCCGCAGTTACTTTTGAGGGCTCAATGTGGTTCTCTCGCGTATTGCAGACAAATACAAGGTCTTTTCGGTACGTTACTACCATCAAGCCACACGTAACATACTTCCTTACACGTGTTTGATATCTAGCTGTTGCGGTTCTAACTACGTGCGTTCACAGATTCTTCTTCAATCCGAGATCACCCTGATTTTTTCTACTAGTCTGGCTTTGACTGGGGGCTTGTTTGTGTTGATATGGGCTGCGAAGAGTTTTACTTTTTGCATACCTGTATTGCGTCGGAAGTCTGAGGCTTGATATCGGACTTCGTCATATTGACAGAAGATATTTATCATTGATTTATTGGACTCTTCTCGTGATTCAGGATGCCAATGGCGTTTTAAATAGTTTCAGAGCACTATACCACACCTGAACTGCTGAGCGTTCTGGAGGAAATCCATAGACGACGAGAAAGGCGGGACGTATGGCATCGTTATTGTACACGACAGTCTCCGGGAAATTGAGATCAACACCTGGTTCTCCTACGATCTGTTATCATAATGAATTAATATAATCGACAGTGTTATGGAAGAATCCCACCGAGTGATAACCAGGTGGTGGTCCTGTTAAATGAGTCCCGTTCTTCAGCCGCCGATAAGGCTTTCCAACAATAACACTGCTTGCCAACATGACACGATATATCGCTTTCGTTGCACCATTCATGACATAATCGTCGGCCTCTAGAAAGATCTTCAGTCTTATGGTACATGATTGGAAAGAATGTGACAATAGTACTGGAAGAACAAGACGTAGAGTATATGCCCATTCCAAACCTGGCGAACATCACTTGTCTGTCCGCGTTGTAAATTCTAGCACTCACCTACAAAATTTGGTCTTCCGTCCTGTGATATCAAGAGAGTGAAATTGATGAATCGTCGAAACGGGAGGAAGTAGAACTCACCACACTTTGAAATATCGAAAGAAGAGCCTACGATCGCACAAAGGGGACACTCAGAAAGTCCACAAGGTCTTGTACGGTCCTTGTTCTCCCCGAGAAGACAACTTCTATTTGTCCCGTGAAAAAGGATCTTTTCGACTGGCCGATTACTATGCTTTTGGGGAGCTAACGAGCTGGCTACACGCATCCTAAAAGAAGAAAAGCAAATAAAGCCCAGAAATCCTAACAATCGCCTACTTGTATTGATCAAACGCGTCCAACATCTCCTGGGGTAATCTTATTTCAAATATGGCACGTATAGGTGGTTTTCTTTTGTTGGGGTGCATCCAGCCATCCTCGAAGGTTTTTTCCACTGAGAATTAGTCAGTATTTTCGTGAACGCCTTGTCGAGGATAGCAAGATCTCACCTGTCTGAAAGGAGGGATGGTTCCTCGGAAGAACCACCACTTCGCTCCGTGTGACCTTTGATTTCTGCAAGGTAAAATGGTTATCGTTAGACATTGCCACCCTCATTGAAAGATACTATCACTCGTCAAGTCTCGTGGTTATAAATATCAATGCATCACCATCAAATTTCATCGAGACTGCTGAAACATGCTGGGAATGGCGCGTACGCGTGTTGTAGTCCATCAAAACCACCCTAAAAGACACAACATGCGGCACCAGTGAGTTTGGTTTGATGCACACGTTGACCGGTCGTTTCATCTTCCCTGAAGAGAAAACGAGATATAAGCAAGGCATAAAGATGGCTGATGTAACCGGTGGGGAAGATACCGAACTCCGTTTAATAAGTATGGCATATAGATTGGACGTATGTTTCCACCCCGATAGTCGATACCTGTCTGCAATTCCAGGCTCATCAGAATATGTCGCGATCATTTTTCAAAAAAGCTAATCAGGCACCGCAGCTTGAGCTTTGTGAGGTACGAGGGACAGGTATGTAGGATGGCATAAATTCAACTTCATCCAGGCATGCGGCGTGAGGCCGAAATACGTGGAGGCGGATGGAACAAAGCACCCATATTGCGGAAGGACATGCGCACGACAATCTCGGGCTGTGAGTTCCATAGAATGTCTCCACCGTAGCTGCCATGCGCTGGGGAAGACCGGCTTTGCTGGCTTTTGTTGTGAGAAACACGCAAAGTAAGTGTAAAATATCTAGCCAATTTGAAACCTGATAATACCAATGATAACGTTCTACAGGTATGGCGTATCAAGCGGATCGGTGGAAGGATGTACAAATTGTAAGGATATGCCACAAATGATTGGCACGCTCTGCGGGTCCTGCAATCTCTTAGCCAACAAGAAAAAGGGTCTGAAAGAATTGTCACCAACTAGCAAAGAGTTCAAAGATTGTGAGCAATCCAAATCCTCCACATTGACACATCCAACCATGTTCTCGTCAGATCAAAGACATTTCTCTGAACAATGGAAACGACCAGGATACCTAGCTCCTAGAATCGCTAAAATATTTCTGATTGATAACCCTCGCGATGCTCGAGACAAGCAGCACGCTAGTAGGTCAGTGACTCGTGGATCTGTATGAGCTAGTCTGACAATATGAGACAGAAAAGATTATCTGTCTGCAATTGAGATACGAACTTACCACAGTTCTCAATGTATCTGCAATTTCGGTGACACCAACTTGGAACTATGCAGCTACAAATCGTGTGGTATATGCTGTATCGCCAGATCCTCCTTTGGATTTCTTGCGTTTGGAGCTCACTTCAACCACGGGCGGTAGGTCTTTCATTCCTTGTGATGATGCAAAAAGCCTAAGTCCTCTGCTCTTAGATTCGGGGACGGGATCTATTCTTATCGAAACTCAGCTCTTGCTGATCGATTCGCAACGTCATGTACGAGTTCGCCCTATCGCGTGTCTCTTGGCTGCAGTGTTATCGTTGACGGAAGCAGCACGGTAGGCACCTGGTCGTACGATCTGATCCATGCTGATAGGGACTTCAGAATGCTGATGATGCACCGATCGTCGTGAGGAATTCCGACGCTATAATTCCTATTTGCATATTTGTCTACCATATGTAGATATGTGTAGTTTGACCTCAATAGCGGTAATTGCCGGTCTGTATTCAATTTTTGGCGCTATGAGCTGTTGATTAAAGGGTTTCTCGAAGAGTTGAGGAAAAATACTCTGTGAGGGCTGCTTGAGGGGCGCCAGTAGATAAGGAATCTTATTAATCTCAGCTATGAATTCGTTGACCTCATGCCCAACTATAATTCAGAAAGCATCGAGCATCAATTGAGGTCAGGGGACGTCAAAAAGCTTAGTTTAAATTTAAAGTGAGGATCGAACGGAGCACGTGGACAACACGTGAGGGAAGCCGGGTTGAAAACGAGGTCAAAACTAAGTGCATACACTGCTGGCACCAGAACCTGTTTCCAGTGGAAAAATGGAAAAAGAAACCTGTAATACCATTTCTTTGACAGATTTTTCCTTTGGAAATAGGCTTCTTCCATTGTTTAAAGCCTTTTCCCATTGGAAATACACTGTCCAGAAATGGTATAACAGGTTTCTTTCCCAGTTTTTCCCTTGGAAACATGATTGGCTGCCATCAGTGATAGATCTTGATGATTCGTGCCAGGTCCGACCGGATATCAAGTCGTTTCGCAATATGAGATCAATGTATCTGCTGCTCAAGCTCATGTCTAAGTTTAGCCTCGTCTTGGCAAGCTGAGGTGCCAAGCTTGTCATCGTCTCAGTCGAAATGCCCCCACTGTTCTAGATTCAAGTTGTACGCTTTGTCCTCCGTTCTAAGGCTAGAACTTTTTGCTATCTAGGTCGAGTGACAGGTTTTGTGCACAAAGACGATAAGGTTCGTCACCAGTTTCGTCGCGAGCTCTAGCAGTTTCCAGCGAGATGCTTACTCCTTTCTGTGTAGCAAGTACATAAACATGCATCAGTTTTGTCATAAGAATCTCAGGATGACTAGTATTGCTGCAAACAGCCTGTATCCACTGGATATCAGTATTGTAGCAAAGGGTGTAGAGCTGAAGCTGCAGAAACTCTGCCCTCTCCATCTGTTTGTGATATATGTATTCAAAGACCTTTTAGGCTGATCCATTTAAGAATCTGCTTTTCAACCACAGAACTAAACCCAAAATATTGTGATCCGGTTTCTGGCATTGTTCATTCGTTCTGCGGAGAAACTTGTGCAGTACAGCTCAAAGCAAAAGCCCTCTGTGACGTATGCTTTTGCACACATCGTTGATTCCGTTTACTTGTTATGTCAGAATCGTAATCAGCAGCCAAAATACCACGATCGCTCGACGGGCAAAATTCATCGATTTTGTGGTCAAACTCGTGCAAACTAGGTTGCGTCTTCTCCGAATGCGCAATAAAGTACATAGACATCCATGTCAAATATCCCACATGGTATTATGTCCCCTACATGCTGTAATACTTTTGATCGTATGAGACGTCCTATTCCTTTCCCAGAGACTTGCCTGATTTCTGGATGCGACGAACCGACCCATTCAGTACACTCTGACTTTTGTGGAGTTCGTCATAGAGAGTGCGTTTGACAATTTTAATCATCATAGTGGATATTAATGTACATACTAGTATTGGCAGAACCATGTGCTTTTGGTGTCGCAAAAGATCTAAATACCCAGATTTGGCGTTCTGCAGCACAACAGTGAAGAGGCTCAAGGCCCAATACTTCTTTCGATTCTGAGAGGCCATGGTTCATACAGGGGCGGTGCGTCAAGTGCATCCCTTTTCAAATAGACACCATGTCGAAGTCATTTCGACAGTGAAGAACCAGTTTGCCAGCTCCTGGAGGCAAGCGAACACAGCTTGTCCATGAATCTATAAAATCGTTTTGCCTCAAGCTTCACGTCAGGCATATGAGTTGTACCGGTAACGATGCTTTTCCAATTCAATCCATGATTGTATTCACTAAACTGACCGTACTCCTGAAAGCAATTTGGTGGGAACGCGAGCTCAGTTCTGCAGCAAAAGGTATGCCTGCAGGCAATCAGAATAGGCGGTGGCACGATACGCGGCGCGACTGACAAATTGGCGACAGAGGGAAGATTTTCCTCTGTCCTTCAGAAACCTGTGGTGTGTGCAACATCATCCAGATGTCTATAATAAAACGAAGAAGGTTGCACAGATGTTCACTGTCCTTGAAGTGATCAGTTTTTGTTGGAGATTATCTCACGATGCTAAGTTAATAACTTACCTACTCATTGAAGTAAAAACAACATTACTTCATTTTGAGGCTGTACCGACCATTATCGACAGCTCTCACAACTATGCGAAGAACGGTGGTTTACCAAGTACAACCAAGGCTATGTTACTGAATGATGTGGTCGTTGGTAAAGGATCCAAGCTCCCAACCAGTCCGCCTGGATATGATTCGGCGCGTCTATCTTGTTTTTCCAACTTTTTGACTGGCATCAAGTTCTCGGCAAAGTGGGACAAGGTGTGGGTGCGGAAGAATGCATTGTTTACAACGATGATGCCATCGGGCCAGCGTATCTATTGATTATATGATGCCTGAGATGAGGCATGCATCAGGCCTTCAGGCTTCAGGTATCATGTTCTGTGGGCGGCTTTCTCGGATAATTGAATCAAAGTAACACTCTTCTGAAGATGCTACATTCTTATATTTCTCGAATCGCAGTCTCCTAGAGATTTAGCATTAGGAGTTATTGGGCTATGAAGCGGCATAGCTTCGAGAATTCTGTTCGTCCAGGGCATGGCCGTATAGACATCATCTCATGATATATCACAACATTGATGACAACATGCACAACGTTAACACGTTTTTTTAGCAGCTTGTTAATGCATGTTTAGATTTCCAGAAAATGTACACGGAGAGCATCAATTTGAAAAGCCGGAATCCAGAGAATATTGTATAGTAGGAAAAAGCGGAACGTAATCATATACTACTTGTGCAGAGATTTATCTTTGCAGGCTTGGCTGCAGAAGTAGTCGATATCGGATTGCGGTAGCCGCAAGCACATAACACATGCCTTAGCTAGTCCAGATAGCACAGCATCCCTGAAAATTTGGGCTTCAGTTGAGTCGTTGGCTCACAGTGACGCTATGTACTCAGCATGTTCCTGGGAACAATAATTGCTAATTTTGAAACCTTGCATGTCGGTCTCCACAGGCTGCCAGCATTCGTCTATGCGACACTTGTTAGTTTGAACGAAAGGCGGGGCAGATGTCTGGATAGGTGGGGATCGATTCCTAGATACCGGGGCTGCAGGTGTGGTAGCCGTCACTGTTGGAAATGCGGCAGGCAGAGACGTCTGTGATTGGATGAATGGGCTATTCTGCGGAGCAGCTGTGCGCGTAGCATTGGTCTGCTGTTTCTGTTGATGACTCCGTCCTGGAGGAGGTAAGTTGGCGGCCTGAGCCGCGTGCGCACAAGTCTTGCTACAAAAGTCAAAACCCTGGAATTTTGGTCGTTGGTGGCATTGCTATCCCACCGCGTAAGTAGAATAGACTCATAATGAAAAGACTTGCAATGGTACTGACAATGCATGTCTTGCTAGAAGCTACGGAACTCGCCTCCTTCGCACAGGTGCGAGAGCAGTAGGGGTGACCTACGTGTTTCGGCTTTTGATTGCAATGCTAGTAGTTGAAAGAACGTTCAGAATGAAAACGTTTAGTTGCGCGCAGACGTCAAAACTCACAGCGCAGAGCTGGGAAGATGACTGAGCTTGTCTTTTGTACATTGTCTCAATGAAAAGTGACAGTGGAATGAGGGTGAACACTCTCTTAAGAACCAAGAGATAGCACCATGGTACATGAGGGATATGTGTGTATTCGACGTTCACATTGCACGATGTTCAGGATCAAACAAGAGTGAAGAGAATGTGAGGTAGACAAGCGCCTCAAGCTCACAGGCTGAGCTTGAATTCGAGGCCACTCTGATTATGGATACACAAACCTTTGACCCATGCACGATGCGTGCTCTCGATCTCGAGAGTTCCAGACGGTGATTGCTTTGGGGGCCCTGGAATGAATACCTGAGGTGTCATCTGGTCGCACACGTGTGCCTTGCTTCTGGATCAACAAATCAACACTGGATACTAGTGCTCAAGAATATGGTTTCTTGTATCATATCGTACGGTGACCGCTTGGAGTTCTCAGCTTACGATCGCTATGGTATTGGATGTGATATATATAAACGGGCGGCTCACTGGCATGCGGCCAAAGCTTCATAATGAATGCTCTGTACTATGTTCTCCGAGCTGCGATACATCACCTTTTGAGCATTGTATTTTACCCCTTCTGGAGGAAAGCTACCGGCCATGAACAACGGATGTCTCGAGTAATAGCACGCATCTGGACGCAGCTACAACGAGGCTCACCGGAGACCCGAAGCACGCCGTCATAACTGTGTCTGGATTTAATTGATCTATGCTGCTCAGTTGAGGCAACTCTTGCTTCTTCAGTTATCAAAATATCAGGAGCGTTCTTCCATCGCTTTCACTTGAAGGCAAATCGACAGAACTATGGCATCCTCTAATCGGCTTTGCGAGGTAATCGCTGACCGTTGCGAGCTCAACATTTTTCTTAACTGATTTGCTGACAGCATTGTCACAAACGATCCAGATATTCCGGTCATCCTTACTGTGGTCGAACTTGCGCGACTAAGGCAACGAAGGCGGCGCAGAAAAGCGACGGGAAATCTCAGTCCTCTCAAACTTCGTCTGATATCTGCGAAGTAAGTCCATGACAAACATTCTCCGTGAATAAATTCCTAACTTGGTTGCCTTCAGAGCTGCAAGGCAAAGCCGAAGTATTACGAACCATCAGGCTACATGCACCCGTACTGTGGCAAGACATGTGCCGCAAAATCTGCAAAATCTTCTGGGTAAGAATGCTTTCTTTTACTACAAGAACACAAATGATATTTTTCGCAGCAAATATCTATGCTTATGGTGCCACCGTTCACCGGCATCGAAGGCACATTTCTGTAGTAAGACTTGTGCATTAGCCGCGGAGGCTCAAGGCCCAATACTTCTCGAAGTACTCAATGGACATGATACATTCAAGAACGGTCCGTGCTGCCTGCTTTCTGCAAGTGAGCGACGTGTTAACGCGTTTTTGAAAGTCGAAGGACAGTTTAACAGGTCGTGGCGCCATGATGACAAGCCACGTCCTATCGTTCGGAGAATTTACAAGGTCATCCTCTCACAATCTTCAGAAGCCGCCTATAGCCAATACAGGTTAGAATCAGTAAATCCATTGAATGCCACAGAATGCTCCTGACTCATGTTTCTAAATGAATGAAGATCCTCGATCGAAGCGAGGGGCAAGTTTCTGGCGTCTGGCATGTCCGCAGGAAACGAGAATAGACGCTGGCACGGTACTCGACGAGAATGCACTGTTGGAGATGATGGTAATACAACGCTCTGTAATTCCTCTACTTGCCCTTTGTGCTCGATCATTCAGACCTCCTACGATGTTGGGAAGTGTAAAGCGGGCTCCTCGTTTGAGAGGTATGTACGCTTTAAGTAACTATTGACCATTTGTGTCATATCTTTTTAGGTTCGGCGCGGGAATATACACATCCTCAACGTCGTCCAAGTAGGTACATGCCATGAACCTCCAGAATTCCGTTAATTATCAGCGCAGATCACACGATTATGCAAAGAATGGCAGCAAGTCTCCTTTAAAGGCTATCCTTCTCAATAAGGTTGTGGTTGGCAACGGCTATAAACTACGTACAGGGAACTCCAATCTAAAAGCTCCGCCTTCTGGCTTCGATTCTGTGAGTCATCAATTGACATATTGAGATTTTTTTACGGTTCCTAACTTCTGAAAAGGTGCTTGGCGAGACGGGAAAGGACTTGAACTATGACGAACTTGTGATATATAGGAATGACGCCATCCGCCCGTCGTTCTTGGTGCTATATGACGCATAATTTTCTCTTTCTCTTCTCTTTTCTTGTGCACTTTGTATCTCTATGTTATGTAATTTATGTCTTGTTCAAGGCTATCTTGCATGTTGAACAACTCACTTTTCAGCGCCGCGAAAGCATTTCTGTTCAAAAATCATTTGGCAGACGTGACGGCACACCAGAGGATAATATATATAGTTAACAGAGAATACCTGCAGAATACCTGTGCATCGAGAATAGACCATTACCACGAAGATCTATGCATCATAGGTAACCAGATATGCAGGCCTAATGGCATCATCTCGATATACTATGCACTCGTCATGATTTAATGCTAGTCCAACTTCACCTAACACCTATGGACGCGTTAAGATATTGGGGGAGTGCTCAAGAATGCTTGCCCACCGAGTCGTATCCCGCTGGTGGTCCAGTCAAGGTGACACGGTCCATCATATATTTACTTCCTCTTCCGACCACGACATAATTCAGGAACATTGCTTTGGTTGTTAGAGCGCTACTGAAATTCTTTGCATAAGAGTCTGCTCTGACGATCTTGATGTTAGTATACAATACTTGTCTCCGCAAGAGCAACATGTAATACTTGGACGAAGTCGATGTTGTATATACGCCTGCACCAAACCTACAGAATTCACTGAGTGGCGTCCTTAACAAGTGTCATGGAATCATTCCTACCTTCCGAACGAAATATTACGTTGAGCTTTGCTCACTTGGTACGACGTTCGGATAATCCCACAGATCCCGCATTTACTTGAGTTACACAAATCGGTTTTTCCTTGATCACCGATATGGCAATCACGTTGCGAGCCATGCCAGCGCCTGCGTTGATTTCCCATTGATAATCCACGCTGGAGTTCCACGGAGGTTCTGTCAATTACATGGATGATTACACTCCTTGCTTAACAATAACGAGATTATCTCACCGGTACGCCTCGTACACTTGGCGCGACGTTGGCGACAAGACAATCTTGTACACATGATGCACGGAAGGCTTTTTTGTATTATGTCTCCATGATCCTTGAAACTGTTCAACAACTTCATATCAAAGTGTTAAAGTATGAACAAGTATTACGTGACCGTACAGACCGCTTTGAAATGTATTGTGACCCTTAGGTATTGGCAGAAGCATCGGGCCTTTGGCTTCGGCAGCATTCATACAACCCTTGCCACAGAAAGCCGAATCTTGATACTGTGGTTTTTGTCGACACCACAAACAAATCGTTTTCCCAAGGCTGTTATTGATCAAATTCTATCATTGAACGGAGCGACAGTGACGTACTCTCTGTGACCAACTCCACAGAACGATGAGCCAGAGAATGCTTGCCTGTCGCATCCAGGTATTTGACATATCCCTACAGAGAGACAGCATTGACAACCTTTAAAGTAAAGCTCTTGTACATACCTGGAGGAATACGAAATGCCTGGGTCGTTGTCATTGGCACAGTGACCACAACTTTGCGCAATGCACAACTTTTGCCACAAAAGGAATAGAGTTGTCCTGTCGTAGAATCACAATGCTTCGGTCTTTGATGACAAACCTGGAAGATGGCATTCAGTCCACGCAAGTAGAAGCTGAATCAATAGCGTAGTACATCGCAGGGATTGGAAAGTGGAACGGGAGTTTGACCAGTCTTTGCCTTGTTTCCACAAATCTTGCCACAATATTGAAACCCAGGATGGACCGGCCTTTGATTACAGTACTGACGTTCGAATGTTGATAAGTTGCAACTATTGATGTAACTCGTCGAGGAAAAGCTGACCGCGCATAGATTCGACATGACCGGAGTGCAACAGAGGGCACACTGTCACGGTATCGGAAGTATCTAGAAAAGATGAAACTGTGGATGCTACCTAATATGACTATTGGGAGACGGGGGGGGGGGGGGGGGGGGGCAGTGTGAAGTAACAGATGAGTTGTCGATTGTTCAAGGTAGACAACGTCGGTTGTGACATTCAGTCCTGCAGGCGGACACATTGTATTGGGCTGGTATTGGGAATGTATTGGGAATGACAACGGAGATCAAACAGATAGAGCAGAAGTCATCACGAGGCAGAGCATCCACCAGAGATCAGGGGGTCGATGAATTGAGGCTTGTCGCACCTCCTAACATGTTCTCTCTTGCTCGACTACCTTGCGCACTAATCAGCTGCGGGAAAATATGATCATGAGTCTAGGACCGAAGCAACCAGCGTTGGAGCTTTGCCAGTTAGTACTCAGTAATAGGATGAAGTGTCCATCTGGCATGGACTCTGCGGCGAAGGTCCGGAAATCGATCTGATGTCCACGTGGGTGGGTGCACCCCTGTGGAACAGCTCTGGCTGAGTACTGAGTAGATGAGTGAGCCGCATAAAGAACAGCTGTTTCCTGATAGATCTAAACCCTCGTGCTATAAAGGTGTTTTAAAGATCATCTTGCTGTAAAAGGTCCGAATTAATTACAGGCACGACATACTTTACATGCAGCGAAGTCACCATTTCACCAGGAGAGTTAGGCTTTTGAAGTTACTGGGTTCTGATACTCCAATCAGGATTTGAGGCAGAACATGAGGTCAATCTCCGGGTGAAGTACCGAGGCTAGTTGATAAGCGGAAGATAATCAATTCTCAGACTCTGTCAATGGCGACGATCGGAATCCAAGCTAGCCATCAGTGCGACGTACGCTCTCTTTTTCCATCGGTTGAAACAAAATAGCACTAGATGAATGCTTTCAGGAATGCCACCAACGTCCTAAATATACCGGCTCTCGGTTTTGCTCCAAAGGATGTGCAAGTGCGGCTGCACCAGGACCTAGTACTACTGGCCCTGTGGCGGCCAACAATTTATGCATTGTATGTCATAAATAATTACTTGCAATCTCGTCTCATGTTCTGTCTAGGAATGCGGCCAGAGGTCAAAATGCCAGGGTTTTGACTACTGCAGTAAAGGCTGCGCTTCGAAGGCGACGCAAGCCAAACAACTTTTCAATGGCCAAAATTCCACTCCATCGCAGAATCTTGCAAGCTCTAAGCCACAAAATCCTCCTCTCGTAGCTTCGAGCAAGTTCTGCATTGTCAGTCTTCCTCAACCATGACCGTCCAAGGCGATTTCATCTCAATTTCATTTCCAACCGTCTTGTAGGTTTGCCAGCAACGTCTTAGGTTCCAAAATCACGCTTATTGTGGCAAAACTTGTGCTGCGAAGGGGGGCACTGTCGGTCAAATTGTCCTCGCCAATCCTAGTACCATTGGTGCATCTAATAACATGACTGGTTCTGCGAGCAATCTCTGCATCGTGTGTCTCCTCATTGTTTTGATTGGCTTGACCTAAATCAAATTTAGCAATGTCTACAGAAACCGAAATTCTCCGGGCACGATTTCTGTAGCAAGTCCTGTGGAGTAACGTGGAAGTCTAATAACCCTTAAAATCGTTGCGTTTTTGGACGTTTAATATTCGTAGATCACTTGGATGATTACAATCTTGCTGAGCAGTATCCTGCCGAAGCATTTGTCCTGTCGAATTGTGACTTTGAGATACGCGTAGGGTTTTCTGATATATGAACGAGGTATACAGTATCAATTTGCGAGATATTGAAGTCAGCTTCCTGATAAGTAAAAGGGAAGGTAATAACAATGAAAGTAACCAGTTAATGCAAGTATACTCGTATATTTTGACAAGGTCCAGCACTTGAAAACAGGGATGCTACTAAATCCTACTTTTAAGCATATATGACTAGGTAAGCGGGCCTAATAGCATCGTCCCGATACACTATGCATTCATCGTAGTTCAGGTTTTGTCCAACCTCTCCCAGTACCTAGCAGTACATCAACAACAAGTACTTGGTGACAAGACAAACCGATACCGAATCATATCCAGCTGGTGCAGATGTCAAGTTTGTTTGATCCTTCGTCAGTTTGTGACCCTTTCCAACGACGACGTAGCTTAGGAACATTGCCTTTGAATTGCGAGTGGAACCATTGGACGAGTAATCATCAGACCTGCTCGAAGATCATTATCAGCTTCCTAAGGCAAGGAAAGTACGTACTTAGATGATGTCGAGGATGTATAGATGCCGGCGCCAAACCTGAAGAATATCAACATACAAAAAAACAATCTTACAGTGAGATTTACCTCCCAAATGAAATATTTCCCTGCGCGCGTTTCACCTGAAAAGATGTCTTAATGATGCTGCACATTGCGCAGTTGCCTTGTTGACATAAACTTGTTTTTCCGTTGTCGCCAACATCACATTGACGCTGAGTACCATGCCAACGTCTATTCTGATTGCCTGCAGACTTTCCCTGAGCTGTGAAATGTCCGCGAACCTCGACTGAGGCCCTAGAATAAACAGAATTCAGTCTGAGCCTTGCGCACCAATGACGAGAAACCTGCCGGTAGGCCTCATAAGCCTGCCTAGATGACTCCGATAAAATGATTCTGTAAATGCCTTTCACAGCAGGACAATTCTTCTTTGGGTGTCGCCACGATTTCGTGAACTGCTCTCGAACTAGAAAAGTGGGTTGACGTTGCAATGCAAGAAGAAACCATCACGAACCACTTTTGTACATTTTATGGCCCCTTGGTATCTGGACTAGAATCGGACCTTGACCTTCTGCAACGTGCATACAAGTCTTTCCACAGAACGCTGAATCCATAAATTGGGGCTTCTGGCGACACCATAGACACATTGTCGTGCCTAGGCTACCGGGTAGATTGTGTCAGTGCAGATGGTAGGTCGAACGGGGAGACAGCATACTCTCTGTGACGCATCCCACAGAAGTCTGAATCCGGTCCGAATGTTGGCTTGTTACATCCAGGGATTTGGCAAATCCCTGAACAATGATCTGAGCGCAAGATCAATCTCCAAATGTGTGTGTGCTACCTGGTGGAATGTTGGGTGCAGAGTCTGTAACTCGACTTTGTACGGCTTCGAGGACATGCAAAGCCGCAGACAATGCAGCACAGTTTTGTCCGCAATATGGATGGAGTTTACCCGTTGCTGGGTCAGAAAATTTGGGTCGTTGTTTGCAATTCTTCAAACATTACATTGGGCAATATTTCTGAATCTGAAGAACTCACCTCGCAGAGATCTAGTGTTAGTGTAGTGGCATTCGTCGCTTTAAATAAGGCGGCACACAGTTTACCGCAGAACGAGTAAAGTTCTCCCGATGTCGGATCACAAAATCTGGGTCGTCGGTGGCAATTCTAAACAGAACGAAGCGAAGGTCAACTTGTGCAACAGAAAATTGATAGATACTCACATTGCAGAGGTTGCTAAACGGAATCGTCGTCGCGTCACCGTCACGCATAATAGACGTAGGTACTTTAATCGTGGCCTTACTTGCGCATGTCTTGCTGCAGAATGAATGGCCAGGATAAATAGGTCTGTATTGACAACTCTATACAACGCTAGTCTCCGACGTCCAAATGCACCACGATAGAACTCACCGCACAAAGCTGGTTCATGTCCATACAAAACAGGACTCTTCAGAGTAGGATTATTTGCCGTCGAAACCAAGCTGGATGGCCTAGCAAGAGTAGTGCAAGAGTGACTTGGGTGTTATCGAATCAATGAGCAGCAGAAACGGATGCTTCATTTCACCACGAATCCTCGACAAACAACGCCATGAGGAAGTCATGCTAGTGATGAACTTATGAAAGCTCCATAAGTACTATTACGCTGTCATCGAAATTAGCGCCGCGCAGTAAGACAAGTCCAAGTCTATACGCAAGGGAATTGAAGGTAGCTTCAGCCTTCAGTTCTCTTGCATATGGACTTGGACTTGTTCTACTGCACTGCGCCGTTGCCTCATGGTACACGACACTTAGATGCGTTCCTTCACCACAAAACAGGAAGTTTGGCAGAGTAATCAACTGGAAACTGTCAACCGAGTACTCGTCAATACCCGGCCAAACATGGTAAGTTGACAGATACTAGTGCCCTAAGTGTATCGGATCGCGTTATAGTAGTAGTAGCATGATTCCGAGATTATCCGGACTGCAAGTTACAGAACTAAAGGCAGTCATAGATCGTATTGCATTGGGTGTATGTTCCAGAGGAAATTACATCAGTCCATCCGAGTTCCGACTCTCTTTCACACTTTCGTTCCTGTCAATAACGTGTTACAACACCTTTTGCCGTCCATTTCAGTGATTCTAGCGTGTTTCTATGGGTAATTGGCTCCGTCTCCAAGGATGAATGCTGATCAATGTCATTTCAACATTAACGCTGAGCGATCTCAGTTGAACAACCTTTATGGTAATCATCATTGCTTTCAGCCCACTGCTCATTCATTTAGAACTCCTATACGGTCTTTCCATGTTTCGCCTAATTCATACGATACTCGAGACACTGAGATTTGGGAATCGCTTTGTCAATCTTATTTGGCATCGTAGTGGCGTCGTGCAAGATCAAAACAGTACCCTCCTCGATAACAACTTTACTTACGGTATGGCTTCATCCTCCAGCTGCTTGCCATCTTTCAACGCAACAGATGATTGGCAAAATAAGGTTGTACGTCTTTCACAGTGGGACCATGCATATGAATTTGGTGAGTAAAGGATTGTTTGACAATTCAAGGATTCTATCTTCTCACAACGGTTTAGTACTCTCGAAATTCATGAAAAGTTGGCAACATCCTCATAAAGACGACCCGGTTGTACATGCCATCTACGAAATAAGGCATACAGAAAACAGCCTTGATTCTTATCTAGAGTATAGGTTTGCCAAAATTTGAAGTCATGATTCCACCACTCCCTTCAGACTATGAACAGAGAACAAGTGCTTTATTCATCTCCAAGTTTCTTTTTCGACGTTGAGGACATGCTCTTTCATGGCACCACACGGTCATGTTTGCTCGTTGAAGACGACTTCAGAACATGCTGTTGCGGGAACGAGGATTGCTCCCTTTGTGAAATTGTGGAGTCCTCATTTGATATCGCGCACTCAGGCAGGTCTTTGTCTCGCTTTTTGCTTTCGGAGATTTCGCGAATGACTGCTTATAGGAGCTAAGAACAGTTTCTCTCGGTGAGTAACAATTTGGGAGCGCGACTGCGGTCATAATCATACTCCTAGGTTTGGTGCCGGTGTCTATACAACATCTTGTTCTTCAAGTGAGCATTTTTTTCGCATTGTATGCTGTACAATGTGATAATCCACCTGCAGAGGCTGACGATTATGTACATAACGAAGCCGACGATGCCGTTTTCAACGTTATGTTAGTTTGCAGAGTTGTTTCTGGGCGGCGATTCTATCCCTTCGTGAACATGAGAGAATTAGCAGAACCTCCACCTGGGTTCCATTCAGTAAGTTTAATCTACGACATGGGGAAGATTTTGATATAGTTTAGCAGGTCCAGGGAGATCCAGACCACCATCGCGGACTCAACTATCCTGAGACCGTTGTTTATGACAATGATGCCATTCGCCCCGCATACTTGATTGTCTACGAGAATTGATTCCAGCATCCTTTCTGTCTTGTTGTTTCTCTTATTTTACATAAGCGAGAGCTGTTTTCCTTTATATCAATATCGGTGCCGACGTTATGCTCTCGTGAGGTTGGAATCGGGCAAGTCCTCCAGTGAAGGTAGGCCCACGTGTACGCCACAAGTGCGGATAGGTCGCTTTTTTGCCCCTTGATCGCACCGTGATAAGCGAACCTCTAAGCGACGTACCGGGGTGCGCACTGCCCAGACACCTTATGTTTTCCGTGCATTTTGTAGATTAACCGCAAGCCTTCTCCCTGATCGCTTGTGTTTGTGCGTGGTGGCGACAGTTCCATAAGTACAAGAGAATCCCCCGGGCCGCCCATACAAGTGCCGGTCAGTGTCAAACACGCTGTAAAAGCGTGAGTGTTGTGTAGAGCACATTGGTACATGCTTTCTAGGAACATATTCATTCATGAATGCTCACATAGTATCTGCAACAAAAGTAGCGGCTCAACAAGATCCGGAGATCGATATCGATTGATGTTGAAAGACTGAGGTAAACAGCTATGGAAATCGAAGTCTTGAGCTTCTTAAGCCATGAAGCTACAATGCACAAATCACGCGGCGGATTTGAGTTTTTTTTGTGCCGTTGCAATCCAGTAAGATCCACTGGATGGACCGCGGGGTGATCGTGTGGAAAGCGATAAGGGGACTACACAGACTTATCTGTGTATCGCCAACTCTTCATCCTTCATTCAGCGCGCGAGTTTAGCTCATCGTACTATGCCAACACCCGAGACTATGAATTGTCCTTTACCCAATGTTCGATGCGAGCGATCTCCTCGCCGTACCTCAATCCCCGTCGCCTCTGCACTTCAGCAACGAGAGTCAAAATATCTTTCCTCATTAAACACGTTCAAGAGCTCGTCTCCAAATTCTTCTTTCCCTCACGAACCGTCAGAAATACTCTTTTACCACTCACACGAACCTTATTATGGCTTTACAAATTTCTCCAATCATCCTGTCGTCTATAAAGGCAAGAAGTACCCGACGAGCGAACACCTTTTCCAGTCGTTCAAGGTCTGTGATAAAGATTTGGTTCGCGTTCGAAGGTTGTCGACGACCGCTTCAGTTTCAAGACCACAAGCCAGATTTGGCCGAACACATTCGAACATGTTCTGAGAGGCCAAGTGTCGCTTTCTCTGAGGCACGTCGTTTTCAGCCGGAGGTTAGACCCGATTGGAAGGAGGTGAACATCTCCATAGCAAGTCCTGAAGTTTTTCCTATCATCGAATGTCAGATTAATACCTTTCAAGATGGACTTGGTTCTCCAGCTCAAGTTCAATCAACATGATGATTTAAGACAACAACTCTTCGGAACGGGAAATGCGAGTCTTGTCGAGGTTCGTTGTAACTTGTGCGAGGGATCAGGCTCTGATTATCATAGGAACTCTGAAGGACTCAGATAAAGATGCATTCTGGGGTGTAGGACATGATAGGAAGGGTCGCAATGAGCTTGGAAAAGCCCTAGAAAGACTTAGAACCAAACTTCGCACTTCGAGCTACGGTTCCATGTCTCCGGCAATTCACAATGTTCAATCCACTCCGACTTCTCCCACATCAAGTGCCCCACAGAGGGTACAGTTTCCCGGCCATAACGTCAATGTTCAGTCGCCTGTTGTTCACGGCCTCCAACTTCGCGACACACGATTACAAGTTTATTCCACTTACCCTCCGTCTCAGAATATGGTGCAATCTCCCACTTACAACCCTCTGTCTCTTGGACAAGTCCCCAAGCCGCTTAGTTATGCCAGCCCGCCACGTGTCCAACTCACTCCGCATCTTGTTCAGACCGCCACGACACAAACTTTGACTCGATACAGCGAGGTTCCTGCTGACAAGGCTCATGTTCTAGTGCAGAGTGCACAGTCCTCGATTTTGGAGGTACAAGCTCCCGAAGAAAATCGCCCACCGACGGAACTGAATTCCTTGACTGACCATAGTCTAAAGCCACCAAACTATGATGACATCGAGAGTAGTCCAGCTGATATTGCTGTCAAGTGCCGTATTCCGGACTGCGAAAAACCAGTTTATTACGACGGGACGATGAAGAGTAACTATTGTTCGCAACAGCATCGCCAGTACGTGACTTTTTTTCTCTGTCTAAAGAGCATCTTGTACAAATGGCATCCATTCATGCAGGGAAGCGGTGACCAGAGGGCTCACAGATTCATGCATCAAGTGCCTTAAGATGCCGCAGTCTGAAACGGACTACTTCTGCGGGCGTGGATGCAGAGAGGAATCCCTGAAAAAGGATAAGGCTCACTCAAAGATTTGAGAGCTGGACGAAGTAGATTTCTCAGTGATATGGATAGGATGATCATAAAATAGGAGGAGGAGGAGGAGGAGGAGGAGGGGTTATTTATCATACTGACGTGGTCCCAATTGGTGGTATTATAGCTATTAGGTACTAAGATATTAAAACAAAATCGATGACCGATAATCAATCGAAGCAGCTCGTTATTCTGCTAAAAACATGGAAGAAACATTCTAAAAGACGATACGTTGGCCTCTGCTTTTCAGACATGAGAGTGCACACACCTTTCAAAGGACTGGACAAAGAGGAAGGAAGCCACGATTCTTCGGGACGACAGCAATGCAAACTCAACTGAAAGCCGTAACTAAATTGCTTTTTGCAAGAACGGCATCTGAGTGTTCTAACATGATGATAGTAAGAGATTGCATTGTAAAGGAAAAAAGACCTACTCGTCGTGAATGTTGTGTATATGAAGATGATACATAAAAGCTTCAATGTTGCGGAGCATATCACGACAACCGGGACGATGGCACACGAACGGACCACTCTCATCTTTACCGTCTTGTTTCATAGTGTCCAAAGCCTCTTGAAGCTGAGTAGAGTTAATCACGTGATATCGAAAGACTCCTGAGGAAGCCGCCACTTACTGAATCTGAGAGCTCTTGATCACGGAATGATTTACATTGTGCCGTAACCAGGTGATCCTTCTTTGGAATGGGAGGAGGTACTTCGAACTCAGAGGTGATTGAGGTATCGGCGACAGCCGTTTTCCAAGTATTATCTGACTCTTCAAGTGAGACAGATGTTGAACTCGAGCTTAGGAGAATAGCTTTCGAAGGCGTCCCAGTACGATACTGTAATGCGATTTCCTGGGCAGCGGTAGTTGACGCCGAGCTACAAGACTCCGCGCTAGAACTCGACGCAAAGGACGACACTGGGGCGGAGAACTCCCACGTGCTTTGGTCGTCCGCAACATTGCATGCATCGAAGTTGGCCCTTGAAGGAAAATAGGTAGCATAACGTTTTTCTGCATCGTAGGATCGGCCTCTTCGTGGCCTGCCAGTGAAGTCAGCAGTCCGCACAGACGGCATGGAGATATCAAGCAGTTGGGTGACAATTTCGTATGAGAGACTAGAATCCATGGGGTACAGTTGTGGGATGAGTGGACTGTTCTTTCTGTTGAGGTGCCGCCCCTGGACACTAGAGAGATCGTCATTATATAGTGAAAAGCCGCTGGCCAGGCCACGTCTTCCACTATCCAAAGCGGCCAAATTCACGCGAAACGGGTCTATAGCCACAAACCTCTATGAACCACAGCATTGTTCTATGTACCATGTGGTCGCCTGGCATAAGCGAGTTACTGATTGTGAAAGGGGCTTTGTCCCAATGTCACGGTGGCACTGAATCTAATTGGCCGAACGAGTGTCACGTGTCATCTTTTGTCAAAAATGGTGGTTGTTTGCGCGCTGTTCTAGTTTTCTGGCTACTCGTAAGAGCTTACATTGTCCTTGTCCTTAAAACTCCAGAATATCTGGTAATAGAGCTTCAAGTTTTCTCTTGGCGTGCCTCGCCAACCATTAACTGCGAGGATGTACCTCTACTGCGTGGCTGTAATACAGCAGTGACATTTCAAATTTCAGGGACAGAAGGCTGATATCTCTTTGACCGAGCTTGCATAGAACTTTTCCCTCGAACCTTGGATCCATGCTGCTCCCCAATCTTATGATCTTCACCCTTTGCGGACAGGCTCTCAGAACTTTCAACTTCAATGCTTAAGGAAGTTTGATTATCCGGAACAGGGTTTCCCCGTACCCAACAATGTGCCTGTAGCGCCTGCACTACTTTAACATTGTGTATTGATGCGATGTCGAGCTACGCGGTGAACTTGTTAGTATTAAGTCAAGGAGGTAGACACAAGTTGTCTCATTCTCAGGTGCTAGATGCGCGGCATCGCTTGTCATAGAAAATGCCGCCATAGTTTAAGCCGACTTACTTACGACATAGTATGCACTCGCACTTTCACTCGCCTCTAGTTCTATGGTCTCCCTCAAATATCTTTCTCTTCACCCTACCGTCTTAGAGCAGACTCAATCAAATCATTTGGTTAGGAACTTGAATTCCTGTGACATAGGATCGACGTACATACGGGGAAGGATCGATGGAGCTATTTGGCAGATGAAAGAAGCTGGTACTTCGATCCGCGACTCTACGGTGTCTCTGAACGGCCCTGGCAGGGCTGCAGCCGTTACACGCCATACCAGTCGAAGGTTTACTTCCAGAATTGGGGATTCGCTTTATAGTCACTAGTCACGGCGATGGAGTGCGAGACTCTTGAAACATATTTGCCCTTGAGACCGTGCATTCCAAACCGGCATGATACCGTAAGTTCTATCCCTGTGCTTAACCATTTTTAGGTCTCGCCAGTCTCTGATGTTTGCCAAACCCATGTAGTTGGGGAGTTTGACAAGATGTTATCGAAGCAGGCTTCAATCCGATTACGACGACCCGTTCAACCGGTATTAGTGCCTATAAATTCGATGATCCCGTTCAAGGCAGGATTTGTATTTGGACCTAGTTAGTCCGCCGTTCGCGTTGCCATGTCACAAGTTGCATCCCCCTTCTTCATTGGCTGTTCCGATCACCGTTTATTCGTTCACCTCTTAACGGTTCTCGAAGTCTGGGCCATCGTCGGTGCCCATTCTCTGCAACCTGGTTAACTTTGTGACATGCAGGGTCTGTCCCCCATGGGATTCAAACGGTAGGAGATCCATTCTTTGACATCGTTCACTAATCTCTTCCATACCATTCGAATCACCTTATTGGGATTGAAAAGCTCGACCACGACCAGGAGTGAGTAGTTAATTCCATCCATATCGCGAAATCAATTTATCGTTGTGCAGATGCTTTCAAAGGCTATGCCGACTGTTGCTTCCACACCAGCCAGTTCCGAATCGTCACTTAAAATACCCTCAGTTATATCAACATTTCCTCAAACCGATTCCTTCGTCATCATGGAAGCGTCGCTCACATCGGTGAAGTACGCACTATATCATGCCATTGGGCATTGGACTTGTCTTGTTATTGGTTGTTACAACACATCCGTCACGTCGTACCTTCGAACTGTCACTGCCGGTTTCGTAGGCGGTGCGATTTTCACCATCCCATATTTGTTTCTTCTTGGACGCAGTGATTCTCTGAATAGTGATCTTGACCTTAGTCGTGGCTGGCTTCAGCATTTTGGTGCTGAAATGCTCTACAGCGCAATCGCTGGTGGAGTGGGAGCTGTGGCTGTGGGCTATGGGAGGGTTGATGGGATTCTTGAAGGAATGTTGGACGGTTTGTGTGGACCCATGATCCTCTATTCCTCCCTGTATGTTTTATTAAAAGTAGCCGTTTGTGTGATTCGTAATTTAGCTATCTAGTAGTCGGGCAAAAATACGTGGATCCTGATGTCAATCGATTGATCCGGTAATTGTCATTACTTGACGAGAAAGCGGATAACTTACTGTGTACGGCTCAGTCATGCTACGTAGCTTACCGGTTGACCCTATTGTCTAAAAAACTACGGTTAGTTCTAGTTTGAGTGTTCTTGTATGATGAATATTCCATGATTTGTAATAGAATTAACCAGGCGCTACTATAATTACCATTAAGTTGACGGGTATACGGAGTATGGCAACAAAGACTGCTCTTTATGTCATAACGTTAAGTCAATTACTTCGCCAGGAATGAACACAGGGCGGTGCTCAGTTTTTCGTGCCTTGGTCATCTTAGCTTCGAGGGCCTTGACCTGTTCCTGGAACGCGAAGTAGATGAGCAATTAGTGAGCTGATGCAGAACGAAGCACACTCACAAGCAAGGTTTTCAATTGGGCTTGATCCTGTTCCTCCTCTTGGTCATCTTCGGTAGAGTCCTGTTCCTTGCCATCGTCATCCTCTCCATCGTCATCTTCCGATGCTTTGCGTTTGCCATCTGTTGGAGGTATGGAAGATGGAGGGGCGATACCATTGGCCCTCAGAACATCTACAGATTTGATGGAGTATGAGTTATCGGATCATAGTAGTACGATGACTTCGGACGGACCAATTGAGCGATATTTGAAGGTAAGATTGCATAACATTTCACGAGAATCACATGAAGTGTATGTCTTAGCAGGCTGTTCAACCTCCGGGCCAAGGCTGTATTCGATCCGAAGTTTGTCGGTCACTCAAAGCAAGTAAGATGTAGACGCGAATATGACTGGCTTGATTTTGTGTGTCACGGCCTTCTTGGAACGTTGGTGGATCTGGTTATTCGTGAGTCTGGACATTGCAAGCTCCTTGAATGGATTGTTTTCCGATTTTATTTCGACATGGTATATCCGCAGAGTGATTTCACCCAAATTCTTGGGGTTTGCGGAATTAAGAAGGGTGTCATCATCTGTCCAATGTCTAGTCAGGAAAGTCTTGACAAAAGATGTTCAATTCACCTGTAAGCTCTATGGACGCAAACATGAGGGGTCTACTCGTGGTCGCTGAAGTGTCAACATGAGACCGGGATGTGGGAGCCCAAGGACGGCCCTTATGAAAGACATTTCCCCCTACAAACCCTCCATCGGTGTGGAAGTAAATGGCAACATCGATATCGGATTGTTTTGGAGGTATTCCAGTAATCGAAAAGGACTGAATAGCTGAACAGAGGCACTAATATATCATATAATAGACTGACCTTTCCTGCTTGGGAAGGGACCCAGCAGACTGCAGTCTTCGTCTCCCCATCGTATTCGATACCATACTCTGGCAACTCTTCGCCGTCAACAATGATGTGGGCTTCACATTCCAAAAACTTCATCTTCCAGCGCATTTTCGCCAAGTGCGTTGGGAAATATGGCTGAGCTCTTTTGCGTTTTCGAAGGCAGCTGAGTATGATGCGCGAGACATGGGGAATGCGCCTACCACTCCAAGTTTTGTTGAAAAATTGAATTACACGTCAACTAAAAGCTTCGACTCGAGATATTGGGGTGTACGCGTGAAAGCGGCTGTTTAACCTTTTGAATTACAGGTAAGAGATTAATAAACTAGTAGTATAAGTCTGAGGAAAATGACAGATAGCTGGCGATCGTCACGTTCAGCCGGACGCTGTGCTTTTAGCTCGGTGTGGGCCGGTAACGGGGCTAAGTGAGGGGTGTCAAATTATTACATAATACTTGATTACCTTCTTGCTGAATCTAGCTGTGGCAGGCCTTAAATGAATACTTGTGGGACACAAGGCCTCCACTTCAGTTGTATCGACCGTCAAATCCTCACCAAGGCCTAGTACAACTCACTGCTCACGGCAGGGGATTTTTCACAAGCTCTTTTCTCTTGGACTTCAGACACTTGTACAATCGATCTTTCAGAACATGACATAACTACATAATGATAGAAATACTTGACCAAGGGCTACTCGCACGATAATCAGTAGGCTGACGGATCGTAGGTGATACAAAAAAGACTGTTCGAGATATCATAGAATCAAATCGATCACTTCGTCAGTCGGGGTGATGCTCAATCCTTTCTTCTAGAGGTGGCTGTCACAGCCCTCTTCTCTGGATCGTCATCGTCATCGTCGCCGCCATGACTCAGTGCTTCTCGTTTCACTTCGGCTAGAGGGACTGCTGGAGCAGGGGCTGCGATACCGTCAGCCCTAAGAACATCTGAAGATGGAAAATTTGACGAGACTTTATTGTATCAGGTCTTGGACCTGACCTACCGATTGAACGACATCTAAATATGAGCTTGCACACGAAAGAAATGTGCTGCACTCTAAAGACATCCCCAGCTGTCGAGCGCTGTCAACTCTCGACTGGCTCGAACATGTAAAGACGTAAACCCGACGTACTTGACCTTGATCGTTGATACTGGAAAGAATATCGTATTACATACATACTGCCAGCTTATACTACATACAGGTATCACTATGCATTCTGAGCTATGGCCCATGTTCGCCTTGGGCCTGTAGCTCTTGTTAAGTTCCAGACCCAACTCGAGATTTTCACTCAATGCTAAGTTGCAGACCCACTAGGAAAACTTTTCTGAGATTCCTCGTAAATAACATCGACCTAGGAGTCGAATTGAACTCTGCTCTGAATGATCAAGGTCCTTGATATTTTCACTCAATGCTAAGATCCAGACCCAACTTCACTACATTTGGTTAGGTCCTTGATTTTTAACTCAATGCTAATGTCCAGACCCAACCTCACTATGTTTGGTTAGGTCTTTTGTATGTTGTCAACTTAATGCTAAGATCTAGACTCAACCTCATTACATTTGGTTAGGTCTTTGTATTTTATCAACTCAATGCTAAGATCCAGACCCAACCTCACTTTATCCCTTGGGTCTTTCATGCTATTTATAAGAGTTCCTCAATGAAGTATTCAAGGTTGTTGTCATGACTCACTCCCTGGACCCCCAAACATTGTTACCAACCCACTCCCTCCCCTGGAGTTTCCCCCGACGCTCCATCAAACTCCCCCAACCATTGTACACTCTCAGCGCCCACCCCGGGTAACTCCGACACTTCTCCGGCAAACCCCGATGGCCCCCTGGCTAACTCTGACACCTTCTCTGCAGCCATCAACACTTCCCTTGACTCTCCTGAACCCCTGGGACACTCCCCTGTTGTTTCTGACTCTGCCGCATGTCACCAACTCCTCCCCCTAGTCAGCCCAACCAACCCCAGAGCATCACAATGACCTCAGAACAGCTCGCATTCTCAACTGATCCCATCAGAATATCACTGCGGCCTGTCCCCTGATCACAACTGACACCCATTGACTCTGCGCAACTCCATCAAGCCCCACCACCACACCCGCTGCCCCCCGGAGCTCTCCAGTAGTCAGTATATAAGTTGTAGAGTAGCTCCTCATACTCTAGTCTTGATATTACCTGCCTTACCTGATGTGTTTCTGATTGTTTCTGTCTTGTGTCTTGTGTCCTGTGTTATGTTTCCTTTTCTCTCAGTCTCCCAGTCTTATCTCAGTCTCCTGGTCTTGTCTTGTCTCTATTTCCATTATCATTCTTATTATTGTTTCATATCTCTGCTTGAATCTATTTTCATTCCTGTCTCAATCTTGTCTTGACTCCATCTTGTCTCATTCAACTCCGTTTCCATTACTATGCTCAAGTCCTTTCAACTTCAATGCCTTTACAAACTCTGCATTTACAATTACAAACTCAAACACTCTTTAAACCAACTCCAGACCTCACTATTTGCTTGGCTCCAAAAGCTATCAACCTCTGTTGATCCTCCATCAAACTCCGGCCCTGCTCCTATCACTTGCATAGCCTCCATTTGCCCCGCACCTCCAATACTCACTTCTGGACCAGTACCTGACACCTCCATCAAGTCTGACCCTTTCCCCACAACTCATCCTAGACTCCTCTGGACCACCCCAGACTTGTTTGGATCACTCCCCATTGCTTGCCCTCACAAGTCCCCCACACTTAGACCCTCTCTGAGTGCCCAGTTATCAGTGCAGGGAATCATATCCACCTAGTAAGGATTCACCCAGTGTAGCTGAGCCCCCATGGTCAGCAGAACCTGACAGTTGTCATATAAATGGAGCTTTCCCACTTATCTCTTTTACTAGGCTAGCTTTTGCTCTTTTTTTTTTTCAATCAACGTGTTAATAGTCTTGTCATTGTCAATGTCAGTAGATGTAAGTCTTTACTATGATTTTAATTATATTTTACTCAGTCAAATAAAACTTTCTTTATAAGTATTTCAACAATGCTGAAATCCAGACCAAACCTCACTTTGTTTTCAATATGCCAACTCTTCCAAGTGATCATCATTAACAGATCATCATCTTTATATCCTTGAAAAATTAGAATCATTGATGAATCAAAGTCTCCTCCACTCCCATCCCTTTTTACTCATACACTTTGAAGAATGTGTTTAACAATTTTTTGACACCAAAACATACTAAAGAAAGAGAAATGAGAAAGTAGCCTGTGTAATGAGATATCTATAATTGTATAGGCTATTGGTTCCCTTACTTGCATAGGGAGTTTTATGCTCTGACTCCTGCAACTGTCTCTAAAGACATGATTTCTTATGTTGAGGCATTGACTATGGTGTCTGCCTTTAAAGTGGCTGTAAACAAAGATGGTTATCCTTCCAAAGTCATGACTTTTACAGATAACACAAATACTATCCACATTTTTTATAGTCTGCATGCTTAGCCCCTCTATAACAACATCCTCTGACATTGTAAGGAGACTGGTCTTTGGGCCATCCCACCCTCACCAAGCTTTGTCTGTGGGGATTGGCACTGCTGACCTCTGGACTGCCTGGCTCCTTCTTACTCCCTCACTGTCTTGGCTCACCACTCTAATGGGTATATTGTACCTAGCACATGGTATATGACTGTCAATCATTGATCCTTCTATTACTGGGCCTGATTAGTTGATAGTCCAAAGTCATTGGCCTCCACTTTGTCATATAGGCTGTAGTCAGTGGCCTCCAACTTAGTCATAGGTACTTAGTCATCTAGTGACCTTGTAGTATATAGGTAGACTGTCACGACCCATTCCCCGAAACCCCGCACATCGTCCATCAAACCCCCGAACCCCCAAAAGGACCCCCAACGCTCCGCCGAACTTCCGCCCATGCCCCGCGCCTACTTCGGCTAACTCCGACGCCTCCCCGGCTAACTCCGACGGCCCCCTGGCCAACTTTGGTGCCTGCCCCGCAGCCACTGACACTTACCCTGGGCTTCCCGAACCCCGAGAACCACCCCCGCTATTCCCGATCTTCGCCACCCATCATTAACTCAACACCCTGCTTCCTCCGACCTATTCCGGAGTATCACGACAACCTCGGGGCAACCCGCGTTCTCCAATGATCCCATCAACGTATCAGCGCGGCACGATCTTCGATCACAACCGACACCCGCCCACTCCGTCAAGCCCCGCCAAGCCCCGCCGCCACAGCCGACGTACCCCGAAGTCCTCCGGTAGTCAGTATATAAGTCATCGAGTAACTCTTCGTACTCTAGTCTGGATATTGCTTAACGTTACCTATGGTCTGATTGTTCCCTTTTCGTGTTTCATGTTTTGTGTTCCGTGCCTCGTTCTCCAGTCTCCCGGTCTTATCTCAGTCTCCCGGTCTTATCTCAGTCTCCCGGTCTTATCTCAGTCTCCCGGTCTTATCTTGTCTCCATTTCGTTATCATTCTCGTTATCGTTTCGTATCTCCACTCAAATCTACTCCTGTTCCATATTGTCTTGTCCGACGCTGTCTCGGTGACTCCGTCAGACCATTGTGCCCAAGTCTTCATCATCCCTAACGACCTCACGAACTCCGCGATTACGATTATGAACCCCGACACTCCTTTACCAGGTCCGAACCTCACTCTTTGCTCGGTCCCGGACTCCATCAGCTCCAAATGATCTCCCATCAAACCTCGGCTCCGTCCCCATTGATCACACAGCCACCTACTCCCTTGCTTCCGCAAATCTCCCGTATGGCCTTCTGCCTGAACCCCGCCAAGACCGTCTCGTTTCCCCACAATCTGACTTCTCCAGACCTTCCCGGATCTGTCTGGATCACATCTCCCCAACTACCCGCGCAACCCACCCGGACCCGGAATGTCTTCGAGTGCTCGGTTACCAATGCAGGGGAATCACACCCGCCTAGTAAGGACTCGCCCAGTGCAGCTGAGCCCCCGGGGTCAGCGGAACCTGACATAGACCTGGGGATAGGATATCTCAAGTCTGGACAATAGCATTGCTTCCAGGTTTATTCACTAACATAACTGTCAGCTGAGCCAGTGCAGCCCCTCTGCCTCACCCTCTGCCTTTGCCTCTCATTGGTTGCCTGCCCCTTGCCCACTGTGCCTCTGGCCAACTTGCTTGTCACTTGCCTCTTGACTGGATGGTCAGGATGTGAGTGATGGGCTTGGATTGGACTATCATGGCTTATGTCCCCTTACAGACATGCAGTGGATATCATGATAGCTGGAAACCACAAACTCAGAGTGAGGCCTATTCCAGGAAGTCAAAATCAGGTTGCAGATCCTATTTCTCATCAGAAGTTTGTTGAAACTTGGTGCCTTTTCCACATTATCCATTGATACCTTTGAACCCCCATGAGAGATGCTCAGTCCAGACAACCTCAGAGAGAGGCCTGGACAACTCATTAGAGAATTATTCCTTGCACTGGGAGCAGGCCATTGACATAAGCTTCTCTCCTGCAATTTTGCTGTAAACTCTTGTTCGAACTTTGTTAGCTTGCACACTATGGAAACTTGACCAACATTGGACTCTCTTTCTTTCTCTGTGATCTATATGTGTCACCATAAAGAGCCTCACCCAGTACACTCCTATCTGTCCTGGACAGTCATGAAGTTTGCCATTCCAAACTTGTAAAAACTATGCTTGCTGGGTGCATGTGCCTCAAATTCCACAACATCAAAACATGTAGCACTCACACAAGATGATCTAAAGAAGGCTGTGGAGTTTTACCAGGACTCATCTGACCACAATAACCATCTCTTCATTGCTATGTTACTCACAGGGTTTTATGGCCTGCTACACCTTGGCAAATGAGCACAACCAGATGACAAGAGGTTAAAGGATGAGAGAAAAAAACAACACATATCCTCACCACCAGAGTTGACAATCCCTTCTACAAGTTTTAGCTTCCATCCCACAAAGCAGATGCTTTCTTTGAAGGCAACTGCATAGTGATTCAAATACTCAATCACAACAACAGATCTGCACCTTCACTTTTGCCAGTATCTTATAAGCCAGTCTGCACTTTTACCTTTCAGACATGAGCTGTGGCTTAGGAAGGATGGTACCCACTCCACAAGATCTTTCTTCATCTCAAGATTGCATCTCCTCTTCCCCACCTGTTCTAGCTATGTAAGAATGCTAGTTCAATCCCAGGTCACTGTATTTATTGTTTAATGCCATTAATCCATTGCACAGGAAAATGCATTATGTACCATGTGTAATGCATTTACAACTTGCTGCTTTACAACTTGCTGCATCAGCTGCAGCTTAACACAGTCTGTGATGCAGAGAGATGATCAAATAATGTCATTGTTTCTAATTGCACAGCAGGTGAATTTCCTCGCAAACCAACTCGGTGAATCAACAAACCTATCGACCATGGAGAGAGCACGCATCATGGGTGATGTCCTTTACGGGTTAAGAGCTTGGAGTTGACTGTAGTCATGTATACTAAAAAAGAGAGGTTGTCACGGTAAGATTTGTATTCGCTGAGAAAAATCAAGCAATCTAAATGAACCCGGTCGAGCGCCCAAATAGGCGTACATAATGACGCTGGTTATATGTATTACACCATGCAGGATTTGCAAGTTAGCATGAGATGTTCAACTTGCAAGTAAACCTGTACAGGATAGAGGAGATATCAAGAAAATGCACAACACCTCTGACTAATGGATTGGATAGTCAATATGAAACCGTGGATGCACTTGACACCATATGCACTTGCTGGATCTGAATGGGGTCAAATACAAAACTATCAATTTTCAACGGGTGGGATTAGAATGATAACATAGAATGTTTGATGTTACAGAGCATGCAAGAGAAGAGAAATATCGCCCAAACGCGATGTTAGTGCCTCCAAAACATCGAGATATATAATATAGCGGTGATAGATCATAGGGCAGAGTTCCAAATATTGCGTCCATTGGCCACAGTCAGTGGAATATCATTTGTCGCCCTCAGAACCGCGTCAGGAGTAAACTTTTCAGTGAGTACTGCGAGTTTCGAGCGATACTCGTCTCCACCTACGTAGGCGCCACACATACGCCGTTTCCCGGTGAACGCAGAGCGGCCATGGAGGACACGATAATTATCGAACACTGTCATGAATGATAATCAGATCAGTTCGCATTCGCTATGACACTGACTCGGAACGAAAGGGGAAATGGAGAGTCAGAGGAGAGAAGTGCTCACCGACGGCGGTTCCTGGCTGGAGCTGAAGCCAGAATTCGGAGTCGGCACTCGTGAGACACTTGTTCCACGCTCGAATTGCACTGTACCTATGTTGCGAATATAGTTAGAGGGATTATCGAACTTTGGGAAAAGGAAAGATTGAAACCATTCGTCGACGAGATGGGGATCTAGGTGGCTCATAACGCTCCGGTCATCGTTGTTCCATCGGACTTGTATCAGTTCCCCCGTTACTGGGTCGTGTCCTAAGACTGGATATCCAGTCAGCGGATAAGGCTGGTAGGTCACAGACGGCTCGCCCGCTGCATGTGACGCAATGCGGACTTTTGACAGGACTTCGTACGCTTCGGGGTGCACGTCTTTCAGAATCGATGCAGCGTAGAAGCCGTCAACGAGGAGGGAGGCACCGCCAGAGCCATTGGTGTGGGATAGGAGGTGAAATAGTTGGAGACCACAGGGATCTGTCTGTTCAAAGTCAGATAGACTTAAGAAGAGTAAGGGATCGAATGAAATTACGAAGTAAGTGGTGTCTGTGTGAGCGGCAAGAGCCACGTTCGTGTATGCCAAGTCACCCATCGCTAAGTCAGCGGTGAAATCCCAGAAACCACCGTCTGCAGATTTCTGAGGATTAAGACCGAAAAAATGTTCTGAAAACGTACAGTGTGTTTGTCGGATGAAACCAATCCTTTCGACAAGTTTTTGTGTATCTTCTGGTGTGACTGGGATACCCTGCACAAGTGAGAAGCCGAATTTGTTCTAGAAACGATAGATAATTTGTTTGAACGAAGGATGATAAAGAACGTACGATGTTTGATAGCCACTTGAACAATCCTTTGTCATTTTCGTGCATTACTTCCTCATACGATACGGTCGGCGGTGACTGCTCGATCCTCGCACCCCATAGGATCTTCCTGCAATTGCTATCAGCTATGTTTCGAAAACTGACATACATACGGACTCGTTCGCGGTATTAGTTTTATGAATTATAGGATCGTATGAATTGTGTTGCAACCATGACCACGGATATAGAGAGATATGGGAGTCAGCGGAAGGCCCTAGAATCTGAGTTGGAGATCACGTCGTTATTGTGATATTTTCAACGCACAAGAGACTTCCAAGCCTTCAACTTTGGGTTCGACGCGAACAGGCGTTATGTCGTGAGGTATCTGAAGACATAAACATCAGAAATTGGAAGTGCGAAGATGACGCAGAGTGTAATGCACCGAGAACGTGTCCAGGAGACGTTGTTTCGTTTGTGGATGGAAACATTTGGAACATCTGCAGTGATCTCGCAGCCATATATTATGACTGCATATGGTTATCCACACATCCACTTAACATTGAAAGAGACTCACAATCTTGACCATGTCCGTGTATCCCATCCAATCGCTACTTTGCCATCCCCAATGCTCACTATCGGCAAATCATCTGGAGTCACCTCTGACACTGGTAGGGGTAGGTCATTCCTCGAAGTTTGCAGGCGAGCTGCAGCTGCAGATGCTGTCCTCCGTTGGATATGTGTCACGGAGCTCCCAGAAACTCGAGGTAAGGAAGCACGCTGTTGATTCCTGCACTCAGAATGTGTGCCTTTCAAATGATAAAGAGAAGACGTGCTGATAGACTCGGTGCCAGCAGTCTGGGCGCCGCTCTGCAGATGGACGATCCGTATCTCCACATCGAGGATATACGTGTGGCGCAATGGGTCGAGGCCGATAGCGGTCGTCGTTGTTGACCTCTTGGACGTAAGCTTGAATAATTGAATTCTCACTGTCTGCCGATCGGCATCTGCACGTGATCGCTTTTCTATCATCAAGGGTCTTTGACACTCAGCGCTCAGCGGCTCAATGTTCAGAGCGTGCTGCTCGGACACAAAGCAGGAAGCAACAGCATCGAGAGGCGTTTCTTGGCCATTATCAAAGAGCAAGCAAAGTGTATGGCTCTATCTATTTAAAAATCAGGTTACGTTACTTCGATACTTGAACGGGCCCCGGGTGTGTAAATGCATCAACTAGTATTCTAGGCCTGGATCAATAATCCAGACATAAGGTATACCTTTTGATCAGAATGTCCACAATTAATCTCCAGCCTTCAGAGGGAAATGTAAAGTTTCGGAGTGAGACTCGGCGATATCGGCAAGCCAAGAAAGACTCGGCCGAAAAGCGTGACCCCGACAAAATAATTTAAAAAAGTTTCTAGTTCCGTTGAGATTGAAACGTTCATCATGGCCTCTTTCGCATCCCGTTCAGCAACTCAAGCTCTCCGCGCTGCCTCTCGTCGAGCACCCCGTCTGGCTACCGCTGCCCTCAAGCCCGCTCAGACTGCGTCTTACTCTTTGCTTGCTAAGGCTGCTGTTGCACGGTCTGTACAGTGTTCCACGGTTAGTTTCAGTTCGTCGGAAGAATTCGGTTTCCTGACAGTCTACTCATAGGGAACCCGTGGTGTAAAGACTCTTGACTTTGCTGGCACGAAGGAGGTTGTCTACGAGCGTAAGGACTGGCCTCTGGCTAAGCTCCAGGACTA
Source organism: Termitomyces sp. 'cryptogamus' (assembly GCA_020091625.1). Taxonomy (NCBI): domain Eukaryota; kingdom Fungi; phylum Basidiomycota; class Agaricomycetes; order Agaricales; family Lyophyllaceae; genus Termitomyces; species Termitomyces sp. 'cryptogamus'. Next base: position 1,282,602 of record JAGYZC010000005.1, read on the forward strand.
CTTCAAAAATGACACTCTCGCTCTCATCGGATATGGCTCTCAGGGTCACGGTCAGGGTTTGAACGCTCGTGATAATGGCCTCAATGTCATCGTTGGTGTCCGCAAGGACGGTGAGAGCTGGCGCCAGGCTGTCGAGGACGGCTGGGTAAATTTTTGTTGTCAAATCAACTTTTTCTTCTATTCCTGACCTCGTTCATCATTTAGGTACCCGGAGAGACCCTTTTCCCCATCGAGGAGGCTATTAATAAGGGAACCATCATCATGAATCTTTTGTCTGATGCTGCTCAGTCGCAGACATGGCCCACCATTGCTCCTCTCATCACCAAGGGCAAGACCCTCTACTTCTCGCACGGTTTCTCCGTCGTGTTCAAGGAGGATACCAAGGTCATTCCTCCCACTGACGTCGACGTCATCCTCGTCGCGCCCAAAGGTTCCGGCCGTACCGTCCGCACCCTCTTCAAGGAGGGCCGTGGTATCAACTCCTCCATCGCCGTGTTCCAAGATGTCACTGGCAAGGCTCACGAGAAGGCTGTCGCTCTCGGCGTTGCCGTCGGATCTGGATATCTGTATGAGACTACCTTCGAGAAGGAGGTGTACTCCGACCTCTACGGCGAACGTGGTGTGGTTTGTACACCTTTCCTATGATTATGATCGAAGAGAAGCTGATTCTCTTTTCTCTTCTTACAGTTGATGGGCGGTATTCGTAAGTTCTATTTCTAGGATATGATATATGATCGACAGCTCAATCGGGATATCAGAGGGTCTCTTCCTGGCTCAATACCAGGTTCTCCGCAAGAACGGTCATACCCCGTCAGAAGCCTTCAACGAGACTGTCGAGGAGGCTACCCAGTCTCTGTACCCCCTGATTGGCAAATACGGGTATGCACTACTTTGTCTAATCTTGCGCCTGCCGCTCATTCCATACTTCTTAGCATGGACTACATGTACAATGCCTGCTCCACCACCGCCCGACGTGGTGCTCTTGACTGGGCCCCGATCTTCGAAAAGGCCAACATCCCCATCTTTGAGAAGCTTTACGAGAGCGTGAAGAATGGAACCGAGACTCGCAAGTCTCTCGAGTACAACAGCCGCAAGACTTACCGTGAGGACCTCGCTAAGGAACTCGCCGAGATCAATGACCAGGAGATCTGGCGCGCAGGTTCGTTACATTTCTTTTTCCTTGTTGTGCTCGGCCAGTGACTGATTTTTGACGATGATGTTTAGGCAAGGTTGTACGCTCATTGCGCCCGGATTATAAGCCTGAGTCGGAGTAGAGCCTGGTTGCAGTTACGCAATAAAAAAAACTAGGATCCCTGGATCCCTCCTGTCATCACCTGGTCTTGATTTATAGTCTTCATATGTATTTTTATACCAATCTTTCGACCTTCGGGTTAGGACGGGAAGCTTCTCGGCCATTCTGCTTCTGTGCATAATGAAACCGAAAGTTATCGCCGGCCCTTTGTGCACTATTCCTGGTACTGCCTGGGTTGGTGGTTGGTACTAGAAGAAATATTGGTTATGTAGCCAGCAGATGAGACCTAATGCAACTTTTGTTTAAATTTGTGCTATGTACATACTAGTATATTGCGTGATCACGTGAAATATTTGATACTCTCTTGTTTGTTCTACAGCGTACTTTCTGCACAATCCGTGAACTGCCTAGCTGAGATGCGCGTACAATTGAATGGTTTTTCTGCATGGATCACTATTAATGATATGGAACAAACAAGTCATTCGATTGAATACTCACCCGATGGCTCTCTTGCAACTTGCTGGATTGTTTCAGAAGCCGGGAAGGTCAGAAACAAGCGCAATCAGCTTTCTCTAATCTAAAATTGTAGGTTCCTGTGGCTACGCAGAATTTCTCTGTTCACTGGCAGGATCTACAACACACATATTCGAGTCACGGGAGGGTGTTTGTTGATGGAATGGGCGGTCATGGAGCAGTTCTGGACCCCTCTATCCGACTGCATACCACCTCGAAGAATGGCTTCAGGACTTCGAGAGAGACAAAGAGACTCTTTATGTTCTCAGAATCGGAGCTCACCGGTAAATCTTCCAAGTACAAACAATCTTTCTGATCCTATACAATGGTGGTTGGCTCTAGATGATGATCAATATCTACACACTGAGACCATGGATCTTGGGACCATCAAACTTGAGATATGGCGTTGCAAAATTACCTATCCATCAAGAACGCCATCGAACCGCGTGCGCGTTTTCTCTGACCCACAGAAAATCCATGAACGGTCAAAGAAGGGTTTAGGTCATCGTTGCAAGTGAGTCTTTGTCAATGTTTTTGTAGAAATACTAACGTGATCAATATTCAAGGTTAGGACCCGATATACACGATGTCAAGAAATCGGCCTGTCAATCAAAGGATTTTGACAAAATTGCTACGTTTCAATTTAAGTATCGTCCCCTCGGTGCGTGACTGCAAAATGATCAATATTCAAACGAGTTGAATGCTTCGAACAGCACATCTGCAAGCAAATGGAATACTTCCTTTGAATCAGAATCGTAAACGCGCTGCGGAAAGCCGAGACGAGGGAGCTTTACAGGCTCAGAGGATCCGGACCTTGAGGGTAAAATGACGAAATCTAGACTCTTCGGTCTCTAATGGTTCACTCTGAATTAGGCTGAGCTTCGCCAGCTCGAGAACAGGCAAAGAAAACGTCCCAAACACGACAAAGTCGATCCTGGAACTGAGGATGTGAAAGTTGAGGCCGGAGGCCACAGCGACTTCATTGATTTGACGTGATATGCTGACTCGTTGAACTTTCAACCTATATTATTATCACTGACCACCGTTGGCTCTCGCAATTCATTCAAAGCCAGCTGACTCTTCTACCTTTCCAGGATTTACACCTTGGATCCTGGTCATTTCCTATATATGAGCTTAGCTTGAATAGGCTTCGTAATACATTATCCTTGTACTATTTATGCCTGCTCTATCCATCGGGTACAATAAACGATATTCCATTCAGCTGTTGCAAGACGCGGCTCCGTTAAGTAAACATGCCGGTGTGGAAGTGGGCTAGACCTCCTTATAGAGAGAGAGCGAGGCGGTCGATGAACCCCCTTCGTCGTTCGTGAGTGATACACAGAGATAAAACAATAGAGCTTGTCGTATAAAGTATGCGTAGGCATGAGTACACAGACACAACAGACCTATCAAAGAATCAACCAGAAAGCAGATGGAAGTTTGTCGGCTTTGTAAGGATGATGAGATCAAAGATGGAAGCCGGTCCAGAATTCACTCTTCCAATTTACCAATACACAATGTCCACTAGTCCAATCCTGACGTTACGCTGCCTTGATGTTATCGACGAAGTCGATCTGAGTGCAGACACAATCAAGATGACGAGAGACCAGTCAACCAAACAACGAGGACCACGAGAATTGACGTTGGACACAAGCAGAAAGTTGCGTCGAGGAGAAATCCTCAGAAGTCTACCAGAAACGAGTCGTGCCGGGGGGGAGGGAAATTATTTATTCTCTCTAATGTTGTCCTTTTTATACCTTATACTCCGTGATGTGGCAATCGTCGATCCCTCCACCTTATTTCCAAGTTATTCTCCTCGTTTGATCATTGCTTTCTTCTTTTCTCTTCCCTCAGTCCCCTTCTTTATCATCATTTCCCTCCCATTTGCCACACTGTTTCTCAATCACTTTGTTACTTCCGGTTATGGCGTCTTTTGCATCCATCCCTCCAAGAATCCCTCTTGCTCCCCTTCCCCCATCCATAAACCATTCCCTTCTTTTGTTTGTTACATTATCCATTTATCTTCCCCATTCTTCTGATTCCAGTCATGCTCGCACTTTTACCCTCCCTCCCATAGTATCTTTCAGTACTCATGTAAGTCCACACTCAGCCCATTTCCTTCTGTACACCTCTCTGTCCTACCACAGATTAGGCAGGCCTTTGACAATGACCCCATTGTCATTATCTTTCCTTGCACTCCTCCATCAACCATACTATGTTCAGATAGGCGAGAGGGGAAATATCATCACTGCAGACCTCCCCAAATGTCAAGAATCGTCCATTGTGTCTTATACTCCTTTCATCAATAAACTCTAAGTCTGGATTAGCATAGACAGGATCTTCCCACCTCACTGGTTGGAATCTGAGGACCTGTCATCTGCCAAATACACGGCCTAACCAACTCCCTCCTGACTGTCCCATCCAATTTGCTCAATTGATATGTGGTGTCCTTCAATTTTTGACAAACAATGAAAGGACCCATCCACGTGAGTGCAAATTTGTGTCCCTTTTGCCCCTCCAACCAGGTCTCATGGACTGGCACCCATGTTCCCACAGCAGATTCCCCTGTTGATAAACACTTTCTAAACTTCTCATTGAATGTTGCCACAGCCTTCTTCCTTGCCTCCTTTTGCCTTTCCAACACCACCACAAGTTTCTCATCTCTTCTCACCAACTATTTCATTCTTGTTGCCAGCAAATCCTCTGTTGACATAATTTGATCCCAGTCAAGAGCCTCCCATGTGATATCAGTCATATTGAATGCAAAATATGGGTGCTGACCATATAGAAGGAAGTATGGTGAGTATCCAGTCATTTGAGATGCAGTTGTCCTCATTGCTAAGAGCCCAGCTTCCACAAAAAGCAGCCATTTATTTGAATCTCTACCACACACCCTAAGGATCATAATTGCACAATGTTCTGTGGCCTTTTTCAATGATCCCATTTCCTTCTGAATGATAAGGCAAGGAAATAATAATTGTAATCCCATACTGCCAATACATGTATTCTGCCACTCCCAGGAACCCTTTCCTGCCATCAGTGATAAAGGTGGGGATATGACCACCCAACATATGATTTCTATGTGGGCTCACTGTGCAAAACAAGCAGGATGTAGGCAAATAAAGTTTATTTGGTTGCCTTTGTTCTCTCGCATGGCTCCCGAGAGAAAAATCCCAAGGGAGACTGTGCTCAAGCTGGCACAGGCAAAGTACTAAACAAGACATGTGCTAAATAACAGAAAGGGAATAGAAAGGAGAGGGGTAAGTGGATAAGAGGGGTGGGAGAAAACAAAAGCCAAGTCCAAAGGACTGACGAGCTCTGTGTGAGTACAGAAAGGAAGCAGGACATATGTATTATAACAAACCTGACGAGCTCTGTGTGAGTATGGAAAGGAAGCAGGATGAGTTGGGAGTAAGGAGAAAATAACTATATATACAATGTCAAAACAGTGAGAATGAGAGACAATGGGCCATTATTGACAATGCTACAAAGCAATGTGATATGGCCAGGGGATGCGATGCATTGTGATCAAGGGTTGTGTTGCTTACGTAGACCTTGATCAAATGTTTTTGATTGATTCATCTTTGTACATGAACCTTTCCCATGCTATTGAGTCTGCCTTTCTTGATGATTTTGCCTCAGGCCAACCAATCACAGGCTCCATTCCTTGTAACAGGTACTTCTTTCCTCCATAACCATCCAGAATAGCAGTGCTCCATGTTAGCAAGAATGCAACCCTTGGCCTATTTCTTAACTGGAGCTGACATATGTTGAAAAATCATACAAAATACACAACATCATTGTACAAGTTTGGCCTGTAGAATTGGTCACTTGGTATTTTATATGTTGCATCTCAACCTCAGTGTCCTGCATTGTTGTGTGCTCCCACCACTAGCTCTTTTCTCCTCTCCTCACCTTCAATAACCAACCTAGGCTGCCTTCCTTTGGCTGGCACCAGCCATAGCCAATTGTCATACAAGCAAAACCTCTTTGTCAATTTAATGAACACTTTTCTTTTGTTTTCCATCCTGCACCTGAATGGCACCATAAACTCCTTCAAATACCTCTTAATGTCCACCCATATTACTTCTGGCTCCCCATCCTCTATCCCAAACTTGTGTTTAGTGCATACCAGCTCAGTTTTGTGATTCTCAATCTCCACTTGTTTTGTCCTTCTTCCATGTGCCCAACCCCCATTGCCTCACCTATAAATAGAGATCTCCATTGTGACCATTTCTCTCTCCCATAAAACCTCCATCTCTTCCTTTATACATTCCTTCCTTCTTGTGAACTCTTGGCACAAATAAACCAGGAAACCTGTGGTACTAAGCAATGATTGTTTGATAAGAGAACCTGTCTGATCTTCTCTTTCATCAACATCTGTCAAACTCCATTCATCCCTTCTCAAATCTCCTATTCTTCTATTTACAGCCTTCCCAAATGAGGTCATATACATTGCTGTGGTGCTTGTGGCATATGTGATATATGAGTCAAGGGTGTTTGTCAGATGTGCACTCCCAAATTCTTGAATGTAGTTGTTCCCATGTCAGGTTCTCTGTTGTTATTTAAGGCCCATGCAGAAGCTCTGTTCACAAAATGGACAAGCAATCCTTGTCCCTACCCCACAAACTGATTTAAGAACTCCTCTGTGTCTGATCCCTCTGAATCTTCATCAGCCTTCTTCCTCAGTAGTCCATCTGGCCCCTGGTGCAATTGTGCTGGCACATGTTTCAATTTGAAATCAAACAAGGTGATGTAGAGGATTCACCAACTCATTGGAGCCAGATTTTGGATCATTTCCATCAAGAACTTTGCATCTATGTCCAACACAAAATAGATTTCCACACTCTATGCCTGAGCACTTTCAATGCCCAAAAATAATCCATACAACTTGCACTCAGGTTCAGAGTATATTGACTCTGTTTTGTTAAACATGCAGGACCCAAACAAAGCCAGTTTCTTCTCCTTCCTTTGATATTGCTATAGTATCCACTCAGATCCATTTTTACATGAGTCCACTGCCACCACAACCAGCCCATCCATATCCTCCCTCAGTAGTGTATCTGTCTTTGTGTTTCCACACTGCTTCACATTTGACTATGATTAGAACTGGGACTGTCATTACCAACCTTTTCAACATTTCCATTGACTTCTCTTCTTCCTCGTCAAAATACAATTCTTTTTCTGGAGGCTTTGCAATCAGCAAGAAGTTCCCTATCCATTTCCACCCCACCCCTGCTGTTCCTAGAAAGGATCTCACATCTGTGACTTCCAGAGGTCTTGGCCACTTTTCAATCCTCATACCCAGTCCTTGCTCCAAGTGCCATCCATCCATCAATACTACAATCTCCACAATGTTCAACATAGGCATTTCTAGGATTAACTTCTTTCCTAATGCAGTTATCCCTACTTCTATAAACTGCACAAAGAATTAATGTTGTTGCATATTTCTAAAGTGCTCTCCTGATTCCTGGTCCAATTTCTTCATTATCATACCTCCTTCTCCTCCTGGATCATATGATCTATGCATTTCTGAAATTCTGGCATGGAGTTTGTTGCTCCCTGTGGCAAAGTAGTCCCCTGCCTTGCCCCCAGAATGCATCCAAACATTGTAAACAGTCTTGATTTCATAGCCAATTGCCTCTTATAATAACCTGCAAATAAGTCACAGAGTCCATATGCCACCTTCTGCACAAATCCTTCTGCAAAGTCATCAACTCAAGGTGGTAAGGCAGAATCTCAAATCATCACTTTATTCAGTTCTTGAACATCTTGAAATATCCATATCCCATTCTTCTCTGTGACAGCAAATATCCTGGACTTGTATGATGTCATCAATGTTTCAAACTTCTCCACCCTCTTCTGCACTAATAATGCCTCTCTAACTCAGCCTTCTATTGCTTTTGAAATGCAAATTAGTTGCTGGACCCATGAAGTATGTTTGATAACTGGAATTTTGTAGTTGTCAAAGTACTTTGGTGAGTTCTGAGTCCTCAAATGCTAGTACCTCTTCCTTGTTCCCAATCAGGTACACCAACAGGTCTCTTTCCCTTTCCTTCAAAAATCCCACTGGAATCTTGTTGAGAATCTGGTCAAGCCTGTCCTTTGATAACTTTGCCAAATACATAAAGTCTTTCAGGTGTGGTGGATTTAAAGGTAATGGTGACAATGTTGGCAAAATGATGGGGCAGAATACTTGTCCTTCAGGGTCTGGAATATAGCTTGGTACTGTTTGGACTTTTTGGTCCACAGGCTTGTACTTTGTTCTTTGTTGTAATATGTTTGCTGACATGACTATACTTTCATCTCTGTCATCTTTTTCAAACACCTGATTTGTCCATGGCATTGATTGTGGGTTTTCATTCTGTGACACTGCAAATGCAAATCTTCTTAGAATCCTGTCATATGATTCTGGTGGGTTCTTCTCCTCCACTTTGCTCTCCTTTCTTTCTGCATTCTCCTTGTTTCCTTCCACTCCATATGTCCCAATCAATGCAAACAAACTCCATCCAAGGTAAGGTATGGATGCAGTATGTATGACAGACCCTGGGCCTGCATCCCTCTTCAGTTTCCTGCCTCTTTGTTGGACCCATTCTCTATTGTTGGTTTGTGCCAGCATTTCATGTGAGATAGTCCTGATTCTACCTCCAATCCTGCCAAACCTACATCACCATACCTCCCAGCCAATTGTACTGGATACATGCTGTGTACCATTGAAGCCATGGTTGTCCAAGGATGATATATCCCAATTCCTCCATTCCTCTTACAGCCCCATTTATTCAGAAATAATGATTGAATGCATGTCTGCCAATTCTGATTAGCACATCCCTTGCACATCCTTTTAACCTTACTGGATCACCATGTATCCCCTTCAATGACCACCACAATCCATCAAAGTCCAGTGAAAGCTGTGTCCCTCTGTATAGGTACCCTGGGCACAGGTTCAATTCAGATTCAATGTTGACCATAAATGTTGCTTTTGCCCCTCCAAAGGTGTCCTTGATTTTCCCTGTCACCATTGCAAAGAGTGGCACTGGACTCTTGTGCATCTTGACTACTGACACATAGTGAACCTTGATTGCTTCCTCTGTAATCAATTCTGGGTCATACTCTATTGCCACCTTTGATCCAACATACATCCCTTCTTCTTCCTTAGCTCCTGTCCCCAAAACATCCTGACTCTCTTCTTCACCCATGTTCTCAACTTTACTTATCATAACAAGCCTGTCTGCATATTCACAATGGGTTTTTGTAATGTCTGCCATTCTTCTCTGGAATTCTGGTGAGCAGCCCAAAAATTGTCCCACCATCATTGTAATCATTGTTTGGTCCAACAGTTGCACCTTGAGGGTGTCCAAGTCCATCCTCTCCTGCATGGTAGATGTGAAATGGTATGTTGGTTGTATTTTTGTATCTTCAGTTTCCTCCTCCTCACTCATCTGCTTATTGGACTTCACAGGGATTTTTATTCTCAGTGGATGTTTATTTGGGTTGAACTGCATATCTTCCTTCTGAGTACACAAAGCAGGTTGAGCAAATGCTCTTCAAGCTGGGGTTACTTCCACTGTTGAGACTCCCAACAATCCATCCAACAACACATCCTTCCCATCTAGTTGTAGGCCTGCCAAGCTTGCCTTCACCATGTACAGTGGTGTATCCCTCTTTTCTATAGCCTTCTCCTTATTTTCTGACTTTGCCTTCCTCAAGTTCCTAATCTTCATTATGACTCCTCCCACTTTGTTTGTTGGTGGTGGCAGTTCCCCACTGTCCATCATTACTATCCTCCTCTTCTGGTACTTGATTTTTTTCTCATCAAGAAGTTTATGAGTCTGTGGGCAATAATTGTACACAATTGGATGGTCATCAAGACACTGGCATCCACCCATTCCACACCTATGCTTAAGTATGTCCACTCACTGTCCATCCCTTATCAGCCTATTGTTTCTTGACACTTCTGCAACTGCAATCTTTAACTGTTCCATTCCTCTTGTTAACTCCTTCCCTTCAGATCCTCTTGTTGACAGTACTGTTTTTACAGACAGTTCTTGGGCAAATGTCATGGACCATTTTCTTTGCTCCTCTCCTTCTTTGTCTGCCTTACTCAATTCTGCCTTGTCATCTAGGTCCACATCTGACAGCTCAATGTTGGTATCTGTTTCATCAAATTCCACCCTCAACCATCTCAGCTGTGACTCTACTCTCAGTGGTTTTATTGTTTTCTGATTTATCATTGGCATCTTTTTCCTTACTTGCCTGTTATCCCTTGGTAGAAACACAGGTTCAAGTCACTATTGAGTTTTTGTCTAGGCTGTTGGATAAGGGGATTAGAGAGTCACTCAAACATCTGATAGTATTTGTCCACATCTTTCATGAAAGAGATTGTTCCCAGTGTCCTGTGTTTCTTTGTCTAAGCTCTTAGCTTATCTGTGCTTGTTTTTGGTGGTAGGTCATTTGATCCATACAAGTCTATCAGCATTTTCTTCACATCTCTAGTGCATTTTCAATAACATGTCAAACCTTCTCTGAGAAATACTGCAGTACATAACTGGGCAGATGCTCATGAATAATCTTAGCCCTATCTGCATGCTGCTTGAGCAAGTCTAAGAAATCCTGAACCCTTTCTCTGTCAAAGTATGGTGCATGCTTGTCATAAGGAGTCAGCATTGGGACCATCATGTTCACACTTCCAGCCACCAATGACAAACTTTACAACTCCAACAACCCAGTTCCCATACCCAAACCTTCTCCTTCCAACAAGCCTAATCCTTCTTTTCCAGCCATCATACAAATCCTATATGGATTATAAGTATTTTCTAAAAAGAGTGCTACTTGCCAATTGTTGACAATCAAAGGAAACAATATGGAATACTACTCCCCTGTCTTGGTCACCAATCTGTGGAAGTGGGCTAGACCTCCTTGTAGAGAGAGAGCAAGCAGTCAATGAGCCCCCTTTGTTGTTTGTGGGTTGCATAAAAAGAGAAGACAATAGAGCTTGTCACATAGAGTATGTATAGGCACAAGTACATAGACACAAGAGATTTATTAGAGAATCAACCAGAAAGCAGATGGAAGTTTGTCAGCTTTGTAAGGATGATAAGATTAAAGACAGAAGCTGGTCCAGAATTCACTCTTCCAATTTACCAATACACAATGTCCATTAGTCCAATCCTGACATTACACTGGCTTGTGTAAGCCCACACTTGGCCCATTTCCTTCTGTACACTTCTCTGTCCTACCACACCAAGCCACAAGGGTTTGCTCATCTTATTTCACTTCATGCAAGCTTGACCATCATAATTAGCCAGTAGACTGTAGACCAATTCCTTCACCTTACCAATCCAACCAGTCAGGACCATTGTCACGACCCGCTCCCTAGCTCCCTAGACACTGCTCCCAACCCCTCCTGATTTCCTGTCTAACCCCCCTGAACCCCGCCCACACTTTCGCACCCACACTGGATAACTCCGACGCTTCTCCGGCAAACCCCAATGGCAACTCCCTCTCCGTAGCCATCAACACCCCCTGAAACCTTCCCCCACCGTTCCTGGCCACGTCATACATCCCCGACCCCCTACCCTAGTTTACCCAACCCGTCCCGGAGTGTCACAATGTCCCCGGAGCGGCCATGCCCCCAACTGATCCCATCAGAATACCGCCGCAGCCCGACCTTGGATTGTACCCGACACCTGTTGACTCCGCACAGCTCTGTCGACCCCCGCCACCATATCCACCGCCCTCCAAGGTACCCAGTAGTCAGTATATAAGTCATAGAATAACTCCTCGAGCTTTAGTCTTGATATTACATTTACTGGTCTCCTATGTCTCGTCTCTAGTCTCGTCTCTGTTTCTGTTTTTTAAGTTTCGAATCTATCTTTTTCCTCAGTCTCATCTCATCTCTGTCTCGTCTTGACTGTACATATTTCCTTTGTCCTTCTAAGTTCCTCTTGCTCCCTACGTCAGTACGAACCCCACACACGCGCCACAACCCGAACATTCTTAATGACAACTCCGAACCTCGTTACCCCCTCGACCCCAGAACCCATCAAGCCCCGGTGATCCCCTGTCCAGCTCCGACCCCGCCCCCATCACCCGAGAAGCCTCTGCCTACCCCGCAATCTATTTGTGCACCCACTAACTAGCCCTGACACCTGCCCTGGGTAAACGACCAGTACCTTTGGTCTTAGACTCCTCTGGACCACTCAGGACTTGCTCGGGCCGCTCTCCCTAGAGACCCCCTCGCAAGCTTTCCCCACCTCCGCTCCAACTCCGGACACCTGGTTATAAGTGCAGGACATCGCGTCCGCCTAGTAAGGACTCACCAGTGTACTGAGCCCCTGTCGTCAGCAGAACCTGACAACCATCAAGTCAAAAAGGATGTAAATAATTGGTGCTGAATAACAAGTGCTAGGAGTTATAACAGCAAGGTACTTACCAACTTCTTTGCTATTAGGGTGGGTGGAGATTAGATGAAGTGGAATGAATGTATATGAAATGTCCTTCTTGAGTTAAAAGTGAGAAACATGATTTGTATTTATGATCTGTTTCTGAAGAAAAGTTCAAAGAAAAATCATTTTATTTACTCAAGATACACTATATCAACAGGAATCATTTTATTTGACTGGTTTCAAGTTGATATAATAATTTCTACTCAAGAAAAAACATATTAGAAATCATATAACATGTTTCTAATTGATTGAAGTGTGTACTTGTCAATGTACACACTGAATCTTTCCTCAATGTATCAACATGTCCAGATGGATGTTGTACTGACAAATACATATGTTTTATGCCACAAAACAACCCATTGACAGCAAGATATCGCACAGTACCTATGAGACCACCAGGATCCCTCCAACATACAATGAACTCCTGAAGATAATGTCATGACCCACTCCCTGGACCCCTGACCATATTTCTGACCACCCCACTTCCCCAGAGTTACCCCCAACATCCCCTCAAACTCCCTCAACCTTCATCAACCCATGACACCTACTCCAGGTAACTCCAATGCTTCTCTGGCAAACCCTGATAGCCCCCTGGTTAACTCTGACACCTTCTCTGCAGCCATTGACACTTTCCCTGCCTCTTCTGAGCCCCTGGAACCCTCCCCCACTGTTCCTAACTGTGGCATATGTCACTAGCTTGTCACCCTGGAACATTGTGACAACCCCAGGATGACCCACACTCTCAACTGATCCCATCAGTATATCAACATGGCCCATCCCCTGATCACAACTGACACTTGTCAACTCCACATGGCTCTGATGAGCCCCACCACCAGACCCACTGTTCCCTGGAGCTCTCCAGTAGTCAGTATATAAGTCATAGAGTAGCACCTCATACTCTAGTCTTGATATTGCCTTACCTGATGTGTTTCTGATTGTTTCTCTCTTGTGTTTCATATTCTGTGTTACATTTCCCTTTCTCTCAGTCTCCCAGTCTTATCTCAGTCTCCCAGTCTTGTCTTGTCTCCATCTCTGTTATTGTTTCATTATTGTTTTGTATCTCTGCTTGAATCTATTTTTGTTCTTGTCTCAATCTTGTCTCAACTCTGTCTTGTCTCATTCAACTCCATTTCTTCCATTGTGTTCACATCCCTTCAACCTTAATGTCATTACAAACTCTGTGCTTACAATTACAAACTGCAAACATTCCTTAAACCAACTCCCAACCTTGCTACTTGCTTGGCCCCAAGATCCATCAACATCTGTCAATCCCCCATCAAACTCCAGCTCCACTCCCATCACTTGCATAGCCTCCATTTGCCCTGCCCCTCCAATACTTGCTTCCAGACTTGTGCCTGACACCCCCTTCAAGTTCAACCCTTCCCCATACCTTGTCTTAGACTTCCCCAGACCAGCCCAGACCTGTTTGGACCACTGCCCCTTGCTTATCCTCACAAGTATCTGAATTCTGGACCTCCCCCAAATGTCAAGTTATCAGTGCAGGACATTGCATCTGCCTAGCAAGGACTTGCCCAGTGTAGCTGAGCCCCCGTGGTCAGCGGAACCTGACAGATAAATCAGAGGATGTCATTCATATTATCTGAAGCTAAAGTTGAATGGACCTTCTTCACCACTGGAGAAATCCAACAAATCACCTGTTTTGCTTCAAGATCAAGTTGATATTTATACTGTGGAAGATTTGCACCATCTACAACTACCCATGCACAAAAGCTGTTCAGTTCTACAACATATCCTCACAGCAGGTCAGAAATACATGGAACTTGATTCAAGGCAGTATTCATAACATGATATGAGATCAGTATGCATGATAGATGTGGGACTGATCAGAAGTTATGAGGCTATCCTAAATAAGAATTAATCCAGAAGTATGTGTTGGCACTGATATGATGAGCTCCTGAAAGATCAATTGGTATATTGATAAAGTGGTGCTGAGTGAGCACAGAGGAGAGCCTAAAGCCTCATCAATGCTCACTGTCAGCAGAGGCCTTTGACCTTTGCGAGACTTGAACTTACAGATAAGTCTTTTAGTTTGGAGTCACCAAACCGGTGATATGGAAATCTTGCACAGATGATCCATTATATTTGAATGTACCAGTTTCACCGCATCTCAAAGAAATCTGACTGGATGTATTTGAAGTGATTATCATGGGTGCGACAAATTTTGTGCAACCTGCCATGCCTCCATATATCCCACTACTTCATGAACAGACTAAGAAAGTAGTGGAGCACTGTGTAAAGTAAGTTAGTATCAGTTCTTCATTACAAGAGCTTTGATGTACAATTATTTTTGAATCTGCTCAGATTAGGCCATGAAGCCTTGTGTCGTGGAAAGAGATCTGTATCGATCAAGAAAATACGTCATCTGAATATTTTCATCTTTTGGTATTATCCAATAGGTTTGTGTCATTTTTAGTTTCTGCTCATCTGGTTAAATATATCTTGTTATTGTGAATTTAGAGGTCCTCATGGAAAATGGCATCACGCACATCAATCAGCAGAAATTCACCTATGACATGATTGATTTGGAGACTATTGACCTCGCAGAAGATATGGAAGGCAATGTATGTCAGACATCTTTCGATCGCTTCCTTCTGTCGTTGTTTCTGATAGGAACTCAGGAGAAAAAAGAATCAGGGTAGAAGTCAAGGCCAAAATTGATGATGAGATCTAAACAAGATGGGTCAAGATTGAGATCAAAAGTGAGATCAAGGGCTGAGCTTTTGGGAAATGTAGAGAACTTGATCTGATTGTATTAAAACCTATATTTTACTTTTGTTACTGTCTGTTGATAACTGATTCCTTGAGCAACTATACGGCTGTCGAACCGCCTGTTATGTACTTCATTGAGTCATCCACCCCAAAAATGTAGCAGACTAACAGCTCCTGATGACATTATCATGTATGCCTTTTAAATGACAATTCAATTAGGTGCTGTGGGTTCAAAAAAGGTCAGCGTATCAGTGATTACAACGGACAGTGTGCAGGAAAGGGTATCCAAAAAAAGCAGTGGGAGGCAAGCGGTGGCAGTGAGAGCAGTTCCAGGAAGAGTATTCAATCTGTATAGTAATGCATATGTGTGTAGACCTACTCTAAACAACAATGACATAGACCAAGATTCTCCTTGCGCGAGACCATAAGCTGCATTGAGTATCAGCATAACTTCGACTAGTATGACTGACGTAGAGTTGAAGGTAGCGTAAAGTTGTGCAATTGGCAAAGAATGGAATACTCGGAACAAGTTCGACAGTTCCAGTTACATGAAGTTAACTTCTCTTTATTCAGAATACTTCCCTGGTATAGCATATTGACAGATAGAGCAGTGGGCGGCTGTACAATGGCCAGTGGGTGGCTGTACTCCAAGTAGTGGGTGGCTGCGCGAAAGTAGTAGGTAGCTGCATGACAGTCGTGGGTGGCCGCGTGAAAGCAGTGTTAGGTAAGACATGAGAGAACTTCTTGAGATCTATCTGGATGCTCCCTCTCACCTCATCCTTCATGTGTTGAATGAAGCCCCGAGGGATGAGCAGTATCACTTCAGTGCTTGCACTATAGACAACTCACTAGTACCATGATCGACTCATGCTATAAATGCCAGACTTCTGTGATGGGGAAAGGTGAGAGAAATTATCACGATCAAATGATCAAATGATCGAGAGGCTTCTTGTATTGTTCAATGGAAATCTGAACTAGATATTAACATGGATGCCTGTCATTTATATACAGCTCGAAAGGGCTCCAGTAAGTCGTAGTGGGTAGAGCAAAGCAGTGAGAAGTAGGCGGCGGGCAATGGGGGGCGAGCCATGGACAAGCAGTCAAGAACTATGTCTGTCATATCGATCATAGTGGTAAAGTAAGTATTGAAACTAGGAATCAGAAACCAAAAATGATTGTATTCTCTTGTAGAACGACCTGTGTTTGGAAAGCACGCTTGAGTCAATACGATATGCCTTTTCATTTGTTATTGTTTTTGACTTTTTTGCAGCTTTACATCTTCAGGTCCTTGGAACCAGCATGGCCAGTTTCCTGGTTTTTCTTTTCTTGAACATCTTACTCAAGTGGTTCACATACAGCTGGCACCTTTTTTCTGAGCTATCCTGGTGATGTAAAGCCTCTGATCAGTTCTATCTCCTCGTTTTTTTAGTATATCATCAACCTCTACCCATCAAATGACATCTTAATCACTGCCCACTGTCATATGCTGCCTCGCTTTTGCTCACTGCCTCACTGTGTCCTTCCACTGCTATTTCCTTGCGCCCGGTAGAAAAGACTTATCAGAAAAGAGCTTTAAGTTCATCTCAAAAAGCATCGTCGCGCATGAAATGTTAAATAAAACAAACGTACGACGACTCCCATTCTCATTTATGATTGACAATCCGTACATCAATAGCTAGGCGGTTCTCAAATACAAAACTTACCATTAGACATACGATCCATCAGCCAAGTCAAGAGGAGGAGTGTCCCTCATTGAACTAGCGGTGAATAGCAGGCCTTCTTGGAGCCCAGTCAACTAGATACTGCTGCTCTCTGATCAGAACCCGCAGTTGACGTGGAGCTTATTCCGCCTCAGACAACCAAGTACATGTTACCGAGTCAATAAATGCAAAGGCTGGAGAGTGCCAAGCTCAGTACATGGCCCACGATATAGAGAAACCATCTTGGGACATCATTGTTGCAGTAGACATCTCACAGGAGAGACAGACTGAGACTACAAGAGAAAGATTGGTAACTCAATGATGCTTAGTGCATAGACTGGCGTCCTCGTAGATAAGTTATGTATTAAAGTATCAAAGAACACGCATATGTACCTGGTGTCCCTCGTAGATAATATGAGAGAACATATCAGGAAGTTAAAATGTCATATGTGATCGTCGAACCATCGATGGGTACTCCTTCATACTACAATATCATTGTCTCAGAGTGTTTCGTGTCGAGAGCATGAGACTTGTCATCATCTACAGTGCAAGTGTCGCTGCAGCTCCAAAGACTTTGCCCGAGTGGTATGTGTTGTAGCTTCAGCTGGGGTATTCCTTCACCCCGATGTAGCACGCAATTGATACGCGGGAAGGTGCGAGGCTGAAGGTGCGAGGCTGACATCTGCCACTTGGCTCGGGGGATTCGTGCAGAATGTATCCGAAGATAAAGGTGAAAGAGTGTCGCTACCTTCTCTCTCCAGCAACCTGGTAGACGCGGCCTGGCTGGCTTGTATCTGGACAATCATTAAGGTAGGCATGATGCCCTTGATGTATCAAGATTACTAAGGAGGACACTGTGACTCATCAAGAGTACCAGACTTACAACAACTCGAGTTGCAGCCAAGAAGAAATAGATCTAAGAAGTTGGGGCAGGTAAGATCGTCAGATGGCATGAAAATCAAGGTATAATACCTTCAAATTGGACGGGCTGACGTTGAATATGAGTACAGTGATGGGGTAGATAGCACCACTTTCTAGACTGTTAAAGATGATGTTAGCATAGTCTCGTCCATCAATGATGTATTTACGCACATGACAGTGATGGCGGTACGATACTTTTTCATCTGCTGTTTGTCAAGCAGTAAGTGGCTAGTCCGTGTGACCCACCAGATTCGTCCGGCTTGAAATTTCTACACATTAGGTCATAATTGATGCGCAAGGAAACGGCCCACCTGTTGCAAGGGTCATAACAACGTTAAAAGCAAACACACTCCAGAGGAACAATGGGGTAAAAGTAGCCAAGGCAAATGAAGAAATATCAAGAAATCTGATCGCGATATACCCCCATACTGTCGTAAATTGATCAGATAATTTGATTGAACGAGGTAGAGGAACATAGATACCTGAGTCTGCCGCCAACAATACGCCTGCCACGATCGGAATCATCCTCTGATTATTCCAAACCTTGTAACAGCGGTATATCTACCGAAAAAGTAAGTATGCTTCTAAGCACAAATTTGAAAGAGAACGAACGAGGAGCCCATCAGCAAAGAGACTGTCGCATCCGAATAATCAAGGAAATGATCAAGGAGGAGTTAGTAGTAAACATGCAGCCAACAAAACTTATACTTGCTTATCTGTCACATATAGATACCCTATTGGACGTATTTGATCGACGGCAGCAGCGGGGCCCATCTGACCCTTCAGCACCGCTACATAATCATGGAACACCCATCGGTACACCACGGTCATGTCTGCAACAGAGATAGCAAACATAGCGGTAATAGATAGCAAAACGAATAAGTGAGCGGGATTCTGACGGATAGCGAGAAGATAGGCACAGATGCCGAAGAGGACGATATGGATGCCTAGTTTTGATGGAGATTCGGTTGAGGACGTAAATAAGTGAACTCAAATTTAGATTCACCAAAGAGGAGACTCTCTACCTGTAAGAAAGATTTGTTATCAGGAATATGCTTGAATTATTTGGTGATGAAGAGCATACTAGCAATGAGCAAAGGATGGGTGGAACTGTCTCTAATATCAGCTGTTGCAGAGACACTCCGGTAATGGCAATAGTCATGGCAATGTATCGATTTATTCTACAGCTTGATAGACAATGTCAAAGGTACAAAGACAAAGGGAGACGGCGCGTGAAGAAGAGAATCGATGGCCAATCCCATCATTCGACCTGCTTTTTCTATAATGAAAAGATACTTGTACTGCCTCTTTCTCTGATATCAGTAGACGTGAGAACACTACTATAATCAGGCTCAATGCCAACATGGACTGGATGAGGTCGAGGGGTGCTGTTCTGAGTTGATGATCGGTGAATCTACGCAAGCAGTGTTCATGGGTGAGTGAGATGACGCTCTTAAACCATTAGCTATTTGTCAAATACGATGTAGAGTCCAGTCATATCGGTAGTAATCATTCGACAAGAGCTGGGAAAAATAGACACACTCGTGGGGTAGAATGTGATGTGCAAAACCGGATCCATTGACCGACACCGAGATCAGATGGCCAAGCCAGCAAGGTTCTGCGATCATGATTTCACTGCATGCTAAGTAAATAATCCGAATCTGATGATGGTTATGAATTGCCGCCATCAGAAGTTTCTTAAGATGGTGTTGGCGCTTTCGTTCCAAGTCAGGCTTTACAGGACTAGAAGTAGTAAGTACTGCAAGTACAGGGCGAGAGCAGAATCACACTAGAGTAGACTATCCCTCAGGCTTAGAGCTTAAAGCTTCAAAATCAGGAAAGACTATAGCAGTCCTAAATCCTCTTTGCTTCTTTGTTCCTTGGCTCGATAGCGGTTGAAACGGACGCACAAAGGACGGATTTTGGAAGCTAACATCAATTTTCTTAGGAAAAAGTTAGAATACAAGGATACCTCATCAAGTTAACTATTTGACACGATAAACTCGTCATTAAACTCGTCGATAACAAATCCACTGATTTCCATGAATGTCTGGAGTTGTCCTAACGTGTACTGCTCGTGCGGCAGGCTGTGGCCGAATGTGATCTTCGCTGTCTGACATCAGACTGGATCGATAATCACGAGAGACACAACGGAATGGGAGACCTTGGAACTATCGGAGGAAGATTTTATGAGGGAACTGATCAAGAGACTGCGATCCAGAGTATGGTCTTTACCTACATTGGCATCAATTGAGTTGTGGCTGTGAAGTATGCTTTCGAACCGGGGAGAAATAGCCAAAAATTGACTTCTGCAACGAAGTCTTATGGGATCTCAATCACCGTGCAGTACTGAGACGAGAGGGTGGAAGAAATCGGCAAGGCATACCCAGACCTTACAATGGAGAAGTATTACAATGATATTCTATCTGTCCATTTGATCATAAAGCATTCTCACCCGCGTCATCATGATCAAGTAAACGAAAAGTGCAGACTATTCCTATTCTTTTCCGGCTGCTCGTACTCCGATCTTTTGTCCACTAGTATTGGCTAGATGAGGGACCTGATAACTCTTGAACGTATGCGTGTCGGTCATGCTACCATTACTGTCAACATTGCTGGCAGCAACAGGCACTATGCTACTCGTTGATGCTCGGAAAGTTCGAGTACTTGCTGACGACGAGTGTGACGACCAGAAGGAATCATATGTAAGAGATACGCCTGGGAAGCTGAATGAATTCTCGCTCAAGCTTGGGGATACCGGAAGGGTGGGCGTCCGCTGTAATGGAGCATTGGGATAATAGCTGAAGCTGGATGGGGAGGAAGTCGGTGGTGGTGGTCGAGAGCCAGTAGTGACCCATGTTGTAGCGACTGGAGTAGGTGCCAGGGCATGATCACCGCTGAAACTACTCTGAGAGGCAGAATAATTCGTGGTGCCGTAATTCGAAATACGAGAGGGCCCCGCAGTGGGTTGAGGGTACTGAGTTAGTATGGTCACTGGTGTCAGTGTAGGCAAAGGTTTGTTCTCCGGTTCCACTTCCATTGCAATGAGGTTTCTCATTTCAACGGGATTGATTGGCGTTGAAGGTGTGCTCTGACTAATCAGAGATCGGTTGTTGGCTAATGTAGATTGGGAAGTTGAAGCGTTGGAGGTTGCTGTCTCACTTTGAGATGGGATATCTGGAGCAAGACTAGTGCTCGTGTGGTCGCGAGTCAAAGAAGATAGCTTAGTCCTGGAATATGGGGAAGATCGTGATGAGTTGGAGATGGGATCAGTCATGGAGTGTATCGTAGATGGATCGTTCAATGTAGCAGTCATTATGGGAGGTGAAGCGAATGGCTTCACTATCCGCTGGTGCGAGTGATGAAAGTAGAGGTTTTCAACTTCATTCAAATTTTGTTTTTGCTACGAAGGCTGGATAAGTTATGGACTACACACTTGAATCGTGACATACCCAACCGTGATCAACCTTCAACTTGGCGTACTGAAGGCGCATCTGCAACTGACGCGAGAGCTGGGGAGATTACTTCGCTATCAATGCACGATAGACAAGGATGAGTGTTGCATACGTGGGTCATCTTTACCCGTTCCACCGTCTGTTTGCGTCTTTTCTCATTCTCATGAGTAGGTCCATTATTCGCCGAGAGAGGTGTTGAGGCCACCATGTCGTTCAGCAAAGAGCAAGTCAAAATGGGTTCCCCGCTCTTCGATAGTGCGATGCTGGAGCTACCACGATAGGACACCACCAGAGTGGTGATAGGTAGGGCGCTGAAGAGGGGCCTTGCCAGACACGCAACCGAAAAACTCTTCGAGGGGTACCATGGTCACGCGGTACGAGAACGACATCACGTGTAACATCATGAACAGCATCACGTGTACTGTCGGGATATCTCGGGCCGCGAACCGCATCCGTGGGGGTCGTCAATGACCATTGCAGTTTCCACCTATCATGTTTTTGAACTTATAAATTCATTGCCATGCCTATACCTGCTCCCCTCAATTTTCCGCTGTGGCTCACTAGGAATCAACATCTATTGCAGCCCCCTGTGAACAACTTTTGCTTATATCAAGGCAGCGATTACATTGTCATGGCTGTTGGAGGACCAAATCAACGGAATGACTATCATGTAAATCAAACAGAAGTAAGAAAGTGATTTCCGAGATTGAAGGCAGAATGAACTGATTGTTGAAAGGAATGGTTCTATCAACACAAAGGCGGAATGCTACTACGGATCGTTGATGACGGTAAATTCAGAGATGTCAGGATAGAAGAAGGTGAAATGTTCTTATTACCCGGTGAGAAGTTCTTCTCATCATCTGTTTCAGAGATCTAAATTATCTTGGCAGCGAACACACCACACAATCCAGTACGTTTTGCTGATACCATCGGACTTGTTGTCGAGCGCGTCAGACCGGTGGATTCGACTGGTAAGCTTGAGTACCTTTGAAATTTCTCCAGCGTTATATAACTTCATAATTTCAGATCGCCTCCGTTGGTATTGCACCTCATTGACTCACTCTGAGCCGACTATTATCTATGAGGAATCCTTCCACGTTACGGATCTGGGTACGCAGCTCAAGCCCGTGATTGAGAGATGGATGGGCCGAGAAGATCTGAGACGGTGCAAGGTCTGTGGTCAGATTGCGGAGCCTAAGTGAACAAACTATCCATGTGAGCACCGTGTATAAGGACATGTATCATCTATTTTCCTGGTGTTTACGCCCTTCTTGATTTTCCACCGCAAACCATGATTGATGTCTACGCACATGTCTTCATCATAGAATAGGGCCATGTGCAATCTCCGAATTTATTCAGCGATAACCCAACTCCGAGATAACCCAACTCTTGCGCGAATCGAATTTGTCTCTTCATTCGACAATGGAGTTCAGAAACGATGCCATATACCGCCAGCTGTGGTTGGGGGATGGACGATATCATCGTTGGGACTTCGTAATGAACTCCGTGGTGTATGTCTCTGTGAAAATCTGTCTGAACACAGTACAGGCCTAAGATCTCAAAGATCAGAAAAGGCTATAAGAGTTTTGAAACCTCTTTGTTTGATTGGTTCTGGTGAAAGCTAGCTCGGTAACCAGTCGAAACGGACGCGCAAAGGACGGATTTTGGAAGACTGATGTAAATTTTTGAAAAGAGATTAGAATACAGGTACATCTTGTCAAGCCGACTCCTTGACTTTGATAAGCCCGTCAGTAACGAATGCACTGATTTCCTTGAATGTCTGGAGTTGTCCTAATACGTATTGTTCGTACGTCGGGCTGTGTCCGAATGCAATCTTCGCTGTTTGGATCTATGATCACGCAACAAAATGAGAACGGTAAAATGACGCTCGATCTATGAGGGACACGTACGAGCAAGTCGGCGGTTAGTCCTTTAATCGGGGAGGCCGAACTTCTAAATCGATGCATTCGGTACTTCATGTTTCCTAGAAGTGGCACTACAGTATCTGACGTGCTCTAAATGGAGAATCATAAAACGCTGATTCACCTTCGCTTGAGAAAAACATACATGGAGTTCGACTTCATACGGCCAATCTTCTGTTCCAATATCGACTAATGGTTCGGACTTGGCGATGGTAGGATCTAATACTGCTCGGAGGGGATGTGTGAAAATGCAAAACACTTCGCTTTCCTCTGCTTTCAATTCATTCAACAGTGACGGCCGTGTGAGGATCGCAACGACGGGTGTTACAATGATCTTGTATAAAGAAATTGCCGGTTCCAGTACAGCGACAGTGTGTATGTCTGGCGAGCTTAGTGGTAAACCAACCTCCTCATGAGCCTCACGGTACTATCACAGCCATGCAGTCAGTAATCCTTAAAGATTATGATTGGAAAACTTACGGCAGTCTCGATGAAACTTGCATCTGTATCATCCACTCTACCTCCGGGCAATGCAGTCTGTCCAGGGTGCGTCCGTAAGGTCTTCGAGCGTGTTGTCAGTAAGACACGTAGCTCTCCGGCTTCTTCATAGAGAAGAATGAGCACGGCACCGAGCTTAGATTGAGGATAACCTGAACTATGTCAAGATCGCGTCAACTGATAAATTCGACGCTTGCTGAGGGGCGACTAACGGACAGATCGGGCCTCTCGCGTGAAGTCGCAAGCAGTCGCCTGACGCAGGCGCGGTTAGCTGGAGAAAACGTATCGAGGGCCACGTCTGAGTCAGCCATGAAAATGAAATGAGGAAAGATTCGGTGTCATCCGGACTTCCGAATTCGGATCAGCTGCGGTAGCTTGTGAGCACAGCATAAGATCGAAAATTATGCAAGTTGGGCATTTTGATGAATTCTGGGAGTTCCCTGGAATATTCCCACATTTTCTTTTGATACATTTCCCTCGCGTAGAATCTCACTGTATTCTCGAACTTCCATGCAATATATCCCCTGGATAATCAACCGCACTGTGAACGCGACTAAGTCCATCATTAGAGAGCCGTGTACATGTTTTTTTCACACCACTATATCAATATGCCAGCTCCAGCACCGACCTTCAAATGCACCTGTGCAAAGTGCTCGCGCCACCCCAACGGCTACGAATACCAGTCTAGAAACCTCATTACCAAGCATATGTTGAAGTATGAGCCAGCTCTACCACTGGATCGTCAAGAAGCCATTCCAAATCGAGGACAGAGACAGGCACAAGAAGATTTACTACTAGAGCCACAGAATGAGCTACGACAGGAGACAGCGATCCAAGGGCCTCTCGATCATGATCAAGACACAAATCAAGATATAATACTGGAAGCTGCAGGCAACAACTTCTTTGACGATGACGACTTTCACTGGAATGAAGATGAACTCACTGGACATAGGCCTCACCAACTTCAAGAGCTTCGAGAACCAGAACTACCAGGTACTCTGCATAATCAATGACTTCACGGGGTTGCTGCTGGACCTGCCGATCGTGTTTGGATTCTTGTCATGCCACCAGATGTACAAACTCCTGGATCTGACGCTGATGAGGAGGATCGACCAGTTATAGTACCTCCGGCGCTCAAGGAATGACCTTCTGTTCACTTGGCATACCTTCGTGCTGCGATCGGGAATGTCTATGATCATCTCTCAGTCTTGCAGGCAACCAATGGATTAAATGCAACATTAGACTCATTATTCGTTGAGAACGTACTTCCAGTATTTCCACGACCTGTACGGACTCTCGAAAGTGCTAAGCGTCGCCTTGGAATCGATCCGGATCAACATATTACACAATATGCAGCCTGCCCGAAGTGCTGGAAGCTCCATACGCCAAAGGAAATGAACGACCTTGTATCACCAGCCTGCAATGTTCTAGACTGCTCAGGAATTATATATGAACTCCATACAGACGGAAACAGGAGACAAAAGCGACGCGCATTCAAAGTCATACCACAGACATCAATCATTCAGACGCTACGGGGTTTTATGATGAGACCAGGATTTGCGCGGAGTATCAGAGATAGCCAAAACTGCCCTCCGCGTGATTTTATTGATGAAGCATTTGTCATGACAGATATATTTGATGGAGAGGACTGAAATTCCCTTTATACTAATACTGTTCGCGAAATTGGAGAGTTTGGAAACATTCGAGATCGAGCTCAGGCCATTGGGACTGATCCTATCAAACTCACAAGTCATTGTTTTGGGCTCCATCTCACAATCAACATGGATTGGTGAGCATAGATTTCTATTAATGAATGCATGCTGATGTCAATCAGGCTTCAGCTTCTCTCAAATCATCCCCATTCCACAGGGCCAATCTATATCTTGATCAATGATTTACCACGAGATCGACGCTTTCTGCAAGTCAACGTGATTTGTCCTTGCATCATGCCAGGACCTGTCGAACCAAATGCCCAACAACTCAATCATCTTCTTGAGCCTTCGTCCAAAGAAAGAGATAGCAATTCTCAAAAATGGCAAGTCACAATTTCATGAGGATTTGGTGTACTGATTGTTTCCTAGGTGTTCAGATGGAGATATATGGCCAAGAGCCTGAAGACATCTATGCCGACTATATCTTCAACAATTGTGACACTCCGGGAGCACGTAAGGTATCAGGAACAGCTGTTCACAGTCATGATTTCCATCCCTGTCCATATTGCAACATTTTTATGGTCGACATCAATAATCCTGATACATATAAAGAGAATGGTGAGTGCAGTTTTGTGTTCAAGTATCTGATCTCATTTTTTTTCTTTACAGGCACTACTAAAAAAGATGACTACCACTTCTTCGGCAAGCCTTTGCATCAAAATCAGCATCAATACCTCGTCAGAATCAAATATTGAAGGATTATGGAGTTCGATGGTTGACTTTAAATTTTCTTCCCAATTGGTTACCATCATCAAAGACAGCCCTCAATTTTATGCACAATGTGTTCCTTGGACTCATTTGTCATTTTTTCCCCCAAGTTCTCTTTGCAGGTCATATGTTTCTGGGTGCTGGTGGACAGCAATCTGCCAAGCAAAAATTTGAAAATCTTATTAACAGTGTTCATTGGCCAAGCCATATCACTTGCCTCCCCAAAAATGTACATATGGTCACTTCAAGGATTATCTGGTAAATCTATTTAAGAATTTCTAGATGGGGACAAATCAATCATTAAAGAAGGCTGATGAGTAGCAGCAACTTCTGACTATCACGCCAATCTTATTATGGTATACTTGGAAGAATAGTCAGGATGAGATTCGAGATTCTGCACCTCATGTCTCTGCCAATGAGAAAATTCTGACTAATCACTTTAGGAACCGAAGAGACCTATACTCTGCTGCTCTCCTCCTCTGTACTGGTGTTTGCTTGCTGGCTACATGAACTATCTCTCTTTCACAGGCCAAACTTGGCCAAGATTTTGCTCTCAAGTTTTGTCATGCATGCATTGACCTCAAAGTATCTCTTGTCATTAATCATCACCTCTCGACACATTTTTATGATATGATTCACTGGTTAGGTCCTGTCTATGGGTGGTGGCTTTTTGCATTTGAGTGCTTCAATGGAATGCTGGAGAAAATCAATCACAATGGACATGATGGTGGCAAGATGGAAGTTACGCTCCTTTGCAACTGGGTTCAGACACAGCTAATATATGAATTATTGCTTTCCCTTCCACCAATGACTCATGATAAGGAATTCAAAATGATCAAGCAAGTTATTCATGGCCAAGGACAACAATGTGGTGCCATTATGACCCAATTGGCAATCTTTCGCAGCAAAGCAGAAACAGGTAAATCATTTATATTCATTTGATTATTACTGACCACTGTATTCAGACAATGTCAAGCTTCCAAAATGCATTGGAAAGCCAATCAATATATGGAACCTGGAGCCTGTTGGAGAAGTCTATGCACTTCTTATTGACTATTGCCAATGCCTGTGGCCAGACCTCAATCTTGTCCCTGAGTTTTCACCTGTTCTTGGCATGTCTTTTGTTGCCTCACAAGTTGCCAGATTGGTCCCTTACATTCAGAAGGATGGAATCTGCTATGGGTGTACTTACAATAAACATACTCAAGCAGATAGCCTGGCTTCTAAGTCAACTCCAAATGAAGATGATCCATGAGTGGCAATCAAGATTCAGAATCTCTTTGTGATTGAAGTTCCAAACTCAAACAATTGCAAGAAACCACATATATGTGGATTGATTAGGCGCTTATAAGGTGGGACAAACATTCCTCCATTTCCTTGGGATATGTAGTGAGTTGGTTCTCAGACATATTGTTAGATGTCAGCAGATAACTATTTTTTCAGTGCATCAACACTTGGAATTCAGGTGACATTTGCCAATGAATTCTTTCAATCTGAAATTATTCCAGTCTCCCACATCGAAGCACCCCTTGTTTTGATCCCTATTCACTCAGGTTATTAAATGGGATCTTTGGGTGTCAATTTCATTTGATCATGTATGTGATACAGTTTTTATCTATGACTCTAAAACATCTCAATTTACAGACTGGTGCCAAACCTCAGGATTATGATTTTGACATGGACTAGCAAGCTGAATTATGTAGCAAGAGAGCCTTCTTCATCTGTGGTGTCTGTAAACTCATCAGAGTCCTTTGCTACCTCCTGCACCTTTCTGGTTCCTTTTCCTTTACCCTTCTTCTTTTTCTCTTTATGGACATTGACCCTCTTTGCCTCAACTTCTTCTACCTTGATTTTCTTACACCAAACCTCACTCCTTTCTTCTCATGCCCTCTTTTGCCTTGCCTCAAGTTCCTCTGGATCATCCGCATCACCCCAAAGTTTGCTGCTATCAGCCAGGAGTTTATTGCAAGCCTTGTTAGCTGGACTCAAGTCTAGCCATTCTTGGCAAACCATCCATCATCAGGCTTTGTTTTTGATTGAGTTTGCATGTGGAGGTTTGTAGTCCATAGGTTCTCCTCGCATCCTCAATGTGTATTTGATTGATTGATCAGGGTCAGGTACAGCATCAAGTGCTTAGTAAAATTCATTCAACTGGATGCTGGTGAGTATCTTATACTTAGTCAACACATAGCTGATGGTAACTCACAATATCGGTTTGGTAGAGAGGAGGACATGAAATATATTGACCCAAGGCAAGCTTTCCACCATCATCATAAAAGTCGGTGGCTCAGCTGGCACCATCGTGTCCCAAAGCGGGTCACATGATCTGCGAGTGCAAGGTCGGGGTTTCGACTCTGGCTGAGTGCGCCTGTGTGGAAAAACACCTTAGACACCACGTGGGTTATTTCAACGCCGCCGGGAAGCCTCCGCCCGCACGTGCTCGACTAGCCAGGCTTTGTAGTGCAGGCCGACCAGGACTGAGCAATCAAGCACGTGGTCCAATGAGGCAATGTGACCACCACGCTCGTGACAGATCAGAAAAAGAGAAGTTTCCCCGGTGCAACGGATTTGGGAGAAGGTCCAGGCCTTCGCTGACCAAGCGGGTCGTGGCACGGGTAGGCGTGAGGATAGGAGTCAATAGTTCGAGCAGGCTGCCGATGCAATGTGTGGTCCATCGGATGGGTTCGGTGCGGTCCGGTAAATACCGACCACGGCTGCTGGTTTGATCGGGTGTCCAGCCGAAAGGTGCGGCATGTCTGTCACTACAGTCCTCTGGGGCCAATAGGCGGCCCACTGGCTCATTCCGTCACGGGTTCCGAATCTCGGGTTCGATCTTCCGAAAGTAGCGTCTGGGTGTGGGGAAGGGTTAGTCGTGAGACCCTTACTGGTGTGTGGGAGTGGGAGGCTATGAGCTGGCCGAGCGCCTCATCGTGGGACAATACCAGCGCGCACACAGTAAGCATTGCCGAGTACAGCTGGGTTTAGAAATTGGGAGGGCACGTTAACGGCAGATGGTAGCGGGACTTAGTGTGGGAAAACGGTACCACCCCCATTACGTACTGCGGGGCTTAGAACACGAAGGTCATGTGTAAAAATAGGCCTCGAAGATAAATAAAATGGTTCATCATCATCATCATCATAAAAGTCTTCATTGTCTGACATCAGAGTTGAAGTCATGGTGGCATCATACTTCAGGTCCCTCCATTTGCTGTCAAATGGAAGTTGTCCATGTTTTTTGATGTGCATCTTTAATTTCTAATTTTTGACAGAGATCAATGGCTTCATGAATGTTGATAATCAATAGACTTACTCCCTGTTGTCATGATTGATGCACAGATTTCTTTGCTTCTGTAAAGTCCTCCTTTTGAACTGTGCTGTTCCCTTTGCCTTTCTGACCTTCACTACCAGCTATCTCTGCATCTTGGGCTCCCACATCCAACAAGATTGCCTTCTTTCCCTGGACACATCTAACCTCTTTTGCAAGGTCCTTGAATTTTTGAATTATACAAGCCTTGTGGTCATCTTTACTGACATGTTCAATAGTGGCCATAGCAGAAGGCATGGTCTGTTTTCCATTTTCTTGTATCTTGCAGCTGATGAGCATAAGATTGGCCCAATTGTCAGGATCAGTGTGTGGCTGCTCCCAGTGGAAACAGATGGCTTTCACTTTGGTTCCAGGTCTCACTGGCCATTCATCTGTCAAGCTAGGATATGGTGGCAAAACATCTGCTGTGAGTTTTCCTGGACATCCTATCACCTCAATGAATTGAGCTCGAACAAGTGCCTGAACACACATATATATATCTCAGATGGTGAGTTATTTGTTTTGTGAAAACATAGTACTCACCTTGAAAATATTACTGTTCACATGTGCCACACTCAACTCTACTGCAAGTCTAGCCTCTTCATCAAGCCCATCATCCTCAGGTCTGCTCTCAATGGTACTATTTTCCTCCTCTGCTGAGATGGTGACCTTCTTCCTCTCATTCTTCAGCCCATCAAGCTCCCTTCTCAACTCTGCAAGCTCCTGAGCTATCTTCTCATTCTCACCCTTTTGCTCTGTGATCATCATTTCCTTCCACTGCATCAAATCTCTGTTCTTGGCCTTCAATGTTGCCAGCTCTTTCTCCAGTGTTGTGAAGTTCATCTCCAATGTTGTTACCCACCCCACTACTGCAGCTCTTGACACCTTCTTGTGTGACAGTGGCACATCAACAGGTGAAAGTAAAGCTGGATCAATAACTGGTGTCAATGTTGTGAGTTTGGCAGGTGTTGAGGTGTTTCCCCAGCCAATGGTCAGAGAACTAGCAGGAAAATTGAATGCTGGATAGCCATGAGGGGTGCTCATGCTTGTATTAGTGATTGTACACTAGCTTGACATGCACATGCTCTATAGCTATACCATGTTGTTGCCTCTCTTTCCCATTGACATTTGAAATGTGTAAAAAGAAGCAGTACTGATTATTTGCAGGTCAAATTACCTGTCAGTATAATTCTAGGGTATTTTACAGGGGAACTTGAGGATATTGATGGTAAATTCAGGAAATCCTGGTAAATACCCCAACCAGGGTGTTCTGATGGTATTTTAGGGAACATTCAAGGTTTTCTGAGAATTTACTCACATTTTCTCAATTTGATATTTCGAGGTCTTATGCTGTGGAGGTTACCTTCAGCCTTTTGGTACATTTTCTCTTTTAATGGCATCTAAAAAAATCTCACCAGTGTTCATTATTGCAAAGAATCAACTTCAAAGCAGTTCATTTGCAGATCCCTTGCCATTTACAAGGCTGCTTTCTCACAAGATTGTGAGGTCAACTTGTTCACTGACTTTCCTTCTTGGCTTGATTTGTAGGGATAGGTCAGGATATTGGACCAGATTCAACAGTATACCATCATGCACACTCATTGTGTTGGGACTATTGCACTAGTTGTGTCAGGAGCACCAGGCACATCACTTATCACACAAAGAACAAAGGACAATCAGATATATAGACTGGACCTCACATAGGTCACACTCTCAGTCTCTTTTACCAGACTGAGGGTTCCAAGATCTAGAATAGATCAAGGCCTTTATCCTCAAAAAGTTTGATGTGGATCTGTACAACTGCTTGTATCTGTTCGTTCCTCATCTTTCTTTATCTCTTTATCTTATTATCTTATTATCTTATCTTATCTTTCTCATTTCTTTTTCTTACCTTTGCCCATTGAAATTCTAAGGGCTTGCAAGCAATGGTCAGTTGTTATTTTTTGGTCCATTGTTTTTACTTATCACAAGCCAGCAGATTAGTGGTCAATCATATTTAGTGGTGTGGAATTGTCAAATGATGATGAACTTGTCCAGACAGATGGTTAGTAGGTTGATGACCTGACACCTGTACTCTGATATCCTCCTTCTTCAGAGGAAAACAATGTGGGCAGTGGTGCACAAGTACTCAACAAGGACAAACTCATACAATCAAATAGTTCAGGAAGTGGTGCAGAATTGTGAAATGGCAATGAGCTTGCACAGGCAGATGGTTGGTAGATTGGCCCTACTACCTATGCTGCTCTGACATCCTCCTTTCTCAGAGGAAAGCCAAGTAGGAGGTGATGTGGAATTAATTAATGGAGACACACTCAAACAGGAAGGCAGTGAGTGAATGTACACATGATGTCATTCTTCAGATGGCAAGGCTAAATGAGAAACCTTGTTTGGCAACTGTGGCATTACTGACAAAACTCAGAAAAAGGAGTATGTAGGGCACTACATCTCTTACCATATGGCAAAAACCTAGCTTGGCATTCTTGAATTTGGTGACTCTTTTATTCCTGCTCATGCTACTGAGGAGTGTTGCTACACTTATTGCAAATCAAAAGTGGTGGTAATGCACCTCTACCCCACTGCTAACAAAATGGCTTGGTACACTCCTGGCAACCTTGAATGGCTTGTTACCAAGACTTTTTCTAGTGGTCTTTCCATTCTCAGCAGATTCTCAGACTACTATTGCAACTTCAGCACATTGCTACATGGCTTCTAGCCAACAGAAAGCTCACAGGAATGAGGAACATCACCTCTTCCAGCAGGGTATTCCAACATTGTTATGGTCTAAAATTGCCATGCTTGACCAACACTCCAATGACTGTCAGGGGACCACTGTGGCCAGACCCCTAGATTGTTTCCTTGATTCCAAGCCTGCTGCTCATTGTAGACCTCCCCATTTTTGAGCCACAAGTACTTTTGACCAAGGGCTATCTTTTGGTTGTATTTGTATAGTCTGGAGATTGAGGCCATTTACAATGGATTTCCACTTTTTGATTGGACTCTGGATTTGTTTTTTTTCCAGAGGCTCTAGAGTAAATTTCTGAACACTGCTGAAGGAAAAGTGGTGCTGCCCTCTAGCACCATGATTCCAACTACTTTTACAAGCACTTGTACATGGTATGCATTGATGAATGGCACCAATGCAACCAAGAACAAATTGCTACAGAGGCAACACTAACCCAGACACAGAACATGCTCCACATCAAACTTTAAGTCATGAAGTTTTGCACTTGGACAGTAATGGACCTAGGCCCTCTTCTTGCAAAGAACACATTGAGTTGCCCAGAGAGGGAACTGATGGCTTTGCAAATTCTGATGTCTTTGATGGTGTAGAAATTCTGTGTGCTACAGGTTATTACCCAGCACCACAGTCTGCTCCAGCTCCAACTGCCACTAATTCTGCTCCTTCCACTTCTAGCACTCTTACTGGTGACAAAGCACTCAAACCAGTGATGCAAAATGGAAGTATTTAGTTTTGTTTGTCTCAGTGACTTAACCAAACAGTGCCAAATCAGCAAGTTCAAGGGCTTGAACTACACTCAAATTCACAACTTTTAAATAAAAGTAGATTGATTGTAAATTGATTTTAAGATATTGTTCAAACAATGGTTCAAACAAATAAATTGTAGGTTCAATAATCAGTAAAACCCAAAATGAAGCTCTGTTCACATTATGAGCCTTGATAATCCACTCCCTGGGGATTCCAAGCTGCATGCCAAATGTTGCTTAATGGTCTCAAAATCCCCCCTCCCTTTTATACTGCTCTCCTTGCACACAGACCACAATGTCCTGTGGATGCTCCTGTTGTCATCCCATTTCTGCAGTGCCAGACACCAACAATTTTTGTGGCTCCACATGCTTGGCAGAAGGTTTGGTCCTGTCTCCCTCACCCAGTTTCTGCTCTTTTTTCCTCAAAATCCCTCTCTATCTTCCCTGCCCTCTCTAGGTCCACTTGAAGGTCAGATTCTGTACATAACTCAAGGGGAGGTGTTTGTTGGGCTGGGGAGGGTGGGAGAGTGCTTTCTTGGCATTGGTTAGGAAGTAATTGACCTGAGTTGGCACTGCCACTTTGTTAGGCAAGTTTGGCCATCACTGCAATCATTGTAATTGATCACTGATGTGGGCAACTCTCAATCCTTTTGCTTGCTACACTGCTAAAGCATCTTTTTCTAGTGTTCTTTTTTGGATCATTGGTGTATTTTGTAAGTTCCTCTCCTGCCTACAGTTTTTGGCATTTCTATTGCTTACAGTTTTCAGCAATTCTTTTCTCTTTTTATTTATTGAGGAGGGACTTTTTATTATCTTGTTGTCTCTTTTGGCAAGAGACAGCATAACACCAGCCCCCCATCCTGCCACCTCTGCTCCAACTACTAGTGCTAGCAACTCCCAGCCACCTTTGCACCCATTCTCTGGTATACAAATTGCTATGTCCCACCTGTCACTCATAACTTTACCACCCCTGACAAGTGCCAAGATGGCACTTACCAAACCATACCCCTGTTTTATGACATTGAATAGACTAAGGCAGTTTTTGATTGCATCCTTCAAACCAAGATTACAGTCTCAGTTGGTGAATTATGCTCACTCTCATCAGATATCTGCTATGTTTTGCAACACTGTCACCCCCAAGTGCAACCAACATTGCCACTGCCAAAAAAACTTTTGAACACAACACTTCCATCGGAGAAATCCTGCTAACATTTCCTTACAATGATGCTGGTCCAGTACTCAGGTTTTGGCCCAGAACATGACAAATGGTCGCCCAGTAAGGAGCTAGAGAATAACATGGCCCTCAGCATCTGGTTGGCAGAAAATGGTTTGGATTAATGTTCTTTTTTCCTTCACCATGTCCCTGGTGCTGGTAGCTTTTCCCACTGTGTTTTTGGCACACATGTGAGCAGTTTGTTTTTATTTGTACCTTGTGACTCTTTGTCTTCTCTTTCCTGGTTAATCGTTGATAAACATCTGATGCATCCGATGCAGACGTTGCACAACTTTGCGATCTTTCCAAGTTCGTTACACTGTCTGACCGATCCCAGGTAAGTACTTAGTACATTGATTCGACTGTAAGATTGGCTTCAATTTTTTGGCAGAATAATTAATGGCCTTACAGACCACTTCTCAAGCCCCATGCCTCAGCTCTGACCTAAGGTCGACACAGACTGCAAGTTCCCCTTGTGCTCTTGTCTGAATCTTTACTTCCAATCTTGTTAGGCTTTTGTCACCCATTCAGATAGTCCTCATGCCATCTTACGACGTCTACTCCCACAATAGACCCTTCGCCCTCGACATTACTATCCATTATCCTTGGAGCAGACTCTCCTCGATGGTCCAGAATATCATCCAAATTATTACGAAGCAAAATAGTTGAATTACAAGACCAACAATAGTGATGATGAAATCAATAGCGACGATGAAACCGATAGAGAGGATCTGATCTGTATCGAACGTCTACAGTATAACATAGACATCGGGAGAGCATGGACACGGTCGTACTCTAAAGAAAAAGGCCTTGATTATTCTAAGAAATGGAAGTTGAAGACATCAAAATCTGGAGTAAGGCGAGATCAGACGAAGAAGGTTTATTCCGCCTGGTTCGTTTTCCATGGAATGGTATTTTCACTCGCCGAGTTTCTCACACACTATTCGTTAGAGTTTGACACAAGCGACAAAGCGTCGCGAGGAGATACGAGGACCTGCACCTGATGACTGGGGTTGGAAGGAAGAGGACAAATTACTTGCGTTTTTCTGGTTACTCGCTCGCTGTGATAACCTTTTCACGGTTGCCATATGAGGCTGGCCAAAAATGTATGTATAAATGGCTACGGGTCGATTGTCACTTTGCATGCGCACATAGTTGAGCACAGAAGCTGTAGCACTACAACGGAGTCCATACAATTTGCGCCCTCACATTGTAGTAAAAAGGCTGGATTATGACTGGCCATCATATAACTCAATCATTCTTCGACTCTATGACCTTGGGTCTTTGTGATGTCCTGGTCTCGGGCAGGACTTGTTATCTATTTGATATTATTTCAGGCACCTACACATGTTTGTCCCAAGGTATCTACTCTTTGGTCAAGTTGACGGAACCAACAAAGGTTGCTTGTCAACAGGGATGCCAGATCCGTGATCAACATCTGATGCATCTGATGTGTACAATATATCATATGTGCCACGACTTCATGATTTCTTGTCGTCGCTAGTTGCCTTCAGTTGCCTTCAAGTTCAAGTACGCTGCGCCTAATCCATCCCAGGTACACTCTCTCAAAGCTTTCTCAGATCCGCTTTTGATGTTTTGCCAAAATAATCAATCAGTCCTAGCCTAGCATCATTCACTGAATAGTCCTCATGCCAGCCTACGACCGCTACCCCCATAATAGACCACTAGCTCTTGATGGTACTATCCATTATCCTTGGAGCATACTCCTCTTGACAGTTCGGAATATCGTCCAAAATCATGACGAAGCAAAATGGTCAAATTACAAGACCAACGATAGTGATGACGAAATCAATAGCGACGATGAAACCGATAGTGAGGATGACAGAAATATGTGGCATCTTATCAGCATCGAACATCTACAGTATAACATAGACGTCAGGAGAGTGTCCACACGGTCTTGGGTTAAGGAGAAAGGCTTTGATTATTCGAAAGAGATAGAAGTTGAAGACATCAAGAGATGCAGTAAGATGAGATCAGATGAGGAAGGAGTATTGAGCCTGGCTTACTTTCCATGGGTTGGTATGCTCTCGTGTTCCACTTGCCAAGTTTCTCTCACACTATTGTTTAGATTATAAATGCAGCGATAAAGCGTCGCAAGGAGATACGAGGACCTGCACCTGATGACCGTGGCTGGAAGGAAGAGGACAGATTTCTTGCGTTTCTCTGGTGTTTCGCTCGCTGTGGGAAGCTTTTTACGGCTGCTATCTGACGTATGATAGGCTTGTTCGAAAATTATCTTGTATCAATGGCCATAGTTTAATCGTCATACATAGTAAATGTGCATATACATAATTGAGGACGGGCACTACAAGCAATATTTCCAGGTCAGGCAAGCGATCACAACTGCGGCGTTGAACGGCGCAACGCGCCCTCACATTGTGGTTCGATCATTCTTCTGTAACGAACTTTTATTTCGGGCCGTAGGAAGGTGACTCGAAACATCAAAACGCCCACAAAAGCAGTCGATGATAAATAGCAGCAGCAGTCCAACCATCGACGACCGTGGCATTAACTCACGCGCATTCGACACTTGTAGCTGCAGTTCCGACAGCGACCAAATCCGTGAGTGAATCGGGGACGGGGCACAAGGAGGTTGCGAGTGGAGGGACAAGGACAAAGAGGCATTTCTCTCGCAGTGGTCGGGAGATTATGTTGACAAGAATCGCAGAGAGAAGAGGGAAAAGCGAGCATAAGAATGTTTTCTAGGCATCTAGCGATGGAACATGATCCAAGTATAGCTAGCGTAGTGGTGTTCGTCCGGCACTGGTTGCAATAGCATGAACCATTTCGATGTACGGCTCGGAGCGGTCAGGAGAGAGATAACAGAAAAGACGGGAAGGGAGCAGATTGTTTCGATGTTGGATTTCAAAAAATACATCCGTCAGCGTCCTCGTCGATATTTGGCAACCAAGTTGACATATAGTAAACTTGAGGGGCTAATTAACAACATTACACCTTGGCCAGAAATTCCAACAAAATTCGTCGATGGCCCAGGATACTCCGAGCTCTGAGAGAAAATCGCTGTTTGATTGCTGTCAACACGTCAAAGTCAAAGTCAGGGATTCGAACGATCAACAAGAG
Source organism: Termitomyces sp. 'cryptogamus' (assembly GCA_020091625.1). Classification (NCBI taxonomy): domain Eukaryota; kingdom Fungi; phylum Basidiomycota; class Agaricomycetes; order Agaricales; family Lyophyllaceae; genus Termitomyces; species Termitomyces sp. 'cryptogamus'. The sequence continues at coordinate 1,319,563 of JAGYZC010000005.1, forward strand.
AGGCACGCACGTTATGCAATGCGCAGATTGTGCCGAGAAAATCCAGCCCGCGCCCACAGCGAGTTTTAAAAACCAGATCATGGAAAAGGACAGACAGGACGCATCGATGCTAAGAGCGTATCCATCGCCTTTTCTGACCAAGTTTTTCCTGACCAATTCTTGAATCTGACGAAGAGTATAGATTAACCTGGATCGCAAGGGTGTTCTCAGCCGAAATCTTGACGAGAATGACTTGATCTGCGGGAGAAATCTCAGAGCCTTGTTGAATTCATGGCGAGGGAGAGCGGAGAGGTGACGTACCTGCTGCTTAAAGTACCGTCGGTCCTCCTCATCGATCAGAACGAGGTTGCGATAGTACTCCGTGCTGAACTTCTTGTTGACGTCGCGGAATGTTGGAGTGAGGTCAAAGCCACCGAGGAGGAGGTGTATAGGTATTGTTTCGCCTGAGAATTTGATTTATAGCTTTGGTGGAGGACGGTCGATCAAGAGTGCTCACCGCACACAGGGTCGCCGTTCATGATTTCAAACTTGGGATTCGCTACATTGATTTGGAGGTGCACCGATCGTTTCGCGGCGGATGATAGAGAGTTCCATGTGTTTGATCTTTGTTGCACAAGGAGAAAGTAGAACTGGCCGACGGTGACGTCTTTGAGGTGGTATCTACGATAAATTAGGGAGAGGGTGCCCAGAGGTTAGGAAGGCAACACACTGAGATTTGTTGTACTGTGTAGACAGCCATACGACGGGAGATGGAAACACGGATGGAACATCTTTTGAAGGAATTAGTGAATGTAGCATGCGACTGGTAGGACTCACCTTAGTTTGACATTGATGCCCTGGTAAGATTCAAACTGATACTCTACATTCTTGAAAAGAAAGTCGAATGTCTGTGTCTGACACATTTCTTCTGGCACAGCGAGTTATTGGAAGAGGAGAGGAATACATGATGATGACCCCGGTCGTAGAACAGCTCTGGTTGAATTGGTTTGGGTACTCGAGGCGAATGGGTGCAACGAACCTATGCTGCCAACAAACTCGACCTTGGTTCCATCGTGCGCGAGCTTCTTGCCATCTCCAACGTGAATAGCGACCTGCAGGCGTCAATGATTGTTCAAACCAAGGGGTGTGGGGATCGATTGATTTATGGACATGGTGGATATGACGTAACCTCTCCCTTAGTGAACGCTATTTGACCCCTCTTCGCAAACATGTAACCTTCGGAGGATGCCGACGCTAGATGGATGGATCTCTATTTAACGCCAACAAGCCACGGATTGGGCTAAGGGGCGAGCTGTAATCTGTACAGCTACGTATGGTAGTTTGAATGCAAAATAAAATAGTACGTAAGCGTTGTTCCGAGCTTTTCCTGGTGATAGTTTCGCTAGCGTGGATGAGTAGGGTAGGGCGATGTGTAGTAGCAGACTAGTTGGAATGTTCCGCGTAAAAGAAAGAAACTGTAAGGAATTAAAGGAAGAAAGAAAGTGGAGATGGGGCCTCTGGCCCCTTTTGTGCGCCTGCTATGTGTCGCGCGTGCGCCGTCCCTATGTTCATTGCGCAGACCTGTGAGTATACCCTGCTCTTCAGTGGCGTAGTCTGGTGTGTCTTCCCTTGATGTCCTAGTGTGTCATTGTTCCTCATCCTTGCTTCCTCCTCTGTTCACTGTTTCCTCCTCGGTCCTCCCCCTGTAATCATCCTGTTCCTCCCTCGCATCCAGCCTCCTCCAATATTCCTCGTCTCTATCCTCATCTTCATTGTCTTCCATCATTGGCTTTGGTGTTTCCTCCAGTTTTGGTACTCCATCTTCATGAAGGCTCTGGATCTGGCTAGGAATTTTCCCATTGCTTCAATGCCCTCTGTCACGCCCAGTAGGTTACCTATGTCCAGTCCTTCATCAACTTTTCTCAATATATCCCTGTGTTCTTTGTATTTGGAAAACTCTCTTATTATGTGTTTGCAAGTCTGGTATCTTTTGCCGCATGGGCACCTAGTGGTTTCAGTAGGAACAAACTTAGCATAGTAGTCACCTATGTAAGAGTGCCTTGTGTGACATTGAGTAAGTCTTGCAAATAGTTCTCTCGGGAGTTCCTTAATGTGTTTCCGAGGTTTGGCACTTGGAGGTAGCTTGTTTGCTGGCGCAAACCCTCCTGTGGGGGGGGATTTTTGCCATCTTGCCCTCCATATTTCAAGGACTCATTCCTTCATTTGTCTTTTTGTGTGGGTGAGTGTGACAGACTTAGTTTGCCACTTTTGGGCTCCTTCTTTTGCCACTTTATCTGCCCTCTCATTACCCTTGATGTCTTTGTGTCCTGGGCACCACTGTATTGTCACTGTTTGGTCTGGTTGCTCATCTAGGAACTCATTGACAGCATGTGTGAATGATTGCATGAGTCTTTGGCAGGCCATATCTTTCATGCTGTATATGCTTGATACCACTGCTGAGTTGCCTGCAAATAGGTATAGATTAGTTATACTGCAGTTTTTCCTTGCTATGTCTGTTGCAATTTTGCTGCAACTGTGAGTCCTGTCATTTCAGCATTGTATACTTCTGCTGTGTGTCCCAGGCCACCCTTCTGAGTAAAGATCTCTCTGCCTTGGTGGTAACCTACTGCTCCCCAGCCTACCATTTTGTGCCCTGGGTTGTCCTCATCTTCTAACATAGATCCATCTGAGTATACCAGCAGATTTGAGTCATTGCTGTGGAGACCAGTTGCCAGAGTTTTGTGTGTCTCTGCTGCCTCCTCCTTTGAAATACCTGGCATGGTCAAGATGTTGGATAACCTTCCTTCATAGTGTCCAGCTGTTCTCTTCCAGGGGGGTGCAGTTAGTGGGATAACTTGTTTGCCTTCTACTGGGTTGTATGTTGCTGCTGCTATTTTTTCTGGTTGGGTTGGTCTGCCCTTCAGTTTCACAGTTGGTGTCCTTGGGTATCATCTTGAGGGTAATGGTGGAACAGAACTTGCACATATTCCTGCTCTCCATGTGTTTGGTAGCCAGGCAAGGATTGGGTGTGATTGGTTGAGTCTGTGCAATTGGTCAGTATAGCTGTCTAGCATTTTGTCTAGGGATATGCAGATTAGTGGGATAGACATCTCTATATCTAGGGCATTAGCAGGTGTCATTCTGAAGGCTCTGGCCATGTGCTATAGGGTGTCAGGTTCTGCTGACAACAGGGGCTCAGCTACACTGGCAAATCCTTACTAGGCAGATGCAATGCCCTGCACTTATAACCTAGCATCCCAGGGTTGATGTGGAGTGAAGGGACTTGTGAAGGGGAGCTAGGGGAGGCAGTCCAAGCAAGTCTGGAATGGTCTGGAGGAGTCTAAGACCAAGTATATTAGATGTCAAACCTGGGTGGGCATCAGGAACAAGTTCGTGGGCATGCAAATAGACTGCGGGGTAAGCAGAGACTTCACAGTTGATGGGGGCGGAGCTGGAGTTTGAAGGGGGATCACCAAGGCTTGATGGGTTCCAGGGCCAAGCAAGGAGTGAGGTCTGGAGTTGTCGTAAGAATGTTTGGGTCATAGCATGTGCACAGAGTTTGTGCTGACATTGGAGAAGAAAGGCTCTTAGGGAAACAAAGGAAATATACACAGTCAAGACAAGACAGAGAAAAGAGATAGATTCAAAACTAAAAATAGAACTGAGACGAGATGAAAGATGAGACATAGGAAACCAGTAAATGCAATATCAAGAGTCAAGTACCAGGGGTTGCTCTACAACTTATATAGCAACAACTGGGTGGCTCCAGAGGGCAGAGGATATGGTGGCGGGGCTCGACGGAGCTGCACAGAGTTGACAGGTGTCAGGTGCAATTGTGGAGCAGGCCATGGTGACATTCTGATGGGATCAGCTGAAAAGCAGGTCACTCCAGGATTGTCAGGGTGGTCCCCAGCAGGTCAGGGGAATTAGGGTGGGGGGTCGGGGTTGTGTGACGTGGTCAGGAGTGGTGGGGGAAGTCTTGGGAGTTCAGAGGAATTCAGGGGATGCATCGATGGCTGCAGAGAAGGCATTGGAATTGGTCAGGGAGCCATTGGGGTTTGCCAAGGAAGTGTTGGAGTTACCCGGAGTGGGTGCAGAGGGTGGACAAGGGTTGGGGGAGTTTGGTGGAGCATTGGGGAGGACTGGAGATGATGTCAGGGTCTAGGGAGTGGGTTGTGACATCACTCCCCCCTTCAGCATTGAGACCCTTGAGATGTGGGGCACAGTTTGGGGATCAGCAGGGCATGGGAACTAAAGTCAAGCAATATTGATCAGACTGCAGTAGCGGCAGCAGTGTGGGGAATGAAGTTGAAGCATGGCCACCACTCATCAGGGGGTTCCTCCCAAGTCATTAAAAAGGGTCAGACATACTCTGGAGTTCCCAAACTTTCCCAATGTTGTCCTCTGCATACTCTCCAGCAGCATCCCCATCCCTCTTAGCACATACCTTGATTTCTTCCTCCGAGGACTCTGAGGGTTGGTGGGACCATAGGTGGGTCCAGGCAATGTACTGTAGTTGTAAGTGCTGTCCCTTACTCATCATGGCCAGAGTGCTGATTAAGTCCTGTCAGAGTTGTTGGCAGCAGTGGCAGGCCCCTCGGGGCTTTTGTCAGGGGAGGCCCCAGTGCAGTTGGCAGCAGAATTGGTCCCCACTTCTTGTTCCAGGCCTGGTATTGGCCCTGGGGTGGTCCGCCCCATCCTATGGGATTGAGAGTCACACAGGTGGACATGATACCGGAGCACTTTGCAGAGGCCATGGGGCAGGCAAAAGGTCCCCTGACATTAGAGTGGTGTCAGGCAGTGGCCCCGGTGCATCATTGGCATGTCCCTTCCTTATTGAGCTAACCCACGTCTCTAGTGCACATCCTGTACCTGGCAGGATGAACAGTGTGAGTTTGAGAAGCCTGTGCCAGGAGTGTGGTGGGACACGTCAGTGTGTCTCCCATGTTGCTCATGGCACAAGAAGTGCTCTGTCACTCTGAGTTGGCATGCCACTTGCATTGTGGCAGAGCAGGGGTAGGGCTGTGAGTGGGTTGTGGCACAGTTGGAGGAGGGTCAGAGGGGTAGGGTGTTGGGGTGGGGTTCTGGGATAGAGGAGGGAGTTGGCATGGGGCGGCCTCCAATGAAAGTTCAGCCCCCAATGAAAGTTGGGCCCCCACAGGGTGGGTGGAGGGAGGGGGCCCCCGTGATGCATGACAAGGGTAAGCAGAGGGCATCCCCCTTGCCGGAGGTGGGGCCTAGCAAGCGGGCATGGGGGGAGCCAGCAATAGCAGGCCCTCTGGGTCCCACAGTATATTCCCTGATCTCTGAGGCCTTGGTCAAGCAGTCTGCAGGAGGGTCATGGTTGGCTGCCAAGGCTTTCCTGCAGCATCAGGTGGAGGAGTTGGAGCGGTCATTGGCCACATGCAGGGAGGAAGCTTGTAGGATGGGGGAGGAGAGGGACAGGTTTTGGAGGGAGCTGGATGGGGCTCAGAGGGAATGGAACTTGGTGTGTAGGGATAAGGACATCACTGTGGGGACTGCCACAGAATGATTGTCACAGCTTCAAGAGCTGCGAGTGCATATGGGGCCATTGGAGGTGCAGGTGAAGGCAGTGGAGCAGCAGTCAAGGGTGTGGGGGACTCAGTGGGGGCCCAGTGCGGGGGTGACCCAAGCGATAGTGGAGAGGGCACAGTGGCAGAAAGAGTGGCTCACCAATGAGGTGGCCTCAGGGCAGCAGGGAGTGCTCTGTAAGTGCTTCCTTCATTTCCTGTTTCCTATGAGCTGATTTCTGCAGACTGGGCCAGGGAGCACTGCATCCTCCTCAACAGAGCATTGGCAGCACTGGAGTCCATCCATGAAGGGTTGGCAAGGATGCCCAGGGATCTCCCACTGGAGTTGGGGCAGGGGGTCATGCAGATGGGATGTCTGCTGGCAGGGCATTGGTGGAGGGCGATGGCGGATCCTGGAGCATGGTGGGAGGTGGCGATGGACATGGCAGAGCCACTCCTGGGGCATCCCAAAATTCTGGTGATGGTAGTAGTGCAACTGGAGGTGGATCTGGTGGGGAGGATAGCAGAGGTGGAGTCAGAGGGGGAGGAGGAGTAGGGGCGTTCTTGGACTGGTCTTCTTGTGCTCTGAGCCTGTCGTACCTCTGTAACATTGTATAATATTGGTATACAGCTGCTTCTGGACATTTGGCCTGGATAAGTGACTCTTTTTAGTGTTAAGTGAGGGGGAGTGAACAAAACATGTAGGGGGTACTTGTGGAAGTTGAATCCCTGGTGAATCCAGAGGTGGGGGTTATGCCCACTGATGCCATCTGTACTTGCTAGTCCTGGGGGTCCTGGAGCTTGGTGGGGTGTTGTCAATGGAAAACCCGGAGTTTATCGGGGGCTCCATCAAGGTTTTTTTGGGGTTCCCACATGTTGTTCTCAGGTCTGTAGCCCTTTCAGTGGACTAAGTACTGGGGTCGCCTGTGGACCATGTGGGAATTGAGGATTTGGTCGACCTTGTAGTGGTACTTGTCTTTGACTTTGACAAGGGGTGGTTGGTCAGGGCATTGGCTGGGGAAGGGTCTGGGGCATGTTTTTCAAGGAGTCAAACATGGAATATGGGATGGAGGCCTTTCAAGCCTGGAGGTAGGTTGAGTTTGTAGGCGTACATGGAGACTTTCCAGAGGACTTTGAAAGGACCAAGACGTTTGTGGTCTAGTTTGATGGAGAGCCTCCAGGTCTTGAGGTTGTGTTGATCAAGCCAAACCAAGGTGCCGGGGGGCCAGTCAGGAGTAGGGTCATGTCGGGCATTGGCATGTTTGGAGTAGGCTTGATTGGTGGTGTTTATCTCATCCTGGAGGAACTGGTGAAGGGATTGGAGGTTCTCAGTGACCTTGTGGGCAATGTGGGAGGGGATGTCTTTCAGGGATAGGATGAGTTGGGGGTTGTAACCTTTGTTGGCATAGAAGGGGGAGACTCCAGTGGTGGAGTGGGGTGTGTTGTTGTAGGTAAATTTGGCAAGGGGAAGTTCTGCGTGCTAGTTGTTCTGTAAATAGGTAATGTATAGGCAGAGATACTGCTCCAGCATCTGGTTTACTCATTCTGTTTGTCCATTGGTCTCTGGGTGCTAGGTGGTGGAGAGGCTGGTTTTGATTTTGAGCACCTTGTATAGCGATTGCCAAAAGTGGAATACAAACAGGGGTCTGCAGTCAGAGACAATGTCATCTGGGAGTCCGTGCTTGGAGAATACATACTCGAGAAATAGTTTGGTGAACTCCGGAGCATTGTTGGTGGTGTGGCAGGGGACGAAGAGGGCTTGTTTGGTGAGGTGGCAAATGACAACAAGGATCATGTCAAAATCTTTGGAGTCAGGGAGTTCAATGATATGATCCATCAATAGGGAGGACCAGGGGTGGCGGCCAACAGGGAGGGGTTTCAATAATCTGTGGGGGTGGTGGTGGGGTACCTTGGCCCAAAGACAAGGTTTGCAGGCCCTTATGTATTGCATGATGTCCTTCTTCATTCCTGGCCAAAAGTAAGTCCAAGAGATGAGTTGAAGGGTCTTATGAATTCCTGGGTGTCCCTGGAGCTTGTGGTTGTGGTGTTGCCAGAGTATGTTGAGGCAGATGGACTTGTGGTCCTGAGCATAAATTCATCCACTCTGGAGCAGGAGGCAGTGGTCTGGAGACAGTGAAAAAGGGTTCTCAGCGCTTGACTCGTTGGAGTTGTTGCGGGGGTTGTGCTGGGTGAAGTAGGAGTCCAGGGGTGAATTTTTGATTTGCTGGAGGATTCCTTCTTCATTTAAATTAGCATGGCATGTAGATGTTCAGGGGGGATCACCACTCAATGGTTGAATGCATTCCGTTCAGCTTCAAATGACTTCTTCAGATATATGTCGGACCTTTGAGTGAGGGCATCAGGCTTTGCGCTGAGTTGCCCAGGGTGGTAGTGGATGGTGAAGTCATACTCCAAGAGGGTTTTGGACCATTGAGCTTGGCAGCGGCTGAGCTGTTTTGTGGTCATGAAGTATTGCAGGTTGTTGTGGTTGGAGTAGACTTGGATGCAGTGTGGGGATCCCTTGAGGTAGGCCCACCACTGACAGAAGGCTTCAACAATCACAAGGAGTTCTTTGTTGTAGATGTTGTAGTTGAGTTCTGCAGGAATCATTGATTGGGTGTAGAAGGTGACAGGACGGAGATCCTTGCCCCCAGAGTCTGACTGGAAGAGTATCCCAGCAATAGCATAGTCGGAGGCATTGCATTTGAGCATGATTGGCAGGGAGGGGTCAAAATGGCAGAGGACCAGGGCAGAGGTGAAGGCCTTCTTCAGGAGGAGGAATATGCTCTGGCACTTGCTGTCCCAATCCCAAGGGGTGTCCTTCCATGTGAGTTGGTTGAGGGGTTTGGTGATTCCAGAGTAGTTGTCGATGAAATGATGATAAAAGTTAGCAAGACCCCAGGAATGACTATACCTCCTTGATGTTCTGTGGTGAGGGCCAGTTGAGTATTGCATTGACCTTGGCAGGGTCCATGTGCACACCATCAGGGGTGATAATGACCCTGAGGTATTTGACCTCCATCGTGTGAAAGGAGCACTTCTTGGGTTTGGTGTGGAGGTGATACTCCCAGAGTCATTCCAAGACATGGCAGATGTGCTCTGGATGCTCCGCCGGCAAATTCGAGTAGATCAGGATGTTGTCCAAGTACACAATAATGAAAATGTTGTTCATGTCATGGAAAATGTTGTTCATGAAGTACTGGAAAGTGGTGGGGGAGTTAGTCATTCCAAAGGGCATTATGAGGTACTCAAAGAGGCCATAGTGGGTGCAAAAGGTGGTCTTCCATTCATGTCCCAGAGTGATCCAGACATTGTTGTAGCCGGAGTGGAGGTCTATCTTTGTGTAGATCTTGGCACTGCAGAGACGATCAATGAGGTCTCCAATCAAGGGGAGGGAATACCAGTTCTTTTTGGTGACTTTGTTGAGCCCCCAATAATCCACACAGAGTTGGAGTGACCTGTCTCTCTTCTTGGCAAACAGGACTGGAGTGCCAGCAGTGGAGATCAATGGGCATATGAAACCCTTGCTGAGCATGTCGTCAAGGTATTCCTTCAGGGCCCAGAGCTCAATCTTGGACATGTTGTAGATCTTGCCAAACAGAGGTGAGGTACCTTCTTCGAGGTCAATCTTGTAGTTGTAGGAGCAGTGTGGGAGAAGTTCTTTGGCACTCCCTTCAGAGAACATGTCAGTGAACTCATGATACTCTGGGGGAACTACTTTGGATAGGATCCATTCCTCCATTTTGCTCTCTGGCACAGTGGTCCCTGCGTGGAGGTGCTCCTCCAGTAGAGCTGGCGTGATTTGTAACTGGAAGGTGGGGGTGCCATCTTGTAGAATGCATGCAAAGGGGATGGCACCAATAATTTTAATGTCAAGGCTTCTGGAGTTGACAGAGTTGGACATCAGGGTGGTAGCAGTTGAGTCCAGAGTGGTGGCAGAGTTAGTTGGGGGTTTTGAGTGTCGCTGGTTGGGGTACCGTGGGCCTTTGTATCAATTCCAAGGTATGTTGGGAGGCAGCCATCATAATTTGATTGAGGGTGACCAAGGCGGAGTTGCACTTCCTTCTCCATCAGGGTTGCCATCAGTGGTTAAGGGGCTCTGGGTTGCTCCGGAGGTGCTGGCACCAGGGTGGGAGATGTTGGAGCCCGAGATAGACTGGAGGCAGAGGGGAATGGCAGCTGCTAAACTTGCTTCAGGGCTGAGGAATCACATGGTGAGGTTCTTCCAGTCAATGTCAGGGTTGATGTCTTGCAGCCACAGGAGTCTGAGCACAATCAGAGTTGATGGAGATAGTTGGGTGACAAGGAGCCGGGCCTGAAACTGCAAGCCATTGTTGAGGGTGAGGGTGTTGTCATAGTATTGAGTGATTCTGGTCATGGTGGGGCTGCCGTCAAAGAGTTGGAGCTTGAGGGGTTTGTTGAGGTTGTTGCATCAGAGGTCGAGTTGACTGCTGACAAAGGTGCCAGAGGCGCTGCTGTTGATGAGGGTGGGGAATACCTTGGGTGAGCTGTCAAGTCAGACATTGATGACAAATGATCATGCAGACCTGGAGCAGAGCTGCAGAGGAGTCTGGGGGTGGTCAATCATGGTTTCAAAGTTCTTGGAGGAGGGTGAGACATCGAAAGGTACCAGCCTGGAGTCAGTGGGGTTGTCCTGGTTGAGGCAGAGGGTGAGGCTGGGCTAGTTGATGTGGGGGTTGGTGGAGCAGAGCCATGAGAACCCTAAGATGACAGGGGCAGAGGGGTGTAGTTTTGTGACAAGTAGTCAGAGTTCTTGCTGTTGTCTGTTGGCAAAAGTCATGATCATTTCCAGGCAGTGTGTGATGTCTCCTGCTGGGGTGGGGTCTCTGTCAAAGAGTTTGAGAGGAATCGAGGTGGGGAGGCATCAGAGGGGGTGGGGAGTGAGTGCCACCAGGGACTCATTGATGAAGTTATTAGTAGTGCCACTGTTGACTAATGTGAGGATGGAGTTGTCGGTGAAGGGAAGAGTGGTGTGGAGGAGGAGGTTGGTAGAGGAATGGGAGGGGAGGTGTGCTGGGAGGTTGTCCAGGGCAAGTATTGTTGCATGGAGAAGTGTGGCCAGGGCAGAGAAGATGTTAGGGTCTGGTCTGTGGTCTAGTGTGTCTTCAAGACCTAAACCACCGACTTGTTTTCCATAAACTGGTAGTCACAGTCTTCTCTGTCGATTGTCCACACAGTGCATCCCATCACCTGTCATTTAGGACAACTGTGAATAAAGTGTCCCTGCTCACCATATAGGATCCATGCACTCTCCTTCCATTGTTTCTCCTGAGTTTCCTCTGGCATGTTGATCCACAGGCTATCCTGGATCCTGTTTGTGCATAAGGCTTCTTGGTCGTCAGTGGGGTCTGGAATGTTGTCGTAGTTGTTGGGGTTGGTGTCCAGGGGTTCCAGGGTTTCATGGAGGTTGGTAGCGTTCAGCTGGGCAGGTGGACATTGTCCCAGGGGTCGATTGGTGCTAGTAGTTCCTTGGCCTGGAGGAAAATGGGGCATGGAGTTGGCAGGGTTGGCAGAGATTGAGGGTCAAATGCCATTGGTTGCTCTGGCCTGCCAGTTGGTGTTACCAGAGGTGTTCCAAGGGGTCCAGGGTGCCATGTTTTCACTGCAATCTTCCCAGTAATGTTGGTTGACCTGGGTAATGAGTGCCTTGTACCTGTCATAGGTGGTTTGCTTGGGTGCAAGGCAAAGGATGTCCTTGATCTGTTGAGGCAGGGTGCAATGGAGGGCAAACCAGAGAGCATTGTAGTTCCAGCTGGTCTTGTAGGCTTCCCATTTGAATTGTATGATAAAGGTTGTGAAGCATTTGTTGTCATGCATTTGGAGGTTGAAGAGGTTTTCCTCTGCCTCTGCTACAGTGTCAAAGATGCTGAACTTACTTGAGAATTCCTGGGTGAAAGCAAGCCAATTGGAGAGCATGGGGTTGTTGGAATCAAACTGGAGTAGTGCAGTGTAGTGATCAAAGGCGATACCCTGTAGATACAATGCGGCAAAGGCTACTTGTGAGCTCTCAAGTTGGAAGGTAATCAGCTTAGCTTAGAACATAGTCAGACACTGAGTTAGGAAGATTCACCACTTCTGGAGGTCATGGCCAGTGAAGGGTTCAGGCTTCTGAATGTCGAGTTTACCTTCCTGGGCCAGTGCATCATAAGTATTGTCCTGTGAGTTTTGAGCTCGGGGTGGGGGTCCAGCATTGTAGTAGTAATAGTAGTTGTTTCCGTTTCTGCACTGGGGGGGGGGGAAGTTGTCCATGGCTGGGCCCCATCCTCCAGGGGGTCCGCCATAGAGTGGTCTTCCGCTGGGGGGTTGGCCTGCATTGCCTGGGGCAGGCTCTGGAGCCCATCAAGGGGGAGGGGGTCCTTTAGGAGTGGGGGGTCTGAAGTAATTTGCATCAGCAGGAGGGTTAGGCATTGGAGTGGGTGGAGAATGAGGGGGGTTGGTGGAAAAGGGTGGTCAAGGCACTCCAGGGCCTGTGGGCTGTTGCGGGGGAACTGGGGCATTAGGACAGAGCAGAGGGGCATTAGCATGGGGGGCACGGAGATCAAAGTGGGGGGGTTGGTCTTGTGAGGGGCCATTGCATGGAGCATGCTCATCAGCAGGGTTACCAGGCTTGTTGATGTAGGAGAGAGTCTGATTGTTGTTATCGATGCATGGGAGCAGCTGTTGGGAGCAGAGTTTGGGGACAGCAGGCTGGTCCCAGGTTTGGAAGGTGCTGGGGACAGAGTTGGCCTGGGGATGAGTGGAGAGGGCCAAGGTATGGGCAGCTGGTTGGTCAAACAATCCCTCTGTGGGGTTAAGGTTCCTCAAAATGCTGGAGGCTGCATTGAGTTCTTCCTGCTGACAGGGAACAGGAGGCAGGGCTTTGCTTCATGTTCTAACAGGTTCCTCACATTGCACATGGAAGGAGTGGGCAGGGTCCAGAGGATCTTCAAAGGGGTGGGGGTTCAGACTAGTGTGGATTTCTTTGACCAATGCATGGAGCTTGTTCCATAAGTTATTGTCAATGCCCAGGATGCCTTGCATAGTCTCTGAGAGGTTCCCCTGCAGATAGCACTCATGAAAGTTGAGGAGTTGATCCACCCAGACTTCTGGAGTTGCAGAAGTGTTGTAGTAGCCTAGGTTGGTGAGGAGGGTGCAGGCACATCTTGCAAACTCCACAGGAGAGAGGCGGAGGAAGTGGAGGACTTTGTCATATTGTTGGACATAGGCTTCTACCCTTTGCTGCCTGGAGGAAGGAGGAACTTGAGTGGAGAATGGTAGACAAGGGGAAGAGTAATTATCCATGGGCTCCAGAGGGGCTGGGGCTGCAGCAGGGACTGGATATGCATAATAGTGGGTGGGGGAAAGGTAGGCAGGGATAGAGGGCACTGCAGAGTATTCTCTGGAGTACATACAGGGATTGTTGCCATTGGCAGAGAATGCGGAGGGGCAGTGCCAGCCCAGAAGTATTCCCTGGCTGATGGAGGGGGCATAGAATGCCTGGTTGGGGTCAGGGGTCCAGTGATGAGGGACATACTGATCCACAGGGGGGCCTGGGTAGAATGGAGCATAGGGATTTTCAAGTACAAGTCAACCATAGATGTCAGTTAGGTAGCTGGTGGGGTTGTATGTGGGGTTATATGCAGACATCAAAAACAGGGTAAGGGGGAGTCTTGATATTATGTCAGGTTCTGCTGATGATGGGGGCTCAGCTACACTGGCAAATCCTTACTAGGTGGACGTGATGCTCTGTGCTTATAACCTAGCATCCTGGGGTTGGTGCGGAGTGAAGGGACTTGCAAAGGGGAGCTAGGGGAGGTGGTCTAAGCAAGTCTGGAATGGTCTAGAGGAGTCTAAGACCAAGTATATTAGATGTCAAACCTGAGTGGGTGTCAGGAACAAGTTCATGGGCATGCAAATAGACTGCAGGGTAAGTGGAGACTTTGCAGTTGATGGGGGCAGAGCTGGAGTTTGAAGGGGGATCACCAAGGCTTGATGGGTTCCAGGGCCAAGCAAGGAGTGAGGTCTGGAGTTGTCATAAGAATGTTTGGGTCATAGCATGTGCACGGAGTTTGTGCTGATGTTGGAGAAGAAAGGAACTTAGGAAAACAAAGGAAATATACACAGTTGAGACGAGAAGGAGACAAGGCAAGATGAGACAGAGACAAGGCAAGACAAGACAGAGAAAAGAGATAGATTCAAAACTAAAAATAGAAACTGAGACAAGACAAAAAACAAGACATAGGAAACCAGTAAATGCAATATCAAGACTAAAGTACCAGGAGTTGCTCTATGACTTATATACTGACTACTGGGTGGCTCCGGAGAGCAGAGGATATGGTGGCGGGGCTTGAAAGAGCTGCGCGGAGTTGACAGGTGTTGGGTGCAATCATGGAGTGGGCCATGGTGACATTCTGATGGGATCAGCTGGAAAGCAGGTTGCTCCGGGGTCATCGGGGTGCTCCCCAGTAGGTCAGGGGAATTAGAGTGGGGGGTTGGAGTTGTGTGACGTGGTCAGGAGTGGTGGGGGAAGTCTTGGGAGTTCAGGGGAATTCAGGAGATGCATCAATGGCTGCAGAGAAGGTGTCAGAATTGATCAGAGAGCCATTGGGGTTTGCCAAGGAAGTGTCAGAGTTACCTGGAGTGGGTGTGGAGGGTGGACGAGGGTTGGGGGAGTTTGGCAGAGCATTGGGGAGGACTGGAGATGATGTTGGGGTCTAGGGAGCAGGTCATGACAGCTCCACTCTGTCCTCTGTGGCACAAGCAGAGCACTTCCTGAGGCATCTGCTCATGGTCACCTCACCTCTAATCCAGTTAACCTTGGAGTCATGCTCTCAGAGCCACGTGAACCCAAGGATCATGTCCTGCCTCCCCAGGCTGGTAACAACAAATATGGCATGCTCTGCATGGTTTTGATATCAGAGAACCAGATCCACTACAAAGCTAATGGCGCCTGCTTCATTGGGCATTCTGTCAATGTTGTAGACCAGAATGGGCTTAGGGAGGGGCTGTATAGTGAGGCCATGGCGTTTGACAAACTCCATATCCAGGAACAGTCCCATGGCTCTGCTATCCAGGAGGGCCATGACTCTGCAGGTCTGCTAAGTGTCCATGGTCTCAATCTCCACATTGAGGCATAGGGAGTGGGTGGATGGGGTGGAGGCCATTATGTACTGTCAGGGCATTTGATGTGCTCAAGTGGGGCCATGCCAACAGACCTTCAGAGGTGTCGGAGAGCTTGGCAGGGGCTCCAGAGTTAGTACTTGTATGTCTGGAGGGGGGCTTTGAGGTCTTCTGTCTCAGAATGAAGGGCATTGGAAAAGGTGGTTTCATTTTCTATCAATAGACAAGAGAACCTGTTAGCACCCAGCAACAGAGGCATACACCTCATCTGTTGCTTGACTAAAAATCCCCCTCAAACTCCAGAGATGAGGAATATGCATTGTCCTCCTCTGGGGTCAACTCCAGCTTAGGCTTGTTCAGCAGCAGAGCTCTGGCAGCATTGTTTGCAGCCAGGAGCTGCAGGAGAAGTTCCTCCTGCTCTGCCATGGAAAGGTAGCATACCTCCAGGCCCAAGGGACAGTGCCATGCAAAGTGCCTGGGCTTCTTACATCTCTGACACAATAGCAGGGCTATGCAGAGTTGACGGGCCACATCCACATCCATGGAGATCCCCAGTGATAAGGGACGAGTGGTGGGGGCACCTGGAGTGAGGGCTGGCACTGGATGAGTAGGCATGGAAAGGTGGAAGTTGCTGACCACAGCAGGGCACAGCATGGAATGGGGGCGGCCTCTCTCTGGATCTCCATGAGCTGCCATTGGTCCCAGGCCACCTCATACTACAATGCAATCTTTTCATTGTCAGGGCAACCCTCTGCCAGGTTGTCAATGCATTCCACCAAGGCAGGGTGCAAGCCATCCCAGAAGGTGAGGCATGTCAGGTTCCGCTGACCATGGGGGCTCAGCTACACTGGGCAAGTCCTTACTAGGCAGACGTGATTTCCTGCACTGACAACTGGGCACTCAGAGGTGTTCCAAACACTGGGGACTTGTGAGGATAGTTAGTGGGAATTGATTAAAGCAAGTCCAGGGAGGTCCTGAGGAGTAGAGGATGAGTTGCAGGGAAGGGGGACAGGCTTGGCAAGATTCAGGCATAAGTCCGTATGTGAGTATTGTGGGTGTGGAAGAGGCAGAGGCTACACAAATGATGGGAGTGGAGCCAGAGTTCTGATAGGGGATCAACAGGGATTGATAGGGTTTGGAGCCAAGCATGTAGTGAGGTCTGGAGTTGGTGAAAGAGTGTTGGAGGTTTGTAATTGTAATTATGGAATTTGTGGGTGTGTTATGGTCAAGAGGTTTTGAACACAATAGACAGAATCAAATAAGATGAGATGGAGTCAAACAAAATGAGACAGAGATGAGATGAGAACAAGAATAGATTCAGGTGGAGATACGGAACGATAACAAAATGATAATGGAATGGAGACAAGATAAGACCGGGAGACTGAGAATAAGGAAACAAGACACAGAACACAAAACACAAGAAGAAACAATCAGAAACACATCAGGTAAGGCAGGTAGGTAATCTCAAGACTAGAGTATGAAGAGCTACTCTACATCTTATATACTGACTACTGAAGAGCTCCAGGAACGTCGGCTATGGTGGCAGGGCTTGGCGGAGCTTGATGGAGTCAACAGGTGTTGGTTATGACCAGAGGGCAGGCCACATTGATATGTTGATGGGATCAATTGTTGACGCAGTCTGTTTTGAGGTTGTTGTAATATTCCAGGGTAAGTTGGAGGAGCCAGGGTGTCAAGTCAATGACGTGTAATGGGGTCAGGCATGGTGGGGGAGTGGTTCCAGGGGCTCAGGAGATCCAGGGGAAGTGCTGGCAGCTGCAGAAAAGATGTCAGAGTTGGCCAAGGGGCCATCGGAGTTAGCCAAGAATGCGTTGGAGTTAGCCGGAGTAGGCATGGAGTGCTGGGGAAGTTCAATGAAGCATCAGGGGAGGTTCTGGGGGGATGGGGGTTTGTTGGGCAATGTACAGGGGTCCAGGGAATGGGTCATGACAAGGCACAGTTGGAGGCCATTGGGGTAGGCAGCCTGTTTGGCCAAGGCTCAGAACAAGTCAATATACTCATCCAAAGTATGCTTCCCTTGTCTGTACTGCTCCCTGTTGCATAGCATCAGTGCTGCCATCTTGGCAGGGTCCAACAGAAAGAACTCTGTGCAGAAGTCCTTCTCAAAGGCAGCCCAGTCTGGGAAACTCCCCACACCTCCAGAGCAGCAGAAAACTCGCAGCACATAAGTGGAGGCATGTCCAATCTTTATGTATGACAGCACCCAGGCTATTTTCAGTGCCTCAGAGTCAAAATCATCCCTGCTGAGGTGGATGTAGGTGAGGCAGGACTGTAGGAATCTCTCTCCACTAGAATGAGTGCTGTTGTATACATCTGGCAGCGCCAGGCAAGAGATCTGTGGCCACAGAGTCACTGGAGCTGCCAGAGCAGATGCCACAGCAGGTGGAGTTGGGTCCTTGGCCATGGGAGGGGCAGAGTTAGGGCTTAGGCATTCTAGCAATGCCTGGATGGATTGGGAGATGAGATCCATTGTCTGACAGAGGGTAGAGAGTTCGGTCATGTAGTGGGTTAGAGATGATTGTGTTAATTGCACCTGGGTTTCTAGGTGGAGCAGGCAAGTCCAGGCTTTGTCCTGTGGGGCTGGGGCCTCCAAGGGTGTGTCTGGGTTGGCAAGCTGAGACATAAAACTCCACAATGCTTAATCCTGGCAGAGAAGTGGCAGATAGCAGCTCAGAGGTTCCTTGCAGCTCTGCAGGGCTTCCAGGCCAGTTTTAGAAGACTTGTTCTGCTGTAAGAGCAACCTCCGGTGCAGCGGATTGGAGTCACACAGCTAGCAGAGGGAAATCTGAAGTATATTAGCAGAGTAAACAATGATACAAATCAGTAACTAATCACCTAGCAGAGGGGAATCCAAAGAGAACAAGTCTAAGGATCCCCACTGCTTGGCGTGGCACATCAGCAGGTGGCAGAGGCATGGGAACTACTGTACAGGTGACTGGAGTTACTCCTAACCCTAGGGCAAGGGTTGCTGAGGTAATATGGAGAACTCCACAGTGCTCTGGAGATCTCCATAGTGCTGGAAAGAGCTGCAAAGGCGTCGGACAAGCTGCAGAAGTGCTGGAACCAGTCACAGAGGTTAGAAATGGAAGTCCCCTGACAATATCCCCAGATCCCATAGATTGATTGATACCCCCAGTTCCCATACCCCCAGCCCCCAATCAAAGTGGTGGGACAACCACAGTATTGATCTGTTCCAAAGATCTATTGTTTCTATCTGCACAACAATCATCAGGATCTGTCATTTGTAAGTGTTCAAGTCTCCTTTGAATCCTAGCTTGTTGCCTTTGGCTTTCAGGAGTAGTAGGTGGTTGCCTGAAACATCCATTGTTAAGTATTTTAATAGTCAAAAACCATTAAAATTAACTTGCATGATGAGATATTCAATATATCAATAGCTCAGTGTGGTTAAGGATTTACTAATTTAGCTTGTTAGTCAACATCAATTAATCAATATATGTGACCAAACATACTTTGTTGTGTGGCCTCCTTTTCCCAACTTCAGAAATGCTCATTGTTTGGTCATGTTGTGTCAAAAAACACATGAGGCATGAAAAGCAGTGTCCACTAAATTGTGTTTGGCCTTTTGCATCTCTGCAGACTATCTGACATGTTTTACACATAGTCAAATGATGTTATATATTTATTCAACTTGTCTTCTGTAATTTTTTTCAAGAAAACATGTTCAAATGGCCAAAAACAGCCAACTTGTATTGTGTTCACCCTGAAAAGGCAATTATTATGTAAGAATTGGTCAGCATTAGTCAGTCTTACCTCAGCACCATCCAAAGTCATTTCATATATTGGTTACACAGCCACTTTCCCATGTCTGTCATTGCATAATATATAGAGATTGTTCTAGAGGCATTAAGGAGTTTGAGAATGAGATTTTTTGAACTTCTTAAAGAGTACAGTTCCAGTGTGAATATCTGTTCTGTCAAGAATGAGATAAGGTTCAATTTGGACCCTGATCCAAATAGCAGGCACCTCAGCAACACTGCTTCAAAGCAGGATTGAGATATGAACTTTGAGAGTAAAAATTCATATTATTCACCTTGTGCAATGAGACATCTGCAAGGAAAGGCATGGTTGGTTGCTCTGTGCACACTGGTGTTTTCACAGTCCTCTGATGCAATTTGTCCACATGAAAATTTGAAGGACCCACATCACTAATCCAGTTGATAGCAGGCATATGTATGCTTCTTGCAGATATGCTGACATGGCTAAATTAGTGTGCATGGATGGATATAGATTTATTGCCCCTACAAATATACTTTCTCACCATCAAGTAAAGACAATTGCAAGAAATCACACATAGTTGTGATGGATTTGAGGAATCATTGAGCTTTTGATTGTTCAAGTTTGTCTACCTACTGAGATCCATTGGCATGCTGCCAAGAGAGTCAATGGAATTTGGCATAGAGTTGCATGGCTTGAAAGATCATTGCATTTCAATTTCAGTCTGACCACACTCTCCAGCATTTTGGATGCATTTGGTGAAGCAGATCTCAATGGTGCAGAAGGTGTAAGGACAGAATGAGGAATTCATGCCAAAAATCATTGTGTGAAAAAGAGTTTGAGGGTGAGTAAGAATATTGTTTGAAGGCAAGATTTCAACCAATGTCACATGAAAAATCTCTAGATAGAGAACAAACAATGGGTAACTTCTAATAGAGGTTCATACAGGATTTCTCCCACTATGCCCATCCCCTCTTTGACCTCACTGTCAAGGACACAGCATTGCAGTGGGAGTCCTTGCAAGTTTCCTTTGATGCCCTCAAGCAAGCCATTACCTCAAAACCAGTCCTCCTATTCCCCAATGATGACTCACCCTTTCATGTTGAAGTGGATAGCTGTGACTTTGCCATGGGAGCTTTTCTCTCTTTAGCAGTCAAAAGAGGATGGCAAGTGGCATCCTGTATGTAACCTTCTACTCCAAGAGCCTGAATGCAGTAGAACAGAACTACAAAATCCATGACAAGAAAATGCTTGCCATTATTCAGTCCTTTGAAGAATGGCAGGATTTCCTCAAGGGTGCATGACATAAGTTTGAAATCTGGACAGACCACAAAAACTTTGAGTACTTCCATACAGCAAAGAAGGTCAATCAATGTCAAGCTCAGTGGTCCCTGTATCTGGCCAACTTTTACTTCTTGCTGCATCACAAACCTGGATGTAGTATGGGCAAACTGGACACATTGTCTAGGTATGTGGACCATGGCACTAGGGCAGGAGACAACAACAACATCATCCTCATCAAGCCTGAGCTCTTTGCCATTTGTACTTTAGAAGGATTCATTGTCCAAGAAAACAAGGCAAACATCCTCAAGAACATCCAACAAGGAAATTAGGAGGGTGCACAAGAGGATGTAGTTGCCTAGGCAACTCACTCCCTATGAGCCCAACAAGCCAGTGGAATTAAGTCAGTGCATGCAGATGAGTGGAGTCTTCAAGATGGGCTTCTAACCTTCCAAGGACACATCTACATGCCTAACATTCCTGAACTCTGTTGATGCATTGTAGAGCAACACCATGACTCTCATGTAGATGGACATCCCCCAATATATGTAGGCATCTACACTAGCAGCTGTGATCTCTGTCTCCACACCAAGCATTCACTCATAGGTCAGCTCCACTTTCTCCCTGTCCCTGCTGCCCACTGGAGTGTGGCCTTAGTGGACTTCATTGTTGATCTCCTGGATGTTTATGGGTATGATGTGGTAATAGTAGTGGTGGACCTTTATGGTAAACAGGCCCACTTTATCCCTACCCACACCACCTGCTCTGCCCTGGAAGGGAAGAATGTTTGAATGCTCCATGGTCTGTCTGATGGGTATGTCTCTCAAGGCCCTCAGTCTGTGGCAGAGTTTACTCAGAAGCTGTACCATCTGCTTGGAGTGAAGCTCCACACCACCACTGCCTATCACCCTCAGTCAGATTGTCAGATGGAACATGTTAACTAGGAACTTGAACAGTATCTCTGCCTGTTTTGTGATTAGAGACAGAATGACTGGGATGAGCTTCTGCCAGATGCTGAGTCTCAGTACAACAACCATGTTCATTTTTCCACTCCAATGACTCTATTCTCCCCAGACACTGGCAGATACCCTCACATGGAATTTGAACCTTGAGCACATCCCTCACAAAACAACTTCATAAACAAATTTATAGAAAGGATGAAGAAGGTGTAGGAAGAGGCAAAGGCAGCATTGGTGAAGGCAAAGGATGATATGGCATGGTACTATGACTGCCAGCAGATACTAGCTGCTGTATACAGGCCAAGTGACTGTGTGTACTTGGACAGCTCTGACACAAAGACAACCAGGCCATTGCAGAAGCTGTCATATCTTGCCTTGGGCCCTTCACAGTAGAAAGGAGGGTGGGGCCTTTAGCATAGCAACTCAAGCTCCCTGCAGACCTATGTCAGCATCCAGTCCTCAATGTTGTCAAGCTTTTTCCAGCTCCAGATGACCCTATTCTTGGCCACTGCCCTAAGGCACCACCCCCTTGTTCTTTTTTGATGCATCTGTTGAGCTTCTTGTCAGACATTACACATGATAATGTTCTATTTACCCTCATTGATGTGCTCTTTAGTGGACATAAAAATGTTTCCAACTTTCTTATTCCTCATATCCTCATGTCTCTTTTTCCTCTTCCTGCACATTATCTCCTTATGTGCACAGACCCAATGCTCTCTGAAATTAACTCTGTTTGTTTCTTTAATGGCAATCTTGTTCTATTGATTGGCAATCTGACCTTTTATATTCATGCTTTGGTCCTCACTAGGCTCTTGTCAGTATTTGAGGCAATGTAGTGTGGCCATCCTTCACAGGCAGGACAGCAAACACACTATTTGGATCATAAGCAAGGATCTTGTTGACTTTTATATTCTGATTAAGGCTATATATTATCTTGACTCATTCATATTTCTATGTTCTATAGGTTTTATTGCACTGGTCCTTTCCAGAAATCTTTCTGTCAAGTTTTTATTGGGATCAGATATTGATGTAGATAATATTCTACCAGCTGAGATTCCATAATATGCTGAGCAAAGTTTACTTGTAGCCCAAGATCCTATGACAGCTGCAAAATTTTTCCATCTTTATATGCAAGCCTTTGTCAATTATCTCTTGAGATTTGATCCAAAACAAGTTGACTGTGAGGGTGGTGTGTTATGATTGACAACTACATTGTCATATGCTTGTTTGGACTTAAAGACACATTAGATCCCAATGAAATCAAAAAACCAATCTTGCAAGATAAAGACAAAGAGTTTGAAGAAAAACTGATCCATTATGTAGATGATTGATTGCATAACAATGTATGTTCCACCTGTGCCTGACCTGGCACCTGACATTATTCCATCCTGTGTTCACTCTCCTTGTATTTGTGGCTTGAATAGGAAAGATATGGTGATGGAGAAAAATTTAGCTATGGGTTCACACAACATTGTGAAGTCATGCCAGATTCATAAACATCATTTGGAAATATTGTGAAAATACTGGTGATTGTGATTGTTGATTTGGTTTGGATAAAGATAATTTTATGCTAATAACAACATTTGATGATGAAACCAAAGAAATTACTCTACAGTGTCTTGACATACTTATGAACAATTTCAACAGCACTATTCTCCAAATAATGCAAAACAATATGGATCACAAGTTCATTGATTCAAGGGCAGGAGCTAAAGCAGTCTTGTATCACATTACTAATTACATTTTGAAGTCCCTGCACAGGGTCAATCAAAGGGCAAGGAAGAGGATGTTTCATGTTCCTGCAGAGTTCATGGATAATTGTGCCAAACTGGAAGATGATCTTGGGATGGAATCAGATGATGATAATATTAGGGCCATTTGGATAGCATTGACCAGTGTCAGTTGACTTGGTATGACAGGATGCAAGATGATGTACTTTGCACCATGATTAGTGCCAAGAACATAGGCTTGTTGTCAAGTGCACAAGGGTTACCTATTGCTCCAATGGGAGAATACATGCATAGCTCAGATGAGGAAATATTGAAGGTTGATGGAACAGGTTGATAGAACAAAAGGTATGGAATAGATATGGCAATCTGACTATGAAAGACAATGTGACAATGAAAAGACTGTTTATGGTCCTTGACAGATACACCTTCCAATAGAGTTGATGTTCTATTTGTGTCTGTTTCATAGCTTCAGTGCATTGTAAACAAAGAAGAGCATCAACATGGCACAGCTATGGCATGTGATATACTATCCATGGAGATTTCTGATACTGGCATTGATGTTGATGCCATTGTTGCTTAATAGACACTGAATAGAAAACAGGAATGGCATTGAGAATCATTATCAAGCAGTCATTGGGGTCAAATTCTGATTTAAAGGTGCCTCTTAAAATGTTTCTGAATGGATCAGCCAGCACTGAAAAATCTAAAGTGATTAGTGCAGTCCAAGATTTCTATACTTCTTGGAACCAAGTTTGATGGTTCCAGATATGCTCCTAAGGGTATATCTGCAAGAAACATTGCAGGATGACCTTGCATTCTGTTGAGTGTTTGGCAAATTTATTCTAGAGCTTCTGAAACAAACACTCAACCATAACCAAATCTGGAGTCTAATCCCAAAATAAAAATCCATTGTAAATGGCCTTGATCTCCTGACTCCAAGCACATGGCTACATACAAATATAACCAAAAGATAGGCTTTGGTCAAAAGTACTTGTGGCCAGATAATGGGAGGTTGACAATGAACAGCAGGCTTGGAATCAAGGAAACAATCAGAGGGTCTGGTAAGAGGCAGTGTGGAAGGGGCAACACTTGTCTGAATTATTAGATAGGAAAGGAGAAGGAGAATAAAGGGAAACCATCAGAAGGAAGAATGGGATGAAGGGAGAATGGGATGTACCCTGGCATCATTCCCTTTCTAGCATATGGCATCTCAATCTACTGGGTAGAAAAAGTTACAGATTGCCTGGTTGGCTGCTGAGATGGGGTAAATGCCTCAAATTGCCTTTGGTGCATTGGAGTGCCTGCAATAGAAGTTCCAAATCAGGGCTGGTACTCATACATTGGCCTGCAGTTCCCAAAAGATGTCCTCAATGTCATATCCCTTTCATTTAACCTTAAACTGTAACTTCCCCTGGAATACCCTGCTATCCAAAATTTCCTCCACCTTGTACTCCTCCTCATCATTGACCAGAATTGGTGGGCTGCTCCAGCAGAAGACAAAGAGTCATATCACACTGATCTGGAGCAAGGCACACATCTAGAGGAATAAGGGACAGACAGCAGAGCAGTAAGAGGAATTGCAGAGGGAGGGGGTTGAGGAGTAAAAGGAGTGGTAGGACTAAAACAACTGAAACTGAAACCAGACACATGAACATAAGCAGTGAACAAAGAATGGTCCAACTGGATGGAACAGACCAAAAAACATGACTTTCCAACTGAGTTGACCTTGAACAGTTTTCTTTTGGATATAGTAGACAAGAACTCATCACAGAGTAGCAGGAATTTTTATATTATTTTGTCAAAAATGTTGTTCCCTGCACCCAGTGAGTCAATGCAGTCAGAAATAAAAGTTATTTGACTGCAGTTTGAGGCCACAGCTAGTTAGATACTAAGATTGAGGTCAAACACCTCAAATGGTGTAACATAGTTGTGGCACAAGACTTAGCAAGTCTGGCATCCAATGAACCCGAGATCTGGCAACACACTCATCAAGTAGCATCCTCATGTTGTGTACTTTGATTGTCTCTATTCCATGTATTTATTGCATGTTATTCATGTATTTATTGCATGTTATTTAACACAAAAATTTCTGATATCAGACCTATAATGTAAGTATTACTGCAATATCCAATATTCTGTCAAATATTTCCCTTTGCCAAGTCAGCTATGGATGAATTGAGTAATATTCGCTTACCCCGATACGTCTAGAGCTTATTGTGCTGAAATAGATGCATCATACACATTGAAATGTTTCTGGTGTCCAAAAGAGCAAAGTTGAATATATATGATCTTACCATTCCTTGTGGTAGCAATTTCTGCACGTTAATCTGGTGTTCTGGTCTCTGACGCATTGCACGTGATAATTTTCCGTATGGGCCTTCCATATTTAAAT
Organism: Termitomyces sp. 'cryptogamus'; assembly: GCA_020091625.1. Lineage (NCBI taxonomy): Eukaryota > Fungi > Basidiomycota > Agaricomycetes > Agaricales > Lyophyllaceae > Termitomyces > Termitomyces sp. 'cryptogamus'. The sequence continues at coordinate 1,344,308 of JAGYZC010000005.1, forward strand.
TCAAGATGCCTCTTCATGCAAGCATTGAATCAAAATTCTGTTTCCAATAAAAATTGTCTTTTCAGGAACAAACATCCTTGTTGGGAACCCGATTATGAATAGCTGAAAATATGTTATTTTGATTTCCTTTGTTTGTCATGCAAAATTACACTTCTCACACTTACAAGTGTGTTCTGCTTTGATGGGGGCATAGCTCAGTTGGGAGAGCAGCAGACTGAAGACTTTCATATAGTTGATCTGAAGGTCCCGCGTTCAATCCGCGGTGCCCCCATACCTTGGTTTTGGGAGCTTGTACTTTTGAAAACTCCAACTTTTCCTTGACCTTCCTGAAGTTTATTTTGGTCAGAGATTGATCAGGCCTTGATGGAGTGGTCACGATATCCTGAACTAGACTACTGCTCACCGAGGTTTTGTTCATGTTGCCCAGTGGGCAAATCTCTTCGCTGGCCGATAGGTTGATCTCAATCAGGTGCATACAGTGACAGGGAATATGAGGACGACAAATGCCTACATAAAGAATAAGCAGACTAGATCGGCTTTCTAGCCTGGACGCCAAGTTACAAGTGCTCGATCCGTGCGCTTGCTTGAATAGTCTTTTTGGACTCAAGACTTATCCGAACGCTGTATTGGTTGCCTGTAATGTTCAATTCACAGAGTTCTTCCTGCGAAAGAAGCCTAGGGAGATCAACCGACCCTCACTCGGTATCATCGCTAATTCGGCCAATTCTAACGCGATTATGTCCGGAGCCGCAGAATGGACTCGATTGAGCTCAGCTCACACACCGTTCGTTGTTTCACTCCCTATGTGGAATCGCAGAAAGAAGATCAAGCTTCAAGCCCATATAGGTAAAAGGAAAGAGGGAACGGTATGGCAGCTCAGGCCTATACAGACCAGGTACTCTCTGCTATGACCGTGGAGTCTGGCCTTGGAATTCGGAGGTACCGCGTTCGACTCGCGATGCGCCTCGATACTTCCCTTCTGATTTAGAATATTTTACTATGACAATTGTGTTTTGTATCTGTGGTATTTCCCTCTGGGGAGCTGTGATAGAATACGAGGAGCCTACGTAGCTTTAGAGACTGAGGGAGGGGATGGATGATATTGCTGATAGTTCGAGAACAGGTCCTGGATGGAAAGAGCTGATTGACCTCGGTTTACCGAAAGCGGGGGTTTCTGATATGGATGGACTGCGGTATTTGATATCAGTATATCCTGATACTAGTGTGAGATAATTTTGCATTTGCGTTGTTCGGTGCGAGTATGTAGATAGAGTGTGTAGTAGTTAATAGCCACTTAGGAAAAATAAGGTTCACATTTGGATTGAGAAGCCAAGGCATAGGCATAGAGGACTTATAACGGTTGGAAATTGGCCTATCAAGCTGTTGAGGAACTGCGATGGCACTGGCAGTTATAGGTACGTTCGCGAAGAGAGGAAGGAAGCGCATCATAGATCACTTTGAAGGTGTTCCAGCGAATGAGAGATGGGAGATGGAGTATGGGAGGTACGGCGTTCGATCCGCGGTACTTCCACTACGAAGGGAATTCCTGAGACTTTTTTGAGCGGTAATTGGACTGAGTCGGGAGAGGAGGCAGAAGTCAATGAGTTCTGCGTCATGTTGCAACTTGTAAGGCATAGTACCCATAGAAGTCAAAAGACACTTGGTTAAGATTAGGCTGTTATGAATTGCATGTGCGTGAGAAGCATATGCACCCTTCATAACCCTCGCGGTTCGAGAATGCTTCTAAAGGTGAGTGCGCATTGGCATATGCATCGGATGGGTGGAATTTTTGCGTGGATGGGCATTGGAATATACAGTAGGGTACACTACTTATCAGTGCGGGCGTCGAGAGAACTGCGCTGTCGCTGATAATAGTAGGTACGTGGAGAAAGGAAGGAAAGGGTGACATATCTGTCCAAAGGTGTTCGAGATACATGGACTAGATATGATGTGAGGTACGGCGTTCGATCTGCGGGTCCCACTGAATAGCAATGAAACATGCCGAATGTCGAGTAGATATTGTGGGAATGAATCTCAAGAGATCTTGAAATGGGTGGGATTGATTCCTGGAATGAGTTGAATTGGATAAGAAAGATACTTATGTGACGGATGTGATGTTCAGGATATCAATATATCAGAAAGCATCGATATGCAATGTACATTTTTTGGATTACGCAGCCTTGGCGGTTGTTTTGTTTTCAGTAGCTGCTGTCGTCTCCTCCTCCTCCCCTCTCTCTGCCTTCAATCCGTTTTCTTCATCAGCGTCTTCCAAAGCATCTTTCTTCTCATCGTCCTCGGAGTCGGGCGGCAACTCCTCCCCCTCCCCCTCCTCATATACATCCTCATCGTCATGATCGAACGGATCGTAGATGATTGATTCTATATGCGCGAGTGCAGCCTACGCGTCGACGTGCACGAGTTCGACAAATCACGATCGAGATCATAGACAACCGCAGAAACACCGAAGACATTGAGAACAGAACATGGAAATAAAAAAAGAAACAAAAAACAAGCGTCTAGTAGGGATGATACCGAGAATCATTCGAGAAATCACTGCGCACCCGGCCTACTTCGCTTAACTCTTCGTCTGCTGAGCCGTTGAAAGTCTCGAAGGGCGTGGAGAGAGGATCGATTGTTGCGTCGTCGTCGTCATCGAGATCGACATTTGGGTCCGGATTGAGGGCAGCGCAGGTCGAAAGGGCTTCGAAAATTTGTTCAACTGTTCGTTTACGTAAGATGAAGTGAAGATTTAGAGAGAAAATCTGGAGACGTACGGGAAGTGGGATCTTGAGGGATTATGGAGAGCTCTTGGAGAAGCGTGTCTGCGTCCTCGTCTTCGACGTCTACATCGGGTGCGGGACCTGCGTCGAGCTGACAGTAGATTGATGGAGAGGTACCGGAGCGAGAGATGGCATGGAGTGTTATGGATGGGTAGGGGATTTGGAAGCCTTGTCCTGATGCGGTAAAGTATACAAGGACACTGTTTCTTCACCTAAGTTGGATAAAAGAAGAAGAAAGGAAAAACAGACCTTGTGAGAACGTATAAAGTACCATCGGTGGCGTCAAAGCCTGGGACGGGAGGATCGAGGGTGACGCGAACGTTGGGTTGGGTGTGTTTGAGGGTGGGAGGGATGTCTGCGAACGAGGACGGCGTAGAGGAGATGAGGTTGGCGTGTTCTTCGGGCGAAACGAAGGTGGGCAGCGACGAGATGGGCGTTATCGGGTTTCCGCACAACGACATGTTGGGAAAGGATGCACCTGGATTGTGGTTAGGGTTTGAGTCTCGTGGTTCGGAACAACTCTGACTGACTGACGTCATACGAAAGAGCCGTGCATGGTTGTCTTTTACGAATTAACACAAATGATGCATCACAATGTCACCATCTGGTGTGCTCCTACGCCCAGAGTGATGGAAAGAATGTCTCGCAATAACCGTGCTGTAGCTGCACAGCGATTGCTGTGATTTGTTCCTTGAACTTGAGCAAATCATGATGAACAGTCTTCATTTAAACGAAGACTGATACCAACGTAAATACACAGCCCCCGCTGCTGCGGACCCAGTCATTTATATGGCTCCTTCGACTCCCATGGCCCTAGATTCAATCTATATGGGTCTCCCGACGAGGGCCAACGATGAATCCGGTTATGATGTCAACGACGAAGCCTCCCCGTACCTGCGGATGGACATCGTCGAGTCATTTAATGCCTCGCTCAACTTGTTGGATCCTGGCACCATTATCGGCACCCCAGAAGATTATGCTGATAACGACGGCCTCCTGCAACTCCTTCCTGCATCTCCCATCACTGAAGCCAGTGAGGTCCTCAGTGTCGCCTCCACCGCCAAGATACGCTCTGGGTCTTCATCCCAATCTCACTCAGCGGTCTCGTCCGCCGCCACTCTGGTGCCTTCTGTGTTTCACTAGCTTTCTTCCTCTTACCTCTACCCCAAGCCCATCCATCCGCGTAGCAAATCCCAGATTAAGCCTCGCAGTGGTGACCTCATCACCGCTGGGAAAAAGCGCCCAGGGAGACCCATTCAGCTCAAACACGAGAATGGGTTTGATACCTCGACGAGTCTCGCTGCTATTGTGGAGAGTAGGGAAGACGTTGGTGGGATGGCTGATTTCTCGGGGCAAATAGCCCTCATAAGCAACAAACAAAAGAATGTGACATCCATACTTTGCACCATATTCAAGACAGTTGAGCTTTACAGGTGTCTTCTATCATGTGGTGCAGCGGATGCTCAGAAAATTCTTGATGGGTTTCAGCTTGTAAGCTAATTTATTTACCATCATGTTTATATATTGAACTTTTTTTTCGAAAAGCTCCTGGATACTGAAATTTTTCCAGATCGTGGACAGTTGATTGCTGCAATGAGGAGGCTCTCGGGGCGAACACAGCGATACCCATCCCGTTTTTTTCCTTCAAGGTCCCTCGCCATCTGTTGAAGCTGAACCAGTCGCTTATGGACGTTTTGCTGATATCTATAAAATGGTATCTGGAGGCCAAGAATTGTGTTATAAGGTGATCAGGGTATACCAGAAAACAAAGGTTGAACACTTGGCCAAAGTTCGTCACCATGAAAATGCCAATCCAATAACCTAATAATTTGATCTGTACTTTAGGTGTATGCAAGAGAGGCTATTCTTTGGGGGCAATTATCACACCCAAATATACTCCCCTTCTATGGACTCCTCAAATATCGTTCGAGAATAGCTTTTGTTTCGTGTTGGGCTTCAAACGGTAACCTCGAAGATTATTTAACTGAGCATCCAGAGGCAAACCGGATACTACTGGTATGTATTTGTGTATTTTCTGGTATGAGTAGGAACCAAGTTCCTATATAGTGTTCAGACACAGCAGCTGGGGTAGAGTACCTGCACAGAAATGATATTGTCCACGGGGACTTGAAAGGAGTAAGTACTTGAATCTTGTCGAAACGTCAGTTCGTATCCCTGACCATATTCATCTTTTCAAGCTCAATGTTCTGATTGATGGTTCCGGCAGAGCATCTCTGGGTGATTTCGGGATATCCAGCGTGACTGATCCCCAAATTCTTAGGTGGACCTCACAGTCAACAGTGGCTTCCACAGGAGGAACCACTCGATGGCAAGCACCTGAACTGCTAGTCTCTGAAGACAAAACCAAGAAGATTCGGAACAGCAAAGCAAGTGATGTGTTTGCCTGGGCAAGCGTCTGTTATGAGGTACGAACACCTTGACTACTTCTGTTTTAAACGGCTGACATTGACTTTACACCCTATACAAGATATTCACTGGATGTCTTCCTTTCCATGAAGCTACAAACCATGCAACTGTTGTCTTGAATACAGCACGTGGGGATATACCAACCTGCCCGCCGGACGGCGACCCTGCTTGGACAAAGCACGGACTGAACAACAGAATTTGGCAGTTGATGAGAGATTGCTGGCATTTCGAGCCCGAGAGGCGTCCTGATATCGCTACGGTGAATTTCAGGCTTTCGTCAGAAAAGCCGGTTGATCTTCGTTCAACGGGAGAATGGGAAAAGGCAGCCATGCGGTTTCGAATTGCGCAGGATGAGGCGTTGGCCAAAGATTTACAGCCGTTTTGGGAAGAGATGGAATCATTGCTCTCCCGTGTGGTACCAAACATCAGTGGAGAATGATTGGTATTGTACCCATGATTGCTTCCTAGCTATGACGAGCTATGACGGGTCAGTTATAGGTATGATTGAGTGGTCTATAAGGACCTGATAGTGGTAAATTATAATCTTGCTTTGTAGATATTTTATCTATATATCCAAATCCACTGCAAATTTGATTCAAAACTGTCCCGAGATTGCCTTGAGCTAGAACAAAGATATCATCACATTTTCAGACTAGGAAATGGGAACATCGTACTTTGCCTTCTTGAGATCGGGTGAGTTCGCGTTTGGTATCTTCGAGGTGGCGAGGTCAAAAGAAATATGGCTAAAATTATGGATAACCCGATCGAGAGTAAGAAGTTTTGAGAGTGAACAGAGGTGATTGCAGACCAAGAAGATGAATCATTACCAACTTGAGTCCAAGATCATCTATTGACAATTTCCAGAAAATAGACACACCCTAGAACTCAAGTTTTCTGGACTTGTTTGAAAACAGGATTCTTGAGTGTTGTACTGACGTCATGTGGTGGCGCAGGTCCAAATTCTATCGCCCTTGGATGATCTATATACCGCATCTTGTATGTAAACACTGCATTAAAGTAATCACTTTGCCTATAAGGGCTCTATAGTGTGGAGTAATGATGATGTACCCCAGAGTCTACAATCTTTTTCTTTCCTAGTCCATAGGTCCTGATTTTGACAAGCTCGGGATCAGAGATTCATTATGGATACGACCTAGACCAATGGGACCATGGATGACAAATGTAACCATAGCAGGATACATTGCCTGACCATTCATGTCAACTCTGAAGGAGCATGAAACTAGAACTTACTGGAATTATTGTAAATATAATTGCAAATGTTCCCGATGCTCTAGCAGCGACATCTCTGCTGGAGCCAAGGCCCAATGGAAAGTTTAATATGAGTGTTACAAGCTGTAGTGGAGGGATATATTGAGACCATTTCAGATTGGACTCTGTGAAACTGTAACACCTACCTGGAAGATACAATATATCAATCCGGAGTCAAAAAGCAGAAACAATATCCAGGAAACTCTTGTCCATCTGAACAGCATTTTGTGACTGACTCGGCTTTGGCGAAGAAACTTTTGGTGAGACCTAGTGCAAATGGATCAATCGTTAGTTATGCTCCTTACTTGCAACGAAGCAGGCTTTTCAATGTTCACCAAAGCATATATGCAATTGACATAGTTGCGAGTAGATTGGTAGCAATCGAAAGCACAGAGACAGAGATGAAGAGATCATTCAACAACTCAGCATGAGAATTTATTGTTTTGGCAGCAGACATTTCGCCCAGGAGGGTGATAGTGCTTGCTAGGAATATAAGTCAACCAATACTGTGTAATCCGAGGAGCAAGTGATAGGAGATACCGAAAGTTGCAATCCACAACAAAAGTGATGAGTAGAATGCCCAATGGTCCCCTCTCATGGAAATGATGTATCCTCGCCATACAATGAGCGCATCATTGACTAGTGGCTGTCGACAATCATGTTGACATTCATTTAAAGCACGGAGAGCAAAATTCACGTACAGGTATGAGCTGTAGCCACAAGATTGCGGTATCCCACTTCAGAAGTTTACCGTTTGTGATCTTTTGCCGATCTTCCATGAACCGGGGTGTATCTTCGATGAGGCCCAACTGTGAACGTATCAGTATCGAGCACATGTCCCATTGAACAGCAATCGTCAATGTGGATGAGACAAATCCGGCAACGATGATGCCTGAAGTAATCCACGTAAGGACGAATCTTGGACGACGTCTAAATTCGTGTATGAAATCTATTCTGTTGAACGTCAATTCGTGCAAATGACCTTACGAGTTCACGGATTGAGATAAAAGAAAGGGGGCCGAGAAAGCCTATGCTTATAATCAGTTATGACATGATCTCCATAGATGACTCAGACACAGGAGGGACTCGGAATTGTGCACATACCCTGCAGAAGAATATTGAATGTGAGCAAGGAGAAGTCCTGCAGGATCACAGACCCGGTATCTTGAAGTAGTCCACGTTCACCGGGCAACATGATGATTTGGATGGAGAATGAGAAATTCTTGGGACTAACTGTTCCAATTTATGGGTTTCTTGAAACACTAACTTACCAATCGATACTAACTTACCAATCGACACGGAGCGAAAAACCCGGTAGTATAACGTTATTTGATACTCCGCATCAAGCTTGACATGCCTTGTCCATTTAGCATTGAAATTCGCAGAATAGACTGAAAGGACGATCTGGTGCAGCTACTCGAAGGCAGCCACATTCTGATATCTAGAAATCTCAGAAACCAGTTCGACAAAATCAAACAATATGACGAAGATCAGGTCGGAGTCGGTTCGAAAATTCTAGATGACATGAGCCGGAGCGTTGTCAAAGGCGGAAGTATAATTTAAGAGGACCCGACTTGACGGGCAGGTAGCCACGTTCCTATTTTGAATTTTTTCCGAAATAGCTCCTGAGATCTCAAGCAAGAACACGAAGACTGTTCTCATGGTGCAAGTGCGAAGCGTTATCTGTAAAACAAGTCTGCTTTTACATGTGCAAAATCGAATTTACCCTCATTCAAGATATTTGATGTATGTCTGAATCATGCAACCGTCGTGCTGAATAGAACGCGAGTGGATACCCCGACCCGCTCAGCATATGACGACGACCATTCTTTGATGGGAATGATAGTAATTTGGGCATTGATGAAGGATCACTGAAATTCCGAGCCTCTTGATTGCGTTTTATTTCGAGGCTCGAGGCTCGACCCTGAGACCGGTTGATCTTAGAGCGGGAACAGGCCGCCATGCATTTTCGGATTGTACAAAATAAGATTAGGCGTTGTCCAAAGATCTGCCGTCGTCTACTAGAACTTACATGATCTGCCGCGTCATATGACTCAAAGATCAGAAAAGGGTATGTTACCAATTAAATAAATCGAGTTGGCTTGAGCTTTGCGCAACAAGGGCATCAACACCACGAGGACGGATTGGAATCAATCAGTTTTCCCAAAGTCCATGGCTGGACGCATGTATGCGGTGTTTGGCTGTACCTTTGTCATGGTTATTCAAGATCGCAGTCAATGGAGCTCGAGTGAACAGGGTGGGAAGGTGATCTGAATGTATTTGAAAGTGAGTGACCTACTTTGTAGTAAGGTCACCCTGTACTCAAGTCCACGGCCACATAGGTTACTGAAAGGCTGGTGTTACCCAAACACGACAGAATGCTCGATTTCTTGTATATTCTCGGGCCAAAAGATGGGAGCCGGACTGATTATGATGTATCAGCGGGGTCAACAACTGTCATGCCAGTGACGAAGTTGATGCATATGAACACGGCGGACCGGTCCTCCTTGGCCACCGGGAATGATGTCGAAGCTGAATGGTATGACCTGCTAAACTCGAAATGGATGGCTACTGTAGGAGAAAGAGTAGCCTAGAAGAAGCAAAAACTTACATTTCATTGTCAAATGTTTCCAGAGGTAGGACTAAGAAGGTTCACAGTTAAATCCGAAAAGTGCGTGGATTTTGGTCTTCAATTGCTGTGTGCGCTCTAACCTCAATTTTAGAGTCGCGCTCAATCGCGATCAGATCTCGACACAGCCACCGTACCCACGGGTAAGTAAAGGCCGTATTTAAATAACTTCTTGAAGGACAGCAAAACCTATACTCGTTTACCCACGATGTCGAACGCAGAATCAGTTTTCCTCGCACATATTGTATCACAGATCAAATCCAACGTCGACTTCCTTGTCGAACAGCACCAACTGTCATCTGCAGACGCTAATGCGTTCATTGCCAAGCTCCCTTCGCCCTCTCCTAGTGCCAGTGTAAACGCCCCTTTCGCTCGTACGCTCCCTCCACGTGCACCTACACTCCCGCAGCGAACGCCCCTAGTACAGGTGAGGGCACTATGGCCATATAATGAGAATAACGAGGTCTGTATCCGTGTAGTTTCGGAGTGCTAACTGAGTTATATGGATATTGATATCTAGGGAGATGATCTCTCATTTGCTGCAGGAGATATAATTACTATCACTGAAGAGAACAACGCAGATTGGTGGACAGGCACCGTCAATGGGCGTTCAGGTCTCTTCCCCTCTTCTTACGTTGAAAAGCTTTCTCCCTCTCCCACTCCTTCCATATCTAAAGCACCCTTCGTAACGAATAGCACGACAAGTGGAAGCAAGACTCCCTATAGACCCTTTGGCGCCGCATATCATGGACGAGATGTACCCCCGCCTCCGGGGCAGGGTGTTAATTCAGTTGGGTTACAGGAGCAGAATGGGAAGGAAGAGAAGAAGAGCAAGTTTGGCAAGTATGGAGATACGATGGCACATAGTGCTGCCGGAGGTGTAGGATTCGGTGCTGGTGCGTCTTCCTTCCTTTTTTTTCTACTTGTTCGTTGAGAATCGGATGTTGATTGCATTGAACTTGGACAGGTGCGGCGATCGGTGGTGGTCTCGTGCGTGCTATTTTCTAGAGGATCAACAATCTTGGATGTATTTATCGTATACCATCGTTCGTCGCTTTTGGATCATATCTTATCATGCTTGAAGATAGAATGATGGAATCTTGGCTCGCCTATGCCACCTGGAATAGGTTTCCGCGACTGGATGATAGATGAAGAAAAGAAAGAAGCGAAAGTCAAGTCATACGTCTTCCTCCTTCCAGCTGCGTCCTCGAGGCGCAGAGCCTCGTAATAACTTGTGGTCCTTTATCGGATCCTCCATCATCTAAGAGAGCATGGTCAGAATAACTTCGAAGATGGAGCTAAACGCATGCCACCTCATTTATGACCGGTCCGAGCGATTGTGAATAATCCCTCTTCGGTTATCCTCGTTATACCCTGATATGTTGTCAATTTTTTGAGACCTTTTCCCCCAAGATCTGTAATCCGTGACCTCTTGTAATCTATTTTCAAATGTATGCTCGGGTTACGAAGGAGATCATAAAAATCTGTCATTTCGTCCTCGGGGACGCTCTCGTCGTTGACATTCACCCCAGTTGCATCGTAAAAATATTGAACGATTCTCTGGGCAATGATGACGGAGAGTACCTTCAAGACTTTCTGTATGTCTATCCCAGAACGAATGAGACATGGGGAAGTATCAATTTCAACATTGGCAAGATGTCGGTAAAGTGCTGATGAAATAGACAAAATTCAAATATCCGAAGTTTTGAGAATCTATGTATACAAGATTACGCACAGTCTTGATGCTCTGCCAATGAACGCTGCCGTGGGCCCAGGATTCTGCGATTCTGGAAAACGATACGAAGGCAAAGGTTATGATGAGACTGAATGGCCACCAGCCTCAAGGTTGATCAGAATCAAACATTCTATGTTACGATCAGATCCCAGAGCGATTCACTTATTTAACAAGATTACGATCTCCTTCGTCCATGATATCTTTCTACATATCAATTATGTACATCAGCAATACTACGAGAATTAGGTTAATGGGTATTAATAGTCATTTCGCCAATCTCTGGCACAATACGGGAAACGAGCGATCCCAAGTCTTCCCAAAATGGCCCTGAGCTCTCCAACAAATAATTACCTCGAGCAGAGTTGGCGTTCCGAAAACGCACTGCAGCGTTTTCTACCCACTCCCCCCCAGGACGAGAGTCAATCGGACTTTGTATGTTGAGTCTGGAGATCACATCTGTCATGTCTGGACGCTGTGGCGATTGAAAAAGCCAACAATCTTCCAAAAGGCTCCAAAGATGTTCGTTCAATCCATGCTTGAGCCAAGCAGCGTCATCATCTCGTGGTCGAGATGGGGTTTGACCTTGCATGATACTTAGCATAATAGTTGCCTGGTTTGATATTTCGTAGAAAGGAAGACGTCCGGTAAAGATCTAGAGGTAGATGATTAGATTAGAAGGCTATCCGTGGTGGTTGGAGCATCACCTCGTAGCACACGTTTGCCCAGGCGAATACATCACTAGCTTTGCTGTTGTGAACTTTCTTTAAGGGGTCTTCAGGGCCTAACAATTCAGGGGCCTGCCATCGTATAGTACCCCCTTTAGATGCCATCGTCGACTGTGAGGCCCACTTGAGGATTTGTGGATCGCTCACGCTTGATACTCCAAGAAGTCACCTAGACACGCTCTACCCGAGCCGTCAATAAGAACATTGAGCTTGAGAAGAGAAAAAAAAATCAGAATCTCGAGCAGATCTTGAGATAAATACATAAAAACTTACTCCTTTCAAGTCCCCATGAACAATGTCATTGTTGTGTAGATATTCCACTCCAGCAGCTGTGTCCAAGCACTGAACAATTGAAGAATCAAGTACTTGCGCTAAGGAAATTACCAGGACTCGGACACACCAGTAATATCCGATTCACGTCCGGATTATGAGCCAAGTATTCTTCAAGGTTCCCATTCGTAGCCCAGCGTGAAACAAAGGCTATTCGAGGTCCAAATCGCAGGAGCCCATAGAACGGGAGAATATTTGGGTGTGATAGTTGACCCCAAAGAATTGCCTCTCTTGCGTACACCTTCAAGTATACATCAGCTCAACCCTTTCAAACCACGTAAAGTTGTACCTTAGCCAAATGTTCAACTTGAGACTTTTGATAGACCCTGATTACTTTGTAGCAAGTTTGTTCGCCTTGAAATCTGATCTTGTAGATATCAGCAAAGCTACCCGAAGCAACTGGTCCGTCTTCAAGAGACGGCGAGGGACCGCTGAGAGAGAAACAGGTTGGATATAGTTTTTCTTGTTCTGAAAGCCTTCGCATAGCGGCGATGAGTTGTGTACGGTTATGAAACCATTTGGTATCCAGAAGCTTCAGAACAACACCAAATTAAGCCAGTGTATGAGATGATTTGTCGATGCGTAATAGATAGCATTTACCATTTGGAAAGCATCGAGGAGTTTTTGAGCATCGGAAGTACCGCAAGAAAGGAGGCGCCTGTAATGCTCGACCTTGTTGAATACAACACAGAGCTTTGTTATCACACTCTCAGCTATGTCCGCAATTGTATCCGGCAGTGGTACAGGTTCCTGCATATGTGCGGATTTACTTGGTTTCGGACAGGGCGGCTAACCGGGTAAGTCACGCTGGAGAAAAAATAACTATTGTCCATACAACTTACTGAGCTTGGATAAACAACAGAATTCCCCGCGTCAGTCAAACCTGTCGTTACATTAGCGGCAGATTCTTTGTTAGCAAGTGAAAGCAACAACTTGACGGAAAGTACGAATATGACTGGAGGGCAGTGGGATCTGGGAGACTGCAATGGTGAGTTAGCCTTCAATACTGTTGCAGGAAAATCCCTGGTTTCGCAACTTGTCCTGGAGTTTGTTTATCACGATGTTGTGCCCATTAGCCTTCTGATGCATATGAACAGATTGTCCGGAGGTCGACTTTTGGCTCTGCAAGACAGCACGTTCACCTTTACATCTAAAGGCATGACTATGCCTTTTAAAGATCTTGAATGAGAAGGGATTCTAGGCGAGCAGTTACGTGAGGACGAACAAATCATCAGGGGATTGGATTTGGGTGTAATTTTGCTGCCCGGACTCAACTCTTGAAGAGCCCTGGTGTCTCTTTCTCATTGGCACAGTATATGGGAGGAAACGTCGTCGCGGACCCATGTCGGACAGAGCTCGGCGAAGTAGACTACCGAATAGAGTCAGGTTTGCAGATGACCCATGAACAACGGGGGTTATTTGGATCAAGTACATACGATACATCTCGAGATGACACATGCTGGAGTCCCTGATCCACATTGACTGATGAGACCGCTGTCCGTGACAGGTCAATCAAGTTCCATTTGCTAGCATTTCTATAAGATTCTTGCTCTGCTGTACCAAATTCTCTTGGTGGACCAAGGTTTGGTAGTGCGTCAGCTGCATATGTCTGTGTTCTTGGCTCACTGACTGAAACAAATGTCAAAAAAATCAAAATGCAGTTTGCGTACAACAGCTGTAACTTTCGAAATCTCACCGGCCGGTCTGGTTCCCCAATGAGCTTGGGTCTTTGCGGGCATGAAAAACGGGAATTCATCTTGTCTCTGACAGACTTGTAACCATTCGTTGTAAGGAGCAAGATTACTTGAGCTTGTCTCCACAGAGGGAACGGTCATCGGCCGTCCCTGGTAGAATGGTGGAACTTGTTGCGACATATATTATCTGAACGGTAAGGACGTTAGGGCTGTAATTTTGAGATGAGACTTCAGGCTGCTATTGGGAATGGTTGCTGTGAGTGTTTGATCAGGAAGAATGTAATTGAGCGTTGATTTAAATAGCCTACATCTACTATTTCCCAATTGTTGATTTTCACAGCCAAAGTTTTATGTATCAGATGATACGGATCATTGATGTAGGCACACACACCGCTTTTCATGGATCACGGTCGTAACGTACGTTATTTTCGGCCTTGTCGCGCGTGGAAAACATATGACACTGAGTTTTCCGTCAGATGTCCTGTTTTCATAGACTCTAGAAAAGATGCTAGAGTATATGGCGTTCAACAAGTCACACTGTGAGGATGTAGGACATAATGACAATATTCTCTGTCCAAGAATAGAAAGACAGATGCAGAACCCGTAGCTAGTTCTGACTGGGAAGGACAGACTCGAAGAATAACCTGGAAGTAAGTAAACCAGTAACCAGTACGGTGATAACCGAAGATGTCACTAATGTTGACTAAGAGATGGGACAATGGGAGAGGATCTCACAAGAAGCATCCAGATTCCAAACGATCTTCAACTTGGCATATTAGTTACTCCTTTGGTGGACACCTTCGGGACATCTGTCAGGAGAAACCAACCGCAGAGGTTGGGGTCAAGTGACCACATGAGGGCCCATGGCAAATACAATCAAATAGATTGTCATGGACCTTAAGTATGCTGAATTTGACTTCGATGTCTTGTTGGTTCCTTCAGCAACGAAGCCTCGTTTCCTACGAGGAAGTTGAGGACTGAACGTTGAACATTGAGGTTGCATTGAGGATTTTCAATGGGGAAAAGCAAGAAGTTGAAGAAATATAAGGCAAGTCAACTTGGATGGATGACTCTGTCACGATATGGTTAAATGCAACTCGCTGTGTATAGGCCCCCGACGCAAAATTTCTTGTTGTCATAGACCCGTGGCCTGCTGGACAAGCGGGGCACCCTGCATTTATTGATAATGTCGCTGCATGGTTTGAGTTCATGCTCAAAGATGACCATCCCGGCGAGACAGTCAGGACCGTTTATACTCAAGGAACAGTCAGTTTATCGTTGTAGTTTGCGATGTCATTTGACTCGAGTTAAGTCTCATTAACAGCATAACAACATCATTGTCGAACTTTCGGAGTCAGTTAACATACAGCCGTACATCGGGGTACATGCCCACCAAAGTTTTTTGAAACCACCTTACGAAGCTACTGAAGCCGTATCATACATTTACGAGTATGATTACGAAATGCAGAATGACCCTACACGGCGAAGTGAGTTGATTCAACTGTCACGTTCCCAGTTGTACTTGATCATGAAATGGGTTAGGTTGGACCGCCAGGTATCCCTCAAGCTACGATATCAGCATATTCCCCTTTAAAGCTAATTATCCTATCCCAACACCTGCTCCGCTTCCTCCGATTCACATTAATTATGTCAAACGCCCTCGTGTCATGGTCCCTTCTCTTAAAATCGTTGTTTCGGACCATCCTGTATGTTTAGAGCAGTACTTTGAGCAGATCCGTATATTGACATTTCTTTTCTCTTACAGGAGGTATTTTCTTTTTTCTAATACGCTTTCGGCGTGATCAACAAGTTTTCCTCAGATCCCCAATGATGCAATTGCCATGCGAAGTCGTGCACGGACACATTCATTACTACGTGAAGATGAAGAAGCGAAGCCAGTAGTGAAGAAAAGGGATCCCTACGAAGAGGGTACTAAAGTATCTTTTATGTGTTTCAAGATATTGATAATCTATGATTCAGATGCTGATGTCACACGTCTCCTGAGAACTGTATCTCGGGACCTGGAAAATTCATATTCACGTTTGAGTTGCACAGTTTCAGCTGCACCTGGATCTGATGATGTTGCTAATGCAGTCGATGGTTTCGTCAAGGAGGAACCAATAAGCCGTGTGATCTCCCCCTTGACGTACAGGGATGGTTCTGGTCCATGTACGTACCTCGATAAATTCACCTGGACAAGAATGATTTATCGAAGAAATCTTTAGCTGATGTAATTGACGATTTCCCGACCTCTATACCGGTTAAGAAAGAGGAATCAATAGACCATGTACTTCGCCAGTCAGTTGACCCAGATGGTAAGATCTCTTCTAACGACTGTTTCACGAGTTCACATAAGCCTACGAGTAGACGGCACTCATCGCCCCTCCAAGGAGCTTTTAGCTGCATTTGCAGATCTTCGAGCAGAAATGTTTAATTCTTCAACAACCAATGTAGTTGATGATTTCCTTTCTTCTATACCAGTCAAGGAGAAATTAATGAAACACGCACCTCGCCAATCGGTTTCCATTAAGGACGAGCCTCTGGATTCACACAGTGAGATCTCTTCTAACATCATTTTTCGAGACTGACTACAAGTCCACGAGTAGATGTCGAGTATCGCCCTTCGGAAGAACTTTTAGCTGCATTTGCGGATCTTCCAGCAGAATTATTCAATTCGTCCCGCGCCACCATAAGTCCTGTTCCCATGAAGATTGAGACAGATGAAACGACCTGTCAGACTCTAGAACCAGATCCATGAACATTGACTGATCATGGATTTGTTAGGCATTCGAATTCCTTCTAACAGGGAACGCTCTACCACGCTAGCAACTGATATTGAAGAAACTGATCATTCAGATGGCGCACAGATACGTATCGAATCTGAACCCCGAGATGAGTCATTTCCCCTAGAAAGAACCAGAGACCCGAGGCGAGATTGGGACAATTCAATGACTTTTGCATCCGACGGAGGAGACATGAGATCTGCAACAGGAAAAAGAATCAAACCTGAACCGCAAGATGACTATCGCATCCCTTCTCTGCCTCGAACGCAAGATCCAAGATTGATAGAGAGCCGAATCCAGGAGAAAGGGGGGGTGGAAGATAGCACTTGTACGCGTGTCCAATTGCCTGTACCTGCTGCCACTGTACAGGTACGCGATCCGAGACTTGTTAGGGATCGGCAGACGACGCAGGTCCCGCACTCTGTACATGTGAAATTTGAACCTCGAGAAGATCCTGTGATACCTCCGCCGCCTGTTGTACGCGATCCCCGGCTGTCAAGTCGTGGGCAAGGAGGACATTTGAAGCGTGAGGGAGATAATGGCAGTAATGCAAAAGAAGTTGGTGAGTTGTGAAGTATGTTATGATGTCAGTCACAATCTCTTACTTTGTTTGACATAGGGAGAATGAAGTTCAAGCGGATCAAATCAGAGGGATAGTGTGACTCTGTCTCCTCCTGCCCAAGGCTGAGGTGGAAGTAGATGAACTATCAATTTATCAATTATCTGACCTGCCATGAAGTACAAATCAACCCGTAGGGTGACATAGCTAGTGATGAAGTTTTGCTAAAGTCTCGTGTTGTACAATAATCCTGCTGAAAACGATCCATCATGATGTAACTCATACTACACAAGTTGTTACATGTAAATCTGGTGAAATCTAAGTTTAGGAAGTGGGGAGAACGAGTTCTTCCACCATCTCTGACCTCTTCGGCCTTCGCACTGCGATCAATGTCAACATAACCTCCCGACCACTCTGTAGGGAACGCTTCGATGTATGGCTACCACTCTCCTGAATTTTGCTTTTACTCCCCGCGTCTGATGATTGCTTAATTTTCCCTTGCCCTTTTTGCCCTTATTAACGCTATTGGCATTGGACTGGGTTGTAGGCCGTTTGGCTGCCAGAGCCGACCATGTCCCACAACCATAGACCTGCGACCTGACCTGTGTACCATGCCTGATCGAAATCCTCCGATACATATCCCTCGCCGTGCAATTCATCGAGGGAACAAGGTCCTCTTGTCAACTCAAGTCATTCAAAAGCCGTCGAACGAACTCTCCCTGGACAGCTCTTTCTTCAGCTGAATGGTTACATGACCTGGTCGGTCATTATCTGGAAGTGGAGCCATGCAGGCGGGCAATATGATCGGTGTCCGTGCTGGCATGATGCGTTAGCGAAACCCATCCATGTATCCCTGATTCGGTCATTATATTCTTCGTATTCTGAAGCTGTTTGTAAGGCTGTGCCAACATCATTGAAAGTTGAGAATCCTCTGCAAATGGCTAGAGTGAGAAAAAAGTGTATGAAGTCAAAACATCTTCATGCTGACTGTGTCTCGATCGACGGCTTGAACTTGCCATCCGGTGCGTAACCGGATTATTTTCAACACGGTCAAAGTTTCCTAAGAGACCTTTCTCTGCGGACCCAATTCGAAAAACTATCCATTCGTGCTGGCCGAAAGAAACACAATAGCAGTGCCCAAGATAAGGGTACAGATACGCATTGTTCGGAGTCCTGACGTTGGTATCGTGGTCTGAACTTATCATATAGAAGAATATGATGTACCTACAGTGAATCAAAACACGCAGGAAATGGGTCAAAAGCAGCAGTCTTGCAACACGAGTAGTCGGAGGGAGGTCCAGCCTAAAGTCCAGATGAAGGACAACATCTAATTTTATACATATTTCCCCATTTTGGACCAATATGTTGACTTCTTAACAACTAAATCCTAGGCTCTAATATGCAACTCGAAACAGCTTCCCGTGGTTTCCAGATCGGCACAGGAAAAGAAGAAAATCGGGCAAAGCATCCTCACTTTTCCAGCTGCTGCCATCGGGTGGCGGTCCACGTACCTCTCTGCATCGCTCTGTCGCTCTACAGCCTCTTCCATGACCTTGTGGACATATGGTAAATCAGAGTTATAGCTACCGGGGTTAGGACACACCTCGCCACGAAAACTGAGTCTAAATAAATTTTCTTCATCTTTTTCCGTCAGGCGGTACAGTCAATATCATATATTAGAACCTTGTAACTACAAGGCAGGCTTGATATAATCGCAGCTTTTAATGACAAGTATCACATGCCTAGCAATTTTTGCCCAAATATTTTGCCAATTGGGAGAATTGAACCTGTGACTACAATCCCAAAAACAACCATTGGTACAACAATAACCACTTGCCTCTGCAGCTCAATGCATGAAATGGGGATTTCTCATTGAGATGGAGAGATAAGATTAGCATGTATCAGCCACCAAAGCAGCCACTTTTAGATTTTTCTGATGCAGTAACAAGTCCAGGGCTAGCTACTGTATGTGTAATGTAAGCAGTAGGAGAGTAACAAAGATATGGCTGTTTAGTGATAGGACAAAGAAAAACAGATAAAAAGAAAAATGTAACAACATGAGGGAGTGGTGGGAGGGTGTTTGAAAATTATACAGCTAAGCAACTAGAAGTTCTGATGATCAAATCATTGCCTGGTAAGTAAACTGCTTGTTTTTGAATGAACTGCATTTAGCTTACTGAAAAACAAACTTTGCTGAATGATAAAATACTTATGATAGCAAGTTTGTGCTGAGATACTGTGGTCAACAATAAATATGAGACTTATTGGATGAACTGAACATAGCTTACCTTCGTAGAGTAGTGATTCTGACTGAACAAAGTTTTACAGAAGAATAATCACTACCTTGCAAAAGGCAATGAGGCTGTAGTTTGCAACAAGTGACTGCTGAATGCTCACCTGAGCAACAGCAGTGGATGTATGAGTGCAAGACTGCTGCATGGATAACAGATACAAAACTGTTGCATAACTGAATAGATGTGAGACCTCAAGCCCTACTGTTTTCAGCCCAGTATCTGCTATACACTAGCACTAAGCTGAAAATGGTCATTGATCCCAATTGTTGTGATTTTGTTTTGGAGGGTTTTGATGAAAAGACTTTGCTGCACAGAGGCCTTGGAAATTGCTCCTTATCCCTGGAACCCATGATTACAACATCCTCTGCAGCTCAATACATGAAATGGGGATTTCTTATTGAGATGGAGAGATAAGATTAGCATGTATTGGCCACCAAAGTGGCCAACTTTTAGATTTTTCTGATGTGGTAATGAGTCCAGGGCTATAAATCAGCTGAAAGGGAGTGCAGCAGGGTGGTGGAGGTGAGAAAAGAGATGTGATGAGTAGGTGAAAACAAGGAGAAAAGTGATGTGACAAGTAGCTGAAAGGAGATGCATATGCATTTAACAATGTTTTTTCAGGCTGCTAGTTGCAGAGACATTCTGATGCAGGAGTTTTCATGTATATAGCTTGTCCAAGCCCCAGATGACCAATGTCTGAGAGCTTTGATGATGCCTTCAGCTATTCCTAAAGAAGCATAGTATATAGTGCCACCCACTTGAGTTGAGTGTCCTCCAAATGAATGATCAATGAAGGAGAATAACTTTGATTCAAGCCATGATCTTGTAGGAAGGGAACCATTTTCCCTAATGAATAGTGTAAGGGGATGATCATTCCATGGATAAACCCAATGGAAGGCAGGCAGTCACAAGCAATGAGCAAGAGTCAAAGAGGCACAAGGCAGCTAAGAGTTGGGCAAGGAGTGAGCATGGCAAGCCAAGCATGAGTAACAACACTGGAGCTCTTATAGTCAGTTCAATGGATAGGCCAGGAGAACACTGCTATTGTTTAGTCAGAGAATATTCTATCCTGCTGACTGGCTTATATACTACATCCATATATGTGGTAAGTGGCCCAGGTATGCTAATGTCATGACCTGCTCCTTGCACCTCTGCACATCATTCCCAACCTGCCCACTCCTCCAGAATCCCCCCCATGCCCCATCAAACTCCCCCAACCAACACACACCCTCCATGCCCACTCCAGCCAACTCTGATGCTTCTTCAGCAAACTCTGATGGCCCCCCTGGTCAACTCCAATGCCTTCTCTGCAGCCATCAACACTTCCCCTGACTCTCCTGAGCTCCTGAGACCTCCCCCACCATTCCTGACCATGTCATACACTCTGACCCCCTGCCCTAGTTCCCCCAACCTGCTCTAGAGCATCACAATGACCCTGGAGCAGCCTGCATCCCCAACTGATCCCATCAGAATATTACTGTGGCCTTGATCATATCTGACACCCATTGACTCCACATAGCTCCAGCAAGCCCCACTGTTGCACCCACTGTTCCCTGAAGCTCTCCAGTAGTCAGTATATAAGTTGTAGAGTAATTCTTTGTACTCTAGTCTTAATATTGCATTAACTGGTTACTTGTGTCTCATGCTTTCTTTCTGTCTCCATTTTCAATTTGAGTCTTGAATCTATCTCTTTTCTCAGTCTCATCTTGTGTCACCTCTGTCTTATCTTGATTGTCTCTATTTCCATTGTTTCTCTAAGTTTTTTCCAACTCTGATATCAGTACAAACTCCACACATGCACTACAACCCCTAAACATTCTTATAATGACTCTGGACCTTGCTCCTTGCTTGGCCTCAGAACCCATCAAGTCTTGATTGATCCCCTGTCAAACTCTAGCTCCACCCCCATCACTTGCAAAGCTTCTGTTTGCCCTGCAATCCATTTGCATGCCTACAAACTTGTTCCTGATGCCTGCCCAAGCCCAACACTTAATATACTTGGTCTTAGACTTCCCTGGGCCACTCCAGACTTGCTTGGACCATTCCCATTGGCTTCCCCTTGCAAGTCCCTCCACTCCACACCAACTCTAGAGCACTAGTTTATAAGTGCAGGGCATCACATCCACCTAGTAAGGACTTGCCCAGTGTAGCTGAGCCCCCGTAGTCAGCAGAACCTGACATAATATCAAGACTCCCCCTTACCCTGCTTCTGATGTCTGCATATAACCCCACATACAACCCTGCTGGCTACCTAACTGACATCTATAGTTGGCCAGTCCCTGAGAACTCATACACCCTGTTCTACTCAGGCCCCCCTGCAGATCAGTATGTTCCATGCCATTAGACCCCTGACCCCAACCAGGCATTTTACACCTCCTCCATCAGCCAGGAAATACTTCCAGGCTGGTGCTGCCCTCCAACATTCCTCACTGATGGCAACAATCCCCACATGTACCCTAGAGGATACTCTGCAGCACTCCCCAACTCTGCCTACCTTCCCTCCACCCACTACTACACATACTTGGTCCCTACTGCAGCCCTAGCCCCTCTGAAGCACTCAGATAATTATCCTTCTCCTTGTTTGCCATTTTCCACTCAAGTTCCCCCTTCTCCTTGACAGCAAAGGGTCAAAGCCTATATCCAATAGCACAACAAAGTCCTTTGCTTTCTCCACCTCTCCCCCATGGAGTTTGCAAGGCATGCTCACACCCTCCTTGTCAACCTAGGCTACCCTGACACTCCTGCAACACTAGAAGTTTAGGTGGATTGGCTCCTCAACTTTCACAAACACTACTTGCAAGGAAACCTCCCCAAAACTATGCAAGGCACCCTGGGAATCAATGCTAATTTATGGAATGAGCTCCACTCATTGGTTGAAGAAATCCACACCAGTCCAAACCCCTGCCCATTCAAAGACCCTCTGGACCCCTCTCACTCCTTCTATGTGCAACATGAGGAACCCATTGGGACACAAAGTGAAGCCCCACCTCCCATTCTCTACCAGCAGGAAGAACTTAATGTGGCCTCCAGCATCTTGAGGAACCTCAACCTCATGGGGGGATTGTTTGACTAATCCACTACTCACACCCTGGCCCTCTCCACTCATTCCTGGGCCAACTCCATCCCCAGCACCTTCTGTACATGGGATCAGCCCACTGCCCCCAAACCCTGTGCACCACAGCTGCTCCTGCACACCAATGATGACAACTAGACTCTTTCCTATATTGACAAGCCTGGTAACTCTGCTGATGAGCCCACTCCACACAACAGTCCTCTATGAGACCAACCTCCCCACTTCAATTTCCATGCCCCCAATACCAACATTCCTCTACTCCGCCAGAACATCCCAGCCCCTCCAAGTCAGCTCACAAGCCCCAGAGCACCCCAACCCCCTTTCCTTACTAACCCCCCTTGTCTCCCACCCATTCTGATGTCCAACCCTCCCACCAACACTAATTACTTTGGACCCCCCACCCCTAGAGGACCCCCTCCCCCTCAATAGGTCCTGGGGGCTCCTCTGGGCAATGTGGGCCAACCCTCCAGCAGCAGACCTCCCAATGGCAGACCACCTGGAGGATGGAGCCTGGCCATGGACAATTTCCCCCCCAGCATGGAAATAGAAACAACTATTATTACTACTACAATGCTGGACCCCCATTCCAAACTCAAAACACATAGGATGACACTCACAATGCACTGGCTCAGGAAGGAAAACTCAATATTCAAAAGCCCAAACCCTTCACTGGCCACAACCCCTAGAAGTGGCGTATCTTTCTAACCCAGTGTCCCACTATGTTCCAAGCTAAGCTCATTACCTTCCAGCTTGAAAGCTCATAAGTGGCCTTTGCTGCATCATATTTGCAGGGTATTGCTTTTAACCATTACATGGCACTACTCTGGTTTGATCCAAACAACTCTATACTCTCCAATTGGCTCGCTTTCACCCAGGAATTCTCTAGTAAGTTTGGCATCTTTGACATGGTAGCAGAAGTGGAGGAGAACCTCTTCAACCTCTGAATGTGTGACAATGAATGTTTCATGACCTTCATTGTATGATTCAAATGGGAGGCCTATGAAACTGGGTGGAATTACAATGCTCTCTGATTTGCCCTCCATTGCACTCTGCCTCAACAGATCAAGGACATCCTCTGTCTTGTGCCCAAGCAAATCACATATGATGGATACAAGGCCCTTGTTACTCAGATTGACCAGCATTACTGGGAAGACCAGAGTGAGAACATGGCACTGTGGACCTCATGGAACACCTCTGGCAACACCAACTGGCAGGCCAGAGCAACCAATGGCACTCAATCCTTGATCCCCATCAACCCCCCAACCCTGCACCTTGTTTCTTTCCAGGCCAAGGACCTTCCAGCACCAATTGACCCCTGGGACAGCATCCACCTGCTCAACTCAACACCACTAACCTCTATGAGGCCCCAGAACCCCTGGACACCAACCCTGATGACCTTGAAGACACTCCAGATTCTGCCAACAACCAGGAAGCCCTATGTGCAAACAAGATTTAAGATAGGCCATGGATTGACATACCAGAGGAGACTCAGGAGAGATGATGGAAAGAGGGCACATGCATCCTATGTGGTGAGCAGGAACACTTTATCCACAGTTGTCCTAAACAGCAGGTGATGGGATGCACTGTGTGGACAATTAACAGAGAAGACTGCAATTACCAGTTTATGGAAAACAAGTCAGTGGTTTAGGTCTTGAAGATGCACTAGACTGTGGACCAGACCTCAATGTCTTCTCTGCCCCAGCCACACTTCCCCACACAATGGTACTCACACCAGACAACCTCCTAGCACACCCCTCCTCCCACTCCTCCACCACCCTCCTCCTCCATACCACCCTCCTCCCAAGGTCTGCACAGTTGTTTGTCATTAATGTCTGACTCAACAGCTTGCCCAATGTCAGGTTCTGCTGACCACGGGGGCTCAGCTACACTGGGTGAGTCCTTACTAGGTGGACATGATTCCCTGCACTGACAACTGGGCACTCGGAGGTATTCCAAACACTGGGGACTTATAAGGATAGCCAGGGGAAATTGATCTGAGCAAGTCCAGGAAGGTCTGGAGGAGTAGAGGATGAGTTGCGGGAAAGGGGGACAGGCTTGGCAGGGTTCAGGCATAAGTCCGTGTGTAAGTATTGCAGGTGTGGAGGAGGCAGAGGCTATGTGGATGACAGGAGTGGAGCCAGAGTTCTGATGGGGGATCAACAGGGGTTGATGGGGTTTGGAGCCAAGTGTATAGCAGGGTCTGGGGTTGGTAACGGGTGTCAGAGGTTCATAATCATAACTGCAGAGTTCATGAGGATGTTATGGTTGAGAGGACTTGAACACAATGGACAGAATCAAACGGGATGAGACAGAGTCGAATGAAATGAGACAAAGATGAGATGAGAACGAGAATAGATTCAGGCAGAGACATGGAATGATAATGAAAAGATAACAGAACAGAGACGAGATAAGACCAGGAGACTGAGAATAAGGAAAATAAGACATGGGACACAAAACACAAGAAGAAACAATCAGGAACACATTAGGAAAGGTTGGTACATAGGTAAGTAATCTCAAGACTAGAGTATGAGGAGCTACTCTATGTCTTATATACTGACTACTGAAGAGCTTCGGGGATGTCAGCTATGGTGGCGGGGCTTGGCAGAGCTCAGCGGAGTCAACGGGTGTCAGTTATGACCAGAGAGTGGGCTGCATTGATATGTTGATGGGATCAATTGTGACGCAGTCCGTTCTGAGGTTGTCATGATACCCCAGGGTAAGTCAGGGGAGCCAGGGTGTCGAGTTGATGACATGTAATGGGGTCAGGCACAGCAGGGGAGTGGTCCTAGGGGCTCAGGAAGTCCAGGAGAAGCGCCGGCAGCTGCGGGGAAGACATCGGAGTTGGCCAGGGGGCCGTCAGAGTTAGCCGAGAATGTGTCAGAGTTAGCTGGAGTAGGCACGGAGTGCTGGGGAAGTTTGATGAAGCATCAGGGGGGGGTTCCGGGGAAACAGGGGTTTGTCAGGCAGTGTATGGGGCTTCAGGGAATGGGTCGTGACATCACCCCCCCTTCTGTGTCAAGACCCTCGAGATGCGGGGAGCAGGTTGGGGATTGGCGGGGCATGTCAGGTTCCGCTGACCTCGGGGGCTCAGCTGCACTGGGCGAGTCCTTACTAGGCGGGCGTGATCCCCTTGCACTGGTAACTGAACACTCGAAGACGTTCCGGCCCTGGTGGCTCGTGCAGGTAGTTGGGGGAATGTGATCCAGACAGATCTGGGAAGGTCCGGGGAAGTCGGATTGTGAGGAGACGAGACGGTCTTGGCGGGGTTCAGGCAGAAGGCCGTATGGGAGATTCGCGGAAGCAAGGGAGTAGGTGGCTGTGTGATCAATGGGAACGGAGCCGGGGTTTGATGGGAGATCATTTGGAACTGATGGAGTCCAGGACCGAGCAAAGAGTGAGGTTCGGACTGGGTAAAGGAGTGTCGGGGTCCGTAATCGTAATTGCAGAGTTTGTGAGGTTGTTAAGGTCGATGAAGACTTGGGCACAATGGTCGGACGGGGTCACCAAGACAGCGTCAGACGAAATGGGATGGGGTTGATATAGGACAAGAGTAGATTCGAATAGAGATATGAAATGATAACAAGAACAATAACGAAATGGAGATGGGACAAGACCAGGAGACTGAGATAAGACTGGGAGACTGAGATAAGACCGGGAGACTGAGATAAGGAAACGAGACACGAGACACGAGAAGGAAACAATCAGACCATAGGTAACGTTAAGCAATATCAAGACTAGAGTATGAAGAGCTACTCGATGACTTATATACTGACTACCGGAGGACTTCGGGGTACGTCGGCTGTGGCGGCGGGGCTTGGCAGAGCTCGACAGAGGGGGCAGGTGTCGGTTGTGATCGAGGATTGTGCCGCGCTGATATGTTGATGGAATCATTGGAGAACGCGGGTTGCCCCGAGGTTGTCGTGATACTCCGGAATAGGTCAGGGTGTTTAGTTGATGATGGGGTGGCGAAGATCGGGAACAGTGGGGGTGGTTCTTGGGGTTCGGGAGGCCCAGGGTAAGTGTCAGTGGCTGCGGGGCAGGCACCGAAGTTGGCCAGGGGGCCGTCGGAGTTAGCCGGGGAGGCGTCAGAGTTAGCCGAAGTAGGCGCGGGGCATGGGCGGAAGTTCGGCAGAGCGTTGGGGGTCCCTTTGGGGGTTTGGGGGGTTGATGGATGATGTGCGGGGTTTCGGGGAACGGGTCGTGACATTACCCCCCTTTCAGCATCGAGACCCTTTGAGACGCGGGGGCAGGACAGGGATCGGCGGGGCATGGGAGTCGAAGCCGAGCAATATTGATCAATCCGCAGCGAGTGATAGCAGCATGGGAGACGAAGTCGAAGCGTGGCTGCCGTTTCGTCAGGGTCCTCCTCAATCAATTAAAAGCTTTGGGCGTGCCCCGGGGTTTCCCAAATTTTGTCATGTCTTCCCCCAGCGTTCCAGTAGTCTCTCCCGCCGATTTGGACGAGGTGGTGGTGTATGACAGTGGGGGTGAGGAGTTCGAGCGTCGGCGCCGGGGTAGCGTCAGGGACCGGAGTCATGAGTGTTGTCGACCTTTCTTTTTGGGATGATTGATGGGGCTCCCTTAGAGTCGTCCGTGGTAGTAGTAGTGGATTTTCCGGGGGTTCCGAAACAGACCAAGTTTCGTCCCGCGTTGCCAAAGGGGAAGGGGGCGTCCTCGGCAATGGTTCGGGGGAAGCGTCGAGCCTCCCCGCCCTTGGGAGTGGGACCCAGCAAGAGGCCGCATGGGCGCGAGTTGTCGGCGGGGCCTCCGGAGTCCTCCCTCTTTTCTCCTGTCCCGGACGTCCCCTCGGAATGGTCGTTGAGTCCCCCCACGCCAATTCCTTCGATCACGGAGGTCTTCCTTCGCAAGCAGGTGGAGGCCTTGACGACGTCGTTGGCAGTATGGGAGGGTGAGCTCCGACGGGCGAGGGAGGATTGTGACGCAGCGTGGACAGAGAAGGAAGTGATGGAGCGGGAGAGGAATACTTCGGTGCACGTGGCGATGGAGCGAGCGTTAGAGGTGCGGGGTTTGCGGGAGCGTCTGGCGCAGGTGGAGGGGCAGCCCGCGGGGGAAGTGGAGGGGCGGGGACAAGTTCCGGAGGGGGATGCATTGTGGGTGGAGCTGGAGGCGGCGAGGCGGAGGGAGGATTGGTTGGCCAACGAGGCCGCCTCGGGTCGCGCGGGGATCCTTCGTGAGTTGTCTCCCATTCCTCCGTTCGTTATTGATGGTTCATTTTCTGGGTTTAGGCTGGGTGCGGGAGCATCGGGTCCTCTTGGACGGTGCCTCCGCAGCGTTTGCGTCAATTCAGGACGGGTTGACGCAGGGGTCCGCAGTCCAGCCTCCGGAGTTGCAGCAGGGGATGGCGTGATTGGAGAGGTTGTTGGTGGGGCATCGGCGGCGCAATGCGGTGGCCCCGGGGTCGTGGTGGGAGGTGGCGGCCGACGTGGGGGAGGCATTGCCGGGGTTGGCGGAGATCTTAGCAGTGGTGTGGGCCCAGATGGAGGTCAACCTGGGAGTTGGGTTGCCGGGGGGTCCGGGGAGGGAGTGAGATGGGTGTGGGCCTCGTTTCTTGTTGCTCTCGGACTTGCTGCCTTCCCCGCCTATTGTATATATAATAATTTTTTTTTGTACATGAACATGTCCTTTCTTGGTCCCTGGGCATGTGAAGTGAGATTTTAGTTTTGTATGAGGGCGAAGTAAGTGAAACATGCAGGGGTGTGAGAGGGAGTTGAATCCCTAGTGAGTCCAGAGGCGGGGGTTACGCCCGCTAGTGCCGTCTGCGCTGGCTAGTCCCGGGGTTTGTCAGGACGGGGCGGGGCATCGCAGGAGGGCTCCCGAGGTCTGGCGGGGGTGGTGGGAGTTCTCCGGTGGGGGTTCCCGGCATTTCGGGCGGTGTCATTGAGTTCAATTCTTGGAAATTCTGACTGGGGGTGTAGGGGACGTGCGCCGTATTGGTAGTGGAGGGTGGGCCTTCGAATTTTTCACGGTGCCCAACAGGTTCGGGGCTTTAATTGTCTTGGCAGTGCGGTTGGCGGGGGGTAATGGGGGTCTCCCCATGGTCTGGCCCTTATGCCGGCACTGGTGGCGAGGGCGGCGGGGCCCTCTGCATTGGCAGGGTTCGGTGAGGCGAGGTTCGTCCTCGTGGCATAGTTGGTCCAGGTCGGGGTCATGTTCCAGAGTGTTGCATCTGTGGGCAGGCATGTTTTGAGTGGTGCTTTGGTGTGCTCCGGAGTGTCGATGACCGAGGGGGTAGGATGCGGGGTGATCAGTCCCAACCAGTTCCTTCAGGTCCGGGGCCGAAATTTGGGGTTCCGGATCATCTACGTGATATTGCTCTCCTGACCAAAGGTAAGCCTGAGACGGACAAAGGGGGTCTTATGTATTTCTGATACTTCCTCGAGTTCGGAGGTCTGGGGGTCGGTGGTTCCTTCATCGGGAAAGAAGTGGGTGGTCCCGGAGTCAACACAAGGGTCACTCGGTGGGGATTTGTTGGTTGTTCATGGTTGTTGGGGCGGCGGGGAGGTCGGCCGCGGGGAGGCACTGGAGTAGGGTTCCCCAGGAGATGCGGCAGGGTCGAGGCTGCTCTTCATTCGTGTTCCGGAGCAGCCTGGAGATTTGTTGCAAGTGTGGGGGTGGCAGTAGGGAGAGGCACTGTTCGCTTTTCTGGAGGCTCCGATGATGTGGTCCCTGTTTGGGCGGACATATTCCGGTGTAAGGGTGGGATTCGGAGTGGGTGGTGATTTCTGTCGCGGAGTTGGGGCTACCAGGGCATCATTGTCGAGCTGGCGCCGTGAGTTTTCTTGGTCAGATGTCGTGGTCGGAGCGGAGGCCCTGGAGTCGTGTTGCCGGGGTCCGGAGCTGTGTTGAAGGGTTTGGAGGGGTCTGGGTGGGACAGTTTTGGGCTGGCGCGGGGTTGTTCGGGTCATCAAGCCAGGTGGGGGAGGTCCCTTGAGAATATCGGAGCGTGTGCCCTTTGGGTTGTTGGGTCGCTTAAACGGCTGATCGTCGTTTTCTGGATGATGGTGGGGCTTCTCCCTCCCTTATGTGAACATGTCAGCGAATTTAGAGTACTTAGGGAACTACTTCGTATAGGGTCCTTTTTCCTATAGTTAGTTTGGGGTGGCTCCTATGCTGGGGATTCCTTTGTGGGAGGTGGTGTAGTCTGGTGGTGGAGTTTAAGCTTGGGGGTGGCATGCGGGGGGGGGGTTTTGGCGTCCAGGGTCCTCATTGTCGGGGGCTCTGGATTGTGTGGGGGAGGGTGGTGAAATAGCGGCGTGGTCCGGAGTTGTCCCTTGTCAGGAGTGGGGTGCCGTGGTTCTCCTTATTAACGTCTAGAGGCTCGGGGATGTTTTGGTCTTGTTCTGGGGTTGTCGGGGTCGGGTCGGGGGAGTCGGGGCCCCTTCATTTGTTGGGCGGAGGTGACGGCCAATTGATCGAGGTCCGGAAGCAGGTCATGGGGTTGGAGCATAGCCTAGGTCTGAGGTTCTTGTCCTGTGGTTGGGGTTGTTGGGTCGAGCTTGATTTCGGTGGTTTCAGGGCTAGTTGTCGGAGGGTTTAGTTCCTTGGAGGGGGTCGATAATAGGGTTTGGTGATGTTGTTGGTGATTAGTCGCGTTCATTGGTCTGCAGGGTTGCTGGTGGGCCGGTGAATCCACAGGCGGGCTTCGGGGAAGCGCGTTCTCAGTGGTCTCTTCGTAGCTGGCGATCCTCGCGCCGTGGGTGACTGTTCCACGGCAGGTTGGCGTTATTGTTGGTCGGAGGGCTGGTGTGGTGCTGGAGACCTTGTTACTCGTTCAATCGGATGGTCGCCAGGCTTTAGGATGTTATTCTTTGGGTGATGTCGGGGCCAACTTTGTGCGAGAGAGCGGAGTTGGCGGAGAGTGTAAGAGTGGGGTGGAAGATGATTTGACGGTTTGCGCGAGGGGTTGGGAGTTGGGTGTGAGTTGGGGAGGGTGTCCGTGGGGGGAGCTGTTGTATGAAAGTAACCGGAGCGGAGGGGACATTTGGTGTCGGATCCGCGACTCAACGTGCCTTGGCAAATTGGGCAGGGCCGTATGAATCATAAGGGTTCCCCAGCACGGGTAGACCATAGACATCGGAGTTATTTGATCGTGTGTGCGGGGATAATGCGGGCATCATGGACGGGGTAAGGTAGAGTCTTGATATTATGTCAGGTTCCGCTGACCTCGGGGGCTCAGCTGCACTGGGCGAGTCCTTACTAGGCGGGCGTGATCCCCTTGCACTGGTAACTGAACACTCGAAGACGTTCCGGCCCTGGTGGCTCGTGCAGGTAGTTGGGGGAATGTGATCCAGACAGATCTGGGAAGGTCCGGGGAAGTCGGATTGTGAGGAGACGAGACGGTCTTGGCGGGGTTCAGGCAGAAGGCCGTATGGGAGATTCGCGGAAGCAAGGGAGTAGGTGGCTGTGTGATCAATGGGAACGGAGCCGGGGTTTGATGGGAGATCATTTGGAACTGATGGAGTCCAGGACCGAGCAAAGAGTGAGGTTCGGACTGGGTAAAGGAGTGTCGGGGTCCGTAATCGTAATTGCGGAGTTTGTGAGGTCATTAAGGTCGATGAAGACTTGGGCACAATGGTCGGACGGGGTCACTGAGACAGCGTCAGACAAAATGGGATGGGGTTGATATAGGACAAGAGTAGATTCGAATAGAGATACGAAATGATAACAAGAACAATAACAAAATGGAGATGGGACAAGACCAGGAGACTGAGATCAGACCGGGAGACTGAGATAAGACCGGGAGACTGAAATAAGGAAACGAGACACGAGACACGAGAAGGAAACAATCAGACCATAGGTAACGTTAAGCAATATCAAGACTAGAGTATGAAGAGCTACTCGATGACTTATATACTGACTACCGGAGGACTTCGGGGTACGTCGGCTGTGGCGGCGGGGCTTGGCAGAGCTCGACGGAGGGGGTGGGTGTCGGTTGTGATCGAGGATTGTGCCGCGCTGATATGTTGATGGGATCATTGGAGAACGCGAGTTGCCCCGAGGTTGTCGTGATACTCCGGAATAGGTCAGGGTGTTTAGTTGATGATGGGGTGGCGAAGATCGGGAACAGTGGGGGTGGTTCTTGGGGTTCAGGAGGCCCAGGGTAAGTGTCAGTGGCTGCAGGGCAGGCACCGAAGTTGGCCAGGGGGCTGTCGGAGTTAGCCGGGGAGGCTTCGGAGTTAGCCGAAGTAGGCGCGGGGCATGGGTGGAAGTTCGGCGGAGCGTTGGGGGTCCCTTTGGGGGTTCGGGGGGTTGATGGACGATGTGCAGGGTTTCGGAGAATGGGTCGTGACAGGGCATGGGAGTCAAAGCCCAGTAATATTGATCAATCTGCAGCGAGTGATGGTGGTGTGGGAGGCAAAGTTGAAGCGTGGCTGCCACTTCATCAGGGGGTTCTTTCTAATCAATTAAAAGGCCTTGGATGTACCCTGGGGCTCCCTCGAATTCTTTGTCATGTCCCCTCCCAGTTATTCAGCCACTTTCCCTGCCCCATTGATTTTAGATGCGGATGTGGTGATTGTGTATGACAGCGAGGGGGAGGAGTTTGAGCGTCGGTGCCAAGCTGGTATGATATACTGGAGTTGTGAGCAGCATCGACCTGTTTCTTCGGGTTGGCTGATGGAGTTCTGTAGAGTTGTCTGTGGTGGTGGTGAGTTCTCTGGGGGGCCCTAAGTGGGCCAAATTTTGTCCTGCGGTGCCCCAATTGGCAGTGGGGGATGCGGAAGGGGTCCCTCCACTGCAGTGAATCCCTCAGGCGGAGGTGACAGCAGAGGAGTTTGCAAGGGCATTGGCATGGGCTTGGGGCCCCCAACGCTGGAATGGTGCCAAAACAAGGCCCTGGTGAGTCTTTGAGTTCTCCTTTGTCACATGTGCTGATCCGTTGTTTTCAGTGTGTTCTTTGTGTGTGGCAGGGCGAGGCCTGCATCTTTGATGCGCCCTCCATGGGCTTGTGGCATGACACTTCCGTTTGCCTTCTGTGTCGCATGAGCCATGAGAAGTGCTCGATCTTGTTGGAGTGGTGAGCAGTGTGCATTGCCACGGAGCAGGGGTGGGACAAGGACTGGGTGTGGAGTCAGCTGGGTGAGGCATGGAAGACCTGGATGTTGGAGGAGGTGAGCGTGGGGTGGTCTGCAGGGCAGGTGGGGCCTCTGTGGGGTGGGCAAAGGGAGGGGGTGTCCTTGGCAGCAGACCATGGGAAGCAGAGAGCTTCTCTGCCATCAGGGGCAGGGCCCAGCAAGAGGCCGCGGGGGTATGAGCCAATGGCGGGTCTTCCAGGGTTTCACATTCACTCTCCTACCCCGGATGTGGCCTTGGGATGGGCATCAAGTTCTCTGGAGCCCCCACCTTCGATCACAGAGGTCTTCCTTTGCAAGCAGGTGGAGGTGCTAATGGCAGTGCTGACGTTGCAGGAGGGGGAGCTTTGACAGATGAGGGAGGATCAAGACGCAGTGTGGGCGGAGAAGGAGGCATTGGAGTGGGTGTGGAACACCTCAGTGCGGGTGGCGCCGGAGCAAGTGCTGGAGGTACGGGGCTTGCAGGAGTGTCCAACACAGCGGGAGTTGTGGCCCATGGAGGAGGTGGAGGAGCAGGAAATGGCACTGGAGGGTGGTCTGCTATGGGTGGAGTTGGAGGTAGCAAGGTGGAGGGAGGATTGGCTGGCCAATGAGGCCACTTCAGGGTGCATGGGGATCCTTCGTAAGTGTCATTTCCACTTCTCTGCCTGTTACTAAATGGATTGTGTTCAGGGCCAGGTTGGGTGTGGGAGCACCAGGTTCTCTTGGACAGTGCCTCCATGGCATTTGCATCAATTCAAGATGGGTTGGCACAGATGCCCATGGGTCAGCCTCCAGAGTTGCAGCAGGGGATGGCAAGGGTGGGGAGGTTGCTGGCAGGACATCGACAGCATAATGCGGTGGCCCTGGAGTTGTAGTGGGAAGTGGCAGCGGATGCGGGGGAGGCTTTGCTGGGGCTGGCGGAAGTCTTGGTGGTGGTGTGGGCCCAGATGGAGATTGATTTGGGGGTAGGGATGGTGGGGGTTCTGGGGGAGGAGTGAGGGAGTGGCCAGGCCCCGCTTCTTGTCATCTTTGAGTTCACTGCCCCGTTCCGCCTTGTATCATATATTCTTTGTACTTTTCAATGCTTCTTTGTTGTTCCTGGGTGTGTGAAGTGAGACTTTAATTTGTGTG
Source organism: Termitomyces sp. 'cryptogamus' (assembly GCA_020091625.1). Taxonomy (NCBI): domain Eukaryota; kingdom Fungi; phylum Basidiomycota; class Agaricomycetes; order Agaricales; family Lyophyllaceae; genus Termitomyces; species Termitomyces sp. 'cryptogamus'. Next base: position 1,377,810 of record JAGYZC010000005.1, read on the forward strand.
AGGGTGAGGTAAGTGAAACATGCAGGGGTGCTGGTGGGAGTTGAATCCCTAGTGGATCCAGAGGCAGGGGTTAGGCCCACTAGTGCTATCTGTGTCAGCTAGCCCCAGGGTTGTCGGGCTGGGGCAGAGCGCCATAGGAAGAGTTCCAAGGCTCAGCAGGGGTGTTGGGAGTCTTTTTGCGGAGTTCTGTGGTGTTTGTTGGCGGCATTGCTGGGTTTGATTCTCAGGGTCTTAGACCCAGGGTGTAGGGGTTTTCCTCAGTCTGCAGCAGAGATGTGTGTTGTGCTGGTTCAAGGGGGTGGACCTCTGGGTCTTCAACATGTGTTTTGGGTGGTTGGAGCAATGGTCTTTTGTTGGTGCAGCTGGCGGGAGGGGTGGGGTCTTCCGGTGGTCTGGCCTTTGTGCCGACGTGGGTGGCGGGGTGGCGGGGGTCCTTTTTGACAATGGTGGGGGTGGTGGGGTGAGGTTTGTCCTCAGGGCACAGTTGGTCAGAGGAGGGAGTCCCTAGCGGCTTAGCGGCGGAGCTCCTGGAGTAGGGTGGTCCCTGTAAGTTGCAGGGGGCTGTTTTCTGTGCCATTGGTGCTGTGGGATTGGTTAGCATAGAGGTGGTGGTACTCCCTTAGGGTTGTGATTCCTTGGTTGAGGATGCCCAGAGGTTTTCATTTGGTGGGGTTGTGCAGGGCGAGCTCTGGAGTATTGTATTTGGTGAAGGGCACTTAGGATCAGGCTTTGCTGTGCTCCGGGGTGTTGGTCCAGATCAAAGTCATGCTCCGGAGTATTGCGTCTGTGGGCAGGCATGTTCAGGTGGTGATTTGGTGTGCTCCAGAGTGTCAATGACCAAGGGGGCAGGGTGCAGGGTGATCAGTCCCAACCAGTTCCTTTGGGTCCGGAGCTGAAATTTGAAGGTTCTGGGTCATCTACATGACATTGCTTTCCTGATCCAGGGTAAGTCCAGAGATGGACAGAGGGGTCTTATATATTTCTGACACTCCTTAGAGTTTGGAGGTCTGTTGGGGTTGTATTGGTGGATGCTTCTTTGGGCAGGGGCAGCGCGAGAGTTGGTTGGGGAATGGCTCACCTCAGCAGAGATGCTTTGGGGCTTGTTCCATGGGTTGTTCCTTCTGGGGGTCAGTGGTTCTTTCATTGGGGAAGAAGTTGGCAGTCCTGGAGTCAACACAAGAGTCACTTGGTGGGGAGTTTGTTGGTTGTGTTGGCTTTGGGGGTGGTGTGGATGGAGGAAGGGGTCTGAGGTGCATTTTGTTGGTCTGCCATTCCAAGCACAAGTACCAGGGGTCTGGGGTTGATGTGGGAGTTGGGGTTGGGTCTTAACTTGTTGGTGGGGTTGTGTCACGAATCGGAGGGAGAGCTCTGCAGTGGGGGGTTTTTGCTGAGCAGTGGAGTTGTCATGTAGGAGTGGCGGTGGCTCCTGGAGCTAAGCTTGGATGGGAGGAGATGGTTGTTCATGATTGTTGGAGGGTGGTGGGGAAGTCGGTTGTGGGGAAGCATTGGTGTGGGAGTCCCCGGGAGTCATGGCGGGGTTGGGGCAATTCTTCATTCATGCTCCAGAGTGGCCTGGAGGTTGTTGCAAATGTGGGTGGGTGGCAGTGGGGAGAGGCACTGCTCACTTCTTGGGGAAGGCATCAGCAACTTTTAGGGTACTCCGGAGAGATTACTTCGCATGGAGTTTGTTTCTGGTTACTCCATTGATGTGGTCCCCACTCGATAAACATCTTCTAGCATAGGGGCTGGGTTGTATGGAGTGTGGGGCTGGCATCGTAGGTCCCCTTGGTTGGATATTGGAGTTGGAGTGGGGGCCCCAGAGTCATGTTGCTAGGATCCGGAGTGGGTCAGAGGGGTGGATTGGGGCAGCTTTGAGTTGGCGCAGGGTTATTTGGGTCATTGGTCCTGGCAGGGAAGTCCTCTACAGATGTCAGAGTGTATGCTCTTTGGGTTGTCAGGACGTTTGAGTGGGTTGATCGACAGTCTCTGGGATGATGGTGGGGCTTCTCCCTCTCTTATGTAAACAGGTCAGTGGTTTTAGAGTACTTCGGGAACTACTTTGTATAGGGTCATTTTTTCTATAGTTAGTTCGGGGTAACTCCTATGCTGGGGGTTACTTTGTGGGAGGTGGCAGAGTCTGGTGGCAGAGTTTATGTCTGGGGGTGGTGTGCGGGGAGGGTCGGCATTGAGGGTCTTTAACATCAGAGGTTCCAGATCATACAGGAGAAGGTGTTGCGGTAGTAGGCAGGTGCTGAAGTAGTGGGTGGGGGTCCAGAGTTGTTCTTCATTGAGAGTCAGGGTGTCATGGTTCTCCTCATTAACTTTGGGCTGTGCTTCAAGCAGTGGGGCAGGAGTGCATAGCCATTCCTTTCTTGACCCCTAGAAGCTCAGGGATTTCTCGGTCTTGTTCTAGGGTTGTTGGGGTCAGGTTGGAGGCGTTGGGGCCTCTTCACTTGTTGGTGGAGGTGACAGCCAAGTTGACTGGGGGGTCCTAACTGATCCCGGAAGTGGGTTCTGTAATTGGGGGGTAGCATTGGTCTTGGAATCTTGTGTCATTGTGGATGGGGTTGCTGGGTTGGGTTTGATTCCAGTCGGCGGCAGGGCTAGCTTTGGAGGGTGGACTTTCTTGGGGATGGGTGTGAAAGTCAGATGATCTGGTGGCAGGGTTCTGCTATTAGGGTTGTGGGCAGACTCGATATTGTTGGGAACTCACTGGGTCTGTTCCTGATGGCATATGGGGCTGCTGTGGGTTGGAGGGTCCAAAGGCAGGGTTCAGGGGAACACATTCTCGGAGGTCTCTTTGTTGTCTAGGGTGAGGTTGGCAATTGGTCTTTCATGTGGTGAGCAATTTTCCATGGCAGGGCTTTTGCTATTGTTGTTGGAGGGGTGAGGGTGTGGTGTCAGAGAAGTTGTTGAGCACTGGGTCGAATTGTCACCAGGGTTTTGGGTGAAGCTTTGGTGATGTCAGGGTCAGCCTCTGTGGGGGGGCGGAGCTGGTGGAGATGGTGGAGGAGTGTGGGAGCTGTAAGAGGGTGTCCATGGATAGAGCCATTGTATGGATGTAACTGGGGTGGAAGGGGCATTTTGTGTCAGATCCACAACTCAATGTGCCTTGGCAAATTGGGCGGGGCAATATGAATCATAGTGGTTTCCAGGCATGGGCCGGTCGTAGACATTGGAGGTGTTTGTCAGATGTGTGTGTGGGGTTAGTGCAGACATCACGAGCAGGGTAAGGGAGAGTCTTGAGATTATGTCAGGTTCCGCTGACCATGGGGGCTCAGCTACACTGGGCGAGTCCTTACTAGGCAGATGTGATTCCCTGCACTGACAACTGGGCACTTGGAGGTATTCCAAACACTGGGGACTTGTGAGGATAGCCAGGGGAAATTGATCTGAGCAAGTCTGGGGAGGTCCAGAGGAGTAGAAGACGAGTTGTGGGGAAGGGGGACAGGCTTGGCAGGGTTCAGGCATAAGTCCGTGTGTGAGTATTGCGGGTGCGGAGGAGGCGGAGGCTATGTGAATGACAGGAGCAGAGCCGGAGTTCTGATGGGGGATCAACAGGGGTTGATGGGGTTTGGAGCCAAGTGTATAGCAGGGTCTGGGGTTGGTAACGGGTGTCAGAGGTTTGTAATCATGACTGCAGAGTTCATGAGGATGTTATGGTTGAGAGGACTTGAACACAATGGACAGAATCAAACGGGATGAGACAGAGTCAAATGAAATGAGACAAAGATGAGATGAGAACAAGAATAGATTCAGGCAGAGACATGGAATGATAACAAAAAGATAACAGAACAGAGACGAGATAAGACCAGGAGACTGAAAATAAGGAAAATGAGACATAGGACACAAAACACAAGAAGAAACAATCAGGAACACATTAGGAAAGGCCGGTACGTAGGTAAGTAATCTCAAGACTAGAGTACAAGGAGCTACTCTATGTCTTATATACTGACTACTGAAGAGCTTTGGGGATGTTGGCTATGGTGGCAGGGCTTGGCAGAGCTCGGCGGAGTTGATGGGTGTTGGTTACGACCAGAGGGCAGGCCGCATTGATATGTTGATGGGATCAATTGTGACGCAGTCCGTTCTGAGGTTGTCATGATACCCCAGGGTAAGTTGGGGGAGCCAGGGTGTCGAGTTGATGACGTGTAATGGGGTCAGGCATGGCGGGGGAGTGGTCCCAGAGGCTCAGGAAGTCCAGGGGAAGTGCTGGTGGCTGCGGGGAAGACATCGGAGTTGGCCAGGGGGCTGTCAGAGTTAGCCGAGAATGTGTCAGAGTCAGCCAGAGTAGGCGTGGAGTGCTGGGAAAGTTCAACAAAGCATCGGGGGGGGGTTCCAGGGGAACGGGGGTTTGTTGGATGGTGTACAGGGCTTCAGGGAACGGGTCGTGACACTCAAGATCATCCCCACCCTCATTGACAGTGGTGCCTCTGGCACCTTCATCAGCAGTCAACTTAATCTCTGATGCAATGACCTTGACAAATCCTTCAAGCTCCAACTTTTTGATGGGAGCCCTGCCACAACAGGAATCACCCAATACCATGACAACACCCTCACCTCAACAATGACCTACAATTCCAGGCCCAGCTTCTTGTCACTCAACTCCCCCTGTCAACTTTGATTGTGCTCAGACTTTCATAGCTGCAAGACATCAACTCCAACTTTGACTGAAAGAACCTTACCATGCAATTTTCCAGCCCTGAAGCAAGTCTAGCAGCTGCCATCCCCCTCTGCCTCCAGTCCATCTTGGGCTCCAACATCCCTGACCCTAGTGCTAGCACCCCTGGAATGACACAAAGCTCCTCAACTTTTGATGGCAACCCAGAAGGTGAAGAAAATGCACCCTCACCTTGGTCACCCTTGATCAAATCATGATGGCTGCCCCCCAACATATCCCAGAATTGATAAAAAGGCCTGCAGTACTCCAACCAGTGATGCTCAACCCCTCTGAACAACTCTGCTACTACTCTGGACTCAACCACTGCCACTCCATTGCCCACCCCTATTGACTCTGGAAACCTCAACATTAAAATCATCAGTGCTGTCCCCTTTGCATGCATCTTACAAGATGGCACCCCCTGCCTTCCAGTTACAAATCATGCCAGCCCTACTGGAGGAGCATCTCCATATAGAAACTACCCTGCCAGAGTGCAAAACAGAGGAACAGATCCTATATGAAGTAGTTCCCCTAGAGTATCATGAATTTGCTGATGTGTTCTCTGAAGGGAGTGCCAAAGAACTTCTCTCACACTGCTCCTATGACTACAAGATTGATCTTGAAGAAGGCACCTTGCCCCTGTTTGGCAAAATCTACAACATGTCTGAGATCAAGCTCTGGGTCCTGAAGGAGTACCTCAATGACATGCTTGGCAAGGGCTTCATACACCCTTAATCTCCACCACTGGTGCTCTGGTCTTGTTTGCCAAGAAGAAGGATGGATCACTCCAACTCTGTGTAGATTATTGGGGACTCAACAAAGTCACCAAAAAGAACCAGTATCCCCTCCCCCTAATTGGAGACCTCATTGACCACCTCCACAGTGCCAAGATCTACACAAAGATAGACCTCTGCTCTGGCTACAACAACATCTGGATTGCTCCAGGACATGAATGGAAGACTGCCTTTCATACCCACTATGGCCTCTTTGAGTACCTTGTAATGCCCTTTGGAATGACTAACTCTCCTGCCACCTTTCAGTATTTCATAAACAACATCTTCCACAACATAAACAATGTTTTTGTTATTGTGTACCTGGATGACATACTAATCTACTTGAACTCATCCAAGGAGCATCTGGAGCATGTCTGCCACATTCTAGAATGACTCTGAGAGTACCACCTCCATACCAAACCTGAAAAATGCTCCTTCCACATGACAGAGATTAAATACCTCAGAGTCATCATCACTCCCAATGGCATGTGCATGGACCCCACCAAGGTCAACACTATACTCAACTGGCCCCCACCATGGAACATCAAGGAGGTACAGTCATTTCTGGGGTTTGCTAACTTTTATCACTGATTCATTGACAACTATTCTGAAATCACCAAACTCCTCAACCAACTCATGCAGAAGGATACTTCCTGGGATTGGGACAGCAAGTGCCAAAGTGTATTCCTCCTCCTCAAGAAGGCCTTCACCTCTGCCCCAGTCCTCCACCATTTTGACCCCTCTCTGCCAATTGTGCTCAAATGCAATGCCTCCAACTATGCCATCACTGGAATACTCTCCTAGTCAGACCCCAGAGGCAGGGACCTCCACTCCATTGCCTTCTACACTTGCTCAATGATCCCTGCGGAGCTCAACTATGATATCTATGACAAGGAACTCCTCACAATTGTTCAAGCCTTCCATCAGTAGTGGGCCTACCTCAAGGGATCCCTGTACCACATTTAAGTCTACTCTGACCACAACAATCTGCAATACTTCACAACCACAAAGCAGCTCAGCTGCTGCCAAGCTCAATGGTCCAAAACCCTCTTGGAGTATGACTTTACCATCCACTACTGCCCCAGACAACTTGGTGCAAAGCACCACACCCTCACTTGGAGGTCCAACATGTATCCAAAAAAGTCATATGAAGCTGGATGGAACATGTTCAACTATTGAGTGGTAATCCCCACCAAACATCTACATGCCATGTTGATTTTAAATAAAGAAGGAATCCTCCACCAAATCAGAAACTCACTTCCAGACTCCTTCTTCACCTAGCACAACCCCTACAACAACTCTGCCAATGAGTCAAACACCAAAAACCCCTTCATGCTGTCTCTGGACCACCACTTCCTGCTCCAGAGTGGATGAATTTATGCTTCAGACCACAAGTCCATGCACCTTGACATACTCTGGCAACACCATGACCACAAGCTCTGCAGGCACTCAGAAAATTTGTAAGACCTTTCAGCTCATCTCCTGGACTTACTTTTGGCCAGGAATGAAGAAGGATGTCACACAATATGTAAGGGCCTGTGTCTCTGGGCCAAGGTACCCTACTACTGCCCTCATGGATTATTGAAGACCCTCCCCATCAGTCAGTGCCCCTGGTCCTCAATTTCAATGAATCATATTATTGAACTCCCTGACTCCAAAGGTTTTGATGCAATCCTCATTGTCATCTGCCACCTCACCAAGCAAGCCCTCTATATTCCCTGCCACACCACTGACAATGCTCCAGAGTTCACCAAATTATTCCTTGAGTATGTTTTCTCCAAGCACAGACTCCCAGACAACATTGTCTCTGACTATGGACCTCTGTTTGTATCCCATTTTTGGCAATTGCTATGTAAGGCACTCAAAATAAAAACCAATCTCTCCACTGCCTATCACTAGAGACTGACAGACAGACAGAACAAGTAAACCAGACTTTGGAACAGTATCTCCACCTCTATACTAACTATTTACAGAATGACTGGCATGCAGAACTCCTCCTCACTGAGTTTACCTACAACAATATGCCTCACTCTGCCACCAGAGTTTCCCCCTTCTATGCCAACAAGGGCTACAACCCCCAACTCATGCTATCCCTTCCCATGTCACCCACAAAGTTGCTGAGGACCTCCAATCCCTTCACCAGTTCCTCTGGGACAAGATCAACACTGCCAATCAAGCCTACTCCAAGCATGCCAATGCCCAATGCAAACCAACCCCTGACTGGCCCCCTGGCACCTTAGTCTGGCTCAATTGATGAAATCTCAAGACTCAGAGGCCCTCCATCAAGCTTGATTACAAATGTTTTGGCCCTTTCAAAGTTCTCTAAAAGGTCTCCACATATGCCTACAAGCTCAACCTACCCCCAGGCCTGAAGGGCCTCCACCTTGTGTTCCACATGCAACTCCTCAAAAAACACACTCCAGACCCCTTCCTTGGGCAGCACCCCAGTTGACTGCCTCCTGTCAAAGTTGAGGACAAATATCACTATGAGGTTGACCAAATCCTCAACTCCCACATAATCTACAGCTGACTCCAATACTTGGTCTGCTGGAAGGACTATGGACCTGAGGACAACACTTGGGAACCCCAAAAAAACCTCAACAGAGCCCCTGACAAGCTCTGGGACTTCCATTGAAGGTACCCACCAAGCCCTGGGACCCCTGGAACTAGCAAACACAGATGGCATCAGTGGGCATAACCCCTGCCTCTGGACTTATCAGAGATTCAACTCCCATGAGTAACCCCCTATGTGTTTTATTCATTCCCTCTCACCTAACACTAAAAAGTCACTCATCCAGGCTGAATGTCCAAAAATGGCTGTATATACAATATTACATAATATCACAAAAGTATGAGCAGGCCTGGAGCACAAGAAGATGAGTCCAAGAAAATCCCCTATTCCCCCTCCCTCTTCAATTCTACTTCCACTATCCTTCCCACCATGTCTACCTCCAGTTGTGCCACCACCATTGCCAAGATGTCCAGATGTCCTGAAAGAGGCTCCCCCATGTCCATTGCCACCTTCCACCACACTCCAGAGTCTGCCATTGCCTTCTGCCAATGCTCCACCAGCAGATGCCCCATCTGCATGATCCCTTGCCCCAGTTCCAGTAGAAGGCTCTGGGCATCCTTGCCAGCCCATTGTGGATGGACTCCAGTGCTGCCAATGCTCCATCAAGAAGGATGCAGTGCTCCTTGGCCCAGTCTGCTGAAGCGAGGTCAGCTCAGTGTAAAGGAGGAACAGAGAAAGAAAAAAAAAGGACTCATGGAGCACCCCTGCCACTCTGAGGCCACCTTGTTGGCAAGCCACTCCTCCTGCCTCCACACTCTCTCCACCATTGCCCAGAGCACCCCCATGTTAGGCCCCCTCCAAGCCCCCTGCACCTCCAACCCCTCCAACTGCTGTGCTACCACCTCTGCCTGCACCTCCCACTATCCCAGATGAGCCTGCAACTTCTGCAGCTGGATCAACCACTCTGTGGCCATCTCCATGGCCACATCTTTATCCCTCTATGCTGCATCCCTGTCCCTCTGTGCCTCATCATGCTCCCTCTGCATTGCATCTTGGTCCTCCCCAATCTTATGGGCCTCCTCCTCACAGGTAGCCAATGTCCACTCCAACCCCTTGACCCAAAGCCATAGGAAAGCCTCAGCAACTGACCATGACTTCTTTGCAGATTGCTTAACTAGAGCCCCAGAGGTTGGGGAATAACTGCAGGGCCTGGGGGGCCTGCCATTGCCTGCTCCTCCCATGCCCACTTGCTTGGCCCTGCCTCTGGTGAGGGGGACACCTTCCACTTGCTCTTGTCATGCACTGCAGGGGCCCCTTCCCTCCACTCATCCTGCCAGGGCCTGACCTTCATTGGCAGACATTCTGCACTGCCCCCACCTTCAGTTCTCTTGACCCTCCCTGACACCTTACCCTACCACCCCTCCTTCATCTGCACCATGACCCATGCCCAGTCCCAGCTTTGCTCTATGGTGATGCAGGCAGCATGCCAACTTGACATAACAGAGCACTTCTCATGCCACAAGCAACATAAAAGGCACACTGACATATCCCACTATAGCCCCAGTGCAGGCTCCTCAAAGTCACACTGTTCCCTGTGTCAAACACAAGACAAACACTACAGTAATAGGTTAACTGGGGCAAAAGTAGAATCACATTATTAGGTAGAATCACATTATTCACTCACTGGGGCCACTACTTGGCACTACTTGAGGGTTGGAGGACCTCTCGCCTGCCCTATAGCAGCTGCAAACTGCTCTGGTGTCACCTCTGCCTGCACAACTCTGGAGGCAGAGGGAATGGGCTAGACCACCCTAGAGCCCAGGATGGTTCTGAATTGCAAGGCAGGGACTGCCCCCACTGCCAACTGCACTGGGGCCTCACCTGACAAAAGCCCTGAGGGGCCTACTATAGCTGCAGACAACTCTGTTAATACTCTATCAGCAGTTTGGAGCACAGAAACAAAACTGCACTTATGGCTGTGGTACATCACCTGTACATGCCTACAATCCTGATGACCTTCAGAATCCTTGGAGGAAGAGGAGGAAGATTGCACAGAAAGAGAGGGGGATGCTGCTGGATAGTATTCAGAGGAAGACATTGCAAAAGTTTGGGGACTCCAGGGTACATCTGGTCCTTTTAATGACTTGGGAAAGAACCTCTGACAAATAGTGGCCATACTTTGACTTTGTTTCCCACACCACTGCCACTCACTGTGGTTTGATCAATATCACTCAACTTCAAATTCTCACACCCTGCCCATGCCAACTCCAGCCTGTGTCTCAAGAGTCTCAATGCTGAAGGAGGGATGATGTCACAACCTACTCCTTGGACCTCTGCACATTGCTCCCAACCTGCCCACTCCCCCAGAATCCCCCCCCTGACACCCCATCAAACTCCCCCAACCAATGCACACCCTCCATGCCCACTCTGGCCAACTCCAATGCTTCTCCAGCAAACCCCAACAGCCCCTCTGGGCAACTCCAATGCCTTCTCCACAGCCATCAATGCTTCCCCTGACTCTCCTAAGCTTCCAAGGCCTCCCCCACCATTCCTGACCATGTCATACACCCTGATCCCCTGCCCTAGTTCCCCCAACCTGCTCTAGAGCATCATGACAAACCCAGAGCAGCCTGCATCCCCAACTGATCCCATCAGAATATTGCCACAGCCTGCCCCTTAATCATACCTGACACCCATCAACTCCATGTAGCTCTGTCAAGCCCCACCATTGTGCCCACCATTCCTCAGAGCTCTCTAGTAGTCAGTATATAAGTTGTAGAGTAACTCTTCATACTCTAGTCTTGATATTGCATCAACTGGTTACTTGTGTCTCATGCTTTCTTTCTGTCTCCATTTCCAATTTTAGTCTCAAATCTATCTCTCTTCTCAGTCTCATCTTGTCTCACCTCCATCTCATCTTGATTATCTCTATTTCCATTATTTCTTCAAGTTCTTTTCAACTTTGATGTTAGTTCAAACTCTGCACATGCACTATGACCCCCAAACATTCTTACAATGACTCTGGACCTCACTCCTCGCTTGGCCCCAGAACCCATCAAGTCTTGATTGATCCCCCATCAAACTCTGGCTCCACCCCCATCACTTGCAAAGCCTCTGTTTGCCCCACAATCCATTTGCATGCCTATGAACTTGTTCCTGATGCCCACCCAAGCCCAACACCTAATATACTTGGTCTTAGACTTCCCTGGACCACTCCAAACTTGCTTGGACCACTCCCATTGGCTTCACCTTGCAAGTCCCTCCACTCCACACCAACCCTGGAGTGCTAAGTTATTAGTGCAGGGCATCACATTCACCTAGTAAGGACTTGCCCAGTGTAGCTGAGCCCCCATAGTCAGTGGAACCTGACAGCTGAGCAGTAATTACTAATAATATGTCAAAAGGAGAAATAGAGTTTAATGACTATGAAGGGCTGACTAATACTGACTGGAGAGTGCAGGGGCTTGGCAGCTGGTTGATTGGATATGCTAGAGATGATGCTATACCTATGACTAAGGCCAGATAGAGTTGGAGTTACCCATCAGAGTTACCCAAAGGGGTCATCCCCTTATAAATAGAGCATGCTGAAGACCATGAATTTTGTCTTGTCTTTCCACCTATTCTTGTAGAAGAGATACCAGATCTGCTATACCTTGATGAATGAACAAGATATCAGTACCATGAAAGAATGGGTCAGCTTTAAGGTATGGAAGGTGGTATCTGATATAGCTTGGAGTGTTTTAAAGATGACCTTTTAAAGACCTTCCTCCAATTGGGTGATTCTTTTATGATTCTCTTGACAAGCTCACCTGATCTATGATATGCATCAAAACAGCATGACATCTGCTGCTGTGCATTGGGCCAAAATTACAAATGTGGTGATGTGGGCATAGAGGTTGTTTCCTATGGACTGGATTAGCATGTACTTTCTTTGAACCTTTGATAGTTGCTTGAACTAAAGAATGTGCCCTGTTGTTATTGAAGTCTGAATAAAAATCACAAATGAAGTGTCAAAGTCCTGTCAGATACTTTGGGCCTGAAGCTATAAATTTTGAAGTGTAAGATATATATCAAGCCAATGACTGTGGAGTAGGGTCAAGTGGAAGATTGTGGTTAATGCAAAATTTTATATAGTCACAAGCACCTGTTGCATATCTGCTTGCAGTAGATTTTTCTATAGCTTGAATCTTCATAAAGTAAGAGGATCTAAGTTATCCAATTTCATATGAGGGTGAACTGCCAATCTGTTGTTCAACAATCCACCCAATGTGCTCAAAAGCACATTCTTTATTGCTTTGGCAGAAGGCCCTTTAGAGGCTCAAATTGGCAGACACAGTCTGCAGGGAATTTTTGTTGATACTCATTGAAGAGCAATTGAGATAATAAATTGGCTTTAATGTTGTCTTTTTCCACTATGTGGCACACTCTCAAGTCAATTCCTGTTTGTAGAATAATACCTGCAACTGCTCAAACTACCGAGTTGTGCAAGGATTTGGATGCTCCTAAGGTGTTAAACACAGCAACTGAATCTAAGCTATCTGTGAAGATGAGAAGACAGCATAGTGGATGAGAAAAAGATGCTATGTGAAAGATGGCTGGAAGAATTGCAGTGAGTTCCAAAAAGAAGATATCAATCTTTGGAGATGAATCTTTGAGTGATAATTGGTAGACAAAACCATTCCCAGCATAAACAAAAGCCATTCCCAGTTTCAGACTAGCATCTGTCCACATGACCATGTCAGCTGCATTGTTATTCCATTTTGTAGTCTCCAGGAATCAAACTCTCATTGATTTTGGAATGATCTCAATTAGCCAGTTCATGTCCATTATGACTTCTTTATTGAGGTAGATACCTGCATGCATAATATCTTTCCCTGACATTTTCTGATACATCTCCATAAGTGCAGGTCAGGGAACTTTCATTTCCAACCTCTGACATCTATTTCCAACCTCTGCAGCAATCTCTGCTGCTCATTTCAGATCCTCAGAAATCTCTGGAGACCCTCAGAACTTCCTGTGGTTCCTTGTCAAGCACCTCTCTAGGGTTAAGGCTAGCTCTGGCATTCTGTACAGTTTTCCCCACACCTCCATTGCCTGCTGATGTGCTGCACTAAGCAGCAGGGATCTTTAGACTTGTTCTCTTTGGATTTCCCTCTGCTAGATGATGAGTTACCATTTGTTTCATCAACTACCTTGCTAATATACTTTGGATTCCTCTCTGCTAGCTGTGTGACTGAGCTGCTACTCCCAGTGGTTTCTCTCAGAAAAAGCCTCTAACTCTGGTCTTGAAGCCTCTCATAGCCTGCAAGGAACCTCTGAGCTCTTATCTGTCACTTTTCTACCAGACTTAAGCACCTACAAAATTCTATGTCTCAGCTTGCCAATTCAAACACTTCCCTAGAGGCTCCAACCCCTTAGAACAAAGCCTGGACTTGCCTGCTACACTTAGAGAACCAGGTGCAACTGACTCAATTGTTCCTCACCCATCACACAACTGAACTCTCTACCCACCATCAGACCACCAATCATATTTCCCAATCCCTCCAAGTGCTGCTAGAGTGCCTGCCCCTTATTCCTGCACCCCCTCAGCTATGGAACCACTCATGATGGTTCCTGTTGTTGCTCCCATAGCTCCAGTAACTCTCTGGCCATGGATCCCATGCCCCACACTCCAAGATGTGTATGATGGTGCTTGCTCTGGCAGGGAGTGCTTCCTCCAGTCTGTCTCACCTACATCCACCTCAGCAGAGACACCTTCGACTCTGATGCATTGAAGATAGCTTGGGTGCTGTCAAATATGAAGACCAGACAGGCCTCCACCTATGTGCTATGGGTGTTCCAATGCTCCAGAGGTGTTGGAAGCTTTGCAGATTGGGCTGCCTTCAAAAAAGACTTCCAAGCAGAGTTTTTCCCAATCAACCCTGCCAAAACTGCTACTTCAGTGCTATGTGACAGAGGGCAGTATGGGCAAGAGAAGAAGATGCTAGATGAGTACATCAACTCCTTCTAAGCACTAGTCAAGCAAGCTGCCTACCCTGACAGTCTCCAACTATGCCTTGCATTTTGGGACAGCCTGCACTCCATGCTGATAGAGTGCATCAACAACCTGGCCAAAAGCCACCTGGACAATGAATGGATTGCCTCCTGGTACAAGGTGGCCTGGGATCAGTGGCAGCTCATGGAGATCTGACAAGAGCTCTGCCGCTTGCACTCAACACAGCACTCCCACTCTGGTCACCAGTCTCCATTACCCTGCTCCTATACTCCCAGCACCCACCCCTGCTCCAACTGTCCCTACACCATGCCCCTTGCCACCATGCATTCCCATGGACATAGATGCAGCCTGCCAACACTGCCCCATGCCACTACTGTGCTGGAGATGCAAAAAACTGGGGCACTTTGCATGACATTGCCCATTGGGTCTAGAGCTGCACTACTTCTCTACAGCAGAGCAGGAGGAACTTTTCCTGCAACTATTGGCCACAAAGGATGCTGCCAGAGCTCCATCTGCCAGATCTCCATCTCCAGATGAGCCAGCACTGGAGTTGATCTTGGGAGATTGGTGCTTACACACACACCCCCCCTGGGCCTGGAGGAGGATTTTTAGCTGAGCAACAGATGAGGTGTATGCCTCTGTTGCTCAGTACTGACAGATTCTCATGTCTGTTGTTAGAAAATGAAATTGCCCTTCTAAATATTAATCATTCTAAGACAGAAGAACCTCAGCTTTCCTCTCCAGATGTACAAACACCAATCCTAGAGCTCAAGCCAAGCCCCCTGATGCCAGCTAGGCTCTGCCAGCACTGCCCCACCTGGGAGTGCCAACTATCCTGGTGGTATATAGTGGCCTCAAGCCTGTTTACAAACTCATTGTACTTCAATGTAGAAATCAAGGATACAGACACCCAGCAAACTTGCAGAATCACTACTCTCCTGGACAGCAGAGTGATGGGACTGTTCCTAGACTCAGAGTTTGTGAAGCACCACAGCCTGACCATGCAGCCCCTTTTCCAGCCCATTCTGGTATTCAACTTTGACAGAATGCCCAACAAAGCTGGCATCATCAACTCCATAATAGATCTTGTCCTCCATTACCAGAATCATGCCAAGCATGCAGTCTTTGCTGTTACCAGCTCAGGCAAGCAAGACATGATCCTTGGTTTCACAAGGCTCCAGGAGCACAACCCCAAAGTAGACTAGGCTTGGGGCAAGGTAATTATGAGGCCAGTGCCCCTGAAGGTGCTCTGCCTGCACTACTGAGGTTAGAGAAGAGCACCAGGCTGAAGTTTAAGAACACATGGCCATCTAGACATGCTGCACCAGCCATCTTCCCTTTGTGGATCTAGACCTCCTGAATTCCCTGCCCCTAGTGTTTCCTCATAGAGAGGCCCTCTACAGGGATGACTGGAGCAGTGGTGGGGCCCTAGAGGAGGAACTAGGAGGGGAGTTTAGAGGCATACATGACCTGGAGCTCTCAGATGAGGCGGTGCAAGTTGGAGACTGGATCTACACTACCACCTTACACTCACCACCCTTTACCACAGAGATCTGGGCTAGCCAGACCACATTCCAGCAGCTGGCCCAGGCATTTGCTGCTAACTCTGTACCATGGGTGTTCCAGGACATTATGCCTCCATACCTCCATGTGTTTGAGGATGTGTTTTCTAAGGCCTCATTTGACTTGCTCCTAGAGTGCGAACAGTGGGACTATGCTATTGACTTATTGCCAAAGATTCTAAGCACTTGAGCTGTAAGGTCTATCCACTGGCACCCAAGAAGCAGGACAAGCTTGATACCTTCCTGCAAGAGAACCTGGATTCCAGTTGCATCCACTCCTCCAAATTCCCAATGGCTTTTCTAGTCTTCTTCATCAAAAAGAAGAACAGCTTGCTCCAACTGGTCCAGGACTACTGGGTTCTTAACATTATGACCCTGAAAAACTGCTACCCCCTCCTCCTCATCTCCAAGCTCATCAATAACCTCCAGGGTGTGCAGTACTTCACTAAACTAGATGTCTGGTGGGGCTACAATAATGTGCACATCCAGGAGAAAGACAAATGGAAGGCTGCTTTCCAGACCAACTGGGAATTGTTTGAACCTCTCATCATGTCCTTCAGACTTACCTATAGCCCAGCCACTTTCCAGACAATGATGAACAATATCTTCTGGGACCTCATTGCCAAAGGTGTAGTGTGCATCTACCTCAACAACATCCTTATCTATACCAGAATGCTGGAGGAGCACCACCAGATCACATGCCTTATCTTGGAACACCTCTGCCATCACCAGCTTTATCTCAAACTGGAGAAGTGTGAGTTCAAGCAGACCCAGATCAAGTATCTTGGGCTAATCATCTTGCATGGAGCTGTGGAGATGGATCCAGTGACGGTGGCAGGTGTTGCAGAGTGGGCAGAGCCCAAGAACAAGAAGGAAGTGCAGGCCTTCCTAGGCTTTGCTAACTTCTACTGGAGGTTCATCCAGGACTTTTTGCATCATGCCTGCCCTCTGTTTGACTACACTGCAAAGGACACTGCCTGGAGCTGGGGGCTTCCAGAGCAGATGGCCTTTGATGCTCTCAAGCACACTGTCACCTCTAAACCAGTCCTCCTCTTTCCAGACAACAACTCTTCCTTCTAGATGGAAGCCAACAGCTCCAACTTTGCCACTGGAGCTGTTCTATCACAACAGTCCCTGGAGGATGGGAAGTGGCATCTGGTGAGCTTCTACTCCAAGAGCCTGAATGTGGTAGAGTGCAACTACAAGATCCATGACAAGGAAGTATTTGTGATACATACTGGATGTCAGTATGGTAACCAAGTATACATATGCAATGTCAATATAATGTGTAAAAATTGTCAATCACAAGAAAAGAACATTCCCAACATCAATACCTGAAGTGTAGACACCATCCAAGTATGTTTGTAAGCCAGACAAGAAGGATGATAAGTAAGAAATCACATGGCTTTCAATATACCCCTTTTTGAGAGGAGGCAGTGTTGTCACTAGGTAAGGTTGCTTGCAATCATCACTAAGGTCTTGGCCCTATTGTTCTAGACCCAAAGTCCAGGCTCCATGTGATGTGGCTTGTGATCCAGAAGTCTTGTGGTCACTAAAGTCTTGTGCCAAGGCTACATTGTTCCACACCTTGGGGCTAGACCCTACATGATAAGTGTTGTGACTTGTGCATGGTCATATACAATATAGTCAGATGCTGTCAAATCAGAAATGCAGGAAATGGTACTCAGCAACAATTGGGTCTTAACACTGATAAGTCTCATATTTATCATTGACCACAGTATCTCAGCACAAACCTTCTATTATAAGTATTTTATTATCTGGCAAAGTGCATTTGTTCATCAGAACTTCTAGTCTCTTGGCCATATAATTTTCAAAGATCTCTTAATTGTAACCTCTTCATTGAACATTGTTATACATGACTCAACATCTATTTAGTTCTCATTCTGCAATGAGTGATCCTGAGTTCAATTCTAGAGTCAAGGTTGTGTGTACTCATGCCAAGGCATGTCAGAAGCTTATCAATGACACTGTTGATGGAAAGTATTCCATGTCTCAATTCATCCAACTGCCCAGGGACTACAACCTCAATGCAGCAGAAGCTCATGATCATGTTGAGGAAGTTCAACAAAGAATCAATATATGGAATGTGAAGTCTATGCAACCTAATCCCTTATTGTGCAAATCCTCACCTCCCAAAGGTCTACAAACTGAAACCACCAGAGACTCCCAAGGTCAAGCAGCTGAAGAGGCTGCTTGGGAAGCCCTGCAAGCTAGATGTGAACAAGTTGATATCCCTATATCCTCCCCATCTTCCATCACCATTCAACAACTTGCCAAATTGTTGGGTATACCCAAAAGGTCCATTGGGTCTGCTCTTATCCCTCAATCTCTTCTCTCTGCTGTCCCCCAGTTGGCACAGTTGTAGGGTAAAACTGCAGGTGATTCAGGTGATTCTCATATCTTGAAAACCTGGTACCTTTGTCAACAATATGCAAGGGACAAAATGGTTGACTCCCTCATCAACCTGGCTCAAGACCTTGAAGATCCAATCTTGTGTGCTATGTGGAAATTAGTCATCCTTGATCACTTTGTTAAGTTTGAAAAACTTTATGCAACTCTTGAGAAAGGATAGAACCACTATAATGAACCTGAAGACTTCCTGTGTAGCTTCTCCCTCATCAAAAAGGATCATGCTTTGGCCAAGAAGCCAGTACATACTGAATCTGACTGGACACATGCATTTGATGCTTGGATGGCTGGAGTGGTATTGTTCTATCCCCAAAGAGAAGAGGAGTTATCAAAATATTGATGTAAGATCATTGACTTCTGTCAACAGATCCCCAATGGGGTGCCTATTGCGATCCACCTAAATGCAGATATCCATGATTGTTATGCTTCTAATTCATTCCACATGGATGAAGACCAGAAACTTCATGTTTCTTTCCTGGCTCAACTCCTCAGCATAGCATCTAACTTGTTGGGCACAAAGCCAAGCACACCATACCATTTGTCTTCTCAAAAGCAATTGGCAGCAATTTGCCAAAAATGGAATTTGGGAATATTTTCTTCAGATCTGTGCCCTGGCAGGCACCATCACAACATATGTTGTGAGTGCAACAGTGCTCACAGGGCCAAGGATGTTGATGAATGCTTCAAGAAGCTTAATAAACAGCAACAACAATATTGATCAGGCAGCAACTGATTTCATTGGGTCAGGAGATTGCAGCACTAGGTCATTACAGTTGTTAGGGATTAAACAGTCTTGGGAGGAATCAGATGCCAGTAATCCAAGGTTTTGTAGAGGATTTGTATGTAACCCTGACATATTATCTTGCTGTCAGCTATGGACACAGAATCAGCTCAGCCACCTCCTTCATTGCCACAGCATCTCTTAAACAATCTGATCTATCATTCTACATTGGATGCTTTAAAGCACAACATACACATTGAAACCCTGTTCAATGTCAGTAGGTTTGAACATCTTCTATGGAGACACCCAAATCAACCTTTTGTAAAATTGGTAATGAGGAGTCTTTGAGAAGGTTTCTGGCCTTTTGATGAAGGAGAAAATTGGCTTTCCAATGATGATGATCAGTTAAACAACTATTCAACAGAAGAGGAAGATTTAGAAGCAATATGTAACTTTTGAGACAAAAAAATCAAAGCAGGCCAATGGTCTCAAACCAAAAACATCAGTAATTTGCTGCCAGGCATGAAATCATCTCATCTCTTCATTGTACAGCAAAAGAACAAAGCTTGAGTGGTTACCAATCACTCAGCATCTGGTCTTAATGATGGCATCCCCAAGGTTGAGGCCAAAGTCCAATAGGACAGGCTATGTACAATGCTAAATGGAGTTTCCCTAGCAAATCATTGCTTACTTGGAAATCAGACATAGCAAGAGCTTTCTTGAATCTTCCAGCTCACTCCCTATGGCAGCTTCATCAAATAGTAAAGGTTGATAGGGTCTGGTACATTGTTCATTGATTGGTTTTTGGGAATCAAGCTTCTCCTTGTTGTTGGTGTGTGGTTTTGGCACTCATGTGTTGGCTTGCAATTCAGAAGTTCAACATCATGGATCTGCATATTTTCATGGACAACTTTTACTTATGGGATAAAAGTGAGGTGATGTCCAGTGTCCAGGAAGAAGGGCAAAAACTGAGTGGCCAGGCCACATGAACATGGTTGTTGTACTAGAACTTGGTATCAGGGAGGAGTTTGTCCCAGTTGTCCTGGCACTCATTGCAGAAGAGTTTGGTCTGGCCATTGGATTGTGAGTGGTAGGCAGTGGAGGTGTGAAGCTTCACACTAAGTAGTTGGTAGAGCTCTCTGGTGAAGTCTGCTATGAATTGTGGCCCACAGTTAGATATGTAGGCATTGGAAAGGATGTGGAGCTTCTAGATGTTTTTCTAGTATAGGTTTGTGGTGTCCATGATGGAGCAAGTGGTGTGAGTGGGAATGAAGTGTGCTTGCTTGCTGTATAAGTCCACTACTACCATGATGGCATCATAGCCATGGGCATTGGGGAGCTCTATGATGAAGTTCATTGAAGCAACACTCTAGCATTCTGAAGAGATGGGGAGGGGATGTAGCTGTCCAGAGGGGAGACAGCATTGGGGCTTGGTCCAGAGGCAAAGATTGCATGTATCAGTGTAGGACCCAATATACTGGGACATCTGTGGCTACCAGTAGTTTTGGGATACTAGCGCCAACATTTTCCACCAGCCAGGGTGTCCAGCAATCTGGGAATCATGGTATTGCTCTATGATCTTCCAGCAGAGCTCCATAATGTTGGGCATATAGATGTGGTCCTGGAAGGTTAGAAGCCTGCCTTGGAGGGCCCATTCATCCATGTAGACTGACTTGGCACCAGTGGTGTGGTGCATCTCAATTTCAATGCCTGAGCTGCCTGAGTAACAAGTTCCTCCTGCTGACCATCCCAATTTCCATGCTGGATGTCCCAGAGGATGTCCACCTTTGCTCCCTCAATGGCTAAACCTTCTATGGCTTGGATTGCAAACAATTTGAGGTGGAGGAGCACAATGTTACTATTGTTGTCTCCTTTAGTGCTGTGGTCTGCTCTCTAGGACAGGGTGTGGCTTCCTTATACTCCAGACTGGCTTGTGGTGCAGTGAAAAGTCAAAGTTGGCTAGATAGAGGGACCACCAGGCTTGTTGGCAGTTGAGTTTCTTAGCCATCCAAAAGTATTTAAGGTTCTTGTGATCTGTACAAACCTTGAACTTATGCTATGCACTCTCTAGAAAATGCTGCCACTCTTTGAAGGACTGGATGATGGCCAGCATCTTGGCAGATGCCATTGCTAGCAGCAACTAATATTTCCTTTCCAAATACTATACCTATGAACAGTATAAATACTGCCTGTACATAGAGATAAAACCAACCAACAGAGTATTGTTCCCCTCATTAGCTCTCAGCACCAGATTTCTTATTGCTCTCTCTCATCATTGCCAATGACTTAGCAACAAGTCTTGATGACTTTGTACTCAATCTAGCATGGGTGCCAACTGTGGGTGCCCTTAGTGTTATTACAACTTAGCAACACTAGCAACTATGGCTAGCAACTAGTTTGCATTCATCCTTCAGTTCATATAAACTTCATTCCCTCCATATTCCCCACAAGCCCTTTCTATTGCTTAGTCCCCCTTTTTCTTAGCAATCCTTTTTGTCTCTGCCTTTCTCCTTCTATTACCCAGCAACCTTTTGTTACTGTCTAGCAAGTTAGGCTAGCAATAGCAACACTCTTCACTTTGCTCTTCATCCCCTTTTCACCAATTAGCTCTCATTTTCTGGGATGGTTACTGACTTGCCCCCTATTAATTTCCTATTGCCAGCTACCCTATCTAGTTGCCAGTGTTTAGGTCTTCTTTTTGGTTTCCTGCACAGCAGCTAAGCAGCATAGGAGCACATCATCAGATGAAATGAACATAGCTTACCTTTATAGAGTAGCAATTCTGACTGAATGAAGTTTTATGGAAGAATAATCACTACCCTGCAAAGGCAATGAGGCTGTAGTCTGCAACTGAGTGACTGCTGAATGCTCACCTGAGCAACAGCAGTGGATGTATGAGTGCAAGACTGTTGCATGGATAACATATGCAAAACTGTTGCATAACTGAATAGATGTGAGACCTCAAGCCCTACTATTTTCAGCCCAGTATCCACCATACACTAGCACTAAGCTGAAACCAGCTGTTGATCCCAATTGTTGTGATTTTGTTTTGGAGGGTTTTGATGAAAAGACTATGCCATGCAGAGGCCTTAGAAATTGCTCCTTACCCCTGGAATCTGCAATTACAACAAACCATGAAACTCAAATATAATATGAATACATTGTAATAAGAGGAGCAAGCTCCCCTTCAAAATATCCCTGCCACCCTAAGCATATTAAGAAAACCTTAACAGAACCTTAACAGAACCTAACAAAACCTTTAACTACCTAATTGGAACTCTAACTGAACTCTAACCAGGCTAACCATGTACTCAACAGGCAGGCCTCATAGGTAAATAGGCCTAATGTGTTAAAATTTATTACTCAGTTTGTTAGTTCAATGGTCAGAAAGTTGTTGGTTCAATTCTCTTTGGTTTTTCTCTATTTGTCTGGTTTAATATTTGATGCTGTTGACATCATGTGACATTACAAGACTTTCATATATAGGGACCATCTTGTAAGTACAAGTGTCAATATATAACTACCCAGGGTGGTTCAGATCCAACTGCATAGCCCACTACTTGTCAAGTAAATTGTCTAATGTCTTTCTTCACCCTGTCCAAATAAAGATGATCACTTCTAGCCACTATATGTGCCTGTGGCTGACTCCACAATGTACTGTTTTCTACAACACCCTAATCTACCTGTCAGCTGCCTGCTCTTCATTCCCTTAAATAGAAGTATGAGACTCCATTGTTACTCCTATCTTCACAATAGAAAGCATCAGCCGAGTATGCAATGTCAAATGCCCATCACCCTAACCACACAGAGTGAACTACCCAATGTAAGTCACCTGCTGTGAGTGTTAAATCACCATTCACAAATAAGATGGGAGAATGATTGGGCAAAATTGGAACCAGGATACTATTGTTGTCAATGTCTAGGGCAATATCCATGGACACTGAAGCAAAGATAGAGAAAGTGATTAAAATTGACAAAAGTTTAATTACAGAATGGTATTTAAGAGAACTGGGACCTCAATAGGTGACAATCAAAATATGAAGTACCAATGCAGGCCCATGTTTGTATTCACAACGGATCTTGAGGAAGAGGAGTAGAAAGGATCAGTTATCATACAGAGAATGGATGGAGGGCATAGGAAGCACACGTGATGAGAAAAAAAAGAGGGCTAGTCAATATTTTCCCTGGACAGACAGAAACCTACTACTAAAGTAGCAGGAATCAAAAAGGCTATTGATCAAAATATGAAGTACCAATGCAGACTCATGTTTGGATTCACAACAGATCTTAAGGAAGAGGGGGAGAAGGAGGGGGGAGAGCATGGGAAGCACATATGATGTGAAAAAAATGAGGGCTAGTCAATATTTTCCCTGGACTAACAGAAACCCACTACTAAAGTAGCGGGAATCACACTTTGCTTGTGATGACAGGTGGGTAATATATTACCCTGCCAGCCTCTGGTGACAGGTTCTAAACAAATCCAAGATGGATTTTCACAAAGAAGATATAGAAGGACAGATGCAGAGCCCATAGTCAGCTCTAGCTCTGAAAATGACACACTTAAATGAGAATACTTGGACTTAGATGAGAACACTTGGACTTGGAAAGTACATAAACCAGTAGTAACCCCAGTAAAACCTACAAGGAGTCATAGTCAGGAAATGAAATTCGATGCTGACTAGTAAGACCATGACAAAGATGACGGTGGATGATCTCAAGAAATGCCATTCAACAAGCTCAAGTGCAATATCACAATATTAGAACTGCTCTTGGCACATGTTTTGTTGTATTGTCACATAGTTCAGCATTTTTTCATCCATATATATATATACAAAAATTGATCAATTTTGGTTAGCAGTCACCAAGGCATCAGCTGCCACACAAAGTGCCTCAAGGGTTAACATTCAGGAGTGGCAAAACTATTGATAGTTGTCATTTCACTGTGCTTGGCAACACAAGAACTCCTGCTGTGTAGTTCGTTGAAAACACGTTGAGATAAAGCCAATTTGTGACTTGAGAAGATTTCAAAATCCCTCTTTCAGCATGACCAACCTCATGTACTAAAGTTGGTCACAAGTCCAACGGCCAACTTATGGATGCAGATGACATTGTTTGGTATTACTTGGACACTGACGAGCCAGGCTGGTTGGTGAGCTATGATTGCCTTTAAACAAATCTGACAATTGTTAGCCCTATAGGTCAATAGTCAGCTCCTACTCGATCACATGTTATTAGTGTTACACTTCGTGTCTCTGTCACACTACTCCCTCAGTTGTTTCCTCCATCTTGTGGACAGCTCTGAGGGAGTAAGTGTTTTCTTTTCACTACTATACTTACTTACTGACGCGTACTACTTAGTTGTCTTCTTTTTCCGTCACTAGGTACGCATCAATATTAGTTGTTTCCTCCATCTTGTGGACAGCTCTGAGGGATTGTCTTCTTTTTCCATCACTAGTCACTAGATCGGTTCACAGTGCCAGGCCGGCAGGTTATGGGCATCCTTTTTGGATTGTCGTGCCAGTACTGAGCCGTTTGGAACAACTCACCCCTTGCTTTCAGTTCATCATCTCACTGTTTACTTCCATCTTGTACGATCAATTGGTCGTAATCATAATGTTTGATCCCTCTGTTTTAGCGGTCTCCAAATATATCCCATGGATCCGTTTCTTCTGCTATCTCAGTCTCCTCATCTTACAGCTTCGGCACTGGGCCCGGACTCTTGGGTTGATTCGCAGGGTAATGCCATTTGAACCTCTTTCCCTTACCATGACCCTCCCCCTCACCTTTTTCCTTCTTCTTCGAATACAAATTCTACTTTAGTTTCAGGTGCACATAATCGTTTTCCCAAACCTCCTCGTCGTTATCGCCTGCATATACCCACCTCTTTATCGACCAACTTAGACACGCCTACCCCGGCAAATTCAAATCCAAATTTTTTGCGCACAAATCCTCTATTTGCTCCATTCCCCATTCATCTGAACATTCGTCCTCCTTCAGTTCCTATTTGTCCTGATACTGCACCAATTCGACCTCCAACTGTTTTTATTCCACCTCAACATGATATTTTTCATACTCCTCTTGCTTCACGTGCGCCTTTGGCACAATATGAATTGCCTCGTTCTCCTTTCACTCCTCCTATGTCACCTTTACATCACAATCTTTCTCGTCCTCCTTCTGTGCCTTTAGCTCAGCCTATTCAACCTGTGGTGCATCCCCCCCCTTTTCCATACGGCCATTTTCCTGGTCCACAACCAGCGGTCCCATCTCCTCCTTTACCACCTTTGCCGTTGCACACTCCAGCTGCTCCTCCACAAAACTTTATTTTTCCAAATGCACCACAGTTCATCCCTCATTCACCACATTTACCAGAATACAATTTTCAACCTCTTCATTTTCAGCCACCTCCCCAGCATACCGTACCAGATTTTTCTTCTGATAGTAACAAATTACCTTCTCTTTCTTCCATTCCTCATCTTACTTGGTCATCAGATTGGGGTTCATGGTATACTCATGTTATGACACTCATTGAGCACCTTGGCCTGGTCGGACACATTTGTCCTCTTCCTCCACCGGGTACACCGTTTGACGCAACTTGCATAATCGTGGTTCCTCCACCTTATCCTCCACATAACACGTTGGATGAGGAATGCAAATATCAAATGTTTTGGTGGAAAGATGGGTTATGCTCTCATGTCTTGACGGGTAAACTTTTGACAGAGATTCTTGGCAGTCTTCCTCCTGCGCATGGAGGACCACACAATTTTCCTACTTGTACAGCTTGGGATATACTCACTTGCCTGCATTGCTGCTACAGCGTGGGGAGTGCTTCGTCTGCAAAATCGCTTAAAGACTCTGTCAACCATTTACAATGTATTCTGACCACTATTCCTGCATACGTTCAAGCCTGGCATACTGTAGTGAATCAATTAGATCATACCAAATGGGATTTCTCACCTCATGACAAGATTCAAGGATTCATGGATGGCATTCCCTCTCTACAGGCTTATGCTCCGATTAGGGAAGAAGTTCGACGATCATGGGAGGTCGGACCTCAAGGCACCTTCACTTTTGACGTACTTGCAGATCAAATTCTTGACATTGACATTGAGGTTTGGCGTTGCAATAATCAACATCGAAATAATAAATCATCAATTTGTAATCCAACTTCGCACACATCCTTGAATACTCCGAATCCAAATACCAAAACATCAAATGATCATTCCGGTCATCGTGGATCTAATACCAAACATGCAAAAGACTCCAGCTTTAGACCAAAAGCAAATGTTGCTGTACAGGACTCTATCACTGAACCTATTCCTGCTCCACCTTCGTTTATACCTGACAATGATCGTGATGTATTGCCTACTATCGTTGAAGAGGAGAATGATATCGTTGTGTCAGCTTATTCCACTGAGTCTGATAAGTCATCCCTACCTCCTTATCAAGCCTTTCTGAGTTCGGCGGGTTCTGCGCTCGTGGCTGACATTTCACTGAAATTCAACTCTATCCTCGATTCAGGTTGTACGACCCATCTAATCAAAGATCGAAAGTATTTCTGGTCGTATGATCCTGGGCTAGCTTCTCCAGTGGGAACAGCAAATTGCGGAATGTTGACAACTCTTGCTTGGGGTGAAGTCTGTTTTCAAGCTCATGTAAATGGAAAGAATGTCATACTCAAGCTACCAGACTGTCTTCATGCTCCAGATATCCCAATCAATCTATTATCGGTTGGAACCATGGTCAAAAACAATCTGACTCTTCTTTTTGAACACAAATCCACATCAATTTTCTTCCCATTGTCTTTTTGTGAACTCCAAGGCAAAGCTATGCAGGCAACGATCCACAATAAGCTCTTGTTTCTATATTGTGATTTTGTATTACCTATTCATGATAGTTCTGTGGCCTTTCCTGCCTTAGAAACGCCACAAACATCGTTTCCAAGAATTCCTGCTACAGCTACCCTCTGGCATCGTCGTTTTGGTCATCCTAGTCAAGATACAACTCGAGCTGTTTTGACTAAGAACTACGCATCTGGGGTTGAATACGTTGGCCGAATAGAAGATGATCATTGCATTCCTTGCATTCTTGGTAAACAACCAGCTTGCCCTTATGACAATTTTGGTTGTTGTGCAAATGACATATGCAAATTGTTACACATGGACTCTTGTGGTCCATTTCCTGTACGATTTGCGAATGGACATTCCCATCATTTCCCCTCTATTCTAGATGATTTCTCTAATCTCGGGAGTACTGCGTTACTTACCACGCATGATTATGCCTGTGATCATTTCAAGTCAACAGCTGCTCAATGGGAACTGAAATCAGGAAATAAAGTTTGAGCAGTACGTTGCAACGGTGCGAAGGAATTCATCCAGGGTAATCTACGAGATTTCCTCAATGAGCGAGGCATCATCATACAACCAACAGTGCCTTATGCCCACCAGCAGAATGGAAAGGCTGAAAGATATATTAGGACGATTGAAGATACAGCTCAAACACTGATGGCAGAATCTGGCCTACCCATGTCTTTTCTAGGTGATGCTATCCTTACTGCACAGTATCTTCAAAACCAATTACCAACATCGACTCTACCGACACTTGTAACACCCTTTGAAGTCATGGAAGGTTCCAAGCCCGACTTATCACACCTTCGCGTATGGGGTTGCCAGTGCTTTGTCCTTCATCCTAAAGAAACTCGCCGAAAAGGGGATACATGTAGATTTGAAGCAATTTTCGTAGGTTATGATGAAAATCAAATAGGCTGGCGTGTTCGTGTCATGAACGGTCGATATTTCTTTTCAAGGGATGTTATATTCAATGAAAATACTCGTGGTTGTCTTAAAGCTTTGTCATCTCGAACAAAATCCCAATCTCCAGATTGTACATCAGAGGCACAAGAAACCAAAATCGAACCATCTCTCTCTCTTCGTCCTCAAACTGTATCACCTACAATAGCGCAATCTGATCAATATATCAAACCTCTACAACCATCAGAATCAAATCACTCTTGACCAAAACAAACAATAAAACATACACCTGCAGGACAAGCCTTTATAGAAGAAATAGCACAACAAAACAAAAAACTCACACGTCTTCGAGCTAATCGACAATCTCGACTCAATCCTCATCAAGGACTATCAGCAATACTCGATATAAACACATTGATGGCAACTGCCAATTTCTCTGATTCAGTTGATGATCTAACTTCACTGGAAGTACCTGTTCTCTCAGATTTCAAAGCCTATATTACTTATGGACCTGATCCTCTTTGTTTTTGAATGCCTCAACAATACGATCTTACCAAACCACCAGAAAACTATTATGAAGCAACACATCGTAGCAATGCCCACATATGGCAAGTGGCAATGGAACGAGAAGTTGAGAGTCTTTGTGCTCAAAGGGTTTTCACACCTACAGATCTTCCACCAGGTCGAAAAGCAATTGGAGTAAGATGGGTATATGCTCACAAATATAATCCAGACGGTACAACAATTGCAGGGAAAGAGAAGGCTTGGTTAGTTGCACAAGGTTTTAGCCAACGTCCAGAGGACTATGGTTCCACGTACGCTCCAGTCGCCAAGATGATGAGTATCCGAATCACGCTGGCATACGCAGCACTTCATGACCTCGAACTCTTTTGTTTTGATGTCAAGACTGCCTTTCTCAACGCACTGCTAATGCATGAGATATACTTGAAACAGATACCTGGTTTCCCTAACTCCAACCCAAAGAAAGTCAATCGTGCTTTACATGCCCTATACAGACTCAAACAGGCTTCTCATGAATGGTATGCAGTTTTGCGTGAAAAACTAGAGGCTTTAGGTTTAACTAGATGCAACATGGATCACGGAGTATTCTTCGGTCATTTCACATCTCCTCCTCACTCATTGATACCCATGCTGGAAAATCATAGCGAGCTTCTAATCGTGATTTGCATCCATGTTGACGACGGTCTTAATGCCACAAACTCAATTCCACTGTACAATTGGATCATAGCTGAACTCAACAAACACTTTGAAGTCAAAGATACAGGTCCAATAAGTCTTTATCTGGGCATTTGGGTTGATCAAGATCGGGAAAACAGGAAACTATGGTTATCACAGAAAGGGTTCATTTTGGACTTACTCACCACATATAAACTGCTTGATGCATCACCTCTCTCGCTTCCGCTTCATGGCAATATTCATGATCTGCCTGATCCTCCTCCTAACTTGATACCCGATGTGCCTAATGAAGAAATCACTGTTCACTATCAACGTCTAGTTGGATCGATCTTATATCTCAGTCTTTGTATGCGACCGGATCTAGCATTCACAGCGATGTCACTGGGGCAATATAATTCTAACCCGACTCGAGCTCACTTACTTGTGGCAAAACGTGTATTATGATACATATCTGGGACGCGAGATTATGCATTGGAATACAATTTCACACATCTGTCACCAGATCCACCTACGAGATTGATACTGCCAGCAGATTTTGGGGTTGTTGATGCAGATTGAGCCTCGGATACAGATACTTGACGAAGTGTCTCAGGATATGCCTTCTTCCTCTACTCAAGCCTAGTATCTTGGTCTTCGACGAAACAGAAAACGGTTGCGTTATCATCAACAAAGGCTGAATATATGGCATTATCTCATGCAATTCGTGAAGCGATTTCCATCAGGTTTCTACTTACTTCTCTTGACCTTCCTGTTCCTTGACCTCTACAAATTTTCTGTGACAACAAGAGTGCTCTTGACATTGCAAATTTGGACTCTACAATGTCAAGATCAAAACATATAGACATACACTATCACTTCATACATGATCAATTAAAGACTGGTTCCTTCTTGACTTCTTGGATTTCAACGTCAGACATGATCGCTGATATCTTAACAAAGGCTCTACCGAAAGCTTTACACTACAAGTTGTTAGCCCTATAGGTCAATAGTCAGCTCCTACTCGATCACATGTTATCAGTGTTACGCTTCGCGCTTGTGTCACACTACTCCCTCAGTTGTTTCCTCCATCTTGTGGACGACTCTGAGGGAGTAAGTGTTATTCTTTTGCTACTATACTTAGTTCTACTAACGCGTTCTACTTAGTTACATTCTTTTGTCATCACTAGGTACGTGTTAATCTCAGTTGTTTCCTCCATCTTGTGGACGACTCTGAGGGATTACATTCTTTTGTCGTCACTAGATCGGTTTTTCAGTGCCAGGCCGGCACAAGTTCATACCTGCACTTGGACTTGTTTCTCGTTTATGATTTCCTTATTCACACGTACTCTCTTCGTCGCTGATGGGGTTGTGTTAGCCCTATAGGTCAATAGTCAGCTCCTACTCGATCACATGTTATTAGTGTTACACTTTGTGTCTCTGTCACACTACTCCCTCAGTTGTTTCCTCCATCTTGTGGACGACTCTGAGGGAGTAAGTGTTATTCTTTTGCTACTATACTTAGTTCTACTAACACGTTCTACTTAGTTACATTCTTTTGTCATCACTAGGTACGCGTTAATCTCAGTTGTTTCCTCCATCTTGTGGACGACTCTGAGGGAGTAAGTGTTATTCTTTTGCTACTATACTTAGTTCTACTAACACGTTCTACTTAGTTACATTCTTTTGTCATCACTAGGTACGCGTTAATCTCAGTTGTTTCCTCCATCTTGTGGACGACTCTGAGGGATTACATTCTTTTGTCGTCACTAGATCGGTTTTTCAGTGCCAGGCCAGCAGGTTATGGGCATCCTTTTTGGATTGCCGTGCCACTACTGAGCCGTTGGAACAACTCACCACTAGCTCTTGGATTATTATTCACTCTTTGCATCCATTTTATACAATCGATCGGTCGTGATCATAACGCTTGATCCCTCTGTCTTAGCGGTCTCTGGGCATATTCCATGGATCCGTTCCTTCCGCCATCTCAGTCTCCTCATCTTACAGCTCCGGCACCGGGCCCAGGCTCTTGGGTCAATACGCAGGGTAACGCCACCAGAACCTCTTTCCCTTGCCATGACCCTCCCCCCCATCTTTTTCCTTCTTCTTTGAATACAAATTCCACCTTAGTTTCAGGTGCATATAATCGTTTTCCCAAGCCTACACATCGTTCTCGTCCGCATATACCTTCCTCTTTATCGAATAATTTTTCCTCTGCTCCTTTAGACATGCCAACTCCGACAAATATCAATCCCATTTTGCCACATCCAAATCCTCTAGTTGCTCCTTTCCCCATTCATCCAAACATTCGTCCTCCCTCGGTTCCTCTTCGTCCTGATACCGTACCGATTCAACCAGCTTATACTTTTGTTCTCCCTCAACATGACGTTTTTCATACTCCTCATTCTTTGCGTGTGCCTTTGGCACTGGTTGAATTACCTCATTCTCCTTTCACTCCTCCTATGTCACCTTTACATCATAATCTTTCTCGTCCTCCTTCTGTACCTTTAGCTCAACCTATTCCACCAGTGGTGCATACCCCCCCTTTTCCATATGGTCATTTTCCTGGTCCGCAACCGGCGGCCCCACCTCCCTGTTTACCACCTTCGCCGTTACATGCTCCGGCACCTCCCCCGCAGAATTTTATTTTTCCAAATGCACCACAGTTCATTCCTCGTTCACCATTACCAGAGTATCAGTTTCAACCTTTGCATTTTCAACCACCCCCCCAACATACTGTACCAGATATTTCTTCTGACAGTAATAAATTACCTCCTCTTTCTTCCATACCTCGTCTTACTGGGTCATCGGATTGGGGTTCTTGGTATACTCATGTCATGACGCTCATTGAGCATCTGGGCCTGGTAGGGCACATTTGTCCTATTCCTCCACTGGGAACGCCATTTGACGCAATTTGTATAATCGTGGTCCCTCCACCCTACCCTCCACACAATACATTGGACGAGGAACGCGAATATCAAACTTTTTGGCGCAAAGATGGGATATGCTCGCATGTATTGACAGGTAAACTGTCAACGGAGATTCTTGGCAGCCTTCCTCCTGCGCGTAGTGGACCACACAATTTTCCTACTCACACAGCTCGGGATATTCTAGCTTGTCTATGTCACCGTTACAGTGTTGGGAGCGCTTCATCTGCCAAAGCGCTTAAAGACTCTGTCACTCATCTCCAATGCATTCCGACTGCTATTCCTGCATACGTTCAAGCATGGCGTACTGTAGTGAATCAACTAGACCGCACTGAATGGGATTTCTCTCCTCATGACAAGATTCAAGGGTTCATGGATGGAATTCCCCCCCTGCAGGCTTATGCTCCGATCAGGGAGGAAGTTCGTCGATCATGGGAGGTTGGACCTCAAGGCACATTCACTTTTGATGTGCTTGCAGATCGGATTCTCGATATTGATATTGAGGTTAAGTGCTGCAACAACCAACATCAAAACAACAAATCATTGAATCGCAATCCAGTTACCCACATGTCACCAAATACCTTGAATCCGAATACCGAGACGTCAAATGATCAACCTGCTCGTCGTGGATCTAATAATGAACATGCAAAAAACTCTAACTTCAGACCAAAAGCAAATGTTGCCGTACAGGAACCTATCACTGAACCTATTCCTGCTCCACCTTCGTTTATACCTGACAATGATCGTGATGTATTGCCTACTATCGTTGAAGAGGACAATGATATCATTGTGTCAGCTTATTCCTCTGAGCCTGATAAGTCTCCATTGCCTCCCTACCAAGCCTTCTTGAGTTCGGCGGATTCTGCGCTCGTTGCTGACATTTCATTGAAATTCAACTCTATCCTCGACTTGGGTTGTACAACTCACCTAATCAAAGATCGAAAGTATTTCTGGTCGTATGATCCTAGCCTTGCATCTCCAGTCGGGACAGCGAACTGTGGAATATTAACAACTCTTGCTTGGGGTGAAGTTCGTTCTCGAGCTCATGTCAATGGAAAGAACGTAATACTCAAACTGCCGGACTGTCTTCATGCCCCAGATATTCCAATCAACTTATTGTCAGTTGGGACCATGGTCGAGAACAACCTGACTCTTCTTTTTGAACATGAAGCCACATCAATTTTCTTTCCATCATCTTTTTGCAAACTCCAAGGCGAAGCTATTCAAGCAACGATCCACAATAAACTCTCGTTCTTATACTGCGATTTTGTATTACCAGTGCATGACAACTCTGTAGCTTTTCCTGCCCTCGAAACACCACAGACATCATTCCCAAGAGTCCCAATCTCAGCTACTCTATGGCATCATCAATTCGGTCATCCTAGTCAAGATACAACTCGCACAGTTCTGACTAAGAACTATGCATCTGGGGTTGAATACGTTGGTCGTATAGAAGATGATCATTGCATTCCCTGTATTCTTGGTAAACAACCAGCTTGCCCTTATGACAATTTTGGTTGTCGTGCAAATGACATATGCAAATTACTGCACATGGACTCCTGTGGTCCATTTCCGGTATGATTTGCGAATGGACATTCACACCATTTCCACTCCATTCTAGACAACTTCTCTAATCTAGGGAGTACTGCGTTGCTCACCACGCGGGATCAGGCCTGTGATCATTTCAAATCAACAACGGCTCAATGGGAACTTAAGTTGGGAAATAAAGTTTGAGCGGTACGTTGCGATGGTGCAAAGGAATTCATTCAGGGTAGCCTACGGGATTTTCTCAATGAACGAGGCATTATTGTACAACCAACAGCGGCATACGCCCACCAACAAAATGGGAAGGCAGAAAGATATATTAGGACGATTGAAGATACAGCTCAAACATTGATGGCAGAATTGGGCTTACCCATGTCTTTCCTAGGTGACGCAATTCTCACTGCACAATTTCTTCGAAATCGATTACCAACATCTACCCTACCAACACTTGTAACACCATTTGAAGTCATGGAAAATTCCAAACCCAATTTATCACATCTTCGAGTATGGGGTTGCCAGTGTTTTGTCCTGCATCCTAAAGAAACTCGCCAAAAAGGAGACACATGTAGATTTGAAGCAATATTTGTAGGATATGATGAAGATCGAATAGGCTGGCATGTTCGTGATATGAACGGTCGATACTTCTTTTCAAGAGATGTCATATTCAACGAAAATATCTGTGGTCGCCTGAAAACTTCATCATCTCGAACATGATCTCA
This sequence comes from Termitomyces sp. 'cryptogamus', assembly GCA_020091625.1. Taxonomy (NCBI): domain Eukaryota; kingdom Fungi; phylum Basidiomycota; class Agaricomycetes; order Agaricales; family Lyophyllaceae; genus Termitomyces; species Termitomyces sp. 'cryptogamus'. The sequence continues at coordinate 1,411,574 of JAGYZC010000005.1, forward strand.
ATCTCTGAATTGCACCTCAAATCCACAAGATACATTACTCGAATCATCCCTTCCCATCCATTCTCAATCTGTATCCCCCACAATACCACATTCTGACCAACATATTGAATCTCAACAGTCATCAGAATCGAATCACTCTTGACCTAAACAAATGATAAAACACACACCTGCAGGCCAAGCTTTCATAGAAGAGATAGCCCAACGAAATGAAAAACTCACACGTCTTCGAGCAAATCGCCAATCACAACTCAATCCTCATCAAGGACTATCAGCAATCCTCGACATAAATGCCTTGATGACAACTGCTAACTTCTCCGATTCTATTGATGATTTAACATCACTGGAAGTACCTATCCTTTCAGATTATAAAGCTTATGTTACTCATGGACCTGACCCCCTTCGTTTTTGGATGCCTCGACAATACGATCTTACCAAAGCGCCAGAAAACTACTACGAAGCAACACATCGTAGTGATGCTCACATATGGCAAGTGGCAATGGAACGTGAAGTTGAAAGTCTTCGTGCCCAAAGGGTTTTCACACCTGCAGATCTCCCACCAGGTCAAAAAGCAATTGGAGTAAGATGGGTATATGCTCACAAATACAATCCAGATGGTTCATCAATTGCAGGGAAAGAGAAAGCTCGTTTAGTTGCACAAGGTTTTAGCCAACGCCCAGAAGACTATGGATCTACATACGCTCCGGTCGCCAAAATGACGAGTATTCGAATCACTCTGGCATACGCTGCACTACATGACCTCAAACTTTTTTGTTTTGATGTCAAGACTGCGTTTCTCAACGCCCCTCTAATGCACGAGATATATTTAAAACAGATACCTGGTTTTCCTGATTCCAACCCAAAGAAAGTAAACCGTGCTTTACGCGCTCTATACGGACTCAAACAAGCATCTCACAAATGGTACGCAATCTTGCGTGATAAACTAGAGGCTTTAGGTCTAACCAGGTGTAATGTGGATCACGGAGTCTTTTTCGGTCGATTCACATCCCCTCCTCACGCATCAATACCCATGCTGGAAAACAGTAACAAACTTCTCATTGTACTTTGCGTCCATGTCGACGACGGTCTCAATGCCACGAATTTGATTCCTTTGTACAATTGGATCATTTCTGAGCTCAACAAACACTTTGAAGTCAAGGATACAGGCCCAATCAATCTATACCTGGGAATTCGAGTTGACCGGGATCGAGTGAACAGAAAACTGTGGTTATCGCAGAAAGGTTTTGTTTTGGATCTACTCAGCACATACAAACTGCTTGATGCCTCACCTCTCTCACTCCCGCTTCATGGAAATATACATGATCTACCTGATCCTCCTCCTAACTCAATACCCGACGTACCTGACGAAGAGATTACCATTCACTATCAACGCTTGGTTGGATCAATCTTGTACCTCAGTCTCTGTACATGACCGGATCTAGCTTTCACGGCGATGTCACTAGGGCAATATAATTCCAACCTGACTTGAGCTCATCTACTTGTGGCAAAACGTGTATTACGATACATATCTGGGACACGAGATTATGCCTTGGAATATAACTTCACACATCCATTGCCGGATCCGCCTACAAGATTAATCCTTCCAGCAGATTTTGGGGTTGTCGATGCCAATTGGGCTTCGGATGCGAATACTCGACGAAGTGTTTCAGGATATGCTTTCTTCCTCTACTCAAGTCTGGTGTCTTGGTCTTCAACGAAACAGAAAACAGTTGCTTTATCGTCAACGGAGGCAGAATATATGGCCTTATCCCATGCAATTCGTGAAGCCATTTCTATCAGGTTTCTACTTACATCCCTCGATCTTCCTGTTCCTCGACCTCTACAGATTTTCTGTGATAACAAAAGTGCTCTCGACATTGCGAATTCAGAGTCGACGACATCAAGGTCAAAACATATAGATATACGCTATCACTTTATATGTGATCAATCAAAGACTGGTTCCTTCTCGGCTTCATGGATCTCAACTTCTGACATGATCACTGATATCTTGACAAAGGCTCTACCGAAAGCTCTACACTACAAATTCGTACCCGCACTTGGACTTGTTTCTCGTTCATGATTTCTTTTCTCACACGTACTCTCTACGTCGCTGATGGGGTTGTGTTAGCCCTATAGGTCAATAGTCAGCTTCTACTCGATCACGTGTTATCAGTGTTACGCTTCGCGCTTGTGTCACACTACTCCCTCAGTTGTTTCCTCCATCTTGTGGACGACTCTGAGGGAGTAAGTGTTATTCTTTTGCTACTATACTTAGTTCTACTAACGCGTTCTACTTAGTTACATTCTTTTGTCATCACTAGGTACGCGTTAATCTCAGTTGTTTCCTCCATCTTGTGGACGACTCTGAGGGATTACATTCTTTTGTCGTCACTAGATCGGTTTTTCAGTGCCAGGCCGGCACAAGTTCGTACCTGCACTTGGACTCGTTTCTCGTTTATGATTTCCTTATTCACACGTACTCTCTTCGTCGCTGATGGGGTTGTGTTAGCCCTATAGGTCAATAGTCAGCTCCTACTCGATCACGTGTTATTAGTGTTACACTTCGTGTCTCTGTCACACTACTCCCTCAGTTGTTTCCTCCATCTTGTGGACGGCTCTGAGGGAGTAAGTGTTTTCTTTTCACTACTATACTTACTTACTGACGCGTACTACTTAGTTGTCTTCTTTTTCCGTCACTAGGTACGCGTCAATATTAGTTGTTTCCTCCATCTTGTGGACGGCTCTGAGGGATTGTCTTCTTTTTCCGTCACTAGTCACTAGATCGGTTCACAGTGCGAGGCCGGCAACAATCAAGCAACTCTAAATACTTAAGGCAGACAAAGCATAATAACTGTATGCCTCCAGGACTCTCTCCAAGCAATCAACTCAATTTCAGTCATCAGCCCCAATCCAAGCATGTAGACCAAGAAAAAGGATTTTACATTTGTTGCAGAAGTTGTACCTGTAATATGGCTGTCTAGCATACTGTGCTGTATTAGAATGTACTTTATGGAACGGCTGACGGTACAGTTCTGACCCATAATCCACCCATATCTATACAGACATATACTTACTGTATACGGTACAGTCGGCAACCCTAAAGAACCTTCCATTCCTCTCTGGCTTGATTTCAAGAACAACAGCCAAGTGTTTGCTGCCATGAGGACAATCTGCTAAATCATGGGTCACTGTTAAAGCTAGTCTACTAATACATGCATTGTTAAAGTGATTCAATGGATGGCGCTTGTCGCCACTAGAATAGGGAGAATGAAGTTCAAATGAATCAAATCAGCTGAGGGGTCGTTGTGAAATTGTCTGGAGTCGGTGGCGCTTGAGAAAGAATGAAGTTCGAGTGGATCAAATCAGTAGTTGTGATTTCTGGCTCCTACTCATACATGTATACTACAGTATTCCTTACTTCTTCACTCATACATATTATGCAAGCGGAGCCTCTAATTACCCGCTTTCCAATACGCAATATCACCATCGATCACTGCGAAGACACATTGATTTAGTACACACAACATGAATGTCAAAGAAAATGATAACATACTCTCATAAGGCTTGCCTTGCTGCCTTAGCTTACCAGCAGCTTTGACGGCAGCTTCCGAGCCGTGCTCCTTGAGGTCGTCGTAAGACATGATTTCACCACATACGAACTTGTTCTCGAAGTCCGAGCTATACAGCGTATTAGCGACTCTCGTACTGCACTTGATACATGAGACGTACTGGATGACACCGGCGGCCTGCGGGGCCTTCGTCCCCCGCCTGATCGTCCAAGCGCGAACTTCGTCAGGACCGCATGTGAAGTAGCGAATGAGCTGATGGGCAACCGTTGGTTAATCGAGCCAATGACAATGATAGAGACGAACATCGAGACTGCTGTATCCAGCTTGAGTGATTTTGCCGAGGGCACTGGTGGCGCCGATCTTGGTCTCTTCTTCCTTCTTCTCCTCGGGTGACATTGTCACGAGGCGCTCCTCGAGCGCAACGGAGAAGGGGATCAATGGGTCGCCGGGATTGTTGGCGTCGATCCAGGCTTTGATCTTCGGAAGCCTGCGCACAGGAGATCAGGCATGGTATGATATGAAGACGAATGGATGTACCATTTGTTCTTTTTGCGGATGTAATCACGTTCGCTGAGGTTGACGAGGTAGGTGATGGGTTTCGCGGTGAGGAGGGTGAGGCCGTTGACAACTTCAATCTGAAAGGGGATGGTGAGTAGGAGTTGGTATGATACAAAGGGAGTCAGAAGAGCGATGGGACGAATAGAGAAAGGAATCAGATAAACGATTGTTCTCAGAGGCATTATGGGGCGTTACTCCCGCCTCGACGAGCTGGGTTATCGAGCTACGAGCTCTTTATCGTCATTCAAGAAAAGTGGGATTGTGTATTGGAAAAGTCGGAAACAATTTACCTGTGAAAAAGAAGTGTCGTTAGTAAGGGTTTGATGACGATATGAAATGGACAGGTTGAATGATAGTCAGCAAAAAAAAATATCTCATAGGAATATTGGGGCGTTACTCCCTCCTCGACGAGCTGGGTTATTCGAGCAATACACTCTTTTTCATCATATGAAAAGCAGAAAAAAAGGATGGGAAGTGAAACAAGATGCACACCTCTTTATTAGTCCATTCCGCCTTGCGAACATCCTTGTTGTCAACGGTGAGAACCTTTTGAATTTTTTCTACTGTGGCCTTGTGACTGAGGTCAAAATCTCTCATTACCAGAGACATAAGCGTCGACTTACGATCTCTTCCTTTTTGGCCTTGTCGGCAAGACTCGAGTTGCCTAGAGCACGGCCACCGCGCTTCAAGCCATCGAGATGTTTTTCTACCCATTCAATATCTTTCAGCCTGAGCTCCGTCTGAATGATTTCCATGTCGCGGATAGGATCAACGTCACCCTCGACGTGGATGACTTCAGCATCATCAAAGGCACGAATTACCTGGAAGATACCATCGACGGCACGGACGTGCGACAAGAAAGCATTCCCGAGACCGGCACCAGTGGAGGCACCCTATATATAGGATGAGAAGATGTGACGACGTGGATTCAACCGGCAACTTACAGCTGTGAGGCCGGCGATATCAATACAAGTGAGGAATGCAGGGACGCGTGAGACTGGCTTATATGTCTCGCATAGCCACTCGAACCGCGCGTCCGGGACTGGAATACGCGCTTCTTCGGGGTTTATGGTGGCATAAGGAAAGTTGGCGGCTTTCCCTAGGTCTATAGACATGACGATAAATTACATAGTTAATAGATCGATAATGGATCACATACCGGTTTCGGAGAGGGCATTGAAGAAAGAGGACTTTCCGACGTTGGGAACACCTACATCGCATCATAATGAACCAATGTAGATTTTATCATTCCACGAGAACAAACCTACGATGCCAATCTTGAGATTGTTACTTGGTCGACCGAGAAGAACCTTCTTCTCGGGTGCTGCGGCTTTCTTAGGGGGCATTTTCTTCTTTGCTACACGAGCAGGGGACGCAGAGAACGATCTTGTTCTGAATGGTGCTAGATAGTGGTGGACGTGTGCTCGTGGACAGTAGAATATCCGAGCGAACCCAGCGGGGGCTTGAAAAAATCGATCAAGCATCCGATTTGGTATCAAGCAGAAAATACTCGTCAATATGCGCAAATAAACCTTAAGAAACAAACTCACGGTCACGTGGTACGCTTTTGGCAGCCACTTCAGCGACTTCAAGGAAGTTTTACAATCGATGATAAATTGAGATTACAAGCCCAGCGTGCCCAAACTACACAAACAATCGAATACATAAAAAAACAAGACGATATGCCAACCGACGGTGAGCAGGCTCAAATAGCCAGCCCTTTGTGGGTTGATTCCATCTCGTAGTCTTTGACAACTTGTCGGTCAATGCTGACGAGGACAGACTAAAATCAGAGCACCATTAGACAAAAGACGTAGTAGGATCAAAACGGATGAGACTTACAGGCCCTCGTCTGCTCTGCGATGGTTTGAACGAGAAATCGCTGTCCATATTAGATAGCTGAGAGACGTTTGAGACGCCGCCGAGCTTCCCTGATAGTGAGTCGCGGCCATTGAGCGTTGCTAGCAGACTGTTAAGGAACACTGATATGCCGAGAAAGTCAGAATCTTGCCAAAGATAGAGATGGATGAAGATAAACTCACGTTTACTGAGCGAGAAGTATATCCCGATAAATGTGAACTCGTTCGGCCATATGGTGTAGGTAATGAAGCAAGCAGCGGAACAGATTCTAAGGGTGCATGATGGAAGATGTTCGGCGCGGCGTCAAAGATTGCAGAACTTACGTTGTTAAAAGACCTGTTGGAACCATCGGTCAGTGAGTCCCTATGAAGACGTGCCTTGTTCCTTGCTTACTTGTATTGATGGTGTACATTATTAGCACCGTCACTAGAGAATCAGTCCTAGTAAAGGGAGTTGGTAGGTGCAGGAAGATCAACAGGAGAAGGTCGTACGTACTTCTTGAATCCCGTCTTGCGCTGGGAGAGACTGAAGCATAGAGATCCAGCGATCAGAAGATCAGCTGCAACACCGCTTCCCAGAGAAGTGTAAAGGAAGTACTGAGATTAGTTAGGATCTTGATGTCGGAACTGGAAGAGCTTTTGGGACTCACTGATATTTTAGAGAAGTGTTTGAATTCTTTCAGAGAGAATCTATATGTAATCATATATATAAGGCGATGTTGGGTTGGGAGATGGAAACGACGAACGCTCGTGTAGCGAATGCTATACATGGGGTTAAATCATAGCATCAAAACGAGAGAAATTGAATCTTACCGACTCCAGTAACTACGGTTGATTAACGTTTGATGAGCTTCCGAGTTCTCTATCTATTGATATCCTACCACAAACGTACCGAATGTGCAGGTTGAAGTTAAAGCCTAAAAGGAAATGAGATCATTCTTTACCAGATGCTGGCACCTGGACGCTTACGATGCAGATAACAAGGAAATAGTTTCTGCGTGTCACTATCGTTGGGTAAGAACGTCAGCGAGGGTACAGGTAAAGAAGTACTTTCTCATACTTAGCCAGACGCGACGACCAAAGATGCTGTACGAGGTCAGAAAGGGAGGGAGAGAACAAACTTCGCGTTTACCATCGGACAATCGCGTCGCTGATGCACTGGAGAAAAGTTCTGTGAGTCTTCCTGTTTCTCGGCTGAATGGGGATGATTATTACCGTGACGTAGATCTGGGCCTGCACAGAGATTTTTGTTGGTTTCTCATCATCGTTGAGATCAGATGCTATGACGTACAAGGAGGCTCCTGCATGAGATTATGAGTTCGTTCAGTATTGTCGCAATCATGAATTATGCGTGACACAAACCATGGGGGTGCGGCAAGGGCAGCAAGGTTTCCGAAATTTGAGACCATGTAGACATACAACCCGTGCGTAATGAATGCAAGGTGTACTGTGTCTAAAAGCCTGTTGGCACAATCGATGATGATGCAATAGAAAACGGGCGTCAAAGTGCTCACCAGAGAAAAAAGATCTATGATACCAAATCAATCGAGACCCATTAGACATAGATTCAATTGGAATGCGCACGATTCCTTTGAACCACGGTTCATCTTTCCTACTGTTCTTGATAAAGTACATGTACGCCTGGACACATGTGATCCCGTAGAAACTGGAATCATTGATGTCAATTGAGCAAGGCTATCGGAAAAATCTATACGAGTACAAACATCCCGGCTACCAAATTTCCCAGAAACGCGGCGCCCAATTTGCTATCCAGTGGGATAGGGGAGTGAAAAGTGGTGGCCATTAGACCTGGTGTGTGTACGATCGTCGAGAACGTGAAATGAGTGTAAGTGAAGAAAGACCGACCGCTCCTTTGACCCGTTGTTATACATCCCGGTTGCAACTTCTCGGTCGGAAAACCTTGGCGGCAGCACCGATCATATCTCTTTCGAAAAGATGGAATTATCATGTGACCGGCTATCAATGTTCTAAATATAACGCTGGCAGAATAACAAAAAAACACGCTCAACCCGTGACCGAGTCCATCCCCGATTGCTGACTATTTCGCGCACCCGTCCAGTGGACTCTGGTTCTTGTCTCGCAGGAACTTGCATGGTTCCGGACTCTCAGTTCGTTGTGGACGAATGTAATTTGACGCGTGGACAACAAAATTGACAAAAGAACACATCGTATCTAGCCTGACTCAGCCACTCCTGAAACGGTCGGTCGAGAATCTCAAAGACTAGCAAAAAAGTACGGTATTACAATGTAAAAGTTCCGTTAACGTTGTATTCCGCCAATGACAGTTGTTGACGTTGACACATCTGAGACATTTTTGTAACTTGTACCAGCGGGGGCCGCAAAAAAATGAATAGCTCGATATAGTTTTTGATGCTCCGAGGAACTGAAATATCACATGAATTGTACACTCCACAGGACACGAAAAAAAAACTTCTCGGACAATATCGTGAGTAACGAGGGAAAGGAATTCAAACGATATGGCTTGACATACAAAAGGAAATGCCCTCTGCAAGGCTCGAACTTGCGACCTCAGGATTACATGGTGATAACCACTCATATTACTATGAGACCTGCGCTCTAGCCAACTGAGCCAAGAAGGCTTATAGTAGTTAAACGTAAGGAAACTCGTGGCCTGTCCTGGAAAAGGAAATGACTTGTTTCTGGCAACCGCGACTTGTGTGCCTTCGCCTGGACCGCCACCATAAACATTCACGTTTACTCGAACTACTGCTGTGTTCCTCGTAGGACACCTACCTCACGATGATGACTGATGAATTCACGCAGCTGGTTATCCCACAACCAGTCCAGGTCTCGATTAATCCCATTGCGAAGGAGTGTCCTTCAGATGGCTTTAACGTGCGTTTCATGCTTTATAGTAGATCTCAGTTCCTGAAACCCGATCAGTACCCTAAATTCCGTCAATTGAACAAACAAGAGCGCGTCAAACTCTCTACGAAGCCGTATCAACACCAACCCAATACACTTTACGTTCTTTTCGCGGTTGCAAACTCAAAAGGATGGTTCGCAGCCGTGACGTTGCAAGACGACGGAACACACCGTAACATTAGTTCTTTACTTTGATATGCTGTTACTGAACTGTAGCACAGCTCTGGTCTTCTCACCGCTAGCTGATCTACGCGCCGCTTTCAAGAGTGCCAAAGATGGCCTTGGGACTTTCACACCTCAACGAACAATACGGCTCAATCCTCAAAAACCTACTATCATCTCATTTGCAAACAATGACACGCGTCTATTCATCGCATTCGAGGGTGGCGAACTTCTTGTTTACGACACGGCCGCCATCTTCACAGCTGGTAACGACTCAGTGAATCCCACCCATGCGCTACCTTCAACGCGAGGCCCAATACGCGCCTTAGCGCCCAATCCTGGCCCAGAACCAAATCTTCTTGAATTTCTTGCGGCCGTGCACTCAGATAACACAGTTGTCTTGTATAATATGAAGCTGGAAGTGCAGGGAGGATGGAGTTCTACGTCAGGCAACGTGCCGGTTGCAGGTTAGTCTCATGTTCTTCGTGTCTTTCACATGACTTATGATTCCTAGTTGCTTGGTCTCCGAAGGGAAAGCACATCGCGATCGGTTTGCAGAGCGGCGACATTCTAACATATCCGCTGACCAACAGACGCTCAGTACACAAACACGTTCCGCCCACAAATCAAAGCCCTCTCACCTCGCTTGATTGGCTGACGCCAGGTCATACATTCAGGACAACTTATGGAGGACCAGGGATAGATCCCGTACAGCACATCGTATGTTTCGAGCCCAAGACACCAACAGCGACATATTACTCGCCTAACTTCCCCTTCCCGGCATCAGAGCGCTCCAATCAATCATATATCCTTGCATTGCAGAAGTGGGATGAAGAAGCAGGTATGACTGAATCCAAGTCCCTTGTAGTGGTAGCCGACAAGGCCTCGATCGACATTGAGATTCTGGGTAACGTCGGCACCCAGTGGTATCAAGAATCGCAAGAAAATCCCCTTTCCCTTCCACTCAATGATGACCAGGGGGATACGCTTCTTCTAGGCTTGGCCGTCGACCTGACGGATGAACAGGTGGCAGAACCTGTCATGTATGCGTACCTCGATGATGGGACGGTTCAAGCGTGGCATCTGGAACACTCAAAACCGTATTCTGGAATGATCATGTCCAAACCTGTGGCTGTTGCTGCGCCGACTCCAGCGCCATCAGCGTTCAGCCAGCCTGCGCCAGCAATTTCTGTACCTTCCCAAGTGTCATCTGCTTTTGGACAGCCTTCTACTTTTGGTCAAACAAGTACGCCTACATCGACATTTGGACAGCCCTCTGCATTTGGTGCACAAGTTGCTCCGGCGTTTGGGACAACAGGTTTTACTCAGAAGACGACCTCCGCGTTTGGTCAACCGTCGGCTTTTGGACAGGCTTCGTCGTCATCTGCGTTCGGTGCACAACCAGCCTTCGGGCAGACGTCACAGCCGACGAGTGCATTTAGCAATCTGCAAACACAATCTTCGCCGTTCGGTCAGCCGGCGAATCCATCGATGTTCGCAGCTAGCTCGGGTGCATTCGATGATGGTTCGTCTGGTGCGTTTAGCGGGGGTTCATCAGGTGCGTTCGGTCGGGGTTCATCAGGTGCGTTCGGTGGTGCTTCATCAGGTGCGTTCGGTGGAGGAAGCCCCTCGGGTGGTGCTTTTAGTGGCGGTGCGTTTGGAGGAAATACGAACGTGTTTGGAAGCTCATCATTTGGAGCGGCGGAACCGTCGAATACCTTCGGAGGAGGGGGTAACTCGTTCGCAGCTCTCGCGAACAATACCTCGGTCCATAATGTGTTCGGACAGGGAAGCTTTGGAGCGTCGAGTTCATCATCGAGCTCTGCACCCGCTCCTGAGATGTCGCGTGAAGAGTCGATGTCGGATGATACTCCCTCCCTCGGCGGAATGGGGTTGGGCGCACCTAATGATTCGTTGCAGCCGGCTAAATCTGGAGGAATTTTTGGATCGTTCGCGACCAATGCTGCACCTTCAGAGGCTTCGACATCTTTCTCTGGTCTCATCAAGCCCGCATCAGGCGCTTTCAGCAATTTCTCAACCAACACAACTACCGACCAAAAACCGGCTCCAGAGCAAGCGCCTGCTTCGGCCCAAAGTACAATGACTAAACCTGCATCTGGGTTTGGGCAGCCGTCGTTTGGAGGTTCATCGTTCGGACAGCAACCGGCGTTTGGGCAGTCGTCGTTTGGGAAACCAGCATCTGCTGTTGGTGGAGGATTCGGTGCCTTCGCGTCAGCACCGACGTCTTTTGCCTCAGCAGCAAAACAATCGGGTATTCCGAGTTCTGGAGGGTTTGGTGCTTTTGCTTCCTCTGCGGCAACACCGTTTGGTGCCGCTCCTGCTTCGACTACGTCTCCGCCGGCGAGTGGTAGCTTTACTACTGCTGCATCACCTTTTGCGCCTGCTGGAAGTGGGGACTCAGGCACGGGATCTGCGTTTGGGTCACAGCCTGACGATCGCACCATATCATCTGAGAAGGAAGATGAGGCGAATTCACCGATCAAGGCGTCTGCGAAGCTCGTAGGATCCCCGCCGTCATCCCCAGACGCCACGCCGCGACTCGGGAAAGCTTCTCTTGTTTCTGTTAATGACAAGCCTTCGGAACCGTCTACTCCCAGTGTCTCAACAACTCCAGCTGCGTCGCCTTTCGGCAAAGTTGCGGAACCCACATCAGGCGCTTTTGCGAATTTGGTTACAACACCTTCTGTATTCAAACCGGCTACAGGTTTCGGCGCTTTTGGGAGTGATAAAATCCCCTCGTCGTCTCCTTTCTTCAATGTGAATGCGAATGCAAAAGGTCCCACCGCCTCCGGTTTGCCAGCTGCACTTGCCGGTTCACCAAGCTCAATCGGGGTGACATCAGCTTCAGCATCGCCTGCATTTGGATCCGCCTCGGCGCTTGGGGCTCCGCGCTCTGTCTTTCCCATTATCTCGTCGGGGTCACCAACTCCAGCTAAGGCGCCTACTACTGGGGGATTCGGAGCATTCAGTGGAACATCTACAGGCTTCGGGGCCTTTGCAGGGCCAAAGATGTCGTTTGATCAGTTATTGAAAGTAGGCGACAATGATTTGACAGACCCGGTCAAACCAGGCACAAGTACGAATGTGGAAGCAGAGAAGCCAAAGCCTGTTTCTGTCTTCCAGATTATCAATAACGATGCATCTGCTCTCGTGTTCACACCTCCAAAGGAGCCGCTGAAGAGTGAAGACACCCTGTCGAGTTGTATATTCTTTCAATTTTTACTTCGAGCAACACATCTCTGACCTTTTCTCCCTTTAGCATCGCTTGAAGTTAAAGGCAAGAGTGCAGTGAAAGAGGACTTGTTTGATGAACCATCTTTCGGCAATCTTTCGACAATTTCTGTCGCAAGCTCCTTTACTGAAGTTAGTTTAGAAGAATCGGACGAGCACGACGCCCAGTCTGGTAGTGAAGATGCCGAAGCAGATCGAGACGGCTTTTTATCTGACGATCTGGAGGTTGAAGAAGGCGAGATTGAAGATGAGGAAGAATCTGAGTCTGACGAAGAACCGTCTCAACTTTCTGATGTACCTGAAGAAGATGAGGAGGAGGAAGAAGAGGAGCCAGAGGAAGAGGGTCATAAAAACAAGGATACTATTCCTGAGCCGACTGCAGTGCCTTTGCCTCGATCTCGTTCTTCCTCTGTAACTCCGCAACCAGAAGTACCTGAGGTTCAGGTCACACCGTCACCCCCGCCAGAAACTTCGCCTCAGAAAGTTCAGGAAGAAAGTACGACGCCTCCCGGGACACCGCCGAAAGAAGTTACCCCGCTTCCCATCCGACCGGTACCCATCCCAGCACCCTGTACAACCCCTTCTACTCCGTTTGTTCTGGGCCTGGGTCGTCCCAGCACTCGTCCAACTCGTAGCTCACCGTTGGCTAGTTCCACAGTGTCTCTTGCTGACAATGAAGAAGCACCTCCTTCGCCTGCGAAGCCTCTTGTGTCCCCCCAACCTCGTGTTGCAGCCTTGCCCACAAGGAATGAATCAGATGAAGACGCAACCTCAAGTAGTAAACTGCCTCGACCCAAGACACCGCCACTTCTTTCTGCCTTTGGTTCACTGAAATCTACTGCAACACCCGCCACGCCTTCAACACCTGCCACACCCCCAACACCTGTCACGCCTCCAACACCCGCCACGCCCCCAACACCTGTCACGCCCACATTAACCGCCGCTCAAACTTCTCCAACGATTCCCGCAACGCCTGCATTCGGCGCACTTGGTAAGCTGTTCGATTTAAAATCCCTCTAGATATTGAATCTTGTTCTCCAAACGTAGTACCTCAAACTGCACCTGGCGTGACGCCCCTCTCAACTAATTCTAGTCTTTCAGGAAATATTCCGACTAGAAAAACGGTGGATACACCCACAACTCAGCTGCCGACACCCAGTCAAACATCAGGTCCAGTTGCAGCTCCGAGTGCACCTTCTCTGACTGCACCTTCTCCAAACGCACCTTCACCAAGCGCATCTTCTAACTTCTTTGGCAAAACCTTTACCCTCCCCAACGCTGCGGACAAAGCAAAGGGTAAGGAAGGTGACCCATCGTCAGGTTCGCTCCTCCCGGGTAACAAGGTGAATGTTTCCATTCCAGCGGCAATGCCACCTCCCATCGACTTGGGGGGGAAAAATGCACCCGCGGTGACTCCTGCTCCTGTTCCAGCTACGCCGCCGCCTTTCAATCTTTCTGGTTTCAGCCTCAAACCTCCTGCAACGTCTGCAATTACTCCACCATTCAGCCCATCTGCTCCTTCACTTTCTACGCCCGCTGCCGTTGCTACAACTCCAAATCTTTCTGGTCTTGGTATCAAACCTCCTGTACCGTCCGTAATTACTCCATCACTCAGTCCATCTGCTCCTTCGCTTTCTACACTCGCCGCCGTTGCTGCAACTTCGGAAAAGCCTTCTGTCAACGTTCCTACAGAGGCTGGTTTGCAGCGTGAATGTATGCTTGTTTACACTACCGTGGCTGAAGACCTTGCTTTTGTGAGTCTTCTGTCTTTCTATTGTATCACTGACGCCAATGCATTTGTAGCTCGGAGTCTTTGCAGAGCAACGTAAAAAAGGCTTAGCGACACTTCAGGCGCGTGGCAATATGCCGCGTACGCGAGCGGACTTTGCCGATCCCCGGGATTGGTCACCTGCATCCTCGTTGCAGTTTGGGAGAATTCTTGTGCAATTTGAAAAGGACTTGGATGAACTGCGTGATATACGGCTGGCCCAGCACACACAGTTGAAGGAAATTCAGAGTAACGCTCTTAAAGGTTTGTGATATCTAAAATGCTTGATGCTATTGATCTCATTGCGTTTGTTTCTCAAGCCAAAACTCGGAAGGAAGAAATTGGTCGTTTCGACCGTGCCAAGAACGACAAGGAGTTCGCAAAGATGCTGAGGGCGCGCTCACTTGGACCTGAGCATCTCGAAACTCAGGCGCAGCTTCGTCGTGCTATAAGGGTATGTCTTCTTCGGTTCTTGAACCCTACCTCGCTTCTTAATGGGAATGTATAGGTGATACGAGACCGGGTTCAGACGCTAGAAGATCACCTAAGAGGGTCAAAGAAGAAGCTGACACAAGTGAAGACGGGTCGACCCTCCATAAGGCTAGTATTTCAGCTACTTTCTGATGCTCCTTCTTACTCTTACACAGACCACCATCACTGGACTCCATTAACCGCACATATCGTAATATTAATATCGCCTTGGGTCAGCAGGCAGCCCAAATTGCGCTCCTGAAAAAACGATTTACCAAACTCCGTTCTTCTCCCGAACTATCTACCTCTGGTCCATCGTCATTACCTTCCTACCCCAAGCGTGATCCTCGTCTCCCTTCACCTCAGTCCAGCCGTCGCTCAACTGTAACGCCCGATGTCGCCGTGACTACGGCCGCTGCACTTAATGCGGAGCGTGCGGCGCACCGTCTGAAACGTGCTCTCCTGCAGGTACGATCAGCACCACTTCTCAACACCGCAGCATCACTGGCCCCTGCTCCACCGTTGTCTTTCAACACGCCACAGAAAGAAGTGAGACCTGTGTGGACACCACCCGAGCGGCGTGGGGCGACTGGAGGGAGGAAACACGGTGTCATACCATTCGGGAAAAAGACAGCCAGTCCCGGATCACATGGGAGCTCCTACAGTGGTGACGGGAGTACAGCGGCGCCGGCATTTAATTGGGGTCCGTTGCCGAGCTTTGACTACGAGAAGAAGGGGGAAAGTTTTACAATGGTGGAAGCAGTGAAGATTACGCCCCCGAGAAGATAATTATAGAGGCGGTGCTATTTATGTCTTTATACTCAGGTTCTACATACTTATATTAAATATATGTACATATGCGGTACTTTGTTGTGCCATTCGGACCATTTGGACGGCGGTCTGTATAGACCGAAAGATGGCTGTCCAATATATTCGGTGTTTGATGGTATGTCTCAAAATAACAAATGCATTTCAACTTCTAGTTAGGTGAGGATAAGTATCGTGTATCGTAATCATTCTTTAGATGCAGCGGTGAATGAGTTCGATGGGGAGTAAGTGCTACATATTATGTCTTTATACTCAGGTTTTGCATACTTCAAATATATACATATGCGGTACTTTGTTGTGCCATTCGGGCCATTTGGACGGCGGTCTGTATAGACCGAAAGATGGCTGTCCAATATATTCGGTGTCTGATGGTATGTCTCAAAATAACAAATGCTACGTTTCTTTAACAGAATCAACAACATTTCAACTTCTAGTCAGTGAGGCTAAGTATCGTGATCGTAATCAGTCTTTAGATGCAGTGGCGAATGAGTTCGATGGCGAGTAAATACTACATTAATAGTTACAAATTTCGGATCTCGGGCGGTGCCGAGGAAACCTTGGCGACTCCCGGTATCCAGAACTTTGATAATCAGAGCTGCGGAGAGTAACAAAACAAAAGAGCGCATAACCAGGCTTTCGAGGCTTTCCTTTCTCTATTACTGCTAGTCATTACTGTCCATCCTCGGTTGTCATCTCTCATTCAACGCATATCGACTATGCTTACCCGTACGCTAACTCTATCTGCCATCGCCTCGCTTGCTGCAGCCCAGTAAGCCTCTCAGGCCATAAATTCCGGTCCTGACATACCTAATCGCTGCTCTTTCCAGAGTGTCACTCTCCAGCTCTTGTCAAGCAGCTCTCACCACCATCGCAACCTCTCCCGATGTAAACGCGTGCCTAGTGCTCACACCGCTCATTCCCATCCTTACGAACCCTAGTGAATCTATCGTCGACCCCGTTAACAGTTGGCTCACAGGCCTCTGTGCCGCTCCTGCGTGCTCTAACACAACTCTCGCAACGATTGTTTCTAGCATTACAAGTGGATGCAGCGCCGAAGTACAGTCTCTC
Organism: Termitomyces sp. 'cryptogamus'; assembly: GCA_020091625.1. Lineage (NCBI taxonomy): Eukaryota > Fungi > Basidiomycota > Agaricomycetes > Agaricales > Lyophyllaceae > Termitomyces > Termitomyces sp. 'cryptogamus'. The sequence goes on from JAGYZC010000005.1 coordinate 1,428,013, forward strand.
GGGCTTTCTAGTTCCGACAATTCCACCGTAACAGCACTTGTCCAACGATTCTACCCTACTGTGCGTAAGGCTGTTTGCTTGAAGGAGTGCGTATCATGTGTCGCTTGTTTGCATCTTGTTTCTCATGTCTCATTACTCCACTGTAGTGGCAACACGAACTGCGTTACGGAGACACTTACGAATGCGCAAAGTGTCCTCGGCACGCTCTCTCTCAACAACATCATGACACTCGCCTCTTCCGACGTCGAAACCCCCCTCCCCACTAATATCACCTGCTCGAATTGCGCCAAGGCAATCTACAATACGGTCAACACCGGTGCTCCTGGAATCTTAAGCCCAGAAAGTTTACAGGATACTTGTGGTTCTTCCTTCACTGGTATGCATTCATCAAGTCATGATATCGAGCTTCCATTAAATTTTCTGTAGATGGAACGACTCCGGCTGGCATCTCCGAGAGTGCTTCCGATAATGTTCAGTCAGGTAATAATACCTCCAACCAGTCCGGCAATGGTGCCGCCCAGCTCTCCTTCGGTGCCCTCTCTGGGGTTTCCGTTATTTCTGTCCTTGCACTCCTCGTGTAAGGTCTAACTTCAACGAAGTCCACTTAATCATTCGAATGACATTGTTACGAACTTGATAGTCTACATCTGGATGTGGGTATTATACTACTACTCACTTTGTGTAGATCTGAATTCTATGACCATCCTTTCGGTTGTATCGGATTCTGTAGCATCATTATTAAAGTAGTGCTCAGTAATGCTATTCAGTTCCAGGACCTAACTTGATCTAGATGTTCAAGTTTGCAACTCACATTCAAAAGAGAGTCTGCTCGTGGGATTAACCAATGTATTCACCGAGTGCTTCAATGGCTCGATAGGCAGGATGTTCAGCATGGACACAGCAAATTGGCATTCACATTGTAGTATCAAGGCTATCTTGCCCTGCGAAACAATTCCTTCAAGCAACCGTGACAAGGCAGACATTTTAGCTGGGAGACCTCAGAGTCTAAAAGGGACGCTGACATAGTAAGACTATAAAGTGATGTAAGTCCATTGCGTGTGTGACAAAAGATTGTACAATGTCCATGAAATATATTGATACGTAAGTGATGCTTCAGAGTCCATCCGAGTCTGGATTTATTTATCCAAGCTTCCTGATCTTCGTAAGCAGTATCCACTTTACCTCATCTCTAACATCTTTGAGAAAAACTTCAGCGAAAAGTAGATTATTGACCCCTGAGAGTGCTGCTGGGAAGCTCAGTCAAGTCGAGAGTTGCCAGATTCCGGCGCTTGTTGCCCACTGCATTTGAGTGACAGTGTTAACAGCATCAATCCAGGCAGTACAGCAAAGCTACTTCTTCTGGCTACTAAGCTTCCCGAAGGAAAATTCATCTGAATGGAAATCATTGTTGAGCAGGTGAAGGATAAGACGATTCTCTGCGCGGATATCAATAGGGAACGAGATAGGCCCCCCCTAGGTCCAATATATCCATGATTCCGGACAAATGCATTTTGACCCTGTTTTTCCGCGACTCATTCGCGCCATATTCATCGCCAAGCAGAGTGTCTATGTGTTGTTTCGCTATTGTTTTAGTGTCCAGCATTCGAAGGATCTCTCCCTGTCTTGCATAAGGGACGTACCCATAACTATCGCATCTTCCGCCTGTTTCTTTTCCAAAACCGAATCAAGTAGTGAGCTCCAGAATATTGGGAGATCTTCTCGACATGTCGCTTGAACCATCCAAACATGGGCCGAAGTACTCACTACTACCAAAGTATGATATCCCAGAAGAGTATTTGCGGCTGTCACGATGCATGCAAATGCTTCGAGACTTTTCGGGCCATCAGTAAACAGGAGACTCTAGAAGATGCATGCAAGTCTCCAAGGCATCGTCCTAAGGTGCCCATCCGAGGGACTTCTCTACTCTCCTCTCCGAAGAACCGTAGGCATAGAAAAATGAGTGACGGAATTGCTGAAGTTGTTTGCTGACCGTTTCGGCACGATGCCGAGCAAGGAATGGGAGAGGATCCAGAAAGCGTTTGGCCCCTTTCAGCTCATTCAAGAATGATGTGAGGGCAGCTTCGTCTTGGGGATTCCGAGGCCGGTTTTTGACGATATACAACGTGGATTTATCGAGAATGTAGAAAGTCGCGAGAACATGATCTGGACTATTATTGCATAGAAAGAAAGCTACTGAGTCGAGGGCCCCTAGTACTCGTTGTTCAGTGGGATCGTACCCATGATTTAAGGGAGGGTCGCGGTCCCGACATAGTTTCCTCAACAGTCATACTTCTTCCGATACCTAAGCTTTACAGATAATGTTAGTTGGGATTTGCGATGGAGGTTTCAGAGTGACTTCGGATATCTATGCGGGTGTCAGAGAATTCAATATTTAATGGAATTACCGACTCCTATTTACCACTTCTCCCGTTCTCAAAGTAACGTAAAATCAGACAATCCGTAAGCTATTACCAGTTGTCTTAGATGTAGATAGATCTGAGTCTTGGTCCTAAAGTATGAACAATGTTTCAAGATTCCAATGCGATGTCAGTGGGAAGAAACCTAATACCATAATACAGTTAATCCCAAGATTCCATCGTCAACCATTCAACACGAAGATTTCCATTGTCATGGCTCTCAAACAAGAACAGGAGAAGACCATGAAAAAAATCCTCTTATTTCCATCCGTTGTCGCCTTGGAGTGGTCCACGTAACTCCTTGATAAGCTTAACAGCCCCTTTCATTGTCTAAAGAATACGAGTCAACCTGAAACCAAAGGACCAGACAAATGCAGTGGTTGAACAGTGACTAGTAGGTTTCTCTTGGACTGATATTCTTAGAATATTCGTCACCAGAAGCTTTGATCGCCTTCTCAGTACATTCCAGTTCACCCCGATACCAGCCTCTAACGAGCGCCTTTTGATCTATCTTCTGTCGGAGTCGAATTGCAAAGACAGCAGATCTCATTCTGGTACTTCAATGTCGATTTCGTGGCAGCAATATAGTCATACAGTTCTGCACTAGCCGTGTAGGAAGCGCTCGAAGTATACATGTGTAGTGGTTATGGAGGGCGGGACAGTAAAGGAAGCATACTCTTCACAATAACAGCAAATCATCTCAGGTTCCAAGCATAGCTTCAAAGAGGTGTTCAAAGAGGTGTATCACGATGCGCTAGCATGAGGAGAAAAGAGAGTCATGTCACAAGTTTGGTCACACTGTTACGGGTCAATTGTAACTTGCTTTAGCTCTCCATGTTCGAACCTGTGCGAGGCGGTACTCGCGGTGGTCAAGCAGAATTCAAATGGTCCGACGTATCTGCAGACAAAGATCGCGAGGTAATAGACTTTCAAATCTCCATTTTATGTTCTATGATACTAATGGAATCTCAAGCACTACCTTGGACATAGTATTAACGCGCCGACGGGTCGGTGGCAGAAAAACAAAGATGTTCATTGGTATAACCGTGAAGCAAAGCAGCTTCAGTCAGAACGCGATGAGGAAATCCGGAAAATAAAAGAACTTGAGTCAGACGCACTTGCCGTTGCCCTGTGAGTTCGTTCTCATTAAGCTTGAATCATCCATTGATGAAGTAAACAGAGGATTTGAACCAGCCAAAAAGACGGCTGTACCGTCAGGCAATCCAACCGCTACGACCACAAGCCCGGGTGGCCCCGCTTCACCCACGCTAGCGAAACAGAAGGCGATCGAGGATGCGGAAGCAAAAGCCCGTGAAAAGGAAGAGAAGCGAAAACGGAAAGATGCAAGGCGCGATGAAAAGAGAGCAAGAAAGGAAGCACGGAGATTAAGGGATAGAACACGATCACGGTCGCCAATCTCACGAAGAAAAGATACGGATAGGGAGAGGGACCTCTATAACGACAGGGAAAGATCGCCTAGAAGAGCAAGTGATAACTACGGAGAGCGAAGGGACAGGTCGCGTTCACCACGGCACATTGAGGCTCCTCGGGCGCGGTCTCGATCTTTTGAACGACCGAGAGCGCATGAGCGGCACGATCGACCTGAATATGGAAATGCGGAGGATAGGCACCGAGAACGTCCCGGAAATCGCGACTCAGCCCGGTTGGAGAACGATTATGATGAAGACAAGCGCGAGTGGGAACGAGAACGAGACCGCCGGCGGTGGGACGCTAATAACTCCCGCAGGCATCGATCAGGGGAGAAGGATTGGGGCCAGGGTGTGAGCAGAGGGGGCTATGACTGACATTCTGTGACTACTTCCTTTCTCTTTTGTCAACCTCTTTCGCATTTGGACATTGTATATAACATATAACGTGGCTATAGCTCTTGATGAAATTAGACCTTCCAAGCTGTTGAGCATCTGTAGGTACGTCTCACAACACAGGGACCAGTTGCAATTTTTATACGTGGACATATATGTACACATATCAAACCATAGTGATCTATCTAATGTCGTCAAGTTCCCAGAAATTAGGGATGAAGCATTGATGAAGCCCTGGTGCCTCTCGAGTATGAGGGTAATTGGAGCTGCTGATTATGTCCCTTTCGCCTGGAACGAATGGATACATGATTTTTCGATTTGGATTTGTAGAAGATCTTTGAGGAAATTTCAACTGGCGTCCGGTGGGAAGTTCAAGGGCGACGTTCGATGAACAGTGAGTATGAAACTTCATACGCTGTTTCTAACTCTAGTCATTTCCAAAGGACTGTCAACTTCTAACAATGTTGGTGCAGTCTTAGAACATCTCCAGAATGCAAAGAATTCAGGAGTGTAGTACTTTTGAGTGTGACCGAACCAGGCATGGAGGGGTTTTCATGCCAGCATTGACGCCGATCACATTGCTAAGCTACAATTGCTCCCATATAATGCCCCACTAGGTCATATAATCATTACTGGCAGCTAAAGAAAGGGCTATCCAAGGAGAGTTTGTTTCATGGCCTGGACCTGGGTTGGACAGGTCTTGTTTCCTCAATCAATTTCCAGCTCATTCCCAAGTCTATGGGTATCACGGTCGGCTCTGGCGATCAACGAACTCATGATCTAGTCAACGCCAATGCCGATAAGGGCAGAAAAGAGAAGGGAAAAGAAAGAGACCATAGAAGAATGATAGTAAGGTTCAAAGAAAAGCGGTGGTCATGCTCCGAAGCGTTCTTTAAAAGGTGGGCATGCAATGATCGCAGCGTGAAGAGGCCAGTCACTGGCAGAGGTCAAAGACGGGCAGAAAACTCAGTCTGTCCACCTCTTGAAAATTTGCAGTTGGAGTTAACTGGATTTACGGCTTTACATACATGATATAACAGCGTCTGTGGTGCCAGTGAGATGAATCATTTTCAATAGCTGACTTGTCGTGGAAGGCACAAGACGAGAGCGCTCTGTTACATTGGACTGCATTGGGAGTCTCGTCCGGTTAAATCCCTTCATGGCCCTTTCTTCGTTCCTGCATGGGACAACTTGGATCAAATCGATTGATTTGAAGTAATTCGCATCTACCCAGACATGGTCATGACCCATGACAAAATCATTCGTCCACCCGGATCATATACATATCGGTGCGCCACACAACACAGATCAGTCGTCTTTTGATTTCAATTCATATACAGTGGACAATGTAGAATTCATGGCAGCCACTATTAGAAATCATTGCGGTTTACATGATAATAGCAAATCCTCAGAAGCTAGAAGACGAAGTCCGGTATTTTTCTGCGATAGCATGAGTGATTTGGATCAGCGCAAGATGAAGACTCAAAGTCATCCTTGGTCTTTTTCGACAGTGTCAGGTCGCTCATTGCCGTTTACCAAAAACTTCTTAACTCCTGGACACACCCCTGCAGCCTTGAGTTGTTGCAAAACATTATCTATCATGGCCACATCTTTGATACCACGGAATTCCAGGGTTTCCAGTAATGGAAACAACGCCAGCCATTGGCGCAAATTCTCTATACCTTGCATCGCGTCCGGAGGTACGGGCTGCTGATATCTCGGCGGAGGTGCCTGATGGAGGAAAATCCCTTTCGTGATCTGAGCGATTTGTTCCCATCCGTCGGCCGTGATTTCTGCAGGTTGTAGCCGCGTAAGATTTTCAATGTATACATGCAGATTTAACGTAAGTCTGGACCATCCTTTGAGAGTATCGCTGTACGACGCCAGTGACGGCAGAGCGCTTAGACAAGATTTTGTTTCATCAACCACATGAGGAAGGATGATACTCAGGTGTTGGAGCTCTTTGAGACTTGCACCTTCTATTAGGAAGGAAAAGTACTGCGGTAACGTAGTAAGGCGTTCAAGCAAAGGAAGAGGGGGAGCTGAGCCGTGAAGAGCCGCGGGAATCTCTATCTTCTTCCGTTCAAACTGACCACTTCCGACGAGAGTCATCTCCTTTACACTCTGCAATCGGCTGAAGGAGGCCAGAATGCCGGGGGGGAGGACAGTTCGACTGTAAATGCGGAGCTGCTCAACAGATGCGAAAGTATGTCCCAGGACTGTCAGGTACGATCCACCATAATTCGAGACATCTAAGAACTCGAGATTCGTAATGTATTCGCTTCCCTTGAATGCCCTTGCAGCCCAGCTGTTGAATAAAGGCATCATCACGGCACGTTCATTCATTTTAAGAGACGACAATTTGTGCTTGAGAGGAAATTTGGGAAGATGTAGGCGAATAAGCCGGCTTGGAACTGGTGAACCTTCCGCAATTGAGAACGTCAAACTTCCAAGAACACCATTTCCACGGACGATCAGGGTATTCGATTTCTCTCCAAGAGCATTGAAGATTGATAGCACGACCTGTGTCCACACAACTCTGGAATGCTCCGAGATGAGTCCACTAGGGATAGTCGGCACGGCGTCGCCTAGCTCCAACGTGGCGGTTCCAATAGATGATAATTTCTGCACCAGGCGACTGACGCGGCTGAGAAATTCCCAGATGTGGAATACATCGAAATGTGGAGTGACCTTGATTGTCAACTTCGCAATCCGTCGTATCGAGGACAAGGTCAATGCTGAGATGTCAGTCATGAGATCCTGGTCGAAATCTTTATTAGTCAATTGGAGTTCGACAGACTCAGATGGGTCTTCAATTCCACGACGATGTAAATATACTGAGAGGGCCCATTCACGAAGGTTTCGACAAAGCATAGAGAGGGAATACACCTCTTTGATTGACAGGTAATCAAAAATCAAGAAGAAGATATCTTCGTTGAGGTCGCCAAGAGTAGAGCCCGTGTACGCCACACCGTTGTTTCCCGCCCCGTAATCATACACAGTCTTGGCGATGTCATATTTGACACCATGTATGCTCAGAGTCGCGATGTGAGGACATTTTTTATGGATAGCATAGATGAGTGGGTACACCGCGGGAAGTTTTGCCTGGCCAAGGTCTTCGGCATGATCGTAGAACTCCACTTGGTGCAATCCTCGAAAGAGTTTGAGCCAGTACGTCAGGACGTTATAAAAGGAGTCCGCGCTTTCACGCGTTACAATGTGTCTTAGGCCCATGACTCTGAGAACTGATATGTTGTCCAACGACGTCCCAGATCCAAGCCCGTTGAGATGATAGTCCTCCAGGGAGCGTCCCATAACCAGGATGTCCTGTTCTTCTACCTCAACCTCGGAAAAGTCCGCTGTGACAAGTATTTGAAGCTCTGTTTGCTCAGCCGATAGAAGAAGCGGGGCTATAGCTTTGAATTCTTGCTGAGAGATATAGGTAAACATCCGATTGACGTCGGGAACCAGGATATTGAAGGACTTGAGGTTTGGAAACGATGCCGACCTGAAGTCAGCTGCATAGGCTGGTGTTGTGGTCAGGTCGATCAATGATGGAAAGGATTGTTGTGGCATAATATGCGGTAACAGCTGGCGAGTCTCCCAGAGCATGGTGTCTGTTTCTATGCGAAGGGTACGCAGCGTCTGCATAATGGACAATATCTGAGGGAGGTCCGTAGTAAAGGCTTCTCGATCCACAATATGTAGAATACTGGGGTAGAAGGGAACCTTGCCAGTTTCTTCTTGTGCGATATCGCGCTCGTATCGACTAAATTCACCGATCCCATACCTGAAATTGATTTGGACGCAGGAAGACGAAAAGAGTCGGTCGCACGTATCGTCGGGATCAATGCGTACGTATGTATGTTCCATGTAGAGATTTACTTTTCCAACATCGAACGGGGCGGTGGATGTGCCTTTCTCTGGAAGAATAAGCTCTAAGACGTGCTCACTGTCCCGACGGAAGTCAATCCCTTTCGGAGAAGCATGCAGCAATTCGCAATTGAACTCTTGGATAAAATCAATGAAGAATGAAATGTGAAGTACGGATAAGAACTGCCGATCCTTTGGAAGTGATAAACTGACGGTATTGAGCTTGGATCCTGATGCCTTGATACCCCGCTCGCTGAAGAAGACACGAAGAGAGAGATCATTAAGGAGGGCACAAACACAGGCTATGGTGTAGAGCTCATCCTCTGTCATGAACTCCAGAATCATTTGGAATAGATCATCGGACAAAGACAATAATCTGGGCTCGTTGGAATCCTGTCGTTCAAGGCGTTTGCGGCGGTTGTCGATAGTACCCATGTTCCAAAGAATCTGTGATTACTTTGGTCAGTTCGATTTGCGTAGTAAGCAAGGCGCATTCTGACCTCGATTTAGGGATTGCACGAAGAGTAAAGTAGTCAATTGAGGGTGGATCACAGGGGGGCTGCTACCCCGTCGGTGACCTGGTGCGATGGATAATATTTGCAATCACCTTGTGATTAGTTGATTTCGCGCACGGTTGCGCCCACACAAGAAGTCCCGTCTGTCGCCGATGTCAAGATTGTTGTAATCCATACATCATACATCATGATGGGGGCTGAAACCAGATCGGAGGAGACTGGATCAATCAAAAACGGATCAACATAGAGAAGATACTTAGAGGACCTTGCACCTATCGATTGCTGACTTGTGGCCTTCATATCCCAGCTCCCTACGACAATGGAACCCGTTCCTGATACTGTGCCTCTGGATGGCACGATCCACTATCCACGCACTGCACTCCTTTCCATGACACGCATGATTCTTCGAGATTTCGAGGCGTACTGGATTGCCAACAATGCTGGCTACATTCCAGTATCTGATCCGGCCCCTCCTGTAGCTTCTACTTCTCAAAATGAAAACGAAGGCGAAAGCAAGTATAGTGTTGCACCCACACCAATTCCCGATGATCCCATTAGTGCTATTCGGACTGTGAGAAGAGGCTTTGACAGGAAGAGCTTCAGGGATGAACAGGGCGCTCCGAGTGATGAGGGATTTTCGGATGATATAGATGCTCAGTATGAGAAGGATATCGCTCTGGAGGAGCAGTATTTATTTGGGCCCGGGGACCCCGGGAGACCATGGGTGGGTTTCAATGTTTAATGTTTATAGGACTGTCCTATTGAAAGCGACGTTACAAGGTCGTGGATGAGGCGGTTAAATTGTACAAGGCCACACGCTTCGAAGAGGATAGTGAGGAGTACAATGCGGTAATTTGGAGGGAGGATGCGTTGCTTGATCTGTTGGTGTTCATAACAAGAGAGGAGCATTATGGCTTGTTCGAGATTGCGGATCCCTTGTAACTTCTTGAGGGACCTCCGAGTAATAGTGCTTGCATACTTACAGTGAGGACTTTGGCATTATGAAGACCTGGAAATGAAGACGCGCACATGTAGAGTCTATGGCTCTTCCAACAAGAATCGAGCGTTTTCTTAATCATCTATCACCTGTTATATGTAACACAAAGTACTTGATCACTGTTGAGATTGTCTATCTCTCTTTCTATACTCCCACCGCTCAAACATAAAGACCGTCCATGCCAGAGGGTGCGAGGAGCAATCTTTATTAATCTAGCAAGCGCAGATGGGAAGCAAGTACATGCCCCAGGAGGACCGCCTCTTCAACCTTTTTTACTTTCCTTGTAAGTTTCGATAGAGGTATCTTTCACATTGCGAAAAAATATAGGCAGGATAGAAGTTTTGTCGCAGGCTGAGAATGGAGTTTGGGCAAGGATTAAGTCAATTCTTGCCAACTATCGATTACCTGAAGCAGAAGCAAAGCGAGCGACATTTATAACGTGAGGTATCTAAAGAGGGAGACAAAAATTCGGAGTCTAAAAACGACGAGAGGCTGCCGTTTTAATACGTCCAAACAGCTTCGGTTACGCCGGTGTCTTGACTCAAAAGTTTGTTGGAATTGCAAGTTGAGGAGAAGTAAGCTGTTCGGATTAGACTGCGGCGCAATTGGGTTTACGTCGTTATATGGGAAAAAATGGATGCAGCGATGTATAAATGGGTGTTTTGGTAGTCTCCACTTGAACTGTAGCACTGATTAGCACGTGGCCTGCGCAGCCCGTTGGGAACGCGGAGATTCGACAATCACTACTCAAACACAGGTTCAACTGCGCACTCATCCCCCTCATAGCCCCTTACCCTTATATCTTCCACATTTCCTCAGCTAACTCATTCTATTAACCACAACTCAACGTTCAGCCGAGACACACGTCGCATCCACGAGCTTTCACCAGTAACACAGCACTTGACACGCTCAGACAACTCTGATTCAAACCTTCAACATGGGTGTCTTTGACGGGGTCGCAGACTTCGTGGCGCGTATTTCTCCCTCCAAAAACTCAAAAACATCAGCAGCAGGGATAGGGAACGGGCATGGTATGGTATACGATGATAACGTGAGTTTTTAGTCTGTTTCTCCATATACTTCTTTCCTGGTATTTCTCTTCGCGCCCGTGCTTCGTTCGGCGTCCCTCTGCCGTTGACATTTGGATTCTTTTCCATTCTATTGATTTACGTAATCATGTTGTTCTTTGGATGGCACGACGATGGGCACGACTGGCGGTGAACTTGTTCTACTGCTCATCCTTCCGCTTCTTTGGGTTCCTTGGATATGGGTTCATACTTTGACACCCACCAAACTCACATACTGAAGTGATTTTTGCTAGATGATCGTCTCGAAACCGGCCATCGTGTTCCATTCCTCTCAAATTTTCTTCGACTTTCTCGCTATGGCGTGTTTTGCGAGTGTAGCTTCGTTCCAGGCAAAATGGAAAGTGGGGCCATGTATGTTGTATTTTCTGTTCCATCTTGAAACTTGCTCAGACGTACTTCAAGCTGGTCTTACGGGCTTTGCGCTCTTCATATCAATAACGGGCATGTTCCTGTCTGCGTTCATGCTAGCTGTCCCCGTTGTGAACGAGAAACACGATAAACTTGTCCGCCTGGCGCGTGCGTTGAAAGAGGTGCGCGTCGGATTCATCCTCACTGGCACAGGTGTTGCTGCCAGCCTCCTCATCTCGTGCGTCTCTCGTTTGTCTCGCCTTATTCCTAATTTGGGCTCGTCATCTTAAACATTACTCAGATTCATAGTCACAATATCCGCATGGACGCAAGCAGGGTGCAAAAATCCAGACAATGATCCCCACAAAGATCTCGGCGACGATTTCAAGAAAGGTCTGGATGGGTTCTGCAGCTCCAAGAAGGCCGGAGCTATCTTCTTTTGGCTTGCATTTGGCGAGTGTTCTTACAATGCCTCGTGTCTCATACTCAACATCGTGTCAATAGGCTTTTGGGCTGCGTCCCTTGTCCTCCTTGTACTTGACTGGCGTTCAGGAAAGCTTACCGCCAGCGGGCCGCGTGACCCACCCTTCCGCGTGCCCACGCGTGCTGACGACATAGAAGACCAACTCCCTCACGAAGACGACGAGGACGAATACACGCATATACCGCCTCCGTCACAGCCCGCCGCGTCTTCTGCCGCATATACACCTTCAAGATACGACCACGACCTGGATGACAATGCGAACACGCATCCTAGCTCGCCATTTGCGGATGAGAATCGGTATGCGGGGAGACCGAGTATGGATGCGTATGGGGCATTCTCGGATCCGGCGCCGAGTGGGTTTGTGCAGACGCAGGGAGGGGGACAAGGGCAGGAGATGCCGAGAATGAGTAGGACAATGCAGTATGCGGATCCGTATGCGGCGGTACGTGCGTCGGTCGCGGGTTCGAATTCTGCAGCGCATAGTACACCGGGTTATGATAGTTATGCGCAGCTTCGGTAGCAGTAGTCGCGAGGGAGGAAGGTAGTTTTGTGTTCTGCTCACGATTAGATATCCAATTCCTAGGATCTACAAGAGTTCACGCGCACGCAGGGACGATACGTATATTTATTTTTATTCTTGTACTTTTGTTTGTTCCCATGCTCATGATCGATGATCCAGGAGTGATTATGATTTTCTTTCTAGAATTCTTGCAAGTTACATAACTATAAATCAATGTAAAGATCCTGACACGGTTAACATTTCCTCAGTGCGTTGACCTGTGACCGCTTTCCTATGAGGAGTTTCAATGCCGCTGTCGCTTACGGCTCTTGCGTCCCGTCTGATAAGCTACCTGATTCTGTGGCAGAGTCCTTCAACATGTTTTATCAGCACAACACAGGTTTTCAGTGAAGGATATCCTTACGCAGGCCGGATACCAGTTGCTTCAAAAGTAGGTAGACTGTTCCACCAAACTTTGTCAACAGGTGGAGTGTTTATCTTGTCTGTATCGACGCCGTTGACTCCCAACGCTGCTGATAACCATGCGTATAGTGCGACATTGTCAGCGGTCCGATAGGGAGGAGATATAAACAAGTCCCCACTGCCGTCACGTCGTCTGAAGAAGTAATAGCTAGAAGTAGCAGACGTGAGCACTGCATATTCAACGTTTTCTTCAATCATTTGGCCCCAAATCTGTTGGTATGATGAGCAATCTCGATGATTTGATAATTTGCCAATAGACTATACACACACCTGGCGAAGGACTTTATCCAGGGTCTGCTCCTTACCTGACCCGGCTCCCGCTCCTCCCGCTTTATTGTTCAAGTCATTAGGAGCCTCATCTGGCCAGACATATTGGATCGCCTTTCCAAGTACAAAGTCGGAATACTCGTCGTGCCCCGAAGTGTACCAACCAGTAACTTCTTGAAAAACTGCATCTGTGAGTACTCGGGTAGTTTTAACTTCAACTACTGCTTTGACATCGAAAGAAGTCTCATAGGGCGCTAACTTTGACTGGGTGCAATTGGGAGGGAGAAGGGATGAGAAGATTGCGAAGTCGGTGATGTTATTTTTGGACTGAGTCGAAGAAGCAAAAAAATGAAAGCTCGATTTTTGAAAATTCGGCGATGACCAGCGTTCGAATACGGCTGCGTACTCAGGGTTTCTTCTAGTTTCTTTCCGAATCTGGTCGTAAGCCATATGATACGCCATGATCTTGAACACTGGTGCGAGATTTTCTTGCTCAAATTGAGATTCGTTGTCCTTCTCCAGGTAATGATGTCGTTTGAATGGTAATGTAGTCGACGCCGGATGGACGATAGCCACAAATTGACTGTTTGCAGGCACAAGAATTTCTTTTAGCTGAGGTTTAATTACCTTACGCAAGTCCTCAACAAGTTCAGGTACTGGCACAACGCTCTCAAGCAGTGGTGCAGGTGGCTTATCATAAAACTTGACGTCTCTAGTTGAAGTGCTTTGAGCGTAAGAAATCGGTGTTGGTTTTCCAGTGAAATCTTGAGTCGCTTCAAGGAGGGAATATAGCGACACCATCCCGGTTTCTTTAGGTCCGAGTCGTATGATAGTCGACATTGAATTTCGAAGTGAACGCAGGATGACGAGAAGTAGGTAGAGGTAGAGTTCTAGGAAACAATGGTTAATGCCTTTCAACAAACATGTCGGACTTTATATAGCCTAAGGACAACCACAACTGCTCGTCAATTTGTTTCAGAGACAAAGACATCCAGATAACCGTTTGGAGCGAGATAGAAGAACACAAGGATCGGGGCAATCAATTCCAAAATAATTCATGCCTGAAGGTCTCCTAGGCAACTGGAGGTTTGGGCCAGCTAGGATCCTTTTGTGCGGGAAAATCCACACATGTACTATTAGTACTTGCGGAGCAATCTCTGAGGAACTTCGGCAATGAAGAGTTCGTGCGACCTACTGATCTCCAACTGATCCGAATCTTATCTTGCAAGGACGGTGACCTTGAGCTCGCCGTCTAGGAAAGCCGCCGAGGGAGGTTGATGAAATTCAGGTCGGAGCTTAGATGACGAGTAGTAAAGGTCCATGTCAGACGTTGTATGAGCTCGAGGCCTGTGGTTGTCGAAGTTGCCACACCAGGATGTAGACGAGTCACTTGTTGTTTAGTACAAAGAGATAATGACATCTGAAATTTCTTTTGTTCAAACCTTTGGTGAGTGTACTATAACAAACTCAGTCTTTGTTGTCTTGTACAAGGTTATTCGAATCTTATTTCGGATTACCCTTGTTCTTCAGGTTCGTCCTGTTACGTAATCTCAGGATATTGTTAATATATAAAAGGATTCATTCAATACCCAAGAATGTAGCAACAACTTCGTCGGCCGATGTCTCTCTCCCTGAAATTCTCTTCTGATATCCTGTCTCGCTTTTTGGAGGCAATAGCTTCCAACCAGGTCACTTTCCAACAAAGCAGCTCTGTCAAAATCATGCCACCAGGGATTGTTGCTGTCGTTGATGTGACGGAAGTGTTGTACGATAGCTTCCGGAATGGCGAATTTCATTATAGAGGAAGGCTCTCATTGCCCAACGAGCCTTCCCCTTGTGAAGTTGTCGTCAAAATACTTTTTGGTCATAAAACACTTTTTTCTCAGAGACTCGAGGATTACATCCAGGAAGCGAAAATCTATCAAGATCGCCTCTGTTGTAACAAGTCCCTCTATGGAAATGGAGTCCCAAAACTTTACGGATTCTATGAATCTAAGCTGACCTGGAAAACGGCAAAGCGTGACATAGTTGTTGATGGTGCTTGTATGGTGTATCAATTTTATGGCTCAGACAAGGACGTGGCGTGGTCAACAGGTTCAGGCATCTCGGATTTTAGGTGAGCGTTCTATTTTTTGATTCAGGGATTGAGATCCTAACGCAACTCTGTCAAGTTCGCAGGTTTTCAAGCTACTCCTTGAAGTTCACAAGGGCGGCGTTAGGCATAATTCTATAGGCCTTGATCGAAACATAACATGTCTCGATGGCAGACCGTTCTTGACGGATTTCTCCCAAGCACACAAACATGATTGCCCAGATAAGGAGTTTGAGCTTCCCACTCATCTCCTCGATGTAGATGCCGATACTTTGAAGTGCGGGGAACTACGCGACTTTTATACTGATTTGCAACACCACGTGGCACCTGGTAAGTCTCGTCCAAGATGTGCGGTGAGTGAACTGACAGACATACATATGGAAGCCAAGTTCCATTGGTATGGATATGACGTGTATTACAATCGAATGGACTCTCTTCGAAGCATCTTCGAACACAGACGAAGAATGGGTTTTGATGAGGATATCCCGGTAGAAGAACAGTGGGAGTATGCGGTGAAGGTGTGGAAATTCCTGTGTGCCAATTGGTCTTCATATTATAAAACGAAGAAGGCCCCGTCACTTGGCGACACATCTTTTGAGGCCTATAAGGCAAATTATGGCTTGAACATCACTCACGGGTAATAACGAGTTATGATTCTGTGATCATTTCGACGATGGGGAGTAGTTATGAATATTATTTTCTGCCTGTAGACTATGTCGCTAATGTGCTCGCTATGCTCTACTTACACAGCCGGCAGGCCTCCGCCGCTCGCTGTTCACTGCTGAGATAAAGTCTGCTGAGATAAAGTGATAGCCTTTAACAGGTTTTCTGATGCGACCCCGATCGCGCCGCACCAGAAAGACCTTTTCGAATGTATTTCTTTACATGAATCACCTAAGCTAGAAGGGACTATATAAGTACTGTCTCTAATATCAAAGGGTGCTCGAAAAAGATAACGACTAAGTATAAGAACAACTATCTGTGTTTAACAAAACAATATCAAACAGGGAGGGTGCTCGAAATAAGTAACGACTAAGTGTAAGAACAACTATAGCACGAAAAAAAAACCGAACTTAAATGTGAGCGAGCCGTGGATATCGTTGATCCAGCTTGCGATAGGAACGAAGTCGGCACGAGATAACAAATATCTTTAAACGACGACTTCGCGAGTTCTATGATGGAACAGGATACGTCAGTTAAAGAGAAAGATGTATCCGTGAGAGTCTAACTTTGTAGAGTAGTGTGCAAAGTGACAAACAGAGGTGATAACGGGTGAAGAAGCACTAATCTGCAAAGGAATATCAGTAAATCCTGGTGAGAGAACAAAAATGCACTCACTTATTCAGAGAGGGCAGGATGAAGTAGGAGTGAGAGTGCAGGTCAGCATGGAAGGAAAATTGAGATGTGAGACCTCTCGGCTATACTGTTCATGGTCCAGCTTCCACCAATCAATGGTGCTGTACCAAAAATGGCTCTGAGTCCGCAAGATATGAATGAATGAATACAGTGTGGCTCACTTAAAGGCGGCCTGTCACTGGTGGCTCCAATTTTGACCACATGGTGACTTTTTTCGGATTTTAGAAGGGAAACAAGCCTCAATTAGTGTAAAAATGCATTCTCGAAAAATTCCCCTGATCATGTAAGAAATCCACTTCCTGAGCAAAAAAAAGTTGTAAGGGTGTAGAGACAGCATGAATGGAGTTCGAAAACCATGCCCAAACACAATTGATGCTTCTGAGAATGTCAGGCTTCAAATGTCTGCCGGAAATTTCGCTTTGGCTCTGGCTTTGCAGATGATACTCCTGCAAAAAAACTTCTTAATCTGGACTCTGATCCATGTGAACATGCCAACGTCCCCTTAGATGCCAAATCAGAGACTGGAGATCAAGATAGCCATGCATTTATGCCATACAATGATGACATTGCAGCCCAATCCTGACATGCTGTCAGAATCTGATGGAGAAACTGAGTCTGATGCTGAGATGATGGATAGCATCATTACAAAAGTGAGTATCATAAAGCCTGACACACAAGAAGTCACTCAGAGGTGGAGAAAGAAAAAAAACAGATTCATGGATGTACTTCCAACATATACTAGAGTTGGATGGTCTATGATTGTGAGGAGAAATAGGCAGCTCAGAGAAGCCTCAAAAGGTTGCAGTTAGATAAATGATTATTTTTCCAATGTTAGAGCTCTGAGGCCTCCAACAACAATCCAGCTAAGGGAGATGCAAAAAGATACAGATGAAGATCATGTGGTGGAGCAGACAAAGACAGAGAGCACCGGAATCCAGCCACAGAATGACAAAGAAGATAATTCTGATAATCTGCATACAGGTGTGATTGATTTATAGAGCATAGAGCTGTCTCTGACTGTCATCTGTTGAGATTCAACTCCTCCGTCCATGTCTAATGTTTCATTCCCTTCATAGCAATCTTTCCATATTTGACTTTCCCATATGGTATGCCAATACCAGACTCCCACTTGATTGTTATTAGCTAATCTTTTGACAAACTTTATTTTTTTTTTCATATAAATACTTACTATACACAAAACTTCTTCCCTCAGTCATCTCGCTACCATGCTATGACTCTGAGGATATGTAGACTCATCTCAATCCCTACTCAGTATTCATTTACTTCTTATCCCTGTAGATCTCATCATTGTATTTCATCTACAGGTACTTAATACAGTTGTCTTGCTACTGTGCTGTGACTCTGAGAATCTCATCATTGTATTTTGTCTACAGTCTACAGGTTATAGGGCCCTGTTAACTATTTTTCTGCACAAATAATATACATTTACATGGCACTACCAACAACTCACAAAAACTTGAGACACAATGACTAACCCTGCAAACATAGGACCACCCATGTTCCCCAAAGACCTGCAGTTTGATGGAACAAATTTTATCCACTTTCAAGACCAGGTAATGATTGCTGTCTGGGCACACAGTGCAAAGGGGTACCTCAATGGGACTAATGCCCCAGAGCCTGCTACTGACACTGTTGAAGAGCCATTGAAAGTTGCTCTACCCCCTGAACCTACTCCCTGGACCTCTTATACACCATCAGAGAAGGGGTGGGACCTGCATGATGCATGAGTACTTGAACTCATTGTGTATAACTGTAAAAATCCAGTTGGACTGGGAGTCAAGATTGATGGGATGGCAGCAAAAGCATGGGAATCCCTTACCAGTACATATGGCACAGTATCAAAGCTTGCAGCTATGGGTGATGAGAATGCACTTTTCAGAATTAAATTTGTGGATGGCAGCAGTTCCGACACCTCTTTGCACAAAATGGAAAGAGGCCACAGAAAAGGGGGCAGAGATTAAAGACAAGACTTTCCTATCCATTGTTATGGTGTTGCTCTTGGAGTCCTGGAACCCAGTAGTGGCAAGCTTGTACACCATGAAGCCATCAGCTGATCTGATCTCAGGGCTGCTCATGCACTGGGACTACTTAAAAATGCAGGAAGTGGCTGCACCATCAGTAACAGCTTTTTAAACTATGACAAGACCCCAAAAACTCAAGTTAGTCTGTATCAACCCAAACTGTGGACATACCAGGCATACAATGCCAGATTGCTACAGGTGGGGAGGAGGAAAAGAGGGTCAATTCCCAGCTACCTCAGAAACAGAGAACAGGCCATACTTGTGGCACACCCCAGTGTCCCTAGCACAGGACAACAGCCAAACACTCTGGCAGCAAACCAGTAAATGCTACACCTCAAGCAAACACCAATACTTCCCAGATCACATATTGCCAATGAGGAAGTATTACTCGTTGACATACCTGGCACAGTATCTAATACTGGGTCTGTTCAATAGCTGTACCAGCACTACTAGCACCATTGGTGGTGTTACTAAGAACCTTGTCTGGCCAACCAGACATATTGGATAGCCATTCCAGGTACAAACTGTTTTGTTTCTCTTTGCTCGAGTAGTACCACCCTGTAATGTCTCTAAGAATTTGATCTTTGAGTATTTGTGTGGTTTTGACTTCTATGACTGTGACAGAGAACAAATCACCATAGAGCGGTGTATGGAGTCCATTCCAGCTAGCAATGAATGGATTCCTAAGTCAGTGATATTCTTTGTAGCATTGGTCAAGGATGCAAAAAAATGATAGTTAGATTTTTGGAAGTCTGGTGATAACCACCATTTGAAAACAGCTGTATGCTCAGGTATGTGTTGAGTTTGTTCTCAAATCTGCTCATGAGCCTTACCCAATGAATTGAGTCACAGTAGAGCAGTTTATTCCTGTCAGATGAATATATCTGTATTCAGTAAATACATGGTCACATGTCTAGTTCATCAGATATGTGTCAACATGGCATTGCTCCTTCAGTTGTTCTCTTTCTCCTGCAACAGACACTGAAGGAGTAAGTCCACTTTCTACCTAGTTTTTCATACTTTACTCTCACTGATACACTATGCATAGATCATTTCTTGTTGCATAGATATGAATAAATCCAGTTGTTCTCTTTCTTGTGCAACAGACACTGAAGGAATCATTTCTTGTCATGTAGGTTGTCAGTCCAGGTCTGGAAGGTTATGGGCATCCCTTGTAGCATAGCTGGCACCTACTGAGCCACCACCAGAGACAACTCTTTGATCATTGTTTGCTTTGATGTTTTAGTTCTTGTGTTTTCTCTTCTTGAGTACTTCACCTTTCTGCCTCAGCATCCAAACATTCATTGTCATGTTGGACCCTTTTGGCCATGGTATATCTTTGGGATTGAGGACTGTGCCTACTTTGCATTTGGTTCCTTGGGTCGCTCATACAGATTGTCCAGCTCCATCTCTTGTTTTTTTTTTTTGAGATTTGCCCCCTCATATGCACCTTCAGTCTGTTGACTCTTCAGATACACTTGTTACTGGTTCTTTCTCTTGTTGTCCAATAATTTACACACTGGTTCATCTGCATATATCTTCCTCTTTTGTCCCCAACCAGCATACAACTCCAACTCCTGCATCTTCACACCTTTCTTCCTCTTTCCCTTTGCATGATCCAATGCTTAGATATCCTCTTCACATCCCTTTATCACATTGTGCTCCTGTTATATTGTCTTTTACTCCTCCTTTTTCTCCTCATCCAATTGTTTCTTGTCCTCCATTTGTTTTCCTTGACACCCAGGCTGCTTTGCAAGTACCCTCTGTTTCTTCAGGTCCTTTTTCTCCCCAACTGTCTCCTGTTCCTTCTTTACCTTTGCATCCACTTCCATTATCTTCTTGACTGCAGTGTCATTGCACTCCTTCACCTTTTGCTCCTCCACCTATGATACCTCCTCCACCTTCCATTCCTCCTGCTCAGATTCCTCATCATGATTCATATTTCATTTTTGTTTCCCTGGTGTTTATCCTCCTGCCCCACAATATTACCCATATCAGGATTTCATACCTCCTCTGTTTACTGCACCTTTGCCTATATGTTCTGACTTCAAGCCTCCACCTCTTGGCTCTATTCCTAGATTAATTTCTGCTTCAGATTGGAGTAACTAGATTGGTCCTGTCATGGCACTCATTGACCAAATGGGTTTGAATGGCCATATATGCCCTCTTCCTCTGCCTGGTGCTCCATATGATCCCATGTGCAAGGTTGCCACTCTACCTCCCTATCCTCCTCATTGTACTCAGGCCAAGTCTTTATGTATATGAGGTATTCTGGCAGAACAACAACATTGTGACTTATGTACTATTGGGCAGACTTTCAGCAGAAGTTTTCAATTCACTTCCTCCTGCTTGTGATGGTCCACATAACTTTCCTGTTTGTATGGCTCAAGATCTCTTGGCTTTCCTTTGCAAGCTATTCAGTGTTGGGGGTGCCACATCTGTGCAGTGCTAGAAGGATTCTGTCTTCAACCTCACTTGTGCAATGAGTGCTATACTGGTCTTTGTCCAGACTTGGTGAACTTGCAGGTACTCCATGCCTTATGAACACATTCAGAAGTTCATGGATGGCATTCTGGACCACAAAGCTTATGTGTAATGTGCAAAGAAGTTAGGTGCTCATGGGAACATAATCCTCTTGGTACTTTTATGTTCTATAACCTTGTGAACACCATCCTTGAGATCAATATTGATGTCTGTTGACATCATGCATCTCATCCTAGGTCTAAACAACCTACTTTGTCTTCACATCAACAGATCCTGTCTCACAACTTGTCCAATGCCACAGCTCCTACTTTGTTGTCTTTGGCTTCTACATCAGATTATTCCTCTACCCCATGTTTTATGGCACAGAATGATCATACCTCTAATTGTCTTTGGGCAAATGTTATGTTAGATCCTGTGATGGAACAAGGACTTACTCCACAACCTTTTGTACTCAATGACATCAATAATTCTGTACTCTCTACAATTATTCAGGATGATGGGAATGACATTGCTTTTCACTTGTATGATTATCCATGTGACATGCCTGATCTGCCTCCATACTGAGCTTTTGTGAGCTTGGTGGATCCTCTTGTCCTGGCACCAGTATCTTTGAGATTCAATTCCATACTAGACTCAGGTTGCACAATGCACATCATCTGGGAAAAACAGTATTTTTGGACATATGACACATCACTTGCAGTACCTGTTGGAACTGCAAACTGTGGTACTCTGACTACTTTGGCTTGTGGCAAATGTCAATTTTGCACACATGTTGATGGGAAGAATGTTACCCTCATTATAGCAGATTGTCTACATGCTCCAGATGTCCCAATAAATCTCTTTTCTATAGGCTCAATAGTTCAATGTGGGATGGATATTCATTTCATAAAGGATGCAACTTCTATCTTCTCCCTTGATTTTTTGGAAAGTTTTTGATCAAAATCATTGACTGTGACTACACATAATTGACTTTCTTTTCTGCATTGTGATTTTGTACTTCCTGAACAAGATTTGCTTGTATCTTTTCCACAATTTTGACTTAACCTGTATCCTTTCCAAGGATTTCACTCACTCCACAACTTTGGCATCATCAACTAGGACATCCTGTGCAGGATACAACTAAAGTGGTACTTACCAAGAACTATGTTTCTGGGGTTGAGTATGATGGTTATTTTAATAACAATCATTGTATACCATTTATTGCCAGCAAGCAACCAGCTAGACCATTCAACAATCACCAATGATATGCAGATAAAATCTGTGACTTACTCCACATGAATTCTTGTGGACCTTTTCCCACTCAATATGTCTATGTAAAATCAAATTATTTTCACTTGATTCTTGATGATTTCTTGAATTATGGAGATACTGCTCTTCTGACTGCAAAGAATCAGGTGGTTAAACACTTCAAAACTGAAGCACAACTAGAATTGAAGTTGGGTAACAAGGTCAAGGCTGTTAGATGTGATGGTGCAAAGCAGTTTGTTGCAGGCACTCTTTGTGATCATCTAGATGCATCTGGCATCATTCTTCAGTCTACTGCTGCATATGCTCATCAGCAAAATGGGAAGGCAGAGAGGTACATTTGTACTATAAAGGATATGGTGCAATCCCTCATGACTGAATCTGGACTGCCTTTATCTTTTGTTGGCACTGCTATTCTGATAGCACAATATCTCAGGAATTGCATCCCCACCTCAACACTCCCAGCACTTACAACACCTTTTGAACTTGTTGAGGGTAAAAAGCCTGACTTATCTCACCTTCAGGTCTGGAGTTGCCAGTGCTTTGTTCTTCATCCATTGGAAACTTGTCCATATAATTTGTTCAATATGAAGAGGGTTGTTTGGGCTGGCAAGTATTATTTTTCTCATGATGTCATTTTCAACAAAAACATTTGTGGTTGGTTGCATCCTCATTCTCTACCTTGACCTCATTCTGTATCACCTTCTTCTTCAACCTCTCAAGCTATAGTACTGTTTTGTCCATCTTCAACAACACCAATTAATTTCTTGTCAGGTTCTTTGCTTAAACCATCTCCAGTATCTACTACTACCACAAATCATCCTTGTTGTAATATCAAGTTAACTGATGCTGGTTGGGCTTTCTTTGAGGAGGTTACTACCAGAGATGAGTGGCTGGTTTGTCTTCAGGCAGATTGCCAGGCTTGTCTAGGTCCACACCAAGGTCTTTTGGCTATGCTTGATATCAATGATCTCTCAGCTACTGTGAATTTTGGTGATGGAATGCCTAAAAGACACATGCAATGTATGGTCCAGATACTCCACAGTTCAAAAGTCCAAAGACTTGTGATCTTAACAAACTTTCTGAAAACTATTATGAAGTGATTTATAGAAGTGATGCAGTGGTATGGCAGGCAGTGATGGAACATGAAGTAGAAAGTCTAGTTTGACAGAAAGTGTTTGTACCAGCTACTTGTCCTCTGGGCAGAAAGGCAATCAGGGTATGATGGGTATATGCATATAAGTTTAATCTGGATGGATCTATCATTTGTGGGATGGAAAAGGCTAGGTTAGTGGCACAGGGTTTCAGTCAATGTCTAGAGGACTATGGGACAACATACACACCAGTTGCAAAGATGACAAGTATCAGGATCACACTGGCATATGCAGCTTTCCATGACCTTGAGCTCTTCACTTTTGATGTGAAAATGGCATTTTTAAACACTCTTCTTGCTCACAAAATTTATTGCAAGCAGATTCCAGGTTTTCCTGATTGAGATCCAAATAAGGTCAATCAAGCACTTTAGGCATTATATGGATTGAAACAGGCATCACATGAGTGGTATGAGGTGATTAGGGAGGAACTCAAATTGTATGGTCTTGCCAGGTGTGAAGTGGACCATGCTGTTTTCTTTGGATTTTTTTGTCTCCTCCAGATCCATCAATACTCATGCCAACAAATGGCCAAGAACTTTTCATAATCATCTGTATTCATGTAGATGATGGAATGAACACAACAAACTCAAAGCCTCTGTATGACTGGGTCATTCAACAAATGCAGAAACATTCTGAGGTAAAAGACTCTGGTGAAACCAGTTTCTATTTTGGTATCTGCATAGGTTGCAATTTCTCTCAGAAGAAGCTATGGTTATCACAGAAGGGCTACATTCTTGATTTTCTCACTATGTATCATCTTCTTGATGCATCTCCACTTTCACTTTCACCACTTTCCAAAATCAAAGATCTAACAGCACCACCTCCAAATTTGTTACCTGATATTGTGGATGAAGATGTTAGACTCCATTTTCAACAACTTGTAGGATCAATATTATACTTAAACCTGTGCACTAGATCTGACTTGGCATTTACAGCAATGTCCCTTGGCCAGTATAACACAAATCCCACTCATAAACATCTCTTAGTTGCTAAGCATGTTCTGAGATATCTTTCTGGTACTCAAAATTTTGCTCTGGAATCCAATTTCACTTGTCTCCTCAACCCTCCTGCTCAACTCATTTTAACAGCTAATTTTGGTGCTGTGGATGCTGATTGGGCACCTGATTCTGTAACTTGCCAAAGTGTTTTTGGTTATGTGTTCTTTGTTTACTCTAGTCTGGTGTTGTGGTCCTCAGTCAAATAACAAACAGTGGCTCTTTCATCCATGGAGTGGAATATATGTCATTATCCCATGCTATGCATGAAGCACTCTTGATCTGTTACTTCCTGATGTATCTCAATCTACCAATACCTCATCCTTTTCTCATCATCTGTGATAATAAAAGTGCTCTCAATATAGCAAAAATTTTGATCTCACAAACTCTTGATTGAAACATATCAATATTTGATACCACTTCATTTGTGAACATTTTCAGTCTGGATCCTTCAAAATGTCATGGATTTCTACATTCTCACCAAACCACTCAACAAAGAATTGCATTATAAATTTGTCTTTGCTCTCAGTATTGTTGTAAGGGTGACCTCTGGAGGCTGTGGCTCAATCACACAACTGGCAAAGGGAAATCCAAAGTCTATCCAGTACTGTACAGTGTCTACTAAGATATCTACTCACCTGGCAAAGGGAAATCCAAAGAGCAAAGAGAAATCCAAAAAGAACAAGTCTGGGGATTCCCTAGGCCAGGTGTGATGCTTCAGAGGCTTCAGAAGCATGAGAAACAACTGTACAGTATGACAGAGAAAAAAGACAAAAGTGATGTGTCAGCAATTGGTCAGCAGTTACATAAGCTGGTGGCAGTGTCAAAGGGGCCACACTTGTCTGAATTATTCAGAGAGAACCAGTGCAGCCTGAGGGCTGAAACTAGGACCAATAGATAAGGAAAAGGAAGGAGAATGAAGGAAAACTATAGTGGGGGAAATTTGACAAGAACTGGAGAAAGAGAAGGGGAACCAAGTGGGATGTTCCCTGACATCACCCCCTCTCTAGCATGCAGCATCTTGACACACTGGGTAGAAGAAGTCATGAATTGTCTGGTCAGCTGGTGAAATAGGGTAGATGCCTTAAATGGCTTTTAGGGCATTGGGATGCTTATGGTAGAAGTCCCAGACCAAGCCTGATGCATGAACATTAGGTGGTTCCCAAGAGATGTCCTCAATGCCATATCCCTTCCATTTCACCTTGAACTGCAACTTCCCTTGGAATATCCTGCTATCCAGGATTTCCTCCACCTCATACTCCTCCTCATCATTGACCAGAACCGGCAGTGGGAGTGGCTTAGGGCAATGGCCTTGTTGTCTTAATGTCTGAGCTATCCAAGTACACACAGTCCCCCAGGCTTGTAAACTGGGGCAGGTGTCTGTCTGCAATCATAGTACCATTGTAAGGAATCAAGCACAACTGTGGATGAACCTGGCAATGACAAGTGATGCAAGTGGCAAGCAAGAGTAGAAGGGCAGTACAAGCAGCTAAGAGTCAGGCAAGCAGGCAAGTGCAGTGAGCAAGGCTAAGGTGATGATGCTGGGGCTCTTACAGTCAGTCTAGTGAATAGGCCAAGAAGACACTGCTATTATTTGGTCTGAGGATATCCTATCCTTCAGACCAGTTTATATACTACATCCATGACTATGCTATGACTATTGCTATATGTGGTAAGTGGCCTGGGTATGCTAAACAGTAATGACTAACAATATGTCAAAAGGGGAAATAGGGTCTGAAGGGCTGACTACTACTGATTGGAGGGTGTAAGGGCTTGGCAGCTAGTCAATTGGATATGCTAGAGATGATGCTATACCTATGACTAAGGCCAGATAGAGTTGGAGTTACCTAATAAGAGTCATCCCCTTACAACCATGCCTGCCATGTCTTCCTTGGCCTTCACCAATGCAGCATTTGCCTCCTTCTGTGCCCTCCTCATCTGATCTACAAACTCATTGACAGAGTTGTTCTCTGAGGGGCATGCCCAAGGTTCAAATTCCATGCAAGGATGCCTGCCAGTGTCTAGGAAGAATGGAGTCATCTGTGTGGAAGAGTGGACATGGTTGTTGTATTGGAATTCTGCATTTGGCAGCAGCTCATCCCAGTCATCCTGCCTCTCATTACAAAACAGGCAGAGATACTGTTCCAGTTACTGGTTAACACATTCTGTCTGCCCATCTGACTGAGGGTGATAGTGTCAGGGGACTTCCATTTCCAACCTCCATGACTTGTTCCAGTGTCTCCACAGCTTATTCAACATCTCTGGGACTCATTCTAAAACCCTGGAGATCTCTGGAGAACTGCAGAGTTTTCTGTATTACCTCAGCAATCATTGCCCTAGGGTTAGAAGCAGCTCCAGTCTTCTGTACAGTAGTTCCCATGCCTCCACCACCTGCTGATGTGCTGCACTGAGCAGTGGGGATCCTTAGACTTGTTCTCTTTGGATTCCTCTCTGCTAGGTGATTAGTTACTGATTGTATTGTTGTCTACTCCACTAATATACTTCAGATTCCCCTCTGCTAGTTGTGCAACTCTGATCTGCCACTCCAGAGGTTGCCCTTACAGCAGAACAAGTCTCCTAAAACTAGTCTGGAAGTCCCTCATAGCTGCAAGGAACCTCCAAGCCACTATTCATCCTTCCCCACCAGGATCAAACACCACAGAGTTCTATGTCTCAGCTTGCCAACCCAGACACACCTTCAGAGGCCTTGGCCCTACAGAATGAAGCCTGGACTTGCCTGCTATGCTTAGAAACCCAGGTGCAATTAATGCAATCATCTCTCACCCACTATACTACCAAGCTCTCTACTCTCTGTCAAACAACAAATCTTATCTCCCAGTTGCTCCAGGCATTGCTCAAACACCTAACCCCTAACTCCACCCCTCCTGTGGCTGCAGAACCAGCCCCAACTCCCTCCGCACCTGTCCCTGCAGCTCCAGTGACCCTACAGCTGCAGATTCCACATCTGGCAGTACCAGATGCATATTATGGTGCCTGCTCTAGCAGGGAGCAATTCCTGCAGTCCTGCCTCACCTATATCCACCTCAATAGGGACACCTTTGACTCAAATGCATTGAAAATAGCCTGGGTGCTGTTGTACATGAAGTTCAGACATGTCTCCACCTATGTGCTGCGAGTTTCACATTGCTCCAGAGGCATTGGAAGTTTTCCAGACTGGGCCACCTTTGAGAAGGACTTCCATGTGGAGTTTTTCCCATTAGACCCTGCCAAGACTGCAGCCTTGACACTACATGATAGAGAGCAATATGGGCAAGGGAAGTGTACACTGGATGAGTACATTGACTCATTCCAGGCTCTGGTCAAGCAGGCTACTTACTCCAACAGCTTTCAACTATGCCTCACCTTCCGGAACAGCTTGCACCCTGCACTGGTGGAACACATCAACAATCTGGTAGAGAGTTGCCCCAATGATGAAAAGATTGCATCATAGTACAAGGTGGCCCAGGACCATTGGCAACTTATGGAGATCCAGAAGGAGCTCTACCATCTATATTCTATGCTGCACCCCACTCTGAT
Organism: Termitomyces sp. 'cryptogamus'; assembly: GCA_020091625.1. Classification (NCBI taxonomy): domain Eukaryota; kingdom Fungi; phylum Basidiomycota; class Agaricomycetes; order Agaricales; family Lyophyllaceae; genus Termitomyces; species Termitomyces sp. 'cryptogamus'. The sequence continues at coordinate 1,455,712 of JAGYZC010000005.1, forward strand.
CAGCAATTCCCATCACCCTGCACCTGCTTGCCCCATGCCAGCCTTTACTCCAGCAATCCCTACAGTGTGCCCCCTGCCACCAGGGATTCCTATGGACATGGACACTGCCCCACTGCTGTGCCAGAGATGCCAGAAGCCCAGGCACTTTATATAGCACTGCTCCCTGGGCCTGGAGGTATGCTACCTCTTCACAGCAGAGCAGGAGGAACTCCTCCTGCAGCTGCTGGCCACAAAGAATGCTGCTGGAGCTCCATCACTGGACAAGACTATGCTGGAGTTGACTCCAGAGGAGATCAGTGCATGCACCTCACTCCTAGAGCTGGAGGAGAATTTTTAGTTGAGCAATGGATGAGGTGTACACCTCCATCACTGGGTGCCAACAAGTTCTTGTGTCTGTTGATAGAAAATGAAACTGCCTTTTCCAATGCCCTTCATTCTAAAAGACAGAGGAACCTCAACACTCCCCTCCAGACATACAAACACTAACTCTGAAGCCTCCACCAAGCTCCCCAACACCTCTGAAGGTCTGTTGGCATAACCCCACCTGGGCACATCAAATGCCCCAACAGTACATGATGGCTTCCAGCCTGTCCACCAACTTCCTACATCTTGACATGGAGATTGAGACAATGGACACCCAACAAACCTACACAGTCACAGCTCTTCTGGATAGCAGAGCAATGGGACTGTTCCTGGACTTGAAGTTTGTCAAATGCCATGGCCTGACCACACAGCCCCTCCCCAAGCCCATTCCAGTCTACAACATCAATGGAACACCTAACAAAGCAGGTGCCATCAACTCTGTAGTCAATCTGGTCCTCCACTATTGGAACCATGCAGAGCATGCCATGTTTGCTATCACCAACCTAAGTAGGCAGGATATGATTCTTGGTTTCATGTGGCTCCACAAGCACAACCCCAAGGTAGATTGGACCAAAGGAGAAGTAACAATGAGCAGGTGCCCCCAGAAGTGCTCCACCTGTGCTGCGGAGGACAGAGCAGAGTGCCAGGCCCAAGTTCAAGAACATGCAGCCATCTGCACATGTTGTGCCAGCCCTCTCTCCTTCACAGATCTAGACCTCTTGGATCCCCTGCCTCTGGCATTCCCTTGTAAAGAGGCCCTTTATGAGGACAACTGGAGCAGTGGTGGAGCCCCAGAGAAGGAGCACAGAAGGGGAGTTTAGTGGTGTACATGAGCTGGAGTTCCTGGACAAAGCAGTAAAAGTGGGAGATTGGATCTATGCAACCACTGTACACCTGCTGCCCTCTGTTGTGGAGATCTGGGCTAGCCAGACCACATCCTAGTGGCTGGCCCAGGCATTTGCTGCCAACGCCATGCCCTGAGAGTTCCAGGACATAGTACCTCCCTACCTCCATGCATTTGAGGGTGTGTTCTCCAAAGCCTTGTTTGACTCACTTCCAGAGTGCAAGAGGTGGGACCATGCCATTGAACTGCTGCCAGATGTTGTATCCACCCTTCCAAGTCTCCAATGGCCTCTCCAGTCTTCATCAAGAAGAAGGATGGCTCACTCTGACTGGTTTAGAACTACTGGGTTCTTAATGCCATGATAGTGAAAAACTGTTATCCCCTCCTCCTCATCTCCAAGCTCATCAACAACCTCCAGGGTGCACAATACTTCACTAAACTGAATGTTCAGTGGTGTTACAACAATGTGCACATCCAGGAAGGAGATGAGTGGAAGGCTGCCTTCCAGACCAACTGGGGATTGTTTGAGCTGCTCGTTATGTTCTTTAGACTCACCAATAGCCCCACTACCTTTCAGACCATGATGAACAACATATTCCAGGACCTCATAGCAGAGGGCATAGTGTGTGTATACCTTGATAACATCCTCATCTATACCAAAATGCTGGAGGAACACTATTGGATCACTCACCTCATCCTGGAACACCTCTGCCAGCACCAGCTCTACCTCAAGCTGGAGAAGTGCAAGTTTGAATAGACCTTGATCAAATACCTTGGCCTGATCATCTTGCATGGAGCTGCAGAAATGGACCCAGTGAAGGTAGCAGGTGTGGTGGAGTGGCTAGAGCCCAAGAACAAGAAGGAGGTGCAGGCATTTCTTAGTTTTGCAAACTTCTACCAGAGATTCATCCAGGACTTCTTGCACCATGCCCATCTACTATTTGACCTCACTGGAAAGGATGTTACATGGAGTTGGGGACCTCTGAAACAGATGGCCTTTGACACTATCAAGTGCACCATGACCTCCAGACTCATCCTCCTCTTCCCAGATGACAACTCTCCCTTCTGGGTAGAAGCCAACAGCTCTGACTTTGCCACTGGGGCTGTGCTCTTGCAGCAATCTCTGGGGGATGAGAAGTGGCATCCAGTGGTGTTTTACTCCAAGAGCCTGAATGCAGTGGAGTGGAACTACAAGATCCACAACAAGGAGATGCTGGCCATCATTCAGTTGTTTGAGGAGTAGTGGCACTTCCTAGAAGGTGTGCAGCACAATTTTGAGGTCTGGACAGATCACAAGAACCTTGAATACTTCCAGACAGCCAAGAAGCTCAATTGCTAACAGAAGCTCAATTGCCAACAGAAGCTCAATTGCCAACAGAAGCTCAATTGCCAACAGAAGCTCAATTGCCAATAGAACCAGTGGTTTCTTTACTTTGCCAACTTTGACTTCTCTTTGCACCACAAGCCTGGCTGAAGCATGGGAAAACCAGATGCCCTGTTCCAGAGAGTGGACCATAGCACAGGGGAGGAGGATAACAGCAACATTGTGCTCCTCCACCCTGAACTGTTTGCGATCCATGCTATGGAGAGTCTAGCCATCAAGGAAGCAGAAGTGGACATTCTCTGTGACATACAGCAGGGTAACTGGGATGGTCAGCAGGAGGAACTTGTGGCACAAGCAGCTCAGATGCTGAAGTTGGAGCATACCACTAGTGCCAGGGTGGTCTGTGCAGATGAATGGGCACTCCAAGATGGAATCTTGACCTTCCAAGACCATATCTATGTCCCCAACATTCCAGAGCTCTGTTGGAGTATTGTGGAGCAGCACCAGGACACCCACATAGCAGGGCACCCCAGACAGTGGAAGACACTGGAGCTAGTATTGCAGAACTACTGGTGGCCCCAGATGTCCTGGTATATTGGATCCTACACTAGTACATGTGATTTCTGCCTCCAGACCAAGCCCCAACACCTACTTTCCTATGGACAGTTACACCCACTGCCCATGCCTGCAGAATGATGGAGCCTGGCTTCCATGGACTTCATTGTAAAGCTCTCTGACACTCACAATTATCATGCAATTATGGTGGTAGTAGAGCTATATGGCAAGCAAGCACACTTCATTCCAACCCACACTACCTGCTCCACTATAAGCACCACAAACCTGTACTGGAGGAATGTCTGGAAGCTCCATGGCCTCTTTGATGCCTACATCTCTGATTGGGGACCACAATTAGTGGCAGAGTTCACCAGGGAGCTTTACCAACTACTCAGAGTGAAGCTTCACACCTCCACCATCTACCACCTGCAGTCTGATGGCCAGACCAGATATGTAAACCAAAAGGTAGAGCAGTACCTCTGCCTCTTTTGCAATGAGCACCAGGATAACTGGGACAAACTCCTCCCTAATGCCAAGTTCCAATACAACAACCACATTCATGCATCCACCCAGTTCTCCCCATTCTTCCTTGATATGGGACAGCATCCATGCATGGGTTTTGAACCCCAGGCCCAACCCTTGGAATATGAGGCAGTAAACAAATTTGTGGACCAGATGAGGAGGTCACAGGAGGAAGCCCAAGCAGTGCTGGCAAAGGCAAAGGACAACATGGTGCAATACTATGACTGCAGGAGGACCCTGGAGATCAAGTCTACCTGGATGCCTCTGATATTACAACTACTCAGCCCCTGAAAAAGCTGTTACACCATCAGTTGGGACCCTTCACAATGGAATGACAGGTAGGACCCTTGGCCTATTGACTCCAGCTCTCTGTGGGAATGCACCAGCTTCATCCAGTATTCAACATGGTCAAACTGACTCCAGCCTCTAAGAATCCTATTCTGGGGCATTGTCCACCACCTCCACCACCCCTCATAGTGGTCAACAACAATGAGGAATACAAGGTGGATAAAATCCTGGATAGCCATTTATTCTGGAGATGACTACAGTACAAGGTGAAGTGGAAAGGCTACAGGATTGAGGATATCTCTTGGGAGCCATGGGAGAACATGCATGCCCCTGGACTCATCAAGGAGTTCCACCAGAGACATCCAGATGCCCCATGCACCATACAAGGAATCTACCCTATCTCACCAGCAGACCAAGCAATCAGGGACTTCTTTTACCCCATGCATCAAGGTGCTGCATGCTAGAGGAGGGATGATGTCAGGGGACTTCTATTTCTGACCTCTGTGACTGGTTCCAGCACCTCCACAGTTTGTTCAATGTCTCTGGGGCTCTTTTGAGAACTCTGGAGATCTCCAGAGAACTGCAGAGTTCTCTGTATCACCTCAACAATCATTGCCCTAGGGTTAGGAGCAGCTCTGGTCTTCTGTACAGTAGTTCCCACACCTCTGCTGTCCACTGATATGCTGTGCCAAGCAGTGGGGATCCTTAAATCAAATTCCCCTCTGCTAGGTGATTAGTTACTGATTGTATCATCATCTACTCCACTAATATACTTTGGATTCCCCTCTGCTAGTTGTGTGACTCCAATCTGCTGCTCCAGAGGTTGCCCTTACAGAACCCTCCATGAGAGAAAAGAAAGGTTGAGGATTGCATCTGCTGCAACTCACATTGCAGTTCCATGACCTGCCACTGCTCACATGCCACCTTATACCAGGTATTGACATGCTTGTCATCTGGGCACCCCTCTGCCATACTGTCAATGCAATCCATGAGAGAGGGGTGGAGTCCATCACAGAAGGTTAGGCAAAGTTGCAGACCATCTAAATATCCAGCCTGTTCAACTAAGGCATGAAAAGAGTCAATGTACTTGTTGAGGGGCAACTTCCCTTGACCATACTGGGTTTAGTCTCAAAGGGAAAGAGCTGCAGTTTTAGCAGGTTCAAGGGAACAGAACTCAGCTCAGAACTCCTTCTCAAACTCCATCCCACCAGAGAAACTCTCAACTCCTCCTGGGCATCAAAAGATATGCAGTGCATAGGTTGAAGCTTGGCCAGCCTTCATGTAGGAGAGAACCCGAGCAATTTTCAAGGTATCAGAGGCAAAGGCTTCACTGCTCAGCTGGATATAGGTGATATAGGACTAGAGGAAATGTTCCCCAACTCTATGGTCCCCATCAAAGACATCAGGGAGTGCAGAGTGAGGAAGTTTGGAGCAGGGTGGTAAAACCTCCAAGCTAGGTGCAGAAGAAAACCTTGCTGCAGCTGCAGGGGGTCCAGGAGGGGAAGTAGAAGCAAGGGGGAGATCTTCCAGGAGGGCCTGGAGAGAAAGGGACACTGCTTCAGTAGTTTGATGGAATCCAGTGAGTTTGGCAGTGTGGGAAGTAAGGGAGGCTTGGGTGAGTTGAATCTGTGTCTTCAGGGACAGCAAACAACTCCAGGCATTGTCCTGGGGGCTTGAAGCATCAGGGGGAGGTGCTGGAGGGGTTGGCTGGATCATAGGAGGAGCACAGGGGCACTAAGATGCCAGTGGGAAAGAGACCTTTTTTGAGGAACCAAGTAGAAGCTCAGGTAATTAAAAGGGGGGCTCCCAGACCAAATCTAGAGACTTGTTCTGCTGTAAGGGTGGCCTCTGGAGGCTGTGGCTCAATCACACAACTGGCAAAGGGAAATCCAAAGTCTATTTAGTACTGTACAGTGTCTACTGAGATACTCAACAAAGAATTGCATTATAAATTTGTCTTTGCTCTCAGTATTGTTGTAAGGGTGACCTCTGGAGGCTGTGGCTCAATCACACAACTGGCAAAGGGAAATCCAAAGTCTATTCAGTACTGTACAGTGTCTACTAAGATATCTACTCACCTGGCAAAGGGAAATCCAAAGAGCAAAGAGAAATCCAAAAAGAACAAGTCTGGGGATTCCCTAGGCCAGGTGTGATGCTTCAGAGGCTTCAGAAGCATGAGAAACAACTGTACAGTATGACAGAGAAAAAAGACAAAAGTGATGTGTCAGCAATTGGTCAGCAGTTACATAAGCTGGTGGCAGTGTCAAAGGGGCCACACTTGTCTGAATTATTCAGAGAACCAGTGCAGCCTGAGGGCTGAAACTAGGACCAATAGATAAGGAAAAGGAAGGAGAATGAAGGAAAACTATAGCAGGGGAAATCTGACAAGAACTGGAGAAGGAGAAGGGTCACAAGTGGGACATCCCCTGACAATTGTCTCTTTACCTTCATCTCTTCTTTTAACTTCTCTTTTGTGCCCACTTTGTCACTAATGGGGTTGTGTCAGATGAATATATCTGTATTCAGGAACTACATGGTCATGTGTCTGGTTCATTGGATACACATTGACATCGCATTGCTCCTTCAGTTGTTCTCTTTCTCCTGTGACAGACACTAAAGGAGTAAGTCCACCTTCTAGCTAGTTTTTCATACTTTACCTGTACTGATACACTATGCATAGATTGTTTCTTGTTGAGTAAAGTGATCCTGTTGGCTACTGTTTGGGTTAGGGCAAGTGCTGATGAGTAATATACTCAATCAGCCCTTGGTTTGAGGTTGGTCTCACATTTCAAGTTTCCTGCTTTTTTCATGCGAAGGATATTCTTTAATTATGTATCGATATATTGGCATCTATAATTTGTGGGATTTATAGCAAAGGCAATTGTCAGCCACAAACGTAGCCATCTCCTGAACCATTCTTTCTGTGCACTCATGACCAACACCCTCGGAAACAATTACTTTCTTCAAACCAGTTGTGCCGACGTTTAGTTTCTGTGTTACAAATTCCTCGCTTGCCTCCCATGGGACCAATGTATCATTGGCACCTGACAGAACTAAGACTTTCTTCCCAAGGAAGGGGTTCAACGGGCCTTGGGTTAGCGAAGCTGGATCCATCTTTGCTACAAGGTCTTTAAAGCTTTTGGGATAGTACCGCCCCGTCAACTCAACGTCATTCTGCTTCGCACGGTAGGCGATGAGTTTGCTGAAGTCTGGGCATCCAATGATGGGGACACCAGTAGTGACACGATCGTCTACGAGACATCGAACACATTCGTTATTTTTACCAGTTTGGAAACCGTACCTGTAGCAAGTGTTATCCAGGTCGCATGCCCACCAAGACTAATGCCTGCTACGGCCCATTCCGCGATGGGATGAGCCTCATTGTCTGGGTACAAAAAGGACGGAAGGAAATCAATCAAGAGGGAAACGTCCCTCGCAGTACCAGCTGAAGGAGGGGAATCTGGACAACACTGAAGATATCAAGAAACAAACGACATACTTTGGATGGCATACATGTCAATACTGAGGTATTGAAATACATGTCAGAGGAGGAAATGAGGAGGTGGCAAAGGGCTGACGCATGTCGTTCATTGTGTTTCAAGGATGTCTTGTCTTTTGACCAGGCTTCATTGCCCTTACGCTCAACGAGACGTTTACCGTGATTTCTTTGATCCTACAAAAAAGCAAGGCATGAAGACCCGATTCAAACATCTAATTCGAAATAGGCGCGGAAACCCACGAAGGTGATGATGAGGAGGCTGCGAGCCCTAGTCGACGTCTGAGTCTGTTCGATCAACGATCGTGCAATTGGATCGACCTCTTCCGCTCGACCGTACCTCCCATGAAGTAGAAAAAGTACGACAACCTCCTTGCGCTCTGCGATGGTTGTCGATGAGGCAGAATAGACGTTGACCTCAAGCCCGGCGATAACTAAGGTCTGCTTGGTGAGCGACATGATAGTCAAAAACAGGTAGCTCTGGGAAAAACTGCATGAGAGGATGTTTGTGAGAAGGTGCTCATGTGAGTTCACTCCCGGGCAACCGTGTAAGTGTACAGGTAATCTTAGAACGAGCACATCCTTAAGATTGTCCAATCTTACAGTAAGTCACTATATAAATGTAGCATCATAATAATTTACGCGCAACGAAACACTGCGAACGATCGTATTACGAGTAGAACAAGTAGAGCACAAGATATTGATATCGAAATTAATAAGCTCGACAGAGCCGATATGGGAAGAGACGGTGGAGAATCTCGATGCAAAAATAGAAAAGGGCCGTGAGTCCCGAGCGAGGGTGGGATGATATCGGTCTGTCTTGTGTCTACATGTCTACAAATCTATGTCAAAACAGTCCCTTGCCAAGCTGGGGTGATGCTGGGAGGTATAGTGACTAAGATGGTGGTGGTAGTGGGTGAATGCGTGGGCAGAAGATGAGAGCAGGTGGCGTGAAGGAGTGATATGTAAATGACAGGGGAAAAGGAGTCGATTTACCACCGGTCTCCTCCACCACCTCCGTGACGACCACCGTAACCCGAATCTTGGTGGCCGTAGCCACCGCCACCGCCGCCGCCCCATCGTCCACCACCGCCACCGCCATTGCGTCCGCGTCCACCACCGTAGCGACCTGTAACGAACATCTTAGGGTGACACTACGTGAAACAAAATTGAGGCTCACCACGCCCACCCCCGCCGCCACCCCCGTACATTGCCATTTCCTCAAGCTGAGGAGGCACGACAGCTTTGGCTTCACGGAGAATATTCACGAGTTCACGAGCACTCTTTGCATTGTCAGTGGTGAAATATGTGTATGAAGTACCCTTGCTGCCGGCACGCTATAAGATGTTGATGAGCCATCTAAAGATAGTCCCACAACAGAAAATACCTACTCCTGTACGGCCGATACGATGAATGTAGTCTTCGCAATTGTTTGGGAAGTCATAATTCTGGAATGGTCGTATCAACAAAAGCATGAAGAAAACCAGGGCAGGGCATACGATAACATATCCTACATCCTTCACATCTGAGGAAGAAGCGACAGCCAACAGAAACATGTGCAATGCGAAGCGAGGTCACACACAGGTTGGAAGGCGCATGTATGGCACAGGACGAAGGGACGACATGAAAAAAAAAACAACAGGCGATCAAACAGTCAATACACATTCACAACAGAGTTTTGACAACAAGCGCTTCAAGGCAACCCGATGAGGAGTGAAAGGGAAGAATCAAAGGTAACAAAACCGTCACATTACATCACAAGGGAGACACCCCCACCTCGAAAGGAGGCGAGAGCACAGCGTATCCAGGAGGAAGACAGGTGCGATAGACATCCGACGCGCGCGCATGAGATATGCTTGACATCGAGAGGCAAATAGACCGGCGAGAAGATAGCCAGCCAATCACCTACCCTCGAGTTTTCTGCGCGTGTTCATCATCTACGTGTGCTTTCATGTCTCCGGAGTGACGCTCCTACGTTCCTTGCAGTGTTGTAATCACGACAGGCGGGCGGTGTGCAGCCAGTGTTTGGTCCCCAAACGATATAGTAATGAAAGTTACCGTTAGGATACCGCACAAGCACGAGCCAGCCAAGGCGAAGCTGAACCCCGCGAGGGGGCAAAGTTCGCTAGAAGGGAGAAATCAAATGTAACAATGAAACGAGGCACGGGCATGCACAGTGAAGGAGCGCTTGTCGCAAATTAAAAGAGACAACGTACCAAGACCACGAGACGCGACGTCTGTGGCAATGAGAATAGGAGAGCGACCAGCCTTGAACTCGCCCAGTACCCAATCACGCTCACGCCTGGATGACGAGTCTGAGTCAGGACAGAGAAATTAGTTCAAAAGGGACTTACTGTTCTTTATCACCATGGATAGCGAGTGCAGGCCAACCGTCTTGACGCAAGTACTTTGTAAGGTCATCTGCTACTCTCTTGGTCGCAACGAAGATGAGAACTTTGGCATTCTCAGCACTGATCTGATCAAGATGTTTAATAAGTTTTGCCCGCTTCTCAAAGTCACTGCAAATTTCGACGATCTGTTGAATGTTGTGGTTGGCTTGGAGGTCCATGGATCCGATATTGACTTGAATCGTGTCGGTCAAGAAGTCCTAAAAACAAACGTCATTGTATCAACAGTGTAATTGTGAGGAAAAACATACATTAGCGAGCTTCTGGACATCTTTAGGCCAGGTGGCGCTAAACATGAGCGTCTGACGATCCGGGCGAATCTGGCTGACAATTTTACGAATTTGAGGCTCGAAACCCATGTCCAGCATACGATCGGCTTCGTCCATAACAAGGTAAGTAATGCGGCGGAGATTGGTTTTTTGTGTTTCCAACATGTCGATGAGGCGCCCTGGTGTGGCGATGACGATCTCAACACCGCGCTGCAGGTCACGAATTTGCGGGCCTTTAGGGGCACCTCCATAGATAGCGGTGTTGCGGATGCGGGAATTGGAGCTGGAAGGTAGAAGGGAGGGATCAGACCGAAATTGGAGGAAGACATAGAAGGAATGGAGACTGACCCGAATTTTGAACACTCCTGTTGAATTTGCACAGCAAGTTCCCGAGTGGGAGCAAGGACAAGAACGATAGGACCATCTCCGGGGGCAAGAAGGGGTTGTCTGTATGTGGAAGTTAGATTAATCACGAGACTTGGCACGCGACTTACGCATTGATGTGGAGCATGGCAGGAAGAGCGAAAGAAATGGTTTTTCCACTTCCGGTTTGAGCGATAGCGACAACATCACGACCACTGAGGGCCATGGGCCATGCTTGACACTGAATGGGGGTGGGTGACTCAAAACCTTGGGCACGGATAGTCGACAAGAGATATTCAGGGAAGCCGCATTCGTCGAAAGACATGACAGGCCTTGGAACACCCCTTCCTTGGACCTGGGAATGTGTTAGAAAGAACTTGAGACCATGAAAACAGTAACATACCCGGATTTCTTTGCTGCGCCTAAACTCGTCGATCTCGGACTGCGAACGGCTGGCGACCCGCTTGTCTTCAACATAAAAGTTCTTTTCAAAGCGCTCGAGCTTGGTGTGCGCCCAGTCGACTTGACGAAGAGTTCCGCCTAGATTTGACATCTTGTCGTTGTCCCATCCGCCATATCCGCCTCCACCGCCTCCACCACCATATCCGCCACCGTGTCCGCCACCTCCACCGTATCCGCCGTAACTCTGAATACACGGTAAGCGCAATTTTGAATAGTGACCAGGGACTGACCATTTTATTTTATGTGTATCTGTAGAGTGAGGGTGTGGTGAGTGCAAGGAATCAAGTTGGCGGAGTAGAAAATTTACCAAACAAAGCTTGCCGCGCTGCATAGCATGTACAAACATTGCACTGCCACTCACTCGATCAGTCCGGAAAAGTCATAAGTAATGTACCCGCAATATATCATTGACATGAGTATCCGAAAGCCTGCGTCTAGGAAATTACAATAGGCCTAAATAGAAAGGGTATATGTAGATGGATGCTGGGTAAATGAGTAGTGTCCATGAGCGTAAATCGACGTGAAGTATAGAAAGCCTTGATCGGGCGCCGGACGCGATTAGTCAGGGTCGCGAAAGAGTATTGTCATGCTCACATAGGATGGAAAGGCTACCTGGGGCTACATAATAATACAACGTGGTTTCTTCTTTGGTTTCGTGACTTCTTGTGGATATTTATGGCGCATTTGCCTCACGAGGTCGTCAAAGACGTCTGTTATGTGCCAGTTCTTTTTGGCAGACGTCTCGTAAAATGGCAGGGCCCAGCGGTTTGCGAGGGTGGATATAGTTGTACGCTGCACCTCCCGCTCGCTGACAAGATCGAGCTTGGTGCCGACGACGACGATTGGCACGTCCTGTAAGTAACGCAGATGCCTGTCAATCAGAGGAAGTGACAATCGGGTTTCAACTGACTCGATCTTCGCCTTTGATTCGATATATTTGCTTCCGCAGATTATCGACTTCTCGTAGACTGGCCTCGTTCGTGAGACTGGAAAGCAACATAAGATGAGTGTATAAAGCATGGGCAAACGCACTAGCCTGAAAACGAGAACAAATCCCCGTCCCGACTGTAATCATTCATTGTAGAACGAGAAACCCCAAGATGAAGAATGAATGTACCTTAATATACACCTCGTTGAGCGACGCAAATTGTTCGGCTCCTGCAGTATCCAGAACCTCGAGCTTCCGGTGAAACGTGTCAAACGTCGAGTATTCGGGCTATGGGCAGGTAACATACCAACGAGAGTTGCCCATCGACGGTGATATTTCTCCGGTACTCCTCTGCCATTCGCCGGTGAGCTTAAGTGAGATATACCTAGCAACAACCGCACCTTCTATTGTGGGGTCGTAATTCTCCACAAAGACGTCCTTAATGAAACGAACTGCGCCGAGCATTAGCGTTGAAATTTGGAAGCTCCTGAATTATTACCTGTGAGTGCTGACTTGCCGACGCCTCCAGCTAGAGTGAAGGTCAGTGAGGCCATGTGTTATGAAATTGGGGACAGACCTCCGAGAACGACAATGTTGTACTGCTTCATGAGGATTGATGGAGGGAATGGAGTGGAGAAACAGGGTAGCTGTCTGCCGTGAGAGCCAACATTTGACCGCGACGCCTGACCGTGACACAAGAATAATAATAATAGTAGCCGACATCCATCATCATGGTCCGCCCTCGGACCTTTTTCGACTTTACTGTCGACAACCAACCACTTGGAAGGTTCGTTATTTTAGATTGGTGTCTATAAAATACATTCTCAAGCTCGTGAAGGGTGATATTTGAACTCTTCAATGACACGGCGCCCAAAACTGCAGAAAAGTAGGTTTACTCGTCGCGTGTTCGCTCAAGCCTTGAATTTTGCAGTTTTCGTACGCTGTGTACAGGTGAACGAGGCATCTCGCCGTCTAGCCAGCATCCTCTGTACTACAAGAACAGCACCATACACCGCTCGATACAGGATTTCATGATCCAAGGAGGAGGTACGACTCATTTACTACACGTGTTTAACATGTATTAACAGTACCCAGATTTTACCAAATTCAATGGTACAGGCGGGGAGTCCATCTATGGCAGCTCCTTTGTAGACGAAGATCTCGAGCGACCATTGGACGCGGAGGCACTCTTGTGTATGGCAAATAAGGGCCCAAATACCAATAATTCGCAGTTCTTTATTACACTCCGTGAATGCCCGCATCTAAACGGTACATCTCTTCTTTTGCATTGCCTTGTTATCGTCCTGACCTCTATTCCAATAGGCAAACATGTCGTGTTCGGTCGCGTTATCCGTGGATTCGACATTGTACAGAAAATTTCGACGATGCCCGTTGATGGGAAGAGCCGTCCACTTACACCCGTAGTCATCTCAAACTGTGGGGAGCTCGAGTTGCGCAAGCCTCCAGGTTCGTCTTTCGGCAAACTTTAATTCTTAGAACCAGTCACTTACGCCGCTACGTGTCTAGCCAAACCCCCAACAGAAGAACCATCCAAGTCGGAAAAACGCTCTCATAGACGGTCTATATCCCTTTCCGTATCACGCAGTCCCAGCCCCGAGAGGCGACGCCACCGCAAGAAGAAAAAGTCAAAACGCAAGCATTCGCGCTCGCGCTCGCTTGACCGGGATTCCCCTCCTTCTAAGTCTGATGCGCCGAGGGAGGAGACGGAGGAAGAATATGATGCCAGGTTGGAACGTGAAGAGAAAGAGAGGTTGGAAGAGGCAAGAAAGAAGGAGCTGCAGAAGATTAAGGAGAAGTATGAAAAGGACTTGGTAAGTAATAGTGGGGGTGTAAGGTTTAAGGGTACGTCCTCTCGTCGTTGGCTTCGTGTTTGAGAGCGTGCTGATCGAGTCTATATAATTTAGGGAGAGGAAGGATGAAGTTTGTGGATCCTGAGTTAATGCATCGGTACCAAGATTCGCGATGAAACCACATATACAACCCGAACTTCAGCAGAGTAAGTCCAGAGATAGAAGAGGAGTATCTAGCACAACTCGTCACTGCAATGCAAATTAGCATGGAAAGTCACTAAATTTCAGAACTCCTGAGGTTCACCCTAGAGATTGAAGCCCGTGCTCAACCTTTTCCTAATCAAAATCTCTTCGTATGTGCTATGTAGCTGCCTTTCTTTCCCGTTGTTGATCGACATGGTGTAAAAGATGCTCGGATGATTCAGATCGCTAGAATACTATTGAGAAAAAAAAGAAAACCTTGTCCGTATAAACTACACAACACATCTATATTCTAGGACTAGAATGTAGGTAGCACAATAAAATCACAATAATTATAGTGGATGCATGCGCCTTCAGGAAGAGCCAGAAGGGTACGAGGCGTCGGTGTGGTACTGATTCTGTGAGCCTTGCTGAGGCGATAGGGTTGTGGGAGTAGTTTGATGTTGTGACGGCTGCTGCCAGTGCCTCGGTGGTGTTGCAGGAACAGCAGATTGGACTGCACCCCTACGATCCCCACTCATATGATATGGTAAATGGGTCGTGGTAACCGGAAGCTCAGATGTAGTAGACCGCTGAGAGGAAGTGTTGACGCTCCATCTTGCCTGGGATGTTTGCTGCGTCAAGTGAAGTCAGCCTCCAGGAGTTCGGAAAACAGGGCATCGAATATCTATTGAATTACTTACCTGATAGTGACCCCCGCCATTCATCACTGGGTACTGAGGATAGGGGCTCTGAGAAGAGTAGCCGTATGGCTGGGTATGGCTTGAGTGTCCATACATTGATTCGGTTGTTGAAGAGAAACCGCGTTGTTGAGGCTGGTAATGGCTAAACGTGAGCGGAGCACCATAAGCCTGGTGCTGCTGATGAGGTTGTCCATGGGTAGATGCTCGTGAAGGAACGCCAAGTCGAGCATCAGACATCTGATGCTCACGGGGATACAATGTGCTCCCGTTGACTGTCCCATATGGACTATAGTTGGAGTGAGCGTAGTGCGCGGCAAGGTTCATGTAGGGATTTTGCTGAGTGTATCCCTGCCCTGCAAGTGGCGTGTGTTGTGAAGAGGCATGAGTTACGCCAGCCCGCTTTGCTCGACATTGCGAACAAATGAATTCCACTATATCCCAATTTCGCCGTTTGCGCCCTGCTCGTTGGTCAGCATGATCATGACAAGCTATATGTTGCCATTTGGAACATGACCCGCACGACATCATAGGAGTACCATCGTCCTATAAGCACATATGCTAGATGAACACCAAAAATTGCAAAACTATGTGGTACACGTACCGCATTAATCCCTCGCCGATGACAGATTTCACAATCAAGCTCCCAATCCTCTCCAACAGGCGTCTTCGAACCGTTTCCTTCACCTTTAGGGCCACTCCTCCCATTCTGTGAGTCTGAGGCGGCAGCGTCCTTTCGCGGTGGCCCGATTTGTTGTTTTTTCGTCGGTAGACTAGGAATATCGCTATCTCCCACGACATCGACCTGCACGTCAGATCTATGTCATTATAATGTAAGTATAGCAGTGACGTCGGGAACGTAAAACTCACCCCTCAGCAAGAGTTTCATGGTCAGGAGGGATCTCGAACTTTTCTGACTTTGCCCTTTCCTTCTCCTCCCTCTCTCTCCTTCTCATTTCGCGTGCCAACTCCCGCTTTTCTCTCTCTTCCTCTTCCTTCTTCACTCGCGCTTCTAGCCGCCGGGCACGGCTCGTCCTTTCAAGTTCCTCCTGACGCTTGCGCTCAGCTGCTTTAGCCTCTTCCTTTTCAACTTGCCGAAGCATAAGTCGAGATGAACGCTTCCGTTGTGTTATTGCCGCAGCAAGTTTCTGCTTCCGGTCGAGTTCCTAAAGATTCACTTAGCAGATGTACAAAATATATGAAAGAACGACCGTTTACTCTAAGTTCCTCGGTAACAACAGGCACTAAATTGTTGACAAGAACCTTGTACAAGGCCTTTTCTGTGTAATGCGTTGCTTTCTCAAAGCGTTCCGCAATGTGTTCCCATTCATAGATCGTTACACATATCTGAGGAAACCGAAATTTAACCAAAAATTCCCATTGAGTGGATATTAGGTATCGCACCGTCTCCCATTCTATGAAACCCTCAGGGAAAACAGGCTGCTCTTCCGAACTTTTATTGTCCACAGGTGCCGGCGGAACATCAGGGACAACTTGAACCTCTTCTTCCTTAACAGGCTGTTTTTTCATCTTTTGCTCTTCATCTTCATCCTCACCCTCATCTACACTCCCAATTTCGTCGTCCTCATCCTTGCTCTTCCCACTCTCCTCAGTCAATTCTGTCAAATCGCTAATCTCACTCCCATCGTCCCAAGTCGCCTTAATAGCCTCTTGAGTACCACCACGCTTGCCATTAGCCCCCGAGAGCCTGTCATCCCTGTCACCATTTAACCACTCCTCGGGTACCACCTGCCACTCGTCATCGTCATCGTCGTTTCTATTGGTCCTCAAACGTCTGCTGGACCTAGTCCCCACTGCTTTCTGTGGCGGGGCTTTCTTCGGCGAACCTCGTGTTGAAGTCCGAAGTCCTAAAGTGGAACGTGCAAACGCATTCGCCTGCCTATTGAGTTCCGCAAGTTCTTTCGCTTGGGCATCCAGCTTCGCTTTTGCCTGAGATTTAGCTGCCCGCGAGCGCCCCGTTATCGTTTCTGCCTCTTTGATACGTTGCCGCTTAGCAGGCGGCGGCGGGGCCGCACGGCCCTTTCCTTTGGGCGTTGCCTTGACATGATCTACGGTACGTTTGCGTTTGAGCGATGTTGTGTTGCGAGTGGCTGCTTTGGGACGGGGGGGCTTCGGAATTGGGCGTTGTATCCATAGGCGATCAGCTGTGTGGCGTTGAATTTGTGATTATTAAGTGTAGATGTAAGATGCATACCACCTATGAGCCAGTACGCGTTCCTTCTGCTATCGTAACCGATCGGCTCGATTCGCTGCGATGGACGACCATGAGGAAGACACATATATATTTCTCAACGCACGCACCCACGAAGCATTCTCATCATCACTTCGCATAAGCATTCTGAGCCTTGTTGAATTTTGAAACTGCCACTCTGTGAGGAGATGCATCGAGTCGAGTTTGGTAAGCATAGGGAGCTCCAACCAGTCCTTGGATTCTTCTGGCTCTTCAGTGACAGGGGTCTCCTTTGTCTGAGTAGAATCAATCTCCGATGCTTGTATGGAAGGCCCATTGACGCTATCGTCAACGCTAACTCCGCATTCAATAGGACTTGTCCGAGTCGAATCCAACACCTTACCCTCTGCGTCCTCACCGGCTTCTCCATTGAGGTCTACCGTAGTGTCCTCTATACTCATTGTATTGTCGGCCTTATTATGCTTTTGAGAAACTTCTTCTTGCTCCTCTGGAGACGGGCTGGACTCCTGTTCTGGTTCCTCGACGCGTGGATCGGGCCCAATGGGGTTGGCAGCAGGATCTCGCTTGCGGTACTGTTTGCGGAGAGCCGTTTGCCAGTTTTCTAGCCTGAATAACGCGTCGAAATATGCTTACTCGTCGAAAAGTGGGCGCACTTACGACACCTTTCTATCATAGGAGACGGTGTATAGTAGGCGTTGCATGATACGAGGCAGAACAACGTTCGTTCCGTAGACCAGGTCCTCCTCGATTTCCTTAGAAAGTTTGAGGTTGCTTCTTATCTGAAAGTGAGATTGAAAGATGCATACGTTTAGCGAGACATCATTCATGGCGAACAGGTGGTTAAAAGTGAAGAAGAACTGTGAAAAGGTTGCCCATTTCCAGTTTGTACGCAGTTGCCTAAGGAGATCAAGTTCTGAGGCCTCTTGCGGGACGGATGGAACTGGCGGTGACTCGAGCCGTGTGTGAGCGCGAGTGGAGGCCCGAGGAGGCATCACAAACAAACACGGTTAGCGGTGCTTTGTGTTCTGTAACACGTAGTCGATAACAAGGTTGGGCAAGATGTTTCCGCGGACGCCAAGAGGAACGATAAGGAAGAAGAATGGAGAGCGAGCAGGACGATTAGAACGGCGAGCTCAATTGTTTTCGTTCGGGATCAAGGTGCCACCAGTTCACAACATAAGCTTATGTAATCCACTCATACTCTTGGTTAAAACTGGCATGACAAACGTTCGCCTGGATGTTTGCCTCTGGAGACTTCAGGTCCCACTACCCACTACTCAGTCTTCGCCAAGGTTTGATGCAAAGCCTCTTTTCGTGTTTCAATGAGATATCATCAGTTGGACGGCAACGAGTACCGCGATGAAAGATCGCATAGCATTCTGGGCTAAAGGAATTGCAATGCTGATATCTTCGCCCGTCACTGTTTCCAGATGTTTCCAGATGTTTCCAGATGGCCGTCTGATGAATGCGCTGCTTGCCGAATCACCTCATCGATAGTGTTGTCCAACCTGAATGGAGACCCATCGGTCTCCTCTTCGGACTACATCAGTCGTTCGGGAGTTCAAAGAACGAAATCAAGGTGAGAATCTACGACGACCCATCCCAAGTATCTGGTATTTTACTTGTGATTACAAACAACTCCTTAATGCGGCTCCACGCGGCGGCTAAAATTGGTATTTCTAAATTCGATGTCCAATTTATGATGATTCCATTTCTTGAAGTACAAAGTCATGAGTTCTTGAAGCATTCCAAGGTGAACGCAGGTCGATCCACCCGCGAATGATCAGTTACTTCACGCAGTCGTTATCAGGCAAATGACCAACTCATGTTGTTCACCGGTGGTCAGAGAGGAGATCTAATTTCAATACCCGGGCGCCATCAGTATCTCCCAACTTCTGGCATTTTCAGGTAACTCAGCCGGTTTACCCCAGCGAATTCGGACTACAAAACCGCGGTAACGAGGTATTGCCGGCCGTTTTGCAACGGACATTTAACAATACAAGCCACACCCACTAGGAGTCAAAAACCACGTTGTGGTATGTACTAAAATCAGACCTCTAGTTTGTCTCTCTTCTCCACAACCCCTACCCTCGAACAAACAATGGGTCAGTGCCATTGAACCATTTTCCTCAAAATTTCGACATTGTACACGTGCGCCTTATCTTAGTATATACTTGTACGACTTTTTCAATGACGTTTCGCTAGGTTCCAAATTGGAACCCATTATGGGGAGGTTTTTCGTGAGTCTCTTAACCATTACTTGATATATCATAACGTTGTCATCCTTCTCCCGCAAGTTAAAATCGACGACCTTGGGGTTGGGTATCCTCTAATAAATGGCGAAGATTAAGATTGGTCATTCATTGGCATTAGTACTGACAATCTAAGACTGAAGCTGGAATTAATCTGATCACATTATCTAGTGGTCAAGTAGTTTCCATGTCCAATCGCAGAATATTCTAACCCCAAGGTGATTGTCCCTGGCATAACTTGTTACGCGAAGGTCCTACATGACGTAGTCACAGAAGAAATAGGCCCATCTCGTAACTTCAACATAAGCCTGCCGTTGCCATTACCCGTTCATCATAATTCTTTTTAATTACTTCTCGCGACTCGCTCATATGGCTTGTCTAAGTTTTCGTAGCGTTCGCGTCACTTTGTCCGACTCTGTTTCGTCTTGGTTGATATCTGAAATACCGGTTCTTACACCTCCGTGGGACTTGCGAAATTCGAAGAAACATCACGACCTGTAGTGCTCCAGAGGGAGATTTCCTTCCTTTGTGTCCCAGGTGACTCAGTCGATTTTCCCCAGTGAATCCAAACTATTTATAAGACATCGCAATGCCCAGGCGTTGGCAGCCGTTTTGCAAATGGCGTCCGTTGTTGTAACTTCGAATATGGCCATAATACGCAGCCATATTACCTCTCAATAAGCCAGAAAATCCTTCTTGCAGTGTATAAAGTTGACGCAACAATGGAATAATGCTTTGAAATGGGGAAGGTAACGTTGCCCGTAAACCTGATTGAGGCAGTGCATACTGAACTCCATCCTCGTACTGTAGATTACAGATTGCACAAGGGAATCGACACTTACTTGGGTCACAAACTTTCCTTGGGGACGTCAAGCAAATTCTTGAGATTGGGTGAGGCACATGTGAATCATAAATTCACATGCTTCGAAACACTGCCCTCAGTTATGACAGCGACCGCTCTTGGTAGGTCTCCAGCCTGCAGCGGAGTTTGTGGGTTCTCAAACACTTTCGAGAGCCATTCAAGCTGCACAGACATACCCAATTGATATATCCCCCTTATACCTTCTCCTGCAGCTCGACGTTACAGAATCATTACCCTCTCAGCCAAAAAGTTTTGATATTATCCACGCGCGCTTTGTCTCTGTACATGTGCGTATTTTCTGTCACCTACGATTGACATATATATTCTTGTTGCTCAGCTTCCCAACTGGAAACAGGTACTTGACTCTTCTGAAACCTCGAGGCTGTTTCTGGATTGACGACATAGACATAAATTTCTATGATGATGGACCTCGAGGCTTGGACCCGTCCTTAAAGGCATTAAATGACCTCTGTCTCTTATTTTAGGGGTCTAGAAATGTCGATCCCTTTGCTGCTTCATCCTTCGACTCAGTTATCGAAAGTCTGGGAAGTTTTTCGTGAGCCCCCTTCATTCACTTGGCATGTCGGACCATCAATGGTTGTCCTACAAAGCGAAGTCAACAATGTTCCGAACAGATGTTCTACAAACGGCAAAAACGATGGTAGACTGTCCAAACGTATTCTATGATCAAAAATACAACTGTCGAATTGCACAGATCCCGGTAAGAATTGGATGGGTCAAGTAGCTTACACAGCTGCGCGCCAAACTTTGGCAAGCTTGAATTCCAAGTGGAGTGTCGTTGGTATCTCTTCTGAGCTGAAGGCAGAGTTTCACCGACAAGCAGAAGACTCCTTACGGGGCGTTTACTTGGAGATTCACATGACGTAGTCACAGAAGAAATAGGCCACACCAGTTAATTATGCTGCCGCTATCATTGCCCATTCATTGATATTCATCAAGATCCATTGCCAATCACTCCATCTTTGCTCACGCGAAACTTACTATATATGACCAATCAGCTTGTGTAGACTTTGAGTGGTGTTCACGGCACATCCAACTCCGATTCTTTCAATGTTAGTTGTCATCTATCTTGCGAGACCCGAAATTGACTTGCTCTTGCTCACGGGCAGAAGCGCGCAAGTATTGATATGACTTTCCACATCTTCCGGAATACAACACCACACCAAGTACATACTCGAAGTTACGATTCGTCTTGTATACCTCAGTGGCTTCTGTATCATAACCAGCTCATGTCTGCTTGAAGAGATCTTCTCCACTCCGGTTACTTCGGATGCACTGTGTTAAGACCCCGGCTGTGGGGTTGCGTTCTAGCGTCTGGAGATCCCGAATATGCATCGCGTCAGCCGCTTTATGTAGAAGGGTTCATTTTGTTGACCGCTGGCTTTTGTCATGTTCTAGACCATGTCTAGGCAGTCTAGACCATTGGCTAAGGCCTTCTGATGAGCCCAGTCCTCGCCTTCACATGGAATTATGCCCTAACCGAAGATCCGTTTTGGGAGGGGTTGAGCGCAGTGACGGAATATCTTGGTTTTTTTATCTTACCTCCTGTCCACTTCCAGTCGCGTTCCCAGGTAGCTCAGTCAATTTTCCCAGTGAACGCAAACATATCAAATATAAGACATCGCCATACCCAGACATTTTCCAATGATGGCCGTTGTTAGACCTCCAGATGCGGTTCACGATACGAATCAGCCATATTACTCGCCAGTGAGTTACAGAATCCCTCCCTCTTGCAGTGTAAAATTCACGCAAAGCTAGAATAATGCTCCAGAATGGGAACGGTAATACTGTTCGTGACTTTGATCGGAACGGTGTGTGCTGAACTCCGTCCTCGTATTCTAGATTAGACGATTTGCATAGAGGGATCGACGCCTACCTGGGTCATAAGCTTTCCCTAGGCCCATCCGTTCACAACGTCAAGAAAATTCTTGAGATCGGGTGAGGCATCTTTGAATCCTAAATTTCACATGCTCACCGATACTGTCTGTAGTTGCGGTAGCGGTGCCTGGTATGTCTTAATTTGTAGCAGTTTTTTGTGCTTCTCATCTCAATGTTCTGCTAAGGGCTATTCAAGCTTCACAGACATACCCTGAAGCCACTGTAGTAGCAATTGACATATCCCCCTTACCTCCGCGGCCACTGCCTTCAAACGTGCAATTTCTGCAGCTCGATGTCACAGATCGATTACCATTCGAGCCAGAGGATTTCGATATCATTCATGCGCGATTTGTCTTTGTACATGTACGTCTTCTGACATCCTACATTGATAGTATATCCATCCCGTTTCCTTCGTAAATCCCTAGCTCCCGAATTGGAAACAGCTACTTGAGAACGTCGTATCTCTCCTCAAACCTCGAGGATGGCTTTGGATCGAGGACACAGATATTCATTTTTACGATGATGGACCACAAGGCTTAGGACCATCCTTAAAGGCGTTCAACGACAGATACATCTCATTTATGAGGTCTAAAAATGTTGATCCACTTGCTGGTTCATCCCTCGACTCAGTTCTGAAAAACATGGAAAGTTTTTTGTGAGTCTCTCATTTATTACTAGATCACGTCGAGTCGTTGTTGATTTCCAAACAAGAGAAGTCAACAGCATTGGAATTAGATGTCCAACAAATGGCAGAGATAACGGTACGCCGCTCAGGTAGTATGAGACACTTAAAGACTCAAGCTCGAATCGTTCAGATCCTAGTAACCAGTGGATGGGCCAAGTGGCCTGGACAGCTCTGCGCCGCTCTTTGACAAGTAGACCCAAGTATAATGCCGCTGGTATGACTTCCGAATTCAAGGAAGAAGTTTTTCGAGAAGCCCAAGATCCCTTACGGAGCGTTTACTTAGAGATTCATATGACATGGTCACAGAAGAAATAAGCTACATATGTCAATTAAGCATCGACTCTCTCTTCATGACTCAGTTGAATTCGACAACGTAATCGCCCTCGACGTCACCTCTTTGTGCCCGTGGCTCGCTCAATAAGTACTATATGTCTAATGGCAGCCTTGTGTAGGCTTTCGGCCTGACAGTGCTAGTGTACACCTGTTTAGATTCTGTCCTGTTTCTTTCAAGTTTGGTTGTCATCTAGAAGACCGTAGCATGGTAGATCTTGCTACTCCAATTCCTCACGACTACTGATATGACATCTTCCCGATTCCGGAATACTAATTACATAAGAGGTTCAAGGCTACGGGTTCAAACGTTCACCTTGTATACCTCGCAGTGGCTTCCCAATTCAAGCGATTCCATCTCTATCATAACCAGCTTGATCATACATACATTGTGTACATACATTGTGGACAAGGTTTGAAGAGATTCGTCTTCATTCAAAACCCATACCCAAGGTACTCCGGACGGAGCTCCTGGTTTCTCATCGATATCCGACTCCCTGCCGACTTTCGGTCGCATTCCCAGGTAGCTTAGTCAATTTTCCCAGCAAATGCAATTATATCATATATAAGACATCGCGATAGCCAGACATTTTCCAATGACGTCCGTTGTTAGACCTCCGGATGCAGTTCACGATACGAATCAGCCATATTACTCGCCAGTAAGTCACAGAATTCCTCCCTCTTGTAGTGTAAAATTCACGCAAAGCTAGAATAATGCTCCAGAATGGGAACGGTAATACTGTTCGTGACTTTGATCGGAACGGTGTGTGCTGAACTCCGTCCTCGTATTCTAGATTAGACGATTTGCATAGAGGGATCGACGCCTACCTGGGTCATAAGCTTTCCCTAGGCCCATCCGTTCACAACGTCAAGAAAATTCTTGAGATCGGGTGAGGCATCTTTGAATCCTAAATTTCACATGCTCACCGATACTGTCTGTAGTTGCGGTAGCGGTGCCTGGTATGTCTTAACTTTGTAGCAGGCTTCTGTATCTCACATTCTGTGAAGGGCCATACAAGCTGCACAGGCATATCCTGAAGCTACTGTAATAGCAATTGATATATCTCCCTTACCTTCGCGACCGTTACCCTCGAATATGCAATTCCTGCAACTCAATGTCACAGAATCATTACCATTTGAGCCAGAAAATTTTGATATCATTCACGCGCGATTTATCTTTGTGCATGTATGTCTTCTAGCGTCCTGCTGGTAGCCGCCTATCCATCTCCTCTTCCAAATCTTAGCTCCCCAATTGGAAACAGGTACTTGAGAACATCGTATCTCTCCTCAAACCTCGAGGATGGCTCTGGATCGAGGACGCGGATATTCATTTTTACGATGATGGACCACAAGACTTGGCGCCATCCTTGAAGGCGTTCAACGACACATACTTAGCATCTGCGAGGGCAAAAAATGTTGACCCACTTGCTGGATCATCCCTCAACGCAGTTCTTAAAAGCATGAAATGTTTTTCGTTGAGTCTTTTCATTCATCCACTGGAATACATTGACTCGTTATTGATTCCCGAACAAGAGAAGTCAACAGTATTGAAATTAAATGTCCAACAAATGGTCAAGAAAACGGTATGCCACTCAGATGATTTTAAATACTTGAAGACTCAAGCTCAGATCGCTCAGATCCCAATATTCAGTGGATGGGTCAAGTGATCTGGACAGCTCTGCGCCGCTCTTTGACGAGCACTAAATCTATGTACAATGCGACCGGGATGACTCCCGAACTAAAGGAAGAAATTTCTCAAGAAGCCCAAGACCCCTTACGGAGCGTTTTCTTAAAGATCTACATGGTGTGGTCACAGAAGAAGTAGGCTATGTCGAATGTTTGTCATCACCTTACTGCCGTTGTCATTAACCGTTCACGAACGTCACGCATATTATTCCCGTTCCTGATGTCACTCTTATGCCCGTGGTCCACGCTATATTATCTATATGCAATTAGTCTGTGAGGCTTTTCGTGGACCTTGATTGATTATGGAAGGCCACGTTCGCGGACTGTGCAATATTTAAGTCGCTTTCCCGCAATCAAGGACACCAAAGAAAGGTGTATCAAGCCAAGAGAACAAATGGCTGGGAAGACCATAGAGAAGTCTAAAGCTGCACATTGAGCCACATGAGGAGGAAAGCCATTTATGGATGCGCCTAATATTGGAACATCCATGAAACACCGATGATTTTGCGTCTCTTTTCCGAAATGACGAGTCTGTAATCCTCGGAGTCTACGTGAAAGTGTGAGACCACTGAGTCACGATTCACACCCAACTCACACAAGACAGCTATTTTGAGGAAGGCTGTATGGTGCTGAACTCAGAAGTGCTACGGGTAATCACTTGAACGGATAACGCCATCTGGATGAAACCTATCGTTCTCAGGAGACAACTGTAATGTTTCTTGAGGCTGTTTCATGATGTCCAAACGAAGGTGAAATTAAATCATGTATAACATAAAGGCTGGATGAGTTCAGTCATATAAATCTCCCTAACCTCCCTACCATGGTGTCCATCAATGAAATGCGTGCGTTCCACAAAATAGATGGTCCATATTTTTCCCGTGCGTCATCCCGCTCCTTACTATCTTTTTGTGTTTAGCTAACCCGCATTCAGAATGATACCCTTGTGGGATAGGTGGGTTTGACCTCGGTCACAATAGTGGTGCGTTCTGGACCTACTCAATGTTTCCAAGATTAAATGAAATGCATAATGGAGTCAATACTTACCTGGGTCATAAGCTTTCCTTGGACCTAACTATTTGAGACGTGAACAAAATTCTCGAAATAGGGTGAAGAACGTGAAATCGTGACCATCACAAGCTCACCAACGCTGGCCTATTGTAGTTGTGGTAGTGGCGCTTGGCATGTACGCCAGCTTGAATGCCCGTGCTTCTCCGAATCAACGTTCTACAAAGGGCCATTCAGGCCGCAAAGATATACCCTAAAGCCACCGTGATTGCAGTTGACATATCTCCCATACCCCCGCGGCGCCTACTACCAAATATTCAATTCCTACAGCTCAACGCCACTGAACCGCTGCCGTTCAAGCTAGGAAGCTTTAATAATGTGCATGTTCGCTTCGTCTTTGTACATGTATGGCGTTTTTGTCGTCAACTGCGGCCTTATCTTACACCATTTCTATAGCTTCGCAATTGGAAGAGTGTCCTCGACCATCTCATATCGTATTCGAAGCCTCGAGGATGGCTTCGGATCGAAGACATCGGCAATTCTTTATCGAGATGGACCTCGCGGCCTAGGACCTTTCTTAAAGGTATTCAACGAATCCAATCTCAGATACATGTCGTCCAGGAATGTTGATACTTTCGCTGGATCAGCCCTTGGCTCGGTCTCCGAAAGTCGAAAAGCTTTTGGTAAGTTTCTTCCAGAACTTTTTCGGGTTCATTTTAATCATCGTTGAACCTCTTCAAAAGCGAAGTCAATGCGTTAGACTCAAGTACCCCCTCAGCGGCAAAGACACCGGTAATGATCATCGCGCGAGTAATGCTGGAAGGCTGAGACTTCGATATCTCCTTGCATCCGGTCGATGAGTCGTGTATGGGTACTCGCCTCTGCGGAGAGTAGCCAAAGGGCTTGATCCTGAGCTAATTGCAGCTGGTTTGACTACAGAGGTAACGGAAGCAATGATTCGGGAAGCTGGAGACCATGACGTGGTCGCAGAGGAAGTAGTCGTAGTTAGGTAACATCGCACCTAGAGTTAAACGTTGATATCACTGTCATTTCATCATGATTGTAAATCTAATTTTGGGGGTAACAGACTTGGAAGAGAATCCAGTGGCGGCCATCCCGCGAGCTGTCAGTATGTGTATCGTCGCTTATAGATATGATGTACATCAAAACAACTTCCATATTGCGTAAGCCACCGAGAGAAAAAAAGACAAAGCCTATGCCCTCTGCAAGGCTCGAACTTGCGACCTCAGGATTAAATGGCGAAGACCACATCATATTTCTATGAGACCTGCGCTCTAGCCAACTGAGCCAAGAAGGCAATGGTACTTTTGACTTTTTGAAGTATATATCGCTGTTACTTACTGTTCGGAGAATTCCGTGGTGCGGTCAGTGACTGACAAATTGCAGTTGGACGAAATTTCAAGCACATCACAAATGCGTACGGTCACCTTTGAATTTTATACCCGGTGATTTCTCTAACCCATTTTTCATGCAGCTCCAAAGAAAGCAAAGAAAATTTCCCTGAATGAGTTCCTAGGGGACAGCGGTGAGTATCTGATCGTGTGTCGTGCCCAGCATTTTCATTGAGCCTGGCGTTTTTGCGTACAGCGCTGGGATCATGGGCGGACGAGATGGACTCGCTTCCCAATGCTCGTAGGTGGCAATGATTTGCACTTGGGTTTCAGTCTCAAACCAAGCAATAGCCGCCGCACGTAATGAGGACGATCAAGGACGTCCTGGCGATCGTTACGGCCGACGGGACGACTACCTGTCCACCCGACGTGAGCTTATTCTAGTTTTCGATAATTTTGCTTCTTGACACGTCTTTAGCTGATAGAGCTGCCGCCCCGCCTAGGGATGATATCCCGTTACCCACCAATCCTCCCTATACCGCCTTCATTGGTAATCTCGCCTTCGATCTCACTGAAACCGAGTTAGAGGAATTCTTTGCTCCATTAAAAGTGCGTTCTGTACTCTATCCACTTGATCCACCTTTGACGTGGCGCAGGCAAAGTCTGTAAAAATTATCAGGGATCGTGAAGATAAACCCAAGGGCTTCGGCTACGTAGAATTTGAAGATTTGGATGGATTAAAAGAGGCAATCTCGAAAAGCGGCTCGGTGAGTATACATTATCTGAATGCCAATGTTACGCCTTATAGTCTCTACAGACTTTCTCTGGCAGAACCATTCGAGTCAGCGTTGCAGAACCTCGTGAGTATCTACGGGTATACCCACTTACCAGTCTTGAACTGTTTACCTGTTTACAGCCAAGGAACGCAGCGGATTCGGAGATCGCGGAGGCGGAGGTGGGGTCGAGGACGACTCCAAGTTTGACAATCCCTGGAGACGCGAAGGCCCGCTTCCGGATCACCCTCGTGATTCTCGCCGTCGCTATGACGGACCCTCGTCGGGTGACCGCGAGCGTCTGCCCAGCGTAGCAGAAGGCGCCAGCGAATGGCGCTCCAGCCGTCCTTCTCGACCGGCTGTTCCTGACGAATTTGCGCCCCCCCGACGCAGATCCGGATTCTCTACACCAGAAGGCCAGTCTGGTTCTGTGGATCAAGCTGAAACGTGGATCAGAGGCAGCAAGTTTGCACCGGCACCCGGTGCTCCCGAAGAGAGGTTTGGAAGCCTTCGTGGTAAAGGGGACATGGGCCCGCCGAAAGATTCACATGCAGATGAGGTCGACTGGCGAGCCCGAAAGTCCAGTATCTCACGTATGTTCATAAATCTTTCCAACTGAAAACCAGCTCACGTTTTCTCAGCGGCTAGCTCAACACCACCAACTCCTCAGTTGAGCCGCAGAAAGCTCGAGCTCCTCCCTCGATCGGGCACGCCCTCCGCCGCTCAAAGTCCTCTTTCTTCTCCAAAAATGGGACCAACTCCCACCTCCTCCAATGCTCGTGCTAGCCCTTTCGGCGCCGCACGCCCCGTTGACGTGGCCAATAAAGATAAGGAGATCACTGAACGTCTTGAAAAAGAACGGGAGACTGTTAAAGAACGCGTCTCCATGTCTCGCACTAATTCGCGTCAGGCCTCTGAGCGGGTACCGCTCACTAGTACCCCACCTAGCGCAGGCGCTAATGCTCCCGCTGGCTCTGCCAATATGGCATCACCAAAAACCGCACCTAGGTCGCTAGCTCCGACCGTGAGGCCGACGCTCAGTTTTGCAAACGCTGCGGCTGCTAAGAGGGAAGAAGTCCCGACCAAGCAGGAGAAAGAGAATGATCAGGTAGACAAAGTTGCAGAGAAGATTGCAGAGGTGGAGGTCTAGCTATATATTGAATTGGATTATTCTACGCTTTACGCAAGGAATTTTACCGAATTTTGCCGTTCTTATCAGTACTCGCGAAGTTTGCGCACGATGTGAGCATACCTTCCATACCGCTGTATGCCCTGTAACTTGTTATTAGGGGCTTCCTTTTTCATGTGTAGATGATAAATTCGACGAATTAATGTAGACTTCCCTGATTTCCCACACCATGCGCGACAACAAATTACCTAAGAACATCCGCATTTTCTCACCGTACATTTTCTCTTACGGGTACATTCGCAAAATTCCTCACATTGACAAAAGTCCAACGCAGACAGCTGGCCTTACAGGGCTATAGATGTTACTTGTGTGATGACAGCGCCCGATTATTTCTACGGCCCATGATCATGATCATAGTCGTAAGAGGCCTGCACTTCATGCGATGCGAAATAATATACAAGTAGAACCTACAGTTATTGAGTTTGAGCTCCGTACCCTCTGATGCCCTCTGCGAATGACCACGACGTCTCCAGACGCTTAGATTCCGAAACCGTGACGCCCTCCGCGGTGACTTTCGCGATTTGGTACTAGACTTTTGTGAGCATCAAGAGACAAGGAAGAAGAGATGCATACTTTATCGATACTCCGTGCATCGCGGTAATAAAGCACTCTCATACTTTGCTCAAGGATCTTGATAGCATCCTCCTCTGTAAGGTCATCCTCTTTGCCTTCCACCGCCGTCCGCAGGAGTGGCTGTGCGATGTGCGCTCCATACCCGGTCGCGAGGGTCGACGCGGAGTACGTTGTACCTAGTAGATCGACGAACGAGAGGAAGCGCTTGCCGTCTTTGACGCCGCCGACGAGGATAGCGTTCCAGAGAGGGTTCATCTTGGAGCGACGTGAATACATAACTTGTGAGAGGTAATTGTGGATCTCAGCAGGTCCAAGGTTGTGTTCATCCTGTGCAGTGAATTCGTCGATGATAAGTGCGTCGAGTAGACGTTGGATGTATTGGAAGTCCGACATATCGCCTCCTGCGCCGATTACGGTATGAGCACCCACAGGTTGGAGACGTTGGATGTCCTTGAAGCGTGCCAGGGATCCATACGAGGCTGTTGTTTGTGGGGTGTTATGTTAGTAGCATATGAAGGAAGCTATTGGAATAGGCTTACCGAGGTTGTCTGCTGCCATCATAATTCCGTCCTTGTACTTGATTGCGAGCACGCTCGTTCCTGTTACAATGGGTTGTCTATACCCCATTGCTAAGTTTGATAACAATATATAACAGATTCACGAACTGTGTGCGTTGAATCCCAGCAGAGAAGGCATCCTTTGGTGTATTATTCGGCCGCTGGTGAATAGGATATGTGCCATAGGCATCGAAACCATCGTGTCTCTAAGGTGAGCATCAAAAAGAGTATTGAATGGGTCATTAGAGAAATACTGACCGGCCTGCCCCAATTTGTAGGAAAGTGGTCCATGATGGTCGAATTCAAGTCTTCAGAGTCGACGCGCAAGCAAAGGGACGCGTATCGCTGACATAAGCAGTCCATTGCCGAATGTGGCATCTCGAAGAGACGCTGCTGCATTACAACCCCGAAGCTCGCCCGGACGTTTTGTTGCGCAATCCTCTAAGGCTCTACGGATATGGACAAGGATAACCGCGACGACTTCACGTTTGCTAGACTCTCGGACCTGAAACTCCCAGTTACCCTCCGAATGTCCGTTTGTCTCTTTGAACTTCGGAAGATAAGCTCATGGCAAGGTAGATCTTCTCTCGAGGGTAAGAGGAGCTCAAGAACCTATACCGAGCTCTTGGAGCAGCCCGAGCTCCGTTTCCACGGTGCACAATCATCGTACGTGTTCCTTCGACCCATCGGTGCAAGTTTTGCAATAACTCTCGGCTCAAGAATACTTTCAGATCTCTATATCACCTGCCAGCTCGTCGCCGACAACAAGCCACTTACGATACCGTTCCGAACGTCGTTTAAGGCGTTCAAAAACAACTACACGTGCGTGTGGCAGCATGACATTCTGTTCCAAGACTAATGGCGGCTTTGTAGGTGGAACGAGTGGATTACTTTTCCAATTCGGTACTGCGATCTTCCACTGAACTCTCATATCACTTTCACGGTCTGGGATATTGCTGGCCCACGGGTTGCCGCACCAGTCGGTGGTTCGACCTTTCGTCTGTTTGGCAAGAGATGGTATGATCATTCTTATGATGGACTCACTCTGCTGATTACATGTCGAAAGGACATTGCGACGCGGAAAACATCGATTGTTGCTGTGGCCTGGGGTCGAAGCGGATGGCTCGGTAGAAACGACGACGCCAAGCAAGCTTGAGACGAGAGATGAGATGGGTCGGTTAGAAAAGGTAATTTGACTAACTCTCGTCAAGGTTTCACATTGTCGCTCATCTTCCTACAGCTTGTCAAGAAACACCAACGTGGCGATCTACCAAAGTCCGAGTGGTTAGACATGATGACCTTCCGCAAAATTGAAGAGATACATGCTGTGAGTTGCGCGTTGTACTTTGTTCGAGATCTTCTGCTAATCACCCATAGGCTGAGATGGAGAAAACGGATAATCTTTTTCTTTACATTGACTTACCGCGATTCGATTTCCCAGTTGTTTTCAACGAGCCCGTATGCGTTCAATTCCGGTTCGGGATATCAGTCTATGCACACTTCTAACGAGCTTCTAGGAGTCCCACCAACCACAGATATATACACCACCGATCGTACCCTCAACATCGCAGAGCCCTGTTACAGTGTCGATGACATCCGTATTTGGCCCCGATTCTAATTTGTGGAGCGTTAACGACCCCGACTCGAGTCGCGAGAATCCTGTAGAGGACAAGCACCGTCGACTTGTACGAAGTCATCGCAGTGGCCCTTACGACCGGGAATTAAAGCCGAACGCGAAGATACGGGATGAGCTCGGGGTACGCCCATTCTTCCGTGTTGTCACCAACTCTGACACCCGTATACCCTTCTCCTAGGAAATACTCAACTATTCTCCGAGCCAACCACTAACATCAGAGGAGAAAGACCTCATCTGGATGTTCCGGTTCTATCTCGCACGGGATAAACGTGGTCTGACGAAGTTTTTGAAGTCGGTGACGTGGAGAGACTCATCAGAGGTGAAACAGGCTGTGGAAGAGTTGTTGCCGCAGTGGACAGAGATTGATACGGACGATGCACTTGAGCTTCTGGGACCTGGTACAGTGGATTCAAGGGTCAGGGCGTTTGCGGTAAAGCAGTTGATGAGGGCTGATGATGACGTACGTTCTTATCTCTTATGTTGTGCTATGTGTTCTGACTGCGAAGGGCATAGGATCTATTGCTTTACCTCTTGCAGCTCGTGCAAGCGTTGAAGTTTGAGAGTGCGGCGAGCGAACAGAGATCGGCACGGGCGACGACGAGTGCGATATCATATGATGATAGTGGGCTGAGTGATTTCTTGATTACGAGAGGAGTAGCAAACTCGATACTTGGGAACAGATTGTATTGGTACCTTATGGTTGAGGTGGCACTGGAGGATCGGGTGATGGCGAAGATGTATGGGCGAGTCGTGTTCAAGTTCATGAATAAGATTCTCGAGGTATGTCGTCCCTTTGATCACTTCTAATACAATTCTTCAATCTATCTTGGCACTTGATAGTCTCCTAATGGGTCAGAAAGGCGCGAGCTCATGCGAAGACAAGGTCTCCTCGTCGACATGCTCTCCAAACGTGCGCGCGAGATTCGCACATCTAAAGACCCGCGGCCGAAGAAGATAGAAAAGCTGCGCTCCATCATCTCGGATTCGAAGAATGGCCTTGCATCTATACCTCCCCTTCCGCTTCCTCTCAACGCACGCCTCGAGGTCACCGGTATTATCGCAGAGAAGTCATCCGTCTTCAAATCCAATCTTTTCCCTTTATTACTGTACTTTCAATGCACAGACGGAACGGAGTATCCTGTCATTTTCAAGGACGGTGACGACATGCGTCAGGATCAGCTTGTGATCCAGCTTTTTACGCTGATGGATCGGTTGTTGAGGAAAGAGAATCTGGATCTAAAGTTAAGCCCATATCATGTTTTGGCGACAGGGCCACTACAGGGTATGGTGCAATTTATACCGAGCAAGACGATTGCGGCGATTGTCAGCGAACATGGGAATTTGTTGAATTATTTGAGGGTGAATAATCCTGATGAGGGGAGTGTTGGGACGTCGGGTGTTGAGCCGGCAGTGATTGACACTTTTGTAAGAAGCTGTGGTACGTACCTGCTTCGTCCGTAGGCTTGAAGGATGGTAACGAACTTCCTCTCCCTTTTTAGCTGGTTATTGTGTTGTGACATACCTATTGGGCGTTGGAGACCGACATCTCGATAATCTACTGGTTGCTCCGGATGGTGAGTCTTGTTGAACGCTCTGGGAATACATTGTTTGATTGCTTTTGATAGGTCATTTCTTCCATGGTGACATTCTTGTATTTCACATTTTGCTTTGGCTGATAGATTTCTCTAGTTGACTTTGGTTATATACTTGGGCGTGATCCGAAGCCGTTTCCGCCACCTGTCAAGGTGTGCAAGGAGATGGTCGACGGCATGGGTGGCGCACAGTCACCTCACTATGCACGCTTCAAGAACTTTTGCTTTACGGCGTTCAGCATTTTGCGGAAGAGCGCCAATCTCATACTGAATCTTGTTGCTTTGATGGTGGAGGCCAACATCCCGGATATCAAGCATCGTGATGTGCATGAGCAGATTCAGGAGAAGTTCAGACTAGACCTGACGGAAGAAGAGGCCATCAAGCATTTTGAGGCGTTATTGAATGAGACGTCGTATATCACAGTAGTCCTTGATCGGATACACGATCTAGCACAGTACTGGCGCAGTTGATCTTTGTTTGTTCCTCTGACAATTGAGACAATTTTAGCTTGTGAGCACACATGTCGGCAAATATAACTACATCATTTGAACATCTGGAGCAGTCCTGTGGCGTACTGTTGGTCAGAGTTGGACCTATTGACAGAAGAATCTGGTAGGGGCCTAGAGTTGGATGGAACGATAGACAGAAGAAGTGTCTGGTAGGACATTACTAGTATAAACTGTGCAACAGTCAAAAGATCCGAAAGATTCGGATGACCTTTCGGATGACTTGTCATAGACTCGTAACCATTCATTATAATGAGCAAGTGTCGATTAAGTATAAATTGTCTCCGCTCCGTGGAGGAATCGGGAGGCACCGGTCTAGACTAACAAACGATGCGGTTGATGTAAGTACAGATGGACCTCAGGTTGTGATTGCTTCAAGTTTGTACGGTGTGTCTGGTTCATCATGCATCATGACTGGACGTCTCATTGTCACTCAAGGACGTCTACGAATTTGAAGCTCAAAGCTTTGTCAGATTTGCTCTACTCTTCAGCTCTTGCGTAGCATCATTCACAATCGTAACAACTTGCCCTCCACGCGGGGACTGTTGTTGATGGCCCAGAATATGACTTAAAATTACTACGAAGCAAGAAGGTTGAGTTTCAAGACCAACGATAGTGATGACGAAATCAATAGCGACGATGAAATCGATAGCCAAGATGACAGAAATACTCGGGATCTGATCTGTATCGAAAGTCTACAGTATAACATCGACATTAGGAGAGCACGGACACGGTCGTACTCTAGAGAAAAAGGCCTTGATTAATCTAAAGAAGCGGAAGTTGAAGTAAGACGAGATCAGACGAAGAAGGATTATTTCGCCTGGCTCGTTTTTCATGGCTTGGTATGCTCTCGTGTTTCACTCGCCAAGTTTCTCACACACTGTTCTTTAGAGTATAGCGGAAGCGACAAAGCGTCGCAACACCTGATGACTGGGGTTGGAAGGAAGAGGACAAATTACTTGCGTTTCTCTGCTTACTCGCTCGCTGTGGAAACTTTTCACGGTTGTCATATGAGGCTGGCCCAAAATGTATGTAGAAATGGCCACGGGTCGATTGTCACTTTGCATGCGCACATAGTTGAGTACAGGAGTTGTAGCACTACAACGATATTTCCACCGATCATGGTCAACGACCAGGGAGTCGATACAGTTTGTGCCCTCACAATGTGTAGCCTCGCATTCTTCCAGTGCAACAAACTCGGGCAGTACGGAGGTTTGAAACATTAAAACGCCCACAAGAGCAGTCAATAATGTGGGTTGATTTTTTGTTGACCGATGCGAATGTTAAAAAGGCTAGACTATGACTGCCCATCAGATAACTCAATCATTCTTCTTCGACTGTTCGTTAATCCTTCTCTCTATGACCTTGGATTTTTGTGATGTCCTGGTCTCGGGCAGGAGTCGTTATCTATTTGATATCCTTGCAGGCACTTACACATGTTCGTCCGAAGGTATCTGCTCTTTGGTCAAGTTGATCGAACCAACAAGGTTGCCTTGTCAAAAGGGATGCCAGATCCCTGATCAACATCTGATGCATTTGATGCGTACAATATATCATATGTGCCTCCACCTCATGATTTCTCGTCGTCGCTAGTGTTGCCTTCAAGTTCAAATACGCTGTGTCTGATTCATCCCAGCTACATTTTCTCAAAGCTTCTCGGATCCGCTTTTAAAGTTTTGCAAAAATAATCAACCAGTTCTGGCCTAGCATCATTCACAGTTGTACAATCACTTCGCGCGGACTGTGAGTTCCCCCTTATGTCCTTGTCTGAATTATGACCACCAATCCTTGTCAGGTATCACTCGCTAAATAGTCTTCATGTCAGCTTATGACCACTACTCCCACAATAAACCACTAGCCCTTGACGGTACTATCCATTATCCTTGGAGCATACTTCTCTTGACAGTCCGGGATATCGTCCAAAATTATGACGAAGCAAGATGATCGAATTACAAGACCAACGATAGTGATGAAGAAATCAACAGCGACGATGAAACCGATAGTGAGGATGACAGAAATATGTGGCATCTTATCAGCACCGAGCATCTACAGAATTACATAGACGTCAGTAGAGCGTCCACACGGTCTTAGGTTAAGGAGAAAGGCTTTGATTATTCTAAAGAAGTGGAAGTTGAAGGCATTAAGATTTGGAGTAAGATGAGATCAGATGAAGAAGGATTATTGAGCCTGGCTTATTCTCCATGGGTTGGTATGCTCTCGTGTTTCACTCGCCAAGTTTCTCTTACACTATTGCTTAGATTATAAGTGAAGCGATAAAGCGTCCGCAAGGCGATACGAGGACATGCACCGGATAACCGTGGCTGGAAGGAAGAGGACAGATTCCTTGCGTTTCTCTGGTGTTTCGCTCGCTGTGGGAAGCTCTCTACGGTTGCTATACGACATATGATAGGCTTGTCCGAAAATCATCTTGTATCAATGACCATAGTTTAATCGTCATACATAGTAAATGTGCATATACATAAACGAGGACAGGCACTACAAGCAATATTTCCAGGTCGGGCAAGCGATCACAGTTGCGGCGTTGAACGGCGCAACGCGCCCTCATATTGTGTTCAATCATTCTTCTGTAAGGATATTTTATTTCGGCCGTAGGAAGGTGACTTTGAAACATCAAAACGCCCACAAAAGCAGCCGATGATAAATAGCAGCATTATCCCAGGGAAACCTTTAGGCTGGTCCTCCCCATATCTGCATTTCCTATTCCTTTGACATTGTTGTCCTCATATCGAACAGTCTTTACCACCTGATTTCACGTAAGGCCAGGTCACTCTCATCACGCGACATTGAATAATGCCGTTCTAAGGATTCACCATGACACGTATCCTTTTACTGTTGTTCGCCACATTGTCCCTATCTTCTCTGGTCATAGGGGCCGATGAGATATTCACCCTTTACCGCTGCGGAACTTCCAACTCTGCTCTAGGAAAGAAAGACAAGGACTTACGGCGACTCAAGATAGACTTTCTCGGGATCACTCCTGATCTGTCGAATGATGAGAAAGAAAAAATATTGGCCAGCACCGTAGTGATATTGAAGGGAACTCGTCCTGGTACAAGTCCTCATGAGGAGACACAGAACCCCCAGTCAGTCCACAACGTCACAGCTTCTCTTCCTTTCCTTACTCTTTCACCTTTTAGTGGTCTTTCAACCTTTAGGGACCTTGTCGCTGAGCAGTTCCAGGACCACTGTTCATCGAAGGGCAAGTTTATATGGTCGTGAGTGGTATCACGTTATATATAATCAGAGTTCATCAACTCTTGATCTAGCATCAAAAGTAATGAGGTCTCGTCTGTGGAAGACGAACAAGGCCGCCCCGTCTTTGAGGCATGCAAAGACTATCGTCCATACCATCACGTCACTATTTTTCTGAGAGAAGACGCTGGCAATATCGAGAAAGTGTGGGACAACCTGGCTCGTTTACCTTGGAAAAGAGAAGGGGCACTCAAGAACCTAATCCCAGCAGTCCAACCATCGACAACGGCGACGGTGACCCACGTCCATTCGACACTTGTAGCTGCAGTTCCGACAGCGACCAAATCCGTGAGTGAACAGACGACATCGGGAGCGAGGCACAAGGTGGTTGCGAATGGAGGGGAAAAGACAAAGAGGCATTTCTCTCGCAGTGGTCGGGAGATTATGTTGACAAGAATCGCAGAGAGAAGAAGGGAAAGGGAGCAGAACAATGTTTTCTAGGCATCTTGCATTGGTACATGATCCAAGTGTAGCTAGCGTAGTGGTGTTCGTGCGGCACGGGTTGCAATAGCATGAACCTTTCGATGTACAGCTCGGAGCGGTCAGGAGAGAGATTACAGAAAAGACGAGAAGGGAGCAAATTGTTTCGATGTTGGAATTTCGTAAAATACGTCGATCAGCGTCCTCGTCGATATTCCTCTGCACAGAGTAAACTTGAGGGGCTAACTAACAACACTACACCTTGGCCAGAAATTCCCACAAAATTCGTCGATGGCCCAGGATACTCCGAGCTCTGAGAGAAAATCGCTGTTTGATTGCTGTCAACACGTCAAAGTCAAAGTCAGGGATTCGAACGATCGACAAAAGAGGCACGCACGTTGTGCAATGCGCAGATTGTGCCGGGAAAATCCAGCACGCGCCCACAGCGAGTTTTAAAAATCCCAATCCAGATCATGGAAAAGGACAGACAGGACGCATCGATGCTAAGAGCGTATTCATCGCCTTTTCTGACCAATTCTTCTCTGACCAATTCTTGAAACTAACGAAGTGCGTAGATTGACTTGGATCGCAAGGGTTTTCTCAGCCGAGATCCTGATGAAAACGACTTGATCTGCGAGAGAAATCTCAGAGTCTTGTTGAATTCATGGCGAGGGAGAGCGGAGAGGTGACGTACTTGCTGCTTAAAGTACCGTCGGTTCTCCTTATCGATCAGGACAAGGTTGAGATAGCACCTCGTGCTGAACTTGTTGACGTCGCGGAATGTTGGAGTGAGGTCATTGCCACCGAGGAGGAGGTGTATAGGAATTGTTTCGCCTGAGAGTTGATTTATAGCTTTGGTGGAGGAGGGTCGATCAAGAGTACTCAACTCACCCCGCACAGGGGCACCGTCCATGATTATAAATTAGGGAGAGGGTGCCCAGAGGTTAGGAAGGCAACACACTTAGATTTGTTGTACTGTGTAGACAGCCATACGACGAGAGATGGAAACACGGATGTAATATCTTTGAAGGAATTGGTGAATGTAGCATGCGACTGATAGGACTCACCTTAGTTTGACATTGATGCCCTGGTAAGATTCAAACTGCTTCTCTACATTCTTGAAGAGAAAGTCGAATGTCTGTGCTTGACGCATTTCTTCTGGCGCAGCCAGTTCATGGAAGAGGGAGAGGAGTTCATGATGATGACCCCGATCGTAGAACAGCTCTGGTTGAATTGGTTTGGGTACTCGAGGCGAATGGGTTGCAACGAACCTATACTGCCAACAAACTCGACCTTGGTTCCATCGTGCGCGAGCTTCTTGCCATCTCCAACGCGAATAGCGACCTGTAGGCTCGTTAACGATTGTTAAGACCAAGGGGTGTGAGATCGATTGATTTATGGACATGGTACCTCTCCCCTCCCCCCCAAATAAGGACGTTGTTGTTGTATATGTGGCTGCTCGGCAAAGCCGGCATCCTGATGTTCAGTACTTCATGGCATCCACGAGAATTACTCTGAGTTGGGTTGACCCTCAGCCCTTGTCAGACTCGCGACGCGACAACGCTTTATCAACGCGTCGTCATCCAGTAGACGCGCCTTTCACTGCAATTAACTAATCAGCATGGCCCGCTAACACTGTACATAGTGTAGCATTTCAGACCCAATCTTTCAGTGTCTATAATTGTTTCTTGTTTGATAATGATCTCCCTCTTGAGAAACTTGACCTTGAACAGATATTGACATGTTCCTTGCACTTCTAGAGGAGTTTATTGGTTGTCCTCTTGATACAGAAAGCATGTATGATGCACAAAAACCACAGATCCATGATGCTCATGGCAACCTCTCCTCACAGACCTCAACAATTCAGGGTAGGGCACTACAAGTGCATGTGTCATCCATTGTAGTGGAACATATTTTTTATTTTATGTTAGCTTATTATCTGACTGCACCTTGACAATTTTCTTCTTGTGCCTAACATGTGTGGCTGCAGCACTTATGGGGGCAGGCTTGCCTATCCATGTCTTTCCACTAGCAAAGACCACTTAGGAATGGATAGTGGGAGCATTATTTGTAGTAGGCTTAGTAGTGGCAATGATGGCAACCTCATTCTTCTTGATCTTGTTGGAATTAACCTTTGTGATTTTCAGTGACCACTTTGGAGGGCAGTCAGAAGGACATGCTCATCCTTGTTGCATAGGTCTTTAATACCTTGCTTTCCTTCCTTAGGCTTGCTGGTCTCATTTGACATTGTGCAGCTTGGAGGCCACCCACTAATAACATGGGATATTCCAATGAGATGGTTGGGAAGGATGGTCCAGGGCAGCCGATTATGTAATGTTTCCATTACAGTTTGTGCAGCTTATGGTTCACACTCCATAAGTCAAAACCAATCAATAATTCTGTCTACAAAGTATGAAGTAAGGTGCTGCCTTACATAATTACAAGTACAGTAGTTTTCAGGGATAGTGTCATGTGATGCTATCTATATAGTTAAATAATTAATATATAATGTATGGTACAGCTAGGTAATGGCTGCTCCATTACATACCCCCCTTTTGAGCCTGTCAATGGACTCACTTCAACAGAAAACAAAGTAATGATTGTGACTTACAGATACTTGACAGAACCTTAATGGTCACTAGATATCTATTGAGCTGATAGGACTTACTGATAGGAGATCTTTCTTTTCCATACACTAGTTCTACCTTTCTTTGGCTCATTCTGTCTTGCTTTCTCTCTCTCTCAAATCCATAGTGTGGTCTTGTTTCTGTTTTCTGTCTGCATAAGAAAATCATACAAGCTTACAATACAGCATCCCACCCAAGAGTGTGCACTGAAATTCAATCATGAATTCCTATGTTATAATAGTAGTAGGACCATACAATTCTACCTGGACAAACTATATCTCAGTGTGCTGTCCAACTGCACTGAGTGCAAAATGTAGGCTCCAAGTGCCTGCATTGTATCTATATCTTCTGTGAGCTCCACTGGTAGGTCACCTGGCTTGTTCATTCATCTTCAAGGCTGCTGCTTCTTTGTTGCTCATGATGTCCACCCAGTGCTCCAATACAGCATTAGCTGTATCACTGGAGCCACTGGATCCAGCCTCAGGGGCAATGGGAGTAGCAACATTAGTTGCTACTACTGCATATGTGGGACTGGGAATGACTAGTGGAGCTGTCACTGGTTGGACACTCATGGTCAATGCTGAGTTGTCAATGTAGTCCAATTCCATGGACTCCTCTGAAGGTGCATCCTCTGAGGACACACCAGAGCTTGTGGCTGGGTTGGTAGTGGCTAAGGCCATTGACAACAAAGGCCCTTCCTCAGTTGGGGCTGCACTTATGGGAGAAGCCACTAATAATGGCTCCTCTGCTAATGCTAGCACAGCTCTCACCTCCATGAATCAGTGCAAGAAGTGAGTGAAGATACCCTCCTCACTATAGTGCAGCCATTCAGCCATGCCCAAGAGGGAGTGGCCTCTGCTCTCTTAGATTTGGAGGAGCACTTGGAAGTGCTCCCTGTTGTCAGCAGTGGAGGCATACCACCCATTGTACCCCTCTACTGCAGGGGGTACTCCAATGGTTTAGAGTCAATGAAGGTATTTATTGTCAACCTGTGTGAACAAGTCCATGTGAATTGCACTCCCAGACTAATGGTGATTGAGAAAGCATATGCTATAGGTATATGCATGATTCACCCAGGAGGGAGACACACAGTTGGCCAGGAGGTGATGTATCACCTCTGTCTCACTTAAATTGTTTGCATAGGCAGCACTTGCAGCCTATGCATAGTGAAAGTATAGGAAGTAATTAGAGAAAACTCCCCTACACTAGTCCAGTAATTGTTAACCACATCTTGATAGAGATACAGTTGGGCAACTACTATAGCAAACAGCCTCATATAGGCCATTCATGCATGTGGAGTAGTTGGGGCCAGTGCCCAACCTAGAATATAACCAAAGACTAAGCATCAGTTTATGTGCAATGAAGCATTGATGGCTACACCTGAATACAGATTCTGCAAACCTGGGTAGCTATGGTGCAGGATGTACTGCACCCATGCATCAATGTCAAAATAATGGCTGATTAGGACTTGATTAAGTCCCACTCCTCATATATTGTTATTTGTATGGCCAAGTATGGCCAACAAACATGACAGTAAGAGGACCAATATCTAATGATGGTCCCCTCTGGGCAGAGATGTTTCCAACTTGCTGGAGTCAGCTCCATGACCTGCCACATGGTGTGGTCTCTCAAGTCTGGAGCCATATAAAAGGAGATCTGATAGAACTCCTGAAAGAGGAGAGTGGCATGAATCTGCTCCCTCATTGTAACCTTTAATCCACCTTTTCAAATCAGCTTCAGGTCAGTCAGATCTGCTCAGGATTCATGGGCATCCCTCAGGGAGCCCACTAGTATAATAATTCATAGCAGGGGGGTATTTCATATATCCCCACCATTTCAGTGGAGTGGGCAAAGACCACTTCATTGCTAACAAAGACTGCATTAGTCATTGGTGACCAATAGAAGTTGGGGTGGAGAATACTCCTGAAGTTATTCTAGCACTCAAAGCACCCACAAACCAATGTAATCTCTCAGCTGTCTGGTAAGCAGCCAGGCACTGTATCATTTAGATGCTAGGAGCTCAGGAGAGGCAGAGAAAGCATCAAAGGCTGTGGAGAAGGCATCAAAATTAGTCAGGGGGCTGTCAGGGTTTGCCAAAGAAGCATCAGAGTTACCTGGAGTGGGTGCTGTGGGTGAACAAAGGTTGGGGGAGTCAATGAGGGAGTTGGGGGAGAACTCTGGGAAAGTGAGGTGGCTGGAAACAAGGTCTGGAGTTCTGGGAATGGGTCATGACATTCCTGGTTGTCTGGAGCACTAAAGTCATATGGCTTTGGTATTGCCCTATTGAGAAACAGTGCATTGTTGCTGGCCTTATATGGGTGCAGGAGTGACACATGGAACTTAGGATGTATTCTTTGTTCTTGGAGTGCTGTAGGCAACTTCAACACATAATTGGAGGTCTCACTGTAGGCCTCCAGAATTTTATATGGCTCAACCCACTTTGAGCAGAGCTTCCTTGCTCTGCCTTTAGGAAGGTTGAGGTTCTTCATTAAAAGGTATACCAATGCACCTTTCTCTAGCTTGAGATCAGACTTGCAATGCAAGTTGGCTAAGTGCATCTGAAAGATGCACACCTCAATTATTGCATTGTAAGCTGCTGCCAAGTTCTCTAAAGCTTGGCAGGCAAACTGCTGGATTCCTCTTGGAATCACAGTATCTGATCTAATCTTTCATATCATCAATAGCATGTATCTACTGTTCAACTCAAATGGTGCAAAGTGCATTGTTTCAGAAATACTTGTATTTATTGCAAACTCCATTAAGTCTATTCAACTTAACCAGTCTTTCTGGTCTGGTCATACCACAGTATGCAAGATCTGACCAAGTTCCTATTGGCACATTCAGTCTGACCATCTGTCTGCAGATAAAACAATGTAGATATTAGGAGCTTTGCTCCTAACAACTTGTGCAGTTCACACCACCATTTAGACATGGACTTAGAGTCTCAATTACTGATGATTGAGCTTGGGAGGCCATGTAGCCTCACAATCTTGCACATATAAATCCAGGACAGCTGTAATGCTGTCATGGTAGTGTGCACTGCAATTAAGTGCACTATGCTCATCATACAACATATAACTACCCAAAGGTAGTTATATCCTTTTGATTCAAGA
Source organism: Termitomyces sp. 'cryptogamus' (assembly GCA_020091625.1). Classification (NCBI taxonomy): domain Eukaryota; kingdom Fungi; phylum Basidiomycota; class Agaricomycetes; order Agaricales; family Lyophyllaceae; genus Termitomyces; species Termitomyces sp. 'cryptogamus'. Next base: position 1,498,769 of record JAGYZC010000005.1, read on the forward strand.
AACAGGCTTATAAAGTCCATCCCTATAGAATCCCAGAGCTTAACTGGCATGTGCAGGGAGTGTAACTTCCCTGAAAGATGATTGCTCCCTTTTGCCCATTGACACAACAAACATATTCCATCATTCTCTGGGTGCCAAAGTGCCCCACTACACTGTGTGAAAGGAGAGCTCAACAAGGTAGTGGACTGCTTATCCCACTACTTTAAAAGCAACTCCCCTTGAGACATATACCACATCTATGACTATGTTCATTTGGACTACCAATCTCTTGGGCCATGAGGTACTTTGTATACTTTGTGATTGAGAGTTGGTAACAAGTGTGCTTGAGCAAGCATACATGTGATGTCAAAATTGAATCTTAGAAGTTGAATTTTGACATATAGTCTATTCACTGTTATTGATGCAGTGATAGATTTTGTTGACTTTTGAAAAACTCAAGAGCCTTATGATCCATTATTACACAGATCTTGTACCCTAGAAGCTTATCCTCCTATTTGAGGAGGGTTTCTAGAATAGCCAAAGTTTTCAGTTCATGCATGATATAACTTTGCTGTGCATTAGTGAATTTTTTAGACATGAATCTAGCTGGCCAACATTTCTGCCAGCTTAGACATTGTCCATGGCTCCAACACCTGTCTTTAAGGCATTGCAGATCAGCCAGATAGGATCATTGTGCCAAGGATCAATTGAGCATATTACTGGAGTTTTGGTGCAGATCCTCTCACTATTGGTAAATAGGTTGCTAATAAAATGGCAACCCATTCTGCATCATGGCCATTAATGGCCTAGTATATGCAGAGACATTGGGCAAAAAATTTCCAATGTAGTTCACCAATCCCACAAAATGCTGGATATTGTTGTAGGTTCTAGGAGTGCTCCATTCCTGGATCCTATTCAACTTATCCATATTAGGATGTATACCCTGCACATCAATTACATGGCCAAGGCACTCTATATGCTTGGCATACAGCTTGCACTTCTTCCATTTGAGGTAGAGCTTGTTCTTGCATAGTCTACTCTGAGGTGCTGCTTGTGTTTCTCAATGGAATCTGAAAAGACAAATATATCATCTAAGTATACATGCATCCACTTGCCAATGACATCTTTAAATATGGATGTCATCAAATATTGCAATGTTGCTAGTGCATTACAATTGTCAATTTGCATGATATTACTACAATATGTTCCAGTAATGGTCATAAATGCAGTCTTTGGTATGTTCAATGTATGTATCCTCACTTGCTTATATGCATCTGTGAGGTCAATTTTTGACCTCACTAGCATGCAAGCTACATCTTTCTTAATGACCTCTTGGTTTAGCAAGGGCATTACATCCTTAACAGTATTGTTATTGTATTGGCACATGTCTAACACCCACAGAGACCCATCCTTTTTAGAGATGCACAATAGTGGTGCAGCCTAATTAGCTGCACATGGTTTCCACCACTTAGCATGCACATAGCAGTCAATTTTATTCTGCAATTGCTGCTAGAGTGACTTAGGGCACCTTAGCATGAAGTATGAGTACTATTTGGTCTCATTAATGAGATTTATCTCATGATTTACTTCTCATTAAGGAAGGGAGTTTCTCCTTTGTTCTATTGACAATGTCTTGGAACTCATCATACTTTTGCTATTGAAGGCAAGGAATATTGCCTTCTGTTAGCTTGGAAGGCCATGCCTTCCTCCCATCTACTCTTGGCAACAAGCAATGCTCCTCCTTGGCTGATTTCACTGGTGGTACTGACTTTGTGTACTTGTCATGCAAGGCCATCAAACAAATCTCTGATTTTAAGGATAGGCCTTGGGATTGGTCTATTCTAAATCTTCCATTCCCTTGCTGTTGAAGGATCAACTCAATCCTTCTAGCATACTCTCTCCCCCTCCTGAAGAGTAATCTTTTACTCTCCCTCTGAGATCAGCAGTGACAGGTGGTCCTTGGATAAGCTTTTGGTTACCCAAATCTCCTCCTTATTTACTATCTCCTTTATAGTGGGCTGCTTGAGTCCACTAGAGAGTTAGGGCTGCTCATCATGCTGCTTGTCTGCAGTGCAGAAGCATTGTGCATTGCTATTGGCATCTTCCAGCTCTAATTTGTGAGCTAGAGTCATCTTTGAATTGATGACCACCCAGTCATTTGTGAAATGGAGGATCTTATGGGTCCTTATGAATGGTGTCTCTATGATCATGTTGTAGTGATTGAAGTTTGCAATGTCCATATAACATTGCAAATCTCATCCAGGACTTTCATGGTAATTCTGGCACCATAATTCACTACAGAACAACTTTCAATTGTTTTCAGCAGCAGGATGACAATAGTGCCACCCATATCCCAGCCACATGAGCAAATGATGGTGTGATTCTGGAAGTTACTCTCTAAATCCCACAGTGTCTATGCTTGGTGGCTATTGACCTTTATTCAAGTGATGAGACATTCTTTGTCTTGTGCTGGCAGCACTGGGTGGTCTATGGCTTTAGATGCCACAAGCCCCACTTTTTGCATGCAAACCTTGTTGCTAGGTTCTCTCTCCCTATTCTTGCCAGTAAGAACCTCTGTGAGGGCAAATAGTCCCTCACTGTCACTACCACAAGTGCAGTACTCATTGTCATATGTTTTCAATTCAATGTACTCTTCCCTATGCTTCTGAGTCCCATTGGACTCAAATGCATCATTGACATTGGCCTCAGCATGCTCTTCTTCCTACTCATTGTCAGCCTCTCCCACATCCAATAGAGTAGCTGTATGAGCTGCCCATATAAATACTTAGAGAGCTGGCTTGACTGGCTCCCTGCATTTATATGCAAAATGCCCAGCCTTTTTGCACTTATAACAGTTAGTGGACTGTCTGCCTAGTTAGCCTGATGCTATGGCCACCACATTTTTCCCTGCAGCAAGATGTTTCCTTGCTGTCTGCACTGCAGCTATAGGCTGAGAAGGCTCCTGGCCTATACCACCTTTTAGCATAGGTCTCAAGACCATGCATATAGCAGGCCTCTTAGCTGACTTAAACAGCTGTGACTGACTATGCTGTCCAGTCACTTCTGTCTGCTTAGCCATTGCAGTCCCAATTGCTAAAGACTGTGCTGCTGCCAGCAACAGCTGCCATTCTGACCAACTTTTCTTGCTAGGCTCTAAGTAGTGCATAGCAGTTTTAATGCTATTCTCATAGGCCTTAGCCTCTGAGACAAACTCCTTGACTGTATTTACTTCAGAAGCCAGTCTGCTGTTGCATATTAACACAATGAGCATGTTAGAGAGTATCCTCTCCAAAAACTACTCATGAATGGTAAATTTGTTGGAAACATGGCCATTTTTTGAGCATGGTTGAGCAAGGCATCATAGAAGCCTTGCACTCCCTCTTTGACTGCATATACCATGTTGTGAAAAGCATTGCATGCATTTTGCATTGTTGAAGGCTGTATAAATTGATTGTACAGTGCAAGAATCATATTCTTGAACCTCCAGTGGGACTGGGCCCTATTGACATATATTATATGTTGTAGGTACCACTTCAGCATGCCCATAGGACTTTCTTGCAATTGTGCCTATTTCCACCATACTGAGCTATAGTATAGAACATGCAGATGCTCATTAACCAGTCTTCAAGTTCACTAAACTTAGCAGACTCTGCATAAGGAGTGATCATTTTTGATGGATCATTTCACCTTGGCTTGAGTCCTACTGTTCCATCACTGCCCTCAGACAATCATGCATTGTCTGGCAGTGATATTTGTGGGCTTCTTCTGCTCCTTGGGTAGCAAAACGTCCACAGTGTTGTGGCAGCATTAAAAACCACTGTGGCTGTCTCTCTGGGAGGACTGTAGTCCTCCTTCTTACAGCTCTTTGTCCCACACCATTGTTCTTGCTAGAGAGACCATTATTTGGTCCTTCTGGATTAGGTAGGCCTCCTTCTAGAGATGTGGTTCTCTTTCTGGGCTTCCTCCTGGACCCTGGAGTTCATAGTGTGGCATAGAGAACAGAGAGGACACAGGATCACTATCTGGTAATCCCTGTCCAAGTTCTTCTCCACTCACAATTCTTTCTTCAGACCAGATCAAAGGAGCATTTGCTCCTTGACCTGCATGTCTCTGAAACTCTGTGGGGCTCTGTTCAGTCCCAGCATATTTGTCTCTTAGAGGTGAGCAAAACTCTTGCTCCTCCTTATTAATTGGCCTAGTTCATTCTAGTGAAATGTACCCCTCTAGCTATGCATCATAGGCAGTATTCCTCTGGAACACCACCCCTTGATCATCCACATAGAACTGTCTGAAGTCCTCCATGTCCCCATTGCAAAATTGCTATAGGATGATTCAATCTTCTCAAGTTAGTGCCCTCCATGTAGATCCACAGGTCTATGCCACACTACAGGTTATTTTACCATAATCACCAACTCTGCATCAGTAGATGCCAAGTCTGGTGCTACAATCATGTTTAATGTGGCCTATTGTTGATAGTCCACTGCAACCTGTCTAGCTGTGTAATTACATGGCATTTCATTAGGCTGTTGTAATGCTTGCAACAGAGTCAATGCTTTGTTGACTGTGGATAATTGGGGCACATAAGCCCCACCAAGATATGGTGATGGCATTGCAGACAATGCTTGCAATCCCTGTAGCTTTTTATGCTGGAGGTAATCCATTACTTTCTGTGCTAAGAAGAGCATGTAAATATCCAGGTACTTCATTGGATCTGTTGGGATTATGTCATCTCCCAATGACCTCTGAATTGCAATATGTTTAGCTACTCTAGCAGCTAAATGTTGCTGAGTTGAGGTCTTGAAAACCTCAACATGGTTTTGCCAGAATACCATCACCCCTCTACAAAGGATGTTATCTGGGTGAGCATCACTATCCATATCTGAGGTGTCTCTGACATCCTCTAGTATTTTCTTGATGAACACTGCTGAGGCTGCCAATCACATACTTAGTGCAGAACTAGCTTACAATTATACAGGCTGTGGGCCCTGTAAGAGAAGTCCTCTTCACTATTCATCAGTGTACTCACTATTGAAGAGTCAAGCTGACTTCTCATAGCATTTAGGAAGGATTGAAGTTCTTCCAACCTCAGTGCTGTGGGTGCATACACAGGGGTTTTTCCCTTTTCTGCAAACACCACTACACCTCCTGGTGCTGTTGGGTATAATTGGGTAGGGGGCCCTTGAGAGCCCTCCACTGTGACACCTTCTTGACCACTTACAGGTGGTCATATTGAAGTAACTGCTGGCAGCCCTCCTGGCATCACAGTACTCTCCCTGCCCCATCATGGTGCTTAGCAAATTCCAATGTCCCTGTGGATCACTCTTCGATGCTCCATTGAACTCTGTCTTGGACCTAGGCCTGAGCACTTGACCTTTCATGGCCATCATAGTGCTCATTGTAGAAGGTGCACATCAAACTTTTTAATGTGCTAATCATATAGAAGTTCAGCTTTTTGCTTTGCAAATGAGTTAACACTTGTTTGACTTGTAAAAAATGGAATGTTTCCATTATAGTTTGTGCAGCTTACAGTTCACACTCCATAAGTCAAAACCAGTTGATAGTGAATCTGCCTTATATAATTACAAGTACAGTAGTTTTCAGAGATAGCATCACATGATGCTATCTGTATAGCTCAATAATTAATATATAATGTATGGTACAGCTAGGTAATGGCTGCTCCATTACAAATTACCAGTCCACCATTGACCTGCCACCTCAGTGATATTGTTTATAAAATGATGTCAAGTCCTAAATGTCTTAGATTGAGCAATACAATCAGATGTTTCTTGCAGCTTGAAATGACATTTGAATTGCTATTATTGTCATCTTGTTCCTCTGCAGTGCAATTGGGTGAGAGTTTGAGTTCTGATTCCAATGAATCAAAAGCCTTGTTGAGTTCATTGATGAGCCTTCTCAGCATCACTCTCCTTTGTGATCTTCCTGGAGACTGTATGACTAGGGATAATATATAAAGAATAGATAAAAAAGTGTGATAATTAACCACATAGTAGACTTCAAACTTAGTTAATGCTAAGAAGGTCTCATTGTTAAGCTTCAGGCATTTGACCAGAAGCTAGAATAATGTTAGTGATGTTTCATGGACTACATCAAACAAATACCCATATTTGTCAAGTCACCATAATCTCTGAAGGCAATTACCAACAATGATAGCAAAAGTCTAAAAATAGCTATCCATACCTTCTTGATTCTATGACTATGATAAGCACCTGAAACAATCTATAAGAGAATATAATGACTCATGAGCTTTTACAGCTTTGCACAATGCTTATTAAAATGACTCGAGTGTTGTTGGAGAGTTTCTTTTTGATCAGTCATATGATCAAGATTAAGTGTGGCCTGCAAGCTGGCTTTGATCATAGTGCCAATTTTTTTTTGGAAACTTGGCCAACAGTCAGAGTCTATGCAAATTATCAGGCTTGAATAAAGACATAAAAAGATTTTACATACCTCTACTATCCTTAAGGCCATAGCATTGTAGTTTTTCATAATGCCCAGAGAAATATGCCTGATAATATTTTCAATTGCTTGTGACCCCTGAGCTCTTCATATTTGAGAGAAACCACTTCTTGATCTAAGACACTGGCCAATTGACCAATTTCCTGAGCTTGACAATGCACAAAAATTTTCTTGATACTTTTTGAAATTGTCATGAGAGCAGTGGCCTTTAAAATTTGGATGGCTCTTAGAATAGGGGAGTGCATGGACTAGCATGTACATCTGAGGTCAATAGCATTTGTATAGTAGTAGGTTCTTTAATGAAAGGATTGGAGATGTCACAGCCACACATGGAGACATACATATGTTACAGTATAGTAGAGCATACTTTGTGTGGTATTCTACATCACTGGCAGAGTCTGCTATACCATAACAGAATCCTCACTATGTAACATATGATATGGGTGCTGTGGAGGCTATACATTGTGTCATACTATACATATCAAGTGGAGTTCTTTGACCAGAATCTAAAGCCACTGATACTACTGGGTCCATTGCAATTATGTTTTTCAGTGACCAGCCTGTCATAGCCACTTAATACTGCAATTTTGCTAGTGTCAGCAGACTGTCAGTGAGACTGCCACTGGCTAATGTTATTTTTCATGACTGGCTGTGACTACTTGTGACAAAATCTGCTCTCAACAATGTATTGGTCCACTGCTGGCAGAATGCTGTTGAGAAGGTGGGGTGTGGCTAAAGCCAGTACCCATCATTGGCTAGAAGCTACCATATATGGCCTAAATTCTCCAAATATGGCAATATGGAGAAAGTAATATGAAGATCTATTTTGAACTCATCATCTTAATGAATGCTGAGGAACCATTTGTGCAGCTTACAGTTCACATCTCATAAGTCAAAACCAGTCAATTGATCTTGTCTACAAAGTATGAAGTAAGGCACTGCCTTATATAATTACAATATGAGTATTCAAAGGTAGCATCATGTAATGCTACTCAATAATAACATAAAGAAATTAATATTAAGGAGTAATTGCTACTGAGGAGTAACAGGTGCTCCATTACATATCTTGAAGGAGCACTGCATCACATTCAAGTTTACTCCAACCACAACAACCTCTAGTACTTCATGTTAGAATTGCTTATTGCATTCTACTATGGATGATCAGCATTTACTCCAAGTTCATTTATCACATGTGTAGTCTGCTTCCTTCATTTCTATTCAGTTTATCACATGTATCTTTCTATTCAATTCAATCACATGTATCTTCTATGTGATTATCTTTCTATTCAATTCAATCACATATATCTTCCATGTGATTCCCTTTCTATTCAGTTCAATCACATGGATTCTGCATGTGATTTTTTCTATTCAGTTACATTATAGTATATATAGATAATGTAGAAGCCTGAAGTCCCTACTCAGTTCCTGACTCTGGACTTCAGCTTTAGTGACTATTCAGTCCCCTGTGCTTTGCCTGTCTTTAACAGGTTATGGGCCCCAGCCTCTAAAGCTTTAGTCTGAAGTTTCTATCATTTTGATTGCTGTGTCTATGTTATAGTCCTTATAGTGGTTGCAGCTCCCTCTACATACATAGACTCTGAACTATTGGGTAGTGGCCCTTAAGTGGGGCTGCTTTATCTCACGAGTGAAGCCTGACCCACCTAAGTGGGAGGTGTTACAATTGCAGAGTCTGCAGTTAGTTAGTTAGCTTTACTATACCTCACCTTCCTGCTGCACCACTCCTGAGGACCTTACAGGAACTCTGCCAGTTTGACTGGATTGTAGCTGTATTCCTTCTGGCACACCAGACCTTAGCACATTATTGCTCCTAAAGCACTTTCAAATACATTTTTTGCTGCATTCTGCAACTCCACACTTTATTATTCAATCTACACTCCAAATCACCTCTTCCACCATGCCTACATTTATTCCAACCTTCACCAAACTCAATTCCCACAACTATAACTCATGGGTTGGTGAAATGGAAGCTTATCTTCAGTCCCAAAATGCCTGGATGCCTATGTCCATGCTTTCTTTGGCTCCTCAACTCTCTGAAAAACCTACATCAGAGGAAAAAAAGAGAATACACAGAATGGCAGAAAGAGGCTAATGTTGCATCTGGTCTGATTTATTTGATGGTGAAGGATGATCAAAGAATCTATCTCAATGATTATAAAGATCAACCAGACAAAATGTGGGAAGCCTTGAAGCAGATACACATGCAGCAATGCCCTGGCACATGCTTTAATGTCTATGATGACTTGTTCTCTATTAGAAAAGGAGAGGAGGAGAATTTGGAGACTTTAATCAACAGAGTTGAGACTGCAATGAAGAAAATCCAGGATTTGTGCCCAAAAGACTTTGATATTGCCAAATTAGACAATGAACTAGCATCTATGGCATTGATAAGGGCGCTTCCTGATGATTTCTCAGCATTTGTATCCACTCTCCTTCTCAAAGATGACCTTGACAAGGCCAAAATCCATCAGGCCTTTGTTACAGAGCAAACACAATGTCATCATCACTCTGATGAGTCTGCTGCTGCTATAATTGCTATGAGTGCTGCTTTAGCCAAATCTGTCTATAACGTTTGCACCTTGCAAGGCCACATACAAGCTAATTGCTACACATACAAAGCAGCTCAGCAACAAGCAAAGCAGCAGACAAAATCTTGCAACAAGAGAAGCAAAAAGCAGGAGCAAGCTGATATAGCTTTTAATAATGACAAGTCTAAGAAAGATAATGCAGAATTTGCTAGAAATGCAAGTACTTGTTTACTAGATCATTCAGATCCCTCTCTTCCCATACAGCCTGAAGCTGACTTTGATTGGATTGTAGACTCAAGAGCCACTTGCCACATGACCCCACATCAAAATTGAGTTCAGAATTATTCTCCTTATCACACTCCAGTCAGATTAGCTGATAGCTGCATCATTTACTCAGCTGGGATTGGAACAGTTGTATTCCATCCAGTTGTAAATGGGAAGAAAATCTGGTCTTTAGAGTTCCACAGAGTCTTGCATGTTCCATCACTTCAAAATAATCTCTTGTCCTGTCTATATTTGATTAGAAACAAAGGCTACAATATTCATATTGACAAACAAGCCGTGCACTTTTGGTTAAATAGGAAAGAGTTATTCTGTGCTACAATCAACTCTGATAACTCTGCTCATTTGGATGGTTGTACTGCACCTATTTCAGAGTCTGCTCATCTTACCAGCACTTTACCACTTGATTTGACACTTTGGCATTGCAGATTTGCTCATCATAACTATGCTGATGTCAAAAAGATGATCAATCATAAATTAGTAGTTGGTTTGGACTTGAATTCTGCTGCAAAGCCTGATCCCATCTGTGAACCTTGTTTGGCTGGCAAAATGCACTCTAATCCCTTTCCTTCTTCCAGTAGCCATGCATCTCAACCATTAGAATTGATCCACAGTGATGTACATGGCCCTCTTCCAGTCACTGCAATTGGGGGCTATCATTATTGGATTACATTCATTGATGATTGCACAAGCTTTAAAGCTGCTATGGCTCAGAAGAAAAGTGAAGCATTTAATGCCTTTAAGACATTTAAAGCTTATGCAGAGAATGCTCTAAATGCCAAAGTCAAGGCCATACAAGATGATAAAGGTGGAGAGTACATCAAAGAAGTTTATTGCATATACTGATGCTTGTGGAATTAAAAGGAGGCATACAACTCGCAAGAGACCTCAGCAGAATGATGTTGCTGAGAGAGCAAATAGAACACTCTCAGAGGACATTACTGCTATGCTCAATGAATCATGTCTACCAGCCTCATTCTGGGCACATTGACTTCATGCCCAGATTCACATTCTGAATTGACCAACTGCAGCTCAGTCAATTAATCTTTATGAAGCATGGTACAAGTGCAAACCAGATGTCTCTTATCTCAGAGTCTGGGGATGTAGAGCATATATTTATATACAAAGGGATAAGTGCAGCTCTTTACAGTCTCACATGGAGAAATGCATCTTCATTGGGTATTCTCCTGGTTATAAAGGATGGTTATTTTACAATCCTGATACCAAGAAGACTGTAATTTCTGAAAGAGCAGAGTTTGATGAGTGCTTATTGCCTGGTTTGCACTTAACTAGGCCAGTAATACCTCCTACACCTCCTTTACCACCTATGGATCTCTCAGTCCTACCTGAAAGTGCATCCCCCAATCAAAGTGCAGTGTTTGAGTTACCTGCTCTTGAAAATGATGAGCAAAAACCATTTGTTCTCTAAGTGCCAGTTATTACCTCCTGCACATCCTGAAATTTTTTTAAGTTATTGCAATTAAAAATACAATCTAAACCTTCTGCACCTGCATGCCCTATAATACCACCACCAGCTGCTCCAGCACCTCCTAGACCTCATCCAAATTGTGCTAGACATTTAGCTCAGCTACCAGATCAGCCACTAGCTCAAATTCCTACTCCTCCATCACCTCCCTTTGCTCTGAGATGCTCTAAATGCAATTTACAGCCTCCAAGAGATTGGTGGATAGTACAACATTAGGAACCAGTCCAGGATAGTTCTGATGAGGAAGAAGAGCAAAGTCCAAGCTGAATCAGATCTGGGGTCTGATCTTGAACCTGATCCAGAACTACTTGACCCTGGTTTTGAGGATGTTTGATTTGCTGGAATGGCTACTTCTTCAGATCCTAGGACATTCAAGCAAGCTATGAAAACTGTGGATGCTGAGAAGTAGTATCAAGCTGCAGTTGATGAGTATATCTCATTGGTAGCTGATGGGACCTGGGAGGAGTGTGACTTGCCTGAAGGCAAGAAAGCAATTGGCTGTGGATGGGTCTTTTGCATCAAGTACAATGCAGATGGCTCAATTGAGTGCTTCAAAGCTAGACTTGTTGCAAAGGGTTATATACAGTGTTCTGGCATTGATTATAATGAAGTCTTTGCACCAACATTTTGACCTGCATCTTTGTGCCTTATCCTTGCTATTGCTAGCATAGAGGACATGGAATTGCACTCTGTGAATTGTCACTTCTGCTTTCCCCAATGGAGATCTGGAAGAATATATCTATATGCTTCAACCAGAGGGGTTTCAGAATGGAAAGAAGGTACTCAGGCTCAAGAAGTCACTTTATTGTCTAAAGCAAGCAGGCAGGCAGTGGAACAAGAAACTATATGGAGCATTATTATCAATGGACTTCAAAAGACTTGAATCTGACTGCTCTATCTATCTCTCTATGTCAGAGGAGAAGTCAAGATCATTGTGCCCATCTATATTGATGACATTACACTTGCTTCCAAATCTACTGCTGCACTTGACTCTGCAGTTGATGACCTCAAAAAGCACTTCAAAATACATGACTTGGGCTCTTCCCACTTCCTTTTAGATTTTCAGATACACAGAGACTACTCTAAATGTTCTATTTCACTCTCACAATGTCAATACATTGTTGATATGTTGGAGTGCTATAAAATGAGTAATTGCAATCCAGTATCTACTCCAATGACACCTGGAATCAAACTCTCTAAAGCCATGACACCACAGAATGAAGCAGAAGAGGAGGAGATGTGCAATGTGCCTTATTTAAATGCAATTGGTTCATTGCAGTATTTGGCTACTATGACAAGGCCAGATATTGCTTATGCAGTCTCATGCCTTGGATGCTTCAATTCCTCTCCAGGACCCAAGCATTGGGCTGCAGTCAAGCATTTATTGCACTATTGTAAAGGCACAATGAATTACAAACTCCATTTCAATGCTAATGCTGGCATTCAATCCTTTACTACATTTTGTGATGCCTCACATGGAGGTTTGTCCTGATTCTCACTCTACTGGTGGTTATCTGACTACAATTGGTGATGGAGCTATTGGATGGAGTAGCAAGCTTCAATTAGTTGCTTTATCCACAACTGAAGCAGAATACATTGCTGCTGTAGAAGCTGGCAAAGAAATCATCTGGATGCAGAATATTCTACATGAAATGGGATACTCTTCTACTGTTCTATCTCCCATGCTGATTGACAATCAATCTGCAGTCAGTGTTACCAAGAATCCAGAACATAGATGAATGAAACACCTTGACCTCAGCTTCTATTGGCTCAGAGATACAGTTGATCAGCAGAAATTGATTCCTCATCATATTCCTGGAACAGAACAAGTGGCAGATCTACTCACAAAACCACTTCCTCTACTCAAAGTGGAATTCTGCAGACAGGGAATGATTTACTAGCTTATTCAAGCTTGGAGATTGACTGGATCAGGGGGGAGTGTTAGAACTTATTGCATTCTACTATGGATGATCAGCATTCACTCCAAGTTCATTTGACACATGTTTAGTCCGCTTCCTTTCATTGCTATTGAATTCAATCACATGTACCTTCCATGTGATTATCTTTCTATTCAATTCAATCACATGTATCTTTCATGTGATTGTCTTCCTATTCAATTCACTTCCATGTGATTGTCTTTCTATTCAATTCACTTTCATGTGATTGTCTTTCTATTCAATTCACTTCCATGTGATTGTCTCTCTATTCAATTCAATCACATGGATTCTCTTCTATTCAGTTACATTACAGTATATATAGATAATGTAGAAGCCTGAAGTCCCCTCTCAGTTTCTGACTCTGGACTTCAGGTTAGTGTGTTACACTTCAATACACTCAGTTTCTGACTCTGGACTTCAGCTTTAGTAACTATTCAGTCCCCTGTGCTTTGCCTGTCTTCAACATGAACAGCTGTAGAAGGCAATGGGATGGAGATCCTTGCCTCCAGAATCTGACTGGAAGAGTATTCTGGCAATGGTGTAATCAGAAGCATTGCATTTGAGCATGACTGGCAGAGGGGGTCAAAATGGTAGAGGACTGGAGTGGAGATAAAGGCCTTCTTGAGGAGGAGGAATACACTTTGGCACTTGCTGTCCCAATCCCAAGAAATGTCCTTCTGCCTGAGTTGGTTGAGGAGTTGGGTGATTCTGAAGTAGTTGTCAAATTAGCAATAAAAGTTAGCAAACCCCAGGAATGACTGTACCTCCTTGACATTCCATGGTGGGGGCCAGTTGAGTATGGCTTCAACCTTGACAGGGTCCATGCATACACTGTTGGGAGTGACAATAACCCTGAGGTATTTGACCTCCATCATGTAGAAGGAGCATTTCTTGGGATGGTACTCCCAGAGTCATTTTAGAATGTGGCAGACATGCTTTGGATGCTTCTTGGGCAAATTTGAGTAGATCAGTATATTGTCCAGGTACACAATGACAAAAACATCATTCATGTTGTAGAAGATGTTGTTCATGAAGTACTGGAAAGTTGCAGAGGAGTTAGTCATTCTGAAAGGCATTACTAGGTACTCAAAGAGGCCATAGCAGGTGCAAAAGGCGGTCTTCCATTCATGTCCTGGAGCAATCCAGACATTGTTATAGCCAGAATGGAGGTCTATCTTTGTGTAGATCTTGGCATGGCAGAGGCAGTTAACAAGGTCCCCAATCAGGAAAAGAGGATACCAGTTCTTTTTGGTGACTTTGTTGAGTCCCTGGTAATCTACACAGAGTCTGAGTGATCTGTCCTTCTTCTTGGCAAACAAGACTGGAGCGCCGGCAGCAGAGATTGATGGGCATATGAAGCCTTTGCCAAGCATGTCATCAAGGTATTCTTTCAGGGCCCAGAGCTCAATCTCAGACATGTTGTAGATCTTGCCAAACAGGAGTGAGGTGCCTTCTTTGAGGTCGATCTTGTGATTATAGGAGTAGTGTGGGAGAAGTTCTTTAGCACTCCCTTCAAATACATCAGCAAATTTATGATACTCCAGGGAAACTACTTCATATAGGATCTGCTCCTCTGTTTTGCACTCCAGCAAGGTAGTTTCTGTGCAGAAGTGCTCCTCTGGTAAGGCTGGCATGATTTGTAGCTGGAAGGCAGGGGTGACATCTTGTAAGATGCATGCAAAGGGGACAGTGCCAATGATTTTGATGTTGACTGGCAGGGTTGCATTTCTTTCACCTTCTGGGTTGCTGTTGAAAGTTGAGGGGCTTTGGGTTGCTCTGGAGGTGCTGGCACTGGGGGTGGGAATGTCAAGGCCCAAGACAGACTGGAGGTGGAGGGGGATGGCAGCCACTAGACTTGCTTTGGGGCTGGGAAATTGCATGGTGAGGTTGTTCCAGTTGATGTTGTTGACATCTTGCAGCCACGGAAGTCTGAGCACAATTGGAGTTGATGGGGGGAGTTGGGTGATAAGAAGCTGGGCCTGAAATTGTAGGTCATTATCAAAGGTGAGGGTGTCATCGTGGTATTGGGTGATTTCTGTCATGGCAGGGCTTCCATTGAAGAGTTGGAGCTTGAGGGGCTTGTCAAGGTCATTGTGTCAGAGGTCAAGTTGGCTGCTGACAAAGATGCCAGAGGCACTGCTGTCGACAAGGGTTGGGAGGACCTTGGATGAGCTATCAAGTCAGACACTGATGACAAACAACCATGCAGACTTCAAGCAGAGCTGTGGAGGAGTCTAGGGTTGGTTGATTGTAGTCTTGGAGTTCTTGGAGGGGGGCAAGACATTAAAGGGCACTAGTCTGGAGTTGGTGAGGTTGTCCTGGTCAAGACGGAGGGTGAGGCTGGGCCAGTCAATGTGGGGATTGGTGGAGTGGAGCCATGAGAAGCCTAAGATGATGGGGGCAGAAGAGTGTAGTGTGACAAGTAATCAGAGTTCTTGTTGTTGTCCATTGGCAAAGGTCACAGCCATCTCCAGGCAATGTGTGATATCTCTGGCAGGGGTGGGATTGCCATCAAAGAGCTTGAAGAGGGTTGGAGTGGGGAGGTAGCAAAGCTGTTGGAGAGTAAGCACTGCTAGCAAAATTCATCAACAAAGTTATCTGTGGTGCCACTGTTGACTAGTGTGGGGACAGAGTTGTTGGAAAAGGGGAGGGTGGTGTGGAGAAGGAGGGTAGTGGAGGAGTGGGAGGGGAGGTGTGCTGGGAAGTTGTTCAAGGCAAATACTGTTGTGCAGAGAAGTGTGGCCAGGATGGAGAAGATGTTCACAGTCTAGTGTGTCTTTCAGACCTAAACTGCTGACTTGTTTTTCATAAACTGGTAGTCACAGTCTTCTCCATTGATAGTCCACACAACATGTCCCATCACCTGGCATTTAGGACAGCTACTGATAAAGTGTCCCTGCTCACTACATAGGATGCATGCACCCTCCTTCCATTATTTCTCCTGAGTCTCCTCCAGTATGTCAACCTATAGTCTGTTCCAGATCTTGTTCACATATAAGGCTTCTTGGTTGTTGGTGGAGTCTGGAGTGTTCTTGAGGTTGTCAGGGTTGACATCCAGGGGTTCTGGGGCCTTGTGGAGGTCAGCAGTGTTGAGTTGGGCAGGTGGGTGTTGTCCTGGGGGTCAATTGGCACTGGAAGACCCTCAGCCTGGGGGAAAATGGGGTGTGGAGTTGGCAGGGTTGATGGGGATTGAGGGTCAATTGCTGTTGGTTGCTCCAGTCTGCTAATTAGTGTTGCTGGAGGTGTTCCACAAGGTCCACAGTGCTGTGTTCTCACTCTGGTCTTCCCAGTAATGCTGGTTGACCTGGGTAACAAGTGCCTTGTATCTGTCATATGTGGTTTGCTTGGGCATGAGACAAAGGATGTCCTTAATCTGTTGAGGCAGGGCATGATGGAGGGCAAATCGGAGAGCATTGTAATTTCACCTGGTTTTGTAGGCTTTCTGTTTGAATTGTACAATGAAGGTTATGAAGCATTTGTTATCACACATTTGGAGGTTGAAGAAGTTTTTCTCTGCTTCCACTACAGTGTTAAAGATGCCAAACTTACTAGAGAATTCCTGGGTGAAAGCAAGCCAATTGGAGAATACAGAGTTGTTGGGATCAAACCAGAGTAGTGCAGTATAATGGTCAAAGCCAATACCCTGCAAATATGATGCAGTGAAGGCCACTTGTGAGCTCTCAAGCTGGAAGGTAATGGGCTTAGCTTGGAACATCATTAAACACTGTGTTAGAAAGATGTGCCGCTTCCAGGGGTCATGGCCATCAAAAGATTTGGGCTTTTGAATGTTGAGTTTTCCTTCCCAAGCCAGTGCATCATAAGTATTGTCATTGACATGTGGGGGCAGCTGTTGTGCATGGGGTTTGGAGGTGTTGGAGGTGGTGGGTTGATCCCATGTATAGAAGGCACTGGGGATGGAGTTGGCCTGGGGACAAGTGGAGAGGGCCAAGGTGTGGGCAGTAGGTTGGTCAAACAATCCCCCTGCAGTGTTGAGGTTCCTCAAGATGCTGGAGGCCACATTAAGTTCTTTCTGCTGGCAAAGAATGGAAGGCAGGGCTTTGCTTTTTGTTCTGATAGGTTACTCACATTGTACATAGAAGGAGCAGGAGGGGTCCAGAGGACCTTCAAATGGGTGGGGTTTCAGACTGGTATGGGTATGGATTTCTTTGACCAATGTGTGGAGCTTGTTCTATAAATTAGCATCAATTCCCAGGGTGCCTTGCATAGTTTTGGGGAGGTTTCCTTGCAGGTAGCATTTGTGGAAGTCAAGGAGCTGATCTGCCCAAACTTCTGGCATTGCAGGAGTGTCAGAGTAGCCTAAGTTGATGAGGAGGGTGCAAGCACGCCTTGCAAACTCCACAGGGGAGAGGCAAAGGAAGCAGAGGACTTCATCATGCTATTGGATGTAGGCTTCAATTTTTTGCTGCCTGAGGAAAGGGGGGACTTGAGCAGAAAATGGCAAACAAGGAGGAGAATAATTATCTTGGTGCTCTGGAGGGGCTGGGGCTGCAGCAGAGACTGGATATGCATAGTAGTGGGCAGAGGGAAGGTAGGCAGAGTTGGGGGGCACTGCAGAGTATCCTCCAGGGTGCATGCAAGGGTTGTTGCTATTGGCAGGGAATGCTGGAGGGCGGTGCCAGCCCAAAGGTATCCTCTGGCTAATGGAGGGGGCATAAAATGCCTGGTTGGAGTCAGGAGTTCAGTGATGAGGAACATACTGATCTGCAGGGGGGCCTGGGTAAAATGGGGTGTATGGGTTTTCAGGGACTAGCCAACCATAGATGTTGGTAAGGTAGCTGGCAGGGTTGTACATGGGGTTATACACAGACATTGAGAATGGGTTAAGGGGGAGGTCTTGATATTATGTCAGGTTCCACTGACTACAGGAACTCAGCTACACTGGTGAGTCCTTACTAGGCAGTTGTGATGCCCTGCACTTATAACTTAGCACTCTGGAGTTAGCATGGAGTGGAGTGACTTGCAAGAAGAAGCTAATAGGAGCAGTCCAAGCAAGTCCAGAGTGGTCCAGGGAGGTTTAAGACCAAGTATATTAGGTGTTGGGCTTGGGTGGGCATTAGGAATAAGTTTGTAGGCATGCAAATAGATTGTGGGGCAAGCAGAGGCTTTGCAAGTGATGGAGGTGGAGCCAGAGTTTGATGGGGCACCAATTAAGACTCAATGGGTTCTGGGGCCGAGTGAGGAGTGAGGTCTGGAGTTGTCATAAAAATGTTTGGGAGTTATAGCGCATGTGCAGAGTTTGTACTGATGTTGGAGTTGAAAAGAACTTAGGGATACAAAGGAAATAGAGACAATAGAGACAAGACAGAGACAAGACAAGATGAGACTGAGAAAAAAGACTAAGGTTAGAAACAGAGACAGATAGAAACACAAGATACAAGAAACCAGTTAATGCAATATCAAGACTAGAGTATGAGGTGCTACTCTATGGATTATATACTGACTACTGGAGAGCTCTGGGGGGCAGTGGGTGTGGTGGCAGGGCTTGACAGAGCCATGCAGAGTCAATGGGTGTCAGTTGTAATTGAGAGGCAGGCTGCAGCAATGCTCTGATGTGATCAGTTGGGGATGTGGGTTGCTCCAGTGTTGTTGTGACGCTCTGAAGAAGGTCAGGTGAGTCAGGGTGGTGAGCCAGAGATGTACAACAGGGTCAGAAACAGTGGGGAAGGGTTCCAGGAGCTCAGGGGAGTCAAGGGAAGCATTGACAGCTGTGGAGAAGGTCATTGGAGTTAGCCAGGAGGCCATCAGGGTTTGCTGGAGAAGCATCAGAGTTGCCCAGGGTGGCCACAGAGGGTGTTCAATGGTTGGGGTTTTTGACAAGGCATTGGGGGAAGGACTCCGGAGAAGCAAGTGGGCTGGGAACAATGTCGGGGGTCCAGGGAGTGGGTCATGACAGCACCAACATGGTAATAAAAGACAAGGAGTAGTTGATTTTGTAGCCAGCCAAAAAATTGGCTGATATAATATTTGATGGCCAGGGTAGTTAGAGTTTAGTTAAGGCTTCAGACAAGGATATCTATTGAAGGGGAGTTTGCTCCCCTAAGCTAATACAATGATTGCCATCTTACATCTTTTGCTATGGTTGTTTGGTTTAATGGTCATTAGTGCTATTTACTGTAGATTTTCATGCACAATGCTGTTGATTCAATCCTATCATAATGCATTTTTTTTGTTCCTAATGCATCACTGATGCATTAATGTCACAGTAACAGTGTTGCATTACTTCCATGCAGTACTGAATTTTGGTTACAGAGGATAATGCATTACATTTTTACTGTAATTACACAGTATGATGCATTACAATGACAGGGTCAGCTGGGCAGCTCAGGGCATGTTATTCTGTTTTGCCACAATGGGTTGTGGTTCATAAGTTCATGACTGATGATTCCTCAATCAGGATCTGTACAGAAGAAGATATTCCATTTGGTTCATGACTCTCTGGGCCACTTTAGGTTTCACAAGGCTTATGAAGCTTTACACCAGTTGTACTATTGGCCAAAGATGCACTGTGACCTGGAATTTGTATACATTCCAGCATGTCACAATTTCCAGAAGTTTAAGGCATCTACAGCAAAGCTAATGGGTTCTTTCCATCCACTGCCTGTCCCTGACTCTAGAGGCAACCTTGGTTGCAATGGATTACATTGGACTATTGCCAGATGATGACAGTTTTGGCTATATCTTGTCCATCACCAGTAGACTCTACTTGGGCATCCAGATTGTGCTCACTCATACAAACTTGACTGCAGTGGGATTGGCCAATCTCTTTTCTGAGGATTGGTATCACAAAAATAGCCTATTTTCTGATGTTATTTGTGACCATGACAAGCTCTTTGTTTTCATATTCTGGAAGTATTTATGTCTCTGACTAGCATTGATGTAATAATGTCTACAGCCCATCACCTTCAGACTGATGGAGTCAGCAAACATTCAAATAAGACATTAATCAGGCATGGTGTTTCCACATTGACCACAATCAGCATGGCTGGCTGCATGCCCTGCCTGGCATACAATTCAACATTATGAATACAGTGACTAAATCAACTGGATTCTTGCTGTTCCAATTACAAATGGGCCATTTGCCTCATAGAGTGCCTCTATTGATCCTACCAGGTCCCCCCATTGAGTCAGAAGAGGCTATGGCCAGGGATATCATTGAACAGCTCCAGTTGGATATAGCAACCACTCAGGTAAATTTGGTTCAAGCAGAAATTCAGCAGGCCACCCAGATGAACAAGTCCAGGTTGGATGATTTTCCCTTTGAGATCAGTGAGCAAGTGCTCATGTCTACTAGGGATGATCATTGGCAGTACAGATAAAAATGGAAGTGTTGGGTGACCAAGTTCATGCTGCAATATGGACCATACCACATCACTGCCATTCATCTGGAGTCTTTGAATGTCACTGTTTTTGTTCTGCATTGAGACAAACAATACAATGTGACCTAAATATGAAACAGCACAGGTAAAGGCCACATACTTGTCTGCAACTCTCCTCCAATTCTTTTGTGGATTATCTTCAGCAATGCCACACATATTATACATAGATCCCTTAACTCAGATCCTATGTATGTGAAACCAAAAAAAGTAGCAAAAGTCAAACTTGTGAGAATAGCCAAATTTTACTATTTCATCTACTTTCATTTGTGTATTGTCAGCACATTATAGGTCTAGTTTTCTCAAAGTTGTCATGTAAGTGCTAATATCTATTGATCTGGCTTAATCTAAACATCTATAATGCATACAAGAGGGGGAAAGCAAGCTTTGAACAACAGAGGGACAAATTAGTGTGACAAATGTTTAAACTCAGCTTGGCATTCTACCCTGGGCCCTTCACAGACCATGATGCTAATTTGTGCAAGTGTTGATGGGGGGTTGTCCAAGGTTAATTTGGGCCAAAGATGAGATCACCCCTTTTCACTCATCACATTTAGCATACTCAACCCTAGGCCACTGGCTACAGTTTCCTTTGTCCACATATCTCTCATTGTTTTCTTCACATTATATATCTGCAGGTGCAGAGATGAGAACTTTGTTGTCTCACACTGTGGTTGCAGGTAAGCCTTTTTTACATTGTACTTACAAGCCATCTCACATTGCACTCACAGTGCTACCTGTCAGATACTCATTATATCATACATTGTTATCTGATCTCAATCTGCACACACACACTTGATTGCACATGCTTCCACAGTCACTACAAGCCCCAGATGCATTCACTAGGTCTTCACCAAGCCCTAAAGAAACCATCATGACTTCTGCCAACACACCAATCACTAAGAAAATCAGCACACTTTGTGATTCCTACATGGAACTTTGCACAGTGATGCAGAACATCCTGGCTAGGCTCAACACTCCAGCCATGACAGCCAACCCTCCTACCACTACCCCAGCACCTGTACTAGTAACCCCAGTAGCAGGGGGCACTTTTGTGCCCCTGATCCTGAACCCAAGAATCAACAGTGTGTCTTTTGCTGCATCCCTATCCCTTTGCACCCAATTCCTCAATGTTGACATAGCAGTCATTGCAGCTATCATCTCACACAAATTTAAGGCCATGGACCTCTACAAACTTCACCCCACAAACCAAGATAAGGAAACAGCATATATGTTCAATGGCACAACAAACCAGTTTGAGGTAAGCAACTGCTCAGCTAAGGAGTACAAGACACCTTCATCATCATTCCTCTGCAAGCATACTTTGACATCCTGGCATTTCATGTCAACAATATGGCTACTACCAACATTTTTTTCTGGACACAGCACACCTTGTGAAACTGGTTGCAGAGTACAAGTAGTCAGTGGTATACAACTACCACACAGTGTTCTTCAATTGCAGGCAAGCAGAGATGGTGGCAGGTGATTTCTCTTAGTGGAGGAAGAGGGACAATAACCTTCTCTCCAAGCATATTTACACACACCATAAGGCCCCAATAATAGCTGCAGGAAATTCAACAAGGAATGATGCCCCAGCACCTTTTGCCCTTGGGGCTGGACCCCACATATGCACCACATGTGGCAAGGCAGATCATAGTAAACACCAGCACAAGGATCAGGTTGGAGGCTGGATGAGCCATTGCCCAAATGCTCATGCATCTCACCTGGGCCTGCCTTTGGGCACTTTATCCTTGTCAACTGGTTTCCTTGCTCTGGCTCCTTTTGATCTGTCCCTCTCTCACCCCCCTCCTCACCCCAACACAGCCCCTTGTACAAATGTGCCATTGCCACACTCCTCCAAACTCTCACATGTCTCTTTGTCACTCAATAAGAAGGCTTGGATTCATTACTTATGTGACTATCCAGACCCTACCCTCATACATACATTATCTTGAATAATACATGTTGGCATCAATATTGGCTTCTTGGGGAATTGCTCAGTAAGCTACAACTGCATCAACCTTAAGTCTGCATTATCAGACCATTCCACAATCAAAACTCTGTCTAACAACTTTGCCTCACAAGTCAAAAAAGGGCAAGTACATGGGCCATTCATGTTGTCCCTACTTCCTGGCTTTCATGTTTTGCTTGTCAGGGCAGTCACCTACAAATATTCCAACAAGGTATGCTGCATCCACCATCTCTCTTGGCCAGAGGGGAGCTCCATGAATGATGGGATCTCAGACTCCAAGGCCTCAATTATATATGACATGATTGATTGTGCAATAACTAATTTTGTAGCATCTGGGCCAGGCTCCTAGAATTTAAAGCTCAATCTTGAGGCTGCATTTTGCCGGATCCCAGTTTGCCAGCACAATTGGCCATTGCTAGGTTTCAAATGGATGGGTGAGTACTACTATAACCTCATGCTTGCATTTGGCACTTGCTCAGCACTATACATGTTCAATCTCTTTGCTAAGGCATTGCACTGGATCCTCCAGTGCAACATCCCTGCAAGGATCTGCCACTACCTCAACAATTTCCTTGGCATCTTCCACCCACATGCTTGCCTGTTGCTGGTTGAGAGCTCCTTAGCATGGGCCCTAGAAGTCATCTTGGCCCTCACATTCCAGCCCTCCAAAATTGTCAGTCCTGACAAGACAATCAAGTTCTTTGAATTGGAGCTGGACTCCATTGCTATGGAGGTCTGCCTGCCACCCATAAAACTCAGTCATCTCCAGGACCTCACAGTGGCATGGAGCTCACACAAATGGTACACTTGTCATGAACTCAAGGAACTCACAGGCTTCCTGCACTTCATGTCTCAGGTGATACCTTTGTCTTGGGCTTTCCTTTGTAGACTGTACAACTTTGCAGCTACATTTCTATCCACCCACTTTGCAGTGCACCACATTACCTGAGCTGCTCACAATTACATAACTTGGTGGAGCACAATCATTCCAGAATGGAATGGCATGTGCCTCATCTTGCCCTCCCGGCTGCAGATTAATATTTTCACCAATGCCAGCAGCACAAAGGGGATAAAAGGACACTGCAGCACAGAGTGGTTCTTGGCACACTGCCCTCAGCACCTCCACTGGGCTCACATCCAAGTAAAAGAAATGCTTGCTATTGTTCATGCAATCTTATGCTAGGGCTCATTACTCAAGAAATGCTAGCTGTTGTTTATGTAATTTTATGCTGGAGCTCATCACTCAAGGATTGCCATGTCATTTTTCACATGGACAACAAGGCCATTTTCAATGTGATACACAACAAAACAATACACTCACCTCCAACAATGAAGCACCTAAAGCACATGATAGCCTTGGCCTGCCATCTTGACTTTTTTTTCTTCCTCTGAATGGCTCTCTTCTACTAAAAATTTGATTGCTGAAGCTGCTTCTTGTTTTGCATATTTGCAATTGCACTCTGGCTCCAATAGAAACCCATTTTGAAGCACCTCTGGCTTGGTGGTACAAGCAAAACTGGCATCACCCCAAGACCATTGCTTTCTACTTATGGCATGGCCTTGCCTCCAGCATGAGACAGATGTACTCAACAGGCCAAAGACAATTTATTCTATATATTCAACTTAATGGACTCTACAATCCTGACAGCTCACTCCTCCCCATATTGCAACCAGCAGTTCTGTCTTGGATTGCAAGCCTCAGCCTCTGGATTCAACCCAAGACCATCAAAGCATACCTGGCCTTGGTACACTCCCTCCACACCAATGCAGACTTGCCTTTCATCATGCTTGAGTCCCCCTTGGTACAATGATTGCTCAGGAGCATCAAATATTTCCATGGCAAATGTAACTACCAGCCAGTACACCCCATCACCCTCCCAGTTCTCACTGCCCTCCTCACCCAGCTTTGCCTATGCATTGTACTAGGATACACAACCATTTATGCAGCATGTTGCCTTATGGAATTCACCATCAGGAAGGGCAGGAAGTTCAATGCAAACCTTAATCTCTCCCATAGCACAGTCCAATTCCTTCCTGATTTTGAGTCTGCCACACATGTCCAGCTCACCCTCCCCACTTCCAAAACCAACCCATTTAGAAAGGTAGTCACAATCACAGCAGCAGCAGCACCCAGATATCCCACTTGCTCTATCACAGCACTCAAGGCCCTGTTCTCTAAGCTCCTGCACAAAGGCAGCATGCCCCTGTTTAAGCAGTTGAACAGAAGAGCTTTGTCATACACTCACTTTGTCCAAGAGATCCATAAAGCACTCATGCTCATGAGGATTGACCCAGCACCCTATGCAGGCCACAGCTTCAGATGCAGTGCCACCTCTGCTGCTGCTGGATACTCCAACTACAAGATTTAGCTCCTTGGTTGGTGGTGCAGCAATGCATACAAATTCTACATGGAAAAAAACCCCATAAGGATTCTGCATCTCTCCTCACTCCTTTACATGGCCCATCCTCACATAGCCCCTTTCAAACCTCTGGCTCTTTGGAACTTCACAGCTCTGGCTTGACTTTCAGCCCCTCTCACTCTCAGGAGGTAAAACCAAAGCTCAAGAACTGTCTCAAGACTCTAGAAATCATTACATTTCTTTCCTGCAATGTCACACTGCAACTTAAGCCTTTTCTCACTTCATCCACTTCTTTCTCACTGGCTGACAAAATCCCATTCATTCTTCATAACCAGTTGTGAATTAATGATTTTGGCAAGTGTTGATGGGGAGTTGCCCAGGGTTGATTTGGGCCAAAAATGAGATCACCCCTTTTCACTCATCACATTTAGCACACTCAACCCTAGGCCACTAGCCACAGTTTCCTTTGTCCAATTGTTTCCTTTACCTTAAATATCTGTGGGCACAAAGATGAGAACTTTGTTGTCTCACATTGTGCTTGCAGGTAAGCCTTTTTTACATTGTACTTACAAGCTGTACACTGCACTCACAGTGCTGCCCATCAAATACTCATTACATCATGCATTTTTATCTCTCCCACCATCCCTATGTCATTTCATTACATTCTACTTATTTTTTTTACCTACTCACTAGTTCCTCATAGTTAGCTTGACTTTCTGCCCCTCTTGCTCTTGGGAGGTAAAACCAAAGCTCAAGAACTATCTCAGGACTCAAGAAATCATTACATTTGTTTTCCACAACATCACACTGCAACTTAAGCCTTTTCTCACTTCATTCACTTCTTTCTCACTGGCCAACAAAATCACATTCATCCTTCATAACCAGTCATGAATTAAGGAGTCCTAAAGCTTGGCAGGGTCACATACTGATGTGAAATGTATCACCTATCAAAATGCATGATCAGCCTTGATTTAACATCAGAGCTTCTGCTGGCATCATTCAATGTATGCTCTTTGGGATCTTTGGTGATTTTCTTTTCATACTAGGTAAGTTTTTCATGTCTACAGTTTTCAACATTACCCAAGCTTACAGTTTTCAGCTTGTTAACTGGTATTTCTTATCTTTTTAGTATATTCTACCTGTCTTATGTACAAGACAGGCATATCACCTCTCCCACACCATTTTACTGACTGCCCTCAGTCAGGTCTTTGTGTCTTGAAGACTGTGTGCACTCAATCACCCAATTTTCAATTACAAAAGCCCATAGTTCTTTCATTTTTCTATGAAAATTATTTTTCTTTTTCTTAATCACTTCTGCTGTCCTATAAGGACATGCTTGCCATGACCCCCTTTTCCTTGAGCCATGTCATCTGAACTTTTCCACTCCCACCATTCCTTATAGAACTCCTACTGGCCCCACTGCCAGGCTTTCTTGTGCTCCTTTGACTGCTTGTCCAAGTTCTGGCCTGAACTTGCCCAACAGCTTTGCTCTTCTCCAGCGCTCTGTCAAGCATAACATGCATCAAGTCATCCTAGCAGTCCTCCAACTTCCCCTGTTTGCCCAGGCTGTCACTGGCTTCTGTGGGGTTGTGGCTGGTATCCCTGAAACTCAGGCTGACTGTGCCTGATATCTTGGCACCATGCAGCTGGTGAGTTCTCCTTTCAGTCTCTCTTTCCCTTCTTTGATCTTCTTCACCCATCTTCTCTTTGCCTCAGCACTTTGCTGACCAGGCAGATTTCCCATGCATTGCTGAGCAAAAGAGCCTTTTTGACTCTCTGACTGCCACCCTTTCAGTAATTAATCATAGTGCCACTAACAACTCCATTGACATCCAGGGTTTCCTTACTTTTGCCAATGCTATTCTTTAAATTGAGAAAAATTGATGAGAGGTTCAGCGTCAACGGGAAGCTGAGGAGGTATGCATTCCCTTCAATCCCTTCCTCTGGCTGACATCCTGCCCTTCTAGCTGAAATGTTGAACTCAGGATCAGGACATTGACATGCTAGGTCCATCATTTATTTGTTCTGGCAAGCACCAAGCTAACGTAAGTCCAGCCCTTAAACTCAATTTACTCGCTCATCATTTTGGCATGCTTTCTCTCTTTCTAACCCAGACCGACCCAGTCGGCAAGCCCAAACCAAAAAAAATCAAGGTTCTCCCTGTCTTTGGTCAGTCTTTTATCTGTTTCCTTTTTTTTCCTTCTCTCCTGATCCTTCTCCAGCCAACCTCAAACCTGGGAGTGAGGCTGTGCTCTCGCTTCTCAGCCAGGTTGACACCATCCTCAAAGCCATCCAGCTTGCTGACAATGGGGCCCTCCTGCCTTGTGCTGATCTCCAACAACATTGTGATGCTGTTGACCTTGCCATGCAGCAACAACTTTATTTGCTCAACATCACTGTCACAACCCGTTCCCCAAAACCCCGCACATCGTCCATCAAACCCCCGAACCCCCAAAAGGACCCCCAATGCTCCACCGAACTTCCGCCCATGCCCTGCGCCTACTTCGGCTAACTCTGACGCCTCCCCGGCTAACTCCGACGGCCCCCTGGGCCAACTTCGGTGCCTGCCCCGCAGCCACTGACACTTACCCTGGGCTTCCCGAACCCCGAGAACCACCCCCGCTATTCCCAATCTTCGCCACCCATCATTAACTCAACACCCTGCTTCCTCTGACCTATTCCGGAGTATCACGACAACCTCGGGGCAACCTGCGTTCTCCAATGATCCCATCAACGTATCAGCGCAGCACGATCTTCGATCACAACCGACACCCACCCACTCCGTCAAGCCCCGCCAAGCCCCGCCGCCACAGCCGACATACCCCGAAGTCCTCCGGTAGTCAGTATATAAGTCATCGAGTAACTCTTCGTACTCTAGTCTTGATATTGCTTAACGTTACCTATGGTCTGATTGTTTCCTTTTCGTGTTTTGTGTTTCGTGTCCCATTCTCCTTACTCTCAGTCTCCCGGTCTTATCTCAGTCTCCCGGTCTTATCTCAGTCTCCTGGTCTTATCTTGTCTCCATTTCGTTATCGTTCTCGTTATCGTTTCGTATCTCCACTCGAATCTACTCCTGTTTCATATTGTCTCGTCCGACGCTGTCTTGGTGACTCCGTCAGACCATTGTGCCCAAGTCTTCATCAACCCTAATGACCTCACGAACTCCGCGATTATGATTACGAACCCCGACACTCCTTTACCAGGTCCGAACCTCACTCTTCGCTCGGTCCCAGACTCCATCAGCTCCAAATGATCTCCCATCAAACCCCGGCTCCATCCCCATTGATCACACAGCCACCTACCTCCCTTGCTTCCGCAAATCTCCTGTATGGCCTTCTGCCTGAACCCCGCCAAGACCGTCTCGTTTCCCCACAATCCGACTTCTCCGGACCTTCCCGGATCTGTCTGGATCACATCTCCCCAACTACCCGTGCAACCCACCCGGACCCGGAATGTCTTCGAGTGTTCGGTTACCAATGCAGGGGAATCACGCCCGCCTAGTAAGGACTCGCCCAGTGCAGCTGAGCCCCCGGGGTCAGCGGAACCTGACATAATATCAAGACTCTACCTTACCCCGTCTGTGATGCCCGCATTATCTCCGCACACACGATCAAATAACTCCGATGTCTATGGTCTACCCATGCTGGGGAACCCTTATGATTCATACGGCCCTGCCCAATTTGCCGAGGCACATTGAGTCGCGGATCCGACACCAAACGTCCCCTCCGCTCCGGTTACTTTCATACAACGGCTCCCCCCACGGACACCCTCTCCAACTCACACCCAACTCCCAACCCCTCACGCAAACTGTCAAATCATCTTCCACCCCACTCTTACACTCTCCGCCAACTCCGCTCTCTCGCGCAAAGTTGGCCCCGACATTACCCAAAGAATAACATCCTAAAGCCTGGTGACCATCCGACCAAACAAGTAACAAGGTCTCCGGCACCGCGCCAGCCCTCCGACCCACAATAATGCCAACCCGCCGCGGAACAGTCACCCACGGCGCAAGGATCGCCAGCTACGAAGAGACCACTGAGAATGCGCTTCCCCGAAGCCCGCCTGTGGATTCACCGGCCCACCAGCAACCCTGCAGACCGATGAACGCGACTAATCACCAACAACATCACCGAACCCTATTATCGACCCCCTCCAAGGAACTAAACCCTCCGACAACCAGCCTCGAAACCACCGAAATCAAGCTCGACCCAACAACCCCAACCACAAGACAAGAACCTCAGACCCAGGCTATGCTCCAACCCCATGACCTGCTTCCAGACCTCGATCGATTGGCCATCACCTCCGCCCAACAAATGAAGGGGCCCCGACTCCCCCGACCCAACCCTGGAACAAGACCAAAACATCCCCGAGCCTCTAGACGTTAATAAGGAGAACCACGGCACCCCGACAAGGGACAACTCCAGACCACGCTGCTATTTCACCACTCTCCCCCACACAATCCGGAGCCCCGACAATGAGGACCCTGGACGCCAAAACCCCCCCCGCATGCCACCCCTGAGCTTAAACTCCACCACCAGACTACGCCACCTCCCACAAAGGAATCCCCAGCATAGGAGCCACCCCGAACTAACTATAGGAAAAAGGACCCTATACGAAGTAGTTCCCTAAGTACTCTAAATTCGCTGACATGTTCACATAAGGGAGGGAGAAGCCCCACCATCATCCAGAAAGCAACGATGGGCCGTTTAAGCGACCCGACAACCCAAAGGGCACACGCTCCGATATTCTCAAGGGACCTCCCCCACCTGGCTCGACGACTCAAACAACCCCGTGCCAGCCCAACACTGTCCCACCCAGACCCCTCCGAACCCTTCAACACAACTCCGGACCCCGGCAACACGACTCCAGGGCCTCCGCTCCGACCACGACATCTGACCAAGAAAACTCACGGCGCCAGCTTGACAATGATGCCCTGGTCACCCCAACTCCGCGACAGAAATCACCACCCACTCCGAATCCCGCCCTTACACCGGAATATGTCCGCTCGAACAGGGACCACATCATCAGAGCCTCCAGAAAAGCAAGCAGTGCCTCTCCCCACTGCCACCCCCACACTTACAACAATCTCCAGGCTGCTCCGGAACACGAATGAAGAGCAGCCTCGACCCTGCCGCATCTCCCGGGGAACCCTACTCCAGTGCCTCCCCGTGGCCGACCTCCCCGCCGCCCCAACAACCATGAACAACCAACAAACTCCCACCAAGTGACCCTTGAGTCGACTCCGGGACCACCCACTTCTCCCCGATGAAGGAACCACCGAACCCCGAACCTCTGAACTCGAGGAAGTATCAGAAATACGTAAGACCCCCTTTGTCCGCCTCGGGCTTACCTTTGGTCAGGAAAGCAATGTCATGTAGATGATCCGGAACCCCAAATTTCGGCCCCAGACCTGAAGGAACTGGTTGGGACTGATCACCCCGCATCCTACCCCCTCGGTCATCGACACTCCGGAGCACACCAAAGCGCCACCCGAAGCATGCCCGCCCACAGACGCAACCCTCTGGAACACAACCCCGACCCGGACCAACTATACCGCGAGGATGAACCTTGCCTCACCCAACCCCGCCAATGAAAAAGGCCCCGCCGCCCTCGCCACCAGTGCCAGCATAAGGGCCAGACCATGGGGAGACCCCCATTACCCCCTGCCAACCGCACTGCCAAGACAATTAAAGCCCCGAACCCGTTGGGCACCGTGAAAAATTCAAAGGCCCACCCTCCACTACCAATACGGCGCACGTCCCCTACACCCCCAGTCGGAATTTCCAAGAATCAAACTCAATGACACCGCCTGAAATGCTGGGGACCCCCACCGGAGAACTCCCACCACCCCCGCCAGACCTCGGGAGCCCTCCTGCGATGCCCCGCCCCGTCCCGACAAACCCCGGGACTAGCCAGCACAGACGGCACTAGCGGGCATAAACCCCGCCTCTGGACTCACTAGGGATTCAACTCCCTCTCACACCCCTGCGTGTTTCGCTTACTTCGCCCTCATACAAAACTAAAATCTCACTTCACACGCCCAGGGACCAAGAAAGCACATGTTCGCGTACAAAAAAAATTATTCTATATACAATAGGCGGGGAAGGCAGCAAGTCCGAGAGCAACAAGAAACGAGGCTCACACCCATCTCACTCCCTCCCCGGACCCCCCGGCAACCCAACCCCCAGGTCGACCTCCATCTGGGCCCGCACCACTGCTAAGATCTCCGCCAACCCCGGCAATGCCTCCCCCGCATCGGCTGCCACCTCCCACCACGATCCCGGGGCCACCGCATTGCGCTGCCGATGCCCCGCCAGCAACCTCTCCAATCGTGCCATCCCCTGCTGCAACTCCAGAGGCTGGACTGCGGACCCCTGCGTCAACCCGTCCTGAATTGACGCAAACGCTGCGGAGGCACCGTCCAAGAGGACCCGATGCTCCCGCACCCAGCCTAAACCCAGAAAATGAACCATCAATAACGAACGGAGGAATGGGAGACAACTCACGAAGGATCCCCGTGCGACCCGAGGCGGCCTCGTTGGCCAACCAATCCTCCCTCCGCCTTGCCGCCTCCAGCTCCACCCACAACGCATCCCCCTCTGGAACTCGTCCCCGCCCCTCCGCTTCCCCCGCAGGCTGCCCCTCCACCTGCGCCAGATGCTCCCACAAACCCCGCACCTCTAGCGCTCGCTCCGTCGCCACGCGCACCGAAGTATTCCTCTCCCACTCCATCACTTCCTTCTCCGTCTGCGCCGCGTCACGATCCTCCCTCGCCCGTCGGAGCTCACCCTCCCGTACTGCCAACGACGTCGTCAAGGCCTCCACCTGTTTGCGAAGGAAGACCTCCGTGATTGAAGGAATCGGCGCGGGGGGACTCGATGACCGCTCCAAGGGGACGCCCGGGACAGGAGAAAAGAGGGAGGACTCCGGAGGCCCCGCCGACAACTCACGCCCACGTGGCCTCTTGCTGGGTCCCACCCCCGAGGGCGGGGAAGCTCGACGCTTCCCCCGAACCATCGCCGAGGACGCCCCCTTCCCCTTTGGCATCGCGGGACAAAACTTGGTCCACTTCGGAACCCCCGGAAAATCCACCACTACTACTACGGACGATTCTACAGGAACCCCGTCAACCATCCCGAAAGGAAAAGTTGACAACACTTACGACTCCAGTCCCTAACGCTACCCCAGCGCCGACGCTCGAACTCCTCACCCCCACTGTCATACACCACCACCTCGTCTAAATCGGCGGGAGAAACCACTGGAATGCTGGGGGAAGACATGACGAAATTTGGGAAACCCCGGGGCATGCCCAAAGCTTTTAATTGATTGAGGAGGACCCTGATGAAATGGCGGCCGCGCTTCGACTTCGTCTCCCACGCCGCTATCACTCACTGCGGATTGATCAATATTGCTCGGCTTCGACTCCCACGCCCCGCCGATCCCCGTCCTGCCCCGCGTCTCGAAGGGTCTCGATGCTGAAAAGGGGGTGATGTCACGACCCGTTCCCCGAAACCCCGCACATCGTCCATCAAACCCCCGAACCCCCAAAAGGACCCCCAACGCTCTGCTGAACTTCCGCCCATGCCCCGCGCCTACTTTGGCTAACTCCGACGCCTCCCCGGCTAACTCCGACGGCCCCCTGGGCCAACTTCGGTGCCTGCCCGGCAGCCACTGACACTTACCCTGAGCTTCCCGAACCCCGAGAACCACCCCCGCTATTCCCGATCTTCGCCACCCATCATTAACTCAACACCCTGCTTCCTCTGACCTATTCCGGAGTATCACGACAACCTCGGGGCAACCTGCATTCTCCAATGATCCCATCAACGTATCAGCGCAGCACGATCTTCGATCACAACTGACACCCACCCACTCCGTCAAGCCCCGCCAAGCCCCGCCGCCACAGCCGACATACCCCGAAGTCCTCCGGTAGTCAGTATATAAGTCATCGAGTAACTCTTCGTACTCTAGTCTTGATATTGCTTAACGTTACCTATGGTCTGATTGTTTCCTTTTCGTGTTTTGTGTTTCGTGTCCCATTCTCCTTACTCTCAGTCTCCCGGTCTTATCTCAGTCTCCCGGTCTTATCTCAGTCTCCTGGTCTTATCTTGTCTCCATTTCGTTATCGTTCTCGTTATTGTTTCGTATCTCCACTCGAATCTACTCCTGTTCCATATTGTCTCGTCCGACGCTGTCTCGGTGACTCCGTCAGACCATTGTGCCCAAGTCTTCATCAACCCTAACGACCTCACGAACTCCGCGATTACAATTACGAACCCCGACACTCCTTTACCAGGTCTGAACCTCACTCTTCGCTCGGTCCCAGACTCCATCAGCTCCAAATGATCTCCCATCAAACCCCGGCTCCATCCCCATTGATCACACAGCCACCTACCTCCCTTGCTTCCGCAAATCTCCTGTACGGCCTTCTGCCTGAACCCCACCAAGACCGTCTCGTTTCCCCACAATCCGACTTCTCCGGACCTTCCCGGATCTGTCTGGATCACATCTCCCCAACTACCCGTGCAACCCACCCGGACCCGGAACGTCTTCGAGTGTTTGGTTACCAATGCAGGGGAATCACGCCCGCCTAGTAAGGACTCGCCCAGTGCAGCTGAGCCCCCGGGGTCAGCGGAACCTGACAATCACCCTCCAAACTTATAAGCTTATCTTGACTTGCCTTGTTTGCCTCGACAAAACTCTTAGTCCTTCCAACATTGAGCATACTAGAGATCTACTCAACAGTCTCCAAGTTTTGCCTGAGGTATTATCCCCTTTTTGACTTTCCTTGACTCATTTTTACTTACTTTAGAGTCCTAGGTCATCAATTCTGATTCCAACATCAAAATTACCCCTTCATCTCTGAAAATTCCCTGTTCCCCTGTACTTGTATAAGAGGCCGCCGCATTGTAAACATTGGCAATGCCTCTGCTTAAATTAGTATAGCCATTTTCAACCATCCCTACTCATAACAAAAACCTCTTTATATCTCTTTATTTTGCAACCCCAAATATGATGCCATTAACACTGAAAACATGTGATTAAGTCCTTTTAACTTTTGTCTTTTTCAAACAAAACTTTTTAAACTTTTTGTCAACTTTCGGGGCTATTGTCCAACTTAATCGTGTCATGGTCCAGAGGCTCATGAAGCCTTTTAGATCCAAATGACAGATCTGACACATTTATAGTAGGCTTTTGTAGTTCCTCCCTCAACTCTTTTAACTTTTCTGGAGTGATATCTACTCATTGTTCTAGGCTTTGGAATAGCTCCAATTGTCTTTGAGCTTTGTAAGGGACTACTCTAAAAGCTGCAACTCTGGTCTGCCATCTAGCTCTGCCACAATGTAATTACCACCCTTGGTCTTAGCAATTACTACCATTGGACCATGAAAACAGGGCAGCATTTTAGCACTGTGTGAGCTTTCTGTAATCATATTCTTCACCAAGACTAAGTCCAAAGGCTTGAATTTGAAGTCTTTGATAGAGTTTTTATGCTCCTCTGCAAACTTCCAGGCCCATTGGAGTTTGTCCTTCCCAACTCTCTCTCTCATCTCTTCTACATGTTGGTGGTGCTTGGCTAGGGCCCTAGCATGATAGCCAATCAATTCTTCTGTAGACAATAGCCCTTCTGGTAATTCTATTAACCAGGTAGCCTCTACCAAGTCCAAAGGTAGAGTTGGATGAGCTCCAGTGACCATGAAGTATGGTGAACATCCAAATCTCTGCCAGATCATAATGTGATCACTTCACATTACATGGAAGAAGAACCAAAACCATTTAGTGTGATCCTCACAAGCTTTGAATAAAGCTTGCCTGACATCCCAATGTGGCCTTTCAATTTTGCCATTAGCTTGAGAGTTGTATGGAGAGATAGCAATGCCTCTGATTCCATACTTACTCTCTATCCAAGCTGTAACCTTTTTGAATTGTCCAGCATTGTCAGTGATGATTTCTGCAATGCAATCCCAATGACAAATTACATCCTCAAACAACCATTGACCAATTGTTTTGGTTTTCTTTGCACAGAGGCCTCCCTTCCATCCATGAAGACAATGCACACCTATTATGGACAATATACTTGCAGCCATTTGAAGCTGGAGTCATGTGCATGGTATCAATGTGGATTGTTTGGTAGATAGAGGGTGTATAGGTTACTGTGGAAGCTCTGTTTACAACTGTCTTCTGACATATCTGACAGTTGTGACAAGTCCCAACATACCACTGTACATCTCCATCAATGCCTGGCCACCAAAATTGTTCTTGTATTAACATTTTGGTTGCATAAGTCTCTCTATGTCCCAAGGCATCATGGGCTGATTTAAGCATGAACATCCACTTATCAATATTGACTACTAGCTTATGCCTAGTCTCATGATTGCATTTGTACAGTCTCCCCTTTTGATCAAAGAAGAACTGTCTTGCAAACCTCTTAAACTTGTCTGGGTCCCAGCCCTTCAAACCTTCAGGTTCTTTGCTTGGGTCTTGTAGCCAGCTTTGTACAATTGGTAGCAAGTCATCCCACTGTTCACTCTCACTACCCTTCCTATGTTTTAGGTAGGCTTGTAAGTCTGCTTCCTTTTCTTCCTCAGTACCTTCTGTGGGTAACAGAGGCTGGGAGAGAGTTAGTACTGCAACAGGATCTATTCTAGATGTCTGCTGCTGACTTAGAACTGCCTTCCTAAGTTCCACCTCTTGAGACCTTGCTCTATCAAGTTCTTCTTCAAAGTCTACCTCTAGTGTCAATTTGATCTGCAAACTTTTCAAGTGCTAAGGGTTCCCAATCCTCCCATCCTGGTTCATTGTTAGTTTTATCTGGATATTCAAAGTGCATAGTCTTTGAGTTGTCTACCAACTCTGGATTAAGAGGTGGGTACTCCTTATCTCCTGGCTGTTTGAGCCTCCTAGACAGGCCATTGACACTAAAGGTTTTTCATGGCACATGCCTCAAAGTAAAATAATAGAGTAGTACATCCTCAATCCATCTCATCATGGTGGCATTAGGTCCTACTCCAGGATTGCTTAGCATTCCCTTCAAGTACTTGGCATCTGTCTCCACTACAAGCTTCCTACAACCAACTAGCCAATCCTTATTAGCTTGCAAGGCTCTCATTAAACCATAGAGTTCTCTCTTAGGTTGTGAGAATCTTGCCTCCCTCTCATTCAAGGTGATGGATCCTAGCTTAGCACAAGTGCATTGCTTAGGATTGTCTGGAGCTTCCTGGAATATTCCAAAGCCCACTGCCATCTAAGAAGTGTCAACTGATAGGACCACTGCCCCTTCTGACTCATAGTCAAGTGGTTTTAGAGGTGCACTTTCAGCTAGCAACTTCTTCAACTGAGCCATTGCTGACTGCTGTTCCTCACCCCAAACAAATGGTGTGTGGTTTTGAGTCAATTTGTTGATAGGTGCAGCCACTTTAGCATAGTCTTTAATGAACATCCTAAAGGTACCACAAGTACTTAGGAAAGCTCTGACATCTGACTTGTCCTGGTGATCACCCCACCCCATAACAATGGCCAACCATTTGGTCTCAGGTTTCTGTCCCTCATAGGAACACCTGTGTCCAACCACTACAATCTCATCTGCACAGACTACTGACTTCTTCCCAGAGAAAGTCCCTCTAGCATATTTGATTCTTTGTAACACTCTGTTTACATTCTGCAGATGTTCCCATACAAATCTCCTAATGCCTGGATTTTCTGGGATAAACTCATAGCCTCCATCTGGTAATTCATACCTGTGAGGTGGACCTCTGATTGGCACATCATCAATGTATGGCCAAGTTACATGAGGTATCTCATCTTTCAAGATGAAGGTAATGTCATCATGAAAGATTGGTACTGAATTTGTCCAGCCCATTGGCAGGGTTACCAACCTTAGAGCACCAAAGAGTGTCTGAAAGGTGGTATAGTCTCTAGACCTGACATCCAACACTCTCTCATCATATCCCACATACAAGTCAAAGATCCCTCCACAAGCTCTGTCAGCAAAGTGACTAGCTAACTCTTCAGTTGCTGGTGGCAACCCAGAATGTGCTATGCCACTTTGTTTAAAGGTTCCAAACTGTGAACTATCCTCAAACTCTCACCATCCTTCTTCAATACTGTGAACCACTGGGATCTGTATGAAGAGTTGGATGGCTCATACACTCCTGCCTTAATTTTCTGCTTCATCATCTGGCAGATTTTATCTCTGAGTCCAGGAGCAATGGGAATGTTCCTCAATATCCAGGGGGTGTGAGGAATTACTGGCATCACCACAGGAGGGAAGAATTCCTCCTTGAGCCTACCTCTTTGAGAATCATCACATGCAAAAGCCTTATTCTGCAGCATCATTAGATGATGTACTGCCTTCATCTCCTCTGGCCACAAGAAACCATCACCATGTACTTGGTCAATGATTTCCTTGCACTCAGCAGTGTACCTCCCTGTGGGTTTGAAATCAAGTGGGTTTGGGTCCAACTGTGGCATGTCTGCTAGTGGATCCCCAGTGATACACCTTTCAATTCTAAACTCCTCAGGAGAGGTTCCTAGTACAGGTTTCACCTTTCTAGCAACAGGTTTGTATTTCTTAGAAAATACTTGTGCAGTTTCCCCCACACCTGCTTCTAACTCTAGGCTTCCCTGCTGTACTAAGATTTCTTCCAACTTCTCTGGTATCTGACACAGCTGCCCATTTAGATAGGCTGCTAATGTCTTCTCATCTCTTCCTCCCATATCTCCCTCTGCAGCAAAGGCCTGCAGGTACACATCTCTCAACTCCTGGTTCTTGAATCTACTATGATTTATAGTGTATCCAGTCACCATTACTTCACCATTCTTCCTCTCTCCAATCATTACTGCCACCTCTCCCTGGTCACTGACCAGATCATTGAGATTGAAAATTTTGAATCACTATCTCCTCCAACACCTGCCTTTGGCACCTTCCCTCTTTGAAGAGTGGGCAGGGCTGTCCGGCGACCAGTATTAGGATCTCTGATAGTTATGATGGCACTGCCATCTTGAAGGTTTTGTATGTTGCTTTATGTCAGTGTGTCAAATGGACAACCCAATACAAGACAGTATAAGCTGGCTTGACAAAGATATGCACTTGTAGATAAATAGTGAAGCCTTCAGCAAAAGTAAATGGTACATTTTTGGCTAAACCAACTGATGTATTCACTTGACTGTTGGCACTCTCCATCCTTAAGCATATGTCTGGATCCCAAGTCAATCCTAAACAAAGTGCCTCATCTAGTGCCATACAGACTATCTGAGAACCACTATCTAGAATTGTCTCTACTTGTCCCCTCTGATTGACAATAGGATTCAAGGATCTCAACACTTGCAAATCTCTAGCCACATACACCACTACTGGCTTTTCTCCTGGAGGGATATTTTCCAAGTAGGTGGCTACACAATCCTGATGCACCACTGCACCAGTAGGCAAATCATCCTGTGTTCCATCTGCAATGAAATAGGTTGCCATTGGTAGGTCATTGACATCTACTTTGTCAGGTGGTTTCTTCTCCCTTACAGTCTGCTGTTGAACTGCTACTCTTGGGATATTGGGGTCCCTAGACTGAGTCCCTGATTGGAGAGTCAATTTTTGTATCATTGCCTCCCTTAATCCAGGAGCCACATCTAACAGTTCTCCAGTACTGAAAGGTACAGTAGCCTCCCAGAGCTTATCAATGGTCCTATCCCACTCCTTCCTCTTTGTTCCTGTTAAGGAACTTTTAACAGTGTCCTGCACTGGTAAGTCTGGTCCCTCATTGAGGGCTGGAACCTTCTTAAAAGGTAGGTCCAGTTTTGGTGCAACTCTAGGTGGAATCACCAGAGTTAGCTTTTCTTTCCAGGGTTTTTCAGGGGTTCTCTCTAGCAATGAGGATACTCCTGGTTGAGATGCCTCTTTCCTAATTGCCTTCATTGAGTTATTTAAAAATCCTTAGAGGAAGATTTCTGTCCTTCAGGACTAGCTGTATTTCTTGTGTTGACCAACACACTCAGCATGTCAGCCATTTTATTGAAACCTTTCTCCAAGTCCCCCAAGCAGTCTGACTCCTTATGTTGAATGCATTCCAGCATGTCATCCCTTGTGTCTCTAGCAGAGTTTACATAGGTAGAGTAAGTGACAGTCTCTAGAGGGTCATCTTCTGGCCATCCAAAATACATGTTCACTTGCTTATCATGTACTTGTGCTAGTCTAGCATGAGGAGATATACCAGCAGGATCCCTAGGTAAAGGAGCACCATTGGGTAGTCTGGCTCTCCCTTCCAATAGGATGATCCATCCTTTTTGTACATCTCCCTTGATGACTTCACACTCTGAGATTCTATGTCCAGTTTGCCAACAATAGAAGCAAGTAATACCGCTTCTCCCAGAAGTTGGAAATGTAGGAGGTCCTTCTGCCCTTATACTCTGGCTTCCTTTGGTATTCAAGAAGGTATTGCACATGTCCAACTGACCAGCTTGCAAAGCTTGCATAGTACTCTGGATGTTCCTCATTTGTTTCCCAATGGTAACCACAGCATCTTGGAGATGAGCCATTTTCTCTTCCACTTCCTCCTCAATGTTCCCCCTACTAGTTTCTCTTTTGTCTATTTTCTCCTCTCTAGGGCTCCTTACAGTAGCACCATCTATCAAGGTCCCCACTACTGTCAGCACTTCTGATAGGTCATATTTGTTGTCCTTGTGCCTATTTCTAGCAGGGTCTTTGTAGTGGCCATATCTACTGATCAACCTCTCCTCAATCACATCTCCAAAAGCTGGTGTAAAGCATCCCAGGAATTTGTCTACCAGAGACCCATTCCCAGTGACCTTAGCCAACTTCTTAGCCTCAGCTCTAAATTTCCTTATCAGAGAATGGATCTCTGTAGTGTCATTCCTACTAAGTCTGGCATGTTCTCTGCAGATTCTGTCCAGGTTTGCAACACTACCTGTGTCATCTACTGCTTCTGGATAAGACTCCTTGATTCCTTTCTCAAAAGCAGACCAAGTATAGTCATCTCCAAAGGAATCAAAGCCCAGCCATTCTTGTTCAGTCTGAGCATCCACATACTCTAAGATTCTCTTTTTCCTTTCCTTATCTCCTTGGATCCCAGCATGTTCAAACAGAGAGATCATCCTTTGCAAAAAGCGACAAACCTCAGAGGGCTCAGTATGCTTAAACTTAGGTGCATCCCTGCTGTCAGGCAGTGGCAGTTTGTATCTGATATTTTGCTCCATTATTGGGGCAGTAGAAACTGGTTGAGTAGTAGGGCACAGTTCTTTTAGTGAGCTTGAAATTACTTTCTCAGTCCAAAGTTTTCTCTTTCTGAGTAAGGTTTCAGGGTCAGGCAAAAAGGACTTTGAACCACTGCTATTGGTCCTAGTTTCTCTTTTCCTTAATGTAACAGAGTTTTTCACCTTGGTTGCAATAACTTCAGGTGTTTTGGGCCAAGACCCAGGTGGTGCAAAACTAATGTTTCACAAGGGTTGGACTTTCTCAAGGAAATCCAAAAGTAAGTTTTTGTGCAACAAAAAGCCCCTTGCAGTGGGCTCCAGATGATGTGAAATGTAAGTTTTGATGCCATCAATTGATTGGATCAATGGATCAAACTTTGTTTTCACTGAGTTTTGGAGGCTTTAGTTACACAAAAGCTCACTTAGACATTTACAGTCATAGATAATAATCAAATTGATTTATTTGCTAGTTGAGACAGCCTTGAACTTTTGAATGGGTTCAAATATATATATAAAATAAAACCCAAACCAACTAAATACTCGTAAGCCTAAAGTTAGCCGCTCCCTGGGGCTAGCCAAGCCATGGTATGTCATTGCTTCCCTTTTCCCCGGCTCTTCTCCCCCTTTTTATAACTCATTGCGCATGCACAGACCAGGGTGCTTTCCATGTGTGCCTGTGGTTGTGCTGTGTGGTTCCCCTTGGCTTTCTTTTCTTATTGGTTGAGGGATCAGAATGGCATGCTGGTTCAGTGTTACTCAGTCTGCATATGTCCAACATCTTTCCTTTCACCTCTTTTCCCCAAACTTCTTCCTAACCGTCTTTTCATGGTTTGTGTGGCAGCCGGCTCTGGTTTCTGGATGGTCTGGCATGTGGTATTGAGGGGGGTAGGGTATCTGTCGTGGTGATAGACGTCCATGGCTGTCCTTAGCATCAGTTTGAATTCTAGCCAGATTGCCAAGCACAGCCATTGATCGCCTATCAAAATGCATGATCAGCCTCGATTCGACATCAGAGCTTCTGCTGGCATCATTCAATGTGTGCTCTTTGGGATCTTTGGTGATTTTCTTTTCATACTAGGTAAGTTTTTCATGTCTACAGTTTTCGACATTACCCAAGCTTACGGTTTTCAGCTTGTTAACTGGTATTTGTTATCTTTTTAGTATATTCTACCTGTCTCGTGTACGAGACAGGCGTATC
Source organism: Termitomyces sp. 'cryptogamus' (assembly GCA_020091625.1). Classification (NCBI taxonomy): domain Eukaryota; kingdom Fungi; phylum Basidiomycota; class Agaricomycetes; order Agaricales; family Lyophyllaceae; genus Termitomyces; species Termitomyces sp. 'cryptogamus'. The sequence goes on from JAGYZC010000005.1 coordinate 1,539,604, forward strand.
AATACCCATCACATTTCATTTCACACTCAAAACAACCCTTCCATTGGGATGTCTTGGCATCCTTCCTTGAATGAAAAAAAAATACAAAACTTGGCACACTCATACTTTGCATACTAGAGATGTAAGTTTCTTATTTTCTAAGGAATATCCTGAGGATATCAATGGAAGCCAAAGTCATCCAAAATCTCATTTCATATCTGGGTCACCGACAGTACTTTCCTTTACCTTCCATTCCACTAGTCTCTGCTTGTCCGTAGATCTTTCTCTCGATCTCTTGAATCCACAGCGTGGTCTTGTTCTGTCTCTGTCTGCATAAGAAGACCATATGGTCTTTCAGATGCCTTCAATCTGATACTCTTTTCACTTTCAGATTTGAATGTGAAGGCTGAATCGACGTGTAAGAGATTCCGCTCCTGACCTGAACATATGAAGAGTCAAGTGTAATCAGATCGTTGATAAAACATCTGATGCATCTGATGTGGATGTTGCACAACTTCGCGATCTTTTCCAAGTTCGTTACACTGTCTGACCGATCCCAGGTAAGTACTTAGTCCATTGATGCAGCTGTGAGAATTGCCTTCTTTTTTTTTTGGCAGAATAATTAATGGCCTTACAGACTACTCCTCGAGCCCCATGCCTCAGCTCTGACCTAACGTCGGCACAGACTGTAAGTTCCCCTTGTGCTCTTGTCTGAATTTTTACCTCCAATCTTGTCAGGCTTTTGTCACCCATCAGATAGTCCTCATGCTATCTTACGAAGTCTACTGTCGCAATAGACTCTTGGCCCTTGACAGTATTATCCATTATCCTCGGAGCAAACTCTCCTCGATGGCCCAGAATATCATCGAAAATTATTGCGAAGCAAAATGGTTGAATTACTAGACCAACAATAGTGATGATGAAATCAATAGCGACGATGAAACCAATAGCGAGGATCTGATCTGTATCGAACGTCTACAGTATAACATAGACGTCAGGAGAGCATGGACACGGTCGTACTCTAGAGAAAAAGGCTTTGATTATTCTCAAGAAGTGAAAGTCGAAGACATCAAGATTTGGAGTAAGACGAGATCAGAATGAAGAAGGCTTATTTCGCCTGGTTCGTTTTCCATGGGTTGGTATGCTCTCGTGTTTCATTCGCCAAGTTTCTCACCACTATTCTTTAGACTATAATGGAAGCGACAAAGCATCGCAAAGAGATACGAGGACCTGCACCTGATGGCTGGGGTCGCAAGGAAGAGGACAAATTACTTGCGTTTCTCTGGTTACTCGCTCGCTGTGGAAACCTTTTCACGGCCGCCATATGAGGCAGGCCCAAAATCTATGTATAAATGGCCACGTGTCGATTGTAACTTTGCATGCGCACATAGTTGAGCACAGAAGCTAGCACTACAACGGAGTCAATACAATTTGCGCCCTCACATTGTGTAGCCTCGTATTCTTCCAGTACAACAAACTTGGGCAGTACGGTGGTTTGAAATTCCAAAACGCCCACAAGAGCAGTCGATAATCTGGGTTGATTTCTTGTTGACCAATGCGAATATTAAAAAGGCTGGATTATGACTGGCCATCATATAACTCAATCATTCTTCGACTGTTCGTTCATCCTTCTCTCCTTGAATCTTTGTGATGTCCTGGTCTCGGGCAGGACTTGTTATCTATTTGATATTATTTCAGGCACCTATACATGTTCGTCCGAAGGTATCCGCTCTTTGGTCAAGTTGACGGAACCAACAAAGGTTGCTTGTCAACAGGGATGCCAGATCCGTGATCAACCATCTGATGCATCTGATGCGTACAATATATCATATGTGCCACGACTTCATGATTTCTTGTCGTCGCTAGTTGCCTTCAGTTGCCTTCAAGTTCAAGTACGCTGCGCCTAATTCATCCCAGGTACACTCCCTCAAAGCTTTCTCAGATCCGCTTTTGATGTTTTGCCAAAATAATCCATCAGTACTAGCCTAGCATCATTCACTGAATAGTCCTCATGCCAGCCTACGACCGCTACCCCCACAATAGACCACTAGCTCTTGATGGTACTATCCACTATCCTTGGAGCATACTCCTCTTGACAGTCCGGAATATCGTCCAAAATTATGACGAAGCAAAATGGTCAAATTACAAGACCAACGATAGTGATGACGAAATCAATAGCGACGATGAAACCGATAGTGAGGATGACAGCCTTATGTGGCATCTTATCAGCATCGAACGTCTACAGTATAACATAGATGTCAGGAGAGCGTTCACACGGTCTTGGGTTAAGGAGAAAGGCTTTGATTATTCAAAAGAAGTAGAAGTTGAAGACATCAAGAGATGGAGTACGATGAGATCAGATGAAAAAGGATTATTGAGCCTGGCTTATTATTCATGGGTTGGTATCCTCTCGTGTTTCACTCACCAAGTTTCTCTCACACTATTGTTTAGATTATAAATGCAGCGATAAAGCGTCGCAAGGAGATACGAGGACCTGCACCTGATGACCGTGGCTGGAAGGAAGAGGACAGATTCCTTGCGTTTCTCTGGTGTTTCGCTCGTTGTGGGAAGCTTTTCACGGTTGCTATATGACGTATGATAGGCTTGTCCGAAAATCATCTTGTATCAATGGCCATAGTTTAATCGTCATACATAGTAAATGTGCATATACATAATCGAGGACAGGCACTACAAGCAATATTTCCAGGTCAGGCAAGCAATCACAGCTGCGGCGTTGAACGGCGCAACCGCGCCCTCACATTGTGGTTCAATCATCTGGTAAACGAACTTTTATTTTGGGCCGTAGGAAGGTGACTTGAAACATCAAAACGCCCACAAAAGCAATCGATGATAAATAGCAGCCTTATCCTAGGATAACCTTCAGGCTGGTCCTCCCCATGTCTGCATTTTCGATTCCTTTGACATTGTTGTCCTTATATCGAACGCTCTTTACCACCTGATTTAACGTAAGGGGCCAGGTCACTCTCATCACGCGACATGAGTTCATCAACTCTTGTCCTAGCATCAAAAGCAACGAGATCTCGTCTGTGAAAGACGAACAAGGCCGCCCCATCTTTGAGGCGTGCAAACACTATCGTCCATACTATCGCGTCACTATTTTTCTGAGAGAAGCCGCTGACGATATCAGGAAAGTGTGGGACAACCTGGCTCGTTTGCTTTAAAAGAAGGGGCACTCAGGAACCTAATCCCAGAAGTCCAACCATCGACGACGGTGACGGTGACCCACGACCATTCGACGCTTGTAGCTGCAGTTCCGACAGCGACCAAATCCGTGAGTGAACAGACGACATCGGGAACGGGGCACAAGGTGGTTGCGAATGGAGGGGAAAAAATAAAGAGGCATTTTTCTCGCAGTGGTCGGGAGATTATCTTGACAAGAATCGCAGAGAGAAGAAGGAAAAGGGAGTAGAACAATGTTTTCTAGGCATCTAGCATTGGTACAAGATACAAGTGTAGCTAGCGTAGTGGTGTTCGTGCGGCACTGGTTGCAATAACATGAACCATTACGATGTACAGCTCGGAGCGGTCAGGAGAGAGATTACAGAAAAGACGAGAAGGGAGCAAATTGTTTCGATGTCGGAATTTCAAAAAATACGTCCGTCAGTGTCCTCGTCGATATTTGGCAACCAAGTTGCCATATAGTAAACTTGAGGGGCTAATTAACAACACTACACCTTGGCCAGAAATTCCTACAAAATTTGTCGATAGCCCAGGATACTCTGAAACATGATCGCAGTTTGATTGCTGTCAATAGGTCAAAGTCAAAGTCAGGGAATCGAACGATCAACAAGAGAGGCACGCACGTTATGCAATGCGCAGATTGTGCCAGTAAAATCCAGCCCGCGCCCACAGCAAGTTTTAAAAATCCCAGGTCATGGAAAAGGACAGACAAGACGCATCGATGCTAAGAGCATATTCAACGCCTTTTCTGACCAATTCTTGAATATGACGAAGTGTAGATTAACCTGGATCGCAAGGGTTGTCTCATGCGAGATCTTGATGAAATGACGTGATCTACGGGAGAAATCTCAGAGTCTTGTTGGATTGATGGCGAGGGAGAGCGGAGAGGTGACGTACCTGCTGCTTAAAGTGGTGTCGGTTCTCACCGATCAGAACAAGGTTGAGATAGCACCTCATGCTAAACTTCTTATCGACGTCACGGAGTGTTGGAGTGAGGTCAAAGCCACCGAGGAGGAGGTGTATAGGAATTGTTTCGTCTGAATATTTAAATGATAGTTTTGGTGGAGGAGGGTTCATCAAGAGTACTCACCGCGCACAGAGGCGCCGCCCATGATTTCAAACTTGGTTATCGTCTCGGATTTGTTACATTGATTTGGAGGTGCACCAGTCGTTTCGTGGCGGATGATGGAGAGTTCCATGTGTTTGATCTTTATGACAGGAGGAGAAAGTAGAACTTGCCGACGATGACGTCCTTCCTTGAGGTGGTATCTACGATAAATTAGGGAGAGGGTGCCCAGAAGTTAGGAAGGCAACACACTTAGATTTGTTGTACTCGAATTCAATGTGTAGACAGCCATACGACGGGAGATGGAATCACGGATGTGATATCTTTTGAAGAATTTGTGAATGTAACATGCGACTGGTAGGACCCACCTTAGTTTGACATCGATGCCCTGGTAAGATTCAAACTGGTTCTCTACATTCTTGAAGAGAAAGTCGAATGTCTGTGCTTGACGCATTTCTCCTGGCACAGCGAGGTCCTGGAAGAGGGAGAAGAATTCATGATGGTGACCCCGGTTGTAGAACAGCTCTGGTTGAATTGGTTTGGGTACTCAAAGCAAATGGGTGCAACAAAGCTATGCTGCCGACAAACTCAACCTTGATTCTGTCGTGCGCGAGCTTCTTGCCATCTCCAACTCGAATAGCGACCTGTAGGCTCGTCAACGATTGTTAAAACCAAGGGGTGTGGGATCGATTGATTTATGGACATGGTTGATATGACGTACATCTCCCCCCAAATAGGGACATTATTGTTGTATATGTGGCTGCTCGGCAAAGCCGGCATCTGATGTTCAGCACTTCATGGCATCCACGAGAATTACTCTGAGTTGACCCTGAGCCTTGTCAGACTTGCGACGCGACAACAGTTTATCAACGCGTCTTCCTCATCGAGTAGACGCGCCTTTCACTGCAATTAGCCTATCAGCATGGCCCGCTAACACTTTACATAGCATACCATCTCAGACCCAATCTTTCAGTGTCTATAATTGTTTCTTGTTTAATAATGATCTCCCTCTTGAGAACTTGACTCAAACAGATATTGACATGTTCTTTGCACTTCCAGAGGAGTTTATTGGTTGTCCTCTTGATACAGAAATATATGACACACAACAATCACATTCTTTGTTGAAGACAGGCAAAGCACAGGGGACTGAATAGTTACTAAAGCTGAAGTCCAGAGTCAGTGTATTGCAGAGTGACACACTAACCTGAAGTCCAGAGTCAGAAACTGAGTGAGGACTTCAGGCTTCTACATTATCTATATATACTATAATGTAACTGAATAGAAGGAATCACATGGAGAATCCATGTGATTGAATTGAATAGAAAGGGAATCACATGGAAGACACATGTGATTGAACTGAATAGAAAGACAATCACATGGAAGATACATGTGATAAACTGAATAGAAATGAAGGAAGTGGACTACACATGTAATCAATGAACTTGGAGTGAATGCTGATCATCATAGTGGAATGCAATAAGCAATTCCCTCCCTGATCCAGTGAATCACCAAGCTTGAATAAGCTAGTAAATGCACATTTCTTGCCTGCAGAATTTCATTTTGAGTAAAGGAAGTGGTTTTGTAAGCAGATCTGCCACTTGTTCTGTTTTAGGAATATGATGAAGAATGAGTTTCTGCTGATCAACTGCATTTCTAAGCCAATAGAAGCTGAGGTCAAGGTGCTTCATTTGTCCATGGTGTTCTGGATTCTTGGTAACACTAATGGCAGATCAATTATCAATCAGCATGGCAGATGGAGCTGTAGAAGAGTATCCCATTTCATGTAGAATATTCTGCATCCAGATGATTTCTTTGCCAGCTTCTACAGCAGCAATGTATTCTGCTTCAGTTGTGGATAAAGCAACAAATAATTGAAGCTTGCTACTCCATCCAATAGCTCCACCACCAATTGTAGTCAGATAACCACCAGTAGAGCAGCCAGAATCAGGACAATCTCTATGTGAAGCATCACAGAACATAGTAAAGGGTTGAATGCCAGCATCAGCATTGAAATGGAGTCTGTAATCCATTGTGCCTTTACAATAGCACAACAAATGCTTGACTGCAGCCCAATGCTTGGGTCCTGGAGAGGAATTGAAGCATCCAAGGCATGAGACTGCATAAGTAATATCTGACCTTGTCATAGTAACCAAATACTGCAGTGAACCAATTGCATTTCAATAAGGCACGGCCTCCTCTTCTGCTTCATTCTGTGGTGTCATGGCTTTAGAGAGTTTGATTCCAGGTGTCATTGGAGTAGATACAGGATTGCAATCACTCATTTTATAGTGCTCCAACATGTCAATAATGTATTGACATTGTGAGAGTGAAATAGAATGTTTAGAGCAGTCTCTGTGTATCTGAAAATCTAAAAGGAAGTGGGAAGGGCCCAAGTCATGGATTTTGAAGTGCTTTTTGAGGTCATCAACTGCAGAGTCAAGTGCAGCAGTAGATTTGAAAGCAAGTGTAATGTCATCAATGTAGATGGGTATAACAATCTTGACTTCTCCTCTGACATAGAGATAGATAGAGCAGTCAGATTCAAGTCTTTTGAAGTCCATTGATGATAATGCTCCATGTAGTTTCTTGTTCCACTGCCTGCCTGCTTGCTTTAGACAATAAAGACAATAAAGTGACTTCTTGAGCCTGAGTACCTTCTTCTCATTCTAAAACTCTGGTTGAAGCATATAGATATTTTCTTCCAGATCTCCATTGGGGAAAGCTGAAGTGACATCCACAGAGCACAATTTTATGTCCTCTATGCCAGCAATAGCAAGGATGAGGTGCAAAGATGCAGGTCAAAATGTTGGTGCAAAAACTTCATTATAGTCAATGCCAGGACACTGTGCATAACCCTTTGCAACAAGTCTAGCTTTAAAGCACTCAATTGATCCATCTGCATTGCACTTGATGCAAAACACCCATCCACAGCCAATTGCTTTCTTGCCTTCAGGCAAGTCACACTCCTCCCAAGTCCCATTAGTCACTAATGAGATATACTCATCAACTGCAGCTTGATACCACTTTCAGCATCCACAGACTTCATAGGTTGCTTGAATGTCCTAGCATCTGAAGAAGTAGCCATTCCAGCAAATGGAACATCCTCAAAACCAGGGTCAAGTGGTTCTGGATCAGGTTCAAGATCAGGTTCAAGATCAGACTCCAGATCCAATTCTGCTTGAACTTGCTCTTCTTCCTCATCAGAACTGTCCTGGACTGGTTCCTGATGTTATACTACCCACCAAATCTCTTAGAGGCTGTACATTGCATTCAGAGCATCTCAAAGCAAGGGGAGATGATAGAGGAGCAGGAATTTGAGCTGGTGGCTGAGCTGAATGGTGTTTAGCATGATTTGGGTGAGGTATAGGAGGTGCTGCAGCAGCTGGTGGTGGTGTTGTCAGAAATCAAAAGTAACTATACCAGGAATTGAACCTGGGACCTCTTGGATATGTACTTCATATAATGCTCTAACCACTGAGCTACATGATCTAATTATACAAGGAGTTAGGAAGTTACATATAAGTACCTTCTAGGCATGAGATGATTCTACTACTGTGATAATTGGCTCACTGCAGGGACTGGAGCACTAAACAGCATTGTGTAGAAATCAGAACTCTAAGCTGTCAGATGACTTGACCTGTCATCATTTAATAGGTGTTATAGGGCATGCAGGTGTAGGAGGTTCAGAATGTGCAGGAGATACAACTGGCACTTGGGAATAAATAGTCCTTCCTCCTCATTTTTAAGAGCAGGTAACTCAAACACTGCACTTTGATTGGAGGATGTACTTTCAGGTAGGACTGATAGATCCACAGGTAGTAAAGGAGGTGTAGGAGGTATTACTAGCCTAGTGAAGTGCAAACCAGGCAATAAGTGCTCATCAAACTCTGCTCTTTCTTAAATTACAGTCTTCTTGGTCTCAGAATTGTAAAATAACCATCCTTTATAACCAAGAGAATATCCAATGAAAATGCATTTTTCCATGTGAGACTGTAAAGAGTTGCACTTATCCCTTTGTATATAGACATATGCTCTACATCCCCAGACTCTGAGATAAGAGATGTCTAGTTTGTGCTTGTACCATCCCTCATAAGGAGTAATTGACTGAGCTGCAGTTGGAAGTCAATTCAGAATGTGAATCTGGGCATGAAGGCAATGTGCCCAGAATAAGACTGGTAGACCTGATTCATTGAGCATAGCAGTGATGTCCTCTGAGAGTGTTCTATTTGCTCTCTCAGCAACATCATTCTGCTGAGGTCTCTTGCAAGTTGTATGCCTCCTTTTAATTCCACAAGCATCAGTATATGCAATAAACTCCTTTGACATGTACTCTCCACCTTTATCATCTTGTATAGCCTTGATTTTGGCATTTAGAGCATTCTCTGCATAAGCTTTGAATGTCTTAAAGGCATGAAATGCTTAACTTTTCTTCTTCAGAGCCATAGCAGCTTTAAAGCTTGTGCAATCATCAATGAATGTAAGATAGCCTCCCAGTGTAGTAACTGGAAGAGGGCCATGTACATTGCTGTGAATCAATTCTAATGGTTTAGATGCACAACTACTGGAAGAAGGAAAGGGATTAGAGCACATTTTGCCAGCCAAACAAGTTTCACAGATGGGATCAGGCTTTGCAGCAGAATTCAAGTCCAGACCAACTACCAATTTATTATTGATCATCTTTTTGACATCAGCATAGTTATGATGAGCAAATCTGCAATGCCAAAGTGTTAAATCAAGTGGTAATGGGCTGGTAAGACGAGCAGACTCTGAAATAGGTGTAGTGCAACTATCCAAATGAGCAGAGTTATTGGAGTTGATTGTAGCACAGAATAACTCTTTCCTATTTAACCAAAAGTGCATGGCTTGTTTGTCAATATGGATATTGTAGCCTTTGTTTCTGGTCAAATATATATAGGACAAGAGATTATTTCAAAGCAATGGAACATGCAAGACTCTGTAGAACTCTAAAGACTGTTTTCCATTTACAACTGGATGAAATACAACTGTTTCAATCCCAGCTGAGTAAATGATGCTGTTATCAGCTAATCTGAGTGGAGTGCAATGAGGAGCATAATTCTGGACCCAATTTTGATGTGGGGTCATGTAGCAAGTGGCTTGTGTATGGCCTTGCAAGGTGCAAAAGTCACAGACAGCTTTGGCTAAAGCAGCACTCATAGCAATTATAGCAGCAGCAGACTCATCAGAGCAATGATGGTGTTGTGTTTTTTCTGTAACAAAGGCCTGATGGATTTTGGCCTTGTCCAAGCCATCTTTGAGAGGGAGAGTGAATACAAAAGCTGAGAAATCATTAGAAAGCACTCTTATTAATGCCATAGATGCTAGTTCATTGTCCAATTTGTCAATATCAAAGTCTTTTGGGTGTGAATCCTGGATTTTCTTCTTTGCAATCTCAACTCTGTTGATTAGAGTCTGCAAATTCTCCTCCTCTCCTTTTCTAATGGAGAACAAGCCATCATAGGCATGAAAGCATGTGCCGGGGCATTGCTGCATGTGTATCTGCTTCAAGGCTTCCCACATTTTGTCTGGTTGATCTTTATAATCATTGAGATAGATTCTTTGATCATCCTTCACCATCAAATGAATCAGACCAGATGCAACATTAGCCTCTTTCTGCCATTCTCTGTATTCTCTTTTCTCCTCTGATGTAGGTTTTTCAGAGAGTTGAGGAGCTAAAGAAGGCATGGAGATAGGCATCCAGTCATTTTGGGACTGAAGATAAGCTTCCATTTCACCAACCCATGAGTTATAGTTGTGGGAATTGAGTTTGGTGAAGGTTGGAATAGATGTAGGCATGGTGGAAGAGGTGATTTGGAGTGTAGATTGAATAATGAAGTGTGGAGTTGTAGAATGCAGCAAAAAATGTGTTTGAAAGTGCTTTAAGAGCAATAATAGAGTGCTCAAGTCTAGTGTGCCAGAAGGAATACAGCCACAATTCAGTCAAACTGGCAGGGCTCCTGTGAGGTCCTCAGAAATGGTGCAGCAGGAAGGTGAGGTATAGTAAAGCTAACTAACTAACTGCAGACTCTGCAATTGTAACACCTTCCAGTTAGGTGGGTCAGGCTTCACTGACAAGATAAAGCAGCCCCACTTAAGAGTCACTACCCATTAGTTCAGAGTTTATATATGTAAAGGGAGCTGCAACCACTATAAGGACTATAGCATAGACACAAAGTAAATCAAAATGATAAAAACTTTGGACTAAAGCTTTAGAGGCCAGGGCCTATAACCTGTTAAAGACAGGCAAAGTACAGGGGACTGAATAGTCACTAAAGCTGAAGCCCAGAGTCAAAAACTGAGTGTGTTAAAGAGTGACACACTAATCTGAAGTCCAGAGTCAGAAACTGAGTAAGGACTTCAGGTTTCTTATATACTATAATGTAACTGAATAGAAGGAATCACATGGAAAATCCATGTGATTGAACTGAATAGAAAGGAAATCACATGGATTTTCCATGTGATTGAATTGAATAGAAAAGGAATCACATGGAACATACATGTGATAAACTGAATAGAAATGAAGGAAGCAGACTACACATGTGATAAACTTGGTGTCAATGCTGATCATCATAGTAGTATGCAATCAGCAATTCTAACAAACCCCACCTCCCTGCCCAATTCAATGCTGCCAACCTCTGCAAGACTCCAAAGAACCTAGACACTGATTCTAACAATTCCCAGGACTCAGATAATGCCCCAATCTCTGCAAAAGACCAAGAGGCCCTGCATGCAAACTGGATCTGAAACAGACTCTGGATTGATATACTGGAGGAGATACAGAAGAAATAGTAGAAAGAGGGCACATGCATCCTATGTGGTGAGCAGGGACATTTCATCAGTAGCTGTCTTAAATGCTAGGACATGCCATGTGAAAAATACCAGTTCATAGAAAACAACTCAGAGGTTTAGGTCTCAAAGACACACTAAATTGTGGATTATCTCTGCTCTGGCTACATTTCTTCATGCAATGATTGTCTCTCTAGACACACTCTCAGCTTATCTCCCCTTGTACTCCTCCCACAACTCCTCCTTCACACCACTCACCCCTTCTCTGCCAACTCCATCCACACTCTAGTTGATAGAGGCACAACTGACAACTTCATTGACAAATTCCTGGCAGTGCTTGCTCTACAACCCTTCCAGCACCTCCCCACCTCCATCCTTTTAAATTCTTTAATGGTGATCCTACCTCTGCCAGAGATATTACTCATTGTATAGAGACATCTATTACTATGACAGGACTTCCAGCAAAATTGCATGCTTCCATACTCCTTGTTTTTGGAATTTCCTAGCTATATACAACCAATCCCCATACTCCCATATTGACTGGCCCAGTCTCACCTTCTGCCTTGACTGAGATAGCTTGTCTAACTCTGGACTTGTCCCTCTTGACATCTTGCTCCACCCTAAGAGCCTAGAAGACACTACTAAAATTCCTTAGACCCTTCTCACAGCTCCATCCAAAGTCTGTGCAGTTGTTCATCATCAATATTTGACTGGGCAACTCCCCTACAATCCTTTCCACCCTTGTCAACAGCAGAGCCTCCAGCATATTTGTCAGCAACCAGCTCAACCTTCTACACAAAACCCTCAACAAGCTGCTAGAGCTCCAGCTCTTTGACAAAAGCCCCACCTCCACCAAAATCACCAAGTTCCACACAAGTTTTCTTGCACTCAACAATGGCTTAAGATTCCTAGTCCACCTCCTTGTCATGCAGCTTCCAGAGACAACCCAAATCATACTTAGGCTGCTATAGTTACAAGACATCAACTTCAATATTGACTGAAAGAGTCTCACCATGCAGTTCCCATGCTTCAAAGCAAGTCTAGCAGCCACCATCCCTCTCTATTTCCAGCCCTCTCTGAACTCCAACAACTCTGATCCTGACCCCAGCAACTCTGGAGCCAACCACACTCTCACCACTTTCAAGAACAACCAAGAGAGGGAAAAAAACACACCTCTGCCTTGATTCTCCTTGAACACACTCTCAAGGTTTTCCCCCAACATCCTTCAAAACTGATACAAAGGCCCAAAATACCCCAATTAATGCTTTCAGACTCCAGCACCCCAATCCATCAATCTGGAAGCTCTTAACATCAGAATTATTAGTTCTGTCCCCTTTGCATGCATTCTACAAGACATTTACCAGCTCCAAATCACTTCAGCCTTACTGGAAGAACACTTATGTGTAAGTAACACCCTACCAAAACCAAAAAACAGAGAAACAGATTTTGCATGTAGTTCTGAATTTGCTCAAAATTAATTGGCACCTCTCTCTCCTGTTTAGCTTTACAACATGTTGGGAAGTTGAACTCCAGGCTTACAAGGACTACCTCAACAACATGCTTAGCAAAGGTTTCATACATTCCTCAATTTCTGCCACTGAAGCTTTAGTTCTGTTTGCCAAAAAAAAAGGATGGCTCTCTCTGCCTCTGCATCAACTACCAAGAATTCAACAAAGTAACCAAAAAAAGCTGGTATCCTCTCCCCCTGATGATCTCATTAACCACCTCCTCTACACTAAAATAGACCTCTGCTCCAGCTACAACAACATCCTAAAGGTTTTCTTCCCTAAGATAAGACTGCTATTTATTATTAACTGCTTTTATAGGTGTTTCAAAGTTTAAAGTCAACTTCCTATTGCCTCAAATAAAAGTTTATTACAGAAGAATGATTGAATCACAATGTGAGGGTGCATTATGCTATTTGTGATTGCTTGCCTAACCTGGAAAGTTTGCTTGTGCCTGTTGATTATGTATATGTACATTTACTATGTATGACAATTAACATTAGTACAAGATGATTTTTAGACAAGCCTATTGTGTTTCATATAACAACTGTAAAAAGCTTTCTACAGTGAGTGAGGCATCAGAGAAATGCAAGAAATCTGTCCTCTTCCTTCTAGCTATAGTCATTAGATGCAGATCCTTGTATCTTCTTGCAATGCTTTATTGCTTGCTGCATTAATAATCTAAACAATAGTGTAAGAGAAACTTGGCAAGTGAAACATAAGAGCATACCAACCCAGAAAAAACAAGGCAGGCTGTAACAGAGTGCTCATTACTTGCCTAACTAACATTACATTCTGTATAATGTATAACTATATTATTATTATCACATGATGCTACCTATAACTACTATTACTGTAATTATGTAAGGCAGCACCTTACTTCATACTTTGTAGGCATAATCAACTGGTTTTGATTTACAGAGTGTGAACTGTAAGCTGTGCAACCCATAATTGAAAAATTACATTTTTTTAAATCAAATGAGCATTTACTTATTTGTATAGCACAAGCCAAACTTCTGGAAAAGAAGTTCACTGCCACTAGTTACAAATAAATGCAAATGTCAAAATCTTAATGTTCACCTTTCTCAATAGGCACTGTAGTGACCATGGAAGGTCAGGTGTTTGAGCTTAGGTCTAAACCAGAGTTTGATAGAGCATTGCAAAGTGCTTCACATTAACTGTTAGATCTTGCCACATCACACTATAGCATGGAGAGAGAGAGTAGTGTGATGCCAGAAGGGCTGCAAGCAGCTACTCCTGTTTGACTACCCCTGGGTAGTTAGACTGGCATTACAACTGAGGGCACTTGAGTGCCCTCTACATAGTTGTACCCAAAAATAGAACCAGATAATGTAGTAGTGGTGGCAAGCAAAGAGAAAAAATCCTTGTATATGCATACATTTATAGGTGGAAGGTCTGAGATCCTTTCCTGAGGCTCTAGAAAGTCAGCATGACTCCTCTCTGGTAGTTACCCTGCTCAGGAGTAATGAGGATGAGCTTCACAGGGCACACAGCCCTGCACAATTGCAAGCTGGACCAATGCTGAGCCTGTACACAACAGGACTGTCAGTGTTCATTGAGATAATTCCAGAGGATGTCAGAGACACCTTGGATATAAATAGTGAAGCACACTCCAATAATATCCTCCATTGGAGGGTGTTGGTGTTTTGGCAGGGTCAGGTTGAGGTTCCCAAATCAACACAGCAACACTTGGCTGTGAGAGTAACTAAGCATATAGCAATTCAACAGTTGCTGAGTGAAGGAATAATTGCAATTGACCCAGTAAAGTTCATGGAACTTTTACATGCTTTTTCTAGCACAAAAAGTATTGGATTACCTCCAGCAAAAGAAGCTATGAAGATCCCAGGCATTGTCTACAATGCCTTAGCTGCTCATAGATGGGAACATGGCACCCCTACTGTTACTGATCAACAAAGTGTTGACTCTACTCCAGGCACCACAACAGCTTAGTAAAATTCCACATGATTGTGCTGCAAGGTGCCAAAAAAACACTGCTTGAGATGCTTAGCTAGAAGGGTACATTTTGCCTAAACAGATCAGGCCAATAAAGATGAAGGAGTGAGATTCTTGCTCCCCAATGGCAGATGCATATAATGGGACTAAAAATAGCCTCATGGTGCATTAGCAGCAGGCTGAGCAGGGAGGGAGTGACCCTCCAAGCCAGTGACAAGACCCAATTGTCGCTAGGCACTGCTATTGACATCTAGGACCATCTCATTTGGGCAGCACCTGGTGTGGACACAGCACAAGTTTGTACAAGTCATGCAACTTCATTACATGGGATCTAGCTCCAAGGTCTGGAATGACATAAATATTGCATGGGATTTTAGTGACCACAAGACTGCTGGATCATGAGCTTCATCACATGGAGTCTAGCCTTTGGATCTAGAATAATAAGGCTGAAACTTTCATTAGCAATGATTGCTAGTGACATTAACTAGTGACAACAATACCTCTTCTCAAAAATGAATATAGTACAGGCCATGTGACTGCTTACTTATCATTTTTCTTGTCTTGCTTACAAATATACTTGAACAGCATCTACACTTCAGATATTGACATTAGGTATGCTCTTTTATTGTTACTAACATTTATTATACATTTTGTCAACATCATGTACAAATACTTGATTACTATACTAAGATCCAGTATATATCAGGGATACTTTGGCAGATGCTGTCACTGGCAGCAACTAATATTTCTCTCTAAATACTATAAATTTTGCCTGTATATGAAAAAAAACCAACAGAGTATCATTCCCCTCATTAGCTCTCAGCTTACCTGCTTCAGATTTTTTTTACTGCTCTCTCTCATCATTGTTAACAACTTAGTGACAAGTTTTGATGACCTACTATGAGTACTCTTAGTATTTATGACTTAGCAACACTAGCAACTAGTTTGTGTTTGTCCTCCAATTCATATTGACTTCACTCATTTCCTGTTTCCCACCTCCTTGCTACCACTTAGTTTCTCCTTTCTTAGCAACTTATGCCTTTTATTAGTGACTCATCCTAGCAATTTACTCCTTTTCTTTTCATTGCCTAGCAACTTAGCAACTTTTCATTACTGTTTAGTGACTTAAGCTAGCAATAGCAACATTTTTTACTTGACTCCTCCATTTTTCTTCACAACTGTTAGCTCTTATTTTCTGGGACAGTGACTAACTTGCTCTTATTACTTCTTATTGCCAGCTACCCTATTTACTTGCCAGTGTTCAAGTCTTCTTTTTGGTTTGTTGCACAGCAGCTAGGTGACAATAGCACATCACTGCTCTGGCTGGATAATTATCTGCCTGGACCAAGAGAAGGCCTATCACAAGATCCTATACACCTTTCTATAAGAATTGCTCCAAAATTTGGCTTCCCTAGAACTTTCATAAAGACAGTCCAAACTCTGTACTCAGAGGCCAGTACAATAGTAATCCTGAATAAGGAGAAGAGTAGCCCCTATATAGTAACTAGAGGGGTCAGGCAGGGTGACCCACTATTGTATCTCCTCTTGCCATTGAATCCCTAGCACAAATGCTGAAATCATCAGACCTTATAGGCTTCTTGTTTGACAAAAATATGAAAAGGCTAATTGCAATGCTTTTTGCAGATGACACAACAGCCTACCTGGCAGAAACAGACAACTTTGAGACACTGCAGGACATCCTAAAAACTTGGTGCTCTGTTTCAGGAACAAGGTTCAATATTTCAAAAACAGTGATAGTGCCAGTAGGCACTGAGACATACAGATCAGAGGTGATTACAACAAGGAAGTTGAACCCCTAAAGCTTAGTAATATCTGAGAACATTTAGAATTGCCAGAGATGGAGAGGCAATATGCCTTCTAGGTGCCTTCATTAGTAATAAGACCAACAACATTAGTGTCTGGACTCCCACTGTAGAAGCTGTAGTAAGGGACTTTAACAGATGGGCTAAAGGAAACCCAAATATAGAAGGATGGAGGCTTGTTGTAGGAATGGTACAATATAGGACATGTATATATACAGAGCATACCAACAAAGATAGAAGAACAGCTAACAAAAATGATTGAAACCTTCATATGGGGAGAAGGCACTGCCTTAACAATAGGCCTGAGCACACTGCACCTCCTTATGAGAGAAGAAAAGAAACTCCTAAACAAATGAAGCAATTGAGCTCATGAAAATAAAAAAATACCTTAAGCTTGACTATAACAGACATATATGGGCAATGGTAGCAGACAGACTAATTGGACTGAATATTGCAAAGAAATGGAAGGTGTCAGATGGAACATCTTTCTGTTGAAGACAGGCAAAGCATAAGGGACTGAATAGTTACTAAAGCGGAAGTCCAGAGTCAAAAACTGAGTTTATTGAAGAGTGACACACTAACCTGAAGTCCAGAGTCAGAAACTGATGAGGACTTCAGGCTTCTACATTATCTATATACTATAATGTAACTGAGTAGAAAGAATCACATAAAGAATCTATATGATTGAATTGAATAGAAAAGGAATCACATGGAAGACACATGTGATTGAATTGAAAAGAAAGACAATCATATAAAAGATACATGTGAATGAATTGAAAAGAAAGATAATCACATGGAAGATAATTGAATAGAAATAAAGGAAGTGAACTATACATGTGATAAATGAAGTTGGAGTGAATATTCAAGACAGCTAGCAAATGTGGAGTTAACTTCCAACTACTAACACTAAACCAAAAACAAGGCAAAATGCCTTTCTGGTTTTATCTAGGGATGAGAAACATAAAGTACCTCCAGCTAAACTCTACTACACAATGCCTTTAGAATAGTAACTGTGGATGATGCAGTGGAGCTGAAAAGGAAAAGAGACTGCATAACAAATACACAGCAAAAATGGAGGCAGAACTGTGCATGTACCAGCTGCAAAACAGAGAGGTAGAAAGGATGCAAGATATCCAACAAGTAATGTCTTTTTAAGGACATGTTGAACATGCTGGGCTTAAGGTAGAACTCCAAGAAGCCAGAAATAACCTGGTGCATCACAGAGGAAGATAGAGAAAGACATAGTAGGGAGAAGGCACTCATCTTGAACCCTGAAATAGCAACAAAAGAGAATCTAGAGGAAGGCTTCAAGCTCTTCACAAAAAGCCTAGAATACCTAAGGACAGAGAACAAAGACTACACAAGAAAAACCCCTAACAAAAACCTCCTGAGGGTAATTAGTATACACTGATGGATCCTGCCAAAATGATGGAAGTGTTGAAGCTGGAGCAGGAGTGTGATTTGGGCCAGAAGACTGCAGAAATCTAGCTCTGAGGTTCCTACACAACATTGAACAGTCAAATAATGCTTGGGAAGCCTATGCAGTTCTTGTAGCAATACAGAAAGTCCCACAAGAAGCATCTTTACATATAATTAGTGATTCACAACTAGTCATTGACAACCTGACTAAGAATCTCAAGAAATGATGAAATGTCTAGTGGCTAACCTAAGAAAGAGGAAAGGTATCATAATCTTAAACCAAAGGCTACTCAGGTATTAAAGAAAACATCTGCACCTTGCAGATGAGAGGGTATATAAGCCAAACACAGACCCATCTATCAACCTTGAAAATCCCAGCTGCCCTTAATATACAGGGAGCTAAGCTTGCTGCAGTGTCACAAGCTATGATCTATAAGGAAATCATTGAGAGCTTAGAGACTCTACAAAGAAAGGAAATGAAGGCACACCTTGACATGACCAGATGGGCTATAAATGCCCTGAATAATGAGGCACCAACTGACTACAGAATATGGCTGTTCTTAAGAAATAAAGCTATGAGAGAGATACAAGCTTTTTTATGGAAGGCTGTGCATAATGCATATAAAATTAGAAGATACTGGGAATAACTGAATGTGAGGTGTCAAGACAGAGAGAAATATAGTGCATGACTAAGAAACTGCACACACTGAGGAAAATATCTTTCATAAAGCTCACCATGAGAGAGCAACTGGGATGTGCAATGATCTCAAGAACAACTGAGAATGGCAGAAAAGCAGGAGCAAAACATTTCTCAACTATTGTGGTTTTGGAAGCCACACAGTGATATGGAAGATTTGTTGTGAATGGTGGATTACAAGAGATGCTGTTAGAATTGCTTATTGCATTCTACTATGATGGTCAGTATTCACTTTAAGTTTATTTATTACACATGTATTCCACTTCCTTCATTTTTATTCAGTTTATCACATGTGTATTCCATGTAATTATCTTTCTATTCAATTCAATCACATGTATCTTCCATGTGATTTACTTTCTATTCAATTCAATTGCATGTGTCTTCCATGTGATTCCCTTTCTTCAATCACATAGATTCTTCATATGATTCCTTCTATTCAGTTACATTATAGTATATAGATAATGTAGAAGCCTGAAGTCCTCACTCAGTTTCTGACTCTGGACTTCAGGTTAGTGTGTCACTCTTTAATAAACTCAGTTTCTGACTCTGGACTTCAGCTTTAGTAACTATCCAGTCCCTTATGCTTTGCCTGTCTTCAACAGGTTATGGGCCCCAGCCTCTAAAGCTTTTATTATTTTAATTGCTTTGTGTCTGTGCTATAGTCCTTATAGTGGTTGCAGCTCCCTCTAGATACATAGACTCTGAACTATTGGGTAGTGACCCTTAGTGGGGCTGCTTTATCTCACTAGTGAAGCCTGACCTGCCTAACTAAGAGGTGTTACAATTGCAGAGTTTGCAGTTAGTTAGTTAGCTTTACTATACCTCACCTTTCTGCTGAACTACTCTTGAGAACCTTACAGGAACTCTGCCAGCTTGATTAGATTGTAGCTGTATTTCTTCTGGCACACTAGACCTTAGCACTCTATTGTTGCTTTTAAAGCACTTTCAGATGCATTTTTTGCTGCATTCTGCAACTTCACACTTCATTGTTCAATGTAAACTCCAAGTCACCTCTTCCACCATGCCTACATCTATTCCAACCTTTACCAAACTCACAATTATAACTTATGGGTTGGTGGAATGGAAGCTTATCTTCACTTCCAAAGTGCCTGAATGCCTATTTCCATGCCTTCTTTGGCTCCTCAACTCTTTGAAAAACCTACATCAGAGGAGAAAAGAATACAGAGAATGGCAGAAGGAGGCTAATGTTGCATCTGGTCTGATTTATTTGATGATGGAGGATGATCAAAGAATCCATCTCAATAATTATAAAGATCAACCAGACAAAATATGGGAGGCCTTGAAGCAGATACACATGCGGCAATGCCTTGGCACATGCTTTAATGCCTATGATGATTTGTTCTTCATTAAAGAAGGAGAGGAGGAGAATTTTCAGACTCTGATTAACAGAGTTGAGACTGCAATGAAGAAAATCCAGGATTTGCACCCAAAAGACTTTGATATTGCCAATTTGGACAATGAACTAGCATCTCTGATGATTTCTCAGCATTTGTATCCACCCTCCTTCTCAAAGATAACTTGGACAGAATCCATTGAGCCTTTGTTATAGAGAAAACACAATGTTGTCATTGCTCTAATGAGTCTGCTGCTGTTTTCATTGCTATGAGTGCTGCATTAGCTAAAGTTGTCTATGACTTTTGCACCTTGCAAGGCCATATACAAGCTAATTGCTACAAATACAAAGCAGCTCAGCAGCAAGCAAAGCAGCAGACAAAATCTCAAAACAAAAGGGGCAAAAAGGGTCAGGAGCAAGCTAACACAGCTTTCAATGATGACAAGCCCAAGAAAGATAATGCAGAATTTGCTGGAAATGCAAGTATTTGTTTACCAGATCACAGATCCATCTCTTCCCATACAACCTGAAGCTTACTTCAATTAATTGTAGACTCAGGAGCCACTTGCCACATGACCTCACATCAAAATTGGACCCAGAATTATGCTTCTTATTGCACTCCAGTCAGATTAGCTGATAACAACATCATTTACTCACCTAGGATTGGAACAGTTGTATTTCATCCAGTTGTAAATGGGAAGAAAATCTGGTCTTGAGAGTTCCACAGAGTTTTGGTTGTTCCATTGCTTCAAAATAATCTCTTGTCCTGTATATATTTGACTAGAAACAAAGGCTACAATATTTATATTGACAAATAAACCATGCATTTTTGGTTGAATAGATAAGAGTTATTCTGTGCTACAATCAACTCCAATAATTCTGCTCATTTGGGTGGTTGCACTGCACCTATTTTGGAGTCTTCTTACCAGCCCATTACCACTTGATCTGACACTTTGGCATTGCAGATTTGCTCACCATAATTATGCTGGCTTCAAAAAGATGATCAATAATAAGTTGGTAGTTAGTTTGGACTTGGATTCTGCTGCAAAGCAATCCCATCTGTGAAGCTTGTTGAGCTGGCAAAATGCACTCTAATCCCTTTCCTTCTTCCAGTAGTCATTGTCAGGAGATGTCCCATTCTCCCTCTGTCCTATCCTCCCTCATTATGGTTTTCCTTTATTCTCCTTTGCTTTCCCTATCTGCTGGTCCAAGTTCTAGCTCTCAGGCTGCACTGTTTCTCTGTCCATAGTTCCAACAAGTGTTGCTCTCTCCACATGGCCTCTCACCAGACCTCTAGATTGTTTCCTGCATTTCTGGCCTACCACTCATTGTAGGCCTCCCATCTTTGGACCACAGGTACTTTTGACTAGGGGCTATCTTTTTGTGATATTTGCATGTAGTCACATGCTCAGAGTCTGGAGATCAAGGCTATTTACAATGAATTTCTGCTTTTTGATTGGACACTAGATTTGGTTGTTGTTGGGTGTATTTTCTAGAAGTTCTAGAGTAAATTTTCTCAACACTGGCATTGAGGATCCTTAGACTTGTTCTCTTTGGATCTCCTTCTGCCAGATGAGTAGCTAGAACCCCAGAATTTATTATAGATACTGAATAGACTTTGCATCTCCCTCTGCCAGTTGTGTGATTGAGCCATAGCCTCTAGAGGTTGCTCTTACAGCAGAACAAGTCTCTAGATTTGGTTTGGGAGCCCCCTTTTTGATTGCCTGAGTTTCTACTTGGTTCCTCAAAAGGTCTCTCCCCCACCAGTGTCTTAGTGTCCTCTGTGCTCCTTCTATGACCTAACCAACTCCTCCAGCACCTCCTCCTGATCCTTCAAGCCTCCAGGATAATGCCTGGAGTTGTTTTCTGTCCCTGGAGACACAGGTTCAACTTAATCAAGCCTCTCTTACCTTCCACACCACTAAACTCACTGGGCTCCATCAAACCACTAAAGCAGTGTTCTTCTCTCTCCAGGCCTTCCTAAAACATCTTTTTCTTGCTCCTACTTCTCCACCTGGACTCCCAGCAGCTGCAGCAAGGTTCTCTTCTGCACCTAGCTTAGAGGTTTCAGCACCTTACTCTAAACTTCCTTGCTCTACACTCTTTAACATATTTGATAGGGACTGTAGAGTTGAAGAACATTTTCTCTAGTCTTGCATCACATATATCCAGTTGAGTGGTGAAGCCTTTGCCTCTGACACCTTGAAAATTGCCTGGGTTCTCTACATGAAGGCAGGCTGAGCCTCAACCTATATGCTGTGCATTTTTTAATGCCCAGAAGAAGTTGAGAGTTTTTCTGGCTGGATGGAGTTTGAGAAAGAGTTCTAAGCTGAGTCCTTTTCTCTTAACCCTGGCAAGACTGCAGCTCTTTTCCTTCAAGACAAAACCCAGTATGGTTAAGAGAAGCAGTTACTGGATGAGTACATTGACTCTTTCTATGCCTTAGTTGAATAAGTTGGCTATTCAGATGGTCTGTAACTCTGCCTCACCTTCTGTGATGGACTCTACCCCTCTCTTATAGATTGTATTGATAGTATGGCTGAGGGGCACTGAAATTATGAGCATGTCAATACCTGGTACAAGGTGGCACATGAACAGTGGCAGTTGATGGAACTGCAATGTGAGCTGCAATAGACATAACCCTCAACATTTTCTTTCTCTTGTGGCAGGTTCACTCCTCAAGCTCCCTCTTCCATGCCTGCTCTAGCAGCCCCACAAGCAGGTGCAAGCCTTCCCATTTCATCCCACATTGCTCCCTTGCACTTCCTACCCCAAAGAGTCCCAATAGATGTTGACACCTCCTGACAGCAATCATCTATCCCTCTGTTGTGTTGACACTATAAAAAGGCAGGTCACTTTGCCTGCTACTGTCCTCAAGGGCTCAAAGTCCACTACCTGTCTACATCAGAGCAAGAAGAGCTGCTCATGCAACTCCTAGCAGCAAGAGATGCAACAGGAACCCCTTCTCTTGATGCACCTATAGCTGTCCACTCCAATGAGGCAGCCAATGTATTGAAGGAGGTTTCTGTAGAGTTGGAGGAGGATTTTTAAAAGGGCAATGGATGAACCATATGCTACCATTGCCTAATGCTAATCTTTCTGTCTCCTGTCCATAGAATCAAATATATCTGTTGCTGCTTTTAATACCACACCCAAAATGATAAGCCCCTCCTCAGACATACACACACCATCTTCTCCATTGTTACATTGTTGCTTCCACCTCTTCCACCAACTCTCTGAAGCTCCAGGTAGGAATTGAGACAACAGACACCTAGCAGACCCAAAATGTAGTTGCTCTGCTTGACAGTGGCACAACAGGCCTCTTCTGGCACAGGGGACTGAATAGTCACTAAAGCTGAAGTCCAGAGTCAGAAATGTGTATTGAAGAGTGATATACTAAGCAGCATTATCATCAATGGGCTTCAAAAGACTTGAATCTGACTGCTCTATCTATTTCTATGTCAAAGGAGAAGTCAAGATCATTGTGCCCATCTACATTGATAAGGCCAGATATTGCTTATGTAATTAATGCCTTGGGTGCTTCAATTCCTCTTCAGGATCCAAGCATTGGGCTGCAGTCAAGCATTTATTGCACTATTGTAAAGGCATGATGGATTACAGACTCCATTTTAATCCTGATACTGGCATTCACTACATTTTGTAATGCCTCAGATAGAGATTGTCCTGATTCTGGCCACTCTATTAGTGGTTATCTGACTATGATTGGTGGTGGAGCTATTGGATGGAGTAGCAAGCTTCAATCAGTTGTTGTTTTATATACAACTGAAGCAGAATACATTGCTGCTGGAGAAGCTGGCAAAGAAATCATCTGGATGCAGAATATTCTACAAGAAATGGGATACTCTTCTACTGCTCCATCTCCCATGCTGATTGACAATCAATTTGCAGTCAGTGTTACCAAGAATCCAGAACATCATGGATGAATAAAGTACTTTGACTCAGCTTCTGTTAGCTTAGAGATGCAGTTGATCAGCAGAAACTCATTCCTCATCATATTTCTAGAACAGAACAAGTAGCAGATCTGCTTACAAAACCACTTCTTTTACTCAGAGTGGAATTCTACAGGCAAGGAATGGGCATTCACTAGCTTATTCAAGCTTGGAGATTGACTAGATCAGGGTGTTAGAATTGCTTATTGCATTCTACTATGGATGATCAGCATTCACTCCAAGTTCATTCAACACATGTTTAGTCCGCTTCCTTTCATTTCTATTGAATTCAATCACATGTACCTTCCATGTGATTATCTTTCTATTCAATTCAATCACATGTACCTTCCATGTGATTGTTTTCCTATTCAATTCACTTCCATGTGATTGTCTTTCTATTCAATTCACTTCCATGTGATTGTCTCTCTATTCAATTCAATCACATGGATTCTCTTCTATTCAGTTACATTACAGTATATATAGATAATGTAGAAGCCTGAAGTCCCCACTCAGTTTCTGACTCTGGACTTCAGGTTAGTGTGTTACACTTCAATACACTCAGTTTCTGACTCTGGACTTCAGCTTTAGTGACTATTCAGTCCCCTGTGCGTTGCCTGTCTTCAACAGGTTATGGGCCCCGGCCTCTAAAGCTTTAGTCCGAAGTTTTTGTCATTTTGATTTGCTTTGTGTCTGTGCTATAGTCCTTATAGTGGTTGCAGCTCCCTTTACATATATAAACTCTGAACTAATGGGTAGTGACCCTTAAGTGGGGCTGCTTTATCTTGTCAGTGAAGCCTGACCCACCTAACTGGAAGGTGTTACAATTGCAGAGTCTGCAGTTAGTTAGTTAGCTTTACTATACCTCACCTTCCTGCTGCACCACTCCTGAGGACCTTGCAGGAACCCTGCCAGTTTGACTGGATTGTGGCTGTATTCCTTCTGGCACACCAGACCTTAGCACTCTATTATTGCTTTTAAAGCACTTTCAAACACATTTTTGACTGCATTCTGCAACTCCACACTTTATTATTCAATATACACTCCAAATCACCTCTTCCAACATGCCTACATCTATTCCAACCTTCACCAAACTCAATTCCCACAACTATAACTCATGGGTTGGTGAAATGGAAGCTTATCTTTGCTCCCAAAATGCCTGGATGCCTATCTCCATGCCTTCTTTGGCTCCTCAACTCTCTGAAAACCCTACATCAGAGGAGAAAAGAATACAGAGAATGGCAGAAAGAGGCTAATGTTGCATCTGGTCTGATTTATTTGATGGTGGAGGATGATCAAAGAATCCATCTCAATGATTATAAAGACCAACCAGACAAGATGTGGGAAGCTTTGAAGCAGATACACATGCAGCAATGCCCTGGCACATGCTTTCATGCCTATGATGGCTTGTTCTCTATTAGAAAAGGAGAGGAGGAGAATTTGCAGACTCTAATCAACAGAGTTGAGACTGCAATGAAGAAAATCCAGGATTTGCACCCAAAAGACTTTGATATTGCCAAATTAGACAATGAACTAGCATCTATGGCATTGATAAGGGCGCTTCCTGATGATTTCTCAGCATTTGTATCCACTCTCCTTCTCAAAGATGACCTTGACAAGGCCAAAATCCATCAGGCCTTTGTTACAGAAGAAACACAACCTCGTCGTTGCTCTGATGAGTCTGCTGCTGCTATAATTGCTATGAGTACTGCATTAGCCAAAGTTACCTGTGACTTTTGCACCTTGCAAGGCCATACACAAGCTAATTGCTACAAATACAAAGCAGCTCAGCAGCAAGCAAAGCAGCAGACAAAATTTTACAACAAAAGAGGCAGAAAGGGCCAGGAGCAAGCTAATGCAGCTTTCAATGATGACAAGTCCAAGAAAGATGATGCAGAATTTGCTGGAAATGCAAGTACTCGTTTACCGGATCATTCAGATCCCTCTCTTCCCATACAACCTGAAGCTGACTTCAATTGGATTGTAGACTCAGGAGCCACTTGCCACATGACCCCACATCGAAATTGGGTCCATAATTATGCTCCCTATTGCACTCCAGTCAGGTTAGCTGATAACAGCATTGTTTACTCAGCTGGGATTGGAACAGTTGTATTCCATCCAGTTGTAAATGGGAAGAAAATCTGGTCTTTAGAGTTCCACAGAGTCTTGCATGTTCCATTACTTTGAAATAATCTCTTGTCCTGTATATATTTGACTAGAAACAAAGGCTACAACATTCATATTGACAAACAAGCCATGCATTTCTGGTTGAATGGAAAAGATTTATTCTGTGCTACAATCAACTCCAATAATTCTGCTTATTTGGATGGTTGTACTGCACCTATTTCGGAGTCTGCTCATCTTACCAGCACATTACCACTTGATCTGACACTTTGGCATTGCAGATTTGCTCATCATAACTATGCTGATGTCAAAAAGATGATCAATAACAAGTTGGTAGTTGGTTTGGACTTGAATTCTGCTGCAAAGCCTGATCCCATCTGTGAACCTTGTTTGGCTAGCAAAATGCGCTCTAATTCTTTTCCTTCTTCCAGTAGTTGTGCATCTAAACCATTAGAATTGATCCACAGTGATGTACATGGCCCTCTTCCAGTCACTGCAATGGGAGGCTATCGTTATTGGATCACATTCATTGATGATTGCACAAGCTTTAAAGCTGCTATGGCTCTGAAGAAGAAAAGTGAAGCATTCAATGCCTTTAAGACATTCAAAGCTTATGCAGAGAATGCTCTAGATGCCAAAATCAAGGCTATACAAGATGATAAAGGTGGAGAGTACATGTCAAAGGAGTTTATTGCATACACTGATGCTTGTGGAATCAGAAGGAGGCACACAACTCGCAACAGACCTCAGCAGAATGGTGTTGCTGAGAGAGCAAATAGAATGCTCTCTGAGGACATCACTGCAATGCTCAATGAATCAGGTCTACCAGCCTCATTCTGGGCACATTGCCTTCATGCTCAGATTCACATTCTGAATTGACTTCCAACTGCATCTCAGTCAATTACTCCTTATGAGGGATGGTACAAGCGTAAACCAAATGTCTCTTATCTCAGAGTCTGGGGATGTAGAGCATATGTCTATATACAAAGGAATAAGCGCAACTCTTTACAGTCTCACATGGAAAAATGCATCTTTATTGGATATCCTCCTGGTTATAAAGGATGGTTATTTTACAATCCTGAAACCAAGAAGACTGTAATTTCTGAAAGAGCAGAGTTTGATGAATGCTTATTGCCTGGTTTGCACTTAACTAGGCCAGTAATACCTCCTACACCTCCTTTACTACCTGTGGATCTATCAGTCCTACCTGAAAGTGCATCCCCCAATCAAAGTGCAGTGTTTGAGTTACCTGCTCTTGAAAATGAAGAGGAAGAATGATTTGTTCTCCAAGTGCCAGCTATACCTCCTGCACATCCTAAGCTTCCTATACCTGCATGCCCTATAACACCACCACCAGCTGCTCCAGCACCTCCTAGATCTCGCCCAAATTGAGCTAGACACCATTCAGCTCAGCTACCAGATCAACCACCAGCTCAAATTCCTGCTCCTCCATCACCTCCCCTTGCTCTGAGACGCTCTAAAGGCAATCTACAGCCTCCAAGAGATTGGTGGGTAGTATAACATCAGGAACCAGTCCAGGACAGTTCTGATGAGGAAGAAGAGCAAGTCCAAGCTGAATTGGATCTGGGGTCTGATCTTGAACCTGATCCAGAACCACTTGACCCTGGTTTTGAGGATGTTCAATTTGCTGGAATGGCTACTTCTTCAGATCCTAGGACATTCAAGCAAGCTATGAAGTCTGTGGATGCTGAGAAGTGGTATCAAGCTGCAGTTGATGAGTATATCTCATTGGTAGCTAATGGGACTTGGGAGGAGTGTGACTTGCTTGAAGGCAAGAAAGCAATTGGCTGTGGATGGGTGTTTCGCATCAAGCGCAATGCAGATGGCTCAATTGAGTGCTTTAAAGCTAGACTTGTTGCAAAGGGTTATGCACAACGTCCTGGCATTGATTATAACAAAGTTTTTGCACCAACATTTCAACCTGCATCTTTGCACCTCATCCTTGCTATTGCTGGCATAGAGGACATGGAATTGCGCTCTCTGGATGTCACTTCAGCTTTCCCCAATGGAGATCTGGAAGAAGATATCTATATGCTTCAACCAGAGGGGTTTCAGAATGGAAAGAAGGTACTCAGGCTCAAGAAGTCACTTTATGGTCTAAAGCAAGCAGGCAGGCAGTGGAACAAGAAGCTACATGGAGCATTATCATCAATGGGCTTCAAAAGACTTGAATCTGACCGCTCTATCCATCTCTATATCAGAGGAGAAGTCAAGATCATTGTGCCCATCTATATTGATGACATTACACTTGCTTCAAAATCTACTGTTGCACTTGACTCTGCTATTGATGACCTCAAAAAGCACTTCAAAATCCATGACTTGGGCCCTTCCCACTTCCTTCTAGGTGTTCAGATACACAAAAACCGCTCTAAACGCTCTATTTCACTCTTACAATGTCAATACATTGTTGACATGTTGGAGCGCTATAAAATGAGCAATTGCAATCCAGTATCTACTCCAATGACACCTGGAATCAAACTCTCTAAAGCCATGACACCACAGAATGAAGCAGAAGAGGAGGAGATGAGCAATGTGCCTTATTTAAATGCAATTGGTTCACTGCAGTATTTGGCTACTATGACAAGGCCAGATATTGCTTATGCAGTCTCATGCCTTGGACGCTTCAATTCCTGTCCAGGACCCAAGCATTGGGCTGCAGTCAAGCATTTATTATGCTATTGCAAAGGCACAATGGATTATAGACTCCATTTTAATGCTGACACTGGCATTCAACCCTTTACTACATTCTGTGATGCCTCACATGGAGATTGTCCTGATTCCGGCTGCTCTACTGGTGGTTATCTAACTACAATTGGTGGTGGAGCTATTGGATGGAGTAGCAAGCTTCAATCAGTTGTTGCCTTATCCACAACTGAAGCAAAATACATACATTGCTGCTGTAGAAGCTGGCAAAGAAATCATCTGGATGCGGAATATTCTACATGAAATGGGATACTCTTCTACTGCTCCATCTCCCATGCTGATTGACAATCAATCTGCAGTCAGTGTTACCAAGAATCCAGAACACCATGGACGAATAAAACACCTTGACCTCAGCTTCTATTGGCTCAGAGATGCAGTTGATCAGCAGAAATTGATTCCTCATCATATTCCTGGAACAGAACAAGTGGCAGATCTACTCACAAAACCACTTCCTCTACTCAAAGTGGAATTCTGCAGACAGGGAATGGGGATTTACTAGCTTATTCAAGCTTGGAGATTGACTGGATCAGGGGGGAGTGTTAGAATTGCTTATTGCATTCTACTATGGATGATCAGCATTCACTCCAAGTTCATTTGACACATGTTTAGTCCGCTTCCTTTCATTTCTATTGAATTCAATCACATGTACCTTCCATGTGATTATCTTTCTATTCAATTCAATCACATGTACCTTCCATGTGATTGTCTTCCTATTCAATTCACTTCTATGTGATTGTCTTTCTATTCAATTCACTTTCATGTGATTGTCTTTCTATTCAATTCACTTCCATGTGATTGTCTCTCTATTCAATTCAATCACATGGATTCTCTTCTATTCAGTTACATTACAGTATATATAGATAATGTAGAAGCCTGAAGTCCCCACTCAGTTTCTGACTCTGGACTTCAGGTTAGTGTGTTACACTTCAATACACTCAGTTTCTGACTCTGGACTTCAGCTTTAGTGACTATTCAGTCCCCTGTGCTTTGCCTGTCTTCAACACATGGAGGCCTCAGATCCACTGGACAAGTCTTTATTAGGCAGACACAATGTCCTACATGTATAATCTGTGTTTCAGTAGGTTCTGTACACAAGAAACTTACAAGCAAAGGTGTGGAGAGTAGTCCAAATAAGTCCAGAGAACTCTGGATGTTAATCTGAGTAAGGAGTGAGCATTGGAGTGTTAGGTACTAAGTTCTAGTGGTGGCTATCAGAAGGCAGGGTTGCTTGGATCATGCAAGAAACATAGTAGGACCAGAAGCTAAGAGGGAATCAAGCATGGAATAATCCAACCTTGGGGTTAACTTAGAACAAAGTCTGGAGCTATAGAAAAAGGTATGGGTTTACAAAGATGAGAATAGAGATTGGAGATGGAAGTAGAGTTGAGATGATCAGGATAAGGGAAAAATGGAGACAGCTAAGATAAGACAGAGTCAAGACAAGATAGAGACAAGATGAAAGAGATTGTAGTAACAAGATAGAGATGGGGCCCAAACATAGGTAATATCAAGCTTACTATAACTGATATTACCCTATAACTTCATGAGTCTGATGGCAGGGCTCATTGGAGACACATGGGTTTGACAGGTATTGGCTCTCATGCAGATACATGATGTGCAATGCATGTCAGGGGCACTGATAGGCAGACCATAATGACATCTTAGCATGAGTTTGTGATGCATAACATATGTTAGGGGTGAAGAGAAGCATCAGAAGCATCCAGGTGCTTTATGGAGGTTAGAAGAGTGACAGGATCTGCAGGGAAGGTGTCAGAGTTTGTTAGGAAAGCATTGAAGTTTGTTGAGACAGGCATTAGAAGTGGACAAAGGTTGGAGTGGGTTGAGGAGGCATTGACAAGTACTTTGGGGTGTTGGAGAAGTTCAGAGAGAGGTCCAGAGATTCAGGAATGCATGACATTACCCCTCCTTCAGTATTAAGATCCTCAAGGCATGGGGCAAGTGGTGGCAGCATGAGAATTGAAGTCAAAGTGGGATTGTCACTCATTAGGAAGCACCTCAGAAATTAAAAGGGTTAGGATGTACCCTGGTACTTCCAAATTTCTCTCTATAACTTCTTCATAATTATAATTGTCCAAACCACCTCTCTAATCAACAAGAACTATATTGACATATAGGCCAAGTATGAGGAGCACCAGCAGTAGTTTGATTGGCATCAGAACTGAAGAAGAGTGGACTCTATGTACCATTGTTGTAAGTGCCATAATATTGCTTACAGTGCCATTTCTGATTAAATTGATAGAGCTATCTGCAGCTGTCATGAGTTTCTCCAAAGTCCTCTACAAGTCAGAACCCTGAGGGCAGTCTGCCCAACCTGTTCCAGTACTGCTAACTTATCCTCCCAAGTTGAGCTTAGAGGCAGGCATGGGCAGGCATGGAGTCTCCCAATCTTGGAATGGTATTAGGCAGAGGCCCTAGTGAGTCATTATCTGTGCCCAGTATGGGCAGTGATGCAAATTTAAGAAGCTAATGCCAGGGTCCCACTGGGACTCATCCATTTGCCTTCTATGCTATTCAAAGCATGAGAAGTGCTTTATTTCTTAGAGTTGGCAAACAGCTTGCTTGTGTAGCTGCAGAGCAGGGCCAGAAGCTGGGCTAAGTGATGGAGCAGCCTTGTGAAGGGTGCAAAGGCAGAGTATTAGGCTAGAAAGCTGTCTCAGTCAGATTAGCTGGTGCCAGAGGGTGGAGGAAGCAAGGGGCAGCTGGAGGGGGTTAGGCCACTATGGAGCAGGCAGAGGGAGGCAGTTTTGGTTAGGCATAACAAGGAGAAGTGGAGAGCATCCTTACTCCCACCAGTAGCTGGCCCTAGCAAGAGGCCTCAGGGCAAAGTATTCATGGCAGGCTCCTCTGGGCCTCACATGTACTCCTCTGGATCAGGAACTTTAGTAGGGGCCCTGTAAACATTTCCAGCCTAATACTGCTGATTGCAGAGCTGTTTCTGCACTGGAAAGTGGAGGGATTGACAAGGCAGCTAGCAATGTGGGAGAAAGAGCTTCAGAGGGTGGAGAAGGATTGGTATGTTGCATGGAGGAAGAGAGACATGACATGGAGGGACAGGAATGCTGCATGCCAGATCATAATGCTGCCATATAAACAGCTATGAAGCAGGCCCTGGAGGTGCAAGGACTGTGGGAGCAGTTGGTGCAGTTGGAGGCATGATCTGTGGAAAGAGTAGAGGAGCAGTAGAAAGTGCCAGAACTCAGATTTCTTAGGTAGAGGTGGGGGCAAGAAGGAGATGAAAAGAGTGGTTGGCCAACAAGGTGGCTTTGGAGTAGAGTGGTGTGATGAGTAGGCCTTTCTCCCTCCCATATCTAACTTTACTGACACAACTTATCAAATTGGATTCAAAAGCACCAAATTGTAAGGGTGACCTGTGGAGGCTGTGGCTCAATCACACAACTGGCAGAAGGAGATCCAAAGTCTATTCAGCACAGTACAATGTCTGCAAGTAGGACTACACACCTGGCAGAAGGAGATCCAAAGAGAACAAGTCTGAAGATCTCCAATGCCAAGGTTTGGAAAATTCTACTCAAGTCACATGACCTTGCCATGTAGCTTCTGCACAGAATGCACATGGCAACTGATCACATGACCCAAACATAGTGCATTGGCAGCCCTATAGTGTATGGTGTCTTGACACATTGGATAGAAAAAGTCATGGATTGCCTGGTCAGCTGCTGAAAGGGAGTAGATGCCTTGGATGGCTCTTGGGGCATTGGAATGTCTGTGGTAGAAGTCCTGGACTAGGGCAGGTGCATGCACATTGGCCTATGGTTCCCAAGAGATGTTCTCAATGCTATATCTCTTTCACTTTACTTTGAGCTGCAGCTTCCCCTGGAATATCCTGCTATCCAAAATTTCCTCCACCTCATACTCCTTCTCATCATTGACTAGGACTGGTGGTGGGGGCGGCTTAGGGTAGCAGCCAGGAATTGGATCTTCTGGCACTGAGAAAAGTTTGACAACATTGAAGACTAGGTGCAGTTGGTGTAGGCCTGCTAGGAGCTTAAGTCAGTATGCTAGAGGCCCTACTTTTTTCTCTCAACCATGAAGAGGCCAAGATGACAATGTAACAGTTTTTGAGATGGCCTTGTTGTCTTAATATCTAAGCTATCCAAGTACACACAGTCTCCTGGCTTGTAAATCAAGGCCAGTGTCTGGCAACAGTCATAGTAGCATGCCATGTTGTCCTTGGCCTTCACCAATGCAGCCTTTGCCTCCTCCTGTGCTCTCTTCATCCTGTCCACAAACTCATTTATAGAGTCATTCTCAGAAGAGTGTGCACAAGGTTCAAATTCTATGTGGATGCCTGCCAGTGTCCAGAAAAAATGGAGTCATCTGCATAGAAGAGTGAACATGGTTGTTGTACTAGAACTCAGCATCTGGTAGGAGCTCATCCCAGTCATCCTGCCTCTTATTGCAAAAAAGGTGGAGATACTGTTCCAGTTCCTGATTAACATGCTTAGTCTGCCCATCTGACTGAGGGTGATAGGCAGTAGTGGTATGGAGCTTCACTCCAAGCAGACAGTACAGTTCCTGAGTAAACTTTGCCACAAACTGGGGGCCTTGGTCAGAGACATACCCATCAAACAGGCCATGGAGCTTCCAAACATTCTTGCAATACAGACTAGCCACTCCCAAGGCAGAGCATGTTGTATGGGTAGGGATGAAGTGGGCTTGTTTACTATAGAGGTCCATCACTACCATCACTGCATCATATCCATGAGCATCTGGGAGTTTCATAATGAAATCCACTGATACAACACTCTAGTGGGCAGCCAGAATAGGGAGTATGTGGAGTTGGCTCATGAGTGGCTAGTCATGTCCAAGCAAAATTTGTGGTCCCTGGTAGCTATAGGGCAGCAACAGGTGTGAAGTCAAATATCCTCAAGTGCCCATAATTCCTATATACTTGGCTAGCCACAGTTCATGATTGCTGTGATACACTGCTTTGTGGGTCAATTTCTTGGGTATTCATCAATTCAAAGCTGGGTGCTGAAAGTCATTTACCTCTTGCAAATTCAACAAAGCAACAAAGCCATCACTTGTTTATGCTGGTAAGTACAAGTTAGAGTTCACTCTGTATAACAATATTTCTATCAATTGGCCAATAAGTGATCACAATGATGGCATGGATATAGTTTGCGCCTCACACTGTGTGTGTCCAGTTCAATTGATGTTTTGGTTCATCAAGATGCCCATAAGAGTGGTTGATAATCTTGGTTGATTCTCTACTAATCAATGCAAATATAGAGGCTAGTTGATATAGCTGATTATGTACATAACTCAATCTGTCTACTGTTACTTATCTGTTCCTATCCTTGCAAGCTAATACTTCTCTCCATGACCTTGATTGAATCCTGTAACTTGTGATGTTCTAGCCTCAGGAGGAGCACATCTTGGAGTTGGTACATTCAATTTGATACTCTTTTCACTTTCAAATCTAAATGTGAAGGCTGAATCAAAGTGAACATATGAAGTGTCATGTGTAACCAGATCATTGATCAACATCTGATGCATCAGATGTGTATGTTGCACAACTTCATTACACTGTCTGATTGATCCCAAGTAAGTACTTAGACCATTGATTCATCAAAACTAAAAGCATTGTCAGATTGGCTTCTATTTCTTTGGCAGAATAATCAATGGCCTTACAGCTACTCATCAAGCCCCAGGCCTCAGTTCTGACCTAATGTTGGCACAGACTGTAAGTTCCCCTGATGCTCTTGTCTGAATTTTTACTTCCTATCTTGTCAGGCTTTTGTTACCCATTCAAATAGTTCTCATGCCATCTTACAACATCTACTTCTACAATATACCCTTAGCCCTTAATAATACTATCCATTATCCTCAGAGCAGACTCTCCTTGATGGTCCAGAATATCCTCCAAAATTACTACAAAGCAAAATGGTTGGATTACAAGATCAACAATAGTGATGATGAAATCAATAAGCAACAATGAAACTGATAGCAAAGATGACAGAAATACTTGGGATCTGATCTGTATCAAATGTCTACAGAATGGCATAGATATCAGGAGAGCATGGATACAGTTATACTCTAAAGAAAAAGGCCTTGATTATTCTAAAGAAGTGTTGAAGACATCAAGATTTGGAGTAAGATGACATCAGACAAAGAAGGATTATTTTGCCTGGTTTGTTTTTCATGAGTAGGTATGCTCTTGTGCCAAGTTTCTCACACACTATGCATTAGAGTTTAATGCAGGCAACAAAACCTTGTGAGGAGATATGAGGACCTGCACCTGATGACTGGGTTGGAAGGAAGAAGACAAATTACTTGTGTTTCTCTGGTGATGCAAAATTGAATTATTTGGTTTTATTTGTCTTAGAGACCAAACCCAAACCAAACAACTACAACTCAACAAGTTCAAGGGCTTGGGATTCACTCAACATCACACAACTTTTGTATTGTAATAAATATATTGATTTAGATTGATTTTAAGTATAAGTTCAAATGAAAGTTCAAACAAATAACAAGGTTCAATTATCAAAAAAACTGTAATTGAAGCTTGGTTCACATTATGAGCCTAAGTGATCCTCTTCCTGGAGATTCTGAGCTACATGCTGAACATTGCTTGACAGCCTCAAAATCCCCCCTTCCCTTTATACTGCTCTACTGATGCATGGACCACAGTGCTCCATGCAGCCTTCTGTCATTATTCTGGTTGTTCAGTGCATGATGCCAATGATTTTTGAGGCTCTATGTGCTTGGCACTGATGCAGCCCCTGTTACCTCACCCATTTTCCATCCTTGTTCTCTTCTCTTTACCTCACTAACCTCCCTCTCTTTTTATAAACTCAATCAATGGTTGCTCGCACATTAATTTGAGGGAGGTAGAGGAGTTTGTCAAGCAGGAAGGGTGGGGGTGACTAGCTTGGCATTGGTCAAGCAGTAACTAGCCTGAGCTGGCACTGCCACCCATCAAGCAAGCCTTGGCTGTCAGTAATGATTGATTTCAATCATTAATGTGTCCAGGCCTCATTGATTTCTTTCTTGCTCATGCTGCTGACTTTTGTTTGTTGGGGTTTTTACTGGTATTTGAACTACAGTAAGTGCTTCCCCTTGGCCTACAGTTATCAGCTTGATTGTGCTTATGGTTTTCAGCATGATTGGGTATATATTTAGGGTAAGTACTTGTTTTCTGTATTTTTGGCTTTTTCTTCCTTGTAGAAGGTAAGTGCTGTTGGAATACCTCCCCCACACTTTACTGACTGCCCTCAGTCAGCATGTCTTAGTGTAGATTAATCAAAAAATTTTGCCCTTCCTTCTGCCTCAAATTTTCAACAATATACTTTTAAAAAATTATTTTTCTTTTATGTCTCAGCTGCTCCATCTCATAAATTTCAACCTTGATCTTGTCTCTTTGGCCTTATAAGAACTCTCTCTTGTTCTCCTTTCCTCATCTTTATGCCTCCAACTTCTCCCTTTTGCAAGCCGCCTACTGCCCCTCATGCAGCTGTTGCTTTGCCAGCCATCTTCCCAGAGCCCTCTGACCATGTAGCATTGTTCAACCATTTGGTCAAGTGACCAGCAAGGGCTGTCATAGTGGCCATCCTTCACTATCCTGCCTTTGCCAGTGCTCTTATAGGCCACATTTCTGCTGCAAAAGCCCTCCTACTTGGCATAGCTGACTGTACATGCTTTATTAGTGTGGTAAACCTGGCAAGCCCCAATCCTTCTTTCTTTTTTCTCTTATTCCTGCTCACTCTTACTTTTTCTTATAGACTTTTGCAGATTAGGCAGACTTTCCCCAGATCACTGAGCAGCAGGGCTTGTTTAATGCCCTTTCCTCTTTCATCCAGTCAAATACTCTGGACCAGTCTGTTGGCAACAACTCTGCCCCTGCCAAATTATTCTTCTCTTTTGCTGATGCCATTATTGCTATTGAAAACTGTTGCCATGACACTTGCCAAAAGGAGCTTCAAGAAGTAAGCTTTGTTCTTTCCCTTTTCCTCACCCTTCCCTTACTTCTGCCAGGCTTTTGACAGCTTTGCCATTGTGCCAAGAATACTAACATTAGGATGATAAGTCTGTTGGCCTCTCATACTTACAAGTGCTGAGCTAATGTAAGCTGCAGCTTCCAAACTTGATCTATTGGCTCATCATCTGGATGACCTAACCATTTCTCATACTCCCATCCAAGCTGATCCTGATGGCAAGCTGCATGCCAAGAAAATTAAAGTACTCCCTTCAGCCAGTACATTCTCTCAAATCTCCCTCATTAAAATCTTGTTTATTCCTTTCACTTCAACCAGTCACAAGGTGGGCAGCAAAGCTGCACTGGCCTTGCTTTCCCAAGTTGACATGGCCCTTGATGCTGTGGCCTTTGCCAAGGACAACTCATCTGTTTCCCATGCCAACTTACAGAAGCATTGTGATGCTGTTGATCTGGCTGCCCAGCAACAGCTTTATGCCCTTGATCTCTTGCTATGAACATTCAAGCTTATTTTGGCCTGCCTTCAATGTCTTGACAAAGTCCTAGGCCCTTCCAAAGTTGATTAGACTAGCAATCTCTTCACAGAGCTTCAGGTTTCTCTCAAGGTATGTCTAATCATGCTTCCCACTATTTTTATCCTTCCCTGACTAGAACCCAAGGCTATGGACTCTGATTCTGACATCAAGCTCTTGGATCCCTCCCAGGGATGTTCCCAGTCACACTGCTGCCTCTGTATAAAAGACCCCCCCACTGTAGGCACTTTCATTGCCTTTGTATGTGGTAGATATATATATAATCCCCTTTCCCTCACTGTTGCATACCCCAATATAATGTCCTTTGTCCATATTCCTGTGTGAGCTCTAAGTTTATTTTATTTATTAAACCATTTGAAGTTCTATCTCAAGATTTGTTCATTTCCCTAACCTTCCAGCTTGGCTTCTTGACTCTCTTTGCTAGCTGGGGTTCTTCCTGTTCCTCATGTTCAGCTTCTTCTTCTGATATCATCCCTAGTTCTGAATTCAAAGGTTCATGAAGCCTTACTGACCCAAAGGTTATATCCTGGGCCTCTAGTTCAGTTGTCTTCCATTGTTCCTTCCTCAATTCTTTCAGTGTAGCAGGTGTAATATCAATCCAATCTTCAATTCCTTCTAGTAGACTGAGTTGCTTTCTAGCATGATAGGGTACAACCCTAAAAGCTGCAACTCTTTCCTGCCAAATAGTACCATCCATTTCTGCCACCACATAGTTTCCTCCCTGAGTTCTTGTAAGGACTACTATAGGTCCATGAAATCATAGGAGCATCTTTGCACTAAGCAAACTCTCAGTTATCATATTCTTCACTAGGACCAAGTCCAATGGTTTAAATTTGAAGTCTATGTTCCTCTGCAAACTTCAGTGCCCATTCGAGCTTGTCTTTTCTCACTCACTCTTACATTTCCTCTACATGCTGAGAGTGTTTTGCTAGAGCCCAAGCCTGATATCCAATTAATTCCTCTATAGACAGAGGACTTTTTGATAGTTCCACTAACTAGGTGGCCTCTGCCAAATCTAATAGTATGATGGATGGGCTCCTGTAACCATGAAGTATGGTGAACACCCAAATTGTTTGCATATAGTTATGCAGTCACTCCACATTACATGGAAGAAGAACCAAAACCATTTGGTGCAATCTTCACAAGCCTTAAATAGAGCTTGCTGGACATCCCAGTGTTGTCAGGTTCCGCTGACCCCGGGGGCTCAGCTGCACTGGGCGAGTCCTTACTAGGTGGGCGTGATCCCCTTGCACTGGTAACCGAACACTCAAAAACATCCAGGCACTGATGTCTTGTGCGGATAGTCGGTGGGATGTGATTCAGACAGATCCAGGAAGGTCTGGAGAAGTCGGGTTGCGAGGAAATGGGATGATCTTGGCGGGGTTCAGGCAGAAGACCATATGGGAGATTTGCGGAAGCGACGGAGTGGATGGTTGTGTGATCAATGGGAGCGGAGCCAGGGTTTGATGGGAGATCAATTGGAGTTGATGGAGTCCGGGACCAAGCGAAGAGCAAGGTTTGGACCTGGTGAAAGGATGTCGGGGTTTGTGATCATAATCGCAGAGTTTGTGAGGTCGTTTAGGTTGATGAGGACTTGGGCACAATGGTCAGACAGAGTCACCGAGACAGCGTCAGATGAAATGGAAGGGGGTTGATATGGAACAAGAGTAGATTCGAGTGGAGATACAAAACAATAACGAGAACAATAATGAAATGGAGACAAGACAAGACCGGGAGACTGAGATAAGACCGGGAGACCAAGAGTAAGGAGAACGAGACACAAAACACAAAACATGAAACACACAAAGGAAACAATCAGACCATAGATAACGTTAAGCAATATCAAGACTAGAGTACGAAGAGCTACTTGATGACTTATGTACTGACTACCAGAGAACTTCGGGGTACGTTGGCTGCGGCGGCGGGGCTTGGCGGAGCTCGATGGAGTGGGCGGGTGTCAGTTGTAATCGAGGATCGGGCCGCACTGATACGTTGATGGGATCATTGGGGAACGCGGGTTGCCCCGAGGTTGTTGTGATACTCTGGAATAGGTCGGAGGAACCAGGGTGCTGAGTTGATGATGGGTGGCGAAGATCGGGAACAGCGGGGGTGGTTCTTGGGGTTTGGGAGGCCCAGGGTAAGTGTCAGTGGCTGCAGGGAAGGCACCAAAGTTGGCCAGGGGGCCGTCGGAGTTAGCCGGGGAAGCGTCGGAGTTAGCCGAAATAGGCGCGGGGCATGGGTGGAAGTTTGGCGGAGCGTCGGGGGTTTTTTTGGGGGTTCGGGGGTTTGATGGACAATGTGCAGGGGTTCAGGGGATGGGTCGTGACAAGTGTGGCCTTTCAATTCTTCTATTAGCTAGGGAGTTGTAAGGTGAAATGGTTATGCCTCTGATCTTGTACTTCTTTTCTAACCAGGCTGTAACCTGTTTGAATTGTCCTGCATTATCTGTGATAATTTCTGCAATACATCCCCAATAACAGATTACATCTTCAAATAACCATTGTCCAATGGTTTTATGATTCTCCCTTCTTAAAGGCCTGCCTTCCATCCATGAAGACAAAGCACATTGCCCATGAACTATGTATTTACATCCATTGGAGGCTGGTGTCATGTTTACCACTGTCTTCTGACAAATTTGACAATTATGACAAGTGTAAGGGCAACCTCTGGAGTGGCAAATTGGAGTCACACAGCTAGCAGAAGGGAATCCAAAGTATATTAGTGGAGTAGACAACAATGCAATTAGTAACTAATCACCTAGCAGAGGGGAATCCAAAGAGAACAAGTCTAAGGATCCCTGCTGCTTGGTGCAGTGCATCAGCAGGTGGCAAAGGCATGGAAACTACTGTACAGATGACTGGAGCTACTCCTAACCCTAGGGCAATGATTGCTGAGGTAATATAAAGAACTTTGCAGTTCTCCAGAGATCTCTGGGGTTTTAGAAAGAGCCCTAGAGATGTTGAACAAGCTGCAGAGGTGCTGGAATGAATTGTAGAGGTTGGAAATGGAAGTCCCCTGACATCACCCCCCTCTAGCATGTGGCATCTTGACATGCAGGGTAAAAGAAGTTCCTGATTACTTGGTCTGCTGGTGAGATAGGGTAGATTCCTCATATGGCTCTGGATGTCTCCGGTGGAACTCCTTGATGAGTCTGGGGGCATATACATTCTCCTGCAGCTCCTAGGAGATATCCTCGATCCCATAGCCTTTCCACTTCACCTTGTACTGTAGTTGTCTCTAGAATAAACAGCTACTCAGGATTTCCTCCACCTTGTATTCTTCATTGTCATTGACCACCATGGAGGGTGGCAGAGGTGGCAGACAATGCCCCAGAATAGAGTCTTTAGAGGCTGGAGTTAGTTTGATCACATTGAACACTGAATGAAGCTGACACATCCCCATGAGGAGCCAGAGTTGATAGGCTTAGGGTCCTACCTGTTGTTCCACTGTGAAGGGTCCCAACTGATGGTGCAACAGCTTTTTTGAGGGCCAGGTAGTTGTAATGTTGGAGGCATCCAAGTAGACACAATCTCTGGGCTGATATTTGTGCTCCAGGGTCCTTCTGCAGTCCTAATATTGCGCCATGTCATCCTTTGCCTTTGCCAGTGCTGCCCAGGCCTCCTCCTGTGACCTCTTCATCTGGTCCACAAACTCATTTACTGCCTCATTCTCTGAGGGTCAAGCCCAGGGTTCAAAACC
Organism: Termitomyces sp. 'cryptogamus'; assembly: GCA_020091625.1. Classification (NCBI taxonomy): domain Eukaryota; kingdom Fungi; phylum Basidiomycota; class Agaricomycetes; order Agaricales; family Lyophyllaceae; genus Termitomyces; species Termitomyces sp. 'cryptogamus'. The sequence goes on from JAGYZC010000005.1 coordinate 1,580,428, forward strand.
TATGTGCAGATGCCATTCCATGTCAAGGAAGAATGGGAAGAACTGGGTGGATGTGTGAACATGGTTGTTGTATTGGAATTCAGTGTCAGGGAGGAGTTCATCCCAGTCATCCTGGTGCTCATTGCAAAATAGGCAGAGGTACTGCTCTAACTCCTGGTTTATGCATTCTGTCTGGCCATCAGACTGTGGGTGGTAGGTGGTAGTAGTGTAGAGCTTCACTCCAAGCAGTTGGTAGAGCTCCCTGGTAAACTCTGCCACAAATTGTGGTCCTCAATTAAAGACATAGGCATTGGAGAGGCCATGGAGCTTCCAGACATTCCTCCAGTACAGGTTTGCAGCACCCATGGTGGTGCAAGTGGTGTGGGTTGGAATGAAGTGTGCTTGCTTGCCATACAAGTCTACCATTACCTTGATTGCATTGTAACCATGGGCATCAAGGAGCTCTACAATGAAGTCCATGGAAGCCACACTCCATTGTTCTGCAGGTACAGGTAGTGAGTGTAACTGTCCATAGGGGAGTCAGCATTGGGGCTTGGTCTGGAGGCAGAGATTGCATGTACTGGTGTAGGACCCAATATACTGAGACATCTGGGGCCACCAGTAGTTCTGCAATACTAGCTCCAGTGTCTTCCACCGTCTGGGGTGCCCTGCAATGTGGGAGTCATGGTGTTGCTCCACAATCCTCCAGCAGAGCTCTGGAATGTTGGGGACATAGATACAGTCTCAGAAGGTCAGGATTCCATCCATCTTGAAGGGCCCATTCATCTGTGCAGACTGCCTTGGCACCAGTGGTATGCCCAAACTTCAGCATCCAGGCAGCTTGCACCACAAGTTCCTCCTGCTGACCATCCCAATTACCCCACCATATGTCCCAGAGAATGTCCACTTCCACTCCCTTAATGGCTAGACCCTCCATGGCTCAGATCATGAACAACTCAGGGCAGAGGAGCACAATGTTGCTGTTATCCCCTCCCCCCCATGCCATGGTCCACTCACTGGGACAGGGCATCTGGTTTCCCCATGCTCTGGCCAGGCTTGTGGTGCAAGGAGAAGTCAAAGTTAGCAAGGTAAAGGTACCACTGGGCCTGTTGGCAATTGAGCTTCTTGGCCATCTGGAAGTATTTTGAGGTTCTTGTGATCCATCCAGACCTCAAACTTGTGCCACGTGCCTTCCAAGAGGTGCTACCACTCCAGTTTGTTGAGCGGGAAGGGTGGGGGCAACCAGCTTGGCGTTGGTTAAGCAGTAACCAGCCCGAGCTGGCACTGCCACCCATCAAGCGAGCCTCGGCTTGTCAGTAATGATCGATTTCGATCATTGACGTGTCGAGGCCTCATTGATTTCTTTCTCGCTCGTGCTGCTGGCTTTTGTTCGTTGGGGTTTTTACTGGTATTCGAACTACGGTAAGTACTTCCCCTTGGCCTTACAGTTTTCGGCTTGATTATGCTTACATTTTTCAGCATGATTGGGTATATATTTAGGGTAAGTACTTGTTTTCCGTATTTTCGGCCTTTCCTTCCTTGTAGAAGGTAAGCGCCGTCGTAATACTGGTTACTTACTCGCTTGCTGTGGAGACCTTTTCATGGTTGCCATATGAGGCTGGCCCAAAATGTATGCATAAATGCCCACAGGTCAATTGTCACTTTGCATGCGCACATAGTTGAGCACAGGAGTTGTAGCACTACAAAGATATTTCCACCAATCATGGTCAACGACCAGGGAGTCGCGAATGTTCAAGGCTAGTTCATGACTGGGCATCATATAACTCAATCAGCCTTCGACTGTTCATTGATCCTTCTCTCTACGACCTTAGATCTTTGTGATGTCCTGGTCTCGGGCAGGAGTTGTTATGTATGTAATTGATATTCTTTCAGGCACCTACACATGTTCATCGGCATGTTAATCAACATCTGAGAATCAACAAGGTTGTCAGCAGGGATGCTAGAATCGCTGATCAACATCTTATGCATCTGATGTGTACAATATATCATATGTGCCACGACTTCATGATCTCGTCGTCGCCAGTTGTCTCAGTTGCGTTCAAGTTCAAATACGCTGTTCCTGATTCATCCCAGGTATATCTTCTCAAAGCTTCTCAGATCCGCTTTTAATGTTTTGCAAAAATAATCAATCAGTTCTGGCCTGGTATCATTCACGAGATTGTACAATCACTTCGCGCGGACTGTGAAAGCCCCCTTCTGTTCTTGTCTGAACTTTGACCACCAATACTGCTCAGGCTTCAATTATCACTCACTAAATAGTCCTCATGCCAGCCTACGACAGCTATTCCCACAATAGACCACTAGCCCTTGATGGTACTATCCATTATCCTTGGAGCATTCCCCTCTTGACAGTCCGGAATATCGTCCAAGATGATTTCAAAGCAAGATGGTCAAATTACAAGACCAACGATAGTGATGACGAAATCAATAGCGACGATGAAACCAATAGTGAGGATGACAGAAATATGTGGCATCTTATCAGCATCGAATATCTACAGTATAACATAGACGTCAGGAGAGCGTCCACGGAGTCTTACTCTAAGGAAAAAGGCCGTGATTACTTGAAAGAAGTGGAAGTTGAAGACATCAAGAGGTGGAGGAAGATGAGATTAGATGAGAAAGGATTATTGAGCCTGGCTCGTTTTTCATGGGTTGGTATGCTCTCGTGTTCACTCGCCAAGTTTCTCTCACACTATTGTTTAGATTATAAATGCAGCGATAAAGCGTCGCAAGGAGATACGAGGACCTGCACCTGATAGCTGGGGTTGGAAGGAAGAGGACAAATTCCTTGCGCTTCTCTGGTGCCTCGCTCGCTGTGGACAGCTTTTCACGGTTGCCATATGAGTAGGCTGGTCCAAAATCATCTCGTATCAATGGTCAAAGTTTGATCGTCATACATAGTAAATGTGCATATACATAATTGAAGACAGACACTACAAGCAATATTTCCAGGTTAGGCAAGCTATCACAGCTGCGGCGTTGAACGGTGCAACGCGCCCTCACATTGCGGTTCAATCATTCTTTTGTAACGGACTTTTATTTCGGGCCGTAGCCACAAAATTCGTCGATGACAAATAGCAGCCTTATCCTGGGGAAACCTTTAGGCTGGTCCTCCCCATATCTGCATTTCCTATTCCTTTGACATTGTTGTCCTCATATCAAATGCTCTTTACCACCTGATTTCACGTAAGGGCCAGGGTCAGTCTCATCACGCGACATTGAACAATGCCGTTCTAAGGATCTGCCATGACACGTATCCTTTTACTGTTGTTCGCCACATTGTCCCTATCTTCTCGGTCATAAGGGCCAATGAGATATTCACCCTTTACCGCTGCAGAACTTCCAACTCTGCGCTAGGAAAGGAAGACAAGGACTTACAGCGGCTCAAGATAAACTTTCTCAGGATTGCTCCTGATCTGCCTGATGAAAAATATCGGCCAGCACCGTAGTGATATCGAAAGCAACTCGTCCCGAAAGTCCTCATCAGGAAAAACAGAATTCCCCGTCAGTTTACTACGTCACATCTTCTCTTCCTTTCCTTACTCTTCCACCTTTTAGTGGTCTTTCAACCTTTCGGGACCTTGGCGTTGAGCAGCTCCAGAAGCACTGCTCAGCGAAGGGCAAGTTCATATGGTCGTGAGTGGTATCACATTATATATAATCAGAGTTCATCAACTCTTGACCTAGCATCAGAAGCAACGAGATCTTGTCTGTGAAAGACGAATAAGGCCGCCCCATCTTTGAGGCGTGCAAAGACTATCGTCCATACTATCACGTCACTATTTTTCTGAGAGAAGACGATATCGGGAAAGTGTGGGACAACCTGGCTCGTTTGCTTTAAAAGAAGGGGCACTCAAGAACCTAGTCCCAGCAGTCCAACCATCGACGACCATGGCAGTGACTCACGCGCATTTGACACTCGCAGCTGCAGTTACGACAGCGACTAAATCCGTGAGTGAAAAGACGACATCGGGGACGGGGCACAAGGTGGTTGCGAGTGGAGGGGAAAAGATAAAGAGGCATTTCTCCCGCAGTGGTCGGGAGATTATGTTGACAAGCATCGCAGAGAGAAGGAAAAGGGAGCAGAAGAATGTTTTCTAGGCATCTAGCGTTGGTACATGGTCCGAGTGTAGCTAGCGTAGTGGTATTCGTGCGGCACTGGTTGCAATAGCATCAACCATTTCGATATGTACAGCTCGGAGCGGTCAGGAGAGAGACTGTAGAAAAGACGAGAAGGGAGCAAATTATTTCGATGTTGGAATTTTAAGAAATACGTCTGTCAGCGTCCTCGTCGATCTTTGACAACCAAATTGCCATATAGTAAACTTGAGGGGCTAATGAACAACACTACACCTTGGCCAGAAATTCCAACAGAATTCGTCGATGGCCCAGGTTACTCTGAGAGATGATCGCTGTTTGATTGCTGCCAACAGTTCAAAGTCAAAGTCAGGGATTCGAACGATCAACAAGAAAGGCACGCACGTTGTGCAACGCGCGAATTGTGCCAGTGGAATCCAGCCCACGCCACGAGTTCTTACAATCCCAGATCTTACAAAAGGCCAGACAGGACGCGTCGATGCTAAGAGCGCATTCATCACCTTTCCTGACTAATTCTTGAATCTGACGAAGTGTGTACATTAACCTGGATCGCAAGGGTTTTCTCAGCCGAGATCTTGACAAGAATTACTTGATCTGCAGGAGAAATCTCAGAGTCGTAGGAAATGTAAAATAAAGACCACTGTCAATAATATAGATAATAGTACAGTACATGGTGTATCAGTTCTGAAGAGGAACCCGTCAGCATTATATCATGGGAATGTTTGGAAGGCCAACAAACCTCGGGTATCCGGAATATCGTAATCTCCTGCAGAGGGCTTGTTGAATTGATGGCGAGGAAGAGCGGAGAGGTGACGTACCTGCTGCTTAAAGTACCGTCGGTTTTCCTCATCGATCAGGACGAGGTTGAGATAGTACCTCGTGCTGAACTTCTTGTTGACGTCGCGGAATGTTGGAGTGAGGTCAAAGCCACCGAGGAAGAGGCGTATAGGAATTGTTTCGCCTGAGAATATTTAATTTATAGTTTTGGTGGAGGAGGAGGGTACTCACCGCGCACAGGAGCGCCGTCCATGATTTCAAACTTGGTGATCGTCTCGGATTCGTTATATTGATTTGGAGGTGCACCGGTCGTTTCGCGGCGGATGATGGAGAGTTCCATGTGTTTGATCTTTATGCGCACGAGGAGAAAGTAGATCTTGCCGACGATGACGTCTTTGAGGTGATATCTACAATAGATCAGGGAAAGGGTGCACAGAGGTTAGGAAGGCAACACACTTAGATTTGTTGTACTCGAATTCAATATGTAGACAGTCCTCAATGCCGACTTCCATCTTGATGGCGTTGTTGCTGTCGGGCGGCATGCGGAAAGAGTGCACCCAGATGTCTTTCTCTTTCGAAACGTCTGCCATACGACGGGAGATGGAGACACGAATGTAATATCTTTTGAAGGAATTAGTGAATGCAGCATGCGACTGGTAGGACTCACCTTAGTTTGACATTGATGCCCTGGTAAGATTCAAACTGCTTCTCTACATTCTTGAAGAGAAAGTCGAATGTCTGTGCTTGACGCATTTCTCCTGGCGCAGCGAGTTCCTGAGAGAGGGAGAGGAATTCATGATGATGACCCCGGTCGTAGAACAGCTCTGGTTGAATTGGTTTGGGTACTCGAGGCGAATGGGTGCAACGAACCTATGCTGCCGACAAACTCGACCTTGATTCCGTCGTGCGCGAGCTTCTTGCCATCTCTAACGCGAATAGCGACCTGTAGGCTCGTCAATTATTTGCGAACGACGCAAGCGGCGGCACGCACCTGCCCAGTAACAGATTCGCCGTCATAATAGACTGGACAAGAGATGGTCTTGTCCTTGTCGGACTTGATCTCGACCTGCTTGCGGAGTTCCTCGCCCTCGAGTTTGACGTCGACGTCGATGGGGGAGGCGAAAAAGAAGGCGGCCATGAATGGCGACGACGGCGGCGACGACGAGGAATGGCCGCCTCGGCGTCACGAGGTCACAGACTCGCCTGATTCGGCAACCCGAAAAACTCCGCCTACGTCTGGCTGTTCTCTACGACGACCACTGCTATCCTTGGCGTCGTCGTCAAAGATGCTCAAGACGTCGACAGGTGTGTTGTTTGCTGTGATTTCTTCCCTGGTGCTTACGGATCGAAAGCTATCGCGCGGCCTTTCCGTGCAAAATTGCGACTTGAGCGGTCTTTGGCAACTATTGCTGAGCACCCCGTTCGTAGATACGGTGGGCTCAAGGATCAGGACCGTATTTTTACAAACGTCTACTGTAGGTATGATCATGGACTAAAGGGTGCAAAGGTTGGTCGTCGTTGCTTCCTGAGTGGTGTAACTGGTCTTATGTTCCGTAGGCCAGAGGCGACTGGCACCGCACAAAAGAGATTATCCTCAAGGGCGACTCATGGATCATTCAGACTATCAAGGACTCGGGGCTCCGTGGTCGTGGTGGTGCTGGTTTCCCTAGTGGTCTGAAGTGGAGCTTTATGAACAAACCTGGATGGGAAAAGGACCCGAGACCCCGGTATCTCGTTGTTAATGCAGATGAAGGCGAGCCTGGGACGTGTAAGGACCGTGAAATTCTACGTGGAGACCCGCACAAACTTGTCGAGGGATGCCTCGTCGCGGGACGCGCCATGAACGCCACGGCTGCATATATCTATATCCGCGGTGAATTCTACCAGGAGGCCTCGCACGTCCAGCAGGCGATCAACGAGGCGTACGCTGCGGGTCTCATTGGTCCTGACTCGTGTGGTTCTGGATACAAATTCGATGTGTACGTGCACCGTGGGGCGGGTGCGTACGTCTGTGGTGAGGAGACGGCGCTAATTGAGTCGCTGGAGGGCAAGCAGGGCAAGCCGAGGCTCAAGCCCCCGTTCCCAGCTGATGTGGGACTGTTTGGATGCCCGACGACGGTGGCGAATGTGGAGACGGTTGCAGTGGCCCCGACGATTTGCAGGAGGGGCGGGAGCTGGTTTGCGGGCTTTGGAAGGGAAAGGAATCAGGGGACCAAGTTGTTCTGCATTAGTGGGCATGTGAATAACCCGTGTGTGGTTGAGGAGGAGATGAGCATCCCACTCAAGGAGTTGCTGGAGAAGCATTGTGGAGGTATCAGAGGTGGATGGGATAATTTGTTGGGAATTATACCTGGTGGTTCGTCGGTGCCTGTTATTCCGAAAGACACCTGCGCTCAGGTTTTGTGAGTGGCTTCACTTCCTTTAGAATGTGACTGATCTAGTGCAGGATGGACTTTGATTCACTCAAGGATGCTCAAACTGGTCTCGGAACAGGTGCCGTCATTGTCATGGACAAGAGCACAGATATCATCAAGGCTATTTCGCGCTTCTCTGACGTATGTTTTCGGTGACCATGGATGGCAAATCACGCTAATCTGGGTATAGTTCTACAAACACGAGTCCTGTGGACAGTGCACGCCGTGTAGAGAGGGCACGACCTGGATGAAGAACATGATGAACCGTCTGGTTGAAGGTCGGGGTCACCAACGGGAAATTGACATGCTTCTAGAGCTCACGTACGTCTTGAATACTTATCATAAGGTATCTCTGACTGAACTTGGTACAGCAAACAAGTAGAAGGCCGCACAATCTGCGCGCTGGGTGACGCTGCGGCGTGGCCTATTCAGGGCCTGATGCGCCACTTCCGCCCGCTTGTTGAGGAGCGCATAGCTGGATACAGAGCTAAGAACGGGCCTGTAGCATTTGGTGGACACCTCGTGAGCCAGCTGAACGATGACCTTGCCGTCCCGGACAACCTCGGCGCACGGTTGCCTGAGGTCAATGCACCGCAGTAATTAGAGCAGTAGCAATATACGATTTTATACACGATTTTTCTGATTGTTTTCTCAAGTAAGTGGGGTTGTTGATGTTTGGTTGGGAGGCCTTTGCCTTCGTTTAGTGAATTCTGCAGAAAACCTGCATGATGGCGCAGAGCTCGGGCCTCCTGGCGGGCGTATTCGATTTTGTGTCGCGCGAATTGGGCTCGTTTGTGACCACAGCGACGGGCGGGACACTCGATGAGGATGACGAATATGAGGTATGTGGCTATCGGCTCTGTCTGTACGTTGAGCTCACTTCTAGCGCAGTCGCCGTCGCCTCCACGCATGAAATCGCACAGGAAACACCGTGAAGACCATTCACGGTCTACTCGACCGCTGGGCGAGGCCTCTTTTTGTCAGAAACCGGCTCAACGACGCGCTCGGCGCCCAACACCGCCGTTGTTCAACGAGCAACAGTCGGATGATGGCTCTGATGATCTGAAGCCCAGCACCAGTAAGCGCGCGGGCAAAGAAGTTGCGAGACAGCGGCCTACAATGCCCAACCGGGTCGAAAAGCCAAGTCGCCCCGAGTCCGAGTCTGAAGGTGCGTCAAGCTAACAATATTCAAGCCAACCCGCCCTCAGTCGCGTTTGCAGAAGACTCAGAGTCCCGCCATTCACCCACGCCTCCCCCGCTACCACGCGCTTTGCGTAAACGGTACTCTTCTAGTATGCCGGGGTCGCTGTTTCCTCGGTCCCCATCGCTGATCCCTGACGATGGCCGTCATGTGAGGTTCGAGTCTGAAATACCCAGCCCTCCGCCGTCGATTGTCGATGACCGACCGGGTCCGTCGAACTCGAAGAGCAAATTATCGGTGAGAGCGGCTGTTGACCGATTTCGCGTCAGTGAAGGCGATGCAGACCCGTCGATTTTGTTACCCAGCCCAAATGGGTCCCCACTGAAAATGAAGGACTCGCCGCGTGGTAAAGGCAAGGGAAAGGCGGTCGTGGATTTGTCGATTGATGAAGATGGAGAAGCGAATACTTCTGGGGAGATTTGGGTCAAAGGAAAGGAGCGAGAGTTGGCCGCTGTGAGAGCGGACCAGAGGAGGAGAGAGGATGAAGAGTCGGAGTCTGAGTCTAGTCAACATGATAAGGAACGGATCAGGTTGCTTGAGGAGGAGATTGCGAGGCTCAAGGAAGAAGTTGGTCTTGTTCAATCTTCATTTTTTGTTGCTAATTGGCCTCTACAGCTTGCAAGACGTCCGCGTATGTCTACACCACACATTGGGGCACCTCCACCTCCACCCCCGCCGCCGCCACCACCACCAGGCTCACTGGGGATTGCGACAAATGGAGGCGTTGAAACTTTATTCGTCTCTGCTCGTGCCGCACTCAAACATACTCCCACCCCTGTTGAGGCACCAATTAACCCCCCACACTCAACCAAGCGTCAGGGACAGCCTGTAGTGGGTATACCACCAGATAAGATGTTGGCGTTTTTGAAAGAGATGAAGACTGTCAAGCTACGCAAGGTTTCCTTGGGTGGTTCAACGGCAAATATGTCATTTAGTGGTGAATCCGGTCTCAGTGGTTCTGTGTTTCTGAAGCGATCAGCTTCATCGTTCACACAGAATGCAACTTTGGCAAAGCGGCCAAGCATCTCATATTTGAGGGCTGGAGAGAAGAGAAAACGTGGCGGCAATGATCTGGTAGAGTTCCAGGATGACCTTCGTGAGTTATCTTTTATCTTGTGGCCCTCAAGTGTCAATTAAATTGTATCATTAGGTCTGGCTGTCAAACGTCGATCATTTGGCTCGTCAGATTCAAGCTTTGCGTCCGCGTCTGCAAACTCTTCACTCTCCATGTTGCAGTCGCAGTCGCAGCCTTATCAGCCCCTCAATATCCCTACACGAACCTGGCCTTCTGTATCTACAGTCTCTGCATCTGCATCTACTACGACGCCGTCGTTATGCTCGGACAATGATCTTGAGAATGATAATAGGGACGTGGAAGACGACCCGATGCCTTCAACACCGCCTATACAAATACCTACACCTCCGTTTAGGAACGTGTTTAGGTTCAAGGAAAATGGGATTCCAGTCGAAGGGGATAGTCGACGTATATCTATCTCGAGGAGAGTGAAAGACGGATCAGTGATGGATGTGGATGAGGATATGCCTGAGGAAGATCGGGAGAAGGAAGCTGGCGAATTGGCTAAGGCCCCTTCCCCGCCCCCTTCCCCGCCCCCACCTCCAAACCCGCTTTTGCCACCTCCCGTACCCTCACAGACACAACCAGCGATTACGCTGTCCCCCTTACGTGCACGTCCCCAACCGAGAGATCTGTTCGCGAGCCGACCCCCGACATCGCCTTTGCCTACGTCACCGATAAGGCCAAGAGCTCCCGCGCGTGCCAGGACAGTTTCTGCTTCCGCGCAGAGACGGAGATTCGATGGGTCGGATGAAGAAGAGGATCCGGTGGGTATGGATGTTGAAGAGCGGGATAAGACGGGGAGGCGTATGAATGGCGGAAAGGCACCCGTGCGCGCTTCGAGAATCCCGAAGATGAGAATTGGAACTGGAAGATACGTTGCTGGGCAAGTCGAGAGCCAGAGCCCGAGCCAGGTGTACGGAAGCGCAGATGCCGAGGAACGGTCAATTATCAGCCAGGGAAGTGTTGCGTCGGCTGGATCGAATGATAGCGCTCTGTCCGTGTCGGGACGGGCACAAAAGGGGAAGTGCAGGTTGACCCTGGATCAAGAGCTTCAGGCGGCTTGGGATGAGGATGGGGAGAGTGGGATTCTGGTTGGTGTTGGAACAAGGAGTAAGGGGAGGGGATTTCTCGCGCATGGAGGAGCAGGAGGCACGCCGGTGTTTATGGGCGAGGGGTATGTGCAGGGAGCAGTTGAGAGTGATGAAGAGGAGGAATCTGAGGAGAGGCGCGGTGATGATGATGGCGAGTATCTACCGTGATAGTCATGGAAGGTGGATTCTAGGTATTTAACATCCCTTATTGAATCGGTCGCTTTATTGTAACTGCTTTCTGTGTTGGATTGCAATTGTACTACTACAATGTACATGTATATTGTTTCTTGGATTTACTCGAAGAGGCAGTAATTTGAGCAACGCAGTCTGACGTGCCTACTTTTTGACATTTTGGGCTGGCTAGGAGAACCGAGGGGTGGATCTGAAAGGAGGGCTGTTGTCGGCGTTTTGGTCAGTCAAAATGTAAGTAACTCATCAATAAGCGAAAACTGCTAGGCCTGTTGACTTTGCGACATCCTAAATGTTGTCAGATATTTCATACAACATTGACCCAGATTTTTGCTAGCATGGCTTCTTCTGAAGTTGTACGTCAGCAAAGATTTCACGCCACGAAGAGTTCGGAAAGACTTGTGTGAGCGTTTATGAAATATGTTCAGCTGTACCTTGCTTGAATTTTCTTTTCTGCGTGCATTTCATCAGGTTGAGGTGGTGATTGGACTCCAAGGTTCTTGATCTTTGATACGGAGAAGACATCAATTAGATCACTATCTTTTCATGGTGGTCGGTCGTCCCCGCGGTGGCGTTCGACGCCTCACGATAAACATGGAAACGAACAAGTTCTCACTGCTTGAGTCTAAGATTTCCGAGCTTCGTTTCCCTCCCTGCACTTACATCTATTACCGGACTTGGTACAAAAAATTCCTCCCTTGTGAGACTTTTTTCATTCAAGAAAAAGTTGAAGGTGGCAACAGGGGTATTTACCTCTTGCTCTTGGCTCTTGGCTCTCTTCGAGCCCAGAGGGGATATGATGCTGAGTCATCATTTTTATTTATTAACGGAAATAAATTCTGGTCTCTGGGAGCCTTCTGGTATGTTGTTGCTTCTACTCAAGAATGCATAATCTGCAGCCTTCTATGTTTTGTTCAAAACGAGCTCACTTTGTAATTAGAAATCGAGATGAACTGGAACAACTTGAATATTTTCGAATGTTTCTATTACATAATATTCGTGTGCTGATCGGCGGATATCACCGTTCAAGATTACCCCTTGAGGGAAGCGCGCTTCAAGCGGCGTACAACATGCGCCCCTGTGCAGCTTAACTGACGGCTCGCCACTGTTTTTCGCCGCAAACAAAAATTGTATGTCGCCACTCCAACTTCAACCTTTCTTAAGCCCCATGTATCATATTATTTCCCTTGTTACACCTTTAAATTTTCGTATTACGGCACCCAAATTACTTCAGGCTGGGCCTATATGGACGAACTCGTGCTTCCAAAATCCTTGAAAACCGGAGACTTTTCCCGAAATATACAATTTGTCCCTGCTCACGTCATCGGCCAAGCAGGCTTTACTTGGTTTCATGATTACTTATACGTTTACATGTGAACCACATCGGCCCGGCTACGATGTACAAGATGAAGGTCACTATCGACACGGTCCATAAAGGTCCTTGGGGTTCTTACTTCTTCTTTCCACGACCATGGCTTCGCTTTCGAAGGGGTTGACAAGGGCGATTTGCCGACCTATAGGTTATCTTTCTCTGGAAAGACCCTTATCATCCTTGCATTTAAATCGCATTCCTCAGCGGCATTCGTCGAATTTCACAAAACACTCTGCTAACGCGGCTAGTAGTCAGAGTGTAGATTCATCTGATTGTCGCGGTTTTCTGGCATTGTCCTGCATTTTTAGTGGGATCATTGGCTTCGCGCTTGCAACAACCTGGGGGGCTTCACCTTTTGAGAAAGCCAGGAGCATCGGGAAACCTCAATTCGGCACTCCAAAGGACTTTGAGCGTGCTATTCAAGAACTTAAGGAAGCATTCCATAATGCTGATGCTGTTTCTACCGATTCCGAAGACCTGCGTATCCACGGATTTTCGGACTACGATTACAGACCAGGTAAGTAAGACCTCTCTTCAGGTAAAGTGGCGAGTTATGTTTGAATCCGGTAGGCCGTCTCCATAGCGTTGTCTTCTATCCCAGTTCTACAGAAGACGTCGTCCGCATGGTGAGGATAGCCACCAAGTACAAAATGCCCGTAATTCCATACTCTGGTGCGACAAGTTTGGAGGGCCAGACCCGTAGTGTAAGCTAATATCTCCCTGTTCTGATGGTTACTGATAGTTTCCAGCATGTCATCGGAGGTATCTGTGTCGACATGTCATGCATGGACCGAATTCTGGAAATACATGGTGTGATCAAAATGTGATTTGTTTTTACCTCGTTTGTAATCGGATCTCAGAGGCCGATTCCGATCTTGTGTGTCAACCTGGCGCAAAATGGATGGACATCAATGACATACTCGAGGAAAAAGGTAATTCAAAATATGCTTAGAGGCGTGGTTAACTCAACACTACCTAGGCATACCTTTGTTCTTCCCTGTATGTTGCACTTACAAGCCATATCTCCGTACGAACTGAATCAACTTATTTATGCGACAGCTTGATCCGGGCCCTGGAGCTACAATTGGCGGCATGTTGAGCACAGGATGTTCTGGAAGTATGGTCTAGTTGCCTCTGATCTCGGGAGTTAATCCTGAATGTTGTCCTATAGCTAACGCAGTGCGGTATGGCACGGCGAAGGCTGAATGGTTTCTCAATGCAGTGAGTCCCGGTCCATTGATCTAGTTAGTCTCGTCTCATCTTTTTAGACTGTAGTTCTTCCATCAGGCGAGGTAATCAAAACACGTCGGCGGTCGCGAAAATCTTCTGCCGGATTTGACACAACGAAACTATTTATCGGGGCAGAAGGGACCCTTGGCATTGTAACGGAAGGTTGGTCAGTTGGCCGCGTTTGATGCGGCTTCTGAAGAACATTGGTTAGTGACCATACGGTTGGCACCTGTAATGTCTACCACTGTCGCTGTCGTCCAATTCCCCGATGTCAAAAAAGCCACTCAGGCTGTCATTGAGGTGATGAATCAAGGTGTCGGTATTCGTGCGTGCAGTCCGCATTGTGCACATTTCACCACTTACAGGAAGAATGAACAGAATGTGTTGAGCTGGTGGATGACGTCTTCATGGCAGCAACGAACAAGTTTGGCATGTCGAAACGTAAATGGCCCGAAAAGGACAGTCTTTTCTTCAAATTCCAGGGCATCTCGCCAGGATCATTGCAAGAAACGGCTAGAATAGTCCAAAAGATTGTTGAGAAGTATGGCGGGACCGGGTTCGAACTTGCGCGTAATGAACAAGAGGCTAATGAGCTCTGGGCTGACCGTAAAAATGCTCACTACTCAGGAATGTCGCTTCTTGAGGGTGCAAGGGGGTGGCCAACAGATGTCTGGTAAGTTTATCACAAACTATGATCCATCAAGGCCCGAGAAAGTTGTTTTCAGTGTACCTGTTTCCAAGTTACCAGAACTTGTGTACGAAACCAAGAAGGATCTGGCACAAGTTGGAATTACATCAACAATTGTCGGACATGTCGGCGACGGGAACTTTCATGCATTGCTGCTTTTCCGAAATGATGAAGAAGCGAAGATTGCTAAAGCAGCAGTAAGCCGAATGGTACATCGGGCTATCGCTTTGGATGGAACATGTAATTAGTGATTTTGAGAGTTTGACTGAAAACTGACCCATATGCTAAAACAGGTTCCGGGGAGCATGGGGTGGGCGTTGGCAAGAAGGGCTATCTCACCGAGGAATTGGGGAAAGGCACCGTGGAGCTAATGAAAACTGTCAAACGAGCCATTGACCCTCTGGGTCTTTTCAATCCTGGGAAGGTTATATCAGCGTTTGGTCTATTGATGTTCTAGCTGATTTTTCTCGTCATCGACAATAGCTCTATCCAGATGACGAAGACAACGACCCTATATAGCTTGATGCCCATATTGTGTCAAGGACCCGAAGTCCGGACAATTCGCAATGGCGATCTCAAAGAGCGACTGTAACGGGGACAAAGCTTAGCAAATCGTATACACATGTAACATGTCAACTACGACAGGTTACTTGACAGTAACAGTAGGGGATAGGGCCTCTGATTTTGCAACGCCACTACTCTGCTGTCCCGAACGAGCTGCAGCTGCACCAAGAGCTTGGGTGCGCAGTGCAAGCCCGCGGGTTTTCTCAATGATGGTTTGATAGACAGGCAACGGTGGTCGATTGATCTCAATGATATTCTAGAATAAAAAGTGTATAAGGAAATACGGAGAGCAGTGATGACGGAGTAATGTACCTTTTCAAGGTCAATTTTGGCATCGGCGCCCATCCTAGTCTCGCGAATGAGGTTAACAATCCACTTCTCGCCCTCGTCGTGTGACAGGTTTAACCGTTTTGACAGATCACTAGGAATAATACATCAACCCACAGCCTAAAAAATAATGCGGGGAAGTCAGACTTACGCTATGTCAATTTTCTGATGAATTCTGCAGTATGCCTCGCTGATGAGGTACCGTGCATTGTCTAAAAATTCGTCCTTGAACTCTCCGAGGAAGAAGTCGTCAGCAACGACCTTCTCCGCAAGGGCAAGCTCACGCTGTGCGGCATCAAAGTCGAACTCAATATATAGTTCTTTAAGAAAAGAGGTGACAGGGTCCTGGTATTGGTACTCCTCCGTTTGAATGACTTTGACAACCTCGCGGATGGCATTGCGGACACGGGAGGAGACAGGGGTAGATGAAGAGGAGGGTAGAGCAGATGCTTTCCGTGAGAGGATAGCGGCTGCGGTGAGGTAGCGCAGGACCCACGGACATGAAGTCTGGATGGTATTGAGGTATGTTGGAGAGAGGAAAGTCTCCAAGAGGAGCGTGCGGCCTGATGGGTGGTTGAAGTATACGAAAAGGGACCAATGAACGAGCCATGTCCGTGAGTGCAGTTGCATGAGGGCTGGCTCAGCGGCACTGGAAGCGCTGGAACCGGAGGACAAGAGGACAGAGGGTGCTGATCGCGAGTCGATAGACTCGCGGAGCGTGTTGAGCTCTTCGAGGGCAACGGTCCATTTTCCTGTCAGAATATCTGAGGCAAGCTTGCCCCAGTGTGCGGAAGTATTGAGGTCGTTGTCGGTAGACAGTACTCGGAAGTGATATAGATAATCTGCTGCACCGCTGTAGTTCCCGTATGAGTATTGGAACTGGCCAAAGTTGTAAAGTGCAGTGATTTGATCTAATGTCAGCTGAAGAAAGCGTCAGGATTATGAAGTTAATCGACCAGAGTTGTCACTCACGTTGTAATTATCCTTGAGATATAGCAAATTCTGGTTCTTGTCCTGGCGTAATGCCTGCGCCACATCTGGATTTTCTATAACGTCTTGGACAGCCTGCGCTTCTTGTTGTAGACGCTCGTTCGTCGATACCGCAATTTGGCGCTTCTCATCAAATTCTACAAGCAATCAGTATTCGATGTAAGTCAATTTTGGTCAAGCCGTTTTTGTACCTGCTGGGACCTCCTGGTCTGGAAATAGCTGTTTAAACAGATTCACAGCGTAGTCGAACATATTGGTTCCCTTGGCAAGCTCATACTGGGCAGCCGTGACTTCTTTATCAGAAAAAAGCTTCGCGTCAGCAAGGTGGGCAAGCAGAGGAAACGAGAGATGGCGGTCCAGATAGGGAATGATAGTTTTTGAGAGGTCGTACTCAGTCATATTGGTAACAACCGCAGCCGGGAACGATGAAGAAGGCTCTTTGGTCGCCGTTGGGAACGATGAGCAAAACTTTTTTGAGTTTCTTGTCGAAGTTCCACAACTCCCACGTGATGCAGAATAGGCATTACGTAAGGATAGAACGCGTCTCTTGCACCCGCGACCACCCAAAAATCTACTGCAAGAGGTTTGAATAGGAACCATGTCGCAAACTCCGGTTTTTGTTATGAGTGCGTTGGATCTAATTATATGCTATCTGCCACTGATTATGGCATAGACACCGCGCCTGAACGACAGTCTGGCCGGAAAGCGCAGATCTCAAATATTACTGCAGCCAAGGTGAGTGTTTCTTGTAGTGAAAGAGGAAGTTTGGACTAATGGTTATCTCAGACTGTTGCAGATGTCATTAGGACGTGTCTTGGACCAAAATCCATGTTGAAAATGATCCTTGATCCGATGGGAGGCATTCTGTATGTTGCAAAGCCAAGTATGCAGTAGTTGTTGCTTATTACTTATCTAGATTAACGAACGATGGAAATGCGATTCTACGAGAGATAGACGTGGCTCATCCGGCGGCGAAGAACATGATAGAGCTCAGCCGAACCCAGGACGAGGAATGTGGAGATGGAACGACGTCCGTCATTATCTTGGGTGCGCAATACCTTTCTCTGCTTTTGGATTCATTTGTCTTATAGGTTAACTTAGCGGGAGAGATTCTAGCGCAATCTCTTTCACAATTAGAACGCGATATTCATCCAGTTGTGATCATCTCTGCCTATAACAAGGCACTCAAAGAAGCTCTCGAAATCATCCAACGGATATCGATCCCCATCAATACAAATGACGATGAAGAGATGCTCTCGTTGATCAAGACCTCCATCGGCACCAAGTTCGTCGTGCGATGGTCCGATCTCATGTGCAAGCTTGCCTTGCAGGCCGTCCGTACCGTTGCGTCGGACGACAACGGTCTCAAGACGGTGGACATTAAGCGCTACGCGCGGGTGGAGAAGATCCCTGGAGGGGAGATTGAGGACAGTAGGGTTTTGACTGGTGTTATGCTGAACAAGGACATTACCCACCCGAATATGAGGAGACGGATAAAGAACCCTAGGATTGTTTTGTTGGATTGCCCGTTGGAGTATAAGAAGGGAGAGAGCCAGACGAATATGGAGATTTCGAAGGATGGAGATTGGGAGCGCGCTCAGACGATTGAGGAGGAGCAGATCAAGACGCTCGTTATGAAGATTTTAGAATTTAAGCCGGATTTGGTTATCACAGAGAAGGGCATTTCTGGTGAGTTGGAAGGTTGGTTTGTTGAATTGCGAGGAGCTTGACGTTCCGTTTGTCAGATCTTGCACAGTATTTCTTGGAAAAACATAATGTCTCTGCTATAAGACGGGTTCGCAAATCAGACAATAATCGTATTGCGTTGGCGGTTGGCGCAACCATTGTAAACCGTGTTGAGGACTTGCGCGAATCCGACGTTGGCACGCTTTGTGGACTTTTCAATATTGAAAAGATTGGTGATGAGTATGTCACTTTCCACTTGAAGCTGATTTTTATGTGCAACTTATCGCCGGCAGGTACTTTACTTTCTTGACTGAATGCAAAAACCCCAAGGCTTGCACTATCCTCCTTCGTGGGCCTTCAAAAGATATCCTGAATGAGATCGATCGTAACCTCGCGGATGCCATGTCCGTCGCGCGCAACGTCTTTTTCAACCCGACTCTCGCTCCTGGTGGAGGTGCTACTGAGATGGCGATCAGTGTTGGGCTGCATCAGAAGGCACGCAGCGTTGTTGGCGTGGAGGGCTGGCCGTTCCGAGCTGTTGCGGATGCTCTAGAGGTCATCCCTCGAACATTGGTGCAGAACAGCGGTGGCAATGCCATTCGTGTGTTGACGGAGCTCAGGGTGCGTCATTGTGTTGTATAGAGAACAAATCTGACCATTAATTATAGGCTAAACACGCAAATGGAGAGCACTCGTGGGGTGTGAATGGAGAGACGGGCAAGATTGTGGATATGAAAAAGTATGGCCTCTATGAATCTGCCAGTGTCAAGGTGAGCGATACGACATTGTGCGTTTGTTAGTTGTTCTCAATGTGGGCACCAGATTCAAACTCTCAAAACTGCCATTGAGGTTGGTGCATGTTCAATTATTCCTGATAAATTGCTAATATGATTTTAGGCAGCACGCATGCTTCTGCGGGTGGACGACGTTGTGCAGGCTGTGCGGAAGGAGAAGGAACAGGGCCAGGGCCCTCCGCCTGAGGAGATGCAGCAAGATTAGATGTAGATTACCTTCGATTACCTTCCAAAAGAGGAAATTTCCGTATTTGTGCAACTGTACAGTTGGTCCGGCAAAAGCCTAATTGCGAGTTGAGTGGGTGATTCCGGATTTGGTGACTCGAAAAAATCAAGACCTCAAGACTTCAAGTAATGGCCTCCCGCCCGACCGTCAACGTCCGTTCCTCCAACGGCGGTGAGCAGTGCAATTTCCGAGTTTTTTTTTGGCCGCTGATCGTCCTCTAGAGCCCTCCTCGTCGCTCCCTCTTCCCGCCGTCCTCACTGCCCCCATCAGGTTGGATGTCGTTGCTCAGGTGCACAGTAAGTAGTCCGAGAGATCTGCTGGGTCAGTGGGTTTATTGGTTCCGTGATCAGAGAGCATCGCAAAGAACAAAAGGCAGGCTTATGCCGTTTCCGAGAAGGCTGGCCACCAGACCAGCGCAGAGTCTTGGGGTACTGGTCGTGCTGTAGCACGTATTCCCCGTGTCGGTGGTGGAGGAACCCACCGTTCTGGTCAGGTTTGTGACGTTCACGTTGCACAAAACATCTAGACAAGCTCAAAACTTTGAATACAGGCCGCGTTCGGCAACATGTGCCGTGGAGGACGCATGTTCGCTCCTACCAAGACGTGGCGCAAGTGGCACGTCAAGGTCAACCAGAACCAGCGCCGCTTCGCTATCGTTTCCGCCCTCGCTGCGTCGGCCCTTCCCTCTCTCGTCCTCGCTCGTGGCCACCGCATTGAGCAGATCGAGGAAGTTCCTCTCGTTGTTGCCAACGCCGCAGAGTCCTTCAAAAAGACCAAGGAGGCTATCGCTCTCCTCAAGTCTCTCCACGCGTACACTGATGTTGTCAAGGTCTCTAACTCCCGCAAGCTCCGCGCTGGCAAGGGCAAGATGAGGAACCGCAGGCACCGCCAGCGCCGTGGTCCTCTCGTCGTCTACAACGAGGATAATGGTATCGTCAAGGCGTTCCGCAACCTTCCTGGTGTTGAGCTCGTCAATGTCCGCCGTCTCAACCTTCTCCAGCTCGCCCCCGGTGGTCACCTTGGTCGCTTTGTCATCTGGACCGAGGGTGCTTTTGCACTCCTCGATGAGGTCTTTGGCACCTTCGAGAAGGCTTCCCTCCACAAGCGTGACTACTTCCTCCCCACTGCCAAGATCTCCAACCCCGACGTCACTCGTCTCATCAACTCTGATGAGATCCAGTCCGTCGTTCGCCCTGCTGGCCAGAAGATCCAGAAGCGCCCCTGGACACAGAAGAAGAACCCTCTCATCAACAAGGGTGTTCTTTTCCGCCTTAACCCTTACGCCAAGGTCCTCCGTCGTCAGGAGCTCGGTAAGTTTATGTCACTCTGCTGTAGGATGATTGTTGACACTGTAGTAGAGAAGCAGCAGAAGAAGGGCGAGAAGAAGTCCAAGGCACCTAAGGCTGCTGGCGAGGCTTTCCTCGGTCAGCTCTTTGCTCCTTGAAAGGGATAGCTGTCGTTATGTTGTGTTGTGGACTTAAGATTATGCCTCTTGTACTGCTCAATATGACATGTTCCATGCCTGCCTTCATGTGTCCGATTGTAAAATGGTTTCTCATTTTTCTGATGGTCCGGAATGATATCGAGGCCTTAGAGGGGGTCTTACAACCCAGATCTTCGTTTCTCATCGGTCTTCCCTGTTCTTCCTATGGTTGTGCTGGCCTCAAGAAGTGGATTGCCAGACATTTGCTATGATGACATAAGTGTATGGATATAACAATACGATAATGCTGCAGAGTTGGCGCTTCGGCTGCTCATCCACACCAACAGCAAGCTCAAGAGAACACTTCGGCAAAGTCAAATCGAAGGGGGCGTTGGTGTACGAGAAATTTGATCTTGATGGCACTTCGGATCTGCAATACAAGGACCAAGCCCAGCTGATTCGGACACCAAGAGAATTTTTAGTGTTGGTTGCAATTTGTAGAGTAAAAAACCAAGTATCGAGTTCGCCACACCTCCCAGTTACTGAGCCCATTATCATCATACAATGTCACAGTCGCTGGCAAACATCACTTCCGCCTTGTGAGCGTCGTGAATAAACACATGGAACTCTACATCATTCGCAGGAATGACCCGGCTCACCTCCAGACTAATATAACAGATCCGAGACGAAAACCAACTTTGAGAAATCATGGACCGCGACTTAATCGACCGTCCTCCGCTAAGACAAATCAAAATTTCAGGTGAAACAATTCTTATCCGCCTCTTCCCTTATTCCTGCGTATCGTGATACCAGCAAGAAGTTCAGCACGAACTACTGCCTCAACCTCGTCCTGAATCCTGATCGTTGAAAATCGACGGTACTCTTGAAGTAGCAGGTACCTCTCCGTTCCTCTTTTCCTCGCTACCACTTCAACGAGCTGCTTCGGAGGAGATTACGATATTCCGGGCACCCGAGGTTCGCTTCGCTCCTAAACAATCTCAAGGTATATGACGGGCTACCATGTCCTGTAGTACTATATCATTGACAATGGGCTTCTACAGCTGCGAGAACATTTCTCCTCCAGCAATCAAGCAGCTTTCACCCGAAGTCTTTAGGGTCCTTGCAAATCATTGTCCAGGTTGATTCATATCTTCGTTAGAGAAGGATTTAAGATCCCGGTCGGAAAAAAGCTATGGCATCAACACGTCCTGCGTCTGTTTTTCTTAGAGATTTGGCATCATCAAAACTCGTTGTGACCCAGGCTGGATTCTAGAACTTCCTGCGTGTGCATATTGTATTTGCCTTTTATCTTTCTTTCGAGAATCTTTCTTTGACTTCTATCTGTTAACAGCAATTATCTTCTCTGTTCCACGAGTGTCCTAGGCCATTTGGTAAGACTTCTCGGGGCGTAGTGTCGTTAATGGCCCGTCTACTAGTCGCTCACCATCGCCAACATATGTTCTGAATTCCAAGCATTGAAATAACTCAGTTAATTCTCATGTGATCTCTCTTCTGGTTGCTACGAGCTGTATATCCAAATGTGGTCATGCCATTGCAACCAGTACCGCACGAACACCACTACACTAGCTACACTTGAATCATGTATACACAGCAGTAACGCTGGATGTCTAGAAAACATTCTTCTGTTCCCTTCTCCTTCTCTCTGCGATCTTTATAAACATAATCTCCCGACCACTGCGAGAGAACTTCCTCTTTGTATTTTCTCCTCCGCTTGTGACCACTTTGCTCCCTGCATTCGGCGTCGTCTGTCTGCTCATCGATATGGTCGCCGTCGGATGTGCAGTTACAAGTGTCGAATGTGCGTGGGCCCCTGCTCCCGTCGTTTGTTGGGCTGCTGGGACTAGGTTCTTGAGTGTCCCCTCTTTCTTCCAAGGCAAATGGGCCAGGTTGTCCCACACTTGATCAATATTTTCAGCTCCTTTGCTCAGAAAAATGGTGACGTGATAGTCTGGCTTATAATCTTTGGAGACCTCAAAGATGGGGTGACCTTCTCCATCTTTCACAGAAGCGACCTCATTACTTTTGATGCTAGATCGAGAGTTAATGAACTCTGGCTGATTATACTACGATGTGGTACCACTCACGACCATATAAATTTGCCCTTCCTTGAACAGTCTTTGTAGAACTGTTCAACGCCAGGGTCTCTAAAGGTCGAATAACCGCTATTGGTGAAAGGATAAGGAACGGAAGAGAAGCCATGAGGTAGTAAACTGACCGCGGATTGTCTCTTTCTATGTGAGGGGTGCTTAGGGGGCGAACCCCCGGGCGTATCGCTACGACGCTCAATGATTCATCTACATTGAGAAAGTCCTTCTTAAGCCGCAGTAGGTCCTTGTCTTTCTTTCCCAACGCAGAGCTGGAGGGTCCACAGCGGTAAAGGGTGAATATCTCGTTGGTTCCTATGACCATGGAGGACAGGGACATTGTGACGAACAACAGCAAAAAGATACGTGTCATGGCAGATACTGAGAACAACATTATTCAAACGTAGCGTCATGGGAGTAACCTGGTCCTTACGTGTAATTTGATAGTAGAGAGTGGGTAGTGAGGCTTCGATCAGAGAATGACAGTGTCAGAGGAATAGCGAATGCAGATATGGGAGGACCAGCCTAAGGAAATTCCCTGGGAAAAACTACTATTTATTCATCGAGTTCAAGTTGTGGGCGTTTCGATGTTTCAAAACACCGTACTTGCCCGAAACAAGTGTTGGTTACAGAAGGATAATTTTGACGAGGATCTATCGCACCGTCCAACGCCGCAGCCCGTGATCGCTACTTGATGGATTGCTCGATGAAGTAACTCAGTTATGTAGGCATTTTTGTGATAATCGATTGTAACATATGGCTATTCAGACCAGGCGAATTCGGGCCAGCCTACTCAAATAGCAGCCGTGAAAAGTTTTCCATGGCGAGCGAGAAACCAGAGAAACCCAAGTAATCTGTCTTCTTCCTTCCAGGCCCAGCCATCAGATGCAGGTCCTCGTATCTCCTCGTAATGCTTTATCGCTTCCGATATGATCTAAATAATAAGAGATGAGAGAAACTTGGTAACTCAAACACAGCAGCATACCAACACATGAACAATGCGCAAGTCTGAACAAGCCTTCTTCGTCTGATCCTGCCTGACTCCATTCCTTGATGTCCTCAACCTTCACTTCTTGAGAATAACCAACGCCTGTTTCTGGAGAGTATGAACGTGTCGTTGCCCTCCGAATGTCTATCCTATACTGAAGGCGTTCGATGCGCATAAGATCATAAGAATCTCTGTCTTCGTTGCTATCAATTTCATCGTCGCTACCAATGTCATCGTCACTATCGTTGTTCTTGTACTTGAATATGTAATCCAGCCTTCTTGCTTCGTAGTAAGTTTGGATGATATTCTGGACCGTCAAGGAGAGTCTGCTCCGAGGATAATGGATAGTGCCATCGAGGAATACTGGTCTATTGTTGATGTAGTATGGGTAAGCTGGCATGAGGCCTAGTTGAATGCGCGATAAACGCCTGACAAGTATTAGAGGTAAAAGTTCAAGCAATGGCACAAGAGGACTCACAAAGCGATGTACGACCGCGAATGATGCTAGGCCAGAGAAGGATAGATAGAATGGAGATTGTAATAAACGTAGTCTGTAAGGCCGTTGATTATCAAGAACATGTATGGTAGTACCTGATACGGATGTCTTGAATTGTGAAGGAACAAAGTTGTGGCACGTATCATCTTGTAACACCCATCAGATGCCATCAGACGATCTTGTTATTACAGGTTGTTTCGGTCAAGAGCGGATATCTCAGACACAGCTTAACATTCGGAGGACCGCATCTTGTTATGATCCTAGCTGAGTCAGTGTAGCTTGACCGATCTGATGTGTATTGGCGGTGGGAGTTACAGAAGGTTTCGTAGAACGGATGCGTTTGAAAGCGGTACTCAGAGGTATTCGTTGCTTGACCGTGATCGGTGGAAACATCGTTGTCGTGACTCGCTCTTGTGTTCGGTTATGTGAGCAATTACTGTTACAATTGGCTTGCGGCTATTTATATAAGATGACTTTCGGGCCGGTCTACTCATATAACAACAGTGAAAAGCTTTCCATGGGGAGCAAGAAACAAGAGAAACGCAAGTGTTCTGTCCTCTTCCTTCCAGCTCCAGCCATCAAGTACAGGTCCTCGTATCTCCTTGCGATGCTTGATCGCTTCATTTATGATCTAAACAATAGTGTGAGAGAAACTTGGCGACTCTTCACGACAGTATACCAACCCATGAAAAACTAGCCAGGCTAAGTAACCCTTTTTCGTCTGATCCTGCCCATCTCCTGATGTCCTTAACCTCCACTTTTTCAGAATAGTTAACGACTGTATCTTTAGAGTATGAACGTGTCGTTGCCCTCCGAATGTCTATCCTATATTGAAGGCGTTCGATGCGCATAAGATCATAAGAATCTCTGTCTTCGTCGCTATCAATTTCATCGTCGCTACCAATGTCATCGTCACTATCGTTGTTCTTGTACTTGAATATGTAATTCAGCCTTCTTGCTTCGTAATAAGTTTGGATGATATTCCGGATTGTCAAGGAGAGTCTGCTCTGAGGATAATGGATAGTGCCGTCGAGGGCTACTGGTCTATTCTTGATGTAGTAGGGGTAAGCTGACATGAGGCCTAGTTGAATGCGTGATGTATGTCTGACAAGTATGGAAGGTAAAAGCTCAAGCAATGGCATAAGAGGACTCACAAAGTGATGTACGACCGTGAATGATGCTAGGCCAGAGAAGGATAAATGGAATGGAGTGCTTAGTAGACGTGGTCGATAAGCCCGTTGATTACACCAGCCTGATACTGAAATGTGCTGTAAGGTCGCAACAAGATACCTCAGTGTCGACCGTGATGGTAAACAACTGAGGAACAGTGAGGAGAGCGGGTTGCCAAGACTTACCACGTGACTCCTATTCATCGGCGCCTCGGAGACTTAGCAGGAGCTATCTATGCCTTCGGCACGGGCCTGTAGCTCTTGCTAAGTTCCAGACTCGACCTCACTCCAATTTGGTTAAGTCCTCACCATTCTAACTCGATGTTGAGATCCAGACCCAACCTCACTTTGTTCAGCAGGCCTATGTAATTGATAATTCAATGCTAAGATCTAGACCCAACCTCACTTTGTTCAGTTAGTATCCCCGATTCTCTTATGTAAGTAACAAGAGAGGATTTTATGTTCAATCAAATGGCTTTTGCCCTGCTGATTTAGATCATGTGATGTATAATTCAGCTTCTTGTACATTTTAGATTGTTCAAAATATAATTCAAACATTCAATTGCTCAAAATACATGTCACCCTTGCTCTGACAATCTCTGCAAAAAACTTTGATCACATATTGTGGTGTCCTTCTCACTCTTTGCAACTCTGCCCTTACCACACTCTGTCTTCACTATGTTTGTGGTTACACCATCTCTTACCAAAGAGACAACAAAATAAGTAAAAGTTCCCCCTCAATATATATCAATAAACAATTGCTGAAAACTCTAAGTAAATAATGCCAAAAGCTGTAGGCAGAGAAAGGGGACTTACTTAATACACCAATGATCTCAGAAGAGCATGAAAAAGACACCTTAGCAGCATAACAAACAAAAGATCTGAGAGTTGTCCACATCAGTGATTGATGCAATGATTGCAGTAATGGCCAGACTTGCCTAACAAAGTGGCAGTGCCAGCTCAGGTTGGTTACTGCCTAACCAATGCCAAGAAAGCACTCCCTGCCCTCCCCAGCCAAGTGACTACCTCCTTCCCTCAATTAATGCATGAAATGACCATTGATGGGACCTAAAGAGGATGGGGAGGTTAGAAAAGGATTTGGAAAAGAAAAGGGATGGAAAATGGGTGAGGGGAACAGGGACCTAACCTTTGCCAAGCACATGGAACCACAAAAATTGTTGGCATAGGGCAACAAAAGGCTGGAATGATGATAGAAGCATACATGGGGCATTGGGGTCCATGCATAGAAACAACAGTATAAAAGGGAGGGGGATTTTGAGAGCTCCAAGCAATATTTGGCATGCAGCTTGGAATCTCTAGGGAGTGGATTACCTAGGCTTACAATGTGGAATAGACTTCAATTTAGGGTTTCATTTGATAATTGAACCATAATTATTCATTTGAACATTTGTTTGAACTTATATTTTAAAATCAATCTAGATCAACCCATTTACTATAATCTTTCAAAAAGTTGTGAATTTGAGTGTACTGTGAGCCCTTGAACTTGCTGATTTGGTACTGTTTGGTTGTGTCTCTGAAACAAACAACTCCAAATACTACCATTTCATATCATTGTATTTACTACACTCACTCTTTACAACATTTGGTCTATATTGTTGGTATTTATTGCTCTCAGTCTTTACAATGTACAGTCTATATAATATTTAGTCTATACAACATTCTGTCTTTACAATATTCTGTCTTTGCAGCAACCCTGTCTTTGTGACCACTCTTACAGAGTTTATCTTACATCATTTGCTCATATTATTTCATATATCCCTTAACTAAATTACCATGTTGTGTCTATAGAGTTTTGCATAAGAAAGACTGCCCTCTTACTAATGTTGAAATTCTTGCTAATGACTATCCAGAAGTTCTTCAATTCATTATATTTACCTGATGCCCACTCTGATACCTGCAGCTTTTCAGAATGATCCCTTGTCTTAGGCACCAAGTTCCAAGGTACACCACGGTAAGCCTGGCTAGTGATTGTTTTGATAACTGTCCTTATATACAACACATATTCCAATACATTGTATCCATTAACAATGGACTTCATGAAGGTGCCATCACTGTTCACATCATTCATATTGCACACAATGGCTGTGCTGAGACTCACACAGCTAACATTGCACCCAAAAATGGAAGTGACACTCAAATTGACAAATCTGACAATATTGAACTTTTTTCTCATCCAACTAGGTTCCATGGAGGAAGAAAATTGGTTCAAGTCCTCATGTGCTCTCAAGTAAGTTTATTGTTTGGGCTAGTATAGCAAGCTCATCATTCAGTAAGTTGCAGGGAGTGTTTTTTTGAGGGCCTAGTATATGATGCAAGCAAGGTACTGGTGCCAATCTAAGAGTACATCGACCAACTTGTTGCCAAAGCTACTGGCCTCAAATGATAACCAGTAATTTCCCTTTATAGTATGATCATTGTTTGTGCAACTTGTTTATCATATGAACATATTATAAAAATGTATAGTATCTGTGTCCATGTTCATGTACATACAGCACAGCTGAATGTGTTTAACATTATCACTTGTATTATTCTGCTTAATGAGTTGGGAACTAGCACTTGTTTCTGCTAATATTTGTACTTGTTAATTCAATGCTAAGATCCAGACCCAACCTCACTTCATTCAGTTAGGTCTTTGTAATTGATAATTGAATGCTAAGATCCAGACTCAACTTTACTTTGTTTAGTTAGGTCTTTTGTGAAATTGGGTTTTTGCATTTTCTTGACTCAATGCTAAGATCTAGACCCAACCTCACTTTGTTTGGTTAGGTCTTTGTATTTCATCAACCAACTGTTGCTTTTCTCTTACAATTTAATACTGAGATTTTATATATAAACCAATCATGTATCTATATTACATTATCAACAAAATACTACAATGTCCATCGGGGGGAGGCATTCCAGGAGGGCCTAAAGAGAGAGAGACACTGCTTCAATGGTTTGACATAGTCTGGTGAGTTCAGCAGTGTGGTGTTAGATGATGACAGGTCAAGTCCTCTGACAGCTTAGAGCTCTGATTTCTACACAACACTGTTTAATGCTCCAGTCCCTGCAGTGAGCCAATCATCACAGTAGTAGAATCATCTCATGCCTGGAAGGTACTTATATATAACTTCCTAGCTCCTTGTGTAACTAGACTGTGTAGCTCAGTGGTTAGAGCATCATATGGAGTACATATTCAAGAGGTCCCAGGTTCAATTCCTGGTATGGTCACTTTTCATTTCTAACAGGTTATGGGCCCCAATGCTTATATGTGCTTAAATCAGCCTGCTCATATAATGGATTGTAGATAATAAGTCATATGACTTGCCATGTCAGGAGAGTGTGTTAGATGATGATAGGTCAAGTATCTGGCAGCTTAGAGCTCTGATTTCTACATAACACTGTTTAGTGCTCTAGTCCTTGCAGTGAGCCAATTATCACAGTAGTAGAATCATCTCATGCCTGGAAGATGTAACTTCCTAGCTTCTTATGTAACTTGACTGTGTAGCTCAGTGGTTAGAGCATCATATGGAGTATATATCTAAGAGGTCCCAGGTTCAATTCCTAGTATGGTCACTTTTCATTTCTAACATGTAGGAGGTAAGGGAAGCTTGGGTAAGTTGAATCTGTGTCTCTAGGGACAACAAACAACTCTAGGCATTGTCATGGAGGCTCAAAGCATTAGAAGAAGGTGTTGGAGGGGTTGTTTGGGTCATAGGAGGAGCACAGGGAGTAGCAAGACACTGATAGAGGAGAGACAAAGAACCAAATAGAAAACTCAGGCAATCAAAAAGGAACCTCTGGAGGCTGTGGCTCAATCACACAATTGGTAGAAGGAGATCCAAAGTCTATTCAGCATTTACAAGAAGTTTTAGAGTTCTAGCTACTCACCTGGCAGAGGGAGATCTAAAGAGAACAAGTCTAAAGATTTCCAGTGCCAGTGTTTGTAAAATTAACTCTAAAGCTTCTGAAAAAAACACCCAACAACAACCAAATCTAGAGTCTAATCCAAAAGCAGGAAATTGTAAATGGCTTTGATCTGCAGACTCATGGCATGTGACCATGTACAAATATAAGCAAAAGATAGCTCTTAATTGAAAGTACTTGTGACCAGAAGATAAGAGGTTGGCAATAGATGGTAGGCTTGCAATTAAGGAAAGAGTTAGAGGGTCTGGTAAGAGCAGTCCCCTGACACCAGGCAGCAGTGGTGGCCTCATCTAGTGGTTGTTGTCATAAAGCCTTTGTAGAGACTGGCTGACCAGAACCCAACCATGAGTTGGTGATGCACATGAGCAGAAATTTTGCCCTGAACATTCCTTGAGACTTACAGGAGAAAAATGAGGGCAAGGAAGGGTACTATAAATAAAACAAAACTCACAATTCAGATCCCAAGAGCCTCAGGACTCAAACAAGCCCATGATACTTAACAAAGAAGAAGCCTATGATGAACAATTAGCACAAAAGGTTGACATACTGGGCAAAATCACCTCTGACAATCAGCCTGTTAAACTAACAGAAATGCTGAGCAGAGGACAAGAACTGTTGGATATTATTGAAAGCATTTGAGGAAAATACTTTAAGGACTCTATGTTCCAAAAAATAATGGAAAAGCCCTGCAAATATAAAAACTTTGAAGTCACACAAGATGAACTTATTTACCAGGATGTCACATTTGACTCAATCATAGTGATTATTGACCATTTAACTGGCATGGTGCATCTTGTACTCTGCCAAACAACATGTGCTGCAAAAGACATGGCCAAACTCATATTTGTGGAGGTTTATCAATTACATGGCCTACCACATGCAATAGTTGGCAACTAAGACAGTTACTTTACTAGTACATTTTGAACTCACCTCTACTCTCTAATTAGGGACAAACTGAAAATGTCCAGCACATCCAGCACATACCATCCACAAACATATGGAGCTACAGATCACACCAATTGTACTATGACTCAGATGATTTGTCAAGCTATCAGCCCAGTTCAGACTGACTAGGTACTCAAGCTTCTTGCTGTAGAACTTAATATGCTTTGACAAGCACTGGCTACTTGCATTTCTTCCTTAACCATGAATGTATGCCTAGAACCATGGTATGGAATGCTGCTGCCTAGGATGAATTAGGCATCAGAGTCTATGCACAACAACTCCACTTAGCAATTGTGGCAGTACATAATAGTGTCTTAATAGTGCATGTTAAGCAGACTTGGTTGACTAATTGTAAGCAACAGGCAGTCCCCTTTACAGAAGGGGATCTTGTCTACATGTTTACAAAAAACTTGAATGTATTTCATACCTCACTTCTTAGAATACACATATCTCTAACAACGATTGTCTATTTCCAGAGTAGTTGAATGAACAAGTGGTAGAACTTGAACAGCATCCCACTGAATTGGCAGCTGAGCAAATTGTGTTTCACACTGAATTGGGAAGTCACCTGCTTTTTGAGGTTCTCTGGAAATCTGGGAATAGGACTTGGCTCTTACACAATCAGATTGAAGATTTGACTCTATTACAACCATTGATCAAACCCTATTCTTGTTAAGCAGCAGACTAATAGGTACAATACACCAGATGATATACATGTATCTATTTTCTATGTTTTTAGCAACTTCCAGACCTTCCAGTTTCCTTGCAACATAATAGTCACATGATTTTGTCACATGTGGTCTAGACTCTTGGTCCATAAGATGACTTACTCTTTATGACTAGCAACCTCTAGCAACTCCTAGCAAAGTTCCCAATAGCAACTCCTAGCAAAGTTCCCAATCATATTTCTTATCTTGGTATTATTGGCATAGTTTACTTGTTACTTCATTTAGTTTTATTTACTTACTAACACCTTAGTAACCAGCATACTGACTGTCATTCCAGGTATCAGTTTTAACTATATTTTAGGTTACTTACTTTCACATGACATTTCTCCTGACTCCCTTAGGTCACCAGCAACCAGTTCCCCATTGTTGACTCCTGTTGATTTCATTACTTTACTTACTCTAAATACTGTCCTATTTTCTATACATCTATCAAAGAATTATACCTCATTATTAGCCCAAGACTTCAGATCTATATTAGCCCCAGACTTCAGATCTAAGTCTTGTGACTCTAAAGCTTCTTTTTTTGCCTTATCTCTCTCTCTCTATCTAGGAAAGGAATAAGTGATGTCAGTATAAAAGCTGGAGGACAAATGCAAACTAGTTACTAGCTGTAGTTGCTAGCATTGCAACAAAGACATTATAGAGTACTTGTAATTGGTACCCATGCTAAAACAAGTATGAGGTTGCTAGGGCTTGTTGCTAAGCTGTAAACAATGATGAGCATATATAGAAAAGAAGTCTGAAACTGGTAAGCTGAGGACTACTGAGGGGGAAAGATAAGCTTGGTTTTTTTGTTCCTATATACAGGTAGTATTTATACTGTTTGTAGGTATAGTATTTAGAAATCATCAGGTGCTGATATGCCCATCCACATCCTTTCAGTACTCAGAATATGATAACAACTAATATCACTGCTGGAATGTTCTATCTACATGACAATGGCCTGGTTTACAAGAATATTGAAAAGCTTAATGTTTTTGTTACTTTTACTACCTTCAAGTTCCCACATGCATATCTGACTGGTTTTAGTTCCATGACTATTGCAGGCCCACAAAATGATGTACCTCCAGATGTGTAGAAGCCTCTAAAAATGTTCCTTACTCTTAGAACCTGTATTTACATTGACTTCTGCAGCTCAAGTTAACATCCTTGTCATTTTAATACCATCTTAGAGTACTATTTTGTCAAGTTTACATTTAGTGCTAGCACCTACAGCTGGTTTTGTTTTATTATTGTTCTCTTTTACCATCACCCTTTGCTATTCCTAGTGCCTCTTTAGTCCAGCATTGTTAGCAACCTCTGTTTAGCAACCCTGTATTCACTCTAGCTGGGTTTACCCACAGAGTTTCCCTTTTTTGATATCAGTTTCTACTGACCTTGTGCTAGCAACTAAGTACTACTTGTACCTAGCAAGCTTTCTAGAACCTAGCTCAACTTAAACCCTCATTTCTATAGTTCTATTTGTCACAACTCATCCTTGGACCTCCAAACCTCCCTCTAGCACTCTCAAATCCCCAGAGTACCTGACAATACCCTCTCAATCCACTCCAACTCTTGTTCACCCACAGCACCTGCTCCAGCAAAGTCTCACACTTTTCTGGCAAATCCCAATGGCCCCTTGGCAAGTCCCATCACTTTCCTGTCTCCCACCAAGCTCCTGGATGTTCATCAAGCATAAAATCTTGGAGGTGTAGTGCATATGATGCTAGCTGTTGATGGTAGATCCTCTCACATGATAGGCTACTTCTTAACCTGGAAAGATGCTCTATCTACCCATCAGCATTTACTATGTATCATGCAGAATCAGAATGCCAGACAGAAAGGAAGTGAAAGGAAGTTAGAGTAATGCTGCCCATAGGATAAATAGTTCTTAGACAATATACCTGCAAAGCCATGGCATCGAACTAACAGTCACTGTTTTATATGTGCATGCCCAAAAGAGTGTTGTCAAGAGAAAATGTACTATTTTAAGGAAGTATTGTGCATGCTGGCAGAAAGTGGACTCCCAAAGAAATTGTGAGCAGAAACCATGCCACACAGATATATATCCCAGGAATTATTCCTAAAGGCAAAAAAGCCCAACAATGATGAGGCTGCCCAGCCTAAGAAGGATGAGAGTGAGATGGACTGTGCCACTGCTGTAGCCACCACTGTCATTTGTGTGACACAAATGCTTGTCAAATGTCCCTTTTCTAGAGTTTTGGATCAGAGGCAGAGGGTAGATCACTTGAGGCCATGAGAGTGTCTAGCATGGGCAAAGATTACAGATGAACTTATCAAATCCAAGCTGAATCCCAGATTGGTGAAGACATGTTTAGTGGGGTATGCAAAGGGAAGTAATTGACTATATGACTAAAGTTCAAGATCAATTGTGACATCATGGGATGTGATTTTTGAGGAGGAAACTCATTAACAACAAAGAACCCCCATATGCACAGACCCCCATATCTAACAGCACTATCTCAGGCATCATTTTTGCATGCCAGACAGTTGCTCTACACATTCAACCTGAGAATGAACTGCTCCATCCAAGTGTTGATGCTGATACCACCCTTAACACTGATCAGACAATACATCCATGCAATTGGCACTTTAGGTACTAGCCCTTACTACAGCACAGCCTATCCTTAAATTAACATGACTGACAAGACCAACCCCTGCACTACTGGATGCAAGAGGAACTATGCAGAAGGAATGATGTAACATGTCTGTTATGGTTTGTGCAGCTTACAGTTCACACTCTGTAAACCAGAACCAGTTATTAGTTCTGTCTACAAAGTATGAAATAAGGTGCTGCCTTACATAAGTAAGAGTATAGTAGTTTTAGGGATAGCATCACGTGATGCTATCCATATAGTTAAATAATTCATATAAATAATGCACAGTAAAATAGTAATAGCTGCTCCATTACATACCCCTCTTTTGAGTCTGTCAATGGACTCACTTCAATCAAAACAAAATGAAGTAATGATAGAAAGGGGTGCTTGAAAGTGTGCACTGGAATTCAATCACAAATTCCTACATTATAAGTTTGGTAGGGCCATACAGGCCTACCTAAACACAATATATCTCAGCATGCTGTCCAACTGCACTGAGTGCAGAATGCAGGCTTCTAGTACCTGGATGTATTGATTTTTGTCTTTTTCTGTAAGCTCCAATAGTAGCTCACTCTGCTTGTTCATCCATTTTTGAGGCCTCTGCTTTTTCATTGCTCACAATGTCTACACAGTGCTCCAATACAGTGTTGGCCATATCACTGGAGCCATTGGATCTAGCCTTAGCAGTAGGAGTAGTGACATTAGCTACTACTGCTTCTGTGGGGCTAAGAATGACTTGTGAAGTCATCACTGTTTGGGCAGTCATAGTCAATGCAGAGTCATCAATGTAGTCTAATTCCATGGACTCTTCTGAGGGTGCATCCTCTGAAGACACACCAGAGCTCAATGCTGGGTTGGTGGTGGCCACAGCTACTGACAACAAAGGCTCCTCCTCAGTTGGGGCTGCACTCACAGAAGGAGCCACTGACATGGGCTTCTCTGCAGCTGCTAGTGTAGCTCTCACCACCTCTGCAGGTCAGTGCAAGAGGTGAGTAAAGATTGTTAGAATTGCTTATTGCATTCTACTATGGATTATCAGCATTCACTCCAAGTTCATTTATCACATGTGTAGTCCACTTCCTTCATTTCTATTCAGTTTATCACATGTATCTTCCATGTGATTATCTTTCTATTCCATTCAATCACATGTATCTTCCATGTAATTGTCTTTCTATTCAATTAAATCACATGTATCTTCTATGTGATTCCCTTTCTATTCAGTTCAATCACATGGATTCTTCATGTGATTCCTTCTATTCAGTTACATTATAGTATATATAGATAATGTAGAAGCTTGAAGTCCCCACTCAGTCTCTGACTCTGGACTTCAGGTTAGTGTGTCACACTTCAATACACTCAGTTTCTGACTCTGGACTTCAGCTTTAGTGACTATTCAGTCTCCTATGCTTTGCCTGTCTTTAACAGGTTATGGGCCCTGGCCTCTAAAGCTTTAGTCTGAAGTTTTTATCATTTTGATTTGGTGATCTGTGCTATAGTCCTTATAGTGGTTGCAGCTCCCTTTACAAATAGGCTCTGAACTATTGGGTAGTAACTCTTTAAGTGGGGCTGCTTTATCTCACCAGTGAAGCCTGACATGCCTAACTGGAAGGTGTTACAATTGCAGAGTCTGCAGTTAGTTGGTTAGCTTTACTATACTTTACCTTCCTGCTGCACCACTCCTGAGGACCTTACAGGAACTCTGCCAATTTGACTGGATTGTAGCTGTATTCCTTCTGGCACACTAGACCCTAGCACTCTATTATTGCTTTTAAAGCACTTTCAAATGCATTTTTTGCTGCATTCTGCAACTCCACACTTTATTATTCAATCTACACTCCAAATCACCTTTTCCAACATGCCTACATCTATTCCAACCTTCACCAAACTCAATTCCCACAACTATAACTCAGGGGTTAGTGAAAAGAAAGCTTATATCTGCTCTCAAAATGCCTGGATGCCTATCTCCATGCCTTCTTTGGCTCCTCAACTCTCTGAAAAACCTACATCAGAGGAAAAAAGAGAATACAGAAAATGGCAGAAAGAGGCTCATGTTGCATCTGGTCTGATTTATTTGATGGTGGAGGATAATCAAAGAATCCATCTCAATGATTATAAGACCAATCAGACAAGATGTGGGAAGCCTTGAAGCAGATACACATGCAGCAACACCCTGGCACACACTTTAATGCCTATGATGACTTGTTTTCCATTAGAAAAGGAGAGGAAAAGAATTTGCAGACTCTAATCAACAGAATTGAGACTGCAATGAAGAAAATCCAGGATTTGTGCCCAAAAGACTTTGATATTGCCAAATTAGACAATGAACTAGCATCTATGGCATTAATAAGGGTGCTTCCTGGGTGCTTCCTGATGATTTCTCAGTATTTGTATCCACTCTCCTTCTCAAAGATGACCTGAACAAGGCCAAAATCCATCAGCCCTTTGTCACAGAAGAAACACAATGTTGTCATTGCTCTAATGAGTCTGCTACTGTTATAATTGCTATGCTGCATTAGCCAAATCTGTCTGTGACTTTTGCACCTTGCAAGGCTACACACAAGCTAATTGCTACAAATACAGAGCAGCTCAGCAACAAGCAAAGCAGCAGACAAAATCTCATAACAAAAGAGGCAAAAAGGGCCAGGAGCAAGCTAATGCAGCTTTCAATAATGACAAGTCCAAGAAAGATGATGCAGAATTTGCTGGATCACTCAGAACCCTCTCTTCCCATACAACCTGAAGCTGACTTTAATTGGATTGTAGACTCAGGAGCCACTTGCCACATGACCCCACATTGAAATTGGGTCCATAATTATGCTCCCTATCACACTCCAGTCAGGTTAACTGATAACAGCATTATTTACTCAGCTAGGATTAGAACAGTTGTATTCCATCCAGTTGTAAATGAAAAGAAAATCTGGTCTTTAGAATTCCACAGAGTCTTGCATGTTCCATTACTTTGAAATAAACTCTTGTCCTGTATATATTTGACTAAAAACAAAGGCTACAACATTCACATTGACAGACAAGCTATGCATTTCTGGTTGAATTGAAAAGAGTTATTCTGTGCTACAATCAACTCTAATAATTCTGCTTATTTGGATGGTTGTACTGCACCTATTTTGGAGTCTGCTCATCTTACCAGCACATTACCACTTGATCTGACACTTTGGCATCGCAGATTTGCTCATCATAACTATGCTGATGTCAAAAAGATGATCAATAACAAGTTGGTAGTTGGTTTGGACTTGAATTCTGCTGCAAAGCCTGATCCCATCTGTGAACCTTGTTTGGCTGGCAAAATGCGCTCTAATCCTTTTCCTTCTTCCAGTAGTCATGCATCTAAACCATTAGAATTGATCCACAGTGATGTACATGGCCCTCTTCCAGTCACTGCAATGGGGAGCTATTGTTATTGGATCACATTCATTGATGATTGCACAAGCTTTAAAGCTGCTATGGCTCTGAAGAAGAAAAGTGAAGCATTCAATGCCTTTAAGACATTCAAAGCTTATGCAGAGAATGCTTTAGATGCCAAAATCAAGGCTATACAAGATGATAAAGGTGGAGAGTACATATCAAAGGAGTTTATTGCATACACTGATGCTTGTGGAATTAAAAGGAGGCACACAACTTGCAATAGACCTCAGCAGAATAGTGTTGCTGAGAGAGCAAACAGAATGTTCTCAGACTCATTCTAGGCACATTGCCTTCATGCTCAGATTTACATTCTGAATCAACTTCTAACTGCAGCTTAGTCAATTACTCCTTATGAGGAATGGTACAAGCACAAACCAAATGTCTCTTATCTCAGAGTCTGGGGATATAGAGCATATGTCTATATACAAAGGGATAAGTGCAACTCTTTACAGTCTCACATGGAAAAATGCATCTCCATTGGATATTCTTCTAGTTATAAAGGATGGTTATTTTACAATCCTGAGACTAAGAAGACTGTAATTTCTGAAAGAGCAGAGTTTGATGAGCACTTATTGCCTGGTTTGCACTTAACTAGGCTAGTAATACCTCCTACACCTCCTTTACCTGTGGATCTATCAGTCCTACCTGAAAGTGCATCCCCCAATCAAAGTGCAGTGTTTGAGTTACCTGCTCTTGAAAATGAGGAAGAAGAACCATTTGTTGTCCAAGTGCCACTTGTACCTCCTGCACATCCTAAACCTCTTATGCCTGCATCTGTTAAAGATAGGCAAAGCACAGGGGACTGAATAGTCACTAAAGCTGAAGTCCAGAGTCAGAAACTGAATGTAATGTGCGAACACTAACCTGAAGTCCAGAGTCAGAAACTGAGTGGGGACTTTAGGCTTCTACATTTTTATATATACTATAATGTAACTGAATAAAAGGAATCACATGGAGAATCCATGTGATTGAACTGAATAGAAAGGGAATCACATGAAAGATATATGTGATTGAATTAAATAGAGAGACACTCACACAGAAGATACATGTGATTGAATTGAATAGAAAGACAATTACATGAAAAGTACATATGATTGAATTGAGAAAGATAATCACATGGAAGATACATGTGATAAACTAAATAGAAATAAAGGAAGTGGACTACACATGTCATAAATGAACTTGGAGTAAATGCTGATCATCCATAGTAGAATGCAATAAGCAATTCTAACAGCATCTCCTATAATACCACCACCAGCTGCTCCAGCACCTTCTAGACCTTGTCCGAATTGTGCTAGACACCATTCAGCTCAGCTACTAGCTCAGCCACCGGCTCAAATTCTTGCTCCTCTATCATCTCCCCTTGCTCTGAGATGCTCTAAATGCAATGTACAGCCTCCAGGAGATTGGTGGGTAGTACAACATCAGGAACCAGTCCAGGATAGTTCTAATGAGAAAGAAGAGCAAGTCCAAGCAGAATTAGATCTGGGATCTGATCTTGAACCTGATCCAGAACCACTTGACCCTGTTTTTGAGGATGTTCAATTTGCTGGAATGGCTACTTCTTCAGACTCTAGGACATTCAAACAGGCTATGAAGTCTGTGGATGCCAAGAAGTGGTACCAAGCTGCAGATGATGAGTATATCTCATAGAACTTGGGAGGAGTGTGACTTGCCTGAAGGCAAGAAAGCAATAGGCTGTGGATGGGTGTTTTGCATCAAGCACAATACAGATGGCTCAATTGAGCTAGACTTGTTGCAAAGGGTTATGCACAGCATCCTGGCATTGACTATAATGAAGTCTTTGCACCAACATTACCTGCATCTTTGCACCTCATCCTTGCTATTGCTGGCATAGAGGACATAGAATTGCACTCTGTGGATGTCACTTCTGCTTTCCCCAATGGAGATCTGGAAGAAGATATCTATATGGTTCAACCAGAGGGGTTTCAGAATGGAAAGAAGGTACTCAGGCTCAAGAAGTTACTTTATGGTCTAAAGCAAGCAGGCAGGCAGTGGAACAAGAAACTACATGGAGCATTATCATCAATGGACTTCAGGAGACTTGAATCTGACTGCTCTATCTATCTCTATGTCAGAGGAGAAGTCAAGATTGTTATGTCCATCTACATTGATGACATTACACTTGCTTTCAAATCTACTGCTGCACTTGACTCTGCTATTGATGACCTCAAAAAGCACTTCAAAATCTGTGACTTGGGCCCTTCCCACTTCCTTTTAGGTGTTCAGATACACAGAGACTTTTACTCTTACAATGTCAATACATTGTTGACATATTGGAGTGCTATAAAATGAGTGATTGCAATCCAGTATCTACTCCAATGACACCTGGAATCAAACTCTCTAAAGCCATGACATCACAGAATGAAGCAGAGGAGGAGGAGATGTGCAATGTGCCTTGTTTAAATGCAATTGGTTCACTGCAGTATTTGGCTACTATAACAAGGCCAGATATTGCTTATGCAGTCTCACACCTTGGACACTTCAATTCCTCTCCAGCAACCAAGCATTGGGCTGCAGTCAAGCATTTATTGCACTATTGTAAAGGCACAATGGATTACAGACTCCATTTCAATGCTGATGCTGGCATTCAATCCTTTACTACATTCTGTGATGCCTCACATAGAGATTGTCCTGATTCTGGCCATTCTACTGGTGGTTATCTGACTACAATTGGTGGTTGAGCTATTGGATGGAGTAGCAAGCTTCAATTATTTGTTGCTTTATCCACAAGCAAGCTTCAATCAGTTGTTCCTTATTCACAACTGAAGCAGAATACATTGCTGCTGTAGAAGCTAGCAAAGAAATCATTTGGAAGTGGAATCTATAGTATATGGGACGACTCCTGGGAAAGTGGCTGTGCACCTTATTATATGCAATGATAAATCTTAAGAAACTGGGTTCCATCAATCCTTATGTAATGCTTATGTAAAATTACATAAGTTGGCTGGCTTCAAATTTTTGGCCAGTTTCTTGGAAAGATATATTGATCACATAAACATCAAAAACATCGCACCAAATCTCTCTTTCTTTCTTTCTGAAAACTGAAGCTTCCAACATTGTCTCTGCTTTGATACTATGAGAAAAGGCTTTGATTGGCTTGATAGACTTTTCTGAAGAGGCTTCACTTACTTGGCCATGTATTATTCTACTACTGAGTGTCATCTCCAATCACTGATCAAACTGATAACCAGATCTTCACTATTGCATCTTTTATCAGGCTATTTCTTAGCATTGAGTTGCTTTCTGTACTTGATGTGGGCCTTTTTTTCTTTGCCTAATTGTCTGATGGCTGATTTTGATGGTGTATAGAAGCTGAATTTCTTATATATACTTCTTTTCTGAGAGTCATCTTTATTGACTGATCATGACTGAAAACAGACTTCACTGCAGTCTTTATCAAGCTTTTTTTCTGTGCATTCAGTAGCTTTGCAGGTATGTTTTCTCTAGGTTTATCTGAGAGCTGATTTGTGAGCAGTATCTGTTTTTTTTTGAAGCAGCTATTGGTTTTCTACTTCAAGGTAAATCTCTTTTTCTGTGCTGACAGTTGATCTTCATGTTCTCTCAGTAAAATCCTTTGCTCTTATCCTCACATCATACTTGAGCCATTTTATATGTGGCTCTCACTCATTAGCTTGAATTCAGAATCAAACATTGTTTTTTATTGAGCACTTCCAATACTTTTTATCAGTTTACTTTTCAAGCCTTGATTATGTGAGTACTTATTAACTATTTTTTGATACTTTGTTTATTGATAAAATTCAGGCCACCTTCTACCCAGGAACTACCCAGTACTCTTGAGAGTCAAAGACAACAGTCTTGCTCTCAAAGTAGACTACAATTGTTGCAAATGACTGATCCTGATGATCAACGTGCAAACCAAGGTAATAGAGCTTCTTCCTATAATTTTGAACAGGTCAATGCTGCTATGCCACTTGTGCAACCTTTGCATTTTGATTCTATAGCACTGGGTAGGAGTACTAATGCCCCCTCTATAAATGATGTTGCTTCTGGATCTTCTGAAAGACCTATAAGACTGCCAGCTATCTCTGATGACTCATTTTCTTTGAATGCTCCTGTGGGCCAGAGCATATATATACCTCCTGTAACACATTTACCTGAGGGTTGGGATGCTCCATTGCAGAATCCTATTCCTCAGAATGTGCCTGCTGCACCTGTTTTGAGAAGGAATCAGCATAGATATAAAATTAAACACATACATCCCTTGCTCCTACTGCTAATGTTGCATCTACCTCTTCTTCTGGACATAGAGGGCTCCCTCAACCACTACATAATATCTCCAGTGGACAAGCTGATCCTGCACTGAATAACTTGACCAGAGGAAATATTGCTTATAGAGAAATGATGTCTAATTATAATGCATTTCAAGAGCAACAAGCATTAGCAGCTTTTCAAGAGCAACAAAGACAAAAAATATTGCTCAGGAACAGAATAGACAGAGGCTTGCTGCTCAACAATCAGATGCATTAGCTGCATTGGAGCAGTAAAGACAGAGATTCTTTGCTGAGCAAGAAGAAGCAAGACAAAGACAAGAAAGATATGATCAGAGATTAGCAAAGGAACAAAGACTTGCTGCTCAGCAGGAGGAGGCTAGACAGAGACAAGAGAGACATGAGCAAATATTAGCAGAGCAAGATCCTGAACATAGGCCTTTCAATAATGTTCTAACTCAAAGGATTTTACAACTATGGGAGGGCCAACATATAGCTGATTTAGAAGAGGATTTCAATGGTTTTGCTCTTTAAGATGAATGCGGCCTTCAATGAAATGATGCTGCACCCTCTTGAACATTTTGAAGAACCTAGGGAAAATATGAATGATTTTGGAGAACAAGTCTTTAATGGCTTGGCTCCTCAGAATAACATACCTCCTGAAGATGACTTGGAATATGTTGATCCTGCTGAACATGGTCCTCAGAATGACATACTTCATGAAGATGACTTGGATTCTGCTAGACATATACCAGCAGAACTTCCTGATGATAATCTACCAGCAGAACAACTGGAACCACCTCCTGTTCATCCTCCTATTCCACAAATACAAGAGCCTGGACCTGTTCAGCCTATTCCCAGAGGAAGGCAGCCTTACTTGATAGAACCCCCATCTTATTATCTTGGTCCTATGAGTGTCATATGTCCACACTGACAAGCTCTACATTTTGATGCTGAAAACGCTCACTAAGTCTACTAAAAACAATCCAAAGTTTGGAATGTGCTGCTTACAAGGCCAAGTGAATTTGCCCAGACTCAAAGATGCTCCACCTGAACTACTCAGCTTACTCCATGGCCACCATCCTCTCTCTGACACTTTCAAAGCATATATCTGTCAATACAATGCAGCCTTTGCATTCACATCTCTGGGAGTTCAAATTGATTATGCTATTACAAATGCTCCTGGACCATATAGCTTTAGGATCAATGGAGAACTCCATTATCTGACAGGTGCCTTGCTTCCTATTGAAGGTAATCATCCTGTATATACACAACTCTATTTTTATAACCACAACCAGCAATTGGCTCTTCATCAACAGAATAATTCCAGGTTGGATCTTCAAATAATGGCCTCTTTGCAGGATATGCTTGCTAGAGTCAACCCCTTCATTGATTTATATAAGCAAGCCAGGCAGATTATGAGAGAAGTTCCAGAAGGCTGACCACAAAGACTTTCTGTCACACTTAGAGCTGATTTTGGAGACACATGATGCCATAATAACCCCAATGAACAGGAGGGGGTTGCAGCTATAATTCCTGAAGATGGCTCAGAAGAATGATCAGATCATTGTGATATAGTCTTGCATTTGCATGGAGGTCAATTGAAGCAGATCAGTTATTTGCACCCATATTATACTCCATTGCATTATACTATTATGTTTCTAACTGGAGAGCCAGGATTTCACATAAATATTCACTCTCATTTTGGGCCAGAGAATCAACAAAGAGCACCAAAGGTCACTCAAACTGCATATTATGCATATAGACTGCAGAAAAGAACTTTAGAAGTTAATGCAGCATTACTCTGGAGTGGAAGGTTATTTCAACAATATGTTGTTGATGCATGGGCTTCAAGTGAACAAAACAAGTTGAATTTGGTTTGACACAATCAGAAGAAGATCAGAGCTGAGGTTTATCAGGGAGTAGTAGATGCTGCTGCTAGAGATGAGGCAGTTACCCCACAAAGCCATTGTGTTATTCTTCCTTCCTCCCATACTGGAAGTGAATGACAAATGCAGCAATTATTCCAGGACTCTATGGCTATCTGCAGGCATTTTGGAAAACCTGATCTCTTCTTGACTATGACTGTCAATTCAAAGTGGTCAGAAATTGAAGAAGCTCTCTTGAAGGAACTTGCAGTCAATGGAAAAAAACAAACAGCTGCTGATCAATCAGATATTGTTGCCAGAGTATTTGAACTCAGGAAAAATGCTGTGGTAAAGGAGATTAAAGAGGGTCTCTTTGGCAGCTGTGTGGCTCATGTTCATACTATTGAATTCCAAAAGAGAGGACTTCCACATATGCATATCTTGATTTTTTTCCATCATCATCATAGGATACAGAATGCAGCTCATGTAGATTCTATTGTCTCAGCTCAAATTCCAGATCCAGCTACTCAGCCTCATTTGTATCAGGTATTGGCTTTGTTTGAATTTTTAATCCCATTACTTAAGTTTGTTATTAGGTTGTTACTACTAACATGGTCCATGGTCCATGTGGAGCTGCCAAACTCAATGCTAAATGCATGGTAGATGGCAAATGTTCCAAAATATACCCAAAGGAATTTCAAGAAGCTACTCAGTATGGGGAAAATGGTTATCCTCAATATGCCAGACCTGACAATGGGCACTTCTTTGAAAGGAATGGTCATCGTTATGACAATCATGATGTTGTCCCATACAATCCTTATCTCTCAGCCAAGTATCAATGCCACATCAATGTGGAGGTCTGCACTTCAGTAGAAGCCATCAAATACATTCACAAGTACATCTACAAAGGCCATGATAGGACAACCTTGGAGATTGGTGGAGAGCAGATGGACCAGAGGAATGAAATCAAGAAACACTTGGATGCCAGATACATCTCTGTACCTGAATCATGCTGGCACATCTTTGAATTCAACATGCATGGACAATATCCTCCTGTGTATCAATTACCTGTTCATTTGGAAGGCCAGCATGAAGTTTACTTCCAGGATAATGAACCTTTGGAGATTGTAGCTGCCAGGCCTAATGCAGACAAGACTGCACTTACTGCTTGGTTTGAAGCCAATGCCAGATTCCCTAATAACAACACCACTTATCAGAGCTTTCCAATCAAGTTTGTCTATGAAGCTTCTAAAAGAAGTTGGAAGGAGAGGCAAAGAGGAACAGCTATTGGAAGGATGTACTTTGCT
Source organism: Termitomyces sp. 'cryptogamus' (assembly GCA_020091625.1). Classification (NCBI taxonomy): domain Eukaryota; kingdom Fungi; phylum Basidiomycota; class Agaricomycetes; order Agaricales; family Lyophyllaceae; genus Termitomyces; species Termitomyces sp. 'cryptogamus'. The sequence continues at coordinate 1,624,379 of JAGYZC010000005.1, forward strand.
TCACCCAGACAGGAAGAAAGGTTCTACCTTAGGATGCTCCTGACAGTTGTGATGAATGCAAAATCATGGCCTGACCTTAGGACAGTCAATGGCCACACCTATCCTACTTACAAAGAGGCATGCAAGGCCCTTGGCCTTTTGGAAGATGATGCAGAATGGAGGCAATGTCTTGCTGAAGCTGCTCCAATCCAATCAGGATCAGCTTTTAAACAGCTCTTTTGCACTATACTATTTCACTGTGCTCCTACCACTCCAGAGGCTCTATGGAATGAATTCAACCACTCTATTTGTGATGATCTTAGACACAGATTGGAGAATATCCAGCAGTACAGAGATAGAGTCTTTACTGATGAAGATGTTTATGACTATGGCCTTCATCTGATCAATGACAACTTGAAGAATTTTGGCAAGACTCTTCAAGACTTTCCTAACATGCCAGAACCTCAACAAGTTTGGAATGTAATTCCAGGTAAGCCAGCCATTGTATAGAGAATTGACTCTAGGACTGATCAAACAATTTTAGGCAATAGACTTTTGCAAGAAGAAACAAATTATGATATTGAGGAGTTGAAGAGAAGGGTGAATGAAAACAAGGCCAGGTTTAATGGTGAACAACTAGGGGCCTTCAATGAAGTTATGAACTCTGTGGACAACAACTTGGGCAAGATGATATTCATTCATAGTGCAGGTGGATGTGGCAAAACATTTGTCTGCAACACTTTAGCTTCTGCTGTTCAGTCCAATGGAGATGTGGCATTATATGTAGCATCATTCGGGATTGCTGCCTTATTGCTGGAGGGTGGTAGAACTGCACATTCAAGGTTCAAAATCCCCATTCCTGCTCTGGATACATCCATTGCCAGTATCAAAAGAGGAACTCAGTTGTCTCAACTCTTACTTCAGACCAAAGTTGTTATCTGGAATAAAGTCCCAATGCAACACAAAAATGCCATTGACTCTGTGGATCAAGGGTTCAGAGATATCCTGGAAAAGGATATGCCTTTTGGTGGAGTGACTGTGGTGTTTGGAGAAGATTTTTGGCAAACTCTTCCAGTTATTCAATGGGGACTCAGGCAGCAGATGATTGCTGCTTCACTCAAAAGAGGAAGACTTTGGGATCAGATTCAAGTTCACTATTTGGTTCAAAACATGAAATTGGATCAGACTCCTGATAATGCTGCTCATGCAGCATAGTTGTTAGATGTTAGTGCTGGAAAAAATCTTAGGCCTGGAGAAACAGTACAACTTCCTGCAACTATGATCTGTGATGACAGTTCTATCAAAGGATTAATCTCTTCCACTTATCCTCATATTAATCACTATCAAGATGATCAGTATTACCTGGACTGAACCATTCTTTCTGGCAAGAACTCTGATATAGAGGATATCAACTCAGAGGTTCTGCAGAAATATCTAGGAGAAGAGAAGGTTATGCAGAGTGCAGACTCTGTCATGTCTAATGATGGAAATGTGAATGACCTGACATTGTATTCAATGGAATACCTCAACTCTTTGAAAGCCAGTAATTTGCCTTTAGCTAAATTGGCTCTGAAGATTGGTGTTCCTGTCATGCTGCTCAAGAATCTGGATACAACTAAAGGACTTTGCAACAGGACAAAAATGATTGTCACCCACATCAGCACTAGAGTTTTCAGATGTCGGATCATCAGTGGGGATGCCAAGTTTGCAGGATCAATTGTTTTGATTCCAAGAATCAACATGGATGTCTCTGAAGAGGAGTTGCCAATTCCATTGCACAGGAGACAATTTCCAGTTCAATTGGTCTTTGCTATGACAATCAACAAGTCTCAGGGTCAATCAGTCAAGCATGTTGGATTGGACCTTTGATCAGGAGTTTTTTCACATGGCCAACTTTATGTTGCACTCTCTTGGTACACATCAGGAGATCATATCAAAATGATTTTGGACCCAGAAAACACATCAAGAAAGACTGCAAATATTGTCTATCAGGAAATCCTGAATAGTCTACAAATGTAAGTGTGAGTTTTGTTGGATTCAGGCAACAAATTGCTAACTTCTATGAACTTCAGCACCTAATGTATATAGTTGGACCATGTAGTATAGATATTCTCAATGGTTTACAAATGTAAGTGTGACCATTTAAAGAATTGCTTGGTTAGTACTAACTTTTATAATTTTCAGCATCTCTAATATATACCGGTGGACATTGTAGTATTATGTTAATAATGTAATATAGATACATGATTAGTTTATATATAGAATCTCAGTGTATTGAATTGTAAGAGAAAAAGCAACACTCAGCCAACAAAATACAAGACCTAACTAAATGAAGTGAGGTTGGGTCTGGGACTGAGCATTAAGTTTGAAATACAAGGACATAACTGAACAAAGTGAGGTTGGGTCTGGGATGAAGCATTGAGTAGAAATATTGAGGACCTAAACTCACTTGGTTTGGTTAGTCTGGGACTTAGCATTGAGTTGGAAATACAAGAACCTCACCGAATGAAGTGAGGTTGGGTCTGGGACTTAGCATTGAGTTTGAAATACAAAGACCTAACCAAACAAAGTGAGGTTGGGTCTGGGACTTAGCATTGAATTGGAAATACAAGGACCTAACTGAACAAAGTGAGGTTGGGTCTGGGTATGAGCATTAAGTTTGAAATACAAGGACCTAACCAAACAAAGTGAGGTTGGATCTGGGATGAAGCAAGAGCTATAGGCCTGTGCCAAAGGCACAGGGTATTCTACATGAAATGGGATACTCTTCTACTGCTCCATCTCCCATGCTGATTGACAATCAATCTGCAGTCAGTGTTACCAAGAATCCAGAACACCATGGACAAATGAAGCACCTTGACCTCAGCTTCTATTGGCTCAGAGATGCAGTTGATCAGCAGCTCATTCCTCATCATATTCCTGGAACAGAACAAGTGGCAGATCTGCTCACAAAACCACTTCCTCTACCCAAGGTGGAATTCTGCAGGCAGGGAATGGGGATTTATCAGCTTATTCAAGCTTGGAAATTGACTGGATCAGGGGAGAGTGTTAGAATTGCTTATTGCATTCTACTATGGATGATTAGCATTCACTCCAAGTTCATTTATCACATGTGTAGTTCACTTCCTTCATTTCTATTTAGTTTATCACATGTATCTTTCATGTGATTGTCTTTCTATTCAATTCAATCACATGTATCTTCCATGTGATTCCCTTTCTATTCAGTTCAATCACATGGATTCTCCATATGATTCCTTCTATTCAGTTACATTAAAGTATATATAGATAATGTAGAAGCCTGAAGTCCACACTCAGTTTCTGACTCTGGACTTCAGGTTAGTGTGTAACACTTCAATAGACTCAGTTTCTGACTCTGGACTTCAGCTTTAGTGACTATTCATTCCCCTGTGCTTTGCCTGTCTTCAACAAAGATACCATCCTCACCATAGCACAGCCATTCAGCTGCATCAAGAGAGGAGTGGCCTCTGCTCTCATGGATTTGGAGGAGTATGCAGAAATGCTCCTAGTCATCAGTAGTAGGGACATACTTTTTTCAATGAAAAGTGACTATAAACTTAGGACCTCTTAGATATGTACTCTATATGATGCTCTAACCACTGAGCTACACAGTCCAGTTACACAAGGAGCTAGGAAGTTACATATAAGTACCTTCCAGGCATGAGATGATTCTACTACTGTGATAATTGGCTCACTACAGGGACTGGAGCATTAAACAGGTTGTGTAGTCGACAATGGCATTTATTGTCAACCCACATGAACAAGTCTGTGTGAATTGCACTCTTAGATTAATGGTGATCAAGGAAGTGTATGCCATAGGTATATGCATGATTTACCCAGGAGGGAGGCATGTGGTTGGCCAGGAGGTAACATATCACCTCTGTCTCACTCAAATTGTTAATTTGTGTAGGCAGCACTTGCAGCCTATGCAGAGTGAAAGTGTAGGATGCAATTGGGTTAAACTCCCCTACACTATATCAGTAATTGTTGACTGCCTCTCAATAGAGACATGGCTGAGCATCCACCATAGCAAACAGGTTCATATAGGCTGTTTGTGCATGTGAAGTAGTTGGAGCCAGTGCCTGAGTAACTGAAGACTGAATGTCAGTCTATATGCAATGAGGCATTGATGGCTATGCCTGAGTACAGGTTCTGTGAACCTGGGTGGCTGTGGTGCAGGATGTACTGTGCCCATGCATTGATGTCAAAGTGACAGCTGATTAGGACTTGATTAAGTCCACATATTGTTATCAGTGTAGCCAAGCATGGCTAACAAACATGAAGGTAAGGGGACCAGTATCCAATGATGGTCTACTCTGGGCAGAGATGTTTCCAACTCTGCTGGGGTTAGCTCTATGATTCACTAGATGGTGCAGTCTCTCAAATCTGAAGCTGTATAGAAGGAGTTCTGATGGAACTCTTAAAGAAGGCGGGTGGCATTAATCTGCTCCATTATTGTAAATGAGCTTTAGGATCAGTTGAATCTGCTTAGGATTTATGGGCATCCCTCAGAGAGCCCATTAATACAGTAGCATGGGGATATCCCTACCATCTTGGTGGAGTGGGCAAACACTGCTTTGTTGCCAAAAACTGTATTGGTTGTTGGCAACCAGTAGAAGTTGGGGTGGAGAATACCCCTGAAGTCATTCTGGCACTCAAAGTGCCTGCAAACCAATGTGGTATCCTAGCTGTCTGGTAGGTGGCTAGGCACTGTATCATTTAGGCACTTGAAGTCCAACTTAGACTTCCCAGCATCAATGGCTAACAGCTGTCTGGTGTTAGTATTGTGCTAATCTTTGCAACACCATCATCAGAATCACTGTCCAAGATACATTATTTAGATGTAGGGACATCATCATCATCATCACTACCTGAGTCAGATGCTGCTGGAGCACCTGTTGTTGCTTGGGCAGCTGGCTGCTAGATGACAAAGAATTCTTTGTGATGGGGATTCTATGCACTGGTGGCCTATACTCCTAAGAGAGCACACCAAGTATAACATAGGTCCTTGATTTGAGAACCTCAATCATGCCAGCTTCTGCTTCCTGAGGAACATTTGCTGGAGAGGCAATCAGGATAGTGATGACTATAGAGTTGCCTGCCCCTGTTGACATAACAGCTGGCTTTGCAGTGCCAGCTCATTTTGTGGAGGGCCTGATGATCCCTTCCTAGTTGCTGCTAGTTTTGGTGGCTTCACTTGAGCTGCCACTGGCTTTGATGGCCCAGCAGTGAGCAATACCACCTTGAAATTGTGCTCTTCCATCCTCTGGTCATCATCACCAGCAGGCACCACATCATCATAGGGCACAAGTGGTGCCCTCTAAGTCAGGAATCTCTTGACAAACACAGAAGGCTCAGTACAAGCCTTCTTTGCCTTTGGAGAGTTAGGAGGAGCTACATGCTTCTCCTTCTCCAATGCTGAATGGAAGAGGTCTGCCTAGGCCTCATCTCTTTGCAGTATCAAGGTCATTCAGAACTTGAGCTAGTGCTAGCTGCACTACAGGGTTGTTGAGGACATCAGCACCAATGTTCTCTGGAACTCTGGCTTTGTGAAGCCACTAGAGCAGGTGAGCAATTTGCTCATCTACAGCAGTCAAAGGCTTAGGCTCTTTTGCTTTGCCCTTGCCCTTCTCTTTCACAGAGAAGCATTGCTTGACCATCTTCCAGGCAGTCAATGAGGGAGTGATACTTCTCTGTGCCAATGCAGATGGTGACATTGCAGTTGCCTTGCCTTCTGGTTGCTCTGATGCACTTAACAATGAAGAAGAGGTCTGAGGGACATGCCACAGTAGGCAATGGCAAATATGACTGCCAAGGTGCCAACAACTGCATCAGAGCTGTAATTGATTCTAGGTCTTTGTTATCACAAAATCCCTACTTGTGATGACATAGTAACAGGTTGTTGTTGACCTGCCATGCCTATTGTACAGCTGGGGCCAGCTACTGGAGGTGGGCCCACAACAAATTGTGGCATTACATATTGCTGGAACTCCTGGGATCACACTGGTTGTGTGGCCACAGGGTATCTAAAATTGAACTGATGAGGCAGTGGTCCATGCCCTCTGCCTGCTTTGCCTCATTGCAGGGGCAAGCCATGTCCCCACACTGGTAACTGCTGCATCACCACTGCATAGCTAGGTGGAGCCACATCTCTTGGCACTGCTGGCAGTTCTCTACTTGTGGGCCTTGTGTTCCTTGGAGCTAGGGCTCTTCTCCTTGTTGGGGGTGCTATGTCTCCTGGTACTAAGCCTTTTGCTAATGCAACAAAGCCACCAAACCCAGGGTGCTCAGCAAGCTGTTCCCTGGTTCTTCCCCTCTTGAGCTCTGTCCAGAGCTCACAGAATACTCTGGTGGATTGACATCTGCCTCACCAAGTTGTTTCTTTTTCTTGCCCATTGAGCAAGAAGTCTCTTTGAGTACTGTTGGTGCAATGACAATGTGGAAGAAAACAAAGATCAATTGAACTTTGCATTTAGCCAAAAAATTGGCTGACATAATCATTGATAGCCACCAGCATGGCAGCCGATCAAACTTCTGGACTAAGTCAAGTTTTTAGCCAACTGTGCAGGGCACTGCATACTCTGCAGCTCCACATACCTGTCAAGGGCTGCCAGGTCCTTGTAGGTTGCAAGTGGTGTCCTCCAGACTCCAACTTGAGCTTCTTACTATCCCAACAATGACTTACTAGGTCATCAACAAACCATTCCTGGTTGTCTGGGGCACCAAAGTCATAAGGATCTGGCATTGCCCTGTTGGGAAACAGCACATTGTCACTGGCCTTATATGGGTGCAGCAGCAACACATGGAACTTGGAGTGTATCCTTCATCTCTGGAGTGCTATAGGCAACTCCAACACATAATTGGAGGTCTCACTGTAGGCATTTAGAATTTTATATGACTGAACCCACTTTGGGCAGAGCAAGAAAGCTCTGCCTTTAAGAAGGAGTTTATTGAAAGGTACACCAACATACCTTTTTCCAATGCAAGTTGGCCAAGTGCATCTGGATGTATGCCTCAATAATCATATTGTGAGCCACTGCCAAGTTCTCTAGAGCTTGGTGGGCAAACTGCTGAATTCCTCTTGGAATTGCAGCATCTGACCTAATTTTCCATATCATTAATGACATGTACCCACTATTCAACTTGAATGGAAAGCATGTTGTCTCAGATATACTCATGTTTATCACAAACTCCATCAAGTCTATTCAACTTGACCAGTCTTTCTGATCCACAGTATGCAATCTGACCAACATTCCTGTTGGCATGTTCAGTCTGACCATTCATCTGTAGATGAAACAATATGGACATTAGGAGCTTTGCTCCCAACAACTTGTGCAGTTCATACTACTATTTAGACATGAACTTAGAGTCTCAATTGCTGACAATTGAGCTGGGGAAGCCATGTAGCCTCACAATCTTGTGCATGTAGATCCAGGACAGCTGTGATGCTGTCATGGTAGTGTGCACCAGAATCAGGTGCACCATGTTTGTCATCCAACATATAACTACCCAAAGGTAGTTATACTCTTTTGATTCAGGGAACAGGCCCATGAAGTTCATTGCTATTGAATCCCAGGGGACTAGCATGGGCAGGGAATATAACTTCTCTGAAGGGAGATGATTGCTCCCTTTTGCCCACTGTCACAGTTGACATGTGGTACAGAACATGTAAGCATCTGCAACCACTGTTGGCCACCAATACCAAAGACAAATGTATTCCATTGTTCTCTGAGTACCAAAGTGTCCCACTATACTGTGTGCTTGCTCAAGCACACTTGTTACCAATTCTCAATCATGAGATATACACAGTACCTCATGGCCCAAGAGATTGGTAGTCCAAATGAGCTTGTCTTGTAGCTAGAAGGACTTGTAGTCCTTCAGTTGAGTTAGAATCTCAGCAAAGAGCTTGTCTTTGCTATACAGTGATTTGGCAAAGGAATTCTCCATCTGTCCTGTCTCACTAGGGATGGCCTCTCCAAGAGGCATATTGACTTCATCACCCTCAGTCTCAGACCCACATTGAGCTTAGGCTGAATCTTTCTTGCTGTCATTACTAGTGGCAAGCAACTGTGCTTTCTCATTGACAATCCCACACTTGCTTGCTTCTACAGCTAGGTCCATTGCAGAGAGTACATATCTGATCCAGCTGTGCTTGCATCTCTTGCAAGCATATTGGGGGCAAATCATCCTCTTCTGGGCCAATACATGCATCTGCATGTACATGTTCATAAACATGATGTATGTCTTGAGGAGAGTTGCTCTCAAAGTAGTGGGACAAGCAGTCCACTACCTTATTGAGCTTTCCTTTCATGATGTCAAAATTGAACCTTGACATATATTCCATCCACTGTCATTGACACAGTGACAGATTCTATTAAGTTTTGACAAACTCAAGAGCCTTATGATCTGTTATCACATGGATCTTGTACCTTAGAAGCTTATTCTCCTACTTGAAGGAGGGCTTCTAGAATAGCTAGGATTTCTAGTTCATGCACAGCATAATTTTGCTGTGCATTGGTGAACTTTTTAAACATGAATCTAGCTGGCTGACATTTCTGCCAGCTTGGACCTTGTCTGTACATAGCTTTGAGGCATTGCATATCAGCCAGATAGAATCCTCATGCTGAGGATCAATCAGGCATATCACTGGGGTTTTGGCACAGATCCATTTGATCATGTCAAAACACTGGATTGCCAATGAAATAGTGACTCATACTGTGTCATGGCCATTAATGGCCCAGTATATGCAGAGACATCAGGCAAGGAATTCCTGTAGTTCACCTACAAACCATTGGATGTTGTTGTAGGTTTGAGGAGTGCACCACTCCTGGATCCTATTCACCTTATCCAAATCAGGGTGTATGCTCTGTGAATCAATCACATGACTGAGGCACTCTATGCACTCAGTATATAGCTCACACTTCTTCCATTTGAGGTAGAGTTTGTCTTTTAAACTGAAAAGACAAAGATATTGTCTAAGTACACATGCATCCACTTGCCAATGATGTTCCTTAAGATGGACATTGTTACAGTTGCCAATTTGTATGATATCCAGTAATAGTTATAAACATGGTCTTTAGTCTGGTGCATGAGTTACATTTTTCCTAATGAGTTCTTGGTCTGATAAGGGCATTGTCATTGCATTGGCACATGTCTAATGCCATCTGCAGTAACTCATCCTTTTTAAAGATGCACAATAGTGGTGCAGCTGACTAGGCCACACAAGGTTCCCACCACTTAGCATGCACATAGTGGTTAATTTTATTCTGCAATTGCTGCTGAAGTGACTTAGGGCACCTTGGCATGAAGTATGAGTACTGTTTGGTCTCATTGATGAGATTTATCTCATGATTTACCTCTCACAAAGGAGAAAGTTCCTCCTTTGTTCCATTGACAATGTCTTGGAACTCGACAGGCATGCCTTTCTTCCATCTACTCTCAGCAAGGAGCAATGCTCTTCCTTGGCCAATTTCACTGGTGGCACAGGCTTTGCATACTTGTCACACAAAGCCATCAAGCAAATCTCTGATTTGTCTGGTATGTTTAATTGAGCAGGACAATAGATTGTCCTGCCTCTTACTTCTGTTCACAAGTATTTGAACTCACTAGGCTTGGATATCTCATCCTCCATAGCTATTTTGTATATTCATTATCAGGAGTCAGTCTTCTTACTCCTTCCTGCTGTGTCAGGTCAGCAATGACTGAATTCCACTCCTGTGGCATTTGTGGGTTGTATGCCCATTCAGGAGTAGGCTTTGCAATTGGTTGCTGCCAAAGGGTCAACTCAAACCTTCTGGCATACTCTTCCCTCCTCTTGAAGAGTACTCTTTTGGTACTCTTCTTCTGAGATCAGTAGCAATGGGTGGTCCTTGAGTAAACTTTCAGATAAACTTTTGGTCACCCAAACCTTATCATCTGCTACCTCCATAATGGGCCACTTGAGTCCACCAGAGAGTCAGTGCCACTTGTCACACCACTTTTCCACAGTGCAAAAGTGTCATGCATAGCCAGCATCCTCCAGCTCCAACTTGTGAGTTTCTATCAATGACCACCTAGTTATTTAAATCAAGAAGGACCTTATGGGTCCTCATGAATAGTGTCCCTACAATCATGTTGTAGCAATCAAAGTTTGCAATGTTGTAGACATTGCAAAATCTTGCTTGGGACCTTTATGATAATCCTAGCACTATAGTTCACCATGGAATGACTTTCAGTTGTTTTCAGCTGCAGAGTGGTGGGAGTGGCCAATGGTGCCACCACCATATCCCAGCCACATGAGCAAATGACAGTGTGATTCTGGAAGTAATACTCCCTAAGTCTCACAGCATCCATGCTCAGTGGCCATTCACCTCCACTCAAGTGACAAGACATTCTTTGTCTTGTGCCAGCAGTACTGGGCAGTCCATGATGCTTTTTGATGCTACAAGCCACACCTTTCACATACAAACCTTGTTACCAGGTTTCTTCTCCTTATGCTTGCTAGTAGGCTCTGTAAGAGCAAACAGGTCCTTTACTATCACTACTACAAGTATAGTACTTGTTGTTGTATGTTTCCAAGTCAATGTACTCTTCCCCATGCTCCTGAGTCCCATCAGACTCAACTGCATCATTGACATCAGCCTGCTCATCATCAGCCTCTCTCACATCTGAGGAAGCAGCCATATGAGCTGCCTGCACAAATACTCAGAGAGCTGGCTTAATTGGCTCCCTATGCACAGACTTTCCACACTTATAACAGTTAGCAGACTGCCTGGCCTGATGCTATGGCTACTACATTCTTCTCTGCAGTGAGGTGTTTTCTTGCTGCCTGCACTGCAGCCACAGGTTGGAGAGGCTTCTGGCCCATACTGTCTCTCAGCTGCATAAACCTTGAGGCCACATGCATAGCCAGGCTGCAACTGACTATGTTGTCTGGTCATCTCTGTTCTCTTAGCCAGTCTCCATTGCTGGAGACTGTGTTGCTCCTAGTGACAGCTGCTGTCTTGACCAACTTTTTTTGTGCTTTAAATAGTGCACAGCAGTTTTCATGCTATTCTTGTAGGCCTTATCCAAAACAAACTCCTGGACTCTGTTCACTTTGGGAGCCAGTCCACTATCATGTATTAGTGCCACAAGCATGTCAGAGGGTATTCCCTCCATAAACTGCTCACAAATAGTAAATTTGTTAGGGAGCATGGCCATGTTTTGAGCATAGTTGAACAAGGCATTATAAAAGCCTTGCACCCCTTTTTTGACTGCATATACTGCATTGTGGAAAGCATTGCATGCATCTTGCATTGTTGAAGGCTGTACAAATTGATTGTACAGCACATCGTCAAACCTCCAATGGGACTAGGCCCTATTGACATATATCACATGTTGTAGGTACCACTTCAGTGTGCCCACAGCTAGAAAGTCCATCAAGATCAGGACTTTCTCATGATTGTGCCCATCTCCACTATACTGAGCTATGGCATAGAACATGCAGATGCTCATTAGCCAGTCTTCAAGTTCACTGAACTTAGCTGACCCTGCATAGGGAATGATTGTTTTTGACAGATCACTCCATCTTGGCTTGAGTCCTTCTGGTATTGCCAGTTGGCTGCTCTCAGATAATTATGCATTATCTGGCAGTGTTATTTGTGGGCTTCTTCACTTATTGAGTAGCAAAGCATCTATGGTGTTGCAGTAGCATTGAAAACTGCTGTGGCTGTCTCTCAAGTAGGACTGTAGTCCTCCTCCTTACAGCTCTGTAACCCACACTATTGTCCTTGCCAGAGAGGCCATTATCTGGTCCTCCTGGGCCAGGCAGACCCTCCAGTGATCCACAACCAGGAAAAGGTGGTCTTCTTCCTGGACCTCCACCTCCACCTCCTAGGTCCTGAGGTCCATGGTGTAGAGAGGACTCAGAATCACTATTTGGTGATCCCCATCCAGGTTCTCCTCCACCTACAATTTACTCCTCCAGACCAGTTTGAAGAAGCATTTGCTCCTTGACCTACATGTCTCTGGAAATCTGCAGGGCTTTGTCCAGTCCCAGTGTGTTCATCTCTGAAAGGAGAGCAAGAATCTTGCTCCTCCTACTTAACTGGCCTGGTTTGTTCTGGTGGAATGTACTCCTCCAGCCATGCATCATAGGTGGATCTCCTAGAACACTACTCCTTGATCATCCATATAGGACTGTCCAAAGTCCTCCATGTCCCCATTGCAAAATTGCTGTAGGGCAATCTGATCTTCCCAAGTCAGCACCCTCTGTATAGACCCACCAATGCTGCACCATGGGTTGCTCTACTGTAATCACCAACCTCATGTCAGTAGATGCCAAGTCTGGTGCTACAATTGTGCCCAATGTGGCCCATTGCTGATGGTCCACTGCAGCCTGCCTAGCTACATAGTCATGTAACATTTCACCAAGCTACTGTGGTGCTTGCAACAGAGTCATTTGTTGACTGGAGATAATTGGGGTACATAAACCCCACCAAGATGTGGCAATGGCATTGTAGACAATGCCTGCAATCCCCATAGCTTCTTTTGCTGGAAGTAATCCATTACCTTCTGTGCTAAGAAGAGCATGTTGAGTTGAGGTCTACCAGTTTTGCCAGAACATCATCACCCTTCTACAAAGAATATCATCTGGATAAGCCTCACTGTCCATATCAGAGGTGTCTCTGACATGCTTTGGTATTGTCTCAATGAACACTGCTAGGGCTGCCAATCACATACCCAGTATGGTCTTGATTATACAGGGCTGCAGGCCCTGTAAGAGGAGTCCTCTTCACTCCTCATTAGTATACTCAAGCTGATCTTCCATGCCTAGAAGGGATCAAAGTCCTTTCAGCTTCAGCACTATGGGTTTTCCCCTTCTTTGCTGACATCACAGCACCTCCTGGTGCTGCTGTTGAGTATAGTTGGGTAGAGGGCCCTTGAGAACCCTTCACTATGGCACCCTCCCAACCACCTGCAGGTAGTTATACTGAAGTAACTGCTGGCAGTCCTCCTGGCATTACAGCACTCTCCCTGCCTCTGTCATAGTGTGACAGAGCAAATTCTGACATCTCATTGGAGCACTCTTCAATGCTCCATCAAACTCTGTCTTGGACCTAGGCCTGAGCACCTAACCTTCCATGGTCACAACAGTGATTATAGAAGGTTAATGTGATGACTTGACCTGTCATCATCTAAAACACCCTCCTGACATGGCAAGTCATCTAACAGCTTAGAGCTCTGATTTCTACACAACACTATTTAGTGCTCCAGTCCCTGCAGTAAGCCAATTATCACAGTAGTAGAATCATTTCATGCTTAGAAGGTACTTATATGTAACTTTCTAGCTCCTTGTGTAACTAGACCATGTAGCTCAGTGGTTAGAGCATCATATGGAGTACATATCCAAGAGGTCCCAGGTTCAATTCCTGGTATGGTCACTTTTTATTTCTAACAAACACTTGACAATCCACATCAGGGTATGTCTTCATAATGGCTAGCAGACTGGTGTCTTGGAGTTCAAAACACTAACAGTGTAAGGGAACAAACATCTGCAAATAAACCTGGTGTGAAGCAAGTGGATGCAAGTGATGAGTCAGAGTCAAAGGAGTACAAGGTGGCTAAGAGTCAAGCACAAGTAGCAACACTTGAGTTCTTACAGTTGGTTCAATGTGTAGGCCAGGAGAACACTGTTATTATTTAGTTAGATATTCTATCTTGCTGACCAGTCTATATACTATATCTATGGCTATGCTATGACTAATGCTATATGTGGTAAGTGGCCCAGGCATGCTAAGCAGTAATAACTAACAATACATCACAAGGAGAAATAGAATCAATCCAATGACTACAAAGGGCTAACTAATACTGACTGGAGGGTGCAGGGGCTTGGCAGCCAATCAGTCAGCCATGCTAAAAATAATGCTATGCCTATGACCAAGGCTGGATAGAGTTGGAGTTACTCATCAGAGTTACCTAATAGGGTCATCCCCTTACAAATAGACTGTTGCTCTGGTTGACTCCTAAGGACAAGTATATGGCAATGACCCACAGGTCTCAACAGGCCCTCCAGATGCACAATTTCACCAACATTGACATTGAACAACTACTTCCTGCCCTGCTCATAGTGGACAATAACTCTTCTATATTGCCCTTGCCCAAGAGACATGCAAGAGTCAAGCACATTGATATCCATCACCACTATATTGGCAAATACATGCAGGAAGGGGACATAGAAGTAACTTACATACTCTTATTTGAGAGGGGCATAGTGGCTCAGCTGGCACCATTATGTACCAAAGTGGGTCACATGATCTGCAAGTGCAAGGTTGGAGTTTTGACTCTGGCTGAGTGTGCCTGTGTGGAAACACCACATGGGTTGTTTTAATGCCACCACCCATCCACATGCTTTTAGAAAGGCTTTGTTGGTCAGGCCATCAGGACTTATCTAATACCATTAGCATGTAGGCACAAAGATGCAATGTCACTACTAATCTTGTGTTCAGATAGAAAAAAAAAGGGTTCCTCAGTGCAGCAAATAGGGAGGGGTAAAAACTGTAGCCCTATCAAACCTGTTGGGCTCTAGCATGGGTAGGTCTGAGAAAGGGAAGTGTTAAGCCATTTTAGTGCCTGGTTGCCAAAGTATTGCATAACCCTCACCTTGTCATCCAGCCTTCAGGCAGCCCAGAAAGTGGGTTAGTAATGTTAAGAATCTGGGTGCAGTGTGCCTAGCACCATGCCAAATGAAGTGTTGGGTCTGGGATCAGGGATGGGAGTCATGACCCATGCCAAGTGGGTGTGAGCTGGCTCAGCAAGTATTATGGAGTGTATATTAGTAGGAATGGCATGTTAATGGCAGATAGTATAGGAACTTATGTGAGAGCTGTATAAACTACAAATGGATAAAACCATAGTAGAGTGGCTATGGGGCATAATTAGCAGGTTTGAAAAGGCTTTGGGTCAGAGTATCTTAGAAGTGTCTGTAAATCACACCTGTACATACTATAGGGAACAACATAGGGCTAAGCCCCAGTTGTCCCTTGAAAATAACATACACACATCCTCATCTGAGAATATCACTAACATCTGCACTAAGCCTCTCCCTCATGCTATCCATGACTACTTGGTGACTCTCATGGGCCTAAAGGATCTTGATGGTCATGCAAGTCAGAGGAAGTGTTAGAAGAGATAGACTTGATTGATGAACAGTAAACACTATGTCATTCTAAAGATCAGATAAGACTTCTCTTTTTGGTTACCTCTCTCTCTTTTTATTTGAGGTGGTACAACTATGATTAGTATTTGCTAGTCTTTGGTATTCTTTTCTTTGTTACTTATTTGTTATTGATAAACAAATAGCCATCCTCAGTCATATAATATACATTGGAACTCATCTCTATTTGCATCTTCATACAAATTACTTATAAGTTTAGAAGCAATGGATTTCAAAGTGGTACTTGAAGGCATTTGTTGCTTGATCATAATCAGTGAAAAAATCATTCTAATGACTTGCTCTTGTGTTTGGTCATGTGAGCAATTATTGTTACAATTAGCCTGCAGCCATTTGTTTAAGATGGCTTTCAGACTAGTTTACTCATATAGCAACAGTGAAAATATTTCCATGGAGAGCAAGAAACAAGAGAAATGCAAGTAATCTGTCCTCTTCCTTCTAGCCCCAGCCATTGGCTACAGGTCCTCATATCTCCTTGTGATGCTTTATCACTTCATTTATGATATAAACAATAGTGTGAGAGAAACATGGTGACTCAAATACAACAGCATACCAACTCATGAAAAACTAGCCAGGCTAAGTAACTCTGAATAATCAATGCCTGTTTCTTTAGAGTATGAATGCATTGTTACCCTCCATATGTCTATCCTATACTATAGGTGTTCAATGCACATAAAATCACAAGAATCTCTGTCTTCTTTGCTATTAATTTCATCATCACTATCAATGTCATTGTCACTATTGTTGTTCTTGTACTTGTACATATAATCCAGCATTCTTGTTTGGAAGTGAGTTTGGATGATATTCCAGACCATCAAGGAGAGTCTGCTCTGAGGATAATGGATAGTACCATCAAGAGCTACTGGTGTATTGTTGATGTAGTATGGATAAGGCCTAGTTGACTGCATAATAAATGCCTGATAAGAATTCAAAACAAAAGTAAGCAATAGCATAAAAGGACTTATAAAGTGATGTATAACCATGAATGATGCTAGGTCAGAGATCAATAAGTAGAATGGAGTGCTTAGCAAATATAATCTATAAGGCTGTTGATTATTAGGAATATATATGGTAGTACCTGGGACAAATGTCTTGGATTGTGAAGGAACAAAGTTGTGGCACATAGCATCTTGCAACACCCATCAGATGCCATCAGGTGGTCTTATTGTTACACAAGAGCAGATCTTTAAGACACAGCTTCACCTTCAAAAGATTATATCTTGTTATGATTGTAGCTAAGTCACTGTAGCTTTGTCCAACTTGGCATGATTGGCAGTAGGAGTTACAGAAGGTTTTACAGAAACCATGCCTTCAAAAGTGGTAGCATGACAATTGGAATTGAAGGAGCAGTTTGACTGCCTGCCTCATAATAGGCCTCATTTTCTATGTTGGGCTCAGTAATTGAAGACAGAGATATAAACTTATATTGATGCAAAATTGGATTATTTGGCTTTATTTGTCTTAGAGACCAAACCAAACAACTACAAGTTCATGGGCTTAAGATTCACTCAGAATCACACAACTTTTGTATTGTGGTACAATATATTCAAGCAAAAGTTCAAATAAACAACAAGGTTCAATTATCAAAAAAAAACCTTAATCAAAGCTTAGTTCACATTATGGGCCTAAGTAATCCTCTCCCTGAAGATTCCAAGCTGCACTCCAAATGTTGCTTGATAGCTTCATAATCCCTCCTCTCTTTTATACTGCTCTCACATATATAGACCACAGTGCCCTGTGCATGTTTCTATTGTCATTCCAGCCTCTCATTTGACCAATGCCAACAATTTTTGAGGCCTTGCATGCTTGGCACTGATGCAGCCACCATTTCTTCATCCATTTTCTTTTCATTGTCTCTTCCTTTTTCTTTGTTGATCTACCTTTTTCTCTGGGCTCAGTCAGGGATTGGCTGTTCATTGATTTGAAGGAAGTAGGAGAGGTTGTCAAGCTGGAAAGGGTCAAGAGTGACCAGCTTAGCATTGGTTAAGAAGTAACCAACCCAAGCTAGCACTGCCACTCAGTAAGCAAGCCTTGGCTGTCAGTTTTGATTGATTTTGATCATTGATGTATTGAGGTCTCATTAACCTTCTTACTAGCTTTCTTACTATTGGCTTTTGTCTGCGGGTTCATTGGTGTATTACTATAGTAAGTTCTCATTTTTCTGCCTACAGTTTTCAGCTTTTGTTATGCTTATAATTTGCAGCATGATTTAGATATATATTGGGAATCTTTCTTTTGTAATTACAGTATGAAAACTGTTGTAACACTTCCCCCATACTTTACTGACTGCCCTCAGTCAGCAAGAGTCTAGTTCAGGTCAATCAAAGGTCCTTTTTGTCCACAGATCTGCCTAAATTTTTCTATCTTCAATAATTATTCTCTTTTTCAATTTAAGAAAATATTTTGCATGTCTTGGATGTCTCTTCAAGGTTTTTGACCTCAATCTCAAATTCTGCCTATAAGACCTTCCTTGCCTATCTTCTTTCCTCATTGTCATGCCTCTGACTTCTTCTTTTTGCAAGCTGCCCACTGCACCTTGTGCAGCTATTACTTTGTCAGTCATCTCTTCAGAGCCTCCTAACCACATAGCATTGTTTAACCATTTGGTCAAACAATCAGCAAGTGATGTTATAGTAGCTTATCCTTCACTATCTTGCCCTTGCCAGCACTCTCATGGGCCACATTTCCACTGCAAAGCTGACCATTCATGCTTTATTAGTGCAGTAAATCTGGTAAGCTCCAAGCCTTCTTTCTTTTTCTTTCATTCTTGCTCTCTTTGTTAGATGATGACAGGTCAAGTCATCTGACAGCTTAGAGCTCTGATTTCTACACAATGCTATTTAGTGTTCCAGTCCCTGCAGTGAGCCAATTATCACAGTAGTAGAATCATCTCATGCCTAGAAGGTACTTATATGTAACTTCCTAGCTCCTTGTGTAACTAGACCATGTAGCTCAGTGGTTAGAGCATCATATGGAGTACACATCTAAGAGGTCCTAGATTCAATTCCTGGTATAGTCACTTTTCATTTTTAACACTCTTTTACTCTTTTTTATAGACTTTTGTGGACTAAGCAGACTTTCCCCAGATCATTGAGCAGCAGGGCTTGTTTGATGCTCTTTCTTTTTTTATCTAATCAAATACTCTGGATTGGTCCATCAGCAACAATACTGCCTCTGCCAAATTGTTCTTTTTTTTGCTGATGCCATCATTGCTATTGAAAGCTATCACCATGACACTCACTAAAAGGAGCTTCAAGAAGTAAGCTTCTTTCTTTACTTTTTCTCACTCTTGCTTATTTCTGCCAAGCTTTTGACAGCTTTGTTGTTGTACTAAGAATACTAATGTCAGAATGATAGGTCTGTCAGCCCCTTATACTTACAAGCACTGAGCTAATATAAGTTGCAGCTTCCAAACTTGATCTAATTATCTGGACAACCTAATTATTTCTTGTACTCCTATCCAGGCTGATCCTAAGGACAAGCTGCATGCCAAGAAGATTAAGGTACTCCCTTCAGCTAGTACATTCTTTTGAATCTCCCCTCATTAAAATCTTGTTTATTCTTATTTTGTCTTTAGCTAGTCACAAAGTGGGCAGTGAAGCCACATTAGCCTTGCTTTTCCAAGTTGATGCAGCCCTTGATGCTATGGCCCTTACCAAGGACAACTCTTCTGTTTCTCACACTGACTTATAAAAGCATTGTGATGCTATTGATCTGGCTGCCCAGCAATAGCTTTATGCCCTTGACCTCTTGCTATAAACATTCAAGCTTATTTTGGCCCACCTTCAATATCTTGACAAAGTCCTGGGCCCTTGTTGATCAGACTGGTGATCTCTTCACAGAGCTTTAGGTTTCTCCCAAGGTATGTCTAATTATGCTTTTTACTTCTTTTATCCTTCCTTGACTAGAACCCAAGGCTGTGGACTTCAATTCTGACATCAAGCTCTCAAATTCCCCTCAGGATGTTCTCAGTAGCACTGCTGCCCTCATCCCATTATAAGCACTTTTGTTGCCTTTGTATGTGGTAAATATATATAATCCCCTTTCTCTTACTGTTGTGTACTCTAATATAATGTTCTTTATCTAAATTCCTGTGTGAACTCTAAGTTTAGTTTATTCATAAACTATTTGAAGTTCTATCTCAAGATTTGTTCATTTCCCTAATCTTCCAGCTTGGTCTCTTTACTCTCTTTGCTACCTGGGGTTCTTTCTGTTTCTTGTATTCAGCTTCTTCTTCTGATAATATACCTAGTTCTAAATTCAAAGGTTCATGAAGCCTTACTGACCCAAAGGTTATATCCTGGGCTTCTAGTTCAGTTGTCTTCTATTGTTCCTTCCTCAATTCTTTCAGTTTAGCAGGTGTAATATCAATCCAATCTTCAATTCCTCCTGGTAAATTGAGTTGCTTTCTAGTGCAATAGAGTACAACTCTAAAAGCTGCAACTCTTTTCTGCCAGACTGTACTATCCAATTCTGCTACCACATAGTTCCCTCCCTGAGTTCTTATAAGGACTACCATAGGTCCATGATATTGTGGGAGCATCTTTGCACTAAGCAAAGTTATCATATTCTTTACTAGGACCAAGTCCAATGGTTTAAATTTAAAGTCTTTAATAGAGTACTTATGTTTCTCTGCAAACTTCAGTGCCCATTTGAGCTTGTCTTTTCTCACTCACTCTCGCATTTCCTCTACATGCTGAGAGTGTTTTGCCAGAGCCCAAGCCCAATGTCCAATTAATTCCTCTATAGATAGAGAGCCTTCTGGTAGTTCCACTAACCAGGTGGCCTCTGCCAAATCTAATCGTATGATGGGATGGGCTTCTGTAACTATGAAGGATGGTGAACACCCAAATTGTTTGCATATAATTATGTAGTCACTCCACATTACATGGAAGAAGAACCAAAACCATTTGGTGTGATCTTCACAAGCCTTGAACAGAGCTTGCTGGACATCCCAGTGTGGCCTTTCAATTCTTTCATTAGCTGGGGAGTTGTAAGGTGAAATGGTTATGCCTCTGATCCCATACTTCTTTTCTAACTAGGCTGTAACCTGTTTGAACTGTCCTGCATTATCTGTAATAATTTCTGCAATACATTCCCAATGATAGATTGCATCTTCAAACAACTATTGTCCAATGGTTTTATGATTCTCCTTTCTTAAAGGCCTGCCTTCTATCCATGAAGACAAAGCACATTGCCCATGAACTATGTATTTACATCCATTGGAGGCTGGTGTCATGTGCATTATATCAATATGAATAGTCTGAAATATGAAAGGTATATAGGTGACTGTAAGTTCTCTGTTTACCACTGTCTTCTAACAAATTTGACAATTATAACAAGTCCCCACATACCATTGTACATCACTATCCATTCCAGGCCACTAAAACCTTTTCTGAATCAACATCTTGGTTGCATAAGCACCTCAATGTCCTAAAGCATCATGTGCAGATTTGAGCATAAACATACAATGGTCTATATTAACTACTAGCCTATGCTTTGCCCCATTGCTATGCTTATACAACTGTCCTTTCTGGTCAAAGAAGAATTGCCTAGCAAACTTCTTAAACTTTTCTGGCTCACATTCTAGTAGGTTGGTAGGTTCAGCTCCAGGACTTCATAGCTAAGTTTTAAACAAATGGCAACAAATTATTCCAGTCTTCTCTCTCACTTCCCTTTTGATATGCCATATATGTCTGGGTGTCTTCCCTACTTTCTTCTTTATTTTCTGCAGGCAACAAAGGCATGGTCAGAAATAAGACTGCTACTAGATTCAGCTTGTCAGCTTGTAGCTTTCCCATTATAGCCTTCCAAAGAGTTTGTTCCTGCAAATGTGCTTGGTGTAATTCCCAAGTAAAATCTGACACTTCTTGAGCTACTTCACATAAACATGCCTCAAGATAAAATGATAAAGCAACACATCTTCTATCCACCTCATAATAGTAGCATT
Source organism: Termitomyces sp. 'cryptogamus' (assembly GCA_020091625.1). NCBI lineage: Eukaryota > Fungi > Basidiomycota > Agaricomycetes > Agaricales > Lyophyllaceae > Termitomyces > Termitomyces sp. 'cryptogamus'. The sequence continues at coordinate 1,645,519 of JAGYZC010000005.1, forward strand.
GGGTCCTACTCCTGGGTTACTTAACATCCCCTTCAAATACTTGGCATCAGTTTCCACTACCAACTTTCTACAGCCAACTAGCCAATATTTGTTAGCTTGTAATGCCCTCATCAAACCATACAACTCTCTTTTTAGTTGTGAAAACCTTGCTTCTTGCTTATTCAAAGTGATTGAGCCTAACTTGGCACAAGTGCATTGTTTTGGATTGGTAGAATGTTCTTCAAAAATCCCAAATCCTACAGCCATCCAAGATGTGTCCACAGACAACACCACTGCTCCCTCTGACTCATAATCCATGGGTTTCAAAGGAGCACTCTTAGCCAATAACTTCTTCATCCTTGCTATAGCAGCATGCTGCTCTTCTCTCCATATAAAAGGCACATTGTTCTGAGTTAAATAATTGATGGGGGCTGCTATCTTAGCATAGTCTTTGATGAACATCCTCAAAGTACCACAAGTACCTAAGAATGATCTAACCTTTGACTTGTCCCTACAATCTCCCCAGCCCATCATAATTGCAAACTTCTTGGTCTCTGGTTTCTGTCCTTTATAGGAACACCTGTGACCAACTACCACTATCTTATCTGCACAAACTACTGACTTCTTTTCTGAAAAGGTATTTCCTGCATATTTGACTTGTTGGAGTACACAATTAACATTCTGCATGTGCTTCTATACAAATCTTCTAATATTAGGATTTTCAGGTATCACTTCATATCCTCCATCTGGCAACTCATATTGAGTTGGAGGTCCCCTAATTGGCAAATCATCAATATATGGCCAAGAAATATGAGGAATCTCATCTTTCAAAATGAAAGTAATATTATCATGGAAGATAGGTACTGAGTTAGTCCATCCCATAGGGAGTGTGACCAATCTTAAAGCACCAAAAGGAGTTTGGAATGTAGTATAATCTCTAGATTTTACATCCAAAACCCTCCATCATATCCAACATAGAGATTCAAAATTCCACTACAAGCACAACCAGCAAAGTGACTAGCCAACTCAGTTGCTGATAGCAAACCTGAGTAGGCAATTGTCACCTTGTTCAAAGGTTTCAGACTGTGCACTATGCAAAGACTTTCTCCATCTTTCTTTAGCACAGTGAACCATTGAAAAATGATATGAAGAATTGGATGGCTCATAGACTCCTGCTTCAATTTTCTGTTTTATCATTTTACAGATTTTATTATGGAGCCCTGGAGAAATTGGAATATTCTTCAATACACATGGTGTGTGTGGAATTACAGGCATGACTACTGGTGGAAAATACTCTTCCTTGAGTCTTCCCCTTTGTGAATCATCCCATGCAAAAGCCTCATTTTGCAACATCATCAAATGATGTACTAACTTCTTCTCTTCTGGCCATAGAAAATCATTATCATGAGCTTGATCAATGATTTCCTTACTCTCTGCAGTGTACCTACCAGTTGGTGTAAACTCTGGTGGGTTGGTACTCAACTGTGGCATATCTGCTAAAGGATCTCCAATAATATGTCTCTCTATTCTAAACTCCTCAGAAGAGGTTCCCAAGACTGGCTTTACCTTTCTGGCTACTGATTTGTATTTTCCAAATACTTGGGCTGCCTCCCCCATACTTGCTTCTGACCTCAAGTTTTCCTACTGCTGCAGGAAACCTTCCAACTCCCTAGGAATCTCGGACAACTGTCCATTTAAGTAAGCAGACAGTGTTTTCTCATTCTTTCCCTCACATCCTTTGCTAGTAGCAAAGGCCTGCAAGTATGCATCCCTTAACCCATCCTTACTAAATCCACTGTTTTGGACAGTGTAACTAGTAAGCACTATTTCCCCATTCTCTGTCTCTCCCAAACTCACTGCTAGCTCTCCCTGATCATTGACCAGTTCCTCAAAACTTAAAATTTTGTCTCCTCTTCTCCACTAGGCTCTCCCTTTGACACTTTTCCTCTCTATAGTGGGCAAAGCTGTCCTTCTTCCAGTATTTGGATCCCTGATGATAATGATAGCACTACCATCCTGCAGATTCTGAATATTGCTTTCTATCAAGGTATCAAATGGTCTACCTAGCAATATAGTGTAAGCAGGCTTCTCAAAGATATGGACTTGCAGATACACAGTAAATCCTTCTACAAAGGTGAATGGCACATTGTGAGCCAAACCCACTGACTCATTCACCTGTTTATTTGCACTCTCTATGTGTAACCTTATATCAGAATCACAAGTCAATCCTACTCTCAAAGCTTCAGCTAAAGCCATGCAGACTATTTGAGATCCACTATCTATGATTGTCTCCACTCTTTCTTTGCAGTTAACCACAGGATTCAAGGATCTTAGAACTTGTAGGTCTCTAGCTACATAGACTACAACTGGCTTCTTATCTGGAGAAATATGTTCTAGGTAAGTAGCAACACAATCCTCATGCACCACTGCCCCTGGGGGCAACCCTAGTTGAGTTCCATCAGCAATGAAATAAGTTGCCATTGGCAAGTCATTAACATTGACATGACTTGGTTCCTCCTCTGTCATGACTACCTGTTCCTGGACAGCTACCCTAGGCACTCCAAAGTTGGCAAGCTTAGATTCTGGGGTCTGCTTGTGAGTTAACTTGTGTACCATTGCATTTCTCAGGTCAGGTGCCATCTCCCATAATTCCCCAGTTGTTAGTAGAACAGCTGTCCCCCATATTTTATCTATTGCCTTTTCTATCTCTTTTCTATTCCCAAGGGGAGGGTCTTTTCCCATGGCCTGCACTGGACTTCTCCTGTCCCCATCGAGGGCTGGTACCTTTTCAAAAGGTAACTTAAATTTTGGTTCAACATTATCCTGTACTGGCAGAGTTGATTTTGTTCTCCAAGAGTTTTCAGCTGGTCTCTCAGGTGCCTTAGGTACCCTTGGCAAAATGGTCTCTCTTCCTGGCACCTTCCTTAAGCCCTCTAAAAATCCTTAGAGCTGGGCTGCTGCCCTTCATTGGAGTTTGCTGTGTTTCTAGTGTTTATCAACACTGACATCAGCTATCCCATTTTTGCTAGGCTCCTTTCTACCCCAGCCAGCCAGTCTGACTCATTTTGACTGATCTTTTCTAACAAGTCATCCCTGGTATCATGAGCTGCATTCACATAAGTAGGAAAGACTTGATTGTCTGCAGGTTTTTCCTCTGTCCAACCAAAAAGCAAGTTCATGGCTTGGTCATTGAGAGCATTGATTCTTTTACAGGGAGACATGTTCAAAGGGTCTCTAGGAACAGGCATCCTGTTAGGCAGACAAGGCCTGCCTTCTATTAATATGACTCATCCCTTTAGGATATGTGACTTCAAGTGTTCAAACTCACTCCTATGTCCTGGTTTCCAACAGTAAAAGCAGTTTGCTCCTGCAGTGGATGTAGCCAGAGTGGAATGGAGAGCAGGAGCTGCTCCCTCTACTCTTGCAGTCAGAAAGGCTGTTTTCAACTCTGCCTACCCTGATTGTACTGCTTGGACTTGTTTGCCAATTGCCAAGATAGAATCTTGAAGGTGGGCCGATTTTTCCTCTGATTCCTCTTCTTTAATTCTTTCTTTTGTACCAACAGTCCCTGTGTCCCCACTGATTATTCTGTCTGAATGCAAAGACTTCCTGCCCACTAGAGCTGTCACTACTGCTATTACTTCAGAGAGATAATATTGGTCATCCTCATGCACAGGCTAGCAGCATCTTTGAATAAACCATACTTGCTTAGAAGTTTGTCCTCAATGACATCTGCAAAAGTAGGGGTAAAGCACTGCATAAATTTGTTTACTAGGGTACTATCATGGAGCACCTTAAACAGCAGTTTTGCCTCTCCTTTGAACTTTCTGATGAGGGAGTGAATTTCAGCCACATTGCTTCAACTTAGTTGTGCATGTTCCCTGCAAATTCTATCAAGATAAGAAACCTGCCCAACATTGTCTACAGCTTCAGGATATAGATCCTTGAGTTCTTTGACAAAGTCCTCCTCAGGCTCTGATCTCCCTTTTTCTCTAGGCTCAGTTGGGGGTCGGCCGTTCATCGATTTGAGGGAGGTAGGAGAGGTTGTCAAGCTGGGAGGGGCAGGGAACAACCAGCTTGGCATCCGTTAAGAAGTAACCGACCCGAGCTACCACTGCCACTCAGTAAGCGAGCCTCGGCTGTCAGTTTTGATCGATTTTGATCATTGACGTGTCGAGGTCTCATTGACCTTCTTACTAGCTCTCTTACTGTTGGCTTTCGTCTGCGGTGTATTACTATAGTAAGTTCCCATTTTTCTGCCTACAGTTTTCGGCTTTTGTTATGCTTACAATTTGCAGCATGGTTTAGATATATATTGGGAATCTTTCTTTTGTAGTTACGGTACGAAAACCATTGTAACAATATCTGTCGGAAGGTACGGCTGAGTTGGATTTGGACTCGCCCCGGGGTTGATGAGTTTGTAGAGGGGGAGAGACGGCTTGTACTTCTGGCCGTATCAAATTAGTGAAAGTTGTGGTTGGGTTTTCATCCTCCGAGTCACTGTTTTAGCTGAAAAGATCATCAATATTGATTAAAATATTCTGTTACTATGCAGAAAATATCAACATACACATCATTGAGATTGTTTCTTCTCCACGCATGTAATGAGTTTGTTAAGACGTTAGTTGTTGAGACATTAGAGGAGAATAGTAGCAGACATAAGGATCATGCTGTTTCAATTTGCATGTCGTATGAGTGCAGGACATGATAGATGATGCAATTGCGTGTCGTCACAGAGTTTGGCAAGTCCCACAAATAAATTCTAGATAAAACATCAATAAAAAAGGATGTTGAAGGTTTAACATCGTACAGTTGCTCCAGATATCAGATATCTGAAATGGTCCCAGCACGCGCAGTCTTCATTCAAATGAGTAGAGTGCAAGGGCAACTGCGTGAGATAGTGTTGCCGGAAAGGAAAGCGACTTTATCTTCAAAGCCCACTTTACTTAATTTAGAACTTCAAAGTACTTTAACGTGACTTCAAGCTCGGCACATCATCCACATGCATGTTTCTGCCAGTGGGCGTTTGTATGGATGTATCAATCATCGATAAGATTGACCAGTGACCACCCGGTCATGCCATTGCAACCAGTACCGCACGAACACCACTGCACTAGCTACACTTGAACTATGTACGCACAGCAGTAACGCTGGATGCCTAGAAAACATTCTTCTGCTCCCTTCTCCTTCTCTCTGCGATCCTTGTAAACATAATCTCCCGAACACTGCGAGAGAGGTTCCTCTTTGTCTTGTCTCCCCCACTTGTGACCGCTTTGTTCCCTGAATTCGGCGTTGTCTGTCTATCGGTCGCCGTCGGAAGTGCAGCTACAAGTGTCCGTGGGCCCTTGCTCCCGTCGTTTGTTGGGCTGCTGGGCCAGGTTCTTAAGTGTCCCCTCTTTCTTCGAAGGCAAACGAGCCAGATTGTCCCACACTTGATCAATATTTTCAGCTCCTTTGCTCAGAAAAATAGTGACGTGATAGTTTGGCTTATAATCTTTGGAGACCTCAAGATGGGGTGACCTTCTCCATCTTTCACAAAAGAGACCTCGTTACTTATGCTAAATTGAAAGTTAATGAACTCTGATTATATGCTGTGATGTGATACCACTCACGACCATATGAATTTGCCCTTCGACGAACAATCTTTGGATAACTGCTTAACGCCAAGGTCTCTAAAGGTCGAATAACCGCTAATTGGTGAAAGCATAAGGAACGGAAGAGAAGCCATGACGTAGTAAACTGACCGCGGATTGTCTGTTTCTATGTGAGGGGTGCTGGGGGGCGAACCCCCGGCCGTATCGATACGACGCTCATTATTCATCTGCCTTGAGAAAGTCCTTCTTGAGCCACAATAGGCTCTTGTCTTTCCTTCCCAATGCAGAGCTGGAGGATCCACAGCGGTAAAGGGTGACTGAGAACAACATTCTTCAAACGTAGCGTCATGGGAGTAACCTGGTCCTTACGTGAAATTTGATGGTATAGAGTGGGTAAAGATCGTGAGGCTTCGATAAGAGGATGACAGTGTCAGAAGAATAGTGAATGCAGATATGGGAGGGCCAGCCTGAGGAATTCCCTAGAATAAACTACTATTTATTCATCGAGTTCGAGTTGTGGTTGTGGGCGTTTAATGTTTCAAAACACCGTACTTGTCCTAAAAGGCGTTCATTACAGAACAATTATTTTGACGAGGATCCACAGTGTGAGGGCTGAAACTATCGCACCGTCCAACGCCGCAGCCCGTGATCGCTTCTTGATGGGTTGCTCGTTGAAGTGATTCAGTTATGTAGGTATTTCCTGTGATAATCGATTGCAACAGATGGCCATTCAGATCAGATCAATTTGGGCCAGCCTACTCCAATAGCAACCCTGAAAAGTTTTGCATAGCGAGCCAGAAAGGAGAGAAACTCAAGTAATCTGTCTCCTTCCTTCCAGGCCCAGCCATCAGATGCAGGTCCTCGTATCTCCTCGTAATGCTTTATCGCTTCCGCTATGATCTAAATGATAGGAGATGAGAGAAACTTGGTAACTCAAACAGGCAGCATACCAACGCATGAACAATGTGCAAGTTTGAATAAGCCTTCTTCGTCTCATCCTGCCTTACTCCATCCTCTGATGTCCTCAACTTTCACTTCTTTTGAATAACCAACGCCTGTTTCTTGAGAGTATGAAGGCGTCGTTGCCCTCTGTATGTCTATCCTATACTGTAAGCGTTCGATGCACATAAGATCATAAGAATCTCTGTCTTCGTCGCTATCAATTTCATCGTTGTTATCAATATTATCGTCATATCGTTGTTCTTGAACTTCGACATGTAATCCAACATTCTTGCTTCGTAGGAAGTTTGGATGATATTCTGGACCGTCAAGGAGAGTCTGCTCCGAGGATAATGGTAAGTACCATCGAGGCTACTGGTCTATTGTCGATGTAGTATGGGGTAAGCTGGCATGAGGCCTAGTTGTATGCGTGATAAACTTGAAAGCACGACAAGTATTGGAGGTAAAAGTTCAGACTAGAGTCGTGAGGTTCGACTCACGGCCCTCACGGCCCCCTACACGAGGTGATGGTACGACCCGTAAAGATGGCTAAGGAGAATTCAACGCGGTTACGCGGGCCGTGATCGCTCCTTTATGTAGGTGTGTTTCTTAAGGGTCTGCTATCCCAACAGTCATCTTTTGCGTCTTTTCACTCGCCACTCAACTTTAATATGGATACTAGCGATGTTGGGCGATCAGATATCTCTGTCAATCGTCCCCAGCTCTCTCTGGGTCATCAATTGTTTTTATGAGAAAGAAAAGATGATTATGTATATATATATATATACTTACGACTCCTTCACATCTACTGTTGTAGTATCGCTGGCTTCCTTCTTTGCATCGGACTCGTACCCCTCAACCTTGATATCGTTAAGTCCAAGTTGCTCATTCTGCTCCCATGTCCGGTCGTATGTCTCGATCGTCATGTTGGGATCTGGATCAGGTGCATATAGGTTCTGCATATAAGAATTTGCGAGGGGGTCATCGACGATTACTGTAAACGGGCGTTCGACGTTCATGACCTAAATGTGTCAAAGTCAGACACTGGGGCGTTGCGGCGTAGGCCAAGATGAGATGCTCGCCTCTTTTAGTTTCTTCAAGAAGGTCTCGAAACCAGCTCGATCGGTGGGTTCGGAAGCGTCGCCTTGGGCGAAAACTTTGTCTGAGAGTTCTTCGTAGACCTGGTTCAGGATACCCTCGAGTGTCGTGAAACGGCCACCAAGAGTGCCGTGCTGCAGTACAAGATCGATTTCAGGGATGCTGAGTCCTGCCGTCTCGCTCTAGAGGACATTTAATGTCGAATGTATCTCACGAAATAGCTGAGATTTAACGCACCTTGAGAATGTCACGACTCAGATCCTCCCGATCCTCTACCTTAAGGATAATTTTCTTCCCTTTCTCAGATATCGCCGATCCTGATTTGACTTCGTTGTCACGATATCCACATCGATCACAGTTTGTAGACATGATGAGTATATCCTAGTAAAAGTCGATTACAATCCCAGAAACAACAAAAGGGATGGACATACTTTAAAGTAGGGGATCGTAACTTTTTTCATCTTTGTATCCAAGGGGTGACCACAACTTGAACAGTGGCCATGGAATACAAACACTTCGTCGTCGGTGATTGCATCGTTAGTGATCTCGTCTTTCTCGTTGATGGCTACCACATTTCCATCGGCTGAAACCAACCCAAGAGTCACGTTATGCTCAAACGTACGCCGATACTTCCGCATGTTCCATTTGGGGTCCGCCATACTGTCAATGAACTCGATCCAGGAATTTCCAGCAGGATCATCTAGTTTGATTGTGAAGGCAGGGAGCGGTGCATCTTTGTCGGATGCTCGTTTAGTATTTAGCTCTCCCAGTTTGACCTCGTCCTCCGCATCTTCTTCCTGGTCCTCGTCGCCAAGTATGGCTTTTAGTTTTCCAAGAAGACCTTCGATTGTAACAGCGCCCTCTGGATCCTGAATCCGTCGCAGAGGCTGGTCCATGTTCAAGTCGGCGTACATATTCCGGATGAGTCCCTCGACAGTTGTCAATTGTCCCCGCGACGTTGGTGGAAGAGTCAACTCGAGCTCGGGAATGAGAACCTCGCAGCTCGGTGATCGCACGATTTGGCGGTCGAGGTCAGATCGAGCAAGGATCCGGGCTGTATACGCAGTACCCTCCTCTGTCGTGTGCTCAAATTATGTGCAGATACGAGAGAGAGAAAGTGCCTCACCCTGGATAGTTCCTGCGGACTGAATTTCATTGTTCGTCGCCCCGCAATGCTCGCATCGGAAAGACATGACGATGACTTCGCGGAAATAAGGGATGCTCGTTAGCATGAGCCGCGTAACGCCCTACTGGTGTCGTTCAGAGGCATAGATAGTTCATATGGCCGCGATGAAACTGACCTGTTCATGGCAATTCATGCAGAGAGAGTTGACCTCCTGAACGACTTTGTCCTCGGCATCGTCGGTATTTCCTTTTGGAACGTCAGAAGTCTCATCAGCCTTGACTGCAAGGGATCCAATTGCAGGGAAAAGCGTTTCGTTCTGCGCCATGTCGTTGAAGAGATAAGAAGCCAAAAAAGTTGTTATCTTATCACATTTACAATTCTTGATCGATCGATTTCTGGATGAGCGCATTGTGAAAGGTATATCTGGAGAAACACGTATTAGAAATCACTTAACCTGTTTTTAACAGGTGTTTCTTCAGAAATCTACCAGATTTCCTTAAGTGATGAGCTCCTCAGAGATGCTTGCCTAAAAAGTGGCGCTTCGTTTAAGCGCTGGAGTGGAAGGGTGAACAGAAAAATATTAGGTTCTGGACTCAAAGTCACTGTGAGAGGAAGATTCTAGGGAGGATCGCGCCGAGCAAATTGCATTTGTTCCATCTCAATGAACGGACATAAGAATCTATTTATTCTAAAGCCTAATCTAATAGTCAAGCTGTAAGATCCTCTTCTGTCTCGGCCTTGAGTCCTTCCAGTGTTGCCTGTTGTTGCCACATGCTGTAATACAGACCACGTTGCTTGAGCAGCTCGTCGTGAGTACCCTGTTCGACAACATAGCCGTCTTTCATGACGATGATGAGGTCTTACAGGAATTGTGAGCGAGCAGTAGTACAGAAAGGTACGACATTGGGCGAACTTACCAGCTTCAACCACGGTCCTGAGGCGATGAGCGATGAAGATGCTGGTACGGGCTTTGTCCAGCAGGGTGTTGTTGATGTTTTTCATTAGTTCCGATTCAGTGTGAGCATCCAATGCCGATGTCTGCATCAAATATGTCACGATGGGGTGACGACATGTAAGACGGCAAATCTCACCGCTTCGTCAAAGAATAAGATTGGAGGGTCTTTGAGTAGCACTCGTGCAACAGCAAGTCTCTGTTTTTCTCCACCACTGATCATCAGACCCCGCTCGCCGACTTGGGTGTTGTACCCCTCTGGCAGCTTCATTATAGTTCCATGGACGTTGGCTTTGACAGCAGCCTCCTTCACTTCCTCGTCTCCAGCATCAAGTCTTCCATAGCGGATATTATGCATGATATCCGAGTGGAAGAGCGGCGTATCTTGTGGGACGACACCGATTGAACGGCGGAGGCTGTCCATGCGCACATTATGGATGTCCTGATCGTCGATAAAGATGCGGCCGGAGGCTGGGTCATAGAAGCGATACAACAGGCGGAAGACGGTGGACTTGCCACAGCCGGAAGGGCCAACAATGGCGACTTTTTTGCCGGCCGGGACGGTGAAGGAAAGGTTGCGGAAGATGGGACGGTCTGGGTGGTAGCCGAATGTGACGTTTTCGAAGCGGATAGAGCCGCCGTTGATGCGGAGGGGTGAAGCATTGGGTCTGTCCTGACGGGGAGAGGTTATTATCACATTAGTAGGAGGTGATGATGATTGTAGGATAACGAACCTGAGGGGGAGAGTTTTCTTCGACGAGTTTGAACAAGACTTCCATGTCCAGCAGGTTTTGCCTCATTTCGCGGTAGATCGTACCCAAGAAGTTGAGTGGCAGTGATAACTGGAAAATTAGCTGATTGACCATTACGAGATCGCCGACGGTCATTGTTCCTATGTTTCGTCATTAAGGAGCATTGAGTCAAAAAATACTCTGAGTACATGCGCACCTTGAATAACCCCTTGAGCCGCCAAAAACATGCATGCAGTCAACGCTGAAGAAAAGATGATGTTTTGACCAGAATTCAAGTATGCCAGGGACGTGGTAATCTTGACCGAGGATTTTTCATACTCTGAGAGGTGCTTGTCGTACTGCGCGACTTCATACTTTTCATTGTTGAAGTGCTGCAGGGATTCAATTCAGTCACTTGTCGCAACAGAAGAACGGAAACTGCACCTTTACAGCCTCAAAGTTGATGAGCGAGTCTACAGACACAGTGGCAGCCTTGTTATCTGCTTTGTTGGCTTCTCGACGGAAACGAGTGCTGGAAACGAGTTAGCACATGAGCCAAAGGTTCCAAAGAATAACGTACCGCCATGATGTCGTGCGGATGGTAAACCAGGTGTAGGCTGCCATCGTGACGAGGGTGATTGCAGCAAAGTTCCAGCCGAACTTGTAAGTCTGGAAATGCCACAGTAAGGACACATACATTCGAGTTTACATGAGGACTCACGAGTATTCCGCACACCATCGAGATCTCCAAGGCAGTAGGAACAATACGGAAGATAATGGCTTGTAGAAGGAAAGTGATACCTCTATCATATTTGGGTGAATATAAAAACATCAACATGAGTGTTGGCTTACTTGGTGCCACGATCAATAGCACGAGTTAGGCCCCCAGTTTGCCGCGAAAGATGAAAACGAAGGTCGAGGTTTAGAAGATGTTCAAACGTCTCTCTCGCGACCTTACGTATAGCCCTTTGTCCAATGCCAGCAAAGACCGCGTTGAGCATTTCGCCGAACACAGTAGCGCCAATGCGAGCCGCGCCATCTAACTTTTGCGTCAGTTTTGATTCAACATGGTGATGATGTCGAGTTTACATCCAAGAATCAAACTTCCTGCCACAACCCAGACAGTCGAAGTAGCAGTGATATCGATGTTGAGAGCATCAATGATGCTTTTGAATACCAAAGGAACTTGAACATTGAGGACCTGACGGAAATGGAATCTCTAATTCAGGCGCGGAACTACACGAGCGAACCTTGCCACCAATGAGAAGCCCAAACCCAAGGAGCACTGTCCCTCGAGTCTTCCAATCGTTTTGTGGCCAAACGTTCACCAAGAGCCGTTTTAGGATTGTCCAGTCTATCCTTCGCTGCTCCTTTAAAGTCGGAATATCCGACTTTGTCCCTCCTGTGGTCGGTTTGGGAGGAGTTGGTGCATCAGGCTTTGGTGCGAGATGTTGGAAAGTCCGACGAGATAGAGACTCAAGTGCTGGCCTGCAGCGTCTTGAGTGAGAGGCTGTGGAACGTATCCCGGTAGCGGATCTGAAGAGGTGCATTCTACAGACATTTGATTTCGAACATGCTGGGAACTCGAACGCTATAGACACTCGTGTGGCGTGTAGAGTCTTTCTGGTAAGACTGAGCATGTCAGCGTGGCACCCCCGCAGAGCTCTCTGGCTACTTGCTTTCGGCGTCGGTCGTCGGATGCAAATTATGGCGCAATCAATATCTTATCTGGCGCTTCGGAAGTGCACAGCCACCGCATGGCTTCTCGTCCTGCTCGTCGCGGTGCAGCCCCGCTCCAGCTTGCACCTCAGGTAAAGCCTGCTCTCTCGGTGGAAGAATGGGAGGCAAAGGCACCCCTCGGGGAACTTGAGATTAGAAGCATTGCCAAGGTCAAATCAGCCAGCGAACACATCCCCTTACCCTCAAAAGTGAGCTAGCATGCGTGTCAAGCCGGCGCTGTATAATCAATTCTCACTAGTTCTCTCTAGATGAAGCTGTTGCATCTCGCCCATCAACCCCTCTGGCACTGCAGCGCAATAAGCCGGTGGCAGGTTCTTCACGTCCGAACACTCCTCTGTCTGGTTCTGCTTCCGCACGCTCAACTGTCCATGCCTTGCATCCAAAACAACCCATTCAAACGCCTCAGCAGTTCTACGACTGGTTCGCTCTCATTGACAGATCTGTTGCACACAGCCAGGAAGCCCATTTCCGTGCGCACGTCGCAAACGTCTCTGAACATTTGAGTGCTTGCGACTTGCTTGTTGAAAAGATCGATTTGGTGGACCAGGAAGTGTCTGGCATGCTTGAAGGATGGCGAGGTGTCGAAGAAGGCGGAAAGAGCCTGAAGGATGCTTGTCAGAAGCTGTTGGAAGAACGGGTGGGTAGACTCTAGTCTGTTTCTCATCAGGCCTCTGACATATCGCGCAGGACAAACTCATTGAACTGACGGAGGAGATTGGCATCCGTCTGGACTACTTCCAGGAGCTCGAACACGCGACACGAATGTTGAACCACCCTGGAGAGTCCCTTGTCCTTCAGACGGATTTCCTGTACATGGTGGAGCGCGTCGATATTTGTATAGATTATCTTAAAGCTCATGTCAGTCTCATTTCCATATTTCCGTTCTTTGCTGGTATACTGATTCAACATAGCGGCACTTCCGGGAAGTCGAGATATATCTATTTCGGTACCAGCAGTGTATGACAAGAGTAATGACACTTATTAAGATGTACTTTGTTGGATCTCTACGTGCTCTCTCTGTAGATGTCTCGAAGCGGTTGTACGAGAAGGTGAGTTTCAGTCTTCATGTTCCTCCGTTCCTACGACGGATTAACACTTTTCAGGATGTATCGCCTACCGCACAAATGCATCTCCTCTACACACGCTTCAAAACGGTATCATCTCAGCTCCTTCCTTTGCTGAGCGAATTGGAACGTCGTGCTCGTTCTCATCCACAAGAGCTGTCGGCACTTTTGGATGAATGCCACGTAGCGTACTTTGCCACGCGCAAGTCTCTCCTCGTGAGTAGAATCACAGAGGAAATCAAGGGACTCGATCCTTCGCATACGGAACTGGTCGAGTTGGTTAGTCGAGGGCCTTTGATCTGTCTTGGGCTTGAACTCACATCCTAACTTCAGACTCGCGCGGGGTGCAGCTATCTGAAGCAACTATGCACCGACGAGTTTGAGCTTTATCGTAATTTTTTCACTTCAGGTGAAGAACAGTTATAGTGCGTCACTCTTTCTATCGAATGTCTCAATGTGTTGATAGCTTTTCGACAGCTCATACTTGGAAAACCTATGTGATTATCTTTACGACGACCTTCGACCTCGAATCTTACATGAGCCTCGTTTGACGGTTCTTTGTGAGGTCTGCACGGTTCTGCAAGCACTTATGGTACTCGATGTATATGTCTATGGCGAAGACGACGGCACCGAACCAAATGATGGCGAAGAACTTTCAATCGATCTCGATGCTCAAGCCGTTCACAAGGTCCACGGACTTCAGAAACTCCATACCAGCCACCTATTGGAAATGGTCTTGCAGGATGCCCAGACAAGGCTCTTTTTCAAGGCGCAATCAGTTATTCAGTCCGATATTAGATATTATGCTCCTCGACCAGAAGATCTCGCCTATCCTGAAATACTCATCAGTAAGCCCTCCGAGCCTTTCTCTATATGGGGTTTCTCAGCCAGTTTCGCCTCTCAGACGCAGAGAAACCTTCAAGTGGCACGGAAATACAAGAAAAAGCTAGCGTTAGCGACATATTTCGTCTCCCATCCATTGAAAGGCAGAACACATGGTACCCTACGCTTCGCAAGACTGTCTGGGTACTTTCACAATTACACGACTTTGTCAAGGTATCAACAAGTTACTAAATTTCCTGGATTCTCTCATTCTGAGCTGTTCCTCAGCCGGCCATTTTCGAAGACATAGCACAGGAGGCAATTAATCTTTGTCGCCAATCTCTCGTTGCGGCCGCGGATATGATCCGTGTCAAAGCTCCACTAGATGCTCACCTATTCCTTGCGAGACACCTACTGCTCTTGAAGGAAGTGATTCAAAGTATAGATGTGGCTCAACGTGAAGCAGGAGGCAGCGGCAGTAGTGTGAAGAACCCTGCGGGAATGTCAGGTGAGTTGGTTCTTTTCCCTGTGAATCTTATTTAAATGCCGTCGTCGCACAGATACTCTGGCTACCATGTTGAGTAAAACAACCTCACTTCTTCCGGACGCCCTTTTTGCTTCCCTTGGGATGCCCCGCATAGATGAAAGCATTCAGGAAGCTAAACATGTACGCACGTCGTTTTTCTCTTTGGCATTCAGTAACATCTGTGTGATGATACCATAGGGCATTGATCACGAGCTCCGTCGCGCATGCGAGACCATCATTACCCTATGCACGGATTCCATCACTCAGCCACTACACGATTGGGCTATTGCTCCGAATACTCAGTCTACGAATAAAATAGAATCCGAGCCTTCATTGAAACAGATTATCAAGCCTTCAAGTCATGACGTTGTCACCGCATTTAAGCATGCCTGTACGACGGAACTTCGCGCACAGGCCGCCCGGTTGCGCTTATATCTTGAAGATTCCAGGACGGTGACTGCGCGTGTTCTGCTTGAACATGTACGTGAACGTATCGGAGATGCTTATGAAGCGTTTTGGGAGGCAGCAGGATCTGAAGGGAGGGAGAGAGATGACATCATGACCGTTCCTTTAGCTCGGCGGTTGTTGATTGATGTGTGTACATGAATGTTTGTTTTTATGGAACTTCCAGGAAAAACTATAATTGGACAATACGCACTAGTTAGATTTGTTGAACGTGGCCCGTGTAGCTCAGTGGTAGAGCATTGTACTTATGAGGTTAACTGGCCACTTACATACTAAAATGCAAGGGTCCCGAGTTCAATCCTCGGCATGGGCACTATTTTAGATTGATCCACTTTTTTATCAGTCAATGCTGGCTTCCAGACTCCAATTGCCAATTGCCAGTATTAAGTATGTTTGTATGTTTGTTCATCTGTGAGTGGGAGTATATTTGGCAAGATGATTACTGTAATGTACATAATCAGGTAGTCCTAGAGGATTGAATAACATCTCAAGTTCAGATAGTTACTGAAACATATTTATTACTGTTGTTTTCAGGAAATTAAGGTGCATATGATTTTTTTAGAAGGCCAAATTTTGCCTAATCTTCATTCATTAGATTTAAAATTATGTTGAGTTCCAGCTCCAGCTTTGTTTGTTTAGGGCTTTAGATTTCATCAACTCAATGTTGAGATTCAGTTCCAACCTCACTGTGTTAAACCCCACTTTTGTTTGGTTAAAGCTTTGAATTCTGTCAACTAAGATTGAGATTCCAATCTCACTTTGTTTGATTAGGACCTTGAATTTTATTGACTCAATAGTGTGACAAGGGTGATCATGTGCTCAATATGTTATATCAGGTTAGGTAGGTAGATTGAGGCTTAAGTCCTGGTGAAACATAGATCTGGGCTAGGGTGGCAGCTTGGTCTTGAACCACCATGTTGATCAATGCATATGCTTGTGAGCACCTCTGCCACCTCTGAAAACTCCAGTAAATGCACTGGGGGAACTGGCAGTACCCAAAGTAAGAAGCCAGTACAACAATGGCAGCCAAGTTGGATATGGAGTACAGCACTCCCCCCCCAAACACTTGTACAGAACTAAGTATGAGTATGACATCCTCAGTTTATGAAAATAGAACTCTGTTTGACCTGCAGAACTAAGTATAAGTATGACATCTACAAGTCATGGTAAGTAAAAATAAGGTAACAACAAAAGAGTTTACATACCCTCAGTTTGTGGAAATAAATTGAGGGTATTCAAAATAGGAAGGTAATTTATATAAGAGATCAAAATGTGGCTAACAAAAGAAAAACTGTACAGTAGCAATCAAGGGTTTGTTCTGAGTCAGATGTAACATGGTGACCAGAAAGGGAAATAGATCCAAGATCTCAAGCATCAACGAATGCCACTGCCACAACAACAGAGTCTTACCACAACACTCCTCTAGACTCAGAAGTGTGGCTTGAGTCCAAGTAAACCAACCAAGTAATTGTGAGTTGCTTAAGTGAGAGGTTTGGTGAAGATGTTAGCAGGGTTCTCAGTAGACAGGATATGCATGACCTCTATATTGCTCTTCTGTATGCATTTCCAAATGTAATTGTGGCAGATGTTGATGTGTTTTGCTTGGGAATGTCCTTTGGTGTATTGCATAAGAGATATTGCAGGCAAGTTGTTGATATGGATAGGAGCAGGGAGATGCTGAGGAAGGTCAACCTCTAAGAGCCAGTTAAACATCCAAATGGCTTGCTGTGAGCTGCAGGTCAATGCTATATATTCCACTTCTGTAGTCAATAAAGCCAGCATGGGTTGTTGTTTGGAGCTCCAAGAGACTGCACCACCAGCCATAGTAAATACATATCATCCAGTGGAGCATTGCATATTGAGATCTCCCCCATAATTGGCATTGACATAACCAATGGGCTTAATACTGACTCCTCTCTGATAGGTTATTCTGTAATCCAGAGTCCCATTCACATACTGCATCACATGAACTAAAGCCTTCCAGTGAGCAGGTCTGGAGTTGTTCTGGAACCAAGCCAGGAGTCTGACTGCATAGGATAAATCTGGATAAGTTGCTGCCTGTGCTCACATAAGGGATCCCAACACCTCTTGGTATAGTTTATCTTTCATGTACTTGAGTCCAGAGTCATTCTGGGGCAACTGAGATTCTGTCAGAACAATTCCAACAGGCAGTGGTGTGAGACAGGGGTTCAATGCCATTAACCCAAAATGGTTGATCATGCATTCTAGATAAGATCTTTGAGACAGAGAGATGTCCCCTGAGGTAGGATCACAATCAAAATATACTCCCAGTATGTAGTTCAGGTTGCCCATGTTCTTGATCTCAAATTTCTCTCCCAGTTCTTGTTTAGCTTGTTGCACTCCACTCTTTGTGGTGGATGCCCCTAATACATCATTGTTATAGTTGTCAGAGATTGTGTGTTCCCCTCCTGAGCACTTGTATTGTATGCAACTGTTGGCTTGAGAGGCCAGGTATTCCAGACTGTTATACACATCATCAAGATTATGCCACCAATTTAGCCCCCCTGCATGAGGCTATAGAGGGCCTTCTTGAGGTGAAGTACCTTTTCCCTTCCTCCTTGGAAGCCCAGTAGTGGCCACATGTACACAGTGTGCTCTAGTTTGCTGCTCAGGTATGCTGATACAAAGTTCACCTGCCATAGATGCATCCCTAGTAATGCTGCAATTGCAATAGTCATCCTCATTGACTCCAGGCAGACAACCAATGCATAGGTCTTGTCAAAATCCTCCCCCTGCACCTGTGTGTATCCATTTGCAACCAACCATGCCTTCCACTTCACAATCACAACATCCACATTAAATTTGTTAGCATATACCCACATACAATCCACCATCTTTTTCCCACTTGGGATGTCTTTAATATTCACCACTTCCCACACTTCCTTTTCCTGCATCACCTGAAGCTCCTCCTCCATTGCCAGTCCCCACAAGTCAGGCCTTCTCATTGCCTCCCAATAATCTCTGGGATTGAATTCTCTGAACCTGTGGTGGTCAATGCCAGGAATGCAAAAGTGTTGGTCAACAACACCTCAGGAGCTCCCTCCACCCCAGCCCACTCTTTTCCTGCCTATCAAGCTGCAGCCTCTATCTCCAATGTTTCTCATGCCTTAACAATTGCCTGAGTTGGTCTATGGTTGTGGGGTGTGCAGTGTAATGCTAGGGGTAGGTTATCAGAGGTGTCAGGTTCAACAGATAGGCTCAGGCTAGGAGGATGCAGCAGTCCATCAGATGGTCAAACTCAGGGAGCAATCTGTTGATGTGGGGGTGGAATTGGTGGTAAAGTGGGGTTGATAGGGATATCAGCCATGGAGATCAAATCCCCATCATTAGGCAATACAAGGAATCAATGGCCTACTCCCTTCTCAAATATGACATCTCAGCTGGTAACAACAACATGGGCATTTGGGTTGTACAAGTGGTACTCATGGCTTGAGTAACCCACCATGAGGTATTTGATAGAATGCAGGTCAAGTTTTGATTTGATGAGTTCATCAGGAACCCTGGCATATCCCACACTTCCAAAAGGTCAAAGGTGAGCTGCATTCTGCTTTCTACCCAACCATCACTTTTTAGGGACAGATTTAGGGTGTCTGACAGATGGGAGTTGGTTCCAAGTGTAAATGATTGTGGCAACAGCCTCCCTCCACAGGCTCTTGAGTAACCTGCTGTCAGCCAAAAGACACTGAACTCCATCAAAAATTGTTTGAATCAACCTCTCCATGACTCCATTTTGGGAGTGAGCATAAGGGACCACAGGTTTGAGGATGATACCTGATTCAGTGCAGAACTTGTTCTATCATGTGTTTATTCATTCCCTGCCATTGTCAACCTATATAACTTTTACTTTGTTCCCTATCTGTCTCTCAACTTCAGCAACATATGACCTGAGAGCTCCCAGGGTGGTGTTTGCTGACTTGTTAGACAAGAATGCACCCTTCAATTGTGATGATCCTGCATTAGTGAAAACCATCAAGTACAATACAAGGCTTCTCCAAGAGATATCATACTCGCTGGCCCCCAGAGGTCAATGTAGACTTTCTCCCCTGCAATTTTGACATCTTTGGATTTCCCATCAAAAAGTTGGGTGCTATGCTTTCTATAGATGCAATCCTTACACAACCCAGGCACATTTTGTTTCACTACAATGTGGAGCCCATCTACTAGACTCTTCAACTCCATCTCTTTGATTGCCTGGATGCTTGCATGGCCAAAATGCCAGTGCCATATGTCAAGGTTGACAGGAGCATTGAGGGATCATGCTACAAGTACTTCTGGGGAAACAGCAGGAGGTGAGGTCAAGGAATGTCTGGCTATCACTTTGAGTTGGGTGTGATGGAGTTTCAGAAGGAACATTCTGTCCCTTTTGCTCCTGACCATAAACAGGTAGCCAGATGGATCAGAGAATATAGCCTGACCCCCTTTGAACAGGATAGAGAAACCCAAATTGTCAAATTTTCCAATCAAAATTAGGTTTGCTGAAAGATCAGGGATGTGGAGGGTGGACTTAAACACCAGGTTCACAACCTTTCTTTCCACCTTCACAGTTTTTTGGACTGTTCCTGTCCTTAGGGTTCCAACCCCCCCCCCCCCCCCCCCCTTAGTTCAATGACATATCCTGGCAAGGTGTCATATAAGTCTGGTAGTCCTCAAAATCATTTCTTTAAACAAAACAATGATTGGTGGCTCCAGAGTCAGCATAAGTGAGGATGATGATAATGATGATTCATTTTATTTATCTTCAAGGCCTATTTTACACATGACCTAAGCCCTGCAGTACGTAATGGGGGTGGTAATTACGGACACTCCTACTAGTTCTCTGGCCCGATCCCTTTTCAGCTGATGCCGGTTACGCCTCATAGCCACTTTTACTACAATTTGACTTCGTCGGAGTTCATACTACTTCCCACACCTAAGTCCCACTACCATCTGCCGTTAACGTGCCCTCCCAATTTCTAAACCCAGCTAACTTCAGCATAAGTGAGGACTCTTCCTTTTTGTTGCTGTACAGCAAATGTGTTTGGTGAAATGACAACTTTGGAGAGGTATGACTCCAGCAGTCCCATCTTATCATTGAATACTGCTGCTGGAGAAAATGGGAGACCAGCCATTAAGGCATATGTAACTGTTGGAGATGGGCTTGTAGTTGCTATGTTTGCTGCAGAGCTTGCTTGGGTATAGTTGTTTGACTGAGGCTGGGCTGTGGTACTCAGAGTTTATCTGCATTCAAAACTAGGAGGGAACTGGCCTTCTTTCCCTCCTCCTTTTCAATAGCAGTTCTCAACAGTATGTCCAGTCCAATTACAGTTTGGATTGGTGCAGACCAGCTTCTGTTGGACCTGAAGCATTTTTGTGAGTAATGCTGTTGTGGTTGGTCCTGCATTTGCTGAGCTTTGTTCCTTCAATTGTTCCCAGTGTACAGTAAGGCCAGCAATCAGCTGAATTGATGTTTTTGTGCTGTGGAGTGACACAACAATAAAGTTCCATGATGTGGGAAGTGACAAAATTATAATTGCATGGAACTGTCAATCTCCCACATCAGCTCCCTTTTGAATAGCAGTCTACTACTTCAATGAAGATCTGCAATATGTTCAGGAAAGTCTGCTACATCCTTATACTTGGTTATTCTGAGTGCATTTTCTGCTGAAGCTGCTCCTAGGTCAGATACTGCTCCATAGCTCTCTTTTAGTGTTGACCAAGCTTTTGCAGCCATTCCCAACATTTGGATACCCAGTCCTACTGGGTTTTTTGTGTTATACATGATCAACACTAGTGCCCATGTGTTTCTGGTATGCCACTCCTGTAGCAAGGAATTTTGGGAACCACCATTCCATTGCTGGAAGAGTGGTTGAAGCTTGTTTTGTGTCTAAGTGTAGTGCCAAGATTGATCCATTGAGGTATCCATCCATGCCTTTTAATTGAGCTGCTATATTGATTCTGTCTCTGAACAGTATATAGTTCATTCTGTTGAACTGACAGTTGTCTGGAAAAATAGGAGGGTTGCTTCCTCCTGAATTCATTATTGTCATTTTTAATTTTTATATAAAGTGGATGTATAATGTTTGTTATTGTGCATGGTGTCAGGTGTGTGCTTAAAAGTGCAAAAACTGGGGCCAATAACCTGCAGAACTAAGTATAAGTACAACATCCTCAGTTCATGGAAATAGAACTCTGTTTGACCTGCAGAACTAAGTATAAGTACAACATCTACAAGTCATGGTAAGTAAAAGTACAACATCCTCAGTTCATGGAAATAGAACTCTGTTTGATCTGCAGAACTAAGTATAAGTACAACATCTACAAGTCATGGTAAGTAGAAGTAAGGTAACAACAAAAGAGTTTACATACCCTCAGTTTGTGGAAATAGAACTGAGGGTATTCAAGATACAAAGGGATTTTATATAAGAATTGAAATGTGGCTAACAAAAGAAAAACTGTACAGTAGCAATCAAGGGTTTGTTCTGAGTCAGATGTAACATAGTGACCAGAAAGGGAAATAGATCCAAGAACTCAAGCATTGACAAACACCACCACCACAATGACAAAGTCTTACCACAACAACTTGCATCCTCACACTGAGGGCCAGCACTTACAACAGGTATGCATACAGAAGATCCTAGAATGGAGAATGCTTTGCTGACTGCCTGTGCACTTGAGGGGGAGGAAGCAGGAAGACTGCCATGTTCACCTGTATGGCCCCACAACAGGAAAAGAGCCAGGATACAAGAATGCATATACATACCTCTCAATACTAATTAGAATACTTATCTTTACATCAGGCAGCATATTGACAACTAGTACTAGAAATCTCACTCCTGAGCCTGCAATTACACTGCAGAAAAGTGTAATATACCTTAACAAATATGAAAACAATCGTTTGGATTCAGACATAGGTTGCAACCCAGGACATTCTCCTAACCCCCTCATCATCACTTTAAAAATACAGATAGACATAAGTAGGTCAGCAATCCTCCTTGGACTCATAAAATCATACACAGAAGCAGTTTCCAAGTCCCCCTCAAAGGCAGGATCTAGACCCTTTTCCCCCACTGGTCCCTACAGCCTTCTGAAACACTCTAACTGAACCTCCCCTGACATTGCTCTATCTCTGCTGCCTATGATATCAACTTAGGAACAAATTAACATCAAAAAAGTATGTGCATCAATACAGAAGACTAGAAACTGCCTATTGAGCTAGTACTGGATCAAGAAAAAGCCCCTAAGACAACAAAATAGCAGAATAATACAGAGTGGAAGTATATCACTCCTAAAAAGTAAAAAAAAAAGTAAGCAGGCCAAAAAAAAACTATGAAGCTCTCTATTAAAGAGAAGGTATCACAAGAGACCTACAATTGACCACAATGATAGAGAAAGTGTGTACAGCTCCCACACCTCAGAGAATGGTCAAGCAGTTAGTTAACACATAACAAGCTCAACATATTTAGGCCTAATAAATGACAACAGATCTGGCTGTGCCTAAGCCCCACACTGTTCATTTTTTTTTATATCCATTATTGTATCCTGAGTGCTTAGCACTCATTTTACACATTACATATGACAGACTAACTACTGTATGAGAGCTGCAGAATCCTTGTCCCCCCACATATGTGGAGAATGAACAAGTTAGTGCTTCCATACACTATTTAGGCTGCACTTCCCTGGTAGTGACTGTAGATTCCAAGCTGTTTGGAGCTTTCATCTGTACTGGGAAGTGAAGCAGTTTCATGACTAGTGTCTGGCAGTGTGGACAGGAGGGTGGGATATGCAGCAGGTCTGCAATCCCATTATAAGTGTCTCTATGAACCTGTATGATGGGTGCAATGCCTCATGCCATTAGTATTTGGAATAAGTTTGTTAGATGTGGTACTTTTGGATTAGGAGGGCAGAGCTGGTCCACCCTATGCCATGTGCTGAATCTGTCATTGGTTCATTGTGAGCAGTTGTAACTGGGGGCTGGGGGTTGGTTGGGCTGGTTTCCTTGAGGGTCTTGTGGGGCATATAGTCGTTTTGTAGCATTTATGAATCTAAGGAGGTGTTTGAGAGCATTGGGCACAGATAATAAGTAAGAGGTTGACTCAGCTTTTCTCTTTAGTGGTCTTGTCAGATGTATGAATTTTTCTCAAGTGTGATGGGGGCATAAGACCAGGAAGTGTTCTACTGTCTCCACTGAGAGGTCGTTACAGTGTGGGCATATTAGGGTTTTGGAATGCCAGATGCAAAACAGATGGTGGTTGAGAGGGACATAGCCCATTCTCAGCTGAGTCAGGATGGCTGATTGCTTGCAGTCTAATGGCATGATTGTGTGCATGTAGTTCTTGGAAGGCATTGTTTTATCCAGACATCCTGCTGCTTGTGCCTGTGGCAATTTCTTCCATTGGTGCTTCCAAATGACTTGCATTGCAGTGAGTTCTGCCTGTTGCCATGCTGGGATACTGATAGGCAAGGTCTTTTGGCAAAGGAACACAGGCAGGGCTGATTGTGGGCTTGATTCTCCTGACGTGGCTTCCTTTGCCAGTTGGTTGGCCTGCTCATTTAGTATGAAGCCCTCATAATCAAATGACCAGTGGAGTTGAAATGAGATTACCCTCTTAGTGTGAGGATTTCACTCTGTGCCTGCATCAATTGTGGTGTGTTGAGTAGTCAATTCTGCTTTCTATGGATGTGCTCTGCCATGGATAGAACCTTGTTCAGGAGGTAATGCACCAGGTGAGGTTTCTAGTTGTTGAGGGCCTTCAACATTGCTTGACTGTCACTTCCACACATTGTTTGCCCTTGGAGCTGTCTGTTGAGGTTTTGAAGGGCATGGAGCCCAAGACAGATGCCTACTATCTTGGCTTCATATACTGTGTGCTCAGTACCAGAGCCTAGGTGATATTTTAGGTTAGATTTCTCTTTTTCATCCATAAAGAGGACTGCCAATGCTCCTATACCACCACCCTTGTATCCTGAGCCATTGCAGAATACCACAGTGTGGGATCTGTCAAACACTGCTTCTATCTTGTCTAGCACTTCAGGCTTTGATTCTGGAATGTAGGTAGAGAAAGCTGGCTTGTAATTGTGGCTGCACCTAGTGGGACTTACTTCCTCCATGGTGTTTGGATCAATAGCTGTGTAGTGGAAAAGGTTGTGAAGGAGTGAGCAGTGTTTATGCACAAACCTCCCTGCTACTGTTTTGACTAGATTGTGTAGGGAGTGTGTAGGTGGTAGAGAGGCAAGTCAAAGTGCCACTCTCATCAGTACTTTCCTGAAGAGAAGGTCAATTGGGAGCAGGTTTGCCATGCTATCTAGGACATTGCCAGCTGTTGTCCATATTGCTTTGGTGACTAGCCTTGCTGCCAATCTTTGCACTGGGATCAGCCATTTTGTTGCTGCAATTGAGCTGGACTGCCTGGCCTCACCAGAAACCTCACTGACACTAGCATACCACACATCAGCTGCATAAGTAAAAGCTGGGACTGATACTGTATTGTACAGTTGGTAGACTCTACCTGCTAGCATTTCTCCTGAGATACAGGATAGTCTGGCAACCTGTTGTGACCACCAGGCCATATTGGCTGTGACTTTTTGGGCATGTGCTGACCACCTCAGCCTTGAGTCAAATACTACACCTAGGTATTTGTAGGTCAGGACTGTTGTGACCTTTTGCTTCATGGTTGTTCCATTGAGGTTAGTCCTTGAGAGGGTGAGGTCAGTAAGGGCAGTATTTGCCAGAGACCTTGGAAAGTTCATGAGAGCTAGTTTAGTTAGTTCAAATAGAGAATTGTGAGTGATGGACCAATCAAAGCTGCCATCAGCATGCTTTATCATAGTTGTTATCATCTTGTGTGTCTCTGTTGAAGACTTAGCAACTACTAACAGCATTGCATCATCCATGAAGCCAATTGATGTTTCTGCTCTGTCAGTGGGATGTGCCATTAATAAGAGGGGTGCATTATAGAAAGCATAATAAATCATTGATAGTGGGCATCCCTGCATTGTGCCATTGTTGACTGAAATCCACTCTGAATAGTAATCATCAAAACAGATCTGGGTGCACCTGCAGGAGAGCATCTGGTCCACTAGGCAAATGTATTGGGATGGGAGGCCCCTCTCCTTCATATTGTGGATGAGACAATGTGGCACTGTATTTGGGAAGGCCTCTTGCACATCTAGGAATAGCACCATCACCACTTTGCCAGTGCACCAGGTATTTTTGATCTTGTATACCACTAAGTACATGGCATCCATCATGTTGCTTCTGGGATGCCTGCCAAACTGTCCTAGCAGCAGCAGATCATGCTTCTTGACTAAGTGCAATATGTCAGCTGCTACTAGTGTGGAGAGAAGCTTCCCTAAGGTGTTCAGGAGGCCTATTGGGTGGTCAGCATTTGCCGTGGTGTATGACAGCTTCCTGGGCTTTCTTAGGACCAGGGTAGTTGATTCAAGCCAGCTCAAATGGTAGACACCTAGTTCAGAGACTGCCTGAAATATAAAATATAAGTAGTCAATCAGTGTGGACTTGCATCTTTTATAGATCACATTTGGAATGCTGTCAGGGCCTAGGGCCTTAAAGGGCTGAAGGTCCTTAATGGCTTCATCAATGTGGGCCCTTGTAAAGTAGGGGGTGTCAGGAAGGGGTAAGGAGTAGGCCATGTACAGCATGGGCAGAGACACTGGGGCAGCAGGAAAGAAAAACAAGGCTAAGACTCTTGCCTTCTCTGCATTTGTCAAGATGACAGCAGGTGGTGTAGTCGATGGATTCTTCAGATCTGGGACTCTATCACAGGCAAAGTCCATGGGTTCTTTCACTGCATATTTATTGGCAGTGTAAATCTGCCACACATTGATTGTTTCCAACCACATTTTCCAGTGCTCAACTTTGGCATCTTTTATTACCTTGGTCATTTCCCATGAGAGCTTCTTCACTTCCTTGTGGGCAGAATGATCCGGAAGGTCACTGAATTTGAATGCCTTGTTACAAGCCTTGTGCCTCTGGGCCTTGAGCCTTACAAGGTCTTTGGTCCACCATCTCTTCATGTACAGGCATGGTGATCTCATTGGGACTATGGCCTCATCCTGGATCACTTCCTGGATCACTGATGTCAGATTAGTTACAACCATGTCAAAACTTCTCTTGGTCAGTATATGTTTGAGTGGTAGTCTTGCATCTAGGCACTCCTTCAAAGCTCCACAGAATTTGTCTCAGTCAACATTTTCAAAATCTTTTGATGTAGGGGGGATTGAGTGAGGAACCAGAAGTTCCAGTTCTGTTATCGCTGGCAAATGGTCAGTGATTGGGGGGCAGAGAGCTGAGATCACCTCACAGGAAATTACTGGGCTAGAGTCAGCATGCAAGCTCCAGATGTTGTCCAGTCATGTCCAGTTCCACACTGTTTGGAGTGTCAGAATCTTTGGAGAGAGTGCTAAGTCCATGTCAAATTTCTTAAGGAGGTTAAGGAGGGGCTGAATAAAGTCTGCCAGATCATTGAGACAGCAGTTGTCAGTTGATTCTCATAGAGGATGATGGCAATTAAAGTCTCCCAGCCAGAGCATGTGATCTGAAGGGGTTGGTCTAGCCAAAGCTAGCAAAAGGGAGAGAAAGGAATCAAGAGAGAAGAGGACATCATTGTGTTCACATGCATTGTACACATTGAACACTGCAAGGCATCTGTGTTCACCTGCAAACTGGATGGCTGTTATGTCTGTTGAGTGGATGGTTAGTGGAGTAAAGGCCCCTGTGGAGATGTTAGTGTTTATTAGTAGCACTGATCTGGAGTGTGTGCTCCCATCTCTGCAATGATTGGTCAGGTAAATGATCCTCCAAAATGCTGATGCTTTTGTGTTGCCCAGACAATTGAGGAACAGCTCTTGGATAGCAAGTACATCTCACTCTGCTGGGTTGGCTGTAATTAGCATTGTGGCTTGTGCCACATTGGACTTGTGGATGTTTTGCTGCCAGATGCATAGTTTCTCCAGTATTCTTGATTGTAATCTATTTATTGAGGATCAGCTGTTGCACCTGTTTCCTGCTGGCAGTTCCTTCCAGAGAACTGCTGAGTGAACCTGAAATTATTGAGGTTACCTATGTGGCTTGGAGCCCTGCTTGTCATTGTCCATTGTTGGGGGGTAGGCCCCTTGGGTTGAGACAGCTGTTCTGTTGCCATGGGTGGCCCAGCAGCTTCTGCATCCACCCTACTAGAGGCTGAGGGTCTTAGTGAGGACTTTTGTTGCAGCTGCCATGCTGAGGCCATTACCCAAGTTGACAGTTCCTTGGTGGAAAAGTATGGCATGCAGTTTTCTAGGAGGCATTCATCAAGCTCCTCACAAAGTCTCTTGAACATTGGGCAAACCCTGTCTGTGCAATTGTGAGTTGAGTTGGGGCCGCAATTGATGCACCTCCACCTCAAGGTGTTGCAGTTTTGTGCAGTGTGACCCTCCTCAGAACATTTTGAACAGTTTTGAGGTTCTTTGCAGTCCCCTCTGTAGTGTGTGTACTGCTAACAGTTGTTACACCAGATGGGCTCTTTTATGTCTTTATGGATGACTACCTGTCAACCTCCTATGAAAATGTGGCTGCTAATCATGTTGTTTGCCATGTCAGGGTCAGCACAAGAGATACAGAGGGTTGCCACCACTTGTTTCAGAGATCTGGACTCTGGTTTCTTGAGCCATGCTGCCAATGCAATTGAGCCTCTAGGGAGGTTATTCTCCTTTTCAATTGTATTGATACTGCTCCTGTTGCTGGGATTCAGTGGGCCTGTGCATGGAACAAACCATGCTATTGAGGGGTACACCTTTGGGTGAACACTGTTCATATTGGCATTCAACTATGACAAGGACATTGTTATGTCTGAACAATCTATGGAAGCAAATAGCAATTCCCTGCTCAGATCAACTCCAAAGCCCAAAAGCCATAGCAGAAGAGCTTAAGACATTACCACACTGCATGCCCTCCTTTATTCCCAACTCCCCAGGATAGGAGGGCAAGCACTGAGTGACTCCAACCAGGAAGATAAGTCTGATCACACCAGAGACCCACTATCCTCACCTCCATAAACCTGAGAGAGACCATCCAGAGGCAGACTCAAATGGGGATAGATAGACAAAGTGGGATCCTCTCTATGAACATGGACCTAGAGGGGCAACACCCTTCTGATACTGAAAAAAAGGAAAAGATGAAACCCAGAAGAAAATGACAACAAACTCTGGAATGAAACTGTCAAAGATGGAATTATAACTAATAGCAGAGGATTCTGTAGAACTGCTACACTGGAAGGGGAATGGATAGAAGTTCACCTGGCTGCAACACCATTCAACATCAACTTGGAGCAGGTGGCAGACTAGGAGGAATCCAAAGAGCTGATTATGTGGGCATGTGCATGCAGGATAGAGAACCACCAAACTTGGTGCCCACTTAACCTAGAGGTAGTATTGTCTTCCTGCCCCAAAATGTCACACAACTATATCTATGATGCTGGAACAGCTATTCAACAATGGTCCCTGAATATGACCATGAGAACTATAAGCTCCTCTGGAAGAAGATGCAAGCATGTATCTTTAAAATCCCTGCTTCAGGAAGGGACATGTGATAATCAAGGACTAGCTACTGTGAATGGGATGCAAATCTGTGGACTACAACTCCTTTAACTGTCCTTTCTTGAAAGTTCCCAGGTGGATGAGGTACAAATCCAACAGCCCCACTAATATGGCAGGCACTACTGAATTCACAGACAGGCACAACAACAAGGGCCATGCTAATCACACAGGCATTGGAGGCAGTCCCAGGACTAGCACCGAATACCAGGAATGAACCACACATAGAGACAAAGAGAAAGGACACCTTCAGAAGGAAGAGGCTGAGTATCACCATATTTAAGTGATCCCACAAATTCAAACCTGGCTGAGTATATATCATTCAGATTCACTACATGGAAAACCTTAAGTGATTGCTAATATGTCTCCTTTTTACTGAGAGGCAACAATTTCTGAAGTCCCTCCCTCTTCAACAAACAAACATGATAGGTAAGCAACATAAGATACATACTGACTATAGAATGATTTTGACAATTAATCATCATAGCATATGAGGATGCTAATTCAATCCCAGATTACTGTATTCATTGTTTAATGCTAATTAATACATTATTCTTGTACTGGGCATCATGCATAATGCATTACAAATAATTACACAGAAAAATAGATGCATTATGTTCCATTAGACACAATAATGTATAATTTTGGCTGCATGGGCTGCCAACATAGGGCATTGGTCCAGCTAGGTCTAAGATATATATATCAGTTCTCTGAAATAGTGCATTAATTTTCTGAGTTTGCTCTCATCCTATGAGGGTGTTGAAAATTCCTCCCTAGAGGCATCCATGATCAGTATCTCATCAACATTGTCTTCCAACAATCTAGTAACTTATAAGAAGTTGGTGAACTGTCAGTAAATGATAACCATAGTTTTTTTTTGCTCTTGAGCATAGCAATTCCTAGATAAAGACCCTTTGCAGTGGAGTCCTTCTAAACAAAAAACTACAATACATACACAAAAAGCTCATAGTTGAATAATTTTAGTTGTGCTGCAAGAAGAATAGGTGAGTATATTATATGGGGTCAAGTCTTAAATGAACTATGTTAGGAAGCAGCCTAATCAGTCTTTTTATCCAATACAAAACTCATTCAGAAGTATGGGGTCCTATGTTGATGAGTTGACTGTGTTCATGATTGCAAACCACATAGGAGGCAGTGTGGCAAGCTATCTCTTCTAGTCTCAGTCTACAAGGTAGTGTATGGCCTGGACAATGGTCTTATTTGTGTGTTTGCTGCCACTATCTGTCTTGGGGTGGTAGGTGGTGGATATCTTGAGTTTGACACCCATGAGTTCAGATCTCAGCAATGAGAAGTTTGTCCTGGTCAGATACAACATGAGTCATGAGTCCATTCTTGCAATACCACCCATTGAACAGTACTAAGGCAATCTGTGCTGCTGAGTCTTTGAGTGCATGCCAGTTAGACATTAATGAGTCTTGGCACTCCACCTCAACTTGCACTCACAACTTGGCTAAATCACTAAAAGACAAAAAGAGCAGAACAACTTGTCACAATGAAGTCAACTTTTGTTTACCCAATTTTAGTATTGGTGCATGGTAGCAGTCAACAAAATCTTAAGTTTGGCATGTAATACAAATATCAATCAGAGTCCAAAAGAAGTCTCCTTATTCTTAAATCTATAGTGCAATATATACTAGTTCCAACACATGACTTTTGTGGGCACTGATGGGAAATTGCAGAAAGCAAGAATTAGGTCAGTTGATTCTACCTTATGCTACACCAAATATAACATGTGATCATTTTATTGCTCTGTTCCTCCCCCAATGGTCATTAAAGCCTACCAGTACTGAGTACAGGAAAAACACCCAAACACCTTTACAAATGATTCTGCAACAAGGAAAATAAAGTGAGGCAGATGAAGATATGTCATTTGGTGCACCTGAGTATTTTTTGCAGCTGTGTGTTTCAGATAGTTCTTCACATACTTTCAGTAAATGTATGTACTTGATTAACAGCCAGTAACTTGTCCAGAAATTTTTTGAAATCTGGCTCAAAATATGCAATCTTTCTGTGAATTGGGGCACCATTGAGTTTTCTTTTCCAGACAATCACTTGACAGTAAGTGCATGCAGAAGTGAAATATATTTCTCTACTTTATGATCTCCTATTACATATTGTACTATTTCACATTTAATAATATGCCTTCCTCTTAAGACTCTGTCTCAGCTTTCTTGTTAAGCCTGCATGTTCCTCAACAGCAAAGGAGGAAATTTTGCAAGAGCTTCCTAGGGCTTTTTGTTTAATAACATCTGAAACAAATGACATGTGCATATAAAATGGTATGTAAGCACTAAGCATTCTAAATTGCTCCAATCACTTGACAATAAACAGGTATCTGGTCACTGCCTTTTAGGATCAATGAGTCATGAATATAAATGGCCCTAATCTCCAAACCTCCTTCCATCCACTTTTTTGACTTTTTACCTGCTCAATCTTCTGTAAGCCTGGCTACTTTACCACCATGCTTCATGCATGAGCTTCTTCACTTCAGAAGCTATTTAATAAGCATTCTGTGCTTCATAGACAAAACATCAACAAGCTTGCTGTGCTTCATGAAAGAGCCACATTGTCTTTGCAGAGACCACCAGAGCTGGCTTTCAAGAAAGCTAGTGCAAAGAAAACTTTGAAGCTTTTGTTGGACCCTGCACTTGGTAAACATTGACAGGGTAGATGCAACACAACAATCAAATTGACTTCAGGAATCAAGCCATTACTCATGACTTGTTTATGATCATTGACTGGAAAATGTTCCTCACCCATCTTATTTTTCAAACCAAGAAATCACCTGCTAGTCATCTGATTTCCCAAACCAAGAATTCTTCATTCTTGAACACCCCTCCTGATTTGAGTCCAGGCATGTTCTAGTCTTGCAAAAGGCTTCCATTCAGGTCAATTCTAGTTTTGTGTTCCTGATCGGGGTCATGAGGCACTCAGGCACCAAGAAACCACTCACAAACTGTACAGCCAGCTCCCTTGCAAACATCAAACAACATCAAAACCAATTTGAACAGCAGTTGTCTCTATTCTGACAACACATGAATCTGCAGAATGTGCTCAATGTTATAAGCAATGCAGGCTCAAATGCAACACTTTTTGATACCAGAATGCCAAATCTGTGTTCATCCCAGCAATCAGAATCCATTGTGGAATGTGCCATTAAGCATCTTATTGATCAGCAATCTCAAGATCACACTAAACAACAGGTCACAGACTCAATATCCCTGTTATGACAGCATGATAAGATATCAGAAGCAGGGTAGTGCCTTTTGATGTTCCTTTGAAATAACTGTTGAAAGATAAGATACCACGAATAGCTTAACTTTGTAGACAAGGTGTTTATGAATCTGAGATCTATCTGGATGCATGCACTAGATTCCTTATTTCATGGAGATATAGTCAGGCTGTACCATTTTGGACATTCTGGATATGTTTCTGAGTGACAATATACCGGTGGCGTCGGATCAGATACCGCAACGAGCATGCCCCCGGTGAAATGTAGTCGATCACGGTAATTGTGCCAGTGGTTCCCACAGGGTCTGTCGGAACATGGGTTGGATATCTGATAAGCGACGTTGGGCTAAAAACTTTGTGGCCGCGTGTACAGATCTATACGCAAGTGGTTGACGTCAGGCCAACAAGCTATCTAACCATGTGGATTGCCAGCTGTGAGATTCTAGTTGCCTGGTATGTGAGTCTATGGATAGATAGGGAGACGGGGAAAACGACGAAACGAGATTATCACGAGATGTTGATATAGATGGGCACACGCTGATCAGTGTTTGCGGATGACGTTGATAACGAATATGGGTGGCGTTCAATCGTTGGATAATGCGCCGTAGAGCTAGTTAAGGGCATTGAATCGAAAACGGTCGGGGCGATTACGTGGCCTTGTTGAAACGCGCACCGATAACAGTGCACCGCAAACATGGGACAGATGACCATGGCTGTCGGTTAATATCTCGGGAGAAACGAGGTTAAGTTTGGAAGGAGAAAGTGTCAATAAAGACCGAATAGGCACCGAGCGTGAGTTGTTTGTCCTATTCTTCTCCAGATGGGAGACGCTGCGGACGTAGCTTTTGACAATGATCTTCCACGGAATGCTCATGCAGTGGATCTTGGCATACGTCAGCTTGGGCAGCTCTGAGGGCGTGTCGCATGAGGTCATTCGCGTTGTGCAAATATAGATTGCACCCTCGTTTTTTTCAGTGACGTCGTTGATGGACGGTTGTCATGACTGCGTGGGAAGGGGCATGACGTCGTTGGTGAGGAGGGATATGAATGCGCTGGGCTCGTTTGTTGGCAGCCAAAATGGGGGGAGACCACAAGTGCCCGGTCTGCAACTCGACGTTTACCCGCCCACAGCACGTAGCACGCCACATGCGATCGCGTAAGTCCGCGGTGGAGCTGCTCCACCGCGTCGCGTGGCTCGCCAGATCACGCTGACGATTCCGACAGACACTGGCGACCGACCATACAAGTGCCAAGTCTGTGGCGATCAGTTCGCCCGCAGGTTCGTTTGCCCTCTGCCCCTCTCCCCGCGCTCAGCCTTCCACAGCGATCTCCTCGCACGGCACGTCAACAAGTGCCATCCCTCTGAGAAACCCCTGCTCCCCCCCGCTGCCGCCCGCAGAAAGGGCTCTGCCTCTGCCTCCCGCGCCACCACATCCAAGCAGGCATGTGACCAGTGCGTCCAGAACTCCCTCCCGTGCGACGGCGCCAATCCATGCGGTACCTTGTCTTTAATTCTTATTTTATTTTGTTAATCCGACTTCAGCCAAATGCTGTCAGCGTAAGCTTCGCTGCACCTTCGTCAAGTTCCACCGCCAGACAGCCCCTGTCGGCCCGGGCCACGTCCCTCCCTCTCCGTCTCGCGATGACTTCAATCCCTCGCTCACTGTGCCCTCCATGGCAGAAAATCTCTTCTCTGATGCTTTCATGTTCACGCCGACCTACCTAGACAACACCCCAACCGAATCAGCCGATTTTTCCTCTCGCTATCGCGCCCGCGCCGACTTGTTGAGACGGAATGACGAACACAACACGCCTGCACATCACTTTCCAGATCCTCGTGACGGCTGGGGAGGTACTTGGGACCACACTCGCTATGCTCAAGGTCTGTTTCATCGTCTTTTTATGCTATTTTATTCATCCACCTCCCGTCAGAAAAGATACACCGCCACCAACCGCAACACCAGTATCCACCGATCGATACCTCTACAGTCTACCGCCATTCGATCCAGCGACCGAAGCCAGAGTTCGAACAGGACTTGGATTACAGCGACGGGAGCGCCAGCTCCATTCCCTCTTCAGCGGGCTCAGAAGTTCACCTGCCTTTGCCACCGGACGAGGTGACAGGGGCTTTTAATGGCTCTGTAAGTATCATCCATCTACATGCGTAGAATCTAATCTCACAAGCCTTTACTAGGACCCAATATTCGCCCCCTTCCAACCTTTTCATCCATCTTCATCCTTCCATAGCACTACAAACATCATTCACTCTACGTCTGCTGTCGCCGCCTCCCCTTCCAACTCCAGCGAAACATTCGACGAGTCGACATTTCGTGCTCTATCTCTCGACGATCCCGCCCTTATTGCCACCGCCGCCCCGCCCTTTTTCTCCGACGTTCTCGACGACACCACTTCCGATTTCAACACCACGCCCATGCCTCCGCATCCCGCCGAAGGCGACGGAAATCTCTGGCGTGCTTTCATGCACAGCACGCCCGTCGGCGAGCAGCCTCATCGCGAGCCCCACGCCCGTCGTGCGACAGTATCCAACATCGCGCACCCTTACCACCGCTCCTCTGCTCATCCCCAAGAAAAGCACTCTCGTTCGTCCCAGCCTTCGTTCCACCAGCCTCGCTACGTGTCCCACACCCTGCAGCAGACACAACAACCCGACGATCTATCGAGGTATCACCAAGCTGTGCTCGCCCGTGCACGGGAGAACGAAACCGTGCTTCGTCCGCCTCCCGATGCTCGTCAAAGACCACGTCGGTTCGAGCATGGTACGGGTTTTGCTGTACATCGGGAAAGACCTGGTTCGTCGGGAAGTTCTGCGTCGGCGGGCACGTCTGTGAGTGAGTTGGTCGGGACGGGTGAGGGCGACGGGCTGGGAGGACAAGGGCACGTTGTTAGGCCGGGCGTGAAGAGAGGGTTGTCAAATGCGATGCAGGGAGAGCCGGAAAGTAAGAGGAGGATTGCGGGCGAGGAACGTAGGGCGGGTAGAGCGATTGATTGAGAGGACTGTTTCTGTAGATCAGCTAGCTCGCTATTCTACTAGCATCTTGTTTGTTCTTGACTTTTGTCTTGGATCCCCTTTTGCCGCTGGAACGGTACGCGTACGATCAGTATAATATTATCTACCGTATTTTCCAACGTGTGTGCTTCTACGACTTGCGTTCAAATTATCTCATGCATGGTTCCAAATTGGCACAATAAGCCTGACCTTCCTGCCCCTCTTTCTGTTAAGCTTCCAACTACTTTGTCATTCTACCTCATCGAATCGCAAACAGAGAAAATCTAAAGGGAAAAAATTACTAATGGGGGATAACTCTGTCCTTGTGAACCCTCTGAATGACTTCATCACTGGATAATGGCGATGCCTGTTTTGGTAGGCGAAGGCACGAGGTGCTGTGTGAACTGACCTGACAGATGAGCGCTGAAATGAGATGTGCAGATGTGAAGCTATCTATAGAATTCCGAGTCGGAGTAAGTATCCATATGTAGTAAGAAGCAGCGCCTGCCAGGTGGCCAGTGACCGACGAATCAAGTACTGAGCGCGATTGTATCTCATTTTGAATGGATCAAGATCTTAGATGTACATTTTTTCGAGCACACGGTCATAAAAAGATTGAGTGCGACCGTGAATATTTTGGGCGAACTTGTATTGATGATTGGTATAATGAGAGCCTTGGTTGGATCTTTGCTTCCGAAAATTGCTGCTGACGTCAGAAGAACCCCCCCGTTCAGACGTAAGTATTAGATGCATTGAAGAAGAATAATCATGGTCTGTGAATGAATCGGAATGAGAAGAGATGTGCCAGGGCACCGGCTTCTCGGACCAGCCGGACCTATGAATCACGGAAGTCGCCAAACCAAAAGTTCAAAAATGTGACAGAATTAATAGTTAGACTTACCAAGTGAAGTCAACGGTGGGATCGCTTACTAACCTTCTCATGGTGTATGTTTGATGTGCATTCTGCTCATATTTGATTATTACCCTGCTCAATTAGGGTCTATATTGTAGGCCTAGCTGACCAAGCTGAGGCCATAGAGGATGGCCCAGCTATGGCTTTGGCTCAGCTGATACCTATGGAAAACGCATAACTTCTCTATCTTCCAAAGGTAAAGATTTAGAGTGCTAAATGAAGCCAACAGTGGGATCACTCACTGATCATGACCTTCTCATTTCACATAAATCAAATAGTCTTGCTATTGGCATAACATAAATACATAGAAGAAGCAACCACAAATGATAGTATATGGGGCTATTGTACTTGCTACAGATAAGTACATGGAGATTGTTCCACGTGTAACAGGCAGAAAGAGCTCTTATAACCACGTTAAAAAATTGACTCAAGTTATGATTAAAAGCAGGATCAGAACAGAAATAATAAGTGGGGTGCCCAATTTCAGGTTTAAGCTACCATGGAACATTCGACCCGCCTTTTATGGCAGGATTTTACATTTTATGGTAAGCTTTTTAACCATGTAAAAATAATAAATAACTCACTCTGGCCCCAAAAGTAAATACATACTGACTGGCACTGAAATCTGTTTCCAAAAGATAAAAAGGGCCAAGAAATATGTTATACTATTTTTTCTGGTTGCTTGTCATTCTTAATGGTGTGCCCAGTCTGTGACAAGAGCTGTGTAAAAACCCATTTTTGTGTCATGCTTGCTACATAGACTTGTTGGTCCTGATATTCAGCCACCTTAAGAAAGTTAAAGATCTGGAATCTGTATTTGGATTTCTTGATCTGGTATAAGACTACTATTACAATCCAATCATTTATGTTGAGTAACATTTTCATCAGTCTATGCTGCTGCCCTTATTTTCAAATGGCTTTTCATGGCTTGTGACAGTCATGACCAAACCAAGCCTGGAACATCACTAGTCACTGTGGAAAAAGACATCTTTAATTTTTTAAAGCCTTTCAATAAGAAACACACCAATTGGAAATGATATAACTATTAAGCATGGATTCCTGAGATAACCAACTTCACAGAGTTTCCCAAGTACTATGTGACATGACAGTCATGTGAGTCTATGCTCCTCTACCACCTTTGGGATATGCAGTAGCTGCAGACCATATATAGTCTTATAGCTTGAACCCTGTGTCAACATTGCAAATGTCATGCTTGGTGTCATTCCAGGTGTCATTTTGGATCCTTACTTCATTTACTTACATTTTACCTGACTCTAAGCCTTACCTACTCTTACCATCTCATTTTGGATTGATCTCTTGACATAGATATCCAAGTACTCTCATGTTTTCTCTAACTTAAAGGTAGGGATGGCAAAGGGGTGGGAGAATGCAAGAAAACATGTGAGAGTAGCACAGAAACCTTTTCAGGTCCACAAGATGCACACAATGCACCAAACATGAGATGACATGGGCAGTAGTATTGCAACAGTGTGTAAAAATCTATGGAATGTCACAGAGCTAAACTATGATGTATGTGCATATTAGAATGCAAAGGGGGGTGTTATGTGCAGACAGCCTGACCACTTCAGCACTCCCACCTGTCCCACATGACACATGAAGAAATACTCCCACCAAATCCAGCTTATCCATCAAAGTACACAAGGGGCCTGTTCCTGAGCAGAGAGTACTGCATACTGTTCATTGTTGGAGGTCAGGTCAACATAATCAGGATCAGGTTATAGGTTAGCAGAGGCTGAGCTGGCACAAACTGAAACAGGATCAATGTTGAAACCAGCAATACAAGCATGGCAAGGTGGAGAGTGGGAAGGTGAAGGGGAGGATGAGCCACAGCAAGGGTTTTTCATGACATGGTCCTTGATACTGCAAGACATGTCATAAATACAGGCATAGGCATGATGACCTTTCCTGCCACAGCAATGACAACCATCAGACTTGGGGTTGCACCAGCAATGGCCTTTGTCATCTACCAAAGGGTTGTCAGACCTAGCAGAGCTCTGGCTTCAAGCAGCAAGAGCATCCTCTGACTTGATAGTGACAGAGTCAGTGGCAGTGGATCTGGCAAGCATCTCCTTGATCTTGGCAAGATCAGGTTCAGGAGACTGAGCAAGGATGCTGAGGCAAACAGTATGGAAGAAATCATTGAGGTGCATGAGGAGGACATTCTTGAACTTGGTATTGTCAATCTGGACACCAAATGCAGCAAGCTTCTGCTTAGTGGACTGAAGCAGCCTGGAGATTGGGCAATCAGGCTCATGCTGGACCTGGTAGAATGCTGCATGAGCAATCATCTGGTTACCAATGGTTGACTTCTTGAAATGAGCCTTGAGGACAGCCCAGGCAGCAGTACCAGTCTCACATTCCTCAACAAGATACTGGTACCCATCTGAGACCCTTCTATAAATGTACCCACTCAACATCCCATCTGACCTATCCCAATTCTTCCTCTCCTCCAGATTAAGTGCAGGGATCTTGCCAGTAACAATCCCAGTCATGCTGATGGTGCAAAGAGCACCCATCATTTTCTTGGTCCATATAAACCAATTAGAATCATCAAGTTTTTCAGGGACATTGTGATGCAATGTGGTCAAGAACAAATGAGGAAGTTAATAGAATATAATCATTGAGGTGACATGTGAAAGAAGCACAAGAAGCAGCAATGGTTTGATTAAGTCTGGGGCTGGGGCCCATAACTTGTCAAAGATAGCAAAAGGGCAGAAGAACACAAGAAAACATGCAAGAGTGGCACAGAAACCTTTTCAGGTCCATAGAGATGCACACAATGCACTGAACATGAGATGACATGGGCAGTAGTATTGTGATGGTGTGTAAAAATGTATGGAATGTCACAGAACTAAACTATGATGTATGTACACATTGGAATCCAAAAGGGGGTGTCATATGCAGACTACTACCCTTCTAATCCCCTAGCTCACTACACTCTCAACTCAAAGAGTCCATTTTTGCCAACATCGACTTCTAACAACAACTTGATAAACATTACAGAAAGTTAGCAAAACATTAGAAATGCTCAGTTCTTTTTTTCCCACTCTTGACTTTAGCACCCTTGTGATGGGCTCTAAAATGATGACACTCACTTTTGCTAAACACAAAACCACAACACAAATGGACAGACAAAAAGGAGTTTTTGCTTGTGCTGCAGAAAGGATCGGTGGTATATTATGTATATGGAATCAAGCCTCTACCAAGCTACATAGCATATAAATCAGCCCAATTGACCTTCTTTTTCAATGCAAAATTTGACCTGTGATATTCAATGTTTTGACTCATCTTGGTACCCAACTTCTATGTGTGCTTGTGACTCAACCAAATCCCTGGAGGAAAAACACAAGTTATCACAACTAAGCCAACACCTGTTGACCTCTAATTCAGTCTGGGTACACAGTAGCAATCAATTAAATCTCAAGTTCAGCACATAACACAAATGTAATTGGTGGACAAAAGAATCTTCCTTCCTTAATCTATAGTACAATATATATACTAGTTCCAGCACACAACCTTTGATGAAGTAGTAATAATCAGCTCCACCTGCTGATGGCTGTAGCAACAACTTCCAGTCATTTGGTAGTGTCAGCACCACCAGCTTGACTCATCTATTCCTCCTTTGAGTACTCTTGAAAAAGCAAGAAATGAATCAATTTTGATGATATCTTATACTGTACCTGATTTGACACATGATAGATTGGGAATGGGGATTCTTTTTGGCTACCAAATATGTTTTGTGTTGAGTACAGAACTAGAAAAACTCAAGATTTTGTTGATTGCTACCAAGTATCAATACTGACCAGGAGTTTGACTTGTGTAGGCCTAGTTGTGTTAGGTTGAGTTGCTTTTGGTCTTTTAGGGAACTAGATGTGCCATGAACTTATGTTGAACTCAGGCATCACAACAAATTAAAAATCAAACATCTCAGTCAAATTTTGTGTTGCAGAATAGGACCACCAGAGACTTGGCCCCATCTAGTATATCACCAATCCCTTCTGCTATACAACCAAAAACCCCTCCATGAATAGAAACAAGAGGTTTTCTCATACCCCTTTGTGTGTGTGGTGTGGCTTTTGTGTTTGACAGAAGTCAATGTCATCACCATTCCTCTAGGATATTCAGCCAATGCTGGTCTCAACATCATGCAATACAGAGTGATCAGACCAGATAGATTGATGGCCACTCATTCATATGGATTTGGAAGAGGAATGACATAGAGACAGACAAAGTAGGGATGAGCACCAAGATGGGGGATAGCTTTGGTATGGAGCTCAGATATTTGAGGATGGGTAGTGGAGGAATCTGTCAAAAATTGGGGGTGGTGAAGGAGTTCATTAAGAATTCCAGGTTTGCCACATGAGTTGTTTTGAAAAGAGGAGAAGGAGAAGAGCACTAACATTGATGAAATGTCCAGGGCACTAGGAGAAAATGGCAGGCCATTTGCAACATGAAACATATTCTTGGGCTATCTTGGGATCTGGGAGACTACACTGCAGGCATTGGGGTGGGAATACAGAAAAGTATTGCAAGCCATTGCAGCATGGAATAGTCAAGGGCCCATATCCTACAGGATATTCAGCAGCTTCATGGTAAGCTGCTTCATGCATCTCTGGTATACCCTGATGGTTGTGCATTCCTCATCAAGCCAGAGAGTACAGAACAAATCATGATAGTCCATTTGTGCTGCATCCCACAATATGGGGACTCCCTTGTAACCTTGACTGATGAGATAATGACCCAGGAGCTTCCTTATACACCAGCTCAAGCATCAGTGTTGTAATCATTACCCGAGGGCATGGAAGCTCATTCTGGGATGGGATACTCTGGATGGCAAGTGGATATCCAGTGGGCAGAGACAGCGGGGTTCAAACTCCTCAATGGTGTGCTTACATAGATTGTCCATAGACTTAGTTAGACAGGTGGACTCGTCTATAGCTCGAAACAGAATTTCAGTATCTAGTCCCTTATTCGGATCCCGTACTGCTTGCTCAGGAGTTAGGGATGCGCAATGGGTGCTACAGATTGAGATTGGCAAAAGAATAGAATAAATAGAATGTTCGGAACCGGAAAGCCGGTCGCTAAGGGGCGCTTGTTTAGAACCTCAGTTTCCCTCAACCCCTACATCCGTAGGTCTTATGAACATGTTTAGTCTATGTACAAACCTACTTTGCCAAAGACCATGCCAGGTGTATTGTGTCACCTGCCTTGAGTTTATCCTATATCCATTTGCATGAACAATGCCCAAACAATACCTTGATGCTGTTAATATTATATATCCCTCCTAACAACGCATTGGCTTTTACCTCATTCTAAATGAAACGTCTTCCATTCTAATTATTATATATGTACTAGTATGGCCAGCGTGCTGACTACCTGACAATCATGCCTTATTTTCTGCCAGTGCAAAAGTTCCTCTTTTTTGCAGTCATCGTATCTCGCATATCTGCTTTCAATGTCTCTATCTCCATCCCACCTCGTGCTGCAATAAACGCGCCTCGAGTCTTACCTTCCCTAATATCTCTGTCAATTGAACTGGACAGGTGGACTGATTGGGCAGGGACCACATCGAGGAATGAATTTTTCTTCAACACTTTAGACAACCTTCGGCAATTAACTGGACAGCCGCCAAACATCCGTATAGGAGGGAACACCGAAGATCATACAAACTTCCACCAAGACGTAGAGGTAAGCAACGAATCTTAGTGGATCTGCTTCTAAAGTGACAGTCAAAAGTTTTCTGAAACAATCTTCCCTCCATTCACTCCGGTTGCACCCTATCCGGAAGCTACAAATGTCACCGTTGGGGACAGTTTTTATGCGACAACACGTTTCCTCCCTCCAAGTATATTACCTTTGCCTGATCAAGTTCGTTAAGTTCATGCTTGACAGATACCCACGTCACTTGGGGAGTCAATCTTGGGTTATACAACATCACCACTGCTGTTCTAGAAACTGCTTCAATTATTAAAGCGTTCGCTTTGCCCGAGACCAAGAAGGCTGGAATTATTTTGGACTATCTGGAGATTGGGAATGAACTGATCTTTATAAGAACAACGGCCTTCGACCTAGCACATATAATATCACCCAGTGGGTTGATGAGTTGAGTACTTCCTGTATCATACTTACGAAACGGGAATCTAACTCGATATACCAACCCAAAGATGGCTTGCTTTTGCCCAGAACGTCTCTGCCGCAGCGAACCTGGGCCCAACTTCACGTACGAAGTTCCTCGGAGCATCGTTTGCTGGTTCATCACATGGCGCGAGTGGGTTTTCTCCACAGAATGCCTTTCAGGCTGGCCTTCTTACTGGCCCCGGAAAGTTGATCTCCGCGTCAGTATTAACTTCACTGCAGTAAGAGTCAGTTGTAACCGCACCTAATCATTGATTTAGAATATCTCAACATCGCTATAGTGGTTCCTTTTGTACAGGAGGCAGTGCTTTGCTCTCGGACCTCATGACAAAATCCACCATCCGTAGCAACCTGACCGTCTTTGCTCCCGATATCCAAGCAACCGTCTCCCAAGGTCTTGGATATATTCTTGGGGAGACAAACAGTTACTCCTGCCATGTATGTGATTCTATAATTGAGCAGATACCTTTCTCAACTTTCGCCCGAGGGAGCGCCTGGAGTCAGCAACACAGCAGGAGCAGCTTTATGGACCCTCGATTATGCGCTCTTCGCGTGAGTCGACAACTCAGTACATCGAAGATTGCTAGAGCCATTGTAGAACACAGCTGGGGATATCGACAGTCTTTTTCCACGAAGGAGTTGGATTCAAGTATTCTTTGGCAAGTACAGCCTTCCTTGAAAGTCAGTGGGATGATTGAAGAATATGATGTATCAGATACAACCTACTACATTGGCACGTTCGACACTAGATGGATCAAGTCTGCCTACACCTGCACCGCCACATGTTCAACCACAGTATTATGCGG
Organism: Termitomyces sp. 'cryptogamus'; assembly: GCA_020091625.1. Lineage (NCBI taxonomy): Eukaryota > Fungi > Basidiomycota > Agaricomycetes > Agaricales > Lyophyllaceae > Termitomyces > Termitomyces sp. 'cryptogamus'. Next base: position 1,688,279 of record JAGYZC010000005.1, read on the forward strand.
CAGTCATTGCTGGAGAAGCCATCGGCAAGACTGGGAAGGCTCAGGTCCTTGAGATCGACATAGACCATCCTCAGATCGCAGGATACAGCTTCTACGAAGATTACCTTCTAGTTAGAGCCGTATTCATCAACTCCAAGGCATACTTACCAGAGAGTACAATCAGGACAAGCGTTCACCTTGATTTTAAATTTACAAATGTCCATGGTTTTAAGGCAGCTACGACAATGACACTGAAGCGCCTAGCCATAGCGTGAATTCTCTGAACCATTCTTATTGATTTTAATCACTCATGTCTGGTGTGCAGGTATGCAACAGATGCATCTGGTCTAACGTGGGGTGGGCAGACGTATGAAACGAGTGACGGTCGTGTCGCGAATTCTGTCGTGACCGAAACCAGATTAGTTTCAGATGGGCTTGACATCCAGGAGACAGAGGTCATTCTAGTGGTTTTTGAATCATAGTAATAATAAGTAGCAGTATAAGATATTGTCAAGGTCGGGTTTTAGAGACTTACATAAAGATCGCCTTGTCTAATTACGTAATGGGCATCTCTCGAACTTCTACTTAAATCTCCACTGGCACTTCTTAAAGCTACAGCGACGTCAAAATTAAGACGACATGCAAGGATTTAATAAGTGTGTCATTTCATATTCACCTACTTACTGAATTGATATCGATCCTAGATACTATCCTCCAGACTATGATCCTTCTCATGGCAGTCTTAATTCATACAGAGGTTCCTCCACTCCATGCTGCCGTAGATCGTATCTAATCTGGCTCTTTGGTAGGCAAGCATGCTCTAGGCGATAGGGCTCGTAAGATTGATCAAGGGATTCTTATCACACGCTTTGAACTGCCTTTCAACATTTGGTGGTGCGTGCATATTTTGATTTGTGTCTGCTACCCCTGCATCAAGTGTTCATGTAGCGGGACATGCAATAACCATATCGGCATGGGCGTACGCTACAATGCCGAAAAGAAGAAGATTGGCAACTATTATTCTACGCCTATATACTCTTTTCGATGCAAATGCCATCTGTGTGACGGGTGGTTCGAGATTCAGACTGACCCCAAAGTGAGCCCATTCATTCTCCGCCGAGTGTTCACGATGCTGAGTCCTCATCCTTGTATAGAACACTCGCTATGTGGTTGTTTCAGGAGCAAAACAAAAAAATGAGGATTGGAACCCTGAGGAAAACGGCGGGTTTGCTATCCATGGTGCGTATGAGATTGTTCGCGCATCTTTATCTGTCGCCTGATTTTGTGTCCAGATACCGAAGAAACAACTGTAGCTGCAGATCCTTTGGCAACCCTTGAGAAAACGACTGACGCACAGAATCATTTAAGAAGAGTTGAAGCGCCACGTCTTGAATCCCTGCAAACCTTGTCCGAAAATTACAACGCCGATCCATATACACTGTCGAGCAAAGTACGGAAACGTTTTCGGGAGATAAAGAAGGTGGAACAGCAAAAGCAAAAGGCAGATGACCATATCAGAAATCGCTATGGATTGCCAGCCACACTACGCCTGTTAGAGGAAGACGAGGCCTCGATCAAGGAAGCTAAGGAAGAATGGGACCGAGGACAACGCGAATTGGCTACAAGAGTGAGCAACAAACGACGGCGATTAGCTGTCGACATCGTTTCAATCCAGTCATCCTCATCGAGTCCATCAACAGTCAAGACACAGTCCAGTAAACACATTGACTCCTTACGGGCTCGCATTTTGGAGAATACTGCCCGTCGTACAGATCCATTCGGTCGATTCACAAGTGGGACGAGCAGCTAACGGCGCGAGGAAATGAAATTCCCATGAGATTATCTATACCTCTATGTAAGACTTGTAGCGATTATTATTACTTCATCCCCTGTATTCATATTCCGGACTGCTGTAGTATTATTGTTAACGGAATGATTGATGCTCGTTTGAATCAGCATGAAATCGATAGCAGTAAGTAAAACAACAGTTATGTAGTACAGAGAGCACGTAACCAAGGAATATATAATGACAATGCTATGAAAAAATGGTGAATAATAGAGCGAGAATACTCCTGGAGAGACCATAATATAGAATAAACCAAACACCAGGTTGCATTATGGGCCGATGGGTGATGTTAGTGGGGGATAAGGAATGACGAGAATAAGCTACAAATCCTGTACGTACTATGAATTGAAGATAGCCCACGGTTGTTCCAGTGTAGGCATCGGACTGTCCCATTTCCATCCATCAGCAGTGTGATAATATGCAGATTCTCCTCCGTCAATCTCTTTCCAAGAACCGATCCTCAGAAGATCCGATAGTTCCTCTGTCTTTGGCGGCTCCATTGAAAGCGCTACATGTTGCGCAGCATCAGCTTCCGAGCCTGAATCAGGGCTGGGGCCAGTAGACGATAGCTCCGGTGTCGGCGCCTTTGAATCGGTATCATTCTCTTCGTCAGCCGCGGTGAAAGACGAAAAGTCAAAGAACTCGACAAATTCGTCGGGATGAGGTTTGCTCGTTGAGGCTTGCGAGCTTGGCTCTCCTAGAGAGCCGAAGGAGGAGAAACCATGAAGCGAGTCTGAATCGTCGGGCACGCTGCCGTATCCCTTGAGAATCTGATCTAATGTCTCTGAAATATCGGATGATAACGCCTCTTGCTGTCCCTCGCCCGCCATCTTGATGAGCTCCGTCATCTGCTCTAAGAATGCGCTGGTATCCTCTTCAGTCTTGATGTTTTCAACGGTCTCGGCCTTCTTGGTTATAGCCTCATTGAGTGGGCCACCCCATTCGCCTTCAGTCTTCGGGCGCTTTGGCGGCGAGGGCTCATTGATGACACCAGAGCCTGAAGTACCTGGGCTGACTTCAGGTGCATTAATGACATCTTCTTCTCTAAGTCGTTTGGATGATACGCCACCTGGAACAGGTAGCGTGGATTCCTGCTCGATTGCGGGTGGTGCCGGTGTGGACGGAGGGCGTTTGACGGAGGGACGACGTTTCTTGGATTTCATAGATACTCTGCCTTTAGGAGATTTTGGGGCAGGGGGAGATGATACAGTTTGTGAGGGTGTAGAGGCACTGGGAACGGGAGTAGAGGCAGAATAGGAGGAAGGGGGTGTGGGTGTGGATACAGCAGCATTCGACGTCGAGCCGGAAGGCTTCTTGACTACAGGTGGTGGACGAAGGTTCATCGGAAGGCGGTTGGGAGGCGCGAGGGACTGGAGTGGCACAGGTTGTTGGGGAAGTGAAGAAGAAGGTCGAGATATCTCCTGTACGGGTAAATTGTTCAGTGGTATATTGCCCGCAGGGTGATGGGGTTGTTGCGGAGAAGGCCCCATATGCTGCCGAAGATGACCAGTGGATTGTTGTATTTGCTGCATCATCGTTCTAAGAAACTCCAGCGTGGCAATATAACGAGGACTGGCGGTATTCAACAAAGTTCGTTGTTGTGTGACGGTGAGGATCTTAAAACGAATTCATTGCTGGACAAAGCGAAGACAAAGTAGCTGAGACACGTACTATCAAAGCAAGCTTCTTAATTTCTTCAGCTTTCAAAACAAAGAGATAACTGGGGAGTTGTTTGTCGATCTCTTGTGCAGCTACGAAGAGTTGATTGAGGACAAGATTGAACTCCGCTCGTTGCTCTATAGGCACATCAACGACTCGTGTGTTCCGCATAACTGAAAAAAAAATCAATCAAATTCTATAAAGAACGAGGATTATAAGAAACTAACAGTGAGCCCTAGACTCGACTTTTATTCTGTGCAGTATTTCACCGATATTTTTAGGCTGGCCGACGAGACTCCCATTCTGCATGGTCGGATGCTGTGGCTGAGGTATTGAGGGTTGGCGATTGTCCACGAAGTTGTTGCTTGACATTGACGTCGGCAACCCATTCGATTGTGAAAGGAAATTCGCATGTTGGCTGGGAGCGTTTTGATGAGAACCATTCTGAAATGGTGATACTGTGGTTGAAGTGCTGTGCTGCTCAGCGGAACGCATCCCCTGACTCAACTGGCCTCGGAATATTCCCTGCTCCATGGCGGTCCTTTGTAGGTAAGCTCTGTTTGTTTCAACAAAAGATATTATCCTTTCTTGAACACCTTGACGCCTCAGCTCTTCGACAGACTGGTGAGCATAGCCAACAACCATCTGGATCTGGTTGCCGTTCAACGCTCCGCGCAAAGGTTGATTCGAAGCAAGGGCGTTATTGGTATTTCCGGCTGCTGCTGCTGCTTGTGTTTGAGCCATCTGAGCCTGATGAAGCGCTTGCATCTTCCGCTTGGAATCCATTATCGAGCTGATGTAAGCTTGATCAAAGTGGGCGAGATACTCTCGATATACTTGCGCAAGGCGCTGGGCAAGACCAGGCCCCGCCTTCGCTGGCTCTGTTTCGCTGGCTGGAAAATTAACGAAGCCCATCCTCCCTCCAATTACGCCCCAAAGATCCTGCGAAGCAACCTGTGACGATGATTTATAAATGAACAGCTCGCTGTTGGATTAGGGAAAAGATTTACCTTCATAAACCCTCCTTCTTGCATGACATGGGTGTGCAATATGAAGAGGTCGATGTCGCGACCTTCGTAATTAATCATACGAGGATCGTGCTTGACCCCTTTGGTCGCACAGAAATTCTTATATGAACTGTCAAAACGGCTCTTTTCCAATGGGGGTGGAAGCTGCATTGTTCCTGATAGTGACGGTTGCAGAACAGTGGGGCCAGCCAAGGGTGACGACGCCGGACCGTTGACACTATTGATGGCAAAGGGGAATTGGGGGTTCATATTAGGCGACAACTGGTTAGCTAAAGATGGTCCCTGCACTGGGTTGGGTGGATGAGATCGCTGCACAGAGGGCGGCCGGGGAACAGCGCCTGTAAGGCCTGATGGGCGATTGATTTGCTGTAATTGTTGAGCCTGTTGGCGAATTAGAGGGCTGGAATGGCCCTGAGGAATGCTGGTATGGCCAACCTGTTGAGCATTCGGTGGCTGCCCGGGCGTCAATTGGGAAGACGTATTGAAGTTCCAGGGAGATTGTCCTGAACCATTAGCCTGTTGTGCTTGCGCCTGTGTCATGGCAGTACTGGCGAAAATACACAGACAGAAAGATGAGAGCGAAACGCGATGTGACGGAGCAGATTACTCACAAGTTATTCATGGCTGATACCATCTTGGCCAAGTATTCCTTCTTAACTTTGATATCATCTGACAAACCCCGCATTCGTCCTAAGGTCTGCCCATCCGACGTGAGATTTCGTTGACTACCCAGTTGCGCCAGGGTCCGCTCCTGGTTCGCGATGTAACTACGAAGAGCCATGATCCGTTCGTTAAGTTCAGCGGGAGAGACCCTGCGTGGTTGCTGCTGCTGCTGCTGTGCGTTGACCCCGCTAGTAGATCCCATTGGATTCGGACCGGAAATATTTGGATGGCCAGGAGAAGGGTGACGATCGACTGCTCCTGATGCAAAAAGCTCTGCGGGTGAAGACTGGCCCATGGATTGTAGCTGCTGAGCTTGCTGTTGCACAACTCGCTGGTGCTCGAGACGCTGCGCAAGATTGATTGGTCCGGACTGGTTTTGAGCAAGCAGCATTTCGAGTTGTCTGACATGACCGTTGTTTCCTTGTAAAGCTTGTAGCATGGCATTGCGATTTGCCGGTGGCTGCTGCTGCATGCCAGGATTTGACATGCCCGGTGGAAAGCCAGGCACCTGTGAAGGGCTGGAACCCGAGTCGAGGAAAGACTGGTTTTGGATATGTGGTTGGTTGTTTCCAGGTCCACCACTCATATTGCCCACTTGTTGACCACCTAGGGGAAATTGTTGTTGGTTATGTTGCATGCCTTGCATACGAGCGAGGTTCTGATTTCTGATAAGATCCATCATCTGGAGAAGAACAGCGTCGGTTAGTCGAGAATCGAAGGCTTTACGTAACAGTAACAGGGTCGGAGGGTAGGTGAGGGGGTCATGATAAGATGAAGAGAACGTGATGAAAGTAGAACGGCAAGGCTAGTAATCACGGGTACTGCACGACCTCGTGCAAATGTGCTAACACGATGTATTTGCAGTGCTGTAAGAGAACGCAAACTGCGCGAGCGGAGTCGAATGGGAGAGGCAGCGGGTGGACCAAAAGTAAAAAAAAGCTTGCCTGAGGGTTCTGCTGTTGCTGATTCATGTCACCTCCCGCACCTGACGGTCGATTATATGGCATTTGTTGCATTTGCTGCCACATACGACCAGCGTCTGGAAACGGCTGTTGGGAGTCTTGTGTCTGCTGAGGCTGCTGCTGCTGCTGATTGAGCTGTTGCTGTTGCTGTTGCGTCTGCTGTTGTTGCTGCATGAGCGCAGGACTGAAGTTGGGCATCATGGGGTATTGGGGTAAACGATCAGCCATTTATCCTGGGGACTCCGGAAACCCTCAATGACACGGGGGCCACAGGGGGCGGTATAGGGCGGTGTAGGATGTCCTGGACAGCGAGCAAGCTGTTGGGGACGGGGGACGGGGAGGAGATTGGAGGGCGCAGTGGTGGGAGCGAAACGAGAGTCGCACTTAGCTGTGGCTGACAAGATTCCATGTTTGTGACAGTTGACAAGTTATTATCAATTATTTTTTTTGCTAACTCTGCTCTTGCTATAAAACAATAACTCCTATGGCTTGCATGACCATCCATCTGACCTTTCCCATTCCCAATTGCGGCCACACTTCGAGTTCTGTTCTGTAGTCATCGTGGCAGAGCACCTCTTGACTGCGCCTTGTGTTTATCCCCAACAATAGTAGTCTTCGTTACCACGCACGGTCCATTTCGCTTGACGCCACCCTTTTCGTATTGTATATATGTACTTTGTATTCCGAAACGCGTCTCACTTGGGTATCACCGTCCCCGACCTCCACGGCCCCTTTCCGATTCTGGTCTTACCGACAATGCAAGCATTTGGCAGGTATCATCAATGTCCTTGCCTCGGGCCTTGAATTGTCCCGTACATGTCAACCGCCCGCGGACTGCCTAATCAGTCAGTCCCTCCTTCCCGACTTTTCGTCTAAGTAGGCTTCTTCGTCTCTGTTCCCTACCACTATTCGTCAGCTACCGACCATATGAGATGATTGTATCTACTCCGACGTCCCTCGGAAAATTCGAGTACATGTAAGTAACCTTCGCCATGGTTGCACAAAGATCCATCAATATCACAATATGTGGCATTTTCGGGTGAATAACAGAAAATCTCTGGAATCGCATGCAACTTAATGTCATTTCTGGCGAGTGCCGAGGACTTCGGCTTCTTGCGGTTGCATGGGACAGGACCGGTACGAGCCAACACTATGAAAATCAGATTTTCGGATTTTGACTCACCCGTACTAGACCAAAGTTTTTAACACAAGACACAGGAACACTTTTTGCAGTACAGTTTACCAGGCTTGTCCATTCTAGTCCATGACTCCTCCTATCAGTAGGACAAAAAAAACTCCTCGGCTTCAATGACATCACAGAAAGTGAGTTCTAGAATGCTGCTCAAAACCGCTTTGAATACATCATACACCAAGGATCTGCCTTTTCGTCACACATGGCACCTCGATCTACACCTAGTTGCCTTCGGACCGGTTGGCATCTGTATATTTGGGCTTTGCATTCTACCAGAGATCACTTACTGCCTAAGAGATTCCGTTCAGGAGTGGAAACCACTTGATGTGAAGGAGTCAGGTCGTTTAGTCAATTTTACATCCCCGACATAGTGCATTGAGCGTAGGTCTTACAATCCTTATCTGCTTTTCAGGTATCTTTTTGATTTCGAGCCACACAGACGTACGTCGTGTGTCAAAACCATGACTTATTTCGTCTGTTTGAGATTGGCTTTCCATTTCCCTTCGAGTCTCCTGAGAGTAATTCCATCGACGTGAGTCTGGAAAAGCCCTTCCCTTGGCATGTGGGGCATCTAAACGTCCAAAGGTCTGGAGACAGTGACAAAATAGCTGTTATATGATGCCCATAGGCAACACGACCGACTAAGCTACAAGCTTACGAAGAAGAATCCATAGCGCACACGGCCAGCGCTCAGTCGGCCGTAAAATTGCATGCCATATTGGAGGGCCAATAGCTATGTGGCAGCTGATGTCGTTCGGAACGTGTCCTTACGAGTCTTACAATGAAGTTTGAGTGAGCCTGGATACTGGGGCGCGAGATCTGTATTTCAACAATAAAACTGGAGACCAGAGTCAGATTCGGATGCGTTAGTTGTACATCCACAGAGAGTAAAAAAAGGTATCTAGGCTTGTCCATTTCGGATTAGCCATTTATTTCAGCCCCGAGTACACAGAGGGAATTGTATGACTGCAGTATACTACAAGGTGTCTAAATAAGGCCTCGTTATCTGCTATTCATGTCCCATCCCCATCATGATCTCCTTTAGATACTGTGCTCATATGGTCAGTGGCTGGTATGTATGCAGGTCCACAGACTCTAAACAGAAAATGAACAAAGACCTGCATGTTCGGACAAATCTGGTGATTTGCAGGAATTACTCTAATACAAAAGGAGTTACTTCAGTGCAAAAGATGAATAGTGGAAGCACCACTGAAAGTACTTACCAGAAGCAACAAATGTACAGGTGATCGTTGACTTCTTGAGAGAAATTCATATATGTAGAATTCCGCAAACCAGGAGGAGCGCAGCAGAAATTATTACAAGTTGTTTGTTTACAGGGAATCGGATAAAGGAATAGCTAAATGCGAAACGAAAATGGATCGTGAAGATGTAGTATGTGCAAAGTGCAGAAACGATGACGATGAGGGATACAGGAAATGATACAGTCGTAAATGGGGTCATGAATTCTATGAACGGCTGCTTGAGTCAGCGGCAACATTCAAGTCGGTTATATTCTCGTCGCTGTGGTCGCTGGAATCATCGTCTTGATTGGAGATTGGAGGTCCAGACTCTAGTATCACATCTGCGTCAGAATCGGAATCATCGTATTCATCGTCATCACCACGGGCCACGAGCGCATTCACACCGTTAAACTTCTTGACCACCGGCGGTGGGCCAACGGCTAGGACAGTATCACCGCCTTCTTCATCATCCACAAGTTGAACGCCACGTTCACTTTCTGTTGCCTCTTCTTCTTCGACGGCGTTGTTCACTTCCTTTCGGAACCAATAGCGAAGCCCAACGGGGATCATCACTCCAACGACAATCGCAGCTAGCCCGAAAAAGTTGCGCCAGCTGATTAAATGAAAGTCATCTGCGCTTGTCATCTCGTCAAGGCCGCCGCCGATAGTAGTGTGTATCACGGAGACACCAAAAACGCCGAGCCAGGTGCTGATCCAGAAGGGGACCAGACCGATGCCAACGTGGGGGCACACAGCGTTGACAACCCAATGTGGCGGAAGGGGGGCAATGCGCAGGACAATAAGAAAAGAGATCACATTCTCTTTGTTAGCCTGGATCTTGTTGGCCCACTTGTCGAGGACAGCTTTCCATTTAGGCAGAGTAAGGAGAGCAGGCCCGAGGGCAGCAGAAATGAGATAACAGAGAGAGGCACCGGTGGCGACACAAGTACAGGCGAGGGGAAGGGCACGGGCGACACCCCATACGGCGCCGCCGAGGATGGAAAGATACATTGATCCAGGTAGGGAGAATGCTTGGAGGCTGTGTATGGGTCAATATAAGTACAGCGTGTGAGAGCCAAAAGAAGAAACGGACAAAAAGTAAGTGATCACATAGCAGACGACGATGCGGTAGGGATATATGTCACGGTATTTCTTGAGCAGGGCATTGAGGTCCTGCAGCTGCACAAATGATTTCGGAATTCGCAACCGCGGCCGGTCGTCTCTGTAAAGACATTAGTCGACTCTTCCAAATGAGGACTATCACAGACTTACTCTTCTAGCGTTGGAAGAGCTAACCACAGAGACAGGGCAAGAAAGAGAGAAGAGATAACAAAGATGGCGGCCATCTTGAGAGTGGCATTGAGGATGACCTTGCGCGAAGAGGGTCTGGAAGGGGAATGGGGATGGTTGGCGGTGCCATAAGAGGGAGTGACTGGGGTGAGGAGGGGCGCCCGGTCGTCGCAGTCGTCGTTGTTGACGGTGGCCAGCGTGTATGTTGAATGGTTGCGATGGTGCGTCGACCCAAACGCGAGATTTTGTGGTGGCATGATGGTTGCTTAAATTACAAGCCTGACCCCACTCTAGGGTTTGTTCTCCTTTTATGGTCATGTTTTGCACAAGTATTATACATAGACTACGTATGACCCGATCACTGGCCGGTGGTCGCTCCTACCTTCCAGCCGTCGCATTCCACGGTCATCCAGTGTGTGGTAGCTTAAACAAACCACATCACCTTTCCTGGGCGCAGGCACCGCATCTGCACTCGAAGGTGGCTCTATAGATGTACTGCTCCGTGTATTATGCGAAAAAAAGGGGAGAAACCGCCAGCGAGATGAGGATGCTGATGGCTGGGTATCTAGATGTGGGTATTGTTGCAAATTCAGAGAAGACGACGTCGCTCCCGACTCTGTCATGCGCCGTTGGACTTGGTCATGATGGTCGTTCGCGCCAGACGGCAAGGTTGTTGATGAGGTCGTCTGCCGGAGCCCAATTTCGGGATGTGCGTGATGTTTGTGTAGTGTAGATCGTAATCGATTGTTTGCAAGTGAAGGTTGAACAACGCAGGTAAGGGGAGCAGAGTCATCCGGTGTTTCCAGAGATGAAGATGGTGATTGCAGCTCATGATGTACTTCATCCGTCACGGTGGAGCTGGAAGTTTCAGAGGATGCTACAGAATCTTTGCGCATGCGTGCGGACAAGGGGCGGAAGGCGTTAACGAGAAATTGGCTCACTCTAGTACGGGGGCGCCAAAAGGGCCCTTGAGTCTCTTCCTCGGGTTCAGGCTCAGGCTTTACTGTGGATTTCCAGAGTATCCGATCACACCAGCTTGGTACACGCTTCTTGTGAGAAGAATCGTACACTCCTTTGTCGCTGTTATCGTCCTCTTCTTTACTCAGAAGGCTAGATTTAGTGGAATTCACTGAGATTATCCGTGGTGGCTGCAGACGCGTCTTTTCAGTAGGATCAATGGAATCAAAAGCAGTAGCTGGCGTCAACAACCCATTTGATATGATGTCAACCGAGCTATGCGCCTTTGTTATGACATTCTCGCGCGGCTGAGCCTGATATGGCTTGATTCTGTGAGAAGAAAAGAAATGCAACCACCTGGCCTTGACTCCGTGGGTGACAGCTGCTACAGAGGTCTTGCTAGTAGAACTCGCCATAGTTTGATAGGATGGTGACGTGAAAACCTCCTCGTCCTCAGGGTCGCGCTCGGTAGCTCGTGAAGGTGTTGACATACACTGGGACGAGGCAACAGATGTAGCTTCCTCACCCTCTTCTTCTGCTTCTTCTTCTGCCTCTTTCTTCTCAAGGTCCTCGACTTCCTTTTCGACTTCGGTCAAACGGCATGACTGTCCATCTGGTCGTCGCCATGAGCCAGGCTGCGACTTCCCACGTTTAATGTGCTTCAATGATCGTAAAACATCATATTTGAAAGTCGGAGGAAAGTTAATTGGTGCCTCTTTGAAACCGACGAACGCTTCCCCGCTCTTCATCAAGTTGGTAAGTTGGTCGAAAGCTAGCGCTTGTGCATATTCTGGCAGAGACTAAGAAGGTGACCGATAAGAATGACACTACGCTGACCTTTTCTCGACAACAGCCAGTCCGCGTGAAGTCGAGAAATGTCGAGTCGGAAATTAAGATCACCGAAAAGAAACGTGTGATCAAACTTGTCGGTGAGATCTAGATAACGCATGAGCATCGTCTTTACGTTGGGTTCATTACACTACCTTCAGCCATGACTCGTGGGTCATCATTTCCCAAAAAGTCATCCACAGCGAGTTCATTCTAGTCTCTGATGAACCAAGAACAAACTGAGAGAACTGTGTCCTACCTTGATTTTAATCAAGTTGGACAGCCTGTGATTCAGCTTCGCCTCGTGCGCTGGAAGAAGTCGTTAATGCGATGCAAAAACACAACCAAACACGAATTACCTGCAAGGTGTGCATTGAGAAACAAAAACGTTGTGCCATCTAGATTTATTGTAATCCCGACAGCACCTTTATTCCCTACACGCCCACCAATGAGTCCTGCAGTGACTGCAGAGCGGGAGGTACCGCGTACAAGCGGGTGCAAGTCACGATGAATGAATACTGCGAGATATATCCCCATCATGCGTTCTTTGACAAGAAGCTGATACGGGCCTTTTCTTGGCTCCTTAAATAGCGGTCGCGGCGCAAGGGGCTTGGGAAATCCAATGTCAGCCACAGTAGGAGAGCTTGTGCGCGTTCCACTGCCTTGGCATAACCAGTCATCGATCATGGACGTCCACCCGGACGGAGGCTCATGGGATTGGTCCTCATCCTTGTCCTTATGTCGTGTTCGTGATTTTTCCAAGTTTTCGCGATCCTTGTTCTTGTCCTTTTCCATCAGCTTATTCAAACCTGCGCCGAGACCCATCGGAATTCCTGAGAAAAACTAAGAGACGAAGACAGCATATCTAGGTACTCAATAACGTACCCGACAAGGATGGACACTCCTGTCCTGCACTGAATTCCCGTATAAGAGCAAAGCTAGGATAAAATGCGCGTTCTAGCTTACACAACGACGAGATGATAGGGGTGAACAGCTTCAAGTGGGAAATTTGGGATTGTCCCCGAGGAAGTTGAGCTTGACGGGCTCCAAAGAGGCACCTTACCGAAGAACTCTTCTAAGTCGCCCTGAAGAGAAATTAGCAATACACGCCGACTCTCATAAGGCACAGAACATGCCTTTGGGACGGAATCATGCATATTCCAAGTAACTATACGGATCTTGAGGCATCTAAGGGCCTTGCGAGTTGTTGACGCGGACTTTGGCGGCGGAACGGGTGGAAGAAACTTTTCCGGTATTACATTAGGCATTGGTGGTAAGAGAGCTTGAAAACGGGCCAGGACCGCAGGCTGGGCTGTCAAAAATATTAGTATATATAACGTGGAGAAGACGATGAAATTTACCAGGGTGCTGGCGCTGAGATAGTGAACAATGCCTGTTAGGCATGGCGAGGGGATAAGGAGAACAAGGTGACAGGAGGTAAGCTGGGCCACTTCATGCGGTCCCTAACATGTTCGTCGTTGTGGTTCGGCGAGAGGAATATCCCTCAAATATATTATATATGTTTGTTGATGCAAACATGGGGGCATAGCTCAGCTGGGAGAGCAGCAGACTGAAGATAATACAAGAGTCTTTCTGAAGGTCCCGCGTTCGATCCGCGGTGCCCCCATTGTTGCTTTTTCCGCAACATTCTTGCTTTACCACAAATAAACCCAATTTCATATCCGTGCTACAGGCACATATCTATCGTACATCGCCATATGTATACACAGACGTATGTCAGACACCAGAATGTGCAAGCTGTACAATTACGTGGCCATACTAAGTATCTACGATATTCAGATTATAGAGGCGTTTAACATATTCCACAGTTGCTTGGTCTCCAGTGTTCTGTATGGTAACTCAGTCCGACCAAATATCGGGCTAGAGACTGTGTCACATACCTTGGTGATGTCGTCGCTGATCTTAACGCAAGGCTTGTTATTCACCGATGACAGTTTGATCACGATATTCAGCGCCTTGCTCTTCTCCGTTCCACCGCTACCGCTGGAAGCGGTATGAAAATCATTCGTGAAGAAGGTACCGATGCCGTAAGACACTTGGAAAGACACAAGATGATTAGCGGGCAATCAATCATGCTGAAGAGGAAAACAAAACGCATACCTTGCTCGAAACCGAGCTCCTTGGCCTGTCCCTGCAGTTGGATGGCCTTGTCGACACTCAGGGAGTCTGAATATATGATGGCTTTTCGGCGAGGATCGATCCCAAGAGACTCATACATCTCTTTCACACGCGGACCGAAAGCGAAGGGGTCGCCGGAATCTTGACGCAAGCCTCTCCATTTCTGCACGCGTTCCGGATCTGCAGTAAAGTCCTGCGCGAACAATCATGCCATGTTGATCGAGAAATGGAATCAACTTGGACGCACTTTGAAAAATGCGCTTGTCGTAAATGTGTCCGTCAGCGCAACCAAAAGAGAGTCGGAGTAAACGGCCTCCCAGAGGTCTAGAGATGTTGAATGTGTGTTCTCATAACCCTTTATGGCCGCAACCTGGTGTATGATTACCAATTAGCCGGGTTTTCTTCGTGCTAAGATGGCCGACTTACACCCATGAACCATTCGCTGGAAGGTTCGATGTGATATGAATGGATAGTGACGTGAGTGATCAGATTAAAACCTACTGGGCGATTGTGCCTATAGGGGTGAGGTCATACTTTTGTGCAAAGTGCACCTTGTGGCAGTGTCAAAAGTACTTGCCGCGGAGTGACTTACTAAAGACTTACGTTGCTCGTTCCGCTGAGCCGACCTTTCTTAGGAGCATCGCGTGATGCGCGAACGAGGGCACCGACTACAAGGTCTTGAGTGTGATATGACCGTCTTCGCCTGGTACCGAATTCACTAAATATACAGCCCGCTTCTAAAAGACTCCGGCCTTTGATATAAGCGGCTTCTGTGAAGGACAACTCGTACTAAAACAAAGAACTTTAACGTTTAATGAGCAAATTGCTTACGTTCTTGGTTGTCATAATTCCAGTCGACATCAACTGAATGGAAGAAGCACTCGCTCAGGGTGGCCATCAACGGGACCTCCCAAAGGATTGTTTCTGTCCAAGGACCACAGACTTGGATTTCCACATTTCCTAGTAACCCGTCGGCAGAGACTGGGACAAACGTGATGCGAACCTGCTCAGGTTTGTATCTGTAGGAAGCGAGAAAAGAAAGATAGGCGGGCTTGAAGTATGGACAGGTTTTGTGAAGCCATTGACGTTCTTGCTGAGTAAGTGTGAGATCAGTGAACTCTGTAGGGAAGAGATCAACGAGATGGACCATTCTCGGGATGTCAAGACGAACGCGACACGGCGGTACGGAAGCGTTCGACGCTGTGGCGAGAAAAGAGGCGCGTCTTGTCGCGATTGGTGAAGCGATACTTAGCCGACACATTGGGGAAGTGGTGGAGGACGGCTTGCTGCATAGTGAGCTAGAAGTAACTGAGAAGGAGAAGAACCAAGTAAGCTGTGAGGTCAGACCTTGTAGAGATCGGTGTCGAGGATGGAGGTAGGAGAGGATGCTGGTGCTGAAGACATAATGGTCCGGGGTAAGGGGAGTGGCTTACAATGGACGGTTAAGTACTAGTCAGTAAGTAGAACTTGATATGAGTATATTGGACTTTTGGAGCAGCAGAAAGGGGATACAATAAATGACGATCAAACTTTAAAGTATGCATACCTACTCGTGACCTTATTCTAATTCAACTCCATTGCTTACTTCTTGCGTCCATCTGTAATGGTCCGGTCTATCCTCTGCCAAGCACGTCCTGCTGCTCACACTTCCACAGGGCTCTAGGATCGAGATACTCAACCAGGGCGGCTTTCGCTCCGATGGCAGGCGTCAGTTCGAATTGCGCGATATCACCATTGATCTCTCTCAGCAAGGCCAGGCTGATGGCTCTGCTGTCGTGACACACGGTCTGACCCACGTTCTTGTGTCTATTTTCGGGCCCCGAGAAGCAAAAATACGCTCGCAAACCATACATGATCGCGCCAACGTCAATGTCGAAGTAGGTGTTGCTGCTTTTAGCACCGGCGACCGGCGAAAGCGTACCCGGGGTGACAAGTGAGGTCGTCTATGGACCCAGCACAGAAAAATTGGTTGACAACTCTACAGACGCATCCTTGAGCTAGCTGCCTCTATCAAGTCTACGTTCGAGCCTGTGATACAGACGAACCTCTATCCTCGTTCACAGATAGATGTATTTGTACAAGTGCTACAGCAAGATGGCGGGCTCCTTCAAGCCTGTATCAATGCCACGACTCTGGCCCTAGTCAACGCTGGTATCCCTCTCCTGGACTTTGTCTGTGCTGTCACGGGCGGGGTCCACTCAACTTCACCCCTTCTTGATCTCACATTACTCGAAGAAAACGATATTCCTAATGTTACAATTGCTGTGATGCCCAAGACGGGCAAGGTGACATTACTGACGATGGAAACACGACTACATGTGGATAGATTCGAAGAAATTTTCAAGCTTGCAACGGACGCAGCAAAGGTGATCCACGGAGAGATGAAAACCGCGGTTCAATCACGAACAAGCATGCTCGTCACAGCCATGGGGTCAGCTCCTCGAGTTGGTGGAGGGGATGTGGTAGACAAAGATAACGATGACCGGATGAATGAATTTTAACCGGTGTGCAGTTGTGGAAAGCTACGTGAGCAAATCCACCTTTTCTCGCCGCTCGACTTCGATTCGTCTAAAACAGGCTAACCACTTATCACCTTTGTTTCTCTCGACCTTTTTCCCCTCTTCTGTGCTTGTATATACGGCATCAATGATCGGGCCTTTGCCTTCTGCGCGAAGCGTTTCTTCATCGACATAAGCGAACAAAGGGAAAGCTTCGAGATGTGATCGCATCCAATCGTGGAGATCTTTGACGTCCGTGATCGTATAAACAATACCGCCGGGTTGGAGGGCATAGGCGTATTCGGCGAGTAACGTGGGGGAGATAATGCGAGCCTTGTGCTTCCGTGACTTAAAGTGAGGATCAGGAAAGAGGAAAAACAATGACGATAAGGAATGCTTCGCGAAGTAGTTCGGCAGGAACTTCATCGCGTTCGCACGAACAATGGAAATGTTCTGATAGTGAGCAGTTTGAGGGCCTTCTGTAGATGATGCAGCTGCCTCTGAAGCAGCGTTGACGCGGAGGGCTGCGATGCGATCTTGCACGTATTGTGAGACCTGTACCCTGATTTCCAACCCTTGGGGGTGGTCTAAGCTCTGACGGACATGATTGAACATGGCAAGAATCTCACCTAACATTAGTGTATCAGGAAATAGAGGGGCAAGGGTGATTAAGAGGCCTCCAAAACCGCAGCCAACATCTGCAAATTCAGGGAGCTTTCCAGTATTGGCATAAGCAGGATAGTGTGTGGACCAATCGATATGCCGAGGTGCAGCCGGATACTCAAGAGAATGATCTGAGAAGGGATTGGCATGTGCGCGTTGTCTGTAGTGTTTTTTCTTACGAAACAGTAAGCTCGGTATGATTAGGAGGAAAAGTCGAGATCAACCTGGGGAAGAGGTGCCACAGTGGCGTCGTTGAGTTTGTTGTCGGCCTGCTGGGTACCACGCTTGCGCTTTGCCATGGCTGCTGTGAGAGGTGGAAGCCGGTCAATGACCCAGAGGGAAGCCCGCGGACACGTGATCGAGTCCATATATTTTACGAGCGCTTGGCTTGCTAGCGAAATACTTCTCTCTTCCGACCATGGCTGCCTCTGCTCGCTCCCTCTTCAGAGCTGCAAGTTATTTACTTACTTCTTGTCTTTGAGCATTGAATATCTTACGAGAAGTTTCTCAGTCGCGCTCCTCTGCTGCCCGTTCCACGCTTGCTTCGGTCCGGTTCTCGTCAACAGCCTCAAAACCCGTCACGTTGAAGGAACGGCTCGCAGAACTCATTCCTGCTCAGATAGAACATGTGCGTTGTACCTCGCTCCTGTCTGTTCCAGTTTTCATATCACTCTAGGTTAAAGCTGTTCGTGGAGAGTATGGTAAAAAGTCCTTCGGCCCCGTCGTTGTTGACCAGCTTTATGGGTGAGTATTCTTATCCAGACAGATATTTCTATGTCTGGTCTCACTTCTTCTCCAGTGGAATGAGAGGTCTTCCCGCGCTCATCTGGGATGGTTCAGTACTCGATTCCGGCATGTCTTACATATTTCCGTGCGAAGACTTGCTGATTTTCATGCAACATCAGAGGAAGGCATTCGCTTCCGCGGCAAAACTATCCCTGAGTGTCAGGAACAACTCCCCAAGGCACCCGGCGGTTCAGAGCCACTTCCTGAAGGCCTCTTTTGGCTTTTGGTTACAGGAGAGGTTCCCACGCAAGAGCAAGTCACTGAACTCTCCAAGGATTGGGCTGCTCGTTCCGCCATTCCCGAGTTTGTCGAAGAAATTCTCGATCGATGCCCCCCGACCCTCCACCCCATGAGCCAATTTAGTTTGGCTGTCACTGCTGTTTGTCGATTTGTACATTGCTTCAATGAATAAATGCTCATTTGCTTTCCGTTTAGCTAAATCACAATTCTGCGTTTGCCAAAGCGTACCAGGATGGCATTTCCAAGAGGGAATATTGGGGACCTACCTTTGAGGATTCCATGGACCTGTAGGTTTCATATGAATGGTTCAATCTATTTTTACTCATCACTTGGTCACAGGATTGCCAAGCTCCCTAACATTGCTGGTCGCATTTACCGCAACGTCTTTGGGCAAGGCAAGCTGCCTGCTATTGACCAGAGCAAGGATTACTCCCACAATCTCGCCACCCTTCTAGGCTTTGGCGACAACGATGCATTCGTCGAGCTTCTCCGCCTCTACCTTACCATTCACAGGTATATTTATGTTATTTTCAGATCAAAGCATGTATCAACCTTTTTCCCAGCGACCACGAGGGCGGCAATGTTTCTGCTCACACTGGTAAACTTGTTGGCTCTGCTCTTTCAGACCCCTTCCTTGCCTACGCTGCTGCCTTGAATGGTCTCGCTGGCCCTCTCCATGGCCTCGCTAACCAGGAAGTCCTCGTTTGGCTCCGCAAGATGCAAGCCAAGATTGGCGAAGATGCTTTTGATGAGGCGGTCAGCGAGTACGTCTGGGAAACCCTCAAGAGTGGACAGGTTGTCCCTGGGTACGGTCACGCAGTCCTCCGCAAGACCGATCCTCGTTACACTGCTCAACGCGAATTCGCTTTGAAGCATCTCCCTGAAGACAAGTTATTCAAGCTCGTTGGACAGATCTTCAACATTGTTCCCGACATCCTTCTCAAGGTTTGTACTCACGGGTTTTCAACGTCTATTCGTAACTCAACGGCTTTCGTTGTAGGCTGGCAAGGCCAAGAATCCCTGGCCCAACGTCGATGCCCACTCTGGTGTCCTGCTTTCTTACTATGGTCTAACTCAGATGCAATATTATACCGTTCTATTTGGTGTATCTCGTGCTTTCGGTGTCGCTGCCCAATTGATCTGGGATCGCGCGCTCGGTGCTCGTACGTCTCGCTTCCCTCCTCTTTCACTTTACATTGATCATCCCGTTTCTACAGCTCTTGAGCGTCCCAAGTCCTACTCGACTGCGGCTATTGAGAAGATGTTCAAAAGCCAGCAGTGAAAAGTATTAGTTATGTAGCGCTTCACGTTTCAGGGATCATTAGTAAATATCTTATCTCATTCGTGGCGCCGCATGCGCCTCGTCAGTGTAGAGAGGTAGTATTACGGACTCTTAATTTACGACAATATCAAGACGGACTTATTTGCATGATGAAAAAAAAGTGGTGGACCGATCGATGCATATGGCTTTGCCTGCTTGAATTTTCCCGATCACTATTCTAATACTCTTGAACGTTTGAACCCTCATAATCTTTTTCAAATCGCGGGCACTTGCGCTGGCTACCCACGAATGCTTGGATTGACGGGTACTCTTACACGAAATTGTGCTAGCCAACTGTTTACGACCTTCAGTGCGCAGGCTGCCTCAAATGCTCGGAGAATACATTCTACGGCTCTCAACCCTTGCAGACCAATAATAACACGGAGCAAAGTTCTTTCGTCCGTAATACACCGAACAATTCAGGACTCACCAAATGCACTGCGAATCTGTAAACGATGCAAGTCGACTTTCGCAATCGATGCTTCGGTACGCAAAGTCGCTTCAGGACTGGCTCAAACGCAACCAGCTTTCACGGTGTCTGCAAACATGATAACGGTCTTGAGGGAACCCACAGATTTTTATGGCCTCCTACTTGTACGTAGCCATGGAGTAAATTGCGCTCACTCTAAAATCTTTCAATGACCAAAAGGACATGATTCGACGCGCCGAGCAACGTATATTCATATCTTCACTTT
This sequence comes from Termitomyces sp. 'cryptogamus', assembly GCA_020091625.1. Lineage (NCBI taxonomy): Eukaryota > Fungi > Basidiomycota > Agaricomycetes > Agaricales > Lyophyllaceae > Termitomyces > Termitomyces sp. 'cryptogamus'. The sequence continues at coordinate 1,708,266 of JAGYZC010000005.1, forward strand.
ATATAGGTTCAGCCGAGTCTGAACTGGTACGTTTTCGGCGTATTTTCGAGGATGTGTATGTGTAACCATATGTTTTTAATAGATAGAGGCTATTCAAAAATCTCTCTCAGAGAAGCCATCTCTTCGACTTCACCTACAATTAGATTTGAATCGGTCAACTCGCCCAGGAGTATCCTCCACAGCCAAAATACTCTTGCCCTTGCTGCAAGAATTTCCGGACAGGGTCACAGTCTCAATGTTTCGTAGTCCAAGTCTTCGAGGGTTCCTCGCCAAGATTGTACCTCCACGGTTTAATGAGGGCTGGGGTACTTGGCACGCCAAAATCTATGGTGTTGACGATGAAGTCATCATAAGTGGGTGCGTGGCTACGTTGCATAGACCAACAACGGCTTCTCTATATCGCGTCTAGAGCCAACCTGAACAAGTCCTACTTCACAAATCGTCAAGATCGTTATATACATTTTGCAAATCAGCCCAGTCTTGCTCAATACTGCTTCAATTTCCTACAAACTATATCTACTTTCTCCTATAGGTTATCCACGAAGCCTGGCGCTGAACCTCACTCATACCAACAGGAGAATTACTTTCTTGATTGGCCCGATCCGCAGACGCATCCGCATGAAATACATGTGAAGGCACAAGAGGCGCTTTCCGCCTTCCAGCTGTCCCAACGTACGATACATGGAATACAGATACCGTCATCGAGCAATAATCTTGATTCAAATGATGTTCTACTCTTTCCCATCATTCAAGCAGGGCAATTCAATATTCGCGAAGAAGAGTCGGCACTATCGCTACTTTTCCGCAATCTCCATGCCTCTGAGGGACGACCTGCAGAACAGCGTCGGCCCCTGATCGATCTTACAAGTGGCTACTTTGGCCTTTATGTAGCGTACCAAAATCTTGTTCTTGCGAACGACGTAACGACAAGAATAATCGCAGCGAGTCCCAAGGTACGTGACTTGTACTTCCGACCCACATGTAATATCGATCGGGGCATCTCGTCAGGCTAACGGCTTCTACGGATCGAAAGGCATTTCGGGGCGAATACCGGAGGGATATACCTTGCTCGAACAACAATTTATGACAGCCGTGAAGAGGGCCGGTCGCTTATGGAAACAAGGAACAGGAGTTCAGCTTACGGAATGGGAAAAAGATGGCTGGACATATCATGCTAAAGGTGCTCATTTCTATGCGTAGTCTCGATTGTCGTTATAATTGGGTTTTAGGAATATGGGTATCACCTTCCCCTTCGTCTCCTCCCGTTCTTACGCTGTTTGGTTCGACCAACCTTAACTCCCGCTCAGCACACATCGACACCGAGCTGTCCTTTGTCATGATCCTGCAGGGGGACTCGTCCCCCGTTCAGAAACAGTTGAAAGATGAGATAGATGGATTGAGAGTACATGCATCGGGATGGAAGGGTGGGCAGAGGAATGTTAGATTGTGGACCAAAGTAATTGTTAGACTAGTTAAAGGAATGTTGTAGTTGACGCGTTGTTGTGCCGAGTTTGTTGCACGTGGGCGCAGCTGTAACTTGTCAATTGCTCGCTCATTCTCACAAGAATGTCTGTGCTCGCGCCGATTATCTGCGACAACGGGACCGGCTACTCCAAAGTTGGGTGCGTTCTCTTCTATCTCTGCAATCTCATAAATAACTTACTCCATCTAGATTCGCCGGCAACTCTGATCCCTCCTTGTCCGTCTTGTAAACCCTTTCAATTCCAGTAATTGACTGACTTAGTGACACAGTGTTTTCCCAACTGCCATTGCAACTCGCGACGCGCCCGGTCAAACTGCACGCGGGCCCACCATTCCCTCCAAACCAGGTCACCTCGCGTCCAAGCGTGGCACCGAGGACCTTGATTTCTTCATCGGCGATGAAGCACTCGCCAACGCCAAGACACCAGGATATGGCGTATATTATCCCATTCGACATGGCATGATCGACAACTGGGATTACATGGAGAGGTACTGGGAACAGACTATTTTCAAATATCTCAGAGCTGAGCCGGAGGATCACTATTTCCTCCTCGTGTGTATCATTTCTCAGCCCCGGTTACAACTCCTTACTCTCACCCATAGACCGAACCCCCCCTCAACCCCCCTGAGAACCGCGAGCAAACTGCCGAGATCTTCTTTGAATCCTTCAACATCAAGGGCCTCTACATCGCCGTGCAAGCTGTCCTTGCCCTCGCCGCATCCTGGACGTCCAACCGCGCCACAGACCGTACACTCACTGGCACTGTCATCGACTCGGGCGATGGTGTCACACATGTCATCCCCTGCGCAGAAGGCTACGTGATCGGAAGCGCGATCAAGCACATCCCCATCGCCGGCCGCGACATCTCGCAGTTCGTCCTGAACCTTATGCGTGAGAGAGGAGAGATGCTGAACGTGCCTCCTGAAGACCATCTTCGTGTCGCAGGAAGGGTGAAGGAGAATTATAGTTACGTCTGTCAAGACATCGTGAGGGAATTTAGGAAGTATGATGAAGATCCATTGAAGCATTTCGAGAGATACGAGGGTGAGCATTCGGTTACGGGCAGGGCGAGTACCAGTGCTATTTTCGTTTAACTCGTGAAACTGATTGTGCTAAAGAAATACACTATCGACGTGGGATACGAGCGCTTCCTTGCACCCGAAATCTTCTTCAATCCCGAAATCTATTCGTCTGATTTCCTCACGCCTCTCCCCGAAATCGTCGACGATGTAATCCAATCATCTCCCATTGACGTTCGTCGCGGCTTGTACAAGGTCCGTTCAAAGGTTCCTAATTTCCATACAGACTAACTGGTCCGAAAGAACATTGTGTTGTCGGGAGGCTCGACCATGTTCCAACACTTCGGTAATCGTCTGAAGCGCGATCTCAAGCAGCTGGTCGACCGCAGGCTCGATGCCAGCGCGCTCGCAAGTGGCACCGTGCAGAAGGTTTGGCTTTTTCTTCACTTGACTTTTGTAACAACCAACCGTTCCCCCAGTCCTCAGGTGTTGAAGTAGACGTCATCTCTCACAAACGCCAAAGGTCCGTTACATCTCACTTTCGTTAATCAGCTAACACAATCTACAGATACGCCGTCTGGTACGGTGGATCTCTTCTTGCGTCTCTGGTAAGCATTACAACAATGTCGATTGAGATATTTGACTACGGAATTGTTTCAGCCCGAATTTTACACGTCGTGCCATACCAAAGCGCAATACGATGAGATCGGACCAAGTATCTGTCGGCGCTACCAGATCTTTGGAAGTGCAACATAGCTACACATCTGTACTAATGAGAAGATTGTTAGTTCTGGCCCTAAGAGTTATGGGTTATTAAGGCTTAAGACTTAGGTGTTTTAATAGTAAGGGTTCAACCCGAAAGGTTCATAACCTCTACCTGACCTTGAGATACATAGTGCTCAGTGATATCAATCATTCAATTTTTTTTAGTAGTCCAGAAATTTCTGATGAACTACATATAGAGATGAACTAGCCGGTTCTATCACTCCCATATCATAATGCCTCCTGGAAAATTTGAAATCTGGCAGCTCTTCTTCCCTGGTATCAGACAAAATCACTGCACACACTGCAGGCCGGGAAGAAAGCAGGCATACCACACAGAAGGCTTGTTTGATGGAGCTACTGGCAAGAGAATGATGGAGAATTGAAAGGAATCGGGTCACGATTTTTGAGGAGTAATGTGGGCACTTTCGGTACATCTCTGTAAGCGCCAGTCTGCCCCAAGGTAAGACGTTGAGTAACCAGTTTAGGTGACCGCCCAATCGTTGCCAGGTACGTAACGGTGGTCGGCGTGATCGTGTCTCGACAACTGTATTCAGCCGTTGATTCATTGGTGAGTGTAATAGTGCTTGGGTTAATGTCCACCCAAAAGTCCAAATATTTTCTTTCCTCAAAGTCCTGTTTCTTTTCTTCCCACAGACAACTGATCACATCCCAGAAACTAGCAATTGAGCCTGACTCTGCGGTCTGGAAATACTTTCATTGACAATAAGATTGTCACTCCGATCCCGAAATCGTCCATAAATACATGCAGATCGATTTCTGATGTCGAGCTCCTTCATGCCAACCCAGCACATAAGTGAAGATATCGCGCACCAACAGCGTGGCGAAGCTCGATTTCTGAAAACGAGTCGATGGACAATGTGCCAGACTCGTCTACATTCATCACCTGACGGATTTGCCACAACGGTGTGCTGGTAGGTTCACGAATGCGCTTGCTACATCCGATTTCCACGTAACCAAGGTCTCGTTGAGGAAGCTGCATTTAGCTTTGAACATTGCCTGGCTAAAAGTTCTCATGTCATCGTAGTGGACCTTGGCCTCTACCTTATATATGCTGTCATTCAGACCCGATGCAGAATGATCAGTGACAACCTGTGCTTTATTCTTCTGCCAGACAACAAATAGCGGTGATGACTTCATGCCAGGCAGTCGGCCTTTGACCATCTACCTGCTTGAATTTCTTGATCCTGGGAAGCTCATATGGGTATGGTGTTGAAACTACTTCTTCTGTAGAATAATTTGACAGGGGGTCTTTGTTATTGGCTAGTCAGTCTTCTTTGTCAAATGGCCAAAATCTCTCATGTAAGTTTCTCATTATCAATTTGACAAAAAGATTGATTTGGATGATCCCATAAGATTTGTTCCAATTTATCCATGTTGAAAGGAGTCTTGACATGTATATTATTCTGCAATGCCTTTATGGTTGCCCAGTAGACCAGATTTTCTCAGAGGTGATGTGGGGGCAATGGGAGTGGAGGAGCTGTCTCAATGTTGAATGCTGAAAGAGAGATAGGTGTGATTGGTTTATCTCAATCCCAAACAAAGCCATGTCTAGATTTCTGGCCCTCAAAATCCATCACTTCTAGTGGTCATTTCATGCCAGAGCTTTTCAAAGATCTAGGACCTCTGACCTTGCAGCAGCAGCTGTAGATTACTGCCTCCAACCAAGGCTCTATATTGCTGCTGTCATTGAAGGTTGAGCTCTTTAAAGCAGTCATTGACTTCCCTAGCTTTATGGGAACCATTGCATTCACAAGAGACATGGTGGTGATGACCACCAGGGCATGGTCCTGATGAACAAATCTCCAAATTCCAGTTCTGGCAAATTGATGGCATTTTCTTGTGAGGGCCAATATGGGATGGAGCACTATGCTTAGTTCCTGCAAGAACTGATGGAGAGCTGAGAAGTTGAGACAGGAAAGGAACATGAAGCTTGTTAATATTGTCCATATAGGATGCATGGGTGTGTAACAATTCTGCATATCAATACTAAGATGAATTGTGATAACAGCTCCATTCAGGATAGAGTGATCAAAGTCAATGATGCATAGCATGTATTCTTGTCAGAGGACTGCTCTTACCAGGCACTCTGTTTCCTTCATTCCAAGCCTGCCATTCATTATTAACCTCCCATCTTCTGATCACAAGTACTTTTGACCAAGGGTTATCTTTTGGTCATATTTGTATGTGGTCACATGCTGTGAGTGTGGAGATTGGGGCCATTTACAATGGATTTCCATTTTTGGATCAGATTCCAGATTTGGTTGTTGTTGAGTGTTTTTTTCCAGAAGCTCTAGAGTTATTTTCCAAACACTGGCATTGGGAATCCTTAGACTTGTTCTCTTTGGATCTCCCTCTGCCAGGTGAGTAGCTAGAACTCTGGAACTTCTTGTAAATGTTGGATAGACTTTAGATCTCCATTTGCCAGTTGTGTGATTGAGCCACAGCCTACAGAGGTTGCCCTTACAGGAGAACAAGTCTCTAGATTTGGTCTCAGGGCCCCCTTTTTTGACTGCCTCAGTCTTTCTGTTTGGTTTTTCAAAAGGTCTCTCCCTATCAGTGTCTTGCTACTCCCTGTGCCCCCCTATGACCCAATCAATGCCTCCAGCACCTCCCCCTGATGCTTCAAGCCCCCAGGACAATGCCTGAAGTTGTTTGTTGTCCCTGGAGACACACATCCAACTGACACAAGCTTTTCTTACCTCCCACATGGCTGAACTTACTGGATTATGTCAAACCACCAAAGCTGTGTCCCTCTCCCTCCAGGCCCTGAATGCCTCCCCCTTGCTCCTACTCCTCCCACTGAACCCTCAGCAGATGTAGGAAGGTTCTCTTCTGCACTTAGCTTGGTCCTTTTAGCCTCCTGCTCCAAACCTCCTTGCACAGCACTCCATGATGTATTTGATGGGGACTATAAGGTTGGAGAATGTTTCCTTCAATCCTTCATCACCTATATCCAGTTGAGTAGTGAAACTTTGCCTCCAATCCCCTGAAAATTTCCTGGGTCCTCTCCTACATGAAGGCTCTAGGCAGTGATCCTCTACTTTTCTGTTGTGTCAACACTGCAAAAAGGCTGGCCACTTTGCCAGTTACTGTCCTCAAGGGCTGGAAGTGCACTACCTCTCCTCATCAGAGCAAAAAGAGAAAGAGCTGCTTGTCCAACTCCTGGTGGCCCAGGATGCAATAGGAGGCCCCTCTTCCAATGTGCCCATAGCTGCTCTCTCCACTGAGTTTGCTGTCCATCAAGTTTGCTGATGAATTGGAGGTCATACCTGTAGAGTTGAAGGAGGATTTATAAACAGTCAACAGATGATCTGTATGCCCCCATTGCCCAGTGCTAATTATTTTGCTCCTCTGTCCATAGAATAAAATATATCTGTTGCTGTCCTTGATACTATGCCCAGAACAATAAGCCCCAGACATACAAAGCCCCCTCCAGCTAAAGTCTCAGCTGGGAATACACCTTCTAACTCATGCCTTTGGATTTCTGCATGGAAACATTGTCTCTCCTGTTGCTACATTGTTGCTTCCACCCCTTCTGCCAACTCTTCAAAGTTACAGATAGAAATTGAGACAACAGACACCCAGCAGACCCAAAGTGTTGTTGCTCTGCTTGACAGTGGGGCAATGGGCCTCTACCTCAACACAGACTATGTGCAATGACATTGCCTCATCACCTGCCCCCTCTCTTGTTCTATCCCTGTGTACAATGTTGATGGCATGCTCAATGAAGCTGGCTCTATTCATTGAGTGGTGGACCTGGTTCTTTGTTACCAGGACCACTCTGAGCAAGCCACTTCTCCTGTCACCAGTTTGGGGAAGCAAGACATGATCTTGGGGTTCACCTGGTTACATGAACATAACCCCAAGATTGACTGGACTAAGGGTGAGGGGAATATGAGTTGCTGTTCTCATCAGTGCATGACTTGTGCCAAAGAGGCCCACAAGGAGCACAGAGCAAAAGTTTGTGAGCATGCTGCCATGTGCACCTGTTGTGCTGGGCATCTTTTCTATGCTGATCTCAACCTCCTAGATCCCCTTCCTCTGGCATTCCCTTATAGAGAGGCTCTCTACAAGGATGTCTGAGGTATTGGATGTGAATATCAGGAGGAAGATGAATGCAAAGGAGAATCTGTCAGCACTCTGGACCACAAGACTATTGAGGTAGGTGATAGGATATATGCTATGACCCTCTGCCCTCCTCTTATAGTGGCAGAGATCCAGGCCAGTCAATCCACTTCTCAATGACTAGCCAAGCTGTTTTACAGCAAACTCTCAGCCCAAGTCCTTTTGTAGCACAGTTCCTGGTCACCTCCATGATTTTGAGGACATATTCTCCAAGGCATCATTTGATTCACTCCTAGAGTGCAAGCAATAGGATTGTGCAGTTGAGCTGATACCCAATGCAGAATCCTACAGCTGCAAAGTCTATCCACTTGTGCCCTGTGAGCAGGATGAGCTGGATGTGGTTCTGCAGGAAAATTTTAGCTCAGGCTGCATACAACCCTCTGATCCCCAATGGCCTTCCCAGTCTTTATTATTAAGAAGAAGGATGGGTCTCTCTGTCTGATTCAGGACTATTGAGTCTTGGATGCAATGATGGCTATCTCTTACCACTAATCTCTGAACTTGTCAATAACCTTTGAGTTGCATGCTACTTCACCAAGTTGGATGTCTGTTGGGGCTGCAACATTGTGCACATCAAAGAAGGAGATGAGTCAAAGGCAGCATTGCAAACCAATTGTCTCTTTAAACCTCTGGTGATGTTCTTTGGTCTCACCAACAGCCTGTCCACCTTTTGGACAATGATGAATGACATCTTCTATGGTCTGATTGCAGAAGGTGTTGTTTGTGTGTAGCTTGATGATATCCTCATCTACACCAAGACTTTGGAAAAGCATTGCCAGATCATGCACATTGTCTTGGAATGCCTCCACCAACACCAGCTCTACTTGAAGCCTGAGAAGTGTGAGTTTGAACAGACTAAGGTTGAGTACCTAGGTTTGATCATCTGGCATAGAATGGCAGAGAAGGATCCCATTGATGATGTCTGTTGCCACCTAGCTGCTGTGCAAAGAACACAACAACTAGTGATTTCATAAGTAGAGTATAAACAGACTATAATGTCATGACCCATTTCCAGAGCCCCTCTCTCCCCAAGCCACCTTGCTTCCCTGGAGTTCCCCCTTTGACTCCTCCAACCTTTGTTCACCCATGATGCTTACTCCAGCTAACACCAACACTTCTCTGGCAAACCCCAATGGCTCCCTGGCTAACTCCAATGTGTTTCTCCACAGACCTCAATGCTTCCCCTTCCTCTCCTGAGCCCCTGGAACCCTCCCCCACTGTTCCTGACACTGGCATATGTCACCAGTTTGTCACACTGGTTTACCCAACCAGCTCTGGAGCATCACAATGACTCTGGGATGGCCCACATCCCTGGCTGATCTCATCAGTATATCACTGCAGCCCACCCCCTGATCACAACCAACACCTGTTGGCTCTGCATGACCTCAATGAGCCCTGCTGCCAAACCTGCTATCCCTGGAGATGTTCCAGTAGTTAGTATATAAGTTGTAGAGTAACATCCCATACTTTAGTCTTGATATTGCCTTACCTGATGTGTTTCTGATTGTTTGTCTCTTGTGTTTTGTGTTTCTTGTTACATTTCCTCTTCTCTCAGTCACCTGGTCTTATCTCAGTCTCCCAGTCTTGTCTTGTCTCTATCTCTGTTATTGTCTCATTATCATTTTGTATCTCTGCTTGAATCTATTTTCATTCTCATCTCAATCTTGCCTCAACTCCATCTCATCTTGATCATCTCTATTTCCTTTGTTGTGTCCAAGTCCTTTCAACTCTAATGCCATTATGAACCCTGCACTTACAATTACAATCCCAAACATTCATAAACCAACTCCAGACCTTGCTATTCACTCACTCCAAAACCCATCAACATCCCTTGATCTCCCATCAAACTCTGGCCCCACTTCCATCACTTGCATAGCCTCTGTTTGCCCCACATCACCAATACTTGCCCCCAGACTTGTACCTGGAACTTCCCAAAGCCCAAGCCTCCCTTGTACCTTGTCTTGGACCTCCCCAGACCACTTTGGACTTGCTCAGACCACTCCTCCTTTACTTACCCTCACAAGTATCCGAAGTCCAGACCTCTCCAAAGTGCTAGATTATCAGTGCAGGGCATTGTGTCTGCCTAGTAAGGACTTGCCCAGTGCAGCTGAGCCCCCATGGTCAGTGGAACCTGACATATGAGAAATGAGGGCACAAGTTGAGCAAGGTCCTGGAAAGCTTGCTAGATACAAGAGATGTGCTAGGTTGCTAGTGCAAGGTCAGTAGGAGGAGATAGCAAATAAGGAAGGGGATACTCTGGGTAAACCTGACTAGAGCAGAGGTACAGTAACTAGAGAGGGGTTGCTAGCAAAAGAATTCTAAAGGCAAGTGCTAGAGATAGCAAAGAAGGTGTTAGCAAAAGGGAATAATACCAAAACAAAACTAGCCATAGGTGCTAGTGCTAGATGTGGACTTGGGAAAATAGTACCCTAATGTGGTACTAGCTGAACAAAACAACAAGGACATCAACTCAATAGAGAGAGTGCTAGAGCAATAGAAGAAGTTCTAGAGTTGCTAGACTTAGATCTGAAGTTTGGGGCTCATAATGCAGTGCAATTCTTTGGTGTCTGTATAGAAAACATGACAGTATTTATAGTAAGTAAAAGTCATGAAATTGAAAGGAGTCAATAGCAGTGAAAAGGGTCACTAGTGACCTAGGTTAGTCAGGAGAAATGGCTTGTGAAAGTCAATAAACCAAATAACCCAAACTGTAGCTAAATCCAACACCTGGAATGACAGTCAGTATGCTGGTTGCTAAAGTGGCATGTATCAAGGGAATAAGACTAAATCAAGAAGTCATGAAACTGTAGCAATAATACCAAGAAAGGAAATATTGTTGGTAACTTTGCTAAGAGGTTGCTAGAGGTTGCTAGGGAAAAGTCATCCAATGGGCTGGGGGTCTAGACCACATGTGATGAAGTCACATGATCATCACATTGTGTAGAAACCAGAAATTCTGGAAGTTACCAAAACATAGGAAAAGACAGAAATCAGTACTCAGCAAGAATAGAGTCTCATCACCATCAAGGTGGCAGGCATAGCAGAGTGGCCTGAGCCAAGGAACAAGAAGGAAGTACAGGCCTTTCTAGGATTTGTTAACTTCTACTGAAGGTTCATACAAGATTTCTCCCACCATGCCTGTTCCCTCTTTGACCTCACTGTCAAGCACACAGCATGGCAGTGGGATCCTTGCAGCAAGTTTCCTTTGATGCCCTCAAGCAAGCTGTTACTTCCAAATCAGTCCTCCTATTCCCTGATAATGACTCTCCCTTCCATGTTGAAGCTGATAGCTCTGACTTTGCCATGGGAGCAGTTCCCTCTCAGCAGTCAAAGGAGGACAGCAAGTGGCATCTCATAGCCTTCTACTTCAAGAACCTTAATGCAGTAGAACAGAACTATGAGATCCATGACAAGGAAATGCTTGCCATTACTTGGTCCTTTGAAGAATGGCAGCATTTTTCTAAGGGCACATGGCAGAAGTTTAAAGTCTGGACAGACCACAAGAACCTTGAGTACTTCTATATGGCAAAGAAGCTCAATCAATGCCAACCCTGGTGGCTCTGTATCTGGCCAACTTTGACTTCTTGCTGCATCACAAACCTGGACAGAGCATGGGCAAACCAGATGCATTGTCTAGGCATGCTGACCATGGCACTGGGGCAGGGGATAATGACAACATCATCCTCTTCAAGCCTGAGCTCTTTGCCATTCATGCTCTAGAAGGGATTGTGGTCCAAGGGAATGAGGTAAACATCCTCCAGAACATCTGATGAGGAAATTGGGAGGGCACACAAGAGGATGCAGTTGCACAGGCAGCCCAGGCCCTACAAGCCCAACAAGCCAGTGGAGTTAAGTCAGTGCATGCAGATGAGTGGAGTCTTCAGGATGGGCTTCCAACCATCCAAGGGTGCATCTACATGCCTAACATTCCTGAACTCTGCCAATGCATTGTAGAGCAACACCATGACTCTTGTGTAGCCAGACAACCTAGTAGATGGAAGATGCTGGAGCTGGTGTAGAACTACTGGTGGCCCCAGATATCCCAATATGTGGGCACCTACACCAGCACATGTGATCTCTGTCTCTGCACCAAGCCTTGCTGCCAGTCACCCATGGGTTAGCTTCACCCTCACCCTATCCCAGCTGCCTGCTGGAGTGCTGTGTCAGTGGACTTCATTGTCAAACTCCTGGATGCTCATGGGTATGGATGCTATAATTGTGGTGGTGGACTTCTATGGTAAATGGGCCCACTTCAACCATACCCACACCACCTGCTCTGCCCTGGGAGTGGCTAGCCTGTATTGGAAGAATGTTTGGAAGATCCATGTTCTGTCTGATAGGTATGTCTCTCACCAAGGCCCTCAATTTGTGGCAGAGTTGACTTGGAAACTGTACCACCTGCTGGGAGTGAAGCTCCACACCACCACTGCCTATCACCCTCAGTCAGATGGTCAGACAGAACATGTTAACCAAGAACTGGAGCCAGATGCTGAGTTTCAGTACAACAACCACATTCATTCTTCCACTCAGATGACTCCATTCTTCCTGGACACTGGCAGACACCCTCACATGAGATTTAAACCTTGGGCACATCCCTCAGAGAACAACTTGATGAACAAGTTTGTGGACAGGGTGAAAAAGGCACAGGAGGAGGCAAAGGATGACATGGCACAGTACTATGACCATTGGTGGACATCAGCCCCTGTATACAAGCCTAGGGACCATGTGTACTTAGACAGCTCTGACATAAAACCTTGGCCCTTTGGCAGTGAAGAAGTTAGGGCCTTTAGCAATACCAACTCAAGCTCCCAGCAGGCCTGCATCAACTGCACTCAGTCTTCAATGTTGTCAAGCTGTTCCCAGCTCTAGAAGACCCTATCCATAGCCACCACCCTAAGGCACCACCACTTCCAATTCTGGTTAATGATGGGGAAGAGTATGAGGTGGAGGAAATTTGGATAGCAGGATATTCTTGGAGAAGTTACAGTTCAAGGTGAAATGGAAAGGATATGGCATCAAGGACATCTCTTGGGAACTATAGGCCAATGTACATGCATCAGCTCTAGTCTGGGACTTCTATCACAGGCACCCCAAATGCCCCAAAGGCAATTGGGGGAACTTCCCCTATCTCCACAGTTGACCATGCAATCCACAACTTCTTCTACCCAGTGCATCAGGATGCCACATGCTAGAGGGGGAGTGATGTCAGGGGACTGCTCTTACCAGGCCCTCTGATTGTTTCCTTTATTCTGGGCCTACCATTCATTTTTGACCTCCCATCTTCTGATCACAAGTATTTTCAAGCAAGGGCTATCTTTTGGTTATATTTGTACATGGTCATGTGCTGTGAGTCAGGAGATTGAGGCCATTTACAATGGATTTCCATTTTTACATCAGATTCCAGATTTGGTTGTTGTTGAGTGTTTTTTCCCAGAAGCTCTACAGTAAATCTTCCAAACACTGGCATTGGAAATCCTTTGACTTGTTCACTTTGGATCTCCCTCTGAGTAGCTAGAACTCTAGAACTTCTTGTAGATGCTGAAAAAACTTTAATTCTCCCTTTGCCAGTTGTGTAATTGAGCTACAGCCTCCAGAGGTTGCCCTTACAAGCAGGGACAAAAGCAACTGGGGCTGAGATTGAGATCCAACAAATACAAGTATGTAGATGCATGTGATAGAAAGGAAGTGCCATCCTGGCCAACACACCATAGATACATGTAATAGAAAGGAAGTCCCATCCTGGCCAACACACACAGTAGATGGAGAAACAAAGAGAACAATTCTAGGGATCCTCTATGCCAAGAGTGATGCTTGAGAGGCTTTGAAAGCATGAGAAACAGCTGTATAGTATGACAGCAAAAAGGGAGAATAAGTTTGCCAGCCCAGTACTAAGTGACACTATTGGCTAGTGGTAATAGCAACAAGCCTCAGTGCCAGCCAGGGATGGTGAACAACTGTATATTGTGTACTTAGTGGTAATAATGATGCTATGTACACATATCATTAGAAATACAATAAAAGGAAAACATTTACTGACAGCCTCAATGCCAGCCTGGGATGGTGAACAACTGAGGGATGCAAAGTAAATAATATACAACTGTAGGTATAAAAACATGTGACCAATACAATGCTGAGCAAAACACAGACTGCTAGGCTAACACAACTCCATCAGCAAGGAAGTGGGAACAATAATGAGTATCTAGGAAGAATGAGAAATGAGACCAAGAGCAGGGACAAACTTGTAATGTAAAATTTGTGGAAGTGACTTTGTAAGGATGTTGGCTATCATATCAGCTGTTGGAATCCATGATGTCAAAAAAGAACCAGATCAGAGTTGTTTGTATATAAAATGATAACATATGTTGATATGTTTGGATCAAGATGTAACAGAATCAGAGTTGGCAATGTCAAGAGTGCTCTGATTGTTGCAAAAAATCAAGAGAAGTTGAGAGATAGGGAGAGCAAGGGACATTGGGAGGAAATAAATGGAACTTGCTTCTCAAATGGCATGTGACATTGCCATGTATTCAGCTTTGGTAGAAGATAGAGCAACTGTACATTGTTTCACAGAGGACAAGAATACCAGGCTAGAATATATGAAGAAAGCATAACCAGATACACTGTGACAAGTTGATGCATCTGATGCCCAGTCTGCATCAACAACCCCAAACCTAGATGGAAGAACTAGATGTGTCTTGGGTTCTGATTGTTGTTGACAGAAATTGTATACAAGAGCAAAGCCATGTATTCCAGAGATATAGCAAAAAAACTGTTTAGCTGCCAGAAGATGTCCACAGGTGGGATTTGCATTATATTGTCCCAAAACCATTGCAGTGAATGCAAGATCAGGTCATATCCAAAGGCTAAGGTACAGTATTGATCCAATGAGACACTGATAATGTATTTCAACATCTTCATCCAGAATGTCAGGAAGTGCATATGCTGGAGGTTCAGGTAGGTCATGTAGATGTCCACTCAATGGAAGTGACAGAGGAGCAGCATTAAGAAGATGATAAGTAGACAGTAGATCCAGAATATGACCTCTTTGAGACAGCCAAAGTTTCCTTTGAGAACAATCCGATTAATGTGTATGCCTAAATATAAAGTCATAGGTCCTGAATCCTTGACTTCAAAACACTTGTTCATTTCACTTATGACCTGGCTTTGAGTTTGTGGCATTCAAACCATTATCTATGTGAACACAAATGACAATAAAGAGGTCAACACCATTGAAGTAGTGAAGGAATTGATGAATGTGGAAGAGATGAGAACTGTCCAGAGAACACAGCATGATTGACATCACATCTAACAAGACCTAAAGATTTCAGCACTTTGTGTAAGATGGCATACCACTCATGTGATGCCTGTTTAAGACCATAGAGCACACAAAGAACTCTTTTGACTTTCTTGGGATCAAAGTCAGAAAAGCCAGGTATCTGTTTGCAATAAATTTTGTGCCTAATGGGGCATTGAGGAATGCACTTTTTATGTCAAAGGTGAAAAGGTCTAGATCATGTAGAGTTGCAAATGCAAGTGTGATTCAAATACTTGTCATTTTTGTGACTGGCACATATGTAGAACTATAGTCCTCTGGTCACTGACTAAAGCCTTGAGTGACTAATTATGCCTTTTCTTTGCCTCATATAATTGAGCCATCTGGGTTCAGTTTGTGTGCATAGACCCAATGTACACCAATAGCCTTCTGGCCAGGAGGTAGAGTTGCAGGAATGAAAATGCCCTGAGAATCAAGACTGTCCACTTCTCATTCCATTGCTGCATGCCAGATGTTCATGCCAGCATGATGAGTAGCTTCATAGTAGTTTCCTGGAGCTTTAGACAAGTCATACTCTTGATGTTTACAAAAAGAAAGAGGATCTGGGCCAAGAGTGGTGTAAGCCTTGTAGTCTGCAACAATTGAAGCTTCATAAGATGTGATGTCATGAAGGATGTTACCAAAGTTTGCAGAACACAGTAGGGCAGTGATATCCAGAATGGCTGCAAGGCTTTGATGAGGTTCTTTTGAGTTTGTTGATCTGCTCTGAGTTTTGTAAGAAGCTCATTCTGTTTTGCAACTCTTCAAAGTATGTCTTGCCAGCTGCTATTGGTACAATATGCCTACAAGGACATTGAGGAAGATGTTCAATTGGATTCAGAAGATTGTTGATTGTTGTAGAAAGGAGAATATTGGAAGGAGTGTTGGTTGATGTTGGAAGGGGGATATTCTCATGGAAAGAATCTGTGATAGAAGAATGAAGAGATGATGATGATTGAGGGCAAATGGGAGAATTGGGGGAACTTGATGAAGGAGGGGGTGATTAAGAGCAAGCACAAACCTGTGTTTTAAACAACCTCTGACATTTTCATTAAATATTACATTGCATGAAAAGAAATATTGACCATTGATTTTACAAACACATCATCCTATACAATTTTCATTGTATCCAACAAGTATTGCTTCAAAATGATGCATTTCTCCTTTACAATAGCAACCCTATATGCAAAGATGGGACAAATTTGGTTTAAATTGTTCCATGATTTCATACAGTGTTGTAATGGGTGGGAGCATAGAAGTTGGAAGGCATTATCTAAAGTACTGTGTGGTTAATATTGCATCACCAAGGAATGACATAGGAAGGCCAGACTCAGCCATTAGCACCTGTGCCATATCTTTGATAGTACAAATATACCTTACAGCTTTGCCATTCTGTTGGTGTGCATAAGGAACTGTAGATTGAAGAACAATCTCCTTGAAGCCCAGGTAATCATGAGAGCACCCTGGATAAACTCCTTAGCACCATTGCAATGGACAGTATGAACTTTGTTTCCTGATTTCAATTCCCATTGACTATGGACTCATTTGAAATGATTGGAAGCTTGATCCCTCATTGTTAAGAGGGATGTACTACTAAAATTAGAGAAGTTGTCAAGGATGGATTGAAAATGGTGAGTATGACCATTTATAAATTGAACCAGAAAAGGACCACAAGTGTTCATATGTAGAAGTTCATGTACTTTGGAGGCTCACTTGGCAACATTGTTGTAAGGACAATGCAGGTTGTTTGCCCATTATGCAGGGTATGTAGTGAGAGTCATCAAATGTTCCATCATATTCAACCCCAGTAATGTAGTTCTTTGTCAAAACAGCTCTCATGGTATCTTGACCAGGGTGACTGAACCAATGATGCCATAGGCTAGAAGTGGCAATACTCTTGGAAAGGATAAATCACTATTTCTAAAAACTGGAAATGCTGAGACAGCCTTTGAAGGGAGAACAAAGTCACAAACAGAAACAACAACTTGTTGTGGACAATAGCCATCAGCATTCAACCATGAAGGGCAGGTACAGTTGATGGAAAGAACATAGATGTAGATTCCCATTCAAAGAGGAGTTTCATGTGATTCTCTGTCATAGTCCCACCAGAGAGCAGGTTGATAAGTATGTCAGGAGCATGTAAACAATCATGAAGTATGAAGACAACATTCCTGTTATCAATATATCTGTGGAATTTAACTTCACTATGGGGAAGCATGTTCAAAATGCCACAGTTTGCCATACTGACAGGAACAGATAAGTCAGTGTGATAGGTCCAAAACCACTTCTTGTCCTGAATAATGTGGGCAGTACAATCTGAGTCAAGGATGGAATTGAATTTGAGATTAATATTGGTTATCATTGCATCATTGGAAGAATTCATGAAACCAAAGAATGGAAGAGATTCAGCTGAATTTTTTTTTGGCTCAGACAGATAAGCAATTGGAACAATGTCATTCTACTCTTTAATAATAGTTGATAATACAGGAGTACTGTTCTTGGTAGCAAATATGGGAGGAGAAGGAATAGGTTTGGTGATGGAACCCTCAGACTCAGAAACAGCAACATTTGCTCTAAGTCTATTTGAATTGTCTTTTGGTTGTTCATTACTGGCATTGCAACATTGGGACAGATTGTCTAGAGCAAGTGGATTGTTTGATGTTGAAGAAGTATATTGGACAGTGCAGAACAAGAGGAAGATGATGAAGAATTGTGAGGAGCTCAAGATTGAGAGGAAGGCCAATAGCAACAAACCTCTAAGTCTATATTGAGGATATGATCCACTAATACATAGAAGTCAAACATTCCTTCTTGACCAAC
Organism: Termitomyces sp. 'cryptogamus'; assembly: GCA_020091625.1. NCBI lineage: Eukaryota > Fungi > Basidiomycota > Agaricomycetes > Agaricales > Lyophyllaceae > Termitomyces > Termitomyces sp. 'cryptogamus'. The sequence continues at coordinate 1,725,811 of JAGYZC010000005.1, forward strand.
TTCCCAAGATCAATGGATGCTATTGCAAAGTGGAGCATAGGAATGAAGGTTGGGAATACCATCCATGAATTTTTGAATCTTATCATATGCAGAGACATCCCAAGGTGTTCCAAGAAGTTGGTTTACTATGCTGCACCAATGTTGGATGTATGCTGGAATGGCAATAGGCAAGCATTGAAGTGATAATGTGGAATCCTTGAGTTTCTGCACTGACATGGCACTGCCAATGCTATACCATTTCTGAAGCCAAGACAAGACATCCCTAGTGGTTCTGACAGGAAAATTATATGGGCCACCCCCTTGCAGGCAGCAAATAGCTATATATCTCTGCAGCAAGCTTGCCAGTCAGAATGTGGGTGCCAACATTGTCATTGCACCAGAAAAGCTTGTATTCTCATTCCTCATTGATCAAATTGTGTGGTGGATATGGAGGTGGAATGACAAACTTGCATATTGGATCATATGGAGTGCCTGGAGGTATCAGGGGACAAATATAACCAGTTAAGCTGAGATGATTGATCAACATCATAACAGGAGTGTACCAAGAACTCCAGTCCACAAAACCAGTAAACTGAGGAATTGCAGTGAGGGGAGGGAGTTTTTTTAAATTAGAAGACATCTGTAACACACTCACAGTGAACAGGAGCAGAAACATAATTATGACAAAAATTACCATTAATTGGAATATTGGGAGAAAAAGGAGGAGCAAATTGATGGAAATTATCATTAAGATGGATATTGAGATCAGGAAAATGTTGTTGAACAAGATTTGGATCAAAGAAAGGTTGTAGTTGAGGAAAAGCATTGTGAATAGGTGCAGGCATTAATTAGCTGAGGAGCAATGGGAATAGCCTCAGGTGACAGAACATGAAAAGGTATAAAAGGTGGAGGAACCTGCAACATTGTATGTAATGGAGGATGAATAAAAGGAGAAGGAGGGAGAGAATAAAAAACAGATGGTGGATGCTGATTATTGAAGGGAGAAGGTGGAGTAAAACAATTATGAAAATGTTTCATTGAAGCTGGTGAACAAAATGGAGAGCAAGGAAGATGAATGGCAGAAGGAATTTGATTTGGAGGTGTAACAAAAACATTTGGAGAAGGACAAATTGGAGCTGAAACAGGACAAAAAGAAATAGAGGGAGCTGGAGCATGCAAATTATCAATAGAAGAAGTATTAGGTATACCCAATGTAGGTTTCAGAGTACCCTGAGTCTGAGGCACCAAAGAATTAGAAAGAGAAGCTTATATATGCAGTGGAAAAGGATGAAGAGGTTTAGAAAAACAAGGAAGATGATTTGAAACAAGTGTATCTGTAGAAGGAAAAGGAAGATTCATGTGAGGAGGGAAATCTCAGTACTGGTGTGCAGAGTGAGTCTGATCACCCTGTGAAACAGTTGATGACATCAAGCCTAGATTCAAATGGCCATGTTGTGCAAGAGGGGAAGAGTGTGAACTGAATGGATTAGCCATTGTATGTGGTGTGTGGTATTGGAAAACCCTAGATGAATGACAACCAAACAATACAATCACCAAGTGATTGAGAAGATGGAGGCAAAACAAGATATAGACCCTAGAGAGGATAATGAATTGTTCAGGCAACTTAGTCTGAGCTAGGCAATCCTCAAAAAGGATGCCCATAACCTGCCAGCCCAGTACTAAGTGGCACTATTGGCTAGTGGTAAAACAACAAACTTCAGTGCCAGCCAGGGATGGTGAACAACTGTATATTGTGTACCTAGTGGTAATAATGACACTATGTACACATATCATTAGAAATACAATAAAAGGAAAACAGGAAAATATTTACTCTCACAGCCCCAGTGCCAGCCAGGGATGGTGAACAACTGAGGGATGTGAAGTAAACAATATGCAACTGTAGGTACAAAAACACGTGATCAATATGATGCTGAGCAAAACACAGACTACTAGGCTAACAAAGTCAGCACTTAGTCAGGAGTTACATAAGCCCATGGCAGTGCCAAAAAATTGACACTTGTCCTAATTATAGACAGAGAAATGGTGTAGCCTGAGGGCTGGGAGTATGACCAATAGAGAGGGAAAGAGGAGGAGAATAAAGGAAAAGCATAGCCAGGGGTGCCCAAGAAGAAATGGAGGGGGGAATGAGGGAATGAACTGGGGGTCTCCTGACAGAATGTTTCCTGACATAAGTAAACCTGACCCATCCAGTCAGTGAATACCCTGTCCTAGAAATTCAGGCTCAAAGGCTTTGTACCAGGATATTGCCACTTCCAGGGGTTGGTCAGGTTTACTTTATGTTGGGAGACATTCCACTAAGCCATGCAGGGCTTATTGGAATGTTTCCCAACACAGGTCAGGACAAGGAGTGGGAAACATGTTAGCAGTAAGCTAGAGTAAGTTGCAAAACTGCAAAAATGCAATAGAAAACATACCAAGTGACAGCAAGTAATGAATAGTCCATACTACCTACATATCCCCAACACATCCTCCTTGGAAACACTCTGGTCTGGTCACCTAGACCTATGGATTACTCCAGTGTTAAGCATCTCATCGATTGTTTTGAACAGTACATGGGGGGCAGGCACAAACTGAACTGCTTCTGCTCCATATACTTGCTTGAACTTATCCTTCCGCCAGCTTTGATGGATGAAGAAGCAGGACAACTAACCTAGGGCCCAGAAAGTGATTCTTCAGCACAGATATTACCCCATCTATCCATGCTCACAATCTTTAACTGTAACACCCCTGATGGTGTTCTTTCATCTCGTTGGAAGGGGGGCGACAACCCCGAGCTCAAGAGTATGACTTTTTGTGGTATTCTGTTCACCGATGAGACTACTTTGATATATCTGCGAGAACAGGGTCTAGATGTACACTTATTCTATTCATGAAATCATCCATTCATTCTACTTCGTGTCTTACTAAGAAGAAAAGCCATAATCTCGTCGTGAGTGCTTATGCCACGGATCTATCTGTATTCAAGGCAAGTATGTACATAAAGTCAATCTGCATCCAACATCAATGTAATACAGTTCAAAATGCTTCACCTCGAACCTACTATAGTTCAATGCTCGACTTTCGATTTCCTTGAGCCCACCAGTAATCAATCAATCATACCTATCACGAGAAGCTATAGGCTTGAAACATCACTGTGATCCCGTTCAATATAAAAAAATATAGTTCAATATGAAAAATGCTCAACCTCGATTTCTTTGTAGTGCACTGGTAATTTCGTCGTACTACACGACGTAACACATAGTCCACAGCCCTTGTCACAAAGGGCGTGCAGTAAGCACTGACAGCGAGTGATGACGACCTAGATAGACGTTTCTACACGCATGCATGATATCCGTTTCCATTATTCTCGAAGTGACCTTACAGAAGCAACCATCGTGAATTGGGGAAAAATCGGCCCCCGGACATGAGGCGGGGGCAATCATACTTACGCATATAGATAGATAAACGTAGGATAGCGGGATAGCAAAATCGACAATCAAAAAAAATGAGGGGGGGGGGAGAGCTCGCGGCCAAGTCAGGGTTGGACGTGAGAAGAAAGGGAAAAGAAAATAAAAAGAATACTAAACCAATACCTAACCCGAACGAATTACCATATCAATAACCTTCGTCCTTTGTAGACCACTGCATTGCATGATTGGGGAGTCAGCAACGTGCGAAAGGTTATACCTACATAGATGATCGTGCAGCCGTTGTTTGCTGTGTTTAGTACCGCGGGCGCTTCGCATCGCGGTCGTCGTAGCCAGACCCGGCTTCGCGCTTGAAACCGATTCCTCCTCCGCCTGGGGGCCCGTACCCACCCGGTCCACCCTGAGGTGGACCACCTGGCCCGAATCCGTTGTGGGGCCCGTTGAATCCACCAGGATTGTATCCAATGCCGCCGCCACCGCGTCCGCCTCTGTGGTTATGTTAGTCAAGCAGGAAGATGATGAGGAGAGGGAGATGTACCGGAATCCACCGCCTGGGGGACCAAAGTCGTCTCGTCCACGGAAACCGCCTCCAGGTGGGCCGCCGCGACCTCCACCGAATCCGCCGCCGCCACCTTCATAGCCGCCTCTGAATCCTCCGCCGCCACCACGGTCACCACCGAATCCGCCACCACGGTCGCCGCCGAAGCCTCCGCCACCGCCGCGGTCGCCACCAGGACGGTCACCATAGCCACGATCTCCGCCGCCGCCGAAGCCAGGTCGATCTCCATAGCCACGATCGCCGCCGCCACGACCACCAAATCCGCCGCCGCCACGACCACGGAAACCGCCTCCGCCTCCACCGCCGCCACCGCCGCCACCGCCAAAGCCACTACGGCCACCACGGAAGCCACCGCCCGAGCGGACAGGAGGGGCGCGTACGGGTTCAACACGTTTGGGACGACCACCGAGACCACCACCCAGTCTACGGGGTTTCCAGCCACGAACTGTGCGTCCGCGCTCTACGTCGACGAGGATACGTTTTCCCATGATCTGAAGGCCATCGGATTCCTTGTATGCAGCTAGAGAGAGAAGTCAGTGTGGGGTTTTGGGAATTGAGTGGGGTCAGACAAACCCTTCATGTCTCGTTCACGCTCATATACGACGAATGCATAACCGCGACTGCGGCCTTTCTTGTCACGGACGATACGTACACGTTCTATTGTTCCAAAAGTCTCGAATTCGCGGCGGAGGTCGGCTTCGGTAGCACCCTTGTACTGTGAGAAGATTAGCGGAAGTCGGACGGAAAAAGGCGCAAGACATACGAGGCGGGAGATGAAGAGAGTTTTGTATGGGTCGCCGACGGCTTCTGGGTCGTCTGCGGGTTTGTCTGGGGCGGGTCAGGAGAGAGGCGTGAATAAAAAAAAAAAAGAGCGACGAACAGGTTTCTTTTGCGACTCTGAATTCCTCGGTCTTGCGAGCCTTGCGCTCTTCGCGACGGATCTGTCGTTTTATCTCTTCTGCGTGGGTGAAGACGGGCTCCTCGCCCTCTTCCATGGCCTCTGCGGTACCGGAAGCGATGAGAGAGGCGGTGGTGGACTCCTTGAGCTCCTTGAGAAGGTGAGCGACGCCGTTGACGTTTTTGTTCTTGACATGGTAGATGTCCTTGTCGACGGGGCGGAGGTAGGGGAGGGGCGGACGGGGGGCAAAGAGCTTGAGGAGATTTGGGGGGAGGAGGTGGGTGCCGGGCATGTGGTGGAGAGAGAAGAGTGATTGAAACTCCGCCGGCGATGCTCGTCCTGACGGCCAGAAGGCACTCGCCGCTTTTTTTGCACAACAGGCCATGGCGGCCCGCGGTCTGTGCGTTCCGCCCTGTCGAGAGGCTGACGGGGGCGCGGCTGGTCAAGGTCTATGCGCAGCTGTCCAAGTCGCGGCTGTCTGCGCTCGTGGTGCTGACGGCGATGTCGGGCGTCGCGCTCTCTCCTCTGCCGGCGTCGATTCCGATGCTGCTCTCGACTGCGCTGGGGACGGGCCTCTGCAGCGCCTCTGCCAACACGCTCAACCAGCTCCAGGAAATGCCCCTCGACGCCCAGATGGCACGCACCCGCAACCGCCCCCTCGTCCGCCGCGCCATCACCCCTCTCCATGCAACCGCCTTTGCTGCAGCCACCGGCATCGCAGGCCCCGCCATCCTCGCCGCCTGCGTCAATCCCACCACGGCACTCCTCGGCGCCGCCAACATCGCTCTCTACGCCGGCCTCTACACCTGGATGAAGCGGCGCTCCATCGCAAGCACATGGGCCGGCGCAGTCGTAGGCGGCATCCCCCCCGTCATGGGCTGGACCGCGTGCGGCGGCGCCCTCCTCCCCGACGCTGCACACCACGTCCATCTCTTCCTTCCAAACGCACCAATAGACCTCGCAGCCATCGACAATCCCCTCGCCCCATTCGCCCTCTTCATGTTCCTCTACAGCTGGCAATTTCCCCATTTCAACTCACTATCATACATCGTACGCGGCTCATACGCCGCTGCAGGCTATCCCATGCTCTCCGTCATCTCTCCATCAAAAAACACCCTCGTCTCCCTTAGACATGCCCTCCTCCTCGCACCCATAACCAGCATACTCTTCCCCATCTCCGGCCTCACCACCTGGTGGCTCGCTCTCACCTCTCTCCCGCCCAATTTGATCTGCATCATCGCTGCCTGGAGGTTCTGGCGCAGTGGCAGCGAAAAAGATGCCCGCGTCGTCTTCCAGCATAGTCTTTGGTACCTGCCCGTAATGATGGCACTCATGATGGCACACAAACAGGGCGTCGATTGGTGGACCTGGCTTGGCTTTGATACAGATGACAATGCCGAGAATGATCAATAATGTAATACTAATAGTCTCTTCGAGGAGAAAATAATAATCTCGGAACGGCCGCTTAGTACGTTTAGCCTTTGTGTACACTAAGATCGTTGAGCCGGTCCCGAACGCAGATTGCGTTTGATACCTATCAGTTTGCCGTGAACTCAGGGAGTATATGGCCATTCAAACCCTATGAGAGCTGTTACAGAACTGATCCCAGCCCAAAGGAAGAAAAAAACTTGAGAATGATACCAAGAGGGGGTGGCTTAAAATCAGAACGAGTCGGTCACAGGTGCAGCCTGGGGAGAAAAGTAATGTGGAAAATGAGGATGAGCACCCAGGATAGGAAATTGGACACAGGGATCAAAATGAGGAGCAATGGGGAGGGAAAACAAAAGGTTGTGCAGGAGGAGGAGCAGGAGCAGAAAAATGGAAATGAAGACACAGGGGAAGCAGAGGAGGAGAAGGAACAGGTGCTATTGGAGAAGGAACACAATCACATAAGAAAACAGATGCAGGACATGAGGAAACAGAGGAGTAAACATGTGGGGAAAAGGAGGTGCTGGTGCTGGTGGTGTATGAAGAAGTGAGGAAAAGTTGAAGGGTCAGCCACCAGTGATAAGACCCTATTCTCGCTAAGCACCAATTTCTGTTATTTCCTATGTTTTTGGCAACTTCCAGATTTTTGGTTTCTATGTGATGCAAAAGTCACATGACTTTGTCATACATAGTAGTCCAAACTTTTCCCTTTTTGATGACCAGCAACCTCCTAGCAAAGTTGCCAATTTTCTTGTTACTTCATTTAGTTCTATTTGCCTACTACATGACACCCTAGTAACTGGCATACTGACTATCATTCCAGCTATATTTTGGGTTACTTACTTTCACATGGCATTCCTCCTGACTTGCCTAGGTCACTGGCAACTTGTTGCCTCCTTTTGGTTTCATTACTTTACTTATGATAAATACTGTCTATACAACCATCATAGAATCATACCTTGTTATTAGCCACAGACTTCAGATCTAAGTCTTTCAACTATAAAGCCTCTTTTTTCACCTTTGTGCTCTCTCTATCGAGTTAGTGTCCTTGTCATTTTGTTCTGCTAGTACCACCTTTGGGAACTGTCTTGTCAAGTCTACATTTATCACTAGCACCTATAGCTAGTTTCAGTCCCTCCTTGTTCTTTTTGCTAATGCTTTTGCTATTGCCTAATGCCTCTCTCTAGTCCCACTCTGCCAGCACTACTTACACTAACAACTTCATATACACTCTAGCTGGGTTCATCCATGGAGTTCACTTCCTTTGCTAACCTACCAATCTCACACTAGTGACCTAGCACTGCTCATACTAAACCACCCTCCCTGGGACCTAGCTCAACTTGTACCCTCATTTTCTTCAGTCTATTCACACTCTACTTGCAAAACCACTAGTGGTTGTGTCCTTTGCATGGCAGCTAGGCAGCACCAGACATCATCACCAGAGCAGCAGCCAAGGCAGGACATAATTGAGAATGTGGAGGACAAAAAGACCCAGAAACAGGAGAAGGAATATGTAAGCCATGAAGTGGAGGTACATGCAAAAAGGAAGAGGCCAGAGTTGGTGTTGCAAGTGGATCAGAAGGCAGAAATTGGGGAAAAGAAGTGGATATATGCAGTCTTTTCTGTAGAAAAGAAAAGGGATGCAAAATAAGTGTATCTGACAAATCATGATAAGAAAAAGGAAGATGGGGGGGGCAAATCTCAAAAGAAGCCTGTAGACTGGGGTCAATAGCCTGGTCTGTCAACCCATAAAAACATTTTGAGTTGGATTCTGCAAAGCCTTTCAATGCAAGCAATTATTAGAGTCCTCTTGCAAAAATCAATCAAAGAGTTGATAAGGCCCTATTCTTGCTGAGTACCAAGTTTTGTCTTTTCCTATTTTTGGCAACTTTCAGAATTTCTAGTTTCTACATGACACAACAGTCACATGACTTTGTCACATGTGGTCTAGGCCCTCAACCCACTGACTGACTCTCCCCTAGCAACCTCTGGCACCCTCCTGGCAAAGTCCCTGACAATATTTTCTTTCTTGGTATTGTGATTATAGTTTCATCATTTCTTGATTTGGACTTATTTCCTTAATATGTGTGACTCTAGTGACCAGCATACTGGCTGTCATTTCAGGTGTTGAATTTAGCTACACTTTGGGTTATTGATTTATCCAAGCCATTTTTCCTGACTTGCCTACATTGCTAGCAATCCTTTTCACCATTATTGATTCCTTTTAGTCTTATTAACTTTACTTACTATAAATACTGTCATGTTTTCTATACTACATTGAAGAATTGTACCTTGTCATCAGCCCCAGACTTCAGATCTAAGTCTAGCAACTCTAAAGCTTCTTCTTTTGCTCTAGCACCTTCTCTTTTGAGTTAATGCTCTCATCATTTTGCTTGTCTAGTACCACCTTAGAGTACAATTTTGCCAAGTTCCTGTTTAGCACTAGCACCTATGGCTAGTCTCATTTTGTTATTGTTCCTGTCACTAATGCTGGGAGGAGGAGCAAAGCTTGACTGTATATTTGTGATGAGCAAGGTAGGAGAATTGGATAACTTAGCATTCAAGCCAATCCAAGTTTTTCCTTTATAGGCTCATTGGATCCTTTGAATCTCCTTGGTTTTTCTGTTTCTATTGTTTTACTATTGTTTTTTATAGAACAATGGAAACAATAGCCCATGTGGTTCCAGTCTTTGTTAGTGTGACTATAATGTTATTGTTTTCCTTATAGTGCAGAACAATAACTTATTGTTCTGCCCACACAATTACTTACTTGTTCTTGCTTATACCATTGTTTTTTAGTCATACAATGGCAGGGGAGCAAGGCTTTTCATGAAGTAATAGTAACAGTGCACCTTGTTCTATACATAGTAATGACACTTTTGAAGACCAGTTTTTCTGGCTAGTGTTCATGTGCCCTGAGGTGCATACACTGGCTAGGAATATCAGGCTGTATAAAATGGTGTAAGTTTAAAACTGTACATCATCTTTTTTAGATCAATAGTTACTTATGTTTAGAATACTTAGGTAGGTTATTGCTAAGTAGATGACATGTGGTTAGTATGTCTGCATTCCAGCACTAAACATAGTTACTTACCATATGGGATACAGTATGAACTAGTGTAGTATCTGAATGTCATTATCACAGTAGACCCACTATCAGGAGCTTTTTGGTTCAATGGGCAGGTGGTCCATGTTAATCCATGTTATATCTCCATGAGAACCCACCATTATTTCATTGGGGTAGCATGAACAGACAAGGAGTACCTATGACCTTTACAGACACAGTGTATTGTACCTCTCCTTGCATTTCTGCATTGAAAGACTGGTAGTAGGGCATTGTTAGGGTACAGTTAGAACTTAGCCATAACCTTTGCCATCAGGATGAATTCTTATAGTGGTTTAGTATGTAAAACACTCCTCCAGCTGTGTCAGGCTCTTGGTCCTCAGCCCAGCAGCCCACACACCTTCCAGTTAGTGGTGGGGAGTTTGTTATGATAATGTACAGGGGTTGGCAGGCCTACAATCCTACTTCTTAGCCAGGCAGAAACCTGGGGCCCCACAATCAATTGTATTTCAGCATAAGACCATAGTATATGACTGCCCACATAGTATACTATGTGTATGGGTCATATATGTCTGTTTTATCCAGATGTTTAGCAGTCCACATATTAGTGATTTCCAGAGAGAGAGTTCACAATTGGAGTCAGACCAATTGAGCCAATTGTCATGACAGGTTGGAATATGATGTATCTCATTAACCTGAAAATTTTCAGGCTCCTTATCAAAATCTGATGGAGTAGGCTGAGACTGCTCAATACATTCAAAAATGGCTTTTTTCCACATCCTGGTGAGATCAAACATGTTGCATGTGTGTTTGCATGATACTAGCCACCAGGTGTTCCAGACTTCTTGTACTTCTCTAACATTGGGCAAGAGAACAGGTTCACTGCTCCCTTGGACATGGGGAATCTGTATCCATTGAAGCTTTCCAGTGGAGTGAGCTTCAGCTGATACTTCTTCTCTATCTCTGGCAATAGCTCTGGGATCCCTCAGTCGAGTGAAAACACCACCATAGTGTGTGCTTATGGCCAACCAGTTGTTACCTGGGTAGAGATTGATGATTTTGGCAGCCTCTAACCATGCCACCCAGAAGTTCTGAACTGTTTTACTAGTTCATGTACATTAAAGAATTCCCATACCTGATTAAACTCAGATTTTAACACAAGAACACTGTCCAGTGCTGGTTCTCTGACATCAAACTGTTTAGTCCATCTCTTGTTGAGCTTTGAGTGAGCCCATGATCTTATCAAGCTTTCCAGGTATTGTGTAACACACCTCTAGGTGGATATTGCAATAAAAGGCTACAACATCTCCTGTACAGATGAAGAACTCATGACTGGGTTTTAACTGTAATTCACTCAATTTTATTGCTGTATCCTTCATTCCATGGATGATTTCTGGTGCTGTCTTGATGATCAGTTTGAGTTTTTTACTCACATATTTTGCACAGGGATTTTGCAAGGCTGAATGACAGGGAATTATTGGTCTCAACTTGACCAGTTCCTTATGGATCTTTGGAATGCCATAGAATTCCAGGATCTTGAAGGCTTCAAAAGGTATATCCTTTCCTTTTGGTCTGATTGGTACCAAGTGTTGCAGAAATGTTCCTAGTTGTGGATCATGATAGTATACTTCTTGACCTAAGTTGACTATGTGAGCCACCATGATTCTCAAAATCTCAATAGCCTTTAGTGGATATAAAGGGATGTAATCATTTTGATTAAGCAGAATTGATTTTGATTGTGCTATACACCAGGCTCACAATGATATTCAAGTACCTAAATCCTTGTCTGTATTAGTGACTATGTAATCATTTTCTAACATAAACTTTTTGAGTTGATACACCTGGGGAGATAGTGAGCTAAGTCTATCCTGGGGTAGAAGACTGGGCATCTGTAGAAGATGGCAAGTTAGATATTACTCTCCCAGTTTTGAGCCAAAATCAAGATAATCTTTGAAGGCTGACATCACTCATGTGGGACTTCAAAATCTGGTTCATAGTTGGACTTTTCAGTGTTAGTAAAAGCAAAGACAATCTTCCATTGAAGTCCATCACAGAAGTCTTTCCAGGTGGATTTTGTTAAGTCCTTATCACACCTGGTTTGGAACATGAAGTTCATGTCAACATTTAACTGATCATGAAATTCCTCAGGCAGATTAACCCCTGGTGATGTGTGTACAAATAATTGAAATTTTGCTGCAGATAAGATATCTACTGGTACTAGACTGAGTATGTATCTAATAGCTTCCAGGTAGGATATGGTTAGTATCCAGTCAGGGTAAGAACAATGGTCTGCATACCTTGGATGTGGCTCAGTCAATGTGACAGTCAAGCCTTGTTCTTTCCTTTTGATGCCTTGGTGGAGGAAGACTTGGTTTTCTTCTTTCTCCCTGCAACTGCTTTTCCTGCTCTTTGGGCTTTGGTGCATGCTGCCTTTGCAGGCAAAGGCATATATGGACATGCAAAATGTTTTGCAGCCTTGTCTTTTCTCTGAGAATAGAATCTCATCAGAATCAATGGATCCATCAGGAAATCTAAGGTGACTTACTGATTTGTGTTGACTAGCAACACCAACACGGGTTGCTGCAACCTGTTCCTTAACCATTTTAGCAATGGTTTTAGAAGAAGAAACTTCTGGCATGGATGCTTCTGTGGCAGTCTTGAGGGATTTTTTGGCATCTGACTTAGCATTAGCTTGGCTCTCAAGAGTCTGTTCATACTCTACTTGTGAAACCACTAGTTGTTGTGTTCCCTGCACAACAGCCAGGTGGTGACAGATGTCATCAGAGTGCAAGTGAAAGGAAATCAGATGCATGAAGAAGCACAACACCCAAGAATGAGAATAGAAGAAGAGAAATCAAGGACTTGAAAGGAATCAAGGAGTTGTATCTGGCAACTAAGTTGGTTCTAGTAATCTATGGAGCATCTTCACCAACACCAGCTCTATCTAAAGCCTGAGAAGTGTGAGTTTGAGCAGACTGGGGTTGAGTACCTATGCTTAATTATCTTGCATGGAAAGGTTGAGTTAAACCTGGTCAAGGTGACAGGTGTGGCTGAATGGCCCAAGCCAAAGAACAAGAAGGAAGTCCAAGCTTTCCTGAGCTTTGCTAACTTCTACCAAAGACCTCTCTCACCATGCCCACCCTCTCTTTGACCTCACAGTCCATGTGAAAATGGGAGTCATTCTAACCAAATCATAACCAGCCTAACCTGTGTCCCCAATGGAGAAGCCTAATGGGTACATAGGCTGCCTTTGTTAAAATCTTATAGATGGATTTTTAGAGTAATGGTTATGGCACCATTATAATGGTATGATGCTCACCAATGCCAGGAGGAGAATGAAAGTGAAAGTGCTGGATTTGTGCACAAAGGACTGGAAAAGATCACCATGGACTGGGGGCTTTGCAATTGCAAATAATATGTTGCCTAGATGGAAGCTGAGGGAAGATGTGTTGCACACACTAAGGGAGGTGTTCAGAAGGCTAACACAATGCAGAATGAAAAACACATTTATAGGTGAGTATTACACTAAGTTCATACCTAACAAAAGCATAGGCTGTGTATGTGGAGAACAGTATCAGACCCAAGAACACATGATACAGATGTGCCCAAGGTGTAAAAAACACCAGGGAATATTGAGAGACACAAACAACCAGCTAGAGCTAGGAGTACTATTGGGCATGAAAGATGAGATTGAAGCTACAGTAAAGTTCCTGGAAAAGACAGGTGTATTCTCAAAGACAGGACTGCCAAAAGAGCAAGAAGAAGAACCTAGAGCAAGAGACAAAGAAAATGATGAGGAGGAAGAAAGATGGTGGGAGAGGATGGAACAACAGGGGGAGAGAGGGACAGAGACAGAGGGGAGGATTAGAGAGAGAAGGAGGAGAGAAGTAGAGGACAGGGTCAGAAGGAAAGGAGCAGGGAAGGCTGCAAAATAATACAAGAAAGCAAAGGACAAGAAGGGGCGGAGCATGGACTCACACACCACGGGAGGTCAAGCCCCGCGTATGCAAAGATTCAGTAGAACCAATCACAAAAAGGCCCTGCCACAAGCCACGAACCTAGTTTCCCGAAATAACTCCCAGCATCCAAGGTTCTCACTCAATTATTCGCGACGTGACTGCGCCATATACCCGTCACATGAAATTCTGCGATGAGAGTTCTAATAACAGACACACTACAAATACCGATGTGATACACTGATGACAAGTACTTACCATAGGAGTAGAGGTAGCACTCTACCCCCGCCTCTTAGCCCTGCATAGTGGCTTGCCGGCGGCATAAACAGAGTCCATTCATTCATTCATTCATGATAATGGTTATAGTATCTTTATGTATGCCTTCGGCAATTGGGGTTGTTGGTTCAAGTCTGGTTTGTTGAGTTTTTGACTGTAATGCATCACATTATGCATTAATTCATCATGTACACGTCTGGTGTTGTAAATCCGACAGACCACCGGGTGGATAATTATCCGCATGGTCCGAAATATTGTCTATGAAAAAGGGTATAGAAAAATCGAACACAAGATTTTCTGCGACGACGAACTACAACTTTCGAAATGACCCTCTGGGCTTTTTGCTAGCACCTTAAGGTGATGATCCCTAAACAACAACATGTCGTTAAGGAATATTGAAACAAGACACGAAAAATATCACTTTCACTCAAGGTTTTCTTGCCTGAGCTTTTTAATGTGGAGAGGGTCCGTGCCTGGTTAGCGCGGCTATCATGCACGAGCATGCATGTCTCGCTGAGTGTTCACACTGGAAGAATTTCTCCCTTTGGATGGGTTTGTGATATCTTACTGGTCGCCGTCGCAACGTTGCCGAGGGGCGGAACAATCCCTGTTGAGGGTTATGTAGACACAACTCAGCCCCGATGAAGACTCCTGCGAATTTCAAAAATTCGGATGCAAAAGCGCTTGGCAGATTTCAAGGCGGATTCTCCTGAGGATCGCGGACGTGTTTCTCGAGGCGCCGGTTTTTCTTTTTGTCATTTTTATGGGGGTAACGAAACATTCAGTTGGATTCTCTGTACAACGACATGCGATTACTCACGAAGACGGAGGACCAGAAGAGCATTCCGTTTTGTGCGGGGGGTGGACCATATTAGGCAGTTTGATGGCCTCTTTCATTGAAAAGTAACCAAAGCTTGACCAAAGTTTGCCCCCCGTTGATATATCTACCCATTCATCCAAATGTAGTCAGAACCTACTGTTAATGTTTCTGCATTTCGATGCTTAAGCGTTTTTTCATGAATGTGAATCTAACTGACCTAGATATGTACAACAAAACAAGACTTCCGTTGTAGTCGCATCGATCAACCGGACCTGTCAACACCCCCGTCACACTTCATGTTCTCTTCCTCCGCATTCCTTCGAGCCTGATCGACAAGTGAATTTTGCAAACTCGATTTACCATACTTACCTATTCACGACCCCTTAACAACTTCCTGACAAGTGAAAATGGTAAGCGGGCTGACAGAGCTCGTCGCACGCTTCCGATCGGTCTGCATCATATGGTTAAACAATCCCCCAACCGCGAAGCTTTGTGGGCCTATGTCTACTAGAGCATGTCGAAGGCAGAAATATAACTGACCTGGCCCACAAGAACGTGCCGCCACAAAAGCCAGTGACAACAGCGACTTACTGCATGCATATGACGCACGCCAACGAGCTAATTTGAGCTTTTTCAGGCTTCCAATCGTGTGGCGAGTATCTCCGGTTTTGTTCCCTTGCCACCCGTTTTTTGTGCCTGAATCGGATCTCCGGTCCCCCTGCACCACGTTTCTCGACTCCTTTTTCCAAGTCCTGTCAGGCCGTGTCCTCTTTTTTTTTCTCAAATACCATACTATATCTCGGACCCCATTCCTTTCCCGTGGCTTTGCCTTTCTTTCAGACGCTGATCTCTCGTGCCGTGTTTTCTGTTCATCAGCGGGCCTTAGTCCACAACAAGGAGTGCTATTGTTGGCTGAAACTCGTAGTTTATACGCGCAGACTCAGCACAACGACTCACTTTGAATTCTGGCGGCAATTCTTCCGCACTTCATATTTCTAATCTGGCCACAAAACTACCCGCGTTGTCGTGTCCGTGAATTTCGCCCACAGCTGAGGACATGTCGCCACTTGCAGCTTTATCCTCAGAGCCGAAGGAAGAACTCCAGACACGGAGTTTCGAACCACACCGGTCAATTCGATTACAGGATGATGATGCGTATTCCCCGCCATCATCTTCTTCCTCCAATGCAGTAATGGAACTCCATCCACGCTCTATGCAACCTGCCGTACGAACGTTGTCATCCTCATCCTCGCAGACTTTAGAATCCGAAATTCTCGACGATAAAAATTCACCTTCGGCGCTTGAACGGGAAAGATCAGAATCAGTGGCCAGTAATAAATCTGAGGAAAAGGTCGAGAAGCGTAAACGTTCACGAGTAACCCCTGAACAGCTACAGCACCTTGAACGCTTCTTTCTGCTTGACCGAAATCCCACCGCTGCACGCCGTCGTGAAATTAGCAAACTTCTCGGTATGCAGGAGCGTCAGACACAGATTTGGTTCCAGAATCGGTGAGGAACGAGCAGTTGGTGAATGTGACGCTCATACTAATTTGATTATATCTCAAGTCGGGCGAAAGCTAAGCTGCCAGACGGAAGACAACAACGACATAAACGCGTAACCGTCGATATTCCACCTCTCGACTCGCCCCCTCAACTCTCTGCTAGCATCCAAATTGACCTTCATAATTTGATTCACGAAGACGACAGTTAGTTGTCTTTATTTTAAATGGCACTTCCGACATGCTAAATTATGTACACTATTTGACAGCTGTGACAATTATTCCTTGTACCGAATTAACTATTGGCTCATGGAGGCGTATGGCCACGATGGCGGCAAAGCACGACCTCGTAGCCTACGTGTCCGACATCAAACGGTGCCTTATTTGGTATATACACTCGGATGGCTTTGGTTTCAAGATGGAGATCCCCTTTAATACCGTCTTGGAAACTAGACTCACCAGCGTTGCTCCTGAATCGGGACTAGCTTCTTTTCTATTGTCAGAACCTCCACTGTTTTACCTGGAAAACATTGAGCCCATGTCAACAGATGGCAATCCCAAACGTCACTGGAAGCGAGGTCCAGATTGGACTGAAGGACAACAGGCATCGCGCATTTTGCGGCATGACTTAATTGGTTCAGCACCACAACTGTCCCATCTCCTTCTCAATCTGCGCAATATACGGAATCAAGTGCCCGCAGATTTCTCCGTACGGCAACCATCGTATCCCCTTGACCAAACCAACCGATCTACATCCCCTGTGATGCCTTTGGACCTCCCGCCACCTCCCTTAGCTAGCTTACAGTTTTCAGGGTCTGGATCTCGATACCCAGAACATGAAGTTACGGAGACTTCTGTGTCGCATCACAACAGTGCTTTCAAGCACCGGTCATCGTACGTAGATCCAGGGGTGACCCCCTCCCCTGACACTCCCTATTCGAACGAGGGCGGCCGGCCGCCACCGTACGACGTGCCGAGTACCATGCCATTCTCCTTCGCGCAACAACAATCTCACCAGCGAAACTGCCAACCCACCTCGACGTCTTTCGCCGTGGATGATGAATCTTCTTATACTGCCTTCGAGACACATAGAGCTATCCCTCGTAGCCATTCTGTTGGCGATTTTTCGGAACTTCCAATCTCACACGGTCTCGCCCCCCGTCCTTACTCTGTACAAGCCATCCCTCGATCTTTCTACAATAACATTTCCTATCTTACTTCACAACCAGAAATGCAATCTTATCACACGCAAGGGGAAGAGTCACGGATACCCAGGGTCAGCACACCTTCGTCAGCGACTTCCGTATATACAATGCACGAGCAACTAATTCACCCTCACCTCGATGTTCGGCACCAGCAACATATTATCGTGCGGGCTAGCCCATCCCCTCCGCTTTTAACAACGCCCTATCATCCCCCACCTCATCTCTTCAATCAAGCTGGTCACACAAACCACATGGACAACGGATCGTCCTCTCTGAATTTTACTTATTCTGGCGTTGACTACCAAGCCTAAAGAGTTTGAAATGTTACAACCAAATCTTCACATAATTTTAATGAGCCAAACGTTCCCAAGTGCCTTTGTTACCTGGGCCGACTGTTCCTCGATAATTATCTTCGCTGTGTTATATTGTTACTTTATCTTACCATCCATTGCATATTCAGCCTGGCATTGCATCCCAGGAATTGTTATATAGTTGTATCGTAGTAATTGTACGAAATAATAGCAGTTGCAAAATTCTATTTCACAAGAGCAGCGTTAACCAACTCTTTCCAAAAAAAATAAAATTCATGACGCCAAACCCGTAGTGATGAACGAGAATTATAATCATTACATAGCGCCAAGAATCACTATTTTTGTGACACTTTTCAAACGAGATCGATTACTGCTGAAGTTCATTGACAGCCACCCTCTCGCGTGCTATTCTCGAAGTGTATGTCCGGCTCACAATGTTGACTGAGAGTAGCAATTCAACGACCTCAATCGCAACTTCGTAAAAGTCGGATACTCACAAGCTTCTAAGTAACGATCCAGACACCGCGAAAGGCACGTCTGGTTACATGGTTAGAGCTGTGAACCAGTAGCCAACAGAGAACTATACCTGCTCTGAATTAGAAAGGGATTCGCCTGGCTTCGTGACGCACTTGGTGTAGCATTGCTCATTCGCTTTCTGTCGGTTCCACGGAAATTTCTTGATTACGCGATGAAAGATTTGGACTCGAGATGTGACGCACATTTATAAGTTCCTGAGCGTTGGCGAGGGCAATCTCTGTGCGAACTTGCGTCATTATAGCTTCTTTCCTCGCAGTCACGTCTGTAGAAGCAGTGAGGTCTTCACCATCACGCTGTAGGGCGTTCCAAACGCACCGGTACTTGACGAACTAGTTGAAGGAGTGGAGGATAGAAAAGACATGTTGATGAAACTAGGGGAAACTTTTCAGCCAGTGCACAGAAAGCGCGTTGAAGTAATTTTGTCGTCCCCGCACTTGCGGCTACTTGCGGCACGAAATTTCTGTTTTCAAATTCCGATATTTCCTCATTTGGGTTGCCCAACTCAAATGGCACTACATTCACCTCCCGTACACCTTGTTCTGACGCCTTTACGATCTATCTGAAATGGGCACGCGCGAATCTACAGCGCGCGGTGGTCAAGATATTCAGGAAAGCGTCCCTGATTACTATGAGCTGCTCGAGGTCGACGAGAATGCAACCGCCGATGAAATTAAAGTGAGTCCTCATCTACTCACCATCTGTAGTCGCTTCAGAAATCAACCCTCACAGCGTTCATTCCGGCGGTTGGCTCTAACTCATCATCCAGACAAGAACAAGGATGATATTGAAGGCGCGACGAAACGTTTTGCAGCATTACAGCAGGCCTACGAGGTCGGATCTCCGGTTCTGCAGGTTATAAACAACTCAATGAAAGATGACATCTCTAGGTACTCAGCGACGAACAAGTAGGAATAAACTGGTCCAGTCTGGAACTTTGAAATCTTATCGATGTTGCAAGTAGGAACGCGCTTGGTACGATTCTCACAAGGCCTCACTTGTACCCGAACCAGATGCAGAGACAGTCTATGATGATATTCGTAAAGGCGCACCTCCGCCACGCGCCAGAGATCGAGGCTTAACTACCCGCCATATTTCGAGATTTCTAGACGCAAACTTGTGGATTGGCTTTGACGACGGTTCAGATGTATGTAATGCGTATCGATATTTGCTTCATCTCTAATACTGCTTCAGAGCTTCTTTACACTCTATCGTAACCTCTTTGAACGATTAGGAGCAGAAGAGGCTATGTTCTCCGCAGATATAAAATACCCCTCGTTCGGTTATTCCACGTGGACATGGACAGGGACCGGCAAGGACGATGACCGGCAAGCTGTCAAGTTATTTTATGCAGCATGGATCAACTTTGCAACAGCCAAGGATTTCACTTGGTCTGAACAATGGAATCTCAACGAAGCTCCTGATAGACGTGTGAAAAGGTCTGATAACGTACCAGTTCCAAAATTTTACGAGGTTTTTTATACGCCATTTAGACTTATGGAGAGGGACAATAAGAAAGCTCGCGATGACACACGTAGAGAGTACAATGATACCGTTAGGGTGAGTTGGCCCATAGGCTGACCATTAGCAATACTTAATCTCTCTATTCAGTCTCTCGCCAAATTCATTCGTAAGCGAGACCCTCGCTACAAATCCCACATCGTTTGTCAATCCGAACAAGATAAACCCTCAGGCTCTGGTACACTGACAACCGAGGACGCAAGAAAGCGTCAACAAATCATAGGAGAATATGTTGAGCAAGACTGGCAAAAGCTGGACACTACAAAGCTGCACGCCGACTTGGATTGGGTGGTTGCTGAAGGCGAGGACTCGGAGGAATGGGAATGTGTTGCATGCCGAAAGACATTCAGGAGTGAGGCAGCGTGGGACAGTCACGAACGGAGCAAGAAGCACCTTCGTGAAGTCGAGCTCCTGCGTCAGCAAATGATGGATGAAAACGAAGATCTCGATCTTGGCAAGGATCCAGATCGAGACGGGGACACACTCGACGAGACTGAAGATGACAATCTGTCAAACGATCCTCCTACGAGCTCGCCCACCCCTACTCCATATCTTGGTCTGAAAAATCATGATCACTCTGTGTCCCCTGAGTCAAGGGATCCTGCTGAGGGGCCAAAGGGCGAAAAGGAGGAACCATCCTTTCTCAAACATAACAAGAAGAAAAAGGAATTGAAAACCTCATTGAAACTGGCTGAGCCGCTTACGAAGACAGAACGGCGGGCGATGAAACTTGCACGCTCCGAGGCACACACACCAGAAGAGCCGTCAAGAGATACCAAGAATGTGCTTCCGCCGGATGATGTGGGTGTTGACACAGAAGTCAGCGCCACACTCCCGACGGAGCCTTCCAAGCGCGATCAGAGACGTGCACGACAGGCAAAGAAGGCTGAAGCTGGTGAGGGTCGTCACAGTCAGATTCAGGTGGGCCATGGTAACATCTACCGCTGATTACCCTTCTTATCCTTTACTTTTGCAATCGACACCAGTGCAATGTTTGCCAGCAACGGTTTCCGAGTAGAACCAAGTTGTTTTCTCATGTCAAGGAATCGGGGCATGCCTTGGCTACTCCTGGTACACCAGATGATGACGATGAGACGCAATCGCGTGGTAAGAAAAGCAGGAAAACAAAAAGATGAGATGGAACATATTTGTATAGATGGAATGACGCTCATCCTCTCGGACTCCAGCCTGGAGGCAGCTAAAGGTCCCAACCACAATATACACGTAGTTGATCTCCTATGTAGGTCACACATACTTCAATTATGCCAGGTGTACTCAATAGTAAAGAAGAGCTAGAAAATACATTACATTCCAAGCACAAGCATGTACACAAGGTCACCACCTAACATCGGTACCCAACATACAAAGATTGACAATGAGAAGTCAGAGCATCTAACCCATCAGTTGGGAAACATCTTCCGGTGGATACTTCGTTTGGGAGAACGTGAGGAGTCTATTTAGCAAAGAATCAGCACAGCGTAAGGGGAATGAAGAGTACTAAGGACTTACCGTTTCAAGCTCTGGATATATTTCCTGCTGACCTCGTCGTTCAAAACGTGCGCGACCTGGTCCGCAGAGATTTTCTCACGTGCAGAACGTTCGTGAATTCTATACAGGTGAAGGAGATCACGAGTGTCAGGGATGGACGGGGTACAGGGTGAACAAACATACCCAACCATGGTCACTCCAATGGGCCAGGGCGCGTTTCCAATGGAAAGACGGAGATAGGAATCGTTGGCACGTTGATATTGCCGTTTTTGCATGTAATAGACGATTTCTGCTATACGGGCTAACATATCATCTGGAAGACTCTGTTTAAGTTGGTAAGAGCGCGAACGAATATATAGTGAGACGACCAACCCTTGACCGAAGAGTCTTAAAGAGCGGCTTCAGATACTCTGCAGACTGTACTTGTGTGGCGGCAGCAAGTTTTCCCTGCGTCGTGCGTTTGATATGTTCTGACACCAACAGTCAAAGCTAGAAAGGGTGATAATAGTGATATAACCGCCCACCTGGTCGTTCGTCCATAGCATCTCCCCATTCTTTCAACGTCCGTTTCAGCGCGTAGTAGATGAGGGGGTACAGCTTGTCAGGATCGGTTTTGATGAGTCCTAAATCTATTATACCTGCTGCAGGTTGTTCTGGGTCGTCCTTCCTTTTCCCTTTGTTATTCTTCTTCTGCAGCTCCTTCTCAACATTCTCAACGTCCTCCAAAGCCTTCTTGAAATCATTCTGACCGCCCTGTCGCTCATGTCCCTTCTCTTCGATAAGCTCAAGTGCCCTCAACCGAAGCCGACGATCCTTGTCAGACTCTCCAAATAGTCGTATTGGCTGACCTTTGGCACGTAGTCGCCGTATAGTCTCTTCATTTGATATGTTGAACAGAGAAAATTCCGGTACTGGTATCTCGCTGCCTGACCTATTGCCTTCAACTATACCTGGATGGGGCGAGTTGGTAGCAGATCGTGAAGGAATCTACTCTCCATTTGCGAATAAGGATACAGCATGAGAAAGATAAAAGCAATAAGCTCACTAATTTCTCCTTGCGCACGAGAGCTTTAGCCTCCTCGCGCTGTTGAGCCTCCTCGCGTTCTTTCTGCTCGCGAGCTTTGGCTTCTTCTTTCATACGCTCTATGTCTCCCCTACGCATGTACTTGTTAGGCCTAACAGATTCATCCTGCAGAGCTTTACGCTTTGAGTTGATTTCTGCCCTCAGAGCGTCCATTGAGAAGAGTATAGTTGCTTATATAAGCATATTTCTCCAATTCTTCCGCCACATCCCGAAACCCCAAGTGTAACGACTATGTCTGAATCCGCCCCCACCGAGCAAAGGTTGCTATAGTCTTCCGGTTCAGTCCTATTTTGCTCACGCATTGCAACAGCCGTTTCGTGCTCCAGACCGTCGGCTTCGACGGTAAGCCCAGCTTTCATCCGTCGGACATTCCGAGTGTTGATATTTCCGACTTTCAGCTCGTTTTCCTAACACCAACCAGACAAGAAATTGGTGCGTATATCTTGCTCTAGTCAATTGTTTCGCAAACTCAATTCTTTTTAGCTACCAGAACTACACTGACTACTTCAAGTGCATCGCTGCTAAAGGAGAGGATTTCGCCCCATGCAAACAATTTCAAAGAGCATATAATTCGCTTTGTCCGAGTACGTAATCTTTCCTCTAATAGTCTTCTTCGCTCACGACAGGTACTTTGCCATAGACGAATGGGTGGGTCTTACTAGACTTGCTGCCCTTCCTTGCCACTCAACTTCTAATAGATCTCCAAGTTTGACGAGCAACGCGAGAATGGAACGTTCCCTGCCTCCCTGGAGCCTTGATTTACACCCAGTCATGTACGAGGAAGTTCGCTGTGTATCTTTAGAGACAAAAAGAGTCTAGAAATGATCACGTGTTTGGACCTGAGAGCAATGTCTTACAAACTACGCTTAGCCTTATAATCCGACTACTATCAGAGTGACTGATTCACTAAGTTATCTCATCTGCCTGCACCGAACCATGTGGAATGCCGTAATAATACTGGTAGTCCAAGTTCCGATCACGCCTGTTTGCTGCAAAACACCATGTCGACGGACCATTACTACTCTGTCGAACCTTCTCATCCGGATCTTCTGAAAGTGCAAGGTCACCGCCCATTCAATGCTGAGGCTCCTGTAGCTTCCTTGGTAGAATTCAACGTTACGCCGGAGGACCTTGTTTATTGCCGAAACCATGGGCCTGTTCGCGAGTTTGACGAAGAGACCTATTCTATCTCCATCAAAGGAGCTGTCGACAAGGAGCTCCAATACACGATTCCGAAGCTTCAGGCATCGTTTCCAATTGTTCAAGTAGTTGCAGCTCTCCAGGTATGATTCATGCTGCCTATGCTGAAGCCACACAAGGCTTACCCTCCACGGATCTTCCAAGTGTGCCGGAAATCGACGGAATGAGATGGGGGCCATCAAGCCTGTTAGCGGTGTAGGTTGGGACAGTGGTGTAATTGCAAACTGCAAATGGGGCGGCGTACGCGTGCGTGATGTCTTGGCTCAAGCCGGCGTCCAACCAGGCAATGCACATGTTTGTTTCGCGTCCCATGCAACTTTGTGTCAAGACGACGAGTACTATGGCGCATCAATCACATCAGAGAAAGCTCTTGATCTTGATAGCGATGTCTTGCTTGCGTTTGAGGTGAGCCTTTACTCTGACACGTTGTTTCAATGAAATAACACTATATCAGATGAACGACGAGCCACTCACAGCAGAACACGGTGGTCCCGTTCGTCTCATTGTCCCTGGCTATCTTGGAGCACGATGGGTCAAATGGCTAGACACCATCATTGTTTCTCCCTCTGAATCACCCAACTTTTACCAACAACGCGACTACAAAATCCTTCCTCCGACGGTCCGTCTATCCATATTTGTATCTCTCCCTCTTACATTCCTTTTTTATCAGGTAACGTCGAAAGACGAAGCGAAACCTCTTTGGTCTAAATACCCCTCCATGACTTCCCTCCCTCTCAATTCTGTCATTGGTTCCATAACAATCACATCGCCGACCTCTTTGTATATCAAGGGTTATGCTGTCTCAAATCTGGCTAACGTCGCAGGGGTCGATGTCACTACTGACGGCGGGAAGACATGGCATGATGCCCGCATAACGTATCAGGAAGGCAAGTGGAGCTGGACAATATGGGAAGCGGAGCTAGAAGGCGTTGCGGAGAGCGGAACTGTAGAGTGCCGAGCGCGCGATATCAAAGGCGTGGTGCAACCGAAAGAAGGAATTTGGAACCTAAGAGGCGTCGCTTTCAATGCGTGGGGTGTGGGGAAGTGGTAGTTATCCTTGCTTTGTGGTCGCTCACATAATTGTTTCTTGTTGTCCGTCTGAGTTTGTTTTGACCCAATCTGAAACCGTTTCAGCACAATATCCCTCATCCGTTGACAACCATCGAACCTGACGCAACATCCCTTGAGCTACCGACGACAATCCATAAGGTGCCCATCAACCGTCTATCTCGATCGAGGAGTTGGCACAATGGTCTGCTTGCCCATAACCACCAGTGTGCTGATGTTGGGGATCGCCTGTTGATCGGCGCTAAATTTCTTGGATTGCTCGAAGACAGAATATTCGAAAGACTAGTAAGCGGTGAGGGCCCTCAACCATAGTAATACATTACGGATGTAACCAGGACATTGGATCATGCCATCTCCATGTAACCCTCGTCATTGTATATGACTCGAAATGATGATGGCTTTTGGACGCGCAGGACCAGAAAGTGTAGTCACAAGAAAGTGTAGTCACGAGAAAAGAAACCGTGATCAACAATCGGTAGCTTCCCCTTTTGGGTTGCGGGGGCGCCGAATTGGACTCGTGGACGTCTGCATCGAGCACCAACGACAATATCCTCCTTGACTTGGGGTTTCTCACAACATAACTACTGTCTCCCCACTCAACACATCAATATTCAATAATGGTCCTTGGCAGATTTGTCCATTACGCTGTTGACGCAGCACTGTTATCCACAGTTGTCGCTGGTGTTCGGCGGTCGAGCGGGTTCTCGTGAGTCCTCTCCTGCTGTCCCATCCAGCAATTTGATAATGGGATGCAGTCCGGATGCATCCGCCATCTCAGACCCTACACTTCGCTCTGTTGCAGAGAAATTCTTGGGAGTTGGGGAAACCATATTCGACATCGTGCAGGCATCGGCTGTCAATAGCTCCTACTTCAAGAGAGACACGCGGAAATGACAATTCTCCGGCTGGCTCATTTGAGCAGCCGTAGATGTGATAAGTGGTAGAATCAGGTATGGAGAGGGATTGATCGCAGCGTTGGAACGTG
The DNA here is from genome assembly GCA_020091625.1 of Termitomyces sp. 'cryptogamus'. Lineage (NCBI taxonomy): Eukaryota > Fungi > Basidiomycota > Agaricomycetes > Agaricales > Lyophyllaceae > Termitomyces > Termitomyces sp. 'cryptogamus'. Next base: position 1,751,114 of record JAGYZC010000005.1, read on the forward strand.
TCGAGGTTCGGGATGAGGTATTTAACCAGAGTTGCTATTGTATCACAACGTTTACGGGTATAATGATTTCATCTCTCATTCGACAGGCTACCGATGTGAGCATCAGACGATTGGGTTACATTGTCTCTTCTGAGTTTTCATTCTGCTGGAGTACGCCGAACTCAACGAATGAACTGCATGTATCTGTGCTTTCTTCCAAATTACTGAATCTGAATCGGCGGTGTTCTCTTCTTCTTTGACCGCTTTTGGCTTATATCGAAGAGGCCTCGATTCCATACGATCGCAGATATCGGCACTTCCTGTATCGGTAACATTCCAAGTTAGTTGCGCCTCATTCGATTCCAAGAAGTAACGCTAGACCCATTCTGGAACCCGCTGCTTTGATGTATCAGAAGTTCTGGATGTCTCCACGTTACAAAAGAGCCTGCTTTGTCTGATTTTGATTAGAAGATGGCTCATTTATGGTGTTTGTATGCACATATGAAGTCAGGAGTCATAACGTCGACCAACTCTCTGCGCCTCAAAAACCGTTTGCGCCGTCGTGCATGATTCAGATTCTCTCTTTCCCTTGTGGATTGGAATTGGATCCTTACATAGATTCTCCCCGACTTGGTCACGAACGTTTTCTCCAGTCTACAAATCATCTCGTTTGCAATACTTGATTCCTGCCAAAAATGATTCATTGCCACCTCAAACCTCAGACTTCTCGAACAATGCGCCGCTCACCATCATTCAAGAGTAGGTACTTGCATTATCGCCACATTGCTTCCGAAGGTGAATAAGAGGTGTTGCACTCGGAGGTTCCAGAGTCGTCGCGACATCCCCTTCTTTTTTCGTCATCGAACATGACCTTCAACAACGTCAAACGCGTATTTTCCCCTGGCTCTCTTCTGTTCGCCACTACCACATCTTTCCTTTTAGCAGCAGGGTTCGATATCTCCCGTTCAGACAACGTATGTCTCCTCTCCTTGCCTTCAAATGTCAAGCTGAGCGTCTTGGGTTCATTATAGCTGGTCGCGTAACAACCAATTTGTCATGATTCTTCAAGTCCAGCTTCATTTATTCTCTGATAGATATTATGGCCAGAATTCATACGGCGCAACCCACGCAAGTTCTACATATTCCCAGGGGCCTTTATCATCATACTGCCAAGTATGTCAACAGCCTCAGTCTATGACAATCATTGACACCTCATGATTAGGACGACACTGTCAATGTTATCTCTGTCGCTTTTCTCCACAAGTTCTTCTCCAACGGTGGCCTTCCTGAAATCGACCTAGCCAATGTACATGTCCTCTCTCCCTCACTTATTAACAACACCCATCAATCTTCAACAGACGTGCAACAACAACAACGGTAATGTCTTCCCCGGTACAAATCTGGCAATCTGCCACCAACTTGGAGACGATGTCAAAACATGCCAGAATCGCGGAAAGATTGTTACCATCAGTCTCGGCGGCGCCACAGGGTCGACTGCCTTTTCCTCAGATGGGCAAGCGCGGACATTCGCCGAGACGGTATGGAATCTATTCCTCGGGGGCTCGAGTGATATTCGACCTTTCGGTGACGCTGTCCTCGACGGGTATCTTATCATTGTTTCCACTTCTCTTGAAACACGTTCTGATGCTTTCTTCAGTGTTGACCTAGACATTGAGGGTGGATCGGGAACTGGTATGCCAGCCTTCGTCACCAGATTGCGGGAACTCTCAAAAGGAGCGAGCAAGAGGTGTGGAGCCCTCAGATTTTGTTCTTGGTAACCACGCTAAGTTCCTATAGATACTATGTCACAGCTGCCCCTCAATGTCCTTTTCCTGACGCCTATCTGGGATCTGCTATCAATGCTGTTGGATTCGATGCGATTTTTGTTCAGGCAAGTTGATTGATTCTTCTATTTTATTCAGTATTTTTCTGATAATATGTTAGTGTGAGTACCGACTCCGCTCTTGGCAGACCAACTGATCTTGTCCTTCTGACATTTCCCATTGATTTTCCCAACAAGTGTCGGTAACTCTACTCTTCTGATAATTCTCGCTTACTAACTTCTTCTCAGTGTGAGTTTCACGATTGCTGTGATATTCATTGACCTGATTATGCTCGGGCAGTACAACAATTATTGTGGTGTCAACAATTACTATGACTCTAACGTATGCATATCCCTCTCTATTCCCTTTCTTATAATTTTGTCGATGCTAATCATTTAACCAGGCGTGGAACTTTGGCGTTTGGTTCGTTCCAAATATCTAATATTCGTCCTTCTCATCGTTATCAACAGGGACGACTGGGCAAAGAATACCTCTCCAAACAAGAACATCAAGATCTTTGTTGGAGCCCCTGCCGCTGAATCTGCTGCTAACACGGGCTATGTCAATGCGGAAACTCTCGGGAAAATTGCTCAAGAAACACGCTCCAAGTATTCTTCGTTCGGTGGCATCATGCTCTGGGATATATCCCAGGCCTATGGCAAGCTCTTTCTATTGCTTATTATCTTTTACTCAACATTGCCTTGCCAGGCAACAACCGGTACGATATCGCTGTCAAGAATGCTTTAGCGGGCGATCATGGAAATCCTATCATCAAGACGACTTCGACGAAAACCAGGACATCTACGGTCAATAAGATGACTTCCACGAAAACCAGGATATCTACAGTCAATAAGAGGACTTCCACGACAAAAAAGAATACGTTTACCTCAACTCCTATGACCCAAACGACCCAAACGACAACCCCAACGATAACTTCGACGATAATTCCCACCTCTGCTCCCGAAGGCTGCAAAGGCATTGCGAATTGGGATCCATCCGCTACGGTACGTCAACTCGGATTTTGAGCTACCTAGCCTGTTCAAAGATTGTTCTTGTTTCTAGTATGTCTTCGGCAACGTTGTTTCACACGAGTGCGTTGCAGTTCATTCCAAATTTGAATCCATCAGACCTAATAAATCATTATATAGCGGTCACAAATGGACTGCAAAATGGTGGTCTTTTGGAGGTGCGTCGACAATGATATCTACTAGCCATGCAGCAGCAGTTTCTAACATGTCAAATTTCAGATACCCCTGGTGGCGTCGTAGGTGTCTGGAATGATAACGGTCCCTGCTCTACACCTGCAAAACAAAAGAAACGTTCACGCTTTTTCAAATTTTGAGCAATGGGATACTCAGTCGTAGTACTTTTATAACATCTACACCTTACGGAGCACTTCTCGAGTTGCGCTCCATGTACATATCTACTATAGTCTTGATCAATGTAGTACTTCATACCTCGGATAACAGAAGATCGACATAAACAATATATATAACGACTTGTTTTGGCCGGACTGCGACATGACACCAAAGGTTTCTTTTTGAATACCGATTTACAACACAACTATTCTATTTCGAATAGTAAATTACAGATATCAGGATACGAACCAAACAGTGGCTGGCTATTTATGATCAGCCTAACCACACAGGAAGAAACAATAAAGGACACAGATATACACACGGTACATACTTTATGAATGACCAGAGCGTATCGCACTAGGCGATAAGACTCATGATATACGAGAGGGCAAAGCAACATTGGAACAGACATAACCAAACTATAAGAGAACATACGAGGAAAGATGCCTAAAGGTTCCAAAGGAAGCATATCACGCCTGAGGAGGCACAGTGAACGGTTGTCCTCTCGACACCTGAACACAACAAAACTTCAACAACGCGAAAACAGAAAAGAATTCGATCACTCACAGCGTCCATCCACACCATGACATGCTGGCCCGAAACCGAATCAGGATCCCTCTCTTCTGACATGTACGAATCCTGCGATCCATGGCAGCCATACGACGCAGGCGGACCCTGAGCCGCCGCAGCCAACAACTGCGTATAATCTCTCGGCTGTCCAGCACTCCCCGCCGAATTCGGGGGCACCGTAAACGATGCGGACGTCTCAGGATAGAAAGGATAAAACAAATGCATGGGGACTTCAACAAGCTGCTGCCCATCAGGCGGTGTCGACTCCCCGCTACTCCTCGTACTATTTCCTTTCATTGTAGCTGGTGAGAAGATGACATTGCCGCCGCCGTTGCCATTACCGTTAGAGTACGCCGCATGATCCATGATGGGTGTTGTCTGCTGTGACTTGGGACCAGACGAGGGTTCCTCCTCCCACTTGGGTTCTGACAAGAGAGCAGGATGGCTGATAGGACCCACGCTGGCCAAGTCGACTTCCATAACGCGCTCAGCAAGCTTTGCAATTAGCGGATGCCCTCCGTTGAGGTCTTTGCGTTCCCAGCGCCAGCGGAATCGCGGAAGCATGTCGAGAGCAAGCCAAACGTCCTCAAGGGCAATCGAGCGAGGAAGTGTATCGCATTTCGACATGTGACCGTAGAGTATGACCATTGCTGCAATGTGAAGAGGGATAGGAGATGTGAAGAATGCAATGTCCGGGAATTTGATGAGCTGATTATGGATGATAATCATGTTGTGAGATGTGACAATGGCTGCAAGCAAGGGATATAAGTATGGCAAGAGACGAAGAAACGAAATGTACCAACCATCGACAAGGGCTTTGTGCCGTTGGGAATAAGTTAGTTCTTTGGAATTGAAAAGAGCCCTGAGGAGCAAGATCCTCGCAATTCCAACCTTGAGTAACGTCAAACCCTCATCTTCCGTGATTTCCTGGACGAGCTGGCTCCTCCTCTCAAGTGGCCACTCATCCGTTCCTGCGAAATAATAGCTATACTTCTCCGGAAGCCCCTTTCTAAACTCTGACATTCTATTGATGATCCTCGTCGCATTGCGCATGATCACGTCTGCTGATTGGGTCTTTTTGGGGGCATAAAGGGAATCGATCACATCCGCCTGAATATCAGCGACAGGCATAGAATGCTCAAAGTGTTCCGAAAAGTCATATGGACCACGCCGTTCCTTTGGGCGAGTGGGGTGCGGGGTGCTCGAGTCGCTCGGAGATATAGCAAGAGGTCGACCGAGGAGAATGGATGTGCCACGATCGTGAACAAGGACGATTCCCCAGAGACGAATGCGGAGCTGGCATTCTTCGTCGGTAAATATTCTGGTGGGAGTGGGGGGGACGGTCCCTGGAGCTTGAGGTGGGACAGGATGCATTTGTGTTGTCGGGTCATGGTGTAGGCCTAGCTCGATGGATAGGCGAACAAGACTGCCCACCAGACGCCATAGAGTGCGGCCTTGTCTCTGAGAGGGTGTTGGTAAGAGGAAAAAATAAAAAGAGACGAATCAAGACTTGCCTCGGTGTAGAGGTACCAGTGCAACAAGATGAGAGCCTGCAGACTTGAGATTGTGACGCGCAAGTCGGGTTTGACGGAGAGCGCGCGGCCAAAGAACTCATCGTGCTCAGGCCAATTTGCCATGAGCTTCTTGGCCACTGCAGATCCCAAGTACTGAGAGTCGCCAGGGGTAGCAGAGAGGTCCGCAGCACCAGCGCGGTGATTCAACTCGCTTAATGTGCCGAGCGCCAAGACCAGGTAGAGGCTGCAGATGTAGCCCGGGTCGTGCGAGACGACGAGGCCGTCATACAGACTGTTGAGGGTTTTTTCAAAGTCCTTGCGGACAAAGACGGGGCGATGGACGTTGAGTCGCGTAAAGTAGCCGTCAATGATGTGCTGTACCATCTCGCGGTCCTTGGGCAGCCAGACATCGATGGATGGGCCCAGTTCACCTGGTGCAGGGAGATCGAGCCTGGGGGCTGAGGCATTCGAGTTGCGCCGCACGATGAGGCGCGTCCACTGGGTCGAATCGCGGGGCACGGCGGCTTCATGGTAGCCACGGTCGCGTCCAGAGCTGAGCCCATTGGAGCCGACTGCCAGGTCTTCTCTGTCGATGAGCGGGCTGAGCCTGATGTCGTTGACGATTGCTGCAGAGACGCCAAAGGCCTTGGCAAGGGCCTGGGGGCGTAAGGACAGGAGGATGATGGATGTCAAAAGGACTTACTGCTGCGTTGGACATGTCGTTGCCGTCGGGGTCTGTGCCCTTGGCCACGACGGTGGAGGACTCGCGGGGGTGGAGGACCTGGGTGGCCGCGGCGGTGATGGGGGGAGGAACGGGGGACGAGGCGGGTGCTGGCTGGGGAGGGGGGCCCATGTAGCCCGGGGGCGGGGGCTGGAAGGACGGGTGGAGGTGGGGGCCATAGGGACCGGGCATGGGGAGGCCGGGATGGAAGGGCGGGTAGGGCGGCATCATGCCGTAGCCGTGCGGAGGCGGCGGGCCCATGTAGCCCGGCGGCGGATAGTACATGCCAGGCTGCGGCGGCGGCAACGGCTGCTGCCCGACCGGCGCGGCGGACCGGGGAAACGCCGACGTCTGCTGGAACTGGAACGTCGTCGTCAGCGACGGCGTCGCCACCGTGATCTCGATGCCCTCGCGCACACAGATCTCGTCGAGCTTGTCGAGCTCGAAGCCCGGGATGTGGCGCTTGAGCAGGGCCTCGCACTGGGCGACCTGGTGCTCGATGCGCTCGGTGTAGCCGCGGGGGGTGAGGGTCTGGCGGTGGCGGTCCTCCTGGTGGCATGCAGTGCCGGCTGTGGCGCACGCGGTGCAGCGGGGATGTTTCGAGTCGCACTGCGAGAAGTCAGCATGGCTGGAAATTGCCGCCGGTGTCGCCCGTCGGGACTTGCCTTTATTTTCTTGCTCCTACACCTCGCACATGCCTCGTGAGACCGCCGCAGGCGACGGGGCTCCGATGGCGCCGCGCCCTCGTCGGCGCCGGTGTCCGCCTTTTTCCTCCTCTTGCTGGGGGGCGCCGCTGGCTGCGGCTGCGGCTGCGGGGGCTGCTGGCCCATGAGGTGCTGGGTGTGGTCCATGTGGGCGGCGACGACGTTGGGGACGGCGTTGGGGACGGCGGCTGGGATGGCAGGATGAGCTGGACAACGAGCTCCTCAATTTGCCGGTATTTGTAACCCTAACTTGAGGTCATCACTCTCCGAACACCACGGTCTCCATTCCTCTCCCGCTGCAAACTCAATTTTTGCCTTCAACAACCTCATCTGGGAAATCAGCCTCGTTTTTGGAAATGCTGTGAATTATGTGCTCCTCGCCACATCCCCCAAAGATGCTGTCACCAGGCTGATGGCACCCTGCATCCTGTCGCAGACGTCGCCAGATCGTATTGAACATCGCCCACACATCTCGCCAGCACCGTACATGCAGTCGAACCCATGACTTCAATACTGCTGCGGACCGATGTCTGCAAACTCAAATAAAGATTTTCCATGGAAGCTTAGTTGACACAACTTGGGAAGAACCCGGATCTTCGACGCCTAGTTCAAGTCAACGCCACGATATGTCCTGTCACATTGACACTTTGGGTCTAAAGCAAAGCGCTCTGTTCTTATTTCTTTGTGATGTGGTGGCTCTTCCTGGGAGAAAAATTCCTACTCAGGTTTTTGGCGCTGATTGGGAGACAAACTTCATCAGATTGGGTCGATTGAGTAACGCCGTCACTTTGGTGTAAGTACGACCTCTTTATCATAGTCTATCATAGAACAAGAAACCAGTGATAATTGTAAAAAAATGTATAGTAAACATTTCCTAGCCAGATATCCGTCGATGAGTTGAGTTATGTTGTAGATATCCTCTTGGGCTCACGACTCAATGTCGGAACTCCGTCGGCCCGCGACGTCATCAGGTGATGTTGGTAAGGAGCAAGTTGGCAGACAGAACACAATTTGGCTACACAGCATTGAGAGATGCCTGGTGCAAACAGGATTGGAGTGCACATGGCTGGTTGGTTGGATGAGCTTGCATTCACTCTTGCACGCAAACTTTACAGCCCTGCTCGCCCATATGCACCAAAGCGGTAAACAAAGCTGGATTGTCAAACTATGGCTTGGTGGAGTTCACGCGTGAGTCCACGTTTGCAAGGTGGGCTTCCCATTCACTTTGCAAAAGCGCGAGCGTCAACAGACGAACAGGAAGAATAAAAAAAGGTTGTCAGATATTTTAAATGTGGCCACAATTTGCAGCATTGGACAGATAAAGTATATCTCTGGTGAGGCTGGGAGAGGGAAGCCGGTAGGACCGTCCAGTACTTACCAGAGGTATACTTTATCTGGACTCAAAATAAACCGACGATGATGACAAGGAGCGACTTGAAGTGATGTTCCTAGATGATGTGCTAACACCAGTACTAGTAGAGATTCTACAACAAGAGATTGCCAGTTACAAGTATTTCAAGTCTACGTTCAGACTTGGCATCGAGTATCTCAATCTGTTTCGATGCAGTCTGGAGCAGCTTGGACGTGTCCACAACAAGACAATGTGTTTGAAGATTGGCAAGTGTCTGATGAGAGGAGACGACGGTCAGTGAAACGAAAGTTCAAAGCTAAGAAAACTCTACATTCAAATCACTATAAAGCTCACCCACTCGATGATCGAGAGTGCTGATTATATCCTCATTGTGGTTTAGTTTGACGAAACGCGTGATCCACTTTTGTTTCCGCATTTGCTCCAATGTCATCCTAATATCGGTCAAAAGACTATATGATGCAAATTATGAGCGTCAATCAGTAACAATGCTAAAGACGTACTCGTTGAACTTCGCGATGCTCGTCTGCATCTCAGAAGACAAAGCAGAAGGATCGTGCACAGAGTCTGCTATGACGTTGAGAATCTCGACACAGCGCATCGCGAGTGCCCGAGCACTCTTGCGACAGTTCTTGATACGCTAGACATCGATACTTCACTAAAAACCGGATGAATCAATGCAACCTAGGTACATACATTGACTGTGTCCCAAATTGCCAGAACGCTGCCAGATACACTTTTCAATGGCGGAAAAGCATCGGCAGATTGGTGAAGAGCAGTCAAGCAAGTCCTGATGGTGTCCGAAGAGGTCGATGAATGGGAGAGTTTCAGGCGTTTGAAGATAGTCGCAGGAGATCTTGGATCAGGGGGTCGAGGAGGGACCCTTTTCGGGCCCCTCAAGAATATTGGTCGAGACATAGGACCTCTATGCCCTTGAACCTTCACTTACTGTCTTCTTATACCAGAAGCTGTGTCAATTCACGTAAGGCTGTGTGTTGACGGAGACGCGACAAAGCTATCCACGCGCAGTCTGAAGCTCGTCCTCATGGTATGCAACTGGTCGTGGTGTCATATTCCTGGTAGCAACCTTCTTGATAGAGCTCGTGCCAATGGATGCAATTGGCGCCCTTAATCGGCATCACACGTTCACAAGATCAACCGTTTCATCAAACTAAAGCTGTCCAGGTACAGCTTGGGCTGCGGTCTAGATCCTACACTGAAGACAAAAGTGGAGGTCTTTCCAATAGGGCCCATGGTCATAAGTCAAGCTATTTCCTTCGGGTCGCTCGTTATAGATATAGGAAGTGTTTGATCTTGAATCGGGATAGATTCCCAGCTGTACTTGGTACTAGAAGTCCTGAAGGCAAGTCGACAAATCGCCCACGAGAGACATAGGAAAGCAGAATGCATGAACTTGGAGGTTGTTATAGAACAGGCCACAGGCCGTGCTGACTCCATGTCATAGTTTCAGTCTTTGCGACTCGGATATCAAGTTGACATGCTGTGCCAAATAGGGCAGAAGAAAAAGCAGCGCATTCAGGGGCATTTCAAATCCACTCCGCACGCTGTCATGAAGTAGACCTTGCCTTGCTCCGACATTAGCTGGTCTCCGTCATGATCTTTTCAACCGTAATCTTTCACAGGCGGCCGCAAGACTTTGAACGCAATCATGTCAGTGTGTTCTGGAGAATCGGAATAAACACCAATATCGCGGACTACCACTCAAAATCAACCATCTCGCATTTTACACTCTGTAAAGAATTCCGCTTTGGTATCTGGGATGATTGGTGGGGCGACGACGAAGCTGAAGAGATCAGGTCATGACTCGATAACATACCCACTTGAAACACTACGATTTACTGACCGACTCCATCTCACATTACCAACCTGTCACCGGCGACCCTTTCAGACACATCTCGATTCTTTCTATACAACGCTTTCCCAATCTTCCTCGAAGTTTTTGTAATTAGAGCTGGACGACCTTGAAATCAGGTATCCAGAGACGGAACAAGAACTGAACAGAGTTCTTGCGTCGAATGGGATTAAGACCTAGTGGACCAAGCTATCGTGTCTGAGTCCCGGAGCCACTGATACTATCCAAGAATGGGAAGGTTAGTCGCTTGAGCGGCCGATTTAATGATGAGGTAGTATACTTTCTGGGTTCAATGATTAGGGAAGAAGATATACTCAATCCTCTATGCTTGCACGCTATTTAGGATATTCAGGAGAAGGATTGCAGAGTCTCGGTAGAAGGTTGAAGGACGCAGAGCTGTCATCAAAGCTTTTTCTCACCCCAGGCCCGAGGGCATTTATGATGTGGAATACAAGAGATTGTGGGCTGCAGGTACGGGCAGTGGAGATGGCAAAGATATGGATGGTTCGGGGAGGAGTATATCGTTCGTTAATTGAGTAAATAAACACCTTTGTCATTGGTTATTTATTTCTGCACTTGTACCATGTCTTGTTCTAATCATGTCAATGTCAGGTCAATACCTGAACACTATCACTGAAAATGCCTCGCGCTTGGGAATGCGACTTCAAGAATCTTTCTCGGAACACACAAGAGATCTCAATCTATCGAGAGCAACTGGATCCAGCTATCTTGAAGGCGATGAAAAGTTGAAAGACATTCGTCGCCAGCTCGACTCAAACAGTGACCGGGAGAAGTTGGATGCAATGAAGAGGCTCATAGCAGTATGTTAATTTACACTATTTATTTTTCAGTACGAGCTCATTCTCGTCAGTTGATATCCAAGGGCCGAAACGTATCAGAATACTTCGCTCAAGTGGTCAAAAATGTCGCGTCGCACAATCTTGAGATTCGCAAGCTGGTCTATATCTATCTACTACGATATGCAGAGCACGAGCCAGACCTCGCTTTGCTTTCAGTCAACACCTTCCAGAAGGACCTGACGGATAGCAATCCTCTCATCCGTGCAATGGCATTGCGTGTGCTCAGTGGAATCAAAGTTCCAATGATTGGAAGTCTTGTCGTTCTTGCAATCAAAAAATGTGCAGCGGATATCAGCCCGTATGTGAGGAAAAATGCAGCTTTGGCGGTACCTAAATGTTTCGAGTGTGTTGTTCACCTTTTCCACATCTATCTTTGTCTGACAAGATCTGCGAAGGCTCGATAGCTCACATTTGCCATCCTTGATTGGTATCATCACTACCCTCCTCAATGATCGTTCTCCACTTTCTATTGGCAGCGTCGCCTTCGCGTTTGAAGCCGTCTGCCCAACCCGCCTCGACCTTGTACATCAACATTACCGCCGTCTGTGCAAGATCATTGTAGATGTTGATGAATGGGGCCAAGTAGATTTGTCAAACTTGCTTCTTCGATATTCACGGACGATGTTACCAAGACCAATTGTTAAAGCTGATGGCGAGGAAGTTGATAAGGACATCGAGCTTCTTTTGAGCTCCGTGGAACCTTTATTCCAGAGCAGGAACCCGGCAGTCAGTGCAACTTGCAATATCCATGAGAAATGTTGCTTAAACCTCATGCCAGGTCGTTTTGGCGGTAACACGCATATTCTTCTATGCTGGCCCTCCGTCTTATCTGTTCAAAATTGTGAACCCACTCTTACGATTGCTCAGTTCCTCAGCCGAGGTTGAACGTATCGTTTTAGTGTACGTTAATGTTATCGCCCGCTCAGCACCTGTAAGTCGCACGGCCTGATTTTACTTGACCGCTAAACTGCGAGGCTTGTCGATTCAGCACTTGTTCGCACCCTTCTTTGCAAGGTTCCTGGTACGCACTGACGACCTCCTCCAAGTTAAACAAGAGAAGATCAAGCTTCTTCTTGTCATTCTGACAGTGGACAACTATGCAGCTATCCTTAGGGAACTTATTGTGTGTGGATGTTTCCATACTCAAGTATGATATCTGATAATCCTGTGTCAGGACTATGTCGACGACCCAGATGATTCTGTAGCATCCGATTCCATTCAAGGAATTGGACGATGTGCCCGTCTTGTCCCCGAATCAACACAACAATGCCTCAATTCTCTCATTACCATGGTCAAAAGTGCCCGAGGTGAGTCTGACCTTGCCTTTCGTTGTCAATCTAACCATATAATTTTCAACAGATGTGACCATCAGTAGCGCTGTTCTGGTCCTCAAACATCTTGTCCAGTTGCAACTCTCTACTTCCTCGGAATTCCCTGGGACTTCACAATCACCATTCAAGATCATCGCTCAACTCGCGCAGAAGATCGATGATGTTCATCACGCTCAGGCTCGGGCTTGTGTTATCTGGCTAGTAGGACAATACGCTGCATCTGAAGACAAAGGCCCAGGCCCTGAAGGTGTGGCAGATTGGGCTCCAGATGTTCTTCGAAAAACAGCGAAGACATTTGCTCAAGAGGTCTGCCCTCTGCTATATCAAATGGAAATTATCTGAAGGTATCCTCTACCTAGACGCCATTGGTCAAGGTCCAGATAATTACCCTTGCTGCGAAGTTATTCGTGCTTAGCCCAAATGACCGGATCCTTGCACTCCTTAGCCAATATGTATTCAACCTGGCGCGCTACGATATGAATTATGACGTGCGAGATCGTGCAAGGATGATTTCTTCCCTTCTTGCTGGTGTCATTCCGACATCTCTGATGGAAGACAGTGAACGTGAACGGGCCGGGGTGGTTCTCCGGCGAGAACAGGTTAAACTCGTGCTCTTTGAGGGCAAGTCTGGAATAGTGGAGGACAATTCCGGTCATACAGGTACCTAGTACTCGTGCTTCTTTGGATTTAGAGCTCAAATTCAAATCACACGATAGACAACATATCTCCGATAGGCACACTGAGTCTAGTGACGGGCAAATCAATGCAACTCGAGGGGATGCTGTCAGACTGGCTTGAAAACGGTGTTGAGTCATCGCTACGAGATGTGGATGAGTCTGTGCCTCCTCCAACACCTGTTGCGCTGTCTTCGGCGCAGCAACAACGGGTGCGAGTCAAGGAAATGTCACCGATCGTGCTCACTCCTACCGGCGGCTCATCTCTGGATGGTTCCGAGCTAAAGGACGGGGTGTCATCGAGAGGGTTGTTTCAGGATTTGGATAAGTTCTATGAAGATACTGAAAGCTTGGAAGAGGAAGAGGACGAAGAGGAGGAGGAGGAGGAAGAGGAGGAAGAGGAAGAGGGCAGTGAGGGGTATGGCGAGGATGACGACGGCGATGGTGATGCTACCGAAGACAATGAACATGATGGAAGCATCCAAGAATTCAATGGAGAGATGAGTAATCACCCCAGTAGCACGACGGACCACACGACACTGTCGTAGAGTAGTCAATAGGAACAGCTCTTCCTGGTCCCTCCGTCGTTGGAAGTCTGAAGATTCAAGCTTTAAGTTCGGCAGATTAAATGAGGTCACTTACTTCACTATGATTCTAGGGGGTAGGGGTTTTCTTTCGATGACATTTAACTTCTGGCTATCGAAGGATTACTATTGATATCCACCTATATGCTGACCCCATCCTGTATTGTTGGATAGCTTCGATACCCAGAACAGCCTTCAGCGTTCTTCGCCACTGTCGTTTTATATCTGTTGCATAGGTAAATACGGGTTCCCTGCTCTATTCCATCGCCTCTACGAGCTGGAAACGATGAGTGATGCTGCGCTTGTCTCCTTGAGCTTCTTGACGAGGTGTGCAGTGCCATTTGACATTTTTTGACTCGACGCAGTCAATGGTGAGGCCAAGTATGTAGAGAGCTATGTAAAGCCTATTAGGTGACAACGCCATCCAAAGTATGTATTTTTTGTCAATTGCGCGTCCGTCACCTTTGTCGCTAGGAACCCAGACGACAATAAGTTCTACTAGAAAGTCGGTGCGGCTCACACCTTTACATCCTGTTTCTGCGCTCCCCCAATTGTCTTGTGTTTGTTAACACTGATAATTAGACATGTCAGTGTCAGTGTCAACAAGTATTGTTGTTCTGCACAATCAAGATATCTCTGGGAAAACTGTTATATTCCCGGCAGTGGCTTTTTGAAGAACGTTCTCACTTTGACACTATTCTACTAGTACTTACCCCTCTTCCCGACGATACTTCTATGCCATTAACGTTGCAACGACTTCTCCACCCTCTGACCAGGAAAGGGCGTGAAGCTCGACTACGAAATGTATCTGACGCACCATCCGTTGAGACACCGATGACATCCATAGAGGCCCCCATTCACTGTCTACCCGCAGAAGTCTTGGGCCTGATTTTTCACTACATTCTAGACCCCTTTTACCATGAACGATATTTCATACCTGCAGCAAATCAGCCACCCATGGTGTTCTGTCGCGTTTGCAAGTGGTGGAGAGCTGTTGCAATATCGATCCCAAGACTTTGGTCAACGTTTAATGCCTTCCTGGTAGAGAAAAAACTACTGGAATGGCTTTATATCGACTCTGGCTCAAACGCACCCGTGGCGCCCCTCTAATCGTCAACTTTGATGGTGATTGTGTCGAGTTTAACAAAGCCTTGACTCTGTTTTTTTTCGCATACACACCAGTGGGCTGATGTGGTGATCAACTTGCGACCGTTGATCGGTGCTAAACTTCTAGGATTGCGGCCAGAGGATGTTCCTTTGTTGAATAAAGTCCATATTCAATGCAACAGACTTGGTGAAAACAATACTTGCAAAATCATTTCTATTATCGCTCGAATATCAACCTTGTCTGATTTGTACTGGTACTGTGACATCCCAGTTCATTTCTCATCAAATCATATGGCCAAATATTAGGAAGTTTCACATAGGGACTCCCCTTCGAACCGGAGAGTGCTTAGTGTTATTGGCTTGTTTCCCGCAGATAGAAGACATTCTCTTTGACAGATATGTACACTCTCCCATAAACAATCTTGTTACCACCACCATTGTCAAGTGTTGGAAGTGAACTCCCAACCTAGATAATACTGAGCGTAAGTATCTCCTCAGTCTCTGTATAATCAACTGCATTCATCCATACCTAGATAATATTGAGTGTAAGTATCTCTATGATATGCGTAAGTGTTGTTGTCCATATCAGTAGGTAAGTTGTGCTCACCCTCAGTCTCTGTATAATTGACTGAGGGTGCTCTATGTTGGCTGCCTGTATATAAATATTCCTTTGTCCTTTGTCCCTTTGTGGTATGACCCTGGTCAGGGGACCAGCTGTCCATGCCTTGATGGGCCTCAATGATTGGTGCTCATGGTGCCTCTCGCCCAAATCACAACACTCCTCCTCACCATGAGTTTGAGACTCCCCCGTGTGCAGGATCCAGGGATAATCCAAGTGTCAGGCAGAGGTTCAAGAATTGTGGTGCAGGCAGAGTCTTTGTGAAGATATCAGCAATGTTTCTTTTGGTGTTGACATATTTGAGTATAATTTGCCAGATGCAACACATTCTTGTAGGAAATGGTATTTGATGTCAATGTGTTTAATGCATTGATGCAGCATTGGATCCTCCAATAGGTCCATTGCAGAATTGTTGTCACATAGAAGGGTGGTAGCTCCTGCCAGTGTGTGGCCTATGGCTGCCAGTAACATACACAGCCAGATGCATTCCTGTGCAGCTTCAAATGCTGCCATGTACTCTGCCCCACATGAGGATGCTGCAACTGTGCATTGCTTTTGGGTGGAAAATGTGTATCTGCCAACACTCCATCTGGTATCTGGGCAGTTTGCCCAGCCAGAATCCATGAATCCCACTAGCTTCACTAGATCTTTACTGCCCAATGTGAGTCCAAATGTGCATGTCCCCTTCAGGTAGTGGAGTGTCCTAACTGCAGCATGCCAATGCATCTGAGTGTAGCAGTCACGGAACTGAGAAAGCTGTTGTACTGCATACTGGATGTTGGGGTGTGTTGAGACTGCAAGCCACAGGAGCCCTCTGACCAAGCACTGGTAAGGTATTTGTGCTATTTTCTTGCATTTGTCTTGGGACAGTTCTTTTAGATCAACCCACCTCAGCTTTGTCCCAGGTTCCATCAGGGTCAGCATGGGTGTGGCATCCATTTTGCCAAATTGTTGGACAAGTTGGTCAATCAGAACAGATTGTGAGAGGCACACTTGGTTGATGTCTCTTTTCCATTCCACAGCAATCCCAAGTATGTGCTTAGGAGTCCCCAAGTCCACAATTGTCCACATGATTGCCATCTCATGTTTAAAGTGTTCATTGGCTTGCTGCTTGCAATTGCAAGGAGATTGTCAATGTATACCCCTGCAATGACTGTTCTGTGGTCATCCTTGCTATAGTAGATGCATGCCTCATATGCTAGTCTAGACAACCACCACCTCTTCATGTGCCTGCCTAGTGTCTTGTTTCATATCTGTCCTGCCTGCTTCATTCCATAGAGTTCTTGAAACAACCTGCATATATGTGTCTCCTTTCCTGCCTCCTCAAACCCCTTTGGCTGCTCCATGTATACAGTTTCCTCCTCTGGCAGAACCCCATTCAGTAATGCAGTTTTCACATCAATCTGGTTGACATCCCACCCGAGTGTTGCTGCAAGGTGTAGTAGGATCCTCCAGGATTCTGTGCAGGCTGTAGGTGAGGTAGTTTTGGTGTAGTCTTTACTGTATATCTGATTGAATCCTTGCACAACATGGCATGTTTTGAATTGGATGACTTTACCTTTTCATCTCTTTTGATTGAGAAGACAGGTCAACCTTTGAGGATATGCTGTCCTCTCAGAACATTCTCTCTTAGGACAAGGACCCACACTTCCATCTCCTTCAGTGAGTCAAGTTCCTCATGGTAGGACTTCTCCCATGCTGGCCCATCAGGTAAGTCCCTTGCCTCCTGCCAAGTTCTTGGAGTGTTTAAGTTGGCCTCAGGGTTGAGGTCTGGCAAGTCACTGATTGTGTCTAGTGCTGTCAGGACTTGATTGAGGTTGAGTGCCTGTTTGTTGGCAATGACATCATTCTGTGGGGCTTGCCTCACTTCCTCAATAGCTTGTTTCTGTTCTGCCTTTGCTTCTCTGATCCATTCCACTGCCTCTCTTGACTCCCTCACTACCCTCTCTGTCCTCATTTCTCCCTGGTCCCCTTAATCTGCCTTCTCTGTCAGAATTGTTGTCTTAGTGGATCATTGTACTTGTGCATCTGGTAATTGTTGGTTTGCTGGTTGGTGTTTGATCTTAGCCTTGGCTTGCACTGGTTTGTGGCAAACAATCCTTGGCATGTTTGGTACATTGTCATCTTCATGTATGGTATTGATATTGGCTGGTCAGTTGCATTTTCAGCAGTGGAGTTTATAGTTTGGGAGTCTTCCTTGTCTTCTGCTGAGCTTTTGTTGTTTGCTGCCCTGGAGTCAGGTGAGTCTTTATGGCTCTCAATGAATTGCATGTGATACAAGCTGCCAACCTTCTTTGCTGCATAGTCATAGCATCTATATGCCTTTGAGTTCTGGTTGTATCCAATGAGGACACATTCAATGGATTGCTTGTAAATTTTGGGGTTATGTTTGTTTTGTATGAATACAAAAACTTGGCAGCTAATTCTACAAATATATGAGTAGTTTGGCTTCTTTCCATACCATAATTTGTCTGGAGTAGCATCTTGCACAGCTGAAGTTTTTGTCTTCCCATGGAGATGTGCTGCTGTCAAATAAAATTCATCCCATAAGCAAGGTGGGCACCTGGCTGTGACTCTCATTGCATGTGCTTTACCCATCAGTATGTGGTGCATTTGCTCTACCTGCCCTATATGTGCTGATGTGTAAGGGGCACCAATTTCTAGCCTGATACCCTGTTCCTTATACCATGCCTTGTAATCATCTCTATTAAATTTGCCATCATGCTCAGTGTGCAGTATCTTGAGCTTAAGTCCAGTCTCATTTTCTCATGCCAATATCCATACCTTCAGTTCTGCAAAAGCCATCATTTTTTGTCTTTAATGGGATTGACCAAGGTTTATCTGTGTGAACATCAACAATATTCATCATATAATTATTGCCTGTTCTAGGAGTGACAGCTGATTGCCTAGTAAGGTTTACCTAGATAGTCTCTAGCTTCCTCATTGCTCTATGCCCTTCCCCCTCCTCCCTTTCCTTTGGTATCAGTGTTCTGGTCTGTTTTTCCAGAATACAATGGTCATACTTAGGAGGCTTTGACAGGAAGGAGGAAGGCATACCTTTAATCATCTTGGCACATGCCATCTGGAGGATGGATTGGTAATTGGCATGGCTGAGGCAAAGGTGCCAAGATTTGAGGTCTAGTGCAGCATGCACTGCAAAGGCATGGTCACTGCTGATGAAGTTGAGCACATGGAGATTGCAGTAGGTGAGCAGGGTGCCTGTGGAAATGAGTTTACATCATTTGTTCTTGAGAGGGTAGCCCCTACATCATCGAACAATGTGGTAATCCCAACCTGGCAAGTGAGCTTGCTGATAGAAAGGAGGCATACAGTTGATTTTGGTACATGTAGTGCATTGTGGAGTTCCAGGTAAGTGTTATTTGTTGTGCAGAGGTGCATGGTACCAATGGCTGTTTCTGCAATTGTGCCTGAGTCAAGGAAGAATGGTTCTACTGTTTTATCCTGGCACAATAGAGCAGTTGATTCCTTCCAGTCAGCCCCAGCCCTCAGCTCATCTTCATACATGATCCATGCATCAAATTCTAACCCCTTGATGTCCACCAGGTTCTCACCAGCCTTGGGAATTGCATTGGAGGCCAGGCCTGCAAATTTGGGCTTTTGGGATGTACTCATTGTTGTGGACTATGTGGCAGGGTATGCCACTATAGTCTCCAGGTCAGCTTCTAGGGTGAATGTGCTGCCACCCATTGGCATGGAGGTAATCCTCAATGTCTTCCTCTTTTCCTTGTCCCTCTTCTCATAATGAGCCAACCTAGCCTTTTTGAGACTCCTTGATTGTTTTTCCAGCCATTGCTCTGCCCTCCAGGATGCACCAGGGTGCAGTGTGTCCAGTGTATATCTGGATTGATTGGCTACATTCTCTGCATGTTGTGCAGGTGAGTTTGCTTCCTCAGAATAGTTTTGCTGTAAACATGGTTGCTGTTGTGTCTGCAGGTGTACTCCCAGCTTTGTTGGCATCCAGTAGTGTCTGTTCACCTTCCAAATATTGTCTAATTTCCACTGGTCCATACTTTTTGGTGTCACCAGCCTGTCTGAGATCCCTGGATATGATCAAGCACATGTGTGCAAATGACTTCTCCAATAATACGAATTACATGGTGATCAACTTGAGTAAGTCCTTGGTCACTCTCCCCACATCATAGTCAATCTTATCAAAAATCATGTTGATTGTTTTGGTGAGTGGTTTGGATAGGGTACACTTTGTATTGAGGGCCTCTTGCAGTAAGCATACCTGCTTTATGGGCACTGCTCTTCCATGATGATCTCTCAAATACTCCCATAGAGCCACAGGATCCTCCTGCATGCAGAGTTTCTGTTTGGACTGGGAGATTGCACACTTGATGAAAGAGCACCCAGTATGCTTGTTAGCTGTCCATGCACAGTATGCTTGTGGCTCATATATGGCATGTGGAGTGGGCAGTGGGTCAAAGACATACTCCCAGAGCTGAATCAGTGGGAGCTCCAGTTTCATAGCAAAAGCCCACTCTGTGTACTTTCCATTGTCTTTGTCTACTACATAACTGCCCCACAGTGACATAATTTTGCCAACAGATATTATTATTGGGTTACTCCCATTGTTGACAAGACACATTTCCACTATCCTGGTGTCCATTAGCTCAGGAGGGGATCCCCCCATTCCACCTATTGGCATGATGAGGGGACAGTAGATTCAGGTGTGTATAGGTGGTGATAAGATCAACAATGACCTTGCAGAGACCAAGCAGTCAGCTCAGCAGCAGTGAATAAGTAGTGACACTTGCAAGAGTCAAGGAAATCAAGGAGATTGTTCTATCAGGACTGGGTACTTCAGCAGCACAAACCCATAACCTGTTGGAAGTGAAATCCCAATCTAGATAATACTGAGCATAAGTATCTCCTCAGTCTCTGTATAATCAACTGCATTTATGCATACCTGAATAATACTGAGTGTAAGTATCTCTATGATATGCATAAGTGTTGTTGTCCATATCAATAGGTAAGTTGTGCTCACCCTCAGTCTCTGTATAATTGACTGAGGGTGCTCTATGTTAGCTGCCTGTATACATATATTCCTTTGTCCTTTGTCCCTTTGTTTAGGGATGACCCTGGTCAGGGACCAGCTGTCCATGCCTTGATGGGCCTCAATGATTGGTGCTCATGGTGCCTTTCACTCAGATCACAACATTAAGAAGAACCTTCACACACTCAGCATTTGTAGCTGGAATGACCCTGCAGACTCTTCAATGCCCTTACTCTTCCATCTTTGGAAACACTCCAGTTGCCTTGACCTGTGGATTGCTCTAGTATCAAGCATCTTATCAATTGTTCTGGTCACACACTTTGTCATCTAATAGTAGATGGTGTATGGGGCAACCTTGTCAGTTTTCTTGAATTGAACTGCTTATGCTCCATATACTCACTTACACTTGGTTATATTCCAGCTTTGATAGATGAAGAAGCAAGACAACTCATCTGGAAGACAGAGACTGACTCTTCAGCACAGATTTTCCCTCATTTATCCATGATTACAATCTATCACTGTGGCACCACTGACAGTATTCTTTCTCACATGATTTCATCTTGTTGCAAAGGGAGTTGCAACCCCGAGGGGCTCAAACATGTTGAGATATCATGGTATTCTGTGAATTGTCAAGGTAGAAACAGTGATAAAGCTACTTTGATGTATTTGCAGGAGCAGGGTCTAGATGTCCAATGGTCCCATTGATAAATGCATCTATTTATTCTACTTATACTCTCCAAGTTCAGTGTTCTTTTCCAAGAAAGCCAAAAGTGGTTCAGAGACCTGCACAATTTCTGAACACTTAGTTAGTCAAAATACTATAGTAATCAAGCAAATAGTGCTACTAGTCCACCCTTACCACATCCAGCCAGTGTGGCCTTGCTTTCATAGGAGCTTCAAACTCTGAAATATCCCATGGGTTTTTATATGGATCACAAAAATGGTGGAGGGTGAATCAAGAGTTCCAAGCCTGAGATTGCACCTTAGCAAGATCTGAAAGCTTGCCATCTGTAAACAAACAAGAAGAAATTGTCAGAAAACTGAGTTTTGGGCATGCAACAAAGGTCTTGCTCAATCCCCAAAAGCTGAATTTTGTCTCAGTCAAACATCATAAGATCCCCTTGGTGATAGACTGGTGCTCCAGAGCAGGGTCATCCTGAATACAAAGGTTCTCCAAGTTTGAGGACATGGTAAATCTTTGAAGCCTGTCCTCAAGTGGGAAGATATTTGAGAGAGTTGGTGAATATAGGTGACAGGATCACTCTCTGAATATGTCAAGGCTGACTAGTTGTGAAAATGACTTGTTATTCAATATTGTGGAACTGTCTTGTTTCAACAAAAGAGTCTACAGTGCACAACAGATGATTATGTGAAGGAACCATCTGGGCTGGATTGTGGTGGTGATAGAGAGGGTTCTATGCTTGAGAGCCTGGACTTCCTGCTTGCAAACATGTCCTAGATTGTGAGAGCTATTGACTGATAGATCTTCTAGGCTGATGCAAGTATGAAGTAGATCCAGATAATCACTTGCATATATCCATTGTGGAAGATCAAGAGTATGACTAATCTCTCATCTAGTGTTGCCTTCAAAATTTCACAAGGCTGACTCAAGATAAAATGGTGGTTCACTGTTGGAGTTGTGTGATGGGTCCACTATTATGATATGATGCTCAGCTGTTGGAGTCATCATTACTCCTTAAAGACTGTCCAAAAGCCCTGATGGACAGGTGCCCTATCTTGGTGGCAAGACTATCCTTTGGTCATGACTTGCAATTTTTCTTCATTGATTTCCTAGGTATTGGTGATGACAAATACTGAACACAAAAGATTTGAGGTCAGATACAGAGTTTCCCAGCTACCATTGTGCTTACTATCTTTTAGTTACAAAGGTTATAGAGTATGAGCTCATCTGGAGGTGGAACACAGGGTTTTATACCCTAAGAATATCCTCAAGGGTTGAAATGTACAAGGCATAGTTGTATCTTGAACAAGACACTGGCATGTTGTTGCAAGATGCAGAAACAAGAAACTCCAGATTCATCAACAGATATGATTAAGCCTCAAAAGGCATCAACAAGATATTACAGTCAGACAAAGGCAACAGAAAATATTGATTTGGTTTCTTGTGTGTTGTAGAGTGCCATTTACAAGGTATTCTTTTGTCTTTCACCAAAATGTTTGTGATTACAATGGCCAGCATAAATGTGGATTCCAAAAGTAGGGAGCATTTTTGGAGGTTTCTGTGTAACAGGCACATGCCCTGGCATACCTGTCTCCTCTAACTTACATAAGACTTCTTCTCACTTATATAAAAGAGTGGACTTATTCTTCAATTCAATCTTTATCACACCTGTTGCTCAAGGCAAGCAAAAGAAGGATGTCAACTGAGACATCTGCATCAATATCAAGGCATACATGTGCTGGCTTGTATCTGAGAACTAAATAGACAGGATGATGATCACCTTAGAGTCTGCCTGATGAGGAAGAACAACTATATTAATCATACCTAAATAGACAGAATGATGATCTACATACTGGCTATCAGATATTAGGCAATGAACACAAAAGGTGAGAGTGACTTACCACTTTAGAGTCTGCCTGATGAAGGAGAACAACTGGTTGACATGGTCGATGTGAGTCTATGGTGGGCAAAAAACACATGACAACAAAGAAGCTGACTACAAATGGATGACATCCTGCAACAACATATACAGGTTGTGCCTGTCCAACACCAACTACCTACACACATCTACAGTGATGCATCCAGTCTATCTAGTTTGTCAATAGCTTCCTCATTTCTCAATGTCTTGATGATGCTTGCTTCTTTAGACTAGTAACTGCTGGGGGAAACAAATAATATGATGAGTTCAGCTGCATTCCTTGCATCTCACACCACTGTCCTCTGCATACTCAGGGGTTTATTTCATACAGATATTATGGAGTGTGCATCTTGATATGTTTCAGGGTACATGGTTCTGGCTTGTAGATCATGACCTTGATCAAGATGCACTAGCCAATTGTGGGTCCTGTCCAGAGTCCACTGGTTTTGTATGGTTGGTCAGCACTGGCAGGTTGTCATTTGCTATGGTGTTTCTAATCTGCTATTCAACTAGCCTGCAGCTTGTAAGCCTCATTTACCAGCTGAAAAAGCCAATTTTGATATCCTCCTTTCAAGATGAGCACCATGTACAGTACTGGTACTAGCTGCTGAATGCACCAAATTCTTACATGGGTTGTAATCACTGCTTGCAGCCAATCATGTTTCCAAGGGAAAAACTGAGAAAGAAACCTGTTATACCATTTCTGGACAGTGTATTTCCAATGGAAAAAGGCTTTCAACAATGGAAGGAGCCTTTTTCCAAAGGAAATATCTGTCAAAGAAATGGTATGACAGGTTTCTTTTTCCATGTTTCCACTGGAAACAAGTTTCAGTGCCAGCAGTGAATGAACCTATCAAATGCCACTCAAATACAAATACCAGTCTTATTTGATTCATACTCAGTACAATCCTTTCCATACACAAAGTGTTTGTTCTGGGACCAAATTCATAGTGCTGTTTCAATGTGGAGTAATACACTGCGGGCACCGGAAGTTGATATCCTTGTAAAAAGGGATGAAGAAACATGTTATGCCATTTCTTTGTCAGCTTTTGGTTTTTTGAAAAAGTCATTTTCCATTGTCTAATGCCCTTTCCCCCTTGTAATGTGTGCATTAGGAATGGCATAATGTGTTCCTTTTTTACTTGTTCCAAGGGAAACAACTTTGGGTGCCCGCAGTGATAGATATTAATTAGTAAGAGCAGTGCCTGGGCAAGTACTTGAAGGGGTGATTATCTCATACTCAAGTGTAAATCATAAGTCCAGGATGGGATCGTTTGAACGACAATGCAAACTATTAGGATGAGATTAGCTACAATACAGCATTTTCAGGCAAGTCGTAATATAGAGGCTAGAATAAGCTCAGCATTCATAACCTTCATATACACAACTTATAAAACTTACGGTCATAAAGACATGGTAGAAATGGCCGTTGACCCCTCCTTGATTCTCATCTCCGTAGTATTCCATTGGGAACCACTGCGAGCATCGAATTTAGTAGCCATCTGATGGCAATGGGATAAGGAGTACTGACATGATGTTCTGGGAGTGTTTCTTTATGTGATCGAAGGTATCGTGCAGGACGTGTCTCATTTGTCACTCCAGTACCATGTTTAGGCAACGCAAATTGTCCGATCTGGAGCTCGGTGTCGGTTATGCTACCACGAGAGATACGTGCATAGGAGGTTCGGTAGAGTCCACGATAGAATATGTATTCACACCAGCGATCTTCGTCCTCTTCATCAATGTCGTGCACCTTGCCATCTTCAGCAAGGAATTTATATGGTGCCGCTGAGCGAACAAAGGTAGGTAAGCAGGAATTCAAAGGAGATCATGGACGCACGTCTCTCAGCATGTGGCTTTGTCACGACGTAACCAAGGAATACAAGTGGCCGCGGGTGTGAAGCTGCCATAATACGTGCTATCTCCTGACTTTGAAGTTCACGATCAAGCGGGTCCTCCTCTACACCGGCATATTGGTTCTAGCTCTAATTATTTGCTCTCTGGGTCGTACCTTGCCCATTGTGCGCTACAACCACAGTTACTTTAGTTCCATAGATGTCCAAGACCGCTTCGATAGCAGGAGCCAGCTCGCCGTGTGGTGATGGAAGCAGATGATGTGTAGAGTTGATTATAGGGAACTACAACAGAATCAGTAAGCGCAGCATCGCATGGAAGATCAGCACCACCTTGGAAAGCAAAGATGCACCCCATGTATGTGAATTCGGTCCTGGCCCGATATCAACATACTAGCAAATGAAAGTGGAAGTCACTGAACATGTAGCTGAACCATTCCACCCAGAAATTTCACTCACATATCCTAACTGCTCGATCGCAACACGGGTTCTGTACGAGTAGTCTGGTCAGCAACAACTTTCAAAACATATTCTCAACGTGCTCACAGATCGCGATGTCCAAATGCTGTTCTCTAACAACAAAATTCAGCACATCTACTCCGAACAAAAGTAAACTGTTCTTCACATGCAAATCGGTCTCCAGAAGGCCTACCACATCAAGCTGCATATCCCTGATTGCTCATTCACATCAGTATGATGGTTCTAACCTTGAACCCTTGACAGACCTAATCAGGTTCGTAATTCCCTGTTGACTATCACGTCCCTCATTATCAATACCAAAATGTACCGTCCAGATCCCAGCGTTGAAGATCCTCGGGCCAGATTTCCACGGTCGCGATGGGGAACTCGGCCAGCGATACAATGTCCCTAACACGGAAAGTATGGAGATAACAGCAACCAATGCCCTACTGAATGACAACGTCATCTTGCTCGGGATCATCTCCACTAGTAGTGGTTGCGAGTTAACTTGCGACCATCGAAATGCTAGGGCAAGGCATGCCATCTGAGCAATAAGGACGCTACGATGAAGAAGGAAAACACAAGAAGCTCTCAGCGACGTTGACAAACTAGAAAAACCAGTCACCCACCAATCCGTCCTTTCCCTGAAATACACACCCCCAGGCACGAAAGCATACGCAACAGTAAATATACTCGCAAGATTAAACAAGCAATATACCCCCATCGCCACTCCAAACACCTTAATTGCACCACCTTTTGCTGCATGCACCGCACGACCTAGCACTATGGGCGTAATTGACATCAAGAACAGCGCAAGCCCTAGTCCACCCGCATATCCCGTCCAATTCCTGTACATATACATGATATACGTACTCAGTGTACCGAAAATGAACCATACAGGATGAGTTAAGAGATCGACGGCATTGGAGGGAACGAGGAGTATGGGTACGAAGAGGCCTGCACATTGTGCAATCAAAGTCAGAGCGCCGTGGAGGTGTGGAACTGGTCCTCTTGGGACACCATTCTGGTATCCGGTCCATGACCAGGCAATCAGCGTGCTGGGGTCGGAAACGAGGTTATGGATTGTGAAGAGCAAGCTCCCAAGGGGCAGTGCGGCGGTAAACCAACTTGGGACGGAAGGCGACTGGACCTTTGCTTTTTCCTTTGCAGGTGTAGATGAGATGGTGGTTGGACGGGTATGGGTTTCATAGATTGCAATAAAGGTAAGGGCAAGACCAGCTGCGTTGTAGACGATCTTCTTGTTATCAACGAACGGCCACACTAAAATAACGTTAGCAATCCAACAGACATATCATGAAAGTTAACCCACAAGGATTGTTAGAATGATTGAACTGCTTTAAAAGAGCAGCCACAAGGCACCCCAAACTCACAGCTCGAGATCCATCAGCCGAAAAGAAGAAAA
The DNA here is from genome assembly GCA_020091625.1 of Termitomyces sp. 'cryptogamus'. Lineage (NCBI taxonomy): Eukaryota > Fungi > Basidiomycota > Agaricomycetes > Agaricales > Lyophyllaceae > Termitomyces > Termitomyces sp. 'cryptogamus'. The sequence goes on from JAGYZC010000005.1 coordinate 1,777,555, forward strand.
ACATAAGAGCGCGCTTACTCAACCACTCCCTTCCTTCATCTGCACTCCACTTTGCAACCTGCCTTAGTACAGCCACCGCCGCAGCCGAGGCCACTGCAACAAGTCTCAGAACCGGGCTACCCAACGCAAACGCCAAGAGGCCCAAACACTCCATCAAATGCAGTGTCGTCTGCCCATCTCGGGATTGTGCCCATCTGGACAATGGGCCGATACCCAGAAATACGGGAGAAAGGGTCGAAAGGAGTGCGAGTTCCTGCCCTGCGAGACCAAGTTCCCAGACAGAGAAGTAAAAGAGTGTTGGTATAAGGGAGGTGAAAATCGACCAGAAGATATATGCTGGATTGAGCTTGCATTAGTGTTGGAAGATTGGTTGATGGCGCAGACGTACATAGATATACATCAGAAAGAAAGCTCAGGGCTGGTCTCATGCCCGAAAGGTTTAAGGGAAATAGGTTCAAAATTGTTTGATTGCGGTTGACATCTTGAACATTCGGAGAAGTGATCTTTTCTGTGGCGACCCCGTCGGGGGTAACAGACTCCATGGGCTGTCCCTGTACGGGCCTAAATGCATCATGAACAAAGGGAACATGTCCAGATCAGAAGTAAACATACGGCATATTGGGCACCGTGAGAACTTTCGGGCCCAGAAAAACCTATGTGTAGCGCAAAGCAATACATGTAGCTCATCAGTGCGATTGACTCAGAAGCCTCAATACAAACCTGCAGGTCAGCTTCCCTGTATTCCTGCTCCGTGATAGCGTCGTACAAGATGTCAAAGAAAATGAGTCCCCACTCAAAGAAACTGTAGCAAGTATATGCTGCAGAAACTAAACTTCTGAAGATTTTGAACCGCAAATAGACGACTCACCGCCTGGTATCCGATGTACTTTGTGCTGAATGAAGAAATATACGAGAGGGATGATTGTTACAAAGAATCTGTCGAGAAGTTTACGTCAGTCGGCCTATTCTTCTGGGAGACCTGGGACTTACGTAGATGATACAACAATTCTATGCATGATAAGTCAGCAATATGATTATTTTATTAGGGGTATACATAGAATTGACATACCGTTTTGCTCGTACAGATGTTCCAGACGGAGTACACGCGATGCTGCCAAGCATCCAAGGTAAATTACACACCATGTACGTGATCATGAATGCATCATGCACATCATGGTCGTCGCTCGACGTGATATACACCCAGCCTCCACACGATAAAGTGCGAATGACTCCAAAGATAAATACTGTAGTTGAGACAGCCGGTCGTCGCGGGTAGTGTAGGTAATATTGGAAAAGCACAAGTCCGAAACGTGGTCCTATAAAAGAATAACCTCAATTTTACGACTCGTTTAATGGAGCATAAAAACATACCAGCAGTCAACGCAATGAGAATCTGAAAGATATTACGCTCAGGGTACCAGTCTCCAATGCTGTACGCGAAAGAAAGCAGTCAGCACCGGTCGCGTCCAGTAGAAAGTAAGACCGCGGACGTAGCCGAAACAGACGGGAACCACTCCTCCGGATACCCAGCGATGCTGTTCTTAACAACCTTCTTATAATGACATAAACACGCAACGACTAGAGCGGTTAGGAAAGCCGTATATGCCAAATATGTATGTATGCGCGCGACAAGTGCAGCATTGAGGACTATAGGCTTATTTGGAGAGCGTAAAAGAGGATCTTTAGTGGAAGTAGGGTGCATAAGGAGGTTACTAGTGAAGAGGCAGAAAGGCTGTCACGTCAACTTAATAGTAAGTTTCAGACACTGAAGGAATCAAATTGCCAGGAAAGCAGTCAGGACCACACAACCGGGGATGACGTCAGCTGATCGAGTCGATCAAAAAGTTTCGACGACCTGACGACGGAACCCGGTCCTTGAAGGCTTTCCTCCTGAGCACTGACGACATGACTGTAGCTGCGTTGGCACCAATACCTATCACCGTATTTACCGGCTTTCTGGGTGCAGGCAAAACCTCTGTCATACTCTCGCTTCTACCTCAACTGCCAAAGGACTACAAAGTCGTGCTGCTGAAGAACGAATTCGGGGATGTTGAAGGTACGGACCTGTGTTGATCATTTCCGTCTCCAACTCACTGATTACTTCCTCGCTCAGTCGATAGCAAGCTTGCAGAGCAGTCAAGTCTGACCGCAGTTAGTGAGATTCTTAATGGCTGTATGTGAGTCCTATACTTGTCGAGTTCCGACAGTTCACGCATTATGATACCTCTCGTGCAGGTGTTGTGTCTTAGTTGGACAGATGCAGACAGCACTTTTAGAGATCAGAGGTACACTCTATTTTCTGGTGCCCTTCTGACGACCTATTTAATTTGTTTGCTTCAGACAAATTTCGGCCAGATCGGATAATAATAGAATGCTCGTATGCTGCTCTGCCCATATCTACCCCTACGTTCCTTGAGTTGACTTTTCAGATCAGGGGATCAGCATTTCCAGCCACCTTGGCCTTCCAGATTCGTGAGCTAGAGCGCGAGACGCAAGGCGATTTTAAATTAGACGCAATCGTGACAGTTGTGGATGCGGAGAACTTTACTGGATACGAAGATACATCACCAACTGCAAAGATGCAATCCAGCTATACAGACATTCTACTCATCGTGAGTGACTACCTTTTGTGATTCGCTCGCGCTCACTGCTTTCTCTATCTCACAGAACAAATGGGAGCACGTATCCGAGCGTGCATTAGATTTTGTTGTGGACCATCTTAATACTCTTAATGACGCCACACCCAAAATCCACTGCAACGGCAGGAATGGTGTAGATCCTAACCTTATCTTCGGGTTAGAAACCCGTCTCTTTTCAGACAAGAAGAACAAGGGGGCCACCCTTTCGCATAATGACGAAGTGGAAACAATTACGGTATATCGAGGTTCTACAGAGGGCCGTCCACGGCATGAAGTTCATCTCAACCACGAACACTCCCACCATTGTGGAGAATTGATGGAAAACCCGTCTACAATAGCAGACGATGGTATCGCTAAAGAAGATTTCATCAACGCGCTTGGCTTACTCGCGAAAGAAACGGTCTGGAGGGTGAAGGGTTTTGTCAAGTTGAAGGAGGAAGGGGTACAGATACTAAACTGGGCATTCGGCCGGTATGACTTGATTCCACTGATCAGAGAGGGCGAGGCACAAGCTACAATCCGACTCACGGTAATGGGCGAACGTGGGGAGGTAAAACGTGTGATACGCAAGTTCAGCGCGGCGTTGAATGCGGATTTGGTATAACTAGTGTCACGTGCAGTCGACACGGATAGCACGTGTTACTATTAGATCCAAGAACGGAACGTCACTTTTTATCACATGTATGCACTAGCTGTGTTATCGAAGCGCTATGAACTTAGGAGTCAAAGATTGATTAATATTGATTTCTCAAGCTGCTTGAACGGGAACGCCACAACCTCCTCCGTCGTCAGAGACGATGTTCTCTTACGCGCTTTCCACTGGTACGAACTCCTGGATAAGTTTAGGCGCATTTTCTTAAACTTTGCTCTCCGACAGCCAGCACCTATTTTCACCTACCCATAGACGAGGAGGAGGACGCAGACATCGAGTCATATCAACGCAAATACTTGACCTGGGTGGCCGAGCCCTCAGGCTCATCTACTGCTGCTCTACCCCCTGCACAACCACCCAAAAATCCACCGTCCGACTCCGAAAAATCCAAAATAGTACAACAAATCCTCGAACTCAACGACCTCTACGACATCCTTGGCGTCCAAAAGACTCCATCTCTTGACCGTATGACCCTCCGGCGTGCATATCTTTCTCGCAGTCGTGCATGCCACCCAGAGTGCGTCTGAACGCGGCCTTGTGCCATTATTGTGTCTTACCTTATTGTGTCTTGTTTCACGCTTATCGTATAGCAAGTATCCGGATAACCCGGATGCGACGTACGCTTTTCAAAAGGTCGCGGTTGCATATGATGTCTTAAGCAAGCCGTCGTCGCGGAGGTTGTACGATAGTCGGTCATCCTCTGTGGATTTTGACGTTTTCGCTGCGCGTCCCCCGAACCATGCCGATGAGACGTTCCGAGGTGTCATTTTCGGGGTGTTTAATGATTTCCTCGACGGTGATCTTGAAGTAATACGGAGTCTGCTAAGTATGATCAATTGTTCTTCGCGTATGTCTCATCACCAAAGACATGCGCATCCACAGAAGCAATCAACGACGTGAACCCTTCAATCAAGCTTGGCGACGACGGGATTGACTCTGTTCTTTCAACCCTCGAAGCCATCCGAGAACGGGCTCTCAGTAAGGCTGCTTCCGACATTTTACTCTCCTTAGCTTAAAACCTCAATCAGCTTGCCGCACCTGCATATACGCCCTCCATGCTGAACTTATGCGCCTTCTCGAAGTCCAACATGCATTCCGGCAACTCTCCTACTTTGACATCATGGGCCGCTCGCGACTCACTATCCAACTTACCCGCATCACACTCAGCCTCCCCATTGCGCTTGAACGCGCTCTCCTCGAACAAAACTACGCAGATCCACAAGCCTCACCTGTCATCCCTCGTCGCGTCACACTTCTTATTCGTGGTGTTGACGAAATTTTGGAACGCATGGAGCGGATCCTCAAGAAGTAATATCCACCTGTTTATATCGTCCAATATGCCTTACGGACCGCCTTCTCACGTCACTTCAGCGCTCCTCCATTTTCCCAGTTTCATGCATTTTGTATGCAATCTATCTCTACCATCCTGTCCTTATCTGTTTTATGCTTCACACAGGTTCCCATTGGATGGTTCATAGAATCTGTAGTCATCAACATCACCCTCATACTCACCAACCTTAGAGACACACGATATCGTTGTTGTTGTACTTCTATCTTTATTCTCTTTCTCGTTAGATATGCCTTCCTCCGGTCTCATCTTGAATTTGATGATAGGTTTTTGGCTTCCTCAATAGACATTAGAAAAGGTCTGCTCTGCTATCTACTAGTTCAACTACTACCTTCCAATCCATCGGCACATCTACATTCGAAACCCGGGTAGGCCTGATACTTGGCATATTGATCACAAGATATGGAGCTCCAGAATAGTATGTAAGTATCGAATAGCAGTTCCATTTCTAAGTACTCCCACCCTCCAATATAAACATACATGCGCACAGCCTTTGCTCCCGTGATCCATCTTATGCTCTCTGAGCACTTATATATATCAAGCCTGTGGACACCTACATACATGAACGGGATGTCCATCAATTTCTGTTGATAAAGCAGGGACCACATCGACAGCGATCCCAGTTCAGTAGGCTCTCAGTGCTCACCCTCTGTTCGAGCCTGTTGGCGATAGATCACAGACACGACTCCGTTTTTGTATTGTGCAGATTTGAAGATAAAGGAAGCATTTATACAAAGCATAGTGGTGAGAATATCTTGGTTGTGGCCAACGAATCAGCACAACTACCTGATATCTCTCTCTTTATCAAGTCACGATTAAGATATCAAAGTTGAAAGACGTCGTTGAACAGCCCCCCCTATTTACTTGATACCACTCATTTCTTTTACCCCATGTTGAGTACGACTTCTTGTCACATCCTCATTCAATTTCTATTAACTTCGCTCATTATCCATCTCCTGCAGGATATCCAACAACACATGGCGAGGAGCCCTCGACACCGCATCCCGCAATGCTCCACGTAGTGAGTTTAAAAATAACTTTCCCCTGATGCACTGAACGATGTCTCAAAGATTGAACCCTACGAGGCAGAAACTTATTTCACGCACGGTGCACGCGAGCTACAGTACGAGTCGTATTCAGAATCATATTACCTATCGGTTCCGTATCAAGGACGGTCCGTAATCAGACAGGACTTCGGTATGAGAAAGGGGAAAGGAAAAGCGCGAAACAGAAATGTAAGCAAATCTAAACTTGGGCGTTAAACTCTAGTTCGAACTAAACATCCTTTCGTTTCTAGTCCTTTGAAAGGTTCCTTATGGGTTATTACCGTTGCCTGTGCGGCTCAACAGTACCTTTCGTTGTTCTCCCAAAGACTGATTGTGTGGCGTGTCCTCACCAGATGGTCTCTAGTCAACATCCCTTCCATCATAGGTGTGTCGAGGGGAGATATTGAACCTTGTTTCATCATATACAATTATGGTGAGTCCTATGTACCTGTTACCCCGGTATTATGTCATCTTAACTCCGGTCCAGACTCCCTGGTATTCCTACATGACTCAATGCGCGAAACGCAACTGCTCTACAAAGAAGTACATTCCCCGTCTGTTGCGGACATACTGGGCGCTCATGATGTGATGCAACATAGCTTCCCCACGATCTTCAAGTTACAGGAGAAAGCATGTGGCGCTCGATGTCTCAACGTCACCGTATCACGCTCGACAAAGAACTCATGATGGATTCGGAGGTGAAATTCCTCCCGGAAGGGACAGAGACAAGGATACGGGATCTGTGGTCTACTCTTAGACTCCGCTTGGATGAAGCAATGAGTAAAGTACATCAACATTGGGAGGAGGGATTCACATCTTTCTGATGGATCACATCTCGCGCTATTTTCTGTAAGTACTCAGGATTGTACGAACTCATCACCAGAGCCGACGGAAGCGGTGCAATTATTATATTGCCTGAGCTCTGAGCGCTCGATACTTCGACCAGGACCTATGAGGGGGATGAGATAATTTTATCGAGGAGATCCTCATATTAAAAGGCTTCGACAAGCAAAGAAAGCAAATAGCAAAGTGGCGCGTCGATAGAATTGAGACCCAAATTTGTATTGTAGGAATCCGTGTGACTACTGTAACATACCTGAGAATTGGACTAAGCTAAGGAAAGTATTGACGGTGTAACTGATTACGATATGCGTACCAGGACACCCCACTTGTAAGGTAGACGCGTGGAAAAAAAAGCTTCCGTCTTGGGCGCCTATCACAGCGCTAGTCCCCCTTTGCTTCCTGCCACGTCGACCACCGCGTTCCAGGCTGCGGCTACCCCTTTGGTAGGCCCGCCACGCAGGAAGGCTCGTTGCAGTAGGCGAGGCTTCGTTCCTCTGCCCGCACGACAACTACCAACTCCCTGCACTAATCGTGCTTCCTGTCACATCGATTCTTCCCGCGCGTTCTCTCGTTCCGTCGGAACTATTGTATGGCCTCTAACGCATGCGGCATGTCACATTCCTTTAGCCACTTTCATCATATATATCTCTTCCACCAAACCTGAAACTCAGTCACTCCCCCTCTTGTCCTCCTTTCCTTCAGGATCTGCTCAATCTCAACCTCGTCCCCTGTCTCCATCTGTATTGGTGGTGGAAAATGAGCTTCTAAACAATCTCTCGAAGTCCAACTTATGACTAGGCTGATTTGAATGTAAATCCACATGCTCCAAATACACTTGATTACCTGAAATGTAGTTTTGAGACTTGTTTACTCACATACCATAAAATTGCTTCTTTCTCTCCGCTGCCAACTTCAACAGCCCCTTCAGCTCTCCTTGTCCTCCCAAATCTTGTACAGATGAGTGTTGGTCTTTGGTATGGACTGTAAATTTACAGGGCCAATGGAGAATGTTGGATTGTATGCATATTTGGCATAAAATAAGGACATGCCAATTGCAGTGCTGATGCAATTGTTGTATGTGGACTTAGCAAAAGGTAACCACTGCATCCAATCATCTTGATAATAACCCAAAAATGCCTGCAGATACACCTCAAGCTCCTGATTTATGTGCTCCATTTGCCCATCTGACTGGGGTGGAGTGCTGTCAATCCAGGCTTGATTTCTAACCTCTCACATTCTCTTTACATATCCTGCCATAAGGCCGTGGTTCTTGATCCAAGACAATTTTCTTTGGTATATCATGGAGACACCATACTCACTCCATGCATTATAACAGTGTTGTCTGTGGAGTGTGCTCCCAAGAAGTGAGCCTGTTTTGTGGACTTGTCACACACAACCTAGATCATGTTATATCTACATAACATGGGGAGAGGGCCAATGTAGTTTGTAGAGATGTGCTGCCATGTCGCACCCGGAATTTAAGGGGTTTGAGAGGACCATAGGGCTTCTGTCAGCAGGGCTTAATGCATTGGCAGGTCTTGCATCCTTCAATATAGTGCCAGACAAACTCTGACATTTGTGGCCAATAGTAATTCCTCACCATCAGTGCCAGCAAATTTGTGTGGCCAGGTGGCCTGCCAGAATTGAATTATGGTACAACTGGAGGATCAGCCACTTCATCTCATTATCATCTGGGACATAAATAAGCCTCTGAAAGTTGATGATGTCCATTGCTGCCTAGCTGCCATGCAGAGGACACAACAACCAGTGGTTTTGCAAGTAGAGTATGAATGGACTATAGAAATCAGGGTGTAAGTTGAGCTAGGTCTCAGCAAGCCTGCTAAGTACAAGCAGCACTAGGTCACTAGTGCAAGCTTGGTAGAAAATGATAGTGAAAAAAGGGAACTCTGCAGGTAAACCCAGCTAGAGTGGATATGGGGTTGCCAAACAGAGGCTGCTGACAAAGCTGGACCAAAGAGGTGCTGGGGATAGCAAAGGGTGTTAGCAAAAGGAGAACAATAACAAAATGAAACTAGCTATAGGTGCTAGGACTAAACACAGACTTGACAAGATAGTACCCTAAGATGGTGTTAGCAAAACAATGAGGATACTAACTCAATAGAAAGAGCACTAAAGTGAAAGAAAAGGCTTTAGAGTCACAAGACTTAGATCTGAAGTCTGAGGTTAATAACAAGGTACAATTCTTTGATGGTAGTATAGAAAACATGACAGTATTTATAGTAAGTAAAACTAATGAAACCAAAAGGAGTCAACAATGAGGAACTGGTCACTAGCAACCTAGGTGAGTCAGGAGGAATGCTATGTAAAAGTAAGTAACCCAAAGTGTAATCAAACTGACACTTAGAATGATAGTGCATCTGCTGGTTGCTAGGGTGTCATTTGGTAAGGAAATAAAACTAAATCAAGAAACAAGAAAACTATGTCAATAACCAAGAAAAGAAATATGATTGGTGACTTTGCTAGGAGGTTGTTAAAGGTCACTAGTCATCAAAAATGGAAAGTTGTCCAATGGGCTGAGAGTGTAGACCACACATGACTTTGTCATGTGTCCATTGCATCACATGGAAACTGTGAAATCTGGAAGCCACCAAAAACAGAGGAAAACAATGAAATCAGTGCTCAGCAAGAATAGGGTCTTATCAAAGTGCACCAGTCTATCATCCACTGTCAAGTCCTCAGTCATAACTATATCAGTGTCAGTATGTCTGCTAGTTCCCACATGAGTGCTAACTTTGGGTCTTTTGGTGCCACTTCCCCTACCCTTCAAAGCAAGATCCCATCTGCCACCACTGCCTATGCTGCTGCCACTCTCAGCACCACTGCTGACTCTTTACACCTGTCCAATGCTACCACTACTTTCCTTTTCACCCTTGCCTCTATCAACACCCTCTGTCTTGCAGTATCCCATTCTCCTTGTGAAGCTTCATAGTCTGGATATATTGATAAACTATCAGTGTAAGGGGACATCAGCTATGAATAGTCCAAGCCAAGGCCACCACTCATGTCCTGACTATCTGGTCAAGAGGCAAGCAACAAGTGAGCTGGCCAGAGGCTTGGCAGGCAAGGGGCAGGCAATCAGCAAGAGGCAAAGACAGAGGGCAAGGCAGAAGGTGAGGGGCCACACTGGCCAAGCTTACAGTTATGCCAGTGAATAACTCAGAAGCAATGCTATTGTTCAGACTGGGGATATCCTATCCCCAGGTCTGCCTATATACTACAAGGCTACTAGATGACTAAATACCTATGACTAAGTTGGAGGCCACTGACTACAGCCTATATGACAAAGTGGAGGCTGATGACTACAAACTATTGACTAATTGGACCTGGTAGTAGAAGGATCAATGATTGACAGTAATATACTATGTGCAAGGTATGATATACCTATTAGGCCTGGGTGCTGAGATAGTGAGGGAGTAAGAAGAGGGGCAGTCCAGAGGTCAACTAGATAGAGGTGCCAATCCCCACAGACTAAGCTAGGTGAGGGTAGGATGGTCCAAAGACCAGTCCCCTTACAGTTAGGGCCTGTACTAAGGTGACTTGGCTGATGATGAATCTGTAGAACAAAACAATTTAAAAAAACTCTACTGGGCCTGCTTTTGATTCAATTTTTTAGCCATCATAAAGCACTTCAAATTGTGATAGTTGGAGAAAACATTCACTGTGGACAAGTTCCCCTTAAGTAAGGCCTCTGCACCTCAACATCTACACCACCAATAATCACTCCTTGTTATGTATATTGTAGTTTTGCTCTGCAGGTTGCATTGCCTTTAAAAAAAATGTCACTGGCTGCCACTCTCCATTCACTCCTTTCTATGACAACACTACTCCCACCACAAAATATGATGCACCTGAATGGCACTTCCATGTCTGGCATCACCAGCACTGGCACTGCCTTCAACTCCTCAAATGCTCCTTGCTCCATTGTCAGGGGATGTGGTTTCCAGACCATGTCCAACTCTATTTCAGGTTTGGTCCAATGGTCTACTTTTACCCTAGCTGATCCAACTGACTGCCCAGCTCTTTAGCTCCCCTCTTCTTGGTATTATTTGTACTTGATGAGTAATAATTGGACTCTACTTCTTTTTATTTTATTGTTATGTCATAGACCATAACATACTGGCTTAGTTATATAACATTAGTAATGTGGCCTGACTAATGTAGTATACAGGTGTCCTCAGGCCTAACAATAGCAGTCTCTTCCTGGCCTATTCATCAGTTCAACTGTAAGTGATTTTGGTGAAATATTTCACTTGACTTGCTACTGCTGGCTCTTTGCTTGATTCTTGTCTGCTGTCCTGCTCACTTGACTCTTACTTGTCACTGATAATTGCTTGTTTTGTTGAAGTGTCCCTCTAGACTGTTGCATTCCTTTACATCCACTTCTCCCCACCTCCATGCACAGTCCTTCTTCAGATTTTTGAAGAGATGCATGATCATCATGTAACTCTCCACAAACTACCAGTAGAAATTGCAGAAACTTAAAAATTAGTTGATCCAGTGAATGTTCCATGGGGTTACTAATTTGTAATACCATTAATCTTCACTAGGTCCTTTCCAACTTGGCCAAGTGAAATCTTCAACTGCAACTCATCCACTGCTGTTATCCAGAACCAGCACTTTTCAGACTTGAGGAAGAGATCTGCTCCACAAAGACAAAAAAGAACTCACAGATGTAAGCATGGTGCTGTGCTGGGTCCTTTGAGAAAATGATGATGTCATCCAGAGACAGTGCTCACATACACATCAATGAGGCCATGGAACAACTCATTTACCATATGCTGAAACACTGCAAGTGCATTTCACAGGTCAAACTGCATCACAAGGAATTTAGACTGACCATACCATGTTCTGAAGAATGCTTTCCACTCATCACTCTTGTAATCCACATGTTGTAGTACCTCCACTTCATGTCTAAGTTTATGAACACCTTTGCCACTGTAAGGGGACTGGTCTTTAGACTGCTCCATCTGTCTAGCTGACCTCTGGACCACCTGGCCCCTTATTATTCCCTCACTGTCTTGGCTTCTATGCCCAATGGGTATATTGTACCTGGCACATGGATATTATTGGCAATCATTGATCCTTTTACTACCAGACCTGATTAGTCAATAGTTCATAGTCATTGGCCTCTGCTTTGTCATATAGGCTGTAGTCAGCAGCCTCTGACTTAGTCATAGGTACTTAGTAATCTAGTAGTCTTATAGTATATAGGCTGACCTGGGGATAGGATATCCCCATTCTGGACAATAACATTGCTTCTGGGTTTATTCACTAGCATAACTGTAGCTCAGCCAGTGTGGCTCCTCACCTTCTACTTCACCCTCTGCCTTTGCCTCTTGTTGGTTGCCTGCTCCTTGCCCACTGTGCCTCTGGCTGGCCTGCTTGTTGCTTGCCTCTTGACCAGAGTGTCAAGACATGAGTGACAGGCTTGGCTTGGACTATCCATGGCCAATGTTCCCTTATAGCCACCCTTTGATTAATCCAACAACTCATTTGTCAGAGGAATCCAGTACACATTGGGCTTGCTAATCACATGCAGTGCCCAGAAATTCACCATCAACTGTAATGAGCCATCCTTCTTCACAAAGAACACTGAAACACCACATGGGGCACTAGATTAGCAAATACAGCCTTTTGCCAGGTTCTCATCAATGAACTCCTGAAATGTCTCCAACTCTGCCAGTGCCAACTGATAGAGCTTCCCTGGCAGCAGCATCTCTGCTCTTTCTACCAGATCAATTTCCAGGTCATGCTTCCTGTGTGATGGTGAGTATTCTGACCTTCTCTTGGTGAAAACATCCAAAGATTCATGAAAATCCTCAGAAAGCATCTCCTCCACCTTGAACCTTTCTCCTTCTTGCCTCTTTCTCACTTCCCCCTTTGCTAACACCCTTCTCACTTCCCCCTCTGCCAACACCCTTCTCACTTCCCCTTCTACCAACACTTGCAAAAAGCTCTTTCCTGCTGCACTATGCCCTTTCACTAGCAACAGCTGAGGGCCCATCTTACCTCTCACTAATTGCATGTCCCACAATTGCATGTCCCACTTCTGTTTCAAGAATGCCATCCCTCCACCACTTGTCCCTGCCACTGTCTCCACACCTGCTATCACCTCATCAATGGATGCCCTTGCCACAATCTGCACCACCTTGTAATGCTGCCCCTACTAGAAACAGGTCACTTTTGTGTATGTCCTTAAGCCCATAGAAGCTTTCTGCTGATGACTGTGTGCCCACCACAGTCATGTGTCTGCTAGTGGACTACATGTTGCCTTCCAGGCAAATACCCTCACTGGACAGCATCAACTTGTTCCTGTTGCCAATGCTGATAGCTTCAACCTTGCTATCTCCTCTGCTCTCTGCTGACACACCACTTCTCCACACTGCAATGCTGCATCCTCCCTCCTCTTCTGCCTCCATGCTCATTCTAATGCCCTCTCTAATGGTGGGCACCTTGGACCCCCTGGTGGTTGGAGCAATGACTGTGGCTGTACCCTGGATAACTTCTGGCAAACACAATTCCCTGCAGTAGAGATGGAATCCACTGTTAACTGGTCCCAGTCAATTGATGGGTTGTGCCACTGCAACCAACTTGGAATGTAGTTACAATGCATAATGGATTTTCATGTGAGATCTGTAGTGAAGAGGTGGAGATATGTATGGTTCATGTAATTGCATAGCTGAAAAAGAGGACCTGAAATTGATTCAGATGCCATGACTGACATCGTCCCATTGGAAGGACATCTGACAACATGCATGACTCACACATACAGGGTGAAGCATCCCCAAAATGTATAAATTTCCTTTGGCCATACACAAAATTCTGGGGTGTTGCAGACAAACGGTTGCCATATAGTGTATGGTCACAGTTATTTTATTCGCTATACCACGGAGAAAATTCTGCTTTGGGGTGGCTCTTAACAGATCATCTCACTTTATAGATCAAAAATTCATCAGAAGGTATGCGCAACGTTGACCACTTCCCAAGTAAATTTTGGACAAACATCTAGGAAGAGCTTCTCGGGGCCTACCGTCACTTGACCGATTCATGGACAATCTACACAACTTTCAGCCTTCGGGCATGACAAGCTTTTTCCGCGTTCCATGATATATACGTCTCCTGTAAGTCCTGAAAGTTATCTCTTTGGCCATCATCAACTTATGCTGTTCTGCTATGATTACATCCGGGATTTTATTTGCAGACCTCTACCATCGAGGTTACTGCAAATAGCAATTGCAAGAGCATCCGGGTTCTCTTGGACAATCTAGAAGATATGTGTTTTGCGTAAAGATATTCTTGTATGCAACGTACCAAATGCCCTGCATTGGACACGCGTGTCACTGAAGCTGGTTTGAACCCTTGGCTCGTGTCGCAGAGTCCTTCCTGAATGTATCGAGGCCTTGCCATACAACAGCTGTTAGAACGTTGTCAAGGACAAGAAGTGGAGCATGTCCTCACATGAAGTCAATCTTCTCCCCGAATATGATATGGAATGGAATGACCATACAACGTTCACGGAAGAGCGTGACTGACTCAATGTATGGTGGAAACTGAGGGTAAGCCATGCCTTCTTGCTTTTTACTAGCCTTTAGGCCAACAGCTTCGCCATCAGGCTTCGGTATGCTTCGAAGCCCATGATTCTATACAGAAGTCAATCTTGATAATCGTCGCCCGCGCTTTGTCCTAAACTTACAACGTATAGATTGAAGACTCTGGAATCCCAAGATTTCCAAGGAAGCCTTCTTCGTAAATAAGCGACTGCAGCTTCTTGGCTGGGCCAGGAATCCCGCCGGGTTAACGTTACCTTCATGGTCATCTTCGCGGAATCTTCGCGTTCTTGAGCATGCGCATTGAACAGCTCCTGAGAAAGGATCGTTGGCTCCACAAGGAATACCGCAATGTATGGAGGCTTGTGAACAGGGAAATTCTTCATGGACAACATACTAAGGAGCACTTGTGACTTGAGCTGGCTAACATCGTAGGACAAGATAGAACCGACATTGCACAAGTACCAGCTGAATGGCCTAACGCGACAATACGGTGTCCTCTCAAGTGTGATTCGACGAATGACTCGAGAGCTAAAGCCCATTCCGACGGAGCTAACCAGATATCAAAGAGAAGCCTGTGAGCACTTCAAGAGGACAAAGAACCTTGAACTGACAAACAGCGTCCTTGCGAGAGTCGAGCACTCTTGCATTGATAATGGCGGCATCTCCATGACTCTGCCAATCGAACGCCCACGCTTCCCGTATACGATCTCTTTGGTCCTTTTGTTGTTGAAGACGAAAGATCTGTTCGATTGTTGGCTCCCATTGTTCTTTGTCTAGGGAGTCAAGCTCAGCCCGTATAAAACAAGGCGCGTGGGCTGTTGTGAACGTACGCGATCCCACACAATGCGCGAACAACAAAGTCAGACCGTTTCTTGAGCTGAACCTGCTTGTGTACCTCTTAGCTGTGGATTGAAGGTCGGTAGCAGCGATACGAAACGTAAATGAGTCGATATGAAGGGCCATATTTGAGCGACAGGGCATTAGGAAGACAAAAGTGTTGGAGGATTTATATGTGTATCCATCGCAGGGAGAAGGCGTACATTGATGGTCGAAATGAAGAGTAGTTACATGGACCACGGTTCTGTAAGTACAGGTTGGTCCTTTCTGATTGCCGGATTCGCACTTCTAGTGATTACGGTTCTTCTGACGTGTTCCTGCGGACCTGACCCTCGGGGTAGATTAATAAACTAGACAGTTCCAAGTCAATTTGTGAGAATGAGTGCCGATACAGTCGTAACCGAATGTAGTCTACACCGCGTGCATATATCAGCTAAAACTGACCAGCACAGCTTCCGTCGCTACGATATCCACTCCCGACGCGACGTTTCCTGTTTGAACAGAGATGGACCCACTCACGCGTCCACTTGACGTTTCGTAAGATTGACCGCCCCATGTTAACCCCGATACATCATCAGCGTGCCTGCAAAGTCCCATGAGTGGCGCCTTTTCCAATGTTGATCAAGTTGAACCGACCGACCTGATTGCAAGACGTTTTACAGTAATCTGAGTTGGCGCTGCACCGCTTCCAGTAAAGCTGAGATCAAGATGTACGCTAGAACGAGTTCCGGTTGTGCTTGAGAGAAAAGCGTTGGAGTTGATGAACACCGCCCGGACCAATTTCTGTCTCTCGTAAAAGCCATATCCAGACACTCGGCTATTATTGATAGAAAGTTCAACTACACGTGTGCTTCCAATACGACCGATAGCTTCTGCGGCAATGATGGCACCGTAATAGGGAGGCTGAACGTGGGGAGGAAGCGGGCTGGAAAGAGTCGAGCCATTCAAGATCGAGCGAGTCAAAAACGCAGGTTGGATCTACGTATCAAAGTTCGCTAAAATAACTTCGAAAAGGAATAGATGAGTAACTTACATGGTTATATTTGAAGCCTATTCCTTGATGGAAGTGGATCCTTGAGATACCAATCTGGATTCTGCGGTGGGACAGAATGAACAAAGTCCCTCAAACGAATTCTGACTAACCCATACGCACGCATACAGTACATAATCCAATGTCCATAAAGCCGCTCCAGCGGTATTACTGACTCCAGGGGCCCCCTATCAACTGAGTAAGACCGGAACGACGAGAATGAGTGAGTAGACTCAGTCTCACATGGCACGAATAGCTGTTCGTTTCTCCAAAGACGTAATCGAGTCCTTGTGCGCGTGTTGCAACGATATCAGGAGTAAAGGTCGAAAGGTTCCCGCGGATAGTGGATTTCGTCATCAAATCTTGCAACAGGCCCCCGTTCCCGGAGCAGAACGTGCCACTATAGTGATGCTGAGATATGCTAGGGGTACATAATAAGGGGGTCAGTTTAGGCCAAGCGACTGAAGCACTGACGTAGAGATGAAAGACCCGGCCTTCGACTTAAGCAGCCCTTGTTGAAAGGCAGACTGAGGAGAGAATCCAGTAGTGGAATGTGAAGACCCTGCAAATGCGCATCCCCATAGTTTGGTAGGGGAACTGGATGATATACCCATAGCTGCAGATATATTCGTCGCAAAAGTAGTCCATCTGGATAGTAGAATGACATGTCAACTTCACGCAATGCGTCTCATTAACAGGAACCTCACTCTCTCACATATTGAGCAACATTGTAAGACTGTGGTCGAGCACCATTGTTTCGGTAAAGGTCGGCTTCGTTACCAATCTCAATCGCGTCCAAAACAATTCCTGAATTCCGGATGGCAGATGAACTGAATGCTTTGACAATGGACTTTGATTCGAGAAAAGCAGTTGTCAAATTGAATTGTCCGAGGTTAAGACCCCAAGTTACATGAGTATCTTGGTAGAAATCAGATATGGGACAAGTATGAGAGATGCTATGATACTCACTGGGAGGAAGGAACTGTGTCGCTTGATAGAATGCATCTCCAACTGTGATATTGGTGGCTTCAGGGTATGGGACAGTTGTAGAGAGGGCGGGGAAAACCAATTGTGTTTTCTAAAAAGTGTCATCAGCACGTCTTGCGCAATTGAGAGGTAGATTGGCTTTAAGCCGACTTTGATGGCTGAATTAAACTTGGTATGATCTTCACTGTTGGCACCTATTCTGATGCGAGGTGGGACACCAGTAAGTTGGCCAAGATTGTCGAGAATGTTGAAGAGGAACTGGTTGCGCGATGTGCTGCCAGCCCAATCTGTCCATCGGTCTTGCTCGATGGAGAAGGAGAAAAAGGAAGAAGAGACTCGAACAGCGGCCGAAGGTACCGTGAGTGGGATGGGAACGTTGAGGCCCAACCCAGGCTGGAAGAGAGCTAGACACAGGAGGAAGAAAAAGAAATAGAACATTTCTTGGGATGATTCTTGTCGCAAAAAAGCCTCACGGCACACTTTATAGCTGTAGCAAGGGACCTTGTGACTGATAGGAGAGTTTGGGCGGAGCTTTTGTCCTAGACGGGATATAAGACGACACGGTCCCTATTCTGAGTCTACGCGCCGTCTTCGGCACCTTTGATTTAGAATAATTCTAGTTCAGAAAAGGAAAGCAGGTCAAATTCTAAGGATACTGGGCAACTTCTTTGAAGAAGGGCATGTGATGGAATATTCACGAGATATGTTGTGCCATCCGAAACCATCGTCAAGCGCACGTCAGGTATGAATCATCTCCAAAGTTTATTTATACAAGAGCGAGACTCCTAGCAGATGAAAAACTTGGAGAGCATTAATGTTAATCAGGACATTATTTCCTAAGGGGGGTTGCGCGCAAGTGAATAAGTTTCCAAGGTTAACGGCAAACGAAGGATCGTACGGTTGGCCGAGATAATACTAGTACTATCAGGACTTTGCAAGGAGACTCGGAGTTAGAACAGTCAGACAAAGTTGAGAGACTAGGTCTTTGGATGACTTAAAACGCCTGAAGCTTGAAGTTGAAACGTGGCAACCAGAGCCACCCCACACTTTGGAACAAAAATCATCACGTGCTCAATCCTTTCTTCTTGCGAGCTACTTAACAACCTAGGAGAATTTGCGAGCTAACAACCTAGGAGAACTTACGAGTTACGACGATGGGCATGCTTCTATCCTTGCCGCTGGCTGGTGGCCTTACGTCAATAGGAACGTCCTGTCTAGCAGGGCTGGCCTTCTTCTGCACCTCCACTGCAGGCGCGCATAGTTCACTCGTCTCTCTTCTCGCACTGATGCCGCAGTAGCCTCCATGTTCTTTAAATCCTGCAATTGCAATTCCTCTATTGCAACTCGTGTAGGATTTGCAGTAAGCGCCATCCATTGACCTCGCATCCCAGGTACTCACCTATCTTACAAACGACTAGATTATATTTTCTCTGAATTCGATCTTAGCGTGGATTATGAAAACGGATTTAGCAATCAAACTGATTGAAAAGTGGAGTGTAGGATATATCAAGATGGACTGTGCTGGAGAGAAGTGCTATGGAGTTCTTGCTGTATGCATCTGTTCATCGCATATTGTCTTATGCATCTAACCTTCACTAGGTTCACCGAATCTGTTTCGCCCTCACATTGCTCCACTTCATCCTCAGTCTGTCTCTGATTGGTGTCAAGGATACTCATGACAAGCGCGCTTCTATTCAGAACGGGTATGCCTCATTTGCATGACCTACTTTTCCAAACTAATCGCTATGACAGCTGGTGGGGCCCCAAGGTCCTACTCTGGCTTATCCTAATTGTAGTGTCCTTTTTCATTCCTAACAGTTTCTTCATGTTTTGGGGCAACTACATTGCTCTTATCGGTGCGACAATCTTCATACTCCTAGGGCTTGTACTCCTTGTCGACTTCGCACATTCATGGTCTGAAATGTGCCTTGAGAATTGGGAGAACTCGTCTTCCAATTTCTGGCAGTGGGTCCTCATACTGTCCACGGCTGGGACATACATCTTCACTCTCGCTCTTACCGGAGTTCTGTACGCCTACTTCGCGGGTACGGGCTGTATAGTCAACCAGTTCTTCATCTCCTTTAATCTTGCCCTCTGTGTTCTCGTCACTATTCTCTGCGTGCACCCCACCATTCAAGAATATAATCCCCGCTCCGGCCTCGCTCAAGCTGGGGTAGTAGGGGCATATTGCACATATCTCATTGTGTCTGCCCTTAGCAACCACACTCACGAAACCCTGCAGTGCAATCCTTTGCGCGATGGTAAGAGCACTCGTAAAGCTGTGGTTGTCCTCGGTGGAATCTTCACGTTCTTGGCGATCGCATTCTCCACAACACGCGCTGCGACTCAAAGTCGTGCTTTGGTAGGCAAAGGGCGGAGGAACAGAGTGGAGCTAATGGATGATGCAAATGGACACTCCGAGTTAGGTTACGTTACCACTCAGCCCGGACGAACAGAGTCGCCTCGATACCAGGCTTTGCTGGCAGCAGTCAACGCTGGGTAAGCTCTTGATCCGCCAGTTCCTTGACATTGAATCTCACATCCAGAGATAGTGCTATTCCAGCATCGGCTCTAGAAGAAGAAGACGATAGAGACGAGGGCGATGTTATTGGCGACAGCCGGGATGATGAACGTTCCGGAACACGTTATAACGTCAGCATCTTTTCTTTTCTAACTGCTGAATGTTGACGCCATTAACTATAGTATTCCTGGTTCCACGTCATATTTGCTATCGCCGCGATGTACGTTGCCATGCTTCTAACCGATTGGTGGGTGACATCTATATTCACCGTCGACCTCCCTGCTAATGCGTGACCATCCTTCAGGAATGTTGTCTCCAGACATCCTATCACTGGATCCGGAGACCCAGATTCTGATGTTTATATTGGACGCTCTGAGGTCGCCATGTGGATGCGGGTTGTGTCAAGCTGGGTGTGCATGTTCTTGTACATCTGGAGTCTTCTGGCACCAGTCATCATGCCTGACAGGTAAGTGCCTGGATTTTCATCTGATATACTCTTTCATGAACTCTCTATTGCATAGGTTCGGTGATCTATGAGTTTCACACTTTTTTATGTCGTATTCTCGACGTTAAGTTCTGTATATCTGTATTGCCTATATTGTTTAATGATGTCTAAAATAATGGACCTGTGATCGAGTGTCACGGCATTATCTGTGCGTCCAACCCCCGTACACCTTAGAGCTCTAACAAAACTGCTGGTGTCGAATCACTATGACGATGGAGACGCTGCGCCATGGCGATCGATATCGTCCAAACATGATACCCCAGCAGTGGAGACTGTAAGGTGAGAACGTGGATACTAATGTCACGCGTTGTAGATTTTTGAGGCACATGGAGGACTGGTTGCACCTTTCGCGATAAGCTGAGAGATGTGGATCACAAATTGCATGAAGTGTGGGGGAGAATCTAGGAAGAAGACTTCTTGCGACGGCTGGTCAGCTTGGGAAGTGTACTGAAATTCTGGCCAGGTTGGCCTACAACTTTATGATTATCTATGAGTATGTACCACATTATATAACAGATCCTGCACTGGTCCAGTAAGGCCAACTCAATAGAGAGTTCAGGATCCTACGCTGGTATAATAAGGCAGAGCCGATAGGAGGTCAGCCACTGATGACTATTAGCCTGTGCAGGCTAACGAGAGTACAGAGAATTGCATTCCTAGTATGAATTTGAGGATGCAAGGACGACTCGTTGATTGCTTTGGGATAACCCCTGTCCAAGAGGTCGTTCCTGGCCGCTCCGGAAGCTCAAGAAGATCCCGGTGATGTATGGCTGCCTGACTGAGGGGAACTAGCAGTCACAGTCATCACAACGCCCGAATAGAAAGGTCCGTAGCATAACTGGTACGCGACCTAGGTGTTCGTGTGGGGACCGCGCTGGTGATATTATCCTATCATGATAGTTATCATCCCTTTCCTATTGGAGACAAAACCTCATAGACGCGAGGCACGTGATGATACGCGATGAGTCAACAAGAATCAATAACGCGCCGCGGGACCAGCTGAGCGGTGTCCAATTGTTTGTCTCCATCCCCATCATGTCTTCTAAGGTCAAGCGTACCTACGGCGCCAAGAAAACCTCAATCACTCGTACCGATGCTTCTCTCTTATCATCCTCGCCAGTTTCCGATGAAACCGAAGCCTCGCCTAAGCGAAAACGTCCTCTTCAAGAACAGTCTAACATTTCGTTAAAAGTTGGTCAACCCCCATTAAAAAAACTCAAAGCTTCCATTAGGCGAGGAAATGGAGCGAAGGATGTTGCAAACCAGAAAACCCTTACCCAGTTACACTTTACCATCGACCAAACCATCTTCCGAGCCTGCCCACGATGTGGCCTGTCTTATACGAAAGGAGCTCCGGACGATGAAAGTTTACATAGGACACACTGTTCAAGGATTGAGAAGGGGATGGAATGGGGACGAGAAGAGGAAAAAGAGACGGTGAAGAATAGCGTTGTACAGTTCGCAAGTGGTGTACGACTCAAGGATGGTCGCAAAGGGCGAATTATCTATTTCAAAGCTGATGCCGGTGGAAAGATCGGTCAAAAGGTATTTTTTTCTTACACCGTCCAACTGCCATTAACATATCTTTCATAGCTAACATCTCTCCTCGAGACTATCAGTCTAACACTGTCATCTCCACCTCTTACTCCGGACATCCTTCGTAACTCGAAAGCATACCTTTTTCTGCTCCCATCAACGACATCTCCGAGTTGCGAAAAGATTGTCGGCTGTGTCATAGCCCAGCGTATAGAGACTGCGATGGCCATAGCTACTCCGAAAGAGTGTGAAGAGGCAAAAGAGTCACTCTCTGACGTCACCGCTCCTTCCCTCATAGCAGTCGATCCGAGTGCTAGTCTTTTTTGTCATCCAAAACTTCTCCCAACACCTCTTGGAATCTCGAGACTCTTTGTCCCCGCTACGCAGCGTCGCCAGGGAGTCGCACGTCATCTCTTGTCTGCCGCTGCAGAGACATTCATACACGGTTGCCCTCTTGACCCACGGGGAGGTCAAGTCGCATTCACACAGCCCACTGGTGATGGGAAAGCTGTTATGATGGGGTGGGGGGGAAGAAAAGTTCGAATCTATCAAGAATAGCCAGCTGGGAGACGAAATACAACATATCTTTATCGCTATTTTATGAGTGTTTTCTACATAGAAATGAACAAGGATTTCGTACCGAATAAGTGTGCTTTTATGTCCCGCGCAACAAACATGGATTTGAATATGAAGTTAGTCATCAGAGTCCCACCAGGAGATGCGGAGCTTCGCTGTAGAAACATGACTTGATGACTTCAGAACATTCGTAGTGAAAAAATTTAGAGGTCTATTTGGGACAGCAATACAAAAATAGAGATAGGCTTGTCCCGACAGCACCCTTTACTTTGATATTGGGTTTTGATATTGTTTTGCCCACTACAAAGCCAGCGTCACCCTGAAGGCAACCAAGTGTAAATGAGAGAGAGACGCACCCGCATAGAAGGTATGGGTCGATTCGGCGGAATTGGACGATACTATAGCTTCAAGTCAGACGGGAAGGCTCGTTCTGGATGGGTGGCGATAGGTGACGCACCTCTTTCTCCGCACTGACCGTCCAAACTCCATATGTGATGGCTAATATACCTCCAAAAGCGATTGCGGTGTTTGACCGCCAGTTAGATGGTCGAGTCCACCAGCCACCTAAGTTCACCAATCAATGGACCTGTTCAATGTACCAATGAATTTAGAGGCATACCTGCCGGTGACCATACAAATTTGGGATACGGATACCTAGCACCTCCTCCCTACTTTATTTCAGCATCAGAATCCGTAGGATAATTATCGAGCTCACCATGAATGAATGGAGCGGGTTCACCGACGATGAATTACGTAACACGACGCTCCCCGGTTGTATTGGTTTTTGTGGTGGTAGCCAAATATCCACGTGGCTTCTGGTTGCATGGTGAACGTCAGGTGCATTACATACTCCTCACGGTCTGCATTCTTTGTAGATACGGGTAATGCGCCTGACTGCTCTCATCCCGGCGTTATCCCCAGAACTCGTATCCTCCCTCGATAAGTGTGGAGTACGAACAGATTCAGACCTTTTGTTCAGACCAGTCGTTGAAGTATATCTCCAACTATCCTCCGAAGATGGCATTTCTCTATTAGACCTTGAAAGAGCGGTCGAACTCACCGCAGAACTCGCCTCAGCTCCAGGTATAGCCGGAGACGAATTGCTGGCTCAGGAAACCCAAGCCCAGGAACAAGCACCGACTTTATTCAGCGGTGTTGGTGGGCTCGATAATCTCTTATGTGGCTTTGGTGGTTGTCGTGTCATTGAAATTACAGGAGATAAACAATCTGGCAAGACGGTACGCACAGGGGCTTCTCCCCTGGATGTGTAACTAAAGAGGATCAGACTCTTGCCCTGAATGTCATTCTCCGGCATCTATCAGAAGTTTCACAGGCGCGCATCGCGTGGATAGACACAACGGGCGACTTCTCTGTCGAACATGCTGCCCAAATACTGAAAACTTTCAATTCTGAGGTACTGATCTTCATATTTCACTTCATACACGATCTCAGTTTCAAATGCTATAGGCTACATCGTCAGCCTTGAACCGACTGCAGGTTTCTTTAGCATTTGATATCGAAGCTGCATACAATGCTTTAGAGGAATCACAACCCCTTGTAAGTATCCGCCATTGTTACTTCGCCCTTATTGATCGCGGCCGGGTTTAGCCAGCTACTCGGCTTTCCTGCATCGTCTTCGACGCCATCACGCCGTTACTCGGCCCTCTTTTGAGTGCTGTATCTGCACAGGGACATTCTGCCATGACGGAATTCATGTATCACCTTCGAGACTTCTCCCGATTACATTCATGTCCCATTCTGGTGAGTAGCATCCAAATCTTTCGATGCAATTATACATTAGTTCAATCGGTCAGGTTATCAATAACACGTCTCTTCTGGTGCATCATTCAAAAAGTGCTTCCCAAATCAGGAAACCCGCGCTCGGCCCTTCATTCGAATTTTTGACCGATGCTACCGTCTGGTTATCAAGATGCGACGAACACGCAAAATTCGATAATGACCATGATTTTACGGTTGTGAGTGCCAAGGTATTGCGATCGAGGACCACGGTAAAAACTTTTCTTCGTTCAAAACGAAACATACGGAAGAATTGACTATCCTGCGAAGGCGCCCAAAACTGATTCAATGTTCAAAATATCAAAAGGAAAGATTTTCGACCTTTGACCTGGACGACAAAGAAGTTTTGTGATGCATGTGTAATCTCTCGGGCTTCTTTCCATCTTGAATCTGCGCCACTACCCACTCAACGAATTTATGGGATCATGATCTCGGGAACAAGATGATCAATGTTCGTGACATTTGTTGAATCGCGTACTAATTACATGGAATTCGATGGTCCTTGTGTAGAACTCTCAATCACCCTCTACATCGTTGATGCCGAAGCTCGAGGACTAACTTGTCAAACCGATAAGTACTGTAACCAACGAGTCACCGGAGAATGGTACCAATTGTGCCATGGTCATTCCTGTCACGCTTAGAGCAACGATAAGAGCGACAACCCCGGGTATCAGCCGGTATCGGCTTTACGCAGATCGGCGAGGCCAAGACTTGTCACAACAAATTTCATAGCGATAGAGTTTAGTTTATTTGGCTGATGATCCAGCTTCTGCCGTGCTGGTCGGGAAACAATCATTCGGTAACTGTCTCTCGATGCAACTTTCAAGAAACTGGATTTAATATCAGAATATCAGATGTACGCTCTTGCTTGATGTTAGCGGACTCTTCGACCTGGACTTTCACTTAATTCAATGCCATTGAGTGTGCGCGACCGTGATCTATCGACTGTACATGTTTTTTTGTAACTACATCGCTTGTATGACAATATGAATGGTTGTTTCCCGGCAAGCACGGCAGAAGCTGGATTATTATCCAACGAAATTCGAAGGGGCTGATCGTCCTGAAATTCCCTGTAAGTAGTATTGAATACAAAGGGGTGCTTGCGCGTATTTACTGACGGTAACGTGGTAATTATTGGACAAGTATCCGGTCTCTCACCTGGAGTTGCTACAAGTGTGCTCCATTTAGGCACGGAAATTTGGCGATTCAAGACTAACAAGGTTGTGTCACATTTTGTGCCTTGGAACTCTCATCTTCCTGTGAAACTCCTAGCCGCCTCAACGTCGTCCTCGGATGAGGATACTATAATATTTTTCGAGTTTGGATCTCATTCATACTATCGACCCGGAATCAAGGTCCGCGGCCCACACCAATTTACCCAATGGTAGACAATGCCACAAATTCCTCTATACAACCGCAACTGTATGGTCGGTTTCATTCTCGGTGCTTGCGCCTTCTAAAGTCCAATTTCTTCATTGTATTCAGAAACGACAACATTTATATCAACCTCGTCTCCTTTAGTAAAGTCTTCCTTGCCATGGTTCCTGGATGATGCTAACCTATGTGGTCCAAGCTATACTCTATTACGACTACGCACTGACACTACCCGCTGAAATTGATCGTTTCTGGTCAACCCGTTTCGTCTCTTGGGCCTCCGGATTCTTCTATCTTAATCGCTACTTGACGCTTTTCGGACATATTCCTGTCATAGTATGGCAACACTACTGGTCTTCGCAAGGGAGGAACAAAGCACAGGTACGCAGAAGATGATCTTCCTCCAAGTTCATACTGTCTTGATAACACTACCACATCTCAGATGTGAGTTGAATAGATCTGATTAAGTTGGAAAACTGATTCGACATTCTGACATATAGCTGTCCTTCGCTCGCTTTGTATCACCAATGTCTCGCAGTCGTCGTTCAAGTAATTGTTGGCAGTAAGCACACTGAACATTTGCAGCTTGAAAATCACTAAGTGTCGTTTGCTACCAGTTCTTCTCATTATGCGAACCTACGCACTCTATGATCGAAATTTACGGGTATTGGTATTTCTATGTGCATGTGGTCTTGCTGTCATTATCTTTGGGACTGTAAGTTTCCAGTCCTGTCTTGTGGGAATTCTCTTGATGCATCTGGATCTTCAGTGGTCCGTCGCTGCTGTGCAGGGTTCCGGAGCCATAACACAGATTTCCTGTGTCCCACAAATGTCCAAGGCTGAGTAAGAGGATAATTTTTCCTTTGCAAAAGCAAGCTGATAGGATCTTCAGTGCAATCCGTTCGTGTCTGACGAAATCAATTAGCCCATCGTCTTGCTTGCTGACCTCTCATCAATAATTATAGGCTTAGGAAATGCATGGATTGCGATGCTTATGTTCGACATTTTAATCTTTGGAATGACTCTGTATGGATCATGGCAACGGGGCCGAGGAGGAGACAGGTCCTTGTTGCACATTCTCCTTCGAGATGGTAATTATTTACCTGTAAAAGACTTCTCATTTGACATTATCTGAACCTATAGGCGCCATTTATTTTGGGTAAGAACAATCAACTTCCGGATCCATATCAGTTTGTTTTCCGAACAGTGATTTGATTCTACTCCAGGATCATGGCTTTCGTGGGATTGATGAATATTGTCACATTCTATGTGTGTATTTGATTTCTGCTGCTTGCTTGATTTCGAGTTGATCTTTTGATAGGTTTCACCTGTAAGCTCTACAATTAGCTTCCAGTCAAGAAATTCACCATCCTGGAAGAATTATCAACGAGGTTTCGTAACAACTTTTGCCAACATGTCCGTTCTTTCTGTTAGCCAAAACGCTGCTCATTTCTTCTACAGAATATCGAGTACCATGATTTCTCGCCTTATGCTCAACTTGCGTGACCCCAAATTAGCCACACGCATGCCAATTGGCCACGAACATTCCACTTATCCGGTTCTGTCCAGCGTAGTCGATCTCGATACTCTGTCGGATGCGACAACGCCAACGACAAACGAAAGGTTACTTTGAGCAGATTTATTTGTTTCTACTGGTACGTCCTTCGATTTCTATAAGAATTTTTACTCTAAGTCAACAATAAATAGTCTTGTATTATCTACCAACAGATCTGAGTGTAGGCTTCTCTCTTAGTGGCCGACTGTCGATGTACGCAATGGTTATCCGATTCTCCATCTCCCATCAGTTTTCAAATTTCTCAATTCGACGATTAAGTCATCTTGCTCTCCTCTATGCCCGATCTGCTCTCTGCCTTTGATCATTTCTCACTAATTTGAAATGTGCTAAACATCCAGACTGGTATAATTCCTGGATAGAGCAATTATTTTACCGATCAGTTGAATGTTGAATGTTGGATGTTGAAATGTCGAAGCTTCGAGGCCGGACACGAACTGATGTAGTATGTGTTACAAAGGAACGCGTCATTTTTGGACTCGAATCCCGACTGTTCCCGGTAGACAAGATGATGATCCACTTTATTTAATTCAAGACCTAATTTACACACGAACATTACGTTCTCGAACAATTGTGTCCTAGGTCTCGCAGTTTGAAGGGGGTGGTAATTACGGACACATCTGATAGGTATTCCGGCCGGACATCTTTTCAAGTGTGCCGGTTACGCCTCATAGCCACTTTACTACAATTTGATCTTTTGGAGTTCATACTAC
Organism: Termitomyces sp. 'cryptogamus'; assembly: GCA_020091625.1. NCBI lineage: Eukaryota > Fungi > Basidiomycota > Agaricomycetes > Agaricales > Lyophyllaceae > Termitomyces > Termitomyces sp. 'cryptogamus'. The sequence continues at coordinate 1,805,103 of JAGYZC010000005.1, forward strand.
TTTCCACCATAAAGTCCCTCCCCATCTGCCATTAATGTGCCTTTCCAATATCTAAACTCAGCTACACTCAGCAAGGCTTAATGGGAACCAATGGGTGTAGGGCTTAGGAGCCCTGCAGCACAGCTCTTGCCTCCCCTCTAATCAATCCACCACCAAGGGTTGTCACAACTCAGCTCCTCCCCATGCCCAGACAGTATCTTCAGAGACCAATCCCAAGATTTGGAACCCATGATGGTATGGAACAGCCAAGGACCCACTTTTCAGTGACAGACATGCCACACTGTTTTAGACTAAGCACCCAATCAAACCTTTTGACATGCCAACAACCTCAACAGCTGTGCTGATCCATCCAATGGACCACACATTATGTCAGTGGCCTGACCAGACTATTGACACCTATTTTCCTGCCTACCCATACCCTGACCCACTTGGTCAGCAAAGTTCCTTCCCAGCACTTGGTCCAGACCCTCTTCCAAATCTGTCATGCCAAGGAACCCTCTCTTTTTCTGATTGGACATGACTGTGGTGGTCACTAGACCTCATTGTGTCATGTGTCAATTGGTATGTTCCAAAGCAGCCTGGACAACAAAGCCTCCCTAGTCAATCACATACAAGTGGTGGCTTTCTGGTGGCATTGAATAAGCCAGGTGCAGTGTCTAAAGTGTTTTCTGCCAAAGGCCACAGTGCATACCATGTCTGTTTCAGCTGAGAGTCAAACCCTCAGGTTAGGCGCTTGCCACTCAGAGTCATGTGACCCCTATGGGACACAATGGTGCCAGCTGAGCCACCATGCCCTCCAATAGACAAGAATGTCAGGTGTCTCTTGAGAGCTCCAAAATTGCACACAAGAATTGCACACAAGTCATTGAGAATAAAGAGATTAGCATTTCTATCAGCCAATGCAATACAAATCCCCCAAATTTCATCATTGATGGTGAGTGACTGAGACTATCCAGGTCTTCCAATTGTGTAAAAGCAGATGTTAAGTGTAGGTAAAAGGCTCCTACTTGTTGTGATTCTCCTCCAATTTTTTCATAGATTATTTCCAGCAATACCAGACATGTTATTACCACGGCACTTACCTTCTACAAAGAAGGAAAGGCTGAAAATATGGAGAAAAAGTATTTACCTTAAAACATACACAATTGTGCTGAAAACTGTAAGCATAATCAAGCCAAAAACTGTAGGCCAAAAGGAAGTACTTACCATAGTTCAAATATCAACAAAATCCCCAACGCACAGATGCCAACTGTTTGGTTGAGTCTCTGAGACAAACAACTGCAAATAGTTCAATTTTGCATCATCTGGAGCCCATCATGAGAGGTTCAATTACACTTTTAATACACACTTTTGGGTCTCCTTTCTTGGAGTCCATTTCAGAGACTATATTATTAGTTTTGCTCCACCAGGCTCTTGGCTGGGTTCACCTAAGGTTATTACACCAAAGGTTAAAAACTTGAGAGTTTCTCCAGCAAGGAAACAAAACACTCATGCTAATAGCAAGGGTGCGGAGTCTCATTTGCCTGATCCAGAAGCTCTACTATGAAAACAAAAGTTTTGTCTTCAGAAGGTAGAACAATGTTCACAACCTTCAAACCAAAACCCTATATCAGCACCTACTTTACCTGTTGTCACCAAAATGAGTGAAACTATGAAGCAAAAGATGCCACTGTCTACAAGCAGTCATGCTCCAAAATTTGTGCATACACAGCCAAGTGAAGTCTTGTGCTTCCTGCAGAAAATGGAGACTCTGTTTGAAAATGCTGGGATCACCTCTGCTAAAGAAAAGAAAAAGAGGATTGTGGAGTATGTGGATGCAGTTACAGAAAAAGAGTGGAGGGGTTTTGATTCTTTTGAAGATGGCAAGTCTTGGGATGACTTTGTTAAAGAAATCAAGGATCTATACCCTGAAGCTGTAGACAATGTTGGGCAGGTTTCCTATCTTGATAGAATTTGCAGGGAACATGCATGACTAAGTTGAAGCAATGTGGCTGAAATTCACTCCCTCATCAGAAAGTTTAAAGGAGAGGCAAAACTGCTGTCTAAGGTGCTCCATAATAGTACCCTAGTAACCAAATTCATGCAGTGCTTTACCCCTACTTTTGCAGATGTCATTGAGGACAAACTTTTAAGCAAGTATGGCCATCTCAAAGATGCTGCTAGGAACAGACATGAGGATGACCAATATGACCTCTCTGAAGTAATAGCAGTAGTGACAGCCCTGGTAGGCAGAAAGTCTTTGCATTCAGACAGAATAATCAGTGGGGACACAGAGACTGTGGGAACAAAAAAAAGGATTAAAGAAGAGGAATCAGAGGAAAAATTGGCCCACCTTCAAGATTCTATCTTGGCAATTGGTAAACAAGTTCAGGCAGTACAATCAGGACAGGCAGAGTTGAAAACAGCCTTTCTGACTGCAAGGAATAATGTTAGAGTAGATGGGGCAGCTCCTGCTCTCCATTCCACTCTTGCTACATCCACTGCAGGAGCAAACTGCTTTTACTGTTGGAAACCAGGACATAGAATTGCTGAGTGTGAACACTTGAAGTCACATGTCCTAAAGGGATGGGTCATATTAATAGAAGGGAGGCCTTGTCTGCCTAACAGGATGCCTGTGCTCAGAGACCCTTCCAACAAGTCTCCCTGTGAAAGAATCAATGCTCTCAATGACCAAGCCATGAACTTGCTTTTTGGTTGGACAGAGGAAGAGCCTGCAGACAATCATGTCTTTTCTACTTATGTGAATGCAGCTCGTGATACCAGGGATGACTTGTTAGAAAAGATCAGTCAAAATGAGTCAGACAGACTGGCTGAGGTAGAGAGGAGCCTAGCAAAAATGGGAGAGTTGATGTCAGTGTTGATAAACACTAGAAACACAGCAAACCCAACTGAAGGGCAGCAGCCCAGCTCTAAGGATTTTTAGAGGGCTCAAGGAAGGTGCCAGGAAGAGAGACCACTTTACCAAGGGTACCTAAGGCACCTGAGAGACCAGCTGAAAACTCTTGGAGAACAAAATCAACTCTGCCAGTACAGAATAATGTTGAACCAAAACTTGGCTTACCTTTTGAAAAGGTACCAGCCCTCAATAGGGACAGGAGAGATTCAGTGCAGGCCACAGGAGAAGACCTCCCCCTTGGGAATAGAAAAGAAATAGAAAAAGCAATAGATAAAATATGGAGGACTGCTGTTCCGCTAACAGCTGGGGAATTATGGGAGGTGGCACCTGACCTGAGAAATGCAATGGTACACAAGTTAACTAACAAGCAGACCCCAGGTTCTAAGCTTGCCAACTTTGGAGTACCTAGGGTAGCTGTCCAGGAACAGGTAGTTGTGACAGAGGAGGAACCAAGTCATGTCAATGTTAATGACTTGCCAATGGCAACTTATTTCATTGCTGATGGAACTCAACTAGGGTTGCCCTCAGAGGCAGTGGTGCATGAGAATTGTGTTGCTACCTACCTGAAAAGTATTCCTCTAGATAAGAAGCCAGTTGTAGTCTATGTAGCCAGAGATCTACAAGTTCTAAGATCATTGAACCCTGTGGTTAACTGCAAAGGAAGGGTGGAGACAATCTTAGATAGTGGATCTCAAATAGTATGCATGGCTTTAGCTGAAGCTTTGAGAGTAGGTTTGACTTGGGATCCTGATATAAAGCTGTGCATGGAGAGTGCAAATAAACAAGTAAATGAGTCAGTGGGTTTGGCCCGCAATGTACCCTTCACCTTTGCAGAAGGATTTACTGTGTATCTGCAAGTCCATATCTTTGAGAAGCCTGCTTACACTGTACTACTGGGCAGACCATTTGATACCTTGACAGAAAGCAATATCCAGAATCTGCAGGATGGTAGTGCTATCATTACCATTAGGGATCCAAATACTGGAAGAAGGACAGCTTTGCCCACTATGGAGAGAGGGAAAGTGTCAAGGGAAGAATCCAGGAGAGAAGAGGAGGCAAAATTTTAAGTCTTGAGGATCTGGTCAATGATCAGGGAGAGATAGCAGTGAGTTTTGAAGAGACAGAGAGTGGGGAAATAGTGCTTACTAGTTACACTGTTCAAAACAGTGGATTTAGTAAGCCTGAGTTAAGGAATGCATACTTGCAGGCCTTTGCTACTAGTAAAAGATGTGAGGGGAAGTGTCAGGTTCCGCTGACCCCGGGGGCTCAGCTGCACTGGGCGAGTCCTTACTAGGTGGGTGTGATTCCCCTGCATTGGTAACCGAACACTCGAAGACGTTCCGGGTCTGGGTGGGTTGCACGGGTAGTTGGGGAGATGTGATCCAGACAGGTCCGGGAAGGTCTGGAGAAGTCGGATTGTGGGGAAACGAGACGGTCTTGGCGGGGTTCAGGCAGAAGGCCGTACGGGAGATTTGCGGAAGCAAGGGAGTAGGTGGCTGTGTGATCAATGGGGACGGAGCCGGGGTTTGATGGGAGATCATTTGGAGCTGATGGAGTACGGGACCGAGCGAAGAGTGAGGTTCGGACCTGGTAAAGGAGTGTCGGGGTTTGTAATCGTAATTGCGGAGTTCGTGAAGTTGTTAGGGTTGATGAAGACTTGGGTACAATGGTCTGACGGAGTCACCAAGACAGCGTCGGACGAGACAATATGGAACAGGAGTAGATTCGAGTGGAGATACGAAACGATAACGAGAACGATAACGAAATGGAGACAAGACAAGACCGGGAGACTGAGATAAGACCGGGAGACTGAGATAAGACCGGGAGACTGAGAGTAAGGAGAATGGGACACGAAACACAAAACACGAAAAGGAAACAATCAGACCATAGGTAACGTTAAGCAATATCAAGACTAGAGTACGAAGAGCTACTCGATGACTTATATACTGACTACCGGAGGACTTTGGGGTACGTCGGCTGTGGCGGCGGGGCTTGGCGGGGCTTGACAGAGTGGGCGGGTGTTGGTTGTGATCGCAGGTCGTGCCGCGCTGATACGTTGATGGGATCATTGGAGAACGCGGGTTGCCCCGAGGTTGTCGTGATACTCCGGAATAGGTCGGAGGAAACAGGGTGTCGAGTTGATGATGGGTGGCGAAGATTGGGAATTGCGGGGGTGGTTCTCGGGGTTCGGGAAGCCCAGGGTAAGTGTCAGTGGCTGCGGGGCAGGCACCGAAGTTGGCCAGGGGGCCATCGGAGTTAGCCGGGGGGGCGTCGGAGTTAGCCGAAGTAGGCGCGGGGCATGGGCAGAAGTTCGGCGGAGCGTTGGGGGTCCTTTTGGGGGTTTGGGGTTTTGATGGACGATGTGCGGGGTTTCAGGGAACGGGTCATGACAGGAAGGATAAGAGAACATTGTCTGCTTATTTAAATGGACAGTTGGCAGAAATTCCTAGGGAGTTGGAAGGTTTCCTGCAGCAGCAGGAGAACTTGAGGTTAGGAGCAGGTGTGGGGGAGGCAGCCCAAGTATTTGGTAAATACAAACCAGTAGCCAGAAAGGTGAAGCCAGTTTTGGGAACCTCTCCTGAGGAGTTTAGGATAGAGAGACATATTATTGGAGACCCTCTAGCAGATATGCCAAAGTTGAGTACCAACCCACCAGAGTTTACACCAACTGGTAGATACACTGCAGAGAGTAAGGAAATCATTGATCAGGCTCATAATGATGATTTTCTATGGCCAGAAGAGAAGAAGTTAGTACATCATTTGATGATGTTGCAGAATGAGGCTTTTGCATGGGATGATTCACAAAGAGGAAGACTCAAAGAAGAGTATTTTCTGCCAGTGGTCATGCCTGTAATTCCACACACACTATGGGTATTAAAGAATATTCCAATTGCTCCAGGATGCCATGATAAAATCTGTAAAATGATAAAGCAGAAAATTGAAGCAGGGGTCTATGAGCCATCAAATTCTTCATATTGTTCTCAATGGTTCACTGTGCTAAAGAAAGATGGAGAAAGTCTTCGCATAGTACACAGTCTAGAACCTTTGAACAAGGTGACAATTGCCCACTCAGGTTTGCCACCAGCAACTGAGGAGTTGGCTAGTCATTTTGCTGGTCATGCTTGTGGTGGGATCTTTGATCTCCATGTTGGATATGATGAGAGGATTCTGGATGTAAAATCTAGAGATAATACTACATTCCAAACTCCTTTTGGTGCTTTAAGATTGGTCACACTCCATATGGGATGGACTAACTCTGTACCTATCTTTCATGATGATATTACTTTGATTTTGGAGGATGAGATTCCCCATGTTTCTTGGCCATATATTGATGATGTGCCAATTAGGGGACCCCCAACTCAATATGAGTTGCCAGATGGTGGATATGAAGTGATATCTGAAAATCCTGGTATTAGAAGATTTGTATGGGAACATATGCAGAATGTCAATTGTGTACTCCAATGAATCAAATATGCAGTAGGTACCTTTTCAGGAAAGAAGTCAGTAGTTTGTGCAGATGAGATAGTGGTAGTTGGTCCTAGGTGTTCCTATCAAGGACAGAAACCAGAGACCAAGAGGTTGGCAATTGTGATGGGCTGGGGAGATTGTAGGGATAAGTCAGAAGTCAGATCATTCTTAGGTACTTGTGGTACTTTACTTTTAGGATGTTCATCAAAGACTATGCTAAGATAGCAGCCCCCATCAATCATTTAACTCAGAACAATGTGCCTTTTGTATGGGGAGAAGAGTAGCGTGCTGCTATGGCAAGGATGAAGATGTTATTGGCTGAGAGTGCTCCCTTGAAACCTCTAAATTATGAGTCAGAAGGAGCAGTGGTGTTGTTGGTAGACACATCTTGGATGGCTATAGGATTTGGGATTTTCCAAGAGCATCCTACCAATCCAAAACAATGCACTTGTGCCAAGTTAGGCTCAATCACTTTGAATGAGCAAGAAGCAAGGTTCTCACAACCAAAAACTGATGCCAAGTATTTGAAAGGGATGTTAAGTAACCCAGGAGTAGGACCCAATGCTACTATCATGAGGTGGATAGAAGATGTGTTGCTTTATCATTTTACCTTGAGACATGTTCCTGGAAAGACTTTCAGTGTAGATGGTCTATCCAGAAGGATAAAACAGCCAGGGGATGAAGAGTATCAATCAGTCAATCCAGAACTAGTAGATGAACCAAAGTCCATGAAGTTTGAGTACCCTGATAGAGATAATGGTGTTCCAGGATGGCAAAAGAAGGAGCCTTTAGAGCTCTGGGAGTTTGAGACTGAGATTGACACTAGAGGAGGATATTTATGTGGAGTAGCTCAAGAAGTGTCAGATTTCACTCAGGAATTGCACCAAGCACATTGGCAGGAACAAACCCTTAGGGAGGCTATAATAGGAAAGCTACAAGCTGATAAGCTGGATCCAGTAGCAGTCTTGTCTCTGACCATGCCTCTGTTGCCTGCAGAAAGTGAAGAAGAGAGTAGGGAAGACACACAGACATATATGGCACATTGAAAGGGGAGTGAGGGAGAAGACTGGGATAATTTGTTACCATTTGTTAAAACTTGGCTACAAAGTCCTGGGACTAAACCTACCAGCCTACTAGGATGTGAGCCAGAAGAGTTCAAGAAGTTTGCTAGGCAATTCTTCTTTGACCAGAAAGGACGATTGTATAAGCATAGCAATGGGGCAAAGCATAGGCTAGTAGTCAATATAGACTGTCATATGTTCATGCTCAAATCTGCACATGATGCTTTAGGACATTGAGGTGCCTATGCAACCAAGATGTTGATTCAAGAAAGGTTCTGGTGGCCTGGATTGGATAGTGATGTACAATGGTATGTGGGGGCTTGTCATAATTGTCAAATTCATCAGAAGACAGTGGTGAACAGAGAACCTACAGTCACCTATACACCTTCCATATTTCAAACCATTCATATTGATACAATGCACATGACACCAGCCTCAAATGGGTGTAAATACATAGTTCATGGGTGATGTGCTTTGTCTTCATGGATGGAAGGGAGGCCTTTGAGAAAGGAGAATCATAAAACCATTGGACAATGGTTGTTTGAAGAGGTAATCTGTTGTTGGGGATGTATTGCAGAAATTATCACAGATAATGCAGGACAATTCAAATAAGTTACAGCTTGGTTAGAAAAGAAGTATGGGATCAGAGGCATAACCATTTCACCTTACAACTCTCCAGCTAATGGAAGAATTGAAAGGCCACACTGGGATGTCCGGCAAGCTTTATTCAAGGCTTGTGAAGATCACACCAAATGGTTTTGGTTCTTCTTTCATGTAATGTGGAGTGACTGCATTACTATACGCAAACAATTTGGGTGTTCACCATACTTCATGGTTACAGGGGCCCATCCCATCATACCATTAGATTTGGCAGAGGCCACCTGGTTAGTAGAACTGCCAGAAGGCCCTCTATCTACAGAGGAATTGATTGGACATTGGGCTTGGGCTCTGGCAAAACATTCTCAGCATGTAGAGGAAATGCAAGAACAAGTAGGAAAAGACAAGCTCAAATGGGCACTGAAATTTGTAGAGGAACATAAGTACTCTATCAAAGACTTCAAATTTAAACCATTAGACTTGGTTCTAGTGAAGAATATGATAACTGAGAGCTTGCTTAGTGCAAAAATGCTCCTATGGTTTCATGGACCTATGGTAGTTCTTATGAGGACTCAGGAAGGAAACTATGTGGTGGCAGAAATGGATGGTACAGTTTGGCAGGAAAGAGTTGCAGCTTTTAGGGTTGTACCTTATTGCACTAGAAAGCGACTCAGTCTACCAGGGAGAATTGAAGAATGGATTGATATTACACCTGCTAAACTGAAAGAATTATGGAAGGAACAGTAGAAGGCAACTGAACTAGAGGACCAGGATATAACCTTTGGTTCAGTAAGACTTCATGAACCTTTGAATTCAGAGCTGGGGATAATGTCAGAGGAAGAATCAGAACAGGAAGAACCCCTGCTAGCAAAGAGAGTTAAGAAGCCAAGCTGGAAGGTTAGGGAAATGAACAAATCTTAAGATGGAACTTTTTAAAAAAAAGTTTATAAATAAAATAAACTTAGAGTTCACACAGGAATTTGGACAAAGGACATTATATTGGGTACACAATAGTAAAGAAAAGGGGATTTTATATATATCTACCACATACAGAGGCAACAAAAGTGCCTACAGTGGGGGGGTCTTTTATATAGAGGTGGCAGTGCTACTGGGAACATCCTGGGGGGGATCTGAGAGCTCAATATTAGAGTCGGAGTCTGCAGCCTCAGGTTCTAGTCAGTCAAGGATAAAAATGGTGAGAAGCATGATTGGATGTACCTTGGGAGAAACCTGAAGCTTGGTGAAGAGATTGCCAGTTTGGTCCACTTTGGAAGGGCCCAGGACTCTGTCGAGATGTTGAAGGCGAGCTGAAATAAGCTTAAATGTCTGGAGCAAGAGGTCAAGGGTGTAAAGCTGTTGTTGGGTGGCCAGATTGACAGCATCACAATGCTTTTGTAAGTCGGCATGAGAAACAGAAGTGTCATCCTCAGCAAGGGCCACAGCATCAAGGGCCACATCAACTTAGGAAAGCAAAGCCAATGCAGCTTCACTGCCCACCTTATGGCTTTCTAAAGTAAAAGGAATAAACAAGAGTTTAATGTAGGAAGGTTTGAAAGAACATACTGGCTGAAGAGAGTACCTTAATCTTCTTGGTGCGAGGCTTGCCCTTGAAATCAGCCTGGATGGGGGTACAAGAAATGGTTAAGTTGTCTAGATGACAAGCCAGTAGATCAAGTTTAGAAACTGTGACTTACATTAGCTTGGCGCTTGTAAGTACGAGGGGCCAATGGACCTATCATCCTGACGTTGGTATCCTTGGCATGATGGCAAAGCTGTCAAAAGCCCAGCAAGAAGTAAGCAAAGCAAGAAAGGGGAAAAGAAAGAAGCTTACTTGGAGCTCCTTTTGGCAAGTGTCACAACAATGGCCTTCAATAGTGATGATGGTGTCGGCAAAAGTAAAGAATGATTTGGTGGGGGCAGAATTTTGGCCAACAGACTGGTCTAGAATATTCGACTTAATAAGGGAGGAAAGGGCATCGAACAAGCCCTGCTGCTCAGTGATCCGGGGGAAGTCTGCCTGGTCAGCAAAAGTCTATGAAAAAGAGTAAGCAAGTGCAAGGATGAAAGAGAAAGAAAGAAAGAAGACTCATCAGGTTTACTGTGCTAATGAAGTGTGTATGGTCAGCCGTTGATGTGCTCCTATGCCACCTAGTGCCATGCAGGAAACCTAAAAAGAGGACCCAACACTAGTCACTAGATAGAGTAGCTGGCAGTAGGAAGTTAATAGTAGAGGGCGAGTCAGTAACTGTCCCAGAGAACAAGAGCAAGTGCTGTGTTATAAGGTGAAGTTAAAAGGAGGCGCTATCACTAGCTTAAGTCACTAGTGACAGAAAGGGGAATGGGTAAAGGCAGAGAACATTGCTAAGACAAGAGAAAACTCTAAATGGTGGTAGGGGAGTGAGGGAATGTAATAGAAAGGGGGAAACAGTAATAGGAAGACGGAATCAGGGGGATGAATGTAAACTAGTTGCTAGCTGCAGTCGCTAGTGTTGCTAAGTCGAGATAACACAAAGGGCACCTGTAGTTGGCACCACACTAGGTCAAAGTTGAAGTTGATAAGACTTGTTACTAAGTCAAAGTTAATGGCAGGTAAAGGAATAGAGTGAAGATAGAGGCAAAGTGAAATCTCAAGCTTGTAAGCTTAGAGGTAGATGGATTCGGTTTAAGGGGGATCTATTCAATTTGATGATCAAGTGTAAATGTACAGGCAGTATTTACACGGTTCCAAAGTATAGTATGGGAAAGTAAGCAAATAGTCACTACTAGCAATGGTGTCTGTCAATGTGTTTATATTTCATACAAGGTGTCAGTCTGTAACTGAGTGAAAAACTATAAGCAAAGTCTCTGAAGTGTAGACACCGTTCAAGTATGTTGGTCAACTTGACAAGGGAAATGATAGCAAAAGGTATGTGTCTGGCAATATGTCCATATATGGTAAGAGAAAGCTGTTTTGTTGCCAGAGTTGCTAGGATTGCTAAAGTTGCTAAGAAAGGTCTTGGCCTTATGATTCTAGACCTAAGGTCCAGGCTCCACATGATATTCCTTGTGATCAATAAGTTTCATGGTTGCTTAAGTCCCATGCTAAGGCTACATTGGTCCAGACCTTGGGCTAGGCCCTGTGTGCTGAATGTCATGACTTGTGCCAAATTTAAAATAGTCAGCTGCCACTAAGTCTGAAATGCCAAAAATAGTGCTCAGCAACAACTGGGTCTTATTACCGTGCCAAGCAGGAGGGCTTTGGCAGCAGAAATACGGCCCATAAGGGTGCTGGCAAGAGCAGGGTAGTGAAGTACCGCCACTATAACATTGCTTGCGGATTGTTTGACTGAGCAATTAAACAATGTGACATGGTCGGGAGGCTCTGAAGGTACGGTTGGCAAAGTGACAGCTGCGCAAGGTGCGGTGGGCAGCTTGCAGAAAGGAGAAGTGGCAGGCATGAGGATGAGGAAAGGAACACAAGAGGATGGTCTTATAAGGTCAGAGAAACAAGATCAAAGTCAAAATTTGCAAGGCAAAGCAGCTGAGACATAGGAAAAAAATTTTTCAGAATGTATGCTCAAAAATTTGAGGCAGAAGGTGGGGTGGAAAGCTTTTGATTGAACTATGCTAAGACATGCTGACTGAGGGCAGTCAGTAAAGTGTGGGGGAGGTATCACAATGGCACTTACCTTCTACAAAGAAGAAAAGGCCGAAAATATGGAGAAAAAGTATTTACCTTAAAACATACACAATTGTGCTGAAAACTGTAAGCATAATTAAGCCAAAAACTGTAGGCCAAAAGGAAGTACTTACCATAGTTCAAATATCAACAAAATCCCCAATGCACAGATGCCAGCAGCACAAGCGAAGAAGAAAGCAATGAGGCCTTGACATGTCAATGATCAAAATTGATTGTTGCTGACAGCCGAGGTTTGCTTGATGGGTGGCAGTGTCAGCTAGGGCCAGTTACTGCTTAACCAATGCTGAGCTGGTTGCACTGCCCTCCCTGCTCAACAAAATCCCCTACCTCCCTTGAATGTGCATGCGAACAACTGTGTTGATGGATTATACAGGAGAGAAGGAGGTTAGTGAAGAAACAGGTAAGGATAAAAGATGGAAAATGAGTGAGGGAATGGGAATGGGGGCTGCATCAGTGCCAAGTGCATAGAACCTAGAAAATTGTTGGTGTCAGGCACTAAACAGCCGGAATGACAACAGAGACATGCACAGGGCACTGTGGTCCATGTGCATGGGGGTGGTAGAAAGGAGAGGGGGGATTTCAAGGTTGATAAGCAATGTTTGGCATGTGACTTGGAGTCTCCAGGGAGCAGACTACCAAGGTCTACAATGTGAATTAAGCTTCAATAAAGGTTTTATTTGATACTTGAACCTTGTGTTTGTTTGAGCTTTAGTTTAAACTTATACTTAAAATCAATCTCAACCAAATTACATTCAATTATAAAATCTGTGTGAATTTGAGTGTACTATGAGCCCTTGAACTTGCTGATTTGGTACTGTTTGGTTGAGTCTTTGAGACAAACAACTGCAAATAGTTCAAGTTTGCATCAATGTCATATATAGATCCCTCCACTCAGATCCCAAGTATGTGAAGACAAAAAAGTAGTGAAAGTCAAACTTGTGAGGATGGTCAAATTTTGCTATTTCATCTACTTTCATCTGTGCATTGTCAGTGTAATATAAGTCTAATTTTTCCCAAAGTTGTCAGGTAAGTAAGATTACATAATATCCACTGATCTAGCTTGATTTGAACATATATAATGCATATAAGATGGAGTCCTAAAGTTTGGCAGGGTCACAAAACTTGTCACATTTCATTTCACATACAAAATGACCCTTTCATTGGGATGTCTCTGGCATCCTTCCTCAAACAAGAATATATAAAACCTTGGCATACTCATACTTTGTATACTAGAGATGTAAGATTTTCATTTTCTAAGGGATCTGTAAGATATTGATGGAAGCCAAAGTCATCCAAAATCTTGTTTCATATTTGGGTCACTGATATAGCACAAGACATGAATGGAACAAGCTCAGATTGAGAATCAACTAACTGTCACTTGCAACTCCTGGATCTATATAGGTGTCTGTTAGAAAATAAGGTTCAGTTTGACATCATTGTCATGATTGGTGTCTTTGTATGTAATCAGGATCTATGTTGTGTCTTGTGTCATCAATGAAGTATTGAGTTGTTAGTTCCATCTAGTAAGCTGTAAGCTTACACTCACACCCCTTCAGAAAAATTACTTCCCTCTCTGTGCCTTCCATTTCTCTCAAATGTCCAATGCAACAGTGTCCTCCATCTCCTTCCCTCATTTCCACTCATTGTGACCTGGTCAAAACCTGTGCCATTGCACCAGATACTGTATACTATTGTAGCAGAGTGCCTGTTACTTGCTTTGCCTTTTTTAATTGATTCTATTATTACTTAATTACATGGATAGTGTCACATGACACTATCCCTAAAAGTACTATACATTTAATTATGTAAGGTAGCACCTTACTTCATACTTTGTAGACAGAACTATCAACTGGTTTTGACTTATGGAGTGTGAACTGTAAGTTGTGCAAACCAGAATGGAAACATTACCTTTGTTCAAGTCAAACAAGCATTAACTTATCTGTGAGACAGGAACCTGAACTTCTGTGAAAGAAGTTCACTGCCACTAGTTATGATCAGTACATTAAAATTTTTTAATGTGCACCTTCCACAATGGGCACTGTAGTGACCATGGAAGGTCAAGTGCTTGGGCCTAGGTCCAAGGCAGAGTTCAATGGAGCATTGAAGAGTGCTTCACATGGGATGTCAAAATTTGCCACATCACACCATGATGGGGGTAGGGAGAGTGCTGTGATGCCAGGAGGACTGCCAGCAGTTACTCCAGTACAACCACTTGCAGGTGGTTGGGAGGGCATTACAGCAGAGAACTCTCAAGGGCCCTCTACTTGACTATATCTGACAGTGGAGCCAGGAGGTGCTGTGAAATTGGCAGACAAGGGGAAAACCCCTCTGTATGCATCCACAGCACTGAGGCTGGAAGAACTTCAATCCTTCCCAGTAGCTGTAGAAGGTCAGGTCAACTCCTCAGTGGTGGGAACACCACTGAGGAGTGAAGAAGACTTCTCATACAGGGCTTGCAGTCCTGTATGATCATGAGCTGGGCCTGTGCTGGGTATGTGATTGGCAGCCCCAGCAGCATTCATCAAGACAATACCAGAGGATGTTAGAGACACCTCTGATATGGATGGTGAGGCTCATTTAGACAACATCCTTTGTAGAAAGGTGATGGTGTTCTAATAGAACCATGTTGAGGTCCCTAAGACCTCAACTCAGCAACATTTAGCTGCTAGAGTAGCTAAACACATTGCAATTCAGAGGTTGTTAGGAGACAACATCATCCCAACAGATCCAGTGAAATATATAGATATTTACATGTTCTTCTTAGCACAGGAGGTGACAGATAACTTTCAGTGCAAGAAGCTGTGGGGATTACAGGCATTGTCTGTGATGCCATCTCTGTATCTTAGTGGGGCCCATGTGCCTCCACTATCCCCAGTCAACAAAGCATTGACTCTGTTGCAAGCACTGCAACAGCCTGGTGAGATGTCATGTGATTATGCAGCTAGACGGACTGCTGTGGACCATCAACAATAGGCCACATTGGGCATGATTGTAGCACCAGACTTAGTGTCTACTGACGCAGGGTTGGAAATTATAGTTGAGCAACTAGTGGTGTGGCATAGACCTGGTGGGTTTACACAGAGAGCGCTGACTTGAGAAAATTGAATCACTCTACAGCAATTTTGCAATGGGGACATGGAGGACTTTAGACAGTCCTACATGGACAATCAAGGAGTGGTGTTTTTAAATGAATACCATCTATGATGCATGGCCAGAAGGGTACATTCCACTGGAACAAACCAGGCCAATTAAGAAGGAGGAGCAAGATTCTTGCTCCCCTCTCAGAGACAGAAATGCTGGGACCAGTCAGATGCCTGCAGATTCCCAGAGATGCACAGGTCAAGGAGCAAACACTCCCTTGAACTGGTCTGGGGAAAGACTTGTCAGCAAAGAAGAACCTGGATGGGGATCACCAGAGAGTGATCCTGTCTCCTCTCCTCCCTCTATGCCACACCATAGACTCCAAGGTCCAGAAGGAGGAGGTGGAGGTCCAAGAAGAGGACCACCTTTTCCTGGTTGTGGACCACTGCCACCTCTGAGAGGAGGCTCACTTGACTCAGAAGGACCAGGTGATGACCCTTCTAGTAAGGACAATAGTGTGGGATGCAGAGCTGTAAGGAGGAGGACTACAGTCCTACCAGAGAGACAGCCGCAACAGTTTTTAATGCCACCACAACATTGTGGACACTTCACAACTCTAGGAGTGGAAGAAGCCCACAAATATTACTGCCAGACAATGCATGATTGTCTGAGGGCAGTGATGGAACAGTTGCTTGCAGTATAACTAGCAATACCAGAAGGACTCAAGCCAAGGTGGAGTGACCCATCAAAAATGATCACTCCCTATGCAGGGTTAGCCAAGTTCAGCAAACTTGAAGACTGGCTGATGAGCATCTGTGTATTCTACACCATAGCTCAGTATGGTGGAGATGGGTGCAATTGCAAGAAAGTCCTAATTTTAATGGACTTTCTAGCTGCAAGTGCACTGAAGTAGTACCTACAACATGTAATACATGTCAATAGGGCTCAGTCCCACTGGAAGTTTGAGGATGTGATTCTTGGACTGTATGACCAGGTTGTACAGCCTTCAACAATGCAAGATGCATGTGATGCATTCCGCAATGCAGTGTATGCAGTTGAAGAAGGAATGCAAGGCTTTTATGATGCATTGCTTGACCATGCTCAAAACATGGTCATGTTTTCCAATGAATTTACTATTTGTGAGCAGTTTTCGGAGGGAATACCCTCCAATATGCTTGTTGCATTAATATGCAATGGCAGACTGGCTCCCAAAGTAAATACTGTCAAGGAGTTTGTTTTAGAGGCCAAAGCTTATGAGAACAACATCAAAACCACTGCACACTATGTAGAGTGCAGCAAGAAAAGTCAGTTAGGACAGCAGCTGTTGCTAGCAGCAGCACAATCTCCAGCAAGTGGGACTGCACTAGCTAAGCAAACAGAGGTGGCCAAACAACATATCTGGTCACAGCTATCAAGGGCAGCAAAGAGGCCAGCTATATGCTTGGCCTTGAGACCTGGGCAACCTAGAGCTGGTGTGGACTTGGGGCCCTCCCAACCTGTGGCTGCAGTGCAGGCAGTGAGAAAACATCTTGCTGCAGGAAAAAATGTAGTGGCCATAGCATCAGGCCAACCAAGCAAGGATGCCAGGCAGTCTGCAAACTGTTATAAGTATGGAAAGGCTGGGCACTTTGCATGTGAATGCAGGGAGCCAGCTAAGCCAGCTCCCTGAGTATTCTTGCAGGCAGCTCATACAGCTGCTCTGTCAGATGTGGGTGAAGCTTATGATGAGCAGGAGGAAGAGCCTGCTGAGGCCAATGTTGAGGATGCATTTGAGTTTGATGGGACTCAGGAGCATGGTCAAGAGTATGTTGAATTGGAGATGTACAACAACAAGTACTATACTCATGGTAGTGATAGTGAGGGGCTATTTGCCCTTACAGAGGTCCCTACTAGCTAGCATGGGGAGAAAGAACCTAGCAACAAGGTTTGCATGTGAAAGGTGTGGCTCATGGTAGCCAAGGATGCCATGGACTGCCCAGTGCTGCCAGCATGAGACAAAGAATGTCTTGTCACTTGGGTAGAGGTGAATGGCCACCAAGTGTGGACACTGTGGGATTCAGGGAGTACTACCTCTGGAATCACTCTGTTGTTTGCTCATGTAGCTAGGATACAGGTGGCACCATTGGCCACCACCATCACCCTGCAGCTGGAAATGATTGAAAGTTGTTCCATTGTGAACTATGGTGCCAGGGTTACCATGAAGGTTCCTAGCAAGATTTGCAATGTCTATGTAGACATTGCAAACTTTGATTGCTACAACATGATTATAGGGACACCATTCATGAGGACCCATAAGGTCATCCTTGATTTTGCAAATGACCAAGTGGTCATTGACAGAAAGGTGACTCTAGCCATAGGTTGGAGCTGGAGGATGCCAATGGCCATGCACAATGCTTCCACACTGTGGAGAAGTGGTGTGACAAGCAGCTCTGACTCCTTAGTGGGCTCAAGTGGCCTACCATAGAGGAAGTAGGTGTGAGGATGAAGTTTGAGTAACTGAGAGTCTACCTGATGACCACCCATTGCTAGTGATCTCCAAAGAAGAGTATCAAAGGAGTACTCTTCAAGAGGGGGAGAGAGTATGCTAGAAGGATTGACTTGACCCTTTGAAGGCAAGGGAAAGGAAGATTTGGGACAGACCAATCCCAAAGCCTACTCTTGAATGGGCATATGATTCACACATGCCACAAGAGTGGAATTAGGTCATAGCTGACCTGACATGGCAGGAAGGGGTAAGAAGACTGACCCCTGATGATGAAATATATAGAATGGCTATAAAGAATAAAATATCTGAGCCTAGCAAGTTTGAATACTTGTGGATGGAAGTGAGAGGCAGGACAACCCATGTTCCTGCTTGTCTGAACATACCAGATGAGTCAGAGATCTGTCTAATGGCCTTGCATGACAAGTACACAAAGCCTGTACCACCAGCAAGATTGACCAAGGAAGAGTGTTGCTCTTTGCCAAGAATAGATGGAGGGAAGGCACAACCTTCCAAGCTAATAGAAGGTGACATTCCATGCCTTCAATAACAGTGGTATGATGAATTCCAAGACATTGTCAATGGAATGAAGGAGGAACTTCCTCCTTGGTGAGAAGTGAATCATGGGATAAATCTCATTGATGAGATCAAATGGTACTCATACTTCATGCTGAGATGTCCTAAGTCACTTCAGCAGAAATTGCAGAATAAAATTGACTGCTATGTGTGGGCTAAGTGGTGGAAACCATGTGTGGCCAATTAGGCTGCACCACTATTATGCATACCTAAGAAGGATGGATCTCTGCAGATGGCATTGGATGTGCATCAGCATAATGACAATACTGTTAAGGATGTAACACCCTTACCAGACCAAGAAGTCATTAGGGAGGATGTTGCTTGTGTGCTAGTGAGGTCAAAAATTGACCTCACTGATGCATATGAGCAAGTGAGGATATGTACATCAGATGTACTTAAGACTGCATTTATGACATTACTGGGACATATTGCAGTAATATTATGCAGATTAGTGACTGTAACATGCCAGCCATGTTCCAACATCTGATGACATCCATTTTTAGAGATGTCATTGGCAAGTGGATGCATGTTTACTTAGACAATATATTTGTCTTCTCAGATTCCATTGAGGAACACAAGCAGCACCTCAGAGTAGTCTTTGAAAGACTACACAAGAACAAGCTCTACCTCAAATGGAAGAAGTGTGAGCTATATGCCAAGCATGTAGAGTGCCTCAGCCATGTAATTGACTTGCAGGGTATACACCCTGATATGGAGAAGTTGAATAGGATCCAGGAGTGGTGCATTCCTAGAACCTACAACAACATCCAATGGTTTGCTGGACTGGTGAACTACATCAGGAATTTTCTGCCCAATGTCTCTGCATACACTGGGCCATTAATGGCCATGATGCAGAACAGGTTGCCATTTGATTGATGACTTATTCACCAGTGGTGTTTCAACATGATCAAGAGGATCTGTGCCAAAACTCCAGTAATATGCCTGATTGATCCTCAACACAAGGATCCTATCTGGCTGATCTGTGATGCCTCAAAGACAGGTGTTGGAGCAATGTATGGACAAGGTTCAAGCTGGCAGAAATATCAGCCAGCTGGATTCATGTCAAAAAAGTTCACCAATGCACAGCAGAATTATGCTGTGCATGAACTCAAAACTCTGGCAATCCTAGAAGCCCTCCTCAAGTGGGAGGATAAGCTTCTGGGGTACAAGATCCATGTGATAACAGATTATAAAGCTCTTGAGTTTTCCAAAACTCAATAGAACTTGTCACCGCATCAACAACAGTGGATAGATTATATGTTGAGATTTAATTTTGACATCATGTATGTGAAAGGAGAGCTCAATAAGGTAGCAGACTGTTTATCCCACTACTTTGAGAGTGACTCTTCATAAGATATACACCATGTCTATGACTACATCTGCACAGATGCCCATATTGATCCAGAGGGGGACAATCTTCCCCCTATGTGCATGCAGAAAATACAAGTGCAACTGGATCAGATATGCGCTCTTTGCAAGGGACCTAGCCATAGAGTTAGGCAGCTGTATCAGCCAGCAAAAGGGAGCAATCAGCCCTCTTCAGGGAAGTTACATTCCCTGCCCATGCCAGTAAAACCCTGGGATTTGATAGCAATGGACTTTATTGGTCCATTCCCTGAGTTGAAAGGGTATAACTACTTGTGAGTAGTTATATGTTGGATGACAAGCATGGTGCACCTTATTCCAATGCACACTACCATGACAGCATTGCAGTCCTAGATTTACATGTGTGGGATTGTGAGGCCACATGGCCTCCCAAGCTCAATTGTTAGTGATTGAGACTCAAAGTTCACATCCAAATGGTGGTGTGAACCGCACAAGCTGTAAGGAGCAAAGCTCCTAATGTCTATGTTGTTTCATCCACAGACAGATGGTCAGACTAAATATGCCAATAGGAATGTTGGTCAGATCCTTTGTACAGTTGTACAACCAGACCAAAAAGACTGGTTAAGTTAAATAGACTTAACAGAGTTTGCAATAAACACAAGTATCTCTGAGACAATGTGCTTTGCACCATTCAAATTGAACAGTGGGTACATGCCATCTATAATATGGGAAATTAGGTTGGACACTGCAATTCCAAGGAGAATCCAGCAGTTTGCCTGCCAAGCTCTAGAGAACTTGGCAGTGGCTCATAATGCAATTATTGAGGTGTGTGTCAGAAAGATGGGCATGGCCAACTTACATTGCAGGCCTGATACAGACCTTGAGAAAGGTGCATTGGTATACCTTTCAACAAAGAATCTCAACCTTCCTAAGGGCAGAGCAAGGAAGTTCTGCCCAAAGTGGGTTGGGCCATATAGAATTTTGGGGGCTTACAATGAGATCTCCAACTATGTATTGGAGTTGCCTATGGCACTCCAGAAATGAAAGATACATTATCCTAAGTTCCATGTGTCACTGCTGTGCCTGTATAAGGCCAGCAACAATGTGCTGTTCTCCAACAGGGTGATGCCAGAGCCTTACAACTTTGGCACCCCAGACAATCAGGAATGGTTTGTTGATGACCTAGTAGGTCATTGTTAGGATGGTAAGAACCTCAAGTTTGAGGTTTGTTGGAGTCTTGGAGACACCACTTGGGAGTTCCTTGTGACCTGCAAGGACCTGGTGGCCCTTGACAGATATCTGGAGTTGCAGGGTGTGCAGCACCCTGCACAGTTGGCTAGAAGGTCTAAGTCAACTTGACTTAGTCCAGAAGGTTGATAGGCTGCCATATCAGCAGCCATCAACAATTATGTCAGCCAATTTTTTGGCTAAGCACAAAGTCCAACTAGACTTTGTCTTCTTCCACATTGTTGGTGCTATGCACCAACTGTACTAGGAGACTCCTTGCTCCATGGGCAAGAAAAAGAAATGGCCATGCAAGGTGGACATAGATTCAGGGTATTCCATGAGCTCTGGACAGAGCTTAAGAAGGGGAGGATCAGGAAGTAGCTTGCTCTCTGGCTTTGGTGGCTTTGCTGCATTGGCAGGAGGTTTGGTGCTGGGGGACATTGCACCCCCAACAATGAGAAGAGTGGCTCCAGCTCAAATAGACACAAGGCCCACTAGTAGAGGACAGTCAGTGGTGCCAGGAGATGTGGCCCCACCTAGCTACACAGTGGCAATGCAGCAGTTGCCAGTGTGGGGATGTGGTGTGCCCCTGCAATGAGGTGGAGCAGGCAGAGGGCATGGGGGAACATCAGTTTCCCCTTAAGGAGCAGGAAGAGGATGCAGGGGACCACTGGCCCCCCCTCAATTCAACTTCAGATATCCTGTGGCCACACAGCCAGTATGGTCCCAGGAGTTCTAACAATATGTGATGCTACAATTTATTATGGCCCCACCTCCAGTGGCTGTCCCCAGCCATACAATGGGCATAGCAGGTCAATAATGACCTACCATGATATTGTCACAAGTAGGGATCTCAGTCCCTGCAGCATTGTCAGCAGAGGCAATGGAAGTTGATAATGAAGGCCCAGAGTCAATTACAGCTCTGATGGAGCTGTTGGCACTTCCTAAGCAGTCATATCTGCTACTGCCTATGTCAATGCATGTTTCTGAAATGCCTTCTGCTTCTTCAAGCACATCAGGGTGACCAGAGGCTGCCTCAACTAGCAAAGGCAAAGGTAAGGCAACTACAACATTGCCTTCTGCACTGGCACAGGGGAGAAGCACTCCATCATTGACCACCTGAAAGATAGTCAAGTGATACTTCTCTGCAAAGGAGAAGGACAAGGGCAAAGCAAAAGAGCCTGAGCCTTCAACTGCTGTAGAGGAGCATATTGCTCACCTGCTCCAGTGGCTTCACAAAGCCAGAGTTCCAGAGGATGTTGGTGCTGACATCTTTGACAACCCTGTGATGCAGCTAGCACTAGCTCAAGTTCTGAATGAACTTGATATTGTTTGAAATCAAAGAGATGAGGCCTGGGCAGACCTCTTCCAATCTGCACTGGGGAAAGAGAAGCATGTAGCCTCCTCACCTAACCCCTCAGAGACAAAGAAGGCTCACACTGAGCCTTCTGTATTTGTCAAGGAATCCTTGACTCAGAGGGCACCACTTGTGCCCTATGATGATGTCGTTCCTGCTGGTGATGATCAGATGATGGACAAGCACCCTGATTTCAAGGCAGCTTTGTTCTCTGCTGGGCCATCCAAGCCAGTGGTGGCTCAAGTAAAGCTGCCTAAGCTAGCAGCAATGAAGGAGGGAGCAGCAAAGCCCTCCACAAAGCAGGCTGGCACTGCAAAGCCAGCTGTTGCATCAACAGAGGCAGACAACTCTGTGGTCATGGCCACCCCAATTGTGTTTCCAGCAAATGCTCCACAGGGAGCAGAAGCTGGCATGATTGAGGTCCTTGAATTGATGACCTACATTATGCCTAGTGTGCTCTCCCAGGAGTACATCCTGTCAGTGCATTGGAACTCCTGTGACAAGGGATTCTTTGTCACCCAGCAGTTAGCTGCCCACACAACAACAGGTGCCCCAGTGGCATCCAACTTGGGTAGTGATGATGATGATGATGTCCCTACATTCAAATGGCATATCCTGGACAGTAATTTCAATGACAATGCTGCTGAGCATTGTTGCAAGAAATGGCACAATGCTAACACCAGATGGCTGTTAGCCATTGATGCTGAAAAGTCTAAGTTGGACCTCAAGCATCTTAATGATACAGTGCCTGGCCACCTACCAGATGGCTGGGAGATCACTTTGGTTTGCAGGTGCTTTGAGCACCAGAACAACTTCAGGGGTATTCTCCACCCCAACTTCTACTGGTTGCCAATGACCAATGCAGTCCTTGTTTGCAATGAAGCAGTCTTTGCCCACTCCACTGAGATGGCAGAGATATCTCACATATCCCTGTGCTATGAATTGCTGTATTGATGGGCTCCCCAAGGGATGCCTATGAATTCTGAGCAGATCTGGCTGATCCTGAAGGTCATTTGGGAAGGCAGATCAAAGGTTACAATGAGGGAGCAGATTCATGCTGCTCTCCTCCTTCAGGAGTTCCACTGAATCTCCTTCTATACAGCTCCAGAGTTGAGAGACTGCATCATGTGGTGGGTTATGGAGCTGATCCCAGCAGAGTTGGAAATGTCTCTGCCCAAAGGAGACTGACATTGGATACCAGTCCCCTTACCTTCATGTTTGTTAGCCATGCTTGGCCACACTAATAACAATATGTGGGGAGTGGGACTTGATCAAGTCACAATCAGCCATCATTTTGACATTGATGCATGGGAGCAGTACATCCTGCACCATGGCCACCCAGGTTCACAGAACCTGTACTCAGGCATGGCCATCAATGCCTCATTCTGCATAGACCAACATTTGGTCTTTGGTTACATCTTAGGTTGGGCACTGGCCCCAACTACACTGCACACACAAATGGCCTATATAAGGCTGTTTGCTATGGTAGTTGCTCAGCCACATTTCTATTGAGAAGCAGTCAACAACTACTGGTCCAGTGTAGGGAAGTTTAACCCCATTACCTCCTACACTTTCACTCTGCATAGGCTGCAAGTGCTGCCTATGCAAATTAACAATTTGAGTGAGATGGAGGTGATACATCACCTCCTGGCCAACTGCATGCCTCCCTCCTGGGTGAATCATGTGTATACCTATGGCATACACTTCCTTGATCACCATTGGTCTGGGAGTGCAATTCACATGGACTTGTTCATGCAAGTCAACAACAAATGCCTTTGTTGACTCTGAACTATCAGAGTACCTCCTACCATACAGGGGTATGATGGGTGGTATGCCCCCACTGTACAGGGGTATGATGGGTGGTAAAACCCAACTGCTGATGACTAGAAGTGCTTCCAAGTGCTCCTCCAAATTCATGAGAGTAGAGGCCACTCACTCCTCAGCATGGCTGAATAGCTGCACTATGGTGAGGCAGGTATCTCCACTCACCTCTTGCACCAACCCATGGAGGAGGTGAGAACCATGATGGCACCAGCAGAGATGCCCATGACAGTGGCTCCCACTGCAAGTGCAGCCCCAACTGAGGAGGGGCCATCATCATCAGTGGCCTCAGCCACTACCAACCCAGCATTGAGCTCTGGTGTGTCCTCAGAGGATGCACCTTCAAAGGAGTCCATGGAATTGGACTATGTCAATGTATAACATGCTACATTGTGGGGATTCCACTATGGTGTAGCAGACTCTGCCAGTGATGTAGAATACAATCCAAAGCATGCTCTGCTGTAATGTAGGACACACTACATATGTATGTCTCTATGTGTATGTTAATTTTTCTTTCTCTTCTGTCTAGATTCAATCTGAGGAAAATGCCCTTGCTGACATTACTTTTTGTTTCCAGTACAGTAGGTTATCCCAGCTCACTCCAGATCTTCCCTGCACACCCCTGTCTTGGAAATCCCACCTCATTGGTATAAAGCACATGCTAACCTCTTGCTTCAAGTGGCCTTCTACTTGTAGCATGGACTAGCAGCTAGTACTAGGAAAACCTACTCAACTGGGCAGGTATCCTACATCAACTTCTGCCAACTCAACTCAAGCATGCTCAATGGGCCAGGCCACTACCTCCTTGCTATAGATTGAGCCATTGTCAAATGAGTATGCTCTTTTGGAGATTAAGCTCTCCAGCCCAAGACCATTAAAAGCTACCTCTCTGCTGTTTGTTTGCTTCACATCAATGAGGGTCTCTCATTTAGTGCCTGTGGGTCCAAAATTGTATGACAAGTCATTTGTGGGATTAAACAGTATCACAGTGAGCCACAATGCAACCCTAAGCAACCCATCACACTTGAAATACTTCAAAAGCTTGTGTCAGTAGCAGATGACACCTCAAGTCATTTTGAAGCATTCTTTGATGCAGCAGTTAAAATGGTGTGGGCTGGATTTCTCCACTGTAAAGAGTTCATACTCAACTGAGGCAAAAAGTTCAGCCCTATATCCTATCTCATGCATGAATGTGTTACATTCCTTCCTTTTTTTGAATCTCCTTCCCATATCAAAAACTGATCCATTCTGAAAAGGTGTCTACATCCTGCTAGCAAAAGCCCCTCCCAGTTCATCTACCTGCCCTGTCTCAGCTCTCTACAACCTTTTCCCAGTCAATCAGAAGCTGCACAATGCTTTGCTGTTCACAAACCCAGATGGTTCCGCTCTCTCCCATGACATCTTTGTATCCAAGCTCAAGCAGCACCTCTTGGATTGCAGCATTGACCCTTCAAGTTTCTCAGGCCACAGCTTTTGTTGCAGGGCAGCCACTACCACAGCAGCAGTAGGCTACACAGAGCATGAGATACAACTCTTGGGCCATTGGCACAGCAACACCTATAAGCTTTACATTGATGTCCCTCATGAGTGGACTCTGAGCCTCTACTCATGTCCCCACTTGGCTGCTTCTTATAAGGGCAACCTCTGGAGGCTGTGACTCAATCACACAACTGGCAGAGGGAGATCCAAAGTCTATTCAGCATCTACAAGAAGTTCTAGAGTTCTAGCTACTCACCTGGCAAAGGGAGATCCAAAGAGAACAAGTCTAAGGATCCCCAATGCCAGTGTTTGGAAAATTTACTCTAGAGCTTCTGGAAAAAACACCCAACAACAACCAAATTCAGAGTCCAATCAAAAAGCAGAAATCCTTGTAAATGGCTTCAATCTCCAGACTCCCAGCACATGACCATGTACAAATATAACCCAAAGATAGCCCTTAGTCAAAAGTACTTGTAGTCCAAAGATGGGAGGCCTATGATGAGTGGTAGGCCTGGAATGCAGGAAACAAACCAGGGGTCTGGTAAGAGGCCATGTGGAGGGGCAACACTTGTCAGAATTATGGACAGAGAACTTGTTGAAGTATATGACAGGAGTCCCATCTCAAACCAGTTCCCTCTACACACACATGACCATGCAGACAGTTTTTTGGTCCTGAAGAGTTCATGGTTCTTCATTCTGAACCTGCAAACCTCCAGGTGAGTATCTACCATTAAAGCTGTAATACATACATAATACATTCTGAACCTGCAAACCTCCAGGTGTCTGAACAACAGAGGCAATCTAACCTTTCAGTTCTAGTTAAGCCTGTCACCCTTCCCTGTGCACATATAGCTGCAACAGGTTATGAGCCCTGGCCCACAGACTTACACACCAAAGTTTTTATGCTCAGTTTGCCTACATCTCACTCCATTCCTGAACATTGTAGCAAAACCAACTCCATCAAAGTCCACACCCCATCACACTTCTCCTGTGCTAGTCAATCCTGAGTCCCACGTCTACAATGGACAATGTCATCTCCACCTCTCATTCACTGATGTTGAAACTTGGTGTTATCAAATATGCTGAGTGGGAAAAATCTATGTACAGACATCTGATGTCAGTTGGCAGAGCACAGATTGTAAAAGGGCTGGAAATCTGCTCCAAACTCAAGGAAAGTGACCCACATTCTCTTGCAGCTGTCAATGCCTACCAGCTACATAGTGATAAAGCTGCTGGGAAAATCTATCAATGGTTGGACAAAGGAAACAAAATTCATGTTGATGCCATTCAAGACAATCTGGCCACAATGTGGACCAAACTTTGTGAAGTACACTCAAAGTCAGCCCCCAACATGTGTTTTAATTCCTTGAGCAACCTCTTCAACATCCACCCACATGACAACAAGACCCTTACTCAACTCTGCACCTGTGTAGAGGGCACAATGCAAAGAATTCATGTGCTTTGCCTACCAGCATTCATTGGACCCAATGGAGTCACCTCCTCTGGGTACACCCTTGAGATGCTTGACAATGAGCTATCTACCATGGCCATGCTGCATGCACTGCTATGAGAGGAGTATTCTTCATTCATTTCTTCAGTCTGGATGCTTAGTGTCTTGACTAAAGATGCTATCCTTGAAGCTTTGTGCAATGAGAAGGTACAGCACTGTGCTGTAGAGGATGAAGCCACTGCCATTGCTGCTGTTGCTGCAGCAGCAGTAGCTCAAAGCATTACCTGTTATTTGTGTGATGGGACACACAGAATCACAGACTGTCCCAACCTTGCAGCAGCATGCTCTCTGATTAGGAAGGAAGACACCAGACTCAAGCAGAAGAAATGCAGGGGCTGTCATGGAGGGAACAGAACAGTAAAAGCTGATGCCACTAAGGCCTCCACCCCATCAAAGGTCAAAGACAGGTGCAATGGTCCTACAGAAAAAGTTGATGCAGCTGTTTGTCAATCCTCACTTTCATCCCTGTCCCCCTCTGATACACTCTGGAATACAGACTCAGGCACCACAAGTCATATGACCCCACACTGGAAGTGGTTCCTTCCTGACCCTTTCAAACCATGGTAGGTACTAGTCCATCTTGCCAACAATGCCACCATAAACTTCACAGGAAAAAGATTAGTGAAGTTGAGGCCAGTGGGGAAAAACCAAGCTGGGGAAGCTTTAAGTGACATTATTATCACAAATGTTTTGTTTTTACTGGACCTTGCAAATAACCTTCTTTCTGTTGCTACTCTTTCTATTCATCATGGTCTTGTTGTAACATTCTCTGGATGCAATGTCTTCTTCAACCTTTGCAACAAACTGGGGTTCTCTGCCATCATTGACAAGACATTAACTTCATATGTTAATGGCAGAACACTCATCTCCTCATCAGCACATGCTATGAGTGCATCTTATGTTGGACCTACTACATCACTCAAAGTTGATCAACTGTTACTCCATTGGTGCCTGTGTCACCTTGGTGTAGACTGCATGAATCAACTGATCAAAGAGAACCTTGTAGCAGACCTAAAGTTAGCTCCAGGTGATGAGCTCCCACACATCTGTGAACCATGCTTGAGGGGAAAGTAATATTGAGCTCCCTTTCCACAAACAGCAGAGCAGTCAACTGAGGTTTTAGGATGAGTTTTCAGCAATGTACATGGTCCAATGCATGTAGGAGGTCACCAGAGCAATTACAAATGGTGGGTCACGATTGTTGATGACAGCACACAATAGATGGAAGTACAGGATATGTACAAGAAGAGTGATACATTCAAAGCATTCAAGGGATTCAAGGCACATGCTGAGCTACAGACCAGAGAAAGGATCAAGTGCATCCATCATGACAAGGGTGGGGAATACATGTTAAAAAGCTTCCTTGAATACTGTTAAAACAAAGGGATATGGGTGGAATACACTAATAGGGCCACTCCTCAACAGAATGGTGTGGCAGAGTGGCTCAACAGGACCATTGAGAAAGCCATCACCTCAATGCTTGCAGAGGCTAATCTACCCAACAGCTTCTAGACATATGCATTGAGCACTTATTGACATGTTCACAACCATTGCCCAACATCAGCACTGCCTCAAAATATTACACCATTTGAGGCATACAAACAATGGAAGCCATGAATTGGTCATCTTCAAGTATTTCGCTGTGCCACATATGTACTGATCAGATGCAATAAACAGAAAGGTCTGCAGGGCCATAGCCTTGCAGGGATCTTTATTGGATACCCATACAATTAGGTAGGCTGGTGCATGTATATCCTCGGTACAAAAAGGATTGTTGTCTCTAGTGATGTGAAATGTAAGTTTTGATACCATCAATTGATTGGATCAATGGATCAAACTTTATTTTCACAGAGTTTTGGAGGCTTAAGTTACACAAAAGCTCACTTAGACATTACAGTCATAGGTATAGATTTAGATTGATTTATTTGCTAGTTGAGACAGCCTCAAACTATTGAATGGGTTCAAAAATATATATAATTAAAAAAAACCCTGAACCAACTAAATACTTATAAGCCTAAGTTAGCTGCTCCCTGGAGCTAGCTGAGCCATGGTATGTCGTTGCTTGTCCTTTTCCCTGGCTCTTCTCCCCCTTTTGTAACTTGTCATGCATGCATGGACCAGAGTGCTTTCTGTGTGTGCCTGTGGTTGTACCATGTAGTTCCCCTTGGCTTTCTTTTCTTATTGGTTGATGGATTGGAATGGCATGCTGGTTCGGCATTACTCAGTCTGCATACATCCAACATCTCTCTTTTTGCTCTTTTTCCCCAAACTTCTCCCTAACCGTCTTTTTGTGGTTTGTGTGGCAGCTGGCTCTAGTTTCTGGATGGTCTGGCATGTGGTATTGAGGGGAGGCAGGGTTTTACTATGCGTTTAGATGTCCATGGCTGTCCTCAGCATCAGTTAGCTTTCTAGCTGGTTTTGCCAAGCACAGCCATTGATTGTCAATCAAATGCGTGACCAGCTGTTCTCAACATCATAGATCCTGCTGGCATCATTGCATGCATGCTTTTTGAGTTCTTTGGCGATTCTTATTTTGCTAGGTATGTCTTTATGCCTACGGTTTTTGGCTTCTTACCCAAGCTTATGGTTTTCAGCTTGTTTAATTGGTAAGCTCATCTTTCTCCTAGTTCTTTCATCCTGTCTCAAGTACAAGACAGGTATATCACCAGGGATGTCATTTTTGATAAGACAAGATGCCCTAGTCTCTCCCTGTTGCAGACCCTGCCATTGCCACCTCTCACAGCCTTTGATGACCTTGAGGAGTGTAACTATGACCTCAACAATATTCTTCCCCCCCTACAGCTATCATACCACCTGATTCCCCTTCCACCCTGCCATCAGTGGTTGAGCTTGACCCTCTGATCAATGACAGCCACCCAACCACCCCAACTGACAGACTCAGCAAAGGAACAGTAGTGGTCAGGGATGACACAACAGTGGGAGTAAAACACAATATTCCTGTGCCAGTAGTCCCTCTCACACTACTAGTCCATGCCCCTTGCCAACCCAAGGCTTTGCCCCCTCCTTGCAAACCAAGCCAGCATACACAAATTCCATTGTGCAATCCCAATGCTGGGTATTATGATGCAATACAATGCCAGGAAAATTGTGAATTGCCACTCATGCATGAGCCACCACCACCACCTCCACCCTCATTGTACCCTGAGCAATCCTTGTGGAATGTCAACATCAGTGATCTTGATGTGCATGGAGAGCAAGAAGTGAACCTTGCTCTGAACACTTGTTTGGACAAAGCCCTGCTCCTTGCTGGGCATGCTTTTGTGGACCTCAGAACTGATTTTGGGGGTTTTGGTGCAGTATGCATGAATATAGCATCCACCCACAAAGTCAGCACACACATCACAAATCCCTGGTTGTACAGGGAGGCAATGGCAAGCAAAAATGCTGCAGAGTGGCATAGGGCAATGTGCAAGGAGATGAATGCACTGAGTAACAATGGCACCTGGCATGCCATCTACCTCCCTGCTGGACAACAAGCAATAGATTCATGATGGGTGTTTAAGGTGAAGCACCTCCCTGACCATGCAGTCAAGCACTTCAAGGCACAGGTTGTTGCACAGGGCTTCAGTCAGTGCCCTGGCATTGACTTTGACAAAACCTTTGCACCAACCACAGGCTGGGCAGCAGTCCAGACAATCCTTGCACTTGCTGCAAATGGAGGATATGCACCTTGAGTCTGTGGATATTTCATCTGCCTTCCTTCATGGCATAGTGGATGCAGAGCTCTATTTGAAGTTCCCCAAAGGTTTTGAGGAAGACATGCCCTTTGGCATTGAGCGCAAGCCTGGAGATGGGATACCATGTGCTAAACTCAAGAAGGGCATCTACAGACTGAAACAAGAAGTGAATCTCTGGAACAAAAAGTCTTTATAAAACTTGGCTTTGTTTTACATCCAATCCCTGTGTATATGTCTACCTTCAAGATGGAGTATGTGTCATTATCCCTGTACACATCAATGACATGATACTTGCTTCTAAGTCCAAGACAGCCATTCTCAAGGTGATCTCAGAGTTGTGCCCAGTTTTTTAAGCTGTGACATCTTGGGCCAACCATGGACCTTCTTGGTGTTGTTGTCAGCTGGGATCAGCAGCAGCATAAGCTCTGGATTAATCAAAGAGTGTATGCCATTGAAGTCTTGTCTTGCTTCAACATGCTCAACTGCAAGGCAGTTGCAACCCCACTCAAGCCAGGAGTGTGCCTATCCAAAGCTGATTTGCCATCTACCCCCCAGGAATTGGAAGAGATGTGGTTAATCCCCTACATACAGGCCACTGGGGCCCTCCTCTACCTTGCCATGTGCACCTGTCCTGATATTGTCCATGCTGTGAGCGTTCTATGTCATTTCAATTCTTGCCCAGGCCCTAGGCACTGGAGGGCAGTCAAACACTTGATGTGGTATATTTGTGATATGCTCAACTACAGAATTGAGTACTCTGTAAACACCACTTCCCCTTCCCCCTTCCTAGCCTTCACTGATGCAGACCATGGCAGGAATCTCAATAATGGACGTTCAACAACTGGGTCAATGCTGATGGTTGCAGGTGGTGCAGTCAGCTGGATGTTGAAGCTGCAGAGCATTGTTGTGTTGTTGACAATAGAAGCCAAATTTGTTGCTGTCTGTGAGACAGGCCATGAATTGTGTTGGCTAAGGAGTTTTCTTGCTAACATAGGCATGCCTCTGACAGCACCTCTCATCATGAATGTCAACAACCAGTCTGCAATATTGGTCTCAAAACAGCCAGAGCATATGGGCAGGCTTAAACATCTTGACCAGCACTGGTTCTGGTTGAGGCAGGTCATCTCCAATGGCAAGATAAAGCCAGTATATATCCCATTGAAGAGATGGCTGCCAACCTGCTCACAAAGACTCTCTCATGTGATGTTGTGGACAAACTGCACAGGAAGATGAGGATTGTGAGGGAATTTTCATGGAGTGAACTTCAGTGACACTGTGGGCACTCTGTCAGGTGGGAGTGTTGAATTATATAACAGGAGTCCCATCTCAAACCAGTTCCCTCTATGCACACATGACCATGCAGACAGTTTCTTGGTCCTGGAGAGTTTGCAGTTCTTCATTCTGAACCCACAAACCTCCAGGTGCCTGAACAACAGAGGCAATCTAACCTTTTGGTTCTAGTTAAGCCTGTCACCCTTTCCTGTGCATGTATAGTTGCAAGAGAACTGGTGCAGCCTGAGGGCTAGAACTGGGACTAGCAGATAGGGAAAACAAAGGAGAATAAAGGAAAACTATAATGAGGGAGAACAGGACAGAGGGGGAATGGGACATCCCCTGACACTTCCCATGCTTACAATTTTAAGCCTCAATCTCTTCTGTTTGCTCCTCATGTGGCTTGAGTGTGGTTTTCCCTTTTGAGATCCATGCAAGAGAGCTAGATGACCAAATGGTATATATTTGCTTGCAATTACTCAGAGATATCAGATACCATGCAGTACTATTAAGGAACTTTGCTCATCACTCTCCTCCTCATTAACCTCCCTTCCCATTCCTTCTCACATTGGGAGCCAACATATCCTCAGACCAAACAAGAGCAGTGTTCACTAAGTCCATCCATCAATTCAACTGTAAGCTCCTCTAGCATTGCTCCCTAGCTTAGCTCATCCCTTGCCCAACTTTTAGCCATCTGCTTGTGGACTTGGTTAGCTGGGACCACTTGCCTGCCTCATTTTTCATTGGTTGGTATGCTCTTGGGTTTCACTTGCCAAGTTTCTCTTGCAATATTGTTTAGATTCTCAATGAAGCAATAAAGTGTTGCAAGGAGATATGAGGACCTGCACCTAATGACTGTGGCTGGAAGGAAGAGGACAGACTCCTTGTGTTTCTCTGGTGCCTTGCTGGCTGTGGGAAGCTTTTTACGGTTGCCATATGAGTAGGCTGATCCAAAATCTATAAATTGCCACAGGTCGATTGTCACATTGCATGTGCACATAATTAAGCAGAAGACTACAACAATATTTCCACCAATTCTGCCAGTCAAGAAACGATCTCGGAAGCAATACATTTGCGTGCTCACATTGTGTGGATCCTTGTTCAATCATTCTTCTGTAACAAACTCAGGCAGTACGGTGGTTTGAAACATGAAACGCCCACAAGAGCAGTCAACAATCTGGGTTGATGCAGATGACTGGACATCAGACTGTTTGTTAATCCTTCTCTCTATAACCTTGAACCTTTGTGATGTCCTGGTCCCAGGTAAGAGTTGTTATCTATTTGATATTCTTTCAGGCACTGACACACGTTCACCTGAAGGTATCCACTCTTTGGTCAAGTCGACCAAACCAACAAGGTTGCTTGTTAACAGGGATGCCAGATCCGTGATCAACATCTGATGCATCTGGTATGTACAATATATCATATGTGCCATGACTTTATGATTTCTCATTGTTGCTACTTGCCTTCAGTTGCCTTCGAGTTCAAATATGCTGTGCCTGATTCATCTCAGGTACATTTTCTCAATGGTCCCTCAAAACGCTTGTTGATCCGCTACCACTACCAGGCCAGATTTTTCCCATGGCCCCAGAGTAGAGGAGTAATCACCTAGAAAACCATATGCAAAATATGAGCGTATTTAAAGCATATAAAGAACCACCGGACAGACCAAGAGTCGACCAGGCGGGAGGATTGATACCGTCACCTTCGAAAAAGATAAATGGACAGAAGAGGGTTAGAGAGGCAGACATCTTTGACAAACCAACACCCAGAACACCCACACACAACGCAAAAAAAGCACAATACAAGTGGCGAGGGAAGGATGTGAGACAATGAAGATGAAATGGACATACAAACAGAAGACTCGGACATGGACAACTGGAGGCCACTCCTGGAGGGCATGGTCACAGACCAACTAGAGACGCTCTACCACACCCTATGCCAATACTCAGACCACCAGCAATGGAGCCAACACACCCAAGAACTTTCTCATGCAATAAGCATAAAAATCCTGCCAAAAATTGAAGAAGCTGGTGAGAAAGTAACTAGCATGGAAGAAGCTGATTCCTCGATGATAAACCAGAAATTTGATGCAGTAATTGAATCCATAGAAAGCCTGGCCAAGGTAGTACAGAAGCTTGAGAGTCGCCTGGAGGCAAAGCTGAGACAGACCGGGGAGGAACAGGGAGGTCAGACACAAGCTCAGGGCACCAACAACATCTTTGCGACCGGACCAATGTACAAACCAAGCAAAAACAAAACCACCCAGCTACCACCAGTAAAGCCCAAACACACACCATGGTCACCTCTCGAATCACACCACCCAGCCTGCCTGATCATCATTCCCAGAGAGAAAATTGACTCAACTGTGCTCACGCCCCATAGAATCGTCACCCTCATAAACAACTGCCTCACCGACTATGAGGAGTCACAACATCTATGAGTAGCATCCACCCAATACAACCACTGTCAGAACCTAGTCCTCATGCTCCAAGCAGACCAGCAAGGGGCGGAACTATGCAAGCACAGAGGGAAATTCAAAGATATACTAGGAGTGCCAGCCAACACACTAGATATGCTCACAGATGATTAGAGGTTCAAAATTTGTATAAACGGAGTTTGGACTGGTATGAGAGGAAAAGGACGTACACATACACCCGATGAGCTAATGGAAGAACTCACCTTGAACAATCTGGTACTGTCAGAAGTGGCGCCAATAGGCCCTCCCAGGTGGATGTGATGATGAGCCCCAGTTATTGCTGAGCACCATTTTCAGCATTTTTGGCATTGCGGACTTAGCAGCAACTGACTACTTTGTATTTGGCACAAGTCACAACACTCAGCACATGGAACCGAGCCTGAGGGTTGGACTAAAGCACGAGACTCTAGTGACCATGAGAATTATTAAGCACGAGAAATATCACAAGGAGTCTGGAACTTGGGCCTAGATCATCAAGGCCTGGACCCGCCTGGACCCCCCTAGCGACGATTATTAGCGACCCTAGCAATCCTGGCGACAAAACAGCATTCTCCTACTAAATATGGACAAATTATCAGACGTGTACCTTTTTACTATCATTTTGTTTGCCGAGCTTACCCACATACTTGAACAGCATCTATGCTTCAGGTGTTGACATTGGACTTGTTTCTTTTTGGTTTTTATTAGCAATTAGGTGTCACCAAGACTTTGCCTATGATTTTTCACTTAGTTACAGACTGACACCTTGTATGCACCATAAGCACAGTGACAGATGCTGTTGCTAGTACTTATTTGTTTACTTTCACATACTATACTTCAAAACGTATAAATACTGACTGTACATAGACACCAAAAGAAGAACAAAGAACCCCCTTCAGAGTCGACTAGCTGCTCTCTCTAAGCCTACCAGCTTGAGATTTCACTTTGCCTTTCTTTCCCTTATCTCGTCTTTGGCTCCGGCTTAGCAATGAGCCTCCTCAACTTCGACTTTGACTTAGTTTGGTACCAACTGCAGGTGCCTATTTGCGTTAATTCGACTTAGCGACGCTAGCAACTACGGCTAGTGACTAGTTCACGTCTGTCCCCTGGTTTCAGTCCTTCCCTTACCACCTTCTCTCTCCCTACTCTCCTCACCACCGTTACAATTTCACTTTGTCTTAGCAACGTTATCTGTCTTCACCCATTTTTCCTTACTGTCACTAGCGACCTCAGCTAGTGATAGCGACTTCTTTCTACTTCACCCCACATCTCAACTTTTGCTCTAGTTCTCTGGGATGGTTACTGATTTGCCCTCAACTATTAACTTCCTACTGCCAGCTACCCTATCTAGTGACTAGTGTTAGGTCCTCTTTTTAGGTTTCCTGCATGGCACTAGGTGGCATAGGAGCACATCAGCGAGCCGAGGTGGACTTAATGGAGAAGGACTACTCATCAATAGTGATGGAATTCAAAAAGGAAGATGATGCTGACAGGCTAGTGAAATTGAGGCAACTCACAATGTTTGCCAGGTTCTGCGAAGTAGTCCCACATGCGGACAGACCACCAGTACTGCAATGTAGTAAGTGTTGGAAGCTAGGCCACCATGTAGTGAGGTGCAACAATGAGGCAAGGTGCCACATATGCGCTGGGAACCACACCGAAAACAAACACAACCCGGAAAACAGGTTCAGGATGGATGAAGACATCAATCCCAAAAACACAGCAATGACGACTACATGAGAAAACCAAAGAGCAAGATGTGCGAACTGCAGGGATGACCACCCAGCGACAGATAGAAAATGCCCAGCATGCATGAAGGCAGCAGGAATAAACAGACTGAGGGATAAGGCAGCCGGAGGAAGAAAGGTAAGGAAGAGGGAGGATGGGGGAAGGGAGACAATAACAAAGGGTATGGCAACCCATGGCCAAGGAGAACAGGCGAGGGCAGAGAAAGAAGGAAACGGTATGGACATTGTGGAGGACGAAGCAGAAGGATGGATTCTGCAGACAAGAGGTAAGAAATCTGATAAAAGAAACTTGACGACCTAGGACAACAACAGGTCCGGACATGGCAACGCATACAGGGTGATACAGAAGGAGTATACACCCATAACAATAGTTGAAAAAGAGAACACAACACAACATAAGCAAGTTATAGAAGATAGAACTTCATGAAGACAAAACCTATCAAGATAATACAGATTACCGCAAACAGAAGTAATGTGGTATGTCATACTATACTTAATACATACATTGACAGGTGCAACATAATATTAATGATGGAACCATGGTGGGATGAGATTGGGAGCGGCAATGCGGGACTGGTGGCACACTCTGTATGGACACCAATACTCCCAGTTTTGAACACAACTCATGGGCAAAGGCCAAGAACAATGGCATATGTGAAGAAGAGGCTGGACTTCAACGTCATGCTGTGGTCAGACATAGCAAAAGATCTGGATATCCAAGTAATAGATGTGGAACAGGCAAGATACCCAACAGTAACGATAGCTAACATTTATAGCCAACCAAGAGCAAAGAGCTCGATAAACAGACACAGTGACACAGCCAAGAGAATACGAATGCTCAGGCTACCGCTGGAAAACCCAGTCATCATCAGTGGGGACTGGAATAAACACCATCCAGACTGGAGCATCAGCAACCAACCGCCATCAGAAAGGACAAGACAACTGGTGGAATGGCTACAGGGAAACAGCTTCTCTTTAATCAACACAAAGGGAGAGTGCATGTACCACAAGCACAGAAAGCGAGGCGCCATATCAGTCATCAACCTGACATGGGCCAATGCAGCAGCAATAGAATTGGACGCAGTGAAAGAATGGGCGGTAGATGCAATGCTCACATGTGGCTCAGACCACCACGTGTTGCGTTGGGTAATTGAACATGGTAGTACTGAAATCGACAACATCACAGACACAAAATACAACTTCAAGGAGGCGAAGCCAGATGACTGGATGACCGCTTTTTCAACGGCCATGGAAGAACATGGAGACAGGTGGGAGAAGTTACAGGATAAAAATATAACCCAAACACCAGCAGAACTTGATGAAGATGCACGCATCATCATGGAAGCAATGAAGACAGCATCAGCGGAAACGGTAAAGACAAAATGGAATTCAGAGAGGGCAAGACCGTGGTGGACAGAAGATCTCAAAATTGTGAACAAGACAAGGACAAAGCTCAGGGAACAACAACAACAGTATAAGGAAAGGTGACAGGAATGCAATGAGATGATAGAACATGCCATCTGAAAGACTACTAACTACTTTGGGAGACTGTATAAAAGAGAAAAGCGGGACTGGATCACAAAGACCCTGGAAGAAGCAACACTGGACAAAGTATGGAACCTAAGGGGTTGGTCCAAAGTTACACAGAACTATCCATCACCGGCCATCAAGAGGGCAGGTAGGGATCCAGCAATCCAACATGAGGACAAGTGCGACGCGCTCAGAGAAGCACTTTTCAAACCCCCACCAGAACTAGACAACAACAACCCGCCCACCCCAATACATGAGCAACCAAACATCATCAGCCATGTGGAACTGACAAGGGATGAAGTGCACAAGGCGATTTACCAACAAAGCACAAAAAAGCACCAGGGGAAAGCCAACAGCCCTTCACAGCGGTCTGATGGGCATGGCAGGCAGAGGAAGGTATAATAATGGGACTAATGCACCATTGTATACAGACCGGACACCACCCAGCAGTTTGGCAAAAAGTGATAGCGGTGGCGTTAAGGAAACCGAACAAGCCGGACTATACGGAACCTAAAGCATATCAACTAATACAACTGCTAGAATGCTTAGGAAAGGTACTGGAAAGCATAGTGGCAAAACGGCTGAGCTACATGGTAGGGAAGGGTGACTTAGTACCGACCAACCAGTTTGGAGGTAGACCGTGCAGCACGACAAGCGATGCACTACTGACTCATGTACAAGATATGCAGGCAGTGCATAACCACAGAAAGGTTACAACAGTACTAACTTTTGACATTTCAGGATATTTTGACAACGTGAATCACGCAAGACTAATAAGAGAACTGAAACACAAAGGAATACCAATGCAATTGGTCAAATGGGTAGAGTCTTTTTTAATGGACAGGGAAGCAGCCATATGCCTAGATGGATGCAGAGGGAATATGAAACTGGTAAAAAATGGCATCCCCCAGGGCTCACCAGTATCACCAATCCTATCGATCATCTATGGAAGCAAAATACTGGAAATAATGGAGGCAAAGAGAACGACCACAGGTACAACTCTGCCTAGGGAAGATGACCCAACAGATCCAATGCTGGACATGTACATTGATGATGGGACACTCAGGGTCTCATCGAACTCCCTGGACACCAATGTCAGGATGATACGCATCGCATTCATAGAGGTAACTACATGGCTTGTAAAGGTGGGCCTGTCAACAGCGCCGGAAAAGTCCGAAGCAATGCATCACTCATGGAGACATGATAAAGGCTACTCACCTACTATCAGGCTACCAATGGAAGACGGATGGGAGACCACAATAGAAGCTGGAGACACAATCAGGATACTGGGAGTATACTTGGACAGGAAACTCACTTTCGATCAGCATGTACATAAGATGGCAGACAAAGCAAAGAGAGCAGTGACAGGAATGCAAATGCTGGCAAACACAATACGAGGTCTGTCACAAATACAACTGAGAACATTATACAGGACATGCATGATACCAGTTATGACCTACGCAAGCCTGGTATGGTGGACTGGCAAAAGCGGCCACATCGACAGACTTAAAAGGGTACAGAACAAAGCGCTGCGACACATTGCAGGAGCATTTAGGACCACGCCTATCAAGGCGTTAGAAATTGACCTAGCAATACCACCTATAGAACTGACAATGGAATTAGCATGTGAAGGCTATGCTCACAGACTGCACCGCTTACAGGAAACCCACCCCATCATCAAACGACTACCCAAGGAGTGGAGGAGTGGTAACCCACCCAAGGTGACACTACCGCTACCCTCACACAGGAAAAACCGCAGCAGGAGGAAACCCAAACCAACACAGATGGAATCCCTGACCAACAGAACATACAAGCCAGGGGAAGGGGAACGTATCGTACCGTTCCTCAGCCCTCCCTGGAGGAGAACTGCTAAATGTTACAAGGGGAGACTGATAGTCATAGGCATGAACCCGAATGTCAAGAAAGACAAGGCGGCCAAGGAACACAAGAAAACCATACAGCGCCTTACAAGGAACAGTAACAACCTCATCATGTACTCCGACGGGTCCATGCTGGTCGCGGAGGGAAGAGATACAGGAAAGGACACAGGATGGGGACTAGTCGGCTAACACAAAGACAGGGAAGTGATAACACGACGAGGAGGACTGGGTCAGAAGGCAGAGGTATATGATGCGGAACTGGTAGGCCTGACCTACGCTGCGGTCGAGGCAGTCAAGTACACAAAAAGTCACGAGGTAATCAAACACATACACTTATACGCTGACAACTCGGCAGCAGTGACAAACGTATACGAACCTAAAGAGCAACCAGGACAGCAGGTGATGGAAAAGTTCACCTCACTGATTAACGACTTTCTAGATGGAGACCCCGAAAGAACAGTCCACATAGAATAGTGCCCCGGACACACGGAGGTACCAGGAAATGAGAGGGCAGACGAAGAAGCAAAGGAAGGGGCACGACTGTGGACACAAGACTACACGACAATAACGCATGCAAAACGACAGTCGAAGGAAAATATGATGGAAAAGTGGAGAAGAGAGTGGATCAGGACGGCTCCCACAGGAGGTTTCGCGAGGGCGAACAAGTTCCCGCCCTCATGGAAACCCAGGCAACATGTGTGGGAGACGTCAAGAGAAGTCTTCAGCCAACTGACACAATGCAGAACAAAACATGGCTTCATTGGTGAGTACTACGCTCGATTCGTACCTAACAAACGAACAGACTGCCCGTGCGGAGAGCACCTCCAAACACGAGACCACATAATACAAGACTGCCGCCGTTACGAAACACATAGAGAAATACTGAGGGAAGCCGACGAAAATCTAGATATAGGAAACCTCCTAGGATCGAAGGAGGGACTACGAGCAATGGCAAAATTCCTTGAAAAGTCGGGAGCTTTCACAAAGACGGGTGAACCGCGCATGAAAGCGTCCAAGCCGACAGCGGACGATGAAGAAAACGACGAAGGGAACGAAGAAGAAGAAGAAGGAGAGATAGGGGAGAACGGAGAAGGAGAAGAGGCGGGGGAATCAGACGGGGAGGAAGAGGGAGAGGTGAGGTGAGAGGCAGAGGAGGGAGGAAGGCGAAGGGAAACGCAAGAGGAACTGATGAAGACAAGATCGGCGAACAGGAGGCGAAGATCGTAACGACGGGAAAGGAGAGTGACCCGGGGTGCAGGGAAAGAGTAGAGATTGGGAAGTGGTGAGGCAAAGGAACAGCAAGGCGACTGACATCACACACACACTCTATCATCACGCACGACGACGAACCCAACTGACAACAAGCCGAAAATAACGCAGATAGGCGATGTATGGAGCAAAAACTTTGAACGACAACGAAGGATAATACATACAATGATTTAGACATTAACTAATAGGAGTGACGAAATGTCACCCCCGCTTCTTAGCTCAGTAGTGTAGCTTGCCGGCGGCTCAATTTCATTCATTCATTCATTCAATGGTCCCTCAGATCCGCTTATAATGTTTTGCCAAAATAATCAATCAGTTCTGGCCTAGCATCATTCACAGTTGTACAATCACTTCACGCGGACTGTGAGTCCCCCTTATGTTCTTGTCCGATTTATGACCACCAAAACTTGTCAGGCTTCAATAATCATTCACTAAATAGTCATCATGCCAGCCTACGACCGCTATTCCGACAATAGACCACTAGCCCTCGATGGTACTATCCATTATCCTCGGAGCATACTCTCTTTGACAGTCCGGAATATCATCCAAAATTATTACGAAGCAAGACGGTTGAATTACAAGAAGACAAATAATGATGATGACATGGATAGCAATGATGAAATTGATACTAGCGAGGAAGACCGAGATGCTTTTGATCTTATGTGGATCGAAGGTCTACAATATAGCATAGACATCAGGAGGGCAATGACACGTTCATACTCTGAAGAAACAGGTATTGGCTATTCTAAAGAAGTGGAGGTTGAAGACATCAAGAGATGGAGTAGGGCAGGATCAGACGAAGTGGGCTTATTCAATAGTCTTGATACATGGGTTGGTATGGCTGCCATGTTTGATTCGTCAAGTTTCTCTCACACTATTGTTCAGGCTATGTCAGAAGCGATAAAGCATCGCAAGGAGAAACGAGGACCTGCACCTGATGGCTGGAAGGCAGAGGACAAATTACTCGTGTTTCTCTGGTTCATCGCTCGCTGCGGAGGACTTTTCACAGTTGCTATATGACATATGATAGGCTTGTCCGAAAACCATTTTGTATCAATGGTCATAGATTGATCGTCATACATAGTAAATGCGCACATACATAATTGAGGACAGACACTAGAAGCAATATATCCAGGTCAGCAAGCGATCACGGCTGCGGCGTTGAACGGCGCAACGTGCCCTCGCATTGTGGTACAATCATTCTTCTGCAACGAACTTTGATTTCGGGGCCGTAGGAAGGTGACTTGAAACATCAAAACGCCCACAAAAGCAGTCTATGATAAATAGCAGCCTTATCCTAGGGAAACCTTTAGGCTGGTCCTCCCCATATCTGCATTTCATATTCGTTTGAACGTTCAGATCCTTTACCACCTGATTTCACGTAAGGATCAGGTCACTTCCAACATACCATATTTAATAATACTGTTCTCAGGATTTGCCATGACGCGTATCCTTTTACTATTGTTCGTCGCATTGTCCCTGTCCTCCATGGTCATAAGGGCCGATGAGTTCACCCTTTACCGCTGTGGAACCTCCAAATCTGCGCTAGGAAAGAAAGACAAGGACTTACAGCGGCTCAAGATGCACTTTCTCGGGACTCGTGATGAGGAAACACTGACAAGCACCGTAGTGATATCGAAGAAAGTTTGTCCTGGAAGTGACTCTCGTGAGAAACAACATACGAAAGAACAGAATTCCCCGTCAGTCTACTCGTCATAGCTTTTCCTTTCCTTACTCTTTCATTTTTAGCGGTCTTTCAACTTTTAGGGACCTTGGCGTTGAGCAGTTCTCTGAAAATTGTTCGTCGAAGAGCAAGTTCATATGGTCGTGAGTGGTATCACATTATATATAATTAGAGTTCATCAACTCTTGACCTAGCATCAAAAGCAACGAGGTCTCGTCTGTGAAAGACGGACGAGGCCGCCCCATTTTCGAGGCCTGCAAAGACTATGACCCAAAATATCACGTCTCTATTATTCTGACAGAAGACGCTGACGATATTGGGAAAGTGTGGGACAACCTGGCCCGTTTGCCTTGATAAAAAAAAAGGGGCACTCAAGGACCTAGTCCCGGCAGTCCGACCATTGACGACGGTGGCAGTGGCTCATGCGCATTCGACACTTGTAGCTGCAGTTCCAAGGGCGATCAAAACCACAAGCGAAAAGACAACGTCGGAGATGGGGTATAAGGTGGTCGCGAGCAGAGGACAAAAGACAAAGAGGCATTTCTCTCGCAGTGGTCGGGAGATTATGTTGACAAGAATCGCAGAGAGAAGAAGTAAAAGGGAGCAGAAGAATGTTTTCCAGGGCGTTGATACTTTTGTGTATATCAAGTATAGCTAGCATAACGGTGTTCGTGTGGTACTGTTTGCAATGGCATGCACTGTTTGGATGTACACCTTGGAGCAGTCAGAAGAGATCACAAAAAAGACGAGAGCGAGCAAATGATTTCAATGGTAGAATTTCAAAAAATCTGTAGTAAACTCGAGGGACCATTAATAACACGGAGAGAAGTACCGTCAATGGCCTGGAACACTCTTATAACGGAGAAAATGATCGCTGTCAACAGGTCAAAGTCAAGGATAGGGTTTCGAATGATCGCCAAAAAGGCACACACGCTATGCACACGCTGATA
This sequence comes from Termitomyces sp. 'cryptogamus', assembly GCA_020091625.1. Classification (NCBI taxonomy): domain Eukaryota; kingdom Fungi; phylum Basidiomycota; class Agaricomycetes; order Agaricales; family Lyophyllaceae; genus Termitomyces; species Termitomyces sp. 'cryptogamus'. Next base: position 1,848,152 of record JAGYZC010000005.1, read on the forward strand.
GTCATGCAAGTGGAATCCAACCTACCATAAGTTTTGATCATCGCCAATTTTGATAGAAGATAGAGGCAGGACGCGTTGATGCCAAGACCCGTGTTCATAGCCTTTCCCAACCGATTTTTAAATTCTATGCTAATGAGGTGTAGATCGACGTGGACGCCATAAGGGTTTTCTGAGCCGGGACTTTTGATCAAAGTGACTTGATCGCTGTAAGAGACATGTTCTCAGCGCCGTAGGAAATGTAAAGTCCGCGGTCAATCATCATGGCGCATCAGTTCTAAAATTGAGTAACTCGTCAACATTATATCATGAAAATGTTTGGAAGACCAACAACGAACCTCAGGTATCCGGAATATCCTAATCTCCTGCAGAGGGGCTTGTTGAAATAATTGATGCAACAGAAAAAAATACAAGATGCAGTAAAATCACCAAGAACCAGTTCACAAAGCACAGTAGACAGTAAGTTTCGAGGCCGAAAACGCGTCATGGAAGGCTCAGGCTGAACCACATCACAGGAACGATGGCAGGTTGGTAACAACACGCGATGGGCATGTCGGAAGCACATCTTCATTGAGTATGTTAGAGTGCCAATGGGCGGTTGCAACAACGGGGCGGGGTGGGGCATTATGAAGAGTTGGGCAAGTGAGTGTTCATCGCGCTGTGATCCTGAACAGTTGGGATGAGTGGTGAGCGTGTTGTGGATGGCTAACTTGAGATGGATATTGATACACCGGCCTCAAAACTGAGGACCGGTGAAAGTGCTTAAATCACAAGAAAGTCTATTCTATATACCAAAGAGGCTGAAAACCGTAAGCCAGAAACGTCGAAAACTGTAGACAAGAAAAGACCTACCTTGAAAAACTAAGTACTACCACCCACAAGACACTAAAGATGAATAACCAAAGCAGATACGTCAGAATTACAGTGATCGAAAAAGATCATGTGCTGACAAAAAGCCGAGTCCGTGGCTATGCATAAGCCGAGACGGCAATATCAGATCATGATCCAAGCCATCAAAGGCGGCGAGCCTCTGCACAATTTCCTTGACCGCGTTCCACTAATTCACGTCCTAGAAACAACGAATATCTAAGTTCGCAAAAATACTATTGAGTCCCACCGAAATGGCTAAGAAGAAGTGACAGACGGAGAAAGCCAAAAACCTAAGCTGGGACAAGTGCCAAGGATAGCCCTAGGAGACCGGCGTATAACATACCCGACCAGCCACAAAACATGCGGATAGCACGTTGGTTCGTGCGCCAACAACGACCTATAAAAAGAGGAGGATTTCGAAGGAAAAGAGCAGGCAAACTATGTACCACAGCTCGGAATTCCCCAGGGAGTGGAGTTCTTAGGTTTAAGAGTATACTAGTTGCTTCGGGATTAGTAATTATACTATTGAGCCCATTTGTCAGCGCGAGACCGTCTCAAGCTTTTCACTAAATCATTAAAATATTAAATCAACTTTCTATTGGAGTTTTACATGAGCTGGAGTGTAACTAAGCCTCCAAAATCTGTGAAGTAGAAGGTTTGATTAGTTGATCTGATTAATCAGCAAAGTCAACCTTACATTTCGCATCATCTGGAGCCCACCGCGAGGGCTTTTGTTGCACAAAACTCACTTTTTGGATTTCCTTGAGGAAGTCCAACCCTTGTGAAACATTAGTATTGCACCACCTGGGTCTTGGCCCAAAACACCTGAAGTTATTACAACCAAGGTGAAAAACTCTGTTGCATTAAGGAAAAGAGAGACTAGGACCAATAGCAGTGGTTCAGAGTCCTTTTTGCCTGACCCTGAAATCCTACTCAGAAGAAGAAAACTTCAACTGAGAAAGCAATTTCAAGCTCACCAAAAGAACTGTGCCCTACTAAACCAGTTTCCACTACCTCAATTATGGAGCAAAATATCAGATATAAACTACCACTGCCTGACAGCAGGGATGCACCTAAGTTGAAGCACACTGAGCCCTCAGAGGTTTGTCACTTTTTACAAAGGATGATCTCTCTGTTTGAGCATGCTGGGATCCAAGGAGATAAGGAAAAGGAAAAAGAGAATCTTAGAGTATGTGGATGCTCAGACTGAACAGGAATGGCTGGGCTTTGATTCCTTTGGAGATGACTATACTTGGTCTGCTTTTGAGAAAGAGATTAAGGAGTCCTATCCAGAAGCAGTGGATGACACAGGTAGTGTTGCAAACCTGAACAGAATCTGCAGAAAACATGCCAGACTTAATAGGAATAACACTACAGAAATCCATTCTCTCATAAGGAAATTTAGAGCTGAGGCTAAGAAGTTGGCTAATGTCACTGGAAATGGGTCTCTGGTAGACAAATTCCTGGGGTGCTTTACACCAGCTTTTGGGGATGTGATTGAGGAAAGGTTGATCAGTAGATATGGCCATTACAAAGACCCTGCTAGAAATAAGCACAAGGACAACAAGTATGACCTATCAGAAGTGCTGACAGTAGTAGGGACCTTGATCGATGGTGCTACTGTAAGGAGCTCTAGAGAAGAGAAAATAGAAAAAAGGGAAACTAGTAGGGGGACATTAAGGAGGAGGAAGTGGAGGAGAAAATGGCTCATCTACAAGATGCTGTGGTTACCATTGGGAAACAAATGGGGAGCATCCAGAGTACCATGCAAGCTTTGCAAGCTGGTCAGTTGGACATGCACAATACCTTCTTGAAAACCAAAAGAAGCCAGGGTATAAGGGCAGAAGGGCCTCCTACATTTCCAACTTCTGGAAGAAGTGGTATTACTTGCTTCTATTGTTGGCAAAGTGGACATAGAATCTCAGAGTGTGAAGTCATCAAGGGAGATGTACAAAAAGGATGGATCATCCTATTGGAAGGGAGAGCCAGACCACTTAATAGTGCTCCTTTACCTAGAGATCCTGCTAGTATATCTCCTCATGCTAGACTAGCACAGGTACATGATAAGCAAGTGAACATGTATTTTGGATGGCCAGAAGATGACCCTTCAGAGACAGTCACTTACTCTACCTATGTAAACTCTGCTAGAGGCACAAGGGATGACATGCTAGAATGCATTCAACATAAGGAGTCAGACTACTTGGGGGACTTGGAGAAAGGTTTCAATAAAATGGCTGAGATGCTTAGTGTGTTGGTCAATACAAGGAACACAGCTAGTCCTGAGGGACAGAAATCTTCCTCTAAGGATTTTTAAATAACACAATGAAGACAATTAGGAAAGAGGCATCTCAGCCAGGAGTATCCTCATTGTCAGAGAGAACCCCTGAAAAACCCTGGAAAGAAAAGCTAACTCTGGTGATTCCACCTAGAGTTGCACCAAAACTGGACCTACCTTTTGAGAAGGTTCCAGCCCTCAATGAGGGACCAGACTTGCCAGTGCAGGACACTGTTGAAAGTTCCTTAACAGGAACAAGGAGGAAGGAGTGGGATAGGACCATTGATAGGCTCTGGGAGGCTACTGTACCTTTCAGCACTGGAGAACTGTTAGATGTGGCTCCTGGATTAAGAGAAGCAATGATACAAAAATTGACTCTCAAATCAGGGACTCAGTCTAGGGATCCCAATATCCCAAGGGTAGCAGTTCAACAGCAGACTGTAAGGGAGAAGAAACCACCTGACAAGGTAGATGTCAATGACCTACCAATGGCAACCTATTTCATTGCAGATGGGACACAGGATGATTTGCCTACTGGTGCAGTAGTACATCAGGATTGTGTAGCCACTTACTTGGAAAATATCCCTCCAGGAGAAAAGCCAGTAGTGGTGTATGTGGCTAGAGATTTGCAAGTGTTGAGGTCCTTGAACCCCATTGTCAATCAAAGGGGGCAAGTAGAGACAATTCTAGATAGTGGTTCTCAGATAGTTTGTATGGCACTAGATGAGGCACTTCATTTAGGATTGACTTGGGATCCAGACATATGCTTAAGGATGGAGAGTGCCAACAGTCAAGTAAATACATCAGTTGGTTTAGCCAAAAATGTGCCATTTACTTTTGCTGAAGGCTTCACTATTTATCTACAAGTGCATATCTTTGTCAAACCAGCTTATACTGTCTTGTTGGGTTGTCCTCTTGACACACTGACAGAAATCAACATACAAAACTTTCAAGATGGCAGTGCCATCATAACTATCAGAGATCCTAATACTGGTCATTGGACAGCCCTGCCCACTCTTCAAAGAGGGAAGGTGCCAAAGCCAGGTGTTGGAGGAGATAGTGATCCAAGATTTTAAATCTCAATGATCTGGTCAGTGACCAGGGAGAGGTGGCAGTGATGATTGGAGAGAAGGAGAATGGTGAAGTAGTGGTGACTGGATACACTATAAATCATAGTGGATTCAAGAACCAGGAGTTGAGAGATGTGTATCTAGAGGTGTATCACTGGAGATCCACTAGCAGACATGCCACAGTTGGACCTAAACCCACCTGATTTAAAACCCACAGGGAGGTACACTGCTGAGTGCAAAGAGATCATTGACCAAGCATGTGGTGATGGTTTCTTATGGCCAGAGATGAAGGCAGTACATCATCTAATGATGCTGCAGAATGAGGCTTTTGCATAGGATGATTCTCAAAAAGGTAGGCTCAAGGAGGAATTCTTCCCTCCTGTGGTGATGCCAGTAATTCCTCACACCCCCTGGGTATTGAAGAACATTCCCATTGTTCCTGGACTCAGAGATAAAATCTGCCAGATGATAAAGCAGAAAATTGAGGCAGGAGTATATGAGCCATCCAACTCTTCATACAGATCCCAGTGGTTCACAGTATTGAAGAAGGATGGTGAGAGTTTGAGGATAGTTCACAGCTTGGAACCTTTAAACAAAGTAACCATAGCACATTCTGGTTTGCCACCAGCAACTGAAGAGTTAGCTAGTCATTTTGCTGGCAGAGCTTGTGGAGGGATCTTTGACTTGTATGTGGGATATGATGAGAGAGTATTAGATGTGAAGTCTAGGGACTATACCACCTTTCAGACACCCTTTGGTGCTCTAAGGCTGGTAACCCTGCCAATGGGCTGGACAAATTCAGTACCAATCTTTCATGATGACATTACCTTCATCTTGAAAGATGAGACACCTCATGTAACTTGGCCATATATTGATGATGTGCCAATCAGAGGTCCACCTCACAGGTATGAATTGCCAGATGGAGGCTATGAGGTTATCCCAGAAAATCCAGGCATTAGGAGATTTGTATGGGAACATCTGCAGAATGTAAACAGAGTGTTACAAAGAATCAAATATGCTGGAGGGGCTTTCTCTGGGAAGAAGTCAGTAGTCTGTGCAGATGAGATTGTAGTGGTTGGGCACAGGTGTTCCTATGAGGGACAGAAACCTGAGACCAAGTGGTTGGCCATTGTTATGGGGTGGAGTGATTGCCAGAATAAGTCAGATGTCAGAGCTTTTCTAGGTACTTGTGGTACCTTTAGAATGTTCATTAAAGTCTATGCCAAAGTGGCTGCACCTATCAACAAGTTGACTCAAAACCACACACCATTTGTTTGGGGTGAGGAACAACAGTCAGCAATGGCTCAGTTAAAGAAGTTGCTAGTTGCAAGTGCACCTCTAAAACTACTTGACTATGAGTCAGGAGGGGCAGTGGTCCTATCAGTTGACACTTCTTGGATGGCAGTGGCTTTTGGAATATTCCAAGAAGTGCCAGACAATCCTAAACAATGCACTTGTGCTAAGCTAGGGTCCATCACCTTGAATGAGAGGGATGCAAGATTCTCACAACCTAAAAGAGAACTCTATGGTTTTATGAGAGCCTTGCAAGCTAATAAGTATTGGCTGGTTGGTTGTAGAAAGCTTGTAGTGGAGACAGATGCCAAGTATTTGAAAGGAATGCTAACCAATCCTGGAGTAGGACCTAATGCCACCATTATGAGATGGATTGAGGATGTCCTACTCTATCATTTTACTTTGAGACATGTGCCAGGAAAGACCTTTAGTGTTGATGGCCTGTCCAGGAGGCTCAAGCAGCCAGGAGATGAGGAGTACCCACCTGTTAATCCAAAGTTGGTGGACAACCCAAAGACTATGCACTTTGAATATCCAGCTAAAACCAACAATGAACCAGGATGGGAGGATTGGAAACCCTTAGCACTTGAAGAGTTTGCAGATCAAATTGACACTAAAGGTGGCTATCTACATGCAGTAGCCACTGAAGTATTGGACTTTGAACAAGAACTTGATAGAGCAAGGTCTCAAGAGGTGGAACTTAGGAAGGCAGTTCTAAGTCAGCAGCAGACATCTAGAATAGATCCTGTTGCAGTACTATCTCTCTCTTAGCCTCTATTACTCATAGAAGGTACTGAGGAAGAAAAGGAAGCAGACTTACAAGCCTACTTGGAACATAGGAAGGGTGGTGAAAGTGGACAGTGGGATGACTTGCTACCAATTGTACAAAGCTGGTTACAAGACCTGAGCAAAGAACCTGAGGGTTTGCAGGGTTGGGACTCAGACAAGTTCAGGAGGTTTGCAAGACAGTTCTTCTTTGATCAAAAGGAGAGACTGTACAAACGCAATCATGAGGTTAGGCATAAGCTAGTAGTCAATATTGGTAGGCAAATGTTCATGCTTCAATCAGCCCATGATGCCTTGGGGCATAGGGGGACTTATGCAACCAAAATGTTAATTCAAGAACAATTTTGGTGGCCAGGAATTGATGGAGATGTGCAGTGGTATGTTGGGACTTGTCACAACCGTCAGATATGCCAGAAGACAGTTGTAAACAGGGCTCCCACAGTGACCTATACACCCTCTATCTTCCAAACAATCCACATTGATACTATGCACATGACTCCAGCTTCAAATGGCTGCAAGTATATTGTCCATGGTAGGTGTGCATTGTCTTCATGGATGAAAGGGAGGCTCTGCACAAGGAAAACCATAAAACAATTGGTCAATGGTTGTTTGAGGATGTAATTTGTTGTTGGGGCTGCATTGCAGAGATCATCACTGACAATGCTGGACAATTCAAGAAGGTCACAGCTTGGATAGAAAGCAAATATGGAATCAGAGGCATAGCCATCTCTCCATACAACTCTCAAGCTAATGGCAAAATTGAAAGACTGCATTGGAATGTCAGGCAAGCTTTATTCAAAGCTTGTGAGGACTGCACTAAATGGTTTTGGTTCTTCTTCCATGTAATGTGGAGTGATCACATTACTATCTGGCAGAAATTTTGGTGTTCACCATACTTCATGGTCACTGGGGCTCATCCAACTCTACCTTTGGACTTGGTAGAGGCTACCTGGTTAATAGAATTACCAGAAGGGCCATTATCTACAGAAGAGTTGATTGCTTATTGTGCTAGGGCTTTAGCCAAGCACCACCAACATGTAAAAGAGATGAGGGAGAGAGTTAGGAAGGACAAACTCCAATGGGTCCTGAAATTTGCAGAAGAGCATAAAAACTCTATCAAAGACTTCAATTTCAGACCCTTGGACTTGGTATTGGTCAAGAATATGATTACAGAAAGTTCACACAGTGCTAAAATGCTTCCCTATTTTCATGGTCCAATGGTAGTAATCACTAAGACCAAGGGTGGTAATCACATTGTAGCAAAGCTGAATAGGTCATTCTGGCAAACCAGGGTGGCAGTATTTAGGGTAGTCTCTTACAGAGCTCAAAGACAATTGGAGCTATCCCAATGCCTAGAGCAGTGGGTGGATATCACTCCAGAAAAGTTAAAAGAGTTAAGGGAAGAACTGCAAAAGCCTACTAGAAATGCTGTATTGGATCTGTCATTTGGATCTATAAGGCTTCATGAGCCTCTAGACTATGACATAAAGGGGTTGGACAATAGCCCTGAAAGTTGATGAAAAATTAAAGTTTTGCTTAAACAAAAATCAAAATAAGTAAAAAGGCTTAGTTTGGTCACACATTTTTGGGGTTAATGGTATTAAATTTGGGGGTTATGGAATGAGAAAAATAGAGGGAATTTTTTTACAAGTAGGGATGGTTAAGGTATGACTATGCTATGTGAAGCAGAGACAAAGCAAGTGTTTATAATGCAGGGATTGGCAGAAGCTCCAAGGAATTTTTGGGCTCAGCAATGGGGGAGGTGGCAAGCTTGATATCAGACTCTTCAGGAGTAGACTGAAAGGCTGAGTGAGTGATGAGCAAAGGAATGGAAAAATAATAGAAAAAGATGCGCCTCAAAAGAAACATTAAGGACATCAAGCAGTAAATCCATGAGATTGACATTTGGGGAGGCCAAAACCTTGTCAAGATGAGCAAGGCAAACAGCAATGAGCTTGTATGTCTGCAGAGAAAAATTGAGAAGGTGGAGCTGCTGTTGAGCAGCAAGCTCCACTGCCTCGTGTTGTTTCTTGAGGTCCTCATGGGGTACTGGCTCATTGCCATTGGCGAGGGAACCAGCCTCAAGAGTAGCATCAACCTGGCCTAAAAGAAGAAGAGCAGCTCTGCTGCCCAACTTATAGTTGGCTAAGGGAGATGGTAAACAAAAAGTCAAAGGACAAAAAGAAGGAAAAGCATATTGACTGAGGGGGTAACCTTAACCTTTTTGGGCTTATGTTTGCCATTGATTTCAGTCTGAGGCAGAGAAAGGGCAATATTGAGAGTGTCAAGATGATGAGTGAGGGTGTCAAGGCAAGAGGCTAGGGTACTTACATTAGCTTTTTGTTTGGAAGAGTGAAGAGTGGAGGGACCTAGCATTTCAATGTCTTGATCTTTTGCATGATGCTTCTACTGAAAAGACAGGATCTGAGAAAAGACTAGGGAGAAAAGAGAAGAACCAACCTCTTTAAGCTCATGCTTGCATTGCATCTCATGACAAGTATTGTTGATTAAGATGATAGCATCAGCAAACATGAAGAAGGCCTGGATGTCAGGGGTTTCATTAGCAGTGCTGTGTTCACACTGGGGAAGGATCAAAGACAGGGTGTCAGCCAGACCTTTCTGCTTGGCAATGCATGGAAAGTTGGCTTGATCAGCAAAATGCTGGAGGAGGGTTAGTGATAAAAATAGGAAGAGGGAATGAAGGACTCATAAGCTGCATGATACCTAAATAACGGGCATGATCAGCACCAGAACTGGAAAATCCACTGGCTGCACTATACAATCCAATGATGGCCTGTGCAAACAGTGGAAACTGCAGGACAGCCAAGATAACTTGGTTTGCATCATGCTTGATCAAGCATTTGAGCAGATCAAAGTTATCAGGCTTTGTCTGAGAAGAGGATGCATTGGCAGGAATGTGGGGATGGAATGGCTGGGCAGAGGGACCAGTAGGCATCTTGTGAGGAGCAGTGGGGACAGCTTTGGGAGGCATGCAGTCAGAAGGAGGACAGTATGACAAGAACTTTTATACTGTTTTTGATAGAAGTGATTGAGTAGGAGAGCAGGAAATGGGAATTTTTTTCTTTTTAATGAAAAAGAAAGAAAAATAATTTTCAGATCAAGAGAAAGCAAGGAAGGACAAAGCCTGGCTTACCAGTGTGACATATTGACTGAGGGCAGTCATCTCATGGTGCAGGGGAGGTGATACACTGGCCTCAAGACTGAGGACCAGTGAAAGTGCTTAAATCACAAGAAAGTCTATTCTATATACCAAAGAGGCTGAAAACTGTAAGCCAGAAATGTCAAAAACTGTAGACAAGAAAAGACCTACCTTGAAAAGCTAAGTACTACCACCCACAAGACACTAAAGATGAAGTAAACCAAAGCAGATACATCAGAATCACAGTGATCAAAAAAAATCATGTGCTGACAAAAAGCTGAGTCTGTGGCTATGCATAAGCCAAGATGGCAATATCAGATCATGATCCAAGATCAGCCATCAAAGGCAGCAAGCCTCTGCACAATTACCTGACCACATTCCACTAATTCACATCCTAGAAACAACAAATATTTAAGTTTGCAAAAATACTATTATTATCAAGTCCCACCGAAATGACTAAGAAGAAGTGACAGATGGAGAAAGCCAAAAACCTAAGCTGGGACAAGTGCCAAGGATAGCCCTAGGAGACTGGCATATAACATACCCAACCAGCTACAAAACATGCAGATAGCACATTAGTCCATGCACCAACAATGAGCTATAAAAAGAGGAGGATTTCAAAGGAAAAGAGCAGGCAAACTATGTACCACAGCTTGGAATTCCCCAGGGAGTGGAGTTCTTAGGTTTAAGAATATACTAGTTGCTTTGGGATTAGTAATTATACTATTGAGCTCATTTATCAGCACAAGACCATCTCAAGCTTTTGAATAAATCATTAAAATATTAAATCAACTTTCTATTGGAGTTCTACATGAGCTGGAGTGTAACTAAGCCTCCAAAATCTGTGAAGTAGAAAGTTTGATTAGTTGATCTGATTAATCAGCAAAGTCAACCTTACATTTTGCATTAATATGAACCTATGGAGTACCTTGCTCATGTCCAATCAAAATCTGTGGTCCCACTGGTAGCTATAAGGCAGCAACAGTGTAATGGTGTGAAAAGTCAAATGTCCTCAACTGCACATGATCTCTGTATACTTACCAGAGTTCAGAATTGCACTTGTGCACTGCCTTGTGGGTCAGTTTCCTAGGTATTCATCAATTCAAAGCTGGATGCTGAAACATCTACCTCTTGCAAATTCAACAAAGCAACAAAGCCATCACTTATTTATGCTAGTAAGTACAACTTAGAGTTCACTCTGTACAATGACTTGGATGTTTATATCAATCAGCCAATGAGTGACAGCACAGATATACTTTGTGCCTGTGTGTCCAGTTGATGTTTTGGTTCATCAAAATGCCTATAAGAGTGGTCAATAAATGATAATCTCAGTTGATTCTCTACTAACCAATGGGAAAATACAGACATTGTTGTTGTATATGTGGCTGCTCAGCAAAGCCACCATCTGATGTTCAGCACTTCACAGCATCCATGAAAATTACTTTGAGTTGATCCTGAGCCCTGTCACACTCACAATGCAACAATGCTTTATCAATGTGTCATCCTCATCAAGTGGACATGCCTTTCATTGCAATTAGCCAATCAGCATGGCCCACTAACACTGTGCATAGTATACCATCTCAGACCTAATATTTTAGTGTCTATAATTGTTTCTTGTTTCATAATGATCTCCCTCTTGCTTGCTTGATTGATTGATTGATCTGATTTATTCTTTTCAAGAGCTATTTTACATGACACAATGCTTGGGGTATAGTAGATATAGCTCCTGCAGTATGCTAAACTATGGTAATTATGGACACTCCCAACTAGTACTCTGGCCTGATGCTTTTCAAGGCATGCCAGTTATGCCTTGTAGCTACCTGACTACAATCTGATCCTGCCAGTGTTCATATGACTTCCCATATTTAATTCCTCAGTCATCTGCTGTTATTGTGTATTCCCAATTTCCAAACTCCTCTACTTTTGGCAATGCTTGCTAGTGGTCAATTGGTGTTTCCAGTAGTTCTTTTGCTTTTGCTTCCTAGTCAAACCACAATGACATCAACTTCATCCTGTAACCCAAAATCCCACACAATGTACTCAGTTTCATTGACAATGTTGGTGCCAAAGGACCCAAGGACTGGATGATGGTCAATGGCATCCCTGCTAAGCACCCTGACAACCCTAATATTTGCCTAGCACTCTGGGGTTTCTTCCAACTCCTCAATTGCATTCTCTAGTGCATGAAGCATTGTAGTGGTATGTTTTCTGGTCATGAAATAGTCCCTTGCACTGCCAAATTTAAGATTCTGAATCACATCTGCATGCCAAAAGGATGAGTTTCCAAAGAGAGTTGCTTGGTGCTAATCAAGCACTGGGAGCCTTGCAAGTTGCTATCAGAAGTTTGTGCCTTTCTTGGCACTGTCAGCATTCTTAGGATATTTGTCAAGAACTTTGTGCACAGTGCCCACCACCTGACAAGACTGACGTGTGCTGGCATCCTCTTTGAGTTCAGTCCCAACCAGTGATGTGCTCCTATGCTGCCTAGCTGCTGTGCAGGAAACCAAAAGAAGGCCTAAACACTGGCAATTAGATAGGGTAGCTAGCAATAGGAAGTAATAGGGGTGAGTCAGTAACTATTCTAGAAAGCAAGAGCTAATAGGTGTGAAGGGAAATGGAGGAGTCAAGTGAGAAATGTTGCTATTGCTAGCTTAAGTTACTAGACAGTAATGGGAAGTTGCTAAGTTGCTGGGTAATGGAAGGAAAAGGGATAGAGACAAAAGGGTTGCTAGAACAAGTTGCCAATGAAAGGGAAACTAAGTGATAGAAAGGGGGGTGGGGAACAGGGAATAAGTGAAGTCAATATGAATTGGGGGATGAACACAAACTAGTTGCTAGCTGCAGTTGCTAGCATTGCTAAGTCACAAAAACACTAAGAGCACCCACAGTCAGCACCCACACTAGATTGAATATGAGGTTGTCAAGACTTGTTGCTAAGTCATGAATGATGATGAGAGAGAGCAATAAGAAATCTGAAGCTGGTAGCTGAGAGCTAATGAGTGGGAATGATACTCTGTTGGTTGGTTGTTGTCTCTATGTACAGGCAGTATTTATACATAGTATTTAGAAAGGTTGTCTGTCTTGCCAGCACCTTGACACAAGTTCCACTTTATAGTTTGTTGATATTGTTTTTATTTTATGAGTACATAGATGTCCTCCATGAATGCTTTCATATAAAATTTGCTGTAATTTCATCCCAAAAAGTGACTGATGACCCAGGAGTATTGATGAGAATTTGTGTTGGAATTACATGATATCACCACACATGCTCATGCATGGGCCAATATTGTGTGCAAGGGCCATGCAATTGATGGCACAAATTGATGTGCCAAGCAACAAACAATGAGTGCATTGTCTACACAATTGGTGGCCCAAACAACAAACAATGGATGCATTGTTCACACCTACCTTATATATTTGGACACCAAAAAATAGTGCTCTCAGTCATTTGTATTGGACTGAGGGTGAGTAACTACCATTCCTCATTACATTACATGGTCAATAACTGTACTGCATAGATTTGTATTCACACATATCTATCTAGGTACAGTCTAATTTAGTCATTTGTATCAGACTGAGAATTTGTATTCACACATATCTATCTAGGTGTGAACTACAGGTTTAGATTTCCAACAGGTTGTGGGAGATTGCTGCTTGATGACTTTCTGAAGTGTTGAACATCTGAATCTAGATCCATCAATGGAATTGATCAAATCCTGTCTCAAATGCATCATATCATGTACAATTCCATACCTGCCTCAATTTCTCTATTTGTGGTTCTGTCTGCACCATGGCCCCTGCTACTACTTCTCCTACCTCTTCTTCTGATGCCTCCACACCCTCCATCCCTGAATGTGTTATCTACAACAAGTGGGAGGGCACTGAATATAGTTGTGCTGATGAGGACTTCCATCAGTGGATTGAGAAGCTCAAGAATGCTCTGATCCTGAACAGCATCTATGCCTACATGTTCCCTCCCATCCTTGCTTTCTTGGACACCTCTGCCATACCTCATGCTCATGCCAACTGGCAGCTGTATGATCATCTCACCATCACCTTTATGAAGTCCACCCTCCATGATAATGAGTACAGCAACCTTAGCATGGAAAGGGGGGCAGCATACTGTTATGAAGATCTGAGGATGCATGCACAATGTGAAGGACCTATCAAATAAGTTGGCCTTCTTCAAGAGGCCCTATCAACATACTGCTCTACATCTGGACCTCTGCCAACCACTGCTGGATAGATTGCTGACATCATCAAAAGAGCCTTTGACATAGGAACAATTGATGCAGACCTTTTTATGTGCATTGCCCTATTAAACAGCTTGGATGATTTTGCATTTGAGGCCCTGCAGAACTCAGTATCTGCCATTCTCAACAGAAGCACAATGGAGAAGTCATGCTTGCCTGCTGACATTCCTCCCTGATGGACAATGCACAGAGCATCATGAACTCAAAAAGTCAACTCCAACTCTGCCACAGCTCTAAGCACAAAAGGGGGCAGGAAGTCTTATAAGACAGACTTGCCAGGACACAACCATGGCCCTGGTGTAGTGTGTTGCAAGGACTGTCATTTGCTTGGTTGCCCATGTTGAGGACATACAAAGCTGTACTGTATCTAGAAGAGAGGGGGAATGGCCAGAAAATCTCTCTTTGATGCACACATTGCTTAGAAAGCAGCAAAAATCAAGCCAGATTTGTCCCAATTGAACTCCAACCCTCCAGTAGCATAATCTTTTGTTGCAGTGACCAGATTGGATGGAAAACTCTGGTATGTTGACCTATTCAACCTCAGACAGCTTCCCACTCTGCCAGAAACTGCAGCCTTTGCCAGCACTGCCACTCCTGCCACCACTACACCCACAAACAAATACTCCACAGAATGCTAGGAACATATGGGCTTCATGGCAATCAAGGAGGCAAGGACTAATGTTGACTGGAACAAGTACATGAAGCCTGTCCAAGATGGCATACTGGCCACCAATGTATCTCCTGCACTGCAATCCAAGCATACACCACTTCTCTCAGTAAAATCAACTCCATTCCTCATAGATTCTGATGCAACAGTACACATATCTCTACACTGTAAAGACTTCTTTACACTCTACCCCATCCCACCTTGAAACATCAAAGGGCTTGGAAGTTTGTCAGTTTCTGCAATAGGAATATAGAATATCCAGCTCCACATTGCAAAGGGAGCCAACATTGTCCTCAAAGATGCCCTCTACATCCCTAACTCTACTTTCTGTTTAGTCTCAGTCAGCTTGCTTGCCACTCACTCAGGCCTGAATTGTGAGGGGGATGAATACTCTGTGGGTGAACCCAACAAGAGCAAGCTAGCACAGGTGATGAGCAGGCATCAAAGGAGCAGAACTATGGCTAAGAGGCAGGCAAGGGGTAAGCACAGTGAGCCAAGCAAGGCAATGACACTGGGGTTCTCACAATTGATTCACTGGATAGACCTGAGGAATGCTGCTATTGATTGGTCAAAGGATATTCTATCCTTCCAACCAGCTTAAATACTACATCCATGGCTATGCTATGACTAATGCTATATGTGGTAAGTAGCCCAGGTATGCTAAGCAGTAATGACTACCAATACATCAAAAGGAGAAATAGAGTCCAATGACTATGATGGGCTGACTAAACAAGACAAAAGGGGAATAGGAAGTAAATCAGGCAGCCAGTCTGGTAATGTACCATGGGGCTAAGCCTGAAATAGGGTTAGACTACCCACAGAAGGGTCATCCCCTTACATCACCCCCCATCAAGGTTTGTTGACCCAACAAACAGCTGTGGCATTAAAATGCTCTTTCCTGTCCCCAATATGGCTAGCTACAACATACAATGGCTGGTTCTGCCCCCCTGGAGTAATGTTTGAAGGCATATTGTATGATTGGGGCCAATGCTTCAGGTGCTAGTGTAGAGAGGGTCATGGGAGAAGTTGTATCCATTGGAGAAGCTGGTGTAGCCCCCTTGTGAATGCTCAACATTGGCAAGCCCAGAGGGAGAGATGGGGGTTGCTGGGTAGAAGGGGTAGGGGCCATGGTAACAGTTGTAGATGCTGCTGCCAGAGTGCTAGAAGAAAGCACTTCTGGCCTAGTAGAAGTCAGGGTGGACAATGCAGTGGATCCCAAAGGTGCTGGCACAGCAACTGCTAGTGTGACATTGCCTGAGTGTCACTTCCATGATATGCAGACTTGCTTCTTAGCTATCCACTTTCCAATAACCACAAGGGCTTCTCCAATCTGCTGATCAGAGCCTCAGATAGAGACAAACTGGTGGTCTCCTCCAGCCAAGCTAACTGTGAAGGCTGCCAAGCAGGCACTGGAGATGTTAAGAGCTTGTTTAAGGCCCTGCCCCTGGTGACCAACCACATGCACAACAAGAGAGTCAGGAAGTTCAAGCACATACTCAAAATGTGGAGTGTGGCCATCCATAGGAGGGAGGTCCCAAGTGAAGGGGATGGCAAGAGGAATATTAGAAGTAGAGTGTGCTACACATTGGGGAATGCAAGAGGTGGGCATAATAGGGGATTTGGTGGAGGACTTGGGCTTTGGCTGCCCAAGTGGAGCTGATTGCATGTCAGAGCCCAGAAGAATGGCATGGCCACCCATATTAGGCTGTGAGGCTGTCCAGGCAGAAGCAACTGTGGCAACAGGCATAGGCATACAGCCAGGCTCAAGTGCAGCTAGTCTGCTCTCAAGCCAGAGACAAGAGTTAGCAATCTCTCAATAGTAGATTCCAGGTTGGCAAAGGCATCAGATAGAGTCAGCATAGAGTCCATAGAATTTAAGGTGAGGCCAAGGATAGGTGTTAGGTTGGATGTTGTGGGCTAGAGGTGTGGATGACATAGGGACCAATCAAGATGTGAGGAGAATGAACACTCTGCAGATGAACCTGACAAGAGCAAGCTAGCACAGGCAACAAGCAAGCATTGAAGGAGCAGAACCATAGCTAAGAGGCAGGCAAGGGATAAGCACAGTGAGCCAAGCAAGGCAATGACACTGGGGTTCTCACAATTGATTCACTGGATAGACCTGAGGAATGCTGCTATTGATTGGTCAAAGGATATTCTATCCTTCCAACCAGCTTAAATACTACATTCATGGCTATGCTATGACTAATGCTATATGTGGTAAGTAGCCCAGGTATGCTAAGCAGTAATGACTACCAATACATCAAAAGGAGAAATAGAGTCCAATGACTATGATGGGCTGACTAAACAAGACAAAAGGGGAATAGGAAGTAAATCAGGCAGCCAGTCTGGTAATGTACCATGGGGCTAAGCCTGAAATAGGGTTAGACTACCCATAGAAGGGTCATCTGCTTACATGAATTCTCCATTTGACAACACATTAATAAGATTGTCCATCAATCTATGGGTGTGCTAGTGGTGCAGGGTCCACTGATCCCAAATCAATGCCTTTACACCCTTAACCCTGACTCCACACTCAATGAGCACTATGCATTTGCAACTCAGCATGCAGCCAACCTGGAAACTTGGCATCACTGCCTTGGGCATGCCAACTACCAGATGCTTATAGATATGCCAAAAGTAGGCTTAGTCCCAGGTATGCCCTCTACCTTTACCTCTGAACTGCCCAAATGTGACTCATGGATTCTCAGAAAGCAAACCCAGAATACTGTGCCTAAGATGCAGAAGGAGGGGCAAAAGGCTACACAGAAGCTAGAGATTGTGTGGGTACACTTAACTGGGCCACAAGCTCTATATCACAAAATGGATATTATTATGTTATTAATCTCATTGACAACTATATGAGTGAACACTGGACCATCCTGCTCAAATGTAAGGGGGATGCACTGGTGCATTTGAAAGCTTGGCAGATAGCAAGAGAAAATGAGATTCAAGGAAAACTCAGAGTATACCACACAGAGCATGATGGCAAGCTTAAAGGACACAAAATGGAAGCATGGCTCCTATCAAACAGTTCAGAACATCAATTTGGGGCAGCACACACATCAGAACACATTGCACAAGTTGAGTGTATGCACCACACAATCATGGGAAAACCTAGATTAATGCAAATTGTGGCAGGATGGCCACCAAATATGTGGGACAAATTCTACCTGACTGCCTCTCACCTGCACAAAATATTTCTCACTAGATCCTTCAAAGGCATAACACTGCACAAAGCATGGATGCAACCTAACTACTTGTACATCCACAAAATTGGATGCAAAGCATACATACTCATTCTGGCATCAAATTGCTGGGCCAAGCAACAAACAATGGGTGCATTGTCCACATGATTGGTGGCCCAAACAACAAACAACAGATGCATTGTTCACACCTACTAATCACATAAAAGGCCCTGAGGAAATATGAACAAATCAGGGGACTCATGGGATCTCAGAGCAGTAACATTAGACTCTTGTTGTAATACCATATTCCACATGTCAGTTTTGGATAATTAGAAATAATCTTAAGTTACAAATATCATTTTCCTTCACAATTCATCCAAAATTCACAGATTGGAGACATTTTGAGATTCAAATGATATTCTTCACCTCAATGTGACAACCCTGTTATCATTTTGTAATTATTCAGAACATGGATTGTTTTTAAGAACAAATACTTAGACCTTCAATAGATATTTAACTATCAAAGGATGTAATGGAGGCCAAAGATTATGACCTGGCCTGAATCATAATACTATTTAGAAAATATCAAACTTAAGGCAACATTTTGTATTGTACCATTAGATAATAGAATCATTGTTAGTAGTACAACAAAGCAATGCAATAAGTCCATGAGCTCAGACAATATACATAATGATAATGTAGCAACATGAAAACATAAGCATGAAAACATAGCAACAAAGTTGTCAAACACAAGCAGAATAAATGGGAACATCAAATCAACCTACACTGGCTCACTCTCATCAGATCCTTGTCCCTTGTCCTCATCAGAACCCTGTTGCTCTTCTTATCAGAATATTGTTGCTCCTCTTTATCAGCTTCTGGGTCAGTGAGAATTTCATCACCCAAGTCCAAACCTTCAACTCAAAGAGATTTTGTGGGACAGCCACTTTGCATATCAAGAGCTGTGGCACCACACTTTCTCACCTGCTGCCTCTTGTGCTCTAATTGCTCTTTTTCTTTATGTGCCTGTTGTCATTCTTCCTCTTGCCACTGCTACTGTTTTTCTCTGCTCTTCTTTACATTCATGTTCATGTTCCAACTCACACCAAGCTTGTTGGAGGCATGCCATATTGTTACTTGGGTTCAGTGGAGGAGGGAGCTGTTTGCAGTTCAATCAAATGGTTCCATCCTCACTAAAGAACATTCTATGGGTTTATGTTAATAGAAGCTATATTGTGAGATGCCAATATACATACTCATTTCAATAAGTCAGAGTCATTCTTGCCTATAGGGTCAATGGATAGAACAGATTAAGAATATTCTTGTAGAAGTCCGATGCTGAGAAGAGGTGGTCTTGCATGCCCCATTGAGATACAGAACTGAGTGCAAATTGAAGCTAGCATCAAAAGTAAGAAACAGTACAGCATAACAAACATTTGATTTTCCTGACACACTGTATATGCAATCAACTTAGGTATAATGGCAGTGATACTGAATTTTGAGGTGATAGGCTTTTTTATGGCATGTTTGTCAGTATGCTCAATCCCTGAGCCAAAAAAACATGTGACAGCAGGCCTTTGAAAGGTTTTTAGTGAAGCGCATGAGGTTACAAACAACTTACATTGATTAGTAGGGGCTCTTGGCAAAGGCCAAGTAGAATCTTGTCTTTCTTGCTGACATTGGCCACAACATCCTCAAGCAGTCCATCAGTGCATGTCTTGAAGCACCTCATTGCATCATAGAGAAATAGAGAAAAATCATGTGCTGTCACTTCAACATCTTCCTCATGCAATCAGTAATAATACCTGAAGTATATAATCAATCACTGTCAAGATAAAATCAAGCACCTACATGTCATTATACAGATAAGCTTTGTGTGCTGGGCATAAGAGAAGGCCAGTGTCATTATGTTCAGAGCTGCATGCTGATTTATTGTGAAGGACTTGAGTGAGCTCCAAGAACAGGTAGTGAAGGCCAGAATCTTGTAAGAGCCAAGAGACATCATCTTTAATTTTACAAGTGTCTGCTGTATATGCAGCAGTGGATCCTTTGACAAACTGATGAAAGTTAGTACATGATGTGATGAAAGAATAAAAAAGTATGCACAACTTGGACAAACTCTTGCAAGAGACTCTCATGATACTCATCTTCTTCCATCATCTTGTGCAGCTTCTTCAAAACCTGTAAGGGCAACCTCTGGAGGCTGTGGCTCAATCACACAACTGGCAAAAGGAAATCCAAAGTCTATTCAGTACTGTACAGTGTCTACTGAGATAACTACTCATCTGGCAAAGGGAAATCCAAAGAGAACAAGTCTAGGGATTCCCTAGACCAGGTGTGATGCTTCAGAGGCTTCAGAAGTGTGAGAAACAACTGTACAGTATGACAGAAAAAAAAGACAAAAGTGATGTGTCAGCAATTAGTCAGCAGTTACATAAGCTGGTGGCAGTGTCAAAGGAGCCACACTTGTCTGAATTATTACTTGCCTTACACCACACAGCACAATTTGCTCAGAGTGCCACTACCTCTTGTAATCATGCTTCTGGATTTACAAGAGGTGAATCCCAAATTGCTTAGATGACACTGTGACCAAAGGGATTTTTTTACTCTCAAATTTCCAGAAGGTACTTGCCCTTCTCTTTGCCTTCAGCATTGACCCAAGGAAAAGCCTTGGTGACACAAGATCTGCATTTTCAGTTGATATATATCCATAGACCCTAAATCTGAAATCCTAGATAATCCATAATTCAAAGTTTAAATGTTTTTAAACAATGGCATTGAGCAATTGAATCAGTGCATTTATACACTGTCAAATCTAGAACACTGACAGAAAAAATAATTCTTGCATGAACAATGAACAGACTCTTCTCAGACTGCAGCAAGGGGTGCACCATATAGATCTGGACTCCTAAGCATTTTCAGCTGCTTATCTCCATTCCACCCGACCAAAAATGTAACCATAAGTTTTTGCACATCAAACAAATCAGGATCCTCAGCCTCATTGACCCATCTGCTAGTTCATCCTTCTGAGTACCCTCTTCTCCCTTTTCCCATAGAAACAGCAAGGCCAAGCCAGATTTTGTTCCTCAACATGCTGTGCATTACATCTCCACCCTAGTCATCATTGAAAATAAATAAGCAGATCCCATGAACAAAGACCTTATCTCTCCTTACAATACCACTACCCCTTGACAACTAGACATTTCATGATTGATGGTGGTCCCAACATTTTTGCACTGCAATTTTGATAGCTCACAATTCTTGATTACTTGCTAGCCATGACATGAGGAAGAGGCTAGTACTAAGAACTACTGCGGACATGTGTTGGCTGACTACAAGGGGGATGATGATGATGATGATGATGAACCATTTTATTTATCTTCGAGGCCTATTTTACACATGACCTTCGTGTTCTAAGCCCCGCAGTACGTAATGGGGGTGGTACCATTTTCCCACACTAAGTCCCGCTACCATCTGCCGTTAACGTGCCCTCCCAATTTCTAAACCCAGCTGTACTCGGCAATGCTTACTGTGTGTGCGCTGGTATTGTCCCACGATGAGGCGCTCGGCCAGCTCATAGCCTCCCACTCCCACGCACCAGTAAGGGTCTCACGACTAACCCTTCCCCACACCCAGACGCTACTTTCGGAAGATCAAACCCGAGATTCGGAACCCGCGACGGAATGAGCCAGTGGGCCGCCTATTGGCCCCAGAGGACTGTAGTGACAGACATGCCGCACCTTTCAGCTGGACACCCGATCAAACCAGCAGCCGTGGTCGGTATTTACCGGACCGCACCGAACCCATCCGATGGACCACACATTGCATCGGCAGCCTGCTCGAACTATTGACTCCTATCCTCACGCCTACCCGTGCCACGACCCGCTTGGTCAGCGAAGGCCTGGACCTTCTCCCAAATCCGTCGCACCGGGGAAACTTCTCTTTTTCTGATCTGTCACGAGCGTGGTGGTCACATTGCCTCATTGAACCACGTGCTTGATTGCTCGGTCCTGGTCGGCCTGCACTACAAAGCCTGGCTAGTCGAGCACGTGCGGGCGGAGGCTTCCCGGCGGCGTTGAAATAACCCACATGGTGTCTAAGGTGTTTTTCCACACAGGCGCACTCAGCCAGAGTCGAAACCCCGACCTTGCACTCGCAGATCATGTGACCCGCTTTGGGACACGATGGTGCCAGCTGAGCCACCGTGCCCCCGACTACAAGGGGGAGTCAAGATTACATGAGCATGAGTCACTCTTGGGACCCACTCACAAAGATCACAATGTCATCCTGCAGTGGCAGGTAGATCACTACCCATATAGCATAGTCCTTGCTGTGCATACACACCTTCACAGATGCACATGGACCCAGCCGCAACATGTATATGTTCTGCAGACAAGTGCGACTCTAGAAGATGATCATAGGTAAATCTCAATGTAATTGGCTACAGCACTCAATTAATTGTTTGATCAGAGAGACACAACCTGGCTCACCAGGAAATCTATTTGAGAGTGATCTGCACTGTGCATTGAGGGAAAACTCATGTATATAATAAACAAGTGATACTACATTTCTCTATCATGTTTCTCAGTTACAACAATGATGGATGAAGGACAGTTTTAAATAGGGAAACAACACACTACTTGGAAAAGACATAATGGAGTAGCAGACAGATAGATATAGCAAAAGAGGTGAAAAACATATAATGGGTTCAAAGTGATTCTACAACCAAGTAACAGTGGAATTACATTGTGAGCTTCCTTGTGATCCAGCAAAGTTCTGCAAGGAAGTAGGTGTCCAGAGGCAAATTCTTTAATAAATAAACTTTACTTGAAAATGGTAATTGGCACCTGTGGCAGAAACACCACAATTTTGAGTTTATCCAGTACATTTGCCTTTTATCACTGCAACAACACCACAGTCTTAAGGTTATCTGCATTTGGATACATGAGCTGTTCTAGCATAATTGAGTCTTATATAGTTTGCCTGCATTCCATCTAACTATCTTTTTTCCCTCACTGACTCTCAGTCCACTATGACTAGTAATGTCAGGTTCCACTGACTACGGGGGCTCAGCTACACTGGGTGAGTCCTTACTAGGCAGATGCAATATCCTGCACTTATAACCTAGTGCTCTGGGGTTGGCATGGACTAGTGGGACTTGTGAGGAAAAGCTAAGGAAAGTGGTCCAAGCAAGTCTGGAGTGGTCTGGGGAAGTCTAAGACCAAGTATATTAAACTTTGGGCTTGGGCAGGCATTAGGAACAAGTTCATAGGTGCCCAAATAGATTGCAGAGTAAGTGGAGGCTTCACAAATGATGGAAGCAGAGCCAGAGTTTGATGCAGGATCAATCAAGACTGATAGGTTCCAGAGCCAACCAAAGGGCAAGGTCTGGAGTTGTTGTAAGAATGTTTGAAGGTCATAGTGTGTTGATAAGACCTAGTTGTTGCTGAGCACCATTTTTGGCATTTCGGACTTAGCAGTAGCTGACTATTTTAAATTTGGCACAAGTCATGACATTTAGCATGTGGGGCCTAGCCCAAGGTCTGGACCAATGTAGCCTTAGCACAGGACTTAATCAACCACAAGACTTATCGATCACAAGGAATATAACATGGAGCCTGGACCTTGGGTCTAGAATTGTAAGGCCAAGACCTTTCTTAGCAACTTTAGCAATCCTAGCAACTCTGGCAACAAAATGGCTTTCTCTTACCATATATGGACATATTGCCAGACACATACCTTTTGCTATCATTCCCCTTGTCAAGTTGACCAACATACTTGAACAGCGTCTACACTTCAGAGACTTTGCTTATAGTTTTTCACTTACTTGCAGACTGACGCCTTGTATGGACCATAAACACATTGACAGACACCATCGCTAGTGGCAACTATTTGCTTACTTTCCCATACTATACTTTGGAACTGTATAAATACTGCCTGTACATAGACACTTCATCATTGAATCAAATAGATCCCCCTCAAACCAAATCCATCTATCTCTAAGCTTACCAGCTTGAGATTTCACTTTGCCTCTATCTTCACTCTATTTCTTTACCCACCATTGACTTCAACTTAGTAACAAGTCTTATCAACTTCAACTTTGACCTAGTGTGGTGCCAACTATGGGTGCCCTTTGTGTTATCTTGACTTAGCAACGCTAGCGACTGTGGCTAGCGACTAGTTTACATTCATCCCCCTGATTCCGTCTCCCTATTACTGTTTCCCCCTTTCTATTACATTCCCTCACTCCCCTACCACTGTTTAGAGTTTGCTCTTGTCTTAGCAATGTTCTCTGCCTTTACCCATTCCCTTTTCTGTCACTAGTGACTTAAGCTAGTGATAGCGCCTCCTTTTAACTTCACCTTATAACACAGCACTCGCTCTTGTTCTCTGGGATGGTTACTGACTCACCCTCTACTATTAACTTCCTACTGCCAGCTACTCTATTTAGTGACTAGTGTTGGGTCCTCTTTTTAGGTTTCCTGCACAGCACTAGGCAGCATAGGAGCACATCAGTGTGCATGGAGTTTGTAACAACATCAGAGATGAAAGGGACTTAGGAAAACAAAGGAAACAGAGACAGTTGAGGCAAGACAGAGACAAGACAAGATGGAACTAAGAAAAGAGATAGATTTGAGACTAAAGATAGAGACAGAGACAGAAAGAAACATGAGACACAAGTAACCAGTTAATGTAATATCAAGACTAGAGTACAAGGTGCTACTCTATGGGTTATATACTGACTACTGGAGAGCTCCAAGAGACAGCAGGTGTGACAGCAGGATTTGACAGAGCCATGCAGAGTTGACAGGTGCTGGTTGCAATCAGAGGACAGGCTGCAGCAATATTCTAATGGGATCAGTTGAGGATGCAGGCTGTTCCAGGGTTGTGGTGATGCTTCAGGGCTGGTTAGACAAACCAGGGAGATGCATTGGTGATGTGAGCCAGAGTTAGGAACAGTGGGGAGGGTCCCAGGGGCTCAGGGAAGTCAAGGGAAGCATTGATGGCTGCAGAAAAGGCATCAGAGTTAGCCAGGGAGCTGTCAGGGTTTGCCAGAGAAGTGTCAGAGTTATCCGGAGTGGGTGTGGGGGGTGAACAAGGGTTGGAGGACTTTGATGGGGCATCAGGGAGGGCTCAGGAAAGCAAGCAGGTTGAGAACAATGTCAGGGGTCCAGAGAGTGGGTCATAACAAGTAACTGGTTTCTAAGTTCTAGTGCTATATCTTGTTTATGCCCTCTGACTGCATCTCTGGGTGCTCTTTCTTGTGCTCATACTCATTATGTATCATTGCATGTATTGCCAGAAGCCCTATGATGACCTTTGTAGTGTAACAAATCATCAAACTGGATGTTTGAAGGGTAAACAGGCTACTCTAACTAGATGTCCAACTAAACACCAGCCTGTATGACTTGGAGCTGGTCAAGCCACCTCCATTGTGAGTATTGTTTCTTGACATTATAATTACATTATTGAATTACCTTGAATATATTATAGCCAAACATTCCAGATGCTCCCAATGCCATACATACTTCCTGAGCTAGATCCACCCCCTGATTTGAGCCATGCTGATACAGATATGGAATCTGCTCACTCTCTACAAAAGCGCTCTCATAGACCTCCACAGCATCTTGTTGATTACCTACCCTCTGATCCACATTCTTTACACCAATTCTCTAAACAATATCAGAAATTAGCAGAGGTGTGTGAGAGAAAGCATCATTGTACAGAGCAATTAGAACTACAGAAATTACCTACTCAACCTCCACCTGCATTATTTGAAACTGACCCTAATGAAGTGGAGTTATTTTGTTGCTACACAGTTCTTCCATCTCAAGATCCTGATCAAGAGCTGACTATACATCATGTTGGGGATGCACCAACCTTTGTTCAAGAGACTACTGTAAATGGCTCAGCTTCTCCACTGGCTGGCTTTGGTCCAACCACTCAAGAAGTTGTTGATCAGCCTAGGCCAGGTCTCACTGCAGGCTTTTTCCTTCCATTTCTTAATGCAACAGTTTGCCAACTCATGCTCTGGTATTACTCATCACAGAATCTCACTCTTGCTGCTCTTGATCAGCTAAATCACAATGTAATATGAGCACCTGATTTTTAATGTGAAAATCTTGAAGAGTTTAGTGCAGTCCAAGAAAACAGGTGTCTGAATGATGAATCAACAAATCAGCTTTCTGGAACTTCTAATTCTTTTCCATGGTCATCTAGTGATACATGGAAGAAATCCTCAGTCTTCCTCCCTCTTCCATTTACTCGCAAATCATATAAATCAGAAAAGCATGCACCTACAGTTCAAATTGATTTCTATTATTGAGATCTTATTGAAGTTATTAAATCTGGGGCTATGGACTTTGCAGCCAAATGGTTTCACTGGCATGGATTTCAGCTATATTGGAAACTTTCTGAAAATGAACCAGAGCAATGGGTCCATGAGGAGGTCTATACCTCTGATGAATTTCTAGAACTGAAGAAAATTATTACTCCAGTTGAAGGCTGCAATCTTGAACATGTTGTTCTCCCTCTTATGTTCTATTCTGATTTAACACATCTGGCAAACTTTGGAACAGCCTCACTTTGGCCACTTCGCATGTAGTTTGGTAATATCTCAAATATATCCATGGCAAAGTTAGTAGCTTCTCAGCACATCACCTTGCATATTGTCACGACCCACTCCCTGGATCCCCAACCTTGTTTCCAGCCACCCCACTCCACCAGAGTTACCCCTGACACCCCCTCAAACTCCCCCAACCTTTGTTGACCCACAATGCCCACTCCGGGTAACTCTGATGCTTCTTTAGAAAACCCCAATGGCCCCCTGGCTAACTCTGATGCCTTCTCTGCAGCTGTCAACACTTCCCCTGCCTCTCCTGAGCCCCTGGAACCCTCCTCCACTATTCCTGACTCTGGCATACATCACTAGCTCATCACCCTGGTTTACCCAACCAACTCTGGAGCATCACAATGACCCTAGGATGGCCCATGTCCTCAACTGATCCCATCAGAATGTCACCATAGCCTGTCCCCTGATCACAACTGATACTTGTTGACTCCACATGGCTCTGATGAGCCCTGCTGCCAGACTCACTGTCCCCCAGAGCTCTCCAGTAGTCAGTATATAAGTTGTAGAGTAGCACCTCATACTCTAGTCTTGATATTACATTTACTTGGTTACTTGTGTCTCATGTTTCTCTCTGTTTTGTCTTTGTTTCTATTTTTAGTCTCAAATCTATATCTTTTCTCAGTTCTGCCTTGTCTTGCCTTTGTCTCATCTTGACTGTCTCTGTTTCCCTTTTCATTCCTAAGTTCCTTTCATCTCTGACATCATTACAAACTCTGCACACATGCTACAAACCTTCAAATATCCTTACAACAACTCTAGACCTTGCCCTACACTCAGCCCCAGAACCCATTATTCTTGATTAACCCCCCATCAAACTCTGACTCCACTTCCATCCCTCACAAAGCCTCCACCCACCCCACAGTTCATATACATGCCTACAAACTTGTTCCTGATGCCTGCCCAAGCCCAACATTTAATATACTTGGTCTCAGACTTCCCCAGACCACTCTGGACTTGCTTGGACCACTTCCCTTAGCTTCCCCTCACAAGTCTCTGTAGTCTGCACCAACCCCAGAGCACTAGGTTATAAGCACAGGACATCATGTCTGCCTAGTAAGGACTTGCACAGTATAGCTGAGCCCCCATGGTCAGTGGAACCTGACACATATCTTCCCTCAGTATGTAATTTTATTTATTTTTTGGCCAACTGAAACTAATTCAATTATGCTAAAGCTGCCTGACATTGTCAAGGATCAGTACAAAGAAGTTTATGAACCCACTCCAACTAAAAGTGTTTTAACTCATCTCAGACAGGAATTGATCCAAGCTGTTTGGAAACATCTCCTTACTGATGAGTTCAAACAAATATATAAAGAAGGCATTGTTGTAAAGTGTAGTGATTTAGATTTGCAAAGGCTTTATCCTTGCTTTTTCTGTTATTCTGCAGATTACAAAGAACAGTAGGATTTGAATTGAATTTTGAATCAAATCATTTTTTGAGCTACTCTCAGTGTATTGCTGGCTGGTAACAAACAAATGGGCACATACTTATGCACAACATGCCAGACTTTGATGTCTCAAGTGTTACATGTGGGAACAAAACTTCATAATATGATCTGGTTACAAAAGCTGTGAACTGATAGCAAAAAGCATACTTCTAACATACAAAAAGCAAGAAAACTCATCTTCACAAAGGGCTTTGCTGTTACAGGGGAAAAAATTGATCATACAGTTGGTGAATCATTTGTTCCTGTTGAGGTAGGATTTTTCTAATTTGATATTATCTAACTCATAATCTTTGATTAGAATGCCTTTTCTCAGCTTTTACTTACAAATGGCCAAAAGTATTTTGATCTCCTTGTCCATGATTTGATGCATGAGTTTGAACTTAGTATCTGGAGAAGTGTATCTCAACATTTGATTCAAATCCTGCATACATATGGGCCAAATCATATTGCAGAATTGGATCACAGGTATGTTTAAACACTTGTTAAGCAAAATGAGCTTCTAGATTATATACCAGATATTGTCAAATCTCACCATTTGGACACTCAACTATTTGTAAATTCTGGAATGATGTATCAGCTATGCAAAGTTTTGCAGCAAGAGACTTTGAAGATCTTCTTTAGGTATGGCTATCCACTTAAGTAAATTCATATTTTGAATTAATAATCCTTCTAACAGAATGCTGGCCCATGCTTTGAAGAACTTTTTCAAAAAACAAGCCCAACAATTGACAGAAAAGTTCAAGATTTAATATTTGTTATGGCTGCTTAGCATGCATCTGCAAAAATGCACCTGCATACAGACTGGTCACTTGATATATTTTGTGGTCTTACAACTAGCTTGACTCAGCATCTTTGTATCTTTTCCACTGAAGTGTGCCCATACTTTGAAACCAAAAAAAAAACACCTAAAGAGGCTGAGGCATCATCACAACAAAAAGGAAAAGCAGCTGTAGCAGCAAAGAAATCAGGAAAGATAAAGCCTTCAAAATCTGAATCAACTGGATCTTCATGTAAAAAGCAGGTCTTTAATCTTGACACTCCAAAAATTCATCCAATTGTGCACTATCCTAATTCAATACAATGCTTTGGCACTACAGACTCATACTCAACTCAGATTGTAAGTTATTTCACTACTTCTTATAGAGTATATTGATCCCATAATATCAGGGTGAACACCAGCATAAGTGTGTCAAGGCATTTTATGCTCAAACAAATAAAAATCAATTTGAGGGACGATTTTCACAGCAAGAACATTGTGGAGCATGATCAAGGGCAATTAAATAAGCTGTTCAAGAGACTATTGAGGATGAAGAGCTTCCACCTACTAACCCAGAAGAACATCACTATATCTCCAAGACCAAACAGGCACCATTGAATCTCTTTCAATGGATAAAGAATCATGAGAAGGATCCAGCTATCATGGTAAGCCTAAACAGTGTAGTAATCTAAGCTAAGAATTGAGAAAGATCATTAGAACTTCAAATATAAATTAAATGAGCACCTCTTGATACACTTACTTCCTTCCAACACTGAAATCACAGATCAAAATCATGGAAAACTCATTATCAGGGACAACATGATATATGAACACAAAACTCCATGCATCAACTATACAACCTATGACAATTGACATGACTAAGACACTCTCAATCCACAATGGCAATCAGATGTAATGGTTGTTGCAGACAATGATGTCCACCCCTATTGGTACTTCAGGATTGTGAAGATCTTTCATGCACTGGTATGGCTCAATGAGAGTGGGCAGGAGTTCCAGCAAGTAGAGTTCTTATGGGGTCAGTGGTATGGAGTTGATGATGATGCCAAGTCTGGATTTGCTGCCAAGTGTTGCTATCAAAATGGTTTTGTTGAAGAAGATACTTTTGGATTTGTTAACCCTGCAGATGTTCTTTGTGCAGTCCATCTCATTCCACAATTTGCAGGATCTCGTACCAATGACTTGCTGGCTCCATCAATGGCTTGCCACATAGATGAAGGCAATTTGGACTATGAACAATACTATGTTGAGATGTTAATAAATTATTCCTTTTTTTATTGATTACTCATTCAATTCCAGGTTTGTGGACAGAGATACCTTTGTTCGATTTACTGGGGGTGGTATTGGACATCACACAACATGAGATGCAACAGGCCCATTTCAAGAAGATATAGAAAAGGTTATTTATTGAATGAAAACTCATCTACCTACACAGATAATTTGGAGACCCAGTATCAAGAGGAGAGCACAAGTGAGAGTGAGGAGGAGGAAGATCCATATGAAGAAATCCCAGAAGAGAATGAAGAGATAAGTGAAAAGGAAGATGAAGAGAATGAAGATGAGAACAATTTGTTTGATGATATTTTGGGCTATGCAGGATTGTAGTTCATTACAAGAAATAACTCTACATATGGATTATGTTTCATGATTGCTGTGCAAGATCTGTGCTGAATAATATGCTAAGCTGACTTGAATAGTATATACATTTCAAGTCATGAAATGCTGGATCAAGCATCCTTGTAGATGTAAGCATTGATTATTATATACTGATATATATTGAGAGGAAAATTATTTAACATTATATTTCAAAAGCAAGCTCATATTAGCATTTTGTTTATAGTCATTGAGGTCTTCAAATAAGGAATTATTAATATGATATGACCTTATATAGTTCAAATCATCCTGGTCATTATGTGATAATCTCACATCTCAGTGGTATTTGATTTTCTTTGAAACTCTGGATTCTTGTAAAAAAACTTAAGAACTCTCATTGTGAAAAGGTATTCTTACTATGGATCAATCTAACATTGTGTTTATGAACAAGTA
Organism: Termitomyces sp. 'cryptogamus'; assembly: GCA_020091625.1. Lineage (NCBI taxonomy): Eukaryota > Fungi > Basidiomycota > Agaricomycetes > Agaricales > Lyophyllaceae > Termitomyces > Termitomyces sp. 'cryptogamus'. The sequence continues at coordinate 1,878,612 of JAGYZC010000005.1, forward strand.
TAAGACCTCAGAATTATCTTTTTGAAAATAAGAGGTCCCAGGCCATACATGGCCAAATATGTTAACAGCCTTTTTCGTGATGCTACGTTATATATTTGGACACCAGTAGATAGCACCCTCAGTCATTTGTATTGGACTGAAGGTGAGTAACTAACATTCCTTGTTATATTACATGGTTGCTAACTGTACCACATAGATTTGTATTTACACATATCTATCTAGGTACAGTCTAATTTAGTCATTTGTATCAGACTGAGGATTTGTATTCACACATATCTATCTAGGTGTGAACTATGGGTTTAGATTCCCAACAATTTGCCTATATGTCAGTCAAGCCCTTGTCTTCAGATGAGATATTGTTAACAAACACAATCTTGTTTTAATTCCCAATAAAACATCAATGCAATGATGTCCAGGCTCATACTTCAACCTATGCAACCACTGCTGGCAGCCAATAGTGTTTCCCAAGGAAATACTGAGAAGGAAACCTGTTATGCCATTTCTGGACAGTATATTCCCAATGGAGAAAGGCTCTAAACAATGAAAAAAGCCTTTCAAAGAAATGGTATGACAGGTTTCTTTTTCCATTTTCCAATGAAAACAGGTTCCAGTGCCAGCAGTGACTCAAAACTGGCAGTGCACCTACCAATCAGCCACACACAAAATTCGTGCGGTCCGGCTTTTCTATCCGTTTATACTTGTCTAAATACAATCACGGTACGAGAGAACACGGAATCTTCTAAGCAACGGTAGAATTGGTCTCTGTGTGAGTGGCATTTCATCTGGTCGTTTTACGTGACTGCCGATATATTGAGTCAGAACTGATCAACACATTCTAACATAGAGAGTCGTTGAATGGGCAAATATCCTAAATTATAACTTAAGAACTGCATAGCGTTCCACATGAACACGGGCTGAAATCGATTCTCTACAATACAGAGGACATTCGGTATCCTTTACTGATCAATCTACAGTGCTTTCTCCAATGCAATGATATCTTCCATTATCTTGTAATACTTGTTCTCATAAAGCTTTTCGGTATCAACGGCCTTCAGAGGCCCTCGAACAGTCGGACTTCCGTAACCAAAGTTCTTCGAGACAATAGCCTTGATGCCCCCGATGCCACCAATCCTTCCGATCGCCCAGTCTGCATGAGCGAATTTTCCCTGGAGCTCCATTGCCTCGGGGACTTTACCCTCTTGATATAATCTAAAAAGCTCGACGTGCAATTTGGGCAAAATATTCACAAGAGCAGCGATTGTTCCAGCGCTGCCCGATAGTAGCCCCTGGGTCAATAAGTCGGAGCGGCCGGCATACACGGCAAACTCTGAGGGAGAAAAGCGTGTGGTCAGGCGATGGAGCTTTCCCACGTTACCACAGGATAGTTTTGTCCCCACGATATTCGGATGCTGGGCAAGCCTCGCAATGGTATCAGAATCAAGGTCTTGACCAGCGGTCACGGTAGGAAAATTGTAGATCATAACAGGGATGGGAGAAGCATCCGCAACCTAGACCACGCGTACGGGTAGCTGGAGCAGTTGGATCAGGTATGTATCATGAGCTCACCTGGCAGTGGAAACGGATGATATTTTCGACGCTCATCTGAGGGGGCCAAGTCGAAGGAGTTAACACAAGTACATAAGATGCGCCAGCATCTCTAGAGTCTACGCAAAGTTTCTTTGTTTCGCGCGTTGACTGAGCGCCAGTCCCGGCAATGACGAGTATATTTTGAAATCCATTGTCATCGAGAGTCTCTCGTGTGAGTTGGATCGCTGTCTTACGTTCCTCGTGTGATCTAGAGAATAAATCGAATGAAGACCCTAGCAATGATACATCGACGCATCATACAAATGCTGAGCTTCTCCATTCGACCCCTGAACGACAATACCTGTGACACCCCCCTGGTAATTTCAAGCGCTACTCATAAACCTGATCGAGAGCAAGATCATACATGGGCAAGCCGGAGGACGTGGGACCTAATGGCTGGAATATCAAATTCCTCATCCTCTGTAAAGAACAAAACAGCTGGAACATAAATGCCGGGAGGAGGCGCGGAGGACATGATAGCTGCTATGTAAGATGAATTAGGAATCTAATCTGACAGTAGCGGTAACTTGGTGGCCGCGGCCGGACATCCCGACCACGCGGCATGTCACATTCGGCACGTTGATTCCTGACATTTCCTCCTCAATTACTTGCTCGACAACCTCTGCGTCCACCTCGCTGCAGGGCTTGTGCGCATACGCTCGGCTAGCGGGGTAGCAGTTGCGCGATGTACCCTTTAATGAAAAAGCGCATTTCTGCAGCCCTATCCTCTCGCAAGCCGATTTCATATGGTCGAAACACAACAAGAAGGCAATTGGAGGGGTCGCGGCCTGTGCATCGTCAATACGTCACATTTCATGCTTCTGGATCGCTGAGGAGGCGCTACATATCTCCATCACCTGCGGCTTTACGCCTTATGCATGCTAGAGCCATATCGTACTCGTCAATACCGCGGTTTGTTGCTCGGGCATTCAGGGTACCAATTGCGGGAGCCACTATCGGTGCCGGTGGATTCGGTTATGCTAATTACAAGTTTGAAGGTGCGTTGCGTATCACTGTTTCACATCCTGTCTAAACTTCTGGTAGAGCTCAGGAAGACTACCAACAGTTGGATAATGTCCGCACAAGACACTGCTCAAGGTCTTCTTGAGACTGCGTCAGATAACATTAAATCAGCAACTGATGGGCTTAAAGCGATTTCTTCACATATTCCAGACGTGAAGCTACCAGAAATCAACCTTGAAACGCCACAGTTCTTGAAAGCCCTGTTCGCGTCGAATGAAGGTGGAGAGAAGGGGAAAGGGCCGGAAGGCGAAGAGGATGAGCATAAATCTAACCAGAAGAACCGTTCACCGCAAGATGATGCTGCCATCGCTGCGCTCGTTGCAGCCACTATGTCGTCACCGGCGGATCCGAAAGCACCCAACGATGCCTCAGGACAGGATCTACGACAAAACGGTCTGATGCATTTGACGCGGAAACTCATCGAAATTCGAAGTATGCTCTTAAGCATCGATCAAAGTGACGCACTCAAGTTACCCAGCATCGTTGTGATTGGTAGCCAAAGTTCAGGGAAGAGTTCGGTTTTGGAAGCTATCGTTGGCCACGAATTCCTACCGAAGTGCGTTTACATTGACATATTACTCCAATCTTGAATTTAAATCAACTCTGTACCAGAGGCAACAATATGGTGACGCGCCGGCCTATCGAGCTAACCCTTATTCATACCCCAGCTGAGAATGACACAACACCTATTGAGTATGGCGAGTTTCCCGGGCTAGGCCTGGGGAAAATCACCAACTTTGCGGATATCCAGCGTACACTGACCGACCTCAACCTCGCCGTCTCTACTTCTGAGGCCGTTTCCAATGAGCCCATCGACCTTCGTATCTACTCTCCAAATGTCCCCGACCTCACTCTCATTGATCTGCCTGGCTACGTGCAAATATCCTCTATGGACCAGCCCGAGAGTTTGAAAGAGAAGATCGCTGTGCTATGTGATAAATACATTCGCGAACCCAACATTATCCTTGCTGTTTGTGCTGCCGATGTCGATCTTGCCAATTCGCCCGCGCTGAGGGCCAGCCGCAAAGTCGATCCACTTGGTCTCCGTACAATTGGTGTTATTACCAAAATGGATCTCGTGTCTCCTGAACAAGGTGCTGCCATTCTAGCTGGAAACCGATATCCTCTTCACCTGGGATATGTCGGCGTCGTTGCCAAATCCTCAGGAAAGGGTAGGAAGGATTCTGCAATGGTTGCGCGGCAAGGAGAGAATGATTACTTTGGTTCCCACAGAGGGGTCTTTGGAGGCTCGAGTTCTTTAATGGTTGGCACGGGTGTCCTTCGACGTCGTCTCATGGAGGTTCTTGAGTCCTCTATGGCCTCGTCACTCCATGGGATCACCAACGCAGTCCAACTTGAGCTAGAAGAAGCTACATACCAATTCAAAGTCCAATACAACGACCGGCGCATCACTGCTGAATCGTATGTAGCCGAGACGATAGACACGCTCAAGTTACGTTTCAAAGACGCAACTCAACAGTTCAAGCGCCCCATCATTCGAGAAAAGCTCAAGGGCATGCTCGATGACAAAGTCATGGACGTTCTTGAGCAGCTTTATTGGCTTGACAGACGCGCGCCGGAACTTGGCATACTCGGCGCGGACCCTAGGTTGAAGCCAGAAGATATTGAGGCTTACTGGAGGCACAAGCTCGATGCTGCTTCTTCTCTGCTTACCAAGTCCGGCGTCGGTCGGGACTCGACGCTCCTCGTAGCGGATGGGCTGCGTTCTCTCATCGACTCGATCGCGTCGGGCGAGCCATTTACTTTCCACCCGCGCGCCTCTGAACGACTCATCCAGTTCTCTCATATGATCTTGAGGGATCGTATCGGCCTCACCTCGGACCAAGTGGAGAACTGCATCAAGCCTTACAAGTATGAGGTCGAAGTAGAACCTCGGGAATGGGAAATTGGACGAACGAAAGCGATTGAACTGTTCGAGAAGGAGATGGCGATGTGCGAGACGAAGCTTAAGGAGATTCGGAATAAAGTTGGTGGAAGCAGGAGGCTGGGCAATTTGGTTCAGCATGTGAAATCGCTGGAGGAGAAGGAGAAGGAAAGGAAGGCGAAGCTGCAAGATAATCCTCAACCCCTTGCTAACGAAGTTGAAGAGCTGGATCAAACGCCAGAGTCATATCGTTATACTCCAGCACAAGTAATTGACGGTAAACAGAGTCCTCCTGGCTACTTGGTATACTGGGCTGACATGCTTCTCATCCAGCCCGTCATGCAATGCTTTACACTGACCGACTAAGCATCCTCAAGCTAAGACTTCTTGCACTCAAGTCTAAACGCTGCCGCGCTGGCCCGGATAGCGCCGTCTTCTGCCCTGAAATATTTCTCAACGTTGTTGCTGATAAGCTGGCGCAAACCTCCACCATGTTTATCAACATCGAACTTCTCGAACAGTTCTTCTATCAGGTATTCGTTTTCTCTGTCACTGTGTATCAAATCATTTATCATACGTTCGTAGTTCCCTCGTGAAATTGATAGTCGCTTATTGTACGACCTAGACCGTCGCGAGATCATTCAATTCGCACGGGAAAATCCTGTGATTAGAAGACACCTTGATCTACAGGAACGCAAAGACAAGCTCGAAGAGGTGAGCTGATTCTTCCAAAATGTTTTTTCACCTTCTGACACCTGCCCAGGTCATGAAGCAGTTAAATAGCTTGTCCACACTTCGTTCGGATCCTCAGCCTGCCCCTCGCCGACAGCGTGGGTTGTTCGGCAACATTTTCTAGTTCGCTCTTTACTCCGTTTGGTTTATGTTCATGTCAGGTAGACTTCGATAGGTTGTTTGCAACTCCCCTATATTACACCCCCAATAAATCGATGTACTGTATACATTGTCGACGCATCCCGTGTCCTCAACAAATGGGATATACAGGACACGAACACATAGCCAACCCCTCTTGAATAGTACACGCAGAATCAGAGTTTTGCTTTGGAGCTCTAAGGACCAGTCACCGTCAGCCTCAACTTGTTTCACTGAGCAAACAGTTACACACCTTAAGAACAGTGTCAAGCTTGGTAGCAAGCATGATATTGCCCTTTGTCTTGAGCTTGCCAGTCATGAATGCTTTTTGCCCATTGAGCTACGATTTAGGGTCTCAGCACACGAACCCTGAGAAAGTGCAATATGCATCAAGTACACACTTTGCCCGAGGCCAAATCCGTCAACGTCTCGTCAGAAAGGATGATGGTAACATCGGCTTTAGGTTTCGCTTTGCCTTTGTAAACGGTTCCCTCCTTCTTGAGGTCAATCGTCCACGTCACAGTCTCCTTGGCTTCGTTGGTCACCTGCAGTTCGAAGATGCCGTTTGTCTACGACGGCAGCGGCAGGATGTCAATCAAGCTTGGAAGCCAAGTCATGAAAGGGGGCAAAAACATACCTTTTTGATCAAGGCTTTCTTCTCTGCTTCGCTATTCTTCGAGAACGCGTCATTTATACCAGAGATGAGCTCAGAGGCCTAAACACGAATGGATTTCAGCCAGACGCGTCACTAATACAGGGAAGAACGCACCTTGAATCCTGGGACTTTGATATCTGACATGATAGGAGAGAAGTTTGTTGATATGACTGGAAAGAAGGGGCGCTGTTACCTCAGGTTCTTAAGCTGTGGGGAACTGGGTAGATTGCCATATGATATTTGAAGGAGACATGTGACTGATGGATTAATATTTCCCATCGCCCGATCAATCAATAATTGTGACCACTTCTGAACTTGATGGAAGCTCCTCTTGCAATTGGGAGCTGCTTAAAAGTGAGACCAAATCGTTCGAAATTTATATTATTATGCCCGTCTTCTTAGCTTCCGTTAGTAGTAGGATTCCAGAGGAAACGAATAGCTGTAGTATCCTTGATATATACAGTTCATTAACGTCCTTCTAAGTTGTAGTCTTGTTAAGTAGCTACCAGCTCAAGGCCACCATGCTAGTAAGTCCAGATGTATTCTAGATTTAAGCAACATGTATATGTTAGCGGTGACCTGGGCATAGCTCCAGACCAGCGTTCTTTACGAAATGTTGCACACTATGGATGGAAATACTTGATATAGATGTTATCAACATGCATCAGCTCCCGATAAGCTCAGCATTAACCCCACTCGCACGGCGTGTTGCAGGGATTCCTTAATCCAACGTGCGAGGCACGTTCGACAAGAACGCCACCTGACTGCAAAAGGAAAGGGCTGTATGTAGACATTTACAAACAATAACAAGTGGCTGTCCGCCCCGCGCAAGGTCCGTTTTCGCCATCACCTCGTCTCCGTTCGCCATGAAATTCATCGAGAATCCAGCCCTTTTACAGCTGGCCCAGTCTCTTACTCACGAGGGGCCTGAGTGCTCTGTTCATACCCGTATGGAAGCCTACAGCTGTAAGAACATCAAACGTGACAAGAAGCTCTTCAAGTCTCTCGAACACGCATACCAGGACGAAGTATCCCACTCCCCTCCCCTCCCCTCGTGGCTCGCCCTCGACCGCGAGACAGAAATGACGCCATTTGGCCCTATCGACAAGCAGGCGTCTCGTAAGACCCTATACCTCCTTATCGCGACTTTGAACATCGCCTTCCCTGACTACGATTTTTCTGACGTGCGCCCTTCCCATTTTAACAAGGAAGAAAGTGGCGCCAGTGTCCTGAACGCGCTCAGTAACACCCTCGTCTCGCCACACCGCGCAGGCATGACTGCACCACGTACTTACTCCTCGTACCCCCCTACATCAGCCGACTTTTTCCCATCTTCCGTACCAACTTCCTCTTCACCCTACCAACAAATCATCTCTAGCCCTCTCGCGCCCCCACCAATAGTCAGCGGCACCCATCCCACACTCTTCCGCCTCATCGACGACGTTATCGGCCTCTCTGAATGCGAAGTTTTTTCCTACACCCCCGAGATTGAATCTGACCCACACGCGAATGATCTCTCCGACGACGAAGACGATATAGCATCCATCGCGGATGAAGACTCTTCCGACGACGACGGAGCCTTCCAGTTCGACGATTATGACATCGATGAGACACAGCCCCGGAGCTACGGCGAAGTACACACAATACCGATGACTGCTCCCCGGAAAGAGCCCGACTATTTTTCCGACGAGGACTCGCCTTCTTCCATATACCCCCGCCCTCACATCCGCTTGAAGCGCCGCGGGGCCCTCCTCTGGTCGTCGCACTGGTTTTTCCTCAATCGGAAGCTGAAACGTATATTGTTTATCACGGTGTGGGCGCGCACCAGGGGTATGGCACGGTCATGGTCGGATGATGATTTGCATCCCGTGGTGAGCGTGAAAGAGATTGATCATACCGAGAGATTCCTTGGATGGGAAGGAGGCTCTGGTGCTGGAGCTCGTGCGATGGGGCTGAAGGTGTCTGTCTGATCTAACAGTCGAGTCTTCCAGCTCCTAGTGAGTCTTGCCGATTGCATGTTGAACCTTTGGTGCTCACCTGACAGTTTGGTCCTCACTATGATCTCCTCTCTGCTTCGTGTATCTTGATTGAGGACGCCTCCAGACTCTTCGTGATCACGATCGTACCCCCTGTGTACAATATGATATGGACAGTGATTTTGTTACCTTTGCCCTGCTTGTCCTTCTGATCTCCTCATCTCGATAATCATGTAAATACTCCTCTTATCATACTCCAATATCCTGTTTAATGCCTCAGTGGTAAATTATCATTGAACAAATGTCGCCTACATAGATCTGAGACAGAGGGACAGGCAGGTTGTCCTGAGAACTGACATCTGGTGAATTGTCGCATGTCGTCATGACTATGATCGCCAAGTTCGGAATGGAATAAGTCTGGTCGAGGCCAATATCGATTGCCCAACGCAACACAGATATAAAGAGGTTCCCCGGTCTCCACAAGAATTAGACGTAGTGGTTTGGAGAAGATGGATGCGCTTTGCCAGCGCATTGCTGGCGATATATATAAGGCCCTTCTTTCCCTCGTGGGTGCAATGCAAGAATATCAGATAACCGCCCAAAGCCACAAACGTCCGAGGAGAAGCACAATAGGTCATGTGCAGGTGACAGCGAAGATTCTGAATCGCAGGAGTCTGGTGCAGGCCCTTCCCGAGTATTCTCAGTTATGCTAACAACTGGCCAAGGTAAGTATGACTCGAGGCTAGTTAAATGACATACAATGAGGCAAGGAACCAGCAGTATCAAGGGGAGTTTGTAGGAGGCTCGAATGAGAGATGGATCATGGCGGTCGAAACAGAAGCATCTTCAAAAATTTTGTTGTCAACCATCGATAATCTCTGGCTCGCGCAACTTTCTTTTTTTCGGCGCCACAATCGGAATCGGATCAATGCTATTGGAGAACGACCACGTGATGGTGATACTGGATTTTTGAAATACCGCACATGCAGCCGATATTTTCTGGAAAACATCTGACCGGATTTTTCCTGCTTCATCTTAGGTAAATCTGCTGTTACGACTGCATCCGTCAACCTCCTGAGGATCTGCTCTCATGCATGATCCAAACGTTCTATTTTTTATGTTTCAATCTCCTGACCAAGTCGCAATGGTAATATCTAGCCTTGAAGCTTGATCGATTAATGAATGATGACTGGAAAAAATATGTATTGTCGATTTGTAAGAGGGCCAGTGGTATCAGACCACAGTGGCCATTACAGGTTTATGAAAGGCACATATCTGAATCAACTATATGATCCAGATACCTGGTTTGATAGATACAAGTCCATGGACAATTCAAGTTGAACTGCTGTGGGCTGCCAGGCTTACACTATTTCACTTGAGGGACTTGATGACTCGAAGAAGCTCAAAAAGGTAGGCTTAAAATGAGTAGAACACAACGAATTCGTGCACTTGACATGACACAGGGATCAATATTATGTCCTTGATCAAAAATATTTCATAACAACTAGCATGTCCAGACGGATTGACGAAGAAACGAAGCAAACGAGTATTAGATATTTCCGCCAGTGACATGGACAAACTTCATAGTGACTAGAACAGAAAGTCTTGTCATGACCAGAGTCGAAATGTTTCGGCACCATAGGCAGATACCATGGCAAACCAATAATGTCCGCCATATGAATACGTCCAACCTCTGACTATACAGGTAGCAAACCTCTTTGTCTTGCAACTGTTGATCGTTTCATTAACTCTAAACCCCTGAAACATCCACTGGTATATCCGGATAACACCAAAAAACGTACCGCAATTACGATTTGCACACTGAGTTGCAATGCATGCAAACTCAACCTATATTCATCTCATCCCCTTCCGGTCCAACGTCCGACGGAACGTCACGCGGGGCCTTATCCTTTCCCTTGTGTTCAGGCTCCTTCAATCGACGGTATTTTTCTTTGAGAACCTTCATTGTCTTATTGATTTCCGCACTGTCCAAAATCGTAGGAACTCTGATAATATTCGCTTCGAGTGCCATGTTCAAGAGTTCAAGGACATGTGGGTTGATAGGGTCAATGCTCAAAGCCTAATCAGTAAATTAGAGAAGAAAGGTTAAATACGAAGCAAGGGGGACTAGGTGATTATAATCATACCTCGTGATATTTCACGATAGCTTTGTCTAGCTCTCCCATTAAATGATACACGAGACCGAGGAAGCCCAGCGCCATAGAGTGCCGTGAGTCCAACTCGAGTACTTTTTGATAAGTTTCCTTGGCCTCCTTCAACCGTCTTGACAGACCTGGTCAGCGGATTCAAAGAAAAATTCCAGATCAAAGTCGTACTTCAACTTCCGGTAGCAGGTGCCGAGATTCAGGTAGGTCGTTGCCCATGCTTTCTGCGAACTCTGCGTTACCTTTGCTAGGTCGAGCGCCTTCAAGAATAGATCAGCAGCTCGCTGAAACCTTTGAAAGGCATTATTCTGTTAGAAGTAGTAAAATGATGAAAAGGAAAGGTACTTACTCGCCGTGATTATACGCCATCACACCCATCTCATTCACGAGCAAAGGATCACCGTCACACATGGAGTTGGCGGCATTGAGAGCCTCGTCAGCCAAATCATGGTTAGAGAGCATGATGTTCTCCATTCCAACGAACATTAACGGAAGATGAGATCTGCCCACTCATCAGCGTGTGTCAGCGAATACCTCTCTAGGGTACATACCCAGTGAACATCCGCGCGCAAGTGGAATAGGCAGTGACTGCGTGGTCATGTTCTCCCTCAAGGGCAAAAGTATGTGCAAAGGCGATCCACGCAGGACCAAATCGAGGGTCCATGAGTGATGTTTTACTATCATTATAAGATTAACGAGGACGAATAACAACATATCAAAGGCCTAACCTGAAATACTGGCGGGCTTGTGTCCATTTGCCACCACTGAGGTACCACACCCCAACTGCATACCAACTGATAGGATTTTCTGGCTCTTGGTCTACCATTTCGTGGGCAAGGATAAATAATTTTGAGTGTAGATGCGAAAGATGGAACATGCATGCTATATGCAATGGCATTGTTGCATTATGTATCGAAACCAATCCCAAAATCCTAGACATAATCAGATTCAATGTGCGACGAGAAATACTTATAACATACCGGGAAGTGATCACGAAGCAGTCCGCCCATCTGAAATCCGCATACAGAGCGTCAGCAAAGCTGTATAGGACGTCGGGATTATCGCCCAAGTCATATTCTTCCACCAAGCGCTGGCGCGTCAAGGCATGTTCAGCAGCATGTTTGTATTTCCGCAATCGACAAGTGTAGATCAGTTGTACAAACTCTGCATCCTGCGGAGTCTGCTGTGTGTAAGCTAAGCCTTGAACAAATTCCCATTCTAGATCCACATGTTGAGCCTTTGATAAATAGGTGACTCTCGAGTTGAGACTAGCACACCTTCATCAGGGGTCATCATTTCGCCAGTGACCAGCTGTTCGAATGCGTCATAGCATTTGACGTCAAGCGCCAGCGCCTCCATAAAGCACTCCTTCGCTTGGTCACCTCGGTTGAGTTTCAGCATTAGGACACCGCGCAGATGACACATTGAAGCTTCAACCTGCACTCCATCTGAGCCTTTTATAGCTCATGATTTTTTAAGAGGACAAGGCATACCTTGATCCCTCCATCAACGTTTGGTATCGACGGCCCACTTCTACCTGAAATTTGTTGTGAACTTCACAGAAAATTCCTCCATGCAACAGGTACAGACCAGAGTCTCGAAAAGGATTTGCTTCCCCAAGCATTTCGGTAGCTTCAGTCCAGTTACCTTGCCGCACCTGAGGACGCTGAGAATATGGTTTTTGCAAATATTGCTACACACTCGCCTGACACTGAGCAGCCAAATATCGACATGCTACGCTCATATCGACTAGTCTCGAAACTCGTTCCTGCATTTCCTCTGGTACCTCTACCATAGCCCCTGGACCCATCGGAAGTCGAGGCAACGAAGTTAATGGAGGTGGAGGATCCTGCTCGCGTCCCTTTCCTTTCGCAGAGGAGAACAAATGTCCATTAGCAGGTGGTGGCGACGGAAGGCGTTTCGATGATGTTGTAGAGAAAGGACGAGTCAGGAGGCGCTCGGCTCGCGAATACTGGTGAGTCATGAAGTATGTTTGGGCTAACCAAAAAGCATCATTAGGGTCGTCTATGGAATGGAAAAAGTAGGAATTAGTAGTGAGGATAAGCAATGTGACGCGACATACTTGTCCAGCTGACGATTTTATCACCCCAGAACGCGGCAGTTTCGTATAAATGCTGCATCAACGCGTCGTGTCGCCAGAGGCGCATTCGATCTACCATTCCCCACTCGTAGTCATCTTCGTCATCAGCATCATCCTCCGTCTCCTGGAATACATCGGTGGTGTCGTTCGCAAGGGGGTGCTGCCTACTCATACTATCCTTCGCTCTTCTGCGTCGACGTGGCGAGGACCTCGGTGACGCAGGAAGCACTGACCGATTCGGGTCTAGAGGGTTAGAGACTGTGCTTGTGTTACCATCAAGATACGAATCGACAAGATGTTGAGGTCCAAATGAGAAAGAAGAGCCAATTGAGCTACGATGTCGGGAAGTCACTGGCGAGAGGTGCGGCATGGCTGGGATGGGATATTGCTGGCTTGAGGGGGTAGATGGTGGCATTTTCGAGCTGTGATGACTAAAATATTAAGAAAGAACAGTCATTCGTGAACGAGCTCGAGTGGAATGGTACAAAACAGACTTGGATAAAGGTCGTTCTCGATGCACGCTGGGGTGAATCCTATCACAGTTGAGAGAAGTTGCGTTGAGTGCATACGTTTGTATAGCTTTATTTGTCTCAATTTCCTTTGTCTTGGGACGCGTCGTGGACGCGTCAAATACTTATTCTAGGTCACATCTAATATATAGCGATTGCAATGCAAAAACACAAGATATTATGCAGCAGAAAAAAGACAACTTAGACTCGGGTTTGTGTACGCCAGAAAGCAATAACCGAAGAGAATCTTAAACACCTCATGTAGAGGCAGAATCGTGTCTATGAGGGATGCCAGCACCCGAAGTTTCGTTCCTCATACCTCTTGTGAGGACCAGAAGAAGGTTCTCAATGCGAGCTTGCCGTTCCTGTTCGATCACAACTTAGCATCTACTCGGTGAACAGAGTAAATATGCGCACCTGCAGATCCTTCATTTCCTCTTTAAGTTTCTGCACTGGCAGCGACTGTATATCCTCCATCATACTCTCAATCCGCTTCATCGTAGCATCGGCCCGAGCAGCTGCAATTTGTGCATCAGCTGACGGCATCCGCGACTTGAACAACCTCGCAAGCGGACTCATATTCTCGTTCACAGAGGTCGAGGTCCCGATTTCTCCCGTCGATAAGAACTCGGGTAGACTTAAAGGAGGCTTGTTCTTGGGCGAATCGTTAATGGACACCGTGCTCGTACCTGAGGGGAGAGGCCTGCGAGTCGGTGGGGTCCCCGCTGCCACTACATTAAAGGTTTCCCGGGATGGAAAGGACCGGAGCATCGGGTATTCGTCTTCTGCGTCCTCAAAAGGATCTAACTCACTGCCGACTTCAACGTCGAAGATAGCATCATAAATGTCATTGGACGAGGACCCTACCAGTGCCTCAACGAGGGGCATGTGCTTGATATGGCGAGGAAGACTATTGAAAAACGATTGCGCAGCTTCCTTGCGCGTTTCGGCGAATTTCATGCCAACAGCAAAGTATCGTTCATAGATGCCTATCAAGATGAGGATGGGAAGGCTCGTCAGCTTGATGAGGAAAACGTTGAAACTGTGCAAGGCGCGGGGTGATAGTATGTATGTGGCCGGTTTGAGAATCAAAAATGCAAGGATGTTGAACGGCGGTTGGTATGAGAAGAGAGCATCCGACTTGACACTGCAATAGGTGATATTCAGCTTAGTCGCATGACATACATCAAAAATTCCACTGACCCTTCCATAGTTGCAATGGCAAATTGGCACAAATACTGGAAAGAACTCAAGCAATGAATGAAACAGATTTGCTCAACACACTGACCTCTTGAGTGGCATTCTGTGCATCAGAGGTATGCAAAACACTCGACACACAGATACATATCCAAACAACCTACCTCTTGAATTTTCGCGACCGTGTTTGACAGCAAAGAAATCAAAACTATCATTGGAGACGAGAGCTGAGGAACACGTTCTTAAGGACAAAGCATCACTTACTCGTCAGCAAGAGCGTATTCGACAACGCCGCAAAAATGATCATCAAAATCGGGCCAAAGAAGGGATGAAAGCTCGACGCGTCATGGAAGCTAAGTGAGGTATTGCCAAACCAAATCTGGGTCATCAACCAAGCAATGGATTGTATTGACCGAGGCTCTGGCTCGCCTTGGGCTGTGTATCGGGCCAGCTATTAGTCAAACCTCGAACGAAAGAAAAAATACTCACAGAGCGTCCATAAAGCAAACAACAAGCCTGAGAAACAGACAGCTGCAATACCGATGAAGATGATGAATTGCGACACCATTCCACGCAGGGACCTGTGCTGATCGTAAAGTGAATTCCACACAATGATGAAGGGCGTGATTTACAGGATTACGACATTATTTGAGATCGCAAAGAAGGCCAATCTAGAAATTCGTCAGAACCGGGCAGTGATTGGGTACAGAAAGCTAAATCTGTCACCTTGGAAACAATATACAAGCACCACAAGATAAGACATCAAATGCCAGATCTGAAGCAGCAACTGTTAGAAGGATGTGAGATAGGACTGTATGCCAACGGAAAGAACCAGTCTTACTGTCGTCATGATTAATCCCCTTGAGCCTGAGTACTATGTATGCAAGAAAGATCGCGATGAAGGAGAAGTCGAAGACATTCCACAACTGATTGTCCTTGAGTTGAACTCCTCTGAGTAAAAAAGGGGAATAAATTCACATTGGCAATATAAACTGTGAGCTTGGATGTTACTTTGCGAGGGTCCTGACATGAAACAGACACTCACTGATCCACCCGTGTTCTGTAGCGGCGGTGTACTCCCCCAATGTGAAAGCTGCAGCCAGAACAACGAAGATTATCTCCCAGAAAGACATCTTTGAGGAATCGAAAAACATCTTCGAGGGATCTCGTGCTGACAAGATGTCATGTCTACTAAGCGAATACTCCGCAAGGGTATGGATGAAACGTACTCAAGATGCAGAGTACAAAAGTCATAAGCAGCAGCGCAAAGTTCAAAAACTCGAGCATGGCCCCGTAAAATGGCACTCGCAACCTTTGCAATCCGTGAGAATCATCTAATAACAAATGCACACCCGATTGTCGTACCGATAGTGATCCAGGAAAGGCGACTTCCGTGCGTCGTACAGCTCAATGGCGCGAGACTTGTAGTTGTCTGCCAATATCGACCGATGTGCAAACATTGTGAACACAATCCTTCCATAATACACATCATTTACAACTTTCTGTGTTACGGTTGATGCGAGAAAGGCTTTTGCATTAGTCGAAATGGCCATCTATATGTTCCACATGAGCTGTGGAATGACATCAGGCAGAGGGTGGCCGCACCTCGAGAGCACTCTGCGCAGATTGCAATTCACATTCATCACCACCCACAGCCAAGCTGACGTGGTCCACTATCTCCGAGGTCGCACCTGCCAGAGGATTCCAGCGCGTTGTCAGGACGGCAACCAGTTGAATATGATTCGACGCGAAGCGGCTGAGAAGTTTCATGGCAAGAATCTCGCAGAGAGTCGCCCGCGAGAACATGACGCCCGCGTTGGCAAGGTCGTTCTCACATTCAGACAGGAAATACGACCGCACAACGAGGCATGCGTATACGACTGCCATATTCCTAAGACGAGCATACTTTTGGACGACCGGGCGGACTATGCTGAAGTTAATGTCTGACGCTGTAAGCTGTCTACAAAAGGTGAAATGAGATGCTCCTCGAGGCTGATGGAGGTGTACCTACTCCCAGCTCAGAGCGCTGTCTGTAGGATAACATTAGTCGCAAGCAGATATAGAAGGAAAGTATCCATGCTCACCGATTGTCGTCTAGGAATGGAAAAGCATTGTCAAAAGAGAAAAGGAAGTCGCTAGCATTGAATGGAAGACGTACGATGACATCCTTCTTTAGCGAAGGTAACAAAGGAAAGACTTTGACTGAGCCCAGGATCTCCGGAGTAGGTGCCAACAGACTCTGGTGCTCACAGTCAACGTGATCCATAGGGTAGGCGGCGGCCTTGAGCGGAGACTTGTTTCACGGGTTGGTCGTGTAGATCGAACATTCGGCAATAAATCAGATTGGGAAGCTTAAGTATTTCGTCGCTGTCACTGGAGAGTCTAGATATACTACGGCTGTATCTTCGATTAGTTCAACACCGTATACTAAATTGGACGTTATATCTAGCCCCCTGGAGCTCTCGAGTCTTTTTTGTCTCTGGTGGCCTCGTGTTCAGTCGCTTTCGGGTATCTATTGTTTTTGTTACGCGACGTGATCAGCTCTGATACCAAACCGGGATCAAAGACTTTTGACGCCTACATTCCCCATCACTGGCACAAAGTATATACCCCAATCCTGCTTTCTTTGTATTCTGCTATCTCCAATACCCCCACTCCCTTTGTCGAATACCGAAGATGGGAGCACTGTGCTGTTGCATCAATGAGCCTGTGGACCTGGATACGGAGGTTACTCTCTTCCATTTCGACCTTCATCGTGCCGTTGGCAAGGGAGCGTTTGGCAAGGTGCGTTATATCACATTCCTAGCTCTTATCACAACCAACGAGACCAGGTCCGGGTAGTCGAGCATAAGCGTGCCAAAAAACTATATGCTCTCAAGTACATTGACAAATCTCGATGTGTACGGCAGAAAGCTGTAGCCAATATAATACAGGAGCGGAGGCTTTTGGAAGAGGTGTGCTGTGCAATCTTGTCCCCTGAGGTTCAGTCGACTAATTTATTTTAGATAGATCATCCCTTTATCTGTAACCTGCGTTACGCTTTCCAAGACGATGCGAACTGTTTCTTCGTGTTGGACCTAATGCTGGGTGGAGATCTGCGGTGTACGTCGGTTCAGATTGTGTGTTCGCGTCGTCTTACTCTGATCTTTTATAGTCCATCTAGAACGTATGGGACATGTACCCGAGGAGGTGGTAAAATTCTGGGTGGCTGAGCTCTCGTGCGGACTAGAATACCTTCATCATCAGCGGATAATTCATCGGTACGTCTGCTGCTCACGATATCTTGACCCAGACTCAGACTTCTCGTAGCGATATCAAACCGGATAATATTCTTTTGAACGCTATGGGTCATGCCCACCTCACCGACTTCAATGTTGCTATTCACTACTCAGACCGCCGGCTACACACCAGCGTTGCCGGTAGCATGGCATACATGGCCCCCCAGGTCGTTGGGAGAAAAGGCTATTCGTGGCAAATCGACTGGTGGAGCCTAGGCGTCACTGCATACGAACTCATCTTCCACAAACGTCCCTTTGATGGCCGGAACACGGAAAAGATGACTTCCTCCATTCTCAAGGACCCACTAAGATTTCCCGAGAGTGCCTCGTCACGTTGTAGTGAGGCTTGTAGATCAGCACTACAGGGGGTAGGTCTGTTCACCTCTTCACCGAGAATGTTTGAAACCTGAGACACCATTCATCCAGTTTATTGAACGCGATCCGGAAAAACGTCTTGGGTGTAGATCCGATGCTCAGGGCCTCAAGGACGTCCGATCACACCCATGGTTCGAATCTATCGACTGGGAAAGCCTGGAGAATAAGGAGAGTCAACCTCCGTTTGTTCCAGATGTGAATCTTTCTCTCTCTCTTCAAGGAAACGCGTCTTATTCCTATCCTCATTTAGATGGATAAAGCGAACTTTGATGTGTCGCACGAGCTTGACGAGTTCTTGATGGTTGAGAAACCTTTGACACATTCAAAACGAAAAGCCAATGTTGACCTCGGCAAGCTGAAGCCAGAACTTCGTCAACTCGAAGAACAGTACGTCGCGCGCCATAGATAACCGTGCACACAGTTTTAGCGAACGTCTCTCTTTCGCAGATTCACAGTTTACGACTTCACCAGCTCACGACGAATGTCATATTATCCCCACAACCAGCCTGTCACCACAATTGGTACGGCGACAGATGACACCGACCGAACAGCAACGCATTACCCTAATTCGCCTAACGGGACCTTGATCCCCACCGCTACCATCGCTGAAAGGTCACGAGCAGGCACCCCTACGGCTACTTTTGGTATTGAGTCGTATCGATATGGCCCGTCTGCACCCTCACCCTCATCACATGGGCATGTTGTGTCATAATGTTTATCAAAACTACGTCTACTTGTGAGTAGTTAAATTGTTCATCACCCGTCGGTATGTCCATCTACACTAACGAACAGGCGATCTAGGTCACTTCTCTGCTATCTTTAAACACGCTATCTTTGAATCTACTCTATCTGCCTCTCCCGTCTAATTATATGTCAAAAACATCCTGCATGACTTACGATCTTACGACTTTTTACTGCCCCTACGGCGCTCGTGCATTGACCCCCTTTCATGATTTCTCCAAAGCTTTCGATATGCATTACATACACTTTCCTATTCATCTGGATGCGCTGGCGCGTCGACGTAAGTAATTTGGACTTTGTCAATGGATCAAAATCACATATGTAGATGGAATATGAATCACGATGCTTGCACCAGTCCTTCGTGTCGTGCTTGTAAATAAACGACATGATGACCAAATGATCTCATGTTTACAGCGCCTGAGTAAATGCTCTTGAATCACATCAAACATCTTCCTCGATTCCGTGCTGCGACTCAATCACCTTTCAGACATATATCTCATCAGCCTAAAATGTTAGAAACTGAACAATCAACCACTGACCAGACAACCTCTAACCTCGACGAATCTTCAAACATTGTTCGATTGGCAAAAATACCTACGATTGCAGAACGCTACAAGAAATCGACACTTGAAGCAGCTGTATCGGACAAGATTCTTTATCAGCCAAATTCCGCGCTGCTAGAGAGGATATCTATATAGTGAGCACTGCACTCCTCAACTCGATAGAGAAGCCATAATATCGATCAGCCAAGGCGATATTACTAGAGTGGAGGTGGACTCAATCGTTAATGCTGCAAACAAAAGTCTACTGGGTACTTTTCTCCGTCACTTGAAGATCTTTCAGGAAAGCTCACTCCTTTATAAGGTGGTGGCGGGGGTACCATTGTTCCCAATACTCGATATTTATTCTTATGAACTCGTACAGTCGATGGTGCGATCCATCACGCCGCTGGGCCTCGTTTACTTGAGGAATGTAAGCACCCTTTGCCATTGGGTTCCTCTTCCAGATGTTTTATCTTGCGTCTTCTTACAGGTCGTACGCTGAACGGATGTATGACTGGCAACTCGAAAATCACCCGTGGATACTGCCTCCCTGCGTAGGTTTCAGATCACAACACCCTCAGAACTGTTTCACTCGATTTGTACATTCTAGTCGGTATGTCATTCACACCGTCGGACCCGTGTATTCCCCGGATGCAGCGGAAGAAAAGGCGAGACAACTAGCGTCGTGCTATAGAACAAGTCTGGAGGTGGCTGTCGAGAACCAGGTCAGGCACGTCGTAAGTTTATACATATTCAGCTTGCGACTCATCCTTCTCAATCCTTACCTGATTGCCAAGGCGTTCCCGTCTGTCTCGACTGGGATATACGGCTATCCGATCGTTGATGCCACCCGTGTCGCCTTGGACCAAGTCAGACGTTTTGTCGAGTCAGAGCCGGGAAAAACGGTACATCCTGACTCCCATTGACCTGATATTAAAAGAATTTTCTTAACTCATGATATACATGTTAGCTTGAACGAGTAGTATTTGTCGTATGGGGCAACAAGGATCTAGAGGCATACGAGTGAGTGAACCACTCTCACACCTCCATGTTCGCAACGAGTACTTGAAAAATAAAACAGGTCTCTCGTTCCAGAATATTTCCCACCAAGGCAAGAGGAGTCGGAGAAGAACAATGATGTAGACACGAACTCAAAAGACCAAGAAGTCTGATGCCGAACAATCAGAAGTTAGTAAGGTGGCTTACTTGACTTGGAAGATTTTTACGAGCTAATCACTCATGTAAGCCTCCAGTTTTGATTCCACGACTAATCGCATTCTGTATCCGTAGTCAGTCTCCATATTATGCGCTTGTGATCATGTCAAGCCGCTGTTGCTACTACATAAGCGTCCTCAAGTTGAACCGCTAGCGGGTTTCAAAATCATTGATGCGGCTTCAATACATCGCTGAATGAAAACTCCTATTTTGTTTCCCCTGTACGCCCACCTCGGAGACACTTTCCGGCCGGGCGGGCCGCGCAATGTCATCTCACCTCGTGATGCATCCCATGCTAGACCATGCTTCTTCTTCAGCCGGATACTGTCCGCATGATCATTCAGACAAGCGGCCCTTACACTGTTTCAACACACAATGCTCTCAAAAGGCGAGCCTCCAAGCTCGGAGATTCCTGGAACGTAAAACATCTATCCTACGATGGGGCTGTTTTACAATATCTTCATCGCCGTCTTTTCTTCCATCGGCAAGTAACATCGCTTCCTACTTACTCTACAAGATAACATTCTAACGAATTACGCGTGCAGGGGCGTTCCTTTTTGGGTGAACAAATCTGCAATGTTTTGAAAAATGAGTTGATTGACATCTATCGCACCTCAAAAAGATATGACAGGCAAGAGTTCTCGGCACTCCGTCATGACTACAATGCTAACGTACTTCCAGTGGTATTATCGCATCCGTGATTACCATGGACCACTATAAAGCCCACTTTACAAACAAGTCAACCATCCAAGGAGCAGTTGTTTCCACTTTTAACGGTGAGTGAATGCGTGTTCTACTAGCAATGATCACAGCTTACTCTACAATACTTAGGTGGATGTTTTTTTGGCGCGTTGGGAGCAGGATGGTATGCGACCGCTCCTGTTCTTCTTACATTTACGGCTTCACAAGAAAACAGGTTAAATGACAGGCTTGGCCGTAAGCGGACTATACAGGTAACTTGTTTTTTTTGCAAAAGCCATAGTTCAGAAGTTGAACCAACTTTAGATTGGCTGTGTCTTCTCGATTTGGGGCGGTGCCATGCAATCCGGTGCATCCAATGTCGCCACTCTTCTCGTTGGACGAATTATTGGTGGTATTGCCATTGGGTACATCTCACTTGAGCTCTGCTCCATTGATCGAGATTCATTCAATGCCACAGAATATTGTCGATGACCGTTCCGTTGTACAACGTAAGCATGCAGATAGATCTTCATTTCATCAATTTTTCTAGCCCTCTTTCGATTTAGACCGAGATCGCCCCTCCAGAAAATCGGGGTCTCCTTGTAGGTCTGACCCAGCAAATGCTCGGTATTGGCTTTATCGTAGCCAATTGGGTATGTCTAATGGCCTATCTTATAATACTTGTTGTTCAGTCTTCGCTTCCAGGTCGGCTACGGATGCCAATTTATTGGATCTGATGCGTCGTGGCGGCTTCCCCTTGGGTTGCAGGTTTGCAATTGTACTATAGCAAAACAAACACTTTCTGATCATTGATCTCGTTCTTAGCTTGTTCCTGCATCCCTTCTATTACTTGGTATCCAATTCTTGCCCTATAGCCCTGTAAGCCTTACTCTTCAAGAATACTATCGTTTATCGTTCATCAAGTATTGACGATTCGAGTGACAGCGATGGTTATTGGAAGTTGATAGAGACGATGAGGCGAAGGCAGTCGTCTACAAGCTGCACGGCAAGGGTAACGAGATAGCAGCCGAGTTGGAGTATCAAGAGATGCACGACACGATCAAAGCTGAGGCCCGTGTCAAGACTCGGAGCCTAAGAACGCTCGTGTCTACTGTCCCGATGGCGAAGAGACTTTTTGTTGCTGTTGGTGTGCAAGTCTTCACCCAATTTACTGGTATCAATGGTATGATCGTCTGCTACTCATTGGTTTTTGTGGCTAAGTCGGTCGTGTAGTCATCAACTACTTCGGACCCACGATGTATCGTAGTCTTGGTATCACAGGACACAAGTCCCTTCTTGTTCAAGGGTGTGATGTCTGCTTTTGTCGCGGATCGTCTTTCTGACTCGACATGCAGCATTTACGGTGCAGTTGGGCCAATCGCAAACCTTTTGTATGTCGCTGATTTCCGCGCATGGCTAAGACGGCTGGATGACCTTACCTTGATAGCTTCATTGTCTTCCTCCTGGATCGCGTCGGGCGCAAGAAGCCTCTCGTCTTTGGCGCTGGATCTTTTGTTTGTACTTTCTCTATCCTTGCGGCAATTGTAGCTACAAACCCAGTCGATTCTCCGCTCTCGAACCAAACCGCACAACGGTGAGTGGCAAGTCAGACTTTGATTAGAGATATCCTGATTATCCCTTTCCAGTGCCGGCATCGCTATGATATTCTTGACCAGTGTGATGTTCTCACTCAGCTTCGGACCGGTCAGTTGGGTATTGGCCTCTGAAGTAAGTTCTTGTATCGTCAGTTTCGGAGTTTTCCTTCACTTGTTGATAGGTGTTCCCCACTCACGCGCGTGCTCTTGGTACGATGGTCGCAACCTGTTGTAACTGGGTAGGAAAGCATCTTGTCTCTGTGAAAATTCTGTTCTAACACCATACCGCTCAAAGGCCTTTAACACGATGATTGGTCAAGTCGCTCCAATCGGCATGGACAAAGTTGGTTGGAAGTTCTACATGCTGTTTGTCGCCCTCAATCTCGTGGACATGATTATTATTGCAATTTTCTTCCCCGAAACTAAAGGTAGGGTCTAATTCCTCTTCTATTGCTTTTGGCCTGCTGAATGCCCTCATAGGTAAAACTCTGGAGGAGATGAACGAAGTATTCGGGGACCATATCACCGTTGAACCAAAGAACAACTCTTCACACTCAATCCAGAAAGTTGAGAAAGCTGGGGATGCGAAGACAGAGGCTGTTTGAAGAATCTATTCTAAAATATCTATATGACTTCACGTAATTTAATAATTTTTCGCAAAGAAAATGAATCGGTGATATACTATATAACAAAGGCGCTAATCTGAGGTACCAGCAGGTAACTAGGTAGCTACTAGAAGTAAGATAAAACTACCCAGAGAGGTACACACATGAACAAACCAGCATACATATATAATTTGTCGGCTTAACTGCTCGTCATTTCAGGCTGATAAGTTGACAGCTGGGACTATTCTCTATCACCCACAAGCTGGTACAATCTAATCTAATCGACTTCTTCATCCCGTTCCGAACTTCCGATAGTTCGACGGCTCCACAGTCCGGTTCCTTGTCCACGAATCGTTTTCTCTGCTCGACTTCGGCCACGACAGTGGCGCTAGCTGCTGTAGAATGCCCAACAAGACCGTCTGGCGATGGATTTCATAGGTCTTGAGTCTTTGCCAGTCGAGGTGATTATTTTGCCTCCTTCACCTGGATTCAGAACTGAACATCATCAGTTGCTCTATGAGGTTCAACTTCATGCACTCTCTGAATCCTTTCCAATAACTTCGCGACACATATATGCCGTCTTCCAATTGTCACCCGCTTCGTTCCGTTCTCAATATTTATCAGGCCGAGCCTTCGCGCGCGGACCGCAGGACATGGCGTCAATTTTCACAAAAATCCTTCGATACCCGATTTGCACGGAAGAAGTGGTGGAACATTTAGTCCCACTACTCGCTGAACGAGGTTTAGACGTTAAAGCGTCGAGATTTGACATACCGAAACGACTGTTTCGGTCACTGGCTCCGAAACCCGGATCCATTAGATGGAAGGAGCAGGAACCACCGCTGCTGTTCCTTCAGTATTTATTCGACTCTCCTGGGATTCCAAAGCCCAACGTTAATTCGCACGGTGGATATGCTTTGACAAAGGCAGTTCATGCGAAATTCATACCCCTTATTAGATTCTTACTCGACTACGGTGCCGAACCGCAGTGCAAGAACTGCCTAGCCATCTTTGTTGCCATACGACAGAAAGACTTAGCTCTGGTCAAATTATTGATAGAGCGAGATGATTCCTCCTATACGGATTGTCTAGGGACAGGCAAGCGGAAGAGGCGCAAGCTTGAGGATAGGGTAGTCGTCAACAGCGCAATGCTGAAAGCGGCCGTGAAGTGTGATGCGAGAGACATCGTCGATTATATGGCGAGGGAGAAGGGATGTATACCTGATATGCAGACATTGCATATGATGGCGAAATAGGTATATCATTATGGGCAGAAATAACTAATTTGGATTACCTCATTTTTGCCTCATTCCCAATATTTCACCCCCAATATTTCACCAGTTTGCTAAGAGTCCAAAGGCGATATAACCCGTCAAGATTTAGCAAAGCATTTTCCGCATTGCATCTCGTGGATATCCTGTGAACGAGTTGTTCCCACTCTGCAGCACCTCCACACTACATGGAAAGCCCATGGCGTACCCAAGGCATTTCCCACCAGCTGCCGGATCCGGCCTCCAGAAAGCAGGCATTGGCCTATCTCTTTGCGACTTCCGTCTTCGTCTCCTTTTTAGCGATATTAGCGTCTTCGGAGATATTGGCGCAAGTTCGATAACTGGGCAATTTGAGGTCTCCGCCTTTAACTTCGAGGATGAAACCGGCCCGTTATTGTAAGGATGCTGTTGAAGGTGGGACGCAGGGACTGGTGGTCGGGTGGATCGTGGAAGCTGATTGGACTCAACGAGCATCATGACCGGCAGCGACGACATTGTGGATGTCGTCTTTGTATGTTTCAACTTTCTCGAATCTCCGTATCGCTAAAATATTTGTGAAAAAATCTGAAAAAAGTAGAACATCCTGGTCTTACTGGGGTAGACTCGTAACCTGCTGAAAGAATGGATGATCCATCCACGGCCGTGATTTGCGCACGTTCTGCGCGGATAGTTGCTTGTAGTTCATTATCTTCCGTCTCTGGCTCACGAGTTCTAGGAAAGAATATTAAAATTAAAGAAATAAGACATAATCATCTTTGACTGACATGAATACAGGAGGTGGAGGGGTTTTCGGCCGTAACGAAATTCGGTGGTGTGGCTTAGAACTGGATAAGAGTCGAAAGGCTCACAGCAATGCCTAAGACAGAGGGTTTAGAATGTTGTCAAGCGCGTACCTATCCATTCTCCTTCTTTGGTGCTCTCCGAAGAACACAGCTTCCTCCGTTTTTTACTCCTTTCCTGTTGAAGGTCGGGCGAAAGGTCCCAAACAGTGGAAACCAGCTCCTTCAAATGATTGACCAACTTTGGGTCGATATCATGATTTTGCTGAACATAAAAATCTTCATTCTCTGTGTATATATCACTTCGAGAAACGATAACAGAGGATTCAGGAAGAAGATGAGGATTAACGGAAAGGGGAGGCATTGAGCAGGCGTTATTGTGCTGTATTTATCAACACCCTCCAAACTTGGGTGCGTTTTCCAATCAAGAAATTTCGAGTTCTGCGCTTGTTGGAATCGTCCTTGATCCAGTATCATCCTTACTCGCCTCTTATACTTCGAGTCTGACTTCTGTAATGTCTACGGACAAGGGCTCAAAGTCTGCTTCTAAAAAGGACAAGAAGTCTCAACGAAAATCCATTGGCGACACATCTTTACCTTCTCCTATGATCGAGTCCGGCACACCAATGAAGGCCAAACCCGACTCTGTACACACGAAGAAACAGCAAAAGGAGAAATCTAAAGGAAAAGTCATGAAAGAGGCAGGAAAAACCGAGCAACCCTCGTTAAAGCCCACACCTACATCTTCAGCTGTGTCCGCACCGCGACTTGCTTCCGACGCGAAAAAAACTAAAGGAAAAGCTACAAAAGAGGTCGAGCAACTAGAGGACTCTGATCCTCCAGTGGCGTCCGCCCCTCCAGCACCTGCTGAGAAGCAGAAAATGAAGAGAACGAAAATTGAAGTGTCCGAGAACGTCGACGGGCCAACGAAACCCACGACAAAGTCTACTTTACCACCAGTTCCCAAATCCATATCTGCCACTTCAAAAGCGTCAGCTGCACCAAAGCTTTCCAAAGCCTCTGACAAAACCTCCCAGAAGTCCAAGAAGGTCAAACAGAAGGAACCTTCCCTTTCTCCTTCTTCGTCTGACACGGCGGAGGCAGTAGACGATGACTCTGAGCAGGATGGAAATGAGAAGGATCTCCATCTCCACGGTTTCTCGACTGACGATGACGATTCGTCTGACGAAGACGAAGACATGGATTATGAAGCCCCCGCTCTTGACATCTCGAAACTACCTACGATTGCCAAGGACGACGCCACCGTCAAACGGAAGCTTGAAAAGGCGAAACGTCAGCCTGTACGTTTTTTCATCCCACAAGCCTTTTTTTATCATATCGAATCACACTCCTGTATGACAGGGTGAGGACCGGGGTGTGGTGTACATTGGCCGTGTTCCTCATGGTTTTTATGAGGATCAAATGCGTGGTTATTTCTCCCAGTTTGGGAACGTCACTCGTGTACGCCTGTCAAGGAATAAGAAGGTTTGCTGCCTTATCTTATAGACGTGCTGTCTTCTGATATTCTGCGAACCAGACCGGAAGATCGAAACACTACGGATTTATCGAGTTCGATTCATCATCTGTAGCTCAGATCGTCGCAGAAACAATGGACAACTATCTTCTCACGGGTCACATCCTACGATGTAAAATCATACCCAAAGATGAGGTACATCCAGAACTGTGGATTGGTGCCAATCGAAAATGGAGGGTCGTACCACGCGATCGTTCCACGCGTGTCCAGCATAACAAGGTACGTCACACATCGTACATGGGCACCACGGATTACACACGCCATCTCCCTTCAGACCCGTACGGAAGAACAACAAGCTCGAACCGCTAAACGTCTCGTCAAGCGTCAAAATGAGCGTAAGCGGAAACTAGCGGCGGCTGGTATAAATTATGACTTCGCCGCCGTGGGCTATGTGAGTTTAGACGCATCCATTATCAACAATAAGATCAATCTAAAGTCACCCGGTCTCTAGAAAAAGATGAAGGAAGTATGATAATATGCATGGGACATCGGTAGTGGAACAACTATATATGCGTTGAATATGGGCAACCACTATCACAGTACTTTTGGATTTTGACATTGTCATTTTTGGCGTTGTAGTCCTTATACAGAACTTCAAAAGGCGCTTTCGTGATTGGTAAAGACCTCAGACAGATATGGGAAGAGTTTCGATGTACCACATGAGAATGTGCCGGAAAACCATGTGATGAAGGCCGATTCACCCACACCTTTCCCGATCGAATCGCACCAAGCAGCACGTGATCAATGTAACAATAATACTCGTTGTTATGGGTTATGGTATACAAATGCTATTATTGGTGAGGATGCACGAGATCCGCTGTTAAAGCGGAAGGAAGGCGCGACAAAAATGATGATAAGACACATAGGTAGATGAGGCATATAGTATAGGACACCGTCTCCAGCTGATATAGCAACGTCTGACAGAGAGTACTTCACTACCGTTGAGTGGCAATAAGATTTATATATGTTCATTGACCTCAAGCTCTGATGAATCCTTCTTGTTTTTCGTTAGAGAGCTCCTCAAGACTCAAACCCTTGGTCTCAGGAATAAGTAGAGTTGAGAAAATGCCTGTCAACATGAAGAGAGCAAAGATCTCCAAACTATGGACAACCATCAACCGCAAGCTCACGAAAAAGAGGGAAGATACACACATGTGCTTGATGAAGTGGTTAGTTCCACCGATGTTTACCATCTGGGCAAAGCCCACTTGAGCGACAACAGCCCCAAGCTTACCACTGGCAGCAGAGATACCGTGGGCAGTCGAACGATAACGCGTGGGGAAGGCTTCTCCGGGTACAACGAAAGTAGTGCTGTTGGGGCCGAAGTTTTGGAAGAAGTTCGCGAAACAGTAAAGGACAACAAAGCCCTTCGTTGCGGCAGGTGTGGCAGTGAGCTTGTCAAAACCGAAACCTTCGTGACCAAATTAGTATCGATTAACGATAACAAGAAAGTTGGTACACACCAAGGACGACGAAGAGGATAGTGAGGAGGATAAAGCCCATAAGTTGGATTGGCTTGCGTCCCCAAGAGTCAATGAGGAAGAAGGAAAAGTAGTACCCAGGGATCAAACCACCAGCGGAAAGGATCAAATTGCCGATACAGATATTGTTCAAGTTGTCGTAGATGCCTTGACTACCTGAAGTGGGAGGAGTACCGAAACCTATGGCTTGAAGCACAATGGACGAGTTGAGACCCAGTCCATAGAAGGCGATCTACCGACCAACAGACGTCAAAATGAGAATCAAACGTTCCAAACACGCTACTCACATCAAGAGCAAACCAGGACCATGCTGTGCCGAGCAGGACCTTGCCGTTCTTCCACTGACCAAAGTGAGCACAGAAGTCAGCCCAGCTAGCTCTGGGGGCATTGACACGGTGAATAGGCGCATCGGGGTCGACGTGGAAGGTACCAGTGGCGAGCACATTCCTGATATCGTCCGCGGCTTGCTGGACATTGCGCTCGATATCCATGGTGAAACGAGGGGTCTCAGGAATAGTGAGACGGAAGTAAAGACCAATGCATCCAGGAATGCAGCCGAGACCGATTAGAATTCGCCATATTTGGTCGACAGGTTCAGGATTGCTGACGTCATGATGGTCCAGGATGGAACTTTTGTATGCATGAACGATGATCAGGGCAACGAGAGCAGCAGCTAAGTAGTTGAATTTAGAACATTGAATTCGAACCTTAAGAGATAGGACGCACCGAAATTGCCCCAACCCTGCGATGAAAAGACCGCAGTCATCATGCGTCCACGAATGCGAGTAGAAGCAAACTCGGAAGATATGACAGCAGAGAGAGGGTAGTCACCACCGATTCCGACACCCATCTTCGGTCGTTGTTAGCGGATCGCAAAAATTTCAAACATGACATGTTTACTCACCAAGAAGCGCCAGACAATGAGAACACCGATAATCCCAACAGCATGACCGTTACCAGACAGGGCTTGCGCGAAAGTGGCAATAATGATAATCATCAGTTCAATACCGTCTACGAATTTCTCAATTATCCGGACGAAATGAAGGGTACATAGGACGTACACATTCTCTTTCGACCAACAACGTCCGCTAACCAACCAAAGAGAAGCTGACCAAAGAGGGTACCAATGGGGGTGGCAACTTTGACGCCAAGATCTTGGTTCTTGTTCAATTTTTTGGTAGGGGTGCCTGATAAATTTGATTCAGCCTTCCATAATGCAATTGATAATAAAGGACTCACCTGAACCATACATGTAGCCCAACATCGTCGACGCAATATTGATGGCGAAAATATCATAGCTAGAATGTCTTCAGTACATTCATACAGAAAAAAAAAATCAATGCTTACGCATCGGTGAAGAAGCCAACACCAGCGACCAAGCAAACCTTAGCATGAAACCAACTGTGGCGCATCAGCAATCTGTGAGTTCAAAAAAGCCAAGATAATTACCTGAACGGGGCATCGTCGATTTCTTGGAGAGCAGCGCGACGACGGCTGTCGATGGTGTATGCCGCAGGAAGCTTCTCACCACTGTCCGATCCTTCTCGGGAGCTCGACATCGTGATTTATCGCCGATGGAAAGAGGGGATGACACCTCGGTGGGTGAGGTAGGAAAGAAGGAAGGCAATCTTGACATAACCCGATGCTTGGTTTTTAAATAGGGCATAAGATTGAGATCAAGAGTCCACACGAACCATGTCAAGCCTGCCATAGTTCCTTGCACGTTCGTA
Organism: Termitomyces sp. 'cryptogamus'; assembly: GCA_020091625.1. Taxonomy (NCBI): domain Eukaryota; kingdom Fungi; phylum Basidiomycota; class Agaricomycetes; order Agaricales; family Lyophyllaceae; genus Termitomyces; species Termitomyces sp. 'cryptogamus'. The sequence goes on from JAGYZC010000005.1 coordinate 1,908,407, forward strand.
CGTAACCAGCCAATCAACCGGAGTGCCTTCTTTGATCTCCATCCGGCGATATCCGGCCGCCTCCTGATCGAGCCTGTCCCCCATCAGCTTCAAGACAAGAGTTCACACGTGCAATCTGGTATCAGCAAACTGTCATTCGTTAGAGTCGAAGATAGGTCGCAAGTAATGCTGTATGCGCAGAAACTTGTTTGTGTGTGAGTATCTACTGGCAGATAGATCTTGAGGTTTGGAAACCGTATTTAACAATTGACAGCCAAACAAAAAGATACATCTTGGCCTCTAAAATTTATAAATTTTGTTTGCAAAATCGTGGAGTTAACGGATAATCTATCAGCTCGATCGACCAGAAGCGACGAACGTTCACATTCGGTAACTTTTGATACCGACGAGCCAAGGTGTATATCAAGATCAAGTGAATATATGTTCCATGGATTGTGCAATGATACATGAGGCCTGGGCCTGAGGAATCAATTAGTCGGCCAACTGTCAACCCGCGACCGCCGATGAGAGCTCATCATAAATTCATAATAAGATGAGCTTGATGGTTGCGCGCGTCCAGGAAAAGGAGTGCGTAGTTCGATGCGTGTAATTGTACCTAGTAGTGTTCTTCCAAGAAGCGAAGCCTCTATGATCGACTTCATGAGCTCTTGGAAACTCTCGAGGACAAGAAGCCCTCAGGTACTGTGAAAGACGTGACTCGTAACATAGTTGTGACATCTTCCTCAGAACCTCACAGTAACCTCGACCGAGCTTTACCTCCTCCTAAGGCGATTTTTCTGTGGATGGCGTCTATTCCAACACGGCTCCGTGCACTGGCTTTATACAAGGAGCTGCACAGACTGGGACGAGACTACCCTGATCCTTCGTGTGTTATCATGACCTTGTGCTCACACGATCACCAAATTCCGTGACTAATCCTGACTAGATACGACTTTCATGGAAGAATACGAAGGCTTTACGAAAGTGAGAGGTTTATATCGCCAATACTCTGCACAACGAATACAAATGTACATGGTCGTGGAGAATAGAACATAGAAATTTGACGGACCCAGAGGAAATAGAGAAGGCCTTACGTCTTGCCGATTACATAAAGAAAGGTGAGTGAACCTATGCATTGAGGTCTAACGCCACTGATAGGCACTGTCGTATAACGTATTATAGAAACCCTTGCGCTTTATTCCTTACGAAAATATCGTCATCTCAAGAGGATGTATCCGGAAACTCCTTCACCTCAACTTGATGCTGACACCATCCCACAAGTTACAGAAGCTACCGAAGCATCGTTTCTCAGATCGAGTTCGACATCAAGTTGATGAAACGAAATGAAACAGGGCCAGCGTGAGCTTTCCAATTCATTTCCGAACTTCCTTAAAATTGCAAGCATAGAAACGAACCACTCCATTTGATGCCACATCTTTGAGCGCATCACATTGTTACTCTAAATTTGATAGAAGTTCTTCCATTTCGTGCATGACCATGTAATTGTAGTCGTATTTATAGATTGTACCACTTGCAATATGCTACCTGAACAGGTTGATTTTAGCTGAGTGGGAATCAGCGGTGTCATCGGATACCATCAAGGAGGCACCACCGTATCACAAGTACATTGGTGCAGCCACCGATTAATATCGATGAAGCCCTACACGACATGAAACTCCCGCAAGCATGGGAAGATCTAAACATCCTAGTCCCGTTCTCGATGGATGTCGAACCATTCATGCCCGTTGACAGTAAGTATCCCAGACTGTCCATCCAGGCCGGGCTGACGTTCGGCGGTGCACAAGATTTTTTATTCAGGTAGAATGGAGAATATTCGGAGTAGATGTAGCCGAGGGTGGATCGAAAAAAGTGCCCATTCCGACCTCGAATGGGCTAAGTGGAATGCAATCTGGCATTTGTGGAGACAGAGGGGTCAGAACAACTTACGGGATCGAGATGACATTGATGGATTGGAACAGAGGACCTCATCACATGCAGGCACAACACCACAGCCTCAGCGAAGTCCCGTCACATGCAAGTTACAGCAGTCTGAGAGAAGTCGTTATCGCCGGCGGTTCACAAGCTTTCGCTGCCCGTTTGAATTTGATCGTTACGTGCAAACGGAAGACCACGAAAGAAATGCAATTCAAACTAAATAAAAAGTTCCCAGAAGTTGAAATGTAAGCAAGGACGATCCCGCGGCACTAGATTCGAGCTGGGCAGTCAACGGGCGGATCTTGTAAGAATGTTGGACATGTCAGAATGACATCAAAGTTTAGAAGAAATGGCTAAGATGGTATCGGCCATGAATAACTTTGTGTAATCTGCCCTATCACATCGCGTTTCGTTCACCTTACCGTCTGTGTATCTTCGCCAGTATTGCCATGAGACAGGCGTAAGCGCAACAGGCCAAGGCTTCAACGTTCAGCGGACAATCTCCTTGGAACTTCAAGACAAATGACGCCCGGGCAGCCACCGAGTGCTCAACAAGTTGGCCATACCAACTTCCTCAGGGCCATTCCAGCCCTTTAATCGCCAACAGAATCGCCCATCAGGTCTGACAGGCGCTGTTCACTAGCCGTCCTCCGTGCAGCGATCTCATCCACCCAACCCGGCTAGGCCTGGACCGTCTTTAGCTAACCAGTTGTCGCCTAATATGAAACCCCCAGTCACCCTTTCCTGTGAATAGTGTCAACGATTCGGCGTCATCACTCTTGGCTGGCCTCACCGTCACTAACAGGAACAATGCAGCTTCCACCCCCGTTGTAAAAAAGCCGTTTTGACAATGCATATAAGAATTTATGTGCAAAAAAAGGGGTGAAGCACGATCCTCGTATGATTAATTACGAAAGCCGCGACATCGACCTCTTCATATTGCACACCCATGTCATGCAAGAGGGAGGGTTTGCGAAGGCGAATCTCTATCCTTAATCAAACAACGAGTTGTTTATAGTCATAGATCATCGTCACAGGTTGCTTCGCAGGATCTATGAGGCGTAATTAGGGGTAGGATGGGCTTTGTTCACTTTCCTGCCAGCGAAACAGAGCCAGCGAAGGCGGGGCTTGGTTTTGTCCAGCGCCTTGCACAAGTATATCGAGAGTATCTTGCACACTTTGATCGAGTCTACATCAGTTCTATAATGAATTCCAAGTGGAAGAGACAAGCGCTTCATCAGGCTCAGATAGCTCAAACACAAACAGCAGGAGGATAACGCCCTCGCTTCGAATCAAATTAGTGCAGAGCGTGAAGCGACAACCAGATGCAGATAGAAAGCGTGCATAAAAACTAGCATAGATGCGCTGTGAATATATGTCGCATTAACCAGAGCTCCTGGAGATAACGCAGACTAATAAGTACGGACTCGATTATAGAAGCGCCCAGGTGATCGTGACCAACAACACCAAATAGAGGGGTTTGTAACGGGCATCGGCATTGACGACTAATAACTCAGCACAGCTAGGTAACGAGACACTTTTCACGCCGCCTAACGTCAAGTAGTTTCTGCAGTCGTATACAGGAGTCTGAAAGACGACTGTAGCAGAAGCACACACACAAATCGCCCAGTATGCCGAAGGTATGATCACAAAGATCTTACAATTTTCATTGTACTGACTGAAAATCACAGAACAAGGGAAAGGTATGCGATCTGACTGAAATCAACGGAAGAACACTCATCTATCGTTATTTCGCAAACAGGGAGGTAAAAACAGGAGAAGAGGAAAGAATGAGAACGACGATGACAAGCGTGAGCTGGTGTTCAAGGAAGACGGACAAGAATATGCACAAGTAACTAAAATGCTTGGAAATGGACGCCTGGAGGCTATGTGTTTTGACGGAGAGAAGCGATTAGCGCACATTCGGGGCAAAATGCGCAAAAAGGTGAGTGGCATACCAGTTTCTACCATTTGGCCTGGGCGTTTATTCCGATTACTACAAAACAGGTCTGGATTAACCAAGGCGATATCATCCTTCTGTCCTTGCGTGATTTCCAAGACGATAAGGCTGATGTCATCGTCAAATACACGGCGGATGAAGCGCGCAATCGTACGTCCTCGCTTTTTCTCCCTGACACAATCACTTGATCACTCAACTGAACATATTTCTCCGTTTCCAAGTGAAAGCATATGGAGAGCTGCCAGAGAATGCCAAAATCAACGAAACCGATACCTTCGGTGAAGAAGATGGAGAATGCACGTTCGAGTTCGGTGATGAAGGGGAAGTTGACATCGACGACATTTGATGGTATGCTCAACCCATGTAGCCCTCTATCCATGTACTACATCTACAGGTCCTTTTATCATATCACTTACCCATAGCTACTCCCAATCTCGCTGTAGATCCCCAATTTCGGACTGAAGAGCATCTAGTTATGTCATAGGCATCCGAATTATAGTTTCAAGTTTCAAGGCCTAACAACACAGTGCATCTACATAACTGAAATTTTGACTTATCGATTGGTAGTAAACTAAGTTCTCCTCACATTGTCTCATAAAGAATTAACCATATAACTTCGTGTCATACATTCAAGGTCTTGCCACAATTGGACAACACCGCATGAAATAAGTAATGTGAAGACGTCAAGTATCAAATCTGTCTCTTTTCCCTGTCGTACCAGCATACTAGCACATACTATCACGCTCCCGAGCATCAAATTTTGAACTCATGAGACGGATGGATGTGCCATATATACAATCGAAGCAAAGTCGCCGGAAAAGACGAGCTCCCAGCTGTGCTGTTCAGAGGATCGTAGGTACAGTAGAGTGCAGGCCAGTTCAGTGAAGTTGGTCGAGGCTGAACATGTATTGTTGTCTGAGCTTAAGAAGAAAGATAATTGACGCATAGTATTTTCCAAACAATGCTCCGGCGTACTAACGTTCATATTTCTCTCTGCTCTCTGGTGATAACCGACTTTGCGTATGAGCGTTTTACCGTGATTTTTTCCTACTATCCTCAAGTGTTGGGTTTCTTTGCCGGGATTACATCCTCGCACAAACAGGTACTACTAAGACTACTTCCGCACTGACGATCGTATGTTTCTGAAAGTACTAGTTGTCACCGTCCTCTGAGTTCTTGATTCATACATAACCACTTCGAGCTCGCTGCAGTGCTTTCGTGCGTTCTATTAGTGATGGGCGGGCCCACCTGGGGTTGTCAAAGTCATGATGCCTTCTTGACTCTAATCACAGTACAATGATAATGCAAGATTTTCTATAATTTATAAGGTGGCGCACATTCCGAGGCTTTTATGCTGTACTGTGCCTACATTATGAGCAAGATACCTGAGAAGACATTAGCAGCCCTCGACAATCCTTTTTCTGGTGTATGGATCATCCCCGACAATGTCATTGACGCTTTACTTCTAGGGGGAATTGAAGCGTGGCGATTTCATTCGAGTGTTCGAGGCGAACGAGGGTGCTAGTGGCAAGTTTCCGTAAACATTCTCATTTGAATCATTGTTCGAGTTCACAGTCCCATCAATGGTTTCGAGGGCGCAGTTTTCAGTGGTAACAATCAGCTTTTCCCTTGTTCAGTGGAAGATGTCTGCGTGTGAGCATTGGTTTCTTCCTCCCGCTCATTGTATATTGATTTCAGTTCATGCCAATTCGATGCTGGTAAGGATAGCCGGTTTTGTAATTTTTTACCACATCTCGGCTGATTCACTGCAGGTCACGTCAAGTCAATTCGTGTCTGTGGCCTCGTTCCCAATTACCGCGTATGTACATAGGCTTAACTCTCGCGTAAGAGTTCGAGAAATAGAGACTCGAAAAAAATAGTGATCCCGATAGCCAAGCCATTCATGAATCACGCTGGTTCCACTGATCGTCCGTCACTTGTAGTATATAAAGATCCAGTGACAAGAGAGGAGTAGACCTCTACATAGGAAGTGTATATAGAAATCATTATTGCGAAGCTTTTATCTGCCAGTTTACTAGCTTCCAACATGTTTGATGCGTCAGTATTTAGATTAGACACAAACAAATTTGATGCCGCCGGCGGGACACGTAAACTCTTATTCTGACGTCCTGTGTCGTAATGTTTCCTGCTTGTGGAAGAAGCCAGAGAAGCAAGTCATCCCATCCACTGCACTTGATGGATATGAAATTCAAATATTCAATCAAGGGGGAAGTCACGCGGTCAATTTGTCATATAAGGGATGGTTAGTTGAAGAAGTGGTTAGTTAGGTCTGAGGGTTTCATTAAATATTTTTGGAAGGTGATGATAACTTCTATTTCTGGTATATTTGGATACAGCCTTCGAGCCAAATAGACCCTTTTTCCAAGGGTTGAGATTTGCTTGGAGTTTTTCTGCCCTGAGAACCAGAAAGCTTAACTCGATATGGCTGTAAGGAATTTTCCATGGATTAACTCTCATTGATTTGCTAATATCATGTTGGTCTGAGGTTAATGAGTCCAATATTGTTGACAATGCAGATTATCGTGTTCTATGCCCATATTGTCATACCTGTATTGATGTCGGAAAAGTTGGACTACCTAACTGGGCAAAAAAAACACAAAACAAAAAATGCAGTGAGAGTCTCAAGAAATGGAGAGAGGCCAAGGTTATCCAAAAGACTCAGTCCAGAGCTGCAAGTTTCTTTACACCAAAAGTCCCTCACCTTCCACCAACCGTATCCACGCTCAACCTATTCATTCAAGCTCTAAATCTCAATCGACCATGCCCTGAAGGCGTACAACTTCTGTACACATTTGAAGAGTCCGTGACTCTACTTCCGAATGATCCGATATCCATATTTGGTGATATTAGTCATCAGTCCGTTAGTTAGTCCAACGCACCGGCCGTAAAAAAAAATTCGACCCCAAATGTCGTATTTTATTTTTGACTCCTCCTTCTATTTGATCACAGAACCTAGCACGTCACGACGGAAATACAAAAAGCATCCAAGGTCGAGAGAGCGAAGTTCCAAAACCATGATTTTAATTATCGGAATTACAGGCACTGCATTGCATGTAATTTAAGCAAGGAAAGTCACTGACCCAGAGCTTGGCAAATCGCCTGGACCGTCTATTTCAAATAGTTCAACGAGAGATGCCAACAAATCTTAGAATTATATGAATCTTCGGCCTAAAAAAGGACGTTTTTGCTTCGCAAACGAGCGCCACAGCCAGATATCTTTTTTGAAGAATGGTACATATTTGAGGATGTTCCATCTTTTCGATGTCAGTAGAAGAATCGAATCGTGACCTATGAGAAATCTAACTTGTATCAAATGCTGTAATCTGGATTCGACAGAACGATCGTAGGCAATCCAATCGGCCGAGATCACGATTGTGCGTGCGGAAGCTTAGCATATCTGACTGTGCACTCATCAAGTTGGATATTCCGTTACTTACTGTTCTTCGTAAACTTGCATTTTGTACAAACATGAAAATAATGATCGGTAATTTTGCCTCCGTGCCTTTGAAATCTGGATTTCTTGGTTCCGCGAGCTTCCACAAGGGGTTCCAGACGTATTCCCGTGCAACTCGGTTCAACTTGAACATCGCGGAGTGTGATTATGTGAACATGTACAATTGGGGATAAACTCGAGGAATTACAGCCGGGAGCTCACAACTTTGGATCCTCATGGAAATTACCATTACCTATAAGATACAGGTGATTTAACAAAGATGTAGTTGCCTTGAACTTGATCATTAAGTACATTTGGTGAGAATCACGACATGGAAGATTAGGGGGGTGTACCTCCACTGTCGCCGACTTTATTCCGAGATCCTACTTATAGAAACTATAGCAATACTATAATATATTCACTCTTTTATTTGCCCCACATGAAGATCGCAGTCACTGGATGCAATGGGCGCATTGGAATACGCATAGTTGAGCTCGCTTTGCAGCGAGGTCAATTGTCATTGGAATTGATTGCGGCCCGCGACAAGTGGACGCTTCAAATAACCGAACCTTTATCCGGGCTGACCTTAGAGACTATGAGGAAACTAAGACGGTGCTTGCGGGGGCCCGGATCCAGGCAATCACGCAGTGAACACACACAACAGGTATGGGAGTATCTTATGTGGCGTCGCGATCGTTAAGAATCACTTCGTCGTCCGTTCAGCAATGTGGTCATGAAACATTCTTCGACCATGTGCAGAGGTAGGTTTCACCAGTATTTTTGGGTCGACGATAATCGATCTCTGCATCTTCAAATATTTCCCGATAGACAAGGAGCATCCTTTGAACCTCGACGAAACTACGGACATTCTAGATAGTGAATTTCTCATGAATTTCGTAGATATATGCTGGTCTGATGTGAACACCACAGGATCGCAGAACTCCAGGCTGCGTCAATTGTGCGGCGTTATCCATCGATGCGTGTCGCCAGCATACGGCTCCATTGATCCATACCTCATCGCGATCTGGCTGACTGTGTGAAGATCCTGCACGACGATCCAACGATTTTTGGGGCTACGTTCGAGAAGATTCTGGTGCCGATGCATTCTTGTTTGGCTGTAGCGGAAGAAACTTGCAAATGGTCAGGACATGAAGCATTCTCGATTGCTGCTCCAACTGTCGCGTCAAACCTGGACAACAAGACTCTGGGGAAACGATTCTTTCCCAATATTCCCGTTCAAGAGGGTAAGACTCTCAATGGTACATCTGGATTTTTCGACCGTAGGAAGCCAGAACGGCTGTTGGGTTGGGTGCATAAAGATAATCTCCTGTTGTAGTACGAAACATGAATCGTTGATGTTTATAGCATTTAGTGGGCTGGCATTCAAATGACCGTACACAATAGAGAGTTGACTTGGACTCCAACTATCTTCATGGGTGTAAGAAGGTTTGAAGCTGGCAGAAGTCAGCAATATCATGTGGAAAAGACTCGATGCAACTCACGTATTCCTCGTAATGATGAAGCACTTCCCGTAGTTGTTTTCTTGTAATCTCCGCCCGATAGAGAATCTCGTCGTCACATCTCTTTCCATCGAAGTATTGACTGATCCTAACACAATGCTCAAGCAATCTGTGAAGCAGTGAGCGATCAAATGACTTACAACTGAAACCTCTTGACGATCGATGGGTCTTTCCCTTCGGACATGGCTGCCAGCCAACGTCGTTGCAGCAACGTAGCCCTTCCAGGATCACTGATCATCGAAGGTCGAAGATGGTCTTCGGCGGTGTCCCAACCCGAGTCAGGACCGTCAAGCTCGTCCGACGCGTCCTCATCCGTACCTCTTCTTTCTCGATCACCAGTTCCGTAATCGTCTGCTTCATGAGAAGTCGTCTTTTCTTGTCGTCCGGACTCATCAGACTGGTGTCTCGAATGTCTATGAGCGGTCCTAGGCGAAAGTGGCAGCCATGGTGTAGTTGAAGGGGGGGATAAATTGAGTTCGTCATCGTCATCAGCGCTTTCTAACTCGTGTAAGAGCCCTCTACGATGGTAATGCTGTGTTCCGGCTTTTCTAGCAAGAGTCTTTTCCCTGGCAAGTCTGACCTTCAATTTTACCTTTTGTGTCGCCACCACTCGGATGCGTAGATGAAGAGTAATGAGCATGTCGCGTTTAAGCATCCATAGGACAATATCGTGATACATCGGTATGAGATCCTTGTTTTGAACCACGGATGCGAAAAAATGGTTATCGGTTTGCTTCGAGACGGAGGACGAGATTTTGGCAAGGATCGCAGATAGGGTAGGTACAGATGGGTGATCGAACTGGTCGTCGAACTCAGCGCTCAATTCAGTGAGTCTAATGACAATGATTAACTAAGGTTGACCACCTAAGAAACAGTGACTGACGAGCGATCGAACTTGCTCGGAAGAGTAAAGACTGTCTTCAAACCAAGATGTATAGTGTCGACAACCTTGGCTCTACGATGTTGAACTAACCATCGCACAGTGGGCATTACTTGAGATTCTAGATCCCAATCCAGCAAGCTAGCCATATCTGCTAAACTACGCATGTTTTCATCAACTCGATAGGAGATAGAATATGCTGCTCACGATAATGTGACTGAGGCCGTTTCCAGAAAACGTATAAGGCCTTCAACAAGTGTTCTATCCTCCGGATTGACTTGGGAACCTCTCAGATTCATACTTGGATCGAGGCCATTGTGTCCGTCCAAGAGCAATAAACTCTTCCAAGGTTTTAGCGATGATAGTCTCCAACCAAGCTTCATGTCCTGACCCCAAGTCTGCGCATCCTCGTCGTCCAGGGGCCGAGCGAAATCGAGTTCGTTCTCTCCTTCGCTATGGAGGAAAGAATCCAGGTACGGCGGTAGTTGTACCTCGAGAGGTAGGTTGTGCAACGTGATGTAGGCCATCTCGGACGTTTTGATGGCTTCATAAAGAGCTTTCATTGCTAGCGCAATTGAAGAGACCTCAAGTGCTTGCAACGCATAATTCAAGAATGGCTCCCCTGGAGACGGAAGATGAGCTAAGCTGAACGCACAAAATCTAATCTACGAACCTTTTGAGATACACAAATCCTTCAAAGATCCAAGGATTTCGCACTCAGTTTCAACAAAGTTTGAAACCACCTGCTCTTGAAAGAGGACTGCCGTCACAGTGAAGGCTACCTGCTCATATATGACATCGAAATATCTCGAAACATTGCCTGATGCAGAGGAGGATGGATCGGGAATATCGAGGACGATCACAAAATGAAACTTGTCTAACCAGGTACTGACGGGTGGCGTTTTCTCAGACGATGTTGGACGAGTTTCTGGGCTTGCTGATGTTCTCACACCACTTGTCGATGTGCCCACTTTGGATTCTCTGCCACGAGGGCCAGATTTTGATTTTTCTGGTTTGAACTTCCAAGTTCCGCTCTCGTCTGTGCATACAGGGTGACCAACGAACGCAAGATTGTCAACCAAAAGTTCAAATTTTTGATGGCACATGGAAGAGTGAGGGCAGAGCAGGTTGGCCAAAAATTCAGAGGAATAGCCGAAGAGGTGGTCGTATTCGTGAAGCACAGGAGTTTTACTGAGAAATCTGCCACCTTTAGGAGGTAAGTCTTCACCCGAGCTTGAGTGAGCAGTTGTGGGTGAGTAAGACCGAGATTCGTCCTGCGAGGTATGAGGTCGATCCCAAGCATCATCGTTGTCAGTTTCCAACTCAGATCTCAAAGAACGTGAAATAGCTTCAGCGGTGGCATCGGAAAAGTGTGAAGCTCTCCATGGATTGTCTAGCTGAGAAGCACAAAACACTTCCTCTGATGGCCTAGCTCTGCTGAGCCTCGGAGCGGTCGAAGGTGAAGGAGGCCATCGGTAAACCAGATTGGAACCTGTTGCGGAAGTAGTGACGAGTAATATCGCCAAAAGCGTTTCGGCCATTGATCAATATGTGTAGAATAGACTCAACGCGCACGAAGGATCTTGCTCGTCATGGTACTTAATAGGTAACTAACTAGCTTTTGTTGGCAAACATATTGAAACAAACACAAAAGGGCGGCCTGGGCTTCCTGCTTGTCCCTCAGACCACACACATCATATAAACATGTACAAAATATTAAGAAGCGCTCGTCTTATAGATACGCTTTCTCCCAAAAAGCTCGCAAAAACCAGTAGTGCTCATCGGAGAGTCACAGTTGTGACAATAACGTCACACCCCTCAACTTGACCCATGGCCTCTGAAGGAGCAGAAACGGTTGTTGTGACAAAACCTAAGGTCAAAAAGCTAAAGCCGGCACGAAAACAAGTGAAAGCAGGAGAGGTAGTTAAGACGGAGACACCTCAGACCGGAAAAGAATACAGTATGTCCTGTGACTACACCTTTCCAAACATACAACTAACTTTTCCGAGATATCTGGTACAATAAATGGGCCGGAGGTGACCGAGAAGATAACTATTCCAAGTACGTGCTCTTATAACGTTCAAGGAGTCTATATGATTTCTTACACTTTCACAGCAAGGTGAAATCCCAAACCCGATGCAATATCAAACGCGACTCAGGCCTCACACGCGCAAATACAACTGGAATGAAATACACATGTCTCTTCTTCGCCCGTGGATGCTGCCCGTACGGATGGGAGTGCGAATATCGACACATGCTTCCGGATCCGAATGACACGCTTCCCGACAGTTCCAAGGACTGTTTCGCTCGTGACAAGTTCGCAGACTACCGTGACGACATGGGTGGTGTTGGTAGTTTCAATCGGCAAAATCGTACCCTCTATGTGGGTCGCATCAAAGAGACAGGGACCGGGCTGGAAACAGAGGAAGTTGTCAGGCGGCATTTCAAGGAATTTGGCGAGATTGAACGCGGTGAGTCGGCAATATTATCCGTCGATAACACCTTCTCTAATGCACTATGGGCTCTGGCAAGACGATTCTCCTACTACTCATGCCGTCAAGGTTCTACAATATCGCAGCGTGGCCTTCGTCACATATAAGTATGAAATACACGCTCAGTTTGCCAAAGAAGCAATGGCATGCCAGTCTCTCGACAATGACGAGATTTTAAACGTGCGCTGGGCAACGGAGGATCCCAATCCTGTATCAAAGGTTGCGGAAAAACGGAGGTTGGAAGAGATGGGTCAGGAAGCCATCAAGGCAAGGATGGATCCACGTATAGTCGATGCCATGAGAGCTGTGCGAGCTTTGGAGGATGGTGATATCCTTGACGACGACGGTGAATTAACGCAGGAACAGGCGGATGAAGGAGATGATACAGAGGGTCGGCCCGACACAAAACGAAGAAAGATAGAGCAGGAAAAGGAAGAAGAGGCAACATCGCCCCCACCGCGGGAACCAACTCAGCCTACTAGTCTCTTGAGCGCAGACACTCTAGAGGGTCTCAAGTACTTTGCACAAATCAGGCAGCAGAATGGTGCAATGCCAGTGAAGCCTCAAGTTCGTCCTCCAACAGCTCCCACCGGACTCAGCCTTGCTGATTACGGGAGCGACAACGACGACGATTAAGTTAACGTTGTGTCTCGAGTAGATCTCACTCACGTGTAATGGACTTGCAATATATTGTTGTACAACAGAATTGAACAACTCATCTATTTGATTACTGCTCTCCACCACTTCCGCTGCTGTCTCCTGCATCAAAACCATCCTGTAACGACAGCCCAGCAATTCTGCGTTCCTCCGCTTCCAGATCCTCTGCCTCTTTTTGGCGCCTATACTTGTTGAGATCCCATTCATCGCCATCATCCTCGTCATCCGAGTCCGCAAACCATTCAGGATTGTATGTGAACTGGAAGAAGTAGAGATCTGAGTTCTAGTTTCAGGAATGCGGGGACGTAATTACCAGATCTCTGCCACTCATGCCAACATTCTTGCCAGCTGCGTTTTGGGCATCCTTCGCCTTGCGTAGGGCTTCATCCTCCGCCGTCTTCTTATCCATACGTGTTTTCTTCCACACAGCGAATGTTTCCGGTGTAACTGGTGTTAAGTTCGATCCGAGTTTGTGTCGCTGGAAGCTCGTATAAATGGTAATGACAGGTCACACTTGGAAAGTAGCGAACCTCGACCTCCAGGAACTCCTCCAGACTGATCTCATTGGCTTTCGCTGCTTCATCCATTGCTTTCTTCTGAGATTTAAGCACGAAACCTGGTGGCAGAGCATGTCGATATTGACATCCGTCCCCATTGGGACACTCCCAGAACCATCCAAACCTTTGAAGCTTGTTATTCGGGATGAGGGAACAATATTAACGTTCTTACTTCATAGCCTCAATCGCCTGGATAAAGTACTTGCAAACGATCTGATGATAAAATATCAATCACAGAAATATTTATTGAAGTGGATTCACCGACATCTGTAGTTGTTCTGGGATTACCGGCTTTTGATAGAACAACTTTCTGTAGCTTCTCATCATCCCAAGTGTCCATAGTATCTGTAACGTGAATGCATCATGTGTACAATCTTCAAATACTAGCGGCTGGAACATACCCTTGAGTTTTTCTTCCCGGCTATCCTCATATAAATTCTTCTTCTCCACCTTGCGCCCAACGTTAATATCATGGCTAAATTTACACTTGTTTCCCTTATCACAGTGTCCAGCTTTGAAGTAGACACATAGAACTGTCTTCGGGTCAACCCCAAATGGCACCTTTTGCGTCATGACAGGTTTGAGCATTGCGGCTTCCTCCTTCTTCCTCTTCTCCTCCTCCGCCTTCGCCTTCTCCCTCATTGCCTTCTCCTTCTCCTTTTCTAGAGTGGCTCGCGACTTGCCCGTCATGGCAGCCTGTGCTTGCAACTGAGCAACCTGTTTTTGGACCTTGGCTGATTTGTTTTTCTATGTGCGAAGATCATTAACAGAGATCATATTCCAGATAAGCTCGACACTGACATTTTTCAGGCCAAACGTCTGAGAAACTGTAAGTTACAACATATCCGGATAAGATTAATTTTGAAGAACTACCTTGTCGTCCTTAATTTTGGAACTCGATGCCTGAGGTTGCTTCTTTGGCGGCATTGCGAGAAAGTTCTAATCTTGTGTTGAATAGCAAGAGTTGTTATGTAAACCAAGCCAAAAAGAAGATACAGTAAAGCGGCTGCCGCTGTCCAGCTCAAGTCCAGCACACCAAAGACTCAGAATTGTGTGGGGGCCAGAATCCAGATCATCTTTGTCGTAGATCACGTGTTTTCGTTGATGCCACAAGCGGCACATGAGTCCTAACCCTCCTCAATCGCTGACTACCGGTCTCTCCCAATTTGTATGTGCCTTGATTACGTGTTTCAATATACAACCTGTCCTGCCCAACACTATTGTGCGCTCAATTACGAAGACTCCAGGATTCAATAATTGACTTCTCCATCCATCTAACTTTTTTGTACTGTGATTCTTTGTAATTTTTAAGATAGAGATGCAGATCAGGCAAAGCTTCTTCATATTCTTGATACTTATAATAAAATGAAAATCCTTATTTCTATTTTCCAAATTGTCTGTTTTGTTATTATGACAGGAAAGCCGCCACACTCCTTTCCTCATTTGTTTGTTCACCTCTTGCTTTGTCGATATTGAAAAGCCACAAACAAGTATCGGTCCTTAAATTTCAAACCCTATTCCATACCTCAAAACTCACCATTCCAATCCAACCAACATTAATCTCATGTTGTCCTACCCTCGATCTTCTCGAACACGATACCAACAACACTATTGCTCAACGTCTTCTGCGTCCGAATTCGAATTACCATATCCAGATAACTACCACTATGCCAACGGAACGTTGACTCCTATATATGATACGTACACTGCACAGCTGAGGCGTCACAGGCCAATGGAAATCCCTTCATCTCTTCTACCAAGATCTGACTCTAGGGAGAAGGACAACTGCTGCCCCTCTTGCCTTCGTCGTCCGGGCTTTCTAGGCGCCGACAAAGCTTTACGCAAGGCAATCATAATTCCAGTGGCTGCTTCGGTCTGCGTCATACTTGCTCATCTGCTACTCTCCAATCATGAAGCCTATCGAGGAGGGTTAGGTTATTTCTGCACTCGCTGGCTTTGTAAGCGGTCAATGCTTGCTTGGCTGGGCGATTTTTTTGATGGCCATCCTCGATGGACAGGCGTCGCCGAAGCGGAAGTACAGTTATCTTACCCCCATATCGCTCATGATATTCTGGGCTGTTTGCATTGCCTCAGCGCCTGTAGGACTTTTAACTGTTAATTTCAATCGGCATCCCGGGGTCCTAAGTCCTCATTATGTTGTCATTGCAAGTTCATTCGGAAGTATTTTTCCCTTCTCAATTGTTCTTTTCTTTACATTTGTTACTTGGGGTGCGTTGATTCAATCATCTATCCATAATATTCGACCCAACTTTGTACCACGTCTTAGATACTCAACCTTCTCAGCGAACCAATGTTGGTGACGGATTCTGCACCTGCCCTTGGTTTTGCTGGTTGGACTGTAATGGCTGTGGAGACTGTGACTGTGATTTTTGACGTGGACTGCACGATATCTCTCACTACTTGTATATATACCCAAGATCCAAGGCTAACAGTAGTATTCTCACTTTTTTGAGTCGTCATCTCCTGTACATATTGTGTCAACTTCAATTCCACATACCCTACCTCATCATTTACCTAGTTACTGTCAACCGAAATCCCAGTGCTCTATAATATACATGTAAAATAAGGTCTCAAACAATTATATAAGTGAGTGGAGGAAACGAGAGATGGTTAGGTAGGTCGTTATTTTTACAACGGATACTGTCCGTGGGGTATTACCGATAATGATAAATGCTACAATGGACAATGATGCTTCCATAGAACAAGAAGGGACGACAAAGGAGGCTACTAAAAATACATCCACAGCGCAGTGAGCGAGAGTAGCGAAAAGCATGATATAGGCATTGCCCACGTTATCCGAGGTTCTGTCGTTTAGACGGGCCAGGGCGTGTGACGTCTGAAGACTGCCTACGTTTATTTGGATTCCAAGAAGTGTCATGGATAGAAGGATAATGCTGAGAGAAATATACGTCAATCGAAGGCTTTCTACGAGGTCTTCGGGGTCGTGATGAGATTGTCGGATGTGTATGCGCCATGGTCGGTGTCGGGGGATTGGAATGGACGAGAGACGCGATTGACAAGGAGGGAGTTCCTGAAATTGCCTGGGAATGTCCGTGAGAGGTCTGCGTGGGCTTTTTATACTGCCGCATTGCGCATGAGCAGGTGCCGCGGTGGGCAAGAAGACGGGACTCACTGTTTCAAGCTCTGGCTTTCCTCGCCATCTAGCGATCGCCTCGCAAAATCTGACGGCGGCTCTCTCGACAGGTTCAGCAGGGTACTGCCAGGCAAGATCTTCCATGTGTGTAGACAGGTCGGGTGTCGAAGCAGGTATGTCGTAGAACTAAAAAGGGAATTCGGAATGAATTTCCAACAGTGAATTTGAGTATACGTACACGTCCCAATCGCTCGCGCATTTCAATTCCATATTCCTCTTCAGCCTGGCTCTTTCTCCGGGAGGAAGAGGATCGCGACGACGGAAATAATATCTGTATTGCTTCGCGCAGGCTCGGCAAACCATCTGGGTCGCACTCTGCAAATTCGTCTGGCTCCTCCTTCTCGGGTGGGATAGTCTCTACCATACCAAGGCCTACTGTCAGAAGACACTCAACAGCTTGTAAGCCCCTCCATCCAGCCGTCAGATATCCTTCCAGAGCAGCACGGGTTAAGAGACCACTCAGGAGAAGATACCACTCCCGCGTTGGTCGTAGCGCTATGTCATGCCCTTTATCCTGAGAAGAACGTCCTACCGTTGGAGATACCGGTCGAGGAAATGATGACATCCCGCCTTGTGGTTCCTGCTGGATCTGCGGCCACTCTTGATCACTAACGCTAAACTGATCCGGCACCGTATCTCTCACTATCCCAGGGCGAAAGTCCTCTTGTTCATCCTTCGCCTCCATAGCCATCTCCACGGCGACCAGCGCCGACAGCCTGATAAACCGTAGTATCAATTCCGACAACTTAGTATTTCCGGATCCGGAACCAGACGCTGCACCATGCGCCTCGTCTGACTCGTTTGATTTACGACGTAAGCAGCTTCCGCGCACCGAAGAGCGCAGGAGGCCTGAACCAATCCCACTTCCGTCTTGCCACCCTGTGATGCCTCCGCCCCCCGGGCCAAGGCCACCAGGCATTCCTTTCCAGATATTGTTTTGCCCGCCTCTATAATCCCCGAATGAGCTCGACCGTCCTCTGGACTGTGTACCTGGAGCGGGCGTTTTCGCTTCTACACAGATGTCACACCCGGTATGGAGATGTCTTGGACATCGTAGTGAAGGGGGCGAATTTGCCGTGTTAGGATCAGCTCCGACACTGTATAGTGATTGTATACGTGTGCTTGGTGTAAGTAATTGGCGATTGCGGATCTGGCAAGATAACTATGAGATAAGGTGGAGGAGATGAAACAAGAGATAATCACAGATGAGGACCCAGTACCATAGCTGGGGTAGCTGAAAGAGGACTCATGTGTTGCAGGAGAAGGATACGCAGCGCACACAGTATAAAGTGATCTCAGTGTAATGGGAAGATGACTTGAGGAATGAGATGAAGGCGATTCGGAAGGTGATTGCTCTGAGGACGGAGATCTCGCCTGCAGTTGACGGTAGGATGGTTTGGGTGCTTGTCGTGCAAAAAGGTCGTTAATAATCGTTCCGAGAGCCAGTCGTAGACGAACGCCGTTGGGCAACGTATGCAAGTGGTGATTAGTTTGATTGGTAGGATTGATGCGTGGCGAATCGGAAGGTGAAAATGAATCTCCATCGTCTATAGGATGAACGGTGGGGGGTTGTACCAGCATGGAAGTGACGACCTTCTCAAGTTCTTCTGCTCGTAGACGAAGAGATCTTGCAAGCGACAGGTCTTGCGACTTCAACCGATCCTCTTCTTCATTCCCATGAGGGTTGGAAGGGTCGCCCGTTCTTGCCTTGAGCTTCACTGCATCTTCTCCCTCACTGCCTTCATCTGCCTCCTCACTGTAGTTCTCTGGCCTGCGTCGATGTGAATAATTAGGGGATGATGGTCCCCCGGTCCGATCAGTCATCCCGAGTTCGGCTCGGGCTTGAGCGAATCTAGTCCTTCCTAGAACTCTAGATCAGCTGTGGAGGATAGATAAAAATCGTGCAAGGCGTACCATGTACCCATAGCATATGATCAATGATCAAAGTTCGGGTACTCTTCTCGCGAGGCGGAATGGTGTGCAAGTGGTGTGCATGTTTGTGGGCTGGGGCTTTATATGTCGCCCGTGGGGCTGGAACGGGAGTGGAAGGAGGAAGAGGGGCGGTACTGGTGCTAGGAACGGAGAGATAGTGCGGGGTGGAATGAGGAAGAGAGAAGGACGAGATGGCAGGACCAGAAGCGTAGCCGCCGGCGTGGGGAACAAGCATGCGATAGGATGATTGAGCCATGTTGAAATGGCCTCTGGTGGAGAAATCGCGTCTACCAACTACGCCGGCCCTGATAGTAAGAGCAGAAGCGCCAGTCCATCCCCGAGTTTCCCCTATCCCGTGCGAAGTGAGATTTATCCCGATTCTACCCTGTCAAAATCACGTTGTCGACTTCTCTTCATCTCAACAACATATTCAGTTTCCAGCAACAACAACGAAGGAGAAGCATTGTGTTCACGAATCGACGCCGGCCGTTCGATCTGTGAATGTATGAGATCGCCGCATCAATAATAAATGTGAATATCCGACTATTTCGCAACTATCAGAACACCATAACTTCGACTCATTCATTTGGCCTTGTTCGCTCGGGTTGTATCAACGTTCTCATCAATGCGCTGGACAGTCCTATAGCGCTTTCTGTGCACTTTGAACACGGTTACGAAGTCCTATACCACGAGAGAGCGGCCTGGATTTGCTGCATTCTTCTATACTGCACTTTCAACAAAGTAGCGGAATTCAGCTTACCGGTGGTATGCTCTTCGACCCTCAGCAAAGCCATCCAGTAAGCACATTTCTTCTCATGCCAGCAGAAGCTGATTAAGTTTAAATAAGGGCTTCGACCTTCGTCCGAGCTTCATTCCTAATCAGCCTTCTATCATTTTTTATTCAGCATACTCCTTCCCTTTCCCTCTAATGTTGAATCACCGTTGATGAATGAGTCCGCAGGATCGGCCACGACCCTCAGCCTCTCCAGTACAATTTCCATCTTGCAGTTCTCGCCATCAATCACTTCGAGTGCGAATTGCAGTTATCGAGAACGCCAATATCAGGTTTCTTGATAGGAAAGAGGAAGTCGCGTGCAGTCCAACAAACCTGCTTCTGAGCTTCATTTTGAAATCTGCTCGTCTCGAGAACATCGCCGAACGGATATTAATCATTCTCTACAATATGCCGCGCAGAAGCTCAATGTACAAGCTCATGGGGCTTAATCTGTCAAACGACATCCTTACCGCTGTATGAACCAAGTTATCTCTGGGTATGGCCGCTCGCTTCGGAGTGTACCGCGTTGAAAGTGGATCGCAACTGGGCCTATCCGGGATCTGCTGTCGGCGGACCATTAATGGGTCTCCACCGTTCGACACGAGTTGACTATGTGCCTGTGTGAGATTAGTGCTTATCATACTAGGAAACTAGAAAACAAAATGAATGAATCAAGATATCCTCCTGTGACTTCCGTAGCTTTTGATTGCCAATTCTCAGTAATTGAATACAATAGATCCCGATCATGAGCCCACAACCCTTGAAGATCTGCGGGACGTGTCAAGTACTTTCTAGAGTACATCTCACGGAAAATTATATTCATGATATTCTTTGGTCTATGTAACTCAAGTTTCATCTGTACCGCCAATACATTCCAAGCGAGCGAGTCGTCAGAAAGCATGGTCAAAGTGTGCACGCGAACTTCAAAATGCCTGACATATGAAAGCCTTAGACTGTTACTTTTGTCATCTCTGTAGGTCCACGCCAAGATAAGATGCATCTACCTCAGTCCGATCCTTTGTGGTTTTCCTCAGATTTCTCGAAGTGTCATATTCGAGTGAATTTCCTAAATAAGCACATCGACTTCCCTTCTGATATCTCGAAGTACCAAACCCGACCGCGTCTCCACAACGTCGAATTGACTCCGCCGCGGATGACCAAGGATCTACACATCTGTGATGTACAGGTATACAGAGTATATGACAACATGGAACAGGTATGCATGCAGGATCATAGGTATCTTACTCCAAACGACCGCGTAACCAACTCAACAACCCCTTAGTTCCTTCACGTTCCCACACGCGTCTTTGAGGAATGCGGAATCTATAAGGATAGTCAGTAAACCAACGTGAAATTTGGCTAGAGGGGGATAATATCATGACGCACGTATTACCGTCCACAAGTAATACATCCAGCGGTAGAAGCCCCAATTCAGCTGGAAGTTTTCCAATCTCATTATCTCTGAGGTCGAGCTCGTCGAGCTTCCATTCCGGCACCAGCCTATTTCCTCTGAAAATTTCCGAAAGGCTCTGGAATCCTTCCAGCTCAGATAGCGCATTTCCTCGGAGACGAAGATGCTTTAATCCATGTCGTCCAGGTGCCGAGAGTATGAGGTCGGACAAGACATCAGGTGTGAGCGAAGCGCTTGTGAGGGCGTTATGAGAAAGGTTAAGAGTTCGCAAGCTGGGGAAGAGCTTGCTGATAAGAGGCAAAATCTTTTCTGATGAGCGTGGAGGGGTAGATATGCCACCGACCGTGTGGCGACTGACTGGGACGAGGTCCGTGAGCCCACAGCCCCCTAAATCAAGTTCTTCCAAATGAGGCAGAAAACTGTCCTGACCATCCACACTAGGGAGGGAAAAGGACTTGTCAAGACGCCGATTTACGAGGACCAAAACTTTCAGAGTCTGAGCGAAAGGTTGGCTCACGATTACGGAGAGCGGCAGGGAAGGGGTGGGAACCGCAAGATCGTCCGTACGCAACTTGGAAGAAAACGAGGATTTCGAAGAAGCCAACGAGAAAGTTCGTGTATGCGCAGCTCCCTTCACGGGCGGAGACGATGGAGGAAGCGTCAGAGTTTGAGTGGTCTGCGAATAGTACTGCGGATTCTTTAATAGTGAAGCTGACAATTTCGGAGACTGGTCAGGCGCATCAGAAGGATTGTCGAGCCCAATCTCGGCTTGCGCTTTGTTACTGGCGGCAGCACGCGCTCGTCGTTTGCCACCTTCAGTTAGTAAACCCTGTTCAGCTTCTATCTCCCAGGCCTCTTTTACAATCTCGACACGAGGTTGAGAGGCAGCAATTGTAGCATTTCTGCTTGTCGACTTCTCCGGCAGCTGCCGGACATCGTCGTAATCGGCGTGCTTTGCCTTCCGAATCTTTTCCCGCCGTTCCAATTCTAGCTCCCAAGTTTCCTTGACAATTGTTTTCCCGACGATAACACGAGCGATACCCGAAGGAGGATCCTCTGTTGTAGAATCAAAGCTCAGATCTTGCTTCATGCCTTTTAAAGCTCCTTCAAGCACCTCTCTGGTGACTTGTGTCTGACCAATGTCGAATAGTTGTATGCTTGGGAAGGGCGGCGACATGAATAAGGTGTCAGGAAATGCATCATCGCCTATCTCTGCACTCTCGAGCCGAAGCTCTTTTAGTTTGGGTAACGCTCCAAGCGCTTGCATTAAGGATTGGCATCCTGATCCTGCCATTCCAAGAGGATTATTACTGAAATCGACTTTTGTAAGAGTCCTGGGAAACTCATGGTCAATTTCAGTGGCAGATATCTTGTTGTTGGATACGTTGAGAACGAGAAGGTAAGGTAAAGGCGATGTGGCTCGCGTGATCGAAGGGGTGAAAAAGCTTCCCCCAAGTGACTGTTTACCTCGAGCGCTGATGATGCTTGAAGCAAAAGGCGCATTTAGTGGAAGTGCTGTCAAGGCATTGTGGGACAGATTGAGTACTGTGAGAGCAGGAAGGGCAAATATATTGTCGGGAAGGGAGGTTAAGGCATTATGAGACAGGTCCAAGGAGGTAAGAGCGGTAAGATCCGCGATCGTTGAAGGTAACGATGTAAGCTTGTTCTGGTGGAGCTAAATTCACAAAATGTTAAAGCGTCTCGAACTGAGATTGACTATATCGAGCTCACGTCAAGAGTTTTCAAAGATCCAAAGAGGGAGATCTCATGCTGTATCTCTACAATCTCGTTGTTCCAAAGTTTGAGTACAAGAAGATCCTGTGCTTCATACCATGTGGGATTGCTGCCTCTCCCTTTACGATGAGGAACATCTGAGGGGTCCGACGGAGGCAATACAGGTTCATTGGGCGCAGACTTTAGAGGATCTGGCGTGATACCAAGATGGATCTCGAACAAGGCTGAAGGTATACACCGTAGAGATCTCGTCGCAAGATTCAAGGTACCTTATCATCATGACCTTTGCCATTGAGTTCAGCCAAACACCGTCATTAAACTCGTTTTCTCACCTGTGCTTCTTGCCCGCTCTATCGTTTCTCTTATCGGCCATCTCCCCAAGATATCTTCCTCGTCCTTTTTTGGCACAGGTAGAGGTGACGCGTCTTCAGAAGAGACGAAGTCATTTGAGGAGACTTTTGACTGTGCCTTCTTAGCCTCTGCTCGTCTAAGAGCAATAGCTTCCTTTATACTAAGCGAAGATGAAGTTGTGACTTGATCAGTCGCGCCACTGGGTGTTTTTGGAGTTGGCGAAATTCCTGATCTCGTAGATGGCGTTCGAAACCTGGAGTTTGCAGATATACTTGAGCCACGAGAATTTGTAGCTGGCTTCAAAGGGGAATGGGAGGAAGATGATTGAAAGCGCGACATGATGACCCTCGTAAGGAATGCCGCACAAATACAAGATGACCGAATTTTGCCGGCAATTTTGATCGGCTGCCAAATAATAATAGTTGTTTGCAGCTCAACGTTCGCTCAACGTCGAACCGTTGAAACGTTAATTCTCAGGTCTAACTCAATGACTGAGGCAGTACTAATTTGCATATTTCTTGCACCATATGTTCAATATAGGTCGCAATTCCCATTGACCTAAGATCGATTTCGAGACTCACCTTCTTTTCTGCGACCTAATCAGGAAATGATAAAGGGAATTCCATGACCATTCGGACGAAGGCACTTCGTTGAACTCTATGCGGCATCTTGCTTGTTGTCTATCTGACCCATTTGACATACAACATGTTATATGGCACATCAATGACCAGGCACCAGCTGAGAAACTGTTGTACTCCCGGTTAATGGAAGCATGAGGCTCTCACACCGAAGAAGAACCCTGTGGGCGCCCAGCAAAAGCGATGTTATTGTTCAGCACTCTGATGTCAAAATTTTCTCTGCTTTTGTTGACCGCATAGTCTTCAACTCTTTCCGTTACTCGAGCAGATCGTTGTGTAACGTCTTGCATCGTCACTAGTAAGCCCAGATCAGGGCCTACTAATAGTAAGTAAGTAGTTGCTATCTGCAGGGTAACAGTGAAAACAAGAACAAGGTCCTGAATCTAGTCCGATGCGGTCATGCGCCCACATCGGTGATCCAGGGCGTCACAGTGGGCGTCTGACAGAGACAAACCAACTCAAATCTACCTACATATAAATCGACGAATTCTATCCCTTTCTACCCTTGACCACAAAACCCAGGCATTTTCTAAATGTACACCGCAAAAGTTTCAGAAACCTTCTACGCGTCCACGGATATGAACATGGACGCAGAGCAAACCTGGGAGGATTGGATCAATCTCGAAGCCTGCACACCTGCAATTGATGCCAGCCCAGTGTATGTCGACCTGTCGTCATGACTGACATTTTCTCGTTTTAAGTCCTCTAACAGCTTCAGTAACAAGTACCAACAACCTGTTAACCTCAACTATGACTATTCCGAATTCAACACTTGGGCCCAATATGCGACCGATGTCTGTTCTGTTCCAGCAATAGAATACCCTGTATCATTGGATTCATTCATCTCGGTCTGTATATCTTTGCCTCTTGCATCCTGCCGCCATTGAGATCGCGTTTCAGAGGTCTCAAGGGCTCACAGTCTCATCGATCTCATCGCCTATCTCGTCATCCTCGATCTCGATTTCCTCGTCGCGTTCGCCGAGCTTGTCTCCTCAGTCCACACGAAACTATGATCTCGACAAACTAGTCTCTGTCAGTGCAGCTGCCGATGTCATCAATCCTTCCCCAATTCGACCGTTGTCGTCGCCACCTCCCATACAGCCTATCTCGAAATCTCTACGTAGTCCTAAACGCTCCTCGAGGCGCGCTATTCCCTATGAAGTGCCATCTTCAAGAACACCGTCACCTGTTAAACTAATTCGACATAAATTGCCTCCGTTCCGATCTTTACGGCCTCGCGGCGCCCAGAAATATCGCGAACCTACTCCTTATCTTTCAGAAGATGACGATGATACTGCTTATACGTCTGATGAAGACTTCAAGTATAGCTCCCAATCACCAAGACGACGTGGCGCACCGTCTCTCCAATCACAAACCAGGATCCTTCACCAGATTCAATGTGATACCTCTTTAACCAGTTGTCCTATCTGTGCAAACGGTTTTAGTCGCCACGCAGACGTCATTAGGCATTATCTGAGTGTGCATTATATCAAGTCAGATGTCGAAATTCTTAACGACACCTCTAACAAACGTTTACACTGCCTCGGCTGTACCAAGATACTGTCCCGCAAAGATTCCAGGGAGCGTCACGAAGCCATTTGTCCAGTCTATTGCGCACAACGAGGTACTGTCCCGAGCCCTGTCAGAACAATCAAGAATTCCGATTCAATATAACGGTTCGTATCCCTCCGTTATCTATCGTACATTGGAAAGGTCCTGAAAATCCTTTTTTTTAATAGTGTGTGCATTACTTGAATATCTTGCGGATGCATAGGTGGGTATTATTGAATATTAGAGCCAGTGGCTCTTGCAGACTATCTCTGTCCCTCCGACCGTGCATTTTTCGATGTATATCTTCGTTCATAATCTGTTTATCCATTTGTATATCGTACTTCCCTTGTGTTGGTCGTTCCAATTTCACTTCGGCCTCATTAATTTGATTGATAAACCAACTGGTCATCTGTTCAGTATACACAGGAAAAAGAGAAACGTTGGATCATATCTTGACTGAAACAACGACGTGGAGACCGTTGCCAGGCAAGTATCCATAACGAAGTGCCATCCATAGTATTTCATTCCGGTACAGTCTTCGATTCACCTACCGCTAATTTCTTTTTCCATGTTGGCCTATCAGGACACTTGATGATCGAGGAAGAAGTATGATGAAATAGAGTAGATGGAGGCAATTAAGCTTTCCATGTTAGTAAGTTTAAGTATATACGAATTCACGATGATACCTGTCAACTGCTCGGCGGCTGAGGTTCGATTGCAACCGTCTCGAAAAATATCTAATGGATTGTCCCGGATCGTGAGCAAATTCACGAAATGCAGTTTTCAACTTTGCTTTCCCGCTTGAAGAAAATTAATCTTCCTATGCAACTTGTTAATTAACCTAAATTCTGCGACCTTCATAAGTACGGTCTATACCATATTACCAATAAGTCAGGTTGGTCGTCGGCGGTGATTTGGGAGAACAAAGGTTATAACGCAACGATGAGCCCTCGGCAACTAACGCATCAAGGATCAAAGGGACAACCTGACGAAGATGGGTCATATTCTTAAGTACATATCGCCTTCATCGAAGATGTTCAACAAGCGCTCGGCGGTGGAATCCAGAGACGAAACTCCATAGCATAAGCCATACACTGCCGAACCGACCTTGAGATTGACCTGTTTACCTGGAGTTGGTCAGATCATGCCGGGTTAACCAGGACTCGAGGGTGGCCAAAATGAAGGACTGGTATAATGTGAGTACCCATACTTATCGTACTATCCTGGGAACATGCTTTTGCCAGAAATATTTCTATACGTGGCATGCCTAGAAGCAGGAAGAACTCAAATGCTGCGAATCTCTCACTTATCGTAAGTAGCATTCTTTTCCGCCACGTGTCATACGCGTGGATTACTCGGTGGTTCGGGGAGAGAGATCATATCCTTTCCACAAGGAGAACAGGCTCAAAAAGAGGGCGCTGTGGAGGCCTGGACCTTGCCTTCCGCCGCAAAGTTATGTAGTTCAACTGTACTGTTACAGTGTAACCTCACCATTTTGCACATAGCACACATGAGGAAGATGAGAGTAGATTCCATTTGTTCGGTAGCAATGTTTCAGTGCATTAGCAGTAACCGCAGCATAGTCAGGATATGGGGTGTCAGATAACGAGAGCGTCAACGAATAGACGGAATGAGTAAAATAGCTCCATCCAGACGGCTATGACAGCGTCAAGGGTTTGCATACATATATCTGCGAGTCAAGTAGGATTATCAGCAACTAATTCTAATGATCCATGGTTGGGCTAGCTGTTCTTTTTTCAGAAACTCGTTCTTGCTTTTTTCATTGGAACATATGGAGCACGTGGGTAAGACATGTACTATCCTTTTGTGTCGTCATTGTAGAACGTGGTCTTGATCGATCACGATACCCATTCCAAGTCTTGAGCACCTCTACCGTAGAACGACTATGAGTGCAATGGTATTAGGCAAGTCCGCAGTTACAACTACAGCATTATCAAATTCACGACCCTTTAAATAGCTAAGGAGCAGCGATGGCTTAATGTGCCCCGCCCAGCCTCGAATTAGCCATGCGCCAGAGCGAGCAAGAGCGTCCATCCTATCAACTTTTACAGGGCTTCGCGACTGTCAATGAAGACCATCGCGTAATGTCAACGTCTCTCTATTATACTCCTAGTTCGTTCGCTATCACGTCGCGATCATCTTTCTCTGATTTATCTGATGTTGTCCGTAGGTGATATGGCAGCTATCGCATATACTGTCCCATTTCTGTCTCAACAATCCACCTCTAATGATGACGGCTTTTCTTGTAGAGAATATTCTGGTTAGCCTTTCATTTTATCTTTTAGCTGGTTATCTGACATCCCCTAGCTCCATTCCTTTCGTCCCATAGTTCCTATCCATCTGTACCTCCATATAATGGTTATATCCTCCCTCATATGCCATCGTCCTCGCCACCGTCAACTAGTAGGAACGGCTTGCCTGTTCCAAATTCCATGCCCCGAAATCCCGGCACTCTCTCATTCCACTCGCATGTTCAATCAGTACAATGCGTAGATGCACCTACATTGAACGCCCGTCTTTCGACACATAAAATACATGAAATGAGCACAGGCGCTCACGATAGTGATCCCACAGGCCAAATCCGTCAGGGCAGCTATCGGTCCACAGTCAGCACCTTGGCCACCCAACGAGCAGCTTCGCACCGAAGGAAACATCCACCAAAGTATACTTGTCAACACTGCAGCACCTGCTTTACGACTGCTCGCAACCAACGGAGTAAGAAGCTTAGTTCTTATCGTCTAACCACCTGTATATTGAATATTTCCTCTCCAGATCATGAAAATTCTCACCGGAACCTCAAGATCTTCGCCTGTAGCATATGTCACATGGCAATGGCAACTCGTTCCAATGTTCTCCGCCACGGCAGGAAGCAACATCCTGGGCAAGGTTCGTGTTAGCACAACGTCTATTCCCAACTCCACGTAACATTGTCACATCCAGCCATCCAGGCAGAACTAAGAGGGGGACAGCATTAGCGACCACAATCAATTCAATTTCAATATAAGTTTCCCTGTATCACATGGCTACTCAATGCTCTTTTAGTT
The DNA here is from genome assembly GCA_020091625.1 of Termitomyces sp. 'cryptogamus'. Classification (NCBI taxonomy): domain Eukaryota; kingdom Fungi; phylum Basidiomycota; class Agaricomycetes; order Agaricales; family Lyophyllaceae; genus Termitomyces; species Termitomyces sp. 'cryptogamus'. The sequence continues at coordinate 1,936,473 of JAGYZC010000005.1, forward strand.
GTCTGCGCTGTCGTACTTTTTCGTTCGAATTGGCTGTCATTAACACCCAATTAATAATCAAAATCTGTTTCGAAATATAATGATCACATTGGACTTTCAGCAAAGGTGCAGTAAAGTTTCAAAGGGGGAACCATTGCGGTGTAAATTCTGAAAAAAAAGACTATTCTCGAGTCGTACAAGGCTATATGAGATAGTACTGCCCTGCTCTGGCGCACGCCGAGATACGGTCGAGCCACTCACTTATGTCCCGTGCATTCGGGGGTAGAGTACGAATTAGATAAAGCAGTTTCCTCTCAAATATGGCAAGCATGAAGCTCGAGGACAAGTAGTAGTTGGGGTATAGGGAGCACGTACACCTGACTATGACTCGAACTGTCATTCCGGACAACTAAGGTATCTGTAGTATCTGGAGTACTCGGAAATGGAATATCAGAAAGCTCAGATTATCGTATGCCGAAAAGCAATAACACCTTAACTGACCATATTCACGACAGCATTTGTACATGTTCTGCTCACAAATTGCCGGACTGGGGACAGATGAGAAGTACTTATCAGAAAATAGGCCACCTCTCAGCGTTCATAGCACTGCTCTCGAAAGAATAGCTTCATGAAAACTAGAAAAAAACGTCCGGTGGGACTAAGGGAACTGTGTAGTGAATGTGCTGATTATAGTTTTAATTGGCTGTGCAATGTGCGATTAAATCACTGACAAACGTGTCTTGTCCATATGAGCTTTGAGCAATTTGGCTTTTTTGGAATAACTATACTTGGTTCCGATATTTCATGCTTGACAAGTGACATTTTCAGGACCTCTAGTCAATATGTAGAGAATCTAGTAGGATGTTTGGAACACCATCTTCTTGTGTTTTTGGCAGAAGCAACTGCATACAGTCCTTACATACGGTTACACCGAGGTATCTGGTATATGGCATATGCCCGGGAAAGAAGGAAGTCGATTCGCGGTAAGAAAGGAGCCATGTGGCCTCCACCTGACGGTGTCCGCACAGCCCAGAAGTAAAGGGTACTGCGTGGTTCGAAAGTCTCGCGCGGTGACGTAAGCTGTATCAAAGAAACTACGCCTTTTCACCGTACATACATAGTCGTATTTTACCCTACTGCAGCTGCTGTCTGGATATCCATCTTCGCGATTCTTGAATGGGATCCTGACTTATTTTCGGGTTTTCCAAGAATGAATCTAGAAACTCATAACGTTACTTGCGCGCTCTTGATATTTGGCGCCCAGACGAGCCGAACGGACCCGGCAAGCACAGCCTACACAGCCTTTACAACGTTGAAGGCAGGGTACATCAGAAGCTGGTTTATATATCGAGTCCCTTTCGTTTAGAATTTGTGGTACTCTCCCTCCACTCTACTCACACTAGTCTCCTAGTCCTTATCATGACTGAGTTCTTCATTGACGCACCGATCGTCGTGATTCCCGGCACCCCACCCGAACATCATCCCCAGCTTCCACAACCTGAACTGATCGATGACTCTTCACAAGCACATCAAGAAGGCTGGCCTACCTCAAATCATACCTATAGAGGTTTGGTCGATCCACTCGCACTTGACCTCGTGTTGACCACCACATTATATTACAGATAACTTAAGACTACGAATCTCGCCCTACCAGAATCGAACTAAATCATCGCCGTATCTTAACTCTCCGGTCTCCCCTGCCCCGCATCTTAGCTCTCCGATCTCTCCTCCTTCCTCGCTTTCTCTGTCTCCCGGTGGCCTAGCTGCCGTACTTGGCGACTTTAGCCTTGTTGATGACCAATCACCGCAAGATTCTTATGCCTGGAATACGGAGCAAAATGTACTACAGGATACATCTTCTCTTTCTGGAGGTGGAAATATATTTTCGGATGGGCTTGACCTGACCATCTCTATGGCTCATGACCAGGCCAATAATGTCTACCCATCGTCAGCGACTTCAGACGAACATCTCAGCGAGCTTTTCCTCAATTTCGAAGAATCGTCGAATATCGCAGATCATGACATTTCTTCACAAGCAGATTTCGGGTCTTATATGTCACCTCACAGTGAAGGCGTCGGGCTCTTCTTTGTCCCTCAGTCCCCAGCCCCACCTGTGCTTACTGGCCCAGATCTGTTGCCCACTACCTCCTATGTCAACCAAAGCACCCTTCAGCGCCGTCGTACCCACTCTTATACATCGAAGTCACAATCTACTGGGTCATCATTGATGCCACCCGATGATCACGACAATAGTAAGCAGCTTCGCCGCCATAGCCATTCACACAGCAACTCTTGTATCAATTTGATGACATCTGGCATCGGTGCACTGTCCTCCAGTTCATTGTTGTCCCCAGATAGTATAACGTCAGCAGAAAGCAATTCTCAGCTGCAGCGCCGACACAGCCATTCTTCCGGAAATCAGAGGTCCATGAAAACTGCTGAACAGTCCCGTCGGCGAGCCAAGTCGGTGCACAACCGTAGTCCGTATGCTCGTCCGCGAGATATTGGCGCAGCTGACGCATATCCAACCCCCAAATCCGAAGATCATTTCATTTACAGTAACACGCGAACGCCTGAGCAATCGGCGCCCCCATCACCACTTCCATCGTCATCGCCTCACTCTCAGGATGCTCAGCAAACCACCGGGGACATGTTCAGACGTTACGACAGCCATTCTGGAACCACTTACCCCATGTTACAAAGGGAAACCATTGCTTCTGATGCTGTGTTGCAAGCAAGCGCGAAGCGACGCAAGAAGGCCCCAATGTACAGATGCTCGACATGCGGTCAGATGCTTACAAGCAAAGACAATCTCAATAGTACGTGATCGCCTCGTTTTGCCCCCAATTTTCCTAGATCTTACGATCGACCTCGTTCCATCAGATCATATGGATGCGCATACAGGTATCAGGCGTCACCCGTGCCAGTACTGCCATGAACGTTTCAGAACCCGTAGCGTGCTCAAGCGCCACCAGAAGAGTATTAAGTGTCCTGGTCATCGTTTGAATTCAACCGTCGATAAGAAGGTATGTCACTTAACGGTTTAGTTGCTTAACTTTTCTGTGAGTAGCCCAATGATCCTTCGTCCCTGTAAATTGCATCATTCTGATCACTTGGCAGTGTTTTCCACCTGCTCTGCCGTGCAGCTCACTTTGAACATCCAAACTTTACGTATACCCCAGACACTGGTATTCTCACTGTCGAGTTGTCTAAACTTTTTTGATACCCCTACACCAAAGTTCTTCCCATGTGATTTCCCGCTTCAAGTAATCAGGTATTCTTCTATGAGTTCTTCTACCTCTCTACGTTCGAGGCCTTGTACTTCGCTACACAACTACAGTCATCGTGATCGTATCTACCGGGTCATGATTTTCAACATCACAATTGATGACGGCTAAAGTCCTCGGCCTTTGGCTCTCACATCACCTCAGCATCAGTCCCATAACGAAAAATGAAGAGGGTCAAGGGTCGTTTGCGAGCTTCCTTTGTAACGATCTGAACAAGAGGTAACAAGAGGTCAATACTTGGATAAGTGCATGGCTTCTGATATGATCTTTGCAACGACCACTCTCGCCCGATAAGGGATCGCACATAATTGGTGCATATGCGTTAATCCTACCAAATTTTACTTGAGACTGTTATGATTGACAAACTGTAGAGTCACAAACAGGAGAACCAGACACATACGCAATGTGAAAATAAGATTATTATCCAGTCAAATGCGAACGACGACAAACTGACGACTTGCGAGTATCTAAACCACTTTTAACTGGTGTCAAAACTTGAGATAGTCCAATATATCCTGGTATTAGTGCAGGATACTGTTGCGTTATCAGATGTTGTATGACCATCGGATGTATAGCAGCGGCAGTCTGAATGTGGACAGGAACACCGCCAAATTGCGAGAGTCCGTTGTTTTACTCATTTGCAAAAAACTTGGCCTTGGCAACAGAGGCAGTTCAAACGTTATAGCCACGAGACTGGTCAATGAATGCGAAGACAAGGAACTGGTGAGGACAATGTCAGTAGAAAGAATCTCTGTCTGAGGTAATAATCATTTACTGACAGATAATAAAGGCAACGAACGAACAGCTCATGATGGCGTCGAACTCTTGGCACCAATGTTGTATACCTCGAATCGAACTATGAGTAAATAGGTGGGATGATTTCAAGAAATGAATTTACCATCAAGTTCAAAGGTATTTCCACAGTCGAAAGGATAAATACATACATCTTTCCACTGAGCGATAAGCACACCAACAATCAAGCAAAGAATCCAAAGGACAACTAAAAGAAGAAAGTCAGAAGGACAGCGATAAAATCATAGTATGTATTGTATAAACATACTCAAAACAGCCAACTCCACAGCAACCATGGATACAAATACGCTCTTGCGAATCTGGCTCAATGACCAACCTAAATCTTGTCAACATGAATGCAAGCTCATGTCGGCGTACATGGATGGCAACGAGACTGCGGTCAGAAATACAGCAACTAGTGCGACTATCTCAAAGTTATAGATTATAGAGCCGATTGATATGAGTACTGTAGTGACCAGGATCCAATAAATGGCGAGGCCGAAGACGACGTGATATGGAAAACCTGTCAACGAACGAAGGCCGGGAGCAACAGAAAACAGAACTGACTAAGGCAACGATGCGGAAAATAGCAATGGGCATTTTTTCACATATAAAGGGTGGCGGAATGAAAGGAAATGAGACATCATGTTGACTCAGCCTATAACAATCCATTGGGCAGGCATTGCATCAGGTCATTCATCCAGTGGTAGATGAGCTTCGTGCACGGATCTTTTATCAAGATTGTGGTACGTGAACAGGATGATGCACATATTTGACAAGTTGGTACAACGATAATCCATCAACTTACCACTTGCGAACTCCTCGTCCGACGAATTCGACACATAAACTTAACGTCTATAGTCCAAGATTTTCAATACTTTTCTTCCCAGGGCCCAAATTTCGCAGTACACTTGAGAAGCCTATAGAAACAGCTTACAAGTAGTAGCAGATAGACGCTCGTCGTGAGGTAGAATCCGTAGTAGCAGATAGACGCCCGTCGTGAGGTAGAACTCGTAACCATCAGGCGCCAGAAGCTCGATAATATTGAAATTATCTGATATGATAAGATACCAAAACGTACGCCCGTTCTGGTCATAGCAAGTTTCATAACGATAGCCCCCTTCAAAGTTTGTATCTGATCTGTAGGTTTCTTGAAAGTTCCATCGAGAGACGGGCAGCCGACGAACGTGATTCTATCCTGAGATATTATAAACCTCAAGCTTGTCCTAGATCAGCCAAACAGGGCAACAAGAGTCTATCACTATGAAACGCCATAATTACTTTCGTGTTCAGTAAGCTTCAGCAGCTTCATTGACAAGTTCTTCGGTTCGTGATCACATGTTATGGCCACGCTCATGAGTTATGATTACGCTTATCAGTTCGATAACATCCAACCTACAAATATGTCTTGATGTAGCACCTTTGTAACGCATTGGTCCCCAATGTGACGTGAGCTGTGCTAAAATCCAATTATCCACGCTAAAGCTGAGATACAACGGGAGAGAAAAAGGAAATATTTACTACTAGTGAAACCTACTAACCTCCCCAGGGCCAAAATGCACGAAGACTAAACTTGAGGCAATCCACTTTGTCCTGTTGGCGCTCCCACATACTGTTGCTTCATCGGATCCTGTTGCATAGGAGGATATGCGCCGGGAGCAGCGAGATACACAGGATCACCAGCTGGTTGTGATAATCCATTGCCATTTTGGACATTTGGAAAGGCCTCTTCAACAGAGACAGTCCAAACGGTATGACCGTTAGACTTCCCAATAAGCGCCATTACAAGGAGAGTGACGGTGTACAAAAGTACTAGTGAGGACGGTGTCAGTAGATAAAAATTGCAGAGAGTCTAGTCGATTACTGACAAACAATCCAAACGACAAATGAACTCCCCATGATGGCGAGAAATTCTCGACACCAGCCTTGTTGATTAACTTGAAATAAACTATGAGTGAATATGTCGGAATTGCATGAAGAAACAGACCCACTATTAAGATCAAAGGTATCTCCACAACCGAAAGGATACAATATTTTGTTCCACTGGGCGGTAAGCGCACCGACGGTCAAGAACAGAACCCAAAGAACAGCTAGAAGAGGCTCGGAAGACATAATTGAAACAAATAGAATAGACATACTCAAAGTGGACAATTCTACAGCAATCATAGAAGTAAATGCACCCCTACGAATCAAGCCAACGACCAGCCTAGAAAAAATGTCAGAACGCTCCCCACAGACACACGTCTCACGAACGACATACATGACTGGCAACGTGAGGACAGTCAGAATCCCAGCAACGATTGCAACTATCTCGAAATCAAATGTTTCGTCCGCCACAGTTGTGGTTACTTGTATCCAATGAGCGGTCAAGCCGAGGACGACAAGACCTAGGAATAGTGAAAGGCCTACGTGATGTGAGAAAAAAGGAACTGGAATGTCAAGAGCATGACGGAAGACGGAGCTCACTTAGGGCAGCAAGTCGGAATATGCTAATGAACGACATTTTCCGAGAAGGAAACTAGAGGTGGAAGGATGAGAAAATACCGGCCATGTCGACCGGGTCTCGATATTTAAGCTACTGGGTAAGCAGTGCCTCGAGGTACTTGAGCTTAGCGTGCAGATCTGTCAACAAAAGGCTGTTACTATCCAGCATGAGCACGGGAATGATCGACAGGATGATGGTTGTATTACTGAATATAGGCAGGAAAGTTTCCCTCCAGATTAGGTTCCAGCCGTCCACCTTAACTGCGTGACCTGATAACTCGCAAACAGAATACAGAAGAACACTGAACCAAAACAACTAATGAGACAAATGAGTGCGGCACACGACGACTTACTGTAGCTTTTCTAGGTGTCAGCCATTACATGCACCCTCGAACCGTAAAGTACAAAGATCAATCAACGCTCAACGTTCAACGCCAAATCACAGAGCTGTCAGGAACACCAAGAGCAAGATTGACATGTTTCACAAGCTGCCGCTCATCTATCTCACACCCAAGGTAGACAGCGCTTACTAACTTGAAGCTGCCAGATCTTCAGTCCTTCAAGCTTGAAGCTTGAAACGTCATCCCAGGGCGCTCGACGTAGTAATAGTCACATTCAGGTTCCAGCTGAGCGAGTTTCCGATAGTTGTCATACACGCAGAGAAGTAGTGCCATGGAACCAACCTTTACGACACCCGTCATGAGGGCTCTAAGATCGATGTCAAAAGCCTTGGCATCGACAGCTGATTTCATGAACTCATGGGAAATCCATCCCATCCGGACCGGCACGGTCAGTGGACAGCACATCCTAAACTCTATCCAAAGCTACCAACGATCAAAAGCCAGGAAAAGGTGTGACGAGCAAGAGCAAGGTTCCAGTAGTGCGCCATTATGATCGAGACTGCAGACTCCGCCGTGCCAGTAGCTGGCAAAATTCACTTTGAATAATTGTAATAACGCCGCAGGATCGGTGCTGAGTTGCCAAAATTGTCAAAAAAAAAGGTCATGCCAGAGTGCCCAGTCATTGTTCGACGTTGGCGTTTTCATCAGCTACTGTACTTGGTTCTAGAACAAGGGCACTAACTTATTAGGAAAATCCGAAATTGATGGCCGGACCGGCACCATCCTGTACCAGGGAACCAGGGGTCACCATCCACCAGCCCCATTGCATTTGTCAATGCAAAGCTCATTTGATTTTTATTGACTATCATTGAGAGTGTTTCAAGTTTTTTTCTGCAAAAATGCACATTTTGAGCTTAAGGAGACACGATGCAAATGGACTGTGAAATGTTTGTCTGGTGTCCCCGTGGTCTCAATTGAAGCTTATTCATTACAGTTAAAGTAGTTATGTGACTCTCTCCTATTTTTCAATTTGGTTCTGGAAAGTCTGTTGACGGCTGGGTCACCAGGGAAATCTGATTTCTAGCTGATGCAATCATCATCTTGACAAAACTTTTCCTCAGCACTCTCCACTCATAAGACCCTATATACTTACTTACCTCTTCCCTGAATACCGCCCACAGAACTCACATAAGTCAGACTTAAGGTCGACTGATCCTCGAATCACCTCAGCACTTAACACTTACCTACTCAAGTCACATACTACATCACATCAAGATGAGGCTAGACCTAAAAAACTTTCCTTCAAATCCATCAATCCCAGTGTACATGTACATTCCACAACTGAAAAGCTGAATACACTACTTGACCTGAAGCAACACTCACTATGTCACCATTTTTCAAAAAGCAGAAGAATGTAATACTCAACACATAGAAATCAGATGATGATAGGTGGGTGATGGAGAATATGACATCAACAGGTCAAAGATGTACTATTGCTCCCTGTAGCTTGTAGTACCCTTCAGTCAGACAAAAAAGGTTTCCTCAAGAACAGCCCATCTATGTGCTAGCATTGTTTCTACCTGTTAAGATGTATTTTCATTGTCAAATCCCCTCATCAAGGATGTTTCAAAGCATTGTCACACTTGCCAATCCCACAGCAAAGCAGAATTTCAATTTCCACAGAAAGGAGAACATGCCCATCCACCTCTGCAGCTTGTTGCATGATATAGGGTTGATGTTTGTTGATGAGAAGTATTTTGATAACATAGACATTGGGTTTAGTGAATAATCAACTGCTGGGGGCAACCACTTTGTAAGAGTCATCTCTCGATACAATGACAAAGGCTATGGCAGTACACTATGTAACTAGATTTATTCAAGACAATGTAACTGAAAAGAAAAAGGGGACCAAGGACAAAGTCCAAGAAGTAAGAATTGTTTAAGTTATAAGAATGTCCAAGAAAAAATAAGGGGAGAACAGAAAAAGGGAACCAAAGACAAAGTCCAAGAAGTAAGAACTGTTCAAGATATAAAAATGTCCAAGAAGATCAGAATGTACGATTATGCTAATAGAAGTCTAGTACTGTAAAAGTAATTAAAATTGGCATGAGAATCTGTATGTTAGCTTACTATGAGAACAAACTTGCTAATTGGAGTTTGAATCCACAGTGATAGATGAGATAGAGACCTCATCAACTGAAAAATGGTGATATGTCCTCACTTCTCTCTCAGAGTAACAATGTGAGTGAAAACAAAGACGGTGATGTCAATCACTAGACTGCTGATGTTCAATGAGTGAGCAACTCTGCTCTAACCAGACCGATGAAGATGGTGGTAAGAGAAGAGCACAAAACCATCGTGCCGTCAAACATGCAGACCATTGCATGCAACACAACTGACCAGCCCCAACATCCACCAAACCAATGACATCGAACCAAAAATGGCCATTGGTGTCTCGGTGATCCATGTGATGTATACTTATCTGGGCAGAGGCCCTCCAAAAACGCTCCTTACCCCCGCAACCCCTCATTTACGTCCAACTCGACAAAACTGCAAAAGTGAGTGCGACAAATCTGTGATGAGTCCGACTGATGGGAGCGTACCCTCTCTTTCATACAAATCACCACAACCACCCCCAAACCCCTCCATAATCACAATCACAATCACAATCACACACACCTAAATCAAAACACAACAAAATCTTATTGCACACAAAACACTACAAAAAAAACATAAAGCCACACACACACACACACACATATATATATATATATATATACTCATAACTCATACTCAAAGGCACAAAGACCACACCACCGTGACCACTCAAATCAGAACCTGTTCCTCTAAAAAAAATGGATGGAAAGAGAAACCGACCATACCATACCATTTCATTTCTTTGACAAATTTTTCCCTTGTCAAAGGGCTTTTCCCATTTTTCTCTTGTCAAAAAGCTTGTCCTTTCCATTTCATTTCTTTGACAGATTTTTCCCTTGTCAAAGGGCTTTTCCCATTTTTCTCTTGTCAAAAAGCTTGTCCTTTTCCCATCGTTCAGAAATGGTATAATGTACAAACAATATTTCCTTGGGAAACATTATTGGCTGCCAGCAGTGTATACATACCCATACCCTCAACTACTGCAACCACCTCTTCAGCTTCTCATATCACACACCTAAATTAAATCACACCACCAACCCACTACAAAAAAAAAACATAAAGCCACACACACATACATCTATATGTACTTCACACCACACGCAAACCAGTGAACCCATAACGTAGATTCAAAAAAGGGGCAAAAGGGCAAAAAGAAAAAAGGGCAACATCGAAACAAAAAAAAAAAAAAGTCACGAGCCGCAAGTAAACCACATTACGGTGGCGTCGGCGGGGCGGCGGTCACAGCAGTGAGTGAGTAAGTGAGGTTGGGGTGGGGTGGGGTGGGGGTGTCCCAGACGTTCGAGTGTAGTATCGAGTATATACACCACAGCAGATGCCTCATCCCGCGATCCTCGGGCTCAGCTATAGATGTGTAGGTGTAGGTGTACATGCGCGCGCGCGCGCGTTGTCAGGATCAGCATGCTCAGCAAGAATCCCTCATGCGCCAAATCACCAAAATCACCAAAAAAAAAAAAAAAAAAAAAAAAGTCCAAAACCAACAAACCTAATAAATACAAGTATATACAACCAACCCATACTGACTCATAACAGTAACTAATTATATACTAAAAAAAACCGTACGTACGTACGTACACTATCAAAAACCGGAACCAGCCCAAATATATACATCGAAAGCACAGACAACTGAGCATATGCACACACACACAAGTCCAAAAGGGCGATTTGCACGCTTGCACTCCCTAAAGCTACAGCGCGACACCCAGCCTCGGCAGCCCCCACGGCAAACTATCCTCCATCTTCTTAACGACCGTCGCGCCCCCGCTCTGCGCCCCATACCCCTGCGCAAACGCCACTCCATTCGACTGCTGAACCTTCGTCTGCGCCTGCGCCTGCGTCCTCGGAGCAGACTCAGACGTGGCCGTCACGTTCCCCACTTCCTGCTGCTTCACACAATCCGCGCCACCCTCCGAACGCACTACACCCAACCAAGGTAAGCACCACTCATTCAAAAAAACAAAACCCCGCAACTCACAATGCCTATTCAGCGCATCCATCCTAGCAAACTGCTTCCCACACCCTTCACAGTTATACGGCCTATAATTAGTATGAAGCTGCTCGTGCCTCTTGCAATCATGCTGCCTCGCAAACCCCTTGCCGCATCCCGGCCAATGGCACTGGAACGGCTTTTCCTCATTATGGGAGCGTATATGTCCTATGCAAGTCAGCCAGGACGCACACGGCACTAGCACCACACCAACTCACCTTTGAGATTAAAACTCCTCGTAAACGTGCTCCCGCACCCAGGGACAGGACACACGAAATTCGCCTCCTGCTTCCTCCTCTTCTGACTCGCATTCGCAGTGCGTCCAGTCGTGACGTTGGGTTTGGAAACCGTCATGGGCACACCCGGGTCCTCGGTCGCGGTACCTTGTTCCTGGGGGGCGGAGAAGTCAAACGCGTCGTCGCGGTCGAGCTGGACGAGTCTGCCGCGGGGAGACGCATGGGGGCTCGGGTAGGGGCTCATGCGGCCGGGGGCGTGGACATCGAGGGCGGGGTCCCAGGCGGCGTTGGAGCCGCGCTCTGCACGGGGTCTGGAGCCGGTGGATGCGCTGCGGTAGTGTGCGCGCTGGAGCGGGACTTGGTGGACGGAGGGGTGGGTGGGCTGCTGGAGGAGAAGATCGGGGGCGAGGAACTGCTGGCGCTGGAGTTGTTGTTGGCGGATAAAGTCGTCGTGGGACGAGGGGGGGAAGGGGTTGGGGTTGGGGGTGAGGAAGGCGTCGGTGGTGGGGAAGCGAAAGTCTTCGGAGCGGGAGCCGCCGCGGTGGCGGGTGGGGTTGTTGGCCGAGTCGGATCTGCTGCGGCGGAGCTGGGCGCCAAACTGGGGGGTGAGAAAGTCGGTGACGGCGCCAAAGGAAAAGTTATGGCCGAGAGTGGGCGGGTAGGGCTGTTGCGGTTGTGGCTGCGGCTGCCAGTCGGGGGCCTCGAGGGAAGTCTCTGATTTGCTGCGAGAGCGCATGGGCTGCGGGTAGAGGTAGGGCGAGGGCTGGGGGCGGGGCGATGCCGAGGGCGATCGGGAGGGCCCGGGCGTGGTGGCTGACGAGACGGCCGGGGACGGGGAGCGCGGCACAGACTCGAGCCAGGGAGTGGAGGCGATGGCGCCGGCGGCCACGGGGGTGGGAGGGACGACTTGGAGATGCGGCCCGTCGTTGTGGTCGTCTATGACGTGGTCCACGAGGAGACGGGGCGGCGAGGGCGGCAGCGGGGATGGCGGCAGGGGCTTGGGCGGCAGGGGCGACGACGGCAGCGGCGAGGGCGGCAGCGGCTCAGTGGCCCAGTTGGGGGAGCTGAACGACAGACCCTCAAAGGACTGGGCGACGCACGACGAGGCAGACGAGGCACGTGAGGCATCGTCGTTGGGGTCAGAGCCGTCGGGCGAGGGCGAGCGGTAGAAGGAGTCAAACATGAGCAGCGAGTTGGCGGCGTTGGGCCCGTCAAAGTCGTGGGGGTCGTACGGGTCAAAGAAGAGGTCGGAATGGTCAGAGTACGGGGAGCCAGTGTACTCGTAGAGCGGGATGGGCTGGTCACGCGGCGATGGGGGCTGCAGTTCCACATTTATATAGCTCGACCCTCCGTTGGATTCGACGTCGTCCATGATCGCTCGCTGCAACAACACCCATCAACAATCCCCGCAACATCCCTCATTTCAGACTCCGGTTTCGCACTGCCCCGACTCACAGCCGCCCCGTCTCAGCCTCTGATCATCTGGCGCTCGTAGCTGTACATACTCAACACAACCCACCTGACTTTATCTACCGTCTCCACTAGTCGTCGCCCAGCCATGGCACATCATCATAATAGTATAAACGCACTTTGTACTCGACTTGTACCTGCTACCATCCCAACCGCGCCACCGATCCGCATACTCAGTATCCTCCCAAACCTATCATCATGCCGGGAGCCTCGGAGGACTTGCCAAGTAGTCACCTACCACACCAGTGATTTGCGGAAACACATCGAGTATTCTGAATTCTATTTGCAGGACACACTGGCAACTCGTGGCTGCAAAATAACAAGCTGGCTGCTGCCCTTGAGAACTCGAATTCTCCTATTGCATGAAGTGGGTGCCGGTGCCTCAGGCTACGGCAGTATCAATCTCCACACCATTCGATGTGTTCCATGCGTCGCCACAACTGAAAAGTCGGCAGTCGGAACGATCAAGTAATCCCCGTTCCATTTCAGTACGCACGACGCATACCCAACGTGTAAAGTATCTCATACAGCCTATCGAAGCACCAAGAACCTCGGTTCATGCTTACTCCATCAGAGTTCATCCACCTCCTGAGAAATGACAAGTGAAAGCCAACCAAGATCCAAGGACCTCGAAAAAAAAAACAAAGAAAACATTCACATCCACATCCACATTCCCAGTTCCAGAGTCCACACACCATCAACAGTTTCGGCTCCAAACAAGGAAAAAGGAAAGGAAAGAAGGTGTTAGTGCTACTCCCTTGATACATATCATATCCCACACTTCCGGACCGAGCTCATTATGCGGTCGCTCCCCATTAACACACAATTCAAATTCAAATTCAAAAATATCGCAGCATATCTACACGCACCCGGGGTACGTCGAAGATCCAGCCCGATCACGATGACTCATACATACATACCTACATACATACAAGATCTTCAACGATTCCACCATGTCAGAAACACAAGTACGAATTACGAAACGGCATCATCGCATCGGGGTGCTTACTCTCACACCACACCACACCAGCATATCTCGTTCTCATTCTCTATCAACATCACCAATCCAAAAAAAAAAAAAAAAAAAAAATGAACTGCAAACCGAAATCGCCCACGCGGTACCCAGTCACCCCACGATCTCCCGTTCCTGCGCCACAGCTCTGCAGAAACTCACAAAGACAAAGACAAAGCACACACGATTGCGATTGAATTGCGATCGAATAGCGCTATGGGTGATCGTGTAGTACGCCCTGAGTCGTGTTTGGGTTCGTCATCCGTGCCGAGTCTGATCAAGATCGAACTGGGTGGTCTGTCCGTTCGAGTTTGGGGTTCGGGGTTGGATGAACTCGTGTGAGTGTCGTAATTGTGATGCATAGTCAGCAAGCGGTGCCTGTGATCGCTCTTGCGTACTACGTAGGAGATCTTGTGCTGTCGAATGTCGATATGACTGTATCAAGAAAAAATACCCCGAGGTTCTTCCCCCGATGAGATACTGACGAATGAATATGAATATGAATATTCTTGCAGGAGAATCATGAGTCAGTTAGTACTTTGTGTCGAGACACGAAAGGATACTTTTTCTTTTCAATTGACTGCTTTGGATATTGGATATTGTTCGTCAGGTACGCTTCGATTCGAATTCAAGGAGTGTTAGATACGGACAGATCTGGTGTTCGTGTCGTGTTGTGCTGTTGTGCTGTTGTGCTGTTGAATATCGATATGGTTATGAGAGTGAGAGAGACTGTATCAGACGATTTCCCGATGAGGTACTGACGAATGAATATGAATATGAATATTCTTGCGGGGCATTATGGGTCAGTTAGTACTTTGTGTCGAGACATTTCTCCTTTTCAGCTCCTTTCGATATTGTTCGTCAGGTACGCTTCGATTCGAATTCAAGGAGTGTTAGATATAGACAGATCTGGTGTTCGTGTCGTGTTGTGCTGTTGTGCTGTTGAATATCGATATGGTTATGAGAGTGAAAGAGACTGTATCAAACGATTTCCCCGATGAGATACCGACTAATAGATATTTTTGCAATAGCACCATGAGTCAGTCAGTAATTTGTGTCGAGACATTTCTCCTTTTCAGCTCCTTTCGATATTGTTCGTCAGGTACCCTTCGATTCGAATTCAAGGAGTGTTAGATATAGACAGATCTGGTGTCCGTGTCGTGTTGTGCTGTTGTGCTGTTGAATATCGATATGGTTATGAGAGTCAAAGAGACTGTATCAAACAAGGAGATACTCCGTGGTTCTTCCCCCGATGAGATACTGACAAATAAATATTCAATGCAGGAGAATCATGAGTCAGTCAGTAATTTGTGTCTCGACTTCGCACTGGTGTCATGTAAATTCTCACTGCCTTGTTTCATAAAGCCTCGACTTTTGCACCAACTCAAATACCCACGAACTTTAGGCCATCTCTAAACTCCTGGACAACTCGAGTGGTATTCCAGATTACATAGAATTTGGCAATAGGCTAATTCAAATGTCCTCTGCCGATAACTGACCAGAACAAACGATCATTGTTCGCAAAACCAGAACCAAAACAAAAGATGGCTGTGGAGAACAGATGACGCCTGATAGTCGTATAGAGTAAAATGCATCATCGGGAGTTGATATGACTCCCGCCAGGTAGAACAATCACGATCGCCAAAATAAATTTTATTAGATTACTTCACGAATGGAGAGACAGAGACGTGACAGCTGCCCAGCAGAAACCCCCGGAAGGATGCATATGCCGAGATTAGAGTTGTACATCACAGTAAGCAATATACCCGGTACCGCCGTATATCATTTCGGATTCGCTTGATCATCATTATACTTTTTGGAAAGATATAAATAAAAAGGTGTTTCGGATTGGGAGGAGGTAAGGAGTGGGCTGTGGGCTTGAAGGATCGCCTTGAGAGGAGGTAATCATAATCTCATCTAGCGTTAATCTTTGGAATGATTATCGTTTTGAGCGGCTTCGAGACGTACAGTAACCTGAGGCCGACGACGAAGTGACCGTGCACAGCAACAGATATTATAGTCCCGATGTTGTTTCGAGATCTGATGAGCGCACAAAAAGCCTGAGAGGAACATGTCACCGGCCACTGAAGAAACGACATAGATGCATCATGCTTATGTCCGAAGGACTTGAACGCAGATCTTGGTAGTGATTGATTCTCAAAAGCGCTTAGATAGATCAGGGGGTGGACAAGATTCAAGTATTTCAGAATTCAGCGTGGCCGTGCTTGCGTACGTTTTTTCATTGGGCTCCTCTCCTCAGAAGCTGTGTCCCCAGACGGGCACTGCAAAAAGAAGTTCGTATTTGCATGTGTGGTGACAGGTTTACATCAGGGGTGAACGAACCAAATAGTCGAAGTGATCGCTTGTTGGGTTTAGACCATGCTCGGCCCGAAGGAAGCAGTGTTTTCTCTTCTGATAATAATAGCACACATTATTGTCGTGCCACCATTCATGACAAACCCAGTTTCTTGGGTCCTTGTTACCCTCTCAGACACTGATCTTGTAATATGAAATCACTATCGTTAAATCTAGTACCCGGAAGTCACTATCGTTAGATCTAGTACCGAGTTCGACCAAGATAAAACTGCGGTAATTAGAAGAAAGGGCTTGTCCTACGTTAGACACGGGTCCAAGGCTCCACCGCTACATTAGTCGTCGGACGAAGCATCGAATCACCGGACGAAAGTGAGAATCGTCGATGCAAAGCGTCCAGATACAATTTATCCTGATTCAGAATGAAGATCATCTGTGATAGAAATGCACACTCACGTATTATAACAAAGGAACTGGTGGTGGAGGTCTGTCTGACGAATGGAAGACAAACTCAGATCTGCAAGCGTGCATATATTAATCCTGATCAAAAGAACGAAGCTTTGCAGATGCATGCGGTTGTCCAATAGAAATTAGGGGCTCCGGCTCTCCGTCCAAGTAGCTCGTGCGCTTCTGTACAGAGTGTAATCACATGCACTAACTCGGATGTTTTCAAGAGGTCATTCGAGGTGTACTCGAGATGTCAATCTGAAGAGAACAGAACAACGTTCATTGGCTCGGAGTTCCAGTTGGGTCCTCCCAGTCCGGTAACTTGATGAAAAATCTCGCTGACTTCTTGGTTCATACAAATCCACCATCCTTTTCTCCAAACTCGTCAGAATAACCTTTACTCGAGGTCATCTTCTATCTGTACGTTTCATGGGAAACGTGTCCGGGTGCCCTCAGCGATAATAATTGATATCATGAGACGAAGTGGAGTCTTGATGATCAAACAACGAAACGCAGCAGAACTGTTCTTTCAAGCGCTCTATCTGTCTTACTTAACTCCATGATTCAGCATTTGAACGAGATTAGCTAGCACAGATCGTGTGTCCTCAGTCAGAAACAGCCACAAGCTTCGGGGTCTTGAGTTTTGTCTACTTTACCTCAGGTCTAGTTTAGCGTGTCAATTTGAAGTTTTTCACTGAGATGCTATGTTACCCTCTCATCCTCAGTGGCCATGTCCTCTCATCCGTCTCAACACGTCAATATGTACTTCTCAAAAATGCGTGCCATATCCTCTCGACTTCAAGGCAGCTTTCTCAAGCGTACAAATATCTCACTCATTACACCCACTACCTCGTCTCTGGCGTTATAAGGCAGCGAATCAACATTGACGCGCATCAAAAACAGTTCCCCCCAGCCAGTCAGCTAGTTTCGTAGTTTCGTTGTCCAGATCATGGTTCCTAGGGTCAGTATAGTAAAATAAAAGTATCAGCCCAATCTTCTTACACTCTTCCAGCTCCGGTCTTAGTTGACGAGCAACTTCATTTAGCGCTGTTGAAACAGTGTTGGTGAGATTTTGCCTGTTTCTTGTGACACAATCGCTCAATCTCATAATTTGCGTGGAGGATGCATTGTAGTCTCGCATATGGTGATGAGGCCAGTCCCGGGCATACCCTGCCTGTGCATTGTAAATTGTATCTCGACATACAGGTTGCTTTTTTGACGGATTACGGCGCGCGGCTCAAGGCCGCCTTTTATAATCGAGTATACCGGTCAATATTTGTCACATCCTTTCCCCAATGCCCTGCCATTGTAAGTTGCGGCATTCTTCGGGAAGCGTCCGTAACCACACCTAGTATTGTCCTTTGTGGAGTTCCTAATGTGTCCTGAATTGAATACTGCTTCTGAATGTCCCTTTCAATCAAATACACTTCAGGAGTATTCTTGCAATAGCCAGCTCAAAGCTTTCTCCTGTTTGATAAACCGGTCTCTCTTACTCTATTAGACTTGTTATGAGCCCAACAATGTGGACTTACGATAATTAAAACTAACCATACGTGCTGGAGTATGTGATCACAAAAACAAGAGGTCTAATATTGGATCAAGCCGCTGTAGCACAATGGTAGTGCGTTGCTTTCCTATATGGATGGCACAGGCAAAGGTTGCGGGTTCGATCCCCGTCAGTGGTTCTAGTATACTTCCCTCAGGGTATTTTTGCGTGCAAAGATGGACGAACTCCGACTTATCATCTGTTATTAGGTCAGACTAGATCTGAAATTTGAAAGACTGAACCTTGTTCAGTCGTTCCTTTCCGCGCGTCAAGTCCTCTTATAGTGTATCCTGACAACTCACAGTAACATGACCATCGACCCAAAGCCTACAGACCGCGTCGAAACCGTGTCAACCATGTCGGAGCATGATGAGTACCAATATCTCCGACTCATTCGACGCGTCCTTGACACGGGCGACGTGAGGCCAGACCGTACGGGAACAGGGACCATCTCAATTTTTGCTCCACCATCCCTCCGCTTCTCCCTCGCCAACTCCACCCTCCCGTTACTCACCACAAAACGTACGTTCCAGCGTGGCATTATCGAGGAACTACTCTGGTTTATCCACGGCTCAACGGACTCGACACTCCTTTCGAAAAAGGGCGTCAAAATCTGGGATGGAAACGGTTCACGCGCGTTTTTAGATAGCAGAGGGCTACAACATCGGCGCGAAGGTGATTTGGGCCCTGTTTATGGATTCCAGTGGCGGCACTTTGGTGCCGAATACGTGGATTGTGAGAAGGACTACACGGGCGAGGGTGTCGATCAACTTAGGGAATGTATCAAGAAGATCAAGGAGAATCCAATGGATCGAAGGATTATCCTGAGTGCTTGGAATCCCAAAGGTGTGCTATCAGCATTATAAGACCCACAAGTAGCCTGATATACTTTCTACAGATATTCCTCAGATGGCCCTTCCACCATGCCATATGATCTGCCAATTCTATGTCCATCTCCCGTCACCTGCAACACCAGAGGCTAAACCAAAACTATCATGTCTTATGTATCAGCGCTCTGCTGATCTGGGCCTCGGAATCCCATTCAATATCGCCTCGTACGCGCTATTGACACATATGATCGCGCATGTTACTGGTACAGATGCGCATGAGCTCATTATCCAACTGGGCGATGCGCACGTGTACAGAGACCACGTCGAGGCGCTGGAGGAGCAACTTAAGAGGGAACCTAGGCCGTTTCCCAAACTGCGATGGGCAAGAGAGGGGATCGAGGACGTTGAGGAGTTTACCTACAGCGATTTCGTGATTGAGGGTTATGAGCCTCACCCTGCGCTCGCGATGAAGATGAGCGTTTAATGAATGGACTTGAAGATGTATATCAGTATGTAGATTTGACTAACTTTCTGCATGGGAACCTCTTCGGAGACTATTAAATTATTTATGTTTTCAGAAAATTATATCACGTGTAGATGGCTTGGACACCAGTAAACATCGCCTGATCTCCACGCAATGGACAACCTTAAAGAGCTCTTTGCCAAAGTTCCTTCAGAATACCAGTGGCCTGTGGAATTCTGTGCAGTTGTTACAGTCGTCGTTTGGGTCGCGTCTCTCATTACCTCAAATGTTTCCCAAGTCGATCGTCTGTGGACGTTCCTGCCATTCATCTACACCGCCTACTATGCTCTTTTGCCTCTATGGCCTCAAGAGCCTTCATTCTTTCTATGTCCCTACACACCAAAGAGTCTTGGTTGGGCGACAGCCAGAGACTTCAGTCCCAGGGCAGTTTTGATGCTTGGGCTAATCTTTCTATGGATGATTAGGTATCTTAGCATTTCGAGCTGTCTTGTGATTCTACTCAACCTCAATAGACTTTCATACAATACGAATCGACGTGGCCTCTTCAGGCTGTAAGGGCCCTCTTGATTTCGCGTCTCGCATCATGTCTCAAATTTTCGCAGGCAGGACGAAGATTACCGTTGGGCTGTTCTCCGCACCAAAGTTCCACAGTGGCTTTTCCAAATCATCAATCTCACGTTTATCGCTGCGACTCAAAACGTTCTTCTACTTCTCCTCAGCTTTCCAACCAAAGTTGCATCTACCTTTCAGCCACATAGCCCTCTTGCCACATCGGATTACATTCTCGCTGTACTTGCGCTGGTAGATTTGGCATTCGAATTTACCGCAGACAACCAACAGTGGGCATTTCATCAGTACAAGCACGCGTATCTGCCTGCTGAAAGTGAGAATGGAACATCTGTTGAACCATACGACAAGAAGAAACAATGGTTGGGCGCTCGTTTAGACTTTACACCAGCAGATGCTAAGCGCGGTTTCGTCACTCGCGGTCTGTGGGCATACTCACGTCACCCCAACTTTCTCTGCGAGCAATTCTTCTGGGTGTGTTCATTCTTCCCAATCGCAACATTTTCTGACAATAACATATTCAGTGGATAATCACCTTTTTCCCGTTTCTGTCGCCTCCGGAGCCAAATTTCATCTTCACATCCTTCCCATGGCACCTCGTCCCCTCCCTCTCCGCCATCCTTCAAAACTTCCCCTATACGCTCTATCCCCTCCTATCCCATCTCTCCGAGCCCCTTTCTGACTTTGTGCCGGCTTTGGCGCTCTCCTCACTCTTCTTCTCCTCCACCCTTTTTACGGAGTCTATCAGCGTGGGCAAGTATCCGAAGGAGTACAAGGCATATCAGGAGCGAGTGGGCATGTTCAGCCCACTGCGGACATGGGAGAAGGGGCTCGTACTTGCCTGGCGTGGGCGGAAGAAAGAAGTTGACGACATTGTTTGGGGTGAGGGAAATAAAGAGAAGAAGGAGTAGATAATTGTTGTGTGAAGGTTTGAGAGATAGAAGATGAACTTGAGATCACGGTTTGTGAGTCTTGTGTTTTAGTTGGACCTGTATCAATATCAAATATGAGTATAACTATGTGAGTGTCCCCACTCGAAAGTTGTGACATTCAAGCAAATCGACGTGTGATGCCATCCTGTATCCTCAGCCAAACCCGCATTTTCGTTCTCCCGCTCTGGATTCAGTTCATATATCGAACTGATACGACAACTGAGACCTCATCATAGTCCCTTCAAATCTCGATCAAGTATTCCAGTTCTATCTCCTCACGCACACTCGAGTAACGTCTATCAGCTCTCTAGGTATTTCTTCATACACCATGTATCTCGCATAGGATGCAAGAGCGTTCTGTTTAATGAGCGAAAAAATCAAGTGGTCTTCTACCTCAGGTTGCGCGAAACGCCTAGTTGAATCGTAGGTATCTGATGAACGTAGAAGGCAGCTACATTTCGTCGACTTTGATACAGGAAGATTGGATCGCAGTCACAAATGTTGAGATGGTCAGGACGTGACCAAGATCTGTAGAGTCTGACAGCGATTCAGTCATCCGGAATCCTTGCATGTGTCTTTTGTAATGCCCAAAAGTTGTGACGCACAATAATGATATGTAGTACTATGCGTCGTCTCGAGTGATCCAGCTCTCGATAGTTCGGAGTGATAAAGTGCCACTATCGACGATCGTCCTCTTACATTAAATCCACGATAGAAGCAACCAGGCCTGAGATAACCAAGAACGCGGCCAAAGACATTGCGGACCCACGACGAGGAGCAGCGTTCTTTTTCGTTGGAGTGGGGGTAGGGGTGGTCGTAAATGTGGGTGTAGACGTCGTCGACGCGAATGAGGACGTTGTTACCGAGATTGCAGGGTTGGTAGTCGAGGTCACATTCTTGGCTATAGCACCAGAAGCAGCAGAGACCAAGCCAGGAGGGATTCCACCATCTGTTGGAGACGTTGGCACAGTGGAATATAAACATGATTTCAACTAGGTACTCACCAACAAATGATGCGCCACAAAGTTCAGTGGCACGTTTGATGTCACTGGTCGAGAACGAACCAGGCATCGTCTGGTTCATCAAGGTGAACGCGCCCTTCATGCAGTCAGTGCAGATAACACTTGAGGGGAAACCCTCCTTGACCAAGTTGGCAATTGAACGGATGTCCGTGACGTTGAGATTCATGGTACCAGTAAGCACCTCGACGTTCCTGAGCGTCCCCGTGACACAATTTATGCCTCCACTATTGGAACTATCCCATCATCAGAGAGCGTCGAGTATATGAATAAAAACTCACTCCTTCAAGCAAGCGACCTCCCGCACAGTCTTATATCCGGCCTTGACAGTCGCAATCGTCTGCTGTATGCGAGAAGATGAGAGGCCGAACTCATCCGAGCAGCTCGTAGTAAGGTTGCTGAGGACAGCGATGAGGGTATCGTCACTACATGCCGGAGCACCGCACATACTCTCGAGCCAAGTATCAAGATACCCAATGACTGACTCTGGACCATTGCCAGCGCCTATCATGACTGTGAGGAGCTGGGCGGGTTTCAAGCACGTGTGGGCAGCAGGATCTTGTCCGATAGCCATGAGTGAGTTCATGCATCCAATCGAATATCTACGCATCGGGAACGCATCACCTCAGGTTCTCGAGAATAAAATCATCTTTGAATGAGACATACGAGTTTGCAGACACAAAACCAATCAGGGCAACGATCGTGATAGCACGGAACATCATATTTGATTGGAGAAGGGCAATGAGAATGACCGTTCAACGGTGTCGAGAGAGTGGGTGAGATATCAAATCTGGAGAATATTCATGCGCGGATGATCCTTTTATATGTAATCGCCAGCACAGCGTTGCTAGGATGTCTGTTTCATCAACCCGTCAGGAAATAAGTACCGAGAGATCACTCAAAATCAAAAACAAGGGGTTTGACGAGATCTGCGATTTCCAGGTTTAACGATGGTTCGCCTACTAATTTTTTCCTTGTATATATGCAGACCGAAAGATCTGTTCATCAGTCGAAAGTAGTATATAATAAGCAATCTCCCGTAGAAATAGGAAAGAATCGCTTCTTCGACCATCCACTTCAAGACGGGGAAAATCTTGATTGATCAAAGGACCGACGGAGACCGACATCACATCAAGAACTCACAGGACGGATGAAACACAGAAGAACATGTGTTTCGAGTGCAAGACTCGAGATTCGTGGGTTGAAAATACAATTTTCGATGATTAGAACAAGGTGGATCTGAAGACTAACCTAACGATAGAGTAATTACAGTCACCGTCAGCGCAACAAAGCACCCAGAGCAGTTGTAGAGTTGTCCAACACACCAGCCAATCCTATTTTTAGCAGGTGTTGTTTCTGGATCAAAGCGTCAAACTTCACCCTTGGAGAGCTCAAAGCGTAAACTCTGGTGGTATCAATGCTACACATTTCTGTAAGAGCAGTGAACAGAGTACACGGAGTCCGGAAAGTCAATTTGTATGTTCTGTACCTAGGGCCTTCCGGTCAAGTTGGCAAACAATCCCGACGTAGAATTCGCTGATGTGTAATCGTTCACTGAACGTTTGCAGAGCGATAGAACGTCGTCGGATCGTATCTTTTGCGTTAGCCTCGAGCATGCCGATGAAGAAGCCTTGCAACCGAAAGGGTACCGGAAGGTTAGCAATTGTTGATCAGGGTAGGTATCACACGATTCGCTACGGAACTGATATTAAACTACGGGCGCAAACAAAAGAAATTGCACCCCTTCGAACACATGATCTCGTGAACGTTTGGAGTAGACGTATGGCACGCCGTGGATATTGTCCAACCCTAAGAGAAGGTCGCGTTGGAAGCACACGTCGATATTCTTGACAGGAGCCGCGATGGTGTCATCGCTACATCGTTTGGCAGAACACATGTTCGTTACCCAACCGTCAATCGTACTGAGGGTCGCGCTCGACAGAGAGACCGAGTACTATACAAGGCCGATTGACCGAGATCGAGATTAAAACTGCGTTGCATCCTAAAGAAACGCGAAATATAAGAATCGCACAGCATCGGCAAACGGCAGAGGGAGAAGAAGGGAAAGTTTTGTTGATCCAAGAGGCTGCTGACAAACACTCAGGAGTAAGTATGGGTCCAGGCAGCATCACTGCCAAATGTCTTCCTCGTCGTTCACCATGGCCTATGACTCAACGTCTATTCTCGTTCAGACATTTTCTCCATTCCCTTCACTTACTCTGACGGTCCCGTCATCAACTCTTATATCAGATGTACCTTTATACCTCCAAGAACGCTATCATGACCTACCGTTCAATGACTCTTCTCGCTATGTACTTTCAACCCACAGGGGTTGTGCAATTCCACCCCATGCTGCAGTCTGCTCGCTTCATGCGGACGAGGCCGACACAGCTTCAACGCATAACTTTGTGTCTCTACGTCTGACCCCTCGTCTTCTTGGTGGCAAGGGTGGCTTTGGATCTCAGCTCAGGGCTGCTGGAGGTCGCATGAGCAGCCAGAAGACGAGCAACAATGACTCGTGTAGGGATTTGAATGGCAGGAGGCTGAGCACCATAAAGGAAGCTAAGAAGTATGTTACCCGTTTCCTCATGTTTCGTTAGCCCTCCTGACCATTATGAAAGGCTTGCGGAATATCTTGAAGCCGAGCCAGAGAGGGTAGCCGCCAAAGCTGCGGCACAGAAAGCCAAGCTCGAGGCCCTCGAGCGCAAACTTGGCATTGTGCCTTCAAGTGTTTCCGGCAGTAAATCGGCAGGCGAGTCGTATCGGAATATTGGGACAGATGCGCCACCTGTTCTTGCGGGAACGAAACATCGACTAGAGGACACAGAGTATCTCGAGCAGAGCAGAGAACTCACGGAGGGTGTTAAGAATGCTGTGACGACTGGTCAGTGTTCATCCTGATTTCGAGAGGACAATTCTTCGATGGATGATGATTTTATATGATCAGCACTACTCAAGAAAAAGAAGAAAGCCAAGCTAGCTAATATGACAGCCACGGATGCGGCCCCTCCTGGAAGAAAGACCGCGGCGAAAGTTGAAAAGCCCCTTGTCGAGGCTGCACCTGTCTCAGAGGCTGTCGGAGCATGAGTTTCGTATATCACCTTGTTACATGGTTCTTAAGCATGGCATTTTGATTGTTATCTATCACGGGCACGCTTTGCAGATTCATAAACTGTTTCCCACTATCTATGCAAAGTCTATACACCCTTTGTGCTTAAAGTCACGGTGAAATCAGAATTGTCTTCCGGGCCGGATTAACGTTGATACATGATTTGGAAACATTCTGAGAGGAATTGGAGCCGCCCTGAAATTCATTGTATACCCTCATTGAAAGTCGACACATCCTGCTGTCCAACTAGCTATAGATATAGCTATAGATATTATTTTGATATTTGTCGGCGCCACCTTGCATAGACTTATCCCAGACCTTTTTGCCAAGCCGACGGATCGTCGGCCGATCGATGTGCGTCACGTGTTTTCTGAATAATTCTGATTCTGATTTGCCGCCGAGTCAGATGTGCTGCCAAAATTTGCAGAAAACTTTTATACGCATTCAAAAGTAACTCCATCACTCCCTTGACTTCACTTTTGCCTTATAATGTGCCCTCACGCAAACGGCGATAACCTACCCAACGAAGAGATGGTTGCATTTCCCCTCACTAACGGTTCCTCATCGGAAAAGCGTGGAACGAATCCTACTTTGAATCGTCTTTCGTCCGAACAGCGCAACCCATACGCACCGCGTGCCGCCGATTTTCTATCTAACATCTCAAATTTCAACATTATCGAGAGTACTCTCCGAGGTGTGTACATCCCTCCCGATTGCGAAGGTATATAATACCGGCCCCCTGACTTTCGTCGTTGACCAGAGGGAGAGCAATTCGCCAACGCTTTTTTTGATACCAAGACTAAGATCGCCATTGCCAAGGCTCTCGATGCCTTTGGTGTTGAGTACATTGAACTTACCTCTCCCGTTGCCTCAGAGCAGTCCCGCGCAGACTGTGAGGCTATTTGCAAGCTGGGTTTGAAGGCTAAGATCCTAACTCATATTCGATGCCACATGGATGACGCCAGGATAGCCGTTGAGACTGGTGATTTTTTTTCCCTAAATCTTTGATGATCTGCGACTAAGTCTTTTTCGGTCAGGCGTTGATGGTGTCGACGTCGTCATCGGTACCTCATCTTTCCTCCGCGAGTTCTCGCATGGAAAGGACATGACCTACATCACGAAGACCGCTATTGAAGTTATCGAATTCGTCAAGTCTAAGGGCATTGAGGTTCGCTTCTCATCGGAAGATTCCTTCCGCTCGGACTTGGTCGATCTACTTTCGATCTACCAAACTGTTGACAAGATTGGTGTACACAGAGTGGGTATTGCAGACACTGTCGGCTGCGCCAATCCCAGACAGGTGTACGACCTTGTGAGAACTCTCAGGGGTGTTGTTGGATGTGACATCGAGCTCCATCTTCATAATGACACCGGAATGGGTATGCACTTTCGATAAAACATATGGCCCGAGTCTCATTACAGATTCAATAGCCATTGCCAACGCCTACACTGCACTTGAAGCTGGTGCGACCCACATTGACACATGTAAGCCCATCTACATTATTACAATGGATCAGTCTCACCATTTTTGTAGCCGTTCTCGGTATTGGTGAGCGTGTCGGCATTACACCTTTGGGAGGCCTCATCGCCTGCCTCTATGCCGCCAACCCGGAATACGTCAAGTCCAAGTATAACCTCTCCATGCTCCGTGAAATTGAGAACCTCGTCGCTGAGGCTGTCGAGGTCAACATACCCTTCATGAACCCTATAACGTTCGCCACATTTTCCACATACTTTGTGAAACCTCACCCGCACTTTTTACAGCGGTTACTGTGCGTTCACCCACAAGGCTGGTATCCATGCCAAGGCCATCCTCAACAACCCTAGCACCTACGAGATCCTGAAGCCCGAAGACTTTGGCCTCACCCGTTATGTGTCAATTGGGTGAGTTACTCCCAACTCGAAAATTAGCGCGTCTTATCTCCATCTCAAGGCACCGCCTCACCGGCTGGAATGCCGTCAAGTCGCGCGTCGAGCAACTTGGGCTCAAGCTTACTGACGCAGAGATCAAGGATGCAACAAACAAAATCAAGGAACTCGCCGACGTGCGCACGCAGTCCATGGACGACGTTGATTCTTTGCTTCGTGTCTACCACTCCGGCATCCAGAGTGGCGAGCTCGCTGTTGGACAGAAGGAGGCGCTGGACCGCCTGCTCAAGCAGCACCGTGATGAGGCGCAACAGAACAAGAACTAATATGAAGATGCATAATGCACTTGTAAATCGTTGGGGAATGGTAGGGAGGAGAGGACCCATGCTGTATTTGTAGAAAAAGGACTTGATTGATCCTACTCAAGTCCACTGTCTTATCTATTGCAAAATTGAATCTAGCTATGTTTATATCACATACTGAACTTGCGTATACATCAATTTCTTGCTGGATGGGCCTGTCAAGAGTTGACTGATTAACTTGCTTTCTCTTGTTGTAGGCGGTTACAGGTAATTATCGTCGTAATTCTTGTATAATCTCTGGCGACTACGCGCAGATTTTTGAGGCAAAGAAGGCGTTGATGGAAGGTGAGGCTGCTCGGAATCAGGTTGTGCGAGCGGAAGATACTATTATCAGCATTCTGGTCCATGATTATTTCCTCACAGAATCTTTCCGCAGCGAAGGCAAATTTGGCACAAGGTGTTTGACAGAGAGATCTGAAGACGAGTGTATCAACGTCCTTGACATTTGAAATGTCATTCATCTTTGCTGCCACTGATACGACATCCGATGCACTTTCACACACTCTGCACCTCTTGGCATTGCACCCTGATATACAAGAGCGCCTTAGGGCGGAAGTCACTGAGGCACGTAAAGCGCATAACGGGGATATACCCAACGATGATCTAATTTCACTTCCTTTCATTGATGCAGTCTGCCGAGAAACTCTTCGTTATGAGGGCGGCTCAATTCATGTGGGTACAGTTTGGTACAGTTTGAAAATGGCACGTTTGAGCATGATTCCAAGTCCGCTGTTGGCCGAGTATGCCGCCAGGAACCATTTCGGTCGCTTAGCAGAGCCTTCCACAAATGGGAACCGTTGCCGTCCGGTTGAGAACACTTACGATGGCCCGGTCGCTGATTGAATGATTAGTGACGACTCGTTTTTCTTGTCAGACTTAATGAATTCTGAGCTTCTCCCTCACGAGCTCCTTCTCATTGCTTCAATCCAGCTACAAAATCTATCTCTGAGACAGCACTCTCTATCTCCCACTCGGATAACCCAGATGATTTTGGGGTTTGGTGGAGTGGATGGAGGATCTGTCTAACTAACCGGTCCTCACAGGAAATGAAGTCTAATGATCAAGAATAGACCACATCACGTCACATCGATGGTCCAGCCAAACAGACCAAACTTTGTAATGCACCTTTCTAAAAACAATCCAGGTGTACTGTTAGCTAGTCATTCAGCCAGTCATGGTTCAGTTAGGGTTTTGAAGTGTTAGTGTTAATGTTTGTCAGTGTCAGTATTAGTGTTATATGTTAGTGCTAGTGTTAGTGTTAGGGATGATGGGAGTTCGCAGACACACATGCACAAAGAGGACAAAATAGTCTTCTGTGCCTTCATTTGATGGTATTGAGTTAGACAGATCATCCCATGGACTCAGTTTGGTGGTTATTTTCATCTTAATTATTCACCTTTAATCCTCAAGTTATCCCCCTGTGCCCCTGGTCCTCGAAATGTGTGCATTTCAATCTCACCTATCCCTGCTCAGCTCATTATTCATCTGTAGCTCTCGGAAAGACATTGTCCTAGGGTCCAGACTCTGAATAGAAGCCAGAGCAATGGCTTAGGCCTTAGGCTCCTCCTAGAGGCTTTGCATGAGGTTCACCATGCCTGGGATCTACTCACACCTGTCAGTGTGACTTGGCATCTCTGCAGAAGCTCTCAAAACTTGATTTTCCTGAGCTTGACATGCCCTGGTGGTGTCAAGGAATGAAGTTGGCAGTGGATGCACCAGTACATGTTGATCACATATATTTGGCTATGACCTCCCCCTTTAAATGTTTTTTACTTTCTATTCTCATACCTCAGTTTGTTTTACTCTCTGAAGTGTGACTGAGGTATGACACTACATTACTTGTTTAGTATTTCATACTTACTCATTACACTAGACTGTGTGTATGCTATTCAAGTATTTAGTTACAGTTTGTTTTACTCTCTGAAGTGTGACTGAGGTATGACACTACATTACTTGTTTAGTATTTCATACTTACTCATTACACTAGACTGTGTGTATGCTATTCAAGTATTTAGTTACAGTTTGTTTTACTCTCTGAAGTGTGACTGAGACCACATGTATGTTATTCAGTTTCCACCACACTCCACTTCATTTGCTGTCCTCCAAAAGGTTATGAGCCCTGTTGCCTAATACCAAAAAGGGATTAGACAAATTCAAACAGAGCATACACTCACCACTCATGTTACTTCTGCACAAACATTCTTTTTTTTTCACTTTCTAACATCACCTGGATCACTTCTGAATCCACACATCATGTCAAACCATGACAGGCTCAGAGACAACTACTTGCCCCATCCTGAATGGACCTGACAACTTCCAGATCTGGAAATTCAGGATAACTGTGAAGCTCAGGCAAGAAAAAGTCTGGGACATCATTGCTGGAACAACAACTCCCTCAGCCAGCACCAAAACACAAACCAAACCACTCCAATCTCCAACTGACACCACCACTGCATTGATCTCCTTGCCACAGTCACAAAAAGACAACTGGCAAATCCAAGATTTCAAGGCTGCTGGCATCATCATCATGCATGTCTCCAACAGGCTTGCAATTGAGGTTGGTGATCTAGACCACTCAAAGGAGATGTTTGATAAGCTGGTGAAGATGCATGAAGCCACAAACATTGGTGTAAGCACCTTCTAGATGTTTATTACCATGCTAGACCAAAAATGGGATGGATCTCCTGCTACTCTCAGTGATCACATCTCATCCATCTCTACTGCCAGTGCAAAACTCACTGCCATGAAGAGACAAGTTGACCACAAGTTCCTTGCCTTCATACTTCTCCACTCTCTTCCTGATGACACTGTATGGGAATTGTTCTGTGCCACTGTCTTGAACTCTCTCACACCTGGAACATCATTATCATTCTCCACCCTATTGGACCAACTCACATTCATGGTCACAGCTCAACAAGGTGCCTCCTCTGATGCAGCCCCTCAAGGCTGACACAAACTCAAAGTGAAAAGGCAAAGGTACAAAATCCAACAAGTGGTGTGAGCACCATAGATCCCCTTCACATAATACAGCTGACTGTTGAACTCTAAAAGAACAGAAAGATGGAAAGAAAAAGGACAAAGGAAAAAGGGGCTAGGCAAATCATGCAAGCCATGACTTGGCATCAGACTCTGATGATTCAGATGACTCCAATAGAGATATGGGCAGGGGAATAGTGGATTATTCAAATACAAAGTCTGCTCATGTTTCTAAGGCTTTAATAACACACATTTTGGCTCATGCTGAGGGTGCAACTCATGTGTGCTATTTCATGAAAAAGAAGAGTGAGGCCCTATTGCAATTCTGCAAATTTAAAAAACAATATGCAGACATACTTCAAATCAAAAATCAGTGAGCTCTACCCATCAGAAAATTTTATCAATTTCTTCTAGTCTGATAATGGTGGCAAGTACCTTGGAAAGAAGTTCCAAGAGGAACTTAGAAAGGGAGGCACTGTTCACCACACTACTGCACCAGACACACCTGAACAAAATGGGTTATCTGAGTGCATGAATCAGACACTCATAAACACTGCAACTGCAATTCTCATTGAATCTGGACTCCCAAAATCTTTCTGGTCTGATGCTTTGCACACTGCCACAATAATCATCAGTATGGCAGCAGGACTTAAAGGAAAGGCACCCTACAATGTGATCTTTAAGCAGGAAGTTGACATATCATGATTCTGCCCTTTTGGTGCCACTGCATATGTCCTGATTCCCAAGGATCAGTGAGACAGAAAATTTGCAGAGAAAGTGCAAAAGGTTGTACTCATTGGATACCACAACAGAGAAGAAGGCATACAAATTACTAGACATTAAAATAAGAAAGGAATTCAGCAGTCAAAACATCTGTTTTGATGAGGACAAAAACTAACCTCCAGCAGCCTCAGATTTAAAGAATGAAATTGATGGCTAGTGGGAGCCAAACTTCCTACAATCCCTACTCAATAGTCAACCAAAAGGCCAAACTGTCATGACCCACTCCCTGGACCCCCAAACACCATTCCCAACCTGCTCACCCCCTCTAGAGTTATCCCCAATGTCCCTTCAAACTCCCCCAACCTTCATTGACCTATGATGCCTACTCTGGACAACTCCAATGCTTCTCTGGCAAACCACAATGGTCCCCTGGCTAACTCTGATGCCTTCTCTGCAGTCATCAATGCTTCCCTAACTCTCCTGAGCTCCTGAAACCTCCCCCACTGTTCCTGACTCTAGCATACATCATCAACTCATCTTCCTAGTTTGCCTGACCAACCCTGGAGCATCACAAAGACCCTGGGACAGCCCACATCCTCAATTGATCCCATCAGAACATCAATGCAGCTTGTCCCCTGATCACAACTGACATCTATCAACTCTGTGCAGCTCCATTGAGCCCCACTGCCAGACCCACTGTCCTCCAGAGCTCTCCAGTAGTCAGTATATAAGTTGTAGAGTAGCACCTCATACTCTAGTCTTCATATTGCTTAACATTACCTATGGTCTGATTGTTTCTGTCTTGTGTTTTGTGTTCTGTGTTATGTTTCCCTTTATCTCAGTCTCCTGGTCTTATCTCAGTCTCCTGGTCTTATCTCAGTCTCCTGGTCTTATCTCAGTCTCCTGGTCTTGTCTTGTCTCTATTTCCATTATTGTTCTTGTTATCATTTCATATCTCTGCTTGAATCTAATTTTTGTTCTTGTCTCAATCTTGTCTCAACTCCATCTTGTCTTGTTTGACTCCATTTTCATTATTGTGTTCAAGTCCTTTCAATCCTAATGCCTTGACAAACTCCATGCTTATGATTACAAACTCAAACATTCTTTGAACCAACTCTGGACCTTGCTATTTGCTCAGCCCTGAAACCCATCAACTTTTGTTGATCCCCTATCAAACTCTAGCCCTGCTCCCATCACTCACATAGCCTCTGTTTGCCCTGCACCTCTAATACTCACTTCTGGACTTGTACTTAATGTCCCATCAAGTCTGACCTTTTCCCTGCAACTTGTCTTAGACTTCTCTGGACCACTCCAGACTTGTTCAGATCACTCTCCATCACTTATCCTCACAAGTCCCAATGTCTAGACCTTCTCTGAATGCCCAGTTATCAGTGCAGGATATTGCATCTGCCTAGTAAGGATTCACCCAGTGTAGCTGAGCGCCCATGGTCAGTGGAACCTGACACAAACCATCACCACATCTGAATAC
The DNA here is from genome assembly GCA_020091625.1 of Termitomyces sp. 'cryptogamus'. NCBI lineage: Eukaryota > Fungi > Basidiomycota > Agaricomycetes > Agaricales > Lyophyllaceae > Termitomyces > Termitomyces sp. 'cryptogamus'. The sequence goes on from JAGYZC010000005.1 coordinate 1,968,902, forward strand.
AAATCAGATGGGGAATTGGACACAGAGTCAGTAGGAGCAGACTCACCTGTCAAGGTTATCCCAACAGAGACAAACCACATCTCAGAAAGACATCCAGCAATGCTCACAACTTCACTGCCTTCAAGCCCATCACCAATGCCAACAACCATTGCAGTAAAATAAAAGTGCAAAACTGGACAAATATCAAGTTCAGTGGAAAAGACATCTGAACTACAAAGAGGAAAAAGTACATGCACCCATAAGATTGTAGTCTGTGACACTGACTATTGAAGAGCCATGGACCTGCAGGCAAAGCAAAGAGAAGAAGGGAAATCTGAGAAGCATGCACATACAGATGATGCTACCACTTCAGAGTCCAACACACCTCACTAAATGATGCTTGACATTCAAGCACACACCAAAGACCTAGAACTCAGTGACTTGACTGATCCACCAGAGTCAGAATGTGAGGAAGAAACTTCACCAGAATCTCTCAAAGTGGACCATCTAAAAACTCTTGCCATGAAATGTAAAGGAAGCTTTTGAAGAACTTGATCATGAGCACTGGAAACCTGCCCTGCAGGAAGAGATTCAGAACCTCATTGAAAACAATGTCTATGAGGTCATACTAATACCCAAGAGTATAAAGCCCATCACCTCTAAGTTAGTTTTCCACATCAAATATGAAGCAAGCAGAAATGTCAAATGCTACAAGGTCCATATCATGGCTTGTGGCTTTATGCAGGTTGAAGGATGGGACTACAAAGAAGTGTGGGCCATGGTAGCAAATCTTGAATCCATATGCATTATACTTGCACTAGTGGCCAAGTATGATCTCAAGCTTGACTAGATGGATGTATCAACTACTTACCTAAATGGAGAATTAGAGGAGGAACTTTATATGATGCCCCCTCAAGGCATAGCAATCTCTGATGGTCATTGTCAGAGATTAAGGGTAAATGTATGGGTTGAAGCAAGCTGGACATATGTAGAACCAAACACTCAACAAGAAACTCTGTGGTCTAAGCTTCACATGCCTCAATGCCAAAACATGCCTTTACATTTATAAACAGGAAGATAAGATCTGTTTCCTTGTAATTGACATGGATGATTTCATACTCACTGCAAATTCCCAACCTTTCCTCCACAATATAAAGAGAAAGTTGTCAAAAACCTTCAAGATGCATGACCTTGGCCTAGCAACATACATCCTAAAATACTTGGGCAGACTTGATAGCCAACAAGTATGTGGTTGAGTTGAGAAATAAAAGAACTGAGAAAGATAAACCTGGAAACTGATAGATTGAAGAGAAAGAGACAGGAGGATGAACACAAGTAAAAAGCAGACACAATAGGTAATCTCAAGACTGGAGTGTAGCTACAGACTAGGGGACCTTATATAGCTGTAGAATACTACTAAAAGATAAAGCTGGAAGGAAAGCAATCCTAGAAGTGATCTGGGCCAGGTGGAAGTGATCTGGGCCTGTGGAAATGATCTGGAACAGGAAAAGCAGTCCTAGGGGTGGCTAAAACCTGGATGTGGCTGAAACAAGACTGTGGCTGAGATCTGGGGGTGTGGCTGAGATACAGAGAGGGACTGTGTAGATTCTGAGGTTGGATAATGGTGAAGGGAGGTGTCAGGTTCTGCTGACCATGGGGGCTCAGCTTAACTGGGTAAGTCCTTACTAGGCAGACACAACATCCTGCACTGGTAACCTAGTGCTTTGGAGGGGTCTGGACTTCAGATACTTGCAAGGGTAAGCCAAGAGAAGTAGTCTGAGCAAGTCTGAAGTGATTGAGGAAGTCTAAGACAAGGTATGAGGAAGGGTCAGGCTTGGGGAAGTTCCAAATACAAGTCCAGAGGCAAGTATTGATAATGCAGGGCAAATAGAGGCTACATGAGTGATGGGAGTGGAGCTGGAGTTTGATAGGGGATCAATGTAGGTTGATGGGTTATGAAGCTGAGCAAATAGTGAGGTCTGGAGTTGATTATGAATATTTGGGAGGTTGTGATTGTAAGTGTGGAGTCTGTAATAGCATTAGAGTTGAAGGGGACTGTTAGGTTCTGCTGACCACAGGGGCTCAGCTACACTGGGCAAATCCTTACTAGGCGAATGTGATTCCCTGCACTGATAACTGGGCACTTGGAGAGAGTCTAAGTGTGGGGGACTTGTGAGGGCAAGCAATGGGGAGTGATCTGAACAAGTCTGGAGTGGTCTGGAGGAGTCTAGGATGAGTTGTGGGGGAAGGGGGAAACTTGATGGGGCATCAGGTACAAGTCCAGAAGTGAATATTGTGGGTGCAGAGTAAGTGCAGGCTATGCAAGTGATGGGAGTGGAGCCAGAGCTTGATGGGGAATCAACAGAGGTCGATAGCTTTTGGGACTGAGTGAGTAGTGAGGTCTGGAGTTGGTTTAACAAATGTTCAGGGGTTGTAATCATAAGCACAGAGTTTGTGAGGGTGTAAGGTCAAGAGAACTTGGACACAATAATAGAAACAGAGTCAAACAAGATGAGATGGAGCTGAAGGGAGTGAAATGGAGTCAAGACAAGATTGAGATGAGAACAAAAATAGATTTAGGTGGAGATACAAAATGATAATGAGAATGATAACAGAGATAGAGACAAAACAAGACTGGGAGACTGAGAGAAGAGGAAACATAGTACAGAATACAAAACACAAGACAGAAACAATCAGAAACACATCAGGTAAGGCAATATCAAGACTAGAGTATGAGGTGCTACTCTACAACTTATATACTGACTATTGGAGAGCTCCAGGGGACAGCGGGTGTGGTGGCAGGGCTTGGCAGAGTCGATGGGTGTTGGTTGTGATCAGAGGGTGGGCCACATTGATATCTTGATGGGATCAGTTGGGAATGCAGGCCATCCTGGGATTATTGTGATACTTCAGAGTGGGTCAGGGGAACCAGGGTGATGGGCTGGTGATGTATGATGGGGTCAGGAATGATGGGGGATGGTTCCAGGGGCTTAGGAGAGCCAGGGGAAGCATTGGCAGCTGCAGAGAAGGCATTGGAATTGGCCAGGAGGCTGTTGGAGTTAGCTGGAGTGGGCACAGAGAGTAGACAATGGTTGGGGGAGTTTGATGGGGCATTGGAGGAGACCCTGGGGGAGCAGGTAGGTTGGAAATGATGTGTGGGGGTCCAGAGAGTGGGTTGTGACAGGGACTTGTACACAACAAAGAAAATAGAGACAAACAAGATGAGATGGAATCAAGGCAAGATTGAGATGAGAAGGAAAATAGATTGAAGTGGAGATATGAAATGATAACAAGATGATAATGGAGATAGAGACAAGACAAGGCTAGGAGACTGAGATAAGAGAAAATGTAACAAGAAACACAAAACACAAAGAGACAAACAATCAGAACATGGTAAATGCAGGTAATATCAAGACTAGAGTACTAGATGCTATTCTACAACTTATATACTAACTACTGGGACAGCTCTGGGGATAGCAGGTCTGGTCGCAGGGCTTATTAGAGCAGTATGGAGTCAACAGGTGTCAGTTATGATCAGTGGGCAGGCTGCAGTGATATAGTGATGGGATCAAATGGGAACATGGGCTGCTCCAGAGTCATTGTGATGCTTTTAAGTGGGTCAGGTAAGTCAAGGTGATAAAACAGTGATGTACACTGGCATCAGGAACAGTGGAGGTGGGTTCCATGGGCTCAGGAGGGGAAGGGGAAGTGCTGGGGCCTGCAGAGAACACATTGGAGTTAGCTAGGGGGGGCATTGGGGTTTGCTAAAGAAGTGCCAGAAATAGCCAGAGTAAGCATTGTGGGTGAACAAAGGTTGGGGGAGCCAAAGGGGGGACTCCAAGGAGGTGAGGTGGCTTGGGAAAAAGTCTGGAGTTTCTGGGAATGGGTCATGACATCACCCCCCCTTCAGTGTTGAGACTCTTGAGATACAGGGCATGGGTCATGGATCAGCAGGGGCATGGGAATCAAAGCCAAGTAATATTTATCAAACCACAGCAAGCAGTGGTGGCATGAAGAACAAAGTTGAAGCATGGCCACTATTGTCAGAGGGCTCTTCCCAATCCATTAAAAGGGTCAGACATACTCCAGTGCTTTCCTACTTTTTCTAATGTCTTCCTCTGCATCAGCATCTTTGTCAGCTGCTTCCCTGACTCCCTCACCTTCCAACAAAAACTGTGTTGACATGTGAGCAGAGTACAAAGGCCACTGTGCAGAGTATGATTCTCAGTAGGACTATAAAAAGATCAAGGCAATGTATTGCAGTTGTAGGCTTTCTTGTGATGGTCTTGGCAGGTGACACATTACTGGCCTTAGCTTTGCAGAACTGCCCATAGTGGTGGTGGGCCCTTTGGGGGCTTCATCTCAGAGTGGGGCTCCAGCATGGTTGGCCTCAATGTTGGCAGGATGTTGCTCAAGACCCAGGTTTGGTCTAGGGGTGGTGCATGTTGTTCTGGAGGCACTGCAAGTTGTGCAGGCAGAGGTGACCCCAGAGAAGTTTGCAGAGGTGGTGGGCAAGTGTGGAGTCCTCCAACCCTCAAATGGTGCTAGGTGGAGGCTCCAGTAAGTGACTAGTAAGATTTACCAGGTTTTGGCTGACTTAATTGCATGGTGTACTCTCTGTGCTCAATGTAGGGAGAGATGCAAGTTTGAGGCACTGCAGGGTTCTTGCCAAGACACATCAGTGTGTCTCCCCTGTTGGACAAGACATGAGAAGTGTTCTATCTTGTTGAGCTGGCATACAGCCTGTGTGTCAATGGAGCAGAGGTGGGACCTGGTATGGGTGGCAAAGCACATGGGTGAGGGGTGCAGGGGTAGCATGTCAGGACAGGGTTCCAGAGTGGAGGGTGGGGGCAGTAGAGGGCAGCCTGTAGCAAAGGTGAGGCCTCTGCAGAGTGGGCAGAGAGAGGGAGCCCTAGTGGCACATGACAAAGGTAAGTAGAGGGCTTTCCCCTCACTAGAGCTGGGGCCCAGCAAACAGCTGCAGAGTAGAGAGTTTATGGCAGGCCCTCCTGGGCCACACATGTATTCTCCTGGAATGGAAGCTCTGATGAGGGGTTCTGGAGGGACTTGCAAGCTGTCCCCTTTAATCTCCAGGACTCTCTTGTGCTGACAGGTAGAGGCATTAATAGGAATGCTAGCAACTCACAAAGAGGAGCTCTAAAGGGTGGAGGAGGATTGTGATGCCATGCAGAGGGACAGGGACATGGCAGAGGGACAGGGATGTAGCACAGCAGAAGCAGGAGGTTGTTGTGCAGGTGGCCACCAAGTAGTTGCTGGAGATCCAGGGGTTGCAGGAACAGCTGGATGAACTGGAGGTGCAGGCAGAGCAGAGGATAGAGGTGCAGTGGGGAGCATCTGAAACAGGAGGTGCCCTGAGCAGTGGTTGAGGCTAAGAGGCAGTGCAAGGAGTGGCTAGCCAACAAGGCAGCCTTGGAGCAGAGGGGGATCATATGTGAGTCCTCTATTTCTTCTTATAGTTCTACTGACACAAGTTGACAGACTGGGTCTAGGAGCACCAGATTCTTCTAGACGGGGTGTTGGCCACCCACACATCAACTCAGGACAAACTGGCACAAATGTATGGGGATCTCCCTCTGGAGTTAGAGCAGGGCTTTAGGCAGATGGGGCAGTTGCTGATGGGGCACCAACAGAGAAATGCAGCAACTCCCAAGACATGATGGGAGGTGGCCACCAATATGGAGGAGCCCTTACCTGGCTAGCCTAAAGTTCTAGGTGTGGTAGTGGTACAAATGGAAGTAGATTTGGTTGGGGAGATGGCAAGGGGACTTCTGGAGGAGAAGGAGGAGTGGAAGTAGTCAGACTTCAGTCTTGCACTTTTCTTAATTTCCTTTTGTACCTTTTTGCAATTACAACTTTGTCCATATTGATTTTTCAGAGTTCTGGTGAGCATGCAAAGTCTCAGATCATGTGAGGGAATGAGAAAACAAAACATGTAGGGGGTTACTTATAGGAGTTGAATTCCTAGTAAATTCAGAGGTGGGGGTTATGCCCACTAATGCCATCTGTGTTAACTAGTCCCAGAGGAGCTGGTGGAGAGGGGTGGAGGTCCCTTAGCAATTGTAGAGGCAACAGGGTGGGAATTGTTCTTGGGGGGCAGAGTAGGTCAGAGGTGGGAGTCCTTGTTGGTGTAGTGAGAGTGAGCTCTGGGAGTGGGTTGGAGTTGTCATTGTAGTAGACTGAACAGGAAATAGTCTTACATGCCAGCTATTCTGTAAACAGTTAACATAGGGGCAGAGATACTTCCTCCTGGTCTGATTTGCTCATTCTTGTAGTCCATTGATCCCTAAGTATGGAGAAGTTGATAGGTTGGTTTTGAGGACTGATGGTGTCTGGGGGTTTGTGTTTTGGTGGAGGCATGCCTGGGCAAGTGTTTGCTGAACTCTGGAGTGTGGTTGAGGGTGCAGCAGGGTCTTGCAAGGACTGGTTTAGGCAAGTTTCTCTGGTCTGGAGGTGGGGGTTATAGGTTTGAAGGTGCTACATAGCATTCTCTTTTGTCCCTGACCAAGAGTAAGTCCAGAGACAAGTAAGGGAGTCTTACATATTTCTGGTGTGCCTGGAGCTTGTGGTGCTGCCAGAGTGCATTAAAATGAGTTGGTCTGAGGTCCAGAGCATGGATTTGTCCTTCCTAGAGTACAAGTTGGTGGTTCAGAGACAGCATGGAGAGTTGGTTAGTTGGCAGTTCTTGTGGAGTTGTTTCTGGGTGCCATGCTGAGTGGGGAAGGGTTTGGGGTTGTGTTCCATAGGTCATCCTTTCTGGGATAGGAGCCAGTGGTCCAGAAGTAATGCTAGGAGCAAGTTGGTTGCTGGTTTATTGGGGGAGTTGCTCTTTGAGGGTTGTATTGAGCAAGGGAAGGGTCCAGAGATAGCTTCATCCCTTTCCAGAGTAAAGCCAGCAGGTTGGCAGAATTGCTTTTCAAGAATAGTGAAGTAGGAGAGGGTCCAGAAGTAGTTTTGTTCCTTTCCAGGGTAAAGCCAGTGGTCTAGTGGCAGCATAGGAGTTGGGTGGGGCACTGGCTTGTTGGCAGAGTTATTCTTTGGAGGTTACAGTGCATGGAGAGGGACAGAGGTGCATTTCATAGGTTGTCTTCTCTGGAGTAGGAGACAGAGGTCCAGAGTTAGCTTGAAGGGCTGGTTGGTTGCTGGCTCATCAACAAGATTGTCTTTGGAGTTTTTGTTGGGTGGAAGAAGGGGTCTGGAGATGTGCTTCATGGGTTCACCCTTCCTATAGTGGGAGCCAGAAGTTTGGAGGTAGTGTGGAGAGTTAGTTGACTGCTGGTTTGTCAAGGGGGTTGTCTTTCAGGATGGTGCTGATCAGGAGAAGAAATCTGGGGGTGCATTTCATTGGTCCATTCTTCTCAAGACTGGGGAGGGAGGTTCAGAGTGGGTGGTGGGTTCCACTGGGTGGTGGAATTCATTTTGCTCAGTTTCAAAGGGCTTCTTTGAATGCACATTAGGCTTCTGTGTAGGGGGTGTTGAGTTTTGTGTTAGGTCAACTGGTAGTAGCAGGGGGTGGGGTTGTATTTAGAGGGGTTCTTAGGCCAGTGAGTGGGCAAGTGGTGGAGTGGTTTGGTAGGGGCAGTAGTACTTCTGGAGTCATTCTAGGATGTGATGGACATGTTCCAGTTATTCCTCCAAGAATTTGAGTGGGTCAAACTGTTGTCCAAGTGTGCAAAAGCATTGTCCATGGTGTGGAGGAAATCGTTTGCAAATACTGGAGGATGACAGAAGAGCTGGTTGTTCAAGGGCATCACTTGGAACTCAAAGGGGTGATGGCAGATGTAAGGGGCAGTCTTCATTGTAGCTGGAGCAGAAATTTCTTAGCACTGTGGAAGTGGTTAACAAGATTTCCAATTAGAGAAAGTGGATACCACTTCTTTTGGGGACTTTGCTGACTTCCTGATAGTCAGTGCAGAGTCAAAGAGGCCATTCACTTTTCTTAGCAGCTAGGTTGTGACTCTGGCAGACAAGGTTGGAGCACAAGACATTTTGCTGAGCTTGTGGGGTGAGTATCCCAAGTTTGGTTTTTGAGCCTTGCAGAGGTCATTTTATCTAGATCTTCCAGTTTCGGTTCTATCTTCTAATGAGATCTTGGCAAGTGGCTATCATTACGACCCGAGATTCTCCGGAGACTCCGCAGTTACCCCCTATGATGGAGCTGGTGAGGGTTGTACAGTGATAGTACTTGAACTTTGATTCCTCCGAAGACTCGAACCCATAACCTAGACTTAGTCAGAAAGATCAATACATACAGAATTAGTTGAGCGAAAAAGAAACTCTAAGTGGAAGTGTACACTAGATGAGCTACAATGCTACAGGGATACGAGAGGTACAGCTTGACAAGCATAGTTATACAGGATTATACACCATACCAAAATGATGGACAAGCTGCAGCATCAGGTGGATGCAAGATATATCATAGAGTTTGCCCCATGTAGTAAAACCGAGATAAGAGAAAGAACAGCAAGAAGCATGGTAAACATAGCACTATGGATCCGATGCTGACACAATTCCCATTTTGTGGAACATTTCATCCAAAGTCTTGAAAGCAACGGGCTTGACGAGGCTACATAGATAAGATGATCAATGCCTCGCAAACACGCCACTTAGCGACACTTACTATCCGTCAACTCCAGCCTCGAAAGCTCGCCGCTTATCTTCGAGAGACGACATGCCTGTAAGAGCCAGGATGCGGGTAGAGTTGCCTCGTTGCGTTGAATCAGCGCTTGATCGCCTAGACTCGATGGCACGAATCTCAGCTGTCGCAGCAATACCTATTTCAAAAGCGGAAGAGCGAGATGAGCCAAACAGTTATAAACCCGCCAACTAACCATCAAGATTGGGCATAGAAAGGTCAAGGAGAACCACACTGATGACCGGATCAGCAGGTCTCGAAAATAAAGAAAGCATGACATACTCAAAAGGGCTTTCTTTTTCGAAGGTTGTTACTCCGTCGCGACCATCAACGGCAGAGCAGAAGTCATATCCCTAAATCATACATTAAACCGACATTTATCTTTGCCCTTCACACGACGATTCACACCTTTTGAGAAAGCCATTTGATGCTATACAAATCGTAACAAAACAATTAGTACTCTTGGGTTATCATCAAGATTCCACTTACAGTAGATTTCTGAGAATGCTGTTATCCTCAACAACCAGGACTCGGAAGCGACGCTCTCCTGATCCGGGCAAACGAAGTGATGATTTCAGAAGCGATCCACCAGATCCCACGGTTATCGTTTTCTCTGGGTTCACGCCGCCGTATCGCTCAGGTGCAGTAACAGGTTCCTTACATGATGACATTATTGGAATCGATGATGTTGATCGGACACTCAACGGTGGTCTAGTATGGCACGCCCGTGCCAAGGCATAGTGGCTTTTGTCGGATTTCCGCCTGAGAATAGACGAGCCAGACATATTCTGTTTTTTTTCTTCAATAGGGAGAGGCGAAGGTTCAGGTCCGTTTAATTGAGGCGTAGATGATGTCTGTACACTCCGCTCCATCTTGTACGCGTGCACACATAGCTTTACGAGAGCTCGCAACCGCACAGGACCATACGGCTTGAACAAGACTCGACAGATACCACCCACGAGTTCGTGATCCGCAGCAGCTTCCATAACTGTCGTGCTGCCACGAGACGAGGTTATGATGATGAACGAGCGGCTCGTGTCTCGAACTCTCGTGGCCTCCTTAACGGAGGAAATATCCTCGTTCAAAATGACGATATCTCCCCGCTCTAGACAACTGTGAACCTCAAATCCCCACCAACCATTGAGTACACCGTAAAGTACTCTTTTAAGAAGTTGTGTGCCTTCGTGTGGGGTATCAAAACCGATGAGAGAGATCATAGGAAGTTCCAGAGAACCCTCAGGCTTAAAACGTTCCATTTCTGGTGCTCTGGTAGGTCCTTCAGCCTTGTCGGCGAGGAAAATGACTTTGATTTCTGTGCCGCTACCTTCTTCACTCCAGACGTCCACTTTACCGCCCACACTTTCGGACGTAACGATACTATTGACGATGGCCAAACCCAGACCAGTGCCAGTCTGTAAGGGATTTTCTTGAGAGAACGGATGGAATAGTTGATTCTATGAAATGTCAATCATGAGTATACTTTAGGTATTATTTTTGCAATTAGATCAACCTACTTTGAGGAAGTTCTGACTGATACCCTTTCCAGTATCCAACACAGAGAGCTCTACCTTGATCTTGTCTGGAGGATCAGTGTCCGCAAGGGGAAGTTCTCGGAGCAGAACATGAACGAAGCCGCGCTACATTAACATGATTAGACAGGGATGATGACACAAGGACCTCATAACGTACCGAAGTAAACTTCAGGCTGTTCCCAAAGAGGTTCATAAGCACTCTGCGTATACCGCCTTTTTCACATATCAAAGTCCAGCCCTGTGCATTCCTTCTATGTCAGCGACAGTGAACCACATATAAAAACATGAAGGCGACCTCGCGTCGATATCCAATATCGATCACAGTCTCCACGAAAGTCGATGACCGGGGCATCGGCAATCCAGAAATATCTTCCGGTGGAGAGTAGACGCTCCCAATTGCGCATTCATCCACGATTGCTGAGCGTGCACGATGACCGATCCAAGATCCATCAACGGCATCCTCCACAAGCTGTATAAGATCGACCCTAAATGATACCTGATAAGCATACGAAGACCAAATAACACTTTACTAACCTGGAGGGATTAATTACGTTCTCGACGCCACCAGCTTTAGAGTTTCCACTGAGCTTCGTGAAATCTAACACGTGGTTGACTGTCTCCACAAGTGAGGTCCCACAGGCTTGTACAGTTTGAAGAAAAGAGAGCTGCGAGTGGGACAAATGACTGTCGCCGAGGAGTTCTGCAGCTGCCAAAATCTGAGTGAAAAGTTCAACAAATGTTCCAAGCGATATGTGAAACAACCCACTCCATGGAGAGGTGTACGAAGTTCGTGTGATATACTTGGAAAGGCAAATACGAGTTAAAAACGTGAATTTAACGATAAGGTCGAACACATAACTCACTTAGAGATAAACAAACTCTTCGCCTTGTCAGCGAGAATCATACGACGCTTCAGCACGGCAGACAAAATGATGACACCTGTCATCAAGTCAATACGACTCATAGCACAAAACTAGAAACGAACCTATTGCACGCAAGTACGACAACTCATGACCTTCCAACTGGAATTAATTCGGTCAAATGGGCGTCAGGTTCACTCGTTACAAGCAAACACTCTTACGTATCGCTTAGTCTCATTGGTGCCATTATACGCACACAAAAGCGCGAACGGCCTCTTATCTATATTGAAAATCGGAACCGCTAGAAACAATTAGCATCCAATCACCTCACATAAAAACGTATGTCCGACATACTAAGTGCATACTGTATATGTGTCGGCAAGAACGGCCTGAAACTCGGCGGCACAATCCCCTCACTAATCTTCCCATCCGGATATTTCGCAAAGAACGCATTAAGCTGTTGATACTCCTCCGACGCTAGTTGTCGCTTCGTCGCCTGTAAATTGGGATCGCCGAAGTGCATATTCACAGAAACAGTCCCCTCAGCACTCATAGACTCCAACACCTCGCAATGCGAAACGTCCATCACAATGACACCCTCAACATCAAGTGTGCGCTTGACGAGCTTCGCGGCACGATCATATACTTTGTCCATTGGCGATCCAATATATCCAGGCGGCCCAGGAGGCTTCTCGCTCTGAGGTTGTTCCGTGTCAATCTCAAGGCACTCGCGACTAAACTGTTCCATCTATACAGAGCCATGACACGCGCAGGGAACCGTTGAACATTTGCGAAATAACGCGCTACGAGGTATCGTGACTCACTGAGTTCTGGATGCGGTCTCGAATCCGAAGTTGGATCTGTAAGAATGTAAAAGTCAGAACCGATCACGGCACAGGGTCGCGAAGTAGGCACCTTGTCGCGCCAGAGCTCCATCTCTCGCATGGCGATAGCCTAGAAAGCATTCAAGTGTGCATGTAAGAAAGAAATCCCATCCAACAGCCAAAATAACGCACCGCAAATTCCTTCAGTGTGTGTTTCTGCCGAGGTGAAAACCCCTCGCGCGGAGCATCGCTGAAGACGGCAAGCCTAGAAGAAAAGGAAAAGTACAACACAGTATTAGAAATACGGTTACCCATAGTCGAAGTTAGACATCAGCATACGCTCCGATGTTGTATCCATCCGCGGTCCTCAGAGGGGCTCCCGCATAAAACCGAACATGTGGCGCACCTGTCACGGCCGGCTGCAAAAGGCCATAAGATACAATCGTCAAGAACCAGGAGAAACATGAGCTTACATTCTTGGCAAACCGCCAGTCCTTATGGGTATCAAGAATGACCATTGGCTCATCACCCCTGGAGGATGGATCTGGTGAGCTACGAGGTTATTGAAAGTTTGAACGAAAGCTGCTATACCGTTGTAGGATAGCATGAGCACAAATGGAGTGAGCACGCCCGTTCGTCGTTGATTGGATGCCCCCTGTACAAAAGCTCAGATGTTGGTTCGATAATCGCTACAGGAAGTATGCGTATCGAGGGAATGTGCTTACATATTGACTTATGCCACCTAGACGAGGAAAATTAGATGAGGAAGAATTACTTTCGACTAATGTATACGATACTCACTGTTCATTACCATCGATGAGAGAAATCACCACACCCTTGGTACTGAAGACCAACTTTGCCAGATGCGCAATGCGGTCAAAGTTGAGGTCTGGGCCCGTGTTCCAGATGTTAAACCTAAGATCACGGTAAGAGAACGGAGATGCTATGAATTAACATCAAGAAACACACTTATACAACGCTCTCCTCCGCTCAAGCTCATCAGGAGGATTAGGCGGAGCGAGATACCCAAGATCATTAAACATCTGCTCCTCCTTCGCCGCACGATTCGCCCGAATACTCGTACTACTCTCCTGCGCTATCCTCCCCCCGGGCAGTGGCGGCTCACGGGGCGACGGCTCGGGAAGCGGGGACGACGTCTGGCGTGTGAGACACACCCGCCTAGGAAGCGCCGGGACCGACATTGGCGAGCTAGACGTGGATTCGTACGCCTGAACAAAAGATCCCGCGAGGGTCGGGGTGATAGACACGTCGTTGGTGCTAGCCAAGCAATCGCCATTGGCAGTGGCGCCCGCGCCAAAGTAATCGCCTGAAGACAATTCAGACTCTACCTTGGGAAACGGCGCCGACGCGCCTGCTGGACGTGCTGTGCTGAATAACCCTGTAGGGAAGGAAAGTTGATCCTGCTGTGGGGGTGTCAAAGCAGTGACACTCTCCACAGGTGGATCAGAATGTGACAAAGATAAAAGAGTCTCATGATTCACAGCACTGGTACTGTGTTCAACATCTGTTGTACCTTGCCAGAAACTTGCTCGACGCGATTTGCGCTTTCCACCAGGTGCATCCGAGTGATCGGGGCCTGGATCGACATCGGGCGGGTGCGACCCAGGTAGTGTGGCAGTGAAACCACGCAGAGGATCAGTAAGCTCATGTTCCGGGGAAGGTAGTGCAAGCGGGGATATGTCTACCCGCGCTGCTGCCCATCGCAGTGTTGCAGCCGTCGTCTGGGCCTCTGAGTTGATATGCACATTACTCGGCATCGAGTTGTTCTCTATGGGCGATGGAAGTGGAGCAGAAGAAGTGGAGAATGAGTTCCGCATCCGGTGAGCTGGCATTGGGAGGTAAGGAGGTGCCGCAGGCCGAAAACGCCTCAGCGAGGACGACGGAGATATCGATATAGTCGAGGTAGACGAACGAGCTGCAGCAGGAGGGAGTATTGGACTCGCTTCAGCCGATGACGGTCGCGACTCAGAATGTCTGATCATATCGTCAGACCGAGTTTCAGAATGGGACGTTACAAGATGGATATCACTGTCGTGACGTGTTGTAGCGAACCCTGGAGCTTCGGTTGAAAGAGTAAACGAAGATTGGCAGGACCGAGGCGGACTTGGTGTACGATGCGGATCCCACTGGCCATTTGCATACGCATAGATGAATGCTGCCCAGTCGTACTCGGAATGCATAGAGGTCAAGGTATTGTCTGTATTAATCATATCATGATCCGCGTCGAAGGGAGAAGGTAAGGCACCTATTGAATAGAAAAGGACATAAGAGTGAGTGTCATTAACCATGTCTGACATACGGACCGAGACTCGTGCCTGATTCGTCCTGTTTGACCGCGTTCATGTGGGTAAATACATCTTGAGTTTTTGAATGCAGAGATTGGTGTACAAGCGGCCTTTCATCTGACATGACCCAGCCGGTTGCAAAGGATGGGAGAACAGATGACTTGTCCTTTGAAGGCGCAGTTGATGGGCGAGATGGCGCACGGCGAGTGGGCCGTTCCAAAGACCCAGGTGCAGAAAACTGATCTCTATAGGGAAGAGAACTGGAGGACTGAAATTTATCGAGAATACCAAGAGTAGAGGCAACCAAGACTGGAGCAGCAGGAGGATCCTGTGTTGCCATGAGTGAGAGACGGCGTAGACGCGATTCTGGGACGAGTAGAGCGGAATGGATGGATTAATGGGGCGCGCCACACATGGGACGGGGAGCGGCGTAGGAAATAAGGTAGTAGCGAGCAAAAGACAAACAGCAGGGACACTCCCTTTGCCTCTGCATACTCCAACCATTTCGGCCTCCTCCGAGACCGTGCGACTCATAGCGTCACTTCATACATCTTGAATATGTAATACGGCTATCAAGGTACAGCAATCCAAGCCTAAGCACATCCATTTTTACACCTCTTCTTCCCGGTCTAAGCATCTGCGCCACTAGCTCTTTTGGTTCTTTTACGACATCTTCACTCATCAAAATTTCAAGCATCCCATTCATCGCTGCCCCTTGCTAGTCATCAACAGATCGAACCCTATTTAAACATCCGCTACGACCAGCAAGCTCCACATAAACAAAGGTAATGTAAGGTTATCATTCTGGTCCGAGAGGGCCTCTAGAATGGACGAGAGCGCAACCACGGAAGTGTAACGTGTCGTCTACGCTTGAATTAGTCGATGGTGCAATACGTGCGTGGACCTACAAAAACGCACCGAGAAGCTCTCCGCAACTCCTAAAAGGCGGAGAAGCCAAGCACAGCCCATGATCGACATCGTGAACGCAATGCTACCCTCCAAAGTCTTGGACGTTGTTGGCGACCATCGATGGAAACCAATCCTTTTCCCCACAATGGAAGCCTGCCTATCTGTCAGAAACAATCGCACTAGGACCTATCACTGGGAACGACTCACCAATGCATCCCCTACGCCCAATGTTAATATTCCCGTGAACTGCAGCAGGTGCGACGGTCTAATCACATCAACACATATTCACAGTCAACAAAGCAATTACGCACCCTTCAAGCCAAACAGACCCTGCGCAACCCGTCAAAAGATAGAAATGGCTCAAAATCGCCGTTCCCCGATCACGGTGATCCAAGAATTCATTCATGAAAAGATGAACCGCCGCACCAAAGGGATAGATCGCAAAATATCGTATATATTCCGTGAACACGAACAGCGCGAACGCAGCACTAAATGACAGGTGCGTGAACGCAGGCTGCATGCGAGGTTAATCGATACGTCACACATCAAAAGAAGAACGGAGATCTCACGTCAATAGCAATACCCGGAATAAACATCACCACCGCCAGCACATGGAAGAACTTACGACGGGCATTACGCCCGAGAGTCGGGACATGCTTGTCCGCCGCATCCAGCAAGTCCGAGGCAACCTGCGTTCCATTCGGCAAATTCGGAAGTGCTGGGAGTGCTGGGAACGTCATCCCCACAGTACCCATAGACGGAGACAAAGATGAAGGCCCTGCTACAGAGGTCGTGGTCATCCCAGACTGCTCTGTGCCGTCTGGCACTGTCGAGGCTACGAGTGTTTCACTTGTCATACTGTTCCGATGCCAATATCGTCGAGACCTTGCGAGCTGGCGATTCCAGCCTGCGACACTAAGAGAGCCCAGAGCAGCCCAGTACGCGAGAAGTGCAGGGCGTGTCCATTTACGTTTACCCTCAAGGAGCCAGAGGATAATCCAAAGCCAAGGATCCCGCTTCCCGAGGCACCACCGTGTCCACATGCCGATCACACCTCCGACAATAAGTACGGTGCCAATGTAGAATCCGAGAGCCAAGAGGCGACGATTTCGTGGTTTGTCCTGGGGATTGCGAAGACGTCGGACTGGACGCTGAGCAATGTGACGTGAAAGGACAAGGAATGGAGAGAGGAGGAAGCCAGTAAGAAGGGACCCTGCGATTAATGCGATCTGAAATGTCAGGAGAGGGGTAGGCAGGCGATAGGTTTTGATGAATGGGGTGGTGACAGGCCGTATCTGATTCCCTTTTAGAACCCCATAACCAAACAGAGGAGTAAAAACATACTCTAGCGATAGTGATATTAAAAAACTCCATGCAAACCGCCGTTCCACCGAAACAGACAAGACCAAGTTCTCCGAGAGTAAATACACGATGTGCCAGCCGAATGGCTACATACAACGTGAATTGATAAAATAGTGCACAGAATACTACTTCGAAATAATTCAGATCTGTCGAGCAAGAGTTTGGGTAAACCACTCAGACCAATAAAAAAAGAATAAACGAACGTTCCCAAAGTCCAAAATTCTGCTGTTGAAACAACACCTTGAGTCCGAAAATACCACCGGTGATACCTATGGTAAATAAGATATAGTACAAAGACCGCCGTCCTTCACTTCGAGGTACGGAGGTACGTTCACCTTCGGCGGTATTTCCACGTTTGAGGCACCGGTATTCTTGATACCAAGAAGCACAAACATGCAGGAGGAGAATAGTGGAACAAAAAGTTCCGAGATCCACAAGATTATAACGAGCCCTAACCAGAGCGTCCAGGGCGGTAGGAACATCACGCAAGTTATAAAGCTCGGCCGGTGCTTCAATGCGCCATTGTCGGGGAAGGGGACTTATGCGTGAGCTATCATCGGATGACAGTCGAAGTGCGGATATCAGAAGACCAGCCGCGATGAGGGGACCCAAAAGTAGGCCAGTGAAGACTCCATCATCTGAAGATTCTCTGTGTAAATTGCGTCAAGCAGTCAACAAGGCGGGAAGGTAAAAAATCACCTGTAGTTCTTGGGGACAGTCATCCATATGAACCCAAAATCAGTTTTGGGGGTGGTGATAAGTGAAATATTGCGCCTGACGTCCTTCGATTCGGATGTACGAGGGGATAGAGAAGGAAGACTTGCAAGCGCAGAAGAGGTTAATGAGGATGAAGTCGATAATTTTGAGTTAGGTAATGCAGACGTAGGGGTTCGGGAATGCAATAGTGTACTATGTGTCCATATGCTATACAAAACCACAGTAAAGCTAAATATAAGAAGTTCTGAAGGCAGCTATATTTAACAGCGGTTCGACTGAGAAAGTACCAAACCAAGCTCACCCTTGACAACCCACAAATTATGCTGACCGATGTTGGTGTCCATATCCGACAATTTGTATATAGTATGGGAAGCGTAGAGTATCGCGCCAAGAAGAATGTTTGATTCTCCGCACTTTCGAAAATCGGCGGAGAAGGTCCATGTCCACGACGTTGGAAAGAATGGAATGCGGAATTCTAGGAGGGTAGGAAAGAAAGTGATGTCATGCGACGCAGTACGATGTAAACGAGAGTATGCTGGTGAAATGTGGCGTCGGGCGGAGCTCTTAGCGTGGCCGTTAAGAGCTGGGGAACGCGATCGAGTGAAATGCTGGCGCGGAGCGAGTAACGTCGACCCATTGCTAGATTCACCTGAGGAAGCCACATGCGGACTGCGCCGCCGGAGCGACGCCTCTAGGTTATCGTCCTTGATCACTAAGGACGAACTATTCGGCGATGCAAACCTTCTACGAAAAAAGTGAGGCCTTTCGTATTCAGTCTCGGAGTCGCTATCGCTACTCCGTGAAGCGGAACTATCCAACGTGAATGAAACAACGTGAGCCGTGATTGATTTATCGCACATACCTCGATGAACCCGCTTGATAACTAGTACTCCATCCCATGCTTGCTGCTACGTGTCCCGCATTGGCTCGGACAGTATTATTACTGCTACTCGAATCCAATCGCCGACCGGTCACACGCCCACTGTGTCGTGATTTTCGTGTCATGTCATTGCGACTTGTCGGTCCCCTGGACGACGGGGGTGAGGGAGAAGAACGTGAGCGAGACAGCTTGTGAGGTTCAAGGGTCAATCAAAGCTTTCTGAAATCAAGAATTGGTCCAGCCGTTGAGCATTACCAGGAGGATAAGAATTTGACGCTGCTTTACCGTGGTCACGTGATATGTGGCCGTGTTGTTTGAAGCTTGCGCAACGGGCGCGGGTACATAAGCCCCGTTTTATGTAACCAAACTTTTTATGTACATATGAGTGGCCGTTTCCTCCGCCAAAAAAACTACTTTTGGATGCCTAAAAACTGATAATTGTTTCTGTCACGTTCGTGTTTAGACACTTGAAAAAGTCAGACGCGTTTTTTTCAGCTAACCAAACGATCACCGTCATGTCCAGTAGTACAGTCTACCTCGAGGACGTTGAAACTAACGTGAATGATACGCGTAGTGTCGAAACTCGACAGGAAGATAGGCCTCCTTCCAGTCCAGCACCATCGTCCACTCCATCTCTTACAAAGTTTGCCAATGCCTCCCAAGGCAGTGGCAGTAATATCAAGCGTCAACGAACTCTCGTAGACATGTTCACGGGTTCTCAAGGAAAGTCTTCCTTGACTGACGAACCATCTGTGAAGAAACTGAAGCTAACACCATCTGGTTCATCGATGTCGAGTTCTTCGTCCATAAAATCGGATGGCTTGAAGATTTTTGGGCTGCAGAAGCTCAATTCTATACCCTTTTCGATGTCAGAGTATTTAGAAACTTTGACAGATGATCAGAAGCGCCTCTTAAGGCTTGAATGCGAAGTCATGGGCAAAAGTTGGTGAGCAGACTTTCGTGAATAGAGTTCCTCCTTACCCTATTCAATTCTTGTTAAGGCTCAAACTTCTTAAGGATGAGATTAAGAAGCCCTACTTCATCGCACTAAAGCAGTTTCTCTGGGATGAGGGCGTAAGGGGTCCAGACGATAGTTCTGCGAAACTCAAGATATACCCCGCACGTAAGCATTGGTATTTCGTTTCCTTTCTTGTCGAACAAGATGTTCGTGACAGCAAAAAACATCTATGCGTGGTCCAACACACCTTTGGGTAAAGTAAAAGTAGTCATATTGGGTCAGGGTGAGTATCCATCCTTGAAACGAACTCACTCCGATGAACCGTTCCTATGTAGATCCTTATTATCAACGTGGTCAAGCTCATGGTAGCCTTGAACGTCTCGATGCATTTTATGGTAAATTGACTTCTATATAAGGACTATGTTTCTCTGTGCCAACGGGTGTCGTGGTCCCCCCTTCCTTGCGAAATGTGCGTGTGTTCCTTATCAGCTGTTTTTTCCGGCCACCTGACATACTTGTTTTTCTTTTTCTTCACACCGGTGGATTGGAAGATCTACATCGAACTCAGGGAAGAGTATCCGGAGTTCGAGATCCCGAATCATGGGTGAGTTTCTCTGGGTCGTAGTCCACACAATCGCGTTAATTGTCTCATCGTGTTTCATAAAGAAATCTCACAGCATGGGCCCTAAATGGTGTCCTTATGCTCAACACTTGTCTCACCGTCCGCGCGGGGGAAGCAGGGTCTCATCTTAACAGGGGCTGGGAAGAATTTACAGATAGGGTCGTAAACATTGTGGACAAGTATGGGGGTGCCAATCTTCCAACTGTTGGAGCAGGATCCAACAGTGCGGGAATTGGTCGTGGTGTTGTCTTTCTGGCTTGGGGAGCTCCTGCAGGCAAAAGAGTTGCAAAATTGGACAAGGTCTGGGTTTTAGCAGATCAATCAAAACGTTCGTGGCTAATCATAGGAATAATCCGGGTAACCAGGGAAAACACTTAATATTGACAAGTGCCGTGAGTCGTTTTGGAGATGTATAGTAACATTTTACGCCCTGACTGGACCTGATTCTTCATCCAGCATCCGTCGCCGAAGTCAGTAGACCGTGGGTTCCGGGGAAACAATCATTTCAAGCTCGCAAATGCATGGTTGGAAAAGAGATACGGCCCCGAAGGACAAGTCGATTGGTGCAACCTTGACGTCAAGGAGGAAGCTTGAGTTTGAGGATTATTTGTTGATTTTCCGTTATGGACAAAGTCTTTGAAAATAAGTAGCCGTGTTGTTGAATCCATAATGTTCTCGAAGAAAATCAGTTGTAAACTCGGTTATTCAGGGCTCTCCTCTTAGGCCTCAAGCTCAGGGGCTAGGGCAGATGATGTATTTCGACCAATCAAATCACTAGATTGCATTTTATCATAAATCCGATTATATCCACAATGCATCATCGGTAATGGTCGGCGTACCGATAGGGGTCCTCGCTGCTGGAAAGAAGAATCGTACGCCACCAGATAAACCCTTATGCAGCCTGAGCGATGATTTTTCCCGACGCCACGGTAAGTCCATGTAAATAGAAGATTGTGACTAACTCCTCAGAATGATAAAATACATTCAACCGATCTAGGTATATGGACTATAGCAGAAGATATAGTAATTATTTATGTAAGTAGTCGCGACAGATTACATGCAAATGTTGCTTATCAGATTTTTGTTTTGATTAATGATTAGTAGTGATAGAACGTGAATTTATGGAAGTTGGAGAAAATCAGTATGAAATCGATCAGGGCATCGAGTTCATACGCGTGTCAGGGCCATACGACTCTATCCGGTAGGTGTTTTCCTGGAGCTCTAGTGGTTCCTGCTGCGAATGCTGATGCTCAGTGGTCCCGTCATGTATACGGTGTTGGTCGAGTGGTCGCAAAGCTTGGTGGACCTGCATTTGAGCAGGGATAGGCAGGTGCAGACTGTGGCTGATGGAACACTGCTCAGTAAAAGCACGCCGATGAGTGAATGGCCCCGGGACAGGCATATGGCGTTGATGCAGAGAAGTGTGTGATTGCAGGTGCGAGGTCGTTGAGGACAGTGGCGGACTTTGACAATGCACGGTGGTGTCGTGATCTTGGTATGGCAGCGCATGATAGGAATAGTGTTCGCGAGGAGAATCTACGCGGATTTCGGTTGATCTTCCGACGAAGCTTGGACTGCTGTAAGAAACCCCCAATCTCTCGGTAGAATGGGAGTATGTGGTTGGTGAATGCATATACGCATTAGTGGGGGAGGACACAATAGGACTACGAGATGAAGAGGATGGTAGGGATGATGAAAGCCCATTTCCATAAGATGGATGAATTGACTTGGTCGATACAGGTGACTCCGTGGGCTGCAGTTGGTGATATGGAGATTCCGGTGGCGGATCGCTGGCGTCGTCCATTGTAAAAGTATTATCCCATGTCTCAGAATCGTCGATAACGTGGAGCCCGCGCGAGGAACTCGCAATGACAGAAGGTGAGAGTGAGCCGGCGCGTGGAGACGAATCAGACTCGGAGCCTTGGCTAGAGAAAACATCGATAGCATATGAGCCACCGTCACCATCTATCAGCTTGGGCTTGTCTTTGCCTGTTGGTCCCCTGCCCAAAGGTGGTCGGTCATCTGGAGGCCATCCAACCATCTTACGCAGTCTAGCATTCTCTTCATGGAGTTCCGTGACTCTCTGTTCTAGCGCCTATTTGAAAACAAAAAACGGATTTCACTTAATTCACGATAAAGAATTTCATATTCGCATAACATACAATCAAATGTGCGGCGCGCCGAGCACGGAAAGCTCTCTGGACATCTCGAGCACGATTAGGAGGAAGATTGTCATTCCTTTTGCGGCCGCGCTTTGATGTCATAAGGATTGGAACGCCGAGAGATGCGGAGAGAGGAAGCTGGTAATGGGGATTTGTACTGAGCATATAAATGGGTTCCAGACTATTAATCGGGAGATTCAATCTCGTTTCCAAACATGGATCTCGATCGAGGCACTGCACCTTGCAGTGCCCAGGATGGCAGAGAGTACATTGACTCAGACTCGGAGATCCTCATCTTTCGGCTTCTCCAATTCCGCCTGTTGGCCTGCAACACGAGTCGTAATCTGCTAGTGATTACTAGTGATCATGGCAGATCTTTGTCCACAGATGCACATTTTCAGCGCCTCACTTGCCCCTTTTTCCTCTTCCCATTTCAGGCATGTCACAACGCCTACACTCCGACATGTCTCAGAGTTCAATATCTCAAAAGAGGTATTCAAGCTCCTATTAGACCACTCATCTTAGCACTGAATTCCAGTAACATGATTACAAAAGGAAATTCCTGCACAAAGGAGTTCGTCTGTTTAGTTGTAATCTGATTAAACTCGATATGTCACAGATGAAAATCGTACCAATTCCACAAAGTACCATGTATAACCGATTATCCCGACATTCAGTTCCGAACAACCGCTCGAACCTCTTTCCTTGCGGCCGCCTTCTCTTTGTCTCTCTTGGTGAATAGTTTGTGGCGAGGGGCAGCCTCTCGAGCGAGGGACTTATTCGCCGCCTTATTCTTCTCGACGTAAGACATATGTTGGGCACCACTGAGCGCGGTTAGTGAGCCTGTTGTCCGTTGGGCTGTGGGAAATTTAGTAGGGCCAAAGTCCTTCGAAGTGACGGTCCCAGCCAAATCCCCTTCTGCAGCACGAATATCTGACCCCAAATCTGCCTCGCTTTCATTCGCCAATAGAACGGAGGATAGTAGTTCAATCTGTTCATCGCGCGTTCTATAAACGAGATCCGAAAGATCCTCAAGACCGTCGAGATGTGTGATGACTTTGAAGGCATAGCCTTGGTCGATCAGGAACTGTTGCCGCTTGGTGCTATAGAACATTTCCTGAGTGTCTTTTGAGACGAGCGAGTAAAAGAAGGCATTGAATCCTTCATCATTCCGGCGTTTCGCACGTAGGATTCGGCCTGGTTTTACGAGATGTCACCACAGCTGTGTGACGATAATGCAAGGAATCACACACCTAGACGTTGAGCTTCCTGCCGACGCGAACCAAAGTGAGAAGATATTTGTATGAGGCAAGTGGCTTCAGGGAGGTCAATTGATGTATCTCCGACCTTGAGGCGATCGAGAAACATAATTTTACTATGAGCAAAAAAAACATATACATATATATCCTGACCTTCGAAAGGAAAATAGTGTTTACTTTTGCATCATGCTGGAACCAAGACAAAACTCTCATCCTCTCAACTTGGCCGGTTCCACCATGAATAAAAGGTTTTCCAAGGCGTTTGGCATAAGCCTACGGGTGATTCATATGAGCGTCCCTTTGACTCGTATCGAAATCGTCAAACTCTACCTCCAGCGCGTACACGTTGTCAGAGAATACTATGACTTTGTCTCCTCTGTCTTCGTGGTACTTGATCAAGAATTGACATGCTTGAAACTTGTTGGGGTTCATGCAATACAATAACATGCGCTTCCGCGATTGTTCACGAAGGTATTCACGATAGAATTCCGGCGTCATTGGACACCACACTTCGGCACACTGAATGGTAATCAATCAGCCCTTGACATCATAGAAGAGTGTGGAAAAGAAGAGAAACAGTACCTGAACATTCGCGATATGGCCCTTCGCAGCAAGGTCCCTGAAGGCACAAAAATTGAATAATCACCCACAGAATAATCAACACAGCTTTGAAGCTTCGTACATCCAATTAGCTTCATAGAGTTTTGGTCCGATCATGTAATTTAAGTCGGCAATCTTATCGTCCTCTCGGACAAGTGTTGCTATGAGAAGAACATGGGATTATCGCTGAGTCATCAGGAGTGTGGCGGCCTTACCAGTGAGACCGAGCTTAGAATGAGCTTTGATAGTGGTGACAACTCTCCTGAACATGGCTGCAGGAACGACATGAACTTCGTCGAGTAATATGAAACCCCACTCCCTCGATGTCAGAAACTCCATCATTTTCTTCGACTCGTGGGATCGGTTATGGGTATTAGCCACCATCGAATAGGTTGACACGACAATGCCGCTCTCCCCCGCGAACTTTAAAACGAGGGGTGAACACAAGGCACCTTCGAATTGGTACAAGTACGTTACCTTCTCTTTTTGGTCAGCGGTAAACACCGCAATCTGACGGTCTGTGACGTTGGACCAAAGCATAAACTGGGACTTCCATTGCATGACGGACACACTACGGCGCGAGGACGCACACGTAAGCATGTAATAATATATCTGTGAAGAAAGCCTCACGAAGAAGTGCAGAGCACTAGACAGGACTTCTTGATCGTACACGCGGCCGTGATTCCGACAAGAGTTTTTCCTGCTCCACAAGGAAGGACAATAATCCCAGATCGAGCACGTCTGTAAAATAGGGACGGAAACTTGGTTCAGGGATCCAAGCAATGAACAAAGAAGTAAAGATATGTATACCCATTGCCAAACATTTTGCTCAGGCTAGTCTCCTGGTAGGGTCGTATGACAGTCGCGGGCTTCAAGTCAATATCGAGATTAGCATTGACAGTGTCATTGCGGAAGTCGTACTCCTCAAGCATCGGGTACTCCAACTCATTGCATCGCCTCTTCACGTCCTAGAGTCTAAAGCGTGAAAAAAAAGAGTGTCAAAAAATTCACGTAGACATACGTCGATCTTTGAATCGGTTATCTCAAACGCATGAACGTTCTCATCATCCTCGTCAATCTCGTCTTATACGGCCTAAGTGAGTCGGATACGGACAGAACAGTGAAGCTTACCAGATTCGACGCCTACGACCGAAGTAAACAGATCGGCGTCGGCAGCACTCCGAGACGTAGCCTGACTCGCAGAATCGCCCTTACTCTTCTCAGCATCTTTCGTTCCCGGAATGGTCAAAGTGCCTTTCACTGGTGCTTTCGATGTGGTGAATGTGGCAGCCTTGATGCTGTTGTCTGACTGAGCAGTGATGAGGCGAGCCTCCCGAATAACTCTATCCTTGAGTAGCAGCTGCAGCGTTTCAGGATGACTCGACTCCACGAAGTACTTGTTGTGTTTGAGTACAAGCTTAACTTTGCCATAACTTAACGTCCGCTCTCGGATGAAAGAAGTGATACTTTCAGGTACTGGAACCTTGATTCCAAGATCAAAACCTTGGGGTCTTTCACTGGCCTCTGAAAGACTTTACCTTGGATAAGCGATTGAGAACCTTCAAGTCATCAACTATTAGCTCTGGGGATCACGAATTATCAAGTACAGTGCACACGGACTTCTATTATATCTTCTGTTTGTAATCCAACAGAGACGGCGGCATAAAGCGAGTACGAAGTAAGTTTGTATTCGTGGATGAAGGCTGGTCTGGGCGACATATTGTTGTGATTACCTACTGGCAATGTAAATACATACCTGCTGACTGGTTCGCTGATGGCTGTCAAGAAATCCTGCGCTTGCTCAGCAATAGGTGAAAAAGCTTCAAGAATAATATGTCCATCTTCAGGACTGATCCACAAAGGCCGGGAAGCATGGTCTGATTTCAGATGTAACCATGAAAAGTCTTGATCCATGAATATATGAGAGACAAGGCTATCTTGTTGCCGACGGTGAGCTTCCAGAGAAGACAGGTTTGTGGATTGCATTTCTTTAGCGCGTCTAGCCTCAGCGAGTTTCCGTGTCAATGCACTAAAATTGATAGTGGCCCCTCTTGGAACGAGAGACGTGTCCGGTGGTGAAGGTGGAATCGCATCGTCCTCGTTTGCCAAAACGGCGTAGTCTCCGTCATCATCTTTCCTCGCTCGTTTGGAAGATGGCGGCTCAGCAACACCTGATATTAAGTCAGTCAGTTTGGCAGCATAGCTTGATGAGTAAACACGCCTTCTGCATTTCTTTTGGACATATCCTCCCTTAAAGAGAAAGCCTTGAGCACACTTGCGCGACAGTTTGAGTGGAAGAGAGATGGACAAGAGAGGAGCTTACTTATAGTGGGGATTCGGTTCGGACTGCTGTGTAAGCAAATTGAAGCGGAGCCGAAAGGCCCGTCCGTGGGACATGCCACTTTGCTCGTTGTTCCTCGACCACCACCATCAGATCCGGTTTTTCTCTCTCTGTACGATTGTACCCTATTTCTTGAATAAACGTCCATGTGGAGACCTGCAACTCGTCAGATTACTGGTACAAACGATGGTATGTATGTCGACGTCTCAGATTCGCTTGACCAATGACATCTTCGGATAATAGTACCGCTTGGACAACGCCGTCGCTTTGGACCTGCTCCCGCTGAGGAGACAGCCCCTCCCCAACTTGCACAACCATCTCCTTCTGCATATCCGCGCCTAGCGAATAGTGACGATGGCAAACGTGGCAGAGAGGATTCTCCGGCCAACGGAGATGCTAAAGGTAAGCGGCACACTCTTCAAGCACGTTTCTTACATTTCCCTGTCCGCTATTGTTTTTGGAGTCACTTTCACGGGATCTCTTGAAAGTCTCTGCAGCTCGCGTAATTTTAACGTGGAGGATAGCATCTGACTCTACAGCTAATACTGACTATAATACTAACCCTGACCCTTTTTCTTGTTTGTGACTTGCCTTAGTTGACCCAAATGCCCCTCGTAAAAGACGCAGCCGCTGGGGAGATGCTAAAACAGATATTCCTGGTCTTCCCACTGCCATTTCCGCCGCTGGTGTATCTCAAGCTCAGCTCGACAACTACGCTATCCATCTTCGTTTGGAGGAGATCAATCGCAAGCTGAGGTTGAATGACTTTGTTCCTCCTGAAAGAGAAAGGTGTGTGTTTACATGTAATTACACAGCATATACTCATATGAACGTCAAGGTCTCCTTCTCCTCCTCCCACCTATGATGCGCATGGTCGCCGAACCAATACTCGTGAAGTGCGCTACCGTAAAAAGCTCGAAGACGAGCGCATCAGGCTCGTCGACCGTGCTATGAAAAACGATCCTAATTTCCGCCCTCCTGTTGAATATCATCAGCAAAAACGCTCCCAGCGTCCCTCTGACAAAGTTTATATCCCGGTCAAAGAATTCCCCGAAATAAACTTTTTTGGTCTCCTTGTTGGACCTCGTGGCAACAGTTTGAAGAAGATGGAACGCGAGAGTGGTGCTAAGATTAGCATCAGGGGTAAGGGCAGTGTCAAAGAAGGAAAAGCTCGCCCGGATCAGTATGCCGACGACGCGGAGGAGGACCTTCATTGTCTTGTCCTTGCCGAAACGGAAGAGAAGGTTGCCGCATGTGTCAGAATGATCAACAAAGTCATAGAAACGGTGAACATCGAGGTCAATAACAATATATATTCTCTACTTACCTCTCATCACAGGCTGCGTCTACTCCTGAGGGCCAAAATGATCATAAGCGCAACCAACTTCGAGAACTAGCAGCGCTCAATGGGACTTTGCGAGACGACGAAAATCAAATCTGTCAAAATTGTGGCGGCGTCGGGCACCGCAAATATGACTGCCCAGAACAACGGAACTTTACCGCCAACATCATTTGTCGTGTATGTGGCAGTGCAGGTCATATGGCTCGCGATTGTACCGTGAACAAAGATCCGAACGCTCCTCCCATGCCTTTAGGTGGCCCATCACCTCCCGGTGGTAGGGCTGGGTTTGATTCGGAATACGCGAGCTTGATGGCAGAACTCGGGGAAGGAGGAGTATCTGGCGCTAATGATGCCGCCTGGTCTGCACCTGGCATGAGTCATGACATCACAGCGGGCGGCTCGAACATCCCCCCTTGGCGTCGCCCTGAATCTTGGATACAGCCCGCGAATAACAATCAGCAACCGCAAGGTGGCTATCGTCCACCCCAAGCATCGTACGGCGCCCAAGGAGGTTATGGAGGAGGACAGTGGGCAGGTTATTCAGGCGCCGCCGGGTATCAACAACCGCAAGACTACAACTATGCATCCTATTATCAAGGACAATATGCCCAGCAACAGACCAACTAATCGAAACACGTTCTGATTTCCCGTATTCACCTCTAACACTCTGTAGCGCCATGTCTCACACAGGCTTCGACTTTTACAACTTCATCGATCTTCTCAACCTTTCACTGTATCCTTTCGACCATATTCGAGCACTCTTCGATGACACCTGGGAGTATGTGGAGATAATGGACAGCAAGTATCCACATACATCGTTCGCAGTGGTTTGTCTGGACTACTGACGAAAGCAGCAAAGATAACATGTAATTACTGTCCTCATTGTAGCCCAGATTTTTTAATGACATTGACCACGAGTCATCCATGATACCGAAGTATACTCGAAGAATTGTTTTGATACATATCCAGCTAGAGGTCTAGGAAGTGTTATTGCGTCTACCTTTCTTTTTCTTTTTATTGTGCGATACATCGCTGACATCGATGTCACTCTCGAATGTGTCTGTCTTCCTCTTGTCGCTAGACGTCCGAGCGCGGATGAAACAAGAAACAAAGAATCCGTTGGTAGCGTCTTCACCTGGTGAACATCGCACAACTGATGCCGCTGAATCTATACGATCACTTTTGAGACGACACGATGGAATGAAAGATCAATTTGAGGTGACATACTTGGGGGTTCCATTTCCTTTGATAAACCTCGGCGTGGCCATTGGGGCAAAACCTCATTCGGGCTTGCCAAAGCAAATGGCCCTACTTTGGCCTCTTCCGATCGGAGGGATTCAAGTACGACATGTTCGTTTTCTGTCGCATGTATGCTGCATGTTGAATACACTATTTTTTGCACACCAGGGACTAGACTGGCGTTAGAAGAGCCACTCGACATAAACGATAGGCTCACATCGCATGGCATGTTTCACCATCATAACCTGGAAGCTGGCCAGGCGTTTGAGGCGATCTTCTTGGTCGCCATCATCTTCGATCTCTAGATACAGAACCACATTCCAGGATCATGTCAAGAAAGTTGAAGAGCGTGTACCTGTTTCAAGAAGATGGTCCAATCGATTCACAATTCCAGATCCGCTGCAGGAAGGGTCAAGTAATCTGTGTCATTACGGAATGAGCCCGATGGGAAGATGAAGATAAACCAGAACAACTGACATATGCGTGACTCGCGAGTATTTTGGGTCTAATGGATGAACTGTTAGAAAATCGGCATTTATTGGCTCCACATTCCTGCAGCCAGCTCTGGACAGCATTGTCGTAAGCGTCGTGAACCTCTTCTTATCTCGTTCAAATGCAAATAGCTAGAGCAAGAGAATCAACATACTAGTGTCGTTACTTGTGTGCGCCGAAATCGCTGACCTTTCCTTTGTTCTTCATCAAGGCACTAAGATGAGATGTTTTATTGCCTGGTGCAGACGTGGCATCGATAACGAAGGTATTGTCATTGGCAGGTGGTGCTAGAACTGTCGCAGGGAAACATGAGGCCTTGTCCTGCAGGATAATTTTCCCAGCGGTGTATAGCGGGTCGTCATGGAAGGTGACCCGAGGTGAGAAGCTCAAAAGATCAGGTATATGCTTGTCTCTCATGAAACTAGTTCTAGTTGCATAAAGCAGAGGGATAAGTGGAGTATCAGCGGTAAAGTTGGGCAAGCAAACCCACTCGGATTCAAAAGGGTCCGAGACAATGAAGCCTTGGGACATCAATGACTTAACAGCTTCGTCCGTTGACCAAATCAATGTGTTGACTCGAACATGACGTGGTATGCGAGCTATCAGACGACGATCAATGGAGGTGACATATGGCAAAAGGCTCAAAAGACGCACCTGCCCTCGGGTCAGCGGTCTGTGCTAATTCAGTATCTGTCTTGACCCCTCGTTTTATCTTGATCTTTTGCAATTCACCATGCAGGCGGGTCTTATGCCGGAGTATCGCCTGTTTTACTGGACCATCTCCCGCTTGAATGCCTCCAGAGAGGAGCAAATCATGAACGAGTACAAGAGCAAGATTGAGGGAAGTTATCTTTCGCTCCTCTTTCAAAAGCTTTGCTTCTTCTATGATATCGGTCAAAACCACTTTGTCTGAAGTCGATAATTTCAACGACGATTCAATATCCGGATGATGCCTTCGACCTTACATTTGAGTGTCTCAATCACAAGAGCAGTGGTTCGCTTGCGATTTTTCTCAGGTAAACTGGCAAGGACACCTTTGATGGAACCTTGCTTGGAATCCAGACGGTCCAGTGTCTTAGCAGCCTCGAAGTAGAAGTTCATTATGTTCGGTGGAGCACTAGACATAAGCACATCAGGTTTTCATAGTGAGGCCCTATGCAACTGGATTGTACATTCTCCTTAATACAGATAGAATTACAACCCAGAACGATACGCAACATACCTAAGGGAAGAAAAGTCAGTCACGAAGAATACGGCAAACATGGGATTTCAGTAAAATTGGTCATCATAACTGGGGAAGACCCAGTCGGACAATGTAGATAATAATTTTAAACATCATAAAAGAAAAAATCAAAGAAGAGAGACTTACAAATCAGCAGTATGTGGACTGAGTTGAGTGTAGGGAGGAGTTCACAGATGTCAATTTAAACAAGAATTTGCGGCTCCGACTGAAAAAAAATTTCACGCTTGTGGCGTAACAACTCCACGCGTTAGGATCGTGTCTAGGCTCTCGTTCATTTTTTCCCTTTTCAGACGTTTTAAAAAGTATTCAAAGTGAGTGGCTCAGTTTCTATATGAGTCATCTATGTTCTAAACGTCTTCCCTGCCTAGTGGCCGTTGAGACAGAGCTGTATGATACTTTGGGCGTTTCTCCGGTTGCAAGCGAAGGTACTGAAATTTTGACTCTTAGGAAAGACGTTGCTTATATTTTCTCAAGCCGAAATAAGGAAGGCCTACATGAGAAAGGTAGTTTCCCACTCTCTGCTGATACCTGCCACTTAATCTTCTGTCAGGCGAAAGAACACCACCCAGTATGTGTCTTGCCTTCCGCATTTGAAATCGTCTCTTACGAGTGATTGAATGTGATAGGACAAAAACCGCAATGACCCCGAAGCTCACCAAAGATTTCAAGAGATCGCATCTGCGTGCGTGCTCCTATGTCTTTCTACGCGCCGTCTGACCACCGGATCCAGTTACGAAGTTCTTAATGACCCTCAAACGCGGGCTATCTACGATGAACGAGGCATAAATGGATTGACCGGACGTGGCGGTGGTGATGGTCCGGCCTTTGATACAGCAGATCTATTCGCCCAATTCTTCGCATCGGACGGCATGTTCTTTGATCCTGCCGGCCCAGGTGCTGGTAGGCGAGGACGGGGACCGGAAGTCATCCCACACGAAGTGACGCTAAATGATCTATACAATGGCAAGACTGTCAGGATGAACATGGAGAGGCAGGCATTATGTGGCCAATGTCGTGGGTGAGCCATTGTAATTTTTAACGTTTCTGCAACGGAAGTGTTCAGTATCTTTAGTTCTGGCGCGAAAGGCAGTGCGAAGCCCAAGAAATGCGTTGACTGCGATGGAAAAGGGTTTACAATTGTGCACACACAGGTTATTATCAACGAATCCTTCGTTACTCCCGTTAGCTCTGATTCCGTCCCCTTCCATAGATATCGCCATCTCGTTTGGGTTCTTCGAGAGTTATGTGCACTTCCTGTCATGGGAATGGTGAGAAGTTGAAAGAAAAGGACAGGTGAGTCTCGAGATACTTGTGCTGGCGGCCTCAGCTTATAAGTTTCAAGGTGCAAGAAATGCAAGGGCGAGAAAACAGTCACGGAGAAGAAACGTCAGGAGATAGTTATCGAGAAGGGCATGACAAATGGCCAAAGGATTGTGCTTGCTGGTGCTGGGGACGAGCAGGTGTGTCATTGTCATTCTTGTGTTATCTAGTGTGATCTAATAGGGCTAGCCTGGTGTCCCTGCCGGGGATGTCGTGTTTGTTCTCAAAGTCCTCACTCACGAATCATTTGAACGTTCAGGTAATGATCTCCTGACGCATATCAAGATTACCCTCTCGGAAGCTCTTTTTGGGTTTTCGCGAATTCTCCTCACACACCTGGATGGCCGAGGCATTGAAGTCACCAGTCCTCCTGGCAAGATACTCAAATCCGATGAATCCATAGTGCTACGCGGTGAAGGAATGCCCATACACAAACGGCCAGAAGAAAAAGGCGATCTTTACGTCATTCTCTCGATAGAGATGCCTGACGATGAATGGCTCAAGACGATTGACACAAAGGTGAATCCTCCATATTATCCCTTTTATATTGAGTCTCATCAAATCCACTAGGCCCTTGAGTTATTACTTCCGCCAAAACGGAAAAACCCAGAACCACTTCCGAACGTTGTGACACAGGCCAACTTCGAGGAGAGTGATATTATGGATGTGCGTACTGGGTCCTTCCCAGCCGACCAGGCCTTCTTTGACCAGTTTTCACCTCAGTTTGGCGATGATGAAGATGACTGGGAAGATGATGACGATGATGATGAATATGACGAGGACGGACAGCAACCTGAGTGTACTCCGCAATAGGTGATTGTCCACACTACCACTTCCATTTCTTTTATATTGGCGCTCTGCATTATTTCCAGTACTCTAGCCTATCTACCACGCAACTATCATTTCAACTTCATTGCTTCATTACTTCTCATTTAGGGTTTCATTGGGTCTACATATTCCCTACTAATGCTAATAAATACCCTCTTCATTGACGGATGAAGTAATCTTCGCCTGAGCATTTCGAGATCTTGAGCAGCATAATTGACTCACAGTCTAGACTTGGTATATAACAAGCGATTATATGGTTATGTATGTATGTTTCGAGATCTTGAGCAGCAAACTCAGAGCTAATACTGATGTATATAATAAGCGACTGTATGTCGTCACATTGATTGTCATGATCGTCTGAACTGTCGAACGTTCAATCTTTCCAATAACGTATCCAATTTTTCGTGCTCCTTGCGAGGGGAAAAGTACGCTGATGTCCAATTTATCTCCTTCACTTTACCTCCTAGTCCTCCTGTTCTTGCCAATTGTCATGGCGCAGACACGACCACCAGCGCGAGTGTTAATATATTCTGCCACAGCGGGCTTCCGACACGACTCCATTCCCACTGCAATCGCTGCACTCAAAACAAATGGCTCCGATATTAATGTCGAATTTGATTCTACAGAAGATAAAACACGGTTTACAGTGGAGAATCTCAGCCAATATGACGCGCTCCTATTTCTCAGTACCACTGGTGAAAGTACGTTTCTTTGCAGATTACAGTACAGACAATTCTGTTAATAAATATTATATAGTCTTGGATGACGCGGGAAAAGCAGCTTTTCAAGCGTATCTCAACTTGGGCGGGAATTTTATAGGGGTACACTCATCCTCTGACTCCTTGGTCAACACCACGTTTTATGGCCGTGAAATTGGTACACCATATGATTGCTTTTTAAGTTGCACACTGAGTGGCGCGCCCTATTTGATTGTTTTCAGGTGCCTATTTTGACTACCACCCGGCGTTACAGAACGCTGTAAGTAAATAGCCTTGATGCTCGCTCATTCCTGCGGCCAATCTGATAATACACTAGACCGTCGATGTATTGGACAACACACATCCTAGTACCAGTATGCTGCCTGCTGAGTGGCACGTTCGTGACGAAATGTTGGTACAAACAAAGTCGTTATATATACATATATGTGCCAATTTCGGGGTTGACAGGTACAACTTCAAGTCGGATCCCAGAACAGTCGGTGCAGTCGTCTTACTTGCTGCAAATGAATCCAGTTACGTTGGTTCGTAATAGACGTTCCTTCCATCACTCAACGCGGCTCAAATTACTCTCAAAGACAACGGAATCCGGAACTTCAATCAAGGGACACCCCATCCACTTGGTAAGGACTGCCGTCCCTTCCATTTTTACACAGATTCTCATCGTTATCACATTTCAGCATGGTGCCAACTTCATGGCAGTGGTGCCGATATCAACAAACAGGGTGTTGCAGGGCGGAGCTTCTATACCAGCCTTGGGCACCTGAACGAAACCTGGCAGGTGGGTTATATCACCCCGTACGTGAGTGCGTTGACTCAAACGGAAACGTAGGATGAATTATTCTTGTCTCATGTTCTGGGAGGCGTGTCCTGGGTGCTGCAAGGAAATACCACACGTGCAATGAACCCATCCGCTTCTGTCGGTAATATCGCTGGCCAGAGTCAGAGCTCATCCTCGAGCATTGCCGGATCATCAACTAGTGTCCAGTCGTTCCCAGCCATCACCTCCCAGTGAGTCGAATAGTTGCAGTTCCGTACATCGTTCAATATTCAATCACGCAGACCGTCGGGGGCAAGTTTCTATCGTTCGGGTTCAACAACAGCTATCGTCACTGTCGTTGCGGTGATTGTAGGATTTGTCCAATATTTCACATTCTCTTGAATCAGGAGCGTAAAAAGCAATCACGCTCGGCATCCACTCCATGTGACGCACGAAGTGAAGTGATGAACAATGTCCACGAGGCCGAGTCGGTTGATTTACGATACCACCTATGAAATGCACGCGGTTCAAAATGTAAAAGCTCCGGACATCGAACAATAATGGACTTGAGGGTGACTGCAGATGTAGGGCATGGCCGACTCGGAACCCTAAAGTAGATTGTGTCTTTCCATTCTCTATTAAATGTCTATATGTTTGTACCCTTGGACCTGCGTTCCGCGTCACCCTCGAACATGTTGTAGCAAGGTCGAAACTTACTACGTACCTTGTTTTCGCGGAGCATGTTGAGGTACTTCTCTGAAAGCCACTTGCAGTTTTCATAGTGGTTAACGCCTTCTCCCTGCTGACACTTTTCAAGCTCATCTCGAACCAGACGAGCCTCCATAGCCCGCACCCACGACTCGTGAATGTGAGCGTCACGCGCCTCGAATTTGGCTGATGTTAACCACTGCATTAGCCTGTCATGCCAGCTTATAATGAAAACGCGGGAACCTTTGATTTCCTCTGCCCGGAGTTTGTTCAAACTCATCGTCGTGGTTTGTGAAATGGTCTTTTTATTTGTACACTATTTACCTTTCGCCGCTGATCGACGATCGTCACGGGCGATTTGAGCTAATCAGTTTTATGTCAGTACTGTGTCTAACATTGCCAGCTTTGAAATGGAGCTGAACTCGAGTCGACAAGCACAACTTGTCGTGTCTTGTCGTGATCATCACGCGTCCGGCATTTGATTTTTCCGTAGACGGTTCAATCACATGCCTTACCAATTGAAATCTTATTGAGTGGGTCACATCTGATTCGTTGGAAAGTCGTCAACCCATGTCGTACCCGCTCAGTCTCCCTGCTGATGGCCCTCTCATCACTCTGACCCACCGTAAGTCAATGCATGAACTCTTGTCTGCAAAGCTTTTATCTAGCATGTCTTAGCCAGATCCTCCCTGTGGATTATCGAACTTCACAATGGAATCGACAACCGCCTGACTCTCGATCTCATCGAGCGAGGACTCAAGCCAGCACTGGATGCAGTCGAACGTGACTGGCGTGAGCACTGGAGAACTGCCCAGAAAAACAAGGACAAAACTGGCGGGAAGGGTGCTCTGATAATTGTCGGGAAAAGGAGTCAGGACAAGTTCTTCAGCAATGGTGCGTTCCTCTATTTATCACCTGGAATTTTGTACCGATGCAACACTAGGTCTTGATCTTCCCAATGTGATTCCTAATCCGAATTTTTTTCCAGGTAAATATACACTAGTGGACATGCCCCTGAGCCCGATTTCACAAATCTTGCGTCACCTTAGCCACTTTCAACCCTCTTTTAGTCCGACTATTAACGTTCCCAAGCAAGTATTCGAATATTTGGACTGACAATCGACTGTTAACTCGGGTCTCAGTTCCTACAATAGCTGCAATCAACGGCCATTGCTATGCGGGCGGCTTTATGTTATCGCTGGTATGTGACTATCGCGTCATGACCGATGGAAGTAAACGTAACGCCTGGATGTGCATGAACGAGGTGAGCTCAGAATCAAGGGCTTTACAGTGATGCTTATCTGGACTCAAAAGGTCCACTTTGGTGCGCCGTGGCCTTTGTCGTTTACTGCTATACTGCGCGCCAAGTTTGGAGATCATCGCTTACAGCGCAAGATTGCGCTCGAAGGCCATCGTTTCACGGCCAAGGAGGCATATCATGATGGACTGTTGGATTATCTAGTTGTAGGACAAACGACTGACGTCTTGGCGAAAGCTGAGGAAGTTGCTGACAAGTTCGGGACCAATGCCCAGGGTGGCGTCTGGGGACTGATCAAGGTGTGAAATTTCAGAGTAGAGTCGATGTTTATTGATCGGATCACCCTTAGTCTAACCTGTACCGCGATACATTGGTTACTATCGGACAGGACCTGAGAGTCGTCAACGCCACCATCGCAGATGCTGCTGCGCGATCAAGGTTGTAGATTATCATTTATTCGTCGTGTCGCTGCACCGCTTGGCATATACCATTCCCAGTCTTCCCCACAACGCCCAAAACAACTTTTTCAGATATGATGGATAAAATATATAAGATCGAGGTCTTTTTGATCAGATGGGGTTGCCCAGCTACCATGCTATTTCCGCAGTTCCTTTGCACCAGAGATGAATCCAAGGTGGGCGAATCCACGGTATTAATAATTAAGAATGACAAATTACAATCAGAAACTTCTGAGCATGCCACAAAAACATCATCTGGTCCGCATGGCCTTGACCTTCATTAATCATGGAATCATGCATCTTGGTTACGAATCGTAACCAACCACCAACAATCAGTGTATTGGACTATTCTTTTGTCTAAACGAAGACTCTGTCTGATTGATAGGTCTGAACTCCGGCTGGCGACCGGCCGTTACAATATAAAGGGGCTCATGGTCACAGAAGCAACATTACCCTTTCTACCTTGTCTTTTCTTTCTCTCTGCAGGCCGGGCTCTGGTCCCTCTCCTCTCCTTTTCTTTCCTCCTCATTCTGTTCATCTTTCTCTCCGGCAGACTAACTAAATTTACCTTCAAGAGCTGTTATCTTACTGATTCACATATAAAAATATGCGTTTTCCCTCACTCCTTTCGAGTATCTTACTCGCCCTCTCTGTCTCTGCACTTCCTGCACCTAAAGCCGCCCCCGAGTTCAAAGGTCTAGTCACTCTTCCCCTCAAAAGACTTGAGCAACGCTCCACTGCCCACCCTCTGATCGTCAGTCTATTTTTGTTCACTTTAGTGTATCTTGCTCTCACAATCCTTCTGATCGCAGGCCCATCAACAGAACGTCAACCGCAGCTACCGCCGCTATGCGCGCATGTCCGGCCGTCGCGAGCCCTCCCGTGAGGAGCTGCACGAGAATCTGCGCAAACGTGTCCTTGCCGTCGAAGGCGAGGAAGGTCTCTCAAAGCGTTACAACCGTTTCTCGAGCATCCCTAAACAGACTCGAGACACCGAAAACGACAGGAATCTTGAGAAGCGTTACAACCGTCAGGGTGTTCCGAAATCAGCTAAGAAGGGGAAGACTGGCTCGGGTACTGTGCTGGCCAACGCAGCTGCGAAGCAGAACAAGCATGTACACAGCAACCAGGATGCTGCCTCGGGGTATGCGGAGTCCTTTTATTTCCTGTAGCCTCGTTTTACCTTGAATTTGCCCATTTAGCACCACAGTTGTTCCTAACTCCGTCGCCACCGCAAATGCTCCGACTGCTGGCAATTCTCTTGGTCTTGACATTGAGTAGGTTTCTTGACAGCTTTTGTTGGTTCTGCTTACCTATTCTTTGTGCGTGTGGAGGGGTGACGATGTTGGGTACCTTGCGACCGTGCAGATTGGCACACCTGCCCAGGATTTTTCGATTCTCATGGATTCTGGGTCAGCTGATTTCTGGGTCGGCAGTGAGCAGTGCCAGTCTGAGGCTGGTGGTGGTTGTGTATGTCTTTCATGTCGATTCTTGCATCCGACGGACAACTGAACTTCTCTCCTGTTTTAGGGCAACCACAAGTTCCTTGGAACCCAATCTTCAAGTTCTTTCGTTGATACCGGTAGCCAGTTCCAAGTGACCTACGGAACTGGCCAGGTCGCAGGTGATATTGTGACAGACGATGTCTCAATAGCTGGCCTGGCACTCAATAACCATACGTTCGGTGTCGCGCTGATCGAGAGTACTGATTTCTCCGACGATTCCACTCCCTTTGACGGTCTTATGGGACTGGCGCAATCAGTACGCATGCAATTTCCACTTCTCTTGTTTTGGTCTATTAACCTGTTGCCCAGACACTTTCCGAACAACAAACTCCGACACCGATTGAGTCATTGGCCAAGCAAGGTTTGGTCGCAGACGCTATCACTTCGTACAAGATACCCCGCCTTGCTGATAACTTGAACGACGGCGAGATCACGTTCGGGTATGTGGACGTGGACAGTATTTTGTGTCTACCTATTAAATTTTGGAAATCCCTTGTGTTCTTTTAGTGGACTCGACGCTACCAAGTTCGACTCAACGACTCTCGTCACAGTGGCCAACGTCAATCAGCAAGGTTTCTGGGAAGGTGCCATGGACGCCATCACTGTCGATGGGCAAGACGCTGGATTGCAAGGTCGCACTGCTATCCTTGACACTGGGACAACCCTCATTGTCGCCCCTCCCAATGACGCTGCTGCTGTCCACAAACTCATCGAGGGCGCTCAAGATGCCGGCCAGGGCTCGTTCATCGTTCCTTGCACTACCAATGCTAGTGTTGCTTTGTCATTTGGTGGCACTTCGTTCGCGATCGACCCCAGGGACATTGCGTTCCAGCCAGTGGATCCTAATGACCCCACAGGCGACTGCATTTCTGGCATATCATCTGGACAAATTGGAGGTGCAACGGAGTGGTTAGTTGGTGACGTATTTTTGAAGAACGTGTACTATTCGACGGATGTCAACAAAAACACCGTCAGTTTGGCAAAAATAGTATAAGAAATAATGGCGCTTGATGCTGTGTGATGGATTATCCTTGTACAATTCAGCTTCATAGTAACGTTCTTGTCCGTAGATATTCGGTTTGGAGGAATGAGAACTCTTCGTATGGAATCTAACATCAGGTGATGCGAAATGTAAGTTTGGCTTTGTGGAAAGATCCTTTCAACTGTTCTGCGCGCATAACGCGTCCTGTATCTCAAAAAAGATAACCAAACGTGCCTTAGGTCATTTTGGGTTGTGCAAAGCGGGCTTGCCGGTTGAATACACCCTTATCAAAAGAAGAAAATGTGGAGCGGAACATGTTTGCTGCTTTGGATTGTGTTACATTACTTGAAATGAGAAGGTATGTCATTCCTCAAACTGCCATTTTATAGAAGGTGTTATAGGTTTGCACAGTGGGCACAGTGGTTCATGGATGGTTACAACAAGGGTTTGGATGGAAAACAAGCAGCTTGGGCAGGAAAAAAGTACCGAGGTCATAGAGTACTGCCAGAGTCATTAATGAAAGACTTGGAAGATGATAAAGTGGCTTCATGTAGGTCTAATTCACGCGTATAACCATGTAAAATACAAGATGTGCTAGAGTACATGACAGGACCTTGGAAACTCCCGAGAACCCTAGTCCGCAAATTTACGGATTCGAGGAAAATTTCTCGTCAAATCTAAGTCCCAACTTTACGTATAGGGATCCAAGGCTCGTGAGGAGGCAATCTTAGTCCATAATATTACGGATTTGAGGCCCAGCGGGGCACAATTTTTCATAATTTGACAGGGAAATTATGAGCATTTCGTGCAGACCAAGTCCTGCATGACGCATCACAAAAAAGGCTGTTAACATATTTGGCCATGTATGGCATGGGACCTCTTATTTTCGAGAAAGATAATTCTGAGGTCTTATACTTGTTCATAAACACAATGTTAGATTGATCCATAGTCATAATACCTTTTCACAATGAGTATCATTAAGTTTTTGAAAAGATTCCCGAGTATAGAGGAAAATCAAATACCACTGAGATACAAGATTATCACAAATTGACCAGGATGATTTGAACTATATAAGCTCACATCATATTAATGGTTTCTTATTTTTAAATGTTACTTAGGAACCTCAATGACTATAAACAAAATGCTAATATGAGCTTGCTTTTGGAATATAATTTTAAATAATTTTCCTTTCAATATATATCAGTATATAATAATCAATGCTTACATCTACAAGAATGCTTGATCCAGGATTTCATGACCTTGAAATGTATATACTATTCAAGTCAGCTTAGCACATTATTCAGCACAGATCTTGCACAGCAATCATGAAACATAATTCATATTTAGACTTATTTCTTGTAATAAACTACAATCCTGCATAGCCCAAAAAATCATCAAACAAATTGTTCTCATCTTCATTCTCTTCATCTTCCTCTTC
Source organism: Termitomyces sp. 'cryptogamus' (assembly GCA_020091625.1). Taxonomy (NCBI): domain Eukaryota; kingdom Fungi; phylum Basidiomycota; class Agaricomycetes; order Agaricales; family Lyophyllaceae; genus Termitomyces; species Termitomyces sp. 'cryptogamus'. The sequence continues at coordinate 2,009,155 of JAGYZC010000005.1, forward strand.
ACTCATCTCTTCATCCTCTTCTGGGATTTCTTCATATGGATCTTCCTCCTCACTTTCACTTGTGCTCTCCTCTTGATACTGGGTCTCCAAATTATCTGTGTAGGTAGATGAGTTTTCATTCAATAAAAAACCTTTTTCTATATCTTCTTGAAATGGGCATGTTGCATCTCATGTTGTGTGATGTCCAATACCACCCCCAGTAAATTGAACAAAGGTATCTCTGTTCACAAACCTGAAATTGAATGAGTAATCAATAAAAAAAGGAATAATTTATTAACATCTCAACATAGTATTGTTCATAGTCCAAATTGCCTTCATCTATGTGGCAAGCCATAGATGGGGCCAGCAAGTCATTGGTACAAGATCCTGCAAATTGTGGAATGAGATGGACAGCATGAAGAACATCTGCAGGGTTAACAAATCCAAGAGCATCTTCTCCTTCAACAAAACCAATTTAATAGCAATGCTTGGCAGCAAATCCAGACTTGGCATCATCATCAACTCCATACCACCAACTCCATAGGAACTCTACTCACTGAAACTCCTGCCCACTCTCATTGAGCTGTACCAGTGCATGAAAGATCTTCACAATCCTGAAGTACCAATAGGGGTGAACATCATTGTCTGCAACAACCATTACATCTGATTGCCATTGTGGATTGAGAGTGTCTTGGTCATGTCAATTGTCATATGTTGTGTAGTTGATGTGGAGAGTTTTGTGTTCATATATCATGTTGTCTCTGATAATGAGTTTTCCATGATTTTGATCTGTGATTTCAGTGTTGGAAGGAAGTAAGCATATCAAGAGGTGCTCATTTAATTTATATTTGAAGTTCTAATAGTCTTTATCAATTCTTAGCTTGAATTGATATACTGTTTAGGCTTACTATGATAGCTCAATCCTTATTATGATCCTTTATCCATTGAAAGAGATTCAATGGTGTCTGTTTGGTCTTGGAGATATAGTGATATTCTTCTGGATTAGTATGTGGAAGCTCTTCATCCTCAATAGTCTCTTGAATAGCTTGTTCTATTGCCCTCAATTGTGCTCCATGATGCTCTTGCTGTGCAATTTGTTCCTCAAATTGATTTTTATTTGTTTGAGCATAAAATGCCTTGACATGCTTATGTTCTTGTTCACCCTGATATTATTGGATCAATATACTCTATAAGAAGTAGTGAAATAACTTAGAATCTGAGTTGAGTATGAGTCTGTAGTGCCAAAGCATTGTATTGAATTAGGATAGTGCACAATTGAATGAATTTTTGGAGTGTCAAGATTAAAGACCCACTTTTTATGTGAAGATTCAGTTGATTCAGATTTTGAAGGCTTTATCTTTCCTGATTCCTTTGCTGCTACAGTTGCTTTTCCTTTTCATCATGATGATGCCTCAGCCTCTTTAGGTGTTTCCTTGGTTTCAAAGTATGGGCACACTTTAGTGGAAAATATATGAAGATGCTGAGTCAAGCTAGTTGTAAGACCACAAGATATATCAAGTGACCAGTCTGTATGCAGGTGCATTTTTGCAGATGCATGCCAAGCAGCCATAACAAATATTAAATCTTGAACTTTTCTGTCAATTGCTGGGCTTGTTTTTTGAAAAAGTCCTTCAAAGCATGGGCTAACATTCTGTTAGAAGGATTATAAACTCAAAATATGTATTTACTTGAGTGGATATCTATACCTGATAAAGATCTTCAAAGTCTCTTGCTGCAAAACTTTGCATAGCTAATACATCATTCCAGAATTTACAAATAGTTGAGTGTCCAAATGGTGAGATTTGACAATATCTGGTATATAATCTAGAAGCTCATTTTGCTTGACAAGTGTATAAACATACCTGCAATCCAATTCAGCAATATGATTTGGCCCATATGTATGCAGCATTTGAATAAAATGTTCAAATACACTTCTCCAGATACCAAGTTCAAACTCATGCATCAAATCATGGACAAAGAGATCAAAATAGTTTTGGTCATTTGGAAGTAAAAGCTGAGAAAAGGCATTCTGATCAAAGATGATGAGTTAGATAATATTAAATTAGAAAAATCCTACCTCAACAGGAACAAAAGATTCACCAACTGTATGATCAATTTTTTTTCCCTGTAACAGCAAAGCCCTTTGTAAAGATGAGTTTTCTTGCTTTTTGTATGTTAAAAGTATGCTTGTTGCTATCAGTTTGCAGCTTTTGTGACCAGATCATATCATGGAGTTTTGTTCCCACATGTAACACTTGAGACTTTAAAGTCCAGCATGTTGTGCATAAGTATGTGCCTATTTGTTTGATACCAGTTAGCAGTATACTAAGGGTAGCTCAACAAATGATTTCATTCAAAATTCAATTCAAACCTTACTGTTCTTTGTAATCTGCAGAATAACAGAAAAAGGGAGGATAAAGCCTTCACAAAACTCCATCACCACACTTGACAACAATGCCTTCTTTATATATTTGCTTGAACTCATTAGTAAAGAGATGTTTCCAAACAGCTTGGATTAATTCCTGTCTGAGATGAGTTAAGACACTTACAATTGGAGTGGTTCTGTGACTTCTTTGTACCAATCCTTGACAATGTCAAGCAACTTTGGCATAATTAAATTGGTTTCAGTTGGCAGAAAAATAAATAAAATTACATACTAAGGGAAGATATGCAAGGTGATGTGCTGAGAAGCTGCTAACTTTGCCATGGATATATTTTGAGATATTACCAAACCACATGTAAAGTGGCCAAAGTGAGGCTGTTCTAAAGTTTGCCAGATGTGTTGAATCAGAATAGAACATAAGAGGAAGAACAACATGTTCAAGATTGCAGCCTTCAACTGGAGTAATAGTTTTCTCCAGTTCCAGGAATTCATCAGAGGTATATACCTCCCCATATACCCATTGCTCTGTTTCATTTTCAGAAGGTTCCCAATATAGCTGAAATCCACACCAGTGAAACCATTTGGCTGCAAAGTCCATAGCCCCAGATTTCATAACTTCAGCAAAATCTCAATGATAGAAATCAATTTGAACTATAGGTGCATGCTTCTTTGATTTATATGATTTGTGAGTAAATGGAAAGGGGGGGAAGACTGAGGATTTCTTCCATGTATCACTAGATGACCATGGAAAAGAACAAGAAGTTCCAGAAAGCTGATTTATTGATTCATCATTCAGATGCCTGTTTTCTCAGACTGCACTAAACCCTTCAAGATCTTCATGTCAAAAATCAGGTGCTAATATCACATTGTGAACTAGCTGATCAAGAGCAGCAAGAGTGAGGTTCTGTGATGAGTAATACCAGAGCATGAGTCAGCCAACTGTTGCATTGAGAAATGGAAGGAAAAAGCCTGCAGTGAGACCTGGCCTAGGCTGATCAACAACTTCTTGAGTGGTTGGACCAAAGCCAGCCAGTGGAGAAGCTGAGTCATTTACAGTAGTCTCTCAAACAAAGGTTGGTGCATCCTCAACATGATGTATAGTCAGCTCTTGATCAGGATCTCAAGATGGAAGAACTGTGTAGTGATGAAATAACCCCACTTCATTAGGCTCAGTTTCAAATAATGCAGGTGGAAGTGGAGTAGGTAATTTCTGTGGTTCTAATTGCTCTGTACAACAATGCTTGCTCTAATGCACCTCTGCCAATTCCTGATATTCTTTGGAGAATTGGCATAAAGGATGTGGATTAGAGGGTAGGTAATCAACAAGATGTTGTGGAGGTCTATGAGAGTGCTTTTGTAGGAGTGAGCAGATTCCATGTTTGTATCAGCATGGCTCAGATCAGAAGGTGGATCTAGCTCAGGAAGTATAGCATTGGGAGCATCTGGAATGTTTGGCTATAATATATTTGAGGTAATTCAATAATGTATTCACAATGTCAAGAAACAATACTCACAATGGAGGTGGCTTGACCAGCTTGTACAGGCCAGTGTCAAGTTGGACATCCAGTTAGAGTAGTCTGTTTACTCTTCAAACATTGAGTTTGATGATTTGTTACACTATGAAGGTCATCATAAGGCTTCTGGCAATACATGCAATGGTACATAATGAGTATGAGCACAAGAAAGAGCACTCAGAGATGTAGTCAGAGGGCATAAACAAGATATAAGCACTAGAAATTAGAAACCAGTTACTGGTCATGGTGGGCTTAAAGTCAGTGAGGGAAAAAAGATGGTTAGATGGAATGCAGACTAACTATATAAGACTCAATTATGCTAGAACAGCTCATGGATCCAAATGCAGATAACCTTAAGACTGTAGTGTTGTTGTGGTGATGAAAGGCAAATGTACTGGATAAACTTGAAATTGCAGTGTTTCTGCCATAGGTGCCAGTTACCATTTTCAAGTAAAGTTTAATTATGAAAGAATTTGCCTCTAGACACCTACTTCCTTGTGGAACTTTACTGGATTGCAATGCAAGGAAGCTCATGATGTAATTCTGCTGTTACTTGGTTTACTTGGTTGTAGAATCACCAACAACAATGCATACACATGCACATGCACATGGCTACTGTGCACTACAAATTGGCTCTGCACCAGGCCATTGCATATGGTCAAACACTATCAAATGAGTACAAAGATGATGTGTGCCCAGAGGTCAGGCAAATTTCCAAGCACACTTTTGCTATCTTGGCCTGGAAGGATCCAATGAATGTGGGTGGTGTTGTAGCAGAAGTTGTTGGTCATAATGCTTGTGAATGAGTTAAATCAGGCCATCCTTAGTGAGTTGTCTTTTCTAGTTTCACTTTGCAATTGTTCTGAAGAAACACAATTTAGAATCACAAGGGTGGCTAGTGACTGATAAGTTATTTCCAGTTTGTCAATGTCTGTTTTTTTGTTTGTTAACTCTTCTGATTTGGTAGTGCAATATGGATTCTCACTCAAGTGGAATGTCACTGCAACTTAAAGTAGCAAAATAAATATAAGTGGTCTCCAGCCCTCATTGATGGGCAGCTTGAATGAATGAAAGGTTGCCTCAGCCTAGTGAGACTCTGACACATGATGATCATGTTAGTTGCACTAGTTTGTTTGCATCTCTTTAACTAATTATCTCTACTTTATCAGCACCATGCCATGCTCATCATCACATTGTAAGAGTGCCAATTGTGAGGAACAGGTGAGCTGGGACAAATTTATTGCAGCTCTCAAGCAAGGTATTGGGCCTGGAGTTCAGCATGGCAAAGAACTGTAAGTACATTTCTATTGGTCAAGGTATAATTTGAAAACAGCTTATTATACTGTAGAATGGGACCTTTGGCATCTTTTCATCATGTTGAAAAGCTTATACCACAATTGGTGAACTCCTTCCTGGAGCTGAATGCAGTTTTTACCTATGGGCCCATTGCAGAAGGACTGCTTGATGCTTTGAATGCTGATGAGGCATCAGAGGACACTGTAAAGTGAGTAAACATTGACTATATGCATTTAAAAACTGATTATATGTTCTTATCTATATCTCAGGGAAGCCTCAGGTACACAAAGACCTTGCCAGACCCACATCAATGCATTCCATGCTATTTTGCAGCTTGACCCAGACATTGAGAAGGTTTTGAAGAGGCTGTCTGAGATGATGGAAGAAGATGGATATCATGACAGTCTCTTGTGAAAGTTTGTTCAAGTTGTGTGTACTTTTGTATTCTTTCATCATACCATGTACTAACTTTGATCAGTTTGTCAAAGGATCCACTGCTGCATATATAGTGGACACTTATAAAATCAAAGACAATGTCTCTTGGCTCTTGCAAGATTCTGGCCTTTGATATTTGTTCTTGGAGCTCACTCAATTCCTCATGATAAATCAGCATGTGGCTTTGAACATAATGACACTGGCCTTCTCTTATGCTCAGTGCACAAGGCTTATCTGTATAATGACATGTAGGTGCTTGATTTCATCTTAACAGTGATTGATTATATGCTTTAGGTATGGTTACTAATTGCATGAGGGAGACATTGAAGTGATGGCACATGATTTTCCTCTATTTCTTTACAATTCAATGAGGTGCTTCAAGACATGCATCAATGGACTGCCTGAGGATGCTGTGGCCAATGTCAGCAAGAAAGACAAGATTCTACTTGGCCTTTGCTAAGGGCCCCTCCTAATCAATGTAAGTTATTTGTAACCTCATGCACTTCACTAAAAACCTTTTGAAGGCCTGGTGTCACATGGATTTTTTGGCTCAGAGATTGAGTGTGCTGACAAACATGCCACAAAAAAGCCAATTGCCTCAAAATTCAGTATCACTGCCATTACACCTGAGTTGATTGCATATACAGCATGTCAGGTGAGTCAAATGTTTGTTATGCCATACTGTTTCTTACTTATGATGCTAGCTTCAATTTGCACTCAGTTCTGTATCTCAATGGGCATGCAAGACCACCTCTTCTCAACATCAGACTTCTACAAGAACATTCTTACTCTGTTCTATCTATCAACCCTATGAGCAAGAATGACTCTTACTCATTGAAATGAGTACATATATTGGCATCTCATGATACAGCTTCTATTGATATGAAACCCATAGAATGTTCTTCAGCAAGGATGGAACCATTTGATTGAACTGCAAACAGCCTCCTTCTCCACCAAACCCAAGTAGTTATATGGCATGCCTCCAACAAGCTTGGTGTGAGTTTTTAACATTTCCTTACAGGTTGCACAGCTTACAGTTCACACAACATAAGTCAAACCCAGTCAATAATTCTGTCTATGAAGTATGAAGTAAGGTGCTACCTTATATAAGTAAGAGTATAGTACTTTTAGAGATAGCATCATGTGACACTATCATTATAATCAAATAATATATACTAGGGACATATGTACATCATGTAATAGATACTCTGTTACATACCCCCCTTTTGAGTCCATCAACAAACTCACTTCCAACAACAAATAAAGTCAAAGACAAAAGGGTGGGATATGGCATCCCACTCAAGGGTGTGCACTAGAATTTGCATGAGAATTCCTATGTTTATCAGTAGTAGAATCAACTGATTCTATGTGAACAAGTATACTTCAGCATGCTGTCCAACTGCACTGAGTGAAAAATATGGGCCACTCAAGCCCGGGTGTAGTTATCAATTTCCTATGAGCTATGATAGTAGCTCACCCTGCTTATTTGTCCATCTTCAAGGCCTCTGCTTCCTCATTACTCATGATGTCTGCCCAGCACTCCAATACAGCATTAGCCATATTACTGGGGCCACTGGATCCACAGTAGGAATAGCAATGTTAGTTGCTACCACCACTTCCATGGGGCTGGGGATGACTTGTGGAGTTGTTGCTAGTTGGACTGGCATAGTCAATACAGAATTGTTGGCATAGTCCAAGTCCATGGAACTTCTCTGAGAGTGCATCTTCTGAAAATGCACTAGAGCTTGATGGTGGAATGGGAGTGGCCACAGCCACTGACAACAAAGGCCCCTCAGTTGGAGCTGCACTCACAGAAAGAGCCATTGATGAAGGCTCCTCTGTGGCAGCTTGTGAGGCACTCATGACCTCCACAGGTCAGTGCAAGAGGTGAGTGAAATACCATCCTCACCAAAGCACAGCCATTCAGCTGCATCAAGAGGAGAGTGGCCTCTGCTCTTATGAATTTGGAGGAGCATGCAAAAGCACCCCCAGTCATCAGTGGTGGAGACATACCATTCATTGTACCATGGTAAGGGAGGGGGTACTCCAATGGTTTGGAGTCAACAATGGCATTCATTGTTGACCCACATGAACAAGTTCACATGCAGTGCACTCCTGGGTCAATAGTGATCAAGAAAGTGTATGCCATAGGTATATGCATGATTCACTCAAGAGGGAGGTACATGGTTGGCCAGGAGGTGACATATCACCTCTGTTTTGCTCAAATTGTTGATTTGTGTAGGCAGCACTTGCAGCCTATGTAGAGTGCAAGTGTAGGAAGTAATTGCATTAAACTCCCCTACACTGGACACTGGATTGGTAATTGTCTACCACCTCTCAATAGACACACAGTTGAGCAACCACCATCACAAACAGCCTCATATAGGCCATTTGTGCATGCAGAATAGTTGGGGCCAGTGCCTGACTCAAAATGTAACCAAAGACCAAGCATCAGTCTATGCACAAAGCAGCATTGATGGTGACACCTGAGTACAGGTTCTGTGAACCTGGGTGGCCATGATGCAGGATGTACTGTACCTATGCCTCAATATCAAAGTGACAGCTTATCAGGACTTGATTAAGTCCCACTCCCTATATATTATTGTCTGTGCATCCTAGCATGGCTGATGAACATGAGAGTAAGAGGACCAGTACCCAATGGCAGTCCTCTCTGGGCAGAGATGTTTTCAACTCTGCTGGAGTTAGCTCCATAGCCCACCTCATTGTGCAGTCCCTCAATTGTGAAGCCATATAGAAGAAGATCTGATGAAACTCTTGAAGGAGGAGAGTGGCATGAATCTGCTCCCTCATAGTGACCTTGGATCTGCCAACTCAAATGAGTTTAATCAGGCAAATCTGCTCTGGATTCATGGGCATCCCATGGGGAGCCCATTGGTACAACAATTTGTAATGCAGGGATATGTGAGATATCCCAGCCATCTCTATTGAGTGGGCAAAGACTGCTTCATTGCCAACAAAAACTGTGTTGGTTGTTGGTGACCAGCAGAAATTGGGGTGTAGCATACCCCTGAAGTCATTCTAGTGCTCAAAGCACTCACAAACCAATGTAGTATTCCAGCTGTCTGGTAGGCGGCCAGGCACTGTATTATTCAGATGCTTGAGATCTAGTTTAGACTTGTCAGTGTCAATGGCTAATAGCTGTCTGGTTTAGCATTGTGCCACTCTTTGCAACAATGCTCAGTAGCATCATTATTGGAGTCACTGTCCAAGATACATTGTTTAGATGTAGGAACATCATCATCATCATTGCTACCCAAGTCAGATGCTGCTGGGGCACTTGCCATTGTTCAGGCAGCTGCTTGCTAGGTGACAAAGAATTCCTTGTCATGTGGATCCCATTGCACTGGTGGCCTAAATTCCTGAGAGAGCATACTAGGCATAATATAGGTCCTCCATCTGAGGACCTTGATCATACCAGCTTCTGATTCTGGAGGAACATTGGCCAGGAAAGCAATCAGGGTGGCAACAATCATAGAGTCATCTGCCTCTGTTAATGTTACAGCTGGCTGCACAGTGCCAGCTCTTTTTGTGGAGGGCCTTGATGTTCCCTCCTTTATAGCCACTAGTTTTGGCAGGTTCACTTGGGCTGCCACTGGCTTGGATGGCCCAGCAGAGATGAGGCTGCCTTGAAATCAGAGTGCTTGTCCATCCTCTGGTTATCACTAGCAGGCACTATATCATCGTAGGGAACAAGTGGTGCCCTCTGCATTGAGGATTCCTCAACAAACACAGAAGGCTCAGTACAAGCCTTCTTTGCCTCTGAAGGGTCAGGAGGAGTTGCTACATGCTTCTCCATTTCCAAAGCTGAATAGAAGAGGTCCACCTGAGCCTCATCCCTTTGATTTCAAACAATATCAAGTTCATTTAGAACTTGAGCTAGTGCTAGCTGCACTATAAGATTATTGAGGACATCAGCACTGATGTCCTCTGGAACTCTGGCTTTGTGAAGCTGCTGGAGCAGGTGAGCAAGCTGCTCATCCATGGTAGTTAAAGGCTCAGGCTCTTTTGCTTTGCCCTTGCCCTTCTCCTTTGCAGAGAAGCATCACTCAACTGTTTTCCAGGTGGTTAAAAAAAGAGTGCTACTTCCCTGTGCTGGTGCAGGTGGCAATGTTGCAGTCACCTTATCCTTTTCTTTGCTAGTCAAGGCAACCATTTGTTGCCCCAATGCACTTGACAATGATGAAGGCATGTCTGAGGAATGTGTCCCAGTAGGCAATGGCAGATATGATTGCTGAGAAGGTGCCAACAACTGCATCAGAGCCATGATTGACTCTGGGCATTTGTCATCCACCTTTATTGCATCTGATGACAATGTCTTGCTGCCCCTTAAGGGGGGCTAATGATTTCCCATGCCCTCTGCCTGCTCTGCCTCATTGAGGGGGCAGTTCACATCCCCTCAGTGGTGACTGCTGCATTGCCACTGCATAGCTCAGCAGAGCTACATCTCCTGACACCACTGGCAGTTCCTCACTGGCAGGCCTTGAGTCCCTTTGAGCTGAGGGTGCTCTTCTCATCATTGGGGGTGCTATGTCCTCCAGCACTAGGCCTTCTGCCAACACAGTGAAGCCTCCAAAGTCAGGAAGCAAACTACTTCCTACAGCAGCCTGTTGACTTCTAGGACTAAGTAAAGTTAACTTAGACCTTCTAGCCAACTGCACAGGGTGCCACATATTCTGCAGCTCCAGATATCTGTCAAAGGCTGCCAGGTCCTTGCAGGTTACAAGGGACTCCCATGTAGTATCCCCAAGACTCCAGCAAACCTCAAACTTGAGGTTCTTACCATCCTAACAATGACCTACTAGGTCATTGATGAACTATTTCTAATCATCTGGAGTGCCAAAGTTGTAAGGCTCTAGTGTTGCCCTGTTGAGGAATAAGGTGTTGTCACTGATCTGATACAGGCACAGCAGTGACACATGGAATTTAGGGTGTATCCTTCATTCCTGGAGTACCATAGGCAACTCCAATACATAATTGGAGGTCTCACTATAGGCTTCCAAAATCCTATATGGCCCAACCCACTTAGGGCAGAGTTTCCTTGCTCTGCCTTTAGGTAGGTTGAGATTTTTTGTTGAAAGGTACACCAGTGCACCTTTCTCTAGTTCAGGGTCAGGCCTATGACATGAATTGGCCAGACACATCTGAAAAACATGTGCCTCTATAATTGTGTTGTGCACTGCTGCTAAGTTCTCTAGAGCTTGGCAGCAAACTGCTAGATTCCCTTTGGAATCACAGTATCTGCTCTAATCACCTGTATTATAGATGGCATGTACCCACCATTCAACTTGAATAGTGCAAACCATGTCATCTCAGAAATACTTGTGTTTATCACAAACTCCATTAAGTCTATTTGACTTAACCAGTCTTTTTGGTCTGGTCATATCACCATATGCAGGATCTGACCAACATTCCAATTGGCACATTCAGTCTGACCATCAGTCTGTGGGTGAAACAATATAGACATCAGAAGCTTTGCTCCTAACAACTTATGTAGTTCACACTACCATTTTGATATGAACTTTGAGTCTCAATCACTGACAATTGAGCTTGGGAGGCTGTGTAGCCTCACAACCTTGCACATGTAAATTCAGGACAGCTGTGAAGCTGTCATAGTAGTGTGCACTGGGATAAGATGCACCATGCTTGTTATCCAACATATAACTACCCACAGGTAGTTATACCCTTTTGATTCAGGGAATGGACCTATAAAGTCCATTCCTATCAAATCTCAGAGTTTAACTGGCATAGGCAAGGAATGTAACTTCCCTGAAAGGAGCTGATTGCTCCCTTTTGCACACTGGCACAACTGACAAGTAGTACAGAATGCACACATGTCTGCAACCACTGTCAGCCACTAATACTAATGATAAATGTACTCTGTCATTCTCTGGGTGCCAAAATGCCCCATTACATTGTGTGCTTGCTCAAGCACACCAGTTACCAACTCTCAATCATGAGGTATACAAAGTACCTCATGGCCCAAGATGTTGGTAGTCCAGATTAACTTATCCTGAAGGCGGAAGGACTTATAGTCCTTTGGTTGAGTCATGATTTCAGCAAAGAGCTTGTCTTTGCCATACAGGGATCAGATACAATGAAGGAATTCCCTGTCTGTCCTATCTTGGAGTTGAGAAAACTGGGCCATCCCTAAGATGGCTTCTCCCAGAGACATATTGATCTTGTCCCCCACAATATCAGACCCATGTTGAGCTTGGGCTGACTCTCCTTTGCCATCATTACTGGCAGCTAGCATGTGTGCTTCCTCATCATGAATTCTGTAACAATCATGCACTTGCCTGTATCCACAGCTAGGTCTATTATAGAGAGCACATATCTGATCCAGCTGCACTTGCAGTTCCTGTACATGCATAGGGGGCAGATCATCCCCCTCTGGGTTGATACAAGCATCTGCACAAATGTAGTCATAGATGTGGTGCACATCTCTAGGAGAGTTGCTCTTAAAGTAGTGGGACAAACAGTCTGCTACCTTATTGAGCTCTCCTTTTACATGCATGATGTCAAAATTAAATTTTGACATATAATCTGTCCACCATTGTTGATGCAGAGACAAGTTCTGTTGAGTTTTGAAGAACTCAAGTGCTTTGTGGTCTGTTACCACATGGATCTTGTACTGCTCCCTGGGTGTGAGTAGGTAGACCTTACAGCTGGAGGGTGTGGAATCTGGCAGCAGTCCAATGGCGTGGTCCCACTTCTTGCACTCTGGAAGTGAGTCAAATAAGGCTTTGGAGAACACATCTTCAAATGCATGGAGGTAGGGAGGTACTATGTCCTGGAACTCTTGAGGCATGGTGTTGGCAGCAAATGCCTGGGCCAGCTGCTGGAATGTGGTCTGGCTAGCCTGGATCTCTGCAACAGAGGGTGGCAGGTGTATGGTAGTTGTATAGATCCAATCTCCCACTTTTACTGCTTTGTCTAGGAACTCCAGCTTATGTACACCATTAAACTCCCTTCTGTGCTCCTCCTCTGGGGCTCCACCACTGCTCCAGTCATCCTTGTAGAGAGCCTCTCTATGGGGGAATGCCAGAGGTGGAGGATCTGGGAGGTCTAGATTTGCAAAGGGGAGAGGGCCAGTGTGACATGCATAGATAGCTGCATATTCTCAAACTTGGGCTCGGTGCTCTGCCCTGTCCTCTGCAGCACAGGTGGAACACTTCTTGGGGCACCTGCTTGTAGTTACCTCTCCTTTGATCCAATCAACCTTGAGGTTGTGCTTACGGAGCTACATGAAGCCAAGGATCATGTCCTGCCTACCCAGGCTGGTGATGGCAAACACAGCATGCTCTACATAGTTTCAATAGTGGAAGACCAGATCAACCACAGAGTTGATGGTGCCTGCTTTATTAGGCATTCCATCAATGTTGTAGACTGGAATAGGCTTGAGGAGGGGCTGTGTGGTCAGACCATGGCATTTGACAAACTCCAAGTCCAGAAACAGTTCTGTTGCTCTACTATCCAGAAGAGCTGTGACTCCACAGGTTTGCTGGGTGTCCATCATCTCAATCTCCACATTGAGATGCAGGGAGTTGGTGGACAGGCCAGAAGCCATCATGTACTATTGGGGCATTTGACATGCCTAGGCAGGGCCATGCTGATGGACCTTTGGAGGTGTTGGGGAGCTTGGCAGAGGCTCCAGAGTTAGTGTTTGTACATCTTGAAGGGAGTGTTGAGGTTCCTCTATCTCAGAATGAGGAGCATTGGAAAAGGCAGTTTCATTTTCTATTGACAGACATGAGAACCTGTTAGCATCCAGTGATGGAGGTGTACACCTCATCCATAGCTCAACTAAAAATCTTCCTAGAAGCTTATCCTCCCACTTGAGATGGGGTTCTAGAATTGCCAGAATTTCAAGTTCATGCATGACATAATTTTGCTGTGCATTAGTGAACTTTTTGAATATAAATCCCACTAGCTGACATTTCTGCCAGCTTTGACTTTGTCCATACATTGCTCCAATGCCTGTCTTTGAGGTGTTGCAGATCAGCCAGATAGGATCCTCATGTTAAAGATCAAATTGAGTGTATTACTGGAGTTTTGGCACAGATCCTCTTGATCATGTCAAAACACTGTTGGTGGATGGATTACCAATGAAATAGCAACCCATTCTGCATCATGGCCATTAATGGCCCAGTGTACACAGATACATCAGGCAGAAAGTTCCTGATATAGTTCACTAACCCAACAAACCATTAAATGTTGTTGTAGGTAATAGGAGTATACCACTCCTGGATCCTATTCAACTTCTCTATGCCAGGGTGTATACCCTGCAAGTCAATTACATGGCCAAGGCATTCTATGCACTTGGCATATAGCTCACACTTCTTCTATTTGAAGTAGAGCTTGTTTTTATATAGTTCTTCAAAGACTACTCTAAGGTGCTGCTTATGTTCCTTGATGGAGTCTGAGAAGATAAATATGTTGTTTAAATAGACATTGGAATGTGGCTGGTGCATTACAGTCACCAATCTGCATGATGTTACTGCAATACATTCCAGTAATGGTCATAAATGCAGTCTTAGATATGTCTGATATACATATCCTCACTTGCTCATACACATTGGTGAGGTCAATTTTTGACCTTACTGATGCACAAGCCACATCCTCCCTAATGACCTTTTGGTCCAGTAAAGGTGTTACATCCTTAATAGTATTGTCATTGCACTGACAAGCATCTAATGCCATCTGCAGGGATTCATCCTTTTTAGGGATGTATAGTAGTGGTGCAGCCTGGTTGGCTGCACATGACTCCCACCACTTAGCTTGCACATAGCAGTTGATTTTATCCCACAATTGCTGCTGAAGTAACTTAGAACACCTTGGCATGAGTACTGTTTGGACTCATCAATGATGTTTATCTAATAATTTACTTCTTGCCAAGGAGGAAGTTCCTCCTTTGTTCCATTGACAATGTCTTGGAACTTGTTGTACCACTGCTGTCAAAAGTGTGGAATATCACCTTCTGATAGCTTGGAAGGCTTTCCCCCAGCTATTCTTGGCAAAGAGCAATGCTCTTCCTTGTTCAACTTCACTAGTGGTACAGGCTCTACATACTTATCATGCAATGCCATCAGACAGATTTTTGATTTGTCTGGTATGTTCAGCCAAGCAGGACCATGAGCTGTCCTGCCTCTTGCTCTTTTCCACAAGTATTCAAACTTGCTATGCTTGGATATTTCATCCTCTGTAGCCATTCTATATATTTTGTTCTCCAGGGTTGATCTTCTTACCCCTTTCTGTTGTTTTAGGTCAGCTATGACCTGATTCCACTCTTGTGGCATGCATGGATTGTATGCCCATTCAAGAGTAGGCTTTGGGATTGGTCTGTCCCAAATCTTCCTTTCCTTTGCCTTTGAAGGGTTAACTTGATCCTTCTGGCATACTCTCCCCCCCTCTTGAAGAGTACTCCCTTGATACTCTTCTTTAGATACCAACAGAGATGAGTGTTGAGTAGACTTTCAGTTATCTGAACTTCATCCTCATCCATGACCTCCTCTATGGTTGACCACTTGAGTCCACCAGGGAGTCAAGGCTGCTTGTCATGCTGCTTCTCCACTGTGCAGAAGTGTCATGCACAGCTGTCAGCATCCTCCAGCTCCAACTTATGAGCTGGAGTTGCCCTTCCATCAATGACCACCTAGTCATTTGCAAAATCAAGGAGAACCTTATGGGTTCTCATGAATGGTGTCCCTATAATCATGTCATAGTGATCAAAATTTGCAATGTCCACATAGACATTGCAAATCTCACCAGGGACCTTCATGGTAACTCTGGCACCATGGTTCACTATGGAACAGCTTTTGATCATTCCCAGCTGCAGGGTAATGGGGGTGGCCAATGGGGCCACCTGTATCCCAGCCACATGTGCAAATGAGGGAGTGATTCTAGAGGTGGGGTGGTACTCCCTGAATTCCACAGCATTCATGCTCTGTGGCCATTCACTTCTACCTAAGTAACAAGACATTCTTTGTCTTGTGCTAGCAGCACTGGGCATTCCATAGTGTCTTTGGATGCTATGAGGCACACTCTTTTCATGTGAACCTTGTTGCTAGGTTCTCTCTCCCTTTGCTCACCAATAGGAATCTCTGTGAGGGCAAATAATCCCTCACTATCACTACCACAAGTATAGTACTTGTTGTATGTTTCCAATTCAACATACTCCTCACCATGCTCCTGAGTCCCATCAGACTCAAATGCATATTGGCATTGGCCTCAGCAGGCTCTTCATCCTGCTCATTGTCAGCTTCCCCTACATCTGACAGAGCAGCTGTATGAGCTGCTTACACAAATACCTGAGGAGCTGGTTTAGCTGGCTCCTTGCCTTCATATGCAAAGTGCCCAGCCTTCCTGTACTTATAGCAGTTTGAAGACTGCCCAGCCTCTTTGTTAGGTTGGCCAGATGCTATGGCCACAACATTTTTCTCTGTAGCAAGATGTTTCCTCACTGCTTGCACTGCCACCACAGGTCAGGAGGGCCCCAAGCCCACACCAGCTCTTAGTATCAAGGATCTCAAGGCTATGCATATAGATGGCCTCTTTGCTAACTGCAATGGCTGTGACTGACTATACTGTCCAATCACCTCTGTCTGCTTAGCTAATGCAGACCCCATTGCTGGGGACTGTGCTGCTGCTAATAACAGCTGCCATCCTGACCAACTTTTCTTGCTGCACTCTAAATAGTGTGCAGCAGTTTTAATGCTGCTCTCATAGGCTTTGGCCTTTGAGACAAACTCCTTGACTGTATTTACTTTGGGAGCCAGTCTGCCATTGCATATTAATGCCATGAGCATGCCAGAGGGTATTCCCTCCAAGAATTACTCATGAATAGTAAATTTGTTAGGAAACATAACCATGTTTTGAGCATGGTCAAGCAAGGCATTATAGAAGCCTTGCACCCCTTCTTTGACTGCATACACTATATCACAGAATGTGTTGTGTGCCTCCTGCATTGTCGAAGGCTGTACAAACTGGTTGTACAGTCCAAGGATCATGTCCTCAAACCTCCAGTGGGACTGGGCCCTATTAATATGTATGACATGTCATAGGTACCATTTCAGTGCACTTGCAGCTAAGAAGTCCATTAAAATTAGGACTTTCTTGCAATCATGCCCATCCCCACCATACTGAGCTATAGCATAGAATATGCAAATGCTCATCAGCCAGTCTTCAAGTTCACTGAACTTGGCAGATCCTGCATAGGGAGTGATCATTTTTGATGGATCACTCCACCTGGGCTTGAGTCCTTCTGGTATAGCAAGTTGTACTGCAAGCAACTGTTCCATCACTGCCCTCAGACAATTGTCCATTGTCTGGTGGTGATATTTGTGGGCTTCCTCCACTCCTGGAGTTGTGAACTGTCCACAATGTTGCAGCAGCATTGAGAACTGCTGCAGCTGTCTTTCTGGGAGGACTGTAGTCCTCCTCCTTACAGTTCTACATTCCACACCATCTTCCTCACCAAGAGGGCCCTCATCTGGTCCTCCTGGATCTGGTGGACCTCCTCTCAGGGGTGGCAGTGGTCCCACTACCAGGAAAAGGTGGTCCTCTTCCTGGGCCTCCACCTTCTCCTCTTGGACCTTGAGGTCTATGGTGTGGCATAGACAGAGGAGAAGACACAGGATCACTTGCTGGTGATCCCCATCCTGAGTCTTCTCTGCCTACAAGTGTTTTCCCAGACCAGTTTGCAGAAGCATTTACTCTGTGCCCTGTGTGTCTCTGGGAATCTGCAGAGCTCTAACCAGTTCCAGCATGTCCATCTCTGAGAGGAGAGTGAGAATCATGCTCATCCCTCTTAATTGGCCTGGTTTGTTCTGGTGGAACATACCCTTCAGGCCAAGCATCATAAGCAGTATTCCCTTGGAACACCACCCTTTGATTGTCCATGTAGGACTGTCCAAAGTCCTCCATGTCCCTGTTGTGAAATTGCTGTAGAGCAATTTGATCTTCCTAAGTCAGCACTCTCCATGTAGACCCACCCAGTCTATGCTGCACCACTGGTTGCTCTACCATAATCACTGACCCTGCATCAGTAGATGCTAAGTCTTGTGCTATGATTGTGCCTGATGTGGCCCATCATTGTCCACAGCAGCCTGTCTAGCCACTTAATCACATGGTGTCTTGCCAGGCTGTTGCAGTGCTTGCAACAGAGTTAATGCTTTGTTGACTGGGGACAGTGGGAGCACATAGGCTCCCTCAATATATGGAGATGGCATTGCAGACAATGTCTGCAATCTCTGCAGCTTCTTGCACTAGAGGAAATCCATTACCTCCTGTGCTGAAAACAGCATGTAAATGTCCATATATTTCACTGGATTAGTTGGGATAATATTGTCTCCCAACAATCTCTGCATTGCAATGTGCTTAGCTACTCTAGCAGCTAAATGTTGCTGAGTTGAGGTCTTAGGGACCTCAACATGGCTCCACCAGAATGCCATCACTCTTTGACAAAGGATGTTATCTGGATGAGCCTCACTATCCATATTAGAGGTGTCTCCAACATCCTCTGATATCATCTTGATGAATGCAGCTGGGGCTGCTGATCACATACCCAGTACTGGCCCAGCTCATGATCTTACAGACCTACAAGCTGTGTATAAAGAGTCTTTTCCACTCCTTAGCAGTGTTCCCACCATCACAGGGTCAATCTGACCTCCCATAGCAATTGGGAAGGATTGAAGTTCTTTCAGCCTCAGCACTGTGGATGCATACAAAGAGGTTTTTCCTTTGTCTGACAACACCACTGCACCTCCTGGCTCCACTGTCAGATACAGTCAAGTCAAGGGCCCTTGCAAGCCCTCCACTGGAATGCCCTCCCAACCACCTGCAGGTGGTCATACTAGAGTGACTGCTGGCAGTCCTCCTGGCATCACAGCACTCTCCTTGCCCCTTTCATGGTGTGATGTGGCAAATTCTGATGTCCCATGTGGAGCACTCTTCAATGCTCCATTGAACTCTGTCTTGGACCTAGGCCCAAGCACCTGACCTTCCATGGTTACCACTGTGCCTATGATGGAAGGTGCACATCAAAATTTTAACATGCTGATCACAATCAGTGGCAGTGAACTTCTTTTTTAGAAGTTCAGGTTTTTTGCTTGCAACAAGTTCTTGCTTGTTTGACTTAAAAAAATGTAATGTTTCCATTACAGGTCATGCAGCTTATAGTTCACACAATGTAAGTCAAAACTAGTCAATAGTTCTGTCTACAAAGTATGAAGTAAGGCACTATCTTACATAAGTAAGAGTATAGTACTTTTAGGGATAGTGTCATGTGATGCTATCAATATAATTAAATAATATATACTAGGAACATATGTATAGCATGTAACAGACACTCCATTACAGAGTTGGAATGTGAACATGAATGTAAAGAAGAAGCAGGTTGTGTGATCAGAGAAAAATGGTGGCAGTGGCATGAGGAAGAATAATGACAGGCACATGAAGAAAAAGAGCAATTAGAGCACAAGAGGCAGCAGGTGAAAAAGCATGGCCCTGCAGCTCTTAATATGCAGAGCAGCCATCCAACAAAATCTCCTCGAGTTGAAGATTTGACTCAGGTGATGAAATTCATGCTGACCCAGAAGCTGATAAAGAAGAGCAACAGGATTCTGATGAGGATGAGGGACAAGGATCTGATGAGAGTAAGCCATTGAAGGTTCATTTGATGTCCCCATTTATTCTGCTTGTGTTTAACAACCCTGTTGCTATGTTTTCATGCTTATGTTTTCATGTTGCTACATTATCATTATGTATATTGTCTGAGCTCATGGACTTATTGCATCACTTTGTTGTACTACTAACAGTAATTCTATTATCTAATGGTACAATACAAAAATTGAATGTTGTCTTAAGTTTGATATTTTCTAAATAGTATTATGATTCAGACCAAGTCATAATCTTTGGCCTTGATTACATCCCTTGATAGTTAAGTATCTATTGAAGGTCTAAGTATTTGTCCTTCAATACAATTCATGCTCTGAATAATTACAAAATGATAACAAGGTTGTCACATTGAGGTGAAGAATATCATTCAAATCTCAGAATGTCTCCAATCTGTGAATTTTGGATTAATCATAAAGAATGATATTTGTAATTTAAGATTATTTCTAATTATCCAAAACTGACATGCAGAATATGATATTACAACAAGAGTCTAACATTACTCCTCTGAGATCCCATGAGTCCTCTGATTTGTCCATATTTCTTTAGGGCCTTTTTTGTGATGCACAGTTTTTGATGTAAATTTACCTATCAGGGTTGTTACATGTATGATAGCTCAAAAATGATATTGTTGCCTTCAATAGCTCTCAATATTCTTTGCCCCAATACTTTTCAATGTTGCCAAATGAGGCAAAAACACAAGAAAAAGCTAAAACCCATTCTTGCAAATGCACCTATTCAAAAAATTTGAATTCCATGTGGTAAACTATCTAGATGTATCTAGCCAGCCAAAATCAAGCATACCAAATTATAAATTAATAAAAACAAGAGAGATCTTTCTTTTTTGGACACATGTTGTTTGTTTTTCAAGGATTGAAGCCCCAATAATTACAGATCTGAGGCCAAAGGTTTGAGATTTTCTCAGACAAGGATTGAAGAAGTCCTGCATCTATCATGACCAGTGCCAGTAACTCAATGTACAGTGGTGCAATGTATTCCAGTGAGTGCCAGTATTGCAGAAAAGAGTCCAAAGACCATCTTCCAAGAATCTTGACAACATCAGGGGGTATGCCAGCCAGCAGAAGATAGGTGGTTCTGTCATGACCCATTCCATTCCTCCCTTCCCTTCACCATTATCCAACCTCAGATTCTACACAGTCCCTCTCTGGATCTCAGCCACACCCACAGATCTCAGCCACAGTCCTGTTTCAGCCACATCCAGGTTTTAGCCAGCTCTAGGACCACTTTTCCTGTTCCAGATCATTCCCACAGGCACAGATCACTTCCACCTGTCCCAGATCACTTCCACTTGTCCCAGATCACTTCCACCTGTCCCAGATCACTTCCATCTTCTCCTTTTTGGCAGTGTCTTACAGCTATATAAGGTCCCTTAGTCTGTAGCTACACCCCAGCCTTGACATTACCTGATATCTTGTTTGTGTTCTGTTGTTATCTGATCTTCTCTCCATTCATTACTTGCTCTCATTTCTTAGTTTCTTAGTTTCTTTCCCTATTTACATACTTGCTGTTGGCATCACCTCCCCAAGGTGGTTTTGGCTCCTGTAAGAGTCCTCCTCCATGACTGTGGTCCTGACAGGTTCCTCCAATGTGAAAGCAGTGGCCAGTAATGAAGAGAAAATCCTGTGGTTTCAGAACACTGTTAAGTTTTGCTAGGAATTTACAACATGTGAGAGGTACTCTCAACCTTGCAAGGTTTGTATAGGAAGCCAGGGCATCTGAACCAACCCAATAGTTTACTGTACTGTGTAATTCCAGAGCATCTATAGGATCTGCAACATATTGACAAGTGATGATGACATCTTCCCCCAGCTGGCCCCCCAATTTTGTGTTTGGCAGGTGAACTACTCTGGACCTGTGTTCTGTCAAAGGCTTTTGCAAGTCAGACCAAGCAGAATTTAGTGTTGAATCAAAATTCTCTTTACTGCCTGGTAAAAACTTTCCCAAACAAATTTGAGCCCAGAAGCAAGTAGTGGCTGTGAAGTAAACACATAAATTAAATGAGGATGACATATCAAGATTGACTTTGAGCACATGCAGCATATCCAATGAGACAGGCAGATGCTTGAGTTTGATAAAGGA
This sequence comes from Termitomyces sp. 'cryptogamus', assembly GCA_020091625.1. Taxonomy (NCBI): domain Eukaryota; kingdom Fungi; phylum Basidiomycota; class Agaricomycetes; order Agaricales; family Lyophyllaceae; genus Termitomyces; species Termitomyces sp. 'cryptogamus'. Next base: position 2,030,554 of record JAGYZC010000005.1, read on the forward strand.
ACTTGGTCTCTGGTTTTCCACACCTTGAATCACATAGTCAAGTTGTAACCCTCCCAGGTAAGGCATGTTGTTCTATATATGCCAAGCATAAATACTATCACATTTGGTGGCCACAGTTTTTCCAGCCAAGCTCCCTACAAAACAAAAGATGCTGCATACTTGCATGGGAGGGATTCTGATGCTGATAGGATTAGAGAATTGGGGATAGAACATGATATGCAGTAGGCAAAGAAGTGATGAATTGCTGCAGTATGTTTTCTCTGTGGTAGAAGACTTCCAAGCCTTCTGTATCACTGCTGCAATGTGATGTGGATGTCTCATGGGCATAGAAAAATATGGATAAGGTTGTTGCCATGATGCATAGCATTTGTATTGCTGAGTCTTTCTGTGGGGGTAACAAGATGACCTCATCAGCACAAAGTTGATAGGCAGGGTTGGACCCTATGGGTGACCATGGTTGAAGATCCACTAAACCAGCACTTGAAGCCAAGAAGGCTTCAAAGTGAATAATAGCCAACCTGTTGATAAGCTCATCCATATGCAAATGTCAACTGAGAATAAGAAAACAAGAAAGACTGAAAGGTTTAAGAATGCAGGAAGAAATAGAATGGGTGGCTGACCCATTGGCCAATAATGCAGCATGTCACTTCCACAGTAAGTCAATGGATGATGCTAATCCATGAGAGGCAAACATCCAGGATAAATCACAATGTTATTGAACATAGAGCATCTAATACATCTGTACTATAAGAAGCCATTGGAATATCAATTGCTTGTTGAAGGAGGCAGGTCAATGTGGGAATGAATGTGAGGTTGCTAGTTTGAGCCTCTGTGAGGATAAATGTGAGGGAATATGAGGTAGCCAGGTTTTAATCTGGGAGGAGGGATGCATGGGTGCCACTTGAAGTGATGAATGATTTGAGGTACACAGGCAATGCAGGGGGAAAAGGACACAACAGATGTTGAGAAGGAAAGATCCCACAAGAAGGGCCATCCATGAAATTCTCTGCTGTCAAAATCCAGGTCACAGAAATCTAGATGTTTTGAGACTGAAAGTTTGACAATATGCTATGAAGTATGAAGTTTGCAGAGGGGTTCCAAGAATGGCCTACTGAGAGAGCTCCTATACAACTAGCATTATTGGAATGTATGATAATGTGGCAGTCCTTGTATCTAGAGTACAAATGGCCAGGTCAATGGCCACCATTTTGGCCCAACCTATGTTAGAAGGTAAACCCTAGATTGTAAGTATGTTTAGTCCTCAGTCTTTCATACAATTGACTGTATTTGTGCATACCTAGATTATAAGTACATTTAGTCTACAATCAAGGTAAGTATGGTTTGTAGTGTGTAGTATGATGAAGTGAGGTGACTCACCCTCAGTCTTTTGTACAATTGACTGAGGGCTTGAGATTGGTAGGTATCATATATATGTATAATATTGGTCCATGGTCTCTTTGTCTGACTTAGACAAAGAGACCACTCTGATGTGGTGTGACCTTGACATGACACACTTTGTCTCAACACTCCTCCTCACTGCAAGTTTGCTGTTACTCCTTCTCATGTAGGATTCTGGGACATTCTGAGCATTGCACATAGTTTTGAGAACTGTGGGGTAGGTAGAGCCTTGGTGAATACATCTGCAACATTGTCCTTTGTGTTGATATACTTCATGACAATTTCATTTGATGCAACTTGTTCACATAAAAAATGGTACTTGATGTCCACATACTTGACCTGTTGATGGAACATTGGGTCTTTGGATAGATTGATGGCTGGATTATTGTCACAAAGGATTGTTGTTGCACCACCTTGATCATGTTTAATAGCAGCCATTATGGTGCAGAGCTATATACTCTCCTGCACAGCCTCATATGCAGCTATATATTCTGCCTTGCAGAATGAGGCTGCAACAGTCTTCTGTTTTTGGGTAGACCATGATATTGTGGCTGATCCTAGGGACCATGCATATCCTTCTATGCTCCTCCTCATGTCTAGGCAATTAGCCCAGTCTGAGTCGGTGAAGCCTACCAATTGTATTGGGTTTTTACCCTCTAGTAGCAGACTGAGTGTACATGTGCCTTTCAGGTATTGTAGTGTCTGAATCACTGCATTCCAATGGAGCTAAGTATAACAGTCTAAGTACTATGAGGGTTGTTGAACAGTGTACTGAATATCTGGCTGAGTAGATATGGCAAGCCAGAGCAACCCACCAACCAGCCATCTGTATGGTATTTTCTTAATTTTGTATTATTCATTAGAAGTTAATTTTGCTGGGTCTGAATGTTATAGCTTCATGCCAGGTTCCATGGATGTGGCAACTGGTGTGGCATTGGTCTGACCAAATTGCTGTACAAGTCAGTCAATCAGGACTGTCTGGGAGAAGTGTACCTGTCTGTGTTCTCAATTCCAACCTATAGCAATGCCAAGAATGTGCTTTGAAGTCCCTAAGTCAGCAATGGTCCATATGCTCTTGAGTTTCTGTTTGAACTAATCACTTGCCACTTTTGTACTCAAAATTGCTAAGAAATCATTGACATGCACACTCACAATGATAGTTCCAGTACTGTTCTTCCTATAGTATATGCAAGCCTCACAAGCAAGTTGTGTGAACCCCCATTGTGTCATCTTGGAGTTTAAAGTCTGGTTCTATTATATGGCCAGCTTGTTCCATACTGTATGATTTCTTTGCCAGTTTGCACACCTAGTTCTCTTTCCCTCTTTCCTTGAAACCCTTTGGCTCCATGTACACAGTCTCCTCAGGCAGAACTCTATTCAAGAACATGGTTTTGGCATCTATTTGGTTAGTGTTCCAGGTACAATTTAAAATTCTGATCATAGCTGATTAGGACACACTTGATGGACCTTTTGAAGGTCTTGGGATTATTCTTGTTTTGGACAAAAACTCAACAGCCAATTTTGGAGATGTACAAGTAGTTTGGTCACTTCCCATACCATAGCTCATCTGGAGTTACATTGCATACTGCCAAAGTTCTGGTTTTGCCATGTAAATGAGTTGCTGTCAAATAGAATTCATCCCAAAGGTATGGAGGACACTTTGCAGCAATTCTCATTGTGCCAGCTTTTTCCATGAGAGTCCAATGCATGTGTTTGACACACCCTATATGGGCAGATGTATATGGTGCTCCAACTTTCTTTGTGAATGATTCCCTTCTCTTTGTACCACTTCTTATGTCCATCTCCATTGAGTTCCCTGTCTTGACCCATCCACAACATTTTCAGCTTTGAGCCAGTCTCATTCTCTCATGCTAGACCCCATGCCTTTGATTCCTCAAACACCTCATTTTTGGTTTTGAGTGGGATAGACCAGGGTTTATTGGTGAAGTCATCAACAATGTTCATAATATAGATATTGCCTGTTCATGATGCCACTGCTGACTGTCCTGTGAGATCTACCTAGATCTTTGACAACCTTTGTCTCTCTATGCCCTTCCCCCTCCTTGCCCTTTGGTACTGATGTTCTGGTCTGCTTGCCCAGGATGCAGTGGTCACAAATTGGAGGTTTGGATAGGAAGAAGGAGGACATACCTTCAATCATGCCTGTGCATGCCATTTGAATGATAGATTGAAAATTTGCATGTCCTAGTCAAAGGTGCCATGACATGAGGTTTGGTGATGTGTGGACAGTGAGTGCAAGGGCAGTGGATGTGTCTAGTGCATGAAGGTCTCACTTGGGAAAGAGAGTGGCCATGCCAATCAACTTATCATTGCTCCCTTTTGTTAAGATGGTTCTGGTTTCATTGAACATGGTCACAATCCCATGGTTTTGTGCAAGTTTACCAATGGATAGTAGTTGTACTGTGGACTTTGACACATAGAGGATGTCTCCAAGTTCTAAGAACATGCTGTCTGAGGTGCACAAGCAAATAGTTCTGATGCCAGTGGCCAGGATGGAAGCACCACCTACCCCTCAAATAGGCTTTTTGTGAATCTGATTTATGGTGATGAAGTTGTTACTGTCAGAGGAGATGTGAATAGTTGCAACAGAGTCTAGGAAGAATGGTTCTGCTGTCTAAGAATTGCAAGTGAAAGCTTTGGATTTGTTTTCATCAGCTCTGGCCTTTTCTTCTCCATCTTTTGCAATCCAAGTGTCAATTTCTAGTTCTTTGATGTCTCACAGAGTTCCAGTTGACAGGATTGTATCCAATGTGAGCACTGCAAACTCCTCCTTCATTGAGGGACTTGATTTTGCCATTTGTGATGCCAAGTAAGCCACTATAGTGTCAGAATCTCCCTTCAGGGTGAGTGCACTCCCTCCTCCCATTGGTGTGAATGTGATCTTTGATAATTTCCTTTTATTCTTATTTTTCTTGTCATAATATGCAGGATAACCTTTCTTCAACTCCTCCAGCATCTTTCCTTCCATTGCACCACCCTCAAGGATACACCAAGGCACTGTGTGGCCTGTATGTACATGCAATAGTCTGTTTGAAGCCTTACAAGTGGAGCAGATCAATCTGCTACACTGGGAGGGTTTTGCATTGAAGGCTGTTGGTGTTGTGTTCACAGGTGTGCCTTCAGACTTGTCAACATCTATCAGGACCTGTTTGCCCTCCAGAAACTGACAAATTTCCACTGGGCCATACTTTCCCATCTCCCCAACCTGTCCTAAGTCCTGCAAAATGATGGAGCATATGTGGTTTAAGGATTTATCCAACAGAGAGGATAAGGCAGCAATGAATTTCAGGAAATCCTTGGTGACATCACCAGCATCAAAGGCATGATCAATCTTATTGAAAATAGCATTGATAGTCTTTGTAAGGGGCTCAGATGACAAGCATTTTGTGGTGAGCACTTCCTGCAGGAGTCGGACTTGTTTCACAGGAACAGCACCACCATGGTGATCTTTCAGGTATGTCCACAGTTCTACCATATCTTCCTGCTCTGCACAAAGCTTTTGCTCAGATGGAGAGATTGCTCACTTCAGGAAAGTACAAGCTAGGCATTTGTTTGAGGTCCAAGCATGATATGTGCATAGTTTGTATGTGGAATGTGGGGAAGGGAGAGGATCAAAGATGTATTCCCAGTTCTGTGCTCAAGAGCTCCAGCTTCATCATGTATGCCTATTCCACATACTTGCTGTCAGGACCACAGTCCTGGAGGGGGACTCTTACAGGAGCCAAAACCACCTTGGGGAGGTGATGCCAACAGCAAGTATGTAAATAGGGAAAGAAACTAAGAAACTAAGAAATGAGAGCGAGTAATGAATGAAGAGAAGATCAGATAACAACAGAACACAAACAAGATATCAGGTAATGTCAAGGCTGGGGTGTAGCTACAGACTAAGGGACCTTATATAGCTGTAGGACACTGCCAAAAGGAGAAGATGGAAGTGATCTAAGTCATAGCAGGAAGTGATCTAAGTCATGAGAAAGCAATCTGGAACAAGGAAAGCAATCCTGGAAGTGATCTTGGACAGGTGGAAGTGATCTGGAACCTGTGGAAGTGATCTGGAACCTGTGGAAGTGATCTGGAACCTGTGGAAGTGATCTGGAACCTGTGGAAGTGATCTGGAACCTGTGGAAGTGATCTGGAACCTGTGGAAGTGATCTGGAACCTGTGGAAGTGATCTGGAACCTGTGAAAGTGATCTGGAACCTGTGGAAGTGATCTGTGCCTGTGGGAATGATCTGGAACAGGAAAAGCGGTCCTAGAGGTGGCTAAAACCTGGATGTGGCTGAAACAGGACTGTGGCTAAGATCTGGGGGTGTGGCTGAGATCTAGAGAGGGACTGTGTAGAATCTGAGGTTGGATAATAGTGAAGGGAAGGGAGGAATGGAATGGGTCATGACAGTACTCCCCCTTCAAGCATCGAGCCCTCGAGATGTGTGTGTAGTGATTCTGAGATTCTGAGGAGTGTGGAAGAGTGTTGGGAAGGGAAGAAGCATGGGGAAAGACCAGGAGGGTGTCCAAAGTGAGTGCCAATCTGTACTTGCAATAACCACTGTGAAGAAGGTGCAAGAGTCACCTCCACAGATACTGGAGCCATCCTATTACTTCCCAACTAAGGCTGAAGCAAAGGGTGGACAGTGCTGGAGCATGTAAATGCATCCAAAATCAACCACATGGAATACCAGTGCCACCCCAGTAACTCTGAGCCTGGATAGAGGTGTGGGGGGAATAGAAATGGGGGAGCCAACTCTATGGGATTACTGGTGCCATCCTCAAACTCCCCAATGAAGGCTGAAGTGGAGGAGGGATAGAAATAGAGTGGGTAAGATATACAAGCTGCCATCACAACCTGGGGGGTGGTGCAGCCTTGACATTTGTCAGGACCACAGTCCTGGAGGGGGACTCTTACAGGAGCCAAAACCACCTTGGGGAGGTGATGCCAACAGCAAGTATGTAAATAGGGAAAGAAACTAAGAAACTAAGAAATGAGAGCGAGTAATGAATGAAGAGAAGATCAGATAACAACAGAACACAAACAAGATATCAGGTAATGTCAAGGCTGGGGTGTAGCTACAGACTAAGGGACCTTATATAGCTGTAGGACACTGCCAAAAGGAGAAGATGGAAGTGATCTAAGTCATAGCAGGAAGTGATCTAAGTCATGAGAAAGCAATCTGGAACAAGGAAAGCAATCCTGGAAGTGATCTTGGACAGGTGGAAGTGATCTGGAACAGGTGGAAGTGATCTGGAACCTGTGGAAGTGATCTGGAACCTGTGGAAGTGATCTGGAACCTGTGAAAGTGATCTGGAACCTGTGGAAGTGATCTGGAACCTGTGGAAGTGATCTGTGCCTGTGGGAATGATCTGGAACAGGAAAAGCGGTCCTAGAGGTGGCTAAAACCTGGATGTGGCTGAAACAGGACTGTGGCTAAGATCTGGGGGTGTGGCTGAGATCTAGAGAGGGACTGTGTAGAATCTGAGGTTGGATAATAGTGAAGGGAAGGGGGGAATGGAATGGGTCATGACACTTGCCATTGTCTTTGTCCAGAACATGCCCATTCAAAGATGACATGATTTTTCCTACTGGGAGGATGGTTGGATTACTCAAGTTATCCACCAGTTTCATCTCAGCAATTCCAGTGGCTGTCAAGGGCATGGGCAAGTCTATATTCTCTGTCACCAAGGGCATAGTGCTGGGTGATGCAAGGCAGGAGCAAGGATAACAAGGGAAATTGGATAATCAATCCAGCAGAAATGAGTGACTTCTTTCACTCACAAGTACTAGATTTTAACACTTTGTTTGTCAGAGGCAGCAAAACCCATAACCTGTTAGAAGGTAAACTCTAGATTGCAAGTATGTTTAGTCCTCAGTCTTTTGTACAATTGACTGTATTTGTGCATACCTAGATTGTAAGTATGTTTAGTCTACAATCAAGGCAAGTATGGTTTGTAGTGTGTAGTATGATGAAGTGACTCACCCTCAGTCTTTTGTACAATTGACTGAGGGCTTGAGATTGGTAGGTATTGTATATATGTATAATTTTGGTCCATTGTGACAAAGAGACCACCCTGAGTACTGGCCTGAGTGTGATCAATGTTGCAATCACTTGTGGTGTGACCTTGATGCAACACACTTTGTCTCAACAACCTATACTGCATTCAAGGGAGCACCAATCTGGCAAGAGTTTCCAGGCTAGCCATTCATTGTTTAGCACAAAGCCTATGCTCCAAGATGTGGAAGCATCCACATAAACCACCAGGTCCAATAGATCAGGCAGATGGATGATTGATAGAGAACAGGGGAGGGAAAGTGTTTCATGCCACCATTGTATTTCCTTGTGAACCACAGTGGTAATCTGATGACAATTCCAGGGTGGACTATCTGAGGTAAATCCCACCTGAAAGTGGTACAGGGCTGGAAGGTGTGAGCATCTGGTTGGGACAATGAGCATAATGTGATTGAATGTCCCAATTAGAGATTCCACTGAGTTGAGATTGACATAACTTCCCAGATTCCAGGAGTCCATCTTTGACCAAAATTATACATATATACAATACCTACCAATCTCAAGCCCTCAGTCAATTGTACAAAAGACTGAGGGTGAGTCACTTCATCATACTACACACTACAAACCATACTTGCCTTGATTGTAGACTAAACATACTTACAATCTAGGTATGCACAAATACAGTCAATTGTACAAAAGACTGAGGACTAAACATACTTGCAATCTAGAGTTTACCTTCTAACAGGTTATGGGTTTTGCTGCCTCTGACAAACAAAGTGTTAAAATCTAGTACTTGTGAGTGAAAGAAGTCACTCATTTCTGCTGGATTGATTATCCAATTTCCCTTGTTATCCTTGCTCCTGCCTTGCATCACCCAGCACTATGCCCTTGGTGACAGAGAATATAGACTTGCCCATGCCCTTGACAGCCACTGGAATTGCTGAGATGAAACTGGTGGATACTTGAGTAATCCAACCATCCTCCCAGTAGGAAAATGCTTTTTCCTTAAAGACAATGGAGTATGTCTTTTTCTACAATCAAAAGTGGCCAAATAAATGGCATAACACATTTCTTTGACCATTTTTCTTTTGGAAACAGATTCCAGCACCAGCAGTGATTCTTGGGAGCTTCCAGGTCCTTATGTAATTAATGAGTAGGTCACATCAAGTCACAGCATGTGATGTAGGTGTGTTTTACAAGTACTCTATCTTAGTAAGAAATGAGCTATGGTCTGTGCCTTCAGCACAGGCCTGTAGCTCCTGCTAAGTCCCAGACCCAACCTGTGTGGCGCAGAATGGATGTATGAGGCCAGACATTGGCCTGCTGCTAGGCTGGCCACCCTAATATTCATAGAAGGAACATGCCCAAACAAAGCATGAAAGTTGGCAAAAAGGATTTTTAATGGGTATGGGGGCAAAGCACCCCCTGGCCACAACCATTAGAGACAAACAAAACACTGCTGGTGCTGGAATCTGTTTCCAAAAGAAAAAGGGTCAAAGAAACATGTCACACCATTTCTTTGGCCACTTTTCATCATAGAAAAAGTCATCTTTGATTGTCTAAAGCCTTTTCCTTTGAGAAATGGACCTATTGAAAATGGCATAACACATTTCTTTCTCAATATTTCTTAAAGAAATATGATTGGCTGCCAACAGTGAAAATTATTCCTGAGTGTTTCCCCAAGTGGGCTGACAAGATAAGAAAAAATATAATATTGAAACAAATCAACTTCCGAAACACACCCCCTATTTCCTGACTGCTAGGAGGCAACTTTGTAGATACACCTAGTGGGTTGATAGAACCACCAAAAAAAACCCTACAAGCTAAGCTCATACTAGCCAAAGCTGCAGAGGCCAGCAATGGTGAAAAGGGTCCAACATCCTGCAGTGAAAGCGGAGGGCAAGGGGAAGAAGGATACAAGCTCAATCAAAGTTGAGGGTCCATCTCTGAATTTCACATCGTTGAGGAGAAAATTGAGAGTAAGATATATGTTCCAAATGCTAATAAACTTACTATTGTATCTCAAATATTCAAGTATTCGTCCATAGTATCAACAGAGGACTAAAGAATATCCCTGAGTATGTGCATTCATACAACCCTTCTTTCGCAACGGGTTTCGACGTGAACGCCTTCACAATTTCGGTCACAATAAGGCATGGCGCACCTACGGCATGTGTAAGCGCCCCAGTAACCACAAACCGAACATAAACTCCGCGGTGGGTATGGAGATGAGGCTGTTACAGCCGTCAAATATGTTGGGACCGTAATAGGGAGTGAAGCAATGTTCTGTACAGCATGTAAAAGCTCATCTCAGCCTAGACGGATGCCATTCTCACCGATTCATCTATAAGAGTCGCGAGATTCTTGCGGTAAAGTAACGCGGTTCGAACATTCATCGTCGATTTCTTCTTTTTGGCCGCCGCGGACGTGCCTGGAATAATGAGATTGCGTTTGTCGGAGATGGTCTGACGCGCGCGTCCTTTAGCAGATTTCCCTCCTTCCTCATCCTCACCAGCCAAAAGAGTGGGTTCAGAATAGTTAGAACGCTTCGTTAATGTAAGTTTCGTTGAACGAAGTATAGCAAACTTACAAATCATACCTCGAGTTCCTCTAGATGCCGCTTAGTCCGTTTAGCAATGACCTCGGGTGCGAGGCCAATAGCAAGTACGTTGTGAAGCAGGCGGGCATCTGCGATCAATATAATCAGCAATCTCAGGTGGGAAAGCAGTAGATGACGAGCGCCAAAATGAGATCCCTACCCTCCCTTGTTCGTTTTGGTGGCATATGTAAGAGGAAATATTGATCGGCCGACCGGAAGTTGAGCACGCCATCTGCAGCATACAATTGGCCATTCTTGCGTTCCCCCATCATCTACGCTCTCCACACGTACGCCGACTTTATTTCTATCAGCCGCTCTAAACCTTGTTAGACCACTGTTCAGCACGACTTTGCTGTCTTGTTACGAGATGGGTCCCTCACACAACTCTAAACTGGCCTCCAAATTACCTCTTCATGACCTACCCACTCCAGAACCTGAGTCGCCCATGAGACCAAGGAAACCATACCGGTTCTCAACACTATGTGCGACAGTGGATAATCCAGACATGAAAGACCAGTACGGAAGTAGTTCCGTACCCATTTATCAAACGGCCACCTTCAAAGGGGTAGGCAATGGATACGACTACACCAGGAGCGGTAATCCGACTCGTAGTCATCTTGGTATGAACGAAGTCTACAATCAGATTTATGTCGGAACCTAATGTCCAGCATAGAGCATCACATTGCCAAAATATCTTCGGCTGAACATGCCTTCGTCGTTTCGTCCGGAATGGCTGCACTTGACGTTATTCTGCGTATTCTCAAACCTGGAGATGAAGTCATTGCAGGTGATGACTTATATGGAGGCACTAATCGACTACTTGCCTATATTCGGACACATGTAAGTGTGACCGTCCATCATGTTGACACCACCGTCCCCGAGGCACTGCATAAGTTTATTCACCCGACCAAAACGGCGATGGTGCTTCTTGAATCTCCAACGAACCCTTTGATTAAAATTGTAGACCTTGCAACTATCAGCAAGGATGTCAAGGAACGTGCACCTAGTGCTATCATCGTTGTGGATAACACCATGATGAGTCCATATTTACAACGGCCCCTCGAACACGGTGCAGACATTGTGTACGATAGCGCCACAAAATACCTTAGTGGACACCATGATCTCATGGCCGGTGCCATAACATGCAACCGTGACGACTTAGCCAATGTACGTTAAGGATGGTTCTGACATTCCGCCTGATGTTCACCTCAATTGGCTATGTAGCAAATGGGTTTCACTATAAACGCCATAGGCAATGCCCTCACTCCCATTGACTCGTTCCTTCTTCTCCGCGGAATTAAAACGCTAGCTCTGCGCATGGACCGCCAGCAGGCCACCGCCGGTGCTGTCGCAAACTACCTTAACAATCTCGGGTTCCACGTGAATTACCCAGGACTCGCCGATCACCCGGGTCGAGAAATTCATGAACGCATAGCCGATGGGAATGGAGCCGTACTTAGTTTTGAGACTGGAAACAAGGAGTTGAGTGAGCGTATTGTTGGAGGGACAAGACTTTGGGGCATCAGCGTTAGCTTCGGCTGTGTGAACAGTCTGATCAGTATGCCCTGTGTCATGTCGTGAGTACAATACATCCTTTTCTCTCTCCGACTGATATTGACCACTAATTTATTGGCCAGACACGCTTCTATCGATGCTGCTACTCGTGCTGCTCGGGGTTTGCCCGAGGACCTGATCCGGTTATGCGTTGGCATTGAAGATGTCCATGATCTTCTTGAAGATCTTGAACGTGCCCTCGTCGACGCGGGCGCTGTTGAATATAACGTTTCACAGAATCGATACGTCAAGGTTCATAGCCCAGAGGCTAACGGGACAATCGCTTGTGCTGTGGAGAAGCTCGAACTCGATACCGGTTTAGACAAGGAGTGGCTAGTGAGTGCACCTGGCAAAGTGATCCTGTTCGGAGAGCATGCTGTGGTTCATGGAGTGGTAAGTGCCATTGGCTACCAACGCATTCTTTAGTCTCCGGGGATTGAACCCCTGAGGACTTGTCGTGGTACCTTTGCATGTGTGCTGAGTCCATTCAATAGACTGCCATCGCTGCAGCTGTAGATCTCCGGTGCTACGGACTCATAGCTCCCAGAAACGACGGCAAACTCTCAGTACATTTCCATGATATCGAAGGTTTTTATCACGAATGGGACATCGAGGCGCTACCATGGGATGTTGTAACCCCCATAGCTGCAGTCGGCGAACAGCCCCTCGATCAGAAACTGATCGCTGCAATTAGCGAAGGACCTCTGAAAGAGCTCGAGGGTAAACGTACTGCCTTCGCTGCGTCTCTGGCTTTTCTCTACTTGTACCTGATTCTTTCAGAAGCAGGGCGGCGGTATGTTTCCGTCTGCTTCCGCGGTCCTTGCAATTACTTAGTTTTGATTTCAGTCCGTCGATCAGCTTCACCGCGCGATCAACGCTACCTGTTGGTGCCGGCCTCGGGTCTTCGGCCTCCTTTTCGACCTGCGCGGCAACCGTTCTGTTACTCCTACAACGTCGAATTACTATTCCTGTACCACCGGCGCCCACCTCGCCGAACAAAAGCCACATCCATGTATCACACCTAGGCCGCCGTGCCCTTCCCCAAGTCCTGGCTGAGGAAGTCAATCGCTGGGCGTTTATTGCTGAGAAAATCCTCCACGGAAATCCAAGTGGCGTAGACAATAGCGTCGCTGTATTTGGCGGCGCTTTAGCTTACACTCGTTCTGGATTTGAGAGGAGAAGTGGCATGGAATCCATACAGGGGTAAGGTTGATCATTGATTACACCAAAGTCTTGTGACTGACTTCACTCTACGCCCTAGATTCAAATCGTTGCGGTTCCTCTTGACCAACTCTAACGTCCCGCGAGATACCAAAAGGCTAGTTGCTGGTGTGGGCGAGAAAAAAATCAATGTAAACCTTCGCGCGGTAGTAGAAAGTCTGTAGGATAGAGTGCTGACCTGAATCGTTTTAGGAACCCGAATTGGTTAATGGCATCTTGAACGCCATCCAGAGCATCAGTGATGAAGCCAGGAGGGCTTTGGCGGATCCAGAGATACCCCGTGAAACATTATTATCCGCTCTGTCGGTAAGTCGCTTTATCGCCGCTTGCTCTCAGTTTGATGGCAACTGACTTTCGCATATTATGTAGTCCCTCATTCACGAAAATCACGGTCACCTCGTCACTCTGGGCGTTTCGCATCCATCGTTGGAGCTCATTAGGAGTACAACAGCCGCGGAACCTTATCGACTAGCTACCAAGCTAACTGGGGCCGGCGGAGGAGGTTGCGCGGTCACCTTGGTGCCAGATGGTACGTATAGGTCTTCACTCAACATGTGTATGGATCTCACTGGAATGTTCGCCCCAGATATCGAGGCATCAGACCTACAAAATTTGATAGATGAACTGATCCGCGAGGGTTTCCAACCATATCTCACATCTGTGGGAGGTAGTGGACTGGGAATCTTGTCGCCATATGACCATCATTTGAACCGTAGAACTGTTGTTACCCATCGTGTTGCTCAGGTCCCCGGCCAAATCACGCCTCCAGGAACACCGAATCCCGGTGACGAGTCTTCAACTCGTCTAAATGTGGGCAATGCCGCTTTTGAGCCGCTTCGCCCATCGTTTGAGATGAGCTCGATCTCTGAACTCTCATCATGGGTTGAGAGCCTCGGGCGCTGGTTATACGTCTGAAGGCAGGAGACATGCGTAAAATCTAGTGTAATATGTCCAAAAGTTACAGTGACCTTTGGCGGTATTGTATAAAAAATATCTTGTCTTGTACCATTAATTGATGAAATAGGACGCTGTCCTCCATTCACCTTCAGTTGGCATGTGTTGCTTGTTGCTTGTGAGTATACTTACTCTCTTTCCGTGGAACGTTCCTGCCTCGTGTAGCGAGTCTAGTACGCACTCTTTATCTTCTTACATATGTACATGGAATCTGCAATCCACCCCTTTACCGTTGACGTCACTGTTTGGAGCGTCGAAAGTTCCAAATCAGTTTATGACCCTGATCTACGATTTTGATCTCGATCGAGTTTGATCGCATGTAGTGTCAAGATTAGGCACACTTTGGGTACGAGGGTACATACATATCGGCAACTGGATCTCTTCCTTCAAAGCCAAAGCATGTATTAGGTGTATTAAGATATAGAGAAGTGATACATCAGAGTGATTAGCCGTGAAGCAAAAAAAAAAATCTGCGCAAAAAATACAGTAGATAAGTATCAATTGACGTCGTATAAGATTATAAATATGGTAATTTGTAGCGAATAGTAATGTTCAAGGGTGGACGGATAAAAGAACATGCAGCAAGCGCGTGACTTTTTCAACGGGATGGTCTCGTTGCAGAGGCGCGAGAAGCATTTTACTCGATGTCCGAGTCGCTGTCAAGCTCCTCGGGTCGTTCGCTCGGTCGAAGGGTAACCAGAAGAGTCTCTTTGACCACCAGGTGCTGGACGCCGAAGTAGCGCTGGGTCTCAAAGCTCCAGCTATACCAGGAAAAGTAAAAAAGGCTCCTTGTTTCTGCTAATAGGAACTTACTCGAGATTCCCTTTGACCCAACAGCCTAATCCTTGTATGTATTGTGCTACCTCGGAATCAACGGATGTACCCCAGGACGGGAGGCAAGCTTGCGCAGAGATGAAGCGATTCATGAGCTCCTGACAATGGGCCCCAACGTAGTCCGAGGCCTCTTGCAGTGTAAGATGCCTGTTCTTCATGAGAACTGTGACAATATTATTTCCACTGATTCCCTTGCTTTGCTCCATGTCGTATGAATATATGTCCTAAAAGACAACGTAGTCAGCAAATTTCGTTGCCACCATAAATCACCATGAAATTTTACATTTGCCCAGCAAACCAAATCAACGGCTGCCCAATATATTTCCAGGAACACGGGATGTTCGAAGACCTCATCGGGAAGGTCTGTGCCAAAGCAATATTCTATGAGGGAACAACAAAGTCGAACTGCGCTATTTTCACGGCGCAGTGTGATAAAAGCATCTACATCGAGAATCTTCCCTTTTTCGCGAAGTTCAGCTTCGGTGATAACAGAAGCACAATATGTCTCCCAATTTCTGAGGAAGCGAGCGGTTGCTTTGGGGCCAAATAGACACATGAGACGCTTGCGAAAACTGTCATCTTTTAGTGAGTATGGGTCTCATGAGACAAGAAAGAACGAACACCGACTCTTTGGTCATCTGGGAGAAGAGGGAGTGATCATCCCAGTGAGAATACCTCATAGCATTCAGAAAGATATTGCCCGTCGAGAGAGCGTCCTTGCCAGTTTGCTCGTCGCTGATTTCGTCGAAGACGAAAAGTAGATTGACCTATCAATTCAAACGTGGGTGTCAGAAGTTGTTTATTGTCCGCTGTGGAAGCCCGCCCACTCACGAAGTCGCAACAGGTTCTGAATTGTTCGAAGTCTGCGTACTTGTAGGCGCGAGAGACCAGTCGTTCGTTTGACCCTAGTACAAAAAAGGCGCGTTTTCTGTCGGTGAAGACGTTATAGCTGTTTATCCATGCACGAGACTCGGCTGCTCCTTTCTCGTAGTGGGGATTTACTCCTCCATCAAGAGGGCAGGCGGCCAATAGGTCAGGGAGAAGAAATTGGTTCGATGAAGGTGTCATATCTCGAGCTGGAAGCAGAACAGAGGATATTGTTGAAGACCTGAGACAGTTTTCGGGAAAAATATGGCCGTAGCTTTTATATTCTGAAGAGGGGACCTCACAGCATCAGGAAAATCATCGACACGCCCCGATATCATCTGAGCAGTCCTACATACTCCAGCTTCATGATGAATCTATAGATTCATAATGCAGGTGGGCGATTCACAACGTGATATTGTTTCCACATTAAGAAATGGCAAATTTAGAATCTGGTGCTGAATCTCAACATTCGTCGACGTCTCATGTGCAGAAGGAGCTACAGAAGAATGGAGCGTAAGAATAGATAAAGTATCTATAACTGAATCTCTCAACTGATGGTACTGATAACGTGTACATGCCACGACCATAAGATGCAAATAAGATGATATGCCCATTTGGTGTCTTTGACTTGACCAATGGACTCTTTATAGTACGATAAGTCTTGAACAACGTGAAAGTTAAGCTGTGTGGAAGCACCTCCGAAGGAGTATTGGTGGAAGCGGTCCCGTAGGTCTCAGATGCGAATCCTATCTTATGCTCTGACCCGGTAAATCAGTGATAGTGTCAAGGATCTACAAGACTCAAACAAAAAATTTAAGAACAAAGGGTTGGAGATATTAGTGGTAGTTCCCAAACTCTCCCAAATTCGAAACATGTGTAAGAGATCCAGGAACCAGATAAGTTACCGGACTTATTGCCGAACCTCGTGGCGTTCGGCGCAAAGTGGCTCGTAGAGTGCAATGGGAGGCTCAAAAACTGTTACATGCTCTTTAAGATCTCGTAACGCTACTTGAATGTCTCCGCGGCGTTTTTCAATATACATCTAAGGAAACATGGGTTTCTAGTTTGATTAGGCAACTTAGAACGAGAATAAGCTCGCACACGGCGACTCTGCGCCGGACCAAATCAACACTTACGCGCCTTCTTCAAAACCAACCCGCAGACATCGATAATTTGTGGCATGGCACAACGGGAAAAATAATTTTGAGCCAGGGGTTTAGATACGGGTTTATTGGCCAATAGGACCACAGGTCAAACCTTGAACATAAATATGTATCCGGGGGTACGATAATCCTTGAAACCTGCCCCGTAATGTCGTGTAAATTTCAGATGGCAATCATTCCGCCGTAATCCATATTGGACAAAAGTAAGTAAATTCTTATCGCGTCCCCGGCGACCAGAACTCAGAAAAAGGATTCAGGCATCCAATTTCTTGCGTAGGAAGACGCCACCGGCAGGAAGGCAGCCGTAAACCAAGTATTGAATCCTCAAGGGGACCGCGAACGCCGGTGTCTGGTGACCGGGGAACCTGAGTTTACCTTGGACAGTCACTGTGCCTACTCTGAATCGTTAAAACAGGGGGGGAGGGTCTCGCTTGAGGTACAGTGTCAGCGAAAGACCCTTGGGTATCATTGCCAAAGGGGAGAGCTTCGGCACTTGAACTGGAGCGCTATTGTGCAGGGTTTTTGGAATATGTTTGACGTCAGGAGTACCCACATCTAGGTATTCGACCAAAAAGGAGTTCAATGCTGAGAAAACTGGAGTGACGAAGGCAATAGACATGCAGCTGCCCTGTTTTAATCTGAGGGCAACATAACGTATTTGATGAGGAACACGCACATAAGATTCAGAGATTTGGAAACGATCCGCGGCCTACAAGCTCAGTATCTAAAGAACATAGATGTATCATCTGGGTAAGGGTAATCAGAGCATTACGTATCATTGGAGTCAACAGGTATTGTTTGTCAGTAGAGTCGAGCTTGTAAAGTTGACGGGTTAGGCTTCAAGTGACAACAAGTATATCATATATAACTAGGTTCTCAACCGCAGGTCGCTGTCCGAGTAGATGTCTGTCTAGATTGCCGGTTCAAGCTTTGCTTTATTGGATTCTAAATTGCCTTGAAATCTGGGACTTTTGTGGACTGTGCGGAAAGTCACGAGTCGTAGAAAAGAGATCCCCAGCCAAGTACCGCCAAGAATTCTTGCTTAGTGGTTCTCATGTGTTAGAATAGAAGGACGAATTCCGACCACGCACGAGGATCCACGATCACGCTCATCAGAGATCCCTGACAGGGGAAGACATGAGACTGAGTGATCGGTGGTCGTCCCCCAGGTCGATACAAATTCACCCTAACGGGTAGCCAGCAAAATTAGTCATGGAATCTCGGAAGAACAAAAATCACGACCTCAGTGTGCGAATGGATCATAAAATAGAATACGATGTTAGTTGATACAGCTTGCGACTAGATGAGTAAGATCATAACGAAACAGACATGCGACAAGAAAGGAGGGTAACAAGCAGTTCCAGAACCGAAGGCGAGTTACCACCTAGAAGCAAATTCGATAGCTGGCGTATCGTCCACTGGTCTCACTCGGCCTGGTGATCTTTACTACTTGTCCTCGTCGAAGGCCATAATATCGTGCAACGGGATCCGCTAATTGTATGCGCGGTAGTTGTGTCTCCTTGAGGCGGCTGGTGGGACGTAAGCCCCTGTCCATGGATATCCGCGATTCGCAACGCACTATTTTTCCAACAAAAGTTTCTTCTCTTCTGGCGTCAAAACATCGTGCCGTGGTACTAGGGTATGGTGAACAATATTGACGAGGAGATCCGACTCAGAAAATTCCTCCAGTCTGAATTGTGAGGCCATTGCTACAATGACCTGAAAAGAAAAGTTTCAATATTGAAAACAGCGGTAGTGACGGGAGAATCTTGCTTTTCGCGCGGAAGGTGTCATATTTCCTGGGAACACGATGATACCCCTTTGAATCTTCTTCTCTTCCAGAATTCCAAGCAGTCTGAGAGTTAATCGTCAATGAAGAAATAAAAGGTGAATGGATATTATGCACTTTCGCATTGTTTTCACGCCAACACTTCTTTCGTCTGAGAAGAAGACGAATATGTAATCTGACGGATTGTTTCGAGACGCCGTAAAAAAGTTCAACTTGGCGCGGCTGCGAGAACGTACAATTTCAATCCAAGACACCAGCTGTAAATTGTGAGGTGGTATTTACTCAACAACTCCGCTCTCAGACGCGTATGTCGCTTTGAATGTGGGTAGATCCAGGTGGATTTCGTCGTCGGACACAGCAAAGCCCTAATTCACTCCGAGGTGAACACTGGATTAACGATAACTTCCAAGACAACCCTTACCCTGTCCTTAACGAGTTCATGAATAGTCCTATTAACCTTCCATAGCTTTGCTGTTTCGTCGGCGTCGCCCATTACAATATAGTTCGTGGAGAAAAGTATTGAAACTCCGATCATTTCTGAAATCCCTCCTTGTCACTGTTTGTTACCTTCTGGAAGCATGCCGCCCCTTCTTAACAACGCCCCGTCACCGACACTAGCCCTAACGAACACAGCGATGGTATGACAGTGAGAGAAATCCCATACCGAAGCCTACTTAACCCAATGAATAGACTAGGCTGAAACCAGCAAAAATCTTCAAGAATGCAGTTGAGCCAGGACCGACACCATCACCTGGCCAGAGGCCCACGAATGTTGGACCACGACAGATAACTGGAATCGATTTCGATGATAGAGGAGATTATATCTTGACAGCAGCAGAAGACGAGCAATTTCGAGTGTATAATTGTAAATCCGGCAAGCAAGTCCCTTTCTATGTGCATTCTTCACGCTCTGATCTCTCCGGATTGTGAAGGTATATGAAGTCTTTGTACTCTAAGAAGTACGGAGTGGATCTCCCAAGATTTACACACAGAAACACCGCAATTTTACATGCCTCTACGAAAGAAGATGACACGATCAGGTACCATTCGTTGCACGATAACAAGTACTTGCAATACTTCAAAGGTCATACTGGGAAAGTCATCTCTTTGGAAATCTCACCTGTGGATGATACCTTTATGTCGGGATCACTGGACAAGACAGTCCGCCTTTGGGATCTTCGTGCGCCAAATTGCAGAGGACAACTAACTCTTCCGTCATATCCCATCGTGGCTTACGATAATGCATCTTTAGTGTTTGCAGTTGCAGTCAATCACTACTCTCGTATTCTCCTTTATGACCCAAATAACTACGACAAAGCACCTTTTCTAACGATCACACTTGAAGATCCTACTCTGTCTCAAATTAGTTATCCGCCGAGGCCTATCTATATGACATCTCTCTCTTTTTCCTCCAACTCAAAATTCTTACTTGTGGGTTGCTCGGGTAATGCGCACTATATCTTGGATGCGTTTGAAGGACACCTACTCGCAAAACTTGAGGGCCACGTCGGTCTGGAACGTAGGTTAATGTCCTCCCCTCCCAGTATCGAACCAGCGAAAGGGAGCAGTGGGGAGGAAGTCTGTTGGACACCCGACAGCAAATACGTTGTTGGTGGTAGTCTTGACGGAAAGGTCATAGTATGGGATGTACAAAACCTCGAGACAAAAACTGGAACGGTTGATCTCAAGGTTCCTCCGAAAAAAATACAACCTCTTGCGTCTTTGGATGGTCATCCTGGGCCATCAAGATGTGTGAAGTTTAATCCTCGTTTTGCAATGTTGTGTAGTGCAGGGTCTGAATTGGTGGGTCATATATTGAATTGCAAATATATATTTTGTTCTCAATGTCATTTATTATCAAGGCATTTTGGCTTCCCGATACATCTGGAGATCCTGAAGATATTGCTCGAGGACTGCTCAAAGGCTCCAAGCCCAGTTGACCTGTATGTATCAACCAATATTACGTTGATATAGACATGGCGATATCAACAATATATATGTGTATATCGTCTGTACAACGGTAAATGATTGGGAACCAGATACTACTATCCCACCGTAGTTCGCAGTACCCCTCGAGTCAAACGTTCAAACTTCGTCCAGAGAATAATATGAGTAGGGCATGCGAAACAGAATACATTGGATACAATAATCGAAGCCCTGTCGGCGTGATTGATGCTTCCTCCTAAACTTGTCACTGAGGTCTTGGGGTTCACCTGGAGTTTTGCAAGGTAAGCTCTTTTGTCCTATTAAGACGAATTTTGTTATTCACCTTGAGGTCTCGGGCCGCCTCTGTGTAGGATTTGTACTGTTACGATCCGGGCGAGAGGCACCGCGAGCGCTGGCCACCGAGGCACAGAAATGGTTGGACCTGGTCAGGGCTCGGTCACAAAGAGACAAAAGGAAACAAAATATATATATATTTGATGCTAACGTAGAGTGCCCTCAGTTGATTCTACGGAGACTGAGGATGAGCATATTACACCTACTACCATACAGACGAACACTTATGCATACCGTAGAAATACTTACTTCGTATCATCTAGGTATGAATACACAGAGTCGATTTTACAGAGACCGAGGAAATACTTACTTTGTATTATCTAGATTGGGATTTCACTTCCAACATGTACTGCCCCTCAGTGACCCTGTATAGCCGCCTGGATACGCTCCTCATAGTTGCGCAAGCACTAGATGCGGCGGCGCCCCATGAGGGACAAACCGCGGTGAAGGTGAGTCACTATTATAAAGACGCGACTCCGACACGTCAAGGAAATTTCAGACTCCATGTTGCCGTCAAATCGGGAGGCGGGACCATCGTCCATGACGGGAGACAATGACAACAGTGTTCCTGTACTCGAATCAAGTTGGAAACAGGCAAGCAGTCATAAGTTTTGGATGCTCAACATGGTTATTTGCCGCAAAACTTTTTTTCGTCCAACTCAAGGGGTACTCCAAACCATAAGAATGTACCTTGCATCTGCTACGGGCATGGCTTTGCAGTGGGTAGGCAGAGTGCAGGATGCGGTGTTGCTTCTGATGCAGAGCTTCGGCTGTCGAGTGGGCGGTGTCGAGGAGGTAGTGGGCTGGGTGCGGATGTTGGTTGGAGGTCGCTCGAATGGAGGCCTGGCTGTCACTACCCATGAGAGTCAGGCCGGTGAGGCGGTGGTCGATGTTTTGTAGGAGGTGAATCCCTAAGGTTGAACCGATGAGTTCAGCCTTGTAGACAGTGGTGAGAAATTGGTCTGAGATAGAATTTCAACGAAGTGACCTTGATTCCTGTCTCATATAGAACAGCGGCAGCTCCCACTCCCTTCTCAAAGCCTGACCCATCACAGTAGACAGCGTATTTGGCTGCAGCATGTGCATTTGCAATCGCCTCCATCACAAGGTCCCTGTCTGAAAGGATGTGGGTGGAGAACGACGGGGTGTAACTTGGTGGTCGTCGGACGGCCACGACCATTTCAATATTCAGCGGGTTAACGGTCAACCCAGTGCAATGGAAGAGGTTGTGCAGGGGGGAGCGGTGCTTGCAGACAAAATGGGCCACCGAACGGCAGACAATGCTATGTAGAGAGTGAGTAGATGGGAGCGATGAAAGGCAGACAGCTGCCCTGGTGAGGATTTTGGAGAAGGGTAAGTCGATCGGGAGAAGATTTGCGTGGACTTCTAGGATGTCAGCAGCAGTTGACAGTTTGACTCAGAGCTCCTGTGACAAGTTTAGTGGCCTAATGTTGAGCAGAAGAGAGTTTACACGATATCGGAATTGGGCCGGTGCATTTGTGTGAAGTTGAGGACTTGTTTATTCCGGTGAACCAGAGGTCTGCTGCATAAGTGTAGGCCGGAACTGCAATTGTATTATAGAGTTATCAGACTTGTTGCGGGGGCATCCCTCCTGAGATTCTGGAGAGCCTGGAGATCTGATGGGTCCACCGGATGGCGGTGGCTGAAACTTTCTGCACATGGGCTGACCACTTGAGGCAAGGGTCGAAGATAACTCCGAGGTACTTGTAGTTGTTGACTGTGTTGATCTTCTGTGTCGTCACGGTGCCGTTGGGATTGGTGCGTGTTAGCTCAAGATCTTGAGGGATCACATCATGGTTAGAGCGAGGAAAGTTCACGAGGGCTGATTTCATCAGTTTGAAGGGAGACTTGTGGGAAACAGACCAATCAAAGCCCCCTTGTTCCCTCTCCATCATCTCACAAATGATGTCATGTGTGGATCGAAGGTCTTTGGCAACAGCGAGGAACATGACATTGTCTATGAAGCCAATGGAGGACTCTGATTTTGAGGATGGTTATGCTGTTTCAAAAGTGGGGCATTAGAGAAAGCATAGTAGAGCATGGAGAGAGGGCAGCCCTGTGTCATACCATTCTTGATGCTGAACCAATTGGAGGTGAAGTCATCAAACTTGAGTTGGGTGTGACGGTTGGAGAGCATTCATTTGGCTAGGGCAATGACACATGAGGGGACACTGCATGATCTCATGTTGTGAAGGAGTTGAGCACACATTATGTTTGGGAAAGCCACCTGGACATCCAGGAAGAGGGCTGTAGCGACGTAACCTTTGTGCCAGGCATCCTTGATCTTCTGGGTAACTAGGTGCATTGCATCAGTAGTGTTCCACCCTGGTTAACTGCCAAATTGCTCTTTCAGAAGCATGTTGAACTTCTTGGTGCAGTACAACAGATTGGAGGTGACTAGGGTGGACAGGAGTTTGCCAAGGGTGTTGAGGAGTCTGATGGGGTGGTAGGCTTTTGCCATGTTGTACACAGGTATGCCTGGCTTGTGAAGGACCAGAGTTGTTGAGACTAACCAGGAGCTGTGATACATATATACTGAGGGTGAACATTGCATGGAAAATGGGTAAGAGGTGGTCAACAAGGATGTCAGCACAGCGCTTGATCACAATGTTCAGGATACCATCTGGTATGGGCATCTTGAAGGGAGGGAGACAGCTTATTGCCATCAGGATGCAATTGTAGGTGTAGAGTGGTGGGTCTGGAAGAGGTTTGGGGTATGCTGTGAGGGGTGAACTCAGGGATGCTGGGGGAGCAGAAAAGAACAACAGAGCACTTGGATCAGAGTTCAAAGAAAGGGTGGACATATTGAGTGAAGTCCTGAATGAACCTCCAGTAGAAGTTAGCAAATCCCAGGAAGGCTTGGACTTCCTTCTTGTTCTTTGGCTTGGGCCATTCAACCACACCTGCCACCTTGACCAGGTCCACCTCAGCTATCTCATGCAAGATAATCAGGCATAGGTACTCAACCCTGGTCTGCTCAAACTTGCACTTCTCAGGCTTGAGATAAAGCTGGCATTGGCAAAGGTGCTCCAGAACAATATATGTGATGTCTTGGTGGAAATGAGGATATTGTTGAGGCAAATACAGACAACACCCTCTACAATCAGGTCATAGAAGATGTCATTCATCATTGTCTAGAAGGTGGCAGGGGCTGTTAGTGAAGCCAAAAAACATTACCAGAGGTTCAAAGAGTCTACAATTGGTTTAAAATGCTATCTTTTATTCACCTCCTTTCTTGATGTGCACATTGTTGTAGCCTGAGCAGGCATCCAACTTAGTAAAGTAGTAGACACCTCAAAGGTTGTTGACAAGTTCAAAAATGAGTGGGAGGGGGTAGTGGTCCTTCACCATCATCACATTCAAGACTCAATAGCTCTGAACTAAATAGAAAAATCCACTCTTTTTCTTGATGAAGAAGACTTGGAGAAACTATTGGAGACTTGGAAGGTCATATCTGGCCAGAGCTCAGGTTCTCCTGCAAGAATGCATCTAGCTCATTCTGCTCATGGGGTGCAAGTTGATAGACCTTGCAACTGGATGATTCTGTATCTAGTATAAGTTCTATTGCATGGTCCTATTGCTTGTGTTCTGAGAGCAAGTCAAATGAAGCCTTGGAGAAGACATCCTCAAAGTCCTGTAGTGTTACAGCAGAGGTTGCATGTGAGGGAAGGGACAGACTTGAACCTGGAGAGAAGTAATTGCTATTGACACTTACACATGCTGGAGGGTTTGTGTCTTTAGAATAGAATGAATAACACATGGTAAGTAGTACATGTGCATACCTGGAGGATTTGTGTGTTTAGAATAGAATGAATAACATGAACCCTCCTGGAATGAAAAAAAAACTATCAATGATCACATGAATGAGGCTGAGTGAGTGGGAATGGTGTGTTGCACTCTGGCATCAATACTTCAACACTCCCACCTGTTGGGGTACCACAGCATTACTGAAGTTCATCCCTAGAGAATTCCCTGACAATGCCCATTCTTCTACACAGTTTATCCACAATGTCACATGAGAGGGTCTTAGTGAGCAAGTCAGCCACCATGTCCTCTGAGGGTATGTATACTGGCTTGATCTTTCTGTTGACAACAGCTTGATGCAGTCAAAACCAGTGCCAATTGAGGTGCTTGAGATACTCCATGTGCTTGGGCTGCTTTGAGACAGAGATTGCAGATTGATTGTTGATGTTCATGACCAGTGGCAATGACTGTGGTGCACCAATGTCAGCAAGGAAATTTTGCAGCCAGCACAGCTCCCAACCCATCTTGCTTGCAGCAACAAACTCAGCTTCAGTTGTTGACAGAGTGATGATAGTTTGTAGCTTAGAGATCCAACTGACTGCACTGCCTGCAACCATGAGGATTGAGCTCATTGTAGACTGCCCATTATTGGGATTCCTGCCATGATCAGCATCCATAAATGCCACAAATGGAGAGCCAGTAGCAGAGATGGCACTGGCTGAGTATTCAATCCTGTAGTTGAGGGTACCTCAGACATACCACATCAAGTGCTTGACTGCCTTCCAATGTTTGGGTCCAGGGCATGAGTTGAAGTGGCACAGTATGCTCACAGCATGTGCAATGTCAGGCTGAGTGCACATGGCAAGGTAGAGAAGTGCCCCAGTTGTCTGGATATAGGGGATCAATTGCATCTCCTTAAGCTCCTCAGAAGACCCTGGGGAGTTGGCCTTGGAGAGATGCACACCTGGTTTGAGTGGTGTTGCTACAGCTTTGCTGTCTAGCATGTTGAAATGCAAGAGAACTTCAATGGCATAAGCCTGCTGATCAATCCAAAGCTTGTGATTCTTTCTATCTTGAGTGACAACAACACTAAGAAGACCAGTTGTGGGCCCTGAGTGCCTTAGCTTGAAGTACTTCTGCAGCTCCATGATGACCTTGAGTATAGCAGGGTGGGACTTTGGAGCTAGAGTCATGTCATTGACATGGACTGGCACAATGATCCAGACACCATCACAGAGGTAGATATAAATACAGGGGTCTGAGGTGATATGAACAAAGCCAAGCTTGAGAAGGACTTCATGCACCCTCTTGTTCCAGGGGTTAGTGCCTTGTTTTAAGTCATATATCTCTTTTTCCAGCTTAGCACAGGGCAGTCCATTGCCAGGTTTACACTGTATATCAGGTGGGACATCTTCCTGGAACCCATCTGGAAACCTCATGTATAGCTCCACATCAATGATACCATGCAAAAAGGCAGATGAAATGTTGACTGATTCTAGGTGCATGTATTCCAGGGTGGCAAGTGCAAGGACAGTGCGTATGGCTGCCCACTGGGCCATTGTCACAAATGTTTCATCAAAATCAACACCAGAGTGCTGGCTGAAGCCCTGGGCTACAATGTGAGCCTTGAAGTGTTCCATGGCTCCATCTAGTAAGTGCTTAACTTTGAACACCCAGTGGGACCCAATGGCCCTGTGCCCCAGGGGTGAGTACACTGCACACCAAGTCCTGCTGCTCTTCAAAGCATTCATTTCCTCACACATCACCTGATACCACTTTGCTGCATGCTTGCCAGCCATTGCCTCCCAATACAACTGAGGATTTGTGTCATGTACTTCAACTTTGCTTGCATATGCCATGTTGGCATACACCATGCTAAAACCTCCAAAATCAAGACCATGTTCAACAAACATGTGGCCAGCAAGAAGTAGAGCCTCATCTGAACTCATGTTCAGAGCCAGGTCTACCTCCTGCTCACCATGGTCATCAACATTGCCAATGTTGACATCCCAGAGGAGCTGCTCTGGGGGCACTTTGGGGTAGGGTGATGGTGGCAGTGGTGGGGGTGGTTTGTGCTCCAATGGTAACTCACAGTTCTCCTGATGACAAACAGCATCCTAGTAGCCTGCATTTGGACCTTGAGCAGACATCCACAAGCATTGACTGGGTTCACAAGAAGGGGGTAGCAGCCTCTGTTAGTAGGGCACAAGCTATGGAGCTGCTGAGGTGTTTGTTTCTGCTCCCACCAAACCATTGGCATCTCCCACCAGATCATCTTGATTGATGGGAGTAAATGGCCTGCCATCATCAAATGGGGCAGTGTCTACTACTGGGACCACAACTGGCATCACAGAGGTGGGTGTGAGTGGCATGTCAAGATCATATTCATACTTGTTGAGTTTTACAAAGTCAATTAGGGGGGGTGGGGGCAGCATCTGTGAGAGGGAAAGCCCAGGAAATTGTGTCTCATTGAAGATGACATCTCTTAAAATGACCACCTTTTTGGTACTTGATATGTAGATCTTCCAACCAACTTGGTTTTCCGAATACCCTATAAATGTCCCTGGAAGTGAGTGTCCCTCCAGTCCTTTCTATTTGTCCTTTCCAATCAACACATATGCAGCACAACCAAATACTCATAGGTGACCAATGTGGGGCTTTCTTTTTTTGAATGCTTCAAATAGTGTGGTATTTTGTGAGAGGGAGGATGTGGAGCAGCAGTTGTACACATGGCAGGATGTATTTAGAGCATGTGGCCAGAAACTCTGAGGGAGGTCAGCCTCAGCTAGCATTGAGGTGAGTGCCTCTTTGATAGTTCTATTCAAGCACTTGGCAACACTGTTCTGTTGAGGTGTTGCAGTGTTTGTGTACTCAACACATATACCTTTGGTCTTGCAAAAATCTAGGAAGGCATTCAAAATGTACTCACCTCCTTTGTCATGGTGTATACACTTCACCTTCAGCCCAGTCTCCAGTTTGCCCATGCTCTAAATGCCCTGAAGGCCTCAAATGTGTCACTTTTCTGGTGCATATCATAGGCTTCCATCCACCTTGTGCTGTTGTCTACAAAGATCACCCATTACTGTCAGTTGGACTGGTGTCTGCCAATTGGCATTGGTCCATAGACATCACTGAATATTCATTTCAATGCCTCATTTGCATGGTCTGCCAAATGTGGGAAGGGGGCACAATGCTGCTCTCCTTGCAGGCAAAGTTTGCAGATGTGAGGCAAGGTAGACCTCAGTTTGATCATCAGATCCTGAGTGAGATCTTCCTTGATGAGCTGATCCAAGCAGTTGTTACCAAGATGGCACATTCTACAATGAAGCAAAGACTTGTCTATCTTCTGCATGGAGGTTGGGCCAGCACAGGTGACATTGGTAGCATGGGTTAGGGAGGAGACTAGTGTTTTGCCATTGAGGTAGGAGGTAAGTGTCTTGTCAATGGTTGCCATGAATAGCAGCTCATCTCAGATACTGAAAGACACCTTATGCCCACAGAAGGTGACTGTAAAGCTGTGATGCACTGAAAGAGTAGTGATGGAGAGGAGATTGTTTGCTAGATCTATTATGAAGAGGACATTGGAAATAATAACATCACTAAGAGATTCTCCATTCCAATCCCTCCTTTCTGGTTTGAACCTGACTGATCCTTTGCCTGCAGAGTAGACAGTGGCATTATTCACAAGGTGTATGGGTACTCTCCATGGCTTGAAGGTATCTGGCAGGAACCACTTGCAATGTGGCATCATATGACTCATGGCACCCAAGTCTGTATTCCACAGAATGTCAGAAGGGTTGGGGAGATGGAGTGAGGATTGATAAACAGCAGCCTCAGCTTTCTTGGTAGGTCCATCACAACCTTCTTCAACTTTTAGGGTGCTAGCAGCCTTTGCAGCATCAGCTTTTGCTTTGGCATTTCCTCCATGGCAACTGTCATGTTTCTTGGTCTTTGAAGTGCCATCGTCCTTCTTGGCTTGCACATGGGCCATAGTAAGATTTGGGCATTCTGTCACCTTATGGGGACCATTGCATATATAGCAGGCAATTGCTTGAATTGTAGTGGAAGTGGTGGCAGCTTCCTCTTCTGCTGCAGATTGCTGAGTTTTCTCTGTACAAAATGCCTCTTTGATGGTATCTTTGGCAAGATTGTTCAGCATCAGTACTGAGGAGACAAAGGGTCTGTAATCATTGTGTGGAAGGGCTCTGAGCATGGCCATGGTGCAGAGTTCATTGTCTAACATCTCAAGAGTGTACATGTGTGATGGTCCCATCAGATTTAACAATTGGCAGAGGGCAAAGAGATCTAATCCATTGCATGGCTCCTTCAATGCATGTACAGAATTGCATTAACATCTCTTCATTGCATAAGTGTACTGTGAAGAGGTCACTCAGTGAGTTAAAATGGGCATTCAGCACTAATTCCAAGTGTATTTTGCAAAGTTTTGCCTACATCAATGCTGGCTTATTGCAAATGTGATCTACATGAATCTTGTTGCCCTTGTCAAGCCACTGATAGATTTCACTGGCCATGTGGTCACTTCAAAGCTGATATGAACTCCAAACAGTGAAAGAGGTGGGGTTGCTGGGTTCAAGCACAGGGGAAATTTTCTCTCTAGTCACAATCCATGCCCCTCCAACTGACATGAGGTGTCCAAACATAGACTTTTTCTATTCTGTGTACTTGATTGTGCTGAGTTTTGACATCAGCGACTGAGTGGTTTGCATGACATCTTCCATTACAGTTGTAGGTGCCAAGATTGATAAGTGTGGGAGAAGAGTGGGTGCAGTGATGGGAGGTAAGCTTTACTTGGAATGTTTTGCTGCAACATTCAAAAATGGAACAAGGTTTTAGTGAATTGATCTTCAAGGTATAAGTCTATAACATGAACCCTCCTAGAATAAAAAAAACTATCTATGATCATGTGAATGAGGCTGAGTGAGCAGGAATAGTGTGTTGCACTCTGGCATTGATACTTCAACATGTAGGTAATGAGGAATTGTGCTACAGAAAGGCTTGGGCTGAGAGTTAGCCACAAATGCCTTGGCCAGTTGTTGGGAGATGGCCTGACTGGCCTGTATCTCTGCCACTAAGGAGAGAGGGCAGAGCATAGTAGCATAGATTCTATCACCTACCTCAATAGTATCATCTGGAGACTCTGGGTCTGGAGCATGAACAAACTCCCCTTCACATTCATCTTCCTCTTGGAGTTCACGCCCAATACCTCCAAAATTCTTGTAGAGGGCCTCTCTATGAGAGAATGCCAAGGGCAGGGGGGGATCCAACAGATTGAGATTAGCATAAGGGAGATGGTATGACAGGCACATACAGCAGCATGCTCACAAAGCTTTGCTCTATGGCTCCTTCCTGGTCTCTCCTGCATAGGTTATGCAATGACACAGATATTGACTCATTCTCACCTCACTTTCTGTCCAGTCAATTTAAGAGCTGTGTTCATATAACTAGGGGAACCTCAGGATTATGTCTTGCTTCCCAAGGCCAGTGACAGCAAAGGTGGCATGCTCTGAATGATCTTAGTAACAGAGGATCAGGTTGACAACAGAGAGAATGGAACCGGCTTTATTGAGCATACAATCAACATTGTAAACTGGAAATTGGGCAGGAGAGGGGGTGGGTGGTGAGCTGATGGTATTACACATATTCTGTGTCAAGGAAAGGGCCAGTAGCCCTGCTATCAAGCAGAGCAACCATGCTCCAGGACTACTAAGTATCCATTGTCTCAATGTCCACCTGTAGCTTAAGAGAATTGGTGAGGGGGTAGAGCAACTACATATTGATGAGGGAGATGGTGTTCCTAAACAGGACTTGAGGGCAGGGTCTAGGAGTTGTCTCCTCAGTTGAGGCTTTGACTGGGGGTGAAGTTGGTAGGTTACAAGAGGAACTCATGATTTCTGGCCTAGTGTCAAGGGCAGCAACAGATATATTGGAAAGTACAGGGGGAAAAATGATTTTCATTAGGAAATAGAAGTGTATTGGTCATCCACTGCCTTTCTCAAAATACTCCACAGATTCTACCAAAGTGGCATCTAGCTCTAAACTGCCTTTGACAGGAAGTGTGATTGCAGAGGCATCTGAGAAAGGGGCTCCAGTAGTGTTTCAGGCTGCCAGGAGCTGAACAAGGAGCTCCTCCTGTTCCATTAGGGAAAGATAGCATACATCCAGACTTTGGGGGCATCAATGAGCAAAATGACCAGCCTTGACACAGTGTCTGTAAAGCAGAGGGGCAGGAGACTGCTGTCAAGAGGCATCAATGTCTATAGAGAACCCCTGGAAAAAAGGGCAGATGGGCATTGGCAGGGGAACAAGAAAAAAAGGGGCTCAAAGTGGGGCAGTGAAGAATGGGCCAGTGCAAGGGGTTGTCAGTGGACAAGAGGCAGCTAAAAGATGCACTGTACATTGGAGCTCTTGCTTCAACTCTATCAGCTGCCATTGCTTTCAAGCTACCTTGTACCAAGTCTCCACTTATTGGTTGTTGAGGTGTCCTTTAGCCATGCTATCAATACAATCCATGAGGGTGGAGTGTTACCCCTCATAGAAAGTCAGGCAGAGTTTTAAGCAACAGTCTACTGCAGCCTGTTTCACCACATGATCCCATGGTGTTTCACCAGGCTGTTTTGGTGCTTATAAAATGGTCAATGCCTCATTAATCAGGGAAAGTAGGGGTAACAATTCACCCCCTACAAATGGTGATGGCATTGCTGAAGATGCCTGGGATCCTTGCAACTTCTTTTGCTGGAGGTAATCCACTACCTCCTGTTTCAGAAAAAGCATATAAAGTTCCATGAACTTTACTGGATTGGTTGGAATGATCCCCTCTCCTATGTAGCAACTGTTAGATTGCTATATGCTTAGCTACTCTAGCAGCTGAGTGCTATTGTGTTGAGGCCTTAGTGACCTCAACCTGGCTCTGCCAAAACACTAACACCCTCCAACAGAGGATATCATCTGGGTTAGCCTTGCCATCAGTATCTGAGGTGTCATCAACATCCTCTGTGATTGCTTCTATAAATGCTGACAGTCCTGCTAGCCTTGTACCCAGGGAGGGCCCAATTTGCAATGGTACAGTGCCCCATGCCCTGCAAGACTCTTCATTGTACTCCTCAGTGGAGTAACCAACAAGGAAGACTCCTGGCATTCTCCCATGGTCACTGGGAAGGATCTAAAACCTTCCACTTGCAATGCTGTGGGTGCATACAAGGGGCTTTTCCCCCTGCTCACTGTCACAGTTGCTTCTTCCAGCTCTACCTTTGAGTATAACCAGGCAGAGGGCACTTGAGTGCCCTAGTGGTAATGCCCCCTTGACCAGCTATAGCTGGCCAAGCAGGAGTAGCTGCTAGTGGCCCTCCTGGCATAGCACCACTTTCTCTCCCCACACCATGATGTCATGTGGCAGGATCCAATGTCTCATGTGGAGCACTATGCTCCATTGAAATCTGGCTCAGATCTAGGCCCAAACACTTGATCTTCCATGGTCACAATTGTACTCATTGAAGAAGGTGGACATTAAGATTTTAATGTTCTGATTGTAAGTAGTGGCAGTGAACTTCTCTAGAAGTTCAGCTTCTGCTTTGCAAAGGAGTCAACACTTGATTGACTTAAAAAAATGTAACATTTTTTGTTATGAGTCATATGGCTTATTGTTCACAGCTCATAAGTCAAAACCAGTCATGATTCTGTTTACAGAGTATGAAGTAAGGCACTGCCTTACATAAGCAAAGTGAATGAGTTTTATAAGTAGTGTTAGTTGATGCTACCATAATAATATATCTAAATAATCAAATAAGGTAAACCAAGGACATAGTAATGGGATGCTCCATTACAGTGAGACTGGTGATTCTTGTGGGATGCTGTTCTTAATGCTTCTCATCTGCCCCCTTTTTCTGTTGAGGCAGATGGCCACTTTGTGATCTCCCAGAAATGACTGCATCCAGTGAACCAACTGTAGTGGAATACCTTTTTTCCAGAGTTTTTGGAGGAGTTGTGCATGGTTGACATTATCAACATATCTGGATATGTTGAAGGTGAGTACTAGTGTTACCTTGTCATGATTATATGCTGCCTGAATGTCTTCTATGTGTGTCGATAATGTGTTGTTAGTTGAACTGCAAAGTCTCCTACCAAATTCATTGGTGGGCACAAGGTCTGCTGCCCCTACTATATAGCTTAGTTGCTTTGTAACTATGCTCTCCAATACTTTGCCCAGGCATTCTAAAAGCTGAATGAGTCAGTATGCTCTAGGCTCTGAGTAGTTGGGTTTATTTTGCTTCCTCAGTGCTACAGTGACTGCTCTCCTCCACAGTTTTGGATGGTGTTCCATCTCCATAGTGCTACAGTGACTGCTCTCCTCCACAGTTTTGGGTGGTGTTCCATCTCCATACAGTGGAACATCAGGGAGTAGATCAGTTCCTATTCTACCTCCCAGGCCCTATGAGCTGCAGTAAACAGCTGCTGGCTTTCTCCTGGTGCCTTTCATATACTCTGTTGAAAGATTGCTTCCTGTACCTTTACCTTTATGATGCATATATGTTTTATGTCTCTGGCCTCATGTTCTTGAAGTTGGGTACCTTGTTGTTGTCTAAGGGGGGTATTGTTTGAATAGGGCATTACACATATCCTTGTGCATCACCACAAGCTCCTGGCCAGTTTGCTTGATTGCAGGTGAAGGGTAATTGCAAGTACTCTTGGACCATCCCTCTGAAACCCCATATATGTTCTAGCTTTACATCATGTAGTGTCTCCTTGATCCACTTGGTATGTTTGGTTTGAATAAGCATCTAAAATAAGCTCTAATCAGAGGACAGGAGCAAGGAGAGGATGAGGATGGATGGATGGATGGATGGATGAATCTCTGTTTTATGCTGGCAAGCCACAAACTGGGCTAAAGGGTGAGCCATAGCTAAATATGATGAGTTGTAAAGTAAAGTGGTACATAAGCATTTGATCTGGGCCTTTTCTGGTGGTACTTTTGCTAGCATGTGTAAAGTAGGGTAGGGCAAGGTGTAGTAGCAGGCTGGTTATGATGTTATGTAATCAGGTTTGATAGGAAAGAAATAAAGAATAAATAAATGAAAGGAAAGGAGAAGTTATAGAAAGAGACAGTTCACCAAAGTCCATTGCTTCTTTTTGTGTGCCTGCTAGGCATTGTGTGTGTGCTGGCCATGTAGCCTCTGTGCAGACCTGTGAGTGTACCCTATTCTTGTTGGCTCAATATGGTGTGTCCCTCTTGATGCTATTGCCAGTTATCCTTCTTCTTCCCCACTACTCTCTTCCCTCTCTTCCTGCATCCTTCCTGTGTACTCCTCCCCTTCCTCCCTCTCTTCTATTCTTCTCTAGTATTCTTCATCATTTTCTTCATCCTTGTCTTTCTCTATTGTTGGTCTCAGCATGTTTTCTGGTCTCAGTGCACCTGTACTTGTGAAGGCTCTGGATTTGGCCAGGAATTTGCCCATGGCCTCAATACTTTTCTTTGTACCTAACAGGTTTTCCATTTCCATTTCTTCATCCACTTTCTTCAGTATGTCCCTATGCTCCTCATACTTGGGACATTCTCTGATGACATGTTTGCACATTTGGTATCCCTCTCCACATGCACATCCTTTTGGTTAAGTGGGCACAAACTTAGTGTAGTACTCACCAATATAGGAATGTTGGGTTCAGCACTGAGTGAGCCTTGTGAAGACCTCTTTCAGAAGTTCTTGGATGTGTTCTCATGGTTTGGTGCTCAGGGATAGCTTATTTGCTAGGGCAAATCCTCCTATGGGTGGAGTCTTGAGCCATTCTGCTCTCCAGGCTTCAAGAGTTTTTTTGTCCTTTTGTTTTCCTTTTGGTGTGTATTAGTGTAATATACTTTGTTTGCCACATGAGTGTGCCTTCTTTTGCTGCCACATCTGCCTTCTCATTGCCCTTAAGGTCTTTGTGTCCTGGACACATTGTCCTGAACACCATTGTACTGTTACCATCCTGTCCTGTCTTCTACTTAGAAAACTGTTAATGTGATAAGTGAAGGATTGTATGAGCCTTTGGCAGGCCACATCTTTTATCCCATATATACTTGATATTGCCACTGAATTATCTGCAAATATGTGTATGTTAGTGATCCAGCAATTTTTCTCTGTTATCTTAGTTGCCATTTTTGCTGTGGCTTCCAGACCCTTCATCTCAGCATCATACACCTCTGCTGTGTTACCCAGGCCTCCTTTCTGCACAAGGATTTCCTTGCCTCCATTGTACCTGACCATTTCCTATCCAACCATTTTGATCTTTGGATTATTCTCATCCTCCAACATGGAGCCATCTGAGTATATCAAGAAGTTTGACTTGTCTCTGTGTAGCTTGGCCACTCATGCTTTGTGTACCTTTGCAGCTTCTCCTTTTGGAACTCCTGGTCTAGTTGGGATAATCTTCAATTGGTTTCCATATCTTTCTGCAGTTGCTCTCCATGGTGGTTCTGTTAAAGGCTTGATCCATTCGCCTTCCAGTGGATTATACATAGTGATTGCTATTGATTCTAACTGAATCAGTCTACCTTTCAGTTTAGATGTTGGGTTTCTTGGTTGTCATTGTGAGGGCATTGGCAGTGGGTAACCAAGCAAGGATTGGGTGAGTAGGGCTTAGCCTGGGTAGTCTGTTGGCATAGCTTGCTACTGTTTTATCTAAGGTCAGCCTAATTGGGAGAATTGCCATTTCTATTTCTAGTGCATTAGTAGGGGTTGTTCTAAGGCCCTGGCCATGTGTCAGAGGGCATTGTTTTGAATGGTGTTAAGTTTGTTCAGGTGTCTCTTCTTGTTTGTCCACCATGCTGGGCTTGCATACATGATTACTGGTAAGACAAAGGCTTTGTACATGGTTTGGAGGTGCATCTGGTTTAGTCCTTTCACTGTGTTGGCCAGCATCTTCATTCCTTGTACTGCACACTTGGCCTTTGTAGCTACTACTTGTAAATGTCTGTCAAATGTCAGTTTACAATCTAAATGCAGTCACAGTATCCTAATTGAGCTTCCAGCATTTATTGTTACCTCTGCTCCATCCAGCATGAGTAGTCATATGCTTGGGGCATATCCATTATTCCTGCACCATGAGTGGTGTATCAGTTCCATCTTTTCTACTGCTGTCAAGAGGCCCACACTTGTGAGCCAGTCATTTACTGTGACAAAAGCCTCTCAGAGGATAGTGATGTTGAGGTCAAGAGGTTGGGTGGATATCTGGAGAGTTCCATTGTCAATGTACATGTCAAGGGTTGGGATTCCACCTTGTTCCTATTGTTCTGTGATGCATTATGTTCTTTCCTCTTTTCTTCCATGATCTCTTGTATCTTGCTTCCATATATTATCGACAGGATCAGGGAAACTGGGGAGCCTTGTGGGATACCATTGTTTACATTTTTCATATCCCTCCTCTTGCCATCAAGGCATATTGCCACTTGCCACTGATCTAAGAAGAATTTTACCCA
The DNA here is from genome assembly GCA_020091625.1 of Termitomyces sp. 'cryptogamus'. Lineage (NCBI taxonomy): Eukaryota > Fungi > Basidiomycota > Agaricomycetes > Agaricales > Lyophyllaceae > Termitomyces > Termitomyces sp. 'cryptogamus'. The sequence continues at coordinate 2,066,470 of JAGYZC010000005.1, forward strand.
CTTCACTAGTGGTAGTGGACTCCCTTTTCTCTGCAGTTCCCATAGCAGTTGAGAATGGTTAATGTTGTCAAAATAACTGAAGATATTGAAAGTTAGAACTGACATTACCTTATCATGGCTTCTTACTGCTTGGATGTCCTTGACGTGCATAAGAAGCACATCATTTGTGGAGCTACAAGGGTGTCCACTGAACTGGCAGGTGGGGACTAGGTCTCCTGCCCCTACCATATAACTCAATCTTTTAGTGACTATGCTCTCCAGCACTTTGCCCAAGCATTCTAGCAGTTGGATTAATCTGTATGCTTTGGGCTCCCAATAGTCAGGCTTGTTTGGTTTGTGCAGTGCTACTGCAATCACTTTCCTCCATGCTTTGCAGTGATATCCCATCTCAATGCAGTGATGCATAAGAGAAGATATTACCTCTTCCTCAGCTTCCCATGTCTATCTGACCACTGCAAAGGACTGCTGGCTTTTGCCCAGAGGTGCTTTAGTGGAAGATGGCTTCCTTAACCTCTGTGCATGTGATCTGGTTGTATTCTATGTCTCTGAGCTCATCTTCTGTGAGGTTAGGTTCATAGTTGTTCTCAAGAGGTGGGAGGGGGGTTTGAAGAGTGCTCTTCATAGTGTGTTGCATTTATCCTTGTGTGTGACTGCTGGGTCTTGGTTTGTCCATTTGATTGTGGGTGAGGGGTAGTTTCTGGTTCCTTTGGACCAGTTTTGGAAGCTCCATATCTTGTCTGGGCTGGCATTGTGTAGCATTTCCTCTACTCATTTTCTCCTCTCATGTTTGAAGAGTTTCCTAAAGTAGTTAGTAATTTTCTGAATTTCCAAATTTACTACCTCTGAATGCTATCCCCAATGGTCTTTGTACATCTTAGCCTGCTTCCTCAGTTCCTCTCTATGCTTTGCTACTTGTGATAGTTCCTTGGTCCACCAGGGCTTTGGTTTGATGGTGTTTTGGGGGTTACTGTTTCCTTGGAGACATGTTTCATGGCCTCTGTTATCAGGTGTATGTCTTTGTCTAGCTCTTCTGTAGTTCTTGGTCTCTGTCTGTCTGTCAATTTCTCCCAGTGCCTGCTATTGTGTGCCAGCTCTCTCAAGAAAGCCTCTATCCATTCTCCTGCTTTAAATTTTTCAAATTTGTTGGAGCTGATTGTCCATTCTTGTGTTGTGTCAAGTGTTCTGGCTGCTTGGTTTGCCCATGTCAGGTCTATCACCAATGTTGCTCTGTGTCATCTGTGTTCCTGGAATATGCACTCCCCTTTTATGTTAAGGAGAGAGAATCCCTCTTTGTCCAGCCAGTCTACCAGCTGTTCTGTTTTGCCAGATAGTGGGCCATTTCCCATGCTCCATCTGGGTTGGTGTTGGTTCCAGTTGCCTGTGATGATGACAGGTTTGTTGGTTGGGAGTGTGAGCCTCTATAATCTAGTGGAGGCTGTTGTGTTGTTTTGGTCAGGTTTTTTTGACTTTGGCTGGTATAAATGTTTATTAGTGTGGTGGTTGAGTATGTACCCTGTTCTATATCTAGGACCTGTATGTCAAGGTCCTTTGCAATGTCTGATTGGAGTGTGACCATGAAGTCTTCTCTTGTCCTCACATATGCCATGGTTCTTGGTCTTTGTCCTGTTGTAATGGTTGCAATCAGCAGGATAGGTGTTCAGCTGGTGCATCCTACTGGTCCTATCTGATCCCCTCCTATTCTGTCCTATGATGGTTCTGTGAAGAGTATGATGTCAAATTTGTCTATAAATGTGTTGAGTGCTGTGTGGTACACTATCTTGCTTTGATTAGCATTTAGTTTTATTATATGTATAGGTTTAGTTTTGATGTGGTATGGACTTATCTACTTCTCCTGTGTTCAGGCCATTCTGATGTTTGTTTCTTTGTGTGGGTGAAAGTGTGTGTCCATCATTTTCTTGACTTGGAGCAGCATGTTTGCACCTGGTTTTTGATATCACTGTCATGAATGTTTCTTCTCTTGTGTCAATCTTGTTTTGGATGTTTCTGGGTTCAGTTTGGTTGTTGGGCACTTCTTTGCTATTCCTTCCACTTGTTTGGAATGTTACCTGTGATCCAGTTGTCTTCTTTCTTTCTTTTGCTCTGGCCACACCTGTGGCCCTAATATGTTTGGGGCATAGTCTGGCCATGGCTTGGTGTCCTCCCTGCAATTTGCACACTTGACTCTCAGGGTGTTGTTTCTTTGTGTGGGTACCTGCACAGATCCTGCACTTGGGTCCTGTTTGGCAGCAAGCTGTGTGGTGTCCAAATGCCCAGCAATTTTGACACTGTAGGATTGGGGGTCTGTTCACATGTTTGACTGTCTTGCACCATTTCAATTATAGTGCAAAGTTCTGTTTTTCTAGCATTCACATAGCATCATCCTCTGTGCTTAGATCCAGAATGATGGATGAAAAGTCTTGATTCTTGAGGTCCTCAATTGAATGGATCCACTTTGGGTTGGTAATCAGTTTGAACAACTTCAGTATTGGGTTGGCATATTCCAGCTCTTCCAGCAGTTCTTCTGGTATGTGCACCATGCCTGGTTCTCCTGTCCATACCTTGTCTATCTGCACTTTGTACCTCTGATCATCTGTCATCAACTCCAGGGTGTCCTCCAGTACCCTGAAAATGTGAGTGAAAGTGTGTGTGTATTTGAGAAGTTTAGCCCCTGTCTGATCTTCTCTAGTCATGAGTATTAGGTTTTGGTGTTGGTTGTAGTGTGCTGATGCTACTCTGATGTGTTGTGATTCCTCACTCCCAGTGAGAGTGTTGTTAATGAATGTGACTAAGGCTCTAGGGTGTAGCACTTTCTGGTCTAGCTCAGTGCTGTGCATGATGATGATCAGGCAAGACTGGTGGTGTGGTTGCATTGGGTTTTTAGGTTGTGGTGCATGATATGGTGACATTTGTTTTGCAAGAGTGGGTCTGTATATAGATCCAGTTGTGTGCATGGTGCTAACCTTGGATTGCATTTCAGGGTTGGTCTTTGCTTTCCCATTCTTGGTCTGTCTGTCCTCCATCCTCACTGAAAGTGATTTCACCTCCTTGGTCAGTTTCCCCAGGGTTGCAACTATTCCATCCATATTGTGGTTTCTGTCAGCAGAGTCAGCTTTTTCCATCATAGGCTTGATAATCCTTAGCTTGTGTTTGATAGACCACACTAGGTTTGTTGTGTGTTTGCTCCAGATTGTGTGGTCTGAGAATTGGCAATGGACTCTAACAATCTGATGACTACTTTTTTGTTCATGAGTGTTTCCTTGGATTGTACAGTGTGGACCTCCATGTCTGTGTCTTCCTCTGGTATGTATTTGTCCTCATTTGACATTGCTTGTCTTTTTTTTGCTCTGCCTGATGGTTCTTAGGCTTTCTGGGCATGTTGGACAGGGTGATCTCATGTCCTCCAAATACATCCATTGTGTCCACCTCCCCTTCTCTAATGTGTTTCCTCCCCTTGTCCTTCACTGCGCATTGTACTGCCACCAGGTATTTGGGGTCTGGTGGGTCTTTGTTTGATGGTATCATCCAGCTATATATGCTCATTCTTGAATGTAGACTTCCAGTATTGAGCAAACACTGTGGGAATTTCCCCAAAGTGGTGGTTCCGGAAAAAGGAGCATTTTTGGAGAGGATGAGGAGACAAAGTGGAAGAGTGATCTAATCAACGTCTCGGCATTGTGTGCCGACTTCGCTGGGCAATCATAAATGGTATGGTCACGGCTGTCCAAATGATTGTCAGCGTGACATTTTTGACCTCGACGTTTGTCATGCTGTTATAATTCATACTCATGTTCATTCCATATAATTCACCTTGTAGTATCTTTTTCAAATACTTTACTATCTTTGACAAATGTAATGAGGACACAATAATTCGCAGATTTCAAACTGATATCCCAACGAGCGTCCATGACGCTTTGGAAGCGTCCCTGATCGGGAACGGTGATTCGGTGATACTATCATATTATCACGTGTATCCCCGAACTCTCATGTGACCAACAAGACGTGGCAAGAGGAGATTCGCAGTCATCTGCAGCGACCTTCGCGCCCTGCATATAGCTTTGTTCGGTGTTTTTTAAACTACCCCGGAATGCGTGTCTCTGTTTTTCTTGCAACAGTTGGTGCTTTTGTTCTGTCAGTCTCAACAGGTAAGTCTTTGCTTTCGGCCTCAGCCCTCATGAACAATATCCGATGACCTTCGAAGTTGCTGCAGAGGATGCCGCTGAACCCGCTGTCGTCGCCAGTGCGGTTTTCCCAGAAGCTAACCCGTTCGGTCGTAGGTGTCTATCTCCGACCGTCTGTACCTGTTGACTCCTTAGTATTCATTATGATATAGACGTCGTCAACGGAGAAAAGAATTCACTCCTGCTGAATATAGAGAACAAATCTGGTCGTAATGTTACTTTGATCAACATTTCAGGATCTGTATCGCACCCGGAAACTCACCGCTTGGTGAAAAATGTATGTCAGCTGGGCTTTTCTGTCTTGAAGCTAGTGATCTTGACTTTATGTGCTCATAGCTCACCACAACGAAGTTCGGAGTTACTCTTCCTGAAGATGTCAAATTGGAACTTCCTTACGCATTCTACAGCGAGTACATATTACTTCCTTCCTTCTCAGCTTTAAATTGATATCATCGCAGGTTCAAAGTAATTCCTTGTACAGCCTGTGTTTCTTGCTTCTGATCCTGATATTGTTTGTAGCCGGGTGACCTCCGCTTGAGCGTTTGGCTTGAACACTCTACCGACGTATGCTGTCGAATGCCTTTATCAGAACGAGCTGTTTATTAATTTCGAACAGGGCGAGACATACCGCGTTTCCGTGTATGATTCAGTGGTTACCATTGTGGAACCTGAGATTTCGATTCTCGACTTCAAACTGTAGGTTTTTTACGTTCCTCGATCTGAGTCGGAGAGCCAAGGCTGACGTATCATCCCAGTATTGCTACGTACTTGATGGTCGCTACAATTCTTGGTGGCCTAGCTTACTTAGCTTATCTGAACTTTGTGCCGCAAACGAGATCTCGATCCAAAAAGTCTTTTACGTCTTCACAACCCTCAGCAACTACTACTGCGACCACAACGGGTGCCGGAAGCTACCAAGAAGAGTGGATTCCTGAACACCACCTCAAGAAATTCAAGAAATCCAGTGGTGCAGCTACTAGTGGAGATGAGATCAGTGGAAGTGAGCTCAGTAGTACTGAAGGCAGGAAACGAAAGGGCAAAAAGTAATTCCGCTGCTGGATTGATGTGTCGATCTGCCTATAGGAGAATGTATTCTTGAAAATTTTTTATAATCTTATTTTCCTCAGCTGGGTAATTTGGTTTCACAGATGGCCTTGTCGAAGAAAGACCCAATTGGCAGGATGGTCCTTGTAAGTCACATTCTGGAAAAGCAGCCACAGCCGCGATAGAAAGTGCGTGCGTCACTGAATTTGGTAAACTGGGTGATGCTACCAAGGAAAAGCTCTCTGAATTTTGGGCATTCATGCAAGAAGTCGTCATTGTTCAAGTCAGGCGACGCGCTGGGACTAATTGACCTTCAAGAATCGATATTTCTCTTGGTATACAAGCCAGAAAGAGGATATGCTTGAAATGGCGATTGATGTTTCGTGTAATGCATTTGATCCTGCTTCAAAGGCCGCAATGCCATCCGGGTATGCACTCAGGATATTCGACTTGACGAGACCACGGAATAAGACGGTCCTTGGATAGGAATTCCTCCAGATGCTCGAGATCAGATCGATATAAAGCCAGTGGGAGCTTAGACGATTTAGGACGTTGAAAAAATGAAGTGAGGACTGGGCTATTTTTTCGTGCGTCTGTGCTTTGATAGGAGGCCATGGGAGACGGATATCAATTCACCAGGCTGCAAAGAGGTCTTCCAAGATTTCAACCAGTTCCGCGTAGGAAAATGTTCCCCAGATTCTCAAAAGACATGAGACTTGATCACTGAAATTGTAGCTCTGTTCCAAGAACTAATACCCTCAGTCATTTATACTAGACTGTGGGTAAGTTCTTACTTCTACATCATTGGTCACTTGTTTACTCATACTGTACTCAATACAATTGCTATTATTAAGTGCAGTATACTAATATCAGTCCATTATACTAGACTGAGGAATTTCTCTTATTACATGCTTTAAATTAGGGTTCTAACGGGTTATGGGATATTGCTGCCCATACTCTCTGATCTACATTGGAACCCCTTATACACCCACGCATATCACATCTCAACATCACTCCTTGGGACCTGAACCCAATCAATTGATTGTGTATTTCTTGCATCACTATCTGATTGTATCTCAAGGAACTGTGTCTCTCTTGTTTTAGCGAGTCCAGTGTTTGTCTCTCAAACACTGAGCTATGGGATCCACACTCCCTGCTACTCCCACAACTATGCCAACTGTATCCAACACATCTCTCATGTCAATTGTTCTGGTGTCTGATGCTGCCTACCCACAAATTAGTCTTGCTAAACTTAATGCCCACTGGCCAGCCTTGGAAATGCCATTTGATCATGCCATGGGCAAATTCACAAAGTGGTCCATGAAACTCAAAATATTTCTCTGGCAAACTGGCCTAGACAGATATATCTTTGCCCCTGAGAAGCAACCAGACCATCTTATCAGGCAACCCAATCCAAACACAAAACCTACTTTGTATGTCAATTGGCTTGACCTGATCATTGGTGTTATCTGCACTGCCATGTCTGAGGCCAAACAAGAAGGATTGGTCACAGATGGGAGTACCAAGAAATGCTATCACATGTTGAAATTGAGAACACACTATGAGGAACCTGTAAAGCAGGTCACATTGATCTGCAAAGTTCTTTCAATGTATGCTCCTGTCTGTAAGCCCATTGGGATTACTGCCTGTAAGGTCTGCAAATCAATCAACTGCACATCTGCAATCAGAGTCATCAACAAGGATCTACTCAAGTGCATTGCCTTACTCAACTGTATCAACAAGTCTTTTGAATCAGTACAGACTCGGGTTTCATGTGGCCTTACTGACTCAACAAAGGGGAAAAAGTATATCTCCACAGATATTTAAAAGTTATTTCAGACCATAAATAGCCTCACCAATCTCTCAAAATCATCCACTGATACTGCCCTCATTGTGAAGTCCTCAACTTAAAACCACCACCATGGTCCTGGTTTTCTCTGCTGCAAACTACTATAAAGTTGGCCATCAATGTCATGGACACACCAAGCAATGGTGCATCAGGCCTGGTGGGGGAATGGTTGGCAAGACCATAGAGGAATCAAAGGCCACATCCAAGGCTGTGCAAGGAGGAGGGAAAACAGCAACAGGAGGAGGTACTAAGGCACCTACAGGATCAAGTGGTAATACAAAGATAAGTATAGTGGTCAAAGGTCTGGATGAACAGGCCTATCTTGTCAGCACCACTCACCTTCAAAAAATCCAGATTGAAACTGCCAAGAATGTCATTACAGAATTTGCTGGCATTGCCTCCACCACCCCTAATAACTTGACTGACTTCTTTGAATATCAAGGATTTATGGCCATGGAGGGTGATGTCAACCATTTTGGCAACAAACTAAAGATATCAATTGGCTAGAACAACAATGCTCTCTGTGACTCCAAAACCATTCTTGCCACTACTGTAATTACACCACTCAATCAAGCTAAACAAACAACACTGGTGTCCCTCAATGAAAAACCATTTTACTTGGATTCAGGCACAACCATCCACATCTCCCCCTGCAGGTTTGACTTTGTAACACTACAGGCAATACCACCCTGTGCTATAAGGGAATTGGTGGCTCATTGATCATGGCCATTGGAATAGGGAGAATTCAACTTCACATTTGAAACCAAGCTGAAATTGTGCTCAAAAACACACTTGACATTCCTACTTGTCACTGGTATGAATGTGTCCATCACATTCAACAATACTGGCATTACTATCCTTGACAGCAGCTCCTATGCATGTGCAATCATGTATCAGAAATAGATACATCATGGATTTAGTCAACAACTATACCACTATGGCATGGTCCATTCCCCTGGAGTCTAAGAGTGATGTGTTCTCAGCCCTGCAAACTTAAGGAAAGGCAAGAGAACTGGAGACTAATAAACATGTTGGCATTTACCATACAGGTAATGATGGCAAACTCAAGAATCATCAGATGAGGGACTGGCTTGCATCTACCAGCTCTAGACAACAGTTTGGAGTCAGCACATGGAACACATTGAATGCATGCACAGAATGCTACAAGGCAAGGCACAGACTATGAGACTTGCTTGTGTCAAAATGTGTCAAATCAATGTGGGACAAATTCTATCTGACAGCCACACATCTACATGAGAAGACACCAACAAAATCACTAAAGGGGAAAACCCCATTTGAACTCTAGTATGAGCATATCTCAGACTTGAAATAGGATGTTGAGCATTCACAACCCAAAGCTCAATGCATGAGGGATTGAATGTATATTGATTGGGTATGGGGCAAATTCTAAAACCTACCAATGTTACATCCCACAAACTGAGAAGATCTACAAGTCTTATCATGTAGGATTTCTCAAATGGCATGAGGGACATCCAATTGAGTTCAAAACAACTGAACCTGCCCCAACTATGAATGATCACCCAAATAGAAAGCCAGTCAACAAGCATGTGCACAATTATAGGAGAGGACAATGACAAAAGCAAATTAGCCAAATGACTAATCCTGCATATACAGTGGCTTAAAAAACTGTCTCAAATGTTTTATACCTTTTGAAAGATGACATTGGCATGAAGGATGGGAAGTACTTGAAATTCTGGTTAAATCATGTAAAATACTATAGCATCATAGCTGCAAATTGCCTTTAGGTTTATGTAATTTGAATCAGAACCAATGGAGTAATGAACATTTTAAAATATTGACTTATTGTGACAATTTGTTGAGCCTCTTTAACTTTGCATGTTTATCCCTATTTTAGTCAGAAATAAAGAGTAAGTATGTGGAGTATCAACAGAGTCATGGATAAGTGCCAGGAAATAGAAAAGATTGGGAAACTATACAGAACTATGGTAATATCGAGACTAGCCTACTAACTGTAGTGAAATGGTATTTATAGGAGTGCTTTTGGGAGGTCTTGGAGCTGGGAATGGGTTACAGATATAGTTACAGGTCTGGGACATGTTCCAAGACCTGAACTGGAGTGGCAGTGCCAAGACAGGGTTTGGTGGCACTGCCAGGGGTCTTGGGCAGATGCAGGGCAAGTGTAGGGTGAGTGTGGGAGTCCTGTGGAAGAAATCTAGAGGTTCTGACTTAATGAGAAAGGGTCTTGATGCAGTATTGATGGACTGATGGCAGGGCTGATAGCAGAAATGATGGGATGGTGGGGCTGATGGCAGAAGTGATGGTAGAATCAAGAATCTTGGGAGCCTCTACTTGTGAATGGTGTATTGAAAACACTCCCATGAGTCCCTGTTGAAGTTTTGGGGTGTTTGCTAACCCTATTGAGTGTAAAATTTGTATGCTTCACAAAGATGTTTGCACTTTCTCTCTCCTGGAGCTGGGCTCTCAATGGGCCTGCAATGTATGTGATGAGTGCCATGACCAGCACTTGCAATGCTTGTTATGCATAGAGTGGGAGAGGGAGTTTTCTCAAAGGCAAGAATTACAGGCAGGGAGTTCAGGTGCAGTTTAGGGGTTGGGATAAGAGTGGGATCAGGGCCAGGGTAGTCTCAGGTCAGGGGGTTGTTGCTCTACAGGCCCAGGTTAAGGTGGTCATTACTCATTGGACATTGGATTGGACCATGGCCCCTTGTTCACCTTGGAGTTTGTGTCAGACAGAGGTCAGGAAGGAGGAAAATAAGCTAGCAAGGAACAATTTGCCTGTCCCCATGCCCATAGACAAAAGCAAGGAGCATGCAGTTCCTCTCTTCATTCCTAAGAGTTCCTTGGAAATGTTCAACATGGAGTCTGAGGAGTTTCCTTTGCATTATCTGTGGTTCAAGTTGGAGGAGGAGGAGCCCAGTGGTTCTGAGTTTGCAGAGGCAAACAAGGAGAAGCATTGTGCTGAGTTGCCAAGTGGTCTTAATCATGCCTAGATGGTGCCACTGTCCTTGCCTTTTACTCAGGCATTCTTGCATCTGACTGGTTTCCCCCTAGCCTTCAGCCCATTGCCTAAGAATGCCCAGCTCCATCAGCAATCAGAGCTAGTCCAAGGGCAGGTGTCCCAGCTCCAAGATGAAAACAAGCAGCTCTTGCTGCACCATTCTGAGCTGGTCCATGAGTTACAGGTGCATGACAAGTTGGTCTGGGAGTTGGAGGAGGCCATAGTGAGTTAAGGAGAGCAGTTGGCAGAGTGCCAGCAGCAGTTTTATGTACAGTCATTGGAGGTAATCTGGTGGTGTACCCTGGCAGAAGAGTGGCAGCACAAGATGCAAGCATGGTTGGCAAACCTCCAGGAAGTGGGAGTCCAGGCAGTTTCAGTGGCCTAGGGTGGTGGAGCTCAGGTGGTGGGGCCCATTGATCAGGTTAAGGGCAGTTTGCAGAGTGACATGGTGCAAGAGTGTATGCAAGACAAGGGTTCACTGGGATGGGAAGGCAACTCATAATAGTTGGAGGACCAGCAAAAGTAGCCCATCAGCAGGAGTGGCTGATCACCCATGTATTGGAGCTCCAAGTCCAGTCCCATAGTGAGCAATCATTGTGCTTTTCTCATATTGGAGAGTACTGATTGGGGTAGAGTGGTTCTGGCATTATTGGGCCCTCCTGGATGGGGTTGCATCTGTGGGTTTGTTTGTTCAGAATGGGCTCCAGTCAATTTTCCTGCAATACTATCTTTCCAGGCAGGTGAGGGCAGGCTTGGACCAGCTTAACCAAGTGGAAGAGAGCCACCAGGCCCTGTCATTCTCTCAGAATGCTCACTTGAAGCAGCAGGCATCCAATGTGATTGAGCCATTGCCTATCCAGGTAGAGGCATTGATGTAGCTGTGCAAAGAGATGTCTCATTTGTTCAGTTGCAGTTGAAAACAGCAGGCACCTTTGCCAAGTTCAGTTGATGTATTGGTGTTGTGGGCTGGCTCAAAGGTGATCAACTTGACAGAGGACCAATCAGAAGCAGAGGAGCAACAGAAGCAGTCAAGCTCAGACTCATTCTGAAAGTATTATAGCAGCTTCCTACCCTGTACATATACTCTTTCTTGATGCAACATTGATATCTTTCCTACAGTCTCAGCTGCTTGTTGCAAACTGGGGGTTATGTGGGGGAGTGAGGCATTGAGGGTGCATCAGAAACATTGGAAGTGCTGGAGGTGTTGGGGCAGGTGATGGTATTGAGGCACTAGGAAAATTGGGGTGTGTTGGGAGTGCCAGAATTAGTGATGGCATCAGGGTGCTGGGGCCTTGGGGATACTAGGCTGGTGATGGTATCAGGATGTTGGGGGTGTCAGGGAAGTGATGGCATCAGGAGTGTTGGAGGATTTGGAGGGGGCTATCAGAGATGCCTGGAGGGGTGATGGCATTGTTGAGGCATGGGGGTAGATAAGATAGGGCAGGGCTCAGGAGGCAAATCAGAGGGTTTGAAGGAAGAAGGAATAGCATTGTAAGGGTTGGCTCAGAGCTCTGGGGGCTGAAAGAGTGGTAGTAGTAGAGGTAGTTAGTGAGTAAATAGGTAATGTATGGGGGCTTGCAGCATCAGAGCAGAGTAGAGTGCAAAAGAAAAAAGGAGAAAAAGAAAAAAGGGAGAGGGGTACATACAAGCAGAAGTTGAATCCCTCATAAATCTAAGGGATGGGAGCTAAGCCCACTATTGTCCTTGTAGGTCAGGGGATCAGAGATCCCAGGGCTTGCAAGGGAAGAACCTGTGAAAGTCCTGGAGAGTGTTCAGAGCTCCTCCAAGATTGTCAAGGGGTTCCCATATATTGTCTTCTAGGCTGTACCCTACTCACCAGACTGGATAATGCACCTTCCCTTGGTGGAGCCTGAAATTGAGGATCTTGTTGACTTTGTATTGGTCCTCTCCAACAGTCTCCACTGAAGGGGGAGGTTTGATCTTGTGTTTGTGGAAGGTGTCTGGAAAGTGTTGTTTGAGGAGTTGGACATGGAAAATGGGGTGGAGTCCCTTCATTTCCAGAGGAAGCTAGAGCTCATAGGCATGTAAAGAGACCTTTCAGAAAATTATGAATGGGCCTAGGTGCTTGTAGTTACAAGTTTGATCAAGGGTTGCCAGATCTTGATGTGCCATTGGTCCAGCCAGACCAGAGAGCCTATGGGCCAGTCCAGGATAGGGTTCTGCTTGGATTTGGCATGTTCCCAGTAGGCTTTGTTGGCAATGTTGATTTTCTGGCAGAGATTCTCCTGGAGTGTTCAGAGATTGTAAGCAACTTTGTGGGCAGCATGGGAGGGAATATTGCAGAGGGTGATGGAGAGACAGGAGTTGTATCCTTTGTTTGTAAAGAACAGAGAGACTCTAGTGGTGGAGTGGGATGAATTATTGTATGTGAACTTGGAAATGGAGAGCTCAGCACACCAGTTGTTCTGGAGGTAGTTTACATAGATTTAGAGGTATTGCTCCAAGAACTGGTTGGTGTGCTTGGTCTGCCTGTCAGTTTTGGAGTGATAAGCAGTGGAGAGATTGAACCAGATGTTGAGGGCTCAACAAGGGGACTGCTAGAACTTAGAGACAAAAAGGGCACCTCAGCTGGAGATGATGTTGTTAGGGAGCCCATGCTTTGTAAAGATGTGGGTAACAAATAGGCAGGCAAATTCTGGTGCATTGTTGGTTGTGTGGCAAGGAATAAAGACTGCCTGCTTTGTGAGGTGGAAAATGACTACTAGGATGGCATTCTATCCATCAGAGTCCAGGAGTTTAATGATGTAGTCCATGGAGATTGAAGACCAGGGTCTCTGTTTAATGGGGAGGGCAAAAAGGGTTGGTGGCAAGGGGCTTTAGCACACAGGCAAGATTTGCAGGAGCAGATATACTGAGTGACATCCCTCTTGACACCTGGCCAGAAATACATATAATTTGCAGAGTTTTGCAGATTCCAGGGTGCCCTCAGAGTTTTTGGTTATAGTGCCATTGGAAGACATCTAGGCATAGTTGAGGCAGGTCTGGTACATATATCAGGCTGTGGCAAAGCAGAAGGGGGTTGTTGAGAGAGAGGGTAAAGGGATGTGGGGTCTCCTTGGAGTCAGTCAGGGCTGTTGGGTTGGAGCTAGGAGAAGGTGTAGGCTGGTTTGCAGGATTACAGGAGTCATTATTTTTAAAGTATTCATTCTTTGGGGTGCTTTGGATCTACTTGAGGAGTCCTTCTTTGTCAAGGAGCAGGGCAGAGTGGAGGTGTTCTGGAAAAATCATGACTTGTTTTTTCAGAGTGTTCCATTCTCCTTCAAAAGTCTTCTGAGGGTACACATTGTATTTTCAAGTGAGGGCATCAGGTTTTGCTTCAAAACATCTAGGGTGGTAGCAGATGATGAAGTCATATTCAGAGAGGGTTTTGGACCACTGGGCCTAGTGGCAGCTGAGTTGCTTTGTTGTAGTGAAGTACTGCAGATTTTTGTGGTTGGAATAGACTTGGATTTGGTGTCATGCACTCTTGAAGTATGTGTGCCACTGCTTGGAAGCCTTAACAATGGCCAGGAGTTCCTTGTTGTAAATATTGTAGTTGAGTTCTATGGCAATTATTGAGCATGTGTAGAAGGCAATGGGTCAGAGGTCCTTTGATTCTGGGTCCTCCCTCCTAAACTCCAGATGCCTCCACCCAAACTCAAGAGTCTACCAGAGTCCTCAGAGCTGCACACCACCAAGATCATTGATGCTGCTCTCTTTGCATGACTGATCTTGGACAGAGTACAGGCATACAAGCTCCACATCTTGCCTGCAGAGCTGTGGATAGGCATGGGGGCCTCAGAGCCAGAAAATGCCACCATGCCCATAGAGAAGTCAGAGAAACAAATCCTTACAGAAGTTGTTCTCCCAGAATACCATGAATTTGCTAATGTATTCTCTAAAGGCAGCACCCAAGAATTCTCCCTCCCTATTGACCCTGTGACAATGAGATCAACCTGGAGGACAGAGCCTTGCCACCCTTTGGAAAAGTCTACAACATGTTGGAAACTGAGCTTCAAGCACTCAAGGAGTACATCAACAAAATGCTTAGAAAAGGCTTTATATGACCCTCCACTGACCCTCCACCTCCCCTGCTGAAGCCCTAGTTCTCTTTGCAATGTAAGAAGGCAGTTATTTAAGGCTATGTGTTAACTATGAGGTTATGTGTCAACTACTAAGGACTCAACCAGTTCACTAAGGAGAATTGATACCCCTTCCTCATTGGAGACCTAGTCAACTGTTTACAAAGCATAAAAATCTACATGAAGATTGACTTTCAGTCAGGATACAACAACATCTGCATTGCTCTGGGTCACAAATGGAAAATGGCCTTCTGGACACACTATGGCCTCTTTGAATACCTTGTAATGCCCTTTGGAATGACAAACTTCCCCACTACCTTCCAATACTTCATAAATAACATCATCCACAATATGAACAACATATTTGTCATTGTATACTTGAACAACATATTTGTCATTGTATACTTGAACAACATCCTAATCTCCTTAAACTCCCTGGAGGAGCACTGAAGGTATGTCTGGCACATCTTGGAACAACTCTGGCAGTACCACCTACATGCCAAGCTGGAGAAGTTTTCATTACACACCACTAAAGTGGAGTATCTTGGCATCATCATATCCCTGGACAGAGTTTGCATGGATCCAAAGGAGGTTGAAGCCATTACCACCTGGCCCTGACCCTAGAACTTGAAGGAGCTCCAGTCCTTTTTCAGATTTGCCAACTTCTATTGATTGTTTATCAACAACTACTCTGGCATCACCAAACAACTCACCTGCCTAACCCAGAAGGATGCCCCCTAGGTCTTGAGCTTTGAATACCAAAGCATCTTCAACCTCCTCAAATGAATTTTCACCACAGCACCCATCCTGAAACACTACAACCCAGACCTCCTCCTCATCCTCAAATGCAACACTTTGGACTATGCCCTCACTGGGATCCTGTTTTAGATGGTGTTAGGGTCCACAATACCTGTTCTGGAGGATGTTTAGGGGGAAGAAGTTAAAGGGGGATGGGGTTTGGAGTCATGTAAAAACTTGCAGAGTGGGGGAGGGGGTTTTGGGGCAATGGTTGATTTGCAGAGAAAGGAGGCTTTTGGGACAATGGTCAGTTTTTTGGGAAGAGGAAATTTTAGGACAATGATTGGTTGGTGGGGGGAGGAGCTTGTGGTTCCAGGGAGTTGTTATACTATTCTCCCCTTCAAGGTCCCTTAAGAGTGGTTGGTGGTGAGAGAAGGTGTTTGCTGAGAGGGGGGGTTGGTCTGGGTCTTCTTCTTTGACAGAGGGGGTGTGGCAGGACCAGAGCAAGATTCCTGCTGCCAGGTGAGTATTCCCTATCATGAAGGACAACATGGTCATGGTCTTTTAATCTATGTCAGAGTTGGCTTCATGCAGCCATGCTAGCCTTAGGATCAGTGGGTTGGATCAATGGAATTGTGTCATCATTAGGTTGACTGGAAATTTGCAGTTGTTGGACAGGGAGATTGTATTAACATGGTGGTGGGAGATGAGGCTGGAGGTGTTGAGTTTCTTTTGAAGAGTTGGAGTTTGACTGGATCACTTAGTTTCTTTCTGCAAAGTTTCAAGTCCATTGCAGCAAAAGTTCTGGTGGCACCACCAACAATAAGGGTAGTGTAGGTCTTACCTGTTGACCAGAACATGACATTGACTATGAAGGACTTGGAGGAGTTTGAGTGGAGGCTTTCCAGATTGGTCACATGCAAGGAGAGAGTGTTCAAAGAGGGTAATTGAAAGGGAATGGGGGGGCTATTGGAATTTGGAGTATGTTAGAGGGTCATGGTCAGGAGGTGCCAATTGATCTGGAGATTAGTGTCTTGTAACCAGGGCATTCCAAGAACAATGGTTACAGCATTGTGTAACTTGGTAGCAAGCATCCAGAGTTCCTGTTGAGTCCTGTTTACAAAAGTCAGGAGAACAAAGGAGTAGTGAATAATGCTCCCTGCAGAGGAGGACTCACCATTGAACAACCAAAGTGGGATTGGGGTGAAAAGTTGGATCAAGGGGAGAAAAGAGCATTGTGCCCACACTTGGTCCATGAAGTTATTGGTCATGCTGCTGTCTACCAGAGTTTCTATAAGAAAGAAGGGGTTGGAATAAGAGAAGAGGGTGGTTTGGAGGAGGAAGGATTGGGAGGAGCCAGAGGAAATATAAGCTGTGTGGGTGTTCAGGGTGGGGGCCAATGCATGAAGTAGTGTAACTAGGGCAGAGAAGACATCAGAGCTGATTCCACAATTCAGTGCATCTTCAGGCTCTAAATTGCCAGATTGTTTTCCAGATTGTTTTCTGCAAACTGGAACTCTATTCATTTCTGTTAATTGTGCAGACTATATGGCCCAGTGTGTTCTGTTTAGGGCACTCCTGCACAACGTGTCCTGGCTTGCCATACAATAGGCACAGGCCAGCCTAGTGCTGTTGTTCCTTCATAGCCTTGGAGATAGTAATCTACAGATGCCCAGTGTTGCAGGTTTGGGCAGCTTGAAACTGTTTGTCACCAGATTCTTGCTAGGGCTTTTTCCATCCTCCTGCTTGGTCTCAAAAGCTTCTTCTTGCTCAGGAGCTAATTTTAGGAGTGCCAAGAGGACAACTTGTAGTTGAGGAGGGTCTGCAGGAGGCACTTCCAGCATTGGTGGGGTAAGGAGTATGAGTCTGCTAGCCAGGGCTTTAAGTATTGCCAGGTTTGCAAGCAGAGCTGAGTCTAGGGGGGTCCTTCCAGTAGCACTGATCAATTTAGGTACTTGTAATGTTTCCATTATGGTTTGCACAGCTTACAATTCACACTCTGTAAGTCAAAACCAGTTGTTAGGTCTGTCTACAAAGTATGAAGTAAGCTGCTGCCTTACATAAGTAATTGTATTGTACTTTTAGGGATAGTGTTACATGATGCTATCTGTATAATTAAATAATAATAGAACTAATATAGCAAGGTAGTGCAAGTAATGGGTGCTCCATTACATGCCTTCCTTTTGAGTCTGTTAATGGACTCACTTCCAAAGACAAATGAAGTAAATGAAAGAGAAGGGGTGGGATACAGCATCCCACCCAATAGTGTGCACCAGAATTTGGGTACAAATTCCTATGTTTATCTGTAGTAGAATCAACAATTCTACATGGACAGAATACATCTCAGCATGCTGTCCAACTGTGCTGAGTGAGAAATGTGGGCTACTAGGGCCCATGTGTATTGGTCATGTTTATGTGAGCTTCAAAAGTAGCTCACCCAGCTCATTTGTCCATCTTTGAGGCCTCTGCTTCCTCACTGCTCATAATGTCCACCCAGTGCTCTGATACAGCATTAGTGGTATCACTAGAGCCATTGTTTCCAGCTCCATTGGGCATCTGTGGGCAATGCAGAATTGTGGGCATAGTCTAATTCCATGGACTCCTTTATAGGTGCATCCTCTGAGGATGCACTAGAGCTCAATGCTGGGTTGGTAGTGGTCACAGCCACTGACAATGAAGGCCCCTCCTCAGGGCTGCACTTGCAGAAGGAGCCACTGACAAGGGCTCCTCTGTGGTGGCCAGTGAGGCTCTCACTGCCTCCACAGGTCAGTGCAGGAGGTGAGTGAAGATACCAGCCTCACCAAAGTGCAGCCATTCAGCTGCATTAAGAGGAGAGTGGCCTCTGCTCTCATGGATTTGGAGGAGCATGTGGAAGTGCTCCTGGCTATCAGCAGTGGGGATATACTACCCATTGTACCCCTGTACTGCAGGGGGTACTCTGATGGTCCAGAGGTGATGATGGCATTCATTGTCAACCTGCACATAGTTGGCTAGGAGGTGGTGTATCACCTCTGTCTCATTCAAATTGTTGATTTGCATAGGCAGCACTTGCAGCCTGCACAGAGTGAAAGTGTAGGATGCTATTGGGTTAAACTCACCTACACTGGATTGGTAATTATTGACCACTTATCAATAGAGATGTGGCAACAGCCTTATATAGGCTGTTTGTGTGTGCAGTGTAGTTGGGGCTAGTGCCCAACCTAAGATGTAGCTGAAGACCAAATGTTGGTCTACACACAATGATGCATTGATGGCCATGTCTGAGTACAGGTTCTGTGTACCTGGGTGGCCATAGTGTAGGATGTATTGCACCCATACATTGATGTCAAAATGATGGTTGCTTGGAACTTGAGTAAGTCCTGCTCCTTGTGTATTGTTATCTGTGTGGCCAAGCATGGCCAACAAATGTGAAGGTAAGGGGACTGGTATCCAATGACAGTCCCCTCTAGGCAGAGGTGTTTCCAACTCTGCTGGGGTTAGCTCCATGGCCCACCACATGGTGTGGTATCTCAGGGCTGGAGCCATATAGAAGGAGATCTGATGGAACTCCTGAAGAAGAAGAGCAGCATGAATCTGCTTCCTCATGGTAACCTTTGATCTGCCAATCCAAATGAGCTTTAGGATCAGTTGAATCTGCTTAGGATTCATGGGCATCCCTCAGGGAGCTCACCAGTACAGTAGTTTGTAGCATGGGGATATGTGAGATATCCACACCATCTTAGTAGAGTGGGCAAAGACTGCTTTGCCACCAATGAAAACTGCATTAGTCATTGGCAACCAGTAGAAGTTGGGGTGTAGAATACTCCTGAAGTCATTCTGGTGCTCAAAGTGCTTGCAAACCAATGTGGTATCCCAGCTGTCTGGTAGGCAGCTGGGCACTGTATCATTTAGATGCTTGAGGTCCAACTTAGACTTCTCAGTGTCAATGGCTAACAGCCATCTGGCATTAGCATTGTGCCATTCCTTGCAACAACACTCAGTAGCATTGTCATTAGAATCACTGTCCAAGATATGTTGTTTAGATGTAGGGACATCATCATCATTATCACTACCCAAGTCAGATGCTGCTGGGGCACCTGCCATTGCTCAGGCATCTGACTGCTGGGTGATGAAGAATGCTTCATCATGGGAATCCCATTGCACTGGTGGCCTAACCTCCTAAGGGAGTGCACCAGGCATAACATAGTTCCTCAATTTGAGGACCTCAATTATGCCAGCTTCTGACCCTAGTGGGACATTTGCTAAAAATGTAATTGGGGTAGCAACAAGCACAGAGTTGTCTGCCTCTGTCAACGCAACAGTTGGCTTCACAGTGCCAGCCTATTTTGTGGAGGGCTTCACTACTCCCTCCTTTGTTGCTGCTGGCTTAGGCAGCTTCACTTGAGCCACCACTGACTTGGATGGCCCAGCAAAAGACAAAGCTGCCTTGAAATCAGGGTGCTCATCTATTACCTGGTCATCACTAGCAGGAACAATATCATCAAAGGGCATGAGTGGTGCCCTCTGAGTCAAGGATTCCTTGACAAACACAGAAGGCTCAGTACAAGCCTTCTTTGCTTCTGGAGGATTTGGAGAGGAGGCAACATGCTTTGTCTTCCCCAATGCTGAATGGAAGAGGTCCACCCAGGCCTTATCCCCTTGATTTTGAACAATGTCAACTTCATTCAGAACTTGAACCAGTGCAAGTTGCACTACAGGGTTTTTGAGGACATCAGCACCAACATTCTCTGGCACTCCAGCCTTGTGCAATTGCTGAAGCAGTAGAGCAATTTGCTCATCTGCAGCAGTGGAAAGCTCAGGCTCTTGAGCTTTGCTCTTGCCCTTTGCCTTTGCAGAGAAGCATTGCTCAACTGTCTTCCAGGCAGTCAACAAAGGAGTGCTACTCCCTTGTGCTAATATGGCTAGCAATGTTGCAGTTGCCTTGCCCTTTTCTTTACTAGTTAAAGTGGCCACTGGTTGCCTTGACATGCTTGACAATGAAGAAGGCACATCTGAAGGATGTGCCCCAGTAGGCAATGGCAGATACAACCACCAAGGAGGTGCCAACAACTGCATCAGAGCTGTAATTGACTCTGAGCCTTTATCATCAATCTCTATCACCTCTGCTAACAATGCTGCAGGAACTGAAATCCCTACTTATGATAACATAGTAGCAGGTCATTGTTGACCTGCTGTGCCCATTGTATGGCTGGGGCCAGCCACTGGAAGTGGGGCCACAACAAATTGTGGCATCACATACTGCTGGAACACCTGGGACCACACTGGTTGTGCAGCCACAGAGTATCCAAAGTTGAATTGAGGGAGGGCTGGTGGTCCCCCACATCCTCTACCTGTTTCCTGAGAGGGGGCTGATGGTCCCCCACACCCTCTGCCTGTTCTGCCCTATTACAGGGGAACTTCATCTCCCTATGCTGGCAACTGCTGCATTGCCACTGCTGTCAGGTTCTGCTGACCATGGGGGCTCAGCTACACTGGGCAAGTCCTTAATAGGTGGATGTGATTCCCTGCACTGACAACTGGGCATTCAGAGGTGTCCCAAACTCTGGGGACTTGTGAGGACAGTTGGTGGAGATTGATCTGAGCAAGTCCAGGGAGGTCTGGAGGAGTAGGGGACAAGCTGTGGGGAAGGGGGATGGGCTTGGCGAGGTTCAAGCACAAGTCCATATGTGAGTATTGCAGGTGCAGAGGAGGTGGAGGCTACACAAGTGATGGAAGTGCAGCTGGAGTTTGATGGAGGATCAATGGAGGTTGATAGAGTTTGGAGCCAAGCATGTAGCGAGGTCTGGAGTTGGTTAAAGAGTGTCTGGGATTCATAATTGTAATTGCAGGGTTCACAAAGGCATTAAGGTTGGGAAAGATAGGAACATGATGGATGGGACAGATCAAACAAGACAAAATGGAGTCAAACAAAATGAGATGGAGTCAAGACAAGATGGAGATGAGAATTAGAATAGATTCAGGTGGAGATACAAAACAATAATGAAAATGATAATGGAATAGAGACAAGACAAGACCGGGAGACTGAGAGTAAGAAAATGAGACATGGAACACAAAACACAAGAGAGAAACAATCAGACCATAGGTAACATTAAGCAATATCAAGACTAGAGTATGAAGAGCTACTCTACATCTTATATACTGACTACTGGAGAGCTGTCAGCTGTGGCAGCGGGGCTTGGCAGAGCTTAATGGAGTCAATGGGTGTTGGTTATGATCAGAGGGCAGGCCATGTTGATATGTTGATGGGATCAATTAGTGACATAGGCCATTCTGAGGTCGTTGTAATACTCCAAAGTAAGTCAGAGGAACCAGGGTGTCAAGTTGATGACATGTAATGGGGTCAGGCATGGCAGGGGAATGGTCTCAGGGGCTCAGGAGATCCAGGGGAAGCATTGCTGACTGCGGGAAAGATGTCAGAGTTGGCCAGGGGGCCGTCAGAGTTAGCCGAGGATGCGTCGGAGTTAGCTGGAGTAGGCACAGAGCACTGTGGGAGTTTGGCAAGGTGTCAGGGGAGGTTCTGGGGGGGTGGGGGGTCATTGGGTGATGTGCAGGGGTCCAGGGAATGGGTTGTGACATCACCCCCCCTTTTAACGTCGAGACCCTCGAGACGCGGGGCACAGGTCAGGGATTGGCAGGGGCATGAGAGTCAAAGCCAAGTAATATTGATCAATCCACAGCAAACAATGGCAGCATAGGAGGCAAAGTTGAAGTGTGGTTGCCACTTCGTCAGGGGGTTCTTCCCAATCAATTAAAAGACTTGGACATACCCCAGGGTTCCCCCAAAAATTTCTTCATGTCCTCCTCCAATCACTCAGCTCCATGGTTTTCCGATGTGGACAAGGTGGCATGGGCTCAGGGCCCCCCAATGCTGGAGTGGTGTTTGAACCAAGCCTCAGTAGTTTTCAAGCCCTTTTGGTCATGTTTACTGACTGTTTGGTTATAGTGTACCCTTTGTGCTTGGCAGGGCAAGCTGTGCGAATTTGATGGGCCCTCCATGGGCTTGCAACATTACACCTCTGTGTGCCTTCCATGCCGTGCAAGGCACGAGAAGTGCTCAATTTCGTTGAAGTGGCAGGCAGTGTGCGTTGCTGCAGAGCAGGGGTGGGATGAGGGTTGGGTGTGGGGGCAACTGGGTGAGGCATGGAAGGCCAGGGTGTTGGGGGAGGGGGGTGCGGGGCAACCTGCAGAAAAGGTGGGACCTCTGTAGGGTGGGCAGAGAGAGGGAGTGCTGGTAGTGGTGGATAAGGAGAAACAGAGGGCCTCCCCACTGTTGGAGGTGGGGCCCAGCAAGAGGCTGTGGGGACACAAGTCAATGGCGGGGCCTCCGGGGCCTCACTTTTACTCTTTTACCTTGGGCGTGCCATTGGAACAGGCTTCAAGTTCCCCAGAGCCCCTGCCTTCAATCACGGAGGTTTTCCTATGTCAGCAGGTGGAGGCTTTGATGATGGCATTGACAGCATGAGAGGGGGAGCTCCAACAGGTAAGGGAGGATCTGGACATGACACAGAGGGAGAAGGAGGTGCTGCAGTAGGAGTGGGACACCTTGGTGTGAGTGGCAATGGAGCAGGCATCGGAGGTGTGGGGTTTGTGGGAGCATCTGATGCAGTGGGAGGTACGACCCATGGAGGTGGTGGAGGGGCAGCAGGTGGCATTGGAGGGTGGTTTGTTGTGGGCGGAGCTGGAGGCAGTGGGGCGGAGGGAGGATTGGTTGGCCAGTGAGGCTGCCTTGGGCCATGTGGGGGTCCTTCATAAGTATCTCCCCAGTTCTCCATTCTGTTGCTAATGAATCATTTGTGGTTAGGCTGGGTGCAGGAGCACTGAGTTTGTCAGGTTCCACTGACGACGGGGGCTCAGTACACTGGCGAGTCCTTACTAGGTGGACGCGATGTCCTGCGCTTATAACCAGGCGTCCGGAGTTGGAGCGGAGGTGGGGAAAGCTTGTGAGGGGGTCCCTAGGGAGAGCGGCCCGAGCAAGTCCTGAGTGATTCAGAGGGGTCTAAGACCGAAGGTACTGGTCGTTGACCCAGGGCGGGTGTCAGGGCTAGTTAGTGGGCGCACAAATGGATTGCGGGATAGGCGGAGGCTTCTCGGTTGATGGGGGTGGGGTCGGAGCTGGATGGGGGGTTACCGGGGCTGGGTGGGTTTCGGGGCCGAGCAGGTAGTGAGGTCCAGAGTTGTTGTTAAGAATGTTCAGGTCGTGGCGCGTGCGTGGAGTTCATACTGACGTAGGGAGCAAGGGAACTTCAGAGGAACAAAGGAAATATGTACAGTTGAGACAAGACGGGGACGAGACGAGACTGAGAAAAGATAGATTCGGAACCTAAAAACAGAAATAGAGACGAGACCAGAGACAAAACATAGGAAACTGGTAAATCTAATATCAAGACTAAAGTTTGAGGAGTTATTCTATGACTTATATACCGACTACTGGGTGCCTCCTGAGGGCGGCGGATATGATGGCGGGGGTCGATGGAGCTGTGCGGAGTCGATGGGTGTCGGGTACAATCCAAGGTCGGGCCGTGGCAGTATTCTGATGGGATCAGTTGGGGGCGTGGCCGCTCCGGGGACGTCGTGACACTCCGGGACGGGTCAGGTAAACTAGGGTAGGGGGTCGGGGACGTATGACGTGGCCAGGAACGGTGGGGGAAGGTTTCAGGGGGGTGTTGATGGCTATGGAGAGGGAGTTGCCGTTGGGGTTTGCCGGAGAAGCGTCGGAGTTGTCCAGTGTGGGCGCGAAAGTGTGGGCGGGGTTCAGGGGAGTTAGATGGGAAATTGGGAGGGGTTGGGAGCAGTGTCTAGGGAGCTAGGGAGCGGGTCATGACATCACCCCCCCTTTAGTGTCGAGACTCTTGAGACATGAGGAGCGAGTCGGGGATCAGTAGGGCATGGGAATTGAAGTTGATCAATATTGATCAAACTGCAGCGAGTGGTGACAGCGTGGGGAAGGAAGTCAAGGTGCGGCCGCCGTTCGTCAGGGGCCCCTTCTTAAGTTATTAAAAGGGGTGGACGCACTCGGGAGTCCGCCAGCTTGTTGCAATGTCTTCTTCAGCTTATTCTCCCACAGCATCTAGGTCGCCGTCCCTGCCTTCCCAGCCGTCGTCCTCTGAAGATTCAGAGGGTCACCAAGATCGCCGTCGGGTTGAGGCGATGTACCGTAGTCATGAGTGCGGTCCGTTCCATGTACCCCAGAACACTGATTGTCCCTTCGCAGAGTTGTCCGCGGCCGTGGCTGGTCCCTCAGGGCCACTGTCTGGTGCGGATGCGACGTAGCCCCCAGTGGGTGTGGTCACTTCTACGCGTTCCAAGTCTGGCATTCGCCCGGGGGTGGTCCGGCTTGTCCCAGAGGGTTCGAGGGTGGTACAGGCGGAGGTGACGCCGGAGCAGTTTGCCGAGGCGGTGGGTCGGGCGAGGGGTCCCCCCACCCTCAAGTGGTGTCAGGCGGCGGCCCCGGTGAGTGGCCACTTAGCTTCATGTTTCCTGGACCAACATGCCCCTGCAGTGTGCGTCTTGTACCCGACGAGGGGAGCAGTGTGAGTTTGAGGAACCTGCATTGGGGGTACAGCGGGACACGTCGGTGTGCCTTCCGTGCCATTTGCGGCACGAGAAGTGCTCCGTCACCCTGAGTTGGCGGGCCATTTGTGTCACGGCGGAGCAAGGGTGGGATCAAGGCTGGGTCGCAGTGCAGCTGGAGGAAGGGCGGAAGGGCAGGGTGTCGGGGAGGGGCTCCAGGGCTGGGGAAGGGGAACGGGTTAGCGCGCCTGTCATGAAGGTGGGCCCCCCGCGGGGTGGATGGAGGGAGGGGGCCCCTTCCATGCAGGAGAAAGGGAAACGGAGAGCGTCCCCTTCACCTGAGGCGGGTCCCAGTAAGCGGGTGCGGGGCGAGCAGGTGATGGGGGGCCCCCCTGGTTCCGCGGTGTATTTTCCTACATCCAGAGCCCCCGTTGAGCAGTCCGCGGATAGGTTGTGGTTGGTTGCGGAGGCCTATCTGCAGCGTCGGGTAGAGGGCTTGGAACGGTTGTTGGTCACACGCGAGGAGGAGATTCAGGGGGTACGGGAGGAGAGGGACGGGGCTTGACAGGAGTTGGACAGGGTTCAGAGGGAATGGGACCTGGCGCGGAAAGACAAGGACGTCGCTGGCGGGACTGCCGCGGAGCGGTTATCTCATCTGCAGGAGTTGGAGGTGCGGACGGTGCATTTGCAGGCGTGGGTGGAGGCGGCGGAGGTGGCGACGCAGCAGGCAGGAGGCTCAGGGGTGCGGGAGACCCAGCAGGGTTCCAGCGCTGAGGAAGTCCGGGCAGTGGCGGAGAGGGCGCAGCGGTGGGAGGAATGGCTCGCCAACAAGGTGGCCTCGGGCCGGCGAGGAGTGCTTTGTGAGTGGTTTCCCCGCTTTCTTCTCCTAAGCGCTGATTCGGGTTCCACAGACTGGGCCAGGAAGCATCGCATCCTTCTTGACGGAGTGTCGGCAGTGCTGGGGTCCATCCATGATGGGTTGGCGAGGATGCCCGGGGACCTTCCGCCAGAGTTGGGTCAAGGGGTTACACAGATGGGGCGTCTGTTGGCAGGGCATCGGCGGAGGGCGACGGCAGATCCTGGGGCGTGGTGGGAGATAGCGATGGACGTGGGGGAACCGCTCCCCGGGCAACCCAAGGTTCTGGCGGCAGTAGTAGCACAGTTGGAGGTGTTCATGGTGGGAAGGGTAGCAGGGTTAGGGTCAGAGGAGGAGGGAGAGTGAGGGGAATTTGGACCCCGTCGTTGACTTGTTCCCTGCCCCTTCTTGTTTGAGTATATACCTGTACACTGCTTGTTCCTATACAGTCTTTGGTCCTTCTGCTGAGTGTGGGAAGTTTCAGATAGAGCGAGGAGAGGAGTAAGTGGAAACACATAGGAGAGTACTGGTGGGAGTTGAATCCCTGGTGAACCCAGAGGCGGGGGTTATGCCCACTATTGCCATCTGTGTTGGGTCAGTCCCGGGGGTTCCGGGGCTTGGCAGGATTTTGTTGGTGGAAGTCCCGGAGTTTGTCGGGGGCTCTGTTGAGGTTCTGTTGGGGTTCCCACGTGTCGTCCTCAGGTCCGTAGCCCTTCCAGCAGACCAAGTACTGGAGCCGGCCGCGAACTACCCGGGAGTCAAGGATCTCATCGACCTCATAGTGATACTCATCCTCAACTTCGACGGGGGGTGGTCGGCTGGGGTGTTGGCTGGGGAAGGGGTCTGGAGCGTGCCTTTCAAGGAGTCAAACGTGGAACACAGGGTGGAGGCCCTTCAGGCCCAGAGGCAGGTCGAGCTTGTAAGCGTGGGTGGAGACCTTCCGGAGGATCTTGAATGGGCCGAGGCATTTGTGGTTGAGTTTGATGGAAGGCCTCCAGGTCTTAAGATTTCGTCGGTCGAGCCAGACCAAGGTGCCAGGGGGCCAGTCGGGGGTCAGCTTGCGATGGGCATCGGTGTGCTTGGAGTAGGCTTGGTTGGCGGTGTCGATCTCGTCCCGGAGGAATTGGTGGAGGGATCGGAGGTCCTTGGCGACTTCGTGGGCAATGTGGGAGGGGATGTCTTTGAGGGAGAGCGTGAGTCAAGGATTGTAGCCCTTGTTGGCGTAAAAGGGGGAAACTCCGGTGGTGGAGTGAGGCATGTTGTTGTAGGTGAATTCGGCGAGGGGAAGCTCCGCGCGCCAGTCATTCTGTAAATAGTTAACGTAGAGGCAAAGATACTGTTCTAACATCTGGTTTACGCGCTCGGTTTGCCCGTCGGTTTCCGGGTGGTAGGCGGTAGAGAGGTTGGTTTTGATCTCGAGCGCCTTGCACAGCGATTGCCAGAAATGAGATACGAATAGGGGTCCATGGTCGGAGACGATGTCATTGGGAAGTCCGTGTTTGGAGAATACATGTTCTAGAAATAGCTTGGCGAAATCCGGGGCGGTGTCAGTGGTGTGGCAGGGAATAAAGAGGGCTTGCTTGGTAAGGCAGCAGATGACAACAAGGATTGCATCGAAACCTTTGGAGTCGGGGAGTTCGATGATATGATCCATTGATATTGAAGACCAGGGGCGGCAACTGACAGGGAGGGGTTTCAGTAATCCGTGGGGGCGATGGCAGGGTACTTTGGCCCGTAGGCAGGGTTCGCAGGCTCTTATGTATCGCGTGACGTCCTTCTTCATTCTGAGCCAAAAATAAGTCCGGGAGATGAGTTGAAGGGTCTTACGAATTCCTGGGTGCCCCCGGAGTTTGTGATCATGGTGTTGCCAGAGTATGTCGAGGCGAATGGACTTGTGGTCCGGGGCATAGATTCGTCCATTCCGGAGCAGCAGGCAGTGGTCTGGGGATAGCAAAAAGGGGTTGTCTATGCTCGACTCGTTGGGGTTTGTCAGGTTCCGCTGACCCCGGGGGCTCAGCTGCACTGGGCGAGTCCTTACTAGGCGGGCGTGATCCCCTTGCACTGGTACCTGAACACTCAAAGACGTTCCGGGCCATGGTGGCTCGTGCGGGTAGTTGGGGGGATGTGATCCAGACAGATCCGGGGAGGTCCGGAGAAGTCGGATTGTGAGGAAACGAGACGGTCTTGGCGGGGTTCAGGCAGAAGGCCGTACGGGAGATTTGTGGAAGCAAGGGAGTAGGTGGCTGTGTGATCAATGGGAATGGAGCTGGGGTTTGATGGGAGATCATTTGGAGCTGATGGAGTCCGGGACCGAGCGAAGAGCGAGGTTCAGACCTGGTAAAGGAGTGTCGGGGTTCGTAATCGTGATCGTGGAGTTCGTGAGGTTGTTAAGGTTGATGAAGACTTGGGCACACTGATTGGACGGAGTCACTGAGACAGCGTCAGACGAAATGGGATGGTGTTGATATGGGACAAGAGTAGATTCAAATAGAGATACGAAACAATAACAAGAACGATAACGAAATGGAGACGAGACAAGACCGGGAGACTGAGATGAGACCGGGAGACTGAGATAAGACCGGGAGACTGAGATAAGAAAACGAGACACGAAACACGAAAAGGAAACAATCAGACCATAGGTAACGTTAAGCAATATCAAGACTAGGGTACGAAGAGCTACTCGATGACTTATATACTGACTACCGGAGGACTTTGGGGTACGTCGGCTGTGGCGGCAGGGCTTGGCGGAGCTCGATGGAGGGGGCGGGTGTTGGTTGTGATCGAGGATCATGCCGCGCTGATACATTGATGGGATCATTGGAGAACGCGGGTTGCCCTGAGGTTGTCGTGATACTCCGGAATAGGTCAGGGTGTTTAGTTGATGATGGGGTGGCGAAGATCGGGAACAGTGGGGGTGGTTCTCGGGGTTCGGGAGGCCCAGGGTAAGTGTCAGTGGCTGCGGGGTAGGCACCGAAGTTGGCCAGGGGGCCGTTGGAGTTAGCCGGGGAGGCGTCGGAGTTAGCCGAAGTAGGCGCGGGGCATGGGCGGAAGTTTGGCGGAGCGTTGGGGGTCCCTTTGGGGGTTCAGGGGGTTGATGGACGATGTGCGGGGTTTCGGGGAACGGGTCATGACAGGGTTGTTGCGGGGGTCGTGCTGGTTGAAGAAGGGGTCCGGGGGTGAATTCCTGATTTGCTGGAGGATTCCTTCTTCGTTTAAAATCAGCACGGCATGTAGATGTTTGGGTGGGATTACCACTCGATGGTTGAATGCATTTTGTTCGGTTTTGAACGATTTCTTCAGATACACATCGGGTCTCCGAGTGAGGGCGTTGGGCTTTGCACCAAGTCGCCCGGGGCGGTAGTGAATGGTAAAATCGTACTCCAAAAGGGTTTCGGACCATCGAGCCTGGCGGCAGCTGAGCTGTTTTGTGGTCGTGAAATATTGCAGGTTGTTGTGATCGGAGTAGACTTGGATGCGGTGTGGGGACCCTTCAAGGTAGGCCCGCCACTGACGAAAGGCTTCGACGATCACGAGGAGTTCCTTGTCGTAAATGTCGTAGTTGAGTTCCGCTGGGATCATTGATTGGGTGTAGAAGGCGACGGGGCAGAGATCCTTGCCCCCCGAGTTTGACTGGGAGAGTATCCCGGCAATAGCGTAGTCGGAGGCGTCACATTCGAGCACAATCGGTAGGGAGGGGTCAAAATGGCGGAGGACCGGAGCGGAGGTGAAGGCCTTCTTCAGGAGAAGGAATACGCTCTGGCACTTGCTGTCCCAATTCCAAGGGGTGTCCTTCCATGTGAGCCGGTTGAGGGGTTTGGTGATTCCGGAGTAGTTGTCAATGAAGCGGCGATAGAAGTTAGCAAACCCCAAGAATGACTGTACCTCCTTGACATTCCGCAGGGAGGGCCAGTTGAGTATTGCATCGACCTTGGTGGGGTCCATGCGCACACTGTCAGGGGTGACAATGACCCCGAGATATTTGACTTCCGCTGTGTGGAATGAGCACTTTTCGGGTTTAGCATGAAGGTGATACTCTCGGAGTCGTTCCAGGACACGGCGGATGTGCTCCGAATGCTCCGCTGGCGAATTTGAGTAGATCAGGATATTGTCCAAATATACGATGACAAAGACGTCGTACATGTTGTGGAAGATGTCATTCATGAAGTACTGGAAGGTGGCGGGGGAGTTAGTCATTCTGAAGGGCATTACAAGATACTCAAAGAGGCCGTAGCAGGTGCGAAAGGCGGTCTTCCATTCATGTCCCGGGGCGATCCGGACGTTGTTGTAGCCGGAACAAAGGTCAATTTTCATGTAAATCTTGGCGCTGCGAAGGCGATCAACAAGGTCTCCGATTAAGGGGAGGGGGTACCGGTTCTTCTTGGTGACTTTGTTGAGTCCCCGATAATCCACACAGAGTCGGAGGGATCCGTCTTTTTTCTTGGCAAACAGAACCGGAGCGCCAGCCGCGGAGATCGAGGGATGTATGAAACCTTTGCTGAGCATGTCGTCGAGGTATTCCTTCAGGGCCCGGAGCTCGATTTCGGACATGTTGTAGATCTTGCCAAATGGGGGTGAGGTGCCTTCTTCAAGGTTGATCTGGTGGTCGTAGGAGTGGTGCGGAGGGAGTTCCTTGGCACTTCCTTCGGAGAACATGTCAGCGAACTTATGATACTCCGGGGGAACTACTTCGGATAGGATCTGTTCCTCTGTCTTCTTTTCTGGCGTGGTAGTCCCTGCACGGAGGTATTCCTCCGGTAGGGCTGGCGTGACTTGCAACTGGAAGGCGGGGGTGCCTTCTCGTAGGAGGCGTGTGAAGGGGACGGCGCCAATGATTTTAATGTCGAGGTTTCTGGAGTCGACGGGGTTGGGTACTGTAGGTGTAGCAGTTGGGTCCGGGGTGGCGTCGGGGTCAGGGATAGACTGGAAGCGGAGGTGGATGGCGGCCGCTAAGCTTGCTTCGGGACCGGGGAATTGCATGGTGAGGTTCTTCCAGTTGATGTTGGGATTGACGTCTCGCAGCCATGGGAGTCCGAGCACAATCGGGGTCGACGGGGGTAGTTGGGTGACAAGGAGTCGGGTCTGGAACTGCAGGTCATTATCGAGGGTGAGAGTGTTGTTGTGGTACTGCGTGATTCTTGTCATGGCGGGGCTCCTGTTGAAGAGTTGGAGCTCGAGGGGTTTGTCGAGGTCGTTGCATTGGAGGTCGAGTTGGTTGCTGATGAAGACACCAGAGGCGCCGCTGTCTACGAGGGTGGGGAGTACCTTGAGCGAGCTGCCAAGTTGGACATAGATGATGAACAATTGTGCAGACCTAGAGCGAAGTTGCAGTGGGGTCCAGGGTTGGTTGATCGTGGTCTCGGAGCTCTCGGAGGGGGGTGAGACATGGAAGGGTACCAGTCCAGAGTCAGTGGGGTTGTCCCGGTCGAGGCGTAGGGTGAGACTGGGCCAATCGACACGGGGATTGGTGGAGCGGAGCCATGAGAATCCTAAGACAACAGGGGCAGAGGGGTGTAATTTTGTGACGAGTAGTCGGAGTTCTTGCTGTTGTCTGTCGGCGAAGGTCAGGGTCGTTTCTAGGCAATGAGTGATGTCTCCCGCTGGGGTAGAGTCTCCGTCAAAGAGTTTGAGGGGGATCGGGGTGGGGAGGCGGCGGAGGGGTTGTGGGGCAAGCGCTGCCAGGGATTCATCAACAAAGTTATTGGTGGCGCCGCTGTTGACTAGTGTGGGGACGGGTGTGTCAGTGAAGGGGAGAGTGGTGCGGAGGAGGAGGTTTGTGGAGGAGTGGGAGGGGAGGTGTGCTGGGGGGTTATCCGGGGCGAGTATCATTGTGCGGAGGAGTGTGGCTGGGGCAGAGAAGACGTTGGGATATGGTCCACGGTCTAGTGCATCTTCTAGACCTAAACTGCCAACTCATTTTCCATGAACTGGTAGTTACAGTCTTCTCCGTCGATCGTCCACATGGCGCGTCCCATCACCTGTTGTTTAGGGCAACTGCGAATAAAGTGTCCCTGCTCACCACATAGAATGCATGCGCCCTCCTTCCATCGTTTCTCCTGCATCTCCTCCAGCATGTTGATCCACTGGCTGTCCTGGATTCTGTTTGTGCATAGGGCTTCCTGATCATTGGCGGGGTCTGGGATGTCGTCGCAATTGTTGGGGTTGGTATCCAGGGGTACTGGGGTGTCATGGAGGTCAGCAGCATTGAGCTGGGCGGGTGGGCGCTGCCCCGGGGGTCAGTTGGTGTTGGGGACTCCTCAGCCTGGAGGGAAGCGGGGTGCAGGGTTAGCAGGGTTAGCGGGGATTGAGGATCGGATGCCATTGGTTGCTCCTGCCTGCCAGTTGGTGTTACCGGAGGTGTTCCAAGAGGTCCGGGGCGCCGTGTTTTCGCTGCGGTCTTCCCAGTAACGTTGGTTGACCTGGGTAACGAGTGCCTTGTACCCATTGTAGGTGGTTTGTTTGGGCGCAAGGCGAAGGATGTCCTTGATCCATTGGGGTAGGGCACGACGGAGGGCAAACCGGAGGGCGTTGTAATTCCAGCCGGTCTCGTAGGCCTCTTGT
Source organism: Termitomyces sp. 'cryptogamus' (assembly GCA_020091625.1). Lineage (NCBI taxonomy): Eukaryota > Fungi > Basidiomycota > Agaricomycetes > Agaricales > Lyophyllaceae > Termitomyces > Termitomyces sp. 'cryptogamus'. The sequence goes on from JAGYZC010000005.1 coordinate 2,098,286, forward strand.
TTGAATTGTACAATGAAGGTCATGAAGCGTTCGTTGTTGCGCATTCAGAGGTTGAAGAGATTTTCCTCTGCCTCCGCTACAGTGTCAAAGACGCCAAACTTACTCGAGAACTCTTGGGTGAAAGCGAGCCAATTGGAGAGTATGGGATTGTTTGGGTCGAACCGGAGTAGCGCGGTGTAGTGGTCGAAGGCAATGCCCTGTAAGTATGATGCGGCAAAGGCTACTCGTGAGCTCTCAAGCTGAAAAGTGATGGGCTTAGCTTGAAACATAGTTAAACACTAAACATAGTTAAACACTGGGTCAGGAAGATTCACCACTTCTGAGGGTCGCGGCCAGTGAAGGGTTCGGGCTTCTGGATGTCGAGCTTACCCTCCCAGGCCAGTGCGTCATGGGTATCATCCTGTGAATTTTGAGTTCGAGGTGGGGGTCCAGCATTGTAGTAGTAGTAGTAGTGATTTCCATTTCCGCACTGGGGGGGAAAGTTGTCCATCGCTGGGCCCCATCCTCCCGGGGGTCCGCCATTGGGTGGTCCTCCACCGGGGTTTTGACCCACACTACCCAGGGCGGGTCCTGGGGCCCATCAAGGAGGAGGGGGTCCTCCGGGGTTCAGGGGTGCAAAATAGTTGGCGTCGGTGGGGGGATTAAGCATCGGGGTGGGCGGGGGACGAGAGGGGTTGGCAGAAAAAGGGGGTTGGGGCGCCCCAGGGCCCATGGGCTGTCGCGGGGGAACTGGGGCGTTGGGACGGGGCGGGGGGGCATTGCTATGAGGGGCGCGGAGATCAAAGTGGGGGGGTCGGTCTCGTTGGTGCCCGTTGCATGGGGAGTGTTCGTTGGCGGGGTTGCCCGGCTCATTGATATAGGAGAGGGTCCTGTTGTCATTGTCGACGCGTAGGGGCGGTCGTTGGGAACGGAGTTCGGGGGCGGCAGGTTGATCCCAGGTTTGGAAGGCGCTGAGCACGGAGCTGGCCCAGGGCTGGGCGGAGAGAGCCAAGGTGTGGGCAGTGGGTTGGTCGAACAACCCCCCCGCGGGGTTGAGGTTCCTCAAGATGCTGGAGGCCACATTGAGTTCTTCCTGCTGGCGGGGAACGGAGGATGGGGCTTTGTTTTGTGTCCCGACAGGTTCCTCACATTGCACGTGGAAGGAGCGAGCAGGATCCAGAGGGTCTTCGAAGGAGCGGAGGTTCGGGCTAGTGTGGATTTCTTTGACCAAGGCGTGGAGCTCGTTCCATAAGTTGTCGTCGATGCCCAGGGTGCTTTGCGTATTCTCCAGGAGGTTCCCTTGCAGGTAGCGTTTGTGGAAGTCGAGGAGTCGATCCGCCCAGACCTCTGGAGTTGCGGAGGCGTCGGGGTAGCCTAGGTTGGTGAGGAGGGTGCAGGTACGCCTTGCAAATTCTGCGGGGGACAGGCGGAGGAAGCGGAGGACTTCGTTGCATTGCTGGGCGTAGGCTTTGATCCTTTGCTGCCTAGGAGAAGGAGGGGTTTGAGTGGCGAATGGTGGGCGGGGGGGGAATAGTTATCCGTGGCCTCCGGAGGGACTGGGGCTGCAGAGGGGATTGGGTATGCATAGTAATGGGCAGGGGGGAGGTAGGCGGGTTGGGGGGGGCTGCGGAGTATCCTCCGGGGTTGATACGGGGGTTGTTGCCATCAGTGTGGAATGCAGGAGGGCGGCGCCAGCCCGGGGGTATTCCCTGGCTGATGGAGGGGGCGTAGAATGCCTGGTTGGGGTCAGGGGTCCAATGACGGGGCACGTATTGGTCCGCAAAGGGACCCGGGTAGAAGGGGGCATAGGAATTTTCCAGTATGGGCCGGCCGTAGGCGTCGGTTGGGTAACCGACGGGGTTGTATGCGGGGTTAAACACAGACATCAAGAACGGGGTAAGGGGGAGTCTTGATATTATGTCAGGTTCCGCTGATGACGGGGGCTCAGTACACTGGCGAGTCCTTACTAGGTGGACGCGATGTCCTGCGCTTATAACCAGGCATCTGGAGTTGGAGCAGAGGTGGGGAAAGCTTGCGAGGGGGTCCCTAGGGAGAGCGGCCCGAGCAAGTCCTGAGTGATTCAGAGGGGTCTAAGACCAAAGGTACTGGTCGTTGACCCAGGGCGGGTGTCAGGGCTAGTTAGTGGGCGCACAAATGGATTGCGGGATAGGCGGAGGCTTCTCGGTTGATGGGGGCGGGGTCGGAGCTGGACAGGGGGTTACTGGGGCTGGGTGGGTTCCAGGGCTGGGTGGGTTCCAGGGCTGGGTGGGTTCCGGGGCCGAGCGGGTAGCGAGGTCCGGAGTTGTCATTAAGAATGTTCAGGTCATGGCGCGTGCGCGGAGTTCATACTGACATAGGGAGCAAGGGAACTTCAGAGGAACAAAGGAAATATGTACAGTTGAGACGAGACGGGGATGAGACGAGACTGAGAAAAGATAGATTCGGAACCTAAAAACAGAAATAGAGACGAGACCAGAGACAAAACATAGGAAACCGGTAAATATAATATCAAGACTAAAGTTCGAGGAGTTATTCTATGACTTATATACCGACTACTGGGTGCCTCCTGAGGGCAGCGGATATGATGGCGGGGGTCGACGGAGCTGTGTGGAGTCGACGGGTGTCGGGTACAATCCAAGGTCAGGCCATGGCGGTATTCTGATGGGATCAGTTGGGGGCGCGGCCACTCCGGGGACATCGTGATACTCCGGGACGGGTCGGGTAAACTAGGGTAGGGGGTCGGGGACGTATGACGTGGCCAGGAATGGTGGGGGAAGGTTTCAGGGGGGTGTTGATGGCTATGGAGAGGGAGTTGCCATCGGGGTTTGCCGGAGAAGCATCGGAGTTGTCCAGTGTGGGCGGGGTTCAGGGGAGTTAGACAGGAAATCGGGAGGGGTTGGGAGCAGTGTCTAGGGAGCTAGGAAGCGGGTTGTGACAGAGTTCTCCTGAACAGTGCCTCTGTGGCACTGGTGTCAATCCAAGATGGGTTGACACAGATGTCTGTGGATCACCCTCCGGAGCTTCAGCAGGAGATGGCAAGGATGGGGAGGTTGCTGGTGGGGCATTGGTGGTGCAATGCGGTGGCCCCAGGGTTGTGGTGGGAGGTGGCAGTGGATGCGGGGGAGGCCTTGCTGGGGTTGGTGGAGGTTCTAGTGGTGGTGCGGGCCCAAATGGAGATTGATTTGGGGATTGGGGAGGAAGGGAGGGGGTTTCCCAAGGGGGGGAGGGGTTGAGGGAGCAGTCGGACTCTGTCCTCTTGTTGCTCTGTGCTCCATTGCCTACCCCCTTTTTGTTGTATTATATCATTGTTAATGCAATTTTGGTCAATGCTCCTGGGCACATGTGGTGAGCTTTAGTTTGTGTGAGGGTAAGTAAAAACATGCAGGAGTGCAGGTGGGAGTTGAATCCCTAGTAAGTTCAGAGGTGGGGGTTAAGCCCATTGTTTGCCATCTGTGTTGGCTAGTCCTGGAGTCATTGCAGGACTTGGCAGAGTATTGTGGGAGGGAGTTCCAAGGCACAATGGGGTGTTGGGAGTCTTTCTGTGGGGTTCCATTGCATTTTAGAGCATTGATGGCAGTGTTGTTGGGCTTGGCTCTTGGGGTTTTGGACTGAGGTTGTAGCAGTTGTCTTCTGTCTGTGGCGGGGTCAAGCATTGTGCTGGTTAGGGGGGGCAGACCTCCAAATCTTTGGAGTGTGCTTGATAGTGGCTGGCAGTTTTGTTTTTTCTGTTGGTGTGGCTTGCGGATGGGCAGAGGCCTTCTGGTGGTTTGACCCTTATGCTGATATGGGTGGCAGAGGTGGTGGAGGTCCTTCTTGAAGACAGTGGGGGTAGTGGAGTGAAGACCCTTATACTGATGCAGCTGGTGGAGATGGCAGAGGTCTCTTTAGATGGTGGTGGGGGTAGCAGGGTGAAGTTTGTCCTTGGAGGCAGGGCCAGTTAGAGGCGGAAGTCCTTGGTGGCATAGAGGCATGGTCCCAGTGTGAGGTGGTCCTTGTAATAGTTCGTTGGGGGACTGTTCCACAGGCCAGCTATGCTGTCAGTTGGATTAGTGTGAGTGTGGAGGTACTCCCTTGGGGTAGGTGTTGCCATCCTTTGGTTGTTGGTGTCCAGGCTTCGTGTTTTAGTGGGTTTGTGCATGGTGGAGGTTTGTCAAGCTCTGGAGTATTGTATTTTGTCAGAGGTGTACTGGGTTTGGGCCTTGCTGTGCTCCAGAGTGTTGGCTCTGGTCAAGGTCATGCTCCGGAATATTGTGTTTAGGGATGGGTGTGCTCAGGTGGTGTTTTGGTGTGCTCTGGAGTGTCATTGACAAGGGGGTGGGGTTTGGGGTGGCCAGTCTCAATGAGTTTCTTCTGGTCCAGAGTTGAGGTTTGTGAGTTCTAGACCATTTACACAACCTTGCTGTCAGGTTCCGCTGACCCTGGGGGCTCAGCTACTCTGGGCGAGTCCTTACTAGGCGGGCGTGATCCCCTTGCACTGGTAACCAAACACTCAAAGACGTTCCAGGCCCTGGTGGCTTGTGCGGGTAGTTGGGGGGATGTGATCCAGACAGATCCGGGAAGGTCCGGAGGAGTCGGATTGTGAGGAAACAAGACGATCTTGGCGGGGTTCAGGCAGAAGGCCATATGGGAGATTCGTGGAAGCGAGGGAGTAGGTGGCTGTGTGATCAATGGGAACGGAGCCGGGGTTTGATGGGAGATCATTTGGAGCTGATGGAGTCCGGGACCGAGCAAAGAGCGAAGTTCGGACCTGGTAAAGGAGTGTCGGGGTTCGTAATCATAATCGCGGAGTTCATGAGGTTGTTAGGGTTGGTGAAGACTTGGGCACAATGGTCAGACGGAGTCACCGAGACAGCGTCAGACAAAACGGGATGGTGTTGATAGGGGACAAGAGTAGATTCAAATAGAGATACGAAACAATAATGAGAACAATAACGAAATGGAGACGAGACAAGACTGGGAGACTGAGATAAGACTGGGAGACTGAGATAAGACTGGGAGACTGAGATAAGGGAATGAGACACGAGACACGAGAAGGAAACAATCAGACCATAGGTAACGTTTAGCAATATCAAGACTAGGGTACGAAGAGTTACTCGATGACTTATATACTGACTACCGGAGGACTTCGGGGTACGTCGGCTGTGGCGGCGGGGCTTGGCAGAGCTCGATGGAGGGGGCGGGTGTCGGTTGTGATTGAGGATCGTGCCGCACTGATACGTTGATGGGATCATTGGAGAACGTGGGTTGCTCCGAGGTTGTCGTGATACTCCGAAATAGGTCAGAGGAACCAGGGTGTTGAGTTGATGATGGGTGGCGAAGATCGGGAACAGCGGGGGTGGTTCTTGGGGTTCAGGAGGCCCAGGGTAAGTGTCAGTGGCTGCGGGGCAGGCACCGAAGTTGGCCAGGGGGCCGTCGGAGTTAGCCGGGGAGGCGTCGGAGTTAGCCGGGGAGGCGTCGGAGTTAGCCGGGGAGGCGTCGGAGTTAGCCGGGGAGGCGTCGGAGTTAGCCGAAGTAGGCGCGGGGCATGGGCGGAAGTTCGGCGGAGCGTTGTGGGTCCCTTTGGGGGTTCGGGGGGTTGATGGACGATGTGTGGGGTTTCGGGGAACGGGTCGTGACACTTGCTCTCCGTTCCTGGCCAAGGGTAAGTTCAGAGACAGTTAGAGAAGTCTTACATAGTTCTGTCATTCTCTAGAAGTTGAGGTGCTGCCTGGGTTGAATTGGTAGAGGCCTCCTTTTGGTGGAGGCAGTGCAGGGCTTGGTTGGTGACTGTCTTGTCTTAGTGGAGGTGCTCTAGGATGAGGGGGAGTTTGGGGGCTGTTGTCCCATGGATTATTCCTCTTGGAGTAGGTGGTTCTTTTGGTGGAGCTGTGTCAGGGGACTGTATTGAGGGCCTAAGGGTTACTGGTTTGTTGGTGGAGTGCATGGGGCCAGTGGTACAAAGGCGGTGCAGGGGTTTGTGGTCTTTTGTCTCTTCTTAGGGCGGAGCCAGTAACAGGGTGGTGTGAGAGTTGGTGGAGTGTTGGCCTTGCCGGCGGAGCTCTTTTACGCTTGGTGGGTCAGGGCAGGGTTAGTTTGGGGTGAGCTCAGGGCCTCAGGTGGCAGTTTTTGTCCTTTTCTAGGGCAGAGCTGGCAGCAGAGGTGGTGGGGAGTCAGCAAAGTGTTGACTTCACTGGCGGAGCTCTCTTGGTTTTGGTGGGACGGGGCAGGATTGGTCTGCATGGGTTCAGGGTGTTGTTTCTTTCTCCCAGAGTGGGAGTTAGCAGTGTGGGGTTGCAGGGTGAGGGTAGCCTGGTGGGTGGTTTGTCAATAGAGTTGATTCCAGAGGTGATGCAGGAGGAAAAGGGAGTCCAGAGAGCATTTGGTCAGTCCATTGTTTCCATCATACAAACCAGGGATCCAGAGTCAAATGTGGGGATTGGGGTTGGTTCTTAACTTGTTAGCAGGGCTGTGTCGGAGGTGACACGAGTTGAAGGGGAGGCTCTGGAGTTGGGTTTCCTCTTTGTTCAGTCAGTGCAACAAGCAGATGTTCAACGGACATTACCACTGAGTAGCAGAGTTCTTGCATATGGTGGTGGCTCCCAGAGTCATGTTTGGATGTGGGGAGCGGGTCTAGCTGCCTTCTGAGGCTTTGGTGATTCTAGCCATTGTTCCTTTGTGTGAAGTCTTTTGCTGCATTGGGGGAGATGGTCATTCATGATCATTGGAGGGCAGCGGGAAGTTGGTTGCAGGGAGACATTGATCTGAGACTTCAAGGGGGTTCATGGCAGGGTTAGGGTAGTCTTTCCTTTGTGCTCCAGAGTGGTCTGGAGGTCACTATGAATGGGGGTGGGGTAGGTCTTGGCACTGTGGGGCAATCAACTAAGTTTCTGATCAGGGAAAAAGTGCTGCTTCTTTAGAGGGCATCATTGGTTCCTTCATTGTCGGGGCAGAGTTGGAGGGGCTGCCTCATCATTCTGGGTGTCTGGATCAATCTCTGTCAGCATGGTTAGATTTTGCCAGGGGTGTTGCGGAATTTGGGGGGAAACTACTTGGGGGGTCCCAGAGTTTATTCTCTTGTTGGGGAAGCATTTTGTCAGGGGAGGGGAGTGGTATGGTGGTGGGTCTGGGGCTCTGTGGGTGGGTTGCAGCATGTGACACCCTTGCTGGTGGGGTGGCACTTTCTTCAATGTTGAGTTGTTATTGGGGGGTTGTGGCATCCCTTCCAATGTTGATTTGGGATGGGTAGCAATGGGAGAAAAACTAATCACTTCTTATGGGAGGCATCAGCAATTTTAGGGCACTCTGAAGAAACTACTTCATATGGGGTTTGTTTCTGGGTACTCCAGTAGTGTGGTCCTGGTTTGATAGACATCTCCTGGTGTACAGGCGGGGTTTCATGGAGTTGATATCTGGCAATCTGTGATTGCGGGGTGGGTGCTGCAGAGCATTGTCATTTTGGTTGGCATTGTAGGTTCCCTAAGTTGGATGTCAGAGTCAGGGCAGGGGCCCCAGAGTTGCATTGCCAGGGTCCGGAGTTGCATGGAGGGCTTTGGAGTGGCTCAGAGAGGTTGGTTGGAGTGGCCTTAACCTGGCATGGTGTTATTTGAGCCATCAAGCTTGCTCAAGTTGCTTAGTGGGCAAGCCCTCCAGAGACGTCGGAGCATATGTTCTTTATTGTTGGGGGTTTTTGGAGCTTGAGAGGGTTGATCAATGGTTTTGGGGATGATGGTGGGGCTTCCCCCTCCCTTATATGAACATGTCAGCAAGTTCAGAGTACTCCAGGAAACTACTTTGCATGGGATCCTCTTTTCCCTATAGTTCATTCTGACAGGGCAATTCTGATGCTGGGGTTGGGCGTAGCATTGGTCTCAAGATCTTGCTCTGTTGTTGGTGGGGTTACTGGCTTGAGCTTGATTCCAATGATGGTGGAGCTAGTGTGGGAGGGTGGAATTTCTTGGGGGTGGGTGCGGGTGAGAGTTGGATGGTCTGCTGGCACAGTAGCGGAGTTCTGCTATTGGGTTACAATGCTGTTGGGGACTCGCTGGGTTCATCCTGACGGCTTGTGGAGTTGCTTGTGGGTTGGTGGATCCAAAGGTGGGCTTTGGGAAAGTGCATTCTCAGTGATCTTGTCATTGTTCTGGCAGGGTTGGTGATCTTCTTCATGCAATGGGTGATTTTTTGCGGCGGGTTTGTGTTATTGTTGTTGGAGGGGTGGGGGTGTAGTGCCAGAGAAGTTTGTTGATCATTGGGTTGAATTATTGCTGGGGTTTAGTGTGCTGCTTTTGGTAACGTCAGGATCAACTTTTGTGGGGAAGTGGAGCTGGCAGAGAGGGTGGGGGAAGAGTGGGAGGTGGTCTGCAGGAGTGGTGTAGGGTTGGGCATGGGTGGGGAGGGTGTCCATGGAGAGAGCCATTGTATGGGTGTAACTGGAGTGGAAGGGATGTTTGGTGTCAGGTCCATGACTCAATGTGCCTTGGCAAATTGGGCAGGGCTGTATGAATCATAAGGGTTTCCAGGCACAGGTCGACTATAGACATTGGAAGTGTTTGGCAAACGTGTGTGCAGAGCTAGCACAGACATCACAAACAGGGTAAGGTATAGTCTTGATATTATGTCAGGTTCTGCTGACCACGGGGGCTCAGCTACACTGGGCAAGTCCTTACTAGGCAGACATGATTCCCTGCACTGACAACTGGGCATTCAGAGGTGTCCCAAACACTGAGGACTTGTGAGGATAGTTGGTGGAGATTGATCTGAGCAAGTCCAGGGAGGTCTGGAGGAGTAGGGGATGAGCTGCGGGGAAGGGGGATGGGCTTGGTGGGGTTCAGGCACAAGTCCGTATGTGAGTATTGTGGGTGCAGAGGAGGCGGAGGCTATGCAAGTGATGGAAGTGGAGCCGGAGTTTGATAGGGGATCAACAGAGGTTGATAGAGTTCAGAGCCAAGTGTGTAGCGAGGTCCAGAGTTGGTTAAAGAGTGTCTGGGATTCATAATCATAATTGTGGGGTTCACAAAGGCATTAAGGTTGGGAAAGATAGGAACATGATGGATGGGACAGATCAAATGAGATGAGATGGAGTCAAACAAAATGAGATGGAGTTGAGACAAGATGGAGATGAGAATGAGAATAGATTCAGGCAGAGATATGAAACAATAACAAAAACAATAATGGAATAGAGATGAGACAATACCGGGAGACTGAGAGTAAGAAAATGAGACATGGAACATGAAACACAAGAGAGAAACAATCAGACCATAGGTAACATTAAGCAATATCAAGACTAGAGTATGAAGAGCTACTCTATGTCTTATATACTGACTACTGGAGAGCTCCAGGGAACATCAGCTGTGGCAGCGGGGCTTGGCAGAGCTCGACGGAGTCAATGGGTGTCAGTTACAATCAGAGGGCAGGCCACATTGATATGTTGATGGGATCAATTGGTGACATGGGCTGTTCCGAGGTTGTCATGATACTCCAAAGTAAGTCGGAGGAACCAGGGTGTCAAGTTGATGATGTGTAATGGGGTCAGGCATGGTGGGGGAATGGTCCCAGGGGCTCAGGAGATCCAGGGGAAGCGTTGCTGACTGCAGGGAAGACATTGGAGTTGGCCAGGGGGCCGTTGGAGTTAGCCAAGGATGCATCAGAGTTAGCCGGAGTAGGCACAGAGCACTGTGGAAGTTTGGCAAGGCATTGGGGGAGGTTCTGGGGGGGCAGAGGGTCATTGGGTGATGTGTGGGAGTCCAGGGAACGGGTCATGACAACTGCATATCCATCTCCCTATGCTGACAACTGCTGCATTGCCACTGCATAGCTAGGTGAGGCCATGTCTCCTGGCACTTCCAATGGTCCTTTGCTCATGGGCCTCATGTCCCTGTGAGCTGGGGTTGCTCTTCTCATTGTTGGAAGTGCTACATCCCCTGGCACCAAGCCTCCTGCCAATGCAGTGAAGCCACCAAAACCAGGGAGTGAGCTGCTCCCTGGTCCTCCCTCTCTTGAGCTCTGGACAGGGCTCATGAAATACTCTGGTGGATCCACATCTGCCTTGCCTGGTCATTTTTTTTTCTTGCCCATGGGGCAAGGAGTCTCCTAGTATAGTTGGCAGGTTGCACCAACAATGTGGAAGAAGACAAAGACCAGTTGGACTTTGCACTCAGCCAAAAAATTGGCTGACATAATTGTTGATGGCTGCCAGCATGGTGGCCTATTGCCCTTCTGGACTAAGTAAAGCTGATTTAGACCTTCTAGCCAACTGCACATGGTGCCACACACCCTGCAACTCCAAATATCTGTCAAGGGCTACCAGGTCCTTGCAGGTTGTGAGGGACTCCCAAGTGGTGTCCCCAAGACTCCAACAAACCTCAAACTCAAGGTTCTTACCATCCCAATGATGACCTACTAGGTCATCAATGATCCATTCCTGGTCATCTGGGATGCCAAAGTTATCAGGCTCTGGTGTTGCCCTGTTGGGGAACAGCACATTGTTGCTGGCCTTATATGGGCACAGCAGTGACACATGGAACTTAGAATGTATCCTTTGTTCCTGGAGCGCCATAGGCAACTCCAATACATAGTTGGAGGTCTCATGGTAGGCCTCCAAAATTCTATATGGCCCAACCCACTTTGGGCAGAGCTTCCTTGCTCTGCCCTTGCAAAGGTTGAAATTCTTTGTTAAAGGTACACCAACATGCCTTTCTCAAAGTCTGGATCAGGCTTGTGACATGAGTTGGCCATGCACATCTTTCAGATGCATGCCTCAATAATTGCATCATGAGCTACTGCCAAGTTCTCTAGAGCTTGGCAAGCAAATTGCTGGATTTTTCTTGGAATCGCAGTATTTAAAGCAGAGCATGTCATGTGGGTAGGAATAAAGTGGGCCTGTTTATCATAGAGGTCCACCATTACCATTCCAGCATCATGTTCATGAGCATCAGGGAGTTTGACAATGAAATCCACAAATGCAATACTCCAGCAAGCAGCCAGAATAGGTAAGGGGTGGAGCTGATCTATGGGTGATTACTAGTAAGGCTTGGTGCTGAGACAGAGATCACAGGTGCTGGTATAGGTGCTTACATATTGGGATATCTGAGGCCACCAATAGTTCTAGAACACCAGCTCCAGCATATTCCACCCTTTAAGATGTCCAGCTACACAAGAGTCATGGTGTTGCTCTACAATGCATCAGCAGAGTTCCAGAGTGTTAGGCACATAGATGTGCCCTCAGAAGGTTAGAAGACCTCACTCATCTGCATGCACAGACTTAACTCCACTCACTTGCCAGGCTCATGGAGCCTGTGCAGCCTGGGCAACTGCATCCTCCTGTGCATTTTCCTGGTTTCCTCTTCGATGCTTTGGAGAATATGTCCTCAAAAATTATAGAGGTGACCAGGAACTGTGCTATAAAAGGGCTTGGGCTGGGAATTTGCTGCAAATGCCTCAGCCAGATATTGAGAACTGGTCTAACTGGCTCAGATCTCTGCCACTGTAGGAGTGGGGTGGAGGGTCATAGTATAGATCCAATCACCTACCTCAATGATTTCATCTGGAGACTCAGGATTCAAAGCACTGGCAGAGTCTCCTTTGCATTCATCTTCTTCCTGAGGCTCACATCCAACACCTCAGACATCCTTAGAGAGGGCCTCTCTATGAGAGAATGTCAGAGGGGGGGGGGATCCAAGAGGTTGAGACCTGCATAAGAAAGATGCCCCACATAACAGGTGTGTATAGCAGCATGCTCTCAGAGAGCAAGCAACATGGGATGGAACAGGAAGAGTTGCACCTGCTTGTGGGGCCATGGAGTATGCATAGAAGGAGAAACTTGGGGGGTAAACTCACCACAGGTAAAGGAAGCATGTGGGGTAGTCATGGAGTGCTGAGTCCATTGCAGCTCATGCTGCAGTTCCATCAACTGCCATTGCTCATGTACCACCTTGTACCAGGTGTGAACACACTCATCATCTGGGTGCTCCTTAGCCATACTGTTGATACTATCCATGAGAGTGTCAGGGGAAATCTTGTTTCCCCTTCTCCTCCTCAAGTTCTTGTTGGATTCCCCTCCTTATACTTTTCCTTTATTCTCCTTCCTTTTTCCTGTCTATTGGCTTTATTCTTGGCCTTCTTGCTTCACTGGTTCTCTGTGCATTATCTCTATATATAATGGGTTTTTGACTGTTAAATTGCTTAACAATTGATGTTTCAGGCAAGCACCTACTACTCCTGAAAGCCAAAGGCAACAAGCTAGGATTCAAAGGAGACTTGAACAATTACAAATGTCAGATCCTGATGATCATTGTGCAAATAAAAACAATAGATCTTTGGAACAGATCAATACTGTGGTTGTCTCACCACTTCAATTGGGGCCTGGGGGTATGGGAACTGGGGGTATCAATCAATCTATGGGATCTGGGGGTTTGAGACCTATAGCCACTGCTTCTGGCTCTTCAGGAATATCTATTAGGCAGCCAGCAGCTGCTGATGATACATTTTTTATGGTCATTCCAGAAACTGTTTTGCCTGAAGGGTGGGATGCTCCTTTGCAGAATCCCATACCTAGAATGGTGCCACCTCTACCTGCTCCTATACAGAGAAGAGGCAATAGACTCAATCAGTCTGCTGTTGCTCAAGCTGCTTTAGTCATTCCAGAAACAGTTTTGCCAGAAGGTTGGGATGCTCCTTTACAGAATCCCTTACCTAGAATGGTGCCACTGTTGCCTGCTCCTGTACATAGAAGGGTCAGAAATGCTCCCTTACCAGAGCTTATAATGGTACCAGCTCCACTTGCTCCCCAAGCACTGTTGGAAGAGCAATCAAGGCTGAGACAGAGGCAACAAGAGCAGGCACTGGCAATCTTGCAAGAGCAACAAAGGCTAAGGCATATTGCTATGGCTACAGAGCAGGAGAGACAACAACAAGAGGCACTAGCAGTGTTGCAAGAGCAACAAAGACTGAGACAACATCAGGAGAGGCAACAAGCATTGGCTATTCTGAGCCAGGAAAGGTTGAGAGAGGAAGAAGAGGTCAGTCAAAGACAACTTGAAAATGCCACTTGGACTAACAAAGTCTAACAGCATATTGATCTGAATCCTGAATATAGGCCTTTGAATGCAGATATGGCTCAAAGTATCTCTCAAGAGTGGGAACAGCAACATGAAGCTGATCTGGAAGAGGATTTCAATGATTTAGGTCCTCAGAATGATATACCTTCTGAGGATGACTTGGAATATGTTGATCCTGCTGAACATCAACCAGCAGAGCAATTGGATCCTCCCCTTGATAATCCATTGGGTCTTCAGAATGACATAGCTTCTGAAGATGACTTGGAATATGTTGATCCTGCCCAACAGAGACCTGCAGAAGACTTGGACCCTGCCTTACCCAATCATCTACCACAACCAGAAAATCCTGCTGAAAATATACCAGCAGAGGACTTGGACCCTGCCCTACCCAATGATCGGCCACAACCAGAACCTGCTGAAAATATAATAGCAGAAGAACCAGAGCTTCCCCTTCCCCCTTCTATTCAACCACAGCTTGGTCCTGTTCAGCCTATTCCAAAAGGAAGGCAACCTTACTTGATTGAATGCCAACCCCACTATCTTGGTCCTATAACTGTCATATGTCCACACTGCCAAGCTCAACATTTTGATGCTGAAAAGCTCACCAAGGCTACAATTTATAATCCAAAGTTTGGGATGTGCTGCTTACAAGGCCAAGTCAATTTGTGCAGACTCAAAGATGCTCCAGCAGATTTACTCAACCTATTTCATGGCCACCACCCTCTCTCTGACACTTTTAAAACATTTATCTGTCAATACAATGCAGCCTTTGCATTCACATCTCTGGGAGTTAACATTGATCATGCTATTACTAATGCACCTGGACCATACAACTTTAGCATCAATGGAGAACTACATCATTTGACAGGTGCCTTGCTTCTTATTGAAGGCAATCTGCCTGTATATGCACAGCTCTACTTTGATGACCACAATCAGCAATTGGCTTTTCATGGACAGAACAATCCCAGGCTTGATCCTCAGATAATGGCCTCTTTACAGGATATGCCTGCTAGAGTCAATCCCTTCATTGACTTATACAAGCAGGCCAGGCAGATTATGGGAGAAGTTCCAGAAGGCCAACCACAAAGGCTTTCTGTCAAGCTTACTGATTTTGGAGACCTTCAATGCTATAATGACTCCAATGAACAGGAGGGAGTTGCAGCTGTAATTCCTGGAGATGGCTCAGAGGAGCAATTGAATCATTGTGATATAGTCTTGCACTTGCAGGGAGGAGAATTGAAGCAGATCAGCAATTTGCATCCATATTACACTCCATTGCACTATACAATCATCTTTCCCACTGGAGAGCCTGGATACCACATCAACATTCTTGCCAGACATGGCCCACAAGGGCAACAAAGGACAAACAAGGTCTCTGAAACCTCATACTATGCATATAGGCTTCAACAAAGAACTCTGGAATTTAATGCTGCTTTACTCTGGAGTGGGAGGCTATTTCAGCAATATGTTGTTGATGCATGGGCTTCAACTGAGCAAACAAAGTTGAATTGGGTTTGGCACAATCAGAAGAAGATCAGAGCTGAAGTCTATCAGGGAGTGGTGGATGCTGCTGCTGGAGATGAAGAGGTCACTCCACAAAGCTGTCATGTCATCCTTCCCTCCTCTCATACTGGAAGTGAATGACAAATGCAACAATTATTCCAGGACTCTATGGCTATTTGCAGGCATTTTGGAAAACCTGATCTCTTCTTGACTATGACTGCCAATCCAAAGTGGTCAGAAATTGAAGAAGCTCTCTTGAAGGAACCTGCAGTCAATGGGAAGAAGAAAACAGCTGCTGATCAACCTGATATTGTTGCCAGAGTATTTGAACTCAAGAAAAATGCTGTGGTGAAGGAGATCAAGGAAGGTCTCTTTGGCAGCTGTGTGGCTTATGTTCATGCCATTGAATTCCAAAAGAGAGGACTTCCACACATGCACATCTTGATCTTTTTCCACCATCATCACAGGATCAAGGATGCACCTGATGTGGATTCCATTGTTTCTGCCCAAATTCCAGATCCAGTTGCTCAGCCTCAATTGTATCAGGTATTGGCTTTGTTTTAATTCTGGATTCAGTAACTTATCTTTGTTGTCAGGTTGTTACTACCAACATGGTCCATGGTCCATGTGGAGCTGCCAAACCCAATGCTAAGTGCATGGTAGATGCAAATGTTCCAAGAAATGCCCAAAGGAATTCCAAGAGGCTACCCAGTATGGAGATAATGGCTATCCTCAATATGCCAGGCCTGACAATGGGCACTTCTTTGAAAAGAATGGTCATCATTATGACAATTGTAATGTTGTTCCATATAACCCTTATCTCTCAGCCAAGTACAAATGTCACATCAATGTGGAGGTCTGTGCTTCAGTGGAGGCCATCAAGTACATTCACAAGTACATCTACAAAGGCCATGATAGGACAACTTTGGAGATTGCTGGAGAGCAGATGGACCAGAGGGATGAAATCAAGGAACACTTGGATGCCAGATACATCTCTGCACCTGAGGCTTGCTGGCACATCTTTGAATTCAACATGCATGGAGAACATCCCCCTGTATATTGATTACCTGTGCATTTGGAGGGCCAACATGAAGTCTACTTTCAAGATAATGAGCCTTTGGAGATGGTAGCTGCCAGGCCTAATGCAAACAAGACTGCACTCACTGCTTGGTTTTGAAGCCAATGCCAGATTCCCTAATAACAACACCACTTATCAGAGCTTTCCAACCAAGTTTGTCTATGAAGCTTCCAAAAGGACCTGAAAGGAGAGGCAGAGAGGAACAGCTATTGGGAGGATGTACTTTGCTTCACCTCAACAGGGCAAAAGGTTCTACCTTAGGATGCTCCTGACAGTTGTGACCAATGCAACATCATGGGCTGATCTCAGGACAGTCAATGGCCACACTTATCCTACTTACAAGGAGGCATGCAAGGCCCTTGGTCTTCTAGAAGATGATGCAGAATGGAGGCAGTGTCTTGCTGAAGCTGCTCCAATCCAATCAGGATCAGCTCTCAGACAGCTCTTTTGCACTATCCTATTTCACTGTGCTCCTACCACTCCAGAAGCTCTATGGGATGAATTCAGGCACTCCATTTGTGATGATCTTTGACACAGATTGGAGAATATCCAGCAGTACAGGGACAGAGTCTTTACTGATGAAGATGTTTATGACTATGGCCTTCATCTGATCAATGACAACCTGGAGAATTTTGGCAAGACTCTTCAAGACTTTCCAAACATGCCAGAACCCCAACAAGTTTGGAATGTGATTCCAGGCAAGTTGGACATTGTATGAATGGTTGACATTGATACTGATCAAAGAATTTCAGGAAATAGGCTTTTGCAAGAAGAAACAGTCAATGAAGTTATGGACTCTGTGGACAACAACTTGGGCAAGATGACATTCATTCACAGTGCAGGTGGATGTGGCAAAACATTTGTCTGCAACACTTTGGCTTCTGCTGTTTGGTCCAATGGAGATGTGGCATTATGTGTAGCATCATCTGGGATTGCTGCCTTATTGCTGGGATTGCTGCCTTATTGCTGGAGGGTGGTAGAACTGCACATTCAAGGTTCAAAATCCCCATTCTTGCTCTGGAAACATCCATTGCCAATATCAAAAGAGGAACTCAGTTGTCTCAACTCTTACTCTGGACCAAAGTTGTCATCTGGGATGAAGTCCCAATGCAACACAAAAATGCCATTGACTCTGTGGATCAAGGGTTCAGAGACATCCTGGGGAAGGATGTTCCTTTTGGTGGAGTGACTGTGGTGTTTGGAGGAGATTTTAGGCAAACTCTCCCAGTTATCCAACAAGGACTCAGGCAGCAGATGATTACTGCTTCACTCAAAAGAAGAAGACTTTGGGATCAGATTCAAGTCCACTACTTGGTTCAAAACATGAGATTGGATCAGACTCCTGATAACATTGCTCATGCAGCTTGGTTATTGGATGTTGGTGCTGGAAAAAACCTTGGGCCTGGAGAAACAGTACAACTTCCAGAAACCATGATCTGTGATGACAATTCTGTCACTGGATTGATCTCTTCCACTTATCCTCATATTGATCACCATCAAGATGATCAGTATTAACTGGACCATACCATCCTTTCTGGCAAGAACTCTGATGTAGAGGATATCAACTCTGAAGTTCTGCAGAAATGTCCAGGAGAAGAGAAAATCTTGCAGAGTGCAGACTCTATTATATCTGATGATGGGAATCCTAATGGCCTTGGATTGTATCCAATGGAATACCTCAACTCTCTTAGAGCCAGCAGTTTGCCCTTAGCTAAATTGGCTCTGAAGATTGGTGTTCCTGTCATGCTGCTCAGGAATCTGGATACAACCAAAGGACTTTGCAATGGGACAAGAATGATTGTCACTCACATCAGCACCAGAGTTCTCAGATGTAGGATCATCAGTGGAGATGCCAAGTTTGCAGGATCAATTGTTTTGATTCCAAGAATCAACATGGATGTCTCAGAAGAAGATTTGCCAATTCCATTGCACAGGAGACAATTCCCAGTTTGATTGGCCTTTGCTATGACAATCAACAAGTCTCAGGATCAATCAGTCAAGCATGTTGGATTGGACCTTTGATCAGGAGTTTTTTCACATGGCCAACTTTATGTTGCACTCTCTCAGTGCACATCAGGAGATTGTATCAAAGTCATCTTGGACCCAGAAACACATCAAGAAAGACTGCAAATATTGTCTATCAGGAAATCCTGAATGGTTTACAAATGTAAGTGTGACTTTTGTTGGATTCAAGCAACAAATTGCTAACTTCTATGGACTTCAGCACCTAATGTCTATAGCTGGACCATGTAGTATAGATATTCTTAATGGTTTACAAATGTAAGTGTGACAGTTTAAATAATTGCTTGGTTAGTACTAACTTTTATAATTTTCAGCATCTCTAATATATACCAGTGGACATTGTAGTATTTTGTTAATAATGTAATATAGATACATGATTGGTTCATACATGAAATCTCCGTGTATTGAATTGTAAAAGGAAAGCAACACTTGGTCAACAAAATACAAAGACCTAACTGAATGAAGTGAGGTTGGGTCTGGGACTTAGCATTGAGTTGGAAATACAAAAACCTAACCAAACAAAGTGAGGTTGGGTCTGGGACTTAGCATTGAGTTAGAAATACAAGGACCTAACCAAACGAAGTGAGGTTGGGTCTGGGATGAAGCAAGAGCTACAGGCCCATGCCTTTGGCATGGACCATAGCTCGTCTATAGTATATGGGACAACTCCTGGGAAAGTGGCTGTGCACCTAATATGTGCAATGACTTTTGGATTGTGCTGATTAAAATTTGTCAGCTGCTGACCAATAACCTTCCTTTTTGGGTAACTTGGCTGTTTTTCACACTTTGAATAGGAAAAAAATGGCATAACAGACAACTTTTGTTGATAGCATGTGTACAATGAATCCATTGTTTTTTTGAGCTATAAAAACTTGATATTTCAGGCATTTTTTAGCCTTTTTCAAGCATCACTTATTTGAAATGTACTGTCTTTTAATGTGCCTCTTCAAGCAACACTTCTTATGTCCCATGCCTGTATTTCTTATATTAAAAAAGTCCAAGACAATGGATTTTCATGATCAAAAATGGCCAAAGAAGTGGCATAAGACTCTTAGAAGCTTCTACCTATCCTTTAGAGAGGAGGATAGTTGCCCTGTGTATATCCCTAGGCAACCTATGGTTCCTGAGGGACTTTGAGAGGTTCATGATATATAGTATGTTTGGACTATAAATCTGGCTTGAAAATGATTGTTGATAGCCTCTAACTTGGAGTCATGTGGTACTAACATTGAATTGTAAAATAAAACAAAGTGAGGCTATACTTGGACTGGAGTGCTGATAGCTGTATGCTGGCTTTCTGATTTCCAGGTGTGCATTCAGACTTGAAAGTGTGTATTCTTATAACAGTAATCAGTTCTTATACTTAGAGTCAACCTTATTCCTGATCATCTCCAACTTTTCCTGCTCTCAATGGATATCTGACTACATTATGACAGCCTCTGGAAAAGGATAGTGGGTTTCATGTATTATGCTGATGGAACCGTTGGTAAAGATTGCATTAAAGATTGCTTTGAGATGGAAAAAGCTTCAAAAGGCAGTATTTATATAGAATGTGTCAATTTGATAGTCCTCTGTTAAGGGCCTAGAACAGGAGGTTTTTTGCTCATTACTATGACATATATGTATGTTTGGATAGAATGGATTGCTGATAGCTGTAGGCTAGGTCCTGGTTTGATTTGAAGGTGTATAATTTGTGATTAGATGATTGTATGGTCAGATATATTGAGTTGAAGAAAACAGATGTGTGATGTGTAATGAATCTTGATTAGATAGAGTATTGGAAAGGGATTTTCAGAATGAATCAAGTCAAATATACAATTGCTAAGTATGAGTACCACTTAGTTCCCTAATTTCTTTTTCTTTAGTATATTTTGATGTCAAGAAATTGTCAAATATGCTCTTTGAAGTGTATGAGTAAAAAGAGGACAGAAGCTGGAGGAGACTTTGATTCATCAATGATTCTAAATTTTCAAGTATATTAAAGATGATCTATTGAATGATAATCACTTGCAAGAGTTGTGAATAGTGAAAACCTAACCAAGTGAAGTGAGGTTTGGTCTGTATTTGGGCATTATAGTAAGAATAATGGAATACTCCAAAGGAAGGTTTACTTGACTGAGTGAAATATAATAGAAATTATAGTAAAGAGTTCCTTTACTGACATTGACAATGACAGGACTATCAACACATTGATTTCAAAAAGAAAGGCCAAAGTCAGCATAGTAAAAGAGATGAGTGGAAAAGCTCCATTTGTCAGGGGACTTCCTTTTCCAACCTCTGTGACTGGTTCCAGCACCTCTGCAGCTTGTTTGACATCTCTGGGGCTCTTTTCAGAACCCTGGAGTTCTCTGTATTACCTCAGCAACCATTGCCCTGAGGTTAGGAGTAGCTCCAGTCACATGTACAGTAGTTCCCATGCCTCCACCACCTGCTGATGTGCTGCACCAAGCAGCAGGGATCCTTAGACTTGTTCTCTTCAGATTCCCCTCTGCTAGGTGATTAGTTACCAATTTGTATTGTTGTTTACTCCACTAATATACTTTGGATTCCCCTCTGCTAGCTGCGTGACTCTGATCTGCTGCACTGGAGGTTGCCCTTACAGCAGAACAAGTGTCCTAAAACTGGCCTGGAAGCCCTGCAGAGCTGCAAGGAACCTCTGAGCCACTATCTGCCACTTCTCTGCCAGGATTAAGCATTGTGGAGTTCTATGTCTCAGCTTGCCAACCTAGACACACCCTCGGAGGCCCCAGCCCTGCAGGACAAAGCCTGGACTCGCCTGCTCTACCTAGAAACTCAGGTGCAATTAATGCAATCATCTCTCACCCACCACATGACTGAACTTTCTACCCTCTGTCAGACAATGGATCTCATCTCCCAATCCCTCCAGGCATTGCTAGAATGCCTAAGCCCTAACTCTGCCCCTCCCATGGCCAAGGAACCAACTCTGCCTGCTGTGGCCTCTGCTCTGGCAGCTCCAGTGACCCTGTGGCCACAGATTCCTTGCCCGGCACTGCCAGATGCATATGACAGTGCTTGTTCTGGTAGAGAGAGATTCCTACAGGAGCAACTGGGAGATAAGATCTATAGTTTGATGTAAAGTAGAGAGTTTGGTTGTATAGTGGGTGAGAGATGATTGTGTTAATTGCACCTGGGTTTCTAGGTGTAGCATGCAGGTCCAGGCTTCTGCCTCACCTACATCCACCTCAGCAGGGATGCTTTTAACTTTGACATGCTGAAAATAGCCTGGGTGCTGTCACACATGAAGATTGGATGAGCCTCCACTTATGTGCTGTGAGTTTTCCACTGCCCTGGAGGGGTGGGGAGTTTCCCAGACTGAGCCACCTTTGAGAAGGACTTGTGCACAGAGTTCTTTCCATTGGACCCCACCAAGATGGCGGCACTGACGCTGTGCAACAGGGAGCAGTACAGACAAGGGAAGCATACTTTGGATGAGTACATTGACTCATTCCAAGCCTTGGTTTAACAGGCTGCCTACTCTGACAGCCTCCAACTGTGCCTCACCTTCTGGGACAGCTTGCACCCTGCCTTGGTGGAACACATTGACAGCCTGGCAGAGGGTTGCCCTGACAATGAAAAGATTGTGTTGTGGTACAAGGTGGCCCAGGACCAATGGCAGCTCATGGAGATCCAGAGAGAGCTCCACCGCCCCCATTCCATGCTGTGCCCTGCTGTGGTCAGCAACTTCTGCCTCTCCATGCCTACTCACTCAGTGCCAGCTCTTGCTCCAGCTGCCCCTGCTGCTCATCCCCTACTACCAGGGATCCCCATGGATGAGGATGTGGCCTGTCAACTCTGCACAGCCCTGCTATTGTGTCAGAGATGCAAGAAGCCCAGGCACTTTGCATGGCACTGTCCCTTGGGCCTGGAGGTATGCTACCTTTCCATGGTGGAGCAAGAGGAACTTCTCCTGCAGCTCCTGGCTGCAAAGGACACCACTAGAGCTCCACCGCTGGATGATGTAGTACTGGGTTAGAGTAATACTGATAGTTCTGGGGCTTTCTTGAAGACTTAGGCAGTCTACTCCAATTCCACACTGATGTCTTGATAAATGCTTGAAGTTGAAGGGGTTTACTTCCAAAATATTTCTATTCTGAATGTAGAGGTGTTTCAACAAACTCCAGCCTAAGTGATTCACTCCCTGGGAACCACTGAGCCTTTGCCTATTAATTGCCTGTTTATTTGCTACTCTACTTGGGCTATTTATACCTCTTTCTACAGTGCACAGACCACCCCCTACATGTAACTTTTGGTTCCATACTTTCCAGCCCCTTATTCATAACTGTTATTCTAATTCCCCCTTTTGGCATGCCTGTTTCAGTGCCACAGGCCAGTTCCTGGTTCCATCATTCATCCTTTGCATTATTAGCCTCCATTTGCCCCATTTATCTCTCCCTCCTTTGTATTTCTTCCATTCATATTCTTCTCCATTCAGGTTCTTTCCCATTCAGGTTCTTCCATTCATCTGTCTCCTCCCATTCATTCCAATCATCTTCCTTTCCCTTCCCTTCATTTCATTCATCTTCCTTTATTCATTTCATATTCTTACCCTTTCAGGTTCTTTCCCATTCAGGTTCTTCCATTCATCTTCCTTTCCCTTTCCTTCATTCCATTCATTTCATATTCTTCCATTCATCTTCCTTTCCCTTTCCTTCATTCCATTCTTTCTCATTCATTCCCCCTTTACCTCCTTTCAGTCAACATTTCAATCTGGTTATTCTTAGATCAGATCTAGATCTTGCCAGGATTGATGCCACTCAGGTGCTTTTGCCAGTCCCATGCTTCCCCTCCCATTACAGTGATTGGACTATTATTGAGTGTATAGTCTAGTATAGTCCTTGTCCTATCCTGTTCTGTATTTCTTCTGGTGTATTTAAAGGGATAATGTTGCTGGAACTTGTTTTACCAGGAGGCTTACAGTTTTCAGCCTTAATTAATGTTTTTTTTACTTCTGGTGTTTATTATGTTCCCAATGGTGTGACAACATCATATCAATGAGCCTAAGCCAGAGTTGACCTTGGAGGAGGATGACATGTGTTCCTCACCTCCGGAGTTTGAGGGGGATTTTTAGTTGAGTGACGGATGAGGTGTATGCCTCCATTGCTGGGTGCTAACAGGTTCTCTTGTCTGTCGATAGAAAATGAAACCGCCTTTTCCAATGCCCTTCATTCTGAGACAGAAGAACCTTGAAGCCCCCCTCCAGATATACAAGTACTAACTCTGGAGCCCCTGCCAAGCTCTCTAACACCTCCAAAGGTCTGTCAGCATGGCCCCACTTGGGCATGTCAAATTCTCCAACAGTATGTGATGGCCTCCACCCCATCTGCCCACTCCCTATGCCTCGACATGGAGATCAAGACCATGGACACTCAGCAGACCTGCGGAGTTGTGGCCCTCCTAGACAGCAGAGCCATGGGACTGTTCCTGGATACAAAGTTCATCAAATGCCATGGCCTCACTACACAGCCCCTCCCTAAGCCCATTCCAGTGTACAACATTGACAGAATGCCCAACAAAGCTGGTGCTATTAGCTCCATGGTGGATCTAGTTCTCTAATATCAAAACCATGTGGAGTGTGCCATATTTGCCATCACTAGTCTGGGGAGGCAGAACATGATCCTTGGATTCATGTGGCTCCAAGAGCATAACCCTGAGGTTCACTAGACCAGAGGAGAGGTGACCATGAGCAGATGCCCCAGGAAGTGCTCTACCTGCACTGCAGAGGACAGAGCAGAGTGTCAGACCCAAGTCCAGGAATGCACAGCCATCCAAGCATGTCGCACCGGCCCTCTCCCCTTTGCTGATCTAGACCTCCTGGACCCCCTGCCTCTGGCGTTCCCTTGTAGGGAGGCCCTCTATGAGGATGATTGGAGCAATGGCAGAGCCCCAGAGGAGGAGCGTGGAGGGGAGTTTGGCAGCATACACCAACCAGAGCTCCTAGACAAAGCAATAGAGGCAGGGGATCAAATTTATGTGACTGCTATCCACCAGCTGCTCTCTGTTGCAGAGATCAGGGCTAGCCAAACCACATCCCAGAGGCTGGCCCAGGCCTTTGCCACTAACACCATGCCTAAAGAGTTCTGGGAGGCAGTACCCCCCTACTTGCATGCATTTGAGGACATGTTCTCCAAGGCCTCCTTTGACTCACTTCCAGAGTGCAAGAGGTGGGACCATGCCATTGAACTGCTGCCTAACTTGGCACCCTCCAGCTGTAAGGTCTACCCCCTCACACCCAGAGAGCAGGACGAGCTTGATGCCTTCCTCCAGGAGAACTTTGACTCCAGTCATATCCGACCATCCAAATTCCTGATGGCTTCTCTGGTCTTCTTCATCAAGAAGAAGGATGGCTCCCTCTGACTGGTACAGGACTACTGGGTACTCAATGCCATGACAGTGAAGAATCACTACCCTCTCCCCCTCATCTCCAAACTCATCAATAGAAAAGGATGTTATGTGGAGCTGGGGACCTCCAGAGCAGTCAGCCTTCAACACCCTCAAACATGCTGTGACCTCTAGACCTGTTCTCCTTTTCCCAGATGACAACTCTCCCTTCCATGTAGAGGCCAACAGCTCTGACTTTGCCATGGGGGCAGTGCTCTCACAGCAGTCTCTGGAGGATGGGAAGTGGCATCCAGTGGCCTTCTACTCCAAAAGCCTGAACATGGTGGAGTGGAACTATGAGATCCACAATAAGGAGATGTTGGCCATCATCTGATTATCTAAGGAGTGGCAGCACTTTCTCAAAGGTGTGTGGCACAAGTTTGAGGTCTGGACAGATCACAAGAACCTCAAATACTTTTGGACAGCCAAGAAGCTTAACTGCTGGCAGGCCTAATGGTCCCTCTACCTTGCCAACTTTGACTTCTCCTTGCACCACAAGCCTGGCTGGAGCATGGGAAAACCAGATGCCCTGTCTCAGAGGGCAGATCATGGAACAGGAGAAGGGGATAACAGTAACATCATGCTCCTCCACCCCGAATTGTTTGCAATCCAAGCCACAGAGGGCCTTACTGTCGACAGAGCAGAAGCAAACATCTTCCAGGACATCTGACAGGGTAATAAGGATGGTTAACAGGAGGAGCTTGTGGCGCAGGCTGCTCAGACACTGAAATTGGGGCATGCTACAGGTGTCAAGGCAGTCTGCACTGACAAATGGGCTCTCCAAGATGGAATCCTGACCTTCCAAGACTGTATCTATGTCCCTAACATCCTGGAGCTCCATTGGAGGATTGTGGAGTAACACCATGACTCCCACATTGCAGGGCACCTGGGGCAGTGGAAGACACTAGAGCTAGTGTCATGGAACTACTGGTGGCCCTAGATGTCCTGGTACATTGGATCCTACACCAGTACCTGCAATCTCTGCCTCCGGACCAAGCCCCAGCATAGACTCCCCTATGGACAGTTACACCTGCTCCCAGTGCCTGCAGAACAATGGAGTGTAGCATCTGTGGACTTCATTGTAGAGCTCCCTGATGCCCATGGTTATAATGTGATCATGGTGGTGGTGGATCTGTATGGAAAGAGAGTGCACTTCATTCCAACTCACACCACCTGCTCCGCCATGGGCACTGCAAACCTGTACCAGAGGAATGTCTGGAAGCTCCACAGCCTCTCTGATGCCTATGTTTCAGATTGGGGACCACAATTCATGGCAGAGTTCACCTGTGAGCTCTACCAACTGCTCAGAGTAAAGCTCCACACCACCACCGCCTACCATCCACAGTCCAACGGCTAGACAGAGCATGTAAACTAGGAGTTGGAACAGTATCTCTGCCTCTTTTGCAACAAGCACTAAGATGACTGGGACAAACTCCTCCCTGACACTGAATTTCAGTACAACAACCATGTTCACTTGTCCACTCAGTTTTCCCCATTCTTCCTCAACACCAGATAGCATCTGCGCATGGGTTTTGAACCCCAGGCCCAACCCTCAGAGAATGAGGCAGTAATCAAATTTGTGGACCAGATGAAGAAGTCCCAGGAGGAAGCCTGGACCACACTGGCAAAAGCAAAAGACAACATGGTATGATACTACAACTGTGGGAGGATCCTGGAGGACAGATATCAGCCTGGAGATTGAGTCTACATGGATGCCTCTGACATTATGACCACCTGTCCCTCAAAAAAGCTGTCACACCACCAGTTAGGACCATTCACAGTGGAACAACAGGTAAGACCCTTGGCCTATCGACTCCAACTCCCTACCGGGATGTGCCAGCTTCATCTGGTGTTCAACATGGTCAAACTAACCCTAGCTCCTAAAGATCCTATCCTGGGGTGATGTCCACCACCTCCACCTGTCATGACCTGCTCCCTAGACCCCGACACCGCTCCCAGCCCCCCCAATGCTCCGCCAAACTCCCCAACCCTCGCCCACCCTCCACACCCACTTTGGGCAACTCCAACACTTCCTCAGCAGACCCCAACAGCTCCTTAATCAACTCCAACACCTTCTCCGCAGCAGTTGATGCATTCCCTGAGTTTCCCTGGACTCCTGAGGCTTCCCTCAACCCCAGAATGATCCACTTTCCAACTGATCCCATCAGAATGTCACTGCAGCCCGCTCCAAGATCACACCCAACAACCATTGACTCCGCACAGTTCTGTCAAGCCCGCCACCATATCCTCTGTCCTCCGGAGCCACCCAGTAGTAGGTATATAAGTTGTAGAGTAACCCCTACTACTTTAGTCTTGATATTGCATTTACTGGTTTCCTATGTCTTGTCTTTCATCTCGTCACTGTCTCTATTTTTAGTTTTGAATCTATCTCTGTTCTCTGTCTCATCTCGCCTTGTCTCCGCCTTGTCTTGACTCTGTATAGTTCCTTTGTCTTCCTAAGTTCCTTTCATCTCCAATGACAGTACAAACTCCATGTGCATGCTATGACCCGAACATTCCTACGGCAACCCTGGACCTCACTCTCCACTTGGCCCAGGAACCCCTCATGTCTTGGTGATCTCCCGTCAAACTCTGGCTCTGCCCCCATCAACCGCAAAGCCTCCGCTTACTCCACATTCTATTTGCATGCCCACAAACTTGTTCCGGCACCCATCCAGGTTTGACAACTAGTATATTTGGTCTTAGACACCCCCGAACCACTCCGGACTTGCTCAGACTGCCCTCTAGCTCCTCCTTGCAAGTCCCTCTGCACCAATACTGGATGCTGGGTTATAAGCACAGGACATCGCATCCACCTAGTAAGGACTTGCCAGTGTAGCTGAGCCCCTGTCATCAGCAGAACCTGACATAATATCAAGACTCCCCCTTACTCTGTTCTCGATGTCTGCATATAACCCCGCATACAACCCCACCAGCTACCTAACCAATGTCTATGGTCAACTAGTACTGGAAAACCCCTACACCCCATTCTACCCAGGCACCCTCACAGATCAGTACGTCCCTTGTCACTGGACTCCTAACCCCAACCAGGCATTTTATGCCCCCTCCATTAGCCAGGGAGTACCTCTGGGCTGGCGCCGCCCTCCTGCATTCTCTGCCAATAGCAACAATCCCCATATGTACCCCGGAGGATACTCCGCAGCACCCCCTAACCCTGCCTACCTTCCCCCTGCCCATTATTACATGTACCCAGTCCCCGCTGCAGCCCCAACCCCTCCAGGGCCTATGGATAATTATTCCCCCCCTCGTATGCTGTTCCCCGCTCAAGCTCCTCCTTCTTCCAGGCAGCAAAGGGTCAAAGCCTATGCCCAACAACACGATGAAGTCCTCCACTTCCTCCGCCTCTCTCCTACGGAGTTTGCAAGATGCACCCACACCCTCCTCACCAACCTAGGTTACCCTGACACCTCTGCGACTCCAGAAGTCTGGGTGGATCAACTCCTCAACTTCCATGAGCGCTATCTGCAAGGGAACCTCCCGGAGACTATGCAAGGCACCCTGGGCATTGACAATAACTTACAGAATGAGCTCCGCACATGAGTCAAAGAAATCCACATCAGCCCAAACCCCTGCCCCTTCAAAGACCCTCTAGACCCTGCCCACTCCTTCCATGTGCAACACAAGGAGCCCATTGGAACATGAAGCAAAGCCCTGCCTTCCATTCTCTGTCAGCAGGAAGAACTCAATGTGGCCTCCAGCATCTTGAGGAACCTCAACCCCACGGGGAGATTGTTCAACCAACCAGCCACCCATACTTTGGCCCTCTCTGCTCACCCCTGGGCCAACTCCATCCCTGGCACCTTCCGAACCTGGGACCAGCCCACTGTCTCCAAACCCCACTCCCAATGGCCGCCCCCATGCGTTGACAATGACAACTGGACTCTCTCCTACATTGACAAGCCTGGTAACCCTGCCGATGAGCATGCCCCATGCAACGGACCTCCATGAGACTGACCCCCCCACTTTGACCTCTGTGTCCCTTGTGTCAATACCCTTCTGCCCCATCCCAATGCCCTGGTCCTCTCGTGACAGCCCACGGGTCCTGGGGCGCCCCAACCACCCTTCTTTACCAATCATCCTCATCTCCTGCCCACTCTGATGCCTAACCCTCCTGCTGACACCAATTATTTCAGACCCCCCACCCCCAGAGGACCCCCTCAATAGGCCCCGGGGCCTCCCCCGGGCAACGTGGGTCAACCCCCCAGTGGAGGGCCAACCAATGGCAGACCCCCTGGGGGATGGGGCCCAGCGATGGACAACTTCCCCTCCCAGCACAGAAACAGGAACAACTACTATTACTACTACAATGCTGGACCCCCACCCCGAGCTCAAAATCCACAGGACAATACCCATGACACACTGGCCCGAGAGGGTAAGCTTGACATTCAGAAACCCAAACCCTTCACTGGCCATGACCCTCGGAAGTGGCAAATCTTTCTAACCCAGTGTCTGACTATGTTCCAAGCTAAGCCGATTACTTTCCAACTTGAGAGCTCATGAGTGGCCTTCGCTGCATCATATTTACAAGGTATCGCCTTTGATCATTACAGCGCACTACTCCAGTTTGACCCCAACAACCCCGTGCTCTCCAATTGGCTTGCTTTCACCCAGGAATTCTCGAGTAAGTTCAGTGTCTTTGACACCATAGTGGAGGCAGAGGAAAATCTCTTCAACTTCCAAATGCGTGACAATGAACGCTTCACAACCTTTATTGTACAGTTCGAATGGGAAGCCTATGAGACTGGCTGGAACTACAATGCTCTCTGATTCACCCTCCATTGTGCCCTGCCTCAACAAATCAAGGACATCCTTCACCTCACACCCAAGCAAACCACCTACGACAGGTACAAGGCACTCACTACCCAGGTTGACCAACATTACTGGGAAGATCACAGTGAAAACACAGTGCTCCGGACCCCCTGGAATGCCTCCGGTAACACCAACTGGCAGGCCAGAGCAACCAACAGCGTTCAGTCCTCAATCCCCGCTAACCCTGCCTACCCCGTGCCCCATTTTCCCTCAGGCCAAGGAATTACCAGCACCAACCGACCCCTGGGGCAATGTCCGCCAGCCCAGCTCAACACCACTGACCTCCATTAAACTCCAGAACCCCTGGACACCAACCCCAACAACCATGACGACATTCCAGACCCCACCAATGACCAAGAAGCCTTATGCGCAAACAGGATTTGGGATAGCCTGTGGATCAACGTGCCAGAGGAAATGCAGGAGAAATGATGGAAGGAGGGCACGTGCATCCTATGTGGTGAGCAGGGACACTTTATTTGCAGTTGTCCTAAGCAACAGGTGATGGGATGCGCCATGTGGACGATTGACGGAGAAGACTGTAACTACCAGTTTATGAAAAACAAGTTGGCGGTTTAGGTCTTAAAGATGCACTAGACTGCAGACCAGACCCTGATATCTTCTCTGCCCTGGCCACACTCCTCCGCGCAATGATACTCACCCCGGATAGCCCCCCAGTACACCTCCCCTCCCACTCATCCACCAACCTCCTCTTCCACACCACTCTTCCCTTCACTGACAACCCCATCCCCACACTAGTTGACAGCAGTGCCACCGACAACTTCATTGATGAATCCCTGGCAGCACTCACTCGCCACCCTCTCCGATGCCTCCCCACCCCCGATCCCCCTCAAACTTTTTGACAGAGACCCTACCCCAGCAGGAGACATCACACACTGCCTGGAAATGACCATGACCTTCACCAATGAACAACAGCAAGAACTCTGACTACTTATCACAAAATTACACCCCTCCACCCCCATCATCTTAGGATTCTCATGGCTCCGTTCCACCAACCCTGTGTTGACTGACCCAGCCTCACCCTCCGCCTTGACTGGGACAACCCCACCGACTCCAGGCTGGTACCTTTTGATGTCTCACCCTCCTCCAAGAACTCTGAGACCACAATCGACCACCCCTGGACTTCTCCACAGCTCTGCTCTAGATCTGCATGGTCGTTCATCATCAATGTCTGACTCAACAACTCTTCCAAGGTATTCTCCGCCCTTGTCAACAGTGGCGCCTCTGGCACCTTTGTCAGTAATCAGCTCGGCCTCCAGTGCAATGACCTTGACAAACCCCTCAAGCTCCAACTCTTTGACGGAAACCCTGCCATGACAAGGATCACTCAATACCACGACAACACCCTCACCCTCGACAACAACCTGCAGTTTCAGGCCCGGCTCCTTGTCACTCAATTACCTTTGCCAACTCCAATCATGCTCGAACTCTTGTGGCTGCAAGATGTCAACCCCAACATTGACTGGAAGAACCTCACCATGCAATTCCCTGGCTCCAAAGTGAGTTTAGCAGCTGCCATCCCCCTCTGCCTTCAGTCTATCCTGGACTCTGACATCTCCCACCCCAGTGCCAGCACCTCCGGAGTGACCCAGAGTCCCTCAATTTCTGGTGACCACCCTGACAAAGAAGGAGACACCACTCCACCTCGGTCACCCTCAATCACATTATGACAGCTGCCTCCCAACATACCCCAGAATCAATACGAAGGCCCGCGGTACCCCAACCAGCAACGCTTGAGGTCCCTGACCAACTCCACCACCACTCTGGACTCATCTGCTACCACTCTGATGTCCAACTCTGTCAACTCCGGAAACCTTGACATTAAAATTGTTGGTGCCATTCCCTTTGCATGCCTTCTACAAGACGGCACCCCTGCCTTCCAGTTACAAATCATGCCAGCCCTACCCAAGGAGCACGCACAGGGACCACCACGCCAGAGAGCAAGACGGAGGAACAGATCCTATCTGAAGTAGTTCCCCCAGAGTATTATGAGTTTGCTGACATGTTCTCTGAAGGGAGTGCCAAAGAACTTCCCCTGCACCGCTCCTATGACCACAAGATCAACCTTGAAGAAGGTACCTCACCTCCATTTGGCAAGATCTACAACATGTCCAAGGTCAAGCTCTGAGCCTTGAAGGAATACCTTGACAACATGCTTGGCAAAGGCTTCATATGCCCATCGATCTCCGCTGCTGGTGCTCCGGTTCTGTTCACCAAGAAGAAGGACAGGTCCCTCCAACTCTGTGTGGATTACCGGGGACTCAACAAAGTCACCAAAAAGAACCGGTATCCCCTCCCCTTGATCAGAGACCTCATTTATTGTCTCCACAGTGCCAAGATTTACACAAAGATAGACTGCCGCTCTGGCTACAACAACATCCAGATTGCTCCAGGACATGAATGGAAGACTGCCTTTTGCATCTGCTATGGCCCCTTTGAGTACCTTGTAATGCCCTTCAGAATGACTAACTCCCCCGCCACTTTCAGTACTTCATGAACAACATCTTCCACTACATGAATGATGTTTTTGTTATTGTATACCTGGATGACATCCTGATCTACTCAAATTCATTGATGAAGCATCCAGAGCATGTCTGCCACATTTTAGAATGACTCCGAGAGTACCACCTTCATGCCAAACCCAAGAAATGCTCCTTCCACACAATGGAGGTCAAATATCTTGGAGTCATCATCACCCCCGATGGCATGCGCATGGACCCCACCAAGGTTGACGCAGTACTAAACTGGCCCCCACCGCAGAACGTCAAGGAGGTACAATTATTCCTGGGGTTTGCTAACTTTTATCACCATTTCATCAACAACTACTCTGGGATCACCAAACCCCTCAACCGACTCACACGGAAGGACACCCCTTGGGATTGGGACAGCAAGTGCCAGAGTGTATTCCTTCTCCTGAAGAGGGCCTTCACCTCCGCTCTGGTCCTCCCACCATTTTGACCCCTCCCTGCCAATCGTGCTTGAGTGCAATGCCTCCAACTATGCTATCGCTGGGATACTCTCCCAGTCGGACTTGGGAGGCAAAGATCTCCGTCCCATTGCCTTCTACACCCAATTGATGATCCCAGCAGAACTCAACTACATCATCTACAACAAAGAACTCCTCGTGATCGTCGAAGCCTTCTGTCAGTGGCGGGCCTACCTCGAGGGGTCCCTGCACTGCATCCAAGTATACTCCAACCACAACAACCTGCAATACTTCATGACCACAAAACAGCTCAGCCGCCGCCAAGCCCGATGGTCCAAAACTTTCTTGGAGTATGACTTCACCATCCACTACTGCCCCAGGTGACTCGGCACAAAGCCTGATGCCCCCACTCAAAGATCCAATGTGTACCCAAAGAAGTCATTCAAAGCCAAACGGAATGCATTCAACCATCAAGTGGTAATTCCCCCCGAACATCTACATGCCGTACTGATTTTAAACAAAGAAGGAATCCTCCAACAAATCAGAAATTCACCCCTGGACTCCTTCTTCACCCAGCACAACCCCCACAACAACCCTGACAAGTCAAGTGCCGGGAACCCCTTTTTGCTGTCTCCAAACCACTGCCTCCTGCTCCAGAGTGGACAAATTTATGCTCCAGACCACAAGTCCATCCACCTTGACATACTCCAGCAGCACCACAACTATAAGCTCTGAGGGCACCCAGGAATTCATAAGACCCTTCAACTCATCTCCCAGACTTACTTTTGGCCAGGAATGAAGAAGGATGTCATGTGATATGTAAGGGCCTGCAAACCTTGCCTCCAGGCCAAGGTACCCCATCACTGCCCCCATGGATTATTGAAACCCCTCCCTGTCGGCTGCCACCCCTGGTCCTCTCTATTGATGGATCATATCATTGAACTCCCCAATTTCAAAGGTTTTAATGCGATCCTTGTTGTCATTTGCCACCTCACCAAGCAAGCCCTCTTCATCCCCTGCCACACCACCAACAATGCTCCGGAGTTTGCCAAACTATTCCTTGAACACGTGTTCTCCAAGCATGGACTCCCAGACAACATTGTCTCCGACTGCAGACCCCTGTTCATATCCCACTTTTGGCAATCGCTATGCAGGGCACTCAAGACCAAAACCAGCCTCTCCACTGCCTATCACCCGGAGACTGACAGACAAACAGAATGAGTGAACCAGATGCTGGAGCAGTATCTCTGCCTATATGTTAACTATTTACAGAATGACTGGCATGCAGAACTCCCCCTTGCCAAATTCACCTACAACAACACACTCCACTCTGCCACCAGAGTCTCCCCCTTCTACGCCAACAAAGGCTACAACCCCTGACTCACCCTGTTCCTGAAGGACATCCCCTCCCACACTGCCCATGAAGTTGCTGAGGACCTCTGATCCCTTCACCAATTTCTCCGGAACAAGATCAACACTGCCAATCAAGCCTACTCCAAACATGCTGACACCCAATGTGACTCCACCCCCAACTGGCCTCCTGGCACCTTGGTTTGGCTCAATCAATGCAACCTCAAGACCTGGAGGCCCTCCATCAAATTAGACCACAAATGCCTCGGTCCTTTCAAAGTCCTCTGGAAGGTCTCCATGCATGCCTATAAACTTGACCTACCTCTGAGCTTGAAAGGCCTCCACCCCATGTTCCATGTTTGACTCCTCAAAAAACATGCCCTGGACCCCTTCCCTGGCCAGCGCCCCAGCCGACCACCCCCTGTCAAGGTCGAGGACAAGTACCGCTATGAGGTCGACCAGATCCTTGACTCCTGCTTGGTCTGCGGATGACCCCAGTACTTAGTCCACTGGAAGGGCTACAGACCTGAGGACAACATGTGGGAGCCCCGAAAAAACCTTGACGGAGCCCCCAATGAACTCTGGGACTTCCATCAACAACACTCCACCAAACCCCGGGACCCCTGGGACTAGTGGCAAGCCACTCTTCCTGCCGCCACACCCTCTCTGCCATCACTTGGGTCACCTCTGCACTGGACTCCTGCTGAGTCCCCCACATCCCCAACCTCTCTGATCATTGCCCCGCCACCTCCACCCATGCCTCCAATGGCCTCATGCACACTCGCAGCTCTTGAAGCTGCAACAGTCGCTCTGTGGTGGTCCCCATGGTGATACCTTTATCCCTACATGCCAAGTCCCATTCCTTCCAAGCCTGGTCCAGTTCCCTCTGAAGCCCATCCCTCTTCTCCTCTACTCTACAGACTTCCTCCCTGCATATGGCCAACAACCTCTCCAACTCCTCTGCCCGATGCTGCAGGAAAGCCTCAGCAACCGACCACAACCCTCCCACAGACTGCTCAACCAAGGCCCCAGAAGTCAGGGAATACACCATAGGACCTGGAGGGCCCACCATCGCCAGCTCCCCCCATGCCTGCTTGTTAGGCCCTGCCTCCAATGAGGGGGACGCCCTCTGTTTACCCTTGTCATGCATCATGGGGGCCCCCTCCCTCCACCCACTCTGTGGGGGCTGCTCTGTGCCAACTTCCCCCTCTACCCTGGAACCCCTCTCTGAGACCCTACCCCTCCAACCCTCCTCCAACTGTGCTGCAACCCACTTGTGGTCCCACCCCTGCTCTGCCACAATGCAAGTGGCATGCCAATTCAGAGTGACAGAGCACTTCTCATGCCGCAAGCAACATGGGAGACACACTGACGTGTCCTGCCACACTCCCGGCACAGGCTCCTCAAACTCACACTGTTCACCCTGCTGGGTACAGGATGCACACTAGAAATGTGGGTTAGCTTGATAGGGAAGGGACATGCCAATGACACACCGGGGCCACCGCCTGACACCACTCCAATGTTGGGGGACCTCTTGCTTGCCCTGCAGCCTCTGCAAAGTACTCTGGCATCACGTCCGCCTGTGCAACTCTTGACCCCGTAGGGATGGGGCAGACTACCCCAGGGACAATACCAGACCTGGAATGAGAAGCGAGGACCATTTCCCCTACCAACTGTGCTGGAGCCTCCCCCAACATAAGCTCCAAGGGGCCCACCACCGCCACCAACAACTCTGACAGGACTTATTCAAGCACTCTGGCCACGACGAGCAAGAGACAGTACTTATAACTACAGTACATTGCCTGCACCTGCCTATGGTCTTGCCGACCCTCAGAGTCCTCTGAGGAAGAAGTCGAGGTATGTGCTGATGGGGATGGGGACACTGCTGGAGAATACGCAGAAGATGACATTGGAAAAGTTTGGGAACCCCAGAGTATGTCTGATCCTTTTCAATGACTAGGAAAGGACCCCCTGAGTGGTGGCCATGCTTTGACTTTGTTCCCCATGCCGCTGCTGCTGCTACTGCGGTCTGATCAATATTGCTTGACTTTGATTCCCATGCCCCACCAATCCCCAAACTGTGCCCTGCATCTCAAGGGTCTCAACGCTGAAGGGGGGGTGATGTCACGACTTGCTCCCTAGACCCTGACACCACCCCCAGCCCCCTCAATGCTCTGCCAAACTCCCCAACCCTCGCCCACCCTCCGCACCCACTTTGGGCAACTCTGACACTTCCTTGGCAGACCCCAACGGCTCCTTGATCAACTCCAACGCCTTCTCCGCAGCAGTTGATGCATCCCCTGAATTCCCCTGGACTCCTGAGGCTTCCCCCGACCCCAGAACAATCTGCTTTCCAACTGATCCCATCAGAATGTCACTGTGGCCTGCTCCAAGATTGCACCCGACAACCGTTGACTCCGTGCAGTTCCATCAAGCCCACCACCATATCCTCTGCCCTCCGGAGCCACCCAGTAGTAGGTATATAAGTTGTAGAGTAACCCCTACTACTTTAGTCTTGATATTGCATTTACTGGTTTCCTATGTCTTGTCTTTTGTCTCGTCACATTCCTATGACAACCCTGGACCTCACTCCCTGCTTGGCCCAGGAACCCCTCACATCTTGGTGATCTCCTGTCAAACTCCGGCTCTGCCCCCATCAACCACAACGCCTCTGCTTACCCTGCATTCTATTTGTGCGCCCATGAACTTGTTCCGGCACCCATCCAGGTTTGACGACTAGTATATTTGGTCTTAGACGCCCCCAAACCACTCTGGACTTGCTCGGACTGCCCCCTAGCTCCCCCTTGCAAGTCCCTCCATGCCAATACCAGACACTGGGTTATAAGCACAGGACATTGCTGTCAGGTTCCGCTGACCTCGGGGGCTCAGCTGCACTGGGTGAGTCCTTACTAGGCGGGCGTGATCCCCTTGCTGTCAGGTTCCGCTGACAACGGGGGCTCAGTACACTGGCAAGTCCTTACTAGGCAGATGCGATGTCCTGCGCTTATAACCAGGCGTCCGGAGTTGGAGTGGAGGTGGGGGAAGCTTGCGAGGGGATCCCTAGGGGGAGCAGCCCGAGTAAGTCCTAAATGGTCTGGAGGAGTCTAAGACCGAAGGTACTGGTCATTGACCCAGGGCGGGTGTCAAGGCTAGTTTGTGGGCACGCAAATAGATTGCGGGGTAAGCAGAGGCTTCTCAGGTGATGGGGGCGGGGTCGGAGCTGGATTGGGGATTACCAGGGCTTGATGGGTTCTGGGGCCGAGCGGGTAGTGAGGTTCAGAGTTGTCATAAGAATGTTCGGGTCATGGCACATGTGCGGAGTTTGTACTGATGTAGGGAGCAAGGGAAACTTAGAGGAACAAAGGAAATATGTACAGTCAAGACGAGACGGAGACGAGACGAGACTGAGAAAAAAGATAGATTCGAAACTTAAAAACAAGAATAGAGACGAGACAAGAGACGAAACATAGGAAACTGGTAAATGTAATATCAAGACTAAAGTTCAAGGAGTTATTCTACGACTTATATACCGACTACTGGGTACCTCAGAGGGCGGCGGATATGGTGGCGGGGGTTGACGGAGCTGTGCGGAGTCAATGGGTGTCAGGTACAATCCAAGGTCAGGCCGTGGCAGTATCCTGATGGGATCAGTTGGGGGCGCGGCCACTCCAGGGACATTGTGATACTCCGGGACAGGTCGGGTAAACTAGGGTAGGGGGTCGGGGATGTATGACGTGGCCAGGAACAGTGGGGGAAGGTTTCAGGGGGGTGTTGATGGTTACAGAGAGGGAGTTGCTGTTGGGGTTTGCCAGAGAAGCGTCGGAGTTATCCAGTGTGGGCGCGAAAGTGTGGGCGGGGTTCAGGGGAGTTAGACGGGAAATCGGGAGGGGTTGGGAGCAGTGTCTAGGGAGCGGGTCATGACACTTGCACTGGCAACCAAACACTCAAAAACATTCCGGGCACTGATGGCTTGTGCGGATAGTTGGTGGGATGTGATCCGGACAGATCCGGGGAGGTCTGGAGAAGTTGGATTGCGAGGAAACAAGACGGTCTTGGCGGGATTCAGGCAGAAGACCGTATGGGAGATTCGCAGAAGCAAAGGAGTAGGCGGCTGTGTGATCAATGGGAGCGGAGCCGGAGTTTGATGGGAGATCATTTGGAGTTGATGGAGTCTGGGACCGAGCGAAGAGTGAGGTTCAGACCTGGCAAAGGAGTGTCGGGGTTTGTAATCGTAACCGCGGAGTTCGTAAGGTTGTTAAGGTTGATGAAGACTTGGGCACAACGGTGGGACAGAGTCACCAAGACAGTGTCAGACAAAATGATATGGAACAAGAGTAGATTCGAGTGGAGGTACGAATCGATGACGAGAACAATAGCAGAATGGAGACAAGACAAGACCGGGAAACTGAGATAAGACTGGGAGACTGAGATAAGAAAACGAGACACGAAACACAAAACACGAAAAGGAAACAATCAGACCATCGGTAACGTTAAGCAATATCAAGACTAGAGTACGAAGAGCTACTCAACGGCTTATATACTGACTACCGGAGAACTTCAGGGTATGTCGGCTGCGGCGGCGGGGCTTGGCGGAGCTCGACGGAGTGGGCGGGTGTCGGTTGCAATTGAGGATTGGGCCGCGCTGATATGTTGATGGGATCATTGGGGAACGCGGGTCGCCCCGAGGTTGTCATGATACTCCGGAATGGGTCGGAGGAACCAGGGTGTTGAGTTGATGATGGGTGGCAAAGATCGGAAACAGCAGGGATGGTTCTTGGGGTTCGGGAGATCCAGGGTAAGTGTCAGTGGCTGCAGGGAAGGCGTCGAAGTTGGCCAGGGGGCCATCGGAGTTAGCCGGGGAGGCGTCAGAGTTAGCCAGGGTTGCGTCGGGGCTAACCAAAATAGGCACGGGGCATGGGTGGCAGTTTGGCAGAGCGTCGGGGGTTATTGGGGAATCGGGGTTTTGCTGGATGATGTGCGGGGGTCCAGGGGATGGGTTGTGACAATTGCATCCACCTAGTAAGGACTTGCCAGTGTAGCTGAGCCCCTGTCATCAGTGGAACCTGACACCACTGCCCCCAGTGGTGGTCAACAGCGATGAAGAGTATGAAGTGGAAGAAATCCTGGACAGATGTTTATTCTGGAGACGACTACAGTACAAGGTGAAGTGGAAAGGCTACAGGATTGAGGATATTTCCTGGGAGCCATGGGAGAACATACATGCCCCCGGACTTGTTAAGGAGTTCCATCGGAGACATCCAGATGCCCTGTGCACCATATGGGGCATCTATCCTATCTCACCAGCAGACTGTGCAATCAGGGACTACTTCTACCCTACATTGAGATGCTGCACACTAGAGGGGGGGTGATGTCAGGGGACTTCCTTTTCCAACCTCCATAACTGGTTCCAGCACCTCTGCAGCTTGTTCAACATCTCCAGGGCTCTTTCCAGAACCCCAGAGATCTCTGGAGAACTCTGGAGTTCTCTGTATTACCTCAGCAACCATTGCCCTAGGGTTAGGAGTAGCTCTAGTCACCTGTACAGTAGTTCCCATGCCTCTGCCACCTGCTGATGCACCGCACCAAGCAGTGGGGATCCTTAGACTTGTTCTCTTTGGATTCCCCTCTGCTAGGTGATTAGTTACCAATTTGTATCATTGTTTACTCTGCTAACATACTTTGGATTCCCCTCTGCTAGCTGCATGACTCTGATCCACTGCACCAGAGGTTGCCCTTACACCATTAATATGACAATCTAGATTACTTTATTGAGGAACTCTTATCAATAACATGAAAGACAAACTGTGATTGAGTTTGAATCTCAGCATTGAGTTGACAAAATACAAAGACCTAACCAAATGTAGTGAGGTTGGGTCTGGATCTCAGCATTAAGTTGACAAAATACAAAGACCTAACCAAACATAGTGAGGTTGGGTCTGGGATGAAGCAAGAGCTACAGGCCCATGTTAAAGGCACAGACCATAGCTCATTCAGACAAGTGTGGCCCCTTTGGCACTGCCACCAGCTTATGTCAGTGCTGACCAATTACTGACACATCACTTTGTCTTTTCTTTCTGTCATATTATCAGGGGTAGAGCACTACAAGTGCATGTGCCAGAGCTTTTGAATGGAAACACTTCTGTAATGGAAATGCTTTCATGACAGCATCTGGCAACAGACAAAAAAATCAACAACAGAGTGGCTTTTGAATGGAAAGAGTTATATGATGGCAGACACCAACTAACAGAACTGCTTTTTGCAACAGATGTCATATAACAACAGAAAGTGGACAGCAAATGTCCACTAATACTGTTGACAACAATACAATGCATGACAATTGCAAACCAAGAGGGCAGTCAAAGATGTCCACTCAAAGTGTTTTTGATGACACATTGTAACATTGCAATGGCACCATTACAGATGTAACATTGTTAACTTCTGCTACAATGCAGAGGACTCTGCTAGACACATAGCATACAATACAAAACATGTCTGCTACAATGTCACAGTTTGTCTGTATAGATATTTGTTGAAATCTGTTGAAGTGGTAGGCATGAGAAGCCATCACAGAACCATTCATCCATTGCAAGGCTAGTGGAAATGGCCATTGCAATGATTTGGGCACTCCACAGATGATTTGGAGGACTATAATTATTAGGACAGTATCATGGCTTAGTTATTCAAAGTGCTATGATGTTATGCTCCTCTCTGTTGGGATGAGGGTTCCACTCCTTTATCTGGCAATTGACTATTTATTTGGTCTTAAATTTTATTTATTGTACCTTTTCTCCTGTGCTCTAACCAATGTATTGGTACACTCTGAAGCAAAATACTCTCATGGTTTGGATATTCAGGCTGGCTACCTGTAACCTAGCTTGAAGGTTTCAGCACCCTGCTCCAAACTTCCTTGCCCTGCACTCCCTGACATATTTGATGTGGACTGTAGAGTTGGGGAACATTTCTGATGGAACTGCAATATGAGCTGTGGCAGATGCAACCCTCAATGTTTTCTTTCCCTCATGGCAGGTTCACTTCCCAAGTCCCCCCTTCCATGCCTGCATTAGCAGCTTTACAAGCAGGTGCAACTCTTCTTCTTCCATCTCATGCTGCCCCCTTGTGCTCCCTACTCCAAGAAGTCCCAATGGATGTTGACACCTTCCAATAGCAATCCTCTACTCCTCTGTTGTGTTGATGCTGTGGAAAGGCTGGTCACTTTGTCCACTACTGTTTTCAAGGGCTAGAAGTCCACTACTTGTCTGCATCAGAGCAAGAAGAGCTGCTCATCCAACTCCTAGCAGCCTGGAATGCAACAGGAACCCCCTTTCCTGATGCACCTATAGCTGTCTGCTCTGATGAGGCAGCCAATGTATTGGAGGAGGTTCCTGCAGAGTTGGATTTTTAAAAGGGCAATAGATGACCTGTATGCCACCATTGCCTAGTGCTAATCATTTTGCTCCCCTGTCCATAGAATGAAATATATCTGTTGCTGCTTTTGATACTATGCCCAAAATGATAAGCTCCTCTTTAGATGTACAAACCCCCTTCCCAGCTAAAGTCTCCACTGGAAACACACCTAACCCATGCCTCCAGATTCCTGCATGGGAATGCCATCTCCTCTGTTGTTACATTGTTGCTTCCACTCCTTCTGCCAACTCCCTGAAGCTACAGGTAGAAATCAAGACAACAGACACCCAGCAGACCCAAAGTGTGGTTGCCCTGCTTGACAGTGGGGCAACAGGCCTCTTCCTTGACACAGAATATGTGCAACAACACTGTCTCACCACTCACCCCCTATCTTGT
The DNA here is from genome assembly GCA_020091625.1 of Termitomyces sp. 'cryptogamus'. NCBI lineage: Eukaryota > Fungi > Basidiomycota > Agaricomycetes > Agaricales > Lyophyllaceae > Termitomyces > Termitomyces sp. 'cryptogamus'. The sequence goes on from JAGYZC010000005.1 coordinate 2,139,222, forward strand.
CATATCCTCATGTACAATGTTGATGGCACACTCAATGAAGCCAGCTCTATTTGCTCTGTGGTGGACCTGGTCCTCTGTTGATGTGCTCCTATGCCACCTAGCTGCCATGCAGGAAACCAAAAGGAAGACATAAACACTGGCAACTAGATAGGGTAGCTAGCAATAGAAAGTTAATAGAGGTGAGTCAGTAACCATCCCAGAGAATGAGAGCTAATTAGTGAGAAGGGGATGAAGAGCAAAGTGAAGAGTGTTGCTATCACTAGTCTAACTTGCTAGATGGTAACAGAAGGTCACTGGGTAACAGAAGGAGAAAGGCAGAGACAAAAGGATTGCTAAGAAAAAGAGGGACTAAGTGATAGGAAGGGGTTGTGGGGAACATAGAAGGAATGAAGTTTATGGGAACTGAGGAACAAATGCAAACTAGTTGCTAGCCATAATTGCTAGCATTGCTAAGTCATAATAACACTAATGGCACCTGCAGATGGCACTTATGCTAGATCAAGTACAAAGTTGTCAAGGCTTGTTGCTAAGTCATTGGCAATGACAAGAGAGCAATAAGAAATCTGGAACTGGTAAGCTGAAAGCTAATGAAGGGAACAATACTCTGTTGGTTGCTTTTGGTTTCTATGTACAGGCAGTATTTATACTATTCATAGGTATAGAATTTGGAAAGGAAATATTAGTTGCCAGCAGCAATAGCATCTGCCAAAGTGCTCATGATACATACAGGATGTCAGTATGGTAACTAAGTATACATATGTAATGTCAATATAATGCATAAAAATTGTCAATCACAAGAAAAGAGCATTTCTGATGCCAATACCTGAAATGTAGATACCATTCAAGTATGTTTGTAAACCAGACAAGAAAAATGATAAGAATCACATGGCTTTCAATGTATCCTTTTTGGAGAGGAAGCAGTGTTGTTGCTAGGTAAGGTCACTGGCAATTGTTGCTAAGAAAGGTCTTGGTTTTATTGTTCTGGACCCAAGAGCCAGACTCCATATGATGAGACTCCATATGATAAGGCTTGTGATCCAAAAGACTTGTGGTTGCTAAAATCTTATGCAAAGGCTACATCATTCCAGACCTTGGAGCTAGACCCCTCATGATGAATGTTGTCACTTGTACATGGTCATGTGCAATATAATCAGCTGCTAATCCAATCAGAAATGCTGAAAACAGTGCTCAGTAACAATTGGGTCTTATTACCATTACCAAGACCACTCAGAGTGAGCTGCTTTTGCTGTCACTAGTTTGGGAAAACAAGACATGATCTTAGGGCTCACCTGATTACACAGACACAATCCTAAGATTGACTGGACTAAGGGTGAGGTGAAGATGAGCCACTGCCCTCATTGTTGCATGACTTGTGCTGAGAAAGCCTGTAAGGAGCAGAGAGCCAAGGTTTGTAAGCATGCTGTTGTGCATGCCTGTCATACTAGGCATCTCCTTATGCTGACCTTGACCTCCTGAGTTCCCCCTCTTTGGCATTCCCTCATAGAGAAACTCTCTATGAGGATGTCTGGGGTGTTGAGTGTGAACCTCAGGAGGAAGAGGAATGAAGGAGAAGGGACCAGCACTCTGGACTCAGAGTCTCCAGATGAAGCCATGGAGGTAGGTGATAGGATCTATGCTACAATCCTTTGTCCTCCTCCTACATTGGCAGAAATTCATCAGGCCAGTCAGACCACTTCTCAACATCTCGCTGAGGTATGTGTAGCAAACTCACAGCCCAAGCCTTTTTATAGCACAGTTCCCAATCACCTCCACAATTTTGAGGACATATTCTCCAATGCATCCTTTAATTCACTTCCAGAGCATAAGCAGTGGGATCATGCAATGGAGCTGATACCAGATGCAGAGCCCTCCAGCTGCAAGGTCTATCTGCTTGCACTCCACAAGCAGGATGAGCTGGATGCATTTTTCCAGAAGAATCTTAGCTCAGGACAGATATGACTCTCTAAGTCCCCAATGGCCTCCCCAGTCTTTTTCATTAAGAAGAAGGATGAATCTGAGTCTCTTTGTCTCATTCAGGACTATTGAGTCTTAAATGCAATGACAGTGAATAATCACTGTCCCTTGCCACTCATCTCTGAACTTATCAATAACCTGTCAGGTTCCACTGACCACAGGGGCTTAGCTTAATTGGGTGAGTCCTTACTAGGCAGATGCAATGTCTTGCACTGATAACCTAGCACTTTGGAGAGGTCTGGACTTCAGATACTTGCAAGGGTAAGTCAAGGGGAGTGGTCCAAGCAAGTCCAAAGTGGTCCAGGGAGGTCTAAGACAAGGTATGAGGAAAGGTTGGGCTTGGAAAAGTTCCAGGTACAAGTCTGGGGTGAGTATTGGTGATGCAGGGCAAATAGAGGTTATGCAAGTGATAGGAGCAGGGCTGGAGTTTGATGGGAGATCAATGGATGTTGATGGGTTTCAGAGCCAAGCAAATAGGAGGTCTGGAGTTGGTTAAGAATGTTTAGAGGTTTGTAATTGTAAGTGTGGAGTTTGTAACAGCATTAGAGTTGAAGGGGACTTGGACATGACAAAGGAAATATAGACAAGCAAGATGAGACAGAGTCAAGGTGAGATTCAGATGAGAATGGAAATAGATTCAAGTGGAGATATGAAACAATAACAAGACAATAATAGAGATAGAGATGAGATAAGACTGGGAGACTGAGAAAAGGGAAAATGTAACAGGAGATACAAAAAGAGACAAACAGACAATCAGAAATACATCAGGTAAAGCAATATCAAGACTAGAGTACAGGATGCTACTCTACAACTTATATACTGACTACTGAAGGGCTCTGGGTAGTAGTGGGTCTGGTGGTGGGGCTTGTTGGGACTGCGTGGAGTCAACAGGTGTCAGTTGTGATTAGGGGGCAGGCTGCAGTAATATACTGATGGGATCAGTTGGGAACATGGGCCTTCCAGGGGTTGTTGTGATGCTCCAGAGCTGGTTGGGTAGATCATGGTGACTTACTGGTGATGTATGCTGGCATCAGAAACAGTGAGGGAGGGTCCCAGGGGCTCAGGAAGGGCAGGGGAAGCATCAATGGCTGCAGGGAAGGCATCAAAGTTAGCCAGGGGGGTATCAGGGTTTGCTGAAGAAGTGTTGGAGTTACCCAGAGTGGATGTGGTGGGTGAGCAAAGGTTGGGGGAGTTTGAGGGGGCATTGGAGAGAATTCCAGGGAAGCAAGGTGGCTGGGAACAAGATTAGGGGGTTCAGGGAGTGGGTCATGACATAAGCTTTGACGTGCATGCTACTTCACTAAGTTGTATGTCTGCTAGGGCTACAACAATGTGTGCATCAAAGAAGGAGATGAGTAGAAGGCAGCATTCCAAACCAATTGTGGACTCTTTGAACCTCTAGTGATGTATTTTTGTCTCACCAATAGCCTGGCCACTTTCCAGACTATGATGAATGACATCTTCCATGATCTGATCATGGAAGGTGTTATTTGTGTGCATCTTGACAATATTGTTATCTACACTAAAACCTTGGAGGAGCATTGTCAGGTCATGTGCATTGTCTTGAAACACCTCCACCAACACCAGCACTATCTAAAGCCTGAGAATTGTGAATTTGAGCACACTAAAGAGGAATACTTAGGTTTGATCACTTCACATAGAATGGCTGAGATGGACCTCATTAAAGTGGCAGGTGTAGCAGAGTGGCCTGAGCCAAGGAACAAGGAAGTGCAGGCTTTTCTTGGGTTTGTCAACTTCTACTGGAGGTTCAATAGGATTTCTCCCACCATGTACACCCCCTCTTTGACCTCACTGTCAAGGATACAGCCTGGCAATGGGAGTCCTCACAACAAGCTGCCTTTGGTGCCCTCAAGCAAGCTGTTACCTCAAATCCTGTCCTCCTATTCCCAGATGATGACTATCCCTTCTGTGTTGAAGCAGATAGCTTGGACTTTGCCATGGGAGCAGTCCTCTCCCAGCAGTGAAAGGAGGATGGCAAGTGGCATCCAGTAGCCTTCTACTCCAAAAGCCTTGATGCTGTAAAACAGAACTATGAGATCCATGACAAAGAGATGCTTGCAATTATTTGGTCTTTTGAAGAATGGTGGCATTTCCTTGACAGCACATGACATAAGTTTTAAGTCTGAACAGACTGCAAGAACCTCAAGTACTTCTGTACAGCTAAGAAGCTAAAATGACACCAAGCTCAGTGGTTCCTGTATCTGGCTAACTTTGAGTTCTTGCTGCATTACAAACCTGGACAGAGCATGGGCAAACCTGATGCATTGTCTAGGTCGGCTGACAACAGCACTGGGGCAGGGGATAATGACAACATTGTCCTCCTCAAGCCTGAGCTCTTTGCTATTTGTGCTCTAGAAGGAATTGAGGTCCAAGGAGATGAGGTGAGCATCCTCAGGGACATCCAAGGAGGAAACCAAGAGGGTTCCTAAAAAGATGTGGTTGCCCAGGCTGTGCAGGCTCTATGAACTTGACAAGCAATTGGAATTAAGTCTGTGCATGCAGATGAGTAGGGGTTTCAGGATGGGCTTCTGACCTTCCAAGGATGCATCTATGTGCCTAACATTCCAGAGCTCTGCCAACACATTGTAGAGTAACACCATGACTCTTGAGTAGCCAGACATCTTGGAAGGTGGAAGACACTGGAGCTGATATCCCAGAACTACTGGTGGCCTCAGATATCCCAGTATGTAGGCACCTACACTAGCACCTGTGATCTCTGTCTTCACACCAAGCCTCATTGCTAGGCATTCATGAGTTAGCTCTATCTTCTCCCTATTTCAGCTGCTTGGTGGAGTGTTGCAATTGGTGGATTGTTGAACTACCTGATGCTCATAGGTACAATGCTGTGATGGTAGTGGTGGATCTCTATGGTAAATAGACCCGCTTCATTCCTACCCACACAACATGCTCTGCCTTGGAAGCAGCTGGTCTGTATTAGAAGAATGTTTGGAAGCTCCATGGTCTGTCAAATGGGTATGTCTCTGACCAAGGTCCCCAGTTTGTGGCAGAATTCACTCAGGAACTATACTGCCTGCTAGGAGTGAAGCTCCATATTACCACAGCCTATCACCCTCAGTCAAATGGGCAGATGGAACATGTTAACCAGGAACTAGAACAGTATCTCTGCCTGTTTTGTAATGAGAAGCAGGATGACTGGAATGAGCTTAGATGCTGAGTTCCAGTACAACAACCACATTCACTCTTCCACACAGATGACCCCATTCTTCCTAGATACTAGCCAGCACTCACACATGGGATTTGAACCTTGGGCATGCCTCTCTGAGAACAACTCCATCAATAAGTTTGTGGACAGGATGAAGAGGGCACACAAGGAGGCAAAAGCTGCATTGGTGAAGGCCAAGAATGACATGGCATGGTATTATAAACACCACTGGACACCAGCCCCAGTAGTTTATAAGCTGGAAGGCTGTGTATATTTGAATAGCTTGGACATTAAGACAACAAGGTCATTCCAAAAGCTGTCACACTGTCATCTTGGCCCCTTCATGGTAGAGAAGAAGGTAGGGCATTTAGCATACCAACTTAAGCTCCCAGCAGGCCTACACCAACTGCACCCAGTCTTCAATGTCATCAAACTGTTCTCAGCTCTGGAGGATCCAATCCCTGGCTGCTGCCCTAAGCTACCTCCACCACCAGCCTTAGTTGATAATGAGGAGGAGTATGAGGTGGAGAAAATCTTGGATAGCAGGACATTCTTGGAGAAGTTGCAGTTCAAGGTGAAATGGAAGGGATATGGTATTGAGGACATCTCTTGGGAACTGCAGGCCAACATACATGCCCCAGTCCTGATTTGGAACTTCTACTGCTGGCACCCCAGTGCACCAAAGGCAATTCAAGGCATCTATTCCACTTTAGCAGCTGACCAGGCAACCTGTGACTTTTTCTATCCAGTATGTTGAGACACTGCACACTAGAGGGGGGGTGATGTCAGGGGATGTCCCACTTGTTTCCCCTTCTCCTCCTCCAGTTCTTGTTGGATTCCCCCTCCTTATAATTTTCCTTTATTCTCCTTCCTTTTTCCTGTCTATTGGCCCTAGTCTCAGCCCTCTTGCTTCACTTGTTCTCTGTGCATTATTCAGATAGGTGTGACCTCTTTGGCATTGCCACCAGCTTATGTCAGTGCTGATCAATTACTGACACATCACTTTGTATTTTCTTTCTGTCATACTATATAGATGTGCAATGCATAGGTTGAAGCTTGGCCCTGCCTTCATGTAAGAGTAGACCCAGGAAATTTTCAGGGCATTGGAGGCAAAAGCTTCACTGCTCAGCTGGATATAGGTGATGCAGGATTGGAGGAAACATTCCTCAACCTTACAGTCTCCATCAAATATGTCAGAAAGTGCAGGGCAAGGAAGTTTAGAGCAGGAGGCTGAAAACTATGAGCTCGGTGCAGAAGAGAACCTTCTTGCAGCTGCTGGGGGCCCAGGAGGAGTAGGAGCAAGGGGGAGTTGTTCCAGGAGGGCCTGAAGGGGGAGGGACACTGCTCCAGTGGTTTGATGTAGTCCAGTGAGTTTGGCAGTGTGTAAGGTAAGGGAAGGTTGGGTCAGTTGAACCTGTGTCTCTAGGAAAAACAAACAAATTCAGACATCATCTTGGGAACTCAAAGCATCAGGGGGAGGTGCTGGAGGGGTTGGTTGAGTCATAGGAGGGGCACAGGGAGTAACAAGACACTGTTGGGGGAGAGACCTTTTGAAGAACCAAACAGAAAACTCAGGCAATCAAAAAGTGTGCTCCTAGACCAAATCTAGAGACTTGTTCTGCTGTAAGAGCAACCTCTGGAGGCTGTGGCCCAATTACACATCTAGCAGAGGGAGATCCAAAGTCTATTCAGCATTTACAAGAAGTTCTAGAGTTCTAGTTACTCACCTGGTGAGAGAGATCCAAAGAGAACAAGTCTAAGGATTCCTAATGCCAGTGTTCAGAAAATTTACTCTAGAGCCTCTGGAAAAAACACTCAACAACAACCAAATCCAGAGTCCAACCCAAAAGCAGAATCCATCATAAATGGCCTTGATCTCCAAACTCCTGGCACATGACCATGCACAAATGTAATCCAAAGTTAACCCTTAGTTGAAAGTACTTGTGACCCAAGAATGGGAGGTCTACAATGAGTGGTAGGCCTGGAATAAAGGAAACAATCTAGGGGTCTGGTAAGAGGCAGTCATGGTGTGGAAGGAGCAATCCTTGTCTGAATTATGGACAGAGAATCAGTCAGCCTGAGGGCTAAAACCAGGACCAACAGATAGGGAAAGCAAAGGAGAATAAAGGAAAATGATAAGGAGGGAGAATGGGACATCTCCTGACAATTGGTGAGTTTATTTTCAAGGAGTTTCTTGGCTTATTTGGATGTGGTTTCCTAAAGGGGAAAGTTGCATAAAAGTTCCATTTGCTATTGGGGGGCATTTTTCTCATTGCTAGACTGTGGTGCCCTGCTAGATTGCATTTCAGTGGTCCTGTGGGGGGGTCTATACAATCAGCCTGTCAGGCTCTTCTTGATCAGAGGTAATATAGAATGTGGGTCTGGCATGTTGGGCATAAGGCTTAGTCACTACTTCCAGTGTTAGTGGAGCACATGGTGGTTAATGATCAAGGGGCCCCCAAAACTCAAAGAACTTTATACTGTCATGTGTCACATTGTGGAATTTGTGATTACATCAACAATGAGCATTGTTTGAAGCATTGTTCGAGGATTCCTTCTAGGATTCCTTCCAAGCAGAGCCAGAACTTGACCTGTGACCAGGGTGTGGACGACGATTTCATTTCGCGGATTTTTGGTACCTCTGACTCGGTCATGGGCCGACATCTCTCACATGCTCATCTCTCACATGCTATAAATTTCTCTAAAAGAATTACTAGCTACTAGATCATAAGTAGATTTAGATTGCCCAGAGGTTTGAAGACTATGCGCCCAGAGGACAGAGCTAGAAAAAAAAATTGGCTAAAAATTTCATCCCCCGATACACGACAGTACTGAACATGCCAAAAGTATCACGATCAAAAGAAGCATGTCATGACCATTTGTGATAACCATTCCATTACAACAGATGCTTTGGCAGCGTGAGGGCTTATCATGATTCAGCGCCACTACGTTTGTACACTCGAAATTTGGAGAGGCCTAAGGTACGATACAACTCAAAAATTTATGGCGAGAAGCGTATGTCATTAGCGTAGATATTTCATGGCCGTCTAAAGAATTGCTCGATACCTTGCAGTTCCTTCTTCCGGCTCCTCTTTTTCGGAGAGTTTCTCGACAAAGGCTTCAGAACGTGCTTCACACCACCTGCTGACGGCCTTAATACGGTGGTAGGTTCACCGACAAACTCCTTGGCTAAGTCCTGAGCGAAATGAAAATCGTCGTGCTCTAACCGCAGAGCGGCTAATTGCTCCTCCCCGTCCCGAGAAGATGATCCTAGTGAAGGTACTGATAACCTTTGACCGCATCTTGAACATTTGAAAGAGAGCATATGCAGGCCGGAACATGGATCGTCTGCTGGAACATTATCACCAGACATATAATCTGCATCGACAAGACCAGTGAGAGATACCGGCCAACCGTCGTCGTTACCGTTTTCGTCACGTTGTCGTTTGGTGGATTGACTGGCTTCTAAAAAGCCTTCAATACTTCGTTGCCCATGCTCAGCGACCTCAATACCGGTGAATGCAAGCGAAACATTGGTAACTTTCATCGCCAATTCTGTTCCGACGAGATCTTTCCATAACATATTACCCGCCGCAGCAACGGTGTCTACCGTGACTTCAGGTGTATATGGAAATGTAGCTTGCTTCGATTGACCAGCGTTATAACCTGAGAACCGATGAAACCGCTGTCACAGTTATGCAGATGGAATTACATACCTCTCCGAACGCGCAAAACAATGGACTTGGGCCATAAATTGGTGCTGATCTCACGAGCCTCGACAAGACGGAGCGCAAGTTCCGCAGCAAGAACTCGTATCCAATGAAAACCTTCAGAAGCGTTTGTAATAGGTCGCGGGAGATTTTTCGATGCCAACATGCTCTTGTTGATTGTCGTTTTCTTTTCCTTTACTGCAATAGACTAGTTAGCCCTTCATGATCTGTTAAGGAAAACATCTGACAACCTTCCGATCTGTCAATACCACTGAAAAGGAGCATGAAAAGGAATCCAAGTAACTAAGGAGGTCGATCATACCGGAGAACTTCATAGATCCAAATGGATTCTTCCCCTAATTTACGCTGCATCTCCTCTGTGTAAGATCAATTTATAAATACCAAGGGCTTGTTACATAGCATACCTAGGCTGATTGACCTATCAAAATGGATCAATATGGCATCATACGAAAGCCTTTCTTTCTACATACAAAAGGTCTTGGACAGTGGCTGCTTCGAATTCTGACGCTATAGCAGTGCCAAGTTTACCGCCGAGAAAACGAATCTGAGTCCTCGTAAGCGTACAAGCACAGGTTTGAACGATGAGGCTCAAACTTTTTGGAAAGGAAGTGGACGTAGATATTCTGGAATAGCGGCATTTCTCAGGATACTCTGCGGAACGTTAGGGTAATTGATCCACCTAGAGAAATTTCAAAGGTACTATGTACCTGATTGTTCGGTTTTTTGTACGATGCTGTTAACTATGAGTTATTAGTGGTTGTTTCATGACATTGGTTAAGAATAACCTTTGCCAGGAATTTATTTCTCGCGATTCCCTGAACGTACAAAGTCAGTAGTGTTCACAACTCATCAAGTGTGAAATTGGAATCACTGCTGATGTGGAGTATCCAAGTTGTTCATGAACCTGACGCCTTGCCGTCTCCATCAACTCTGCTCCAATCGACAATGCAATATCATGCCAAGTCAGCAAGGCCTCCTCCCGTTGGTGATTACAAATCGAATCTATGCTAGCTTTCATGTCCCCTTCCGGTAAGGCAGGATGAATGGGTATCACGATTGAGTGTTTGATGTCATTCCACGAGAAGGGGGGCGGTGGCGGTAATGGGGTGTCAGCCCCGTTTAATGCATTGGAGGGAACTTGTGCGAGATAGGGGTATCTTTCAAGAAGAACCTCACGAACACGTTTAGAAAAATCGAAAAATGCTTCGTCAATGGATGCTTTTTCTACGTATATATGAATGATATCAGTCGCTCAGACGAAAAGACATTTCTGTTCACACACCAACTTCTACGCGTGGAAGACACTCCCTGAACTTAGCAGCGATCTTTGAGCTTTCTCTACGATAATAGTCCAAAGACACCTGTCAGCCAAAGCGATCCAAATTGTTAATTTCCACCTAAACCCTTTTGCAAATCTTAAACTTGACCTTATGCGTCTTCGTATCAACATCATTCCAGTATCCTGGTTGCCTCTCACCCTCCTTATAGGTGGCTACATGCACAATCTTCAGCTCAGGGTGCTTCGCCTGTAACTCCTTCATGTTATATTTCTTGAGCCGAGTGATGCCGAATTTCCTGGCGGGGTAGTTAATCGCAATGAGTGCATCCCACTGTAACACAACCAGTGGGGTGCTCTCGTCTACACCGAGACGCACCATCTCACATGCCGCATAAAATGCATCACTGTCACAAAGCGCTATCACACGCAGCGGGTCACGGACCCCGAGATTCTGGGAGTGTAGGTGTCGGTAGGTGATAATAGGGTCGAGATCTTCAAAGTCTTGATCTGTAGCCTTCCCTTTCCCTTTCCATGGTACCTGCATGCTGGAACTTGAAACTCGAAGGGGGTGCCCTTGAGGTCAAAGTCGAACTCAGGCAGTGTCGCTGTTTGTGACTGATGTTCACGTACACGTGATGATGACGTGACCGGCACGTACTACCACGTGACAGCCTTCAACCTGGAAATTGAAAAAAGTGTGTTATCACTGCTGGCACTCAAAAATGATTCCTGTGAAAAAAGTGTAAAGGAATATGCCATTTCTTGTCAGCTTTTGGTTTTGGAAAAAGACAATGTCTTTATCTTTCTGTCTAATGCCTTTTTATTCCTGAAATATGTGTACTAGGAATGATGTTAACATGTTTCTTTTACACTTTTCCCAGAATCAACATCATCAGCTGCCAGCAGTATATGTGGCTCAAGCCCACTACAAATGGAAGTCTACATACCAGTAGGCTCACTAGATCAATGTGCATGCACAAGAACAGGAATGGCAAGTCTATTCCTGGAAGGTAATCCATATCAAAGAGTATAAGAAAGTGGTAGTAACAGTAGGAAGTAGTGAATACAAAGTCTGATACAGTAGTGTATATGTAAGCCATGCTTTTACTCCTCCTTCCAAAACATCAATAGATTTCAATGTATGTCAGTGAGATGAAATGAAGTACAGTGGCTCAAAAAACTATTCCAATGTTTTATACTTTATAAGAGGTGACATTGGCTTGAAGGATTGGAAGTACTTAAAATTATGGTTAAATCAGGTAAGGTACTATGGCATTGGAGCTACAAATTGCATTAAGGCATATGTAATTTGAATCAAAACTGATGGAGTAATGGCCATTTTCAAATATTCTCTCATTGGGACAGTTTTTTGAGCCTCTTCAACTTTGCATGTTTATCCTTATTTTAGTCAGAAATAAAGAGTAAGTATGTGGGAATATCAACAGTCATGTAACTATGCTTGTTTATATCTCGGAGCAGTTCAAGTTGGTTGAACCACATCTTGACCTTAAATCACCATTGTAAAAGCTACTGCTCCTGTACAACGCTCTACTGTTGCTTCTCTCCTTGCTCAAGGGTCCTTTCTGCATCACATTGGGGATAAAAGTGGTCTAGAGAAATCTACTATTGAGAGGATTGGTAGAGAGTTGGAGGTGAACAAGAAAAACCATCCTGGAGGACATCCTGCTAAGCTTACTCCATGCAAAACAGGCTATTGTTTGACAAATTTCAACTGGGAGACTTGATACAGCTATTTGTGCCACCAATTTTCTCAACATCATTTCCAATCTTGTCTCTTAGATGGTCCAAAATGTGCTGAAGGAGGAGGGGTATTAGTCTGCTACAAAGAGAAAAGTCCTATGTTCAAAGCTAGACATTTGTCAGTTTCAGCCTTCAGGCTGACTGATTCTCTATCCATAATTCAGACAAGGATTGCTCCTTCCACACCATGACTGCCTCTTACCAGACCCCTAGATTGTTTCCTTTATTCCAGGCCTACCACTCATTGTAGACCTCCCATTCTTGGGTCACAAGTACTTTCAACTAAGGGTTAACTTTGGATTACATTTGTGCATGGTCATGTGCCAGGAGTTTGGAGATCAAGGCCATTTATGATGGATTCTGCTTTTGGGTTGGACTCTGGATTTGGTTGTTGTTGAGTGTTTTTTCCAGAGGCTCTAGAGTAAATTTTCTGAACACTGGCATTAGGAATCCTTAGACTTGTTCTCTTTGGATCTCTCTCACCAGGTGAGTAACTAGAACTCTAGAACTTCTTGTAAATGCTGAATAGACTTTGGATCTCCCTCTGCTAGATGTGTAATTGGGCCACAGCCTCCAGAGGTTGCTCTTACAGCAGAACAAGTCTCTAGATTTGGTCTAGGAGCACTCTACACCTCTCCCTGATGCTTCAAGCCCCCAGGACAATGCCTGGAGTCATTTGTTGTCCCTAGAGATGCAGGTTCAACTAATCCAAGGTTCCCTTACCTCCCACACTGCCAAACTCATCAGACTATGTCAAACCACTGGAGTGGTGTCCCTCTCCCTCCAGGCCCTCCTTGACACCTAGTACAAGGTGGCACATGAACAGTGGCAGCTGATGGAGCTGCAGTGTGAGCTGCAATGGACATAGCACCCCACCACCACCCCCACACTTTCTTCATGTATGGTGGGTTCACTCCAAGTATCCCCTTCCTTGCCTGCTCCACTGGCCCCACATGTCATGACCCATCCCTGGACCTCTGGACCTCACTCTGAGTGACCACAACTCCCTAGAGTACCTGCCAACACCCTCAACCCACCCCTGAGCTTTGTTCACTTCTGGCACCTGCCCTGGCAAACTCCAATGCTTTCCCAGTAAATCCCAATGGCCCCCTAATGGGCTCTGTCACCCTTCTGACCCCTACCAAGCTCCTGGGTATCCCCAACACTTCTCTTAAACCCCAGCACATGTCACAGTGATAAGAACCACTTGTAACTGAGCATGGTTACTGACATCTCCAACTATCTTATCTGGACAGCACCTGACTTGGACACAACATGGGATTTTTGTGTTTCTTATTATTTGCTTGATTTTTGTTTTACAGGTCATGCATGAGTCATGCAACATTATTACATGTGGTCCAGCCCCCAAGGTCTGGAACAACATAGCCATTTGCATGTGATTTTTGCAACCACAAGACTTGTGGATCATGAGCCTCATCATTGTCAAGTTTCACTGACCACAGGGGCTCAGCTTAACTGAGTGAGTTCTTACTAGGCAGACACAATGTCCTGTGCTTATAACCTAGTGCTCCAGGGATGGTTCAGACTTCAGGTACTTGCAAAGGGAAGCTAAAGGGAGTGGTCCAAGCAAGTCTAGGGTGGTCCAGAGAAGTCTAAGACCAAGTATATTAAACATTGGGCTTGGGCAGGCATCAAGTATGAGTCTGTAAGCAAGTGTATGGGCTGCGGGGTAAGTGCAGGCTTTGCAGGTGATGGGAGCAGAGCTGGAGTTTGATGAGGGTTCAATCAGAGGTGATGGGTTCTAAGGCTGAGTGTAGAGTGAGGTCCAGAGCTGTTATAAGAATGTTTGAAGGGTTGTAGTGTGTGCATGGAATTCATAATGACATTAGACTTAAAAGGAACTTAGAAATGATAAAGGAAATAGAGACAGACAAGATAAGACAAAGTTGAGACAAGATGGAACTGAGAAAGGAATAGATTCAAGACTAAAAATAAAAACAGAGGCAAGACCAGGAAACATAACAGAGAGAAACATGAGACACAGGTAACTAAGTAAAGTAATATCAAGACTAAGGTAACAGATGCTATTCTACATCTTATATACTAACTACTGAACTTCCTTTGAGGAATGAGGGTGCAATGATGGGGCTTGTCAGAGCCACATGGGATCAATGAGTGTCAGCTTTGATCAGATGGCAGACCATAATGACATTTTGATGGGATCTAATGGGAATGCAGTCTGCTCTGTAGTCATCAGGGAGTTCTGGAGTGGTTGTGTAGGTTGCAGGGGTGAGTTAGTGATTTGTATCTGAGTCAGGAGAGATGTTGGGGGGGCCTAGAGGCTTGGAAAGGGAAAGGGAAATGATGGGATCTGCAGGAGACATGTTGGGGTTTGCTGGGGAAGCATTGGAGTTAGCCAAGGTGGGTGCCATAGGTGAACAATGGTTGGGGTGATTCTGGGGGGAACTCTGGAGAAGTGGGTGGCTTGGGAAAGAGGGTTGGGGGTCTGGGATTGGGTTATGACATCACCCCCTCTTCAGTGTCAAGACCCCTGAGATGCAGAGCATGAGTTGGGGATCAGCAGGGTATGGGAACCAAAGCCAAGTAAAATTGATCAAACCACAGCAAGTGGCAGCAGCATGGGGAACAAAGTCAAAGCATGGCCACTGTTTGTCAGGGGGCTCTTTCCAATCAATTAAAAGGGTCAGACATACCCTAGTGCTTCCCTAATTCTTTCCAATGTCTTCCTCAGCATCTGAGCCAGCCTCTTCATCAGTTGCTTCCCCAACTCCCCCTCCCTCTGACAAAAACTGTGTTGACATGTGGGCAGAGTACAAGGTCTGCCATGCAGAGTTTGATTATTGGCAGGATCATAAGAAGGTGGCATCAATGTATTGTGGTCATAGGTGCACTGACTCTGTGTTTAGGCCAGGCTAGCCCACTTATAGAGTTGTCAGCAGCAGTGGTGGGCCTGTCTGAGGGCCTCTCTCAGACCCTGGAGTCAGCATAGTGGTCAGCCCTGGCATTGTGGTCAGCCCAGCATCATAGTCAGCTCTGGTGTTGTGGTCAGTTCTGGCATTGTAGTCAAGGCCCAGCCTTGGGCTGGGGGTGGTGCAGGTTGTCTCAGAGTCTCACAGGATTGTGCAGGTGGTGGTGACACTGGAGCAGTTTGCAGGGACTATTGGGTGGGTGAGGGATCCTCTGGTCCTTGAATGGTGCTAGGCAGAAGCCTCAGTGAGTAGCTAGT
Organism: Termitomyces sp. 'cryptogamus'; assembly: GCA_020091625.1. Classification (NCBI taxonomy): domain Eukaryota; kingdom Fungi; phylum Basidiomycota; class Agaricomycetes; order Agaricales; family Lyophyllaceae; genus Termitomyces; species Termitomyces sp. 'cryptogamus'. Next base: position 2,154,359 of record JAGYZC010000005.1, read on the forward strand.
GAGATTCTTCCCTGTTCAAGCCAACTAAGCTTTTGCAGTGCATTGCCTACACTTGACAGAGGGAGTAGTGTGAGTTCAAGGTGCCTGTGCCAGGGTTGCAGCAAGATATGTTAGTGTGCCTCCTATGTCTCTGAGGATGAGGTGCCCCAGGCAGTAGTGGAGGCCAGGAGGAGGCAGAAAGAGTGGCTAGCCAATGAGGCAGCATCAGGGAAAAGGAATAATGCATAGTTCTTCTAGCAGTGGTTGTAGCCCAGATGGAGGTGGACTTGGTGGGGAGGGGAGTTTCAGAGAGGGAGTGGGAGTAGGGTGGCCTGAGCCTCTTCTTGCCATTCTTAGACCTAGTGCTGTCCCTGTAGTATAGTGTAATCTTGTAGTCTTTATAAGAATTCTTGCCTTTTTGAGCCTCTTATCAACTGGCATGAAAGAACTAAGTTTGAGTTTATGTGAGAGGGATGAGAAGTAAAACATGCAGGAGGTTCCTGGTGAGAGTTGAATCACTAATGAATCCAGAGGCAGGGGTTATGCCCACTACTGCCATCTATATCAGTTAGTCCCTGAAGCTACAAGTAGAAATTGAGACTACAGACATCCAGCAGACCTGAAGTGTGGTTGCCCTGCTTGACAGTGTGGCAACAGGCCTCTTTCTCAGCACAGCTATGTGCAATGACATTGTCCCACCACTCATCCTCTCTCTCATCTTATTTCCATGCACAATGTAAATAGCATGCTCAATAAAGCTGGCTCTATTCATTCATTGGTGGACCTGGTACTTTGTTACTAGGACCACTCAGAGTGAGCCACTTTTGCCATCACTAGTTCAGGGAAGCAAGACATGATCTTGGGGTTTACCTGGTTACATGAACATAACCCTGAAATTGACTGGACTAAGAGTGAGGTGAAAATGAGTCACTGTCCTTGTTGTTGCATAACTTGTACCAAAGAAGTCCACAAGGAGCATATAGCAAAGTTCTGCAAGTGTGCTGCCATGCACACCTGTTGCACTGGGCATCTTCCTTATGCTAACAAGGAAATTGGGAGGGTGCACAAGAGGATGCAGTTGACAAGGCTGCCCAGGCTACAGGTCCAACAGGCCAGTGGAATTAAGTCAGTGCATGCAGATGAGTGGGGTTCTCAAGATGGGCTTCTAACTTTCCAAGGACACATCCACCAATGCATTGTAGAGCAACATCATGACTCTCATATAGCTGGACATACTGGTAGTTGGAAGATACTAGAGCTGGTGTCCCAAAACTACTGGTGGCCTCAGATATTCCAATATGTAGGCATTTACACCAGCATCTATGATTTCTGCCTCCACACAAAGCCTCATCACCTGTCACTCATGGGTCAGCTCCACCCTCTCCCTGTCCTAGCTGCTTGCTGGAGTGCTGCATCAGTGCACTTCATTGTCAAACTCCCAGATGCTTCTGGGTACAATGCTGTAATGGTAGTCATGGACCTCTATGGTAAATGTCCCACTTCATCCCTACCCACACCACATGCTCTGCCCTGGGAGTGGCTAACCTATATTGGAAAAATGTTTGGAAGCTCTATAGTCTGTCTGATGGGTAAGTCTCTGACCAAGGCCCTCAGTTTGTAGCAGAGTTTGCTTGGGAACTGTACTGCCTGCTGGGAGTAAAACTCCACACCATCACAGCCTATCACCCTCAGTCCAATGGGCAGACATAATGTGTTAACCAAGAGCTGGAACAGTATCTCTGCCTGTTTTGTAATGAGAGGCAGGATGACTGGGATGAGCTTCTGCCAGATGAGGAGTTCCAGTACAACAACCACATTCATTCTTCTACTCAGATGACTCCATTCTTCCTGGACACTGGCAGACACTCCTGCATGGGATTTGAACCTCAGGCACATCTCTCAGAAAAAAACTTAGTCAATGAGTTTGTGGACAGGAAGAAGAAGGCATAGAAGGAGGCAAAGGCCAAGGATGACATGACATGGTAATATAACTGCTATTGAATGCCAGCCCCTGCCTATAAGCCAGGGGACCATGTGTAGTTGGGCAGCTCAGACATAAAGACAACAAGTCCATCCCAGAAGCTGCCACATTGTCATCTTGGCCCCTTCACAGTGGAGAAGAAGGTAGAGCCTCTGGCATACCAACTCAAGCTCCTAGCAGGCCTGTGCCAACTGCATCCAGTCTTCAATGTGGTCAAGGTGTTTACAGGTCCAGAAGACCCTATTCCTGGCTGTCACCCCAAGGCACCCCCACCACCAATTCTGGTTACTGATAAGGAAGAGGGTGGAGGAAATTTTGGATAGCAGGATATTCCAATGATAGTTACAATTCAAGATGAAATGGAAAGGATATGGCATTGAGGACATCTCTTGGGAACCATAGGCCAATATATGTGCACCAGTCCTGATCTAGGAATTCTACCACAGGCACCCCAATGCACCAAAGGCAATTTGAGGCAATCTCCCCATTTCAGTGGTTGACTAGGCAATCCACAACTTTTTCTACTCAGTATGTCAAGACACTGCATGCTAGAGGAGGGGTGATGTCAGGGGATGTTTCATTTTCCCTCCATTCCATTTTCCCTCCTTATGGCTTTTCTTTCTTTTTCTTTACTTTCCCTAACTGCTGGTCCCAGTTTCAGCCCTCAGGCTATGCTGGTTCTCTGTCCATAATTCAGACAAGTGTTGCCCCTTCCACACTGCCTCTTATTAGACCCCTGGATTGTTTCCTTTATTCTGGGACTACCACTCATTGTAGACCTCCCATTCCTGGGTCACAAGTACTTTCAACTAAGGGCTATCTTCTAGTTATATTTGTGCACAGTCACATGCCAGGATTCTGGAGATTGAGGCCATTTACAATGGATTTCTGCTTTTGGATCAGACTCTGGATTTGGTTGTTGTTGAGTGTTTTTTCCAGAAGCTCTAGAGTAAATTTTCTGAACACTAGCATTGGGAATTCTTAGACTTGTTCTCTTTGGATCTCCCTCTGCCAGTTGAGTAGCTAGAACTCTAGAAATTCTTGTAGATGCTGAATAGACTTTGGATCTCCCAAAAGATGAAATAAATCAGAAGAAAAGACAAAAGGAAAGCAAAACTCATGATGTGGTTAGAATGAGGATTAAAAACCTGTTTGTTCATTGTTTGTTTTGAAATGGCATGTTGGACAATGATTTGACATGCCCTCCAGCTGTAAGCCCTACCAGAGTAATTGTAAGTGAATGCCTCATTGAAATGTTGCTGCACATTGTCTGAGTGTGTGTTGACATGTGGCAGACAAGCTGATCATCATGGGAGCATAGGTCACATACAATATTAACATGATCATGATTACCAAAGCAGCTGCTGCAGCAATGTAACTTTGGCTTTGCTTGGCACAGTCAAGCTGATCATCACTTATCAAGCAATTTTAATCTTATATCATGTGTATGGCAAAAAGTTAATCAGAAGGGAGCAAAAATTGAAGACAAGCTCAGAACAATGATCTTCTGGATTTCCTTTGCATTGATGCTCTTTGCTATTTTGTACTCAGTAATTTTTGTTAAAGGGTAAGGCCCATGGATGCTTGATGTGCCTGCACTACCATGTCATGTGTGTTTGCTTACCAGTTGCCTCAAATAAGTTTTTTGATTAGATCACACCTCAGTTTGTTCACTCTGCAAGTATTGTACTGAGGTGTGTATATTATGACATTGATTACTATACTTGTTATTTACTGATATACCTAGTTTTCCTTCTTGGATTTAGATATTTAATATACAGTTTGTTCACTCTGCAAGTATCATACTGAGTTTTCCTTCTTGGACTTAGATCAAATCATCATCCCCCTTGAACTCTAACTCTGAAAGGTTATGGGCCCTGTTACCTAAACACTGAGTAAGAAAACTATGAACTCAGAGGGACATATGCATCCCATCCCATCATTTACATCCAGATCAAACCTTGATCTCCATGCAATCATCATTAACTCTGACATTGCCTTGGCACATCTTGTCAAACCCAGAAACAACAACCACTTGCCCAACTCTGATGGGTCTGGAGAACTTTCAGATCTGGAAGATTCACATCACTGCAAAGCTTTGTCAAGAAAAGGTGTGGGATGTTATCCAAACACTTCCCCCAACTCAAATTGCAGCAACAACCTCTCCCACTGCACCTCCTATTGTTCCAACCATGCTATTCACAGCCCCAACAACCAACATTACTTCCACCACCATGACACTACCATTCACCAATATTACTGGGACCAGCCACCATGCAGACAGTTGGGCTGTTTGCAATGCAAAAGCTGCCAGTATCATCATCACTTATGTATCTGATCAACTTGCCCTCAAGGTAGGGGAACTCACACATGCAAAGGACATGTTCAATAAGCTAGTCATAATACATGTCAATACAAACATCAGTGTCAGTGCTTTTTATACCTTTATTTCAATGTTAAACCTGAAATGGGACAGATCACCCTCTACTCTGAGCAATCACATCTCTGCACTATCAGCCACTGATGCCAAGCTTACCACAATGAAGAAGGAAATCGATTGTGAATTCCTCACATTCATCCTCCTACAGTCCCTACTTGAAGACAATGTATGGGAGTCATTCAGGGCCACTGTACTTAATTTGTTTGCCCCTGGGATGTCACTCACTTTCTCTGCACTATCCAATCAGCTAACCTTCACAGCAACACCTCAACAAGACACATCCTCCAAAGCTGCACTAAAGGCTGATTCAAATGCAAAATCAAAATTCAAGAATAAATTGGACATGTGGTGCCAGTTCCACAACTCCTCCATGCACAACACAGCTGATTGTAGAACATTGAAGGAGAAGGATGATAAGAAAGAGAAAGGGAGAGCATGAAAGAAGAAAAAGAAAGAAAAGGCAAACCACATGAGCCATGACTCATCATCAGACCCTGATAGCTCAGACAATGAACCTAGTTGAGGAGTAGTGGGTTACTCTACTACTAAGTCTGCCTATGTCTCTAAAGCATTAATGACACAGATTTTGGCTTATGTTGGAAATGTTAACCCTACCTCCATGTCTGGCACAATCACAGACTCTGGTGCCTCTGCCCACATGATACCATACCAAAATTGGTTCAAATGCAATTTGTTCAAAGAGCTGAATCCACCCCAAAAGATCCACTTTGGAGATGATTCATTTGTGGAGGCTACAAGAATTGGAACTATAGCCCTTGAATGTGAAACAGCCAGTTCCGCAAATTCAGTGGAGCTGGAAAACATCCTCTACATGCTGTCATTCAACTTGATGTTGATATCCATCCAAAAGGTCAATAAAGCTGGTTATTACACCATCTTCAAGAAAGGGATGTGCAAAATCAAGATGATGAAGGGGCAAAAAGCAATACTCACTGGCACTCACAAGGACAATCTCTATCACCTGAATATTGCAGCTAAAGTCCACACCACATTTCAGTGGACATAAACACCCTCCACTGCCAACTTGGACACATATTGCCCAAGCACCTAATACAGATGGTCAGAGATAGTCACATCAAGAAAGTGGATACAGTAACTAGAAAGGCCAAATTTTGCAAACCATGTGCCTTAGCCAAAGCCAAGAGACTACCTTTCAAGCACAAAGGGCACTCAGCATCACAACCACTCAAGATCATCCACTCTGACATTGTAGGACCCATTATGCCTGCTGACCAACATGGAAATTGATACTGGATTGCATTCATTGATGGCTACAGGCATTTTCCTTGGATCTATTTCATGAAATGCAAAAACAAGGCCATTCAGAAGTTCTGTGAATTCAAAAAGGATGTACAAACATTCTTTGGAGCTGAGGTTGGCACCTTAAGCCTCTCCAAAAATTTTATAAACTTTTTCCAGTCTGACAATGGCAGGGAATATGTGGCAAAAGCATTTCAGAAAGAACTGGACAACACTAGGATTGTACACTTAACTACAGCAGCAAACACACCAGAGCAGAATGGATTGGCTGAACACATGAACCAATCACTGGTCAATACAGCAACAGCCATGTTAATAGAGTCTGGACTCCCCAAGACCTTCTGGTCAGATGCAATGCAAACAGCCACCACAGTAATTGGCAGAACACCAGCTGCCAGACTGAGGTGAGATATCCCCTACACTAGATTATTCAAGCAAAAGGTCAACATTTCATGGCTCAGACTATTTGGGTCAACCTGCTATGCCCTCATACCTAAGGACCAATGCTCCAGGAAGTTTGGTGAAAAATCAAGGAAGTCTATCTTCATGGGTTACATGGAGGAAAAAAAGGCTTATTGGCTCCCCAATGTCAGCACTAGAAAGGAATTCCATAGTTGTCACATACCTTTTAACAAATATAGGGATCCCCCAATAGTCTTCCCTGAAAACAAAGGAAATACCATGAGAAGTGGGAGCCCAATTTCCTCCATCCAACTTCTAAAGGAAACAATGATGACAACAAGTTTGACAACTCTGACAACAGTCCACCTGACAAAGAGCCTAGAATTTCCATGGAAGATCCTTTGCCTCCAACTCCAAAGCTTCCATCAACAAATCCTTCGAAGAATCCCACTGACACTCCCTTGACAGATAGCCCTGAACTTGTCACTGGAAAAAAGAGAAAGCACATGCCACAAATGCCCTTGAGTAATGCAGGTTCAGGGGGAGCACTGTTGAGGGAAAAGAATACATGCACACAAAAGACCACTACAAAAAATGCCAATTACCAAAGGGCAGTCAATTTGGAAGCATGCCAAAGGGAGGAGTTGAAAGTGGAGAAGCGTGCACACATGGAAGGCAATCTTGAAAGTCCTCAGTACAGTTCCATGCACCAAACTTTGCTAGACATATAAACTCATGCAAATAATCCACAGGTGAGCAATGCAAGCGAGTCATATAGCAAACCAGAGCCTGAATCAGAGGAAGACATCTACTTTGCTGGGATATCCCAGAGTGCATTGCCAAATGATGCTGTGCCACACAATGCCACTGAGGCATTCTCAGGCCCAAACAAGGAGAAATGGACTGCTGCACTGCAAGGGAATTACAGAGCTTAATTGACAACAGCATATTTGAAATCATACCTGTGCCAAAGGGAGTGAAACCAATCACATCAAAATCAGTCTTCCAATTAAAATATGATGAAAGTGGTCACATTGAGCATTACAAAGTTTGCATAGTTGCCTGCAGTTTCACTCAAAAGGAAGGAATTGATTACAAAGAGATTTGGGTGCCTGTAGCAAATCTGGAATCCATTTGGATCATCCTCACACTAGCCACAAAGTACAATCTCAAACTTGACCAAATCAACACAGCCACTGCCTACTTGAATAGTGAGTTAGAGGAAGAACTATACATGACACCTCCAGAAGATGTTCTCATACTGGAAGGACACTGTTGAAAGCTCAAATGATCACTCTAGGGACTCAAGCAAGCAAGGAGAACCTGGAACTTGATATTGGATAAAAGACTCTGTGCCCTCAGTTTCACACATCTGAATGCAGAGACCTGTCTTTACATTTATAGAGAAGGAAAGAAAATATGCTTCCTTGTGGTCTATGTCAATGACTTTATTCTTGCAGCAAACTCATGCCCCTTCATGAACTCCATTAAAAAGAAGCTGTCTGAAGCCTTTAAGATGTGAGATTTGAGAGCAGCAACATAAATACTGGGAATCAAGATCAGATGCAATTGCCCAAATTGCTCAATCTATATCTCACAAGAACAATACATAAAATCTGTGCTTGAATGCTGTGGCATGGAGGGCTCAAAGCCCACCTGGACTCCTATGGCTTCAAGTTTGAGACCCACCATTGATGATCCCAAAGACAATGCCATGGGTTTTGAAACTAAAATTGAAGGCAAACAAGTGTCCTACTCCAGCATCATTGAATCCTTAATGTATGCAATGATGGGTATGTGACCAGACATAGCCTATGCAGTTGGAGTGCTTAGCCATTTCAACTCAAACCCAAAGCAACACCATTGAATTGTGGCCAAGAGAGTCCTGTGGTACCTCAACACAACCAGCAAAATGGAACTGAAATTTGACAGGAACAACATTGGCATTGATATGTTGTTTCATGGTTATTCTGATGCAGATTGGTCTGGGGACCCTGATACTTCAAAATCCACTTCTGGATATGTTTTCATTTCTGTCCAAGGAGCCATTGGTTGGGCAAGCAAATATCAAACAATGGTATCACTGTCATCCACAGAGTCTGAGTATATAGGATTGTGCTACACCAGGCAACACTTAGCATGGCTGCAAAATTTCTTCAAGGATATTGGATATCTACAACATGATCCATCCAAACTCCTGTGCAACAACCAAGCTGCTATCATCCTTATGAAAGAAGCCTAATATTGCTCTCAAACAAAACATATTCAACAAAAATACCATAACCTCCAAGATGACCTTGTGTCAAAAGGACAGGCTGTTGTTCATTATGTGCCAATGGAAGACATGGTAGCCAATATATTCACAAAAGCATTGGGACACAAAAAACACTGGAAATTTATGAAAGCAATGGGATTGCAACTCCACACAAGTGGGAGTGTTAAAGGGTAAGGCCCATGGATACTTGACATGCCTGCATTACCATGTCATGTGTGTTTGCTTACCAGTTGCTTCAAATAAGTTTTTTGATTAGATCACACCTCAGTTCATTCACTCTGCAAGTATTGTACTGAGGTGTGTATATTATGACATTGATTACTATACTTGTTATTTACTGATATACCTAGTTTTCCTTCTTGGACTTAGGTATTTATTATACAGTTTGTTCACTCTGCAAGTATCATACTGAGTATTTCTTCTTGGACTTAGATCAAAACATCATCCCCCTCAAACTCTAACTCTGAAAATTTTCCTTGTTCTCTATGGCACATTGAATATCAGGGAGGGCATTAGGCTTGCATTAGATCCCCATGAGCACTGGACATTGGGAAGGGTTGCAGAGACTTACCATTGTTTCACAGCTCAAATTGCAAAGAGCATGCTTTGGTGAATCATACTACACTCAAGAACTTCAATCAAAGGCTATCCCTTTGGTGAAGAATGGAGCTTTATCTCATCATAGATTCTAATCAATTGTAAGGGCACAATGGCTCAGCTGGCACCATCATGTCCTTATGGATGTTTCTCTCTTCCTGAGTGGGACCACAGGGTCATTAGTTCAATTCCTGTGTGTAACACAGCCTTTTGTGGAAAATACTATAGACACTGCACCTGGCTTATTCAATGCCACCAGAAGCCACTGCTTGTATGTGATTGACTAAGAAGGCTTTGTTGTGCAGGCTGCTTTGGAACATACCAATAAACATGTGACACAATGATGTTTGGTGTCCACAACACTTGTGTCCAATCAGAAAAAGAGAGGGTTCCCCAGTGTGACAGATTTGGGAGAGGGTCTGGACCAAGTGCTGAGAAGGAATCTTGCTGACCAAGCATGTCATGGCATGGGTAGGCATGACAATAGGGTTTAATATAGTATGGAATGGCTGCCAAAGTACTGTGTGGCCCACAATCAGTTCCAGCCTTCCAAAAGAGTGGGCTAATTAGTCACTGAGCCAACTTGTTGCTGGTCCCCAAACTGGATTTTGTACTCCAAAAATAGCATCTGGGCATGGGGAAGGGCAGAGTCATGACTGCCCTTGGTTGAGGGTTGACTAGAGAAAGGCATGAACTGTGCCAATCAGGCTCCTAAGCCCTACATCAATCAATCCCAATTAAGCCTTGCCAAGTGTAGCTGAGTTTAGATATTAGGAGGGCACATTAGTGGCAGATGGCAAGGGACTTTACAGTGGGAAGTAGTATGAACTCCAATGGGATCAAATTGTAGTAAAATGGCTATGAGGCATGACTGGCACACTTGAAAAGGTGTCTGGTTGGAGTACCTATTGGATGTGTCCGTAATTACCACCCCCTTCAAACTGCAGGACATAGGACACTATGTTCACATGTAAAATAGGTCTTAAAGTAAATAAAATGGAACATCATCATCATCATCTAATCAATTGTAGACATTGATCTACTCATCCCTTATTCTGTGACCCTCTTGCTGTCCATTTCAGGTTTTGCAGTGCCTTTTGAAACTGAGATTTTTGCTCACACATATTGGTTCTTGTTAGGTGAGTTGAAGCCATTGAAGCACATAGGCAAGTAGGCTTATTTATTGACAGCCATTAGATATTGTCAATGTAGGACTGCTTTACAACACTTTTTGTGTTCTTGATCCTTTGTCCAAGAAGGAGAGATCAATGGGACATCATCCTTCCAAGGAGCATTAGACATTGGATAGAAGCTATCTGACCCTTCATTCAGGTCACCTACTATTGAATCCTTCAGTCGTTGCTCCAGCCCACATTCAGCAGGATAGAACTTTGGAAGGGATAGGTCATTCCACCCACTGATGAGTATGTCACATCCAATCAAAACAGAAGATGAATTGGGATGATTGTAGTACTTTTTCATGCTTATGGATGGCATCTGATGGATTGGTAGGGGGGGAGGATCAATTGGTCCTACTCAATCCCATTGATAAACTTTATTTTGAAGGATCTTGACCGTTGTCCTGGTTCCTGTCAAACACAAAGTGTAAACAACCAGTGGGAATAATAACAACAAATTCACCAATATGAGCAACATTGCATGCTGGTTTAATGTCAAGTTTTGGTTTTGGTTTCAGTTAGTATTAGCCTAGAGGTATGCGCTGCAATGCTTAGGATTCCACACTTCAGCTCAATCAAGGGTCACAAAGCTGGCCTGTCTGTTAAGTTTCAGTTTGTCTTTTATTGGAATGACAGGAAGATAAACAAGCCATCCATGCTGACAGCAAGTGTTAGTAAAGAACACACAGTCAACATTCCTTAGGTCTAGGCTCTGACAAACTGATTGGTCTGCACACTGCCCCACATTGCACTCAATCTCATGATCCTAGTTTGGAACAAAAGCACACCAGTGGATCACAGTGTGCAGTGCCCAACTTCTGCCTAGACTCTCAGCAAACATGACAGTGAGAGCTTGTATTACAGCTGTGACCCAGCTTCAGAGTATAATGTAACCAACTGATCTCCTAGCCCTAGGCTAGAACAATCTCCCAATGTCAAGCACCTGGTCACAAGCTTGTCTCTGAAAATTCTCTTCATCTCTTTCCCAACTTCTACACCCATACTCGTTCATTATCAGCCACACCAGACTCTTTTTCCTGTACTGACTGATCATCAACAACCTGTTCTTGTGTTGAGACACAGATCAATCATCCATACTACCAATTCCAACCAATAGAGTCAGAATTCAGCTACTATTGAGCTACTACTAGGCCATTTGCAGTTTATTTCTTTTGCATCATGAGGTGATGACATCCTTATTGGTTTAGATAAGTAGGGATCAATCATCAATGATCACACATCAATGATGGGTGCATATAATTGGATTTGACCCCTTATTTTTTTTGGATGGATGACTTTCGCTGCTTTCCTTGAGTATTCCTTTGATTAGCAAAATTGTTACTAGGAATCAACCTAGGTTTAATTTGGCTCCACAATAGGCCCCAGGAAGCTCCCGAGAAACCTTGTCCGGAAATTTCCGAAATCTCGGCCTCAAGGTCCGCTATTTTTGGGGCCTCAAATCCGCAATAATGGACAACATATGCAAAACATGTGTCTGAAAAAAGGAAATTTTCATTTTTTTCATTGTTTTTTTTTTCTGTTCGCTCAACGTTGGCACTGATGTTGTGCAACTATATGTTGAGTCTATCTACGAGATAGCCTACCACCTGGAATGTGAATCTTCAGAACACCCCTCGTGCCCTACTCAAGAGAGCTTCTCGTGTTTTGACCTCATCAGGCATACTGGAAATTACTGAGGCGAGGATGACACAAGTTGATACGTAAATTTACGTTGCAAACCTGTCATACACCTCAATTAAGGGACTCAGATTGCCTCGAATGCTCAGAATTTTGGTGTCAAAATCTCAAAAATTTCATCTCGCTGAGCCTCAAATCCGCAATATCTACGGACCAAGATTGCCTCATCAGAGGCCTCAAATCCGCAAAGTTGGGACTTAGATTGAGCCAAATTTTCCCCTCAAATCCGCTATCTTGCGGACAAGGTTTCTCAGGAGCTTCCTAGGGCCTTCCACAATTGGATCATGGTAAAGCGTGGTTGCACTCCCAATTCTCACGTGATTAGCCTGACGTCAAACGCGTTCTCCACTTTTCTCCAGTCTATTGTCATGGCACAGCATCGTCTATCACAATACCTTAACAGGTCAGCTCAGATTTTTCTGACAAGCGCCTCTAAGAGTAAAGGCTACGTCTTTTTTGCATCGCTTGCAGCTGACATCCACGTTGCCGCAGTGATACGCATGGAGGGGGCAAATCCTGTCTCCCGTGCTCCCAAAGTACTCTTTTCCTTTAACTCTCCAGAAGAGGTCCAGGGATTTGCGACGGGCTGCGATGGTGATATTGGAGGGTTATCGACAACTCATTTAGATCTGGAGACATCGTCCAAGATCAATGAAAGCATCGGACGCACAGCTACAGGCAGATTCTGGGGAGAAATGCGGCTTGGAGTCAAACCTGGCATGGAGGGTAAGATACGTAGTGGGTATGCAGGGCTTCGAAATAAGGTGCGTTTTGGCGTTTTTCCAAGCAATGGCTGATAATTCACTAGAATATACACGTATACACGACAGAAAAGACCCACCCTGTTCGGGAATATCACTGAGGACGTATCTATGCATGCCTATCTCGCATTACGCGTTCGAGTAGGCGGCGACCCAAAGACTCGCAACTCATTCTTTGCGAACATTCAAACGAACGGGCCTATGTCGTCTGACTTATGGCAACACCGAATATATTTCCAACGGCATGACAACTCCTGGGAAGATGTCTATGTAAGTTACCCCATACGTTATCAAGGGAACTGTGATGGACACTGCAACTTTCTAGCTACCGTTTGAGAATTTTGTTCGAACAAATTCTGGTGAACTATCTGAAAATCAAATTGCAATGGCTAGAGATGGGATTCGCAGCATTGGCATCTCTATCCTGGGGGGCAATAGTGGCATATCAGGCCATTATGAACTGGGCATTGATTCGATCCGAATTGTGAACGAAGAAGATGTCATAAGGACTTCGCCAGGTCAATCTACATATCTTTTGTGCAGCAGTGCCCACGATTCTCAAAAATTACGTCTTTCAGGGGAGAAGCTACCACCATTGGAGTATCACAACGTCAATCAGGAACCATAAACTATCAGATACAGAGTTCAGGCAGTCTCGTACCAATTCTATAAGCATGCCAATGTGAACCAAGGTTAGCAAGGCAAAACAAAGGCTTGTGGCCATTTCCCGGGTAAACACTGTACTACAGATTCAGATGAGAACGATAATATATGGATCATCAAGTTGAGACGGTTCTAAAGTATATGTACACAGATTTCTTTCAGTTCCGACAAAGCCTTCCACAATTGTTAACAAGACAGAAAAATTGAATGCTACTGGTAAAATAGATGAGAGGATGGGGAAGAGATAGAGCACGCGCGGATTGAGAAGGAATCAAAGATGTACCCTTCTTAAAGAACAACACAACCGGAGCAGCAACCACCATGTGGATCGTCATGTGCGCTCTTATCGCCATATACGCCAGGAACACCACTAGTTACTCCCATAGGTGTGGGTCGTCCGGTGTGTTGTTCCTGTGAAAAAATGTCAGCGATAAGTTGCCATATAGTCGGCGGGCAGATAAGTTCACCCTGTTATATTTCCTGATTTCACGTACGAGGTTACTGAAAGCCTCGTCGACATTGGTGCGTTGCTTGGCTGAGGTCTCAATGAACTTGCAGCCGAAGTGCTTCGCAAGGTCACGACCCTCTACAACATACCAACATGTTAGCCCAACAATAAGCCGAGTAGCTCTCGATAGACATGCCATTCATTCCTACTTGGCGCTCATACTCGAGATCACACTTGTTTGCAACGACGATGACGGGGAACGAGTCCTGGTCCTTTACTCGGAGAATTTGCTGATGGAACGTGCTAATTTCCTCAAAGGAGTTCCGTGACGTGATGGAGTAGACAAGAAGGAAGCCCTCGCCCGTGCGCATATACTGTTCCCGCATGGCCCTGCACATCAAAAATTGTCAGTTCTTTCAAATGAGACGTATAAAGAACAAAATTGATATCAGTCTTTCAAGAAGGTTTAAAAATGACCAACCGCCGCATACACGCGACACCAGACATGACACCGAAGTGGTAGGAGAGACGTACCCATACTCTTCCTGGCCCGCCGTGTCAAGAACATCCAAGAGTGCAACTTCATCGTCAATTACGCATTGCTTGCGATACGAGTCTAATACGCGTAGAATTTAGTGTAGAATTTCATTGATAACGTAAACGTACCCTCGATTGTCGGGTCATACTCGTCCACGAAATGACTCTGGATGAACTGGATCGTCAGGGCAGACTTGCCGACACCTTGTCATTCACATATTTAAGTTACTACATGCCACAAATTTTGGAGTCCCTGTGCTTACCACCACCACCGACAACGACGAGCTTGTACTCGCGCAAAAATTGTGCCTACCGTAATGATGTGCATTAGTGGCAGCTTGTGAGAGCAGTGATCAAAGTTGGACCACAACGCACCCTGGAAGTCATCTCGACTTTGGATTGGGAGGGTACAGAAATATAAAAGATCAAGAGAAAGGGAAATACAAGTGGAGGGAGCGCGTGGAGACGAGCAAGTCCAATAGTTAACTGACCTCTATAATTGGGGTGACTACCAAGCCTAACCAAACAAATCGATCATCTAGTACCAAAGTACGCCTCAGGCCTCACAGGCCTCAGTGCTCGAAAACCCTTACCATGTCTGACTTTGTAATTAGTGGCTCTTTACCTATGGTCACTACTGCCTCCTCTTCAACTGAGCACTCTTGTGCGGCACCAACCTTCCTTCGTCACTCAATTGGCTCTGATCTCACAGTGTAACAGCCTACATACAGGCCCCGGGAAGCTCCCAAGAAACCTCGTCCGAAAAGTTCCTAAATCTCGGCCTCAAATCCGCTATTTTTGGGAACTCAAATCCGCGATAACGGACAACATTTGCAAAACATATGTCTCAAAAATGAAATTCTCATTTTTTCATTGTTTTGTTCTGTTCACCCAACATTGGCACTAATGTCGTGAAACTGAGCTATATAGCTAACCATATCTTGAGTCTATCTACGAGATAGCCTTCCAATTGGAATGCAAATGTTCAGAACCAGTGCTTTGGCAAGAATGGGCTTCAGTTTTGTGCAATGCAAAACATTCCATCACAATGCTGCAAGGGGTAACACAGATTTGTGAAGAACATCATCACCGACAAGTGCATAAGCCCAAGGTTAAAGATGACTGACTGTTAACAGAGGCATGCGTATGGAGACTGAAAATTACTGAGGTGAGGATTATTGGGGCAACAATGTGATTTGTTGTGCTATCACACATGTAACAAGTTGATACATAAATTTACATTGCAAACCTGTCATACACCTCAATTAAGGGACTCAGATTGCCTCGAATTCTCAGAATGTTGTTGTCAAAATCCCAAAAATTTTGTCTTGCTGAGCCTCAAATCCGCAACATTACAGACCAAGGTTGCCTCATCAGAGGCCTCAAATCCCCAAATTTGGGACTTAAATTTGGCCAAAATTTCCTGTTGAATCCTCTATTTTGCAGACAAGGTTTCTAGGGAGCTTTCCAGGGCCTCTACATACCATAGAATCACAAATCACAAAATATGATTGATCTTGCTGTTTGTTACCTAATGATTGACAGGCTTACTACATAGTCTCCTAATTCAGACTTTTGTTGCCTATCTGGCAACTGCCATGATATGTATGTCTCACCCAGCTATTCAATGCTTCAAAGTGGTATACACACAAAAAGACTACTAGAGACTACTAGGCACTAATGTTTTGTATGTATTGTTTTCAGTGAACTGCATCAGACTCTATCTCTTCCAGACAGAGTGGATTGGAACATTAGATAACATAAGGCATTTTTCTCGCTAGTGGATGTTCTACATACCAGTATTGTATTAAGGATGGTAATGTGTTACTTAGTGAACAAAAATGCATATGGGGAAAATTAAACCAACAACTATGATACATGATACAACAAAGTTTCTATAATAACTATTACACCAACAGAACAATTGAAACATTATAAGTCAGAGATAATACATACCCTGGGAGAGACCTGTCTACTGCTCTCACAGGTTAGCTGGTGAACTGGTTAGGATTGTTAATGTTAGCAGTTAAGTTTTGTTAGGTTTGTTAGTGGTTTGGTTTGATGTTTGGTTAATTTTTAGGACAGTATATCTTATAAGGGGAGCTTGCTCTCCTTATTGAGAGTGTTCTTTGCTTTTGGTTGTAACAACTCCTGAGTGTAACTGCATTATGGCATATGAGGATGTAAGGCCAATCCTGGATTACTGCACTGATTGTTCAATGCCAATTAATGCATTACTTTGGTACTAGGTATCATGCCCAGTGAGAATGGGATCTGAACCCCACTTGAGATATATCAGTTTGTTCACCTATAACAGACTGGGCCCTCTAGCGGATTTTGGACTTAGTAGCACAGCCACCCCCCTAGTCTTTGTCCTTACCACTGTGTAGTCACCTTTTACACTATAGAATTATCATATGCACTTAGGACTTGGGACTGAGGCTCACTCATAACCAACTGTTACATTTTTTGTGTATTCAGCCCCAGTGGCTCCATGCTATAGTGGAGAACTTGTAATGGAATACCCCATTACTAGGTGTTTATATTATTATTATTATTATTATTATTATTATTATTATTATTATTATTATTAGCATTCCTAATGCTACCTATAAATCCCTTTACTGTACTTATGTAAGGTAGTGCCTTACTTCATACTTCATAGACAGAATCATGACTGGTTTTAACTTATGAAGTGTGAATTGTAAGCTGCACAAACTGTAACAGAAACATTACAGACCTGGCTGTTCCACTATATCTCTGTTTCCCTTTGACTTCTGGACCCATTTCTGGACCTCTTTGGAACCTTCCTTTCTGCTATTGAAGGTTTCTTCCTTGTTGGAAGGATTGGAGAGGGTTTTGGGCTGGATGTGAGGTGTTTGAGGATGAGAGATGGATGTCATCAGGAGACTTCAGGTCATATCTTGGGAAGGAGTGTTAGGTTCAACTCAGTTTCTTTTGCACCTTCTTCCCTCATTTCCAGGACAATTCCAATACCTGGATTGCCTCTATACACCCACCCTTCATGCTCAATGCTCAATGTTATGCTCAATCACTGATTTACTAATATCCTGTGATCTGCTTGGCCATTTCCCTCAATTCTAGCACTGTTGGATGTGCTTCAACAAGCACTATCCAGCAATACCTGGCTTTGTACCAATCCAAGCAACAGTTCCCTCTCAGTGCTGTCATCATTGTTTCAAACATCAATCACAAATATCTTATGATCTGTGGGACCATTTCCCTTAATATCTGCACTGCTGGACTCACATCAATCTCTACTTTCCAGAAATACCTGGTTTTGCACTAATCCAAGCCACAGTCCTTGCTCAACATTGTCATCATCATTCATCAACCCTATCACTCCACCCTATAACTCTGTCCTTGCTGAACATATCTTCCAAGGTTCTTCTAGGCTGTTTCTGAGTTGCTTTCTTCACCCCCTTCCATTCCTACCCATACCATTCCTCACTGTTCAGTATCTGGCCTAGTATCTTGGATTCTTTGCTGTGGTGCCTTGGCCTGGCATCTTCCCATGTGCATTTCACAGAACATTAAAATATTCCACTTTTTTGCCTATATTCAGATGGATCTGACCCCTACCCATCCTTCCTTGTCAACTCTTGATACCATTTACCATGACTCATCTTCATTGCATATGGGCTTTACATCTTGGGCAGTGTTGTTCCATGGAGGCCTTTGCCTAATTTGGAGGGGTTAGGACTTTGTTTGTTGCACATGCACCCTCTCACTTGCCTTCTGCAGTGATCCCTCAGCATCAGGCATGTCAGGGGACCACTGTGGCCAGACTCCTGGATTGTTTCCTTTATTCCAAGACATCTGCTCATTGTAGGCCTCCCATTTTGAGGCCACAAGTACTCTTGACTAAGGGCTATCTTTTGGTTATATTTGTATGTAGTTATGTGCTGGGAGTCTGGAGATCAAGGCCATTTACAATGTTTCCACTTTTTGATTGGACTCCAGATTTGGTTGTTGTTGGGTGTTTTTTCCAGAAGCTCTAAAGTAAATTTTTCAAACACTGGCATTGGTAGTTCTTAGACTTGTTCTCTTTGGATCTCCCTCCAACAAACTCTAGAACTTCTTGTAAATGCTGAATAGACTTTGGATCTCCCTCTGCTAGTTGTGTGACTGAGCTACAGCCTCTAGAGGTCACCCTTACAGCAGAACAAGTCTCTAGATTTAGTCTGGGAGCCCCCTTTTTGATTGCCTGAGTTTCTGTTTGGTTCTGCAAAAGGTCTCTCCTCCACCAGTGTCTTGCTACTCTCTGTGCTCCTCCTGTGGCCCAACAAACCCCTCCAGCACCTCTCCCTGAAGCTTCAAGCCCCCAGGATGATGCCTAGAGTTGTTTGCTGTCCCTGGAGACACAAGTTCAGCTTACCCAAGCTTCTCTTATCTCCCACACTGCCAAACTCACTGGACTACATCAAATCACTGAAGCAGTGTTCCTCTCCCTCCAGGCCCTCCTGAAATGCCTCCCCCTTGCTCCTACTCCTTCCCTTGGACCACCAGCAGCTGTAAGAAGGTTTCCTTCTGCACCTGGCTTAGAGTTTGTAGCATCCCACTCCAAACTTCCTGGCCCTATGCTCCCTGACATATTTGATGGGAACCTTAAAGTTGGGGAACATTTCTTCCAATCTTGCTTGCATTACTTATATCCAGTTGAACAGTGAAGCCTTCACCTCTGATGCCCTGAAAATTGCCTGGGTCCTCACCTACATAAGGGTGGGCCAAGCCTCAACCTACATGTTGTGTATCTTTTGATGTCTGGGGAGAGTTGAGAGTTTATATGGCTGGATGACATTTGAAAAAGAGTTCCAAGCTGAGTTCTTTCCCTTGGACCCTGCCAAGACTGCAGTGCTTTCCCTTTAAGATTAAACCCAGTATGGTTAAGAGAAGTCACTAGATGAGTACATTGACTCTTTCTGTGCCTTAGTTGAGCAGGCTAGATATCCAGATGGTCTGCAGCTTTGCCTAACCTTCTGCAATGGACTCCACTCCTCTCTCATGGATCATATCAACAGTCTGGCTGAGGGGTGCTCAGATGATGAGCTCATTGACACCTAGTATAAGGTAGCTGTCACTACCCATTCCCTGAACTCCTGGACCTTGTTTCCAGCCACCTTGCTCCCCCAGAGTTCTCCCCAATACCCCCTCAAACTCCTCTGACCTTTGTTCACCCACAATGCCCACCCTGGCTAACTTTGACACTTCTTTGGCAAATCCCAACAGCCCCTGGCCAACTCTGATGTGTTCCCCTGCAGGCCTCAATGCTTCTCCTTCCTCTCCTGAGCCCCTGGAACCCTCCCCCTGCTGTTCCTGATGCCAGTGTATGTTACTGGTTTGCCACTCTGACTTACCCAACCAGCTCCAGAGCATCACAATGACCAGGACAGCCCACACTCCCATCTGATCCCATCAGTATATCACTGTGGCCTGCCAACTGATCATAACTGACACCCATCAACTCTGCATGACCCCAATGAGCCCTGCCACCAAACTCACTATCCCTGGAGCTGTCCCAGTAGTTAGTATATAAGTCATAGAGTAGCATCCCATACTCTAGTCTTGATATTGCCTCACCTACCTATGTTCTGATTGATTGTTTCTTTGTGTTTTGTGTCTCTGTGTTACATTTCCTCTGTCTCAGTCTCCTGGTCTTGTCTTGTCTCTATTTCTATCCATTGTCTTGTTATTGTCTCATATCTCTGCTTCAATCTATTTTTGTTCTTATCTCAATCTCACCTCAACTCTGTCTCATCTCATTTGTCTCTACTTCCTTTATTGTGCCAAAGATTCCTCTCAACTCTAATACTGTTACAAACTCCATGCTTACAATTATGACTCCCAAATATTCATAACCAACTCCAGACCTCACTTTACACTTGACTCCAAAACCCATCAACATCCATTGATCCTCCATCAAACTCTGGCCCCACTCCCATCACTTGCATAGCCTCCATTTGCCCCACACCTTCAATACTTGCCTCTGGACTTGTACCTGGAACTTCCCCAAGCCCAACCCTTCCTCATACCTTGTCTTAGACTTCCCCATACCACTTCAGACTTGCTCAGACCACTCCCCTTGGATTACCCTCACAAATATCTGAAGTCAAGACCTCTCCAAAGCACTAGGTTATCAGTGCAGGGCATTGCATCTGCCTAGTAAGGACTTGCCCAGTTAAGCTGAGCCCCCATGGTCAGTGGAACCTGACAGTAGCATGTGAGCAATGGCAGTTGATGGAGCTGCAGTGTGAGATGCAATGGACCCAGCACCCCATGGCCACCCCACATGCTTCCCTTGCTTGTAGTGGTTTTGCCTCTCAAGTCTTCCCCTTCATACATGCTTCAGCAGCCCTACAAGCAGGTGCAACTCTTCCTAGTCCATCTCATATTTCTTCCTTCTGTGCTCTCTTACCAGCTCCTATGCACTCCCTACCCCAGAGAGTCCCAATGGATGTTGATGCATCCCAACAGCAATCCTCTACTCCTCTGTTGTGTTGATGCTATGGAAAGGCTGGCCACTTTGCTCATTACTGTCCTCAAAGGCTGTAAGTCCACTACTTGTCAGCATTGGAGCAAGAAGAGCTGCTCATCCAACTCCTGATTGCCTGGGACACAACTGAAATCCCCTCTCCTGACATGCCTGCAGCTTTTCCCTCCAATGAGGTAGCCAATGTATTGGAGGAGGTGCCTGCAGAGTTGTTCAAGAATTTTGAAAAGGGCAATGGATGACCTGTATGCCCTCAATATATCTCTTGCTGCCCATGATACTATGCCCAAAATGATAAGCCCTTTCTTAGAGGTACAGACATCCTCTCCAGCTAAAGTCTCCACTGGGAACATACATCCCAACTCACACCTTCAGATTCCTGCCTGGGAATGCTGTTATCCCCATTGCTATGTTGTTACTTCCACCCCTTCTGCAAACTCCCTGAAGCCACAGGTGTCAGGTTCCACTGACTATGGGGGCTCAGCTACACTGGGCAAGTCCTTACTAGGCAGATGTGATGTCCTGTGCTTATAACCTAGTGCTCCAGGGTTGTTGCAGACTGGAGGGACTTGCAAGGCAAAGTCATGGGGAGCAGCCTGAGCAAGTCTGGAGTGGTCTGGGGAAGTCTAAGACTAAGTGTGTTAAACATTGGGTTTGGGTGGGTGTCAGGAACAAGTCTGTAGGCACACAAATAGACTGCAGGGCAAGCAGAGGCTTCACAAATGATGGGAGCAGAGCCGGACTTTGATGGGGGATCAATCAAGACTTGATGGGTTCTGAGGCTGAGCAAAGGGCAAGGTTCAGGGTGTTGTAAGAATGTTCAGAGGTCATAGTGCATGTGTGGAGTTTATATGGATGTTAGAGATTTAAAGAACTTAGAGAAACAAAGGAAAATAGAGACAATTGAGACAAGACAGAGGCAAGACAAGATGAGATGGAGAAAAGAGATAGATTTAAGGCTAAAAATAGAAACAGAGACAGAAAGAAACACAAGACACAAGTAACCAGTTAATGTAATATCAAGACTGGAGTACAAGGTGCTATTTTACGGTTATATACTGACTATGGGAGAGCTCCAGGGAACAGCAGGTATGGCAGCAGGGCTCAATGGAGCCATGTGGAGTCAACAGGTGTTAGTTGCAATCAAGGGGTGGGCCATGGCAATATTCTGATGGGATCAGCTGGGGATGTGGGCTGCTCTGGGTTCATTGTGATGCTTCAGAGTAGGTCAGGTGAACCATGGTAGTGAGCCAGGAATGTATGGCAGGGTCAGGGACAGTGGGAGAGGGTTCCAGGGGCTTAGGGGAAGCATTGACAGCTGCAGAGAAGGTGTCGGAGTTGGCCAGGGTGCCATTGGGGTTTGCTAGAGAAGTGTCAGAGTTACCTAGGGTGGGTGCAGAAAGTGGTTGGTTGGGGGGTTTGACGAGGCATTGGGGAGGGACTCCAGGGAAGTGAGTAGGCTGGGAACAATGTTGGGGGTGCAGGGAGCAGGTTGTGACAACAGGTAGAAATTGAAATGATGGACACTCAGCAGATCCAAAGTGTGGTTGCCCTGCTTGACAGTGGGGCAAGGGCCTCTTTCTTGACACAGATTATGTGCAACAACATCATCTCACCACTCACCCCCCATCTTGTCCTATCCTCATGTACAATGCTGATGGCATGCTCAATAAAGCTGGCTCTATTTGCTCTGTAGTGGACCTGGTCCTCTGTTACCAAAACCACTCCAAGCAAGCCACTTTTGCCATTACTATTTTGAGGAAACAAGGCATGATCTTGGGGTTCATCTGGTTATGCAAACACAACCCCAAGATTGACTGGACTAAGGGCAAGGTGAAGATGAGCCACTGCTCTTGTTCTTGCATGACTTGTGCCAAAGAAGCCCATAAGGAGCATAGAGCAAAGATTTGTGAGTGTATTGCCATGCATGCCTGTTGTGCTGGGCATCTCCCTTATACTGACCTTGACCTCTTAAATCCCCCCCTCTGGCATTCCCTTGTAGAAAGGCCCTCTATGGGGATAATCAAGGTGTTATATGTGAACCTCAGAAGGAAGATGAATGCAAAGGAGAATCTGCTGGTGCTCTGGACTCAGAGTCTCCAGACAGAACCATTGAGGTAGGTGATAGTCTTTTTCATTAAGAAGAAGGATGGGTCTCTTCATCTGGTTCAGGACTATTGAGTCTTGAATGCAATGACAGTGAAGAATTGCTATTCCTTACCACTCATCTCTGAACTTGTCAACAACCTTTGAGGTGCATGCTACTTCACCAAGTTGGATATCCATTGGGGCTACAACAACATGCATATCAAAGAAGGAGATGAGTGGAAGGCAGCATTCCAAACCAATTGCAGATTATTTGAGCCTCTGGTGATGTGCTTTGGTCTCACCAATAGCTTGGCAACTTTCCAAACTATGATGAATGACATCTTCCTTGATCTGATTGTGGAAGGTGTTATTTGTGTGTATCTTGACAATATTGTCATCTACACTAAAACCTTGGAGGAGCATTGCCAGGTCATGCACATTGTCTTGGAACACCTCTACCAACACCAGCTCTATTTAAAGCCAGAGAAGTGTGAGTTTGAGCAGACTAAGATGGAGTACCTATATTTTATCATCTCACATGGAACAGGCAAGATAGACCTGATTAAAGTGGCAGGTGTAGCAGAGTGGCCTGAGCCAAGGAACAAGAAGGAAGTACAGGCCTTTCTTGGGTTTGTCAACTTTTACCAGAGGTTCTACAGAATTTCTCCCACCATGTGTGTCCCCTCTTCAACCTCACTGTCAAGGACACTTCATGGCAGTGAGAGTCCCTGCAGCAAGCTGCCTTTGGCACCCTCAAGCAAGCTCAATTGATTCCAAGCTTGGTGGTCCCTGTATCTGACCAACTTTGACTCCTTGCTGCATCACAAACCTGGACAGAGCATGGGCAAACCTGATGCATTGTCTAGGCAGGCTGACCATGGCACTGGGGCAGGGGATAATGACAACATTGTACTCCTCAAGCCTGAGCTCTTTGCTATTCATGCTCTAGAAGGAATTGAGGTCCAAGGGGATGAGGCAAACATCCTGAGAAACATTCAAAGAGCAAACTGAGAGGGTTCACAAGAGGATGCAGTTGCTCAGGCTGCACAGGCCCTACAAGCTCATTAAGCAAGCAGAGTTAAGTCTGTGCATGCACATGAGTAGGGACTTTGGAATGGGCTTCTGACCTTTCAAGGTGCAATGCATCTATGTGCCTAACATTCTGGAACTCTGCCAACACATTGTAGAGCAACACCATGACTTTTGGGTAGCCAGACATCCTAGAAGGTGGGAAATGCTGGAGCTGGTATCTCAGAGCTACTGGTGGCCTCAGATATCCCAGTTTGTAGGCACCTACACTAGCACCTGTGATCTCTGTCTCCACACCAAGCCTGATTGTCAGGCACCCATGGGTCAGCTCCATCCTCTCCCCATTCCAGCTGCTCACTGGAGTGTTGCATTGGTGGATTTCATTGTGGAACTCCCAGGTGCTCATGGGTACAGTGCTGTGATGGTAGTGGTGGACCTCTATAGTATTTGGGCCCACTTCATCCCTACCCACACAACATGCTCTGCCTTGGGAGCAGCTAGCCTGTATTGGAAGAATGTCTGAAAGCTCCATGGTCTGTCAGCTAGGTATGTCTCCAACTGAGGCCCCCAGTTTGTGGCAGAGTTCACTCAGGAACTATACTGCCTGCTCAGAGTGAAGCTCCATACCACCACAGCCTATCATCCTCAATCAGATGGGCAGAAAGAATGTGTTAACCAGGAAGTGTAACAGTATCTCCACCTGTCTTGTGATGAGAGGCAGGATCACTGGGATGAGCTTCTGCCAGATGCTTAGTTCCAGTACAACAACCACATTCACTCTTCCACACAGATGACCCCATTCTTCCTAGATACTAGCCAGCACTCACACATGGGATTTGAACCTTGGGCATGCCTCTCTGAGAACAACTCCATCAATAAGTTTGTGGACAGGATGAAGAGGGCACAGGAGGAGGCAAAGGCCTAGGATGACAATAACTGCTATTGAATGCCAGCCCTTGTTTACAAGCTTGGAGACCACATGTACTTGGACAGCTTGGACATTAAGACAATAAGGCCATCAAAAAAGCTGTCACATTGTCACCTTGGCCCCTTCATGGTGGAGATGGTAGGGCCTTTAGCATACCAACTTAAACTCCCAGCAGGTCTATGCTAACTGCACCCAGTCTTCAACACTGTCAAGCTGTTTCCAGCTCCAGAGAAACTGATCCCTGGCTACTGCCCTAAGCTACCCCCACCACTGGTCCTGGTCAATGATGAGGAGAAGTATGAAGTGGAGAAAATCCTGGATAGCAGAATATTTTGGGGGAAGTTGCAGTGCAAGATGAAATGGAAGAGATATGGCATTAGGGACATCTCTTGGGAACCACAGGCCAATGTACATGCACCAGCCCTGGTCCAGGACTTCTACCACAGGCATCCCAATGCCCCAAAAGCAATCCAAGGCATCTACTCCATTTCAGCAGCTGACCAGGCAATCTGCAATCCTTTCTACCCAGTGCATCTAGATGCTGCATGCTAGGGGAGGGTGATGTCAGGGAATCACTGTAG
The DNA here is from genome assembly GCA_020091625.1 of Termitomyces sp. 'cryptogamus'. NCBI lineage: Eukaryota > Fungi > Basidiomycota > Agaricomycetes > Agaricales > Lyophyllaceae > Termitomyces > Termitomyces sp. 'cryptogamus'. Next base: position 2,179,736 of record JAGYZC010000005.1, read on the forward strand.
CCAGACTCCTGGATTGCTTCCTTTATTCCAAGACAACTGCTTATTGTAGGCCTCCTGTCTTTGGGCCACAAGTACCTTCAACCAAGGGCTATCTTTTGGTTATATTTGTATGTGGTCACATGCCAGGAGTCTGGAGATCAAGGCCATTTACAATGGATTTCTGCTTTTTAATTGGACTTTGTATTTGGTCATTGTTGGGTGTTTTTGTCAGGTTCTGCTGACTACAGGGGCTCAGCTTAACTGGGCAAGTCCTTACTAGGCAGATGCAATGCCCTGCACTGATAACCTAGTGCTTTGGAGAGGTCTTGACTTCAGATATTTGTGAGGGTAATCCAAGGGGAGTGGTCTGAGCAAGTCTGAAGTGGTATGGGGAAGTCTAAGACAAGGTATGAGGAAGGGTTGGGCTTGGGGAAGTTCCAGGTACAAGTCCAGAGGCAAGTATTGAAGGTGTGGGGCAAATGGAGGCTATGCAAGTGATGGGAGTGGGGCCAGAGTTTGATGGAGGATCAATGGATGTTGATGGGTTTTGGAGTCAAGTGTAAAGTGAGGTCTGGAGTTGGTTATGAATATTTGGGAGTCATAATTGTAAGCATGGAGTTTGTAACAGTATTAGAGTTGAGAGGAATCTTTGGCACAATAAAGGAAGTAGAGACAAATGAGATGAGACAGAGTTGAGGTGAGATTGAGATAAGAACAAAAATAGATTGAAGCAGAGATATGAGACAATAACAAGACAATGGATAGAAATAGAGACAAGACAAGACCAGGAGACTGAGACAGAGGAAATGTAACACAGAGACACAAAACACAAAGAAACAATCAATCAGAACATAGGTAGGTGAGGCAATATCAAGACTAGAGTATGGGATGCTACTCTATGACTTATATACTAACTACTGGGACAGCTCCAGGGATAGTGAGTTTGGTGGCAGGGCTCATTGGGGTCATGCAGAGTTGATGGGTGTCAGTTATGATCAGTTGGCAGGCCACAGTGATATACTGATGGGATCAGATGGGAGTGTGGGCTGTCCTGGTCATTGTGATGCTCTGGAGCTGGTTGGGTAAGTCAGAGTGGCAAACCAGTAACATACACTGGCATCAGGAACAGCAGGGGGAGGGTTCCAGGGGCTCAGGAGAGGAAGGAGAAGCATTGAGGCCTGCAGGGGAACACATCAGAGTTGGCCAGGGGCTGTTGGGATTTGCCAAAGAAGTGTCAAAGTTAGCCAGGGTGGGCATTGTGGGTGAACAAAGGTTGGGGCAGGCCAAGGGGGTATTGGGGGAAACTGCAGGAAAGCAGGGTGGCTTGGGGAGAGGTGCAGAGGTCTGGGGATGGGTCATGACAGTTTTGTCCAGAAGCTCTAGAGTAAATGTTCCAAACACTGGCATTGGAGATCCTTAGACTTGTTCTCTCTGGATCTCCCTCTGCTAGGTGAGTAGCTAGAACTCTAGAACTTCTTGTAGATGCTAAATAGACTTTGAGTCTCCCTCTGCCAGTTGTGTGACTGAGCCACAGCCTCCAGAGGTCACCCTTACAAGGCACATATTAGTGTGGTGTTTGAAGGTGGAGGCCTCTGCATAATTTCAGACTTTTGTCTATTTGCTCAAGGATGGACATGTCTAGTGACTAGTCACTGCCACTTTTCACTCTGCTTTTCATACATCCATGTTTTGGGAATGTGGATGTTCCTTTCAGTATCCTTTCTGTAGCTGGTCACTCTTTATTCACCTGCTTACTCACTGCCTATCTTATGTCATAGATCTTCTCTCTCAATGCTTGCTTTTTTTTGTTTGAGGGGGGAGGGACATAGATAGATGGAACCTGGGACAGAGATTTTGGAGGGCATATGGGAGGGGGGGGACAGAGTGGCCATGGAGCAGAGGACAACATGACTCAGTGAACTATTGGCTGAGTGATGAGGACAATAGGAGGAGGAACATGGCACCAGTGAGCTTTTAGAAGTGTTTTTCCTCTTTTTGGCTGAGATTGTGTTCACTGCTCAGGATCATAGATACAATCTGAAGGGGGATATGTAATGGACTGGGCCCTCTGGCCTATTTTGGACTTAGTAGCATAGCCATCCTCTAGTCTTTGTCCTTACCATTGTGTGTAGTCACCTTTTCCACTATAGAATTGGGTCATATGCACTTGGGACTGGGGACTGAGGCTCACCTGTAACCAACTGTTGCACCACCTGTTTCTGTGCTGCCAACAAACACAGAATCCTCAGATATTTACCAAGGTTGTCAGGTTAATTCTGGAGATGTCTTCATATTTCCACATGATAATAGGACAAGCTATAGTCTATGCCCTTGGCACAGAGCTGTGGCTCTTACTAAGTCCCAGACCCAACCTCACATTGTTCAGTTATAATGGCTCAAAAAACTGTTCCAATGTTTTATACTTTTTAAGAAATGACATTGGCATAAGGATTGGAAGTACCTAGAATTCTGGTTGAATCAGGTAAGGCACTATGGCATTGTAGCTACAATAATTTGAATCAAAACTGATGGAGTAATGACCATTTTGAAATATTCACTCATTGGGACAGTTTTTTGAGCCTCTTCAACTTTGCATGTTTATCTCTATTTTTGTCAGAAATAAAGAGTAAGTATGTGGGAATATCAACACAGTCATGTAACCATGCTTGGTTATATTTGGGAGTGGTTCAAGTTGGTTGAACCACATCTTGACCTTGAATCACCATTGTAAAAGCTACTGCACCTGCACAATGCTCTACTGTTGCTTCTCTCCTTGCTCAAGAGTATTCTCTACATTATATTGGAGATAAAACTGGTCTAGGGAAATCTACTATTGAGAGGATTGGTAGAGAGTTGGAGAGGGACAAGGAAAACCATCCTGGAGGCCATCCTGCTAAGCATACTCTATGCAAGAAACAGGCTATTGTTTGACAAATCTCAACTGGGAGACTTGATACAGCTGTTCAGGCCACCAAGTTTATTGACAACATCATTTCCAACCCTGCCTTTCTTTAGACTGTCTGGAATGTGCTGAAGGATGAGAGGTATCAGTCTGCTACAAGGTGGAAAGTTCCTATGTTCAAAGCTAGATATTGGCAACTACAACATGGGCTCAAGAGCATAAGGACTGGACTGTAGAGGACTGGAAAAGAGTGTTGTGGACAGATGAGACAAGGATTAACTGGATTATATCAGATGGGAAGTGGTATGTGTGGAAGCAACAAGGAGAAGGCATTTCAAACCAAACTACTACATCTACTGTGAAACATAGAGAGAATAATCTTATGTTATGGAGCTGTATGGGTTGGAATGAGGTAGGAAAGCTGGTAGAGCTGGTGGGGATCATGAATGCAGAGCAGTATTGTGAATTTTTTGATGATGGAGCAAAGGAGGCTACTTTCAACAAGACAATGACTCCAAACACAACTACAAGAGGGCTAACAAATGGTTTGAAGATAACAACTTTGATGTCCTCCTGTGGCCAGCCCAATCTCCTTATCTTAACTCTTTGAACACCTCTGGGAGAACCTCAAGGAACAGCTTAGGCAGTATAAAATACCTCTTCATGGTGTGCATGAATTCTGGGACAGGGTTGCAAAAAAGTGGGATGAAATACCACCATAAGTATGCCAAAAACTGATAGAAAGCATGTCTAGAAGAATTCAAGCATTTATCAAGGCAAATGGAGGACATACAAAGTACTAAATACCAAAATTAGAGATGCTCGAAAAACTGTCCCAATGAGTAAATATTTAAAAATGGCCATTACTCTGTCAGTTTTAATTCAAATTTCATAAGCCTATGACACCATAGTACATTACATGATTTAACCAGAATTTTAGGTACTTCCAATCCTTCATGCCAATGTTACCTTCAAAAAGTCTCAAACATCAGGACAGTTTTTTGAGCCACTGTAATGCCATCCACAAGGAGCCATCCTTCTTGGGAATGCACAATAATGGTGCAGCCTGGTTGGCTGCACAAGGTTCCCACCACTTCACATGCACATAGCAGTTGATTTTTTCCCATAATTGCTGCTAAAGTGATTTGGAACACCTCAGCATGAAGGATGAGTAGTGCTTGGTCTCATATATAAGATTTATCTCATAGTTGACCTCACACCATATAGGAAGTTCCTCCTTCATACCATTGATGATGTCTTGAAACTTGTCATACCACTGCTGCCAAAGACATGGAATATCATCTTCTGTCAGCTTGGAAGGCCAAGCCTTCTCCTTCTCTGCTTTAGGCCAAGGACATTGCTCATCCTTGGCTAACTTCAAAGGTAGTACTCCTCTTTTGTACTTGTCCTGCAAGGCCATCAGGCAATTTTCAGATTCATCTAGGATATTTCACCATGTAGAATGATCTTTTATCCTATGCATACTTGTGTTCCATAAGTAATGAAACTTGCTAGGCTTGGATATCTCATCCTCCATAGCCATTTAATATGTCTCAGTGGCAGGGGTTGCTTGTCTTACCCCTTCTTGCCATGTCAGGTCAACAATAACTTAGTTTCATTCTGGTGGCATACATGGATTATATGCTCACTTGAGGGTTGGCTCCAGGATTGGTCTGTCCCAAATTCTCCACTCCTTCGAGTTCAATACCTCCACTTTAGTAGGTACTTGTTCAGCTGGTTTTGATGCTTTTGAGGGTCACACCCTCCATTCTCCCTCTTGAAGAGTATCAAGCTCCAATACCACCAGAGATGAGTGATTATCAGGCAGGCTATTAGTTATCCAAACCACATCCCCATCTTCTGCATCCTCCATGGTGGCATGCTTCATTCCACTGGCTAGTCAAGGCTGCTCATCATGGCACTTCCCTGTTATACAAAACCATCAAAGATGGCCATCCACATCCTCTAGCTCCAATCAATGAGCTGGAGTAGCACCTCCATTAATGACCACTTGGTCATCAAGGAAGTCTAAAAGGACATTATGTGTTCTCATGAATGGCATCCCTATGATTATTGTAGGGCAACCTCTGGAGGCTGTGGCTCAATCACACAACTGGCAGAGGGAAATCCAAAGTCTATTCAGCACAGTACAATGTCTACAAGTAGGACTACACATTTGGCAGAGGGAGATTCAAAGGGAACAAGTCTGAGGATCTCCAATGCCAGAGTTTGGAAAAATTACTCCAGTCACATGACCTTGCCAAACATGTGCATACCTTGCCATGTGTGTTCTGCACAACTGATCATGTGACCAAACACATGACCAAACACAACCCTGCCAAACATGTGCATACCTTGCCATGTGGATTCTGTGTAGAATATACATGGCAACTGATCATGTGACCAAACACATGACCAAGCCAAGCATGTGCATTGGCAGTTCCCTGACATCACCCCCTCTCTAGCATGTGTCAGGGGACTTCTATTTCTCACCTCTGCAACTTGTTCCAGCACCTCCACAGCTTGTTTGATGTCTCTAGGGCTCTTTGTAGAACCCCAAAGATCTCTGGAGAACTGCAGAGTTCTCTGTATTACCTCAGCAATCATTGCCCTAGGATTAGGAGTAGCTCCAGTCATCTGTACAGTAGTTTCCATGCCTCCACCACCTGCTGATGCACCACACCAAGCAGCAGAGATCCTTAGACTTGTTCTCTTTGGATTCCCCTCTGCTAGACAATTAGTTACTGATTGTATTATTGTCTACTCTGCTAATATACTTTGGATTCCCCTCTGCTAGCTGTGTGACTCCAATTTGCTGCCCCAGAGGTTGCCCTTACAGCAGAACAAGTCTCCTAAAACTGGTCTGGAAGCCCCTCATAGCCACAAAGAACCTCCAAGCTGCTACTCATTGCTTCCCCACCAGAACTAAACACCATGGAGTTCTATGTCTCAGCTTGCCAATCCAGACACACTCTCAGAGGCCCTGGCCCCACAGGACAAAGCCTGGACTTGCCTGCTTCACCTAGAAACCCAGGTGCAATTAATGCAATCATCTCTCACTCACTATACTACCAAACTCTCTACTCTCTGTCAAACAACCAATCTTATCTCCCAGTCCCTCCAGGTGCTGCTTGAATGCCTACCCCCTAACTCCACCCCTCCTGCAGCCATGGAACCAGCCCCAATCACATCTGCACTTGTCTCTGCAGCTCCAGTGACCTTATGGCTACAAATTTCACATCCCATGCTACCAGACATGTATAATGGCACCCGCTCTGGCAGGGAGCAATTCCTGCAGTCCTGCCTCACCTATATCCACCTCAGCAGGAATGCCTTTGACTCTGACATGTTGAAAATAGCCTGGGTGTTGTCATACATGAAGACTGGACATGCCTCTACTTATATGCTGCAAGTCTTCTGCCACTCCAGAAGTGTTGGAAGCTTTCTAGACTGGGCTGCCTTTGAGAAGGACTTCTGTGCAGAGTTTTTTCCATTAGACCCTGCCAAGACCACAGCCTTGATGCTACATGATAGGGAGCAGTATGGACAAGGGAAGTGTACACTGGATGAGTACATTGACTCATTCCAGGCTCTGGTGGAGCAGGCTGCTTACCCCAATGGCCTCCAACTATGCCTTACTTTCTGGGATGGCTTGCACCCCACACTGGTGGAACACATTGACAATCTAGTGGAGGGCCACCCCAATGATGAAAAGATTGTGTCATAGGATGAGGTGGCCCAGGACCAATGGCAACTCATAGAGATCCAGAGGGAGCTCTGCTGCCCCCATTCTGCACTGCACCCAGTTCTAATCAGCAATTTCCACTACCCTGCACCTGCCCATCCAATGCCAGCCTTTACTCCAGCAGCATGCCCTCTGCCACTGGGGATTTCCATAGATGTGGACACTACCAGGCAGCTCCGCCACTGTGCTGGAGATGCCAGAAGCCTGGACACTTTGCATGGCACTGCTCCCTGGGCCTGGAAGTATGCTATCTTTCTACAGCAGAGTAGGAGGAACTCCTCCTATGGCTGTTGGCTGCAAAGGATGCCACTGGAGCTCTATTGCTAGATGAGCCTACACCAGAGTTGACTCTGGAGGAGATCAGTGCATGTGCCTCACCTCTGGAGCTGGAGAGGGATTTTTAGTTGAGCAATGGATGAGGTGCACACCTCTGTCACTGAGTGCTAACAAGTTCTCATGTCCTCATGTCTGTTGATAGAAAATGAAACTGCCTTTTCCAATGCCCTTCATTCTGAGACAGAAGAACCTCAATGCCCTCCTTCAGACATACAAACACTAACTCTAAAGCCCCCGCCAAGCTCCCCAACACCTCCAAAGGTCCATCAGTGCAGCCCTACTTGGGCACATTGAATGCCCTGACAGTATGTGATGGCCTCTGCCCTGTCCACCAACTCCCTGCACCTTGATGTGGAGATTGAGATGACAGACACTCAGCAAACCCATGGAGTCACTGCTCTTCTGGACAGCAGAGTGATGGGACTATTCCTGGACTTGGAGTTCATCAAATGCCATGGCCTGACTATGCAGCCCCTCCCCAAGCCCATTCCTGTCTACAACATTGACAGAATGCCTAACAAAGCAGGTGCTATCAACTCCATGGTTGATCTGGTCCTCCATTATCAGAACTATGTGGAGCATGCTGTATTTGCTGTCACTAGCTTGGGAAGGCAGGACATGATCCTTGGTTTCACATGGCTCTAGGAGCACAACCCCAAGATTGATTGGACCAAAGGGAAGGTAACCATAAGCAGGTGCCCCTGGAAGTGTTCCACCTGTGCTGCAGAGGACAGAGTGGAGTGCTGGGCCCAAGTTTGGGAGCATGTAGCCATCTGCGCATGTCATGCCAGCTCTCTCCTCTTTGCAGATCTAGACCTCCTGGATCCCCTGCCTCTGGCATTCCCTCATAGAGAGGCCCTCTACAAGGATGATTGGAGCAACAGTAGAGCCCCAGAGGAGGAGCATGGAGGGGAGTTTAGTGGCATATGTGAGCTGGAGCTCCCAGACAAAGTAGTAGAAGTGGGGGATTGATTTATGCTACCACCATACACCTGCTGCCCTCTGTTGCAGAGATCCAGGCTAGCCAGACCATGTCTCAACAGCTGGCCCAGGCATTTGCTACTAATGCCACTCCTCAAGAGTTCCAGGATGTGGTACTCCCCTATCTTCATGCATTCAAGAATGTGTTCTCCAAAGCTTCATTTGACTCACTTCCAGAGCACAAGAGGTGGGACCACACCATCAAACTGCTACCAGACTCAGCACCCTCCAGCTGTAAGGTCTATCTGCTCACACTCCAGGAACAGGACAAGCTCAACCCATTCCTGCAGGAGAACCTGGACTCTAGTTGCATCTGCCCATCCAAGTCTCCAATGGCTTCTCCAGTCTTCTTCATCAAAAAGAAGAGGATGGCTCCCTCCAACTGGTCCAGGACTACTGGGTACTCAACACCATGATGGTGAAGAACTGTTACCCTCTCTTCCTCATCTCCAAGTTCATCAACAACCTTTAGAGTGCACAATACTTCACTAAGCTGGACATCCAGTGGGGTTACAACAACATGCACATTCAAGAGGGAGATGAGTGGAAGGCTGCCTTCCAGACCAACTGGGGATTGTTCAAGCTGCTTGGTATGTTCTTCAGACTCACCAATAGCCCTGCCACCTTCCAGACCATGATGAACAACATCTTCCAGGACCTCATAGCAGAGGGCATAGTGTGTGTGTACCTTGAAGACATCCTCTTTTATACTAAAATGCTGGAGGAACATGGTTGGATCACTCACCTTGTCCTGGAATGCCTCCACCAGCACCAGCTCTACCTCAAGCCAGAGAAGTGCAAGTTTGAACAAACCTGGATCAAGTACCTGGGCCTGATCATATTGCACAGAACCAGAGATGGACCCAGTGAAGGTAGTAGGCATGGCAGAGTGGCCAGAGCCCCAGAACAAGAAGGAGGTGCAGGTGTTCCTTGGTTTTGCAAACTTCTACCACAGATTTATCCAGGACTTCTCACACCATGCCCATCCACTATTTGACCTCATGGGAAAAGATGTTCCATGGAGTTGGGGACCTCTGGAGCAGACAGCCTTTGACACTCTCAAGCACACTGTAACCTCTGGACCTGTCCTCCTCTTTCCAGACAACAATTCTCCCTTTTGAGTGGAGGCTGACAGCTCTGACTTTGCCACTAGAGCCATGCTCTCACAGCAATCTCTGGAGGATGGGAAGTGGCATCCAGTGGCCTTTTACTCCAAGAGCCTGAATGCAGTGGAACAGAACTACAAGCTCTATGACAAAGAGATGCTAGCCATCATCTAGTCATTCAAGGAGTGGTGGCACTTCCTGGAGGGTGCATGGCACAAGTTTGAGGTCTGGACAGATCACAAGAACCTTGAATACTTCTGGATAGCCAAGAAGCTCAATTGCTGACAGGCCTGGTGGTCCCTCTACCTTGCCAACTTTGACTTCTCTTTGCACCACAAGCCTGGCTAGAGCATGGGAAAACCAGATGCCCTGTTCTGGAGAGTGGACCATGGCATGGGGAAAGAGGATAACAGCAATATTATGCTCCTCCACCCTGAATTGTTTGCAATCCAAGCCATGAAGGGTCTTGCTGTTGAGGAAGCAGAAGCAGACATTCTCTGGGACATATGGTGGGGTAATTGGAATGGTCAGCAGGAGGAGCTGATGGTGCAAGCTGCTTGGACACTGAAGTTCAGGCATACCACTGGTGCCAAGGTGGTCCGCACTGATGAATGGGCCCTCTGAGATGGAATCCTGACCTTCTGAGACCATATCTACATTCCCAACATTCTGGAGCTCTGTCAGAGAATTGTGGAGCAACACCACAACTCCTGCATCATAGGGCACCCTAGATGGTGGAAGACACTGGAGCTAGTATTGCAGAACTACTGGTGGCCCCAGATGTCCCAGTATATTGGGTCCTACACTAGTACTTGCAATATCTGCCTCCAGACTAAGCCCCAGTGCCAACTCCTCTACAGACAGTTACACCTGCTACCCATGCCCACAGAACAATGGAGTGTGGCATTCATGGACTTTATTGTAGAGCTCCCTGATGCCCACAGTTATGATGCAATCATAGTAGTAGTAGACCTATATATAGCAAGCAAGCACACTTCATTCCAACCCACACTACCTGCTCTGCCATGGGCACTGCAAACCTGTATTGGAGGAATGTCTAGAAGCTCCACAGCCTCTCCAATGCCTATGTCTCAGATTGGGGACCACAATTTGTGGCAAAATTCACCTGGGAGCTCTACTGACTGCTCAGAGTGAAGCTCCACACCACTACTACCTATTACCCACAGTCCAATGGCCAGACAAAACACGTAAACCAGGAGCTAGAGCAGTATCTCCACCTCTTTTGCAATGAGCACCAAGATGACTGGGACAAACTCCTCCCTGATGCTGAATTCCAATACAACAACCACATTCACATGTCCACTCAGTTTTCCCCATTCTTCCTTGACACAGGACAGCATCCATGCATAGGTTTCAAACCTGGACCCAGCCCTCAGAGAATGAGGCAGTAAACAAATTTGTGGACCAGATAAAGAGATTGCAGGAGAAGGCTCAGGCAGCACTGGCAAAGGCAAAGGATGACATGGTGCAATACTACAACTGCAGGAGGACTCCAGAGCACCAATATCAGCCTGAAGATCAAGGGATGCCTCTGACATTATAACTACCTGGCCCTCAAAAAAGCTGTTGCACTGGCAGTTGGGGCCTTTTACAGTAGAATAAGAGGTAGAACCCTTGGCCTATTGACTCCAGTGCCCCCTGGGAATGCACCAGCTTCATCCAGTGTTCAACATAGTCAAACTAACTCTGGCCCCTAAGGATCCTTTTCCAGGGCATTGTCTGCCACCTCCACTACCCCCCATGGTAGTCAATGACAACAAGGAATATGAGGTGGAGGAAATCCTGAATAGCTGTTTATTTCAGAGACGACTATAATACAAGGTGAAGTGGAAAGGCTACAGGATCAAGAATATCTCCTGGGAGCCATGGGAGAATGTACATGCTCCCAGACTTGTCAAGGAGTTCCACTGGAGACATCCAGAGGCCTTGCATGCCATATGAGGGATCTACCCTATCTCACTAGCAGACCAAGCAATCAGGGACTTCTTTTACCCCACACATCAAGATGCCGCACACTAAAGAGAGGGTGATGTCAGGGGACTTCCATTTCCAACCTCTGCAACTTGTTCCAGTGCCTCCACAGCTTGTTCAATGTCTCCGGGGCTTCTTTTGGAACCCCAGAGTTCTCTGTATTACCTCAGCAATCATTGCCCTAGGGTTAGGAGTAGCTCTGGTCATCTGTACAGTAGTTCCCATGCCTCCACTGCTCACTGATGCACCACACCAAGCAGCAGGAATCCTTAGACTTGTTTTCTTTGGATTCCCCTCTGCTAGGATGATTAGTTACTGATTGTATCATTGTCTACTCCACTAATATACTTTGGATTCCCCTCTGCTAGCTGTATGACTCCAATCTGCTGCCCCAGAGGTTGCCCTTACAGTGTGCAGCATCTCAATGCACTGGGTAGAAGAAGTCACAAATTGCCTGATCAGCTGTTAAGATAGAATAGATGCCCTGGATGGTTTTAGGGGCATTGGAATGCCTATGGTAGAAGTCCTGGACCAGGGTTAGTGCACGTTGATAAGACCCAGTTGTTGCTGAGTGTCACGACCCGTTCCCTGAAGCCCCATACACCACCTGACAAACCTCCGCTCCCCCGGAACCCCCCGATGCTTTGTCAAACTTCCCCAGCACTCCACGCCTACTCTGGCTAACTCCGGCACCTTCTTGGCTAACTCCGACAGCCCCCTGGCCAACTCCGACATCTTCCCTGCAGCCACCAGCGCTTCCCCTGGACTTCCTGAGCCCCTGGGACCACTCCCCCGCCATGCTTGACTCCATTACATGTCATCAACTCAACACCCTGGCTTCCCTGACTTACCCTGGAGTATCACAACAGCCTCGGAATGGACTGCGTCACAATTGATCCCATCAACATATCAATGCGGCCCACCCTCTGATCATAACTGACACCCATCAACTCCGTCAAGCTCTGCCAAGCCCCGCCACCATGGCCAATGTCCCTGGAGCTCCTCAGTAGTCAGTATATAAGATGTAGAGTAGCTCCTCATACTCTAGTCTTGAGATTATCTATCTACCCACCCTTCTGATGTGTTTCTGATTGTTTCTTCTCGTGTTTTGTATCTCATGTCTCATTTTTCTTACTCTCAGTCTCCTGGTCTTATCTCGTTTCTGTTCCGTTATCCTTCCATTATCATTCCGTGTCTCCACCTGAATCTATTCTCGTTCCCATCTCATCCTCGTCTCATTTTGTTTGACTCCGTCTCGTCCCATCTAATTCTGTCTATTGTGTTCACATCCTCTCAACCATAACGTCCTCACAAACTCTGCAGTTACGATTACAAACCTCTGACACTCGTTACCAACCCTGGACCCTGCTATACACTCAGCTCCAAACCCCATCAACCCCTGTTGATCCCCCATCAGAACTCTGGCTCTGCTCCTGTCATCTGCGTAGCCTCTGCCTCCTCCGCACCCACAATACTCACACACGGACTTCTGCCTGAACCCTACCAAGCCCATCCCCCTTCTCCGCCACTCATTCTCTACTCCTCCAGACCTCCCCGGACTTGCTCAGATCAATTTTCCCCAGCTATCCTCACAAGTCCCCAGCACCCGGAACACCTCCGAGTGCCCGGTTGTCAGTGCAGGGAATCATGTTTGCCTAGTAAGGACTCGCCCAGTGTAGCTGAGCCCCCGTGGTCAGTGGAACCTGACACTGAGCACCATTTTTGGCATTTCAGATTTAGCAGCAGCTGACTAGTTTAAATTTGCCACAAGTCACAATACTCAGCACATGGGGCCCAGCCCAGAGTCAGGATCAATGTAGCCCTCACACAGGATCTTAGTGACCACAAGACTTATTAGTCATGAGAAATATCACATGGAGCCTGGACTTTGGATCTAGGACAGTAAGGCCAGGACTTTTTCTAGCTACGATTATTAGTGACTCTGGCAGCTCCTTGACAACAAAACAGCTTTCTCTTATCATATATGGACATATTGCCAGACACATACCTTTTTACTATTATTCCCCTTGTTGAGCTTACCAACATACTTGAATGGCATCCACACTGTCAGGTTCCACTGACGACGGGGGCTCAGTACACTGGCAAGTCCTTACTAGGCGGACACAATGTCCTGCGCTTATAACCAGGCGTCCAGAGTTGGAGCGGAGGTGGGGAAAGCTTGCGAGGGGCCCCTAGGGAGAGCGGCCCGAGTAAGTCCTGAGTGATTTGGAGGGGTCTAAGACCAGAGGTACTGATCATCGACCCAGGGCGGGTGTCAGGGCTAGTTAGTGGGCGCACAAGTAGATTGCGGGGTAGGCGGAGGCTTCTCGGTTGATGGGGGGCGGGGTCAGAGTTGGACAGGGGATTACCGGGGCTTGGTGGGTTCCGGGGCCGAGCGGGTAGCGAGGTCTGGAGTTGTCATTAAGAATGTTCAGGTCATGGTGCGTGCGCGGAGTTCGTACTGACGTAGGGAGCAAGGGAACTTCAGAGGAACAAGGGAAATATGTACAGTCGAGATGAGATGGAGATGAGACAAGACTGAGAAAAGATAGATTTGAAACCTAGAAACAGAAATAGAGACGAGACGAGAGACAAAACATAGGAAACCGGTAAAATGTAATATCAAGACTAAAGTTTGAGGAGTTATTCTATGACTTATATACCGACTACTGGGTGCCTCCGAGGGCGGCGGATATGATGGTGGGGGTCGACGGAGCTGTGCTGAGTCGACGGGTGTCGGGTACAATCCGAGGTCAGGCCGTGGCTGTATTCTGATGGGATCAGTTGGGGGCACAGCCGCTCCGGGACGGGTCGGGTAAACTAGGGTAGGGAGTCGGGGACATATGACATGGCCAGGAACGGTGGGGGAAGGTTTCAAGGGGGTGTTGATGGCTACGGAGAGGGAGTTGCCGTCGGGGTTTGCCGGAGAAGCGTCGGAGTTGTCCAGTGTGGGCGTCAAAAGTGTGGGTGGGGTCCCGGGGAGTTAGGCGGGAAATCGGGAGGGGTTGGGAGCAGTGTCTAGGGAGCTAGGGAGCGGGTTGTGACACACACTTCAGAGACTTTGCTTATAGTTTTCACTTAGTTACAGACATATGAACCATAAACACATTGACAGATGCTGTCACTAGTGGCAACTATTTGCTTACTTTCCCATACTATACTTTTGAATCATATAAATACTGCCTGTATATAGACACTCACGAATTGAATAAATCCTCCTCAAATCAAACCCATTTATCTCTAAGCCTACCAGCTTGAGAGTCCACTTTGCCTCTACCTTCACTCTATTCCTTCACTTGCCGTTGACTTTGACTTATTAACAAGTCTTACCAACTTCAACCTTGACCTAGTGTGGTGCCAACTGTGGGTGCCCTTTGTGTTATCTCAACTTAGCAATGTTAGCAAGTGCAGCTAGTGACTAGTTTACATTTGTCCCCTGATTCCATCTCCCTATTACTGTTTCCTCCTTTCTATTCTATTCCCTCACTCCCCTACCACTGTTAAGAGTTTGCTTTGTCTTAGCAATGCTTCCTGCCTTCACCCATTCTCCTTTCAGTCACTAGCGACTTAGGCTAGCAATAGCAACTCCTCTCAACTTCACCTTATAACACAGCTCTTGCTCTTGTTCTCTGGAACAGTTACTGACTTGCCCTCTACTATCAACTTCCTACTGCCAGCTACCCTATCTAGTGACTAGGGCCAGGGTTCTCTTTCTAGGTTTCCTGCACTGCACTAGGCAGCATAGGAGCACATCAATGTACATTAGCCTGCAGTTTCCAAGAGATGTTCTCAATGCCATATCCCTTCTATTTCACCTTGAACTGCAACTTCCCTTGAAATATTCTGCTATCCAAAATTTCCTCCACTTTATACTCCTCCTCATTGTCAACCAGAACTGGTGGGGGAGTGGCTTAGGGCAGCAGCTGGGGATTGGATCCTCTGGGGCTGGAAATAGTTTGACCACATTGAAGACTGGGTGCAATTGGCATAGGCCTGCTGGGAGTTTAAGTCAGTATGCTAAAGGCCCCACCTTCTTCTTCACCATGAAGGGGCCAAGATGATGATGTGACAGTTTTTGAGATGGCCTTGTTGTCCTAATATTTGAGCTATCCAATCTCCTGGCTTGTAAACTGGGGATGGTGTCCAGCAATGGTCATAGTAGCATGCCATGTCATCCTTGGCCTTTGTCAGGGAACAGGAGGACTGGCTTCAAGGTCACCACTTGCTTGAGGGCATCAAAGGCAGCTTGCTGTGGGGGCTCCCACCACCATGCTGTATCCTTAACTGTGAGGTCAAAGAGAGGGCATGCATGGTGGGAAAAATCCTGTATAAATCTCCAGTAGGAATTGACAAAGCCAAGAAAGGCCTGCACTTTCTTCTTGTTTCTTGGCTCAGGCCACTCTGCTACACCTGCCACTTTAATGGGGTCCATCTCTGCCATTCCATGCAAAATGATCAAACCCAGGTACTCCACCTTGGTCTGCTCAAATTCACACTTCTCAGGCTTTAAATAGAGCTGGTAGTGGTGGAGGCATTCCAAAACAATGTGTGTGACCTGGAGATGCTCCTCCAGAGTTTTAGTGTAGATGAGGATATCATCAAGATATATGCAGACCACACCTTCCGCAATCAGATCATGGAAAATGTCATTCATCACAGTCTGGAAGGTAGCTGGGCTATTGGTGAGACCAAAGAACATCACTAGAGGTTCAAAGAGTCCACAATTGGTTTGGAAAGCTGCCTTCCACTCATCCCCTTCTTTGATGTGTATGTTGTTGTAGCCCCAATGGACATCCAACTTTGTGAAGTAGCATGCACCACAAAGGTTATTGACAAGTTCTGAGATGAGTGGCAAAGGATAGTGATTCTTCACTGTAATTGCATTCAAGACATGATAATCCTGAACCAAATGAAGGGACCCATCCTTTTTCTTAATAAAAAAGACTGGAGAGGCCATTAAAGACTTGGAGGGTTGTATTTGTCCTGAACTAAGATTCCCCTGCAGAAAAGCATCCAGTCCATCCTGCTCACAGGGTGCAAGTGGATAGACCTTGCAGCTGGAGGGCTCTGCATCTGGTATCAGCTTGATTGCATGATCCCACTGCTTGTACTCTGGAACTGAATCAAAGCAGGCCTTGGTGAATACATCCTCAAAGTCATGGAGGTGATTGGGAACCATGCTACAGACAGGCTTGGGCTGTGAGTTTGCTGCAAATGCCTTACCCAGATGCTGAGAAGTAGTCTGACTGGCTCAAATCTCCACCACTTTAAGAGGGGAGCAGAGAGTTGTAGCATAGATCTGATCACCCACCTCTATGGTCTCATCTGGAGACTCTGCATCTGGAGTATAGGTCCATTCTCCTTTGCCTTCCTCTTCCTCTGGAGATTCACACCCAACACCTCAGACATCCTTGTAGAGGGCCTCTCTCTAAGGAAATGCCAGAGGGGGGGGACTCAGGAGGTCAAGATCAGCATAAGGGAGATGCTCAGCACAACAGACCCACATAGCAGCACACTCACAAACCTTGGCTCTCTGCTCCTTATGGGCTTCTTTTGCACAGGTAATGCAGCAATGTGGGCAGCAACTTATTTTCACCTCACCCTTAGTCCAGTCAATCTCTGGGTTGTGTTCACATAGCCAGGTGAACCCCAAGATCATGTCTTGCTTTTCCAAACTAGTGACAGCAAAAGTGGCTTGCTCTGAGTGGTCTTGTTAGTGGAGAACCAGGTCCACTATAGAGCAAATAGAGCTAGCTTCATTGAGCATGTCATCAACATTGTATATGGGGATAGGACAGGAGAGGGGATGAGTAGTAAGGCAGTGTCATTGCACATAGTCAGTGTCAAGGAAGAGGCCTGTTGTGCCACTGTCAAGCAGGGCAACCACACTTCAAATTTGCTGGGTGTTTGTTGTCTCAATTTCCACCTGTAGCTTCAGGGAGTTGGTAGAAGGGGTGGAAGCAACAACATAACAATGGGGGAGGTAGTGTTCTCATGCAGGGATCCAGAGGCATGGGCTAGGGGGTGCATTTCTAGCTGAGACTTTAGCTGGAGAGGGAGTTTGTATGTCTGAGGAGGGGTTTATCATTTCAGGCATAGTATCAACAATGGCAACAGATATATTTGAATCTATGGACAGGAGGGTGAAATGATTAGTACTGGGCAATGGGGGTGTACTGGTCATCTGTTGCCCTTTGAAAAATCCTCAGACTCTGTAGGAACCTCCTCCAACACATCAGCCACTTCATCAAATTGAACAGCTATAGGTGCATCTGGAGAGGGAGCTCCTGTGGCATCTTGGGCTGTGAACAGTTGAATATGCAGCTCTTCTTGCTCTGATGCTGATAGATAGCAGACTTCTAGCTCTTGAGGACAGTAGCGGGCAAAATGACCTGCCTTCCCATAGCATTGACACAGCAGAGGAGTAGAGGACCACTGTCTGAAAGCATCAACATCCATTAGGACTCCTTAGAGTAGGGAGCACAAGGGGGCACCATGAAATGTAAAGGAAGGAGCTGCACCCACTCAT
Organism: Termitomyces sp. 'cryptogamus'; assembly: GCA_020091625.1. NCBI lineage: Eukaryota > Fungi > Basidiomycota > Agaricomycetes > Agaricales > Lyophyllaceae > Termitomyces > Termitomyces sp. 'cryptogamus'. The sequence goes on from JAGYZC010000005.1 coordinate 2,197,306, forward strand.
GGGGATACTAATGCAGGTGTGGAGGAGGGAGCTTGGAGGATGAACCCTCCATGAGAGAAAGGAAAGGTTGAGGGTTGCATCTGCCACAACTTGCATTGCAGTTCTATGAGCTGCCACTGCTCACATGCCACCATGTATCAGGTGTGACATGCTCATCATCTGGGCACCCCTCCACCATGCTGTCAATGTGATCCCTGAGAGAGGGGTGGAGTCCATCATGGAAGGTTGAGCAGAGTTGTAGACTATCTGGACATCTAGCCTGTTCAACTAAGGCACAAAAAGAGTCAATGTACTCATCAAGTGACCACTTTCCTTGACCATTGATGTGCTCCTATGCCACCTAGTGCCATGTAGGAAACCTAAAAAGAGAACCTAACACTAGTCACTAGATAGGGTAGCTGGCAGTAGGATGTTAATAGTTGAGAGTGAGTCAGCAACTGTCCCATAGAATGAGAGCAAATGTGAGTGTGAAGTGTGAAGTTGAAAGGGTTGCTAGTGCTAACCTAAGTCACTAGACAGTAATGGAGGGTCACTAGTGTGATAAAACAAATGAAGACAAATTCATTGCCAAAGTGAAGCAAACTTTTATAGTGACAGAGAAAATGAGTAGAGAAAGGAATGGGGGAGTGGCAACAAGGAGACTGAACAGAGGACAAATGCAAACTAATTGCTAGCCATAGTTGCTAGCATTGCTGAGTCAAGATAATGCTAAGGGCATGTGTAGTTGGTACCATGCAAAGTCAAAGTCAAAGTTGGCAAGACTTGTCACTAAGTCATTGTCAATGGAGAGTGAGATATAGAGTAAGTGATAAAGACAAAATAAAACCTCAAGCTAGTAAGCTTAGAGATAGAGAGAGTAACATGATTTGATACTAGAATTGGATGCAATGGTATGATTGGATTTCCCCCAAGTGTCTATGTACAGGCAGTATTTATACTGTTCAAAGGTATAGTATGGGAAAGTAAGCAAATAATTGCCACTAGCTTGTAAGCTCAACAAGAAAAATAATAAGTCAGAAATTATGCAACTGGCAATATGTCCATATATGGGGGGTAGAAAGCCATGTTGTCACCAAGAAGTTGCTAACAATTGTTGCTAAGAAAGGCCTCAGCCTTGTTGTTCTAGACCCAAAGTCCAGACTCCCTGTGATGTTCCTTGTGATTGATAAGTCTCATGGTCACTAAAGTCCTGTGCAAAGGCTACATTGTTCCAGACCTTGGGGCTAAGCCTCACATGCTGGGTGTTGTGACTTGTGCCATGTTGAAATAGTCAGCTGCTGCACAATCCAAAATGCCAAAAATAGTGCTCAGTGACAAATGGGTCTTATCACCATACTGAGTTTGGTCTCAAAGGGAAAAAGCTGCAGTGTTGGCAGGGTCAAGGGAAAAAAACTCTGCTCAGAACTCTTTCTCAAACTCCATCCAGCCAGAGAAACTCTCAACTCCTCCTGGGCATTGAAAGATATGCAATGCATAGGTTGAGGCTCAACCAGCCTTTATGTAGGAGAGAACCCAGGCAATTTTCAAGGCATCTGAGGTAAAGGCTTCACTGCTCAGCTGGATATAGGTGATACAGGACTGGAGGAAATGCTCTCCAACCTTACAATCTCCATCATATACATCAGGGAGTGCAGGATGAGGGAGTTTGGAATGGGGAGCTGAAAGGCCTAAGCCAGATGCAGACACAAACCATTCTGCAGCAGCTGGAGCTAAAAAGCCTGAGCTAGGTGCAGACACCAACCATTCTGCATCTGCTGGTGGCATAGGAGGTGTGGTAGGAGCAAGGAGGAGACATTCTAAAAGGACTTGGCGAGAAAGGGACACTGCTTCAGTAGTTTGATGGAGTCTAGTGAGTTCAGCCATGTGGAAAGTAAGGGAGGCTTGGGTAAGTTGAACCTGTGTTTCCAGGAACAGCAAACAACTCCAGGCATTGTCTTGGGGGCTTGAAATGCCAGGGAGAGGTGCTGGAGGGGTCGGCTAGGTCATAGGAGGAGCACAGGGGGCACTAAGACACTGGTGGGGGAGAGACCTTTTGAGGGACCAAGTAGAAGCTCAGGTAATCAAAAAGGGGCTCCCAGATCAAATTTAGAGACTTGTTCTGCTATAAGAGCAACCTCTGGAGGCTGTGGCTTAATCACACAACTGGCAGAGGGAGATCCAAAGTCTATTCAGCACAGTACAATATTTACAAGTAGGACTACACACCTGGCAGAGGGACATCCAAAGAGAACAAGTCTGAGGATCTCCAATGCCAGGGTTCAGAAAAATTACTCTGGTCACATGACCTTGCCAAACATGTGCATACCTTGCCATGTTGGTTCTGCACAGAATGCACATGGCAACTGATCATGTGACCAAACACATGACCAAACACATTCATTCACCTGACCCTGCCAAACATGTGCATACCTTGCCATGTGGGTTCTGTGCAGAATGCACATGGCAACTGATCATGTGACCAAACACATGACCAAGCCAAGCACGTGCATTGGCAGTTCCTTGACAATTATATCATAGTGGTCAAAATTAGCAATGTCTACATAGACATTGTGGTATTTGCCAGGGAACTGCTCTTACTAGGCCCTTTGATTGTTTCTTTTATTCCAAGCCTGCTGTTTATTGTCAACCTCTCATCTTCCAGTCACAAGAACCTTCAACCAAGGGCTATACTTTGGTCATATTTGCATGTAGTCACATGCTGTGAGGCTGGAGATCAAGGTCATTCAAAATGGATTTCTGTTTTTGGATCAGATTCTGGATTTGGTTGTTGTTATGTGTTTTTTCCAGAGGCTCTAGAGTAAATTTTCTGAACACTGGCATTGGGAATCCTTAGACTTGGATCTCCCTCTGCCAGGTGAGTAGCTAGAACTCTAGAACTTCTTGTGGATGCTGAATCAACTTTGGATCTCCCTCTGCCAGTTTTGTGATTGGGCCACAGCCTCCAGAGGTTGTCCTTACAGCAGAACAAATCTGAGAGCCCCCTATTTGACTGCCTGAATTTTCTGTTTAGTTCTTCAGAAGGTCTCTCTGCCACCAGTGTTGTGCTACTCCCTGTGCTCCTCCTATGACTCAGCCAACCCCTCCAGCACCTCTCCCTGGCATTTCAAGCCCCCAAGACAATGCCTGGAGTTGTTTGCTGTTCCTGGAAACACAGGTTCAACTTACCCAAGCCTCCCTTACTTTCCACATGGCTGAACTCACTAGACTCCATCAAACTACTTAAGCAGGGTCCCTCACATGCAATTCATCTTATTTCAAGATTTTCAGGGAATACTACTGATGAACTATTGGGTCAATCTATGGCAAGGAAGCCAGAAGAAAAGAATGTGGATTATGAGCATTATTACATCAATGTGTAAGCAGATATCAAGTTTTTTTTATTGTTGATCAAAGCACTAATATCAAAAAATGTCTAGTTTTCTTGACAGGGATATGTTTGTGTGTTTTACAGGTGGTGGAATTGGACACCAGATTACACAAGTGGCAACTCACAAGATGCAAAAAAGTATGGAAATTGCATACTCTCCAGAGGTATCTGGGTCAGTCTCTTCCTCTGAGGAATCAGAAGAAGAGCTTGTGAACCTTCAAGCCCAAGAAGGAGCAGAATCAGTGACTGAAGAGGATTTATATGAAGAAAATGATTTGGATAATGAAGAGGAGGAAATCATGGATGAGGACAGTGAAAATGAAGACAATGAGGAAGAAGAATATCTGGAAGAGTCTTGAGGTTTTGGAGCATTGTAGCCTTTGTACTACTAAAATTATTTATACAAAGCTTGATAAATTAGGTATCCCACATTATTGAGACAGACTCAACAGATACTCATCATTGTATGAAGGAAATATCAAAGATATAGGAAGCAGTATCATGTTACATAATATTCTATGCATATCCAAATAAACAATTTATATTCTATAGTGATTTATATATGGTAAAGACATAGTAAGGTCAAGTCATCCTGGGATCCTTTATACTGGGATGGCATTTTCTTTTTTGCACAATACAGAATGCTTGTTAATAATAATAGCAATACCATCATGAAATAATATTATATTCACCACTAAATGTGACCCTTAAATTGGATTATGATCTAAGTTTTTGACATAATGTTCTGGTCAGAGATTTGGTCCCAGGCCATATTTGGGCATATTTTCTGAGCAACTTTTTGCTAATGCAAAGGTGATTGAGGGCATCTACTCTATCTCTGCAGCTGACCAAGCAATCTGTAATTTCTTCTATCTAGTGCATCAGGATGCCACATGCTAGAGGGGGAGTGATATCAGGGGACTGCTCTTACTAGGCCCTCTGATTGTTTCCTTTATTCTGAGCCTGTCATTCATTGTCAACCTCCCATCTTCCAGTCACAAGTACCTTAAATCAAGAGCTATCCTTTTATTATATTTGTATGTAGTCACATGCTGTGAGTCTGGAGATTGAGGTCATTTACAATGGATTTCCATTTTTGGATCAGATTCTGGAATTGGTTGTTGTTGAGTATCTTCCCCAGAAGCTCTAGAGTAAATTTTCCAAACACTGGCATTGGAAATCCTTACACTGGTTCTCCTTGGATCTCCCTCTGCCAGGTGAGTAGCTACAACTAGAACTTCTTGTAGATGCTGAATAGACTTTGGATCTCCCTCTGCCAGTTGTGTAATTGAGCCACAGCCTCCAGAGGGTTGTTCTTACAGTTACCCTGGCCCCATAATTCACTACAAAGCAGTGTGGCTAGTGGAGCCACATGTATCCCAGCCACATGCACAAAAGTTGGTGTAAGGCCTGAAGTAGTACTCTTATGCTAATGTTATTGTAGATCAATGTATATTTTACTTGTCGAAGTATTGAATACACACCTGGTGTTCTCATAGATCAATTTCAAGAATGCAAGAACATCAGGAGAGAAAATGATCTATGGATCACGTATTCGTCGTGGACTACACCATATAGTCAACAATCCTAGGAACTACTTAAAGCTAGGAGCTAGGAACTGGAATCTCTTATCTACTGCGTTAACTCATCTTATCAAGAAGCTGGATTTCTTCAGCGCATCAAAGAATTCAGCTCCACAAAGTATAATTTCCATCAGCGCATGGTGGCCTATAAGTGAACTGCAACCATATCCTGGTCCAGCTCAGGACTGATATGCCTCATGATCCAACAATCCTCTGTTTCATTGAAGCATATCCCCCATCCTCATGGATAAGGATAGCGCTCTCCTTATGTGTGCATAATACAAAGATGAGACCTTTCTCCTGTTGGCGCAGTTCCTGAGCGAGGACCGAGCAGAATGAAATAGTGTAGGAAAAGAGCAGAATGACAAGAGGCTTTGAGGGATTCCTTTCTTTATCTCGGGAAGGTTCAAGTTGAAGTTGTAGTGGCGATGTGGCATATTTGAAAGGTTTTTTCGAACGATCAAGATTTCAGTATGTAAGTACTAGGCAACAGGCCATCCGTCGAAAGATACATGTTTGACTGTTTACAAGTCATAGATGGTTCCCATCCACGAAGAATGCTCTATTCGGCCAATTTTCGTCTCCCGAAAAGAACCCACTAGGCAGCAGAATTGACTATGCCAGTCGTGCTTATGTCCACAGACAGTAAGCTCTGGAAACAATTTATAAGGTAGCACTTAAAAGCAAGTAGAATATATATCCACGAACCTTTCCAGCCCTCACTTCCTCGAGAGACGGCATGAGACCGAGGCGTAAGAGTTCCGATGCCTGGCTGACAACAGGATCGTTTTGCATGCTTCACAATGATTTGAGCAGTGAGGCGTACAACCGCGGAGATAAGACTAACCTGGCAACAGCAACGATTCTCCCATGCCTCCCGTAGTAAGCAATGAACTACGTGCCAATTCAGCATCAGATCACAAACTTGACACCATAGACGCGTACCTTCATCTCCTCTGGGTCACCAGAAATAAAGATATCATCATAATCATGGCCAACGCCGCAGTATCTCAGTTGCTGTCCCTCTTCAACAGATGATGGCTTCTCAGCAAATGAGACGTAGCTGCTCAGACAACTTACGAGAACTCCAGAATATGGGAATCTTCACAAACTCCTGAGGGGTTCCAGAGATGGTCTTGCCAATCGCACGACCATGGTTTCCAGCGACCTACAGACAAGAAACGCCGTTATATCAAACGATTAACTTCAAACGGTTTTGATGCAACTCGACAAACGAACATTCCAGTGTTCAATTCGATAGTAGCCCCCCGTGACCTGAGGATATACAGCAATATCACCTAGATAGATTCAGATCTATCAAGTTTATTATGCGATAAAAGGAATCGAGGCGACAGACCGACAGCAAAAATGTTTTCCTGATCCGGACCGCTTTGGACGCGGAGGTACTTATCAACCTTGATGCCACCATCCTTCTCAAGTGCGATACCGCTTCCCTTAACATACTCAGTAGTAGGAACGACACCTACACCCATGACAATGAAGTCGGCAGGCAGTGTGACACCGTTTACAACAACACCTCCAGCAAGGTTTGGGTTCCCTTCTTGCGGGATGATCTTTTCAACCTTAGTCTCCATGTGGAATTTGACACCTTGTGATTCATGATACTGCAATACAAGGCGATTAGGTAGGTACAACAAAGATCACGAGGAAGAACGTACTTTCTGAAGGCCAGCACCGACTTCCTTACCAAGAACACCTTCAAAGGGATGCGATTCCATGCCAATGACGTCGATGGATGCGAGCTTTTTCTTGGAAACGGCCACGACGATTTCCATGCTGATGAAGGAGCTCCCGATCACCACCAATCGCTTTCCCTCCTTCGCCGCTTAACGAAGTGAGAAGAACTTGAATGCATATAAGAATATGATGCTGAAACGACTGACCTGCCTCCACTTTCTGCGCATCTGTAATCCCACGGAATGTATATACATTCTCAAGCTGTGCGCCTTCAACAGGAAGCCGCCGAGGTGTTCCTCCGGTAGCAAGGACGAGCTTGTCGTAGCCCAAGGTGTCCTTCCCGCCATCAAGAATGACTTCTTTCTTATTCAAATCAAGGGAGGTCACCTCCTACATCCATACCCTGTTAACCGCAGCACAGGAACCGATGATCAAGGGGAACCTACTACGCCCAATCGGATCGTTGTTCCATATTTGATTTTAAATTCACCTGCTGTCTTCCATTCTATCTTCATGGGGTCCACAACGAGAGCCTTGCTGAGCTTCGTTCTTGATTGGCGATTAAACAAGCGTGGACACGGAAAGTACACTGTCGAGATACTACCTGTCAATGGGTGTATATGTCTCTTTCGAAAGGATCGTAATGGGGAGTGAATATCCATGCTGAGGAAGATGTGAGGACTGTGACAGATATATAAACACGATACAAACCTCTCTGAGGCTTTCGACCGTATGGAACGCCGCAGCTCCACCGCCGACGATGATGAGACCCTTTCCAACCGAATCGGTCCCACTGCTCAACAATGTTGGTTGCCTCGCCTTGTTATTTCCTAGAGCGTGGGCGGGGTTGGCCGTCACGTAGATCTTGCCATCTGAGACATGGGCTTTGAACGAATGAAGTGCGCTTGGAGCAGGCGAATCTTCTGAAGTATAAAAATGAGTACATTTTCAGCCGGAAATTTTGTCTTCTTACCGATATCTCCAGTGCAGACATTGAAGCAGGCTGTATACGCCACGATCAACGGATATCAATGCACAACACGCAAAATACAAACCTCCATGCCAGGGGCTTTAGTGGACAACATGGTGGATGTGCATATAATTGAGAAGATTGACGAGCACATACCATACAACCCTAGCGTCAGAAGTCAAGACGCCCTTCGCTAGAGGTGCACCATAGTGAGTGCAGAAGGCACTAGTAGCGTGGATTTTATCTCCGAGACGCGACAGGAGAACTTTGCCCTCTCCAAAAGCGACTTCTTTCCTGTAGACAGAACAACTTTGAGTCCGGGTACAATGCAGAGGATCATCGGTCTGTCATACATCTGACCATCGTGAAGCTCTGAATCGTCAAGGACAGCAATAGTTTTGGTAGACATCTTACGCGTCAAGGTGGGTAGAGTATGCTTTCGTGTTGGAAATCGAGGAAGACGATAACGCATTCGTTTCACACTAGTGTGGAAAAGCCAGGCATCCTGAGATCAGATTGAGATCAGATTAGCCAATGGTACCCTTGCGATTGTGATGAGGTAATTGCATCGTCATTTGCACGGCGGCCTGGGCGGCATACGTCAAGCATTATGATTTGCACACATCCTAGGGAAGAACAGAGTCAATCCACGCCCAAATGCATCAGCACAGGCTCGAAAGATGGCCAAAGCACTTAAGAAGGGAAAGGGGAAAAGGTCAAGGGATGAGGCATCAAAAGAAGTGACAGGTGATGGAAAGGAAGGGAGGATGTCCAAAAATCTACTCACAAATCCATGAAACAGTCTCAAATCAAAGTATTCCGTGGCATAAATGTGCCTTTTACTCCTGAGCAGAAGTCATTCGAAAACAACTTATTCAGTCTCATGTAATCATTTATATTTTCGAACTTGTTCCAAACGGTCCTCATCCCTCAGGTTATGGCAGGATGTTCAAGCCTCAATTTTTCGTTTCTATTGCCAGAATGCACCGTATGCCATTATAGATGCTCATCTCGTTTCAGTTGGCATGACTGTCTATTGTCTAGATATAAGTAATCCTGCCAAGTTTCGACGACTCAAACGACACGCCATACATGCGAATGTATCTGGTCTAGTCAAGGTATTCTAGGTCCAAAATGCTTCTTCAGCGCTAAAAAACCGCTTCCTAACAGACAGGAAAGCCTGGGGTACTTGTGTTTGAAGGAAGCAAAGAATCTATCTCCATTTTTCTTGAAAACGCTCGAGGTGGGTCAGGTTTCTAGTAAGTCTTCTAACTCGAGGTTCTAATCCTTAGTCATTTTTGAACCAGGACTTCGCTATCTCCAGTTCCAACACGTCGATACGCAGCCTGTGAAAAATCATGCTCAAGGCCGTTTGGCATCTAAAGTCGGTTTGCGCGAAGTCACAGATATGCGCTCCCTGGTAGGCGCGTTAGACGCAATTGGTCTGAAGGCTTGGTTTCGGAAACAGATGGCAATGGATAAAGGCTCCCAAGCATAGATTCTCGAGCACGATGATTTTCATTCCTGACTATATCGTGCATGGTACGTTTTAAATCGATGCCTGGCAGAGCCGGAATGCTGGAATTATATATCATTACCAGCTATGCACGATTCCTCCCTTCCTACTCAAATTTACCCTGACGCTCTCTCACGCTGGGTTGCCTCCCATTCATCATCATCCAAATACTTTCTGATAGCTCGCTCCTCCAAGTTCGTTGGTCGCGGGCCGACATCATCCCCATATTCCTTGATCTTGTCCCAATCCTCCTGTTCTTCTATCTCCTCAACAGGATCATCCGCAAGTGCGACATAAGCCTTTGCCACATACCAATCAGCTTCCTTCATTAATGTCTGCAGCCGCTTCTCTGCCCGTTCCTTCCTCCATTTTACCTCTCGGGCTGCCACCTCCTCTGGGGGTTCTTTCCTGACAGGAAGTCCAGCCTTCCGTGCCGAGGGAGGAAGAATCAGGTACCGTCGTGTATGAAGAAGATGTGGCGTAGTCCTAAGGGTACTCGAGGGAAGGTTGTTCAGGCGGCAGACCTCGCGGCCCTATATGTACATGAGTGTGGAAACGATAACTCAATGAGAGACTACCTACATCAAGTCCGAAGCGAAGGACGATTCCTTGGAGTGTGTCGGATTGCAATATATAATACTTAAGGGGAGAGGGGAAGGACTCCGAGATGTCTGACCCCATACCTTCTTCAGTTTTGGATTCTGTTGGACGTTCTTCTTGACGCAAGCCTTGAGCACCATTTTGAGGGGCGTTTTGTGTGGACGTCAAAGTATCTGTATCCAAGAACAATGCTGTATCCCGGTCTTTCTCGTCTTCATTGGCTGAATTGTCATCACCAAGCACGAAGGTATCTTCGTCCCTGACTGCTCCATCAAGATTGAGGCAAGCTCCTGGTCCCAACGGTGGATTTGAAGTATTGGTCCGCATGACATCAACGCCTCCAAGACATACCAGACAGGGGTTGTACCTTTGGAGTCTAGGATTCGTGGTTATGCATCTACTGCAAATGAGGCGTTGACAACACGGAGTAGTGAAGACGCTTGGGGAGGATGCAGATGTACTGGAACCTGAAGATTTCTTAAGAGGTGGCAAAGAAGAGGAGCACGTGAAACAGAGGAGAGTATTCATGTCTGTATCAGCTTTGGAAACATATGGTGAAGAGAAGGACGGTGGGTTCGACATTATGGTATTATGGAAATATAGGTACCGTAGAGACTGATGACATGCGCGTGAGACTGACAAACACGGCACCGAGAGACGCCCTCGTCCATGTCATCATCACTGGACCACTCCCATCTTGTTTCTCTTGTTCTTCAGTCTAAGCAGGCACTTCAAAACGGCGAACAGCTCTGTTCGCGCGCCCATGTAGTCTCAAATGCATCTGCCAATATCTCTGTTAATGTTGTCGCCCTTGATGCCAAAGTGCGATGGGTTACAGAGGCTGTAGGCGAACAGTTGAAGGTATCTCTCAACGAAAACCTCCATTCAGTGATGTATTTATCACCAGTCTCCTAGTTGGTTGCGAGTGTAGCCAAGACCATTGAGGAGAAACGGGCAGTCATGGGGAAGAGGGTTCAGGTAGGCGTACCGACATTGAATGGACACACCTATTAGCACGTCCACTAAGTATGTCCATCACACTTAGGAATGGGACAAACAACGCGCAAAGCAATCTGACGCGCTGGATGAAGTCCTTGAATCGCTTGGCTCGCAATACGTGCCACCGGACTTCTATCGAACCACCTCTGCGGATTCATCTATCTTCGGAAGCCAGCACTCAGATGACGGACACGGACAACTGCAAGGAGGACAGAAACCACATGGTTCCACACTATCGACGGTCAGCCAGAGCCCTTCCTCTACACTCAAAGGTGGCTTGCGCAATGGCAAGCAGGTAGCCAAGGAGGACCGGAGGCCAGAAAGGGAGGCAGACAAGAAAATGTGGAAGACACTGCGAGACTTTGTGGATGATCAGGCGATCGAAGATGTCCTAGATTTAATCGAGAACGACCGGTTGGGCCTTGATGTACGCCTTTGTGCCCCCTCTGCCTGTGGATATCCTCATTTTTCAACCACTTAGTATATCATGAGCAAGACGGATGAATATCCAGAGACTCTGGTCCATACTATTGAGATCATCCGAGAATCGTTGCCGGCACTACCTGACCAGCCACCTATAAAATACACTGAGGAATTACTGGCTGAACAAGATACGAGAATAACGACTATGGCCTCCCACCTAGAGAGTTTGGCATCACATTATGAGCAGATTTCTTATGCTCTACAAGAGAAAGAAGCCGGAGAGGAATTTAATGATGAAGATATAGACGGTGTGTGTTTGATACATACCAGAATTCTATCTCAACCAATTGAACACTTAGCTATGAATCGAGATACTAATGAACTACCTTCCATAATGGTCGAAATAGATGAGTGCGCCGATGCAATAGAGGAATGCCAGTAGGCTGTACTCCATGATTCTCTTATCTAGATTCTAACAGCTCTCGAAACAGTGATAAACTTGTAGCTGCGAAGGAGACATACCAGACACATCTTTCATTGTTAGCTCATACTTTAGAGGATCTTGACGAATTGGGCGAAATTATGCCTGAGATGCTACAAATCCAAGAAGATGTTGAGGTTGGTATCTTCACAAAGCGCCAGCTCCAAATACTCAACTTCTATATGCTGCATAGGCGAAGTGTGAAGAAGAGCTCAATGGGTTACAGAACCATCTCCTGACGATTGAGCACCTCCGCGACCGATTCATCTCCTACCAGACTGCATTTAATAAACTCATTCTTGAGCTGGCACGGCGTAGACAATATCGAGAGGCAGTTGAAAATATCGTGCGGGGTATGATGTCACAACTTGTCGCTATGACAGAAGGTGTGTCGATTTCTTCGTTCATTTTGGGTATATAAAGTATATCAATCATGTTCTACGTCTGTAGAGGAGATCCAAGTGCGCAGCCACTTCAACTCGGAATATGGCGCTCATCTTCCCGAAGATATATGTCTTTGTGTTGGAAATACGCCAACACGGTGGGAAGTTGTACCAATGAGTGGCGATGTGTCGACTGAGTTCCTGCCCATCATCGATGATGAGTTGATTACAAGGGTGTGTTGTGGAGTTTGAAGAATTTCGTTTTATTGTTAACACTGGACTCTAGGCGAAGGATCAAATCTATGCAGAACTAGAAAAGGCGACTGGACTGGGTCCAGAAAGTTTGTGAAGCTTCTCAACCTTTTAGCGGTGAAATAGGGCCTACTACGCAACCATCTCGCTACTGTTGTAAAACCATGGGTTCTTGTCTACCGTTGTAATTTATTCATTTACCATGTAAACATCAACTACTAACTAATTCCACACACAAAGTCCGCATGAAACAGATCAGTGAAAAGAGTATCAACTGAAAGATGGGTTGCTCCGCGTAGATAATTTGTGTACGTCGTTATATTTCGTCAAGGCTTGTATGAGTCCCCGTTTTTCCTGCTAGTTGTAGATCTTCAAGGGTAATAGAGGATCGCTCACACATGCCCCTAAAGAGTCCATCGGGTTTATGATACAGCCGAACAGGTGTATCAAATTCCTAGATCAAAGACTATAAATTTCGTACTTCGTCGGCCGGAAAGGTAAGGCACCAACCACTATCTGTCCGGCATCTAGGACGCATATCCTGTCATAACCAATGATTGTTTTAAGACGATCTAATTGCATAATAATATGTCAGGAAAGAGTATATAGTACAAATCAAACTGATAAAAGGGACGAACGAGCGATGCAGAGAACAGTCTTGTCTTTGAATTCGTTGGTAATTGTATCCTGAATGTTTCTGTCCGTTTCATAATCGACAGAAGCTGTTACGTGTCGCGCGTCAATGTTGGCTGAGCGAACCAGAAGGCATGAAGACAAGACCTGTTGCTTCATCAAGAATGATCACTTTGGAGTCCTTCACCAGAGCTCGGGCAAGTGAAACAAGCGATCGCTAGATATGTGCTGGTTTCACAGATAATGAATACATGACGAAAAAGAGCTTACTTGACCAATCGATAAGTTTCCACCTTCATCTTCAATGATACTGTCCAGTGTGAACCGATTCAATAAAGTGTGGGCATTACTCGGAACGACTTCATCTGTGGTTGATAGCGAATCATGTTTCGAAGTATTTTCAACTAGGTAGGACCGTTTTAATGCGTCCCACAATTTGGCGTCATCGTGCAGCCCGAATGGGTCTAAATTTGTACGTAATGTTCCTGAAACTGAAAGGACCGATGAGCCCCAGAAAAAAAATCTGAGGACTCATACCGCAAACTCACATAGAAGCTGAAGAAAGATAAATAAAGTATGAGACTTATGACAGGGTGACCAATCGAGAACTCACTGGGTCCTGGGGTATTATAGCGAGACCACTTCTCAAATCTGTCAGGCCGACCTTCGATATGTCGGTACCATCGATAGTGATAGAACCATCTGTAAGTTCTACCAAACGATAGAGTGCTGAGAAGAAGATGAGAAAAGTTGAGAACGGAAACAAGTACCGAAACGTCTTACCTGTCATTATGGAGCTCTTTCCAGCGCCTGTCCTACCGACAATACCAATTTTCTCTCCTGCCGCAACAATCATAGAAATGCCTGTAATGAATACAAGTGAGCTACGTCAAAAAGAAAGGCATCAGAAATACCTTTGAGTACAGCGGGGAGTTCGTGTCTATAACATAATACCACGTTGTTGAGTTCAACACGACCCTCTGGGGGCCATTGTGATGGAAGTTTCGGTTTGGGCAGTTCGTGAGGTGCTTCTTGTTCTATAGCTGTTACATAATGTACGATGCGTTCCACAGAATTCATGTTATTTTCCACCTCCGCACTTTGCCGAACAAGCCATCCGAAACTTTGTAAATTGAATATCAGACGGGATGCGGAACCAAAACTGGAATGATACTGACGCTTGCTGGACACTCAAGATGTAGGACAAAACTAGGCCAGTTTGAGCCGGAGAAATTGTGAACCGTGTTCCCACAGCAAGCATTGATACAGTGAATGTGAGCAGTGCTCCAAGACAATCAAGGCGGATTCCAAGCCATCTCTAGCAAAGGATCCGGGACGTCAGGTCAACGAAAAGACAAAATAAAAGTGCTCTTAACTTGATTTGTCACGGTCAACCAGTATGCGCTGCCGACGAGTATGGTAAGTAGAATCATCAGATGACAGGATCTCCAAAAGATTCGTACCGATTCTCGATATCAACACGGGCCTCGTTATCAAGGCGGAACCTCTCGGATTCGCCATAGGCTCGGATTGTCGCTAATCCAGATAGACTTTCCGAAAAGTGGGAATACAACGATGAACGTAGTACAGCATCTAGAAGAACGATAAAAAGGTCTCAGCAGGTTACACAGAGCATATGATTACCTAGTCGCTGCACGAAAAAAATGAGTCTGCAGACAGACAATCGGTAGTTTGTATCTACCTTCAATTCGCGGGCACTAGCTCGGTAGAATGCAGCAGCCCACACATACAATATAATGATACAGACAACACCGATGAGGAACCAAGGCAGGACAATGGAAATCAAGATGATGGCACCAATGATTGAAGAAGCGGTGCTTGCAAACATACGCAGAGAATCTAGAGCAGACTCAATTTGTTTCTAAAATATCGGCCAAAAATCACCATACCTCCGAGCAAATTATCCATAGTATCAATATCTTTCGAGAAACGGTTCATGATGCGACCAAGCGGCTAGTTAAAAGGTTTTTACGTTAAGGATATCTTGAGAGCGAGACTAGGTAGGTATTTACCGTCGTTTCAAAGAAGGACATTGGGGCATGCATGACACGTGTAATGGCAGCCTTCGTATTCGTCAAAGATTCCTCGCCACGAGAAATTCAGGACACTTACCCTGTGAAGTCTTTGGGACGCAAAAAAAGTCAAAAACGCAAACATGCTACCCATGGTAAAGAATGATATTGCTTGAAAAGTACCCAAAAAGGCATAGATGCCCATCTACATCACCACATCAGCCAATTCTGCAATGGCATTGTGAACTACTGACTTACATAGAATCCTTGGGGACGAGGCCATTTCCTGTGTTTCGATCAGTGGAGCTCCATCAACAGGTGCAGAATACAGCGTACTCTTCTTGCCAATAAACGAGCCTATGTATGAGAGTTGGCTTTTTGTTGGCCACAAAACGCAGATATGGACAGTGACCTACCAGTAAGAAGACATCACAGTCGCACCCTGAATGAGGACAAGTGACAGGAATAACAGGGGTAGGACTATAGGTCCCTTGCCTGCCTTCGAATATTCTTTGTATACCTCCCAAGAAATCGCGCCTGTGTTCCTCTCTTCTGTTTGCATGAGTGCAGCACCAGGTATTGCTTTTTTCTTAGGTCCCTTATCGGTCTTCTCATTCGCGTCCGCAATAGCATCCTCTGCTTCTTTTTTCTCCTCCTTGGCGCCGAACTCTTTCACAAACTTTGCGAATTCACCAGCGTTATTCATGAGTTCAGTGTATGTCCCACGTTCAGCGACACGTCCATCAGCAATGGTATAAATGTAGTCGACTTGAGGAAGGAAATGGAGTGCATGCGTCACCAATAACCTCGTCTTGCCTGAGTTGTTCCGAAGGACGTTTTGGAAAACGGCCTTTCCTACATGTGCATCAAGGGCAGAAAGAGGATCCTAATGTGAACAATACTGAACACATCAGTTTTATTCACTGTTAAGTGATGGCCTCACGTCAAAGATTTGGATATCAGCGTCGCAGTAGATAGCGCGACAGATGTTCACTCTTTGTTTCTGTCCGCCAGAAAGCGAGATTCCCTGGAATAGAATCATGTCAGCAGAGAGAAAGCTCTATCCAAAATGATACAACCTTTTCTCCAACTTCAGTGAGATCAGCATTAGGCAACATTTCCAGATCAGGTCCAAGACAGGAGTCGTTGACCGCCTTCCAGTACTTTTCCTCTTCGAAAGGTCGGCCAAAGCAGATATTCTCTCGAATCGTGGCATTCTGAAGTTTGAAATCAGTCTCGACTCCGCATTCAGAGAATTGGTGATTCACTTGGATCCATGCACTTTGTGGGCAATACCCTACGGTACCTCCAAACTTGACACTTCCACCCGTCCTCCTCATCTCGCCAATAATACCTTGCAAAAACGAAGTCTTACCGCATCCTACAGCGCCCACGATGGCGACCAGCTGTCCGCGGGGAATACGTATGTTTAAGTCCTTCACCTGGAACACTTTATTCAGGTACGTCTTCGCTTTCTCTGTGACTCCCGTACACTTTTTTGATCTTGCACTTCTCACTGAACCTTTCGTGGCTGTATGATATGGGCGTTTTCGCTTGACAGTCGTCTCTTCCTCAGGCGGCGGGGCATCCCAGGTGAAAGAGGCATCTGTGATCTCGACAGCTACGTCAAGAGAGCGATCGAGTGAAAGGGTTTCTGTGAGCAACTCGGCTTCAAAGACACCATGTAGACGGCTGGTCGCATTGGCTGCGTCTGCGATGGCACTGAAAGATACAGCTGGAGAAATTATAGGACTGAAACAAGAACGACTCCTCTGAAGACTTACGAAGAAACATGAGCGGCAGCCTAAGCAAAGTGAAAAGGGAAAGTGAAGCGAAGACAAGCGAAGGTTCCAGGTCGTGGCCAGTGAGCGAGTACGTGACGAAAGCAACGACAGATGCCAAGACGGGCATACTCAGCGCCACTGCATTATTTGCTGAACGGATTAAAAGGAGCGAGCGGATGTGTCTGAACGGCATGGTTAAGTCGCGAGGTAGAAAAAAGACAAATAACGTACGCTAATTCTTTCTTCCTGTAATCAAATATTCTCGCAAGCATCGGAGCTTCCCATGCAAAGTACTTGATCACCTTCATACCTCCTAAGAGTTCTTGCAACAGCTTGGCGCGCTTGTCCGTCCACATCATACTTTTTTTACGGAGCATAAAGAGGCGCTTCATCACCATGGTTTGGACAGGCGTTGCGAGGACAAAGAATGCGAATCCAGCAAGAGCACTGGGGCCTAGATTAAGGATGAGAAGAATGAGACAGATGATCATTTGAATGGGCGCGGTCCAAGCCTAATCGACAGGGTAATAGATTCTTAAGAATGGATAGACAGCCGTAAAACACACCATGTGGAAATATCCGGCACAAAAGTCAATCCTCGAGACATCGGTGGATATATGATTGACAAGTTTGCCATTGGTAAGAGTAGATCGAGCGCGCGAAGTCAGCTTCAAAGAGCGAGCGTATATGGCCGTGATCAGGCCGCCGCGGAGGAGAACACCAGTGGAAGTAGCTCGATAAAAGAAATGATGCATGCACAATGATCCAATAATTTGAAGTGCGATGAGCCCAAAAGCGTAACCAAACCCAACGCCGACAGAAGGTACTCTTGCACCAGTTTTATGACCGATGTAAGATTCCGTCGCAAAGTTTATTATAGCCTGTCGATCATTGGAAACATATCGAAAGAGAAACACAAAATGGTACCTTGACGAAAAGAGGACTCGTCACCTGAGCGGTGTCGCTGATGACCTTGAGCAGACCGCCAGACCAGAACCACCAGGCGATACTGTCATTGAGAGCCCATATGAGACTCGCCCTCCTCTTCCCATCTACCCCTCTCCATCTTTTTTCCCTCTCGCTCCTCGACCCGCTTAGTGTCCAAATGACGGTTCTCCATAGACTTGGGCGTATATCGCCGTTCTCGAGGCGGGCATTGTACTCTTGTGCCTGCTTATTACGGCGATCAAAAGAAGCATTTATCTTCTCGGCAATACGTGCTGCGCCACGACTTTCTTGAAGCTTGTAGAGATCATGGGCTACCAGTGGTCGAGAATACCCGAGGCCAAGAAGGGGGGTCACCCACCCGAACGTAACCAGTTTGAAAAAATTGGCGGTGGCTTCGGGTATAAGGTCGGCATCGTCGAGAGACTGCTTCGGCGGGGGTGGCTCTTTAGTCGAAGTGAATGGGACGCGAAAAAGACTGGTTGATTGTCACAATTAGGTTTTATCATGGATATCTAGGACATCAAGGTTATAATTACAGTGATCTCTTGGTGCGTTGAGCAGTTACCGGAACTTTCTCGAGCGAATGATTCGAGTCCTCGGTGCTGGATAACTTCGACATCGAAGAAACGTCCTTCAAGATGTATCGGCACAATCCCTGAACATGTCTCCAGGTAGATATATCCTGGGCCGGAAACAGGGGCCGAGAACATGTCATCATCTTTGCAAATGGCTTATTCAGCCCTCTCTTGTGCTCAAGACATTCATGATTTCTCCGACGTGTATCTGGATTATGGAGGATTATAACTAGAACTTTGAAAATGAGAGAAGGAACATTGATTGAACCCGTGTTGTATAGGCACTGCAGCTAGGACCGGTCATGTTGTGGACTTTCCAGGTCTATACTTGGCGCGTGTATACACTTGACAAGGCGGTTGAGGTGGCCAGAAAAGTTTATTTATTTATGTATATCATATTCCACAGCATAAGTTATGCAAGTTAGGAAATTTGGTGGATTTTGGGATTTTCGCTGGAATATTCCCACATTTTCTTTCAATAGCATAGAATCTTCTTGTATTCTCAGAAATCTATACAATACATCTTACGGGGTACTATCCCACCCCCGTAGTTCGGAGTACCCCTTGAGTCGGACGAAACAAATATTTGTGGCAAATGGCCACGTTGAGCGTCCAAGAGTTGAGACCCAGACAACAGTATGAGTACTTACCTGTTTCCAACTCGATTCGAGTTCAGGAACAGTGTTGTAGTTGTCTTCCGTCGTGGGCGATGGTCGAGGTCAATGTCACGCCTGCCGATTCGACGGCAAGGCTGAGTCTGAAATTTCCTTCACGCGTCGGAGTCGCGCCTTCGTTAATTAGTGACTCACCTTCACCGCGGTTTGTCCCCATGGGGCGCCGCCGCATCCAGTGCTTGCGCGACTATGAGGAGCATATCCAGGCGGCTATACAGGGGGTCACTGAGAAGCAGTACAAGTCCTATGAAGAGGCAGCTCAAGACCTCAAGGTGAGTAACAAAATTTGTCTTACTGGGATAAAAGAGCTTACCTTTCAAAACTCCAGGTGAACCACAAAGACCCTCAGTGACATGTCTAGGGACGGGGCTTCGATTATTGTATCCAATGTATTCTCCTTCCGCGCGTTCTACTCATAATATTCTCTGGGCGGAGTTTTAAAAGGGTGTTTGACTAAGTGTGACTAGATTGTGACGTCCGACTCAAGGGGTACTTCGAACTACGGGGTTGGGATAGTATTCCGCGGCTAAGTCCGAATTGAGGGTTGTGTACGCGCTTTTCTACCTTGTCTCCACTAGTTCCCATACCCACCTTCAAATATATCAGTCAAGGAACCTCATTACAAAGCATATCTCACAGTATGGGCCGGCCTTATGGCCATATCATCAAGAATCCATTCCAAATCCAGCACATATACAGGCACAAGAAGCACTGCTGGCACTGGAACCTGTTTCCAGTAGAAAAATGGAAAAAGAAACCTGTCATACTATTTCTTTGACAAGATTTTCCTTTGGAAAAAGGCTTCTTCCATTGTTTAAAGCCTTTTTCCATTGGAAATACACTATCCAGAAATGGTATAACAGGTTTCCTTCTCAGTTTTCCCTTAGGAAAAATTATCGGCTAACTCCAGTACCATTCTCCATACTTTGCTTTCTTCATGACCATGTAGCCCTTGCTGGATGGCCAGTAGCCACAAATTGGGACAACACATTGCTTACATGTAATTTTTGGGTATGTAGTCATCATTGTCCATATTTGCTGCTGTTAGGAGTGCAAGAAACACATAGGCATCCTGTGCAAGGTTTACATTGGTGATTCAGGCATGGATATGCCTTGCAGTCTATTCAAGCAATGAAGGGTGATGGTATCAGGCACTGGCAGGTTTGATATGGCTGAGGTATTGGGCTGTGGCATTTCCAATGATTCAGGGCCAAGATCAGTGGCTGTATTAGGCTTGGCTATCTGCATCCTAAGAGTATAGAGAGGTGAACCCCCACAGATGCAGGGGCCAACAGGCTGGTATGGTGTAGAAGTCCTGTGGTCTTTGAGAGTGTGGAGAAAGGTGTATTGACAGTCAGTAAGTCATCAGCCTCCTCAATAACTGTGAGAGACCTGTGACCTGATCCTTCATCAAAGATCATGTTACAGGAAGTAACTATGTTTCTTGTGGCTCAGTCAAGGAGTTGGTAGCCACCAATGTCCAGGGCATAGCCCACCATGGTGTACTTGACTGAGTGTGGATCAAGTTTTGACTTTATTAGTTCCTTGGCCACTTTAGCAAAAGCAATTGATCCAAAGGGGCACAGGTGAGCAACACTGATCCACTTCCTTGTCCATGCACACTCAGATATGCCATTATATTGCAATGAAGGAAGTCAGTTCCTGGTGTAGACCTGCATCATGGCTGCTTCAGCCCACATGTCCTTTGGAAGGTCACTCTCTGCCAGTAAGCATCTAACTCCCTCTATAACAGTATGGATCACCCTCTCAGATGTCATGCTTGCCATCATAGGGTCACAAAGTGTATTTCCCATAAATGCAGTCCTCACACACAACTCTTTAACTTTGATGTTTCCTTTTATGGTGAGGTTATCTAGTTGTTCCTTACTGCACTACAAATAGTGTCCACTCCAGCATGCTCAAAGCAGTGATGCCATCCATCAAGGTCTACTGGAGCCTTAAGGGGCAAGGCTACCATAGCTGTTGGGGTTGTGATTGCCTCCAAGATATCAAGCAAGTACATGCCATTTGTACTGTTGCCAACGAACACTTCTCTCCCATCAGGGTTGTGGAAAACCACCTTTCCTTTTGCAAACACAATCAAGAACCCTGCAAGATCAAGCTTCCCAATGGAGAAGAGGTTGGCAGATAAGTCTGGGGTATGAAGAATGTTTTTAAAGAGTAGTTTGGCCTTTCCTTGGTTTGTTTTGATCACCCTTGGACACTGTGCCCTGACCCACAATGCAGAAAGTGGCGACCTTAGCTGCAGCAAGCCCCTTCCTTGGGATTTCATATGGTGTATACTCTGTGAATATGTCTTGCCTCACAAAGCAATGTTCACTTGGACCCGAGGCCCCAAATCTTGGAATGGAAGTATGTCTGACTGCAAGGGCCATTGTCAAATCCGAGGAGACCTCTGGGGCTGATTGAACTAGTGCGGCAAGAAAAGTAGAACTGGAAAAAGAAAAAGTAAAATAGGTGTTCTGGCAGTCATGCGAGCAGGTCAAATCCAAAGAATTTACTAGGTAACGATCCCAAGACCATTTTCAATTGAAGGGTAGATTGATCATGACACTAGGAAAAAAAACCTTGGGAAAACCACGCAAATTACGACAATCATGAAACCAGTTGTAGCATGGGTCCCTACGGTCAATATTTCAGTTTTCAAATGTAAAAATGTCAAGCAGGGATATGGGCATTTGATATAAAGGTGAAATTTGGGTCTTTCATCCTCGTGCAAGGTCGAACCTTTTCAGTTTTCGATACTTATTCGTCAAGATAACTTCGATGCCGATTAAAACAAGTTAGATGCCAAAAAATAAGTTAATATACATTATTCCTCAAGTAATGGGTATGGTCATGCACAGATTGAAGGGTATGCAGCCTATTTGGCTTCGAAGAGACTCTTAAGATATTCTCCAGCCGCCTTCCTAATCCCTTCTTCAAGATTCGGATTTTCCAACAAAGACTGGATAGATTACCGAGCATGAGGGAATACAGAAACGTTTGTGAGGATTACAGCATACTTACTAGTGCACGATTTGTTGTTTCATCTTGGGTGGCCTTCTGTTTTTTATGTTCATACTCTGCAGTTTCCCGTTCCAGCCTTAGCCGCTCTATCTGAAGGCGATGTGCACTCTCCTTCTCCTCGCGTTCCTCTCGGCGCCTCATATACTCCAACTTCATTTTTCCTGTCTGCGTCTGTACTTGTAGATACTGCATGTAAGCGGAGAGCATTCCTTGGGGGATCGTAAAATTCATGACCACTGGGTCTGAGCTGGACGGTGCGGTGGAGGAAGGAGTGGGAGGTACAGGGTTTGTGTTGCCATTTAGTTGTCCAGATCCAGTGGGACCTACTATTGGAGATGTAGATGAATGTTGGATAACGGGCTCCCGTAGCGTCGTTTGGGGGTTGATATAGTTTATTGGATTTTGGATATTTGGATGGGGTCGTTCGTGTGGCACGGAGTTGTTTATTCCATTGGGCATCATTGTCGTATCAGGAAAATTGATCTGCGAGGGATCTTCGTCCAAGTCGAGGTCGTCAGTCCCATTTTGACCCTGACCGACGGTGCTAGCAGTTCGAGGTTGAACAGGGCGGGTAGTCGCGGGGTCGCCATGCCATCTACAAAAACAATAATTATTCCCCCACACCACGAAAAGCCTTATTGTGATATCACCTGCGATAGAACAATTCATACCAACCTAATCGATGCCAATGGTCGATCGTCCGGGCAGTGACGTTTCCGACATCGCAACCAGCTTTCCGAGCGCTTTGCAACCGTCTTTCGTATTCCCTTAAACGATCGGCCTCATTGTAGGAGCTCAGATTCGCGGCATGGATGTGATACATTTCGTAGGCATAGATCTGCTTGAATAAGTTGAAGTTACGTTCATAGCATCCTTTAAGCGCCTGATATGTTTTTTTGCTGCCGAATACCTCGATTGCACACTTTTCCAAGAATATCAAGATTAACGCCGATGATGAAGTGGGAAAATCCGCTTACTTCCCGTAGGCACGAGTTTTTAGTTGCACGGAGTGCGTTCCAGTGCTCGTCCTGACCAGGTCCCATAAGCCAGTGGAATAGCTTCGACTTTTCCTCGTCGGTCCAGTGCTTGGCACCCTGGCCAGAGCCATCGATATCGAAAGCATCGCCGTCTTCAGCATCGCGTCGGCGTTTGAGGACCTGTGGATTCATTGAAGTATCAACTTGCTTGCGCTTCATGCCAGGTGAGGGATGGCCAGTTGTCACCGTGAAAAGAGGAGAATGTGAAGGGGGTGCGCCTGGATGGGACTGTGGCGGACCATTCTGGGCAAGGCCTTGATAGATAATTGAGGAATGAGGCAGCAATAGTTGGAAAGTACAAGACCTGGTATATGGGAGCCGAGGGCTTGACCTAAGCTCTGATGTGTTTGGAAGGGAGTCTAAGAGACGAGCTGGTCAGGGTTGTGTTGTTTCGACTTGAAAGCTTGGTTTACCGAGCCATTGCTGTCGAGGTTGGTGTCCCTGCGCTCTTGGGGAGGCATACGACCGTATTGCATATTCTGTTCACTGCAACATAGCTGAAGGCATTGTTGGCGGGGATGAACCGAGGCTGTACGAACTTTGCATCCATCTTCAACTGAACTGAATGGATCGGACTGCAGCTAGTTCACAGTGGCTCGTTTAATCCCACGCTATTTGCCATCCATCCTCTTGCCAAATATTAGGTACATTAAAGGTATCACCTACAACCCACTCTCATCATCCGGCTCTCCCTCTGCATCCTCCTCATACTCTCCATCTGCGTCCACGTCTCCTTCGTCCATAACCATCATCTCCTCCCCCTTCCCATTCGCCACTGTTGTCGTGTACACAGTATCATCGCTGAGGCTATGTCGACCGGTAACATTCGTCGATGGCGTCCCATAGTCCTCTGACTTGACATCATCTCCTGTCGGCCCTCTTGTTTTACCCTTTGGGATCACAGATGGCACGACGTGAATGGCTTTCACGGGGATGACCTCGTCGAACAGTTTTTCCGAATCATTCCCCATCGTCAGATCACCATTCATATGATGGCCATTGGATAACCCAGAAACACGTGGCGGTGATCCTTCTCCTACCTCCGTGGTCGCCTCATCCTCGTTCTCAGCCTCGGCATCTGATGATTCGACTCTTGGTCGCTTTCGTGATGGTAGAATCATCGTAGAAAGGGGCGACGCAGCTCGTTTGCCTGGCCCGCTTGGTCTTGATCTCAACATATGTCCAGGTCGCGGGAGATTGTTCCCTTGTTTGATCGCCGCGGCCCCCTCGTCCTTCGATGACTCACGAGGCCTCCCTCTCATTGAGCGTGATTCATCAACCGGCAGGTGCGAAACATCCTGTTTTCGTTTTCGTAAAGCCTGTTTCCGAGGTGTTTCCTCCGTGGGCGCATCCTCCACGAGGGGACAAGGTGATTTTGATCGTGACTTCTGCCGCTCCAGGGGTCGAGGTACGTTGTCTACCTCATCATCATCAAAGATGTTCGCTGGAGAGGGGAACGCAGCTGCTTCAGAGGCGGATAATTGTATATCACAGACTTTGGACTGGTCACTAGAGGATGGTGTCTGGACATCCTCCAAAATTGTGGCAGAGATCCTCTGCCCCTGTTCAGCCATCAGTCTTTCCTTCTCTGCTTTGTCCTTCCTTGTCAAGACGTAAGGGCTCCACTGTAGCTTTTCGGGCTTGAGTTGCAAGTATCCTTTGGTCTCCCAAGCCCGCAGATACTGAGATACCTTTTCCCGATCCCAAGTTATTTCATACTGCGTGGGGGCAACAAAGGGGCCCTTCGGGGTCTCAGCCGCTGCCGATTGAGTTTGTGTTCGTTGTAGATTCCGTCGTGCAACATTTCCACTCTTGCGTCCTTTATTGATTTTGATAGATTGACCAGGAAGTGGCTTGACTGGGGGAGGTGTCACCTCGCGCGCAGATATCATCGCTTGCTGGGTCAAAGTATTGAAGATATCTTCAATAGTCATGGAAGTAGCAATGGAAATGTCTGATTGATCATGTTAGTCCAATAACGGAGTTGAATGAATGTTAACCAACCTTCCAAACGGAGTCGGTCTGGCGCGGTCACAAGATAACGCATCAACGACAAGGTCCAATAATTCTTGTAGCCTAAAGCTCCTAGAGCTGATAAAGGTTTCTCGGGAGACCCTACACACTGTTCTTTCTTCGACAACAGATAACCTTGCAATGACCATTTCCGGTTAACGAAATATTTGATGTAAAAGAGTACTTACTGAAGTCTATGAGCAGATTTCCCCATCCCTGACGTTGTCGCACCGGCAGAGTCATAATACAGCTGAGGTTCCAATCCTTTAAGCTTTGTTTCTCCTTGCTGAAGTACCCTACAAAACGCGCTCCGAAGTCGTCCGTCTCTGTCATCACATAAAATAAAAAGGGTTCGACATCATAAAACAGAGACTTGTGGTCCAAGAACATTTTTGATAGCAAGCATAAATTTTGACAATAAATCTTATGGGTAAACATGAGCACTCTAGACCAAGCAGAAACAGCGATACACGCACCTTGTTCTTGCGTCCATCAACCTCAAAGACAGATATAGTTCCGTCGCGATAAATCTCATCGCCAGGTGGATGTCGAGCTTTGCACTTCAGTCGATGCCTTCCACAAGCGAACTGACTCTTCATGTACTTCAAGCAAAACTCGCATATCCAAAGCTTTCCATCAGGTATTGTGGCATATTCCTCCGGGAAAGGAGCATCATACCACGTTTGAATTTCATACTGTCCGAAACGTATACTCCGTATTCGGAGAGGCGGAGGGTCAGTTTTGAAAACGGGGACGGGTGTGGCTGACGAGGGTGCCGGTGAAGCGGAATTGAAAAGAGGGGAAGGGGCGATAGAGGTGTGATGATAACTAGAGCGGAGAGGTCGTGATGAGGGTCCGGGTGTTGAAGGTATGTCTTGTGTGTCAGAAACTTGTGATATTGGAGGTGCGAGTTGTTCCTGATGCGAAAGATGAATGACAGTAGAAAGCAAGTCGCAAATGACGAACCTCAGCAATTATACGACTTCTCTCGAACCTCTGTTTGTCAGCCGTTGTTATCGAGGTCTTCGACGTCTCACGCTCCATCTCAGTCAGAATGTCATCAAATAAACCTTTCTGTGGTTCTTCTTCTTCCAATTCCTTCGCTTTGCCCTTTTGCGACGGAAGCCGCAAACGGACTTTGGGTACCAAGTGAGGAACCGGTAATTGTTGTGCTCGAGCTCGCTTATGTCGTGGGGATGTTATGAGTGGAAGGTCATCTTCGGAATATTGAAACGCCTTTGGAGAACTCAGTTTGCTCTTCCTGGGCCTACCTCGCCCTCTAGAGACCAGAGGTGTTGCTTCGACATCAATCTCAACATCTTGATCTGTCTGATCATCGTCTTGAGAGACAACTCTTGCCCTTCCTTTCCCTTTCCCTTTCCCTGTCGTGTTCTTGAGGAGGTGTGAACGTGACGAGGAGGCAACAGACTCTTCTCGTACCACGGGAGTCATGGGTTGCTCCTCCATGTAAACTTCCAGGTGTTCACCTGCTGGCAGCAATGGAGGACATTTCGGACAATGCCACCTCCCTTTCGGTGCTTCCTGTATTGGAGGTTGCATGCAGTCCATATGCCATCCTGCAGATCGTTAGAAAATTAAGCAGTTGAACAAATGGGACGGACCTCTGTCACAGAAATCACAGAACAGAATTCGTGCCTACGTACTGTCAGTAAATGAGTTGAGGAAAATGGCCACAAATCTTACGTCGTTGCCCTTCCGGCCACAAATCTCGCAAGTCTTGCATTCTATACATTTCCAGGGATATGAACGTAGAACATCACCAAGACCCGGAAGGTGCATACAACTGGGATGCCCTATTAAAAATTATGAAATCTAGACGATGCATGGTAGACATTAATGCTGATGACCGTACCGCTGCGACCACATTCACTACATGTGGCCATAGGTTCCGGATGACCTTCCCTATTCTTTCGATCATCTCCCTGACAAAAACCGCATTCGTGTTCACGACGAGGCTTTCGTTTCCGCTTGACCGGCTTCGGAAGCAAGGTAGATTGGTCCATCTCAATGGGGTAGTACATTGGAAGTGGCTGAGGCGCAAATGGATCTCCCTGAGGGCCGTCAGAGTATTGTGGTACGTGATGAGATAGAGGAAGGGGTTGCGATTTGAGACGAGGTTGTGATGGCTTCTGAAAAGAAGGGCTGTTAATAACCGCCGCATTATGTTCATATCGAGACGCGACGCGTTTAGTGACACCAGGCCAAACATCTCCCCCTCCACAAACACGACTCACAATTTGATTAGTTCCCTTATCACTCTGTTCCATCAAAGCAGGGTCTATGACGGGTTCAGAAAGCGCAGGATCTATCGGAATGTCGTCGGGGTAAGTAACTGGAGTGCCATGGTCATACGAAGTCTCGCGATTGAAAACCGCACTCGAAGGAAAGGCTAGCCCTCTCATTTGAGTTGTAAGGGGCTATATAAACTGCTGTCGCAAAAAGAATTGAGTGGCGCCCAAGCGCTCCTTTCGTCGTCGTCGACAGTGAGCGGGTTTGTTTGCACATGTTACTCTTGCCTGTTGTTGAAATCTTGATACCCAGACAACCTTGACAGAGTTCTGCAGCGAAAGTTGACGGATAAGACTCTTCAAATGCTGCCTTCGACATATGTCATTCTTTGACTGGCGGAATACAGCCCGAGGCTCCAGTAGTGAGGACTTTGACATCTGCTCAAGCATCAGGATGGCTCTAATCTTTCAGTTCTCGTGGCAACTGGAGTCTGACAAACTATATTCTGAAGCAGTGACAAACCGCCGTTCGTCTTCTATGTTCAATGCAACTCAGTGTTGGATTCTTAGCGGTTGTTAACCCCTCTTTTTTGGTAAAATCTTGATAACAACCCTTATTAAAGCTTTGTTTTAAGGGGACATTAACCTTTATACCTAATTAGGATTACCACTTCGAAGTCATTACCAAAACCTTCTAACTTGCCATCATCAGGTATCCTCTCATTTTCTGCTTCCTCATCTGCTAACAGTTCCATCCAAGCCTCTTCTGTGTATGCCCATTGACAACGAATCTTTCTTACATGCCTTTGCGGAAGGCATTTTTATGCAGTGAAGGGAGTGATGTGAGACAAGTTTGCCGTCAATTTGGTTAATCCAGGAACTTGACTCAGGAACACATACTGCCTCGCCCACATACAAGAGAGGCAAAATGTTGAAAACAGAAGAAGAGCAGGAAAAGGGCTAAGCCTCAAAATCAAGGAGAGGCTGCAGTATTGCTCGAAGGGAGCATGGAAGAGGGTTTGGATAACTGAGTATGCATTGAAAGATGGAGCAACCAGAACTTCGAGATGCCCCTACCAACTAAGCAGCGCGGAGAAAGAACTTCCCTGGTGCTTTTATGAATCACAACCATTCCAACTCCATATTTAGAAGCACAATGTGTCATTTCATTTGAGTCCATCAGTTCTTAAGCCTTAACTTAAGCCTTAAAATTGTTTCTTCATGATATTAACCCTTAACCTTAACATGTATTTAACCCTTAAATGTTATTAACCTTTCACTCTTAGGGTCAACACTGATGAGAATAAGCAGATTCAGAAGTATGATAATCAATGTAGTTTGACATTACCATCTAATAATTGATGTAGTTAGACATAACAATATCTCATCATCATGTTTGCACTAGGCAAAGATATTTTATCACAGACTTTCTACTTCAGAAGTGGGCTACTTTTTTCATAGGTTATTCAAGTCATATTCAAATCTCTCTTTTTGAAATCAGTTCTCTGACTTTGGCATCTTCTTCATTGCCTGTATTATACATATTTTACCCAGAAATGCTCAAACATGTGGGGGGTTTCAAGGCTTCCATATGACCCATGTCTGCAAGCAAGATCACATCTTATAGCATCTTGTGCATTGAATGAAAATGTGATGGCCTGAGTGTTTTCTGACTTGTACAAGGACAATGGTGAAGGTGATGGTGACAGCAGAAAACTCAACTAGTCCAACATGTAGTGCTCCTTATCACTGGGTGAAAGTAGTGAGCATTGGATCTTATTTGCTATAGAATTTGCTATGGATGATACTCACATTGAAATACAGTTTCCATCTATGATAGCCAGAAACCTTTCAAGATGGAGTGATAGCTGCTTTTACTTGGCATTGAGAAAGAAGTAGTAGATACCCCATTTCATAGGTGATGGAGGAGACAGTTTCAAAAGATTACTCTGAGATGTGATACTAGAAAGAATTAGATTAGTGATGCTTGTAAGATAGTGATTGTGTACCAAAAATCTACTTTAAGAGTTGACTTTAGGGAATTATGTAGTTGATAAGTTTCAAGACTATTTTGCACAGATCATGTGATCTATCACTGTAACAGAGCATCTGTTACCTATCTTAGTGCATATTATATAATATTGATTTACTTATTATTGCTATATGGTAGTGTCACATGATGCTACCTATCAAAGACTTGTATTGTAATTACATAAGGCAGCACCTTACTTCATACTTTGTAGACAAGATCAATTGACTGGTTTTGACTTATGAGGTGTGAATCATAAGCTGCTGATGTGATCCTATGCTGCCTAGCTGCCATGCAGGAAACCAAAAAGAAGGCCTAAACACTGGCAACTAGATAGGGTAGCTGGCAATAGGAAATAATAGGGGTGAGTCAGTAACCATCCAAGAAAGCAAGAACTAATAGAGGGTAAGGGGTATGGAGGAGTCAAGTGCAGCCTAAATCACCAGATGATAACAAAAGGTTGCTAAGTTGCAGAGTAATAGAAAGAAAAGGGATCAAGACAAAAGAGTTGCTGGGGTGAGTTGCTAAGGAAGGGGACTTAAGCAATAGGAAAGGAGTGGGGAATAGGAAGGGAGTGAAGTCAATATAAACTGAGAGCAAATGCAAACTGGTTGCTAGCCACAGTCACTAGTGATGCTAAGTCACAATAACACTAAGAGTACCTACAGTTGGCACCCATGCTAGATGGAATATGAGGTTGTCAAGAATTGTTGCTAAGTTGTTAACAATAAAGAGAGAGAGGATGAGGGGAACAATACTCTGTTGGTTCATTGGTTCTATATACAGGCAGTATTTATACTGTTTGTAGGTACAGTATCTAGAAAGGAAATATTAGTTGCCACCAGTGATTGCATCTGCCAAAGTGTCCCTGATACATACTGGATGTCAGTATGGTAACCAAGTATTCATACACAATGTTG
Organism: Termitomyces sp. 'cryptogamus'; assembly: GCA_020091625.1. NCBI lineage: Eukaryota > Fungi > Basidiomycota > Agaricomycetes > Agaricales > Lyophyllaceae > Termitomyces > Termitomyces sp. 'cryptogamus'. Next base: position 2,227,503 of record JAGYZC010000005.1, read on the forward strand.
ATAAGATGTATAATAAATATCAGTAACAATAAAAGAGATACATAATGTCAATATCTGAAGTATAGATGCCATTCAGGTATGTTTGTAAGCAAGACAAGAAAAATAATAAGTAAGAAGTCACATGGCTTTTAATATATCTGTTTTTTGAAAAGAAGTATTGTTGTCACTACAGTGGCTCAAAAAACTGTCCCAATGTTTTATACTTTTTGAAAGATGACATTGGCATGAAAGATTGAAAGTATCTAAAATTTTGGTTAAATCATGTAAAATACTATGGCATCACAGCTACAAATTGCATCTTAGCTTATGTAATTTAAAAATTTAAATCAGAACTGATGGAGTAATGACCATTTTAAAATATTCACTCATTGGGACAGTTTTTTGAGCATCTCTAATTTTAGTATTTAGTACTTTGTATGTCCTCCATTTGCCTTGATAACTGCTTGAATCCTTCTAGGCAAGCTTTCTATTAGTCTTTGGCATACTTCTGCTGGTATTCCATCCCACTCCTTTGCAACCCTCTCCCACAATTCATGCACACTATGAGGAGATGTTTCATACTGCCTAAGGTGCTCCTTGAGGTACTCCCAGAGATGTGCAATAGGGTTAAGATCAGGGGATTGGGCTGGCCACCAGAGGACATCAAAGTTGTTGTCTTCAAACCACTTGTCAGCCCTCTTGGAGTTGTGTTTGGGGTCATTGTCCTGTTGAAAGTAGTGGGCACCCTCATCCATTTCCAATTTTTCAAAGCTCTTCTTTGCTCCATCCTCCAAGATTTCACAGTACTGCTCTGCATTCATGATCCCCACCACCTCTACCAGCTTTTCTACCCCATTCCAACCCATACAGCCCCATACCATGAGATTATTCCCTCCATGATTCAGACTAGGTGTAGTAGTTTGGTTTGAAATGCCTTCTCCTTTTAGCTTCCACACATACTGCTTTTCATCTGACCCAATCCTGTTAATCTTTGTCTTATTGGTCCACAACACTCTTTTCCAATCCTCCACAGTCCAGTTTTGATGCTCTTGAGCCCATTTAAGTCATAGTTGCCTATGTCTAGCTATGAGCATAGAAACTTCTTTGTAGCAGACCAATACCCCTTCTCCTTCAGCACATTCCAGACAGTCTGAGGAGAGAGAGGATTGGAAATGATGTTGTTGATAAACTTGGTGGCCTGAACAGCTGTATCAAGTCTCCCAGTTGAGATTTGTTGAACAATAGCCTGTTTATTATGTGGAGTAAGCTTAGCTGGATGGCCTCCAGGATGGGTTTCCTTGTCCACCTCCAACTCTCTACTGATCCTCCCAATAGTAGACTTCCCCAGACCAGTTTTAGCCTCAATCTGATGCAGAGAATACCCTTGAGCAAGAAGAGAAGCAACAGTAGAGCATTGTGCAGGAGAAGCAGCTTTTATGATGGTTGTCAGGGGATGTCTCACTTGTTTCCCCTTCTCCTCCTCCAGTTCTTGTCAAATTTGCTCTGTTATAGTTTTATTCTCCTTCCTTTTCCCTATCTACTGGTCCTAGTTTCAGCCTTCAGGCTGCACCGGTTCTCTGTCAATAATTCAGACAAGTGTGCCCTTTAACACTGCCACTGGCTTATGTAACTGCCAACCAATTGCTGACACATCACTTGTGTCTTTTTTCTCTGTCATACTGTACAGTTGTTTCTCATGCTTCTGAAGCCTCTGAACTATCACACCTGGCCTAGGGAATCCCCAGACTTGTTCTTTTTGGATTTCCCTTTGCCAGGTGAGTAGTTATCTCAGTAGACACTGTACAGTACTGAATAGACTTTGGATTTCCTTTTGCCAGCTGTGTGATTGAGCCACAGCCTCCAGAGGTTGCCCTTATAGCAGAACAAGTCTCCAGATTCGGTCTGGGAGCCCCCTTTTTGGTTACTTGAGCTTCTACTTGGTTCCTCAAAAGGTCTCTCCCCCACTGGTGTCTTAGTGCCCCTGTGCTCTTCCTATGACCCAGCCAACCCCTCCAGCACCTCCCCCTGACACTTCAAGCCCCCAGGATGATGCCTGGAGTTGTTTACTGTTCCTGGAAACACAGGTTCAACTTACCCAAGCCTCCCTTACTTCCCATACAGCTGAACTCACTGGACTCTGTCAAACTACTGAAGCAGTGTCCCTTTCTCTACAAGCCCTTCTGGAACATCTTCCCCTTGCTCCTACCACTCCTTTGATGCCCCCAGCAGATGCAGAACAGTTTGTGTCTGCACCTAGCTCAGGCTTGTTGGCTCCAGCTGCTGCAGAATGGTTTGCGTCTGCATCTGGCTTAGGCCTTTCAGCTCGTCATTCCAAACTCCCTCGTCCTGCACTCCCTAATGTATATGATGGAGATTGTAAGGCTGGAGAATGTTTCCTCCAGTCCTGCATTACCTATATCCAGCTGAGCGGTGAAGCCTTTACCTTGGACGCCTTGAAAATTGCCTGGGTCCTCTCCTACATGAAGGCTGGTCAAGCCTCAACTTATGCACTGCGTATCTTCTGACACCCAGGAGTAGTGGAGAGTTTCTCTAGCTAGACAGAGTTTGAGAAGGAGTTCCAAGCAGAGTTCTTCCCCCTTGACCCAGCCAAAACTGCAGCACTTTCCCTTCGAGACCAAACTCAGTATGGTCAAGGAAAGTGGTCACTTGATGAGTACATTGACTCCTTTCATGCCTTAGTTGAACAGGCTGGATATTCGGATAGTCTACAACTCTGCCTAACCTTTTGTGATAGACTCCACCCCTCTCTCAGGGATCATATAGACAGCATGGCAGAAGGGTGCCCAGATAATGAGCAGGTCGATACCTGGTACAAGGTGGCACACAAGCAGTGGCAGCTCATGGAACTGCAATGTGATCTGTGGCAGATGCAACCCCCAACCTTCCCTTTTCCTCATGGAGGGTTCACCCCCCAAGCTCTCTCTTCTGCACTGGCACCTGCAGCTTCACAACCAGGTGCAGCTCCTTCCTTCATGCCTCATGCTGCTCCTCTGTGCTCCCTACCCCAAGAAGTTCCAATGGATGTTGATGCTTACTGACAGTGGTCCACCACCCCCTTGCTGTGTTGACACTGTGGGAAGGCAGGTCATTTTGCCCGTTACTGTCCTCAAGAGCTAGAAGTTTGCTACTTGTCAGCATCAGAGCAAGAAGAGTTGCTCATCCAACTCCTCGCAGCCTGGGATGCTACAGGAACTCCCTCTCTGGATGCACCTATAGCTGTCCATTCTGAGGAAGTGGCCAATGGATTGGAGGAGGTTCCTACAGAGTTGGAGGATTTTTAAAAGGGCAACAGATGACCAGTACGCCCCCATTGCCCAGTGCTAATCATTTCACCCCCTTGTCCATAGAATCAAATATATCTGTTGCCATTGTTGATACTATGCCTGAAACAATAAGCTCCTTCTCAGATGTACAAACTCCCCCTCCAGCTAAAGTCTCAGCCAGAAACACACCTCCCAGCACACGCCCTTGCATCCCTGCATGGGAACACCGCCTCCCCCACTGTTATGTTGTTGCTTCTAACCCTTCTACCAACTCCCTGAAGCTACAGGTGGAGATTGAGACAATGGACACCCAGCAGATCCAAAGTGTAGTTGCCCTCCTTGACAGTGGTGCAACAGGCCTCTTCCTTGACACTGACTACGTGCAATGACACCGCCTGACCACTCACCCCTCTCTCATCCTATCTCTGTATACAATGTTGATGGCATGCTCAATGAAGCTGGCTCTATTTGCTCTGTGGTGGACCTGGTCCTCCACTACCAAAACTACTCAGAGCAAGCTGCTTTTGCCATCACTAGTTTGGGAAAGCAAGACATGATCCTGGAGTTCACCTGGCTACATGAACACAATCCAGAGATTGACTGGACCAAGGGTGAGGTGAAGATGAGTCATTGCCCATGTTGCTGTGTTACCTGTACAGAAGAAGCCTATATAGAGCGGAGAGCCAAAGTTTGTGAACGTGCTGCTGTGCATGCCTGTCATGCTGGGCATCTCCCTTATGCTGATCTAGACCTTCTGAGTCCCCCCTCTCTGGCATTCCCTTATAGAGAGGCCCTCTATGAGGATGTCTGAGGTGTTGGGTGTGAATCTCCAGAGGAAGAGGAAGAAGGAGGAGAATGGACCCATACTCCAGATGCAGAGTCCTCAGATGAGAATATAGAGGTGGGTGATCGGATCTATGCCACAATCCTTGGCCTTCCTCCTGCCATGGTGGAGATTCGGGCCAGTCAGACAACTTCTCAGTGTTTGGCTGAAGCATTTGTAGCAAATTCACAGCCCAAGCCTTTCCATAGCACTGTTCCCAATCATCTCCATGACTTTGAGGATGTATTCTCTAAGGCCTCCTTTGATTCACTTCCAGAGCGTAAGCAGTGGGATCATGCAATTGAGCTGATACCAGATGCAGAGCCTTCCAGTTGCAAGGTCCATCCACTCGCACCCCATGAACAGGACGAGCTGGACACTTTCCTGCAAGAGAATCTTAGCTCAGGATGAATACAACCCTCCAAGTCTCCAATGGCCTCCCCAGTCTTCTTTATTAAGAAGAAGGATGGGTCTCTTCATCTGGTTCAGGATTATTGGGTCCTGAATGCTATGACAGTGAAGAACCGCTACCCTTTGCCACTCATCTCAGAACTTGTCAACAACCTTTGAGGTGCATGCTATTTCACTAAGCTGGATGTCTGCTGGGGCTACAACAATGTATGCATCAAAGAAGGGGATGAGTGGAAGGCAGCATTCTGAACTAATCGTGGACTTTTTGAACCTCTAGTAATGTTCTTTGGTCTCACCAATAGCCCAGCCACCTTTCAGACTATGATGAATGACATTTTCCGTGATCTGATTGTGGAAGGTGTCATCTGTGTGTATCTTGACAATATCCTCATCTACACAAGAACTCAGAAGGAGCACTGCCAGGTCATGCACATGGTCTTGGAATGCCTCTGCCAACACCAGCTCTATTTAAAGCCTGAGAAGTGTGAGTTCAAACAGACAAAAGTGGAGTACCTGGGTTTGATCATTTCACATGGAACTGCTGAGATGGACCCCATTAAAGTGGCCAGAGTAGCAGAGTGGCCTGAGCCAAAGAACAAAAAGGAAGTTCAGGCCTTTCTTGGGTTTGTCAACTTCTATCGGAGGTTCATACAGGATTTCTTCCACCATGCATGACCCCTCTTTGATCTCACAGTTAAGGATACTGCATGGCAGTGGGAGCCCCCACAGCAAGCTGCCTTCAATGCCTTCAAGCGTTCCATGACCTCAAAGCCAGTCCTCCTATTTCTCAACAATGACTCTCCATTCTGTGTGGAAGCAGATAGTTCAGACTTTGCTACAGGGGCAGTCCTCTTCTAGCAGTCAAAAGAGGATGGCAAATGGCATCTAGTAGCCTTCTACTCCAAGAGCCTTAATGCAGTGGAATGGAACTATGAGATCTATGACAAGGAGATGCTGGCAATTATTTGGTCCTTTGAAGAATGGAGGCATTTCCTTGAGGGTGCATGACATAAGTTTGAAGTCCGAACAGACCATAAGAACCTGGAGTACTTCTGTTCTGCTAAGAAACTCAATCGACATCAAGCTCGGTGGTCTCTGTATCTGGCCAACTTTGACTTCTCCCTGCACTACAAACCAGGATGGAGCATGGGCAAACCAGATGCACTGTCCAAGTGGGTGGACCATGGCACTGGAGCAGGAGATAATGACAATATTGTCCTCCTCAAGCCAGAGCTCTTTGCCATCCATGCACTAGAAGGGATTGTGGCTCAGGGAGATGAGGCAAACATCCTTAGGGACATCCGATGAGGGAACTGGGAGGGTGCACAGGAGGATGCAGTTGCCCAGGCTGCACAGGCCCTACAAGCTCAATGGGCAAGCAGAGTCAAGTCAGTGCATGCAGATGAGTGGGGTCTTCAGGATGGGCTGCTGACCTTCAGAGGATGCATTTATGTGCTTAACATTCCAGAACTTCATTGGTGCATTCTAGAACAACATCATAACTTTTGAGTGGCTGGACATCCTGGAAGGTGGAAGACGCTAAAGCTGGTATCCTGGAACTATTGATGGCCACAGATCTCCTGATATGTAGGCACCTACACTAGCACCTGTGACCTCTGTCTCTACACAAAACCTTGCCGCCAAGCACTCATGGGCCAGCTCCACCCACTTCCTATTCCAGCTGCTTGCTGGAGTGTTGCATCAGTGGATTTCATTGTGGAGCTCCCAGACACTCATGGGTATAATGCCGTGATGGTGGTGGTGGACCTCTATGGCAAACGGGCTCACTTCATACCTACTCACACCACATGCTCTGCCTTGGGAGTGGCCAGCCTGTACCATAAGAATGTCTGAAAACTCCACAGTTTGTCAGATAGATATGTCTCAGACCAGGGCCCCCAGTTTGTGGCAGAATTCACTTGAGAACTGTATTGCCTGCTAGGCATAAAGCTCCATACCACCATGGCCTATCACCCTCAGTTGGATGGGCAGACAGAACATGTTAACCAGGAACTGGAACAGTATCTCCACCTGTTTTGTAATGAGAGGCAGGATGACTGGGATGAGCTGCTGCCAGATGCAGAATTCCAATACAACCACATTCACTCTTCCACACAAATGACTCCATTCTTCCTGGACACTGGCAGGCACCCTCACATGGGATTTGAACCTCAGGCACGCCCCTCAGAGAATGATTCCATCAACGAGTTTGTGAACCAGATGAGAAGGGCACAGGAGGAGGCAAAAGCTGCATTGGTGAAAGCCAAGGAAGACATGGCACGGTACTATGATCGCAGATGGATGCCTGCACCAGTTTACAAGCCTGGGGACCGTGTGTACTTGGACAGCTCAGACATTAAGACAACAAGGCCATTCCTGAAGCTGTCACATTGTCATCTAGGCCCCTTCATGGTGGAGAAGAAGGTAGGGCCTTTGGCATACCGACCTAAACTCCCAGCAGGCCTGCGCCAACTGCATCCAGTCTTCAATGTGGTCAAGTTGTTTCCAGCTCCAGAGGATCCAATCCCAGGCCGTCACCCTAAGCCACCCCCACCACCAGTCCTGGTCAATGATGAGGAAGAATATGAGGTGGAGGAAATCTTGGACAGCAGGGTATTCCGAGGGAAATTGCAGTTCAAGGTGAAATGAAAGGAATATGGCATTGAGGACATCTCTTAGGAACCACAGGCTAATGTTCATGCACCAGGCTTGGTCTGGGACTTCTACTGTAGGCATCCCAATGCCCCCAAAGCAATTCAAGGCATCTACTCTATTTCACCAGCTGACCAGGCAATTCATGACTTCTTCTATCCAGTGTGTTGAGGCGCCGCATCCTAGAGGGGGGGTGATGTCAGGGGATGTCTCACTTGTTTCCCCTTCTCCTCCTCCAGTTCTTGTCAGATTTGCTCTGTTATAGTTTTCCTTTATTCTCCTTCCTTTTCCCTATCTATTGGTCCTAGTTTCAGCCTTCAGGCTGCACCGGTTCTCTGTCAATAATTCAGACAAGTGTGCCCTTTAACACTGCCACTGGCTTATGTAACTGCCAACCAATTGCTGACACATCACTTGTGTCTTTTTTCTCTGTCATACTGTACAGTTGTTTCTCATGCTTTTGAAGCCTCTGAAGCATCACACCTGGCCTAGGGAATCCCCAGACTTGTTTTTTTTGGATTTCCCTTTGCCAGGTGAGTAGTTATCTCAGTAGACACTGTACAGTACTGAATAGACTTTGGATTTCCCTTTACCAGCTGTGTGATTGAGCCACAGCCTCCAGAGGTTGCCCTTACAATGGTGGTTGAAGGTCAAGATGTGGTTCAACCCACTTGAACCACTCCCAAATATACCCAAACATGGTCACATGACTCTGTTGATATTCCCACATGCAACTTACTCTTTATTTCTGACTAAAATAGGGATAAATCTGCAAAGTTGAAGATGCTCAAAAAACTGTCCCAATGAGTGAATATTTTAAAATGGCCATTACTCCATCAGTTTTGATTTCAATTACATAAGCTAAGATGCAATTTGTAGCTGCAATGCCATAGTATTTTACATAATTCAACCAAAATTTTAGATACTTCCAATCCTTCATGCCAATGTCATCTTTCAAAAAGTATAAAACATTGGGACAGTTTTTTGAGCCACTGTAGGGAAGGTCACAAGCAATTGTTGCTAAGGAAGGTCTCAGTGTTATTGTTCTAGACCCAGAGGCCAGACTCCACATGATGAAGCTCATGATCCAGAAGTCTTGTGATCACTAAAATCTCATGCAAAGGCTACACTGTTCCAGACCTTTGGGCTAGACCTTATATAATAAGTGGCATGGTGATAAGTGGCATGACTTGTGCATGGTCATGTGGAATCTCATTTGGTGTTGCCCAATCAGAAATGTCAAAAATGGTGCCCAGCAGCAATTGGGTCTTATCACTGTGTAAGTTGTAATGGAAACATTACATTTTTTTCAAAGTTAAACAAGCATTTACTTGTTTGCAAAGCAAGAAGCCAAACTTCCAGAAAGAAATTCACTGCCACTAGTCACAATCAGAACATTAAAATGGTGACCATGTAAGGTCAGGAGTTTGGGCCTGGTTCAAACCAGAGTTCAATGGAGCATTGCAAAGTGCTTCACATGAGCCATTGGATCTTGCCACATTACACCATAGCATGAAAAGAGAGTGGGTGATGCCAGGAGGGCTGCCAGCAGCTACTCCCATTCAACCACTCCTGAGTGGTTTGACAAGTGTCACTACAGAGGGCACACAAGTGCCCTCTACTCAGTTGTACCTGATGGTAGATCCAGAGAGTGTAGCATTGGTGGTGAACAAAGGGCAAACTCCCTTGTATGCACCTACAGCACTGTAGCTAGAAGGTCTGAGATCCTTCTCAGATGCTGCAGGAGGTCATTATGACTCTTCAATGGTAGAAGATGCTCCTCACAGGGCCTGTGGCCCTGTATGATTGTGAGCTGGAGCCACACTGAGCTTGTGCATAGTGGGGCTGTCAGCATTCATCAAAACAATTCTAGAGGATGTCAGAGACACCTTAGATATGGACAGTGAAGCACATCCAGACAACATCCTCTGCAGGAAGGTGTTGGTATTCTGGCAGAAGCAGGTTGAGGTCTCTAAGGCTTCAACTCAGCAACATTTAGCTGCAAGGATAGCTAAGCATATAGCAATCCAGCAGTTGCTGGGTGAAGGAATCATTCCAACTGACCCAATAGAGTTCATGGAACTTTACATGATCTTTCTAGCTCAGGAGGTAACAATTACCTTTAGCAGAAAAGTTACAGGGATCCTAGACATCCTCTGCAAAGCCTTCCCCATTCCTAGGTGGGAATTGTTTACCCCCACTATTTCCAGTCAACAAACTGTTGAACCTACTACAGGCACTACAACAGCCTGGTGAAAGCCACATGATTACATGGCAAGATAAGCTGCTGTAGACCATCAAAGGTGGGCTACATAAGAATGGTCATAGTGCCTGACCTAGCCTCAACAGAGGCTGGGTCAGTTATTATGGTCAAACAACCCATAGTGCAATATATGCTTGCTGAGTCTACATGTAGGGTGCTGACCTGAAAAAACTAAATCATGTTGCAGTGATTCCACAACAGTGACATGGAGGACTTTGGACAGTCCTATATAGATGACTAAGGAGTGGTGTTGGGGAACACTGCCTATAATCCTTGGCCAGAAGGGTACATTCTACCAGAACAGACTAAGTCAATCAAGATGAAAGAGCAAGAGTCTTGCTCTCTAGTAGACAAAAATGCTGGGACTAGGAGTAGCCCCACTGTAAGGGAACATTGGCCATGGATAGTCTGAGCCAAGTCCACCACTCATGTCCTGATCATTTAGTCAAGAGGCAAGCAGTGAGCAAGCTGGCCTGAGGCACAGTGAGCAAGTGGCAAGCAACCAATGAGAGGCAAAGATGGAGGGCAAGGCAAGGCAAGGGGCTGCACTGGCCAAGCTTATAGTTATGCTAGTGAAGAAACCTAGAAGCAATGCTATTTTCTGGACTGGAGATATCCTATCTCCAGATCCACCTTTATACTATAGGGCTACTTGATGACTAAGTACCTATGACTTAGCCAGAGGCTGCTGACTACACACATAGAGACATACATATGTAGTGTGTTCTACAATACAGCAGAGCATGCTTTGGGTTGTATCCTATGTTACTAGCAGAGTCTGCTATACCATAGTGGAATTCCCACAATGTAGCATGTTATACAGGTGTTGTGGAGGCCATACATTGTGCTATACTATACATATCCAGTGGAGTCCTTTGACCAGGATCTGGAGCTGCTAATTATGACTGGGTCTGTTGCAATTACATTTGACACTGACTGGCCCCACTCAACACTACAATCTGCTGGTGTCAGTGGACTGGTAGTGGGTCTGGCCATCAGTTATTTCTCATGACCAGCTGCTGCCACTTGTGACAAAATCTACCCTTAGAAACATATCCACCCAGCACCATCAGCAAGCCACTGAGAAGATGGGGGGTGGCCAAAGCCAGTTACCACCATTGGCAACAAGCCACTTGGATAAAAAGTGATATGAAGATCTATTTTAACTGCAGAAATAACAATCAAGGAACAGCAGAAACACAGCATCATGCTAGTTGAACAAAATCAATGGAAAACACATCATATTGGTCGTGGTTTTTTCAGATGCTTGGGAATGCATCAGAATTCTTCATAGAGGATCAGATTCTTTGGAAGGTGTCAATCTTTTTTGGCAGCCAACAGAATCTTATCAAAGCATCAAATGCTTTGGTAGCTGCAACCTTCTTTGGCAGCCATACTGCTTTTGGATGGTACACATAAATCAACAGATGCATATGACCTTATTTTTCAAATTCTTGACTTTCAAGTCCTCTTTCACTCACCAGCCACTGCTCATCCACTAATTACTGTCTGCTATGCTATGTCTCCATCCACCAAGGTTATTTTCCAACAGCTCTGCAATACTGAGAACTCTGTGTTAGTTTCTGCTCTAAGAGGACACTTGTCAGATCTCCAGGATAGGGTTAAAGAATTGGTGAGCAAACCTACTTGGAGGATAATATGCAACACTTACAGATGGTGTTCAAGAAATCTTTGTGGAAGGAAATTTCCCAGGCCAAGGACAAACAACTTGTCCTGGAGGCTAGGAAAAGCTTCTCCAATGAGGCCCTCCAAATTTTATTAGGCAAGCTGTCAGATGTGAAGGCAATTGAGGAGTTGAAAGAGAAGGCACAGGCATATTTCAAGGAATCACAGGCAAGGAAGGAAGCCCAGGAGGTCAACAAGGGCCAGGCAGCAGGAGGAGTGGCAGGTCCATATTCAATGTCAGATCCCTCACTTTTGGAAATTTTTAAATGAATTTCAGCAATCAATCTGCTGATGCTGGCAGCAGGCCCAGTGGTTCCAGCAGGTCCAGTGTCTCCAGTGGGTCCCTCATTGAAACCTGGTAGAGTATTGGCATCAAGTTTGTTGTTCCCAGTAGAGCTGGTCCCAGCCTGGCCTTAGCTGATCAGAAAGGCTAGTGAAGCACAGATTCCCCAACAAGAATGCAGGAAATACACTGCTCAAACTTCCTCTCATAGTCCTCCTCTGCCCAGCCATTCTGAGTATGAATCAGTCATCTAGGATGAAGACATTAAGAATGATGAGAATGATGACAACAATTATTCCAATGACAAGGAACATTGGTGGAGCAAGATTACACTGTCAATGAGGTTAGGGAAGTACCTCATCATAGCACCTCTATACACAGGAGCATGGCTCCACCCCCCTTGCCAGTACTGTCAAAAGAAGGGGCTCCAGTGTGTTAAGACAAAGGGAGGAACCTCATGCAATGTCTGCCAGCTTGTCCTCAAAAAAACATGCAGTCTCACAAGGGATCACAAAGAAGAGGTCTGGAGGAACAAGGGCAAGAAGGGAAAGAAGGAGAAAAGGCAGAGAAAACTGAAGTCTTCCAAGTATGTCAAGGGTAAGTGTTGATTTTGCCAACTGAAATCATTTACTAACAACAGACAGAACCAATAACACTGGTTGCTGGGCCATTGATAATCTGCTTGGCAGATATGCCAGTGGCCACTGGAAAGGGAAGGGGAAAGGAATGGATGGATCTGCCAACAGCCAGTAGAAAGGAGAAGGAGCAAGCAGACCTGCTAACAACAAGCAGAAAGGGAAAGGGCAAGCAGTGGGTGGATCTGCTCTCCTCCATCAAATCTGTCAAGGCCATCCTTATACAAGCTATGGCAGGGTTGAACCGAACCAACAGCTCAATTTCATCAATAAAGGAATTGAGGTTGTATCAGAGGAAATGAGGTCAGGGTTTGTGCTAGCTAAGGAGACAAGGTTTACAGAGATAGAGAAGATGCTTTGGCAGTACAATACAACACTTAAAGCACTTGACAAGTGCATGGACATTATGGACATGAGTGTTATGGGCATAACATCTGACCTTGACAGGACAAAGCAGACTGTTGAGGCTCATGCTGGGCATCTTATGCAGAACAAAGTTGACATCATTCAAAACCAGCTTCAAATCTCATCCCCCCCTATCCAACCAGCCTCCAGCAGCAGCAGCTTTCCACCCATGCCAGCTCCTACTCTGGCACTCATTGCTGAGGCAGAAGAGCCTAACAATAACAAGGCTGCCCAGCCTAAGGAGAATGAGAGTGAGATGAACTGCACCACTGCTATTGATCAGTCCACCATTGCTGATGACTCTGCTCCCATCAGCAACTCTGTTGCCACTGTCACTGACTCTAATATTCCCAGCAGGTCCACTCCAGTTGAAGATTCTGCTCTCATATGCAACAGAAGTGCTGATGTCACTGACTCCATCACTCCCTCTAGGCCCACTGCCAGCATCACTAACTCTGTCATTGCCACCAGACTAGCAGCCAGCAATGAATCCACTGTGCCCACTGGTGTTGAATCTATTTTGGCCAGTCCTATTGTTGCAACTGGGCAATTGATGGATGTGAATATGACAGGCCCAGCACTACCTCATACTCCAGATGAGATTGTGCCATGACACAGCTGCAGCACCTCCCATGCCACACAACTCCCCACCAAACATACCTGTTCCTCCAGTTGTCTAGTAGGTAAGAGAAAGGCTGATGAATATGCTGAGGAAGTGGTAGCCAAGAAGATGAAAGAAGTATAAAGAGAATGAGGCCCACTGGACTTTATTGACATTTTTGGACTTTTTTGAGATATTCCAGCTGCTGTTCATCATTTTGCTGAACAGTCCACAGGAATCTCAGCAGAACTGATATCAAGCTGGGAAGATGAGATCACCATTGCTGGAAGACTGAGGGACCAAGACAAAAAGGCAATGGACATCTTTAAGGCTCAGACCATAGGCTTTCAAGCAAGACATGTGGTGATCTGGTGGACACCAGATTGGGCCAGATGTTAGATACTGATACATTATGGATCTAACTTGCACTTGACATTGAAGAATGGCAGTGAGTCAAACCCAGATGGTTTCACCACCATTAAAGACTAAGTGTTATATTAGGATTGCATTACAAGACCATGTCCATTGGATGAGTCAGCAGGCATAGGAGGATGAGCAACAAAAGGTTGAAGCAGACAGAGAATTGTTAAGGGTTCAACTGAATGTCCTTGCTGCTTCCCAAGCCAAGCATGGACATTCTTACAATTCACAAAGGACTACACCACTTAAGGTGGATGAGATTCCTGGTGCATTTGATGAAGAAACATCAGAAGACAATGAAACATTGCTGTATCTGGTGGCAAACCTGCCAACCAGACCAGATTTGCTGTTGGAACTGGATTCCACTGCACCAGAAGACTTTGAAATATCCTTGCCATCACCAATTGCTGGTAATTGCTCAGAACTGTCCAGTATTGAAAGGCAATTGCATTTGCTTCAAATCAAAAGGCATATTCAAGCACTCTGAGAGCTCATTGCCAAAAAATCCTCTTTTATGTATTCTCATGTTGTCTGGGTTGCTTCAAGCAAAAGTGTCAAAACCCAATCCAGGGCATTGATTGACAAAATTCAGGCAGCCATTTCCATCAAAGCCAGGGCCTATGGAAAATGTCACAGTGCTCTTATGCAATTAGGCATAGATTTCACATTTGACAAAAAATATTGTATTCTGCAGAAAGTGGATCTTGTGGCAAGCACAGCTATACATGATCCAAATATTACTGGATCATCAAGAATAAAGGTTTCTTGGCAAGTGATTCTGGATAGGAAAACAGCCCTGAAACTCTCTGTGAATGTAAGTTGCTTTCTGCTCAGATATCCATTGTATCATTCTCAATCCACCTGCCAATTCTGTTCATTCACCATATCTGTTCATTTGTTGTCAATGCATTGCCCACTTTCCTCTTCAATTTGCCAGTATCAAATTTATAACCAATCTCACCAGTCCATTGGGTGCACTACCTCCATGCAAGAGCACAACAAAACAAATGGACAGAAGAATGTCAGCTTGTTACTAGTGAAATGGAATGGACTGTTTGCTATTTCCTTAAGCAGGCAGAAATCTGGTCCCAGAGCAGCATGTCAGCCAAGAAAAATGGCCTCCAAGCCTATGCTGACAAAAAGGTGGCCATGTGGCATAAACTGAGTTCTTTGGCAACTCATAAGTTCAGAAGAGTAGACAATGATTTTACACCTCCTCAAAGGGCAACAGCACCTTTATAATGGAGAGTGCAATGGGATGAACAAATGGCTGATATGCCATATATACTAGATTTACCATGCACATCATATCCACCATGCCAACTGGAACCACCATTTCCATAGCAGATTTGCAGCCTTACTAATTTGGGACAATGTTACATGTAGTCTACATTGTTAATTCTGCTGCTGTAAAGACCTACTTTCCCCAACTACTAGCTCATAACTGTGCCAAATCCTTATAGCTTTTCACTCTTACATGGCCTCTACTGCTGCTTGTCAAACCCAAGCCTCAGTTGACCAACAGTCACTAGGTCTTCAAAATCTGATATTTTATGTTGAATCATGGGTGTGTGCAACACTTGCCATTTATGGCAACCTTGAGAAATACAAGGATTGTAGGTGAATGTTACAACACCTGGATAAAGAATTGGTAAAGGTGTCTTGAGTTGCAATGGAGTTTATCTGATATCTGGGCCAGAACTATATTCTCCTATATCTGGGTCTAGCAGGATTAAACAACATTGAATATGATGTTCCAGACCTCATTATGTGTCTGAGCTATTGGTACTCTCTGGCAGACAGAGATGACATCCTTCAAGAAGTCCAGGAGTCCTTTTAGGCATGGACAGTTCCCACCCATCCAGGTCAAGTTGTACATTGGTATGGCTGTGATTGGTGGAACTATATAGGTATTAAGACTGAGCACCTAAATGATGAGATGTCATGACCCGTCCCCTGGACCCCCATACATTGTCCAACAAATCCCTGTTCCCCCAGAACTTCCCCCAATGCTCCATTGAACTTTCCCAGCACTCCATGCCTACTCTGGCTAACTCTGATGCATTCTTGGCTAACTCTGATGGCCCCCTGGCCAACTCCGACGTCTTCCCTGCAGCCACTGGTGCTTCCCCTGGATCTCCTGAGCCCCTGGGACCACTCCCCCACTGTGCCTAACCCTGTTGCACGTTATCAACTCAACACCCTGGCCCCTCTGACTTACCCTGGAGCATCACGACAACTTTGGAATGGACCACATCAACAATTGATCCCATCAACATATTGACATGGCCCACTCTCTAGTCATAACTGACATCTGTCGACTCCATTGAGCTCCGCCAAGCCCCGCCACCACAGCTGATGTTCCCAGAGCTCTTCAGTAGTCAGTATATAAGGCATAGAGTAGCTTTTCATACTCTAGTCTTGAGATTACTTACCTACCCACCTTGCCTGATGTGTTTCTGATTGTTTCTTCTTATGTTTTGTGTTCCATGTCTTATTTTCCTTATTCTCAGTCTCCTGGTCTTATCTTGTCTCTATTTCATTATCATTTTGTTATTGTTCCATGTCTCTGCCTGAATCCATTCTTGTTTCCATCTCATCTCCGTCTAATTTTGTTCGACTCCATCCTATCTCACTTGATTCTGTCTATCATGTTCAAGTCCTCTTGACCATAATGCCCTCACAAACTCTGCGATTACAATTATGAACCTCTGACACTCTTTCACCAACTCCAGACCTCGCTACATGCTCAGCTCCAAACCCTATCAATCCCCATTGATCCTCCATCAGAACTCCAGCTCTGCTCCTGTTATTTGCATAGCCTCTGCCTCCTCCACACCCACAATACTCATATACGGACTTATGCCTGAATCGCACCAAGCCCATCCCCCTTTCCTGCAACTCATCCTCTACTCCTCCGGACATCCCCGGACTTGCTCAGATCAGCTCCCACTAACTATCTTCACAAGTCCCCAGTGTTTGGAACATCTCTGAGTGCCCAGTTGCTAGTGCAGGGAATCATGTCCACCTAGTAAGGACTCGCCCAGTGTAGCTGAGCCCCTGTGGTCAGCAGAACCTGACATGAGACTGCTGAGAGCTGTCTCCTCATCCATCAAAACACAACTTGCGATGAAGAATTGTCAAGCCAAAGCAGTGTCCACTGGAAAGCCCTCTTAGCTCTAGACAAGTGCTGATCAGCAGCTAGACCAACATTCCTGTTGATGGCAAATGACCAAATCTGCCAATTTTCAAGTCCATCTGCTAGACCCAGCTCCACTCACCTCTCCAGTGGCAATTCTATTGTGCTGTCACACTTAGGAGAACTTACTGGTATTGACTCAATCACCAACTCCCTGAGTAGCAATGGTGAAATACCATCTGACTGTGCCTCTCCAACCTCTGTGCCTGACACTCAATCACCTGTATGGCCTCCATCAATGTTTGACAAGGCTATTGATTCTTCCAATCCATGCCATCCATTCCACCACCTCTTCCTTAAAAGTAGGAAGAATCCTGGACTCATCTATTACTCTACAAAGAGATCATGTACCATTCAAGCATAAGCACAGTCTCAATCACTTTCCCATTCTGTTTCCCTTGTTTGGCAGAGCTTCTTCTTACTGGCACAAAGTGATGAGGAATAGATGGATGTTGTCAATCCATTGTTTGATGATTCAGACCTAAGGAGTATGACTTTTGAGCCATACCAGTTCAATAACATTCCACCTCTTTTTCATGCAGAGGAAAGTGGATCAGATGAGGAACACCTCCCACCACTCTTTATTGCATCAAACAATGGGTCAGACAGTGGAGGGGAGCTGGATGACAGCAGGCTTCCTCCTCTGTTTATGGTGATGGATGTCAGGTCTGACAATGGTGACAGGGCTGACAGCAGAGGTGAACTAGATGACAGCAACATCCCTCCCCTCTTTATTGTTGTGGATGATGGGCCTGACAAGAAGGTGATTTCTAACAATGGCAATGTACTGAGGGATGATAGTCTTCCTCCCCTTTGCATTGCATTGGATGCTGAATCTGACAATAGAACTTCAATTGCTGGATCTGGAAAATATGTACAAGCAAATATAATGTACATCTTAATAGCAGACCAACCTGCCAGAGGTCCCCCCCCCCCTTATCATTCCACCAGGAATATCACCAAATTCTGTAATGGATAGTGATTCTGTACCATCTCTATTCATTCCAGATCACAATTCACATTCATTGGATAGCAATTCTGCAATGGACACCAAACATAGACTGGCCTGCTTGACTCCACTGGATAATAAAAGTTCATCTGGTACTCCTCCTATTGCCCAGGGAATAATGTGGAGGAGGGCAAAGATATGATGAAAGAATAACACTATGTGAGGAAAGAGACATGTTGAGATGCTGTACCAGAAACATGAGTCAATCTGCATTGTTTACCAGACCTAATTTTTTCTGACAGAACAAGCTTTCTAGTGAGCAAGAGATCATGTTAGATGTAGGCCCATTGGCCCTTTCACCCCAGCCAACTTTGCTGACATTTTTGATGTTCTCTCAGAAACTCCAACTTCATCAAGCACAACATCAAGTGTTGTGGGACTCTTCCAGAGGATTCATATACACCACTTGACTTTGAGTATATAAGTGACACTGGTTCCTTCTTGGATTTGGAATTAGAACTTGGAGGAACCCATTGATGTAGATAGAATCCCTGTAAATATGAAGAGAAAAGATGCAAAAAAGATGCTGTGGCCACACTGCTGATAGGAGAAATGAGAGTACACTGTGGCACCAGGGAAAATGGGTGCACCACATTTCCAACCCCTGCTAGAAGGCCTCTGGCAGCAGAAATAGGTATACACTGGACCACTGGTGGCTGCTGCTGGAAGGCCTCTGGCAGCAGAAATAGGTATACACTGGACCACTAGGGAAAAGTGTTGCACCCACAGTGATCTCCAAAACAATTGAAGCTACAAAACATTTAAAGCCATCAGATGTTATGTGGAATAGCTGAAATCAAATAGAAAAAATCAATCACTACAAATTGCTAGGTCAAGGGAGGGAGTTGAACCCTAGGCCTGACAGTTGGAGTGTGGCTTCACCAACAATCTAAACCAATGATCCATGGTGGCTCACAGTGGCACATTGTTATAGGCATTTGCTGGAACAAACAATTGTCAATTGAAATGATGACTAAAAAACCTTTTGTTAACTACAAAATGTCAAGCAAGGAATTCAAACCAGACAGATGGTTGAACTGGAATGATGATCAATCCAGACCACTGAAGCATAGTGCTTTGGAAAGATAAGCTGGCTACAAGCATATGTTGTAGCAAACAGTGGACAATTAAAAACAAAATCATAGACAACAAATGTCAAGCAAGGGATTTGAACCCTCAACCTAGACTGCAGATATTGGCAGAGCTCTGACATTCTAACCCATTAAACCAAACTACAAGGGCCTGTTATATCAGGCAAGTTAATGTTAAAACAAACAATGGTTGATTGAAATGATGACTAAAAAACATTTTCATACCATCAGAATCAAGCAAGGAATTTGAACCCTCAGCCTGAGCATATGAGGCTGCAGACATCAGCAGACCTCTAACATTCAAACCCATTAAGCCACAGGGGCCTGCTATATCAAGCAAATTAAGAGCATCTGTAGAGCACTGCAGCAATCAAGGATTTGGCAGGTAGCTAGCCTAAATACCCAAACCATGAGAGTATTTTTCTTCAGAGTGTGCCTAAACATTGGTTAGAGCATAATAGAAAAAGTGCAATAAATAAAATGGAAGACCAAATCAGTAGACAATTGTCAGATCAGGGAGTCAAACCCTCATTCTGACAAAGAGAAGCATAACCTTATGGCACTTTGAACCACTAAGCCATGATACTGTTCTAAGAATGATATTTTATGAATCATCTGCAGAGTACCCAAATCATTGGCATGGTCATTTTCACTGGGCTTGCAACAGATGAATGGTTCTGTGATGGCTTCTTGCTCCTACAAAAATGCTTCTGTAATGGCTTTCCATGCCTAACACTTTGACAGATTTCAACAAATATCTATACAGACAAACCAAGAGCTTTTGAATGGAAACATTTCTGTAACAGATATGCTTTTGTGACAGGATCCAGTGACAGACAAAAAAAATCAACAATGGAGCAGCCTAAAGAGTTATATGACAGCACACACCAGCTAAGAGAACTGCTTTTTGCAATGGATGTCATATAGCAATGGAAAGCAGAGACAATGGAAAGAGTTATATAGTGGCACACACTGGCTAACAGAACTGCTTTTAGCAATGGATGTCATTGTAATGTTTCTGTTATAGGTTGCACAGCTTATGGTTCACCCAACATAAGTCAAAACCAGTCAATAGTTCTGTCTACAAAGTATGAAGTAAGGCACTGCCTTATGTAAGTACTGGTACAATACTTTTAGGGACAGTGGCATGTGACACTATCAGTGTAGTTTACCACTAAGTAAAATATATATATGCATGTAATAGATGCTCCATTACATACCCCCCTTTTGAGTCTGTCAATTGACTCACTTCTACACCAATAAAGTCAAAAAATAAAGGGTGGGATACAGCATCCCACCCAAGGGTGTGCACTGGAATTCACATGCAAATTCCTATGTATATCAGTAGTAGAATCAACCAATTCTATGTGGATGAGTATACTTCAGCACAATGTCCAACTGTGCTGAGTGCATCATATGGGTCACTTAAGCTCATATATAATTACCAAGTTGTGGTGAGCTATGATGGTAGCTCACCCTGCTTGTTCATCCATCTATGAGGCCTCCACTTCCTTGTTACTCACAATGTCCACCCAGTGCTCTGGTACAGTATTAGCTGTATCACTGGAGCCACTGGTTCCAGCCTCAGGGGTGGTAGAAGTAGCAACATTAGTCACTACTGCTGCTTCCATAGGGCTGGGGATGACCTGTGGAGTTGTTGCTGGTGTGACTAGTGTAGTCAATGCAGACTCATCAGTGTAGTCCAATTCCATGGACTCCTCTGTAGGTGCATGTTCCAAAGATGCACCAGGGCTCGATGGTAGTGTAGTGATGGTAGACTTGGCCACAGCTACAGACAACAAAGGCCCCTCCTCAGGTGGGGCTGCACTTGCAGTGGGAGCCACTGAGGGCTCCTTTGCAGTGGCTTGTGAGGCCCTTACAACCTCTGCTGGTTGGTGCAGAAGGTGAGGAAAGATACCATTCTCACTGAAGTGCAGCCATCACAAGCCTCTTACAACCTCTGCTAGTTGGTGCAGGAGGTGAGTAAAGATACCATCCTCACTAAAGTGCAGCCACTGAGCTGCATCAAGAGGAGAGTGACCTCTGCTCTCATGAATCTAAAGAAGCATGCAGAAGTGCTCCCAGTTATTAGCAGTGGGATTGTACCACCCATTGTATCCTGGTATGGGAGAGGGTATTCCAATGGTTTGAAGTCAATGATGGCATTCATTGTCTACTCATGTAAACAAGTCCATGTGCAGCATGCTTCCAGACCAATGATGATCAAAAAAGCATATACCAAAGGTATATGTGTAATTCATCCAGGAGGGAGGCATGCAATTAGCAAGGAGGTGACATATCACCTCCATCTCAGTCAAATTGTTAATTTGCATAGGCAGCATTTGCAGCCTATGTAGAGTGAAGGTGTGGGAAGTAATACCATCAAACTCTCCTATATCTAACCAGTAGTTGTCTACTGCATCTCAAAAGAGACATGGTTGAGCAACTACTATGGCAAACAGCCTCATATAGGTTGATTATGCATGTGGCACAGTCAGGGCTAGCACCCAACCCAGATTGTAGCTGAAGACCAATTGTCAGTCTAGGCACAAGGAGGCATCAATGGCTACACCTGAGTACAGGTTCTGTGAATCTGGGTGGCCATAATGCAAGATGTACTGCACCCATGCCTGGATGTCAAAGTGGTGGCTGATTGGGACTTGAGTAAGTCTTGCTCCCCACATATTGTTGTCTGTGTGGCCTAGCATGGCCAATGAACAGGAGGGTAAGGAGACTGGTACCCAATGGCAGTCCCTTCTAGGCAGAGATGTTTTCAACTCTGCTGGGGTTAGCTCCATAGCCTGCCTCATTGTGTGGTCCCTCAATTGTGGAGCTGTATAGAAGGAGATCCAATGAAACTCCTGAAGGAGGAGAGTGGCATGAATCTGCTCCCTCATTGTGACCTTGGATCTGCCAACTCAAATGAGTTTCAGGATCAGGTGAATCTGCTCTAGATTCATGGGCATCCCATGAGAAGCCCATCAATACAGTAATTCATAATGTGGGGATATGTGAGATATTCCAGCCATCTCTGTTGAGCAGGCAAAGACTACTTTATCACCAACAAAAACTGCATTGATCATTGGTGACCAATAGAAGTTGGGGTATAGCATACCCCGGAAGTCATTCTGGCACTCAAAGTGCCTGCAAACCAACATGCTATCCTAGCCATCTGGTAGGTGGCTGGGCACTGTATCATTCAGATGCTTGAGGTCCATTTTGGACTTCTCAGCATCAATGGCTAACAGCCATTTGGCATTAGCATTGTGCTGCTTCTTGCAACAATGCTCATTAGTGTCATCATCAGAGTCACTGTCCAAAATATGTCATTTAGACATAGGAACATCATCATCCTCATCATCATTGCTACCCAAGTCAGGTGCCATTGGGGCACCTGCTGTTGCTCAGGCAGCTGCTGTCAGGGGACTTCCATTTCTGACCTCCACAACTTGTTCCAGCACCTTCACAGCTTGTTTGACATCTCTGGGGCTCTTTCTGGAACCCCAGAGATCTCTGGAGAACTGTGGATTTCTTTATATTACCTCAATGATCATTGCCCTAGAGTTAGGAGTAGCTCCAGTCATCTGTACAGTAGTTCCCATGCCTCCACTGCCTGCTGATGCACTGCACTGAGCAGCAGGGATTCTTAGACTTATTCTCTTTGAATTCCCCTCTGCTAGGTAATTAGTTACTAATTGTATTGTTGTCTACTCCACTAATATACTTTGGATTCTCCTCTGCTAGCTGCATGACTCTGATCTGCCACTCTAGAAGTTGCCCTACAGCAGAACAAGTCTCCTAAAACTGGTCTGGAAGCCCTTCATAGCCACAAGGAACTTCTGAGCCACTACCAGTCACTTTTCCACTAGGACTAAACACTGTGGAGTTCTATGTCTTAGCTTGCAAACCCAGACACACCCTTGGAGGCCCTGGCCCTGCAGGACAAAGCCTGGACTTGCCTGCTTCACCTAGAAACCCAGGTGCAATTAACACAATCATCTCTCACCCACCATACTACCAAACTCTCTACCCTCCATCAAACAACTGATCTTATCTCCCAGTCCCTCCAGGCACTGCTCCAATGCCTACCCCCTAATTCTGCCCTTCCTGTAGCTGTAGAACTAGCCCCAACTGCATCTGCACCTGTCTCTGCAGCTCCAGTAACCTTACAGCCACAGATTCCATGTCCTATGCTACTAGACACATACAACAGTGCCCACTCCAGTGGGGAGCAATTCCTGCAATTCTGCCTCACCTATATCCACCTCAGCAGGGACACCTTTGACTCCAATGCATTGAAAATAGCCTGGATGCTGTCATACATAAAGACCAGACATGCCTCTACTTATGTGCTGTGAGTCTTCCACTGCTCCAGAGGTGTTGGAAGCTTTCCAAACTAGGCCACCTTTGAGAAGGACTTCTGTGCAGAGTTTTTTCCATGAGACCCCACCAAGACCATAGCCTTGACACTACATGATAGGGAGCAGTATGAACAAGAGAAGCATACACTGGATGAGTACATTGACTTGTTCCGAGCTCTGGTAGAGCAGGCTGCTTACCCTGATGGCCTCCAACTATGCCTTACTTTCTGGGATGGCTTGCACCCTGCACTGGTGGAACACATTGACAATCTGCTAGAGAGTCACCCCAATGATGAAAAGATTGCATCATGATATGAGGTGGCCTGGGACCAATGGCAACTCATAGAGATCTGGAGGGAGCTCCACCACCCCCATTCTGCACTGCCCAGCTCTGACCAGTAATCTCCACCACCCTGCACCTGCCCATCCAATGCCGGCCTTTACTCCAGCTATCTCTGCAGCATGCCCCCTGCCACTGGGAATCCCCATGAATGTGGACACTGCCAGGCAGCTCTGTGCTGCCCTGCCACTGTGCTGGAGATGCCAGAAGCTTGGGCACTTTGCACAGCACTGCCCCCTGGGCCTAGAGGTATGCTACTTTTCTACAGCAGAGCAGGAGGAACTCCTTCTGCAGCTGCTGGCTGCAAAGGATGCCACTGGAGCTCTATTGCTGGATGAGCCTACACTGGAGTTGACTCTGGAGGAGATCAGTGCATGTGTCTCACCTCCAGAGCTGGAGGGGAATTTTTAGTTGAGTGATGGATGAAGTATATGCCTCCATCACTGGGTGCTAACAGGTTCTTGTATCTGTTGATAGAAAATGAAACTGCCTTTTCCAATGCTCTTCATTCTGAGATAGAAGAACCTCAATGCCCCCCTTTAGACATATAAACACTAACTCCAGAGCCCCCACCAAGCTCCCCAACACCTCCAAAGGTCCATTGGCACAGCCCCACTTGGGCATGTCAAATGCTCCAACAGTATATAATGGCCTCTGCTCCATCTACCAACTCCCTGTGCCTTGATGTGGAGATTGAGACAATGGACACTTAGCAAACCCATGGAGTCACTGCTCTTCTGGACAGCAGAGTGATGAGACTGTTCCTAGACTTGGAGTTTGTCAAATGCCATGGCCTGACTATGCAGCCCCTTCCCAAGCCCATTCCTGTCTACAATATTGATGGAATGCCTAATGAAGCAGGCATCATCAACTCTGTGGTTGATCTGGTCCTCCATTATCAGAACCACATGGAGTGTGCTGTATTTGCTGTCACCAGCTTGGGAAGGCAGAACATGATTCTTAGTTTCACATAGCTCCAGGAGCACAACTCTGAGGTTGATTGGACTAAAGGGATGGTAACTATGAGCAGGTGCCCCTAGAAGTGTTCCACCTGTGCTGCAGAGAACAGAGCAGAGTGCCAGGCCCAAGTTCGGAAGCATGCAGCCATCTGTGCATGTCATGCTAGCCCTCTCCCCTTTGCAGATCTAGACCTTCTGGATCTCCTGCCTCTGGTGTTCCCTCATAGAGAGGCCCTCTACAAGAATGATTGGAGCAACAGTGGAGCCTTGAAGGAGGAGCATGGAGGGGAGTTTGGTGGCATATGTGAGCTGGAGCTCCCAGACAAAGTGGTAGAAGTGGGGGATCAAATCTATACTACCACTGTACACCTGCTGCCCTCTGTTGTGGAGATCCCAGCTAGCCAGACCATGTCTCAATAGCTGGCCCAGGCATTTGCTGCTAAGGCCATGCCTTGAGAGTTCTGGGATGTGGTGCTCCCCTATCTTCATGCATTCAAGAATGTGTTCTCCAAAGCTTCATTTGACTCACTTCTGGAGTGCAAGAAGTGGGACCATGCCATCAAACTGCTCCCAGACTCAGCACTCTCCAGCTGTAAGGTCTACCCACTCACACCCTGGGAACAGAACAAGCTTGACACATTCCTGCAGGAGAACCTGAACTCCAGTTGCATCTGCCCATCCAAGTCTCTGATGGCTTCTCTGGTCTTCTTTATCAAAAAGAAGGATGGCTCCCTCTGACTGGTCCAGGACTACTGGGTACTCAATGCCATGATGGTGAAGAACCATTACCCTCTCCCCCTCATCTCTAAGCTCATTAACAACTTCTGGGGTGCACAATACTTCACTATTGTCTGGTGAGGTTACAACAACATGCATATTCAGGAGGGAGATGAGTGGAAGGCTGCCTTCCAGACCAACCAGGGATTGTTTGAGCTACTCATCATATTCCTTGGACTCACTAATAGCCCTGCCACCTTCTAGACCATGATGAACAACATCTTCTGGGACCTCATAGCAGAGAGTGTAGTGTGTGTGTACCTTGACAACATCCTCATCTATACCAAAGCACTAGAGGAACACTATTGGATCACTTGCCTTGTCCTGGAATGCCTCTGCCAGCACCAGCTCTATCTCAAGCTGGAGAAGTGTGAGTTCAAACAAACCCAGATCAAGTACCTGGGCCTAATCATATCACATGGAACCATGGAGATGGACCCAGTGAAGGTAGCAGGCATGGTGGAGTGGCCAGAGCCCTAGAACAAGGAGGTGCAGGCATTCCTTAGTTTTGCAAACTTTTACTGGAGATTTATCCAGGACTTTTCACACCATGCCCATCTACTATTTGACCTCACAAGAAAGGATGTTCTATGGAGTTGGGGACCTCTGGAGCAAATGGCCTTTGACACTCTCAAGTGTGCCATAACCTCTGGACCTGTCCTCCTCTTCTCAGACAACAATTCTCCCTTCTGGGTGGAGGCTGACAGCTCTGACTTTGCCACTGGAGCCATGCTCTGACAGCAATCTCCAGAGAATGAGAAGTGGCATCCAGTGGCCTTTTACTCCAAGAGCCTGAACATAGTGAAGCAGAACTATGAGATCTATGACAAAGAGATGCTGGCTATCATCCAGTTGTTCAAGGAGTGGTGGCACTTCTTGGAGGGTGCACAGCACAAGTTTGAAGTCTGGACAGATCACAAGAACCTGAAATACTTCCGGACAGCCAAGAAGCTCAATCACTGACAGGCCTGGTATTCCCTCTACCTTGCCAACTTTGACTTCTCTTTGCACCACAAGCCTGGCCAGAGCATGGGGAAACCAGACACCCTATCCTGGAGAGTGGACCATGGCATGAGAGAAGAGGATAACAGCAATATTGTGCTCTTCTGCCCTGAATTGTTTGCAATCTAAGCCATGGAGGGTCTTGCCATTGAAGGAGCTGAAGCAGACATTCTCCAGGACATATGGTGGAGTAATTGGAATGGTCAGCAGGAGGAGCTGGTGGTGTGAGTTGCTTGGACACTGAAGTCAGGGCATACCACTGGTGCTAAGGCAGTCTGCACTGACAAATGGGCCCTCCAAGACAGAATCCTGACCTTCTAAGACTGTATCTATGTCCCCAACATTCCAGAGCTCTGTCAGAGGATTATGGAGCAACACCATGACTCCCACATTGCAGAGCACCTCAGATGGTGGAAGACACTGGAGCTAGTATTGTGGAACTACTGGTGGCCCCAGATGTCCCAGTACATTGGGTCCTACACTAGTACCTGTAATTTCTGCCTCTGGACCAAGCTCCAGCACCAACTCTCCTATAGACAGTTATACCCACTACTTATGCCCACAGAACAAGGGAGTGTGGCATCTATGGACTTTATTGTAGAGCTTCCTGATGCTCATGGTTATAATGCAATCATGGTGGTGGTAGACCTATATGGCAAGTGAGCACACTTCATTCCAACCCACACCACCTGCTCTGCCATGGGCACTGCAAACCTGTACTGGAGGAATGTCTGGAAGCTCCATGGCCTCTCTAACACCTACATCTCTGATTGGGGATCACAATTTGTGGTGGAATTCACCCAGGAGCTCTACTGACTGCTCAAAGTGAAGCTCCACACCACTACTGCCTACTACCCACAGTCTGATGGCTAGATGGAATGCATAAACTAGAAGTTAGAGCAGTATCTTTGCCTCTTTTGCAATGAATGCCAAGATGACTGGGACAAACTCCTCTCTGATGCCAAATTCCAATACAACAACCACATTCACACATCCACCCAGTTTTCCCCATTCTTCCTTGACACAGGATAGCATCTGTGCATGGGTTTTGAACCCCAGACCCAGCCCTTGGAGAATGAGGCAGTAAACAAATTTGTGGACCAGATGAGGAGGTTGCAGAAGGAGGCCCAGGCAGCACTGGCAAAGGCAAAGGATGGCATGGTGCAATACTACAACCATGGGAGGACCCTGGAGTGCAAATATCAGCCTGGAGATCAAGTCTACCTGGATGCCTCTGATATTACAACTACTTGGTCCTCAAAAAAGCTGTAACACTAGCAGTTGGGACCTTTTACAGTAGAACAACAGGTAGGACTCTTGGCCTATTGACTCTGGCTCTCCACAGGGATGCGCTAGCTTCATCCAGTGTTCAACATGGTCAAACTAAGTCTGGCTCCTAAGGATCCTATTCTGGGGCATTGTTTGCCACTTCCGCCACCCCCTGTAGTAGTCAATGACAATGAAGAATATGAGGTGAAGGAAATTCTGGATAGCCATTTATTTCAGAAACAAATACAATACAAGGTGAAGTGAAAGGCTACAGGATCAAGGATATCTCCTAGGAGCCATGAGAGAATGTACATGCCCCTGGACTTATCAAGGAGTTCCACCAGAGACATCCAGAGGCTCTGCATGCCATATAAGAGATCTACTCTATCTCACCAGCAGATCAAGCAATCAGGGACTTCTTTTACTCTGCATGTTGAGATGCCACATGCTAAAGGGGGGGTGATGTCAGGGGACTTCCATTTCTGACTTCTGCAACTTGTTTCAGCACCTCCACAGCTTGTTTGTAGTCTCTGGGGCTCTTTCTGGAACCCCAGAGATCTCTAAAGAACTGCAGAATTCTCTGTATTACCTCAGCAATCATTGCCCTAGGGTTAAGAGTAGCTCCAGTCATCTGTACAGTAGTTCTCATGTCTCTGCTGCCTGCTGATGTGCTGCACTGAGCAGCAGGGATCCTTAGACTTGTTCTCTTTGGATTCTCCTGTGCTAGATGATTAGTTACTGATTGTATTGTTGTCTACTCCACTAATATATTTTGGATTCCCCTCTGCTAGCTGCGTGACTCTGATCTGCCACTCTGGAGGTTACCCTTACAGCTGCTGGCTGGGTAACATAGAATTATTTGTCACATGGATCTTGGTGCACTGGTGGCCTATACTCCTGAGGGAGCACACCAGGCATAGCATAGGTCCTCAAGTCAAGGACCTCAATAACACCAGCTTCTGCTCCCTGAGGAACATTAGCCAGAAAGGCAATTGGAGTGGCAACCACCATAGAGTCATCTGCCTCTATCACTATTGCAGTGGACTGCCTGGTGTTAACTTTTTCTGTAAAGGGCTTTGACATTCCATCCTTTGCTGCTGCTGGTTTTGATAGCTTTACTTTAGCTGCTACTGGCTTGGATGGCCTAGCTGAGGATGAAGCTGCCTTGAAATCAGGGTGCTCATCCATCCTCTGGTTATCACAAGCAGGCACCATATCATTGTAGGGCATGAGTGGTGCTCTCTGGGTTGAGAATCCCTCAACAAACACAGAAGGCTTAGTATGAGCCTTCTTTGCCTCTGGAGGGTTAGGAGGGGTTGCTAATTACTTCCCCTTTTCCAATGCTGAATGGAAGAGGTCCACATGGGCCTCATTCCTCTGATTTTACACAACATCTGTAGAGTACAAAACAAAGTAAGACCTCAGAGGCTCCACAGAATATGTGACACAACTTTTATTAATCTGTAGAGTACAAAACAAAGTAAGACTACAGGCAAGAGTAAGTAAAACAATCAACAAAAGTAAAGTAAAGCTATCTCACTCTCAGAGGCTCCACAGAATATGTGAGACAACTGAGGGTGGTTGGTCTGTGTATTGACCTTTTATAGAGGAAAAATAAAGTTTAATAAAGACTGGTAAACAGCAAGCAAGTGGAAACACAAGGCTCGCAGTGGCAAGTCCCAAATAGGAGATAAGTATAAAAAAGAAAATAAAATAGAAACAGATGTTTAAGCTTTGTTGTGACCCTGAACATCTCCCTTAATAAATGTGAAAGCCTATAAAGCAAAATTAGTGGGTCCATGACCAGCCTGAGGCAGAGGAAGAGAACTTGAGCCAAAAGAATTAGACATGACAGAGGCTATGCAAAGGCAGGAAGTGAGAGTGATGTGAATGGAGAGAAAACTCTGAAGGATTGAAATATCATGGAGGGAAGTGAAAACCCAAGGAAATTTGTAATAGTGAGTTATCTCCAGTGACTTCAGAAGGTATTGGCAATCCCAGAAGGGATGCCTATAACTTGCTAAACCTATACTGAAAGCCTATGCAACAGGAAAATAAATCTTAGTGTGTTTATTGCAGTAAGGAAGACCAACTAAGATTGATTGTACCTGCATGACAGGAAAATGACTAGTATGCATAGATATCAGTACTAACAAATGGAAGAAAGACATGCACACTCACATCCTCAGTGCCCATTGCAGTAAGGAAGAGCAAAGGAGGATTGAGTGCCATGTTGATGCATTAATATCTTGAACACATGACCATGAAGCATCTGGCCCAAACTGGACTATCTGGAAATACAATAATTTGCATAACAATAGGCCTTTAAGTTTCCATTGTTTAGTTGTTTGGCTAATCTATTGGACATTCCCTAATATACATGAATACATATCAAGATGCACTAGGGTAGGGCACTACAAGTGCATGTGTCAGACATTGTAGCAGAACATGTTTTGTATTGTATGCTACATGTTCAGCAGAGTCCTCTGCATTGTAGTGGAAGTTAACAATGTTACATCTGCAATGGTGCAATTGCAATGTTACAATGTGTTGTCATAAACACTCTTAGTGGACATCTTTGACTGCTCTCTTGGTTTGTGAAAGTCATACATTGTATTGTTGTCAATGGTATCAGTGGATGTCTGCTGTCTGCTTTCCATTGCTATATGACTGTAATGGAGCATCTGTTACATGCATATATATATTTTACTTAGTGGTTAATTACACTAATAGTGTCATGTGCTACTATCTCTAAAAGTATTGTACCAGTACTTATGTAAGGCAGTGCCTTACTTCATACTTTGTAGACAGAACTATCGATTGGTTTTGACTTACATTTGATGAACTGTAAGCTGCATGACCTATAATGGAAATGTTACATTTTTTTAAGTCAGATGAGCAATAACTCATTTGCAAGTCAGAAACTCAAACTTCTGTAAAGGATTCACTGCCACTAGATATGATCAGCACAATAAAATTTTTGATGTGCACCTTCCACAATGGGCACAGTGGTGACCATGGAAGGTCAGGTGCTTGGGCCTAGGTCTGAGACAGAGTTTGATGAAGCATTAAAGAGTGCTCCACATGGGACATTGGAATCTGCCATGTCACATCATGATGGGGGCAGGGAGAGTGCTGTGATGCCAAGAGGACTGCCTACAGTCACTCTAGTATGACCACCTGTAGGTGGTTGTGAGGGTGTTCCAGTGGAGGGCTTGTGAGGGCCCTCTACTTGACTGTATCTAGCAGCAGAGCCAGGAGGTGCAGTTGTATTGGCAGACAAAGGAAAAACTCCTGTGTATGCACCCACAGCACTGAGGCTGAAAGGACTCCAATTCTTCCCAATTGCTGTGAAAGGTCCAATCAACTCCTCAACAGTGGAAACATTGCTAGGGAGTGGAGAAGACTCTCCATACAGGGCTTATGGGTCTGTAAGATCACAAGCTGGGCCAGCACTGGGTATGTGGATAGCAGCCCCAGCTGCATTCATCAAAACAATACCAGAGAATGTTGGAGACACCTCTGATATAGATGGAGAAGCTCACCCAGATGACATCCTTCATTGAAGGGTGATGGTGTTCTGGCAGAGTCATGTTGAGGTCCCTAAGACCTCAACTCAACAACATTTAGCTGCAAGAGTAGCTAAGCACATTGCAATTCAAACATTGTTGGGAGACAATATTATCCCAACTGATCCATTAAAATATATGAACATTTACATGCTGTTTTTAGCACAGGAGGTAATGAATAACCTCCAGCACAACAAGCTATGGGGGTTGCAGGCATTGTTCACAATGCCATCTCCATATATTGGGGGAGCTTATGTGCCCTCTCTGTCCCCAGTCAATGAAGCGTTGACTCTGTTGCAAGCACTACAACAGCCTAGCAAAATGCCACATGATTACATAGCTAGACAGGCTGCGGTGGACCATCAATGACAGGCCACATTGGGCACAATTGTAGCACTGGACTTAGCATCTACTGATGCAGGGTTGGTGATTATAGTAGAGCAACCACTGGTGCAGTGTAGACCTGGTGGGTCTACATGGAGAGCACTGACATGGGAAGATTGAATTGCTCTACAGCAATTTTGCAACAGAGACCTGGAGGACTTTGGGCAGTCCTACATGGATGATTAAGGGGTGGTGTTCCAGGGGAATACTGCCTATGATGCATGGCCTAGAGGATATGTTCTACTGGAACAAACCAAGCCTATCAAGAAGGAGGAGCATGACTTGCACTCCCCTCTCAGAGATGGACATGCTGGGACTGGTCAGAGCTCTGCAGAGTTCCAGAGAAACACAGTGTGTGGAGCGAATGCTTCTACAAACTGGTCTGGGGAACAATTTGTAGGTGGAGGAGACCCAGAACAAGGATCACTAGAGAGTGATCCTGTATTGTCCCCTCCATCTATGACACACTGTAGACCCAGGGCCCAGGAGGAGGAGGTGGAGGTCCAGGAAGAGAACCACCTTTTTCTGATCATGGACCACCACCACTCCTGGGAGGAGGTCCACCAGATCCAGGAGAACTAGATGAAGGCCCTTGTAGTAAGGATGATGGTGTAGAATGCAGAGCTGGCAGGACAAGGATTACAGTCCTCCCAGAGAGACAGCTATGGCAGTTCTCAATGCCACTACAACATTGTGGATGCTTTGTGACTCCAGGAGTGGAAGAAGCCTACAAATATTACTGCCAAATAATGCACAATTGCCTGAGGGCAGTGATGGAACAATTGCTTGTAGTACAACTAGCTATACCAGAAGGACTCAAGCCTAGGCAGAGTGATCCATCTAAAACAATCACTCCCTATGCAGGGTCTGCCAAGTTCAGTGAACTTGAAGACTGGCTAATGAGCATTTGCATATTCTATGCTGTAGCTCAGTATGGTGGGGAGGAGCACAATTGTGAGAAAGTCCTAATTTTAAAGGGCTTCCTAGTAGTAAGTGTGCTAAAATGGTACTTATGACATGTTATACATGTCAATAGGGCCCAGTCCCACTGGAGGTTTGAGGACATGATCCTTGGACTGTACAATCAGTTTGTACAACCTTCAACAATGCAGGATGCATGCAATGCATTCTGTGATGCAGTGTATGCAGTCAAAGAAGGGGTGCAAGGCTTTTATGATGCCTTGCTTGACTATGCTTGAAACATGGCCATATTCCTCAATGAATTTAATATTTATGAGCAGTTCTTAGAGGGAATACCCTCTGACATGCTCATGGTGTCAATACATGATGGTGGACTGGCTCCCAAAGTAAATACTGTCAAGGAGTTTGTCTTGGAGGCCAAAGCCTATGAGAGCAGCATCAAAACTGCTGTGCACTATTCTGAGTGCAGCAAGAAGAGTTGGTCAGGACAGCAGCTATCATTTGCAGCAGCACAGTCCTCAGCAATAGGAATTGTACTAGCCAAGCAGAGAGAGGTGACTGACCAGCATGGGCAGTCACAGCTGTTGTGGTCATCAAAGAGACCAGCTGTATGTGTGCCTTCAAGACTGTTGATACTCAGGATTGGTGTGAGCTTGGGGCCCTCCCAACCTGTAGCTGCAGTGCAGGCAGCAAGAAAGCATCTTGCTGCAGGAAAAAATGTTGTGGCCATAGCATCAGGCCAACCCAGCAAGGATGCTGGGCAGTCTGCAAACTGCTATAAGTGCAAGAAGGCTAGGCACTTTGCATGCAAATGCAGAGAGCCAGCTAAACCAGCTCCCTGGGTATTTGTGTGGGCAGCTCATACAGCTGTGCTGTCAGATGCAAGGGAAGCCAATGATGAGCAGGAGGAGGAGCTTGCTGAGGCTGATGCTAATGAGGCATTTGAGTCTAATGAGACTTAGGAGCATGGTGAGGAGTATGTTAAATTGGAAACATACAATAACAAGTACTATACTCATGGTAGTGATAGTGAGGGACTATTTGCTCTCACAGAGGTTCCCTTTGGTGAACAAAGGGAGAAAGAACCAAGTAACAAGGTTTGCATGAGAAAAGTGTGGCTCATGGCATCCAAGAATGCTATAGAATGCCCAGTGCTGCCAGCACAAGACAAAGAATGTCTTGTCACTTGAGTATAAGTAAACAGCCACAGAGCATGGATGTCATGGGATTCAGGGAGTACCATCTCTGGAATCACTCCCTTGTTTGCACATGTGGCTGGAATATGGGTGGCACCACTGGCCACCCCCATTACTCTGCAGCTGGGAACAATTGGAAGTTGCTCCATAGTAAACTATGGTGCCAGGGTTACTATGAAGGTCCCTAGCAAGATTTGCAATGTCTATGTAGACGTTGCAAATTTCAGTTGCTATAATATGATCATAGGGACACTATTCATGAGAACCCATAAGGTTCTCCTGGATTTTGCAAATGACCAGGTGATCATTGACAGAAGGGCAACTCCAGCTCACAAATTGGAGCTGGAGGATGCCAATGGCAATGCACAATGCTTCTGCACAGTGGAGAAGTGGTGTGACAAGTGGCATTGACTCTTGAGTGGAATCAAATGGCCCACTATAGAGGAGATAGTGGATGAGGATGAACTTTGGGTAACTAAGAGTTTACCCAATGGTCACCCATCTCTAATGATATCTGAAGAAGAGTATCAGAGGAGTACTCTTCAAGAGGGGGGAAAAGTATACCAGAAGGTTTGAAGTGAACCTTCAAAGGCAAGGAAAAGGAAGATTTGGGACAGACCAATTCCAAAGCCTACCCTGGAATGGGTGTACAACCCATGCATGCCACAAGAGTGGAATCAGGTCATAGCTAACCTGACATGTCAGGAAGGGGTACAGTGATTGACTCCTCAAGACAAACTGTATAGAATGGCTATGGAGGACAAAATATCTGAGCCTAGCAAGTTCAAATACTCATGGAAAGAAACAAGAGGCAGGACAGTTCATGGTCCTGTTTAGCTGAACATACCAGACAAATCAGAAATTTGTTTGATGGCCTTGTGTGATAAGTACACAAAGCTTGTACCACCTGCAAAGGCAAATGAAAAAGAGCATTGCTCTTTGCCAAAGATAGTTGGAGGAAAGTTACAACCTCCCAAGCTATTAGAAGGTGATATTCCATGCCTTTGACAGTAGTGGTACAATAAGTTCCAAGACATTGTCAATGGAACAAAGGAGGAACTTCCTCCTTGGCACAAAGTAAATCATGAGATAAATCTCATTGATGAGTCCAAATAGTACTCATACTTCATGCCAAAGTGTTCTAAGTCACTTCAGCAGCAATTGTGGGACAAGATTGACCACTATGTGTGGGCTAAGTGGTGGGAGCCATGTGAAGCCAATCAGGCTACACTACTGTTGTGTATCCCTAAAAAGGATGGATCCTTGCAAATGGCATTAGATGCTCATCAGCACAATGACAATACCATTAAGGATGTAATGCCCTTACTGGGCCAAGAAGTCATTAGGGAAGATGTGGCTCATGCACCAGTAAGGTCAAAGATTGACCTCACTGATGTGTATGAACAAGTAAGGATACATACATCAGACTAACCTAAAACTGTGTTTATGACCATTACTGGAATGTATTGCAGTAATATCATGCAGATTGGTGACTGTAATGTGCCAGCCACATTCCAATGCCTGATGATGTCCATCTTTAGAGACATTATTGGTAAGTGGATGCATATCTATTTAGACAATGTATTTGTCTTCTTGGACTCCATTGAGGAGCACAAGCAGCACCTCCGAGTAGTCTTTGAAAGACTATGGAAAAACAAGCTCTATTTCAAATGGAAGAAGTGTGAGCTATATGCCAAGTGCATAGAGTGCCTTGGCCATGTAATCATCTCACAGAGTATACACTCTAATGTGGAGAAGTTGTAAAAGAATCCAGAAGTGGTGCACTCCTAGAATCTACAATGACATCCAATAGTCTGTTGGGTTGGTGAATTACATTGGGAACTTTCTGCCCAATGTATCTGCATACACTGGGCCATTAATGGCCATGATGCAGAATGGGTTGCCATTCCATGAGTGACTCATCCACCAACAGTGTTTCAACATGATCAAGAGGATCTGTGCCAAAACTCCAGTCATACATCTGATTGATCCTTGACATGAGGATCCTATCTGGCTGATCTGTGACACCTTTAAGATAAGCATCAGAGCAATGTATGGACAAGGTCCAAGCTGGCAGAAATGTTG
Source organism: Termitomyces sp. 'cryptogamus' (assembly GCA_020091625.1). Taxonomy (NCBI): domain Eukaryota; kingdom Fungi; phylum Basidiomycota; class Agaricomycetes; order Agaricales; family Lyophyllaceae; genus Termitomyces; species Termitomyces sp. 'cryptogamus'. The sequence continues at coordinate 2,263,107 of JAGYZC010000005.1, forward strand.
GCCAGCAGGGTTCATGTCCAAAAAGTTCACTAATGCACAGCAAAATTATGCCATGCATAAACTTGAAATGCTGGCTATCTTAGAAGCCCTCCTCAAGTGGGAGGATAAGGTTCTGGAGTACAAAATCCATGTAATAATAGATCACAAAGCACTTGAGTTCTTCAAAACTCAACAGAACTTGTCCCTGCACCAACAACGGTGAACAGATTATATGTCAAAATTTAATTTTGACATCACATATGTAAAAGGAGAGCTCAATAAGGTAGTGGACTATTTATCCTGCTACTTTGAGAGTGACTCTCCATGGGACATACACCATGTCTATGATTATGTATGTGCAGATGCTTGTATTGATCCAGAGGGGAATGAACTACCCCCTACATGCATGCAAGAAATGCAAGTGCAACTGAATCAAATATGTGCTCTCCACAATGGACCTAGCCACAGACACAGACAAGTGTGCAATTGTCATGAAATTCATGATGAGGAAGCACACATACTGGCCACTAGTAATGATAGCAAGGGAGACTCAGCCCATGCTCAGCATGGAACTGATATGTCAGGGGACAAGATCAATATGTCTCTTGAAGAAGCCATCCTAGAGATGGCCCAGTCTCCTCAACCCTGAGATAGAACAGACAGGGAATTCCTCCATCAAATTTGATCTCTATACAGCAAAGACAAGCTCTTTGCAGAAATCATGACTTGACTAAAGGACTATAAGTCCTTTCATGTTCAGGACAAATGCCATGAGGTACTTTGTATACCTCATGATTGAGAGTTGGTGACTAGTGTGCTTGAGCAAGCACACAATGTAATGGGGCATTTTGGCACCCAGAGAATGATGGAGTACATTTGTCATTGGTATTGGTGGCCAACAGTGGTTGCAGACACATGAGCATTTTGCACCACTTGTCAGCTGTGCCAGCAGGCAAAAGGGAGCAACCAGCTCCCTTCAGGAAAATTAGATTCTCTGCTGGTGCCAGTTAAGCCTTGAGGAGGAATACACTCTGGCATTTTCTGTCCCAGTCCCATAGAGTGTCCCTCCATGTAAGTCAGTTGAGGGGTTTGGTAATTCCAGAGTAATTATCAATGAATTAGCAATAGAAGTTAGCAAAACCCAGGAACAACTGTACCTCTTTGATGTTATGTGGTGGGGGCCAATTGAGTATAGCTTTGACCTTAGAAGGGTCCATGTGCATGCTGTCAGGAGTAACAATGACTCCAAGGTATTCAACCTCTGTCATGTCAAAGGAGCATTTTTCAGGTTTGGCATAGAGGTAGTACTCTCAGAGTCATTTTAAGACATGGCAGACATGCTCTGGGTGCTCCTCCAGCAAATTCAAGTAGATCAGTATGTCATCCAGGTACACAATAATGAAAACACCATTCATATCATGGAAGATGTTGTTTATAAAGTACTGGAAAGTGGCAGGGGAGTTAGTCATTCTAAAGAGCATTACAAGGTACTCAAAGAGGCCATAGTGAGTGTGAAAGGTGGTCTTCCATTCATGTTCCAGGGCAATCTGGACATTGTTGTAGCCAGAGTGGAGGTCTATTTTTGTGTAGATCTTGGCACTGTGGAGGTGGTCAATGAGATCTCTGATCAGGGGGAGTGGCTATCAGTTATTTTGGTGACTTTGTTGAGTCTCTAATAATCTACACAAAGTCAGAGTGATCCATCCTTTTTTTTGGCAAACAAGACTAGAGTGCTGGTGGCAGAGATCAACAAGCATATGAAGCCCTTGCCAAGCATGTTGTTGAGGTAGTCCTTCAGGGCCCAGAGCTCAATCTTGGACATGTTGTAGATCTTGCCAAACAGGGGCAAGGTGCCTTCTTCAAAGTCAATCTTGTGGTCATAGGAGCAGTGCAGGAGAAGTTCTTTGGCACTCCCTTCAGAGAACATGTCAGCAAATTCATGATACTCCAGGAGAACTACTTTGGATATGATCTGTTCCTCCATTTTGCACTCTGGTGTGGTAGTTTCTGCATGGAGGTACTCCTCCAGTAGGGCTGGCATGATTTGTAACTGGAAGGTGGGGGTGCCATCTTGTAGGATGCATGCAAAAGGGATGGTGCCAATGATTTTAATGTTGAGGCCTCCAGAGTCAATGGGAGTGGATGAGGGGTGGTAGCAGTCAAGTCTGGAGTAGTGGCAGAGTTGGTCAGAGGGGTTGAGCATTGCTAGTCAGAGTACCATGGCCCTTTGTATTGATTCCAAAGTATGTTGGGAGGCAGCCATCATGATTTGATTGAGGGTGACCAAGGCTGGGTTGTGTTTTCTTTGCCTTCTGAGTTGCCATTGGAGATTGAGGGGCTTTGAGTTGCTCCAGAGGTGTTGGCACTGGGATTGGAGATGTCAGAGTCTAAGATAGACTAGAGGCAGAGAGGGATGGTGGCCACTAGACTTGCTTTGGGGCCAAGAAATTGAATGGTGAGGTTCTTCCAGTCAATATTGGGGTTGATGTCTTTTAGCCATGGGAGTCCAAGCATGACCAGGGTTGATGGAGGGAGTTGGGTGATGAGGAGCCAGGCCTGGAACTGCAGGTCATTATCAAGGGTGAGAGTGTTGTTATGGTATTGAATGATCCCTGTAGTGGTGGGGCTTCCATTGGATTCAATAGGGATGGATTTTACTGGTCCATTCCCTGAATTAAAGAAGGATAACTATTTATGGGTAGTTATATGTCAGATGATGAGCATGGTGCACCTTATCCCAGTGCACATAACTATGACAGCTTTGCAGCTGTCCTGGATTTACATGTGTGAGGTGGTGAGGCTGCATGGCCTCCCAAGTTCAATTGTCAATGATTGAAACTCAAAGTTCATGTCAAAATAGTGGTATGAATTGCATAAATTGCTAGGAGCAAAGCTCCTAATGTTTACATTGTTCCACCCACAGACAGATGGCCAGACTGAATGTGCCAATCAGAACATTGGTTAGATCTTATATACCATGGTATGGCCAGACCAGAAAGACTGGATAAGTTGAATTGACTTAATGGAGATAAATGTGAGCATTTCTGAGACAATATGGTTTGCACCATTTAAGTTTAATGGTGGGTACATGCTATCTATAATATGGGAAATTAGAGCAGATACTGTGATTCCAAAAGGAATCCAACAGTTTGCCCACCAAGCTCTGGAGAACTTGGCAGCAGTGCACAATGTAATTATAGAGGCACACGTCTTTCAGACATGTCTGGCCAACTCACATTGCAGGCCTGACCCTAAACTTGAGAAAGGTGCATTGGTGTACCTTTCAACAAAAAACCTCAACCTACCAAAAGGCAGAGCAAGGAAACTCTGCCCTAAGTGGGTTGGGCTGTATAGAATTTTGGAGGCCTATAGTGAGACCTCCAACTATGTGTTAGAGCTGCTAATGGCATTCCAGGAACAAAGGATACATCCTAAGTTCCATGTGTCTTTGCTGCACCCCTATAAGGCCAGTGACAACATTTGTTCTCCAACAGGGCAATGCCAGAGCCTTATGACTTTGGTGCCCTAGACAATCAAGAATGGTTTGTTGTTGATGACCTGGTAGGTCATCATTATGAGGGTAAGAACCTCAAATTTGAGGTTTGCTGGAGTCTTGGGAACACTACTTGGGAGTCTCTTGAGACTTGCAAGGACCTTGTGGCTTTTAACAGGTACTTAGCATTGCAGGGTCTACAGTGCCCTGCACAGTTGGTAGAAGGTCTAGATTAGTTTGACTTAGTCTTAGAAGTTGACAGGCCACCATGCTGGTGGCCATCACCAATTAGGTCAGGCCAAGTTTTTGGCTGAGTGCAAAGTTCAACTGGACTTTGTCTTCCTACATATCATGAGTGCTATGCACCAACATTAAGAGAGGACACAACTCTTGCCTCATGGGCAAGAAAAAGAAATGACCTGGCAAGGCAGACACAGATCCACCAGGATATTTGTTGAGCTCTGGACAGAGCTCAAGAAGAGGAGGATTAGGGAGTAACTTGCTCCCTAGCTTTGGTAGCTTTGCTGCACTGGCAGGAGGCTTGGTGCCAGGGGACATAGCACCCCCAACAATGAGAAGAGCAGCCCCAGCTCAAAGGGATACAAAGCCTGTAAGTGGAGGACTGTCAATGGTACCAGGAGATGTAGCTCCACTGAGCTACACTATAGCAATGCAGCAGTTACCAGCAAGGAGATGTGGTTTGCCACCTCAACAAGGTGGAGCAGGCAGAGGCAGAGGACATGGGGAATTGTCAGCCCCCCCTCAAGGAGCAAGAAGAGAATATGGAGGACCACTGGCCCCCCTCAATTCAACTTTGGATACCCTGTGGCTGCACAACCAGTGTGGTCTCAAGAGTTCCAGCAGTTCATGATGCCACAGTTTGCTGTGGCCCCACCCCCAGTGGCTAGCTCTGGCTGTACAATGGGCATGGCAGGTCAATGATGACCTGCCACTATGTCATCACAAGTAGGGATCTTGGTCCCTGCAGCATTGCCATCAGATGCAATGGAGGTGGATGACAATCAGTTATAGCTCTGATGCAGTTGCTGGCAACACCTCAGTGGATGTACCTGCCATTGTCTACTGGAATGCATTCATTAGACACACCCTCATCATTGTCAAGTGTGTTGGGGCAACCAACAGCTGCCTTGACTAGCAAAGGAAAGGGCAAGGTAACTGCAACATTGCTGCCCACACCAGCATAGGGGAATAGCACTCCCTCATCAACTAAGCAATGCTTCTCTGCAAAGGAGAAGGGCAAAGACAAAGCAAAAGAGCCTGAGCCTTTGACTGCTGTAAATGAGCAACCTGCTCACCTGCTTCAGTGGCTGCACAAAGCTAGAGTTCCAAAGGATGTTGGTGCTGACATCCTTGAGAATCCTGTAGTGCAGTTAGTACCATCTCAATTTCTGAATGAACTTGAGATTGTTCAAAATCAAAGGGATGAGGCCCACACAGACCTCTTCTGTTTAGCATTGGGAAAGGAGAAGTGTATAGCAACTCCTCCTAACCCTCCAGAGGCAAAGAAGGTGCATACTGAGCCTTCTATGTTTGTTGAGGGATCCTCAACCCAAAGAGCACCACTTGTGCCCTATGATGATATGGTGCCTACTGGTGATGACTAGAGGATGGATGAGCGCCCTGATTTCAAGGCAGCTTTGTCCTCTGCTGAGCCATCTAAGCCAGTAGTGGCGAAAGTAAAGCTGCCAAAACCAGTAGTGACAAAGGAGGAAATGTCAAAGCCCTCCACAAAGATAGCTGGCACCAGGCAGTCCACTGCAATGGTGATAGAGGCAGATGACTCTATGGTGGTTGCCACTCCAATTGCCTTTCTAGCTAATGTTCAGAATGACTTCAGGAGTATGCTACACCCCAACTTCTATTGGTTGCCAATGACCAATGCAGTTTTTGTTAGTGATAAAGTGGTCTTTGCCTGCTCAACAGAGATGGCTGGAATATCTCACATATCCCTGCATTATGAATTACTGTATTGATGGGCTCCTTGTGGGATGCCCATGAATCCAGAGCAGATTTGCCTAATCCTGAAACTCATTCAGGTTAGTGGATATAAGGTCACAATGAGGAAACAGATTCATGCTGCTCTCCTCCTTCAGGAGTTCCATCAGATCTCCTTCTATATGGCTCCACAATTGAGGAACCACACAATGAGGCAGGCTATGGAGCTAACTCCAGCAGAGTTGGAAACATCTCTGCTCAGAGGGGACTGCCATTGGGTACTAGTTCCCTTACTCTCATGTTTGTTGGTCATGCTAGACTGCACAGATAACAATACATAGGGAGCAGGACTTAATCAAGTTCCAATCAGCCATCACTTTGACATCAAGGCATGGGTGCAGTACATCCTGCACCACAGCCACCCAGATTCACAGAACCTGTACTCAGGTGTGGCCATCAATGCCACCTTGCACATAGACTGACACTTAGTCTTTGATTACATTCTGGGTCAGGCACTGGCCCTGACTATTCTGCATGCACAAACAGCTTATATGAGGCTGTTTGCAATGGTGGTGGCTCAGCTGCATCTCTATCAAGAAGCAATAGACACTTACTGATCCAGTGTAGGAGAGTTTAATGCAATTACCTCCTACACTTTCACTCTATATAGGCTGCAAGTGCTGCTTACTCAAATTAACAATTTGAGTGAGACAGAGGTGATGCATCACCTTCAGGCCAACTGTGTGCCTCCCTCATGGGTGAATCATGTGTATACCTATGGTATACACTTTCTTGATCACCATTAGTCTGGGAGTGCCCTGCACATGGACTTGTTCATGTGGGTCAACAATGAACACCATTGTCAACTCCAAACCATTGGGGTACCCCCTTCATTACCAGGGTACAATGGGTGGTATATTCCCACCACTGATGACCAGGAGCACTTTTGTGTGCTCCTCCAAATTCATGAGAGTAGAGGCCATGCTCTCCTTGATGCAGCTGAATAGCTGCGCTTTGGTGAGGATGGCATTTTCACTCACTTGTTGCACTGACCTGCAGAAGTTGTAAGAGCCTTATGAGCTGCCACCAAGGAGCCATCATCCATGGCTCCTCCTGCAAGTGCACATGGCTCCTCCTGCAAGTGCAGCCCCAACTGAGGATGGGCCTTTGTCATCAGTGGTTGCAGCCACTTCTACCCCTCCATTGAGCTCTGGTGCATTCTCAGAGGATGCACCTACAGAGAAGTCCATGGAATTTGACTATGCTGACAATTCTACATTGACTATGCCAGTCCAACCAGCAATGACTCCACAAGTTGTCCCCAGCCCTATAGAAGTGACAGTAGCAACTAATGTTGCTACTCCCACCACTCCTGAGGCTGGAACTAGTGGCTCCAGTGATATGGCTAATGCTGTATTGGAGAACTGGGTGGACATCAAGAGTAACAAGGAAGCAGAGGCCTTGAAGATGGATGAATGAGTGGGGTGAGCTACTATTGTAGTTCACCACAAATTGATAATTGTACACAGGCTTGAGCAGCCCATATTATGCACTTAGCACAGTTGGACATTGCACTGAAGTATACTCATCCATGTAGAATTGATTGATTCTACTACTGATATACATAGGAATTCACATGCAAATTCTGGTGCACACCCTTGGGTGGGATGCTGTATCCCACTCTTTATTTTTTGACTTAGTGGTGTAGAAGTGAGTCTGTTGACAGACTCAAAAGGGGGGTATGTAACAGAGCATCCATTACACACATATATATCTTACTTATTGGTTAATTACACTGATAGCATCACATGACACTATCCCTAAAAGTATTGTACTAGTACTTATGTAAGGCAGTGCCTTACTTCATACTTCATAGACAGAACTATCAACTGATTTTAACTTACATTGGGTGAACCATAAACTGTGTGACCTGTAATGGAAATGTTATACATAAGCTGCCTTACATGACTTGAATCTTCTCACTTTAAATATGAAAATAGCTTTCTTGGATGCTCCTGTCTCATAACCCTATACTGTAAACACATACCTGGCTTTAGCTCTCCTAACTCAAAGAAGGTGAATTGCTTACTTCAGGCATTGTATGGGCTCAAGCAGGCTTTGCATGAGTGGTATGATATTATCTGGGAGGAATTGGAATCATATGGCATTACTAGGTATGAAGTTGATCACAGTGTTCTTCAGTCAGTTCTCTTTGCCTCTGGATCCCTCTATCCCTATTCCCTGTGATAGAAAAGACTTATTCATTGTCATATGTCCTCACATGGATGATGGTTTGAATGCAACAAATTCAAAGTCTTTTTATGAATCATTGCCCAGATGCAAAAACATTTTGAAGTCAAGAACTCAGGTGTGACTGACCTATACCTGGGCATCCAAGTTGATTGCAATAGGACACAGTGAAAACTTTGGCTTGCTCAGAGAGGTTATGTTCAGAAGGGTTATGTTCTGAATCTTCTTACAATGTATCATCTGCTTGGCACAGCACCACTATCCTTGGCTCTTGCAGGAAAAATTGAAGACCTTCCTGATCTACCTCCTAACACATTATCCAGTGTTGTCAATGAATGCATCAAACTTCATTATCAGAGAATTGTTGGTTCCATTCTTTACCTCAGCTTGTGTACATGTCCAGATATTCCATTCATGGCTATGTCCTTAGGTCAATATGACTCTAATCCATCTTTCAAACATATCATGGCAGCCAAACATGTTCTTTGTTATGCTTCTGGCATGAGGGATTTGGCTCTGGAGTATAACTCCTCTAGACCCAGTTCAGATCTGACTGCTCACTTAGTTTTACTGTCAGATTTTGGTGTGGTTGATGCAGATCAGGCATCTGATACTAGCACTTGTCAAAGCATCTTGGATTATGTCTTTTTTGTCTACCCTAGTCTGGTCTCTTGGTCCTTCATCAAACAGCATACAGTTATTCTTTCCTTGAAGCAGAATACATGTCCATGTCTCATGCAATGCACAGGATAATTTCTATTTATTATTTCCTTACAACTCCATCTTCCAATCCCTTGACTGTTTCCTGTTTTTTGTGACAACAGAAGTGCACTTGATATTGCCAACTCTGATTTGGTTACCTCTAGATCCAAACATATCAATATTCAATATCACTTTATTTGAGAACACTTACAATCAGGGTTTTTTTACATCATCCTGGATATCAACTTTGGATATGGTGGTAGACATTCCTACTAAGCCACTGGGAAAGTAATTACATTACAAGTTCCTGGGAGCATTGGGTATCATCACATGAACTTAAGTTATTTCTTTTCATTTCCATTTTGCTGCTGATGGGGTTGTGTTGGAATGGATAGTCCAGTTTTAGGTCAGAGGCTTCATGTAGCAGCTTGAGTTTTCCCACTACAGACTTTGAATGACTGGCAGTTGCCAGAGCTTTGTTACCTCTGAGAGCAATGGGTCAAAGAGTTGTAATGTGTGTTAGAGTCCAAAGTATATGGTACACCTAACATCACAGTAAGTATCCTCAGTCACTGCATATAATTGACTGTGTGTAACTCTGATATATATACTTAATTTGTCCATTTTTGTTCACTGTCCTTTTGCTAGCCTTTCTCCATTGCCACTTGGCCCTGTTTGCCAACAACTCAGCTCACAGTGCTTGCACATCAGATTGCAACACTCCTCCTCACCATGAGCTTTGTCCCTATACTCCTCATGTAGAATCCTAAGTCATTCCCAGTATGTTTCACAGCCTAATAAATTGTGGGGTTGGTAATGTCTTTGTGAACATATCAGCAAAATTATCTTTTGTGTTGACATACTTCATAACAATCTCCTTTGACATGACACCTTCCCTCAAGAGATGGCATTATATACTGACATATTTGACATGTTGGTCTAGCATTTGGTCTTCTGAGAGATTCTTATCTTATTTGCATCCCACCCTTGCATGGCTGCAAGATGTAAAAGTACTCTCCAGGATTCCATGCACACTGTATGTGAAGTTGTCCCCATATAATCTTTGCCAGAAACTTGATTGAATCCTTGTACAACATGGCATGTTTTGAATTGGGTGATCCTATCATTCTCATCATGCTTGATCAAAAACACTGGCCAGCCCTTCAATACCTGTGGTCTTGCAGGTACTTCCTCCCACACAACCAGTGTCCACACCCCCATCTCCTTTAGTGACTCCAATTCATCCCAGTAAAACTCCTTCCATCTCAGCCCATTGGATGAGTTCTTCACCTCCTCCCATGTCCTTGGGATATTGGGATCATCTTCAAGGTTCAGGTCTTGTGATTCCCCAATTGCATTAAGCACTAACAGGATCTGATTTAGATTGGGTTCATTAACAACATCATCAAGTGATCTCATTTCCTCTTTGGTTTTCCAGTGTTTGACTCTCCCTTCTCTTATCCTGTCTGCTGCCTCTCTTGACTCCCAGATGGCCCTTTCTGTGCATGTTTCCCCTTATTCTTCATGACTGGCTTTCTCTGTTAGAATCACTACTTGGGTGGATGGTCTGTGGTTTATTGGTGGGTTTGATTCCTTCAGAAAAGTCAATTACTTCATCCCCTGGTGGAATTTTGACAATTTCACCATGTATCCCTGGCACAGGTTCTTCTTCTTCTTTGTCTTGGATGATACTCATTGGTTTTCCAGTAGCATTTTTGGCAATGGAAGGCATGGTGGAGAATCTGGGTTCATCTTCTCCCTGAATTTGGTTCTGTTCTGGGGTAGGTGATCTTAGGTCATTCTGGCTCTCAATGAACCAAACATGGTAAGAGCTCTAAACTTTCTTTGCAGCCAGATCATAACATCTATAGGCCTTTGAGTTTGGATTGTACCTGATTAGAATGCACTCAATGGATCAAACAAAAATCTTGGGGTTATGTTTGTTCTGTATCAGTCCAAACACTCTATACCCAATTTCACAAATGTCTGAGTAATTTGGTTGCTTTTCATACTGTAGTTCATCCAGAGTAACATCACATACTGATGATGTTTTTGGTTTCCCATGGATGTGAGCCATGGTAAGAACCCCATAAATATGGTGAGCATTTTGCTGCCAGCCTCATAGTGCAAGTCTTCCCCATAAGTGTTCTATGCATATGTTCCACACTGCCTATGTATGCAGAGGTGTATAGTGTTGCCACCTCCAAGTTGATATCTTTTTGCTTGTACCAGGCCTTGTACTCTTCTACATTCAACACTCCATCATGACCAATCCTTCAAAACTTGAAGTGCAAACCAGCTTTATTTTGCATGCCAGAGTCATGCTTTAAGCTCTTCAAAACCATCATCCTTGACTTTGAGAGGGATCAACCAAGGTTTATTCATGTGATCATCAATGACATTCATAATATAATTACTTCCAGTATGAGATGTCATGGCAGCTTTTCCCATGAGATTCACCCAGATTATTTCTAGCCTCCTTGTTGCCCTATGCCCTTCCCCTTCCTCCCTCTTCTTTGGTACCAGTGTCCTAGTCTGCTTGCACAGGATACAATGGTCACACTTCAAAGGTTTGGAAGGAAAGGAGGTGGGCATACCTTGTATCATCCTGGCACATGCCATCTGCATGATGGATTAGTAGTTTGTATGTCTGAGTCAAAGATGCCATGATTGGATGTCAGGGAGGGTATATACTGCAAGGGCAAGGTCTTGATGAGTTCTTGATAAGTGTGCCAGTACAACTGATTTTGCCATTGACTTTCTTGTGAATAGTGACACTGATGTCATGAAAGGTGGTGGTAGCCTTGGTCTGTTGTGCTAGTTTTCTTGAAGATAATAATTGTACCATTGATTTTGCAATAAAAAGTGCATTTTCAAGTTCTATACAGATTCCTCCTGCACAGCTCAGGTATATAGTACCAGCTCCCATGGCAGTAATAGAAGATCCTCCGACTTCATGGATTGGCTTTTATTTGATAGGATCAATTGCAATGAAGTCAGTTGCATTGAGGGAAATATGTACCATAGTGCCAGAATCAAGAAAGAATGGTTTGGATGATGGTTGAGTCTCACATGAAAAAATCTGCTCCTCAATCCTAGTGTGCTCATTCCATTTCACATTCATTCTAGGCTCCTCCTCAATTGTGACCAATGCATCCAACTCAAGCCCTTCAGCTTCAGTCAAAGGTCTGCTGAGAGGCCCAACATCAGATGCTAAGCCTGCACAATCTGGCTTTGTCTTTGTTGGGGTAGTCTTCACTGTCTGTGTAGCCAAGTATTCTGCAACTGTCTCTGAGTCACCTTCAATAGTAAATGTGCTACCCCCTCCTGTTGGTGTGAAGGTGATCTTTGATGTTTTCCTCTTCTCTTTCTCCTTCTTCAGATTCTTGTAGTGAGGAATGTAATTCTTTGGCAGTCTTGCCTTCCATGGCATCTCCCTCCAGGATGCACAAAGGAGCAGTGTGTCTCATATACACCTGCCCAGGTTGCTTCCAGACCTTACAAGTAGAGCAGATTAAGTTACTTCCTTTGAACACTCTTGCAGTGAATGCACCAGGCTGCATGTCTGCTGGCATCATAGTAGACTTGTCTGCCTCTAGTAATGTTCATTCCCCCTCTAAGAATTATCTAATCTCTGTCAGTCCATGTTTCCTAGCATCCCCTGCCTGCTTGAGGTCACACAAGATGATTGATTGGATGTGTGAAAAGGACTTCTCTGAGAGAGCTGACAACACAACAATTAACTTTAAGAAATCCACCTACATTTTGTCATAAGAGCTTTCTGTAGAAGGTGAATCTGTTTTATGGGGACTGCACCACCATGGTGCTCCTTCAAATAAGCCCACAGAGCCACTGGGTCATCCTCCTCAGCACACAGTTTCTGCTTCAAGGAAGAAATGGCCCTTAGAAGGAAGGAACAACCTTCTGTTAGACACTCAGGCATGGTAGGTTCACAGTTCATACATGGGTTTGGGGTGGGGGCTGTCAAACATGTAGTCCCATAGTTGGACCATGGAAAGCTCAAGTTTCATTGTCTATGCCCAATCTGTGTACTTTCTGTTGTCCTTGTACAGAATGTGTCCTGTCTACAATGACATGATCTTTCCAATGGGGAGAACAATTGGATTAGCTGAGTTGTCAACAAGTCACTGCCATTTTGTTGTTGTTTAGAGCAAAACAAAGATGGTTGTGTAGTGGTATGCAATCATTGCATAAATAACAGATAATAAGATCAGATCAGGTGCTGAGCCTAACAATAACAAGTAAGCAGTCTTTGCTCACATGTAGGTGTGAGGTTCAGACTTCAGATTTTGAAGCAGCAATAATATACATAACTTGTTAGACTCCAAGTCACATCACATTATGACATCAACATTCCAACTGGCCAAGATGCCAAGACACAGTTTGTACTAACATGCTGCATATTTGTGAACAGCTTGCTCTGGCTCACTGGGAGCAGCATGCTCATGTGCCAACAGCTAATACAGGTCACAATAAACCAATGGATATTGATGTGGAAATAGGGATTGATAGAAACATGTTTTCAGCACCAGATTTGCTGGTGAAAATGCAATTTTTATCAGTGAATCTGTTACACACAATGGCAGATCCACTGTCTAATCTGTTACTACAGCAGGAACAGCAACCAGAATTACAATTTTTGTCAGCAGATGTAGAGGTTTTGTTCATGGATCCAGTGTTAAATCCATCAAATCTGTTTGTGCATACCTCACATGCCAAATTCGGAAAGTATATAAGTATCCTCAGTCACTGCATATAATTGACTCAATTGACACATGACTAATATCACAGTAGGTATCTATGGTATGCATAAGTAGGGTATTCAAGGTTCATAGTATGTATTGTGCTCACCCTCAGTCACTGTGTATGACTGACTGAGGGTGGCTGGCGTGTAACTCTGATATATATACTTAATTTGGACATTGTTGTTCACTGTCCTTTTAGCCTTTGTCCTCCATCACCACTTGGCCCTGAGTGGCCATTTACCGTTGTGTCCTCGTTTGCCGGCAACTCAGGTCACGGTGCTTGCGCATCGGGTCGCAACAACGTGGTTTGTTCTAATGGGACAGGTAGTCAAACTGGTTTTGTCGTGTGCAACTCCGGCCTGTTCCATTTTAGGCAGAACCGGTACACTACATGGTCACGTGTTGTTCGAGCTATTTGACGCGTCGACGTGGCACTCAATCCCTCAGTTGTTCTTCCTTACTGCGATGGACACTGAGGATGTGAGTGTGCATGTCTTTCTTTTGATCTGTTATATAGTGATATCTACGCGTACTAGTCTTCTTCCTGTCGCGTAGGTACGATCAATCTTGGTTGTTCTTCCTTACTGCAACGGACACTGAGGATGTGAGTGTGCATGTCTTTCTTTTCATTTGTTATATACTAATATCTACGCGTACTCGTCGTTTCTCTGTCGCGTAGGTACGATCAATCCTAGTTGTTCTTCCTTACTGCGACGTACACTGAGGATTCGTTTTCCTGTCGCGTAGGCTCTCAGCATAGGTTTAGCGATTTCCAACGAGTGGCGCTAGTTAGACATTCAAGTTGACAAAGGATGTCTCAGCGATGCATAAGAGCATTGCAACAGTCCGTCAACTTCAATTGATAAAATTCTATGTTGCGCACAGGGGCCATTACGAAGTCCAGGGTTCCGATCTATTCTTAATTCATGATAAAGACAAGTCTCCCGCATCGCGAAGGGATGTTTTTTTCTGCCAATTGAGTGCCTGGCTAGACTCGGAGCAGTTTATCAATACCTTGTATTCAATTGGTCGGGGAAAGGTGGTACTGCTTACTAAAATTGGTATTTGAGTCTCCACACGTACGAACGTACGAACCCGATTGATGACTAGTCTGCGTATGGTACTGGAGACAATGTGCTTGGCTATATTAACTCCACGGTTAGTTTGCGACCTTCACGTCATGTGCATGGCTCCATCGCTTCATCTGGTGGGTTTCCGGTTCCTCTTTATTCATCTGACATGATAACGCTGATTCACAGTTCTGAGAACGATACCCTTCTCCCGCAATCATCTTTTCGGCTAGTGACCCCATGACATACAAATAAGAAGTCATACACGTACGCAGGTACTTGTCATCGCTCCGAAGAGCCAATGTTGAAGTCGGTACTTACAAACGTATAAAGGGTAGCTTACCTACCATGTTCAGCTGCAATTCAACGTCATGTTTGTCGCAATAGTACCGGGCGTTCTTCTCCTTTTTACCCTGGGCTGGGCTCTGCGACAGCTTTCTATCAGGACGGATCTCGATAATATACCAGGCCCCAAATCAGAGTCACTGATTCACGGTATGTAAAATCGCCAACCCCGACTCAATGGACTCAGACCCGCTTAGGCAACCTGGGGCAGCTGTTCAGCGTTTCCTCCTGGAACTTTCATGCCAAGATTGCCGAACAGTGTAGGGTTCTTTTTCTTATCTCGTAACAATGATCTAGTACCTGACTCGTTGAATAATTAGTCGGCAGAGTGATCAGAATCAATGGGCTGTTTGGGGTGAGCCCCTATGAGTATTCTGCATCCGCGTCTCTTGACCTATTTTCCACAGTCTAAGTACCTATACTTGTTTGACCCAAAGGCAATGCACCATATCGTTGTGAAGGTTAGTCTGCCCGAAGCAAAATAGCTAACTTTGTCTTGATCTCTAAGGAATAGGACCAAGCAATATACGAAGAAACAAGCGCATTCTTTGCGTATACCCCTTCCCAACCGAATTTTCTATCGCTATTCTAACACTGTTGTAGTTCTAATAGTCTTATCTTTGGCGAGGGTCTTTTATCCACACAAGGTGCTCAAGATGCCAGTTTCAGATATGCCGGTTGACTAACTTAAGATAGGGGATCATCACAAAAGGCAACGCAAGATGTTGAACCCGGTGTTTTCGATTGTTCATATGCGCCATATGAGTATGAGCTAACACTCCCTTGGATTGCAAAACACTAACTTGCCATCTCTCGAAGTTCCTATGTTCAAGGATGTTGCAAACAAAGTTTGTAGTATGTGACAATATTATGCAGCCAACACTCAAGTATTGTGTAGCTCAAAACTGCAATGAACAAAAAGTTGATTACTGGTCCCCAGGAGGTAAGCTTATATCTGATTATGCTAAATCGTCAACGTTCACTGTCTATTAAGATTGATATTTTACATTGGATGAGTCGAGCTGCTCTTGAAATGATTGGACAAAGCGGTTTTGGATATACTCTTGATTCACTGATGGAGGGTGCCACGCCACACCCGTTCAGTGAGGCGGCGAAAGCGCTCAGGTATGCGTCTCGTCAAAAATTCAATGACCTTGCGCTCTGATGTTGCTTTCGACAGCCCTACGACTGCGAAGATGATGTTACTACGCGAGTATTTACTGCCAACTCTTGTCAAGATCGGTTCACCTCGGTTCAGGAGATGGGTCGTGGACCATATTCCCATGAAAAGAATCCGTGCGATGCGTGACATTGTTGATACACTGGATCGCACCACAACGGAGATTTTTGAAGGGAAGAAGCGGACTTTGAAGGAGGGCGACGAGGCTCTTTCAAAGCAAGTCGACCAGGCAAAGGATATTCTGAGCATTCTGAGTGAGTAGTTATGTATCCTTGATGGAGTGTGGTTCATTGGATATCAATCAGTGAAAGCAAACATGGATGCTTCTGAGGAAGATAAATTACCGGACAGTGAAGTCTTGGGCCAGGCATGTTTTTCAAAATCCCTCATTTCAATCACTGACTAGCGACCGTTTTGCAGATGTCGTAAGTTGAAATCATAGTTTCCCTCATCCACCGTTGCAAGCACTCGTGCATAGGACTTTTACGTTCGCCGCTACTGACACAACTTCGAATGCCTTATCGCGTACTCTTCACCTTTTGGCGATGAACCCAGAAATTCAAGATCGACTTCGTACAGAAATCGTTGAAGCGTACAAGGAACACAGCGGAGACATTCCTTATGATGATCTGGTTTCCCTCCCATACATGGACGCTATATGCCGTGAAACATTGCGCCTGTAGGTTAGTTACCGGAACTTGTAGCTTTTCTAACACCTTCTCGCCATCGCAGTTATCCTCCGGTCCCAAGAGTCATGAGAGTGTAAGTATTTTGATGTATGCTGCACTTGACTAAGTCAGATTACGTTTAGTGCTCGGCAAGAAATTGTTCTACCCTTGTCCACTCCTATCAAGGGACTGGATGGACATGAAATGGACTCTATTTTGGTCCCCAAGAATACCAGAATTTTTATATCTATCTTGAACGCCAACCGGGACCCTCTGTTGTGGGGCCCGGATGCTCTTGAGTGGAAACCTGAGAGATGGCTCTCACCTCTGCCGGAAGTTATCCACGAAGCTCATTTACCGGGTATCTATTCTCATCTGTTAGCTCTAATGATGTTCCGTTTGTCCCTTTCAGATTGGCTGACACGTCTTTCAGGATGACTTTCCTCGGTGGCGGCCGAGCATGTATTGGATTCAAATTCTCTCAGCTGGAAATGAGTAAGTGGTGACCTTTGTCAATTCCTATTCGACTCACCTACTTTTTACATAAGAGGTCGTCCTATCCACCCTTGTAGCCCATTTCCGTTTCTATCCTCCAGAGAAGGAGATTGTCTGGCAGATGACTGGCATCACAAGCCCGACAGTTAAAGGTTCCCCCAGTGAGCAGCCTCAGCTGCCACTCAAGATGGAGATAGTATGACAAGTCGTGCTTATCAATGATTCATTATTGTGTCGTCGTAAGTAAGATCAATTATGCATCTCTTCTTCAAGCCAGAAAAAATAAGCATGTCTTACGTTACGGATGATGAGCTGGTGCATCCCTCGTGTAAATTGAGCGTGACGAGGTTGACATGCTGCGGCCGAGTTGACCGGTTCGTTGCAAATCCCAATTTCCATTGGGCACAGCATGAGCCAGCTGTTCCATGTATTCATAGGAAGATCATGTCGAAACCCCTGCATCGACAGACGCGACACAATTGAAGCTTCTGTCTTCTCTCACAAAAAGCTCAGCTAGCCAAGCATCATTCCTTTACACATAAAATCCCAGGCAAGGAGGACATCTGAGGGACTGAGACACTTGCGGCTATCCGGAGTGAAGTTTGGACACGCACGTCACGATATCGGAATGGTCTGTGGCCAGAATGGCGAACCGAAAGATATGAATTCATCGATACCGTACATCTATTGATCGAAGTGCCCTAGCCCCGGAGAATGGCGTTGACTTTGATGGAATCGACGGAACACTAGGACCTGGTACAAAACTGCGAGGACCATACCATTCTTGAGAGTGTGATCGCAGACACGTTCCCGCTGGAACAAATTCTGTGCTGTAATTATAGCTAGCAGCACACATACTAAATATTATGGCTATTCCTATACACTATTCTGAAGCTGCCCTTATCAGACATCTATAGACAGTATGGGGAAAATCATTCAAGGCACAATAGAAACGACTTAGCTTGATTGACGTACCCTTGCCTATTATAAAGCCCTTCCGTGTTCTTTTGGTCCCCTTCTAGATATGAGTTCTTCCCTTTTGCCCCATCCAGCGGGTCAAAATTTCTGTGCAAACCCCTCCATTCCTCCGCGTTCCCGTTCTCTTTGTCAATAGACTTTCAAAGGCGACCACGCATCTCTGGAGCCTGAATCTGTCTGGCGGCGCCATTCAAACTCACGATGCATCATATATACCAGGATTGGAAGGATGCAAGATCCGCGAGCCTAAACTCACGAGCTGCAGATGAAAGCCGTCTTTTTTACGTGCCAGTAGTACAGCTCGTGATCTACTGCAGCAATAAAGCGTGCGCGTTCTACTGCATCACAGCTTCCTGCCTGTTTGCTGAGCATAAAAATGGGCATCCTCAAGTTCATCAAGTTTTTCTGTCTTCTGCATAAGCGCAAGGGTACGGACGCAGGCGACACAATCAGTGAGAAGAGAGAGTAAAGACCAATATAGGATGTGGTATGTTTCAATGTACTGAAGGATGGCAAGGCTTTCGTTGATAGGGATCGTACTGTTGACGGTTTCTTATTCACTAGTCATACCTGTGCTCAGGTGCGTCGGCGGGTCGAGTGGTACGTCGATGGGTACAGGCGTTCTGCCGCGGTGACTGAGCTTCAGAAATTCTGGGAGACGAATCTCCTTTGGATTGCTCTGATTTCCTACAGGTGGATCTTCCATGAGAAGGGTTGACATCATAAAAGAATGAGATGCAAAGTTGTACCTTTTCGTGGAGCGTCATTTAGCAACTCAGGCAGCTGATTTCTCGGAGTCAAACGTGGGAGAATGGGGCCCATTCGGGCAAATTTCCTCATTTTATGAGACGGGAGCTCCTAGTTTTTGCTCATCCGTAGAGCACGATCGTGACTGTCTTGTTTTCGCCATCCAAAGCAATCTTTCAGAAAGGTGATAACATCAAGGACAAGAACGTCGTTGACTGTCGTATTGACCTAGATGTGTGTCAGGAAGCCACCTACACAAATTTCTGTTATGTCTCAATGCTTGAGTTCATCGTCTTCTCTTTACACCCTGACTTAGTGATGATAGCATTCTCGACTTCTCCTATGCTTAAATCATCAATCAGGGTCTGGACCCCAGGAGGGAATTCTTCACTGGCAGTTACTTCAACGCAGGAAGATGTTGAGCCTATATGAGTCCCCGCAAGGAAATTCGGACCTCGTTGGTTCGGCAGAGGAGTCGGAAGTTTCGATAGGGTAATCGGGTCGTATCCAAAAGATGGGATATCCAGAAACTCGAAAAGCCGTTACTATGTTTGAAAAGTTTTCTAGGAAGGGCAGAGAGTTTTCGTAGATTCGAAATGGGCCTTCGGGCGCTAAGAAGTCGGTCTGGAGATCTATCATAACGAGGCAACGCTTCAGGCGCAATGGGTCAGGTTTCAAGACATGATGAATGGATGTTTGAGTGGGGATGTTATGTGAACTGTCTCTCAGACTTAAGATTGATTCAGTGATGACTCGAAGCCCTCGACGTCAAATTGAATCTGTATGACTTTGGTTGAAAAGTTTCGACAAACGAGGCAAAAATCGGCTAAACTCATTGACATACTCGGTAGATTATCGCGTTTCCATTGACTTCTGGATTGTACACAGACTGGAGGAATGGCGGCATGTACGCAAGTATGTAAAGTGTCAAAACGTTATGTTGGGTGGGCGCCGTTCTTGATTCTTCTGAAAGCTCTTGTCAAGCGAACACCGCCACAGAACCAGAAACGTCTCACTCTCCTGCAGAGGTCTGAAGATCTTTCCTTATGACCGACACGGACAAGGGGACACTGGCCCAGCAGTCATCAAAGTGACGCAAAACACGGGCCACCACTAAGGCTATTTGACAGGTTTCCAATGATTGATCAAGGCACGTATTTTGGGGCATCGATATTTGAGTAAGCATCTCTGACCGCGACTTGTGTCACAGGTGCAAACCGCGAATTGCCATGATCATGATGCTGGACAAGAAAAATGATTTTTTGAGATTGGAAATGTCGGCAAGTCAAAGTCCGAACATGTTTATCTACTGAATGATCCTGCCGCGACTTTGGAGACTGGGCCGAATTTGGATGTGCTGGGTCAGGTGTGACCATGCCAGAACCATCTGGCAGCGAACTCGGGTGGTTTCTCAGGAAAGCTGTGGATAGTTGGCTGCTTAGGAAATTCAGTACATGCAAGAGAGAATTAGGCTAGACAAAATGGAATGGAGGTGTGGCTCAGCCGCAAACAACGAATAACAGATACGGTTTGGTTGGTGGTGGGTGACCTCCATTTAGCTGTCGAATTCCAAACTCGCCCCGTTTCCCTCTTTCCGTCTGCCACCACGTCGTTCATCCTCGCCCAGACCATGCAGGCGGTCCACCAGCTTCCGCCAATTTTGGGCCACCACTACGCCCATCACAATGTAAACCCTGGTCCAAGCGTAATGCCCACCCCACCGCTCACCGCTCGCAAGCGCAAACGCGCACATCAGTATACTGTCAGCTACAGCGAGGTCCAGGAAGTAGACAGCGACGGCACCCTCAGAGAAGTGATCGTCATCGAAGATACACCTCCTCCACCAACTCTCTCACCCGCTACGACCCATACCGGCGCTTTTTCAGCCTCTTATCAGCCCCCGATTTACTCTGCCCCGATAAGAACGAGGGCCAGGGCTGCTGCAGAGGCCCAGGCCCTTTCTTCCACCTCCTCATCTGCAATCGTGGCACCTGCTCCAAAGAAGAGAAAACGGGAACATCCCGAGGAGGTCCGTGCGCCGGTCACGAAGAAACTTGCTGCCAGCGGTCACCAGGCGCAGCAAGTAGCCCAGACAAAGTCCTGGGACAGCAAAAGCACTGCCGCCACCGACGATGTAGGTTTTCCATCTACTTCTGGTTTCCTACACATGTCGACAGATCTGGTTCTCAGGCTTCTAAGAGCTCTGTTTGTGACGACAAGGAAGGACACTACATCATTGTACCCGATGATATTCTTTACAGACGCTGTACGTCTTTCATACGATCATTGTTTCCAGTTCAACTACTTACTCCCCTTCACAGATCGAACTGTCCGACTACTCGGACAAGGAACTTTCGGCAAGGTCGTTGAAGCGATCGATACCCATACCAGTACTCGGGTGGCAATCAAGATTATTCGAGCTATTCCTAAGTATCGTGATGCCAGTAAAATCGAGGTCCGAGTGCTTCAAAAACTTAAAGAACGTGATCCACTCAACAGGAAGTACGCATTGCTTCCATTTTCTCACAACATTCCTCTTATCCCTTTCACAGCAAATGCATACATCTACTTCACTGGTTTGATCATCGGAACCACATATGTTTGGTCTCAGAGCTCCTGGGAATGTGTGTATACGACTTCCTCAAGGAGAATGAATTCGCCCCTTTTCCTCGTCACCACATTCAGGATTTTGCTCGACAACTGTTAGGCAGCGTGGCATGTATGTTTAATCTTGCTGGATGCTTTGATGACTCCTCATCCGGGAAATGCAGTTCTCCACGATCTCCATCTAATCCACACTGATCTGAAGCCAGAAAATATCTTGCTTGTTTGTAATGACTACCGGACAGTTTCGGTGCCTTCTTCTAGCGGCAAGGTGGGCACAATTCTTGTTCTATATCTGTAAAATTTTCAATCGTACGTTGTCCAGCGAAATTCAACTCCCAAGATGAAGCGTATATTGGAATCGACTGAAATCCGGCTAATTGATTTTGGATCTGCCACATTCGAGTCCGAATACCATTCAACTGTGGTGTCTACCCGACACTATCGTGCTCCCGAGATCATTCTAGGTATGAGACAACCTTATTCTCTTTATCACACACTCTGACTCGTCATATAGGTCTAGGCTGGTCCTATCCCTGCGATGCTTACTCCCTTGGATGTATTCTGGTGGAGTTTTATACTGGGATCGCGTTGTTCCAGACGCACGACAACCTGGAACACCTCGCTATGATGGAGATGGTTATGGGCAAGATACCAGAGCGATTTGCTCGGGCGGGTGCGCGCTCTAAGCCTGAATTTTTCAAGGAAGGCGCGAAGCTCGACTGGCCAAAAGCAAAAGCCTCTCGACAAAGTAAGAAGGAGGTTCGCGCAACGCGTCCACTAACGGTTTGTAGCTTATGCGTCTTCTTGTGCTGCTTGACTGACCTTCGATATCTAGGATGTCATACCACCCACCGATATTATCAATCGACAATTCTTGAACTTGGTTCAACGGCTTCTCTGCTTTGATCCTGCACAGCGTATCACTGTCCGAGACGCCCTCAGCCACCCTTACTTTTCGTTGAGTATCCCGGAGGAGGTATAAGGTCTTTTTATTATGTACTTGCGCTTCCCATTCGCTCTCCTGCTCTGTGCAGGCTCCCCATTCCCGTTTTGCTGGCGACACACACCGAACGATTGTATATTGTTCTTTTTCAAATCATGCTACAACTGTATACCTGTCTCATATCCCCATTTACGAATTCTCGAACCACCCCTGTTTTTCTAGCACCTTCAGCAACACGGCCGTTTCTAGGAGTCAGTTTCCGGCTTTGTTGTGCCGCCGCCTGTACGGTTGTCTTATATTTATACATCTACGACCACATAACAACCTAGGGACGAAACGTCATTCTCGTGTCGCGTCTGCCACCTAATCATCGCAGCTCGGCTCAAACTTTCGTCGGCCCACACCCCGTGGCAACTACAAGTGCATAATGCATTCATCACTCCGCAGTACACTCCCATACCGACAACATTCAACATCTTGTCTGCAATTATTTTCGTCCGTTCATATTTCTGCATTCGCATTGCATCCATCCACATTCATTATTTACCCAATGGTCGTCAATCACCCCTGCACTTCATAGCCCTTTCTCGTTCTCCCTTCCGATTAATTACTTCACGCTACTTTTGCTTCACTCTCTATACTCATCATCTACCATGGCTTTCCTCTTTTCCTCAGTTGTTTGTCATCGTCATCTCCCCAATCGCTTGTCGTTTGTTCTTGTTCGGGTTACGGCCGCCTCATCTGTTCTTCCACTTCTCTATATCTCTCCGTCTCTCTCTATCTACTGGCCGGTCATTATATCCGTGTACCATCACCTATAATAGACGCAACAGAAACGAAGATTCATTCTAACATTTGGGCTTGGCCGAGTCGTGCTTCTTGACGAGTCGAGTACGAGGAACCAGCCTCGTGCTATCTGAAGTGGCCGACATTCCCATTTAAGCAGGCCACCTTGTCAATCGATACATCTAGAGGAGTCTCGTGTTACCTGGACGAACTCCAGACGGTATTAGATCATCTTGGAGTACATGCATGCATGCTTATGATCCGCCCTCATGAACGTCTAGTGATCGAGACTAGTACCAGAAAGGTTGCATACACGTTCGGTCTGGGAAACTGGATAGTACCAAGATGCTTGGGATATGAGATGGCGATACTTCTACTACAGCATACTATCAGCGTCGTGACTGATCGCGAGTACATATCCACTTAAGAGGATCGATTGAATATGGCACAACCAGCTGCCAGTGAAGTCAAGAGGTCGACTGGTGGTCGCCGCTATGTACGGGTAAGCAATCATTTTTCATGATAACTTGGGATTCCCATGCGATGTTGAGACCAAGGTCGTGATGGTGGTGAATATGGTTCCGCTTGCTGTGCCACGGGGTCGTCAGATCTTTGAGAGACAAGTCTGAGCTTAAACAAACGGTGAGCGCTATTACATACAGGGAATGTAATGAAACGTCACAAATTTTGTGGAAGATTGCATGTCAAACTTTGTCAGGAATTGGGGTGATTCAACTGTCCATCATGAAATAATCACTGCTGATTGAAAGGACTTCATTCACAGTCGTCGGGCTATGGTAACTTTGAACTACAGATGGACGATCTGCGCGATCTCGATTGAATTCTTAGTAACCGGTCGTTGCCCAGTTCACAAGTTTTTGAGAGGGTGTGTTTCAGGCTGTGTCCTGGAATATATCCAAATTTCTCAGACGCTGGTTCTTTGAAACCACAGTTCCTACTACGTGATGCTACAAATGTCATGAATATCAATCCCTCCGAACTTTCATTGATCCTTGTACAGCTTGAGAGTAGCAAGAGGGTCTGGACAGACAACGCGGCCGTTCTCGTCGTGCTCCTTCGAACGGTGAGTCCCTCCCACAGGCCACGAGTGCGCCCCTATATTATGAAAAGTACTTATCATTAACTCCGGCCATAGTCGTCGTGAGATTCGGTGCAGACCGAGTAATTGTATAAGTTCAGACATGGCTTCTGCCATGTTCAAGCATTGCCGTTTTGGCTATTGTTGTATAAAACAAGACATCCCTCTCCGACTCGGACGAAGGTTCAAAAACACTGGAACGGTTTTTGACCACGTTCGTCGAGGTTGTATTATTACTCTTCCAACTCTTTGACAACCCTCGGCTCTCCAACTTGGTGTCGATATTGTCTTCGTCTCTGATAGACGTTTCATACCTTGTTGTGTTGTTATATTCTCAAGCACGCATTTTCTCTCCCTTTTTTTTAAAAAAAGTCAATAACGCATCATTTTCGTTTGGTACTAAATGTGAAGTGATCTGCGTCTTTGGATGCGCTGTCCCTATGCGCATGTGTTGGGTCCTTTGCGCACCCTGCTGGAAAGCAGATGGTCCTAGAGCTATGCTTTGCTATCATATCTACAGAAGTTTGTGATGAGAGGCATAGTGTGTTGTACGTGTCCGAGTCAACACGCATTTCAGTATTCCCATAATATGTCATCAAATTTCTCCGCATAATGATACAGTCCCGCCAACAAGCTTCATCAGGTGGTGTACGTTTACAAGCACTTGCTTTCCAGCTCGACACGTACTGCTTACACGTCAGTCAATGAAAGAAGAGACCGCAGATGCACTTGGTATCGATACTTATAATGACTCGCCACCGAGTGTCACGTGGGCGAGGCAAGGAAAAAGTTGTGTTGAATTGGGAACTACTTAGTACTAGGGTAGGAGTTAGGTGAGTTAAAACTAGTAGAGAAGTCGTCAATGTATTTTATAGGATGAGTTTGTAGATGTAAATATGCAGAGTCAATTGATGTCATTTGTAACTGCGTGAGGACTGAGTTGTGAGGGTCGTGGTATGTGTCAGACTCAGGTGACACATCTTCCAGGCTATACAGTGCATTTATTATAACAACAGCCTGTACTTACAGCATAATCTATAACCAGCATTGTGATTCCAGTATCAGGTGCCTGGTAATTTTCGGCCAAAGTTTAGGGAGAATTGAACCTGTGACCACGATCCCAAAAACAATCATTGGAACAACAACAATAACCACTTCACAATGGAACCTTAATCATCATACAAAGTTATTGTAATAAAGGGAGCAAGCTTCCCTTCTAAATATCCCTGGAACCCTAAGCATATTAAGAAAACCTTAAAGAACCTAACCAAACCTTTAACTACCTAACCTGAACTCTAACTGAGCTCTAACCAGGCTAACCATGTGCTTAACAGGCAGGCCCTGTGAGTACATAGGCTTAATGTATCAAGAGTTACCACTCAGTTTGTCAGTTCAGTGGTTCTATTATTTCTTGCTTAGAGTTGTGCCTGTCATCCAGAAGGTTATAGGTTTAATCCCCTTTGGTTGAATTCTTTTTGTCCAGTTCAACATTTGATGCTGTTAACATTATCACAATGTGATTGATATAACAGGCAGTGCTGTAATTACAACTGTGGTTGTATCAGGCTTATCCTGTCATGACAGGGGATGTTATATCATCCTACCAGCATCAGGTACATACTCAGGTGCATAGAATAAGACATCTGTTTTATTGCTTGCAGAATCAACACACTCAAAAGGAGGGTATGTAACAGAGTGCCCGTTACCTCTGAATACTCTATAATATTAATCTACTTATTTTATTATTTAGTAGTGTCACATGATGCTACCATTAAATACTCTTACTGTAATTACATAAGGCAGCACCTTACTTCATAGTTCATAGACATGATGATATTCATTCACAGTGCAGGTGGATGTAGCAAAACATTTGTCTGCAACACTTTGGCTTCTGCTATAATATTAATCTACTTATTTTATTATTTGGTAGCATCACATGATGCTACCATTAAATACTCTTGTGGTAAATACATAAGGCAGCACCTTACTTCATACTTTGTAGACAAGATCAATCAACTGGTTTTGACTTACAAGGTGTGAATTGTAACCTGCATGACCCATAAAAGAAATGTTATATCTTGAGAATTGAGTCAGCATAGTCTTTAGATTTGAGTGGACAAGCAGTGTGACCAGATTATATAGTGGTCTGGAGCAGAGGTTCAGAGTTGCATTGAGAAGGTACTGGAGGTGGAGATGGAGAGTGGATAGGATGATGAATGGATGAGTTGGAATGCTGGATAAGTACAGGTAATTTGGTCATTGGGGTTGGTTTGCAAGTAAAGTATATTTGGGGGGGACAAGGATGCATAAAATTGCATCTATGCCAGTATTCAAGGACTTTGTGAATTGAGGAAGGGATATCTGAGGAATCCAAGAGTTCTCAGAGTTGGGCAGGTTGTTCTATGAAATGAAGTAGTTGTATCTACAGCCAGCCAATCCTTTGAGTGTCTGTGATAGATCCAATATTATGTGGTTGATCAGGAATAACATTGGCTGGAAGGACAGAAGTAAATTGAAGACAATTGAGGATGATTGAAGCAGGAGTCCAAGGTTTGAGGGGAGAGACATGAAAGACTGGATGAAGACAGGAATAAGAAGGGGGAAGCTCAAGAAGGTAGGATGAAATTCCATAGCATGCCAGAACTTTGAAGGGATCAAGGCATCTATTATTGAGTTTGTCAGAGGGGCAAGTGGTCTTGATGTTGTGATGGAGTAGCCATACATTTTGACCAGGTTTGAACTCAGGCACTGATGTATTATGGCAGTCATAATACTTGGCCATGTATTTGTTAGTGTGTTGTAATTTGAGACAGAGTTCTTTGTGGATTTCTTGGAGTTGGCTAGCAAGGTCTGTGGCCACCAGGTTAGTGGTGCATTCAGTGAGTTTAACTTCAAAATTGGGATGGTAGCTAAGATTGGCATAGAATGGGGATTGCTGGATAGAAGAGTTGGTGTGATTATTGAAGGAAAACTCAGCTAAAGCAAGGTAGTCAACCCAATCATCTTGTTGGTAAGAAGTGTATGCATGCATATATTTTTTAAGGGTTTGGCTGGTGCATTTGGTGAGTCTGTCAGTTCAGGGAGTAAGTGGTGGACAGGCCCATTTTTATGCCTACAAGGGACATAAGATTAGTGAGGAATGATGACACAAAGACTGATCCACAATCTGAGACTATTGGTTGGGAAAATCCATGATGACAGACCATGTGATCAAGGTATACATGAGCTAATCCCCGGGCATCCATAGTTTCACAGATAGGGATGGAGTGGGCAGCTCAGATCATGTGATCACAAATTACCCCAAACCGCATCATAACCATGTGATGAGATCATAGAATCAGGCACCAAGGATAATTAGGAATGTTGAGGGGCTGGAGTAATCCATAGGATCTATGAGTGATGTTTTTGGTGCAGGCACAGGTTTTGCAAGTTTTGACATAGCACAGGAGTAAGTTTGCATCCCTGGCCATGAGAAGTCTCATCAAAGATTGTCATAAGTTCTTGTATAGCGAGGGTGCCCAGAGATAATAGAATGGTGATGAGAGTAGAGGACTTTGGCATGTAGGGGGCTAGGGATGAAAAGGCAATTGTTGTGGAAGATTAGATAGATCATCTTGCTAGGTGATAGTTCTGTTGCACTGTTGCAAGAGAGTATGCCATTTGGTATTGGCACAATAGGCAGCTTTGAATTTGTCAAGGAGTTCAAAATTGTGAAGGGAGAAGGTAGAGAGTGTATTGATGGAAGGTGATGGTGTGTTGGAATAAGTTTCAAAAGAAAATATCCAGGTGGTGTGGTAAAGATTGAGGAGAGCTTGGCGCTGATTGACAGTAGTTTCATCCCCTTCTTGAGGTTCATAGTCTGGCCATCTGGATGCAGCATCTGCAGGGTCTTGGCACCAGGGGCATATTTGAATTGGAAATCTTGGAAAGGAATGATGACCAGTGGGCTTGGCAACAGTTGAGCAGGCAAGAGGACATAAAATAGTGCAGGTTTGAGTGATCAGTGATGGTTGTGATTTTACTTACTAGGTCTACCGAGGCGTTTCTTTATTGACTCGTCCTTAGCTATCAAGTGTAGATATCAAAATTGTAACATTGTAACAAGTCACGGATCATGTGACTTGATGATAAAAGGTGGAATTCACCTTCATTGCACCTTATCTAGCCTGACGTGCAACGAAGGTAAAGGATTAATTATTTATTCATGTATCTAGTCTAACGTGCAACGAAGCTACTGTTTTCCACTCTGATTATGTCACAGTGAGGCAGCCTGAACGACAGCCTTCCAAGATAGCGACCATTTCCGATTTGCCTCATGTTCATACTGCAGTTGACAATTATGATACATTGAAATTGGTAACAATAGTGCTTTCTCCGGTCGAGAATCCATGGTATGCAGCATACCTTGTTTGTATCTTGGTCAGATTTTGCCACCGCGGATCCAATAATAACACAAAGAACAATACATATCCAAGCCACTGGGACCCACTGGACATTATGAATACAACATATGTATTGTATCCAGTTCTGACTATCTAACCGAAAATTTTCTCGATGCCTGGTTACAGTCAGTCTTGCGGACAACAAAACTAACCAAGTTTCATAATAACCGGTAAAACAACGGAGACTTGCCGTTTTCTTTCAGCGCCCACAGACAACCTATAGAAGTCCTAGTCTGAGAGAAAGCTTGTTCTTAACACAAGAGTCCTATTGTAATAGTAACTTATCCAGCGCACCAGGATGGCATAATCTTGCGGCTAGATGCCAAGTCAAACTCACTTTGAAGTCAAATCCAACACCCAACCTTGGAGTCGAACCACGTTATGATAATACCGGCGGTTTCGTGATAATGGCCAACTCGTCGGCGCCACATACCATATGGACTCTATGTTGTACTAAGAGGGTTGTTTTTTTCATTATTTTCTCATTCTTCAGAACAAGCACATACATGATGTGATGTTGGAAGCTTCTTTTTAATACAATTAGAGTCGGACGGTAACTGTTTTTGTTGTTTCAGCACAGCGTATTTGTGATTTAGTAACTATACAGGTGTAGGCAGCTGAACGACTAAACAGGTAAGGTTCCTTCAAGTCATTGAATAATGATGTGTCGAGACTTCCCATCTCGACACAAAAACTTGCTGGAACAAATAGAAAAGAAGATAGTTTGGTACTGACAAAGAAACGGCCGGAGATGGCTATACAATCCTTTTCTTCTTCAATTGTATTTAGCTACGGTGAACAATCTGATATGGTTCAAGATAAATAGGTGGCTTTTTCTCTCAACGTTCTTCCATACTATCTCGCCGCATCGTGCCCGCCCATCCTACTTCGACGAACTTCAACAAAAAGCTAGTCTCAGATATTGCCATCTATGGCCACCAAGCCATATATCTACGAAGAGCCCCGGGCTCCACTGAGAAGGAAACCTTCTAGCGACAGCTCCATTTCTGTATTGCGCTCGGACTCTAGAGAAAGCGCAGAAACAGCATACCGCTATGCCAAGGTCAATAAGGTTCATGCTCCCAAAACCATGGCCGTTTGGAAGCATGTACTGTCTACGTTGCTGGACCCAAACCAGGGCCATGTTCTGGCGGTTCTTCGGAAAATAATGCAAGCATCGACCAAAGAGCCTGACAAGGAAATGCAAAAAATGATCAAGTATTTGGGGTCTAACCCTCCTGATCTAACTCTTCTTGAATTCAGTGCCAGTGATGACGCTCTTGCTCTCACCGATGTCACATTAAGAAGTCGAATCTTCATATGCTCCAAGTTGTCATTTGCTCTGGAACACAGTAGTGAGCACTTGAAATTTTTCATCGACATTCAAAATCGAACTGAATATTCTGAAAACCTGTATTTCTGGAGGATAACAGCCTCCTTGAGACGCAACTCCAATTCCTTGTCTTCAGTGCTCTATTGCATGAAATGGCTCACTGGTTACATTTTGACCCTGAATTCAGACGGACTTCTGGACATAAACTGAGATACCGGGATTGGCACGGTGAAAACGTTGGTATTAAGTCTCAGGCGGGAGGACGATATGGTGAGGCAGGATATTTCTTGGAAGGAAATTTGTGGGGTGGTATAATCGATTTTGTACTCCCACACAAAGGCATCAAAGGACTCTATCAGAAGGCAGATGGTAACACCAAACGTTCCTTCAAGAATATTGGCCTCATCCTTAGACATCCGGGAGATGTCAAGGAAACAATAAGGGAACAAATTCGTGAGTCATTGTTCTTGAGTATGCAGTCGAGTTCGCTGATGTATATATGTTGCCAATCTCAGCTTTTGAGGCCATGGTGAAGCGTTTGACTCCTGGAACGATCATTCAAGGCTTCACAGACGACGAACTCGTTCCAATGTTTGACCTTAGAAGGGAATCCAGAGAAGCATGGACTGCCGAAGATCCTACGCCCAAGGTTGATCCAGAGGATGAAGGAAAACGTAGAAGCAAGCGTAGAAGGCTTGGCAACCAAACACGAGCAAAACTTGCCATCCCCGATGATGTTAATATCCTTTTTGCTACCAGCGAGTTCATTTTGAGCAACACTGTGGACCAGTCCGAGTCCACGGCGGATGCGTAGCCTCAATGCTCATCGGTGTATCCCCAGGTCAAAATTCGGGGTATTGGGCAACTTTTGTGTATTTGTCTTATTCTACTGGTTTTATAACGCCTTCGATTTGAATCGATTGTTTACTTACACTGGACATCCTCTCCACCTCCGATGATGATATTCATGCAATATTTATGTCTTCAATCTGGTATGCCAAAATGAAACTTATGTTCTAAGGCACAATTGTTGAACAGGAATAGATACTTTGTATAGAGATTGTAACTTGATGCTGTACGTAGGGCTTCCCTAAGATACTCTGTCCTACACACCATATGGCACATCTAGAGTATAATCAGTATAAAACAAGCGAAGAGGACAAGCAGAGCTGGTCACAGGTCAGCTTGAGCTGAACACTGATGGTCAAACAAGACCTGCTTTGAAAAACTTTGAGCCCTTTGTGTTGGGACCTGATACGTACATCACCATGAAGTGTGCCTAATTTTGACTTATCACACTTGTCACAATTGATTCTCACTGCTAGGACAATGGAACACAGAAACTTATATACGAATTCTACCCATTTGGCCCATCAAAATGCTCAGAGGAAGGCCAAAGACATGAAGAAGAGACTTGGCCTTCACACTCAAAGGAGACTTCTGATACAATTGCAGCATAGATAGTGACATGCAAGATGAATGGACAGAAGGCAGAGTTTGCTGGATTGGTGTCATATGCCCTTCTAAGCAATGAAGACATTAAGATTATGGAATTTAACACCATGATTGGGATTGAGGAGGAGTTGTACCCAAGCACAAGTGTTGACTGGTATGACCATACCACTTGCAATCACATAGGTGGAACAGTCCTATCATCCTCAACTATCTCATTCAAAATACAACCCATCTACATTGATTTGGGTGCAACTGTTCACATCTTGCCAGCCCAGCTGACTTTGTCACCCTGACACCGATGTCCGAATGTTCCATATGCAGTGTTGGAGGGATCAACCATAGCCACAACAGGCATAGGTAGTCTCAGGCTATGTGTAGAAGGGAGAGCATATATCAAACTCAACAATGTGTTGCTGGTCCCAGAATCTGCAGTTTGACCTTTATCTATCAGTAAACTTGCAAAGTTGGCAGGAATCACCATGACCTTTGATGACCTTAGTGTCATCCTTATAAAGAAAACAACATGCACCAATATTGCCACCAGAACCCTAGTAGCCCAACACAATCTCTATGCCCTCAATCTCCACCTTGATTAGGCATACACCATGCATGCCATACCCAATCTTAGGTCTTGGCACAATAGACTGGGACATGCAAACTATCAAGCCATCATGCAGATGGTGCATGCAGAGATGATCAAAGGTATGCCCAAAACCTTTCCCTCAAAACCTCCTAAATGTGACCAGTGAATCATTGGAAAGCAGAGCAGAATCCCAATACCAAAGCAGAGGGAAGAGGGTGATGGGCATAGGGCAATGAGAAGGCTAGAAAATATATGGGTAAATCTAATGGGTAAATCAGCCATAACATTGCATACTGGCAACCACTACAACATGGCTATTAGTTGATGACTACACAAGCAAACTGTGGTTGCTTACCCTGAAGATGTAAGCTGATGGCTTTGAGGAACTCAAAGCATGGATACTAGCTTGTAAAACAGAGACTGGTGAAAAACTAATAATTCTAAGAAATGCTTGTAGTACAAGTCTAGAGGCATCATGCTTGAGGTAGGAGCCCCACATACTTTAGTCCATATTGGGCAAGTCAAAAGGATGCATAGAACCTTGATGGGAAAGACTGTCAGGTTCTGCTGACCACAGGGGCTCAGCTTAAGTGGGTGAGTCCTTACTAGGTGGACATAATGTCTCACACTTATAGCCTAGCACTCTGGGGAGGTCTGGACATCAGATACTTGTGAAGGCAAGCTAGGGGGAACAGTCCAAGCAAGTCTGGGGTGGTCTGGGAAAGTCTAAAACAAGGTACAAGTGAGGGTCAGGCTTGGGAGTTGTCCAGGTACAAGTCCAGAGGCAAGTACTGAGTGTGTGGGGCAAGCAGAGTTCACATGAGTGATGAGAGCAGGACCAGAGATTGATGGGGGATCAATTAGTGTTGATGGGTTCTGGGGCCAAGTGTAGGGTGAGGTCCAGAGTTAGTTATGAATTTACAGGGTTGTAAATATATATGGACAGAGATATACATGGAGTTTGTGATGGAATTAGAGTGAAAGGAATCCAGGCACATGTGAAAGGAAACAGAGCAGACAAGGTGAGATGGAGTCAAGATGAGACAAGATGAGACAGAGACAACAAAAAAATAGATTGAATGAGATGTGAGACTGGAGACAGAAATAGAAGCAGAGACAAGACTGGGAAACATAACAAACACAGATGTAAGTATGTAATATCAAGAGATATTTGTAAGGGCAACCTCTGGAGGCTGTGGCTCAATCACACAACTGGCAGAGGGAGATCCAAAGTCTATTCAGTATCTACAAGAGTTTCTAGAGTCCTAGCTACTCACCTGGCAGAGGGAGATCCAAAGAGAACAAGTCTAAGGATTCCCAATGCCAGTGTTCAGAAAATTTACTCTAGAGCTTCTGGAAAAAACACCCAACAACAACCAAATCCAGAGTCTGATCAACAAACAGAAATCCATTGTAAATGGCCTTGGTCTCCAGAGTCCCAGCATGTGGCCATGTCCAAATATAACCAAAAGATAGCTCTTGGTTAAAAGTACCTGTGGTCCAAAGATGGGAGGCTCACAATGAGCAGTAGACCAGGAATGCAGGAAACAATCCAGGGGTCTGGTGAGAGGCTGTGTGGAGGGGGCAACACTTGTCAGAATTACAGACAGAGAACTGGTGCAGCCTGAGAGCTAGAACTGGGACCAGCAGATAGGGATAGCAAAGGAGAATAAAGGAAAACCATAAGTAGGGAGAACAGGACAGAGGGGGAATGGGACATCCCCTGACAATATTACTCTACAACTTAAGTACTAACTATGGGGACAGCTCTGGGGGTCATGGGTCTAGCAGTGGAGCTCATTGGAGCTGTGCAGGGTTGACAGGTGTCAGCTGTGATCAGTTGGCAGGCAATGGTAACACATTGGTGTGGGTTTGTGATGTATGCTGGGCACAGAGGAAGCATTGGGGATACCTGGGGGCTTGTGTCAGGTTCTGCTGACCATGGGGGCTCAGCTATACTGGGCAAGTCCTTACTAGGCAGATGTGATTCCCTGCACTGACATCTGGGCATTTGGAGAAGCTCTAAACACAGGGGGCTTGCAAGAATAAGTGGTAGGAAGTGACCTGAGCAAGTCCGGGGTAGCCCAGAGGAGTGTAGGATAAGTTGCAGGGAAAGGGATGAGCTTGGTAGGGTGTCAGGCACAAGTCTGTAAGTCAGTAGTGCAGGTGCAGAGGAAGCAGAGGCTACATGAGTGATGGAAGCAGAGGCAATGTGAGTGATGGAAGCAGAAGCTACACAAGTGGTGGGAGCAGAGCCAGAGCTTGATGGGGGATCAATGGAGTTGATGGAGTTCAGAGCTGAGCATGTAGCAAGGTCTGGAGTTGGTTAAAGGAATGTGTTGATGTTTGTAATTGTAAGCACAGAGTTTGTAAAGGCATTAGGGTTGGAAAAGACTTGAACACAATAGGCAGAATGGATCAAACAAGAGGAGATGGAGCTGAACAGAATGAGGCGGAGTCAAGATGAGATTGAGATGAGAATGAAAATAGATTCAGGCAGAGATACAAAATGATAATGAGAATGATAATGGAATAGAGACAAGGCAAAACTGGGAGACTGAGATAAGACCAGGAGACTGAGAGTAAGGGAAACGTAACACGGAACATGAAACACAAGAAGAAAACAATCAGAAACACATCAGGTAAGGCAATATCAAGACTAGAGTATGAGGTGCTACTTTACAACTTATATACTGACTACTGGGGAGCTCCGAGGGATGTTGGCTGTGGTGGTGGGGCTTGGTGGAGCTCAGCAGAGTTGACAGGTGTCAGTTGTGATCAGGGGGCAGGCTGCATTGATATATTGATGGGATCAGTTGGGAACATGGGCCATCCCAAGGTTGTTGTGATACTCCAGAGCAGGTCAGGGAACCAGGGTGATGGGCTGGTGACATATGTTGGAGTTAAGAACAGTGGAAGATGGTTCCAGAGGCTTAGGAGATCCAGGGGGAACATTGGCAGCTGTGGAGAAGATGTTGGAGTTGGCCAGGGGGCCATTGGAGTTAGCTGGGGAAGCATTGGAGTCAGCTGGAGTGGGTACAGAGGGCAGACAATGGTTGGGGGAGTTTGATGGGCATCAAGGGAGGCTCTGGG
This sequence comes from Termitomyces sp. 'cryptogamus', assembly GCA_020091625.1. Lineage (NCBI taxonomy): Eukaryota > Fungi > Basidiomycota > Agaricomycetes > Agaricales > Lyophyllaceae > Termitomyces > Termitomyces sp. 'cryptogamus'. The sequence continues at coordinate 2,298,077 of JAGYZC010000005.1, forward strand.
GGAGCAGGAGGGTTGGAGGCAATGTGTGGGAGTCCAGGGAATGGGTTGTGACAGCTTGGGGAGAATGGGGGAGTGGCAGGGCTTGCAGAGGAGGTGTTGGAGGAGTCTGGAAAAGTGTTGGAGTTAGCCAAGGAAGTGGTGGAATTTGCCAGGACAGGCACCAGGAGTGGACAAAGGTTGGGGTAGGTTGAGGGGTGTTGGTGGGTGCTGTGGGGATGTGGGGTTGCTTGGGGAGAGGTTTAGAGGTATAGGAATGGGTCATGACATCACTCTCCCTTCAGCAGTGAGACTCTCAGGGCACAGGGTATGAGTCAGGGATTGGCAGGGGCATGGGATTTGATCCCAGAGCAGTATTGATCAGTCTGCAGCAAGTGGCAGTGGCATTGGGAATGAAGTCAAAGCAAGGATTGTCATCCATCAGGAAGTCCCCCCAAGAAATCAAAAAGAGTCAGGATGTACCCCAGTGCTTTCCAACTTTTCCCCCATGTCTTTTTCAGGATCATCATTGTCATCACCATCACCAACCCCTCCCCCATCCAGCAAGAATTGTGTGGCCACCTGGGTTGAGTATGAGAGTCATTGTAGAGAGTTTGATTAGCAGGAGGATTGCTGGAGGGTGAAGTCTATGTACCATTGTTGTAAGTGTAGTAACCCTGCCTCTGGTCACTACTTAGAGTGCAGCATTTTCCTATGTTTTGGTGACTTCCAGATTTTCTGGTTTTTATGTGACTTGACAATCATGTGACAAAGTCACATGTAATCTAGACTCTCAGCCCATTGGATGACTTTCCATTTATGACAACTAATGACCTCTAGCAACTCCTAGCAAAGTTGCTGATCATATTCCTTTTTTTGGTATTATTGACAAGGTTTTCTTGTTTCTTGATTTAGTGTCATTCACTTGCTACACAACACCCTAGTAACCAGCATACTGACTGTCATTCCAGGTGTCTAATTTAGCTACATTTTGGGTTACTTTCACATGGCATTCCTCCTGACTCACCTATGTTGCACCAGTTCCCCATTGTTGGCTCCTTTTGGGTTCATTAGTTTTACTTACTATAAATACTGTCATGTTTTCCATACAACAATCAGAGAATAGTACCTTGCTATAAGCCCCAGACTTCAGATCTAAGTCTTACAACTTTCAAGCTTCTTCTTTTGCTCTCTCTCTGTCAAGTTAGCATCCTCATTGTTTTTCTCAGCTAGTACCTGTCATGACCCAATCATTCATCCCAAATCTCCCTCTCAGCCACCTCTATTCAGTTCAGACATGTTTCAGATGGCCTCCATGTCCCAGATAACTTCTATGTCCCAGATAACTTCTATGTCCCAGATAACTCCCCTGTCTTGGACTGCACCACTGTCTCTGACCACATCCCTGATCACACCCACTGTCTCTGATTACATCCCTGATCACATCCAGTATCTGTTTGAGACCTTCCTATCTTAGACATTCCTGCCCTTGACCTCTCCCTATCTTAAGCCTGTCTAAGACTATGTCTTGGCTTCCCCTCTAAGTAGTAGCCTACTTGTATATAAGCTCTCCTACTCTGTAGCTACCACCCAAGCCTTGACTTTACCCGATATCTTGTTTTGTGTGCTGTTGTTATCTGATCTTCTCTCAATTCATTACTCACTCTCATTTCTTAGTTTCTTAGTTTCTTTCCCATTTACATACTTGCTGTTGGCACTACCTCCCCAAGGTGGTTAGTCCCTCTCTAGGACTGTGGTCCTGACAGTACCAACTTTGGGTACTATTTTGCCAAGTCCTCATTTAGTGCTAGCACCTATGGCTAGTTTTGTTTTGTTATAGTACCCATTTACTAACACTCTTTACTATTCCCCTAGTCTTCCTTTTGTCCAGCTTCACTAGTGACCTCTGTCTGGCAACCTCAGTTCCACTCTAGTTGGGTTTAGCAACAGAGTTACCCTCTCTCCTTTGCTACTAGGTTCTACCAACCTAGCACTACTTGTATCTAGCAAGCTTTCTGGGACCTAGCTTGGCTTGCAACTCTCATTTCTTATCATCCATTTGTACTCTACTTGCAAAACTGCTAGTTGTTATATCCTCTGCATGGCAGCTAAGAAGCAACAGATGTCATCATTGGTTACTTTGCCCAAGAGCACAGGGAGCCAGGTAAATCAACTCCTTGTGTATTTGTGTGAATATTACTGTAAGGGCAACCTCTGGGGCAGTGGATCTAAGTCACGCAGCTAGCAGAGTGGAATCCAAAGTATATTAGCAAGTAGACAAAGATACAAGCAATAACTAATTACCTAGCAAAGGGGAATCTAAAGAGAACAAGTCTAAGGAACCCTGCTGCTTGGTGCAGTGCATCAGCAGGTGGTTGAGGCATGGGAACAACTGTACAGAAGGCTGGAGCTAGCCCTAACCCTGGGAAGATGATCAGTGAGGTAATACAGAGAGTTCCATGGGTCTCTGGAAATCTCTGGGGCTCTGGAACAAGCCCTGGAGATGTTGAACAAGCTGCAGAGATGCTAGAACAAGTTGTGGAGGTTGGGAATGGAAGTCCCCTGACATCACCCCCCCTCTAGCACACAGAATCTCAATGTGCAGGGTAGAAAAAGTCCCCAATTGCTCTGTCCACTGGTGAAATAGGATAGATTCCTTGTATGGCATGCAGAGCATCCAGGTGCTTTTTGTGGAACTCCTTGATGAGCCCCAGGGTGTGTACGTTCTCCCACAGTTCCCAGGAGATGTTTTCAATCCTATAGCCCTTCTACTTTACCTTGTATTGTAGTTGTTGCCAGAATAAACAACTATCCAGGATTTCCTCCACCTTGTACTCCTTGTTACTGTCAACCACCACTAGAGGTGGTGAGGGTGGTGGATGTCATCCTGGAATAGGATCCCTTGGGGCCAGAGTCAATTTGACCACATTAAACATAGGATGAAGCTGGCACATCCCTACAGGGAGCTGGAATTGGTAGGCTAGGGGCCCTATCTTTGTTCCACTGTGAAAGGTCCTAGTTGGCAGTGTGACAGCTTTTTCAAAGGTCAGGTAGTTGTAATATCAGAGGCATCCAGATAGACTCAATCCCTAGGCTTGTATTTGTGCTCCAGAGCCCTTCTGCAGTTGTAGTATTATACCATGTCATCCTTTGCCTTTGCCAGAGCCACTTGGGCCTCCTCCTATGACTTCTTCATCTAGTCTATGAACTTGTGTACTGCTTCATTCTCCAAGGGCTGGGCCTGGAGGTTCAAAGCCTATGCATGGGTGTCATCCAGTCTTGAGGAAGAATGGGGAGAATTGGGTGGAAGTGTAAATGTGGTTGTTGTATTGGAACTTGCTGTCAGGGAAGAGTTTGTCCCAGTTGACCTAGTGCTTGTTGCAGAAGAGGTGGAGGTATTGCTCCAACTCCTGGTTTACACATTTGGTCTGGCTGTCAGACTGTAGGTGGTAGGTAGTGGAGGTGTAAAGCTTCATGCCCAGTAGTCAGTAGAGTTTCTGGTGAAGTCCACTACAAATTGTGGCCCCCAGTCAGAGATGTAGGTGTCAGAGAGGCCATGGAGCTTCCAGATGTTCCTCTAGTACAGCTTTGTGGTGCTCATGGTGGAGCAGGTGGTGTGAGTTAGTATGAAGTGTGCTTGCTTGCTATACAGGTCCACCACCACCATAATTGCATTGTGACTGTGGGAATCAAAGAGTTCTACAATGAAATCCACCAAGGTAATGCTCCATTGCTCTGCAGGCACAGGCAATGGGTGTAGCTGTCTAGAGGAGAGGCAGTGCTGGGGCTTGGTCTGGAGACAGAGATCACATGTACTAGTGTAGGACCCAATATACCAGGACATCTGGGACCACCAGTAATTCCATGATATCAGCTCCAATGTCTTCCATCATCTGGGGTGCCCAGCAATGTGGGAGTCATGATGTTGCTCTACAATCCTTGGCAGAGCTCTGGAATGTTGGGCACATAGATACAATCCCAAAAGGTTAAGATTCCATCCCAAAGGGCCCATTTGTCTGCATGGACTGATTTGGCACCCATGGTATGTCCTGACTTTAGCACCCAAGCTGCCTGAGCAATGAGTTCTTCCTGCTGACTGTTCTGGTTGCCCTTCTGGATGTCCCAGAAGATGTCTACCTCTGCTCTCTCAATAGCTAGACCTTCCATAGCTCAGATTGCAAACAGTTCAGGCTGGAGGAGCACAATGTTGCTGTTGTCCTCTCTCCCAGTGCTGTGGTCCACTCTCCAGAACAGGGCATCTGGTTTCCCCATACTCCAGCCAGGCTTGTGGTGCAGCAAGAAGTCAAAACTGGCTAGGTAGAGGGACCATCAGGCCTGTTGGTGGTTGAGCTTCTTAGCTGTCCAGAAGTATTCAAGAATCTTGTGATCTGTCCAGATCTCAAACTTATGCCATATGCCTTCCAGGAAGTGCCACCACTCCTCAAATGACTGGATGATGGCTAGCATCTCCTTATTGTGGATCTTGTAGTTTCATTCTACTGCATTCAGGCTCTTGGAATAGAAGGCCATAGGATGCCACTTCCCATCCTCTGGAGACTGCTGTGAAAGAAAGACCCTGATGGCAAAGTCAGAGCTGTCAGCTTCTATCCAGCAGGGGGAGTTATCATCTGGGAAATGGAGGATGGGTCCCAAGGTCATGGCATGCGTGAGGGCATTGAAGGCCATCTGCTCTGGAGGCCCACAATGTCCTTCCTGGTGAGGTCAAATAGCAGGTGAGCATGATGCAAGAAGTCCTTGATGAATCTCTAGCAGAAGTTCATGAAGCTTAGGAACACCTGCACCTCCTTCTTGTTCTTGGGCTTCAGCCACTCTGCCACACCTGCTACCTTCACTGGGTCCATCTCCACAGCTCCATGTAAAATGATTGTTCAGGCCAAGATGCTTGATCTGGGTCTGCTCAAACTCACACTTTTCCAGTTTGAAGTAGAGCTGGTGCTGGCAGAAATGTTCCAAGATGAGGCAGGTGGTGTGGCAGTGTTCTTCCAGCACTTTGGTGTAGATGAGAATGTTGTTGAGATATACACACACTACACCTTCCACAATGAGGTCTTAGAAGATGTTGTTCATCATCATCTGGAAGGTGGCCAGGCTGTTGGTGAGTCCAAAGAACATAACAAAAGGTTTGAATAGTCCCCAGATGGTCTGGAAAGCAGCCTTTCATTTGTCTCCCTCCTGGATATGCATGTTGTTGTAGCCCCACTGGACATCCAATTCAGTGAAGTATCATGTAGCCCAGAGGTTGTTGATGAGCTCAGAAATGAGGGGGAGGGGGTAATGGTTCTTCACAGTCATGGCATTGAGAACCTGGTAATTCTGAACCAGTTAGAGCAAGCCATCTTTCTTCTTGATAAAGAAGACTGGAAAAGCCATCAGAGATTTGGAAGAGTGTATGCAACTGGAGTCCAGATTCTTTTGCAGGAAGGCATCAAGTTTGTTCTGCTCTCTAGGCACTAACAGGTAGACCTTACAGCTGGCAGGCATGGAGTTGGGCAATAGCTCAATGGCGTAGTCCCATTGCTTGTGCTCTGGGAGCTAGCCAAATGAGGCCTTGAAGAACACATCCTTGAATGCATGGAGGTAGGGGGGTATGAGGTCCCAGAGAAGACTGGAATGGGCTTGGAAAGTGGCTGCATAGTCAGGCCATGGCACTTGATAAACTCTGAGTCTAGGAACAGTCCCATTTCTCCACTATCTGGGAGAGCAGTGACTCCATGGGTTTGCTGGGTGTCTGTAGTCTCTATCTCCATGTCAAGGTGCAGGGAGTTGGCAGATGGGCTTGAAGCCATTATGTACTGCCAGGGCATTTGGCATGCCCAGGCAGGGCAGCACTGGCAGACCCTAGCTAGTATTGGGGGACTTGGCAGAGGCTCTAGAGCTGGTATTTGTATGACTGGAGAGGAACATTGAGGTTCTTTTGTCTTAGAATGAGGGGCATCAGAAAAGGCAATTTCATTTTTTAACAACAGACATGAGAACCTGTTAGTACCCAGCAATGAAGGCATACACCTTATCTGCCACTTGACTAAAAATCCTCCTCCAGTTCTGGGGGTGAGGTGCAAGTGCTGATCTCCTCTGGAGTCAACTCCAGCATTGGCTCATCTGGCAATGGAGCTCCAGCAGTGTCTTTTGCAGCCAGCAATTGCAGGAGGAGTTCCTCCTGCTCCACCATGGAGAGGTAATGCACTTCCAGATCCAGGGGGCAGTGTCATGCAAAATGCCCAGGCTTCTTGCATCTCTGACACAGTAACAGCATGGTGCAGAGCTGTCAGGCTGCATCCACATCCATGGAGATACCTGGCAGCAGGAGGTGCAGTGCAGAGATGGTTAGAGTGGGGGCAGGTGCTGGGCAAGCAGGCATGGAGTATTGGAGGCTGGTGACTAGTGTGGGGTGCAGCATGGAGTGCATGTAGTGGAGCTCCTGTCAAATCTCCATAAGTTGCCACTGATCTCAGGCTACCTCATACCACAAAGCAATCCTTTCATCATCAGGGCAGCCCTCCACAAGATTATTAATGCATTCCACCAGCACGGGGTGCAGGCCATCTCAGAATGTGAGGCATAACTGAAGGCCATCAGGGTAGGCAGCTTGCTTGACCAGTGCCCAGAAGGAGTCAGTGTACTCATTCAGGGTTTGCTTCCCTTGCTCATATTGCTTCTGGTCATGTAGTGTCAAGGCAGCAGTTTTGGGGGGGTCAAGCAGGAAAACTCCACCCAGAAGTCCTTCTTGAAGGCAGCCCAGTCCAGGAAACTTCCCACACCTCTGGGGCAATGGAAGACTTGCAACATGTAGGTGGAAGCATGTCTGGTCTTCATGTGTGACAGTACCCAGGCTATTCTCAACGTGTCAGAGTCAAAGGCATCCCTGCTGAGGTGGATGTAGGTGAGGCAGGACTGGAGGAAATGTTCCCTGCTGGAGCAAGCACCATCATATGTGTCTGGAAGTACAGGGCATGGAATCTGCAGTTGTAGGCTCACCAGAGCTGCTGAGATAGATACAGAAGTGGTTGGGGTAGGTTCCATGACTGGGGGAGGTGTGGAGGTAGGGGGGAGGCACTTGAGCAGCACCTGGAGTGATTGAGATAAGATTGGGTGGAGAGTTCAGTTGTATGGTAGGTAAGAGATGATTGCATGATTTGCACCTGGTTTTCTTGGTGTAGCAGGTGGGTCCAGGCTTTGTCCTGTGGGGCCAGAGCCTCTGCAGGGGTGTCTGGGTTGGCAGGCTGAGACATAGGACTCTGTGGTGCTTAGTCCTGGTGGGGAAGTGACAGATAGCAGCTCAGAGGTTCCCTGCAGCTATGAGGGGCTTCCAGACCAGTTTTAGGAGACTTGTCCTGCTGTAAGGGCAACCTCCAGGGCAGCAGATCTAAGTCATGCAGCTAGCAGAGGGGAATCCAAAGTATATTAGCAAGTAGACAAAGATACAAGCAGTAATTAATCACCTAGCAGAGGGTATCCAAAGAGAACAAGTCTAAGGATTCCCACTGCTCAGTGCAGTGCATCAGTGGGTGGCAGAGGCATGGGAACAACTGTACAGAAGGCCAGAGCTAGCCCTGACCCTAGGAAGATGATTGGTGAGGTAATACAGAGAGTTCCACAGGTCTCTGGAGATCTCTGGGGTTCTGGAACAAGCCCTGGAGATGTTGAACAAGCTGCAGAGATGCTGGAACAAGTCATGGAGGTTGGGAATGGAAGTCCTCTGACAGGTACATATGGCTATTTCCTTGGACATGGGAAATGCCAACAATGAGCAGAACAATGAGCCTGTTGAAGTTGATAGCAAGCACAGATGGGAGACACCAATGGTGAACAGGACAAGGAGCCTATTGAAGTCAACAGCAAGCATGCAGATGAGTCTGATAGGACTCAGGCCAAGAATGAGGAGTACATCAAGTTTGAGACAGACAACAACAATTACTACACTTGAAGCAGTGATAGTGAGGGTTTTTTTGCCCTCACTGAGGTCCCTACCACTAAGAGTAGAGTGTAGGACCTACTAATGAGGTTCACATGTGCAAGGTGCTGATCATGGCATCAAAAGAAGCCATGGAATGGCCAGTCCTGCCTGTGCAAGGCAAAGAATGTCTCAATACTTGGGTGGATGTTAATGGCCACAAAGCATGGATGCTGTGGGACTTGGGGAAGTACTACCTCAGTCCTCACACTGTCCTTTGCACATGTAGCTGGGATATGTGTGGCTCTATTAGCCACAATAATCACATTGCAACTGGGAACAATTGGAAGTTGTTCCATTGTCAATTATGGTGCCTGGGTAACCATCAAGGTCCCTGGCAAGTACCACAATGTCTATGTAGACATTGCTAATTTTGACCATTACAACATGATTGGAGGGATGCCATTCATGAGGACACATAATGTCATCTTAGACTTTCAGATTGACCAAATGGTCATCAATGGGGTGGCTACTCCAGCTCAGCAACTGGAGCTGGAGGATGCAGATGGCCACCTATGACAATTTTGTACAGTAGAAAAGCACTGTGATGAGTGACCTTGACTAGCTGGTGGAACAAAGCTGGTGGAACAAAGCAGCCACTGTGGAGGATGTAGAGGATGAAAACAAGGTTTGGTCAGCTAATAGTCTGCACAATAATCACCTATCTCTGTTGGTATTTGAGAAAGAGTATCATGGTACTGTACTCTTCAAGAGGGAAAATGGGTCCAAAGATGGAGGTATCACAGCAGTTGGGGAAGAGGGACTAAAAAGATCCTTCTGACTCAAAAGGAGTGGGGAATTTGGGACAGACCAATCCCAAAGCAACACTCAAGTGAGCATACAATTCCCATATGCCATCAGAATGGAATCCAGTCATTGCTGATCTGACATGGCAAGAAGGGGAAGAAGGGGTAAGATGTGCAATCCATGCCACCAAGGTATATTGGATGGTTACAGAGGATGAGATATACAAACCTAGTGAGTTTAACTACTCCTGAAACAAATGGTTGAGTAGGACAGAGTATTGTCCTACATGATTAAATATCCCAGACAAATCTGAAATTTGCCTGATGGCCTTGTGGGATAAGTATGCAAGAAAGGCCTTTGAAGTTGGCCAAGAACAATCAAAGCCCTTGGACCAAAGAAGAGAAGTGGAAGGCTCAACCTTCCAAGTTGACTGAAGACAATATTCTGCATCTTCAGCAGCAGTGGTATGATGAGTTTTAGGACATTATCAATGGTACAAAGGTGCAACCTCCTCCATGGTGTGAGGTCAACCATGAGATAAATCTCATAGATGAGACCAAGCACTACTCATACTTCTTGCTAAGGTGTCCCAAGTCACTTCAGCAGCAGTTTCAGGATAGGATTGAATGCTATTGTCAGGTTCCGCTGATCTCGGGGGCTCAGCTGCACTGGGCGAGTCCTTACTAGGCGGGCGTGATCCCCTTGCACTGGTAACCGAACACTCAAAAACGTCCGGGCACTGATGGCTTGTGCGGATAGTCAGTGGGATGTGATCCGGACAGATCCGGGGAGGTCCGGAGAAGTCGGATTGCAAGGAAACAGGACAGTCTTGGCGGGGTTCAGGCAGAAGACCGTATGGGAGATTCGCAGAAGCAAAGGAGTAGATGGCTGTGTGATCAATGGGAGCGGAGCCGGGGTTTGATGGGAGATCAATTGGAGTTGATGGAGTCTGGGACCGAGCGAAGAGCAAGGTTCGGACCTGGTGAAAGAGTGTCGGGGTTTGTAATCGTAATTGCGGAGTTTGTGAGGTTGTTTAGGTTGATGAGGACTTGGGCACAATGGCCAGACGGAGTCACCGAGACAGTGTCAGATGAAATGGAATGGGGTTGATATGGGACAAGAGTAGATTCGAGTGGAGATACGAAACGATAACGAGAACAATAATGAAATGGAGACAAGACAAGACCAGGAGACTGAGATAAGACCGGGAGACTGAGATAAGACCGGGAGACTGAGATAAGACCGGGAGACTGAGAGTAAGGAGAACGAGACACGAAACATGAAAAGGAAACAATCAGACCATAGGTAACGTTTAAGCAATATCAAGACTAGAGTACAAAGAGCTACTTGACAACTTATATACTGACTACCGGAGAACTTCGGGGTACGTCAGCTGCAACGGCAGGGCTTGGCGGAGCTCAACGGAGTGGGCAGCTGTCAGTTGCGATCAAGGATCGGGCTGCGCTGATATGCTGATGGGATCATTGGGGAACGTGGGTTGCCCCGAGGTTGTCGTGATACTCCGGAATAGGTTGGAGGAACCAGGGTGTTGAGTTGATGATGGGTGGCGAAGATCGGGAACAGCGGAGGTGGTTCTCGGGGTTTGGGAGATCCAGGGTAAGTGTCAGTGGCTGCGGGGAAGGCATCAAAGTTGGCCAGGGGGCCGTCGGAGTTAGCTGGGGAGGTGTCGGAGTTAGCCAAAATAGGCGCGGGGCATGGGCGGAAGTTCGGCGGAGTGTCGGGGGTTTTTTGGGGGTCGGGGGGTTGATGGATGATGTGCGGGGGTTCAGGGGATGGGTCGTGACAGCTATGTGCATGTGAAGTGGTGGGAAACCTGTGCAGCTGATCAGGCTGCACCATTGTTATGCATCCCCAGAAAGGATGGCTCCTGGTGGACAGTATTAGATGCTCAACAATGCAATGATAATACAGTTGAGGATGTTATGCCCTTATCCAATCAGGAGCAATGATAATACAGTTAAGGATGTTAAGCCCTTATACAATCAGGAGGTCATTTTGGAGGATGTAGCTGATGTGCCTATAAGATCAAAGATTGACTTTACAGATGTGTATGAGCAAGTAAGGATACATACCATGGATGTACCAAAAATGCTGTTTATGACCATCACTGGTACATACTGCCATAATATCATGCAGATTGGCAATTGTAATGTGCCAGCTACATTTCAATGGCTGATGACAACCATCTTTTGGGACATCATTGGAAAATGGATGAATGTATATCTAGACAATATATGTCTTTTTGGACTCCATTGAGGAGCACAAAGAGCACCTCAGAGTAGTCTTTGAAAGACTACATAAAAACAAGCTCTACCTCAAATGGAAGAAGTGTGAGCTGTATGCCAAGTGTGTAGAGTGCCTCAGCCATATCATTGACTTGCATGGTATTCACCCTGATATGGGTAAGTTAAATCAGATCATAGTGATGTACTCCCAGCAATTGTATCTTGTGCAGAAGTGTAAAATGAAAGATCACAAGTATAAGGAATCAGAGCAATTCATTGCTCACAAAGATAAGCAGCTTAATGGATGAGTTCCAACAATACTGGGAGCATGGGTGTGGAATGAGCATAACCTGGAATGGCATAACTCATACTTTGTGAGAGGACTTAGAGACTACTTCTATTGGTCTCCCTACTCTCATGTTGTGTTCTTTGGACAAGAGGCAAATAACACCTCCAGTTTTAAATACAAGTATTGGAAATGTGCAGATACTCCATGCTCAATGGTGTATAGGCATGCACCTCTAGGATTCCCCATGCATCCTTATGAGCTGGACAAGCTCTTTGGATACATGACCAATGAGCACATACTATATCATGATTGTATTGTAGTACACATGTTGCTTAGCAAATCCTGGCACATAGCCAGTGTATTGGACAAGCCCACACAGGACCTGACAATGAAATACCCTCTGGCAAAGGTCAAGTTTGCTCAAGTAGAAAATCCCTATTGGTCATTCCTACCAGGCTTATTACATGCCAATAATATGGAATACTACATCTTGTATCAATGCATGCTCTACTCCTGACATAACTCTTGAACCTCAAGGTGCTGGTGCATTATGTCCTTATTTTTGGCTGACCTGGCCTTAATAATACATTTGTGAGAATTGCAGTGGATCATGCTTATCATATGTATTACTGCACATTGTTTGGATATGTGCTTTCCCATGTGGTATTGTCAAGTGGGTTGGCCAAGATGGCTGTTGTGAGAAGGTTGACATTTGCATTTACTCATCCCAGTTTATACTGGGAGGCAGTGGAGGGATATATTGTCTACCACATGCAACAACCCTTTCAGTCCATTCTAGGCCTAATTTTGATTGTCACAAGGTCATTCTGTACAACCATCAATCACAGAATTTTAGCAACAATGACACCTTGCATGTCATGTTACAAAACTGTATTCCAGTCAAGTGGGTGGACCATGTCTATACTTATGGGGCAATCTACCTTGAACAATAGTTTTCCCACCCCACCATGTCACCCAACATCTCTAGGGAAATAGATGATGAACATTGTTGACACCTCAAGCAATACAAGCAACCCCCAGTGGTGCCTTAGTAGGATAGCTGGTGTGGAATTGATGCTGAAAATTGGTATTGCCTGCTGATTAAGCAAGCTGAGGAGGAACAGGTGAAGTTATTGCCTCTCACAAATGATCTCTACTATTATTGTCAGGGGACTGCTCTTACCAGACCCTCTGATTGTTTCCTTTATTCTGAGCCTGCCATTCATTGTCAACCTCCCATTTTCTGATCACAAGTACTTGCAAACAAGGGCTATCTTTTGGGTATATTTGTATGTGGTCATGTGCTGTGAGTCAGGAGATCAAGGCCATTCACAATGGTATTTTGCTTTTGGATCAGATTCCAGATTTGGTTGTTGTTGAGTTTTTTTTACAGAAGTTCTAGGGTAAATTTTCCAAACACTAGCATTGGAAATCCCTAAACTTGTTCTCTTTGGATCTCCCTCTGCCAGGTGAGCAGCTAAAACTCTAGAACTTCTTGCAAATACTGAATAGACTTTGGATCTCTCTCTACCAGTTGTGTGGTTGAGCCACAGCCTCTAGAGGTTGCCCTTACAGCAGATCAAGTCTCTAGATTTGGTCTGGGAGCCCCCTCTTTGACTGCCTGAATTTTCTGTTTGGTTTGTCAAAAGGTCTCTTCTCCACCAGCATTTTGCTACTCTCTGTGCTCCTTCTATGACCCAACTAATCCCTCTGGTACCTCTCCCTGATGCTTCAAACCCCCAGGACAATGGCTGGAGTCATCTATTGTCCCTGGAGACATAGGTCCCATGTACCCAAGCTTCCCTTACCTCCCACACAGCCAAATTCACTGGACTATGTCAAACCACTGAAGTGGTGTTGCTCTCCCTCCAAGCCCTCCTAGAATGCCTCCCCTTTGCTCCTACTCTTCCCCCTGAACCTTTAGCAGCTATAGGAAGGTTCTATTCTACACCTAGCTTGTTACTTCCAGCTTCCCTGCCCCATGCTCCCTGACATATTTGATGGGGACTGCAAGGTTGGGGAATGTTTCCTTCAATCCTGCATCACCTATATCCAGTTTAGTGATGAAGCTTTTACCTCTGATGCCCTGGGAATTGCCTGGATCCTCTCCTACATGAAGGCTGGCTGAGCTTTAACCCACACATTGTGCATCTTTTGATGCCCTGGAGGAGTAGAGAGTTATACTGGCTGGATGGAGTTTGAGAAGGAGTTCCAAGCCAAGTTCTTTCCCCTTGACCTTGCCAAGACTGCAGTTCTTTCTCTTTGAGACTGTAACCAGTATAGTCAAGGGAAGTGGTTGCTAGATGAGTACATTGACTTGTTCTGTGCATTAGTTGAGCAGGCTGGATATCCTGATGGCCTGCAGCTTTGCCTAACCTTCCATGATGGAGTCCACCCTTCTCTCATAAATCATATTGATAGTATGATTGAGGAGTGCCCAGACAACAAGCATGTTGACACTTGGTACAAGAAGGAATGTGAGCAGTAGCAGCTGATGGAGCTCTATTGTGTTGACACTGCAGAAAGGCTGGCCATTTTGCTTGTTACTGTCAACAAGGGCTGGAAGTGCACTATCCCCTTGTTTTAGAGCAAGAAGAGCTGCTTGTCCAACTTCTGGCAGCTCAGGATGCAACAGGAACCCCCTCTCTCAATGTGTCCGTCCACAGCTGCTCCCTCCACCAAGTTTGCTGATGAGTTGGAGGTTGCACCTGTGGACTCAGAGGAGGATTTTGAAACAGGCAATGGATGACCTGTATGCCCCCACTGCCTAGTGCTAATTGTTTTGCTCCCCTGTCCATAGTATCAGATATATCTATTGCTGTCTTTGATACTATGCCCAGAACAAGAAGCCCCCCTCCTCAGACATACAAAGCCCCCTCCTAGCTAAAGTCTCACATACAAAGCCCCCTCCTAGCTAAAGTCTCAGCTGGGAATACACCTCCTAACCCACAGTACTGGATTCCTGCATGGAAAAGAGCATCATCTCCCCCATTGCTACATTGTTGCTTCCACCCCTTCTGCAAACTCCTTGAAGCTACAGTTAGAAATTCAGACAACAGACACCCAGCAGACCTGAAATGTTGTTGCCCTGCTTGACAGTGGGGCAACAGGCCTGTTCCTTGACATTAACTATGTGCAACAACATTGTCTCACCACTTGCCCCCTCTCTTGCCCTATCCCTGTATATAATGTTGGTTGCACACTCAATGAAGCTGGCTCTATCCATTCTATGGTGGACCTGGTTCTTTGTTACCAGGACCACTCTGAGTGAGCTGCTTTTGCTGTCACTAGTTTGGGGAAGCAAGACATGATCCTGGAGTTCACCCAGTTACATGAACATAACCCTGAAATTGACTGGACTAAGGGTGAGGTGAAGATGAGTTGCTATCCTCATTGTTGCAGACTTGTGCAGAAGAAGCCTGCAAGGAGCATAGAGCAAAGGTTTGCAAACATGCTGCCATGCACACCTGTCATGCTGGGCATCTTCCTTATGCTGATCTCAACCTCCTAGATCCCCTCCCTCTGACATTCCCTCATAGAGAGGCCCTCTATGAGGATGTCCAAGGTGTTGTGTGTGAGGAAAGACAAACACAAAGGGGAATTTGCCAGCACTCTGGACTCTGAGTCTCCAGACAAGACCATTGAAGTAGGTGATAGGATCTACACTATAATGCTCTGCCCTCCCCCTACAGTGACAGAGATCTAGGCCAGTCAGACAACTTCTCAACAACTGACTGAGGCATTTGTAGCAAATTCCCAGCCCAAGCCTTTTTGTAGCACAGTTCCTGGTCACCTCATGATTTTGAGGACATATTCTCCAAGGCATCATTTGATTCACTCCCAGAGCACAAGCAATGGGACCATGCATTTGAGCTAATACCCAGTGCAGAACCCTCCAGCTGCAAAGTCTATCCACCTGTGCCCTGTGAGCAGGATGAGCTGGATGTGTTTTTGCAGGAGAATCTTGACTCTGGCCAGATACAACCCTCTAAGTCCCCAATAGCCTCCTCAGTCTTTTTCATTAAGAAGAAGGATGGGTCTCTTTGTCTTGTTCAGGACTATGAAGTCTCAAATGCAATGACAGTAAAGAACCACTATCACTTGCCAGTCATCTCTGAACTGGTCAACAACCTTTGAGGTGCACAATACTTCCCCAAGTTAGACATCTGTTGGGGTTATAACAATGTGTGCATCAAGGAAGGGGATAAGTGGTGGCAGTGTTCAGAACCAATTGCAGATTTTTTGAACCTCTGGTGATGTCTTTGGTCTTGTCAATAGCCCAGCCACCTTCTGGACAATATTGAATGACATCTTCTGTGATCTGTTTGAAAAGATGTTGTTTGCATGTATCTCGATGATATCCTCATCTACATCAAGGACTTGGACTAGCATCACCAAATCATGTGCATTGTCTTGAAACACCTTTGCCAACACCAGCTCTACCTTAAGCTTGAGAAGTGTAAGTTTGAGCAGACTGAGGTGGAGTACTTAGGGTTGAGTACCTAGGTTTAATCATTTTGCATGGAATGGCAAATATGGACCCCATTAAAGTGGCAGGTGTAGTGGAGTGACCTGAGTTAAGGAACAAGAAGGAAGTGCAGGCTTTTCTTGGGTTTGTCAACTTCTACCAGAGGTTCATACAGGATTTCTCCCATCATGCATGCCCCCTCTTTGACCTCACTATCAAGAATACAGCATGGCAGTGGGAGTCCTGTTGAAGCTGATAGCTCTGACTGCCATAGGAGCAGTTCTCTGTCAGCAGTCAAAGGAGGATGGCAAGTGGAATCCTGTAGCCTTCTACTCCAAGAGCCCTCAATGCAGTAGAATGCAACTATGAGATCCATGACAAGGAAATGCTTGCCATTACTTGGTCCTTTGAAGAATGGCAGCATTTCCCTGAGGGTGCATAACATAAGTTTGAAGTCTGGAGAGAGCACAAGAACCTTGAGTACTTCCATATGGTGAGGAAGCTCAATTGATGCCAAGCTCAGTGGTCCCTACATCTGGCCAACTTTGACTTCTTGCTGCATTACAAACCTGGACAGAGCATGGGCAAACCAGATAGATTGTCTAGGCATGCTGAGCCTGATGCTGGGGCAGGAGATAATGACAACATCATCCTCCTCAAGCCTGAGCTCTTTGCCATTTGTGCTTTAGAAAGGATCGTGGTCCAAGGGGATGAGCCAAACATCCTCATAGACATGCAATTGGGAGGGTGCACAAGAGGATGTGATTGCCCAGGCTATCCAGGCCCTACAAGCCTGATAAGCCAGTGGAGTTAAGTCAGTGCATGCAGATGAGTGGGGTCTTCAGGCTGAGGATGTATCTATGTGCCTAACATTCCTAAACTCCATTGAAACATTGTAGTGCAACACTATGACTCTTGTGTAGCCAACATCCTGGTAGATGGAAGATGCTGGAGCTGGTGCCCTAGAACTACTGGTGGCCTCAGATATCCTGATATGTAGGCACCTACACCATCACTTGTGATCTCTGTCTCCACACCAATCCTTGTTGTGAGTTCAAGGTGAAATTGAAAGGATATGGCAATTGAGGACATCTCTTAGGAACCACAGGCCAATGTATGTGCACCAGCCCTGGTCTGGGACTTCTACTGTAGGCCTCTACCCTATCTCTGCAGCCAACCAAGCAATCCACAATTTCTTTTACCCAGTGCATTGGGACACCACACACTAGAGGGAGGGGAGGTGATGTCAGGGGACTGCTCTTACCAGACCCTCTGATTTTTCCTTTATTCCAAGCCTGCCATTCATTGTTGACCTCCACCCATTTTTTGGTCACAAGTACTTTTGATCAAAGGCTATCCTTTGGATGGATTTCTACATGGTCATGTACTGTCAGTCTGGAGATCAAAGCCATTTACAAATGGATTTCCACTTTTGGATTGGATTTTGGATTTGGTTGTTGTTGAGGATTTTTTCCAGAGACTTTAGAGTAACTTTTCTAAACACTGGAATTGGGAATCCTTAGACTTGTTATCTTTGGATCTACCTCTGCCAGGTGAGCAGCTAGAACTCTAGTACTTCTTGTAGATGCTGAATAGACCTTGGATCTCCCTCTGCCACTTGTGTGATTGAGCCACAGCCTCTAGAAGTCATCATTACAATTATGTGGGCATTGATCCCAGTCAGCACCTTGGCAGCAACTAACATTGCTCCAGCTGTTAGCCAGATAATAGGTCCCACAACAAGTGGTGCTAGCAGTTTTACTAACATTGAATGCAAGATGCCCATGGTCACAAAGGCCACTGATGTTCTGTCCAGACTCCTTAATCAGGGGGAGGCAATTTAGAGGCACCATCGCAAATGTTGTAGGTATGACAATTAGATTAACTATTAATTCTGTGCTGAGAGCACACTTGCATTACTGTTTACTGCAGTGCAATTAGCACCAAATCTAGTCAAAGTTTAGACCCAGTCTGATTCACTGGTGTGAGATTCAGAACTTGGAATTCTGAACCTCATAACTACATCACAGTAGAGCTGGGGGGGTTGTCTGTGCTAGCAGATAAAGGGAAAAACCTTTTATAAGCACCCACACCAGTCTGAGTGGAAGGCCTCAGATCCTCCTCAGTGACTGTAGGAGGACACCAAGAGTCTCCCTTCTCAAATACTCCATTGAAGAGTATGGATGGAGAGGTTCTCAGGACAAGGGTCCCTGCATGAGTACAAATTGGGTCCACTCTGAGCACATGGGAAGGTGGATCATCTGCAGTTATTGAAACAATTCCAGAGGATGTTGGTAACACCTCAGATACAAATGGCAAGGCTAATTCAGATGATCTTCTCTGCTGGAGGATATCAGTGTTCTGGAAAAGCCAAGTTGAGGTCACTAAGGCCTCAACACAACAGCATTTAGCTGCTAGAGTAGCTAAACATATAGCAATCCAATGGTTGCTAAGGGATAGGATTATTCCAACGAACCTCATAAAGTTTATGGAACTTTACATGATGTTCTTGGTGCAGGAGGTAGTTGATTACCTCCAGCAGCAGAAGTTGCAAGGATCTCAAGCATCCTTGGCTATACCATCACTGTTCATGGGGGTTGTTCTGTTGCCCCCACTTTCACCCCTTGGTCATCTATGAAGGACTGCCCAAAGTCCTCCAGATAACCATTCTGGAATTGCTGAAGAGCAATTTGATCTTCCTGGGTCAATGCCCTCCACATAGACCCAGAGTACACCATGGGCTGTTTCGTAGTAATGACCAATCCAGCATCAGTCAATGCCAAGTTGGTTACTACCAGCATACCCATTGTAGCACATCTCTGATGGTCTACTGCAGCCATGACAGCCTTAGGACTGGAATGAAGGCGAGAGGCCTCCGAAAATGCCGAAACTGTTGACATCAACCCAAGGCAGTGTGTTGTCAAAACTCAACTGACTCAGTGAGTTCTGAAGGTAACGATATATGGGTATCTTTATTCACACATGAAAAAACAAAAAAAAAATATGGATACTGCCAACATGCTACGAAAAGGTTGTAATATACTGGTTTGCAAGTCTAGCACTTGGTGGTTGACAATAAGTCTGGAGCCAAACATAAATTTTAGAACAAATTCATCATTGACAAAATGAGACTCGGGGAGATCTTGCCATAAATCCTTCCTTTACCGGTGGGATGACAGATAGTCACGAACTCCAGCTTCTCACGATCCTCTTTCAAAAGAAAAAGCTTCTCTCTGAGCGAGATGGCGTGCTCATCCAGAGGGAAATGCGCGAAGCGAGTTCCTGTCGCGTAGGGATGTTTCACGATGTGCGTGACGAAAACGTAGAACAGCTTCCTGTTTCTCTCGTATAGTGACGGTACAAATGACTTGCAAGCCTTCGGCGAATTCGAGATGATCCTCGATAATGTTAGGGATCAGACTTTCGTCGTATATATCAAGGTTGGGATAGCGACGACGGGCCCAGGTCACTGTATCTTTCAAGGACAAGTTATATCCTCCGATCCTGAGCATGACGAGGTCTGGTAAATTTGGAATGCATCAGCAATGGACTCATGCATGGACTAGTAACAGAACCTACGCAGAGGTACGCGAATAGCAGTTGAGTGTTGAAACGTTGAAGGTTGAGTTCAACTTTTCGTCCGAATATAAAGTCGGCGACCTGATGTAATCATTGTCCAATCCAAATTATCACAAATGGCCGTGACCAACCTTTCCAGCGCGCGTGCTCTCTACTCTTCCATTTGGGAATTTGAGTATCAACGCGATTTTCGAATGTTTTCCTACTTTGACTTTGTGATCTATATTTGCTCTCTATCAGTGTTATTGTTTAATTCCAGTGGGCTTTGCCTTGTCTGTCGATGACAGGGTCACCTCGGAGACTTGAACCGTATTTGGCGGCGTGGGAGGTGTGGAGGAGGTAGGTGAGGAGGAAACCGACAAATTGGAAGGAGATGAAGAGGTTTGTGAAGGAGAGCCAGGGACTGCCGGTGGGGAGATCTTCGATTATCATGGGGCCGTCGGGGTCAGTGAATGGGGCGTGGATGGTAGTTTTGCTAGTAGGCGGGGACTGCGTCGGCTGGGGCGTCTGCGTAGGACTGCGGGAATAATAAGTGATGAAGAATATAATAGATTCTGGAGAGGGTACGAGAGGAACATCTCTCTGGGTAGTTTCTTCGGGAGCTACAATGATGGTTCCGTCTGCTGCGACCTGAGGTTGCGCTTGCTGGGGTTTAGCGACGACATTTGCGAAGACATCATCGTTTTCTGTCCCTGCGCTTATGATGCGAGACGAGGACGCATCAGAGCTGGGAACACGGCGCCCACTGCGCGGCAGGTGAGTAATGGGCATCGGGGACCGGGGCGTGCAAGGTCACGGGTGGACGTCGAGCGTCGGCGGGTTGGCGCCGGCCCGCAGTGGTGACGTCACGGAACCACGACGCGTCGACGTGACTAAGCCATGCCCTCTTGGACTCGAGCCTCCATGTCTGCCAGGCTCCCGCTCTCTGCGCTGCCCCTGCCTGCCCCGTCTCAACTGCTCATCCACCGCCTCACCCCAGACACACGTGCTCCCTCTGTTTCTGCTTTTCGTTCCGACGTTCTTTCCAACTCTCCGAGTCTCCAGCGTCGGGCACGTCTTCTTGCTGCTCAATCTCACTTTTCTTTTGTCAATCCGTTCCCCTTCCCTTTCCCGTACGACATTGAACCTCCTGGTCCGGATGATTCCCCAGTGACTGACAAGAATGCCTACGTTGAGACCTGGCTTGCAGCCCGAGAGGCAATCCACGAACGTTCTTCTCAGTGCCCTAATGCCGTCTTGCGTATCCACGATCCCAAGCTTCGTGAAACCCCACGCGTTCTACTAGGCGTAGCAGAGACCGCTCTCCGCGACTGTCTACCCAACCTTGATGTCGGCGATACATTCTCTGTACTTGGCGAGCCATCTCTTTCTGGTGAATCTGCAAATGAGAACGGGTCCGCCTCACCGGAAGCAGTTAGCGCTCGAGAACAGCTCGTAGACATCTTGAGCGGGTACAGTGTCCTCAGCACACCCGAATCTAGTGATGACTCTATAGCCTTTGCACCGTGGTCCTTGCGTTACAGCGGACACCAATTTGGCACCTGGGCAGGCCAGCTAGGCGACGGTCGTGCCATATCAATCTGTCAGCATTTCTTCTCGTCTTTCTTTATCTATCCTTCCTGGCTGATCATCTCTAGTGGTGACACCGCATCCCTCCGATCCCACACAGACCATCGAGCTCCAACTCAAAGGCGCAGGACGTACGCCTTTCTCGCGCACTGCAGACGGCCTCGCAGTTGTCCGTTCCTCCATCCGCGAGTATCTCTGCTCCGAAGGTACTCCTTCCCATATCTTACCATCACCCAACTGACATCCACTTTTTCATTTCCAGCGATGCACGCTCTCCGCATCCCAACAACTCGCGCCCTCTCGCTCATCTCGCTCCCCTCCCTCCCCGTCCAGCGCGAACGCACAGAAATCGCCTGCGTCCTCACGCGCCTCGCGCCGTCCTTCATCCGCATCGGGAACTTTGAGGCCATGAACGGACCCGCCAATATGTTTTTCTTTGGGGGCGGGCAGCAGGAGGCAGATTGGGAGGGGCTGAGGGTCTTGGGCGAGTGGGTTGTGGAGAACGTGTTGGGACTCGGTGTGAAAGTGGGGGAGCCGTGGGGAAGGGAACTGGTGTTGGAGGTTGCGAGGAGGAATGGGAGGATGGTGGCGGGATGGCAGGCGTATGGGTTCATGCATGGGGTTTTAAATACTGATAAGTGTGTTTGTTTTCCGCCCGTTTCTTGATTTGGCTGCGGCTGACTGTGGGCTAGTGTCTCGATATTGGGGCTGACTATTGATTATGGTAAGTTCGCATGTTGGCTTCACACTCTCGTAGAGGCTGACATGCATGTTTCAGGTCCATATGCCTTCATGGACGTCTTTGATTCGTTCCACGTATGTAACCATTCTGACGAAACTGGCCGCTACGCGTACAAGGTACATTCTTCCCAAGTTTCTTCTCAACCCTTTCTAAACTGAACCCTCCCATGCTCAGTACCAACCTAACATGATGTACGTCCATATTCCTTCCACATATATCTGTCCCTACTAACATCTCAAAGTATCTATGCGCTACGCGCCCTCCTATCCTCCCTTTCCCCTCTCATCGGAGCCGAAATCGAATCTGGACACGCCGTCAAACCAGGCTGGGCAACCACTAAATCCAAAGAAGACCTCGAAGCATGGCGCAAGATAGGTATGAAGCTCAAAGATGAGATGGAAAGAGTTGCGCAGGAAGAGACGGCGGTTGAATACGGCCGACTAATGCGTTTACGGTTGGGACTGAGGTTCGTCGACGTGAGAGACGAGACGACACTTTTTAGTCCGTTGTTGGATATGATGGAGGGACAGAGGCTGGATTTTCATGGGACATTCAGGACGCTTTGTGCGTTTCGGCCTGGGATGTCGCGAGACGAGGAGGCGCTGGATGTGTTTGTGAGACGCCTTGTGGAGTTTTCGGAGCCGGGTGAGGGTGCGAGGGAGTGGGAAAGGAAGAGGATGGAGTGGAGGAAGTGGTTGGATGTGTATGCGGCGAGAATTGGGAGGGAGGAGGAGAGGGCACTTTGGACTAGTGAGGTAGATGAAGAGAGGGAACGGGCGATGAGAGGTGTTAACCCGAGGTTTGTGTTGAGACAGTGGGTGCTTGAGGAGGTTATCAAGAAGGTGGAGGAGGATGTGCATAGGGGCCGAAGGATGCTTGGGAAGGTTATGCAGGTGCGTCGTAGTCTCGTATGCACTTATGGATGCTGATGCATCTGGGATGGATGTGTGTAGATGGCTACGAAACCGTTTGAGAAGTGGGGAGCAGAGGGAGCTGTGGGGGCTGTGGAGGAACTTGGGGAGGAGGAGAAGGAGGAGAGGAGGTTTTGTGGGGTGGGCGAGAGGAGGATGTTGGGGTTCCAGTGTAGTTGTTCGAGTTGATGAAATGCATCTTCAGTATCAAAATCATATTTCTGGATTCTGGAATTGAAAGGATATGTAATGTTGGGATATCAAGTATATTGTTATACCATTGTGATGACTTATAGGTAAACATCAGATGGAAGAAAGTTCTTTAGTAGTCCTGATGCACATCAAAGATACAAAGCTCTGGATTCCGAGACTTGACATGCTTATCCCTTCGATGCACTCTTTGATTGAAATAGTTGAACCATATCATCACCATATGGATGAGTATATGCATATGTGAGTGCAGTGCAATAGTGAGCCAGTACTGCAAGACAGTATGAACATTTAAATCTATCTCACCTTCAGCATCAATGTCTGCCACTTTGTCACAAAGAAACGTGGCTGATTCAAGATGTCCAATCTCAACTGCAAAATGAAGTAGTGTTTTGTCAATATTGAAAGTACCTAGAATTCAAAGGGAGCTATGATCAGGAACTCTCAAATTGTCAGCAATATATGTCTGAATGAATCTTACACCCAATATTTACATCTGCTCCCTTGCCATGAAGAAACCTGATCATAGCAAGATGTCCTTTTTCAGCTGCACAGTGGAGAGGAGTTGTAACGGAGCCCCCGTTACTCAGTATCAATACTCTGTATATCAATTTATTTACATTATTGCTAAGTAGCGTGATGTGACGCTACCTTTAAATACTAATATTGTAATTACGTAAGGCAGCGCCTTACTTCATACTTCGTAGACTAGACCAATCAACTGATTTTGACTTATAAGGTGTGAACTGTAAGCTGCGCAAACCCATAACAGAAACATCACATTTTTTTAAGTCAAATGAGCATGTACTTGTTTGTGGAGCTAGAAGCTAAACTTCTGAGAAAAGAAGTTCACTGCCACAAATTACAATCAGAATGTTAAAATTTTATAGTACACCTTCCACAATGGGCACAGTGGTGACCATGGAAGGTCAGGTGTTCAGGCCTAAGTCCAAACCAGGATTTGATGGAACAGTGCAAACTGTAAGGGGATGTCCCACTTGTTTCCCCTTCTCCTTCTCCAGTTCTTGCCAGATTTCCTCCACTATAGTTTTCCTTCATTCTCCTTCCCTTTACCTATCTATTGGTCCTAGTTTTTAGCCCTCAGGTTGCACTAGTTCTCTGTCAATAATTCAGACAAGTGTTGCCCTTGTAATGTACATCCTTGGGTCATGTGACTGGCTGACCAGTCAATTGGTCATGTGATTCATTGACCTGTCAATGCATGTGACTTTAGTCATGTGACTTCCAGTAAATTTTCCAAACACTGGCATTGGGGATCCTCAGACTTGTTCTCTTTGGATCTCCCTCTGCCAGAGTAGCTAGAACTCTAGAACTTCTTGTAGATACTGAATAGACTTTGGATCTCCCTCTGCCAGTTGTGTGATTGAGCCACAACCTCCAGAGGTCACCCTTACAGCAGAACAAGTCTCTAGATTTGGTCTGGGAGCTCCTTTTTTGATTACCTGAGCTTTTACTTGGCTTCTCAAAAGGTCTCTCCCCTATCAGTGTCTTAGTGCTCTCTATGCTCTTCTATGACCCAGCCAACCACTCCAGCACTTCTCCCTAATGCTTCAAGCCCCCAGGATGATGCCTGGAGTTGTTTGCTGTTCCTGAAGATACAGGTTCAGCTTACCCAGGCCTCCCTTACTTCTTACACAGCTGAACTCATTAGACTCCCTCAAACTACTGAAGCAGTTTCCCTTTCTCTCCAAGCCCTTCTGGAATGTCTCCTCCTTGCTCCTACCACACCTCCCATGCCCCCAGCAGATGCAGAATGGTTTGTGTTTGCACCTAGCTCAGGCTTTTTGGCTCCAGCTGCTGCAGAACACTTTGCATCTGCATCTAGCTTACACCTTTCAGCTTTCCATTCCAAACTCCCTTGTCCTGCACTCTCTAATGTCTATGACAGAGATTGTAAGGCTGGAGAATGCTTCTTCCAGTCCTGTATCATCTATATCCAGCTGAGTGGTGAAGCCTTCACATTGGATGCCTTGAAAATCACCTGAGTTCTCTCTTACATGAAGGCTGGCCAAGCCTCAACCTATGTGCTGTGTATCTTTCAATGCCTAGGAGGAGTTGAGAGCTTCTTGGACTGAATGGAGTTTGAGAAGGAGTTCTGAGCTGAGTTCTTCCTCCTTGACCCTGCCAAAATTGCAGCTCTTTCCCTTCAAGACTGAACCCAGTATGGTCAAGAGAAGCAATCACTTGATGAGTACATTGACTCTTTTTGTGCCTTAGTCAAACAGGCAGAACGTCTGAACAGTCTGCAACTTTGCTTAACCTTCTGTGATGGACTCCACCCCTCTCTTATGGATTGCATTGACAGTATGGCAGAGGGGCACTGTCACGACCCGCCCCCTGGACCCCCGCACATCGTCCAGCAACCTCCCAATGCTCCGCCGAACTGTTCTGCCCATGCCCCGCACCTATTTCAATTAGCCCCGACGCACCCTCGGCTAACTCCGATGCCTCCCCGGCTAACTCCGACGGCCCCCTGACCAACTTCGACACCTTCCCTGCAGCCACTGACACTTACCCTGGATCTCCCAAACCCCGAGAACCACCCCCACTGTTCCCAATCTTCGCCACCCATCATCAACTCAACACCCTGGTTCCTCCAGCCCATTCCGGAGTATCACGACAACCTTGGGGCAACCTGCATTCCCAAATGATCCCATCAATGTATCAGCGTGGCCTGACTCTCGATCGCAACTGACACCCGCCCACACTGTTGAGCTCTGCCAAGCCCCGCTGCCACAACCAATGTACTCCGAAGTTCTCTGGTAGTCAGTATATAAGACGTCGAGTAGCTCTTTGTACTCTAGTCTTGATATTGCTTAACATTACCTATGGTCTGATTGTTTCCTTCTTGTGTTTCATGTTTCATGTTTCGTGATTCATTTTCCTTAATCTCAGTCTCCCAGCCTTATCTCAGTCTCCTGGTCTTATCTCAGTCTCCTGGTCTTGTTCTGTCTCCATTTTGTTAATCGTTCTCGTTATCGTTTCGTACCTTCACTCAAATCTACTCTTGTTCCATATTGACTCCATTTCATTTCAACGCTGTCTCAGTGACTCCATCTGACCATAGTGCCCAAGCCTTCCCCAACCTTAACAACCTCACAAACTCCGCGATTACGATTACAAACCCCGACACTCTTCCACCAGGTCCAAACCTCGCTCTTCACTCGGTCCTGGACTCCATCAACTCCAATTGATCTTCCATCAAACCCCGGCTCTGCTTCCATTGATTGTGTAGCCGCCTACTCCTTCACATCTGCGAATCTTCCATATGGTCTTCTGCCTGAACCCCACCAAGCCCATCTCATTTCCTTGCAATCCAACTTCTCTGGACTTCCCCAGACCTGTCCAGATCACATCCCACCAACTATCCGCACAAGCCATCAGTGCCCAGAACGCTTTTGAGTGTTCGGTGACCAGTGCAAGGGGATCATGCCCGCCTAGTAAGGACTCGCCCAGTGCAGCTGAGCCCCTGGGGTCAGCAGAACCTGACATAATATCAAGACTCTACCTTACCCTGCCCGTGATGCCCACATTATCTCCACACACATGATCAAATAACTCTGACGTCTATGGTCTACCCATGTCTGGAAACCCTTATGATTCATATGGCCCTGCCCAATTTGCTGAGGCACATTGAGTCGCGGATCAGACACCAAATGTCCCCTCCACTCCGGTTACATCCATACAATGGCTCCCCCCACGGACGCCCTCCCCAACTCACACCCAACTCCCAACCCCTCACGCAAACTGTCAAATCGTCCCCCACCCCACCCTTACCCTCTCCACCAACTCCGTTCCCTTGCACAAAGTTGACTCCAACATCACCCAAAGAACAGCATTCCAAAGCCTGGCGACCATCCGACCAAATGAGCAACAAAGTCTCCAGCACTGCACCAACCCTCTGACCCACAATAACACCAACCCACCGTGAAACTGTCACCTATTGTGCAAAGGATTGCCAGCCACGATGAGACCACTGAGAACATGCTTCCCTGAAGCCCACCCATGGATCCACCAACCCTCTAGCAACCCCACAGACTGACAAATGCGACTAATCACCAACAACATCACCAAACCCTACTATTGACCACCTGACCCTCACTAAGGAACTACGCCCTCTGACAACTAGCCCCAAAACCACCAAAATCAAGCTCGACCCAACACCCCCAACAACAGAGCAAGAACTCCAGACCTAGGCTATGGTCCAACTCCAGAACCTGCTTCCGGACCTCAGTTGACTTGGCCGTCACCTCCGCCCAACAAATAAAGGGGCCCTGACACCTCCGACCCGACCCCGACAACCCCGGAACAAGACCAAGACACCCCCAAGCTTCTAGATGGTCAGGAAAAGAATGGCTACGCACCCTCCACCCCGCCACCTGAAGCACAGCCCCAAAGTTAATGAGGAGAACCATGGCACCCCACTCCTGACAAGGGACAACTCCAGACCACACCGCTATTTCAACACCTTCTCCCACACAATCTGGAACCCCCAACAATGAGGACCCTGGACGCCGAACCTCCCCGCATGCCACCCCCAAACCTAAACTCTGCCACCAGACCCTGCCACCTCCCATGAAGGAACTCCCAGCATAGGAGCCACCCTAAACTAACTATAGGAAAAAGGACCCTATATGAAGTAGTTCCCCTGAGCACTCTGAACTCGCTGACATGTTCATATAAGGGAGGGAGAAGCCCCACCACCATCCAGAACACGTCAACCAGCCGCTCAAGTGACCTGATGACCCAAAGGGCACCATGCTCCGATATCCTTAAAGGACCTCCCCCACCTGGCTCGACGACCCAAACAACCCTGCGCCAGCCCAAAACTGCCTGACCCACCCCTCTGACCCCCTCCAAACCCCTCAACACAGCCCCAGACCCTGGCAACATGACTCCAGGGCCTCCACTCCGACTACAACATTTCATCAAGGGGACTTATGGCACCATCCCAACAACGATGCCCTGGTAGCCCCAACTCTGCAACATAAATCACCACCCACTCCGAATCCCGCCCCTATGCCGGAATATGTCCATCGAACAGGGATCACATCCTTGGAGCACTCAGAAGCGAGCCACATACAAAGTATCCTTTCTGGAGTACCCAGAAGCAGGCCACATGCAAAGTAATCTCTCGGAGTACCCTAAAGGCTGCTGATGCCTTCTCCAAGGAGCGAGTGGTGCCTCTCCCCACTGCCACCCCCACATTTGCAACAATCTCCGGGCTGCTCTGGAACACAAATGAAGAGTTGCCTCAACCCTGCCGTGACTCCCAGAGAGTCCCACTCCAGTGCCTCCCCATGACCGACCTCCCTGCCACCCCCCAACAATTGTGAACAACCATCTTCCCCTATCCAAGCTCAGCTCCAGGAGCCACCGCCACTCCTGCATGACAACTCCGCTGCTCCGCAAAAAAACCCCACACTGGAGCTTCCCCTCCAATTCGCGATACAACCCCACTTGTAAGTTAAGACCCAACCCCAACCCCTGCATCAGCTCCGGACCCCTGGTACTCGCACTTGGAACTGCGGGCTGACAAAATGCACCTCAGACCCCTTCCTCCGCCCGCACCTCCCCCAAAGCCAACACAACCAACAAACCCCCACTGAGTGACCCTTGTGTTGACTCCGGGACCACCCAATTCTTCCCCGATGAAGGAACCACCAACCCCCAGGAAGGAACAACCCTTGGAACGAGCCCCAAAGCATCTCCACTGAGGTGAGCCATTCCCCAACCAACCCCCGTGCTGCCCCTGCCCAAAAGAAACATCCACCAACACAACTCCAACAGACCTCCAAATTCAAGGGAGTGTCAGAAATATGTAAGACCCCTCTGTCCGTCTTGGGACTTACCTTTGGTCAGGAAAGCAATGTCACATAGATGACCCGGAACCTCAAATTTCGGCTCCAGACCCAAAGGAACTGGTTGGGA
Organism: Termitomyces sp. 'cryptogamus'; assembly: GCA_020091625.1. NCBI lineage: Eukaryota > Fungi > Basidiomycota > Agaricomycetes > Agaricales > Lyophyllaceae > Termitomyces > Termitomyces sp. 'cryptogamus'. The sequence goes on from JAGYZC010000005.1 coordinate 2,326,738, forward strand.
CTGATCACCCCGCATCCTGCCCCCTCGGTCATTGACACTCTGGAGCACACCAAAGCACCACTCAAACATGCCACCCACAGATGCAATACTCCAGAACACGACCTCGACCTGGACCAACTATGCCACAAGGACAAATCTCGCCCACCTGACCCCCACCAATGAAGAGGGCCCCGCCGCCTTTGCCACCCATGCCGGCATAAGGGCCAGATCACGGGAAGACCTCCATCCCCCCCACCAACTGCACTGCCAAGAAGACCAAAGCCCCAAACCCACTGGACACCCGTGAAAGATTCGAAGGTCCGCCCTCCAATACCAACACAGCGCACATCCCTGCCGCAGACCAAAGAAAACCCCTACACCCCTGGTCGGAAATTCTGAGAATCGAACTCAATACAACACTCTGAAATGCCATGGAACTCCACTGGAGAACTCCCACCACCCCTGCTGGACCTCGGAAGCCCTCCCTGCGATGCCCCGCCCCGTCCCGACAAACCCCGGGACTAGCCAGCACAGATGGCACTAGCGGGTGTAACCCCTGCCTCTGGATTCACTAGGGATTCAACTCCCTCTTACACCCCTGCGTGTTTCAATTACTTCGCCCTCATACAAACTAAAACCTCACTTCACATGCCCAGGGACCAAGAAAAGGACATGTTTGCGTACAAAAATTATATATATACAACAAGGCGAGGGAGGCAGCAAGTCCGAGAGCAACAAGAAACAAGGCCTGCACCCATCTCACTCCCTCCCCGGACCCCCCGGCAACCCTACCCCCAGGTCAACTTCCATCTGGGCCCGCACCACCGCTAAGACCTCTGCCAACCCTGGCAACGCCTCCCCTGCATCAGCCGCCACCTCCCACCATGACCCCAGGGCCACTGCATTGCGTCGCCGATGCCCCGCCAACAACCTCTCCAATCACACCATCCCCTGCTGCAACTCCAGAGGCTGAACTGTGGACCCCTGCATCAACCCATCCTGAATCGATGCAAATGCCGCGGAGGCACCGTCCAAGAGGACCTGATGCTCCCACACCCAGCCTAAACCCAGAAAATGAACCATTAGTAACAAATGGAGGAACGGGAGGCAACTCACGGAGGATTCCCATGCGCCCCGAAGCAGCCTCATTGGCCAACCAGTCCTCCCTTTGCCTCGCTGCCTCCAGCTCTGCCCACAATGCATCCCCCTCTGGAACTTGTCCCCGCCCCTCCACTTCCCCTGTGGACTGCCCCTCCATCTGTGTCAGATGCTCCTGCAAGCCCCGCACCTCTAATGCTTGCTCTGTCACCATGCGCACTGATGTGTTCCTTTCCCACTCCATCGCCTCTTTCTCCGTCTGTGCCACATCACAGTCCTCCCTTGCCTGTCGGAGCTCACCCTCCCATACTGCCAATGACATCATCAAAGCCTCCACCTGCTTGCAAAGGAAGACCTCTGTGATCGAAGGAATAGGTGCAGGGGGACTTGATGACCATTCCGAGGGAACGCCCAGGGTAGGAGAAAAGAGGAGAGACTCCGGAGGCCCCACCGATGGCTCGCGCCCACACGGCCTCTTGCTGGGTCCTGCCCCTGAGGGCGGGGAGGCTCAGCGCTTTCGCCGAATCACTGCCAAAGACGCCCCCTTACTCCGACCACCCCGTGAAAACCCCGCCTTCCCCACAGACCACCCCATGCTCCCCTCCTTCGGCAATGCGGGACAAAACTTGGTCTGCTTCGGAACCCCCGGAAAATCTACCACCACCACCACGGACGACTCTACAGAAATCCCGTCAGTCATCCCGAGAAGACAAGTCGACACTGCTTACGACTCTGGTCCCTGACACTAGTGCAGCACCGACGCTCAAACTCCTCCCCCCCACTGTCATACACCACCACTTCGTCCATATCAGAAAGCAATGGAATGGGGGAGACTACTGGAACGCTGGGGGAAGACATGACAAAAATTTGGGGAACCCTGGGGTACGTCCAAAGCTTTTAATTGATTGAAGAGGATCCTGATGAAGTGGCAGCCATGCTTCAACTTTGTCTCCCATGCTGCTATCACTCACTGCGGACTGATCAATATTGCTTGGCTTTGACTCCCACGCCCCGCCGATCCCTGACCTGCTCCCCGCATCTTGAAGGGTCTCGACGCTGAAGGGGGGGTGATGTCATGACCCACCCCCTGGACCCCTGCACATTGTCCAGCAACCTCCCAATGCTCCACCAAACTGTTCCACCTGTGCCCTGTGCCTATTTCAATTAGCCCCGATGCACCCTCGGCTAACTCCGATGCCTCCCCGGCTAACTCCGACGGCCCCCTGACCAACTTCGACACCTTCCCTGCAGCCACTGACACTTACCCTGGATCTCCCAAACCCCGAGAACCACCCCCACTGTTCCCAATCTTCGCCACCCATCATCAACTCAACACCCTGGTTCCTCCAGCCCATTCCGGAGTATCACGACAACCTTGGGGCAACCTGCATTCCCAAATGATCCCATCAATGTATCAGCGTGGCCTGACTCTCGATCGCAACTGACACCCGCCCACACTGTTGAGCTCTGCCAAGCCCCGCTGCCACAACCAATGTACTCCGAAGTTCTCTGGTAGTCAGTATATAAGACGTCGAGTAGCTCTTTGTACTCTAGTCTTGATATTGCTTAACATTACCTATGGTCTGATTGTTTCCTTCTTGTGTTTCATGTTTCATGTTTCGTGATTCATTTTCCTTAATCTCAGTCTCCCAGCCTTATCTCAGTCTCCTGGTCTTATCTCAGTCTCCTGGTCTTGTCCTGTCTCCATTTCGTTAATTGTTCTTGTTATCATTTCGTACCTTCACTCGAATCTACTCTTGTTCCATATCAACTCCATTTCATTTCAACGCTATCTCAGTGACTCCGTCTGACCATAGTGCCCAAGCCTTCCCCAACCTTAACGACCTCACAAACTCCACGATTACAATTACAAATCCCAACACTCTTCCACCAGGTCCAAACCTCGCTCTTCACTCGGTCCTGGACTCCATCAACTCCAATTGATCTTCCATCAAACCCCGGCTCTGCTTCCATTGATTGTGTAGCCGCCTACTCCTTCACATCTGCGAATCTTCCATATGGTCTTCTGCCTGAACCCCACCAAGCCCATCTCATTTCCTTGCAATCCAACTTCTCTGGACTTCCCCAGACCTGTCCAGATCACATCCCACCGACTATCCGCACAAGCCATCAGTGCCCAGAACGCTTTTGAGTGTTCGGTGACCAGTGCAAGGGGATCATGCCCGCCTAGTAAGGACTCGCCCAGTGCAGCTGAGCCCCCGGGGTCAGCGGAACCTGACAGGCACCCAGATGATGAGCAGGTTGATACCTGGTACAAGGTGGCACATGAGCAATGGCAGTTGATGGAACTGCAATGTGAGCTGTGGTGGATGCAACCCTTGACATTTCCTTTCTCTTGTGATGGGTTTACCCCCTGAGCTCCCCTTTCTCTGCCAGCTCTAGCAGCCCAACAAGCAGGTGCAACTTTTCCCCTTTTATCCCATGTGGCTCCCTTGCACTCCCTGCTCCAAGAAGTCCCAATAGATGTTGATGCCTCCAGACAGCAGTCCTCTACTCCTCTGCTGTGTTGGCACTGTGGAAAGGCTGGTCACTTTGCCTGCTACTGTCCTCAAGGACTAAAGATCTGCTACCTGTCAGTGTAAGAGCAAGAAGAGCTGCTCATCCAACTCCTTGCAGCCCAGGATGCAATGGGAACCCCCTCTCTGGATGCACTTATAGCTGTCCAGTCTAATGAAGTGGCCAATGTGTTGGAGGAGATTCCTACAGAGTCTGAGGATTTCTAAAAGGGCAATGGATGACCTGTACACCTCCATTGCCTAGTGCTAATTGTTTTGCCCCCCTGTCTGTAGAATCAAATATATCTGTTGCCATTGTGATACTATGCCCAAAACAATAAGCCTCTCCTCAGATGTACAAACTCCTCCTCCAGCTAAAGTCTCTGCTGGAAACACACCCACTAGCCCACACCTCTGGATTCCTGCATGGGAATGCTGTCTCCCCCATTGCTACATTGTTGCTTCCACCCCTTCTACCAACTCCCTGAAGCTACAGGTAGAAATTGAAACAACTGACACCCAGCAGATCCAAAGTGTGGTTGCCCTCCTTGATAGTGGGGCAACAGGCCTCTTTCTTGACACTGACTATGTGCAACAAAACTGCTTCACCACTCACCCCCTTTCCCATCCTATCCCTGTGTATAATGTTGATGCCACACTCAATGAAGCTGGCTCTATTTGCTTCATGGTGGACCTGGTCCTCCACTACCAAGACCACTCAGAGCAAGCCACTTCTGCTGTCATGAGTTTGGGAAAGCAAGACATGATCTTGGAATTCACCTGGCTATGTGAACACAACCCAGAGATCAACTGGACTAAGAGTGAGGTGAAGATGAGTCATTGCCTCCATTGCTGCATTACCTGTGCAGAAGAAGCTTGCAAGGAGTAGAGAGCCAATGTTCATGAGCATGCTGCTGTGCATGCCTGTCATGCTAGGCACCTCCCTTATGCTGATCTCAACCTCCTGAGTCCCCCCCTCCTGGTATTCTCTCATAGAGAGGCCCTCTACAAGGATGTCCAAGGTGTTGGGTGTGAATCTCCAGAGGAAGAGGGAGTTGAAGGAGAATGGACCCATACTCCAGATGCAGAGTCCCCAGATGAAACCATAGAGGTGGGTGATTGGATTTATGCTACAACCTTCTGCCCCTCTCCTACTGTGGCAGAGATTTGAGCCAGTCAGACTACTTCCCAACATCTGGATGAGGCATTTGCAGCAAACTCACAGCCCAAGGTTTTCCATAGCACTGTTCCCAATCACCTCCATGACTTTGAGGATGTATTCTCCAAGGCCTCCTTTGATTCACTTCCAGAGTGCAAGCAGTGGGATCATGCAATTGAGCTGATACCCAATGCAGAGCCCTGTAGCTGCAAGGTCTACCCACTTGCACCCTGTGAGCAAGATGAGCTGGATGCTTTCCTACAGGAGAATTTTAGCTCAGAACAGATATGACCCTCCAAGTCTCCAATGGCCTCTCCAGTCTTTTTTATTAAGAAGAAGGATGGGTCTCTTTGTCTGGTTCAGGATTATCATGTCTTGAATGCAATGACAGTGAAGAATTTCTATTCTTTGCTACTCATCTCAGAACTTGTCAACAACCTTTGCAGTGCACACTATTTCACAAAGTTGGATGTCTATTGGAGCTATAATAATATATGCATCAAAGAAGAGAACAAGTGGAAGGCAGCATTCTGAACCAATTGTGGACTCTTTGGACCTCTAGTAATGTTCTTTGGTCTCACCAATAGCCCAGCCACCTTCCAGACTATGATGAATGACATTTTCTGTGATCTGATTGCAGAGGGTGTTGTCTGCATATATCTTGACAATATCCTCATCTACACTAAAACTCTGGAGGAGCATTGCTGGGTCACATGCATTGTCTTGGAACACCTTGGCCAACACCAGCTCTATTTAAAGCCTGAGAAGTGTGAATTTGAGCAGACTAAGGTGGAGTACCTGAGTTTGATCATTTTGCAGGGAATGGTGGAGATGGACCCCATTAAAGTGGCAGGTGTAGCAGAGTGGCCTGAGCTAAGGAACAAGAAGGAAGTGCAGGCCTTTCTTGGGTTTGTCAATTTCTATTGGAGGTTCATACAGGATTTCTCCTACCATGCATGCCCCCTCTTCAACCTCACAGTTAAGGATACAGCATGGCAGTAGGAGCCCCCACAGCAAGCTGCCCTTGATGCCCTTAAGAAAGCTGTGACCTCAGAGCCTGTCCTCCTGTTCCCCAACAATGACTCTCCATTCTGTGTGGAAGCAGATAGCTCAGACTTTGCTATGGGGGCAGTCCTCTTCCAGCAGTCAAAGAAGGATGGCAAATGGCATCCAGTAGCCTTCTACTCCAAAACCCTTAATGCAGTGGAATGGAACTATGACATCCATGACAAGGAGATGCTAGCAATTATTTGGTCCTTTGAAGAATGGCAGCATTTTCTTGAAGGCACATGGTATAAGTTTGAAGTCTGGACAGACCATAAGAACCTGGAGTACCTCTGTTCTGCTAAGAAACTCAATCAACATCAGGCTTGGTGGTCTTTGTATCTGGCTAACTTTGACTTCTCACTGCATCATAAACCTGGATGGAGCATGGGCAAACCAGATGCATTGTTCTATGGCATAGGAGCAGGAGATAACAGCAACATTGTCCTTATCAAGCTTGAGCTCTTTGCCATCTGGGCACTAGAAGTGATTATGGTTCAAGGAGATGAGGCAAACATCCTTAGAGACATCTAAAGAAGGAAGCTGTTGCCCAGGCTGCACAGGCCCTATGAGCTCGACTGGCAAGCAGAGTTAAGTCAGTGCATGCAGATGAGTGGGGTCTTCAGGATGGGATTTTGACCTTCAGAGGATGCATTTATGTGCCTAACATTCCAGAACTTTGCCAGCACATTGTAGAACAACATCATGACTCTCAGATGGCTGGACATTCTGGAAGGTGGAAGACACTGGAGCTAGTATCCTGGAACTATTGGTGGCCACAGATCTCCCAATATGTAGGCACCTACACTAGCACCTGTAACCACTATCTCTGCACTAAGCCTTGCCACCAAGCATCCATGGGCCAGCTCCACCCACTCCCTATTCCAGCTGCTTGCTGGAGTGTTGCATCAGTAGATTTCATTGTGGAACTCCCAGATGCTCATGGGTACAATGCTGTGATGGTAGTGGTGGACCTCTATAGCAAACAGGCTCACTTCATACCTACCCACACCACATGCTCTGCCTTGAAAGTGTCTGTCAGATGGGTATGTCTCTGACTGGGGCCCCCAGTTTGTGGTGGAATTCACTTGAAAACTGTATCACCTGCTAGAAGTGAAGCTCCATACCACCACAGCCTATTACCCTCAGTCAGATGGGCAGACAGAACATGTCAACCAGGAACTGGAACAGTATCTCTGCCTGTTTTATAATGAGAGGCAGGATGTCTGGAATGAGCTGCTGCCCAATGTGGGATTCCAATACAACTACCATGTCCACTGTTCCATGCAGATGACTCCATTTTTTCTGGACACTGGCAGGCATCCTCACATGAAACTTGAACCTTGGGCATGCCCCTCAGAGAATGACTCTGTCAATGAGTTTGTGGATCAGATGAGGAGGGCACAAGAGGAGGCAAAAGCTGCCTTGGTGAAGGCCAAAGAGGACATGGCACAGTACTGTAATTACAGACAGACACCTGCTTCAGTTTACAAGCCTGGGAACTGTGTGTACTTGGATAGCTCAGACATTCAGACAACAAGGCCATCTCAGAAGCTGTCATATCCTCATCTTGGCCCCTTCACAGTGGAGAAAAAGGTAGGGCCTTTGGCATACCAACTTAAACTCCCAGCATGCCTATGTCAACTGCACCCAGTCTTCAATGTAGTCAAGTTATTTCCAGCTCTAGAGGATCCAGTCCCAGGCTGTCACCCTAAGCCACTCCCACTACCAGTCCTGGTCAATGATGAGGAGTATGAGGTGGAGGAAATCTTAGATAGCAGGATATTCTGAGCAAAGTTGCAGTTCAAGGTGAAATGGAAGGGATATGGCATTGAGGACATCTTTTGGGAACCACAGACTAATGTTTATGCATTAGGCCTAGTCCAAGACTTCTACCATAGGCATCCCAATGCCCCAAAAGCCATTCAAGGCATCTATCCTATTTCAACAGCTGATTAGGCAATTCATGACTTCTTTTACCCAGTATGTCAAGACACTGCACACTAGAGAGGGGTGATGTTAGGGGATGTCCCACTTGTTTCCTGCCAGATTTCCCCCACTATAGTTTTCCTTCATTCTCCCTTTACCTGTCTATTGGTCCTAGTTTTAGCCCTCAAGTTGCACTAGTTCTCTGTCAATAATTCAGATAAGTGTTGCCCTTGTGATATACATCCTTGGGTCATGTGACTGGCTGACCAGTCAATTAGTCATGTGATTGGTTGACCTGTCAATGCATGTGACTTAGTCATGTGATTTTCAGTAAATTTTCCAAACACTGGCATTGGGGATTCTCAGACTTGTTTTCTTTGGATTTCCCTCTGCCAGAGTAGCTAGAACTCTAGACCTTCTTGTAGATACTGAATAGATTTTGCATCTTCCTCTGCCAGTTGTGTGATTGAGCCACAGCCTCCAGAGGTCACTCTTACACAAACTGCTCCACATGAACTAGTGGATGTTGCCACATCACACTATGGCATGGAGAGAGAGAGTGGAGTGATGCCAGAAGGACTGCTAGCAGTTATTCCCATTCAACCATTCTTGGGTGGTTGGATGAGCTCCACAATGGAGGGCACTCAAGTGCCCTCTGCTTGAATGTACTTGATGGTGGAGTTGGAGAGTGCAGCAGGGGCAGAGAGTGAGAGGAAGACTCCCTTGCATGTGTGTACCACACCACAAGTGGAAGGACTGAGATCCTTTCCAGAGGTTGTGGGAGGTCTTAGTGACTCCTCAATAGTGATTACACTATTAAGGAGTGAGGGAGAGGCTCTTCACAGGGCCCATGGCCCTGTTTGCTTGTGAGTGGGATTGATGCTGAGCCTATGCACAGCAGGCCCCTCAGTATTCATCAAGACAATTCTGGAGGATGTTGGAGACACTCTTGGATACTGATGGTGAAGCAAACCCAGATGACATCCTCCATAGGAGGGTGTTGGTATTTTGGCAAGTACAGGTTGAGGCTCCAAAGACTTCAACCCAGCAATGTCTAGCTGTGAGAGTGGCTAAACATATCACAATCCAGTGGCCATTGGGTGAGGAAATCATCCCAACCAACCCTGTAAAGTTTATGGAACTTTATATGATTTTTTTTAGTGCAGGAGGTAGCAGACTACATCCAGCAGAAGAAAGTACAGGGATCACAGGCCTTGGCCACAATGCCATTGCTGCTCATAGGTGGGGCTACATTACCCCCACTGTCTCTGGTCAACAAAACATTGACACTATTACAGGTGCAACAGCAGCCTGGAGAGATGCCACATGACTATGCATCATGACAGGCTGCAGTAGACTGTCAGAGACAGGCTACAATGGGAACAATTGTGGCTCCTGATCTAGCTTCTACAGAAGCTGGGTTGGTGATTACAATTGAGCAACCTGTGGTGCATAGGAAAACTGATGGGTCAACACATAGGGTATTGACCTGGAAAGACAGAATTGCACTGCAGCAATTCTGCAATGGCAATCTCAAGGACTTTGGGCAGTCCTACATAGATGACCAAGGGGTGGTGTTTCAGAGGAATACTGCCTATGATGTGTGGCCTAAGTACTATGTTCCACCAGAACATACTAGGCCCATAAAACAGGAAGAGCAAGATTCTCACTCTCCCCTGGCAGACAAGCATGTTGGGACTATGAGTAGCCCTGCTGTGTGTCATTGGTTGACTGATCAGGAAGGGAATGCCCCCCCCAAGTTGGTCTGGCAACCAAGCACTGGGCAGAGTAGATCTCTGATGGGGATCCCCTGAGGGTGATCCTGCATCCACTCTGCTCTCAACACCTTGTCATGGACTGCCTGGGCCAGGTGGAGGTGGTGGGGGACCCAGAAGAGGACCACCCTTTCCTGGTCAAGGACCATTACCACCCCCAGGAGGAGGTCCACCAGATCCAAGTGGACTGGGTAATAGTTCAGCAGATAAAGAGGATGATGAGGGTTGTAGAGCTAGTAGGAGGAGAACAACAGTCCTCCCAGAGAAACAGCCATGGTGGTTTTCAATGCTGCCCCAACATTGTGGACAATTCACCACTCCTAGAGTGAAAGAGGCCCACAAATATTATCACCAGACAATACATGATTGTCTATGGGTAGTGATGAAGCAAATGCTTGCTGCCCAACTGGCAATTCCAGATAGACTCAAACTTAGGAGGAGTGATCCATCAAAGACAATCACTCTATATGCTAGATCTGCCAAGTTCAGTGAACTTGAAGACTGGCTAATGAACATCTGCATGTTTTATGCAGAAAACCAATATGGTGGAGATGTGCAAGCATAAGAAAGTCCTGATTCTGATGGACTTTCTTGCTGCAGGTGCACTGAAGTGGTACCTGCAACATGTAATACATGTTAACAGGGCCCAGACTCACTGGATGATGATGATGAAGCATTTTTATTTCTTTTGAGTCCTATTTTACACATGACCATAGTGTCCTAGGACCTGCAGTACGTAATGGGGGGTGGTAATTACAGACACTCCGGCTAGTTCTCCAGCCTGATCCCTTTTCAGTTGATGCCAGTTACGCCTCATAGCCACTTTACTACAATTTGACTTTGTCGGAGTTCATACTACTTCCCACTGCTAAATCCCACTATCGTCTGCTGCTAACGTGCCATACCAATTTCTAAACCCAGCTGTACTCAGCAATGCTTAGTCGGAGTGATTGGTGTAGGGCAGTAACCCAATTGGCAAGCTCATGCCTTCCTCTAGTCAACCCACAACCAAGGGTAGTCATGACTCCACCCTTCCCCATGCCCAGATGCTACTTTTGGAAGATCGATCCCAAGATTCGGAACCCGTGATGGAATAGCCCAGTGTGCCACCCTGTGACAGACATGCTGCACCTTTTCAGCTAGGCACCCAATCAAACCAGCAGCAGCAGCTTTCACCTCACCAGACCATCTGATGGACCACACAGTGCTTTGGCAGCCTGATCGAACTATTGACTCCTATCCTCGCACCTACCCATGCCACAACCTGCTTGGTCAGTGAAGGCCTAGACCCTCTCCCAAATCCATCACACCAGGGAAACTTTCTCTTTTTTCTGATCTGTCACAAGCATGGTGGTCACATTGCCTCATTGAACCACGTGTTGATTGGTTAGTCCCCAACGGCCTGCACAACAAAGCCTCCCTAGTCAACACATGCGGGCGGTGGCTTTCTGGTGGCATTGAAATAACCCACGTGGTGTCTAAAGTGTTTTCCACACAGGCACACTTAGCCAGGAGTCAAACCCCCAACCTTGCACTCACAGATCATGTGACCCGCTATGGGACACTGATGTGCTCCTATGCCGCCTAGTGCCGTGCAGGAAACCAAAAAGAGAGGACCAAACACTAGTCACTAGATAGGGTAGCTGGCAGTAGGAAGTTAATAATGAGGGCGAGTCAGTAACCGTCCCAGAGAACGAGAGTTGAAATGGTGTATTCGAGGTGAAGTAGAAGTTGGTCGCTATCGCTAGCTGCGGTCGCTAGTGATAATAAGGGGAAGATGAGTGAAGACGGATAACGTTGCTAAGACTAAGCGATCCCTTAACGGTGGTGAAAGGGATAGAGCGAAAGAGAGGAAATGACAAAGGGAAAGACTGAAATCAAAGGACGAACGTAAACTAGTCGTTAGCCGTAGTCGCTAACGTCGCTAAGTCGAAATAACGCTAACGGGCACCCGTAATTGGTACCACACGAAGTCGATGTCGAAGTCGAAGAGGCTTGTCGCTAAGCCTAAGTCGAAGACGAGATGAGAGAGAGACAAAGGGGTAGACGAAATCTTAAGCTGGTAGGCTTATAGAGAGGTACGATCCGATGGTGGAAGTCGATGGTAATTGCCCTTCGTATGAGTTCTATGTACAAGCAGTATTTATATGTTCCCAGAGTACAGTAAGGGAGGGTAAGCAATTAAGTGCCACTAGCGACGGCGTCTGTCACTGTTTACGGTGCGTGCCAGACGTCAGTCTTGTAACTAAGTAAAAGGGTCGTAGATGAGGTCTTAGCGACGACTAATTGCTAATAAAACCAAAAAAAAAAAAAGAAGAACGAGTCCGCTGTCAACTCCTGAAGCGCAGACGCCGTCCCAGTATATGTGTAAGCTCGGTAACTAAATGATAGGGAAAAAGGTACGCGTCTGATAATTTGTCCATATATGGTAGAGCCTTGTTTGGTCGCCAAGATCGCTAGTGTCGCTAGTAATCGTCGCTAGGGGGAGTCTAGGCCTTGAGGATCTAGACCTAAGTTCCAGACTTCACGTGATATTCCTCGTGATTGATAAGTCTCGTGATTGCTAGAGTCTCGTGATTCGGTCCCATCCTCGTGCTAAGTCCCGTGCGCTGAGTGTTGTGACTTGTGTCGGGTTCAAAGTAGTCAGCTGCCGCTAAGTCCGAAATGTCAAAAATGGTGCTCAGCGATAACTGGGGCTCATCATCCTCCCCCGTACTGAAATATTGACTGTCCTCAGTCAACCTCGAAATCACGTGCTCGAATGCCTGGTCCGTGCGCCAAGGAGATTCGAGTAAAAGTAGCTGGCGGTATCGCTCGAACTTCATCATCCCACTTCCTTATCGTCTAATCATCTCTACATCTCGATCTTATCGCTATGTCTGACCTCGCATCGCAACTTGAAAAGATCACGATGGCCCACGCCTTTCTGGACCGCGTCGACCGATTGCTCGCTGTGGCTCGTGCGTCGTTGGCGAAGGATCCTCGCTTGGCGGTCACCGCCATATTTCAGACGTGGCTGCAATGGTTCAAGACCTCGGGGAGTGGAGTGGAGTGGCCGGAGTTGGCGACTGTCGAGAAGGAGTGTCGCCAGCTGTATGAGGAGTACAAGGGGGAAGAATGGGTTCGCCCATTTGATGTCCACTTCGTAAGTGTCTTCTTCTCTTCTTGTTAGCGATGACTTCTGACGCGATCGCCAGGCGCCAGTCGACCCTTCGCTGGAGTTCTTAATGGACGACCTCACGGCGGGAATGACGGTAAGTGCCCCAGTAGTCGCTAGCGCTAGCGACACTGCTAAGGTACGTTAGCTCTTTGAAGACTTGTCACCAAATGACCAGTTTTTCTTCCAGCACCCGGTAGGTGCGACAGCGGTGGCGAGGGGGGAGGAACGAGGCGAGGGTCGGGGGAACGAGGAGGCGGCGAATCGTGGGGACATTCAAGAAGCGGGCCCCTCGACTCCCAAGGCTGCGCCTGGCGGCGTCGCTAGGGGGTTGGCGACGTCGCCAAGATTGGCGACAACCCCGAGGAGCAAAGGGAAGGGGAAGGGAAAGGCAAAAGCACAAGATGAGGAGGACGAGGATATTGAGGTGAGTCTTCTTTCTTTTTCGCTAATCCTTGGCGACAATCGCTAACCTTTCCTGCAGGATCATGTTGAAGAAACGTTTACCGACAAGCGCTTGGCGACACTCCTTCGATGGCGAAGGACGACGACGGTGGTGGATACAGGTCTGGGAGCAGGAGTGAAGTTGGACAAGGCTAAAGGCAAGGTAACAGTGTCGCTAGAGAGGCGGCAAGAATATAAGCGCACGCAAGGAGCGGTGAGTACTTAGCGATCTTTTCTCTTCTTGTCGCTAACACCTTCTTTTAGTGCGACAACTGCTGGGCCGACAATGACCCAGAAGGCTGCTGGTACCCCACGGGGGTCCAGCCGTGCTATCGCTGCGACAGTACCAGGAAGAGCTGTTCGCACAGCGGCCAGTCATCGAGGAGCACTGGCAGTAAATTCGCTAAGAAGATAGCGATCAAGGCGGCGTCGGTAAGGAACGCGCGGGCTTTTGTGGAGCGGCAGAGGGAGCGGGCGATGCGAGGGGAGGCGATCGAGGTCGAGCATTCGAGCTTGAACTTGCCGACGTCGCAGGAGGAGGCTGGGGTTAGCGGCAGCGGAGGCGCCAAGGTGAAGAGCAGGGCAGTGGTGGAGAGCGACGAGGACCGCAGTGACGACGATGGCGACGACGACGTGCCTCTGGCGCGGAAACGGCCAGCAAGTCCTTCGTCGGTCGCTAGCGCTAAGCGACCTCGAACAGTCGCCAACGAGGGGGAAGACGAGGACGTGGGGATGAGAGAGGCGACTCCCTTGGCGACGGTCGCCGAGGTAGAGCGGGAAGCGAGCGACATGGAGGTCGAGGGCGAGGAAGAAGAAGTTGTACCCGTCGCTGCTGAGGAGGAGGAGCAGGCTGAGGAGGTTGAGGTCGTTCGACGAGTAAGTTCTTTCCTTTTGCTAACTTCTTGATCGCTAACTGCTTTGTTAGGGAACCTGGAGCGATACTCCATTGCGCCAGGTTGGCGACGACGAACTGGAGTGGCTGGGCGAGGACCTTGGCTGGCCGACGCCGCTAACGACAGCGGCGTCGCTACTGGACTTCGATGAGAGGGCGGCGGGAGTGGAACGACGGTTCCAGAGGGAGCTGGAGGCGGCGAGGGAGGAGTTGTTAGCGGCACGGGCTCGCTATACAGTCGCTAAGCGGACGCTGGCGACTCTGGCGGGATATCGGCGAGACTGTCAGGCTTTCCTGGCCTGGCAGGAGGAGAACAACGTTGGCGAGGGGGATTGGGAGGAGGCGGAGGCGAGGGAGGTTCCCGAAGACGACGCCGACCTCGGCGCCTAGCGACTGCCGTCCCCTGTATATAAATTTTTAGTTTTATCTTCGTATGGACACAGACTAGCCCCCTTAAGGGGCCCCAAAAATGTATAGTACTTTGTTCACGATTCAGGAACTGAGAGGGAAATGAAAGAGAAACAAAGAATAAGGCGTACTAGCGATTGTCGCCTAGCGCTAGCGACGCTTTGAAGGCAAACGCTCAGTAGATCATCATGGCGAATTACCCCTAGAGGCGTGCCGAGCGCTGGCGACAGAATAGCCTAGCGCAGCATCGAAAACAAGACAGTAGTAAGTAAAGTGTCTGTGAAAGATTAATGTTTTTGTAACGTATTTGCGGATGTTTTTTTTTTTTTTTTTTTTTTTTTTTTTTTTTTTTTTTTTTTTTTGAATAATAGGGAGAAAAGAGGCAAGGTTAGGATAGACCGCTAAGGCTTAGCGAGAGGTAGTATTCTTCTTCACTGGCGACCTCGCCAGTATCATCGTCGTCGACGAGGTCTGTTTGCTCCAGTTCTCTGAGACGTGAGGTGTCGATGTCGAAAGCGTCGCTAGGCACGGCTATGTGTTCTCTAGCGAAATAGGGGACTAGGCGAAAGGCAGCAACAGGGCGATGTAGCACGGAGCCATCTAGTTCACAAAGAATGTAAGCGCCGCCACGGTTGCGAGATATTACCACAAGTGGGCCTAGGTAGCGCGGCTTCATCTTCTTGTTATGCGTTACTTCGATCCTAGTATTCCTCATTAGTACGAGGTCACCGGTTTTGAAATTGTAATCGCGAATAGTGGCGGAATGATCTTTCTCAAAGCGAATAGCGGCCAAGCGACGGGCGCTAAGTACTTGGCTGTGCAAGCGGTCGAGATCTTCTTGGCGACGCTGGAGGTCAATTGCTCGGCGGGCGATGAGATCTGTGGTCGATAGTAGCGAGTTTGGCGGTGGTTGCAAGTATGTCGCTTCCACTATGTCAGCCGGCAGGAGCGGGTGGGTACCGGTAGCCGCGAAGTATGGGGAGCAACCCATTCGCTTGCGAACCGTAACGCGTTCTGACCAAAAGACAGAGTAAGTAGCAGTACTCCACCTAGACTGATCGCCATCAACTGCTTTGAAGAGAGCTTGGCGAACATCGAAATGCGGCCGCTCGACTATTCCGTTAGCGCGCTTATTGTAACCTGAAATCCGGATGTGGCGCAAGTTATACTTCTTCGCCAAATAGGCAACGGCCTTTAGAATTGGGGGTCCGTTGTCGGTAACGATTTCGCTAAGCGCTCCCCAACGACAAATGACGTCCTCGTATAGCCATTTAGCGATGGCTTCGGTGTTTTCTCTGGCGAGCATGCGGAACTCGGGGTAATGGGTTAGCGAACAACGTCCCTGGATGATGTACTTGAACTTGTTGGAGGGCGGCATGAACATGGTGTCGACGTATATCTTACTGAACAATGGCGCGGGCGTTGCGACGGTTGGCGGAATAAGCACCTTGGTCGTTTGGTGAATCTGGCAGAGATGACAAGTCCGAAGGTACCACATGATATCGGCGCTAACTTGAGGCCACCAAAACCGTTCCAGAAGTGCCGAGCGGGTAGCGAAAAGACCTCTGTGTCCCAAGTCGTCATGCATCGCTTTCAGGACTCGTAAGCGACTGGCGATAGGAACGAACAACTTGTGAGCGCCATCTCGACTTCTGCGCCAAAGTTTGCCTCCCGTGACGAAAAACATGGATGCGTAGCGAACGAAGGTGGCGTAGTCCTTGTCGCTAACGCCATCAGGTCTGACGAGGTCGTGAAGCCATTTCTCTACTAGGAGTACTCGAGCGTCGCTGGCGATAGCTTTTGCACTACGGGGTACGTCGCTATAAGTGGTGGTGCCATCGTCTCGGAGGGGTGTTATATCGTCGCTTGTCGCTAGTCGTGGGGGGGTGTCGGTGTCGCTGGCAAAGGTCGCTAAGGTATGCGAACGTTCGTACTCGGCCAAAGGGGGTAAGCGATGCGAGGCCGTCGAGACCTGGCGAAGTAGCGGTAGGGGTAGCTGAACTTGGTGTACGAACCCATGTAAGCGGTCGATCCAGTCTTCGTAAACCGAGTTATCGCTATCGTCGCTCGGAGGGTCGCCAGGCTGTGGCGGGCGTCGCGAGAGACCGTCAGGGCCGTGGAACGTTCCTTTGACGTGAACCAGCTTAAAGTGAAACATCCAAATCGCCATAATCCAGCGGTTCATGCTAGCGGAAGGTTGGATGTCAGGGTTCTGAAGCATACCCTTAATGTAGCGAGCGTCGACTTCAATGATAAGGTTCCTGACGCCGATGAGGTACATTCGTAACGCTTGTAAAGCTCGATAGAGGCCATAAAGTTCCAACTTGGGCTGGCTGAATCGGGCTTCCCTGTCGTTTAGCGTAATAGACCCAAAGCGGTTGTAGCGGCGTTCTTTGCGATTGTCGCCAGTGCACTGACAAAGGTAAAATCCGACCGCTATGTATGACGTATCGACCGCTAAGATGACTGGGTCAGGCGATTCATAATCGATAGGAACAAGGGGCTTAGCGTCTTGTAGGGCTTTTACGAGATCGCGTTGAGCATTTATTTGATCGGGGCCAAACTCGAAAGGAACGCCAACGCGTGTGAGCTTCGTTAAATTATGGGCTCGATGTGCAAAGTTCTTGACGAAAATCCTTAGTACCCCGACAGTACCTAGGAAGGCTCGAACTTCCGATAGCGACTTGCAAGGACCCCATCGCTCGATTAGCGCTAGGCGACTTTCGTCAGGGACTCGACCGCTAGGGGTGCAAACGTGTCCTAGAATCTTGAACGTCGGGGCGCAGAGAACCAATTTATGACCTGAGAAGGTGCCACCGCAATACTTCATTCGCTGAAGAATCCTGTTGAGAAGTTCAAAGAACTCCCAGAGCGCTAGGCGAATATTCGGGTTAGCGGGATGCTTAGCGGGTTTACCGTTAACGATTTTCCAGTCCTTGGGTCCCTTAGCGCCAACGTCATCGATAAAACTGAGCACGTTATGGGGGATCTCTGGCTGCAAGATAAAGGTAATGTCGTCGTGGAATATAGGCACAGAGTTGGTCCATCCCATCGGCAGGGTCACTAGGCGAAGAGCGCCAAATGGAGTCTGGAACGTCGTTAAGTCGCGTGATGCCGAGTCAATAAGTCGCTCGTCGTAGCCAACGTAGAGATCGAGGGTGGCGCCACAGATGCGTCCAGCGAAGGATTCGGCAACGTGATCTGGAAAAGGTGGTACTCCAGAATGACGGATGGTGACACGGTTTAGCGGCTCGAGACTGTGTACAATCCTGAGCTTACCATTCTTCTTGAGTACGCAAAACCATCGGGAGCGGTAAGCGGAGTTCGAAGGTTCATAGACGCCAGCGCTAATCTTGTTGCGAATAATTTCACATACTTCCTTTTCTAGACCTGGCGGTATGGGGCGATTGTGCTGGACCCATGGTACGTGCGGAATCGTCGGTATGCGAACAGGTGGAAAGAAGTCGGGGCGCAAACTTCCTCGTTCGGAATCTTCCCAAGCGAAGGCTTTGTCTTGTTTGGCGACCATGTCGACTAGTACGTTGATTTCGTCGCTAGTGAGGAACCCTGTGTCGTGGTCGTCAACTAGTTTCGCTTGTCGCTCGCTGGTGAATCGCTTTGTCGGAACGAAAGGCGGTGGATTTGGATTAAGTGGGGGCATTGTCGCTAGTGGATCGCCAATAATCTGTCGCTCGATTCGAAAGTCTTCGCTAACGTGGCTGGCGACAGGTTTGGTTTTCATAGCGACGGGTTTGTACTTCTTCTTTACCTGGACTCCTTTTCGCTTAGGGGGTTCGTTAGCGATATACTGAGCGGGGAAGGGGATGTTAACATAAGTGGGGGTAATGTCTGTAACGCATGGGTCAAAAGGTAAAGTCTGTCCAAGAATCAAGGGATTAGATGTATCAGTAGAAACAAGATAAGAACGAGGTGGAAGGGACGAATCAGAAATGTTGCTAGCCGTAGCGTATAGGTATGCTAGCGCAGGATTAGTCTGTGTGTCGGAATTAGTAGGTAAAACGTCTTTGTCCAAATCACAAGAGGCTATACAAGTCGCTAGACCAGTTGAATGATCGTAGCTGATAACGACCGCTAGGTCGCTATCTTCTTCTTTACTGCTTTCGGCGATGAAAGCAACGGGGTGCCTCGGTCTCGAAGCGAACATTTTGGCGGTTGTTTCTTTTGGTCTTGCCGCGCGGAAAGGTAGGGATAGTTCGTCGTTGGCCAGTGTTGGGGTCCGAAATAGTTATAGTTGTTTCGACGTCGCTAATTGTGTTGACTGTGCTTCGAGTTAGTACGTCGAAAGGACGGCCGAGTAGAATGTCGTAGGCGGGAGACCGTAAAACGTGGATTTGAAGATAGACCGTGATGTCGCCAAGGGTGCATGGTACGTTGCGAGCAAGTCCTAGCGATCGATCCATGGTACCGTTGGCGCTCTGCATGTTTAGCACGATGTTGGGGTCGTATGATAAACCAATATCGCTAGCGATTTCGGCCGACATGGAGATTATTTGGGAACCGCTGTCGTGGATGCATTCTACTTCTTCTTTGTTGTCAATTAGCATCATGACGGTACGAAGTGACTGAGATTCCTTAGCGACAGTGAGTACTACAGGTTCTTCTCCAGGGGGTAGCGAATCGATATAGGCCTCGACAGGGTCAATGGAAGCGAAAGGGGCTTTGTCAGCGGCAAGTCCGTTAGCGGTGTCAGTGTCTAGCGAAAATTGTGGTTCTCCAATAGCGAAGGTCGGCAAAATATCTTCAAAGATGTCGCTAGAGTCCTGTACGGTGCTAGCGCCTACCAAACGTTTGGGCGTGACTGCGGTTCTGAGCTGATTTCTGACGTCCTGAGATACCGAGCATAGTTCGCCCACTGTTACAGTCACCGGAGTGCTTAATACTCGATCAAAAACCGCTTTAGACTGCTCAATGCTGTAGATGGGTGGCATAGTTCGATAGGCGCTGTCGTTGGCTTTGTCGGGAGCAGCGAAATTCCTGTTAGCGGGCGGGGCGTAGCGACTGGGGATGCCAGAAAACGGATGGACGGGAGGCTGAACGACGGGTTCCTTAGTGACGGGCGGTTGTTCCTTAGCGACGGTTTGTTCGGGTGCTTTGCCTTTGTCGGCAGGCTTAGCGGCAGGAGCTGGAGTTGAATTGGAAGGGGGTGAAGTCACCGGAGTGTCGCTAGTCGAGGGTGTTACTTTTGGGGCTTCATTCGCTGGTCGGTAAGCCGCACGAGGAACTTGTACGCCGTCGAACTTTTCGCCATTTCGCCTGAGTGCAAAGAGTTCGCGCTCCAAGGCCTGGATCCGTTCTTCTTTGCTTAGCGATCGGCCCATAGCGACATCCTGCTGCATTACCTCGTGTATTAGCGCCTGCTGCATAGCCGCTTGCTCGGGATCCGGATTAGCGTTGGGAGAGAGTCTGCCTGTAACGATTTGTCCTGGGTTAAGCCTATGCCATTCCTCGATGCGTTCCATGTATAGTCGCTTGCCAAAATAGTTGGGAATCATAGCGCCAGACGGTAGGATGATTTTGCCTTCAGCGTTTCGACGGATCTTACCCTGTAGGATCATTTGCTCCAGCTTTATACAGGTACCTCGGACCATGGTGTGACCAGTTTCGCCACAGAAATGGCATGTGCTGTTAGAGAATTGCTGGCGAGGTTGGGCGTTACCGTTAGTCAAAAGAGCTTCCAGACGTTCCAAGGCGCTGACGATCGCTGTAGTGGTCGCTAATTCCAAGGTTTCTTGTTTAGGTACAGGTGAAGGGACAACTGGTGGGTTAGCGATTGGCGATGACGAATGAATACCGCTGGTGCCATTGTTGGTTTTGGTCGTAGAGGTGTCCGTTCCTTTTAAAACCCATTTAGCGCCTTCGAAGACTTGGTCAACATCATAAGGGTCCTCAGGATGGTGGTCGGGGAGAGTGATTTCGAGACGGCGAACGATTTTAGACCATAGCGACGTGGGGATACCTTGCTGGAACAGGCGACGTTCCTCATTGCGGTAGAGCTTGCCATTAGCGAGTAACCATCTGGCGATACGTTGGAAGTCCCGGTAGTAATCAGAGAACCTTCCTAAAGTCGCTAAGCCACTGTTAAAGGTCTGGTTTACGAGTCTTTCCAAATCGCCAAGGTTATAACGCGCGCTAGCGTCAGCGCCAGGGTACAGCCTAAGCACTGCCGCCTTCCATTCGTGATAAGTGTATGGCCGAGGATCGTTGTTGCCGATAGTGACGTTGTCGCCAAATTCGGGTAAGCCAAGCCAGGTTTCTGCCGTGTCATATGAGACATATCGAGCCGCATATTCCTTCTTCTGCGTGTCGTCAGCGATGCCGCAGTCAGCGAAGAGATATTCCAATTCTTTGAAGTATTGAGGGAGTTCCCTAGGGCGACTCTCATCCCATTTAGGAGCAGTTGTGTCGTTGCGAGGCGGCATTCTAGCACGCCGAGCGACGGGGTCGTTGCTCATAGTAGCGATTGTCGGATTTAGCGAAGGGAGGGGGTTAACTGTCGATGATGGGATAGACCGAGCTTCTGGGAAGAATAGAGAGTCGGTAGGAGTTAAAGGTGAAAGAGGTGCGTCGAGGAAACTTTCGATAAAGGCGCCTGGAAAGTCGGCAAGGATTTCGCTAACGTCGCGAAGGTGTCTAGCGATTTCAAGTTCGTCGGCCAGAGGTCGAGGATAAACTGTGGGCGACAAGTGCTGAGGGGTCGAACGAGTAGACTGGGGTGGTTTAATAGGGTTTTCCAAGCGACGTTTCGCTTGAGCTCTTGTTTCTGGCGGAATGGTTAACCTCAAATCCCCTCGCGGTGGGCTCCAAAATGATGTGCTCCTATGCCGCCTAGTGCCGTGCAGGAAACCAAAAAGAGAGGACCAAACACTAGTCACTAGATAGGGTAGCTGGCAGTAGGAAGTTAATAATGAGGGCGAGTCAGTAACCGTCCCAGAGAACGAGAGTTGAAATGGTGTATTCGAGGTGAAGTAGAAGTTGGTCGCTATCGCTAGCTGCGGTCGCTAGTGATAATAAGGGGAAGATGAGTGAAGACGGATAACGTTGCTAAGACTAAGCGATCCCTTAACGGTGGTGAAAGGGATAGAGCGAAAGAGAGGAAATGACAAAGGGAAAGACTGAAATCAAAGGACGAACGTAAACTAGTCGTTAGCCGTAGTCGCTAACGTCGCTAAGTCGAAATAACGCTAACGGGCACCCGTAATTGGTACCACACGAAGTCGATGTCGAAGTCGAAGAGGCTTGTCGCTAAGCCTAAGTCGAAGACGAGATGAGAGAGAGACAAAGGGGTAGACGAAATCTTAAGCTGGTAGGCTTATAGAGAGGTACGATCCGATGGTGGAAGTCGATGGTAATTGCCCTTCGTATGAGTTCTATGTACAAGCAGTATTTATATGTTCCCAGAGTACAGTAAGGGAGGGTAAGCAATTAAGTGCCACTAGCGACGGCGTCTGTCACTGTTTACGGTGCGTGCCAGACGTCAGTCTTGTAACTAAGTAAAAGGGTCGTAGATGAGGTCTTAGCGACGACTAATTGCTAATAAAACCAAAAAAAAAAAAGAAGAACGAGTCCGCTGTCAACTCCTGAAGCGCAGACGCCGTCCCAGTATATGTGTAAGCTCGGTAACTAAATGATAGGGAAAAAGGTACGCGTCTGATAATTTGTCCATATATGGTAGAGCCTTGTTTGGTCGCCAAGATCGCTAGTGTCGCTAGTAATCGTCGCTAGGGGGAGTCTAGGCCTTGAGGATCTAGACCTAAGTTCCAGACTTCACGTGATATTCCTCGTGATTGATAAGTCTCGTGATTGCTAGAGTCTCGTGATTCGGTCCCATCC
Organism: Termitomyces sp. 'cryptogamus'; assembly: GCA_020091625.1. Lineage (NCBI taxonomy): Eukaryota > Fungi > Basidiomycota > Agaricomycetes > Agaricales > Lyophyllaceae > Termitomyces > Termitomyces sp. 'cryptogamus'. Next base: position 2,348,990 of record JAGYZC010000005.1, read on the forward strand.
TCGTGCTAAGTCCCGTGCGCTGAGTGTTGTGACTTGTGTCGGGTTCAAAGTAGTCAGCTGCCGCTAAGTCCGAAATGTCAAAAATGGTGCTCAGCGATAACTGGGGCTCATCAACACAATGGTGCCAGCTGAGCCACCGTGCCCCTTCAGACTCACTGGAGATTTGAGGACATAATCCTCAAATTGTATGATTGATTTGCACAGCCCTCAACAATGCAGGATGCACACAATGCATTCTGTGATGCAGTGTATGCAGTCAAAGAGGGAGTGCAAGGATTTTATGATGCCTTGCTCAACCATGCTCAAAACATGGCCATGTTCTCTGGCAAATTCACCATTTGTGAGCAGTTCATGGAGAGGATACCCTCTGACATGCTTGTGGCAGTAATAAGCCATGGTGGGCTCACTCCCAAAGTGAATACAGTTGAGGAATTTGTCTCAGAGGCAAAGGCCTACAAGAATAGCATCAAAACTGCTGCACACTACTTAGAGTGCAGCATGAAGAGTCAGTCAGGACAGCAACTGTTATTAGCAGCAGCACAGTCTCCAAAGCTTGGGATTGCCTTAGCCAAGCAGACAGAGGTGGCTAGACAATCATGTCCCTCCACAACCATCTAGGTTGGCAAAGAGGCCCACTGTATGCATGGCCTTGAGACCAATGCAACTGCAAGTCTGTCTGGGCCCAGAGCCTTCCCGACCTGTGGGTGCAGTACAGGCAGCAAGAAAACATCTTGCTGCAGGGAAAAACATGGTGGCCATAGCATCTGGCCAACCAGGCAAGAATGCCAGGCAATCTGCTAACTATTATAAGTGTGGAAAGGTCAGGTATTTTTCCCACAAATGCAGGGAGCTGACTAAGTCAGCTCCTTGAGTGTTTGTTTGAGCAGCACATACTGCTGCTCCCTCAGATATGGGGGATGCTAACAATGAGCAGGAGGAAGAGCCTGCTGAGGGCAACAAGGAGAATGCAGCTGAGTCCAAAGGGGCTCAGGAGAATGATGAGGAGTATGTTGAATTGGAAACATACAAGAATGAGTACTATACTTGGGGGAGTGATAGTGAGGGACTGTTTGCCATGGAGGCCCCTGCTGCTGAGCATAGGGAGCAGGAACCTGGTAACAAGGTTTGCATGTGTAAGTACAGATTATGGCAGCTAAATATCACAATACTTTTGTAATCATCTTTGACTTACTTTCCTGCAAATTAGGTTACTCATATGTACTAAGTTTTCACCATCCAATTCAACTTCAAGGGCTCTATGAGCACTTGGCTTTGCCAGACAAACTCACATTGTAGCCTGCCACATCCTTGCTTCATCTCTTTTGTCAAACAAGGCAACCTCCTACTAATCTCACTCACAACAAATATCAGTTCACAGATATCAAGTCCACATGTTTTGAGCTTTTGCTGCAGCCTTTCAAACAAACTCATTATTCAGGACAATAGGACATGTAACTGTCAAGTTGGGACTGTAAGTGTTAGATGAGCAGATTGAAAGAGTTGTTGAGACTTGGTGAGACTGAAATGGCAAAGAAGAATCAGAGGATTGGGCTGGCTCAGCTATCTGTGAGTATGGGTCAGTCTCTCTCTAATCTTCCTCTGGCTGATGGCATATTGTATAAGTAGTATTCCACCAACCAACCCACCAACAACAACAACTATGGACCACCAACCCCCAGAAGACCTCCTCCCTCTTGCTAGGCCCCAGGGCCTCCTCCAAGCAATGCTGGCCAACTTCTAGGTGGGGGACCTCCCAGCAGCAGACCTCCAAGTGGATGGGGCCTGGCTATGGACAACTTTTCTCCTCAGTGTGGAGGTGGGAACAACAATGATTATTACTACTACAATGCCAGGCCTCTGCCCTAAAATCAAAACACCCAGGACAATACTCACAACACACTAGCCCAAGAAAGAAAGCTCAACATCCAAAAACTAGAGCTCTTCACTAGCGGTAACCTCCAAAAATGAAGAGTCTTTCTGACCCAATGTCTTACTATGTTTCAAGCTAAGCCTATCACCTTCCAACTTGAGAGCTCACAGGTGGCCTTTGCTGCCTCATATCTACAGGACATTGCCTTCAGCCACTATATGGTGCTGCTTTGGTTTGACTCCAACAATCCCATGCTCTCCAACTGGCTTGCTTTTACTGAGGAATTCTTCAGTAAGTTCAGAGTATTTGACACTGTAGTGGAAGTGGAGGAAAACCTCTTCAACCTCTGAATTTGTGACAACAAATGCTTCACCACCTTCATTGTCTGGTTCAAACAAGAAGCCTATGAGACCAGCTGGAACTACAATGCCCTTCAGTTTGCTCTCTGCTGTGCCCTACTTCAACACATCAAAGACATCCTCCACCTTGCACCCAAACAAAATATCTACAATGGTTACAAGGTGCTCATTATACAGGTCAATCAATGCTATTGGGAAGACCAGAGCAAAAACACAGCACTTTCAAACCAACTGGAACACCTCTGGCAACACTAACTGGCAGGCTGAAGCAACCAACAGCAATTGACCCTTGATCCCTGTGGCCCTCATCAACTCTGCACTCTGTTTTCTCCCAGAACAAGGGCCCCCCACTGCCAATCAACCTCTGGGACCCCACCTACCTGCCCAACTCAACACTGCTGATCTCCATGAAGCTCCAGAACTCCTGGACACCAACTCCAACAACTCCCAGGAGTCTGACAATGGCCTGGACCTCACTGAAGATTAGGAGGCCCTATGTGCAAACAAGATTTGGAACAGGTCCTGGATCAACATACTAAAAAGACTCAGAAGAAGAGACAGAAGGAGGGCACATGTATTCTATATGGTGAGCGGGGACATCTTATTGGTAGTTGCCCTAAATACCAGGTGATGGGACATGCTATGTGGACCATCAATGGAGAAGACTGTGATTACCAGTTTATGGAAAATGAGCCAGAGGTTTAGATCTTGAAAACACACTAAATTGTAGATCAGACACTGATAGTTTTCTCCATCATAGCTATATCCCTCTGTGCAATGGTTTTCTCTCCAGACACCCTCCCAGCACATCTCTCCTTCTACTCCACTCACACCCTCCTCCTCTGCACCAACCTCCCCTTCTCCACCAGCTCCATCCCCACTCTTGTCAACAGTGGTGCCACTAACAACTCTATTGATGAATTCCTGGCAGTGCTTGCTCCCCAACACCTCTGGTGCTTCCCCACCCCTATTCTCCTTAAATCCTTTGGTGGAAAGCCTACATCTGCCAGAGACATCACCCACTGTGTGGAAATGATCATGACCTTTGCCAATGGATAGTAACAGGACCTCTGGCTACTAGTCATTGAACTACACATCTCTGCCCATATAATGTTAGGTTGTTCATGGCTCTGCACTACTGATTCCTGCATTGACTGGCCCAGTCTCACCCTCCATCTTGACCAGGATAGCCTGATTAACTCTAGACCAGTCCCCTTCAATGTCTCACTCCACTCTAAGAGCTTTAAAGATACAACTGACATTCCCTGGACTCCTTTACAGCTCTGTTGAAAGTCTGCACAATTGTTCATCATCAACATTTGACTTGACAATTCTCCAATGGTCCTCCGCACCCTCATTGATAGCAGGGCCACTAGCACCTTTGTCAATAACCAGCTCAACCTCCTCCACAACATCCTCAACAAGCCCTTCTAGCTCCAACTCTTTGACAGAAGCCCTGCCTCAACTGGAATCACCCAATACCATGACAGCACCCTGATATTTGACAATAAATTAAGATTGCAGGTCTAGCTGCTTGTCACCCAGCTTCTGGAGTCAACTCCAATTGTGCTTTGACTGGCCTGGTTGCAAGACCTTAACCCCAACATCAACTAGAAGGACTTCACCATGTGATTCCCAGGCCTGGTGGAAATGACCATTCCAATTTTGGGCACTCCACAGATGATTTGGGGGAATATCATTGTTGAGACAGTATCATGGCTTAGTAGTTTAAAGTGCCATAATATTATGGCTCTACAGATGCTATTAACTTGCCTGATATAACAGGCTCTTGTGGCTTGATGGGTTTGAATGTTAGAGGCCTGCTGATGGCTGCAGCCTCACATGCTCAGGTTAGGGTTTGAATCCCTTGCTTGACATTCTGATGGTATGGAAATGTTTTTAGTCATCATTTCAATTGACCATTGTTTGTTCCAACAAATGCCAATGTTCCAGAGAAATAGAATCATGGGAACAGTATCATGGCCTAGTGGTTTCAAGTGCCATAATGTTACACTTCTCTCTGTCAGGAGGAGAGTTTGATTCCTTGATCTGACAATTGACTGCTGATTTGGTCTTGTATTTTATTTATTGTATTTTTTCTCCCATGCTCTAACCAATGTGTAGGCTCACTCTGAAGCAAAATACCCTCATAGTTTGGGTATTTAGGCTGGCTACCTGCCAAATCCTTTACTGCACTGCAGCCAACATTGCTCCACAGATCCATTAACCTGATGGGAATAATAGGCCTTCATGGCTTAATGGCTTCTAGCATTAATTGTATGCTAATGTTGCAGCATCATATGCTCAGGTTGAGAGTTCAAATCCCTGGCTTGACATTCATTGTCTATAAATTTGTTTTTGATTGTCCACTGTTTGCTCTGATATATGTTCCAAAGTACTGGGGTTCACTGGTCTGGATTGCTCATGACTCCAGTTCAATCATCTGTCTGGTTGAGGGTTTGAATCCCTTGCTTGACATTTGTACAAATTTGGAATCATTTTTTAGTCATTTTTCAATTACAGATGCCTATAGATGGCTGAAAATTCTGAGCCACTATGGATTAGTGGTCTGGATTGTCCCTTACATGACATTCCATTTGTCAGGCCCAGAGTTTGACTCCCTCACTTGACATAATAGCAATTTGCAATGATTTTTTCTTGTTCAATCTCACTATTGCAAATGTAAGTATCATTCCATGTGCCTTCATAACCTTAATGGTTTTCATCCAGTGTATACCTATTTCTGCTACAAGTGGCCTCCTGGCAGCAGCTGGGAATCTGGTGCACCCATTTTCTCTGGGCACCACAGTGTACTCTCATTTCTCCTATCAGCAGTGTTCCAGCTGCAGCTTCTGTTTGGCATCTTTCCTCTAACATATATTTACAGTCACTTTCCACAACACTTGATGTTGTGCTTGATGTAGTTGAAGTTGCAAAGCCTTTCTCTGGTGGTCCAGTGTATACCTATTTCTGCTGCCAGAGGCCATTTGGCAGTGGTGCTTCCAGCAGCAGTTGGGAATCTGGTATGCTCATTTTCCCTGGCCCCACAGTGTCCTCTCATTTCTCCTATCAGCAGTGCTGGCCACAGCTTCTTTTTTGCATCTTTTCTCTTGCTCATATTTGCAGGGATTCTATCTACATCAATGAGCTCCATCCTCCAAGTTCTGATTCCAAATCCAAGAAGAGGCCAGTGTCACTTATATACTCAAAGTCAAGTGGTGTATATGAATCCTCTGGAAGGGCTCCTACAACACTTGATGTTGTGCTTGATGAAGTTGAAGTTTCTGAGAAAACATCAGAAATGTCAGCAAAGTTGGCTGGGGTGAAAGGGCCAATGGGGCTACATCCACCATGATCTCTTGCTTGCTAGAAAACTAGTTCTGGGAGAAACAATCAGGTCTGCCAGGTAAATGATGCAGATTGACACACATTTCTGGTACAGTATGTTGATGCATCTCTTGTCCTCACATGGTGTTACCATTTCATCATATCATTGCCAGTCCTCCACATTATTCCCCTGAGGAATAGGGGGAGTATTGGATGAAATTTTGTCATCTGGTGGAATCAAGCAGGCCAGTCTATGTTTGGTGTCTGTTGCAGAGTTGCTATCTGACAGATGTAAATTGTGATCCAGAATGGATAGAGATGGTGCAGAATCACTATCCATTGCAGAATCTGGTGATATTCCTGGTGGAATGATGAGGGGGGCAATCTCTCTAGCAGGTTGGTCCGCTATGCAGATGTATGTTATATTTTCCAGTACATTTTTTTCATATCTGGCAATTGAGATAATTGAAGTTCTGTTGTTAGATCCAGCATCCAATGCAATGAAAAGAGGAGGAAGACTATCCTCCATCAGTGTCCTGCCATTGTCAGATGTCATCTCCTTGTCAGACCCATCATCTGCTGCAATAAAGAGGGAAGGGATGCTACTATCATCCAGTCACCTCTGGTGTCAGCCCTGTCACTGTTGTCAGACCCATCATCTGTTGCCATGAACAAAGAAGGAAGCCATCCATCATCTGGCTCCCCTCTATTGTTTGACCCATTGTTCAATGCAACGAAGAGTGGTGGAGGTGTTGTTCATCTGATCCACTTTCCTCAGCATCAAACAGAGGTGGAATGCCTATGTTGTTGAACTGGTATGGCTCAAAAGTCATGCCCCTGAGGTCTGGATCATCAAACAATGGATTTTCAAAATCCATCTGTTCCTCATCACTTTGTGCTAGTGAGAAGAAGCTCTGCCAAACAAGGGAAAGGAGATGGAAAAGTGATTGAGCCTGTGCTTGTGCTTGAATAGCAGATGATTTCTTTGTAGGGCAATAGATGAGCCCAGGATTCTTCCTACTTTTAAGAAAGAAGTGGTGGAATGGATGGCATGGATTGGAAGGATCAATGGACTTGTCAAGCATTGATGGAGGCCATGCAGGTGATTGAGTGTTAGGCACAGAGGTTGGAGAGACACAGTCAGATAGTATTGCACTATCATTACTCAGAGAATTGGTGATTGAGTTGATACCAGTGAGTTCTCCTAAGTGTGATGGCACAATAGAATTGGCACTGGAGAGGTGAGTGGAGCTGGGTCTGGCAGGTGGACTTGAAAATTGGCTGATTAGGTCATTTGCTGTCAATGGGAATTTTAGTCCAGCTGCTGATCAGAACTTGTCTAGAGCTAAGAGGGCTTTCTAGTGGACACTGCTTTGGCTTGACAATCCTTCATCATGAGTTGCATTTTGATGGATGAGGGGACAGCCCTTGGCAGTCTCATCATTTAGGTGCTTGGTCTTTATACCTATATAGTTCCACCAATCACAGCCATATCAATATACAACTTGACCTTGGATGGGTAGGAACTGTCCATGACTCAAAGGACTCTTGGACTTCTTGAGGGATGTCATCTTTGTCTGCCAGAGGGTTCCAATGGCTCAGACACATAATGAGGTCCAGAACATTGTATTGAATGTTATTTAATGCTACTACACCTGGAGATAGGAGAATATAGTTCTGACACAGATATTGAATAAACTCCATTGCAATCCAAGACACTTTACCAATTCTATATCCAGGTGTTGTAAGATCCACCTATGATCTTTGTGTTCCTCAAAGTTGCCATAAATGGAAAGTGCTGCACATAAAAAATCAGTTTTTGCAGACCCAGTGACTGTTGGTTAACTGAGGCTTGGGTTCATAGAGCAGCAGTGGAGGCCATGTAAGAGTGCAAAGCTATAAGGATTTGGCACAGTCATGAGCCAGTAGTTGGGGAAAGTAGGTCTTTACAGCAGTAGAATCAAAAATGTAGACTACATGTGACATTGTCCAAAAGTAGTAAAGTTGCAAATCTGCTATGGAAATGGCAGTTCCAGTTGGCATGGTGGATATGATGTACATGGTAAATCCAGTATATAGGGCATATCAGCCATTTGTTCATCCCATTGTACTCTCTATTATAAAGGTGTTGTTGCCCTTTAAGGTGGTGTAAAATCATTGTATACTCTTCTGAACTTATGAGTTGCCAAAGAACTCAGTTCATGCCACATGGCCACCTTTTTGTTAGCATAGGCTTGGAAACCTTTTTTCTTGGCTGACATGCCCTTCTGGGACCAGATTTCTGCCTGCTTAGGGAAATAGTGAACAGTCCATTCCATTTCACTGGTAACAAGCTGATATTGTTTTGTCCATCTGTTTTATTGTGCTCTTGTGTGGAGGTAGTGCACCTGATTAACTGGTGAGATTGGTTATGTCAGGTTCTGCTAACCACAGGGGCTCAGCTGCACTAGGCAAGTCCTTACTAGGCAGATGTGACATCTTGCACTGATAACCTGGTGTTTGGGTATAACAGAGTGCCTGTTACTTGCCTTCACCTTTGTGCAATACTAATAATAATGTTTAATTATATGGGTAGCATCACATGACACTATTTCTAAAAGTACTATACAATTACTTATATAAGGCAGCATCTTACTTCATACTTCATAGACAGAACTATCAACTGGCTTTGACTTACAAGGTGTGAACCATAAGCTGTGTGACCCATAATGGACATGTTACATTTTTTTATATCAAACAAGTGATAACTTGTTTGCAAAGAAAGAACCCAAACTTCTGAAAAAAAAAGTTCACTGCCACTAGTTACAATCAGCACATCAAAATTTTTGACATGCATCTTCTGCAATGAGCACCGTGGTGACCATGGAAGGTCAGGTGCTTGGGCCTAGGTCTGAGAGAGAATTTAATGGAGCATTGAAGAGTGCTCCACAGAGGACATCAGGAGTTGCCACATCACACCATGATGGGGGCAGGAAGAGTGCTGTGATGCCAGGTGGGCTTCCAGCAGTTACTCCAGTACAACCACTTGCAGGTGGTTGGGAGAGTGTCACAGTGGAGGGCTCTCAAGGGCCCCCTACTTGGCTATACCCAATGGCAGAGCCAGTAGGTGCCATGGCATTGGCAGACAAAGGGAAAACCCCTTTGTATGCACTCACAACACTGAGGCTGGAAGGAATCTGATCCTTCTCAGTGGCCATTAGAGTTCAGATCAACTCCTCACTGGTGGGAACACCACTGAGGAGTAAAGAAGACTTCTCCTACAGAGCTCATGGTCCTGTGTGATCAGAAGCTGGGCCTGTGCTGGGTATGCAATTGTCACGACCCAGTCCCTAGACCCTGACAGTGCCCCCAGCCCCCCCAATGCTCCGCCAAACTCCCCAACCCTTGCCCACCCTCTGCACCCACTTTGGGCATCTCCAACACTTCCTCAGCAAACCCCAATGGCTCCTTGATCAACTCCAATGCCTTCTCTGCAGCAGTTGATGCATCCCCTGAATTCCCCTGGACTCCCAAGACTTCCTCTAACCCCAGAGTGATCTGCTTCCCAACTGATCCCATCAGAATGTCACTGCGGCCCACTCCAAGATCATACCTGACAACCGTCGACTCTGCGCAGTTCTGTCAAGCCCACCACCATATCCTCTGCCCTCCAGAACCACAACCCCTGGTACTTTAGTCTTGATATTGCATTTACTGGTTTCCTATGTCTCATCCTTCATCTCATCACTGTTTCTATTTTTAGTTTTGAATCTATCTCTTTTCTCTGTCTCATCTTGTCTCGACTGTGTATATTTCCTTTGTCTTCCTAAGTTCCTTTCATCTCCAACATCAGTATGAACTCCATGCATGTGTTATGACCTGAACATTCTTACGACAACTCCAGACCTCACTCTCTGCTCAGCCCAGGAACCCATTACACCTTGGTGATCTCCCATCAAACTCTGGCTCCACCCCCATCAATTGCAAAGCCTCCGCTTACCCTGCATTCTATTTGCACACTCACAAACTTGTTCCGATGCCCATCCAGGTTTGATGTCTAATACACTTGGTCTTAGACATCTCCAAACCACTCCAGACTTGCTCAGACCGCCCCCCCCTAGCTCCCCCTTGCAAGTTCCTCCCCTCCGCACCAATCCTGGATGCTTGGTTATAAGCGCAGGACATCGCATCCACCTAGTAAGGATTTGCCAGTGTAGCTGAGCCCCTGTCATCAGTGGAACCTGACATAATATCAAGACTCCCCCTTACCCCATTCTCAATGTCTGTGTATAACCCCATGTACAACCCCACCAGCTACCTAACCGACATCTATGGTTGACTGGTACTGGAAAATCCCTATGCCCCATTCTATCCAGGCCCCCCTGCGGATCAGTATGTCCCTCATCACTGGACTCCTGACCCCAACCAGGTGTTCTACACCCCCTCCATCAGCCAGGGAATACCTCTGGGCTGGCGCCACCCTCCTGCATTCTCCACCAATGGCAACAATCCCCATATGTACCCCAGAGGATACTCTGCAGCACCCCCTAACCCTGCCTACCTTCCCCCCACCCACTATTATGCATACCCAGTCCCCGCTGCAGCTCCAAGCCCTCCAGGGCCTATGGATAATTATTCCCCCCCTTGTCTGCTGTTCTCCGCTCAAGCTCCTCCTTCTCCTAGGCAGCAAAGAGTCAAAGCCTATGCCCAACAATGCAACAAAGTCCTCTGCTTCCTCTGCCTTTCTCCCACAGAGTTCGCAAGACACACCCACACCCTCCTCACCAACCTAGGTTACCCTGACATCTCCGCGACTCCAGAAGTCTGGGCGGATTGACTCCTTGACTTCTATGAGCGCTATCTGCAAGGGAACCTCCCGGAGACTACAAAAGGCACCCTGGGCATTGACAATAACTTATAGAATGAGCTCCACGCATTGGTCAAAGAAATTCACACCAGCCTGAACCCCCACCCCTTTGAAGACCCTCTAGACCCTGCCTGCTCCTTCCATGTGCAATGCAATGATGTGCTCCTATGCCACCTAGTGCCATGCAGAAAACCTAAAAAGAGGACCTAACACTAGTCACTAGATAGAGTAGCTGGCAGTAGGAAGTTAATAGTTGAGGATGAGTCAGTAACTGTCCCAGAGAACTAGAGCACAAGTTACATTGTGGAGTGAAGTCAATAAAAGTTGCTATTGCTAGCAGAAGTTGCTAGTGATGATCAGGAAAGAAAAAGGGGTAAAGACAAGTAACATCACTAAGACAAAATGCCCTCCTAACAGAGGTAGTGGAGAGTGAGGGAATAGGGTAGAGATGGGGAAAGGTGGTAACAGGAAGACTAAAATTAAGGGACAAATGTAAACTGGTCGCTAGCCATAGTTGCTAGCATTGTTAAGTTGGATTAACTAAAATAGGCACCCACAGTTAGCACCATACTCAGTCGAGGTCGAAGTTGAGGAGGCTTATTGCTAAGCCTGGGTCAAAGGCAATAAAAAGAGCGAAAGAGGCAAAGTGAAATCTCTTCCTGGTAAGCTCAAAGATAGCAGTTCTCTGATTGTTCTTCTCTGTCCTTTTTAGTGTCTATGTACAGTCAGTATTTATATGTTTCAAAGTATAGTATGGAAAAGTAAACAAATAGGCACCACTAGCAATGGTGTCTGTCACTGTGTTTAGGGTGCATATGAGGTGTCAGTCTGTAACTAAGTGAAAAATCATAGGCAAAGTCTTGGCAGCACCTAATTGCAAATGAAACCAAAAAGTAACGAGTCTGATGTCAATACCTGAAGCGTAGATGCTGTTCAAGTATGTTGGTAAGCTCGGCAAAAGAAATGATAGTAAAAAGGTACACGTCTGATAATTTGTCCATATATAATAAGAGATGCTATTTTGTCACTAGAGTCACTAGGGTCACTAATAATTGTCACTAGGGAGGGTCTAGGCCTTGATGATTTAGGCTTAAGTTCCAGACTCCACATGATGTTTCTTGTGATCATTAAGTCTCGCAGTCACTAAAGTCTCATGCTTTGGTCCAATCCTTGGGCTAAGTCTCATGTGCTGAGTGCTGTGACTTGTGTTGGATTCAAGGTAGTCAGCTGCCACTAAGTCTGAAATGCCAAAAAAATGGTGCTCAGCAATAACTGGGGCTCATCAGCAAGGAGCCCATCGGAATATGAAGCAAAGCCCTGCCTTCCATTCCCCGTCAGCAGGAAGAACTCAACGCAGCCTCTAGCATCTTAAGGAACCTTAACCTCGTGGGGGGATTGTTTGACCAACCAGCCACCCATACCTTGGCCCTCTCTGCTCACCCCTGGGCCAACTCTGTTCTCAGCACCTTCCACACCTGGGACCAGCCCACCATCCCTGAACCCCACTCCCAACGGCCACCCCCACACATTGATGACAACAACCAGACTCTCTCCAACATCGATGAGCCTAGTAACCCTGCCAATGAGCACACCCCACACAACAGACCTCCACAAGACCGACCCCCCCACTTCGACCTCCATGCCCCTTGTGTCAATGCCCCTCCACCCCATCCCAATGCCTCAGTCCCCCCACAACAGCCCATGGGCCCCAGGGTGCCCCGACCACCCTTTCCTACCAACCCTCCTTGTCCCCTGCCTGCTCCAATGCCTAACCCTCCCACCCATGCCAATTATTTTGGACCTCCCACCCCTGGAGGACCCCCTCCCCCTCGATGGGCCCCGGGGCCTGCCCTGGGCAATGCAGGCCAACCTCCCAGCAGAGAGCCACCCAACAGTGGACCCCCTGGGAGATGGGGCCTGGCAATGGACAACTTCCCCCCCCAGCACAGAAACAGGAACAACTACTATTACTACTACAATACTGGACCCCCGCCCCAAGCTCAAAATTCACAGGACAATACCCATGATGCACTGGTCTGGGAGGGTAAGCTTGACATTCAGAAGCCCAAACCCTTCACTGGCCACGACCCCTGGAAGTGGCAAATCTTTCTAACCCAGTGTCTGACTATGTTCCAAGCTAAGCCAATTACCTTCCAACTTGAGAGCTCACAAGTGGCCTTTGCCGCATCATATTTACAGGGTATCACCTTTGATCATTACACTGCACTACTCCAGTTTGACCCCAACAACCCTGTACTCTCCAATTGGCTTGCTTTCACCCAGGAATTCTCGAGTAAGTTCAGTGTCTTTGACACTGTAGCAGAGGTGGAGGAAAATCTCTTCAACCTCCAAATGCATGACAACAAACACTTCATGACCTTTATTGTACAATTCAAACAGGAAGCCTATGAGACCAGCTGGAACTACAATGCTCTCCAATTTGCCCTCCATCACACCCTGCCTCAACAGATCAAGGATGTCCTTTGCCTCGCACCCAAGCAAACCACCTATGACAGGTACAAGGTGCTCATTACCCAGGTTGACCAATGTTACTGGGAAGATCGCAGCAAAAACACAGTGCCCCAGACCCCCTGGAATGCCTCCGGTAACACCAACTGGCAGGCCAGAGCAATCAATAGCATTCAATCCTCAATCCCCACTAACCCTGCCAACCCTGTGCCCCGTTTTCCCCCAGGCCAAGGAACTACCAGCACCAATTGACCCCTGGAACAATGTCTGCTGGCCCAGCTCAATGCCACCAACCTCCATGAAACTCCGGAACCCCTGGACACCAACTCTGATGACCATGACAACATTCCAGACCCTGCCAATGACCAAGAAGCCTTATGTGCAAACAGGATTCGGGATAGCCTGTGGATTGATGTGCTGGAGGAAACACAGGAGAAATGATGGAAGGAGGGTGTGTGCATCCTATGTGGTGAGCAGGGACACTTTATTTGCAGTTGTCCTAAATGACAGGTGATGGGATGCGCTGTGTGGATGATCAACAGAGAAGACTATAACTACCAGTTTATGGAAAACAAGTCAGTGGTTTAGGTCTTGAAGATGCACTAGACTACAGACCAGACCCCAACATCTTCTCCACCCTGGCCACACTTTTCTGTGCAACAATACTTTTTTTTTTTTTTTTTTTAAATCCATTTACGTGTCTGAAGCGCTACGCGCCTATGTTACACGGTACATCGGAAGTAGCTACTTGTACAAGAGCCATGGAATACAACACCCCCCTGCATACGCAGAGAATGAGTGAGCCGGCGCGTCCTAGTGCCGTTTTAGGCCATGCTCCCCTGGTAGGAACCTGAAAAGAACGCTGGTGGGGTATGACGAGGTTTTGGAAGGCAACAAGTGCCCAACTGTGAGCCGGGCGATGGGGGACAAGCAGCCGGGCCGCGTACCCAACCAATGCTGGAATGAAGAAGAGTCAGTAGTCATGGTGGGCTCATGCCGAGTGCCATCAGCAAGAAGTTTTGAACTAGATTAAGTATGTTAGCGGGGGGTTGAGTAACCGGGCCGGGGGGGGCTTCCACCTGGGGGTATGGGGGCCCCGTCAGGTGGGGTCGGAAGGCGACAGAAGCTTAAAGCGTTGTGTTGAGCATATAAACCTGAAAAGATATTTTAGGGCATCGGCAGTGGCTAGCAGGTGTTTTAGGGACTCAGCTTTGCGACGAAGTTTGGTTCTAAGATGGACGTGTCGTTCCTGCTGGTAGTGCGGGCATTCAAAGAGGAAGTGATGGATTGTTTCCACCGTAAGGCCTAGGCAGTTGGGGCAGACCGGGGTCTCGGACCGTTTGATATGGAAGAGGTATTGGTTGAGGGCGATGTGGCCGGTATGGAGTTGCGTCAGGATAGCGGACTGCCTGCACCCGAGGTCCCTGACCAGCCGCATGTATCGTCGCGATGGGAAGGAATTGTCGATCCTGTTGATGTTCTTGAAACGAGGGGATCTTCTCCATCGGCTCTTCCACTTCGCTATGGTATTGGCGAGGAGGTGCTGGTGTGTGGCCGGGATGCTTGCTGGTAGGGGCTTGGATCTCAGGTAGACTGGAAGGTGCTTTGGTGTGCTGGACGTTCCTTGGGCCGCGATTTTGGCGAGTACGTCGGCCCTCTCGTTAGGACCGAAGCCGACGTGGCCAGGGGACCAGTGCACCTGCAGGTCAACTACGCCTCTGGTTCTGTCGACCCATCGCCAGCCCGCGCAGAGCGCTGCCCGCCTGCGGGACGCTTGAGAGAGCCTGTCGACCTTATGGTGCAGGTTCTCCGCCGCCGTGTGGACCTGGTCGAGGAGGTAGTGGGCTGGGTGGGGGCGTTGGTTTAATAGGGCCTTTATAGCGGCCTGGCTGTCACTACCCATGATTACCTGCCCATTGATGCTACGGACCACCGATGTCAGGAGGTGTAGGCCAAGGGTGAAACCCGTGGCCTCGCCCTCATAGACCGTGTGCTCTGCATCAGAGCCAAGGTGGTAGATCAGATGGGAGGTTTCCTGGTGATTGACATAAAGAACCGCCAAGGCGCCAACGCCCCCTTCGAAGCCAGATCCGTCACAGTAAACCGAGATGGAAGTGGACGCATGGGCGTCTGTGATGGCCATCAGTGCTGCATCCTTGTCGTCCGCGATGTGCGTGGTAAGGGACAGGCGGTAATTGGGTCGACGGCGGATGGGATGCACTGTTTTGATGGACACGGGGTCTACACCTGTGAAAAAGAAGAGGTTATGGAGAGGGGAGCGGTGTCTCCTCACAAACCAATTAGCTGCTCGACGAGCCGGGCTGTGGAGGGGGTGGGATGGTGGTAGAGACAAAATACGCACCGCGGCACGGGTCAGGACCTTCCAAAACAACAGGTCCACTGGGAGAAGGTTTGCGTGGACATCAAGGGCATCCCCCGCAGTGGTGCTCAGTGCACCGGTCACCAGCTTCGCTGCCTTGCGCTGGGTGGGGCAGAGCTTCTTGACGACCAAGACTGAACCCGACCTTCTCCCACCATCCGAGGGGGTGGAGACACCTGTGAACCACACGTCAGCAGCGTAAGTGAAAGCAGGGACCGCCACCGTATTGTAAAGCTGGCGGACCCATCGGGGGGGCATTCCCCCAGAGGTGCGGGAAAGGCGGGCTATCTGCGATGTCCACCACGTGGTGCTGGCTGTGACTTTCTGGGCGTGCGTGTTCCACCGGAGTTGAGGGTCGATAACCACCCCCAGGTACTTGTATGAGGCCACCGTGTTGATAGTTTGAGGGGCCATGGGGCTGTCGGGGTTAGATCTTAGCAGTGATAAGTCCTGGGGGATCTCGTCGTGGTGCGACCGGGGAAAGTTCATGAGGGCCAGTTTGCTGAGCTCGAAGGGGGAGTTGTGCTCTTGAGACCAGCTGAGGCCACCATGTTGCCGAACCATCATGTCTGCTATTTTCTCATGGACCTCACGGAGTGTGACAGCTACGGCAAGGAACATCACGTCGTTGACAAAGCCGGAGGCCATCTCAGTGGGGTTACCAGGATCCGCAACCAGCACGAGCGGGGCGTTGTAAAAGGCGTAGTAGAGCATTGATAGCGGGCATCCCTGTGTTGTCCCATTGAGGATGTCGATCCAGTCAGATTCGAAGTCGTCGAACCTCAATTTTGTGCATCTGTTGGTGAGCATACATTCGGCGAGACGGACATAGCATGTCGGTACTCTGCATTTGCGCATGTTGTGGATGAGTCGGTCGCGGACAGTGTTGGGGAAGGCACCTTGGACATCGAGGAAGAGCACTGTCGCGACTTTCCCCGAACGCCAGGCATTCTTGATCCTGTTGGTAACGAGGTGCAGCGCATCTGAGGTGTTCCGACCAGGACAACCACCGAATTGGTGGGCCAGGAGCATCCTGTGTTTCTCTGCAAGGAAGGAAAGGTCAGCGGCAACCAGGGTAGAGAGGAGCTTCCCCAGTGTATTGAGGAGCCCTATGGGGTGGTAGGCCTTGGCTACATCGTAAGCTGGCTTGCCAGGCTTACGGAGCACTAAGGTGGTGGATACAAGCCACGAGTCATGGTATACCCCAAGTTCAAAAACTGTGCAAAAGATGAAGTGGAGGTGGTCTACGAGAGTATCCACGCAGCGTTTCAGTACTACGTTGGGAACCCCATCGGGGCCCGGAGCCTTAAAGGGGGGTAGGCCCCAGATGGCCTCACGTATACGAGTGGGGGTGAAGAGCCTGATGCCGGGAAGCAGCTCAGGGTAGGCGGAATGGGGAATGGAGGAAGAAGTGGGGGGAGAAGGGAAGAAGGACTCAGCTAGCACCGACGCTTTATCTACATTCTTCGTGGCCATACTGGGGGCACCGCCGTTTGTAGTTTTGAGGTCGGGGACTCTCGCGCAGGAGAGGTCGGAGGGTTCGTGGACAACGTACTTGTTGGCGAGGTAGATCTGACGTGCGTTGATCCCTTCAAGCCAGTCAGTCCAGTGGTCCTCCCTGGCCTTCCTGATGGCAGCGGCCATTTCCTGGGAGAGTTGAGCTGCTTCAGCCTGGGCTGGGTGGCCCTCGATATCCCGGAACCTGAAGGCAAGATTGTTAGCGCGATGCCTCTGGGCCTTGAGCCGTTCAAGGTCTTTGTTCCACCATCGTTTCATGTATGGGCACGGTGTTTTCACTGGGACTATGTTGTCCATGGACATGACCTCACTGATGATGGTGGAGAGGTCGTTGACCTTGCGGTGGAACATTGCCTCATCAGATATGTGCTCGGCTGGGGAGCGGCTCGCGAGTTTTGCGGCCAGCACTTCATTGAACATGGTCCAGTCAGCCATACGGAAGTCCCTCGAGGGGGGTGAGGTTGCTTGTGGCAGTGGGAGCTCCAGCTCTGTGATTATTGGAAGATGGTCAGTAATGGGGGGCCGCAAGGCAGGTACTACGTCGCAAGATATGAGAGGGTCGGACACCCCAATCGTCCTCCAGACGTTGTCCGGGCGTGTCCATCTGCCTGCCGTAGACTGAAGTGTGGGTGTCTCTGGTGGGAGGGCAGGCTCCATATCATATTCCCCCAGTAGATCCAACAGAGGCTGGATGAAGTTCTCAGGTGTTGTGAGGTGGCGATTCTCGGCGGACTCCCACAGGGGGTGGTGCCTATTGAAATCACCTAGCCAGACCATGTGGTCCGGAGGATGAGGGTGGGAAGGCTGGCGCGCAGAGGAGAGGAAAGACATGAGGGCCGTCAGCGCCTCGTTGTGTGTGCAGTCATTATAGACATTGAACACCATCAGATTCCCAAATTTGCCCTTGAGGCGGATTGCGGTGATGTCCATCGAACAGACGGGTAAGACCGAAAAAGCATCTGTTGAAATGTTAGAGTTGATAAGGAGAATAGAACGGGATCGAGAGGATCCGTTGCGGCGGTGGTCTCTGGGGTAGACAACCCTCCAATAGCTAGATGCTTTGGTGTTACCTAGGCGGTCTAGAAATGGTTCCTGGATAGCCAGGATGTCCCAGTCTTCAGGGCGTGCTGAGTTTAGCATTGCGGCCTGCGCAACGTCAGATTTGCGGACATTCTGTTGCCAGATGCAGATTTTCTCGGGTGCTGCTGTTGGTCGTACAATCATTGGGAGGAGCCAGGTTTAGGTCGCTTTGGTTGGGACGAGTTTGGTGTGGCTGATTGACCGAGCCCGAGGAATGCATCGAGGGTGCTGAAACCGGCGCGCTTGGGGCCCGGGGTTGCGCTACTGAGGGGGAGGAGCCGTCCATGGGGCCAGTCCCAAGAGAAGCCAGGGGTGCTGGGGCCCGTTGGGTTGCCGGGCTGGGGGACAGGAGACGGGGGAATGATGGGGGTGGCGCGGTGGACTTCTTTGGGGGCGCCTTGGCCCAGGTTGTAGGGTCCCGGGTCAGGAAATATGGCATCTGGTTCTCGGGGAAACGGCTGTCGGTCTCACCACATTTCTTTTGGAAAACCGGGCACATTTGTGACGAGCTAGCGTGATTCGAATCTGGACCACAGGAAACGCACCTCGGAGCGCTGGATTTGCATGCCCGCTCATCATGTCCTGTTCCCGCACACGCCGCACAGCGCTTGTTGTTCGTGCAGTTGACACGGATGTGTCCGTATTCCTGACATCTGTTGCATCGAATGGGCTCCTTGAAGTCCTTGCGGACCACAACTTGACCACCCGATATAAAGATTCGCCTCCGTAGGAGATCGTTTGCCGCGTCAGGAGAGCTGCAAGTGATTTTCAGAGAGGCGACCGTCTGGCTCTTACCTCTCTTCTCAGCTGCCTTGAGCCACGTGGCCGAGGTGATGGAATTCGGTTCGAGGTTGTTCTCGTCCTCGATTGTGCGAAGGTGCGTTTGGTCCTGAGGGTTGAAGCGGCCATGGCAGGGGACGAAACGGGCAATGATGTTGTAGGTTTTGGGCTTGACACTCGCCGTTCTGCCGAAGGTGGCCGTGACGACGTCCCATGTCTCGTCTGCACTGTATTTGCGGAACCTGTTGGTGGCGTCAGCCGAGATAAACTCAAGGACATATGCACCGCGGTCTCGGTAAGATAATCCCACCGCGTGGGTCTTGGGGGCACCATGTTCAGGTTCCTCCCCTTCTTCCACCGTTCTGACTGCCACATTCGCCTGGTCGATATCACCCAGATGGCTGTTGAGTTTGTCGTGGAGAGCGGAATTGCCAGTGGCTGACATGTCCGTCGGCGAGGTTCCGTCGGTGGGGTCCACTATGACGAGGACCGTACGAGCATCGCGTAAGAACCATTGCTGGAGGCGGGTGTCGTCCGCGGAGGCTGTCGGGTTGAAGTTCGTACATGGCTGTGGGGCAGTGGGTGACCTCTGTGCGGGGGCAGAAGCTGCGATAGCAGCCCAGGTGGGTCAAGGAGGCTGCTCAACAGGGTTTCCAAGATTCGCGGGGGCTGATTGCAACAGCGCATCTAGCGAGGCGGAGACCCCAGAGAGACGCTCTGTTGCCTTGTCAAGGGCAAGCAGGGCTTCAGCTTGTCTGGCGTCTGCCGCGGCGGCAAAGTCGGCTGAGGAGTTGAGCTTAGTAGCTGCCCCTTCGATACGACTGAGTGCTTTGGTGACTACCATATCCGCAATAGCCTCGGACACATGGTCCGAAATCACGTTGTCCAGGAGGAGCGCGACTGCTATGGACGTGTTCCTCAACTCCTGCTGTTTCGAGGTCAACGCTGCCAACAGTAGAACGTGGACTAGCTTCCTGCGGTCATAGGGTTCAGCCGCCAGGATACAACCTTTCTTTTCAAGCCAGGTACGTGCGTCACGTTGGGACTTAATCGGACTGGGGTCGTTGGCTAACAGTACCTTGATGTCTGAGGCAACTGGTCGTGGGGGAGGTGGTGTCGGGGTCCCAATGTTGGTGGGACCGCTGGTTAAATTTTTGGCTGAGGGCTTGCCCAGACTGGACATGCCTTCTACCGTAAGGGGGGGGAAAGTAAGATAAGGGTAGTATAGGGGATAGGCTTGTGGGCCTGGAAGTCTCCTTGGAAGGAGGGGAAGGGAGTATATACGCTAACTAGTGACCAGAGCTACCGGGACCCCGGAAGGGATGGTGGCAGTACAGGTTCAAGAAGCGTCCGCAACAATACTTGCTCCAGACAGCCCCCCAGTACACCTCCCCTCCCACTCATCTACCAACCTCCTCCTCTGCACCACTCTTCCCTTCACTGACAACCCTATCCCCACACTAGTCGACAGTGGTGCCACCAATAACTTCATCAATGAATTCCTGGCAGCACTCACTCCCCACCCCCTCCGACACCTCCCTGCCTTGATTCCCCTCAAACTTTTTGACAGAGACCCTACCCCAGTGGGAGACATCACACACTGCCTGGAAATGACCATGACCTTTGCCAACAGATGACAGCAAGAACTCTGACTACTTATCACAAAATTACACCCCTCTGCCTCTGTCATCTTAGGATTCTCATGGCTCCATTCCACCAACCCCTGCATTGACTGGCTCAGCCTCACCCTCCACCTCAACTGGGACAACCCCACCAACTCTGGGCTGGTACCTTTTGATGTCTCACCCTTCTCCTCTCCTCCGAAAACTCTAAGACCATGATCGACCACTCCCGGACTCCCCCACAGCTCCGCTCTAGATCCACACAGTTGTTCATCATCAATTTCTGACTCAATGACTCTTCCAAGGTATTCCCTGCCCTCGTCAACAGTGGTGCCTCTGGCACCTTCATCAGTAATCAACTCAGCCTCCAGTGCAACGACCTTGACAAACCCCTCAAGCTCCAACTCTTCGACAGAAGCCCTGCCATGACAAGAATCACTCAATACCATGACAACACCCTCACCCTCAACAATAACCTGCAGTTTCAGGCCCGGCTCCTCATCACCCAACTACCTCTGCTGACTCCAATTATGCTTGGACTCCCATGGCTGCAAGACATCAACCCTGACATCAACTAGAAGAACCTCACCATGCAATTCCCTAGCCCCAAAGCAAGTTTAGTGGCCACCATCCCTCTCTGCCTCCAGTCTATCTCAGACTCCAATATCTCCCACCCCAGCACCAGTACTTCCAGAGCGACCCAGAATCCCTCAACCTCCAATGGCAACCCTGATGAAGAAGAAAATGCCACTCTGCCTCAGTCACCCTCAATCACATTATGATGGCTGCCTTCCAACATACCCTGGAATTGATACAAAGGCCCACAGTACCCCGACCAGCAATGCTCAAAGCCCCCGACCAACTCCGCCACCACTCTGGACTCAACCACTACCACTCTGACATCCAACTCCATTGACTCTGGAAACCTCGACATTAAAATCATTGGTGCCATCCCCTTTGCATGCCTTCTGCAAGAT
Organism: Termitomyces sp. 'cryptogamus'; assembly: GCA_020091625.1. Classification (NCBI taxonomy): domain Eukaryota; kingdom Fungi; phylum Basidiomycota; class Agaricomycetes; order Agaricales; family Lyophyllaceae; genus Termitomyces; species Termitomyces sp. 'cryptogamus'. Next base: position 2,370,218 of record JAGYZC010000005.1, read on the forward strand.
GGCACCCCCACCTTCCAGTTACAAATCATGCCAGCCCTACCCAAGGAGCACCTCCGCACAGGGACCACTATGCCAGAGAGCAAGATGGAGGAACAGATCCTATCCAAAGTAGTTCCCCCAGAGTATCATGAGTTTGCTGACATGTTCTCTGAAGGGAGTGCCAAAGAACTTCCCCCGCACCACTCCTACACTCCTACAACCACAAGATTGACCTCAAAGAAGGCACCTCACCCCCATTTGGCAAGATCTACAACATGTCTGAGATCAAGCTCTGAGCCTTGAAGGAATACCTCGACAACATGCTCAGCAAGAGCTTCATATGCCCATTGATCTCTGCCACCAGCACTCCAGTTCTGTTTGCCAAGAAGAAGGACAGGTCACTCCGATTCTGTGTGCATTATTGGGAACTCAACAAAGTCACCAAAAAGAACTAGTATCCCCTCCTCTTGATCAGAGACCTTACTGATTGTCTCCACAGTGCCAAGATTTACACAAAGATGGACCTCTGCTCTGGCTATAACAATGTCTGGATTGCTCCGGGACATGAATGGAAGACTGCCTTTTGCACCCACTATGGCCTCTTTGAGTACCTCATAATGCCCTTCAGAATGACTAACTCCTCTGCCACTTTCCAGTACTTCATAAATGACATCTTCCATGACATGAATGATGTTTTCATTATTGTGTATCTGGACAACATCCTGATCTACTTGAATTCACCGACAGAGCATCCAGAGCATGTCTGCCACATTTTAGAATGACTCTGAGAGTACCACCTTCATGCCAAACCTGAGAAATGCTCCTTCCACATAATGGAGGTTGAATATCTCAGAGTCATTGTCACTCCCGATGGTGTGTGCATGGACCCTGCCAAGGTTGATGCAATACTCAACTGGCCCCCACCATGGTATGTCAAGGAGGTACAGTCATTCCTGGAATTTGCTAACTTTTATCACCGTTTCATCAACAACTACTCCAGTATCACCAAACCCCTCAACTGACTCATGCAGAAGGACACCCCTTGGGATTGGGACAGCAAGTGCCAGAGCATATTCCTCCTCCTGAAGAAGGCCTTCACCTCTGCTCTGGTCCTCCACCATCTCGATCCCTCTCTGCCAATCATGCTCGAATGTGATGCCTCTGACTATGCTATTGCCAGGATACTCTCCCAGTTGGACTTGGGGGGCAAAGATCTCTGTCCTGTGACCTTCTACACCCAATTGATGATCCCAGTGGAACTCAACTATGACATCTATGACAAAGAACTCCTCACAATCATTGAAGCCTTCTGTCAGTGGCAGGCCTACCTCGAGGAGTCCCCACACTACATCCAAGTATACTCCAACCACAACAACCTGCAATACTTCATGACCACAAAACAGCTCAGCTGCTGCCAAGCTCAATGGTCTGAAACCCTCTTGGAGTACAACTTCACCATCCACTACTGCCCCAGGCGACTCAGCATGAAGCCTGATGCCTTCACTCAAAGGTCCAACATGTATCCGAAGAAGTCATTTGAAGCCAAACAGAATGCATTCAACCATTAAGTAGTAATCCCCCCCAAACCCAAACATCTACATGCCATGCTGATTTTAAATGAAGAAGGAATCCTCCAGCAAATCAGAAATTCACCCCCGGACTCTTTCTTCATCCAGCATGACCCCTGCAACAACCCTAATGAGTCGAGTGCCGAGAATCCCTTTTTGCTGTCTCCAGACCACTACCTCCTGCTCTGGAGTGGATGAATTTACACTCCAGACCACAAGTCCATCCACCTCGACATACTCCGGCAACACCACAACCATAAGCTCTAGGGGCACTCAGGAATTCATAAGACCCTTCAACTCATCTCCTGGACTTCCTTTTGGCCAGGAATGAAGAAGGATGTCACACAATACATAAGGGCCTGCAAACCTTGCCTCCAGGCCAAGGTAGCCCATCACTGCCCCCATGGATTATTGAAACCCCTCCCCATCGGCTGCTGCCCCTGGTCCTCCCTATTGATGGATCATATTGTCGAACTCCCCAACTCCGAAGGTTTCAACACAATCCTCGTCATTGTTTGCCACCTCACCAAGCAAGCCCTCTTCATCCCCTGCTACACCACCAACAATGCTCCTGAGTTTGCCAAACTATTCCTCAAACATGTATTCTCCAAGCACAGACTCCCAGATGACATTATCTCCAACCATGGACCCCTGTTTGTATCCCACTTTTGGCAATTGCTATGCAAGGCACTCAAGATCAAAACCAGCCTCTCCACTGCCTATCACCCAGAGACCAATGGACAAACAGAACAAGTGAACCAGATGCTGGAGCAGTATCTCTGCCTATACATTAACTATTTACAGAATGACTAGCACACAGAACTCCTCCTCACCAAATTCACCTACAACAACATGCTCCACTCTGCCATCGGAGTCTCCCTCTTCTATGCCAACAAAGGCTACAACCCCCGACTCACCCTGTTCTTGAAGGACATCCCCTCCTACATTGCCCATGAAGTTGCTGAGGACCTCCAATCCCTTCACCAATTCCTCTGGGATGAGATCAACACTACCAATCAAGCCTACTCCAAACATACTGATGCCCAACATGATCCCACCCCTGACTGGCCCCCTGGCACCTTGGTTTGGCTCAATCAACACAACCTCAAGACCTGGAGGCCCTCCATCAAACTAGACCACAAATGCCTTAGTCCTTTCAAAGTCCTCTGGAAGGTCTCCACACACACCTACAAACTTGACCTACCTCTGGGCTTGAAAGGCCTCCACCCTGTGTTCCACATTCAATTCCTCAAAAAACATGCCCCGGACCCCTTCCCTGGCCAGCACCACAGCTGAATACCCCCCATCGAAGTCAAGGACAAGTACTGCTATGAGGTTGACCAGATCCTTAACTCCTGCTTGGTCCATGGACAGCCCCAGTACTTAGTCTGCTGGAAGGGCTATGGACCTGAGGATGACACATGAGAGCTCCAAAAAAACCTCAACAGAGCCCCAACAAACTCCAGGACTTCCATCAACAACACCCCACCAAGCCCTGGGACCCCTGGGACTAGCAAGTGCAGATGGCATCCGTGGGCATAACCCCCACCTCTGGATCTATCAGGGATTCAACTTCCATGAGTACCTCCCCTACATTTTTTCACTTACTCTACCCCTCACTCATTCTGAAAACTTCTCATGCTCAGCAGAAGCACAAGAAGTCCAATATTCACAAAAGCTACAAGGAAGAAATACAGAAATAGAGGAGTGCAGGGCAATGAGAAACTAGAATCCAGAAAGCCCCTACTCCCCCTCCCCCTCTGAACCCACCTCTGCTATCCTCCCCACCAGATCCACCTCCAGCTGCACTACTACCATTGCCAGAACTTCAGGATGCCTCAGGAGCAGCTCTGCCATGTCCATTGCCACCTCCCACCATACTCCAGAGTCTGCCATTGCCCTCTGCCGATGTTCCACCAGCAGATGCCCCATCTGTGTGACTCCCTGCCCCAACTCCAGTGGGAGATCCCCAGGCATCCTCACCAACCCATCATGGATGGACTCCAGTGCCACTGATGCTCTGTTGAGGAGGATGCGGTGCTTCCTGGCTCAGTCTGTAGAATCAAATATCAGCTTGTAGTAAATGGGAGATGAAGGGAGCACTTATGGAGCACCCTCCGCTGCCCTGAGGCTGCCTCATTGGCAAGCTACTCTTCCCACCACCACACCCTCTCCACTGTCACTTGGGTCACCTCTGCACTGAATCCCCACTGAGTCCCCCATGCCCCCAACCCCTCCAATCGTTGCCCTGCTGCCTCCACCCATGCCTCCAACAGTGCCATATGTGCTTGCAGCTCTTGAAGCTGTGACAGTCACTCCATAGTGGTCCCCATGGCGATGCCCTTATCCCTATGTGCTAAGTCCCATTCTTTCCGAGCCCTGTCCAGTTCCCTCCAAAGCCTGTCCCTCTCCTCCCCCACCCTATGAACTTCCTCCCCGCGTGTGGCCAATAACCTCTCCAACTCCTCCACCCAATGCTGCAGGAAAGCCTTGGCAACCGACCATGACCCTCCTGCAGACTGCTCAACCAAGGCCCTGGAAGTTGGGGAATACACTGTGGGACCCAGAGGGCCTGCCATCACCAGCTCCTCCCATGCCTGCTTGCTAGGCCCTGCCTCTGGTGAGGGGGATGCCCTCTGTTTACTCTTATCATGCATTGTGGGGGCCCCCTCCTTCCATCCACCCTACAGGGGCCCAACTTTCATTGGAGGCCACCTCATGCCAACTCCCCCCTCTACTCCGGAACCCCTCCCTGAGACCCTACTCCTCCGACCCTCCTCCAACTGCATAGCAACCCACTTGCAGTCCCACCCCTGCTCTGCCGCAATGCAGGCAGCACACCAACTCAGAGTGACAGAGCACTTCTTGTGCCATGAGTGACACGGGAGACACACTGACGTGTCCCACCACACTCCCATCACGGGCTCCTCAAACTTGCACTGTTCACCCTGCCAGGTATAGGACATGCACTAGAGATGTGGGTTAGCTTGATAAGGAAGGGACATGCCAATGATACACCAGGGCCACCACCTGACACCACTCTAATATCAGGGGACCTCTTGCTTGCCCCACAGCCTCTGCAAAGTACTCCGGCATCATGTCTGCCTGCACAACTCTCGACCCCATAGGGATAGGCTGGACCACCCTAGAGGCAATACCAGGCCTGGAATGAGAAGTGAGGGCCACTTCCCCTACTGACTATGCTGGAGCCTCCCCCAACGAAAGCCCCAAGGGGCCTGCCACCACCACTGACAACTCTGATGGGACTTATTCAACACTCTAGCCATGATGAGCAAGAGACAGTACTTACAACTACAGTACATTGCCTGCACCCGCCTACGGTCTTGCCAACCCTCAGAGTCCTCCAAAGAAGAAGTTGAGGTATGTGCCAATGGGAATGGGGATGCTGCTGGAGAATATGCAGAAGACGACATTGGGAAAGTTTGGGAACCCCAGAGTACGTCTGACCCTTTTCAATGACTAGGGAAGAACCCCCTGAGAAGTGGTGGCCATGCTTCAACTTTGTTCCTCACACTGCCACCACTACTGTGGTCTGATCAATATTGCTCAACTTCGATTCCCACACCCCACCAATCCCTGAACTGTGCCCCACATCTCGAAGGTCTCAACACTGAAGAGGGGGTGATGTCATGACCTGCTCCCTAGACCCCAACACTGCCCCCAGCCCCCCCAATGCTCCACCAAACTCCCCAACCCTCACCCACCCTTTGCACTCACTTTGGGCAACTCCGACACTTCCTTGGCAAACTCCAATGGCTCCTTGATCAACTCTAATGCCTTCTCTGCAGCAGTTGATGCATCCCCTGAATTCCTCTGGACTCCCGAGACTTCCTCCGACCCCAGAGCAATCTGCTTCCCAACTGATCCCATCAGAATGTCACTGCGGCCCACTCCAAGATCATACCTGACAACTGTTGACTCCATGCAGTTCCGTCAAGCCCGCTGCCATATCCTCTGCCCTCTGGAACCACCCAGTAGTAGGTATATAAGTTGTAGAGTAACCCCTGGTACTTTAGTCTTGATATTGCATTTACTGGTTTCTTGCTTGCTTCCCCAGAGTCCCTCCTCCAATGCCTCATCAAAACCCCCAACCATTGAACACCCTCCACAGCCACCCTGGGCAACTCTGGCGCTTCTCTAGCAAACCCTGACAGCCCCCTGGCTAACTCTGATAACCTTCTCCACAGCTGTTGATGCTTCCCTTGACTCCCTGAGCTCCTGGAACCCTCCCCCACCATTCCTGACCCCATTGTGTGTCTCTGGCTCACCCCCCTAACTCCTATGTCTTGTCCTTCATCTCATCACTGTTTCTATTTTTAGTTTCAAATTTATCTCTTTTCTCTATCTCATCTTGTCTTGACTGTATATATTTCCTTTGTCTTCCTAAGTTCCTTTCATCTCCAACATCAGTACAAACTCCATGCACGTGTTATGACCTGAACATTCTTATGACAACTCCGGACCTCACTCCCTGCTTGGCCCAGGAACCCATTATGCCTTGGTGATCTCCTGTCAAACTCTGGCTCCACCCCCATCAATCACAAAGCCTCTGCTTACTCTGCATTCTATTTGCATGCCCACAAACTTGTTCTGATGCCCATCCAGGTTCAACATCTAATACACTTGGTCTTAGACATCTCCGAACCACTCTAGACTTGCTTGGACCACCCCCCCCCTAGCTTCCCCTCACAAGTTCCTCCCCTCCACGCCAATCCCAGATGCTTAGTTATAAGCACAGGACATCACGTCTGCCTAGTAAGGATTCGCCAGTGTAGCTGAGCCCCTGTCATCAGTGGAACCTGACAGCAATTGGCAGCTCCAGCAGTGTTCATTGAGACAATACCAGAGGATGTTGCAGACACCTCTGATATAGATGGTGAGGCCCATCAAGATGACATCCTTTGTACAAGGGTGATGGTGTTCTGGCAGAACCATATTGAGGGCCCTAAGACCTCAACTCAGCAACATTTAGTTGCCAGAGTAGCTAAACACATACCTCCATACAGGCCACCTCCTACTCAACCAGCACCTCTTTTGCACACATGGCACAGAATCACTGACATGTCCTCACTGCCTTGGTCTCACCATTGAAACAGTCAAGCATTTCTTACTCAAGTGCCCACAGTACCAGTACAAAAGACACATTCACTTCCTACAGCCCCTTAAATGCAGAGCTGAGTTGCTTTTGTTCATCCTCAATAACCCATCCACACTGACCCACCTCATTAGATACATTGATGCCACAAAATGCTTCCAAGACACATTCCAGCCTGCCCCTGCCTAGCCCCACCTGCAGCAGTCAACCAGCCTGCAACTGACATGTGCTCACTGAACATCCCAACCCACCCAGTCCCAGAGCCCACACCATGCACCTCCTGCCTGCCAATAGCCAAGTGTGCCCTATATTCACTAATCTACACAGGCTCCTCTAATAACAGCACTTGGCTTACACCTTAGTAACACTCTCTTGGTAGGAACACCAGCCCTGTCACTTGTCCCAACCCTGCTCACCCCACAAGCATTTGTTGTAACTACCACCTGGCTTTACATACCTGCCATCATCTCCTTCCTCAGGGTCTACCTGAGGAGAGCAGTCTAAAACAGCATCAGAAATGCTAGCCTGCTCATTCTCCATGTATGCGGGGGGTGTGGTATTCCACAGCTCTCATAGTTGTAGTACACTGTCTGTAGTACTGTGCAACATGGGTGTCAAGTGCCCTGTGCATGTAAATTGATAAAAGAAAAAAAAAAGGTAGCAGACTGTTTATCCCACTACTTTGAGAGTGACTCTCCTTGAGACATACACCACATCTATGACTATGTCTGTGCAGATGTGCATATTGACCCAGAAGGGGATGATTTGCCCCCTATACAAGTGCAAGAGATGCAAGTGCAGTTGGATCAGATATGCACTCTCTGCAATGGACCTAGCCATAGCAGTTGGTGAGTGCATGATTGTCACAAAATTTGTGATGAGGAAGCACAATTACTTGCCACCAGTAATGATGGCAAGGAAGATTCAGCTCACACTCAGCATGGGTCTGATACTGAAGGAGATGATGTAAGGGCAACCTCTGGGGTGGCAGATCTGAGTCACGCAGCTAGCAGAGGGGAATCTGAAGTATATTAGTGGAGTAGACAACAATACAAATCAGTAACTAATTACCTAGCAGAGGGGAATCCAAAGAGAACAAGTCTAAGGATCCCCACTGCTTGGCACAGCACATCAGTGGGCAGCAGAGGCATGGGAACTACTGTACAGGTGACTGGAGGTACTCCTAACCCTAGGGCAATGGTTGCTGAGATAATATGGAGAACTCTGGAGTTCTGGAAAGAGCCCCAGAGATGTCAACTACCAGTGCCCATGGAATGGTGGAGTGTAGCATCTGTAGACTTCATTGTGGAGCTCTCTGATGCCCATGGTTATGATGTAATCATGTTGGTGGTGGACCTGTATGGCAAGAGAGCACACTTCATTCCAACTCACACTACCTGCTCCACTATGGGTGCCACAAACCTGTACTGGAAGAATGTCTGGAAGCTCCATGGCCTCTCCAACACTTACATCTTGGATTGGGGACTGAATTTGTGGTGGAGTTCACCCAGGAGCTCTACCAACTGCTTGGAGTAAAGCTCCACACCACCACTGCCTACCACCCACAGTCTGACAGACAGATGGAGCATGTAAACCAGGAGCTGGAACAGTATCTCCACCTCTTCTGCAATGAGTGCCAAGGTGACTGGGACAAACTCCTCCCCAATGCCGAATTCCAGTACAACAACCATGTTCACACATCCACCCAGTTTTCCCCATTCTTCCTTGACATCTGACAGCACCCACGCATGGGTTTTGAACCCCAGGCCTGACCCTCAGAAAATGAGGCAGTAAATGAATTTGTGGACTGGATGAAGAGGTCACAGAAGGAGGCCTGAGCTGTGCTGGTGAACAAAGATGCCATGGCATGATACTACAACTACAGAAGGACCCCAGAGTGCAGATATCAGCTAGGAGATTGAGTCTACCTGGATGCCTCTGACATTACAACCACTGACCCTCAAAAAAGCTGTTGCACTGCCAATTAGGGCCATTCACAGTGGAACAACAGGTGGGACCCCTGGCCTATCAACTCCACCTCCCTGGAGGGATGCACCAGCTTCACCCAGTGTTCAATGTGGTCAAACTAACCCTGGCCCCTAAACATCCTATCCCAGGGCAATGTCCACCACCTCCACTACCTCCTATAGTGGTCAATGACAACAAGGAGTATGAAGTGGAGGAAATCCTGGATAGCTATTTATTCCAGAGACAACTACAATACAAGGTGAAGTGGAAAGGCTATGGAATTGAGGATGTCTTCTGGGAGCTGCAGGAGAATGTACACACCCCCAGACTTGTCAAGGAGTTCCACTAGAGACATCCAGATGCTCCACATACCATACAAGGAATCTACCCCATCTCGCCAGTGGACTGAGCAATCAGGGACTTCTTCTACCCTGTGTGTCAAGACGCTGCATGCTAGAGTGGAGGTGATGTCAGGGGACTTCCATTTCCAACCTCTATGACTGGTTCCAGCACCTCCACAGCTTGTTTGACATTTCCAGGGCTCTTTCCAGAACCCTAGAGTTCTCTGCATTACCTTAGCAACCATTGCCCTAGGGACATGGTCCAGCAAACAATGTCAAAGGAAATCAATCAGGAGATAAAAAACTTGCTGGGTGTTGAGGATCTTGATAGCTCACAATTAGAGGCATTTTCATGATACAATGTGGCTGTGAAAAATGTTATTAATTAGCTAAGTCCAGAGGAGGGAAACCACTTACAGAGGACAGCCACTCAGTGGAGCAAGAAAGAAAATCCACCAGATATCCAGCACAAGTGAGTAGTCCCTTTCTTTTGCTCCAAAGTCACCATGATTATTGCCAACTGCAGGAGTCAAACCTGCAGCTGCCACATGGGATTGAGACAAAGTGACAATGCAGTACCAGTAGACCACATTGCCATTGTAACAGGGTTGTATTTCAGGCATCCTGTTCAATGAAACAACTGTAGTGTTAGAGTCAAAGTCTAATAACATAGTAGGGGGTAGGATTGTGTGCTGTGGGCTAGAAAGGCAGACAGCATAGGAGACCAAACAACCAGTAAGGGGATGAACATTCCACAGATAATCCTGATGGAAGGCAAGCAGATGCAAGCATCAAGCAAGAGTTGAAGGAGCACAAGGCAGGTAAGAGTTGGGCAAGGGGCAAGCATAGCAAGCCAAATGCAAGCAGCAACACTGGGGTTCTTACAGTTGGATCAATGGATAGACCTGGTGAACACTGCTATTGTTTGGTCTGAGGATATTCTATCCTGCAGACCATCCTATATACTACATTGCTAGTAATGATGACTAACATTATACTTATTCATCAGTCCATGGTATGTAATGGAGAATGACTAACAATAATCAATACTGAGTAATGTCCAAGCATGTGATTCAGATGAGCTAGAATGGTGGATCATCCTTGGACTAAGCCTAGAATAGAATTGAACAATCCTAAGGGTCATCCCCTTACATGTACAGCCATCATGCTACTTGAGGAGCTTCTTCTCTTCCTCCATGAACTTGGGCAGGCAAGGTGCCAGTGTGGACATGCCTGAGGTTGTGGATGATGTCAACTGGGTGTGTGTCAGTGGTTCTGATAGTTGTTTGACCAAGGGCTTCCACTTGAGACATTCTGCTGCACACAGCACATTGTTCATGTTGATGAGTCTCTGTGTGCAAGCATTCTCCTCCTGGAGATCCTCAACACACTTTGTCACCTCCTGGACCAAATCTCTGAATGTCTCTGCAATGAGGTTGGTGTTGTTGAGTCTGTTAGTGGTGAGTGAGGAGGGGTGTGAAAATTTTCCTCTGTTGTCTCTGGTGTTGCTCTGTTCCATGTGGCACCTGGGTGACTCATTGCAGTTGTGTTTTTGGCTACTCATCTCTCTCTTCTGCAAGTTTTCTGCCATGTGGTGAGCAGCATGGGTGTTGAGGGAGTGTGTCAGGGCAGCATGAAATTTTCTTAGCCAGTTGTCAAAGTAAAAAAAAAAGTGGAAGGCTGTTGTTCAGGCAGCCTCACTGTGACCTAATCAGACTGGAGAACAGTAGTTTTGTTGCACATTAGACTAGAAATGAATGAATAATTAATATCTTACCTTCATTGCTTAGACTAGATAAGGAGCAATGAAGGTGAATTGAAGGTGAATTCTGCCTTTTATCGAAGTCACATGATTTGTGACTTGTCATGTTTACCTCTCATTGCATTTCCATCCCGTGTTGCTCGTAAGTTGGTGGGATCTGTGTATAAGTTTACAACTTGTGGGATAGGATATTTTGTTATGCTGCCTGCGTCTATATTGCTACTATAGGAAATCACAAATATGCTGTGGTTCGTACCAAAAGCAGTTACTTTCCTACTTTGATTGGAGTAATTGGAGGAAAATAAGCTTCCGGCATAACACCATGTACATGCTTGGTCTGAAGAATGAACAAATAATGAACCAAACAACCCATATCAGTACAACTATCTTCCATGTGGTATGTGGTGCGGAGGAGTTGAACATGATTATGAAACTGCCGATATCGTCGTGGTTGGACTTGGTATACAAGCCGCAAGATTCATTGTAGGCCGGATAAATATCTAAGTTATATTGTATTCATAATATTTAATGGTACTAGTAACTCGGATATATATTGTTCTTTTGTGCCATTATTGGATATCTTTATTTCCAACATGACTATTGAATGAATCCTGTATATCAGTCAGGCGATGGCAAAATTTGAGCAAAATACACATAAGGTATGCTGCATGTGTTTTTCAATGGGCCGGCGACGTTAGCCGAGGGTGCTCTGGATTTCAAAGTTGGAATATATGAGATTCGTATGGTCATGTGCCGTTCTCGACGGAAAATATACTCTTGTAATCAATTCAAATGTACCATAGTTGACAGCTGCCCATTGTAATACCAGTTAGAATTGGCCAACATGTTACATTGACTGTTCCGTACTGAGACTGCGCTAGAATGTTGCAGCCTCAAGGGTTGAAGTTGCCCTTTGAGCCTGCCCGCTCTGCTCCGGTGATTTTTACGTCAGCAAATCCCGAAAAGGTCTTAAAACAACCACACTTTTTAACCACCATGGTCATCTGATTCCAAGCACAGATGGTCTTTCCCGTCGAGATAATATCCTGTATTCTTCGACATGCAACATTTGTCCCAGAGGCACTCGATACTTCTCCCTCTATTTTCTTTGAAGACCGCGATGCAGTTATAGAGCTCGTATGCGCTTCTATGAAAACTAAAGCCTCTCTCTCTCTGGTTTCGAAGGCTTTTCACGATGTCATGGAGAACTATCTTTATGAAATTGTGATGATCTTCCGTTTTGACTACGTTCCGATTCTCCTTCAACGCTTACGAACAACGATTCCCGGATTCCGCAACCCTAGAGGACATAAATGCCGTCGCCTTGACTTTTATCTCGGCATCGGCAAAATTCCTTACGCCGACAACGCTTGGTACGAGGGTGGTCACACTCTATGGGGATTAATTTCGGCATGCCCACGTTTGGAGATCCTCATGGCACGAGTAGTTCGCTCGGTGTATGGGCCTGACCATCCCCATCTTACCCACAAGGCTCTGTGGATGACCATCGCAGCATGTTGTGCGAAGACCATCCGGCGTCTTGAACTGTATGGCTTTCAGATCCGTATGGACCGCGTGGAGATGATGCTGCGATATCTCACAAAACTCGAAGCATGCCGTATCATAGGTGTTGGACCGTTTGATCAGAGTGTGGATATATACGACGACGAAGAACCAAAGGAGCGTTTTATTGCGTGTGGAGATCGATCAGTGACATTGAGAGACTGTTGGGATTACTCGAAGATGTCTGGTTGGTTTGACGCGCCTACTGTTGGAGAATTCAAGGCAGCAAAAGAGAATTCTCATTGGCCACCATTCGCTACTTCGGCGCCCTACATTCTTCCATGTTTACACACCTTGCGCCTTGACACAATATATTTCAGCAGGCTCCACCAATTCAGTTTTCCACGTCTGCGTCATCTTGACATGACATTTTATTTGGATGATGGCTTAGATCTCTACGCAAAAAATGACCATTTCCCTGTTTCAATCACGCATCTCACTTACGCTGGGCGCAATGTTCCGTTTTCCCAAATTTTCTGCCTCTTCCCTCATTTACAGCAACTATCTGTGGCTATTGAGCCAAGTGAAATTCCCTCTTCCGAATATGAGTACATCGCCCCTCACCCAAATCTCGAAATCATTGAATTGGCTAGCTGGAACGGTGCATATGACCCTCAGTCCCTTATTCGAGACGATATTCTGGCTGCCGTCCGCGCCAGAAAGTTGCCAAGTTTGCGTATGATCAAGCTCACACCACCTTGGGAACACAGCGAGGAGTTACCTTTGGAAGAGTGTGAGGCCTTGGGTGTCACTTTACAGGTAGTTTTGAGGGCAAAGCCTACCTTTACTGGTATGAACAGACGACATCATCATGGATGAGAATATCATTTCTACCTCATAATTAGACGTGACCAACGCGTCGCAGCAGTATTTACACTCAATACCATTTTTTCTAGCCCTCTATGGGTCACCATGAAAGGGTATAAACAATTTGAAACAATACAAAAGAAAGCGGAGCAATACAGCAGGTTCCGACAAGGAAAATGTGTGTGTACTCAAGTCATGAACTCAGTTAACAGGTTCACAACATGGTGTAACATCCAGAAATCCTTGTCAAAGCAGCTCAGACTTGATGAAGACACATCAAAAAAGTTCTATGAGACTGCTCAGGATGGTGTAAGAGTGCACAGTTATCTGAATTTGGCAGTTATGAGTATGAATCCAATGAACAACCCACCTTCCTTGGTGCACTGGCTTTACAGTATCAACCCACATTTCTTCTCACAAGTTGCCATGGATATCTAGATAGGCTGAACAGTAATGTTATAATATTATTCACATCATTTGATTGAGAGCCTGTTGATATCACCATCTGAATCCAACTTTATTATCATCCTGTTATTACCCAGTGTCTGATTTAGAGCTAATGAAAGTCTCAGCAGATTTATATTATATGTATTCATTGATTCAATGTAAGATAAGATATGAATATAGTAATATGACTTCCAATCCTCTCATGATGACAAGTTGTTGTTGCAAGCACACAGAAAAATATCTTCCAGAATCTCAAATAGGAAATAGTCATTGTTTACTATTGAGCCATTGAGTGCAACCCTTTCAGGAACTATGACTATGCCATATATAATGGCATGGATTGAAATCAGCTTGCTATTTTTGTGTTTGTCCTTGCAAAAGCAGAGTAGACCAAAGTCACATCTTGGTTGAAATAAGACCAAAGGATAAGCCTGATCATCAACAGTGCATGAGAAAAGGTAAAGAAGGTATGCAATGTAAGGCTCATCCTGAGTGTTGACAAGAATACAATCATAACATGGGTGACCCTAGGATCATATCCACCATCCCTGATCACATCCAGTGTCTGTCTGAGACCTTCCCTATCTTAGACATTCTTGCTCTTTGCCTCTCTCTATCTTAGACCTGTCTGAGACTATGTCTTGGCTTTCCCATTAGGTAGTAGCTGTCATGACCCACTCACAGACCACCAGACCTCTTCCCAAGCCACCCCGCTCCCCCAGAGCCCCCCCCAACATCCCCTCAACTCACCCGGACCTTTGTTCACCCACTGTGCCTGCCCTGGCTAACTCCAACACTTCCCCAATAAAACCTGACAGCCTCCTGGCAAACCCTGATGCATTCCCTGTAGGCCCTGTCACTTCCCCTTCTCCTCCCAAGCCCCCAGGCCCCTCCAACAGCTCCCCTGACCCCAGCACATGTTGCTGACTTGTCCCCTTGACCTACCTGACCACTCTGGAACTTCCTGAGGACTATGGAGGTGGACTGCATTCCCATCAGTTCCTATCAGAATATCACTGTGGCCCACCATCTGATCAGAACTGACACCTGTCAACCTCATGTGGTCCCAACAAGTCCTGCTGTCACACCCTCAGTCCCCAGAGAAGATCCAATAGTCAGTATATAAGCTGTAGAGCAATATCTGTTACAGTATTCTTGATATTGCCAATATTCTCTTCTTATGTTCTGTGTGTGTTATGTTTCCTGGTCTCATCTCTGTTTCTATCTTCATCTCATTATTGTCTTGTATTATTGTTTCAATCTATTCATTCTCATCTCATCTCCATCTTGTCTCATCTATTCTATTTCCTTTATTGTTGCCTGAATTCCTTTAAACTCTGACTTTGTTACAAACTCCACACATACATTTACAACCTTATACATTCATAATTAACCCCAGACCTCACCCTACATTCAGCCCCAGAACTCATCAATACTAATTGATCCCCCATCAATCTCTGGCTCTGCTCTCATCACTTGCATAGCCTCCACTTGCCCCACACCCTCCATATTTGCCTCTGGACTCATACCTGGATAATCCCCAAGCCTGACCCTTGTTTGTCCCTGGTCTTAGACTTCCCTAGACCACCTCAGACTTGCTCAAACCACTTTCCCAAACCTCCCCTTGCAAGTATCTGACATCTGGGCCTCCCCAGAATGCTGGGTTATAAGTGCAGGACATTGCATCTGCCTAGTAAGGACTTGCCTAGTTAAGCTGAGTCCCTGTGGTCAGTGGAACCTGACAGTAGCCTACTTGTATATAAGCTCCCCTACTCTGTAGCTACCACCCCAGCCTTGGCATTACCATTACCTGATCTTGTGTTCATGTTCTGTTATCATCTGATCTTCTCTCAATTCATTACTCACTCTTATTTCTTAGTTTCTTAGTTTCTTTCTCAATTTACATACTTGCTGTTGGTATCACTTCCCCAAGGTGGTTTTGGCTCATGCAAGACTCCCCCTCCAGGACTGTGGTTCTGACACAGTGATCCAATTTAAAAATCAGGTTGAGGATCATGGCCAGTGGATGATCACCACCAATCTTTATGGAGAAGCACTATATTTTGCATGGCCTAACCAAAAAGCCAGGTGAGAAAACCATTACAGGTACATTGTTGTTCTCAGCAAAACTTATGTCCTCCTGCACATGTGTCATTGAGTACAAAAAGGCAGTCAGGGCAAGAGTTGGAGCAGGGACAAAAATGTTCCTTACCAACAGAAGTAGGTTTGATGACCTTAGGGATGCCATCCTTGATTCCAGCAGAATAAATTACAGTGAAAACAGTGAAGGTAGAGGTAAAAGAAGTGGAAGTGAACAAACTACTGCCAAATCAGGTGGCAGTGCCCATGGTGCAGAACATGACATCTGCAAACAATCAAACTCTACCAGTTGTCCCTATGACAGTAGTGCTTGCTACTGGAGGCACATCTGTAAATGCTGTGGTGGAAACCACAAAATGATGGAATGCACTCATAAAGTGTCAAAGACTGAAGCACTAAAAGGAAACATGCCAAAATACCTCCATTTCAACTACTACAACTCTACTGTGCCTCTCCCAACTACTTGAATGATTTTTCTCAGCTAAGCTTTTACCTTCACCACCTCAAGAGGAAGTGGAGAACTTGCAAGTAACAAAGACACTAAGTAACTTAGACATCTATTCAAGATTGTAACCCCTATTGATGTTAATAAACCCAAACAACTGATGTCAAAACATCAAAATAAACCTTTTGTAAAGTTGGTTATTGGAAGTCTCTGGGAAGTTGGGTCATATGCTAATGTTAGACCTTCCTCTTACACTTTGACTTGTAACATGTCTATGGGACCACTGAGCAAGACTACAATTTCAACAACAATGTCCAGTTCAGTCTAGCTCTCATTCTGAAAGGAAATCAGCTGATTGTTCAGGGTTGTGTTTCTAACATACCTACCAACACTCCTACATCTCTAGTCAGGGACCTTTTACAAAGGCTCAGCAAGGACTCTCTATACAACTACTTTGTAGACATTCCCTTAGTGATCTTGCCAGTCAGCGATAGAACCTCCAACATATCTTCTGCCTGCTACGTGGACCAAGGTATGGAGGCATGGAGGCATTGGCTGAGCCAATGACAGATCTCCTCAAAAATGTCTGTACAGCAATTGCAGAGGCGAGGCCCAAGTTGGGAGTCTGATGGAGCACTAGCAGAAAGGGAAATAGCAATAAACAACTGTCATGTTGCTTGGACTTATATCCTGGTGTGACCAACCATAGTGGTATTCACCCAGCTGATCTCTCTATTCTCAAGGAACACATTGAAAAACAGGCTTCTGTATAGCCTCCATATTTTCATCTTATTGCTGCCCTGAGGTTACATTTTCTTCTTCCAGAAGATGCTGATAGATTTATGGCTCTAGGCTCAATTGCCATTCCATCTAAAGTCTCAAAACACCTGGCAAGGATTGAACACCTCAAGAAGATCCCAATCAAGGGGCTGTTTGAATCAGTGGTTGCCAGATTTTGAGGCTGGGATCAGATGGAGGGTAAGATTGAATGCTAATAAGACCCAATTGTCACTGAGCACTGTTTTTGACATTTCTGATTGGGCAGCATCCAACTAGAGATATGTGTGCTCCTTCATTACCTCTATACCCCCCTCAGTTACCATGGTCTACTATGCCTAACATGTCTATGGCAGATTCAACTCCAATCCTTCCAATATCAGCCTGTCCAAAGGATGGCATTACCTTTCATTTTCCTCTACTTCTCTCATCCTACTTTTTGTTCCTTTGCTTGTCCTTCATGGGTTACATAATATTGTTTAGAATACTATTTTTGACTCTCCCAAGCCTTGTTTATGCCAACCCTGTCTATAATCTGCACCCTCAACACTAATGGTCTGGTTAGCTCAGTCAAATTGGCTTTAGTGGGTTCTATGATAGCTGAAATTTCTCCTCACTTTTTTGCTATCTTGGAAACAAAAACCAGGTCCTATGCTGGGACTAAACTCCCTCTCTCAAACTACAAAGTTTTTGAGGAGAACAGTGTCCCATGCTCAGCTCATCATGCCAAATGGGGTGTTATACTGGGGGTCAGAAAAGATATTCAAGTTATTTCTCATATTCAATTTCTTCATCCCTCTTTGCATAGCCATATCATTGCAGTAGATGTAGTTATTCCAAGTTCATCTCACTTTCATGACCCATTGTATATTTGCTGTATACTCTCCATGCAATTCAAGACTGGATAATCTTCTGCAAGATTTCTGGCCTCATCTGACAGATGTAGTGTGGCATACCACATTGTTTTGTTCCCTCTTTGAGGATTTGAATGCAATGGTTTCCCCTGTGAAGCATGCTAACAACAATGTTCTTGCTAGGAGAAATTTAATTGACTTCCTCTCAAATACCAGGGGTACAGATCTATGGCAACTAATTTCAAATTGCAACCACTTTCAAGACTGGAACTAGCAAAAGTGGCAGCATTATATCTTGTTCTCTGCTACATTGGAGGACAGCAAGATAGGAACTAACCACACATGGATTCTGGGAACTAATCATAGGGTTGTAGTGGCCAAACTCATTCTAAAATCAACCTCCCTATACTAAAGTCAGTCATCCTGACCTTGACTCAACATCAGGTTTGCAGCTGCACCCCCCCCTCCCCCCAAATCAAGTACCCTGCAAAAATTGACAAACACAAATTTGCCATCTTTGCTGAGGCTGTTGATTGCTTTGTCAATGCCAATGATGCCTCCTTTCCTTCTGAAGTCACCAATAACAAGTTATACATCAATAGGTATAATAAACTCACTGTCTTCATTGAACAGGCAGCCATCAACACTTTTGGAAGAGCCAAACTATTCAAAACACAGGTACTGATAGTCACATCACCTGAAATATGCTGCATGGTTTCCAGGTTTCACCACATAGGAGATGCCATTGCCTTGTTTAAAGGTATACTAGGCTCCTTGTCTTTTGGTTTCCACAGAGCCCTTGAATCTCTGGTCTGCTTATGAATCTGCAACCCTTTGTCCTAGTTGCACTTTCACAGAGTATCTCATCAGCACCAGGAAACAGTATTATCAGGATCTTTACCCTGCAAGAAAGTCAGAGATTGGAATCATGCAAAACATCATGACTTGGGCAGAATAAGCGGAGTGTTACCAGGGAGCTCATCCAAAAAACTCATAGGTGGTTCCTTGTCCTCTGTCTCACTCCATACAGTGCTTCAATCTCCCTCTGGCATAAATGAAATAGAACCTGAAATGGTTGCTGAACTGACAAAACAATACTTCATTGAGCTCTACAAATGCACCCCTCCTCCCAACAAATTCAAAACATGGATGAATACCCCATCTGTAACAGAGGTTTGAAATCAAGTTACCCAAGAACCCTCTCAATGGCCACTTGCTGCAACTCTCACAGAGTTTAGAGCTATGCTCAGAAAAGGGAATCCTTGCCCATCTCCAGGACCTTATGGCTGGGAAAAGTGGTGCATCAAAAATCTCTCCAATCAAGTCTTATGCTTGGTCCTAGACTTGCATCACTATTCTGTCTTGAACACTTGCTTCCCAGGGAATGTGAAAGACACCCACCTCATCTATTTCCACAAGAGAGGCATTTGCACAGAGCTCACTAACTGGAGAGGGCTATTCATCTCAAATTTCCTTGCAAACTCTCCCATGTCTTGGCTGAACTACAAACTCTCACCTTATGTGGCATGCATGGGTATAATTTCCCAAAACCCTGTTGCAACCCAACCTAGCACACAAACAAGAGATCTAATGAGCTTCCTTAGTGACCTCAAGACATGGAGTCATTGCAACAAGAAAATGGTTTACCTTCTAAAGCAAGATCAGATGAAAGGGTTCAATTACCTGTCTCCTCACAGGTTTTACAATGCCTGTTGTGCTCATGGCCTACTCTCTTCCATCTGCAAACTCAATATGGCTGCCCAACACAATACCAGGTGCTTTCCTTGCACAGCCTTTGGCATTGCCCCACCAATTGTTGTTGACAGTGTCACTAAGCAGGGTGGACAATTATCCCCCTTTAAATCCACAATGATGACCAGTCTAGGTCATCATTACCTAGACAACATATCTTCTACTGGCCCTGATCCTATAGTGATTCAAAGCATGTCCAGCTTGGCTGGTGATCCTCACTTACCAGTTGATGCTTGCACTCTCACTTTGTCTATGACAGAGGCCACTGACAACAGCTTCATTGTCACTCTTTCTCATCAGGCCTTAAAATGCTTTACTCTAGAGATGCAACATTTCCAATTTATGTATGGCTGGCTCACCTCATGGGAGAAAACCACTGCACATGTTCTGAACACCTCAATCCCTCTACCTGACACCCTCTCATTCCTGTCAATAATGAATAGCCCAGGCATCAACCCCTGGATAGTTGTGGAGAAGGAAGTCCCAGTATTGAAAGATGGGTTCAGTTTTCTCTGTACCCAGGTTGACAATCCCAGATCTAGGTTCACAGAACTTGGCAACATTGTGGACTCTTTCACATTTCCTACATTCTCCATGTGCACTCCCTTCACCCTCATTTGCAAAATTGTCACACAAAATGTGATCTCATGGTGTTGGGCCTTACTGTCCTTGCAGCTGATCTTGCAAACTGATGCTGTCAGGCTAAATCAATTGCTCACTCAGTGTGTACATGAATTGCTGGGGTTTTCCTTCTGCCCATTGCATCAACTGATCACTCTACCATTTGATCTAGGAGGTTTTGATTTCCACTCCATTGCAAGAATAAATGCTGGAATAGCTGTTGACAGTCTTTTTCAGGATCTCAATCATCACATCCCTGCATACCATGGCATGGCAAACATTACTCTTGCTGACTGGTCCTGTCAAATAAATGGTTGCCACTTCCCATTAGATGGTTGTGGACTGTAGTGTACCTTCACTCAATTCTTAAGTAGCATTCAATCTGCATGGGTTATAGCCTAGGAGCACATGGCAAAGCTAGGTTTATCTTTAAGACTGACTGATGCTAGCCACCTCCTATGGGGTCAGTGCTCACTATCACATGCATTCACTTTGTCCAAACATAACTCACAGTCTCTGAGCACAGTGAATGGACATGCCTTGTGCTCCATTCACTCATTGGGGTACCATCTATTGAGAGATGTAGGACTCTGGGCAACAAATCAGGCCAGCAACACAACATTTGTGGTGATTGCTAAGCTGCTTGGGAAGCTATCAGCTGCTCAACTTAAAAATTGGGAAGGTTCCAAAGATGCTTGTGCTAACATTTGTCTAGATTCCTTGTATGCTGGCCAGACAAAGCTACTGCTACCAAATGACCTGAGAAGTAAGGTGGCCAAGACTTATCTAGCAACCTGGATTGCAAACAGCAATCTACTGCCTACAGTGGAAGCCTTGAACTCAGGGCACTGGGTGACAGATGGGTCCATGGTTCCCCCATCCACTGGCATGTCAGATAATGAATCAGTCATGGCAGTGGCAATCAGGCAGAAGACAGTATCCTTACAGTTAAGTAGTTGGAATGTTTCCATTTTGCATGGGGAACTGATTGGCCTCATCATTGGCTTGATCATCTCTCAGTCAACCTGCCTGGATTGAATCATATTTTCCAATCACCTAAACTCCATAAGGATGATAGAAGATTATTATACCAAATTGGACATGGGACCAAAACTTCAACAAATGAACACTTGGTTGTATTACTGCTGGCTATTCTTTCTACTTGACCAAAATCCCAGGACTATTGATTACACTAAAGGCCATTCATCTGGCAGCTCAATTTCAACCACCCTCAACAACTCTGTGGATCATCATGCAGTCTTAGCTCAAACAGACCTGAACACCCCCTATGCACCCATCCCTACCTTTTTCATGGATGCATACACTCTTTACTCACCTCAAGACAGTTGTATTGAGAGCAACACATGCAGCCTCATTGATTGTATATACTTATTATGCATTGCCACCCACCTGGAACATTTGTCCAGTTTATGCCTTTGTCAACTGATATACAATCAAACTCCTCCACCAGAACACCCCTACCTATGCACCTCTTCCTGTTACTCTGCAGTGATTCAACTCTATGCATGGGCAGTACAACTTCCTATGGTGCACCATCTCCACTCTTGTAACATTTCAATTGCTCCTCCATTTTTTCTCCATCAAGTAAAAATGGTTGGAAAAGAGTATCTATGTGTATTTCAGCTTTCTAAACTCTCAGAATAAGAACTTGATTGATTTTTTTTGTATTTAGAGGATGCCTTGAACCCCCCCTCCCCCTACATTGTATCTTGAAATTCTATGGTGTATACCTCTTGGGCTTGGTACAGAAGGCTCATGGACAATTTGGCCTTGTTCTGTTCAGCACAAATGCCTCCCATCACAATCAACTGCATTTGGACTCAGGAGAGCTAATGACCTAATGGCCCAGGACTTGGATTCCTTAGTAGCAACTCTGGAAATTAGAATTCAAAAATCAGGGTCTTTCCTCCTGGCTTTCTTATCCTTAATATTGTGAATTGGTTTGTATTTGTTTTTTTTTTCAATACTAGGATAGGTATTGTTCATAATTTTGCATTACATTCTACCTTATATGTATGTATATAGGTATGTGCATATGTATCTCTTATATTTAGATTTATGATCAATGCAATCAAAAAAACATAACTTCATGTGTATGTATAAGTTGTATAAGATGGAGATCTTGCTATCATGTTGCCAATGGCTTTCCTTTGGTTTACATAATCTGTATGCTCTCCCTTGTGATCACTGGTTTGCTATATACCCTCTTCTGCATGATATTCTAACTTGTACATATGTACCCACATATCTCTTATACACTTGGATTCATGCCCAATGCAACTATTTCTTGGCAAAATATAACTTCATGTGTATATAGTGTGTCTAAATGACCTTTAAGCTGAAGGTGTTGCCATTGCCTTGTCAATGGCTTTCCTTCGATTTATGTAATATGTAAGCTCACAGATATCATTGATCATTGTTACATATGAGAAACAAGTGTGCATTAAGTCCAGAACTCTGTGATTTCAGCTGAGAAAGAAAACAGGTGCTTTAAATAATGCCCTACTCAGAGAGGCTTCAGTAGTATTCTATATGGGGGCACAGTGGCTCAGCTGGCACCATTGTGTCCCAAAGTGGGTCACATGACTTGCAAGTGCAAGGTCAGGGTTCCAACTCTGGCTGAGTGTGCCTGTGTGGAAAACACCTTAGACACAGCATGGGTTGTTTCAACACTGCAGGAAACCACTGGCCATCCACATGCTCTTAGGAAGGCTTTGTTGGTCAGCTGTAAGGAATTACCTAACACCATTAGCATGTGGACACAAAGATGCAATGTCACCACTGATCTCATGTCTGGACAGAAAAGGAAAGGGTTCCCCAGTGTGGCAAATAGGAAGGGGTGAAAACTGTAGCCCTGTCAAAACCTGTCAGGCTGTAGTGTGGGTAGGTCCAAGAAAGGGAGGCATCAAGATGTTCTGGAGCCTGGTTGCTGAAGTATTGCATGATCCCCACCTGGTCATCCAACCTTTGGGTGGCCCAAAATGGGCTAGTGATGCCAAGAAACCAGGATGGTGAGTGCCTGGAACCATGCAGAACAAAGTGTAGGGTCTTGTATCAGGGATGGGAGTCATGATCCATGCCGAGTGGGTGTGAGCTGGCTTGGCAAGCATTGCAGAGTGTTAAAGCAGGTATTAGTAGGGATGGCACATCAACAGCAAATTATATGGGAACTAATGTGAGGGCTGTATGGACTCCAAAAGGATCAAACCATAGTAAAGTGGCTATGGGGCATAAATGGCAGGCTTGAAAAGTCTTCAGGCCAGAGTACCTTAGGTAGTGTCTGTAAATCACACCTGTACATACTGCGGGGGAGGACATAGGGCTATGCCCCAGCACTCCCTTGAAAATAATAGGATCACAAACAAACAAACAAATTCTATACATGTGATGATTGATTGCATAGATCAAAGGATACCCCTTTCTGTAATCACGGTCCTTCATCATACAAACCATGCAGTTCATGTGTTCAAAATACAGACCTTTTGTGAGATATATGTCATGTAGTAACATGGCTTACAACAAGATGTGTACTTAGCTGACTAGATCTCGGGCATGTCGTGCTGCGTAATAGCCCATACCTACTAGTTTAATATTGAGAGCACCAGCTAGGCTAGTCAAAGGAATGATGGGACACTTCATTGTGCTCGTCCATCAGCAGGTCTGATATCCAATAGCCTAAGTCATAGGTCAATTGATGTTTGGCTGAAGAGCTGTACAACTCATTCAAGCCACGAACCCGATTCTCAGAGGTAGTTGTTCCGGAGAATGTTTCAATGTCGAAGTCGTAAGCGTAGGTATAACATTCGGTCACTTGTTAGCCATAGGACATTGATTTGACTGAGGAAAGCAGTAGGTTACATATCACTGTACAACTCGTTCAAGCCTTTACCAACTCTACTATCAATGGTAGCTGCGGGGTCTCCGGAGAATCTTTCACTGTCGGAGTCGTAATAACACCCATTTGCCAAACAATCTCTTTCCTCGGAGGATAGAAATGAAACTGTGAGATGAGTGTAGACAAAACAACCTCTGCAAGGTTCCATAGATCGATAAATTATCTGTCTTAACCAACAAAACAGAAGTACTCACTCATTTCCAGTTGGGAGAATTTAAAACCCATACAGGCCCGGCCGCCACCGAGGAATGTCAAGCTAAGGAAAAGAGATATTAATATCAAGTTCTGACCAGAATGGTAACTATCCGAACAGGTGCGAGTAGATCCCGGGCATGTGAGCCTCATGCAAAGCCTGCGGGAGAGGCCTGAGCCATCGCTCTGGTATCCATTCAAGAGAATCTGGACCCCACAAAAGAGGATCCCGATTAGCATTCTGAATGGAAATGAAGATCTTTGTATCTTTGGGGACTAGAATTGATTCCATTTCGCGTCCGTCAATTCCTTTAATCGTTGTTAACAGGGGTAAAATGATGTCTTGTCGGGAACTACAAATGAAGAATTATGAGTTGAGTGAGGACAGTGAGATTGAGATGCATACATTCTGGGGACCATTGGGACTGGGGGATGGCTTGAGAATCAAGGATTAATAATTGAGATGCAAACAACTTCTAAAACACCTACAGGCGAAGGGTTTCTCGGCAAACCGCATCCATGAAAGGAAGTGAAACTAGATCGTCGTAGGGTATATCCCCGCCATGGGCTTCACGTGCCTCGGTTACTTCTGCACGAAGACGCTCTTGTATCTCAGGTTGGGATGCCAGGAGGTGCAGAGTGCGTGAAAGTGCATTAGATGTCGTATCAGTGGCAGCAAAAATGAATGACCTGATGCTCTTCACATTTCATTGAAAGCCACAGTATATAACCAACTTACGACATCTACAATCAGATCATTGGTTGGCAGAGAAAGTGTCGGAGATGTTGATTCACTTACTTGTCCTAAGACTTCTTCGTCAGACACCCTGTCTTCCTCCGATGCAGCGATATTTGCCTTTACTGTGAAAAAATTTCATGAGGGAATAATAGTGAAATAATTGAATGCAGCTCGCTGAGAATACTGAGAAGATCCTTCGCTTGTTCAACCTGATTCGCAAGAGCCTCATCACCTCCCATTAACGCCCTCTTCTTTTCCTCAAAAATCTGGGTCATTGTCCAATGCCATGTATCAACCATATCTCTGTATGCACGCAACCTCCTACTAGGAAAATGATCAACAAGCCACCTCCTAAACCTTGGGGAACCAATTTTGACGATGGTTGGGAGTAGATACTCAATTTCTAAGGCCAAGTTTGCTGAGTTGGGGCTGGTCGACAGAGCCTTATGTAAGCAGCAATTAATGGCAGGAATCTCAAGTAATACTGACGAAAACGCTTTAGCTGCATCACAGAATGGATGCGGCTTGGTGCCTTCCACTAATGGATCGAAAGAGTACCCAAACCCGCTCTGTCCAATCATTTCAAGTGCAGCGCGACTCATCCAGTGCAACACGTCAACCTGCGAAATATTAAAGTCAAAGACCATTTGTCACCGAGGATTTGCTTACCTCTTGGGCACCTTGAGCTTGAGCCAACTTGATCGTGATAGCTTTCTCGATCTAATCAAAGGTATCAGGAGTGTCCGCGGCACCGAGACTGGCGCCACATAGTTTTCTTACCTTCTTTGCGATGTCGCTGAATATGGGAACTAGACCAACTCGTAAGTGACGACAATATGATCATGATCATCATAGCCTCGTACTCATGTTGCGCATATATGTAATAGAAAAAACGGGATTCAACATTTTGCGCTGCTTCTTGTGTGGTTCACCTAGTCACATCTAGTGATGGTTAACATCACTGCATAGATGAGAGACGCACCTTGGGTAGTAGAGATGCCCTGACCAAATGCAACGATGTTTCGCCTACGGAAATGTCACAAAATGACAACACTCCTAATAGTCATTTCTACATACGCAAAAAAGGAGCTGGTTTCTTCGTAGATGACTTGGTCCTTATCAATGGATGAAAAACTCATTTTGAATACCGAGAAACATGGTATCTCGCCTTGACAAATATATGGTGCATGGCCTTTGGGTCGTATGTCTCCAGATATTTCAGCTTTTGTGGCCTCAGCAACATTCTCTATAGGAAGGAACTGCAACTTACACCAAACGGACCCCAAAGCCTAGCAACTCTGCCATCTGTGCGCGCTCGAAATCAGTGACAGATATAACTTTCAAGAAATACATACACTGTTCGGAAATCATTGAATGGATTTTCCAACCGACATTTGAGGCACTAAATATCTGACCCATATTTCCTGAGACAAGCAAAGATCGGTCAGTAGAACTATCGTTGTACAATATACACACCTTTGATAAATGACTCAGGTTTGGGTCCTGGAATGTTATCAATGTCTCTCTTTGACAGAAATCGTTTGAAAGTCCAAACAAGGACTAGAAGGGCTACAAATTGGGCTAAAAATACAAGCATGGTGGCAAGACGGGCAATTATGGAACAGATACTTCGACCAGCCTTAAATACCGATGAACGGGGACGTCCCTGTCGGGGCGATGAGGAACGCGTACCCATTTGAGTCTCATGTTATTTTGGTGTGCTGAGGATGCCACAAATTTTTTCGAAGCTACTGAATAGAGAAGTCAGCCTGCCACGGGCGTACAGAGACATAGGTAAATCATTGACTCATCTATCTCGCCAATCATGATTGAGTGTTCCTAATTAGGGTTGCGAAAAAGCTAAACATACCACGGAAAGTAATTTGGTTACTTAGAATCTAATGGAATAGCGCCATTGAGATAGCTCGGCTTATGGTGACAAGGGATTCCAACTGATTCTCCAGGTTGAGCTTGTTTCTGGACCATTAAGACCGGTCACACAATACGTGCCATAGGCAGTCCATACAAGGCATCCTCGAAGAGTAAAATATATGTTTGCTCTGTGGAATCTTAAAAGAAACTTATGGTAAGGCACTGGCATGATATACGATATTCTAAGCATCAGAAAGCTCAGATGCAATCGCTCAAGCTCGAGCTCACAGGTATAAACTAGTTAGCGACGCCACTCTAAATATTCTTGCGGTAGGAATGTTATTACAGGTGAGCCAAGGCAAACGGCCAGCCCAATTGGCAATTCGGATCAAGAAGGAGAGCCTTGGATCTAAGAAGAGACGTCAATTGACGTCAGAAAAAGCGCGTGATTATGATATCACAAGTTCTCCCTGTCTCGTGTGGAGAAAGACACGTTTCACGCAAGGGAAACTTGAAAGAATCTCAAGTGTCCGTCGATCACCATATGGGCAAGCCAAGTTCCGGATTATCGGACGAACAAATCCAGTATACCTAACTAAGGACTCGTGTTACCAGATCTTTTCCTGGGGAGAGAACAAAGAGATACTTAAGGAAAAAGTATGCAGCCGTTGCAATATCGAAATTTATTGACCCTTGTTAGAAGTACGTGCCCTCGGGAGATTGTGACCGGTCTTTATTCTATCTTAACGACTTTCGTTATCTTATGATCCCGGCTCTACCATCAGAAGCCATGGCCAAATTCCTAGACAAATCGGGCGCATTCACGAAGACCGGGGATGAACGAGCACAACAACCGCAACCAACTGAAGAAGACCAAGGAAACGATGAAGGGGATGAACAATCGGAGGAGAGGTATGGCCTGATTGAAGGAGAGGAAACGGACGAGGAGTGAGTGGAAGAGGGGAAGAGGAGGAACGGCAGATTAGCACACGTAATAGGGGATCACACCCAGTGAGAACGGGATATAGGACAGTCTGCGACGTTATGAGACCGAAGTCACCAAACCATGTCGCGCCGGATCGAGCCGAAAATTTCGCGCTGTGTATTCGAGACCTAATATATCATATTGATTACTGATACATACTCTATCAGGCTGACCCAACGCCTACGCGTCCCACACGACGCGTCGATGGAGGTTGGTCACTGACAGCTCACGGTCTCCCGTGCCTCCTTCCGTATAAACGTCATTTAGGGCTGCCAACTGTACGCCGTCTATTACGGCATACGGATCGTGCTGTACCGTGTGCAATCTGGCAAGTCCAGATTACCGGACGGTTCACAGGACGGTTTATACCTGTATCGTTCCGTACAATGGGCACCAATACGGACCGTATATACGGTTATTTGTCTTTGTCCAATGAGCCGTTCCTTTTTGTTGTTACCAGAATTTTACCGGGTAGTGGGGAGAGCTCTTTGAGCCGGTCCCCTCAGTTCAAGGTCGCGCTATTCCCTATAAAGAGGTAGGGCCAACAAAGTTAAAGACTGATCCCTCAAAGTCAGTAAGAAAATTGGTAGTATTATTGCAATATCATGACAGATACAGATGTGCTCTATTGTCAGCTACATGCTTTGACAATAGCAAAAATGTATAATTCTTGATTGTCTGCTATATTGCACAAGGGCAATCAAAATATAAGAACAACAGGAAGATTAACTGCAAGACCCAATCAGTGTTGTAACACCAAATAATGAGTCCTGAGCACACACCTGCAATTTGCAAGGGTGCAATGGAATTTACCAGGTTGAAGTCTGTGGCATGCTTGCAGAGTGCAAGGGTGTGCAGGGCTGCTGCATGTTCACAGATATATCTTTGGAAAGCATTGGATGCCCCACATCCAGCTGCTTGGATGATGTGTGGTGATGCTCTAGCAACCACAAGGAAAGTAGCACCTCCAGATCTTAGAGACTGTCCTCCAAAGTTCTTGTTGAAGAATAGTCTCAACCTAGTGATGAAGAAGCTAAAACAGGGTGGGTTCATTCTGCATAAGCCAAAGTTTGTGTTTTAGGGGGAAGTTGTGCTGACAGCTGTTTCAATATTTGATGATGTCAGGTTCCACTGATCACAGGGGCTCAGCTTAACTGGGCAATTCCTTACTAGGTAGATGCAATGTCCTGCACTTATAACCTAGCATGCTGGGGACATCCAGATGTCAGATACTTGCAAGGGGAGGTTTGGAAAAGTGGTCCAAGCAAGTCTGAAGAGGTCTGGAGAAGTCTAAGACAAGGTACAAACAAGGGTTGGGCTTGGAGGTGTGTCAGGCACAAGTCCAGAGGCAAATATACAGGTTGTGGAGCTAGCAGAGGCCATGCAAGTGATGGGAGCAGGGCTGGAGATTGATGGGAGATCAATCAAGGTTGATGAATTCTGAGGCTGAGCATAGAGCAAGGTCTGGAGTTAATAAGGAATGTATGAGTTGTAAATAGGTGATTGGAGTTCATAACAGAGTTAGAGTATTCAGGCAACAATAAAGGAAACTGAGGCAGGCAAGATGAGACAGAGTTGAGGCAAGACAGAGACAAGAACAAAATAGAATTGAGATGAGGCACAAGACTAGAGGCAAAAATAGTGATGAAACAGGGAAACATAACAGACACAGAACATCAACAGACAAGTAACAACAATATCAAGACTACTGTAGCAGATATTGCTCTACAACTTATATACTAACTACTGGACCTCCTCCAGGGACTGAGGGTGCAATAGTGGGCTTGTCAGAGCTATGCAGGGTTGACAGGTGTCAGTTCTGATCAGATGGCAGGCCATGGTGATATTCTGATGGGAACTGATGGGAATGCAGTCCACCCCATAGTTGTTAGGAAGTTCTGGAATGGTCAGGTAGGTCAAGGCAACAAGTCAGTGATGTATGCAGGGGTCAGGGGCAATGTCAGAGGGGCCTGGGGGAGAAGGGGGGAGAAGGGCAAGTGATGGGTCTGCAGGGAACATGTCAGGGTGTGCCATGGGGCTATCAGGGTTTGTTGGAGAAGCATTGGAGTTAGCTGGGGCAGGCACTGTGGGTGAACAAAGGTTGGAGTGAGTCAAGGGGGTGTTGGTGGGGACTCCAGAATAGCAGGGTAGCTTGGGGAGAGGTCTGGAGGTCTAGGAGTGGGTCATGACATCACCTCCCCTTCAGTGTCAAGACTCTCGAGGCATGGGCATGAGTTGGAGATTGGCAGGGGCATGGGAATCAAAGTCAGAGCAATATTGATCAATCCACAATGGCAGTGGTGGTGTGGGGAATGAAGCTAAAGGGGGATTATTGTTCATCAAGAAGCTCCTCCTAGGAAATTAAAAGGGTCAGGACATACTCCAGTGCTTCCTTAACTTTTCCAATGTCCTCTTCTGCTTCCTCATCAGTATCATCATTGTCCCCCACCTCCCCTTCTGACAAGAATTGTGTGGTTGTCTGGGACAAGTATGAACATTGACAGGAGCAGTTTGATTGTTGTCAGGATTGAAGGAGAGTCAATTCAATATATTGTCATCATAAGTCTGGGGGTCTGGCACTGGAGATGGTACTGATTTGAACTTAACAGAGTAGTCTGCAGCAATGGTGGAGTTGTTTGGGGGCTCCTCTGTTGTGAGGGGTTTGGGTCAGGTCAGCCATGCTGTCCCAGTGCCACTGACCTGTTCTGCAAGGCTGAGCTTGGGGGCAGGGGTTGTCCAGGTTGTCTTAGAGAGTCAGAGGGTGCCACAGGAGGAAGTGATCCCAGAAGTATTTGCAGAGGTGCTGGGGTGGGCACAGAACCCCCCAACACTGGAATGGTGCCAGAATGAAGCTCCAGTATGTCCTGGGGTGGGCTGTCATTCCTGACTGACTGCCTATTTTTAGAGCATCCTCTGTGCTCAGCCTGGGGAAGCCTGCAAGTTCAATGGACCTGTGTCTTGGACCCATTGTGACTTGTTGGTCTGCCTCCCCTGCTGCTCTTGGCATGAAAAGTGTTCCATTTTG
The DNA here is from genome assembly GCA_020091625.1 of Termitomyces sp. 'cryptogamus'. Classification (NCBI taxonomy): domain Eukaryota; kingdom Fungi; phylum Basidiomycota; class Agaricomycetes; order Agaricales; family Lyophyllaceae; genus Termitomyces; species Termitomyces sp. 'cryptogamus'. Next base: position 2,401,047 of record JAGYZC010000005.1, read on the forward strand.
GTGGAATGGCATGCAGCCTGTATAGCCACAGAGCAGGGTTGGGAGGTGAACTGGGTAAGGGGGCAGATGGGTAAGGGGTGAAAGGTGAAGGCACTGGAGAGCAGTGGGAGGTCAATGGGAAAAGTGGGTCTGCTGCAGGTGGGTCATAGGGAGGGAGATCCAGTTGTGCAGGGGAGAGGAAAGTGGAGAGCATTCCTGCCCCTGGAGGCTAGGCCTAGCAAGAGGCCCTGGGATGAGGCAATGATGGTGGGCCCTCCTGGGCCTCACATCTGCTCCACTAGTTTGGGAGTCCCACTGGGGTAACTGGCAGAGGCCTCTGGATTGGCACTCTCTACTGTGGAGCAGTTTGTACATTGCTGGGTGGAGGGGTTGGAGAGGATGTTAGCAACACAGAAAGAGGAGCTCCAGAGGATGGGGGACTCCTCCTCCACACCACCCTTCCTTTCTCTGCCAGCTCCATCCCCACTGGTCAACAGTCACACCACTAACAAGTTCATCAACAAATCCCTAGCAGCACTCACTCCCCAACCCCTCTGGCACCTCCCCACTCCCATCCTCCTCAAACTCTTTGATGGTGACCCTACCTCCACCAGAGATATCACTCACTGTGCAAAAACAACTATCACCTTTGCCAACAAACAATGAGAGGACCTCTGACTATTAGTCACCAAGCTACATGCCTCTGCCCCCCTTGTTCTCAGCTTCCCCTGGCTCTGCACAACCAACCCCCAAATTGACTGGCCCAGCCTCACCCTCTGCTTTGACTGGGACAACCTGCCCAGTTCCAGACCAGTCCCTTTCAATATCTCACTCCACTCCAAGGGCCAAAAAAACACTACCAACATCCCCCAGACCCCCTCCTCTCACAGCTCTGTTCAAAGTCTGCACAATCATTCATCATCAATGTCTGACTTGACAACTCTCTGACAGTCCTCCCCATCCTCATTGACAGCAGAACCTCTGGCACCTTCATCAGCAAGCAGCTCAACCTTTTATATGATACCCTCAACAAGCCCCTTGAGCTCCAGCTATTTGACAGAAGCCCTGCCTCAACTGGAATCACCCAATATCACAACAGTGCCCTCATATTCAACAACAATTCAAGAATCCAGGTCCAGCTCCTTGTCAGCCAGCTTCCAGAATCAACTCTGATTGTGCTTGAACTCCCCTAGTTACAGGACATCAACCCTGACATTGATTAGAGAAACCTCACTATATGATTCCCAGGCTCTGAAGCAAGCCTAGCAGCCACCACCTCCTCCCCTTCCAGTCCTCCTCAAACTTTGATGTTTCCAACTCCAACTGCAGCAGCTCTGGAGCCACCCAAAACCCCACAACCCTCAAGGACAACCAAAAAATGGAGGAAAGCACACCCCCCACCCCTGCCACAGTCCCTCTTAAACACACTCCAACAGCTTCCCCCCAACATCTCACAGAATCAATATAAAGACCTGAGGTACCCCAACTGACAACCACAGACAACTCTGGACCCTGCCACCACAACTCCAACACCTAACCCCATCAATCCAGAAACCCTCAAGATCAAAATTATCAGTGTCATTGTAAGGGCAACCTCTAGGGCAGCGGATCAGAGTCACACAGCTAGCAGAGGGGAATCCAAAGTATATTAGTGGAGTAGACAATGATACAAATCAGTAACTAATCACCTAGCAGAGAGAAATCTGAAGAGAACAAGTCTAAGGATCTCTGCTGCTTAGTGCAGTGCATCAGCAGGTGGCAGAGGCATGGGAACTACTGTACAGGTGACCAGAATTACTTCTAACCCTAGGGCAATGGTTGCTGAGGTAATACAGAGAACTCTGCAGTCCAGGAAAGAGCTGTGGAGGTGTCAAACAAGCTGTGGAGGTGCTGAAACCAGTCATGGAGGTTGGAAATGGAAGTCCCCTGACATCACCCCCCCCTCTAGCATGTGGCATCTTGATGCATGGGATAGAAGAAGTCCCTGATTGCTTGGTCCACTGGTGAGATAGGGTAGATTTCTTGTATGGCACACAGGGCATCTGGATGTCTCCAGTGAAACTCCTTGACAAGTCTGGGGGCATGTATGTTCTCCCATGGCTCCCAGAAAATATCCTCGATTCCATAGCCTTTCCACTTCACCTTGTACTGTAGTCATCTCTGGAATAAATGGCTGTCCAGGATTTCCTCCACTTCATACTCCTTGTTGTCATTGACCACTATAGGAGGTAGTGGAGGTGGTGGACATTGCTCTGGGATAGGATGTTTAGGGGCCAGGGTTAGTTTGACCACATTGGACACCAGATGAAGCAGGCACATCCCTGCAGAGAGTCAGAGTTGATAGGCCAGGAGTCCCATCTGTTATTCCACTGTGAATGGCCCTAATTGGCAGTGTGATAGCTTTTTTGAGGGTTAGGTGGTTATAATGTCAGAGGCATCCAGGTAGACTTGATCTCCAGGCTGATATCTGTGCTCCAGGGTCCTTCTGTGGTCATAGTATTGTGCCATATCATCTTTTGCTTTTGCCAGCACAGCTCAGGCCACCTCCTGTAACCTCTTCATCTGGTCCACAAATTTGTTTACTGCCTCATTCTCTGAGGGTCAGGCCTGGGGTTCAAAACCCATGTGTAGGTGCCATCTGGTGTCAAGGAAGATGGGGAAAACTGGGTGGATGTGTGAACATGATTGTTGTACTAGAATTCGGCATTGGGGAGGAGTTTGTCCCACTCATCTTGGTGCTCATTGCAGAAGAGGCAGAGATACTGTTCCAGCTCCTGGTTTACACACTCTGTCTGGTCATCAGACTGTGGGTGGTAGGCAGTGGTGGTGTGGAGCTTTACTCTGAGCAGTCAGTAGAGCTCCTGGGTGAGCTCTGCCATGAATTGTGGTTCCCAATCTGAGACTTAGGCATCAGAGAGGCCATGGAGCTTCCAGACATTCCTCTGGTACAGGTTGTGGCACCCATGGCAGAGCAGGTGGTGTGGGTCAGAATGAAGTGTGCTCTCTTGCCATACAGGTCCACCACCACCATGATCGCATCATAACCATGGGCATCAGGGAGCTCTATGATCAAGTCTACAGATGCTATGCTCCACTGTTTCATGAGCACCAGTAGCAAGTGTAACTGTCCATAGGAGAGTCAGCACTGGGACTTGATCTGGAGGCAGAGATTGCAGATACTAGTGTAGGACCCAATGTACCAGGACATCTGGGGCCACCAGTAGTGCTGCAATACTAACTCTAGTGTCTCCCACCATCTAGGGTGCCCTGCAATGCAGGAGTTGTGGTATTGCTCCACAATCCTCCAATGGAGCTCTGGAATGTTGGGGATGTAGATACAGTCTTGAAAGGTCAGGATTCCATCTTGGAGGGCCCATTTGTCAGCATGGACCACCTTAACACCAATAGTATGTCCTGACTTTAGCATCCGAATGGCCTGTGCCATAAGCTCCTTCTGTTGACTGTCCCTATTACCCCATCAATGTCCTGGAGAATGTCCACCTCTGCTCCATTGATGGTGAGGCCCTCCATGGCTCAGATCATGAACAATTTTGGGCAGAGGAGCATGATGTTACTGTTATCCCCTTCCCCTGTTCCATGGTCTGCCCTCCAAGACAGGGCATCTGGTTTCCCCATGCTCTGGCCAGGCTTGTGGTGCAAGGAGAAGTCAAAGTTGGCAAGGTAGAGGGACCATTGGGCCTGCTGGCAATTGAGCTTCTTGGCCATCCAGAAGTATTTAAGGTTCTTGTGATCTGTCCAGACCTTGAACTTGTGCTGTGCACCTTCCAGGAAGTGCCGCCACTCCTCAAATGACTGGATGATGGCCAGCATCTCCTTATCATGGATCTTGTAGTTCTATTCCACTGCATTCAGGCTTTTAGAGTAAAAGGCCACCAGATGCCACTTCCTGTCTTCTGGGGATTGCTGTGAGAGCACCACCCCAGTAGCAAAGTTGGAGCTGTCAGCCTCTATGTGGAAGGGAGAGTTGTTATCTGGAAATAGGAGGACAGGCCTTGAGGTCATGGCACACTTGAGAGTGTCAAAGGCCATCTGCTCCAGAAGTCCCCAGCTTCACATAACATCCTTTCCTGTGAGGTTGAACAGTGGGTGGGCATGGTGCAAGAAGTCCTGGATGAATCTCTAGTAGAAGTTTGCAAAACCAAGGAACACCTGTACCTCCTTCTTGTTTTGGGGCTCCAGCCACTCTGCCACACCTGCTACCTTCACTGGGTCCATCTCTGCTGCTCCATGGGAGATGATCAGGCTGAGGTACTCAATCCAGGTTTGTTCAAACTCGCACTTCTCCAGCCTGAAGTAGAGCTGGTGCTGGCAAAGGTGTTCCAGGATAAGACAAGTGATCCAATGGTGTTCCTCCAGTGTTTTGGTGTAGATGAGGTTGTTATTAAGGTACATGCACACTATACCCTCTGCAATGAGGTCCAGAAGATGTTGTTCATCATGGTCTGGAAGGTGGCCAGGCTGTTGGTGAGACCAAAGAACATGACAAGTCGCTTGAACAATCCCTGGTTGGTCCAGAAGGCCACCTTTCACTTGTCTCCTTCCTGAATGTGCACATTGTTGTAACCCCACCAGATGTCCAGTTTAGTGAAGTATCATGCACCCCAGAGGTTGTTGATGAGCTCAGAGATGAGGGGGAGGGGGTAATGGTTCTTCACTGTCATGGCATTGAGTACCTGGTAGTCCTGTATCAGTCAGAGAGAGCCATCCTTCTTTTTGATGAAGAAGACCAGAGAAGCCATTGGAGACTTGGATGGATGAATATGACCAGAGTCCAAGTTCTCCTGTAGGAATGCATTGAGCTTGTCCTGCTCCCTGAGTGCAAGGGGGTAGACCTTACAGCTGGAGGGTGCAGAGTTGGGCAGCAGTTCAATGGCATGGTCCCACCTCTTGCACTCTGGAAGTGAGTCAAAGGAGGCTTTAGAGAACACATCTTTAAACACATGCTGGTAGGGGGGTACCATGTCCTGGAACTCATGAGGTGCAGCATTGGCAGCAAAGGCCTGGGCTAGCCTCCAGGATGTAGTCTGGCTAGCCCTGATCTCCATGATGGAGGGTGGTGGGTGGACAGTAGTAACATAGATTTAATCCCCTGCCTCTATTGCTTTGTCCAGGAGCTCCAGCTCATGTATACCACCAAACTCTCCTCCATGCTCCTCCTCTGGGGCTCTGCCATTGCTCTGATCATCCTGTAGAGGGCCTCTCTATGAGGGAATGCCAGAGGTGGGGGGTCCAGGAGGTCTAGATCAGCAAAGGGGAGAGGGCCAGTGCAACATGCTCAGATGGCTGCATGCTCTTGGACTTGGGTCCAATGCTCTGCTCTGTCCTCTGTGGCACAGGGGGAGCACTTTTTGGGGCATCTACTCATGGTCACCTCTCCTTTGGTCCAATCAACCTTGGGATTATGCTCTTGGAGCCATGTGAACCCAAGGATCATGTCTTGCCTTCCTAAGCTGGTGACAGCAAATATGGCACACTCTGTGTGATTCCAATAATGGAGAATCAGGTTAACCATGGAGCTAATTGCACTGGCTTCATTGGGCATTCTGTCAATGTTGTAGACAGGAATGGGCTTGGGAAGGAGTGGCATGGTCAGGCTGTGGCATTTGACAAAGTCTGAGTCCAGGAAAAGTCCCATTGCTCCACTGTCCAGAAGAGCTGTAACTCCACAGTTTTGCTGGGTGTCCATTGTCTCAATCTCCACATCAAGGCACAGGGAATGGGTGGAAGAGCTGGAGGCCATCACATACTGTAGGGGCATTCAACGCACCCAAGCAGGGCTGCACTGTCAGACCTTTGGAGGTGTTGGAGAGCTTGGCAGGGGCTCCAGAGTTAGTTTTTGTACATTTGGAAGGGGGCTTCCAGGTTCTTCTGTCTCAGAATGAAGGGCATCAAAAAAGGCAGTTTCATTTTCTATTGATAGACAAGAGAACCTGTTAGCACCTAGCAACTGAGGCATACACCTCATCCGTTGCTTGACTAAAAATCCTCCTCCCACTCTAGAGGTGAAGTGCACATGCTGGCTTCCTCCAGGGTCAACTCCAGCATAGGCTCATCTAGCAACAAAGCTCTGGCAGCATCTTTTGTGGTCAAGAGCTGCAGGAGAAGTTCTTCCTGCTCTGCCATAGAGAGGTAGCATACCTCCAGGCCCAGGGGACAGTGTCATGCAAAGTGCCTGGGCTTCTTGCATCTCTAGCACAACAGCAGGGCAGCACAGAGTTGTTGGGCTGCATCCACATCTATGGGGATCCCTGGTGGTAGGGGATGTGATGTGGGGGCAGCTAGAGTGAGGGCTGGCACTGGGTGAGTAGGCATTGGGTGGCAGAGGTTGCTGACTGGAGCAGGGTGCAGTGTGGAATAGGGGCAGTGGAGCTTCCTTCATATCTCCATAAGTTGCCATTGGTTCTGGGCAACCTCATACCATGACACAATCTTTTCATTGTTGGGGCAACCCTCTGCTAGGTTGTCAATGCATTCCACCAAGGTGGGGTGCAAGCCATCCTGGAAGGTGAGGCATAGTTGGAGGCCATTGGGGTAGGCAGCCTGTTTGACCAGGGCTTGGAACAAGTCAATGTACTCATCCAACATATGCTTTCCTTGTCTGTACTGCTCCCTGTCATGCAGTGTCAGTGCTGCCATCTTGGTGGGGTTTAATGGGAAAAACTCCATGCAAAAGTCCTCCTCAAAGGCAGCTCAGTCTGGGAAGTTCCCCACACCTCCAGGACAGCAGAAAACTTGCAGTGTGTAGGTGGAGGCACATCCAGTCTTCATGTATAATAGCACCCAGGCTATTTTCAACATGTCAGAGTCAAAAGTGTCCCTGCTGAGGTGGATGTAAGTGAGGCAGGACTGTAGGAATCACTCCTTGCTGGATCAGGCACCATCATATGCATCTGGCAGTGCCGGACAAGGGATCCATGGCTGTAGGGTCACCAGAGCCACTAGAGTAGGTGCTGTGGCAGGCAGAGCTGGTTCTGCTGCCATGCAAGGGGCAGAATTAGGACTTAGGTGTTCTAGCAGCACCTGGAGGGATTGGGAGATAAGATCTGCTGTCTGATGGAGGGTAGAGAGTTTGGTCATATGGTGGATGAGGGATGATTGCATTAATTGCATCTGGGTCTCTAGGTAGAGCAGGTGAGTCCAGGCTTTGTCCTATGGGGCTGGGGCCTTTGAGGGCATGTCTGGGTTAGCAAGCTGAGACATAGAACTTCATGGTGCTTAATCCTGGTGGAGAAGTGATGGATAGCAGCTCAGAGGTTCCTTGCAGCTATGCAGGGCTTCAGACTTGTTCTGCTGTAAGGGCAACCTCCGGGGCAGTGGATCAGAGTCATGCAGCTAGCAGAGGGGAATCCAAAGTATATTAGCAGAGTAGACAACAATACAAATCAGTAACTAATTACCCAGCAGAGGGGAATCTGAAGAGAACAAGTCTAAGGATCTCTGCTGCTCAGCATGGCACATCAGCAGGTGGTGGAGGCATGGGAACTACTGTACAGGTGACTGGAGTTACTCCTAACTCTAGAGCAATGGTTGCTGAGGTAATACATAGAACTCTGCAGTCCAGGAAAGAGCTGTGGAGGCATTGAACAAGCTGTGGAGGTGCTGGAACCAGTCATGGAGGTTGGAAATGGAAGTCCCCTGACAGTCATCCCCTCTGCATGCATTCTACAAGACAGAACCCCTGCTTATCAGCTTCAAGTCACTCCAGCCCTATCAGAAGAACACCTACATGCAGGGCCTAACCTGCCAGAACCAAAAATGGAGGAACAAATCTTATATGAAGTAGTTCCCCTGGAGTATTATGGATTTGCTGATGTATTCTCCAAAGGAAGTGCAAAGGAACTCCCCTCACACTGATCCTACAATCACAAAATTGATCTTGAAGAAGGCACCTCCCCCTCCTTTTGGCAAGATCTACAACATGTCAAAAGTCAAACTGCAGGCCCTCAAGGATTACCTCAACAATATGCTCAGCAAAAGTTTCATATGCCCCTCAATTTCTGTCACTGGAGCTCTGGTCCTGTTTGCCAAGGAGAAGGATGGTTCACTCTGACTCTGTGATGACTACTGGGGACTCAACAAAGTCACCAAAAAGAACTGGTATCCTCTCCCCCTAATTGGTGACCCTTGTTGACTGCCTCTACAGTGCCAAGATCTAGACTGAAATAGACCTCTGCTCTGGCTACAACAATGTCTGGATTGCCCCAGGACATGGACGGAAGACTGCCTTCCACACCTGCTATGGTCTCTTCAAGTATCTAGTGATGCCCTTTGGAATCACCAACTCCCCCACCACCTTCCAGTACTTCATGAACAACATCTTCCACGACATGAACAACATATTTGTGATTGTGTACTTGGACAACATTCTATCTACTTGAACTCCCTGGATGAACACCCAGAGCACATCTGCTGCATCCTAGAATGACTCTGAGAGTATCATCTTCATACCAAACCTGGAAAATGCTCCTTCCACACTATGGATGTCAAATACTTTGGAGTTATTGTCACTCTGGATGGAGTATGCATGGGTCCAGCCAAGGTTGAGGCCATTCTCAACTGGCCTCTACCCTGGAATGTCAAAGAGGTACAGTCCTTACTGAGGTTTGCTAACATCTATCACCAGTTCATCAACAACTACTCTGGGATCACCAAACCCCTCAACCAACTCACCTGGAAGGACACCCCCTGGGACTGGGATAGCAAGTGCCAAAGTGTATTCACCCTCCTTGAAAAGGCCTTCACCTCTGCCCCAATCCTCCATTACTTTGACCTTACACTGCCTATCATACTTGAATGCAACACCTCCAACTACACCATAGCTAGCATACTCTCCCAGATGGACTTGTGGTAAGGATCTCTGCCCCATAGCCTTCTACACCCACTTGATGGTCCCTGTGGAGCTCAACTACAACATCTACAACAAAGAGCTCCTCACCATTGTTGAAGCCTTCCAGCAATGTAGAGCCTACCTCAAGGGAGCCCCACATTGCATTGATACACTGGCCTCAAAACTGAGGACTGACAAAAAGTGCTTAGAATGAAATAAAAGAATGTATTCACATCAGATGGCTGAAAACTGTAAGCTGAGCATCGAAAACTGTAGACACAAAAACATACTTTTAAAAACCAATAAGTACTACCACCCTCGTAACACAAAAAAGATGACTAGACCAACAAAAATACATCAGACTGACAAAGTGCCAAGTCTGTGGCAGTGCTTGGGCCAAGATGCTCAGATCATAATCTGAGATCAGCCATCAAGGCCAATGAACCTTTACAATAAACTGTGAAACAATTCCAACAATTAAAACACCTACCATGACACATGTATTTTAAATTCCTATGCTACACTATCAAGTCCCAAAAAACGGCCATAAACAGTTAGAAAAACAAAGGAGTAGGGAAGGAAAGAGTAAAAACCATGGAAATCTCAGATGGATGGAATGATGCAGGAGAAATGACATGCAGACTGATTATTGCAGCACAATACCACGCAGAATGCACTGGTCCGTGCATGGACAACATGGTATAAAAAGGGCGGGAGAATAGGGAGAAAGGCAAGCAGACTATGTACCATGGCTCAGAGTTCCCCAGGGAGTGGAATTCTTAGGCTTAAGAGTGCATTAGTTGCTTTGGGAGTAGTAAATATACTGTTGAGCCCTTTCTTTAGTGCAAGACCATCTCAAGCTTAGAATCAAATCATTAAAATATTTAACTTGCTTCTCTTCTATTCTATTGAAGTTCTAAGTAAGTTCAAGTGTAACTAAAAGCCTCCAAACAAACTGTGAATAGAAAGTTTGATAAGTTGATTGCATCATTGATGGCATCAAACTTACTTTTGCATCATCTGGAGCCCACCACGAGGGGCTTTTGTTGCACAAAAACTTACTTTTGGATTTCCTTGAGGAAGTCCAACCCTTGTGAAACATTAGTTTTGCACCACCTGGGTCTTGGCCCAAAACACCTGAAGTTATTGCAACCAAGGTGAAAAACTCTGTTACATTAAGGAAAAGAGAAACTAGGACCAATAGCAGTGGTTCAAAGTCCTTTTTGCCTGACCCTGAAACCTTACTCAGAAAGAGAAAGCTTTGGACTGAGAAAGTAATTTCAAGCTCACCAAAAGAACTGTACCCTACTACTCAACCAGTTTCTACTGCCTCAATTATGGAGCAAAATATCAGATACAAACTACCACTGCCTGACAGCAAGGATGCACCTAAGTTTAAGCACACTGAGCCCTCTGAGGTTCATCACTTTTTACAAAGGATGATCTCTCTGTTTGAGCATGCTGGGATCCAAGGAGATAAAGAAAGGAAAAAGAGAATCTTGGAGTATGTGGATGCTCAGACTGAACAGGAATGGCTAGGTTTTGATTCCTTTGGAGATGACTATACTTGGTCCGCTTTTGAGAAAGAAATCAAGGAGTCTTATCCAGAAGCAGTAGATGACACAGGTAGTGTTGCAAACCTGGACAGAATCTGCAGAGAACATGCCAGACTTAGTAGGAATGACACTACAGAAATCCATTCTCTAATAAGGAAATTTAGAGCTGAGGCTAAGAAGTTGGCTAATGTCACTGGGAATGGGTCTCTGGTAGACAAATTCCTGGGGTGCTTTACACCAGCTTTTGGAGATGTGATTGAGGAAAGGCTAATCAGTAGATATGGCCACTATAAAGATCCTGCTAGAAATAGGCACAAGGACAACAAGTATGACCTATCAGAAGTGCTGACAGTAGTGGGGACCTTGATAGATGGTGCCACTATAAGGAGCCCTAAAGAGGAGAAAATAGAGAAAACAGAAACTAGAAAGGGGAACCTTAAGGAGGAGGAAGTGGAAGAGAAAATGGCTCATCTACAAGATGCTGTGGTTACCATTGGGAAACAAATGGGAAGCATCCAGAGTACCATGCAAGCTTTACAAGCTGGTCAGTTGGACATGCGCAATACCTTCTTGAATACCAAAGGAAGCCAGGGTATGAGGGCAGAAGGACCTCCTACATTTCCAACTTCTGGAAGAAGTGGTGTTACTTGCTTCTATTGTTGGCAAGCTGGACATAGAATCTCAGAGTGTGAAGTCATCAAGGGAGATGTACAAAAAGGATGGATCATCCTATTGGAAGGAAGAGCCAGACTACCTAATGGTGCTCTTTACCTAGGGATTCTGCTGGTATATCTCCTCATGCCAGACTAGCACAAGTACATGATAAGCAGGTGAATATGTACTTTGGATGGCCAGAAGATGACTCTCCAGAGACAGTCACTTACTCTACCTATGTAAACTCTGCTAGAGATACAAGGGATGACATGCTAGAGCACATTCAATATAAGGAGTCAGACTGCTTGGGAGACTTGAAGAAAGGTTTCAATAAAATGGCTGAGATGCTCAGTGTGTTGATCAACACCAGAAACACAGCCAGTCCTGAGGGACAGAAATCTTCCTCTAAGGATTTTTTAAATAACTCAATGAAGGCAATCAGGAAAGAGGCATCTCAACCAGGAGTATCCTCATTGCCAGAGAGAACCCCTGAAAAACCCTGGAAAGAAAAGCTAACTCTGGTGATTCCACCTAGAGCAGCACCAAAACTGGACCTACCTTTTGAGAAGGTTCCAGCCCTTAATGAGGGACCAGACTTGCCAGTGCAGGACACTGTTAAAAGTTCCTTAACAGGAACAAGGAGGAAGGAGTGGGATAGAACCATTGATAGGCTCTGGGAGGCTACTGTACCTTTCAGTACTGGAGAACTGTTAGATGTGGCTCCTGGATTAAGGGAGGCAATGATACAAAAATTGACTCTCAAATCAGGGACTCAGTCTAGGGATCCCAATATCCCAAGGGTAGCAGTTCAACAGCAGACTGTAAGAGAGAAGAAACCACCTGACAAAGTAGATGTCAATGACCTACCAATGGCAACCTATTTCATTGCAGATGGGACACAGAATGATTTGCCTACTGGTGCAGTAGTGCATCAGGATTGTGTAGCCACTTACTTGGAAAATATCCCTCCAGGAGAAAAGCCAATAGTGGTGTATGTGGCAAGAGATTTGCAAGTGTTGAGATCCTTGAACCCCATTGTCAATCAGAGGGGACAAGTAGAGACAATTCTAGATAGTGGTTCTCAGATAGTCTGTATGGCACTAGATGAGGCACTTCATTTAGGATTGACTTGGGATCCAGACATATGCTTAAGGATGGAGAGTGCCAACAGTCAAGTGAATACATCAGTTGGTTTAGCCAAAAATGTGCCATTTACTTTTGCTGAAGGCTTCACTATTTATCTACAAGTGCATATCTTTGTCAAGCCAGCTTATACTGTCTTGTTGGGTCATCCTTTTGACACACTGACAGAAAGCAACATACAAAATCTTCAAGATGGCAGTGCCATCATAACTATCAGAGATCCTAATACTGGTTGCAGGACAGCCCTGCCCACTCTTCAAAGAGGGAAGGTGCCAAAGGCAGGTGTTGGAGGAGATAGTAATCCAAAATTTTAAATCTCAATGATCTGGTCAGTGACCAGGGAGAGGTGGCAGTGATGATTGGGGAGAAGGAAAATGGTGAAGTAATGGTGACTGGATACACTATAAATCATAGTGGATTCAAGAACCTGGAGTTGAGAGATGTGTATCTGCAGGCCTTTGCTGCAGAGGGAGATGTGGGAGGAAGAGATGAGAAGACATTAGCAGCCTATCTAAATGGGCAGCTGTGTCAGATATCAGAGAAGTTGGAAGAAATCTTAGTACAGCAGGGAAGCCTAGAGTTAGAAGCAGGTGTGGGGGAAACTGCACAAGTATTTTCTAAGAAATACAAACCTGTTGCTAGAAAGGTGAAACCTGTACTAGGAACCTCTCCTGAGGAGGGGGCACGGTGGCTCAGCTGGCACCATCGCATCCCATAGCGGGTCACATGATCTGCAAGTGCAAGGTTGGGGTTTCAACTCTGGCTGAGTGCGCCTGTGTGGAAAACACCTTAGACACCACGTGGGTTATTTCAACGCCGCTGGGAAGCCTCCGCCCGCATGTGCTTGACTAGCCAGGCTTTGTAGTGCAGGCCGACCAGGACCGAGCAATCAGCACGTGGTTCAATGAGGCAATGTGACCACCACGCTCATGACGGATTAGAAAAAGAGAAGTTTCCCCGGTGCGACGGATTTGGGAGAGGGTCTAGGCCTTTGCTGACCAAGCGGGTTGTGGCACGGGTAGGCGTGAGAATAGGAGTCAATAGTTTGATCAGGCTGCTGAAGTACTGTGTGGTCCATTGGATGGTCTGGTGTGGTTTAAAGCCGAGGCTGCCGGTTTGATCGGGTGCCCAGCCGAAAAGGTGCGGCATGTCTGTCACATGGTGGTTCACTGGGCTATTCTGTCGTGGGTTCCAAATCTCGGGATTGTTCTTCCGAAAGTAGCGTCTGGGCGTGGAGAGGGTGGAGTCGTGACCACCCTGAGTTTGGATTGACTAGAGGGAGGCTTGAGCTGGCCAAAAGGGTTACCGCCCTACACCAATCAACTCTAACTAAGCATTGCCAAGTACAGCTGGGTTTAGAAATTGGGAGGGCATGTTAGCAGCAGATGGTCAGTGGGACTTAGGTGTGGGAAGTAGTATGAACTCCGACAAAGTCAAATTGTAGTAAAAGTGGCTATGAGGCGTAACCGGCATCAGCTGAAAAGGGATCGGGCCAGAGAACTAGTTGGAGTGTCCATAATTACCACCCCCATTACGTACTGCAGGGCTTAGGACACAAAGGTCATGTGTAAAATAGGCCTTTAAGATAAATAAAAACGTATCATCATCATCATCATCACCTCTCCTGAGGAGTTTAGAATTGAAAGGTGTATCACTGGGGATCCACTAGCAGACATGCCACAGTTAGACCCAAACCTACCTGATTTCAAACCCACAGGGAATTACACTGCTGAGTGCAAGGAGATCATTGACCAAGCACATGGTGATGGTTTCTTATGGCCAGAGGAGATGAAGGCAGTACATCATTTAATGATGCTGCAGAATAAGGCTTTTGCATGAGATGATTCTCAAAGAGGTAGGCTCAAGGAGGAATTCTTCCCTCCTGTGGTGATGCTAGTAATTCCTCACACCCCCTGGGTATTGAAGAACATTCCCATTGCTCCAGGACTCAGAGATAAAATCTGCCAGATGATAAAGCAGAAAATTGAGGCAGGAGTGTATGAGCCATCCAACTCTTCATACAGATCCCAGTGGTTCACAGTATTGAAGAAGGATGGTGAGAGCTTGAGGATAGTTCACAGCTTGGAACCTTTAAACAAAGTGACCATAGCACATTCTGGGTTGCCACCAGCAACTGAAGAGTTAGCTAGTCATTTTGCTGGCAGAGCTTGTGGAGGAATCTTTGATTTGTATGTGGGATATGAAGAGAGAGTGTTGGATGTAAGGTCTAAGGACTATACCACCTTTCAGACACCCTTTGGTGCTCTAAGGTTGGTAACCCTGCCAATAGGCTGGACAAATTCAGTACCAATCTTTCGTGATGACATTACCTTCATCTTAAAAGATGAGATACCTCATGTAACTTGGCCATATATTGATGATGTGCGAATCAGAGGTCCACCTGACAGGTATGAATTGCCAGATGGAGGCTATGAGGTTGTTCCAGAAAACCCAGGCATTAGGAGATTTGTATGGGAACATCTGCAGAATGTAAACAGAGTGTTACAAAGAATCAAGTATGCTGGAGGAACTTTCTCTGGGAAAAAGTCAGTAGTCTGTGCAAATGAGATTGTAGTGGTTGGACACAGGTGTTCTTATGAGGGACAGAAGCCTGAGACCAAGCAGTTGGCCATTGTTATGGGGTGGGGTGATTGCCAGGACAAGTCAGATGTCAGAGCTTTCCTAGGTACTTGTGGTACCTTTAGGATGTTCATTAAAGACTATGCCAAAGTGGCTGCACCCATCAACAAATTGACTCAAAACCACACACCATTTGTTTGGGGTGAGGAACAGCAGTCAGCAATGGCTCAATTGAAGAAGTTGCTAGCTGAAAGTGCACCTCTAAAACCACTTGACTATGAGTCAGGAGGGGCAGTGGTCCTATCAGTTGACACTTCTTGGATGGCAGTGGGCTTTGGAATATTCCAGGAAGCTCCAGACAATCCTAAGCAACACACTTGTGCTAAGCTAGGATCCATCACTTTAAATGAGAGGGAAGCAAGGTTCTCACAACCTAAAAAAGAACTCTATGGCTTAATGAGAGCCTTGCAAGCTAATAAGTATTGGCTGGTTGGTTGTAGGAAGCTTGTAGTGGAGACAGATGCCAAGTATTTGAAGGGAATGCTAAGCAATCCTGGAGTAGGACCTAATGCCACCATCATGAGATGGATTGAGGATGTACTACTCTATCATTTTACTTTGAGGCATGTGCCAGAAAAAACCTTTAGTGTTAATGGCCTGTCTAGGAGGCTCATCCCTGGGCCAATTCTGTCCCCAGTGCCTTCCATACATGGGATCAACCCACCACCCCCAAACACCATGCACAACAGCTGCCCCTGCACATCAATGACAACAACCGGACTCTCTCCTATGTTTACAAGCCTGATAACCCCACTGATGAGCCCACCCCATGCAATGGCCCTTCCTGAGACAGGCCCCCCCACTTCAATCTCTGCACCCCCTATATCAATGCCCCTCCACCCCACCAGAACATCCCAGTCCCTCTGAGACAGCCCATGGGCCCCAGGGCACTCTGACCTCCTTTTCCTTCTATAACCCCTCACCCTCCACCCATTCCAATGCCCAACCCCTCCACTGATACAAATTACTTTGGACCCCCCACCCCCAGAGGACCTCCTCCCCCTCAATGGGCCCCAGGCCCTCCTTCAGGCAATGTGGGCCAACCCCCCAGTAGAGAGCCTCCCAACAGCAGACCACCTGGAGGATGAGGCCCAGCCATGGACAACTTCCCCCCCTCCCTAGCATGGAAGTGGAAACCACTACTATTACTACTACAATGCTGGACCCCTGCCCTGAACTCAAAACACACAGGACAATACTTGTGATGCACTGGCTTAGGAAGAAAAACTTGACATTCAAAAGCCCAAACCTTTCACTGGCCACAACCCCCAGAAGTGGTGCATCTTTCTAACACAGTGTCTAACAATGTTCTAAGCTAAGCCCATTACCTTCCAGCTTGAGAGCTCATGAGTAGCCTTTGCTGCATCATATTTGCAGGGTATCACCTTTGACCATTACACTGTGCTACTTCAGTTTGAGTCTACTTCAAGGGAGCTCCACATTGCATCCAAGTTTACTCCAACCACAATAACCTCCAATATTTCACCACCACCAAGCAATTTAGCTGCTGACAAACTTGCTGATCCAAAACCCTCTCCAAATACAACTTCACTATTCACTACCACCCTAGTTGACTTGGCATGAAACCTGATGCCCTTACCCAGAGGTCCAACATGTATCCAAAGAAGTTGTTTAAAGCTGAGCAGAACACATTTAACCATCAAGTGGTAATCCCCCCTGAACATCTATATGCTGTGCTGATTCTAAATGAAGAAGGAATCCTCTACCAAATTAGAAACTCACCCCCAGACTCCTTCTTCACCCAGCACAACTCCCACAACAACTCTGCCAACAAGTCAGATGTCAAGGACCCCTTTATGCTATCTCCAGACCACCACCTCCTGCTCTGGAGTGGACAAATCTATGCTCTGGACCACAAGTCTGTTTGCCTCAACATCCTCTGGCAACACCATGACTACAAGCTCTGTGGGCACTCAGGAATTTGTAAGACCCTTCAGCTCATCTCCCAGACTTACTTTTGGCCAGGAATGAAGAGAGATGTCACATGATATGTAAGAGCTTGTGAACCTTGTCTGTGAGCCAAGGTACCCTGCCACTGCCCTCACAGATTATTAAAGCCCCTCTCTGTCAGTTGGCACCACTGGTCCTCAATCTCAATAGATCATATCATTAAACTCCCTGACTCCAAAGGTTTCAACACAATCCTCATTGTTGTCTGCTGCCTCACCAAGCAAGCCCTCTTCATCCCCTGCCACACCACCAACAATGCTCCAGAGTTTGCCAAACTATTCCTCAAAAATGTATTCTCCAAGCACAGACTCCCAGACAACATCACCTCTGACTGTGGACCTCTGTTTGGCTCCCAGTTCTGGCAGTCATTATGCAAGGCCCTAAAAATAAAGACCAACCTCTCCACCGCCTACCACCTGGACACCAACAGACAGACAGAACAAGTAAACCAGATGTTGGAACAGTATCTCTGCCTCTACATTAACTATTTGCAGAACAACTGGCACATGGAACTCCTCCTTGCCAAGTTTACCTACAACAACACGCTGCACTCTGCCACTGGAGTTTCCCCTTTTTATACCAATAAGGGCTACAACCCCTGACTTATACTATCCCTCAAGGATATACCCTCCCACATTGCCCATGAAGTCACCAAAGGCCTCTGATCCCTTCACCAGTTCCTCTGAGATGAGATCAACACTGCCAATCAAGCCTACTCTAAGCATGCCAATGCCCAATGTGAACTGACCCCCAACTGGCCCCCCAGCACCTTGTTCTAGCTTAATTGATAAAATCTCAAGACCTGGAAGCCCTCTGTTAAGCTCAATCACAACTGTCTCAGTCCCTTCAAAGTCCTCTGGAAGGTCTCTATGCATGCCTATAAGCTCAATCTACCCCTGGGCCTACAGGGCCTCCACCCTGTGTTTCACGTACAACTCCTCAAAAAACACACTCCAGACCCCTTCCCTGGGCAACGCCCCAGTTGACCACCCCCCATCAAAGTCAAGGATGAATATCACTATGAGGTTGACCAAATACTCAACTCCCATGCAGTCCGTGGCTGACCCCAGTACTTGGTCTGCTAGAAGGGCTATGGACCTGAGGATGACACTTGGGAACCACAAAAAAACCTTGATGGAGCTCCCAACAAACTCTGGGACTTCCATCAATGGCACCCTACCAAGCCCCAGGACCCCTGGAACTAATAAACACAGATGGCATCAGTGGGCATAACCCCTGCCTCTGGATTCATTCAGAATTCAACTCCTACAAGTAACCTCTTACATGTTTTCACTCACTCTATCTGAAACTTCTCACACTCATCAGAGAAGCAAAAATATTTGGTATGGACAGACTAGAAGTATAATTATAAGATAGGGATAAGTGTGGAGCAACAAAAAAACAAGGTCTAAAACCCCCTCACTCTCCTGCCCCTCTGGCTCCACCTCTGCTATCCTCCCCACCATATCCACCTCTATTTGGGCCACTACCATCACCAGAACCTCCAAGTGTTCCAGAAGGGGTTCTTCCATGTCCATTGCCACCTCCCACTACATTCTGGAGTCTGCCAATGCCCCACTAGCAGACACCCCATCTGCATAACCCCCTGCCCCAGTTCTAGCAGAAGATCCCTGGGCATCCTTGCCAGCCCATTATGGATAGACCCCAATGCTACTGATGCTCTGTCAAGAAGGATGTGGTGCTCCCAGGCCCAGTCTGCTGAAGTGGGATTAGCCCAGTGGATAGAGGGAACAAAGAAAGAAAAAGAAAGGACTCATGGAGCACCCCCCACTGCTCTGAGGCCACCTTGTTGGCAAGCCACTTCTCTCACCTCCATGCCCTCTCTGTCATTGTCTAGAGCACCCCTACATTAGGCCCCCCGCAAGCCCCCTATGCCTCCAACCCCTCCAACCACTGCACTGCCACCTCTGCCCGCACCTCCCACTGCATTACTCAAGCCCACAACTCTTGCAGCTGGAACAATCACTCCATAGCCATCCCCACAGCCATGTCCTTATCCCTCCATGCTGCATCCCTCTCCCTCTGAGCCTTGTCCCACTCCCTCTAGACCCCATCCCTATCCTCCCCAACCCTTTGAGCCTCCTCCTCATGTGTGGCCAACAATTGTTCCAACCTCTCCACCTGACGCCACAGGAAAGCCTTGGCAGCTGACCATAACTCTTCCATAGACTGCTTGACTAGGGCCCTGGAGGTCAGGAAATACACTGTGAGGCCCAGGGGGCCTGCCATTGCCTGCTTCTCCTGTGCCCACTTACTTGGCCCTGCCTCCAGTGATAGGAACGCTCTCCACTTCTCTTTGTTCTGCATTGAGGAGGCCCCCTCCCTCTGCCTATCCTGCAGAGGCCTGACCTTCATTGTGGACTGCCCCGTGCTACCCCCTCCCTCTACCCTAGAATCCTGCCCCATCACTCTGCCCCTCTGCCCCTCCTCCAACTGCACTGTGACCCACTCTTGATCCCATCCTTGCTCCACTGCGATGCAAGCAGCATGCCAACTCAAGGTGACAGAGCACTTCTCATGCTGCAAGCAACATGGAAGACACACTAACATGTCCTACCACACTCCTGACATGGGCTCCTCAAATTCACACTGCTCCCTCTGCCAGGTGCAGGACATGCACTATGGGAGTAGGTTAGCTTGGAAAGGGAGAAAACATGACAATCACTCACCAGGGCTACCACCTAGCACCACTCTAAAGTCAGGGAGCCCCTTACCCACCCTGCAGCCTCTGCAAACTGCTTCAGCATTCTCTGTCTGTGGAACCCTCAAACCTGCAGGAATGGGACAGACCACTCCTGGGCCAAGGCCAGGCCTGGAATGCAAGGCAGGGGCCACTCCTGCTGCCAACTGTGCTGGGACCTCACCCAACAAAAGCCCCAAGGGGCCTGCCACAGCCACTGACAACTCTGCCAGGATTGTCTCAGCACTCAGAGCACAAAGAACAAGACTGCACTTATGACTGTGATACATCACCTGATTGCATCTGCAATCCTGACAACTCTCAGAATCCTCAGAAGAGGAGGAAGGGGATTGTGCAGAGAGGGATGGGAATGCCACTGGGAAATATGCAGAGGAGGACATTGTAGAAAGTTTGGGAACTCCAGGGTATGTCTGACCCTTTTTAATGACTTGGAAAGAACTCCCTGATGAATGGTGGCCATGCTTTGACTTTGTTCCCCACACCACTGCCACTTGCTGTGGTTTGATCAATATTACCCAACTTTGATTTCCATGCCCTGCCAATCCCTGAACTGTGCCCCTGCATCTCAAGGGTCTTGACACTGAAGGGGGGGTGATGTCATGACCCACTTCCTAGACCCCAACCTTGTTCCCAACCTGCTCGCCTCCCCAAGCCCTTCACAACACCCTGCCAAACTCCCCCAACCCTTGCCCACCCTCCACACCCACTCTGGGTAACTCTGATGCTTCTCCAGCAAACCCTGATGGCTTCCTAGCCAACTCTGACACCTTCTCCACAACCATTGACACTTCCCCTGAGCCCCTGGAATCCTCCCCCACTATTCCTGACCATGTCATACACCCCCAACCCCCTATCCTAGTTCACATGACCTGCTCTGAAGTATTGCGATGACCCTGGAGTGACCCACACCCCCAACTGATCCCATCAGAATATTGCCACAGCCTGCCCCTTGATTGCAACCAACACCCATTGACTCTGCACAGCTCCATCGAGCCCTGCCACCACACCCACTGCCCCCCAGAGCTCTCTAGTAGTCAGTATATAATCCATAGAGTAGTACCTCATACTCTAGTCTTGATATTACATTAACTGGTTACTTGTGTCTCATGTCTCTCCTGTCTCTATTTCTATTTTTAGTCTCAAATCTATCTCTTCTCTCAGTCTTATCTTGTCTCACCTCTGTCTTGTCTTGATTGTCTCTATTTCCTTTGTTTCTCTACATTCTTATGACAACTCTGGACCTCACTCCCTGCTTGGCCCCAGAACTCATCAAGTCTTAATTGATCCCCCATCAAACTCCAGCTCCACCTCCATCACTTCCAAAGCCTCCACTTGCCCTGCGGTCCACTTGTATGCCTATGAACTTGTTCCCAACACCTGCCCAGGCCCAACACCTAATATACTTGGTCTTAGACTTCCCCAGACCACTCCAGACTTGCTCAGACTGCTCTCATTGGCTTCCCCTCACAAGTCCCTCCACTCCGTGCCAACCCCGGAGTGCTAGGTTATAAGCGCAGGGCATCATGTCTGCCTAGTAAGGACTCACCCAGTGTAGCTGAGCCTCCATAATCAGCAGAACCTAACAGTTTGCATCTAGCTGCTGATTAGGCAACTCTACTCTATCCTGCAGTTCAAAGTAGAAAATTGTCAGGATTATTTTAGATAAAGAAGCAGATGTGCATACTGGGAGTGAGGGTTCATCCAGATCTGATATTCTGATGATTGATATGGTATTGTCTTTAGCTTTATCCAAGAAAATCCCCCTTCATTCTGCAGTCAAAGGTCAGACTTCTTGACAAGGGGGCAAATGTCCATGAGGAGAGTAAGGTGCATGCATTTCTTACATTTTGTCACACTGACATGGATCAAGCTTCTAATAGTGGGGGCATGGTGGCTCAGCTGGCATCATCACATCCCAAAGCAGGTCACCTGACTTGTGAGTGCAAGGTCAGAGTTTCAACTCTGGCTGAGTGTGCCTGTGTGGAAAACACCTTAGACACCACATGGGTTATTCAACGCCACCAGAATCCACCATTCCAGTAGTCATGCAGGGGAGGAACAGACTGGTTCAGCCACTGATCTGACAATGGGAACACCCACCTGGCTACCCGTGATGAGATCACTGATGGAACCTTCTCCCTATGTGCCAGAAAAAGGTCCATGGGCCTTCGAGATCCTGGGAAATTGGAAGGAAGTGGACCAAAAATGGAATACCAATCAGCTTGCACAGGAGTGTCATGTACCCAACAGGAGGGCGCTCCAAGGCAGCAAGGCAGGAGTTTGAAATTGGGAGGGAAACAACCATTGCACCAAAAGTACTGGGAGGGTGATGCCGGAGTCAATGGCCTAGGCTGTCCAAACGGCCATTCCGCTCAATAAGCAAGAGTACGGTATGGGAGTATGCCGGCATCAGGATGGTTCGGGGTTTAGAGTTCGTGGGCCTCGCAGATCACCAGCTGCTCAGCAGTGACGAGCGCAATAGTCAAAAGGAGATGGGATGGAACGTCAACGACAGATACGGGCCGAGGTTCAGCTTAGTAAGCACTTGGTACGATACTGGTAGCGCCCTATATACAATTCCCATGTACTCGGCGCTGAAATAAATACCCCCCCTAATCGGGACGGGCTTAAAACTCAAAAAAGCTTCTAATAGGAAAACTCCACTTCATTTTATGGTTGAATATTCATATCAAGATACAACTAATACAAAAAGTAACTTTCATATTTTTCTGATATTCTTGTCACTGATCTAGTCAATCAGCTTCGAACGAGACCACACTACTTCACTCTGCAGCTCACAGGGGAAATCTAATAAGCCTTTTTGTTGAAAAAGGGGCAGATATAAATGCCAAAGGTGAGATTGATAATGCTTATGTTCTTTTTACTTTATTGATGTTAAAAGTTCAAGATGATCAAGGTAGAGCTCCAATTTCATATGTTAACTACAATCACCATTCTGATATTGTGCAGTTTTTACAAGAACAAGGTCTAACCCCCACATAAAAAGTCCATTTATGTAAGACCTTTCCTAGAATGAGAATAACCTCAGGGACATCAATATTTCAATCTAGTTCCACTCCACTTTTTCAAATCTACTTCTACTTTTTAACAGAGCCAAGATGTTTCATGGTCAAGCTAAGATCAGCAAGTTTTGATTTTGCATCACTGGCGGTCAAGTACTAACATGTCAGTATGGGGTAGGAGTATATTTTGTATGTTTGCTGTATGCTTAAGTTATTGACAATGTAAATTTCCCTCCAGAGAAACTCTTGGAAAGTGCAGAGATGTGGATGACTTTGTACCGGGCTATGGCATGACTTGGGACTGTAATGGTCAAAAAATAAAAGGCTTGCAATAATGACGCTGAACAAATCCCAAGTGTACATACAGCAGTAAGTGTACTGAAAGTCACTTTGAGAAAACTGACTGACCTGGAAAACAGATTATCATAGTCAAACGAGATAAAACGGACAGGTCAAAGGCTTACAATACAATAATGATGAGAATTTTCTCATGAACAATGTAGATAACATAGCCTTCAATGGGTTTCTGCGCCACTTAGACATTTTCTGCGCCACTTAGATGTCTGTGCTACCTTCAATGGGTTTCTGCGCCACTTAGATATGTCTGTGCTACTTCGAATCTTAGACTCGACACGTAGAGAGACCATTTCCGCCCGAATTACCTGATGTGGAGGCGATGAGGAAGTGACGATCATGATGGAGATGTAGATGGGCACGTAACTTGACGTTGTCAGTCAAGGGATTAATGATTGATGGTTGGCTGAGTAAAATGTTGATCATGTGGAATCGACCATCGATACAACATTACGCCCTACCGAAGAACGCCTCTCTGATATGGATGAAAGGTCCATGCTCATGTACATGGAAAATTTGAGAACAAAGCAATGATAAATATAGGTCTCCAACAAAAATACAACATGATCAAGTTTCTAGGTATTTTCTCCTTCTGTTTATGTCGATGGGTAACAGCTTGCAAAATCACTTCAAGCCCAAGATACAAAGTCTAATGAAGCAGCTGAGGACCAAGTAAATTGCGTGACATAACGAGAGCAAGAAAGAGAAACAACGTACTAATAGCAGTAAGATACAAAATCAAAGCAACCCAGCAGTCCTTAAATCCCTCGCAAGCCTCGCATCTTGCGCCTCCAACTCCTCCCTGGTCCTCTGATCGACAGCCCTCGCCCTAGATCCCTCCTGCCCATCATCTTCAAACGAAAACCCGAACACGCTAGCCAAATTCCTCCTGAGTTCCCTATCCCTCTCGAGAGACTCGGGCGACGGACATGGAGGCGGTGAGCGGATAGAGCGTTCCCAGCGCTTGATGCGGAGATACGCGATCACGGAGGAGAGGAAGATGAACCAGCCGAGAGTCATGAAAAGGAAGGCGAGCCAGTCGTGCGATGAGATGGAGAGCGGGGGGATGGTGTCGTCTGCGACGGGGGCTGAGCCTGCGCCAGGGACGTTGGAGGTTGGCAGAGGCGTGGGGACGGGGGCGTTGGACATGTCGTCTCCACTGGATGAAGAGGACATGGTGCGGGAGTAGAACCCGAATTGGATAAGGGTGAGCCCGAGCCCAGCGCGTGAACCGTATTTGGCGGCGTGGGAGGTGTGGAGGAGGTAGGTGAAGAGGAAGCCGATGAATTGGAAGAAGAAGGAGATGAAGAGGTTCGTAAAGAAGAGCCAGGGACTGCCAGTTGGGAGATCGTCGATTATCATGGGGCCATCGGGGTCTGTTGATGGGGCGTGGATGGTGGTTTCCCAGTAGGCGGGGACTGCGTCGGCTTGGGCATCTGCATAGGACTGCGGGGGTATAGGTTATCAAGAATATATAATGAGTTCTTGAGGGCGTACGGGAGGAACATCTTTCTGGGTAGTTTCTTCGGGAGCCATAAAAATGGTTCCGTCTGCTGCGACCTGAGGCTGGGCGCCCTGGGGTTTAGCGACGACATTGGCGAAGACGCCGTCGTTTTCTGTCCCTGCGCCTACGATGCGAGAGGAGGATGCATCAGAGTTGGGAACGCGGATGTAGTGGGAGGGAAGGAGGGCGCCCACTGCGCGGCGGAAGAATGATGGGCGTCGGGGACCGGGGCGTGCGGGGTCGGCGTCGGGGAGGAGACCGTTCGAGTTGCCGTAGTCGTTTGGGAGGGCACGGGCAGACGGCGTGGGCGGCGAGCCGGGCGGAGGAAAGTCGTACTCGCGCTCAAAGTCGTAAGCGCCAGGGATGTTTGAAGAAGGAGCGTGGGAAGAGCTGGAGGGCTCGTGCTCGTGCTCGTACTCGTCGCCGTCAAAGGCAGCGTCCAGCTCGTGCTCGGCGTCGTTGAGGCGGGCGTAGTGGGCGGATGACATTCGATTCGTTCGAGAACAACCAGCAAAGCGCTGCCATGGAGTCAAATCAAGTGTCCGGCCCACAGCGGTGATCATCACGGGGCCTCAGATGAAACACAGCCACTTGAGGAAGTGGGATGATTGGGCTGTTTGATTTGTTTCAAGAGCTACCTTCACACGACTATGCTTGGGGATAGTAGATGTAGCTCCTGCAGTATGCTAAGGGTATGGTAATTATGGACACTCCCAAATGGTACTCTGGCCAGATGCCTTTTCAGGCATGCTGGTTTGTAGCCACTTTACTACAATTTGATCCTGCCAGTGTTCACACAACTTCTCATAGAAATCCCTTGCCATCTGCTGATAACTTGCCTTCCCGATATCTCAACTCTTTTACTCTTGGCAATGCTTGCTGGGTAGCTTGTTAGTTCCTTCCATCCAGCACCTCAGCTCCCAAGTCAAGCTCCTGTCAGGAGATGTCCCATTCTCCCTCATCCTGTTCTCCCTCCTTATGATTTTCCTTCATTCTTCTCTGCTTACACCAGGAGTCTGGAGATCAAGGCCAATTACAATGGATTTCTGCTTTGGGGTCAGACTCCAGATTTGGTTGTTGTTGAGTGATTTTCCAAGAAGCTCTAGAGTAAATTTTCTGAACACTGGCATTGGGGATCCTTAGACTTGTTCTCTTTGGATCTCCCTCTGCCAGGTGAGTAAGTATAACTCTAGAACTTCTTGTAGCTGCTGAATAGACTTTGGATCTCCCTCTGCCAGTTGTGTGATTGAGCCAGACCTCCAGAGGTTGCCCTTACAGCAGAACAAGTCTCTAGATTTGGTCTGGGGTCCCCCTTTTTGATTGTCTGAGTTTTCTGTTCAGTTCTTCAAAAGGTCTCTCCCCTGCCAGTGTCTTACTACTCCCTGTAATCCTCTTATGACCCAACCAACCCCTCCAGCACTTCCCCCTGATGCTTTGAGCACTCAGAACAATGCCTGGAGTTGTTTGTTGTCCCTAGAGACACAGGTTCAACTTACTCAAGCTTCCCTTACCTCCCACACTGCTAGACTCACTGGACTCTGTCAAACCACTGAAGCAGTGTCCCTCTTCCTCTAGGCCCTCCTGAAACACCTCCCATTTGTTTCCACTCCTCTCCCTGGACTCCCAGCAGCTGCAGGAAGATTCTCTTCTGCACCTAGCTTGGGGCTTGCACCCTCTCACTCCAAAGTTTCTTGCCCTGCACTTCCTGATGTATTTGATAAGGACCATAGGGTGGGGGAATGTTTCCTTCAATCCTGTATCACCTACATCTAGTTGAGCAGTGAAGCTTTTCCCTCTGACACTCTGAAAATTGTTTTGGTCCTCTCCTACATGAAGACAAGCCAAGCTTTGACCTATGCATTGCACATTTCCAATGCCCTGGAGGAGTAGAGAATTTTTTGAGCTGGATGGAGTTTGGGAAGGAGTTCTAAGCTGAGTTCTTTTCCCTTGACCCTGCCAAGACTACAGCTCTTTCTCTTCAAGACCAAAAACAATATGGTCAAGAGAAGCAGTTGCTAAATAAGCACATCAACTTGTTCTGTGCCTTAGTCAAGCAGGCTGGGTATCCAGATGGTCTGCAGCTTTGTCTAACCTTCTAAAATGGGCTTCACCCCTCTCTTATGGATCATATTGACAGTATGGCTGGATGGGTGCCCAGACAATGTCCATGTTGACACCTAGTACAAGGTGGCATGTGAGCAGTGGCAGCTGATGGAGCAGCAGCAGGAGCTGCAATGGACCCAACACCCCACAGACACCTCACATGTTTCCTTTGCTCATGGTGGGTTTACCCCCTGAGTTTCTCCTTCTATGCATGCTCCAGTAGCCCCACAAGCAGGTGCAACCCTTCCCATTCCATCTTACATTACTGCCTTCCATGCTCCTCTGCCAGCCTCTATGCATGCCCTACCCCAAAGAGTCTCCATGGATGTCAACACCTCACATTAGCAATCCTCTACTCCTCTGTTGTGTTGATGCTGTGGAAAACCCATTACTGTCCTTTAAGGGCTGGAAGTGTGCTATCTATCTGATTGGAGCAGGAAGAGCTGCTCATTCAACTCCTGGCAGCCTGGGATGCAGCCAGAGCCCCCTCTCTTGACATGCCTACAGCCACCCCCTCCACTGAGGTGGTGGATGGATTGGAGGAGGTGCCCATAGAGTTGGAGGAGGATTTTTAAGTAGGTGACAGATGGCCTATATACCCCCATTGCCTAGTGCTAATCATTTTGCTCCTCTGTCCAATAGAATCAAATATATTTGTTACTGCCCTTGATACTACACCTGAAATGATAAGCCCCTCAGATGTACACAGCCCCCGCATTAAAGTCTCCACTGGGAATACATCTCCTAGCCCATGCCCCTAGATTTCTGTATGGAAACACTGTCTCCCCCATCAAAACATTGTTGCTTCCACTCCTTCCACAATTCCCTTGAGCTACAAGTAGAAATTGAGACAATGGACACTCAGCAGATCCAAAGTGTGGTTGCCCTGCTTGCCAGTAGGCAATGGGCCTCTTCCTCAACACAGACTATGTACAATAACATAGTCTCACTACTTGCCCCCTCTCTCATCCTATCCCTATGTACAACATTAATGGCATGCTCATTGAAACTGGCTTTATATGTTCTGTGGTGTATCTGGTTCTTTGTTATCAGGACCACTCAGAGAGAGCTGCTTTTGCCATCACTAGTTTGGAGAAGCAAGACATGATCTTGGGGTTCACCTGGTTATGTGAACATAACCCCAAGATTGACTGGACTGAGAGTGAAGTGAAGATGAGTCACTGCCCTCATCATTGCATGACTTGTGGCCAAAGAAGCCCACAAGGAGCACTGTGACAGAACACCCATTACATCTCCACTTAAACTATTATAATATTACTTTATTATTATTATACTGCTTGGTAGTGTCACATGATGATACCTATAAATACTATTATTGTAATTGTTCAAGGCAGCACCTTACTTCATCCTTTGTAGGACCTAATTGTTTAGTTTTGGATTATGGAGTGTGAACTGTAAGCAGTGAGACCCATAACAGAAACATTACATTTTTCTAATTCAACTTGTTTGCAAAGCAGGAGCCAAACTTCTAGAAAAGAAGTTCACTGCTACTAGTTACAATCACAATGCTAAAATTTTAATCTTCATCTTTCTCAATGGGCAATGTGGTGACCTTGGAAGGTCAGGTGTTTGTGCCTAGGTCTGAACCAGAGTTTGATGGAGCATTGCAGAGTGCTCTACATGAAATGTTGGATCCTGCCATGTCACACCATGGCATGGGGAGAGAGAGTGGGGTAATGCCAGGAGGGCCACCAGCAGCTACTCCTGTTTGATCACCCCTAAGTAGTGTGACAGGCATCACCATAAAAGGCACTTGAGTGCCCTCTACTCAGTTGTACTCAAAGGTAGAACCAGAGAGTGCAGTGTTGGCATTAAGCAAGGGGAAAACTCTCTTATATGCACCTACAGTGTTGTGAGCAGAAGGGCTGGGATTCTTCCCTGAGGCTGTAGGAGGTCATCATGACTCCTTTATAGTGGTTACACCACTAAGGAGTACTGAGAATGAGCCTCACAGGGCATGTGGCCCTATAAAATTGTGAGCTAGGCCCATGCTAAGCATGTGCACAGTGGAACTGTCAGCATTCATCAAGATGATTACAGACAATGTTGGTGACACCTCAGATATGGATGGTGAAGCACACCCTGATGGACATCCTCTGCAGGAGGGTGTTGGTGTTCTGGCCAGGCCAGGTTGAGGTTCCTAAGACTTCAACACTGCATGCCTAGCTGCAAGAGTAGCTAAGCATATAGCAATCTAGCAGTTGCTGGGTGAAGGGATAATCCCAACCAACCCAGTAAAGTTCATGGAACTGTACATGATCTTTCTAGCACAGGAGGTAACAGATTACCTCCAGCAAAGAAAACTATGGGGTTCCCAGGCATCATCTGCAATGCCTTCTCTGTTCATAGGTGTCACAACCCACTCCTGGACCTCTTGACCCCTCCTCAAGCAAACCCCACATTCCCACAGTACCCACCAATACTCCTTTAACCTGCCCCAACCTTTGCCTAACCCCAGTGCCTGCCCCAGCAACCTCTGACACTTCCTTGACTAACTCTGATGCTCCTTTGGACAGCTCTGATGTCTCCCCCTACAGGCGCTGCTACTCCCCTGTTCCCCACTGAGCCCCTGGATATCCCTGATGCTCCCCCTGAACCCCAGTATACATCATGGACCCACACCAATGTATCACTGTGGCCTGCTAATTGATCAGAACCAATACCTGTCAACTCTGCATGGCTCCAATGAGCCCTACCACCAGACCTGCAACTCCCAGAGGAGTCCCAGTAGTTAGTATTTAAGTTGTAGGGTAATATCTGCTATGGTAGTCTTGATATTACCTACTTACATCTGTGTTTGTTATGTTTTCCAGCTTTGTCTCTATTTTTGTCTCTATTCTTGCATGTCACAACCTACTCCCAGACCTCCAGACTGCTTCCCAAGCCACTCCACTTCCCTGGAGTCCCCCCCCCCCCAACATCTCCTCAACTCACCCCAACCTTTGCTCACTCATGGCACCTACCCCAGCTAACTCCAACGCTTCCCTGGCAAACCCTGACAACCTCCTAGCAGACCCCAACACATTCTCTGCAGGCCCTGTCATTCCCCCTTCTCCTCCCAAGCCTCTGGGCCCCTCCAACATCTCTTCTGACCCAGGCACACATCTCTAACTTCTCCCCTCAGCCTACCCAACCACTCCAGAACTTCCCTTACCAACAGCTATGGGGCAAACCACATTCCCATCAGTTCTCATCAGAACATCAATGCAGCCCACTATCTGATTAGAACCAACACCTGTCAACCCTGCACAGTTCTGACAAGCTCCACCATGGCACCCCCAATTCCTGAAGGAGGCCTGGTAGTTAGTATATAAGTTGTAGAGTAGCATCTGCTACACTATTCTTGATATTACCTGTGGTTACTGTTTCCTGTTACATTTGGCTCTGTTACATTTTCCAGTCTTGTCTTTATTTCTATCTCTAGTCTTGAGTCTCCTCAATATATCTCATTTTCATCTCTGCCTTGTCTCAACTCCATCTTATCTCACCTGTCTCTATTTCCTTTATCATTGCCTAAGTTCCTTTCAGCCCTAATCCCATTACAAAATCTGATCATATGATTATGACTCCCAAACATTTATAACTAACTCCAGACTGAACTCTATGCTTGGCCCCAGAATCCATCATCATCAACTGATCCCCCATCAATCTCCAGCTCCACTCTCATCACTTGCATAACCTCCACTTGCTCCCCAATCTGTATATTTGCCTCCAGACTTGTACCTGAGTCTTCTCTCTAGCCTGACCCTTCTTCATACCTTGTCTTAGACTTTCCCAGACCACTCTAGACTTGCTTGGACCATCTCCTCTAGCTTCTCCTTGCAAGTATCTGAAGTCCTGACCTCTTCAGAATGCTAGGTTATAAGTGCAGGACATTGCATCTGCCTAGTAAGGACTCACCCAGTTAAGCTGAACCCCCATGGTTAGCAGAACCTGACATTGCATCTTGTTCAATCTATCTTGTTCTTGTCTCTGTCTCATCTTGACTCTGTTCTGTCTTGTCTACTTCAGTTTCCTCTATAGTTGCCTGAATTCCTTTCAACTCTAACTCCATCACAAACTCCATGCATATCCCTGTTCATATATTTATGACCCCATACATTCATAACTAACTCCAGACCTTGCCCTACACTTGGCCCCAGGACCCATCAACACTAATTGATTCCTCATCAATCTCTGGTCCTGCTTCCATCATTTGCATGACCTCTGCTTGCCTCACACACTCAGTACTCACCTCTGAACTTGTACCTGGGCATCCTTCAAGCCCAACCCTTATTTGTATCTTGTCTTAGACTTCCCTGGACCACCCTGGACTTGCTTGGACTGCTCTCCCTAGCTTACTCTCACAAGTATCTGAAGTCTGGACCTCCCTGGAGCACTAGGCTATAAGTGCAGGGCATTGCATCCACCTAGTAAAGACTTACCCAGTTAAGCTGAACCCCTGTGGTCAGCAGAACCTGACAATAGGTGGGGACTGTTTACCCCCACTGTCACTGTTCAATGAAGCCTTAAACCTACTCCAGGTGCTGCAACAGCCTGGCAAAAAGCCATGTGATTACATGGGCAAGGCAGGCTGCTGTGAACTATCAGAGATGAGCTATGCTGGGTACAATTGTGGCACCTGACCTTGCCTTGACTGAGGCCAAGTTGGTTGTTATGATTGAACACCCAGTGGTACAATGTGATTGAACAGCTGGTGGTACAATGTGATTGAACAGCTGGTGGTGCAATGCAGACCTACAGCAGCTACATGGAGGGCATTGACCTGGGAAGACAGAATTGCTTTGCATCAATTCTGCAATGGTGATCAGGAGGACTTTGGACAGTCCTCTATGACATAAATCTCATAGATGAGGCCAAATGCTACTCATATTGTATGTTGAAGTGCACTAAGTCACTCCAGAGAAAATTGACTGCTATGTGCAAGCAAAGTGGTATAAACTATGCACATCAAAACTATGCCATGCATGAACTAGAGATGTTGGCTATCCCAGAAGCCTTTCTCAAATGGGAGGATAAGCTACTAGGATATAAAATCCATGTAATTATGGATCACAAAGCTCTTGAGTTTTTTAAGACTCAACAGAACCTCTCACTCCATCAATGATGGTGGATGGATTACATGTTGAGATTTGATTTTGACATCACATATGTAAAAGGAGAGCTCAATAAGGTAGTGGACTGCTTATCCTGCTACTTTGAGAGTGACTCTTCCCAAGATATGCATCATGTATATGACTGTGTATGTACAGATGTGCAAATTGACCCAGAGGGGGATTATTTGCCCCTAATGCACCTGCAAGAAATGCAAGCTCAACTGGATCAGATTTGCACTCTTGGCAACAGACTGAGCTGCAGAAGCTGGCAGGTGTAGGATTGTCACAAACTTTGTGATGTAGAGGCACAAGTCCTTGCTGACATTAATGACAGCATGGATGGATCAGTTCAGGCCCAGCAGGGCTCCAAGAGCCTTGACAGCTCTGGTGATATGACTCTCAGCAAGGCCATCCTTGGGATGGCCTGTGTGCCACAACCACAGCTTCAGTCAGACAGAGATTTTCTCAGTCAGCAAAGACAAGCTCTTTGCTGAGATTCAACATCAGCTGAAGGACAAGCTTATCTGGACTACCAATCTCATGAGCCATGAAGTAGTGCATATACCTTGTGAGCAAGAGATGGTAATCAATCTACTTGACCAAGCACATTTGCATGGTTGGGCATTTTGGTGCCCAGAGAACTATGGAATACATTCATCATTGGTATTGGTGGCCAACCATGATAGCAGACACATGAGCATTCTGCACTACCTGCCAACTGTGTCAGCAGGAAAAAGAGAGCAATCAGCTTCCTTCAGGGAAACTCCATTCCCTGCCCATGCCAGTCAAGCCATGGGACTTAATAGGGATCGACTTTATAGGTCCTTTCCCAGAGTCTAAGGGGTATAACTACCTATGGGTAGGTATTTGTCACATAACAAGCATGGTACACTTTATACCAGTGCACACAACCATGACAGCTTCACAGCTGTCCTAGATTTACATGCAAGAAATTGTGAGACTACACAGTTTCCCAAGTTCTATTGTCAGCAACTGTGACTCTAAGTTCACATTGAAATGGTGGTGTGAACTATACAACTTGCTAGGAGCCCAGCTCCTAATGTCCATGTTCTTCCATCCACAGATGGATGAACAAACTGAGCATGCCAACTGAAACATTGGCCAGATCTTGTGCACCATAGTGTGCCCAGATCAGAAGGACTAGTTAAGTCACATAGACCTAACCAAGTTTGTGATTAACATGCACATTTCTGAGATGACTAAGTACACACCGTTCAAGTTGAACAGTGGCTACATGCCATCAATGATACAGGAGATCCATTCAGACTCTGTGATTCCTAGGAAAATCAAGCAGTTTGACCACCAAGCTCCTGAGAACTTGGTGGCAGCACACAATGCAATCATTGAGGCATGCATTTTCCAGATGTGTACTGCAAATTCACATTGAAGAGTGGACTCAGAGCTGGAGAAAGGTGCACTGGTGTACCATTCAATAAAGAACCTCAACCTTCTAAGAGGCAGAGCCAGGAAGCTCTGCCCAAAGTGGGTTGGGCCATACAAAATCTTAGAGGCCTACAATGAGACCTCCAATCATGTATTGGAGTTGCTTATGGCATTCCAAGAATGTAGGATCCATTCTAAGTTCCATGTGTTGCTATTGCAACTGTATAAAGCCAGCAATGATGTGCTATTTTTCAATGGGGCAACACCAGAGCCATATGACTTTGGTATGCCAGACAACCAGAAATGGTTCATCATTGGGTAGGAACAAACCTCAAATTTGAGGTTCAGTGGAGTCTGGAGAACACTACTTGGAAGTCCCTCACTATGTGCAAGGATCTTGAGGCCCTTGATTGCTACTTGGAGCTGCAAGGCATACAGCACCCTGTGCAGCTGGCTAGAAAGTTGAAGTCTACTTGACTCAACCCAGAAGCTGGAGGGGCTGCCATGCTGGTGGCCATCAAATATTATGTCAGCCAGTTTTTTTGGCTGGCTGCAGAGTCAGCTATTTCTTGTCTTCAACTACCAGGTTGGTATAAGAGAAGACTCCTTTGCTCAATGGGCAAAAAAAAAAGAAAAAGCCTAGCAAGGCAGACACAAGTCTGCCAGACTATTCATTGAGCTCTGGACAGAGCTCAAGAGGGGGAGGAATACCAGGGAGTAGTTTACTTCCAGGTTTTGGTACCTTTGCTGCATTGGCAGGAGGGCTAGTGACTGGGGATGTAGCACCCCAGCAATGAGAAGAGTGGCCCCACAAGACATGAGGCCCATGGGAAGAGGACCTGTGGTGGTGCTAGGAGATGTGGCTCTGCCCAGCTACACAGTGGCAATCCAGCAGTTGCCAATGTGGGGGCACAATGTGCCTCCACAGTGTGGTGGAATGGAAAGAGGCATGGAAGACATAATGCCCCCCACCAGTGAACCTTGGTAACCCTGTGGGCCCACAACCTGTGTGGTCCTAGGAATTTCAACAGTATGTGGTGCCACAATACAATGTGGCCCCACTGTCAGTGACTGGACCCAGCCATACAATGGGCATGGCAGGTCAACAATGACCTGCCACAATTTCACCACAAGTAGGGATCTCAGTCCCTGTGCCATCAACTTCAGAGGCAATGGAGGTGGATGATGACAGTCCAATGTCTATCACAGCTCTGATGCAGTTGTTGGCCCCTCCTCAGCAGTCATACCTGCCACTGCTCACTGTGGTGCATTCATTGAATACACCATCATTAGCATCAAGTGCATTGGGCATCCAATGGCTGCCTCAACTAGCAAGGGAAAAAATAAGGCAACAGCCTTGTTCCCATCCATACCAGCACAGGAGGGTAGTAGTTCCTTGGCAACTGCCTGGAAGACAGTCAAGCAATGTTTCTCTGCCAAGGAGAAGGGCAGGGGCAAAGCAAAGGAGCCTGAGCCCCTTATAGTTGGGGATGAGCATCTTGCTCACCTTCTCCAGTGGCTCCATGAAGCTGGAGTACCAGAGGACATTAGGGTTGATGTCCTCAAGAACCCAGTAGTGCAATTAGCATTATCTCAAGTTCTGAATGAATTTGATATTGTTTGGAATCAGAGAGATGAGACCTAATTGGACTTCTTCAGATCAGCATTGAGGAAGGGGAAGTGTTTAGCCTCCCCTCCTCAACTGCCAGAGGCAAAGAAGGCTCATACTGAGCCTTCTGTGTTTGTTGAGGGTTTCTCAACTCAGAGGGCACCACCAGTGCCCTATGATGACCTTATGCCTGCTGGTAATGACCAGCTGATGGATGAGCACTCTGACTTAAGGGTGCCCCAATCTGCAGCTGGACCATCTATGCTAGCATCAGTGAAGGCTGTGCTATTAAGGCCAGCCACAGCTAAGGCTCACTTGGTGAAGCCAGCCCCAACTCCAGTAGTGGCAAACAACCCTGTGGTCATCACTACCCCAGTAGCCTTTCCTGCAAACATGCAGGAGGGGTCAGAGGCAGGAATGATTGTGGTCCTCAAACTGAAGACTATGTGATTCCAACTGCCCTGTCCCATGAGCACCTTCTAATGGTGCATTGGGATCCCCATGACAAGGAATTCTTTGTCACTCAAGTACAAGCTGCTTGAGCTGCAGCCAGTGTCATAGATGCATCAGACTCAGGGAGCAATGGTGATGATAATGTTGCAATGTCCAAGCAATGCATCTTGGACAGCAATCCAGATGATGACAACACTAAGTATGGTCAGAAAAGAAGCACAATGCTAAATACCAAATGGCTGTTGGCTATTGATGCTGAGAACTCCAAGATGGACCTCAAGCATCTGAACAATACAGTGTCCGGCCACTTTCTAGATGGCTAGGAGACTATGTTGGTATGGGGGCACTTTGAGCACCAGAATGATTTCCAGGGTATCTTGCACCCCAACTTTTACTGGTCACCAATAACCAATGCAGTTTTTGTTGCCCATAAATCCAGAACAGCTATGGCTGATTCTGAGGATCATTTGTGAGCACCAGCCTCACATCACCATGAGGGAGCAGATACATGCTGCTCTCCTCTTCCAGGAGTTCCATTGGATCTCCTTCACTGCTCCAGAATGGAGGGATTACACCTTGCAATATGTTATGGAGTTGACCCCAGAGGAGTTGAAAACCTCTCTTTCAAAGGGGGATTGTCATTGACAACCAGTCCCCTTGCCATCACATTTGTCAGCCATGCTTGGCCACACAAATAACAACACCCAGGGAGCAGGACTTAAATAAGTTCCAATCAGTTGGTATTTCAACATTGACACATGGGCACAATACATTTGCACCATGGCCACCCAGGTTCCCAGAACCTGTATTCAGGATGTGTCTCTCTGTGGAGACTGACAATCAGTCTTTGGGTATGTATGGGGTTGGGCACTAGCCCTGACTATGCCTCACACATGAACAGCTTATATGTATAGTACACAGTGGTGGAAAGCAAGGACCACATCCCAAGCAGCACCACTGCTGTGCATACCCAAGGAGGATAATACCATTGGACATATGCCAATGCAATGACAGCACAATTGAGGATGTGATGCTGTTACAGACCAGAAGGTAATCTAGGAGGATGTAGCTCATGCAAAGTTCAGTTTGAAGAATGACCTGACAGAAGATTTCACTGCAGATATAGCTACAACAGTGTTTTCATCAATTATTGGCTTTTATGTCACAAATATCATGCAGATCAGGGACAGAAATCCACCTGCAACATTTCAGAGAGATGGATGATCTCAATATCTCAAGATGCTATTAGCAACTTGATGCATGAGGAGCACAAATAACAACTGAAGACTGTGTTCAAATGGCTTAGAACATACCTGCTCTATCCTTGAATGGAAAAAGTATGAGTTGTGTGCAGACCATGTTGATTGCTTGGGGTCATGTTAATGATAGCCATGGTATAGATCCAGACAATGACAAATTGGATCAAATCTGTGGGTGTAAAGTTCCACAAAATTACAACAATGTCCAACAGTCTGTTGGACTGGTGAATTACATAACAAATTTCTTGCTGGATGTGATGGTCTATACAGGCCCCTTGATGGCTATCACACAGAACAGCTCAATGTTCTATATGTGCCCTATACATCAGCAGTGCTTTGACATGATCAAGTGCATCTGTGATTCAGATACTGGTCATTTGAACTATTGATTCATCACATAATGAGCCTATATAGCTCATTTGCAATGCATCTAAGACTGGAGTGGGAGCTATTTATGGGCAGGGCAAATCTTGGCAAACCTGCCAACCAGAAGAATGGATGTGATTGATTGGATGGAGCATCCATAATTTCAAATTGAAGGACAGATGATCTGGACCAGCAATCTCAAGGGACAACAAGTACATTGTCTTCTACAGCATTAACCTTTAATATAGCAGCTGGTTGAGCAGATGCATGAGATTGTAGGACACTTCAGTGCACAGAAGACCATTGACTATATCCATCAATGGTATTGGTGGCCAATATTTGTTGGATGACTAGTGTTGTTCACCTCATACCAGTAGACACAACTACAAAAGCATGCAAATTGTCATGGATCTTGCATGAGATAGTGATGCTGCATGGCCTCCCAAGTCTGATTTGTGAGTGATTATGACTCTAAGTCATGTCTAAACTGTGGCAAGAGCTCCACAAGTTGTTTGAGTCTTGATAACTGATATCAATATCCTGCCATCCACAAACAAATGGCCAAACCAAACCAAGGGTTAATTGAAACATTGCAATTATTGTGAGCAATGGTGTGCCATGACAAGAAGGACTGTGTTCATTCTTCCACTCAGATGACTCCATTCTTTCTGGAAACTAGAAGACACCCTTACATGGGATTCAAACTTTGGACACATCCCTCAGAGAACAACTTGGTAAAAAATTTGTGGACAGGATGAAGAAGGTGCAGGAGGAGGCAAAGGCAGCATTGGTGAAAGCAAAGGATGACATGGCATGGTACTACAACTGCCAGTGGACACCAGCCCCTGTATACAAACCTGGGGACCATGTGTAGTTGGACAGCTCTGACATAAAGACAACAAGGCCATCACAAAAGCTATCACATTGTCACCTTGGCCCCTTTGTAGTGGAGAGGAAGGTAGAGCCTTTAGTATACTGACTCAAGCTCCCTGCAGGCCTGTGTTAACTGCACCCAGTCTTCAATGTTGTCAAGCTGTTCCCAGCCTCCAGAGGACCCTATCCCTGGCTGCTGCCCTAAGGCACCACCACCACCAATTCTCATTAGTGATGAGGAAGAGTATGAGGTGGAGAAAATTTTGGATAGTGGAGTGTTCTGGGGGAAGTTACAGTTCAAGGTGAAATGGAAGGAATATGCCATAGGCCAATGTACATGCACCAGCCCTGGTTTGGGACTTCTACTGCACCCCAATGCCCCAAAAGCAATTTTGGGCATCTATGCAGCCAACCAAGCAATCCACAATTTCTTCTACCCAGTGCATTGGGATTCCACATGCTAGAGGGGGGGTGATGCCAGGGAACTGCTTGTACCAGACCCTCTAACTGTTTCCTTTATTCTGAGCCTGCATTATCATTGTCAACCTCCCATCTTCTGATCACAAGTACTTTCCACCAAGTGATATCTTTTAATTAAACTTTATGTGGTCACATGCTGTGAGTCTGGAGATTGAGGCCATTTACAATGGATTTCTGTTTTTGGATTGGATTCTGGATTTGGTTGTTTTTCAGTGTTTTTTGCAGAAGCTCTAGAGGAAATTTTCTGAACACTGGCATTGGGAATCCTTAGATTTGTTCTCTTTCAATCTCCCTCTGCCAGTTGTGTCATTGAGTCATTGCTTCCAGAGGTTGCTCTTACAGTCCCCTTGTTTTTGGCAAGCAGACAATTGTCAGCACTGTTGACTTCTGTCATGATTGGTGGCATTTTCTTGTCAAAGCAATGTTGATGCAATTGGCATGCAGCATTGATGATGATGAGCCAAGTAACAATTGTCTGTTGAATGGGAGGGAGTACTGCTTGTTGTCTGAATCTGAGGAGTTCTGTGAGTGGTGATAGGGGAGGAGTTTGAAAACTTCCTTGGTGGTCTCAGAGGGTGCTTGTCCTGGAATGGAGGTATTGCATGTCAAGGAGGTCAGTGCCATTTTCTGGCTGTTGGGGCTGTTCTTCTCCTTGCCTCCTGCCAAGGGATGAGTGGGTGGGTGTCTTTTGGGGGTTTTGGGACAGCATAAAAACTTTTTAGAAGCCATTTTTCTATGCCAAAATAAATGGAAGGCTGTCTTTCAGGGCAGCCTCACTTAACCCATTCAAACAGGACTAATTTAACTTATGACTTGTGAGACTAGATAAGATATACAGAGTCAAACTTCTTGCCTTCATTGCTTGTAAGACTAGATAAGGAAGCAACAAAGGAGAATTCAGTGTATTGCAATAATGTCATGTGATCTCATTTACTTCCCAATTTATCTCCCTTCTCTCTTCTAATCATCATAAGTTCACCAATCATCATAAGTTCACTGGGGTGCTTACACCACTCTGCTCAATGAAACCCTCTTCTTAAATAAGTATTAAATGAAGGATACAATAGTGATAGTGAGGAAGAAGGTGAGGATAATATTGAGGAATTGAGGATGTTTTTGAGACATTATCTTTATAGTTTCTCAATGTTACAAATTTACTGTATCTTCCTGTATTTTTGAGGAAGTTCATGATAAGGACAAAGGTTTCATCATCAGCCATCACAATGCCAGGATGACAAGGCCCATCAGATGTCATCCAAAGAAGCCAAGGTGGCATGGCAGTTGTTCTGAATTTTTTCCTCATTTTTTTTGGCTATATATGAGGATATATTTGAGTTCATTGTACAAAATGATAAACAGAGGATAGACAGCATTGGGAGCAGTATAGATGGTGCCACTGACAGCACCAGACAATGTTGACAGATGATCTGTCAGCATCCATGACAATACTGTTGGCTTCTCCCATCAATTTTCTCGGAGTTACCTATAATTAAGCAAGTGTTATCTGCAACATAGAAAACCAACAAATTCAACTCTAATGAGAGGAGGAGATGGCCCCCCTCCTCCCTCTCTTCTTAGAGGGGAGGGGTTGGGTGGGATATGCAGGTGGCTCTGGATAACCTATAGGTAACTACTTTTGAATTGGGACTGCACTCATTAGCTGCACTTTTGGAATATTGCCAATGATTAGACTGTTTGTTCCAAATCAATCCTTGGTGATTACCAATAAAAGAAGTCCTAGGTGATATGGGTGGACTGGGTACCCATTCTGAAGTTAGGGTGAGATATACTAATGGATGATGCTCTTTATTCTGCCAACAAGCAACAGTACTGGGCTCAGAGGTGGGGGCAAAGTCACAGTAAGTACTCTGCACCTGTTGTAAGTATGGTGGTTCGTATACTGCCTTGTGTCCCAGGCCTCCTCTGTCCACAAAGACACAAAGATTTGTTTCCCTTTGTGATATCTGATGAACCCCCCCCCCCCCCCCCCCCCCCCCCCCCCCCCCCCCCACCCATCCCACGTTTTGATATCTTTTTGTTCCTTGTCTTTGCTCACTGATCTGTCTGAGTACACGATTATGCGTTCACTGTCAACGATAAGTTTTTCATCACCTCGTTGTGTTTCTCTGCAGTTTCGATTGGGACTGCACTCATTCAATGAGCGTTTTTGGAATAATCACCGACGATTCAACTGTTCCAAATCAATCCTCGGTGATGATTGATCAAGGAAGTCTTCTTTAATTGTAGGTGGAACCACCGTTCCGAAGTTGGGGCCAGGATATACTTAGTATCCTATTTCGACCATAAACGTTTATGGTTTATGTACACTATTCAACTTATTCAGTGCGGGATATTGAGCCAGAACTATGGCTTTCTGTAGTCTAACTGACTACATTAGTATTCAAAAAAGATTATCTTATATTCCGATCATAGACCGCAAATCCAAGCAACCAATCGAGTTGCGATATATGCATTGAAATTCAAAGGTACTTGCTCATCCATGATGATGCCGTCTGTTCATACCAGTAAAGGTAGGCTTTGCCCTCAAAACTACCTGCAAAGTGACACCCAAGGCCTCACACTCTTCCAAAGGTAACTCCTCTCTGAGTTTCCACGGGAAAGTGAGCTTAATCATGCGCAAACTTGGCAACTTTCTAACGCGAACGGCAGCGAGAATGTCTCGAATCAGTGACTGAGGGTCATATACAATGTTCCAGCTAGCCAATTCAATGATTTCGAGATTTGTGTGAGGTGTGATGTATTCATATTCGGAAGAGGGGACTTCACTTGGCTCAATGGCCACAGATAGTTGCTGCAAGTGAGGGAAGAGGCGGAAAATTTGGGAAAACGGGACATCCCGCCCAGCGTAAGTGAGATGCGTGATAGAAACGGGGAAATGGTCATTTGTTGCGTAGAGATCTAAGCCATCATCCAAATAAAATGTCATGTCAAGATGGCGCAGACGTGGAAAAATGAATTGGTGGAGCCTGCTGAAATAAATTCTGTCAAGGCGCAAGGTGTGTAAACATGGAAGAATGTAGGGCGCCGAAGTGGCGAATGGTGGCCAATGAGAATTCTCCCTTGCTGCCTTGAATTCTCCAACAGTAGGCGCGTCGAACCAACCAGACATCTTTGAGTAATCCCAACAGTCTCTCAATGTCACTGATCGATCTCCACACCCAATCAAACGCTCCTTTGGTTCTTCGTCGTCGTATATATCCACACTCTGATCAAACGATCTAACACCTATGATACGGCATGCTTCGAGTTTTGTGAGATACCGCAGCATCATCTCCACGCGGTCCATACGGATCTGAAAGCCATACAGTTCAAGACGCCGGATGGTCTTCGCACAACATGCTGCGATGGTCATCCACAGAGCCTTGTGGGTAAGATGGGGACGGTCAAGCCCATACACCGAGCGAACTACTCGCGCCATGAGTATTTCCAAACGGGGGCATGCCGAAATTAGACCCCATAAAGTGTGACCACCCTCGTACCAAGCGTTGTCGGCGTAAGGAATTTTGCCGATGCCGAGATAAAAGTCAAGGCGACGGCATTTATGTCCTCTAGGGTTGCGAAATCCGGGAATTGTTGTTCGTAAGCGTTGAAAGAGAATTGGAACGTAGTCAAAACGGAAGATCATCACAATTTCATAAAGATAGTTCTCCATGACATCGTGAAAAGCCTTCGAAACCAGGGAGAAAGAGGCTTTAGTTTTCATAGAAGCGCATACGAGTTGGATGACTGCATCGCGGTCTTCAAAGAAAATAGAGGGAGAAGTATCGAATGCCTCTGGGACAAACGTTGCATGTCGAAGAATACAGGATATTATCTCGACGGGAAAGACCATCTGTACTTGAATCCAGACGACCCATGGGTTTGAAAAGTGTGGTTTTTTTGTAACCCTTTTCGGGATTTGCTGACGTAAAAATCACCGGAGCAGAGCGGGGGAAGATTTACAGGGCAGGCTCAAAGGGCAACTTCAAGTCAAACCTTGAGGCTGCAACATTCTAGCGCAGTCTCGGTACGGAACAGTCAATATAACATGATGGCCAATTTTAACTGGTATCACAATGGGAGCTGTCAACTATGGTCAGATGGTGACACAAAATGTTCCTTCAAGAATATTGGCCTCATCCTCGGGACTTAGTGGTCCTACCTCTCATACATAATGTAGGGACCCTCTAGTGGCCCCCATTGCCATTTTGTGTGTGGGATGCCATATCCCACCCTATTTTTCTTATCACTTCTTGTTCAGTGCTGGCAGTCATCTTTTTTGTGAGATCATCAATGGTCTCAAAGGGGAGTATGTAATGGAGTATCCAGCAGACCTCCCATTACCCTCTCATCAAAAGTATATACATATATTTATTTATTATATTTGTATTAACTTTGCAGCATCACATGATGCTGCCCTTAAAACCATACTTACTATAATAACATAAGGCAGCACCTTACTTCATACTTCATAGACAGAATCACGACTGGTTTTGACATATGATTTGTGAGCTGTAAGCTGTGCAAACCATAATGGAAACATTACACAACAAGGTGGTCCAATGTCACCTTTCAAGGCAACCATCATAACAAGTTTAGGCCATTGTTATTTGGATGATATCTCTAGGCATGGACCCAGATGCAGTCATGATCTAGAGCATGTCCAAGCTGATGGGCAAATTCTCCATCTGCCCAGCAATGCAGCCACCCTGTTGCTGTCCATGATGGAAGCAACTGAAAATAGTTTTCTTTTAGCACTGTTTCATCTGGCCTTACATCAATAATCACTGGGAATGGAGAGATTCCAGTATATGTACAGTGGACTAACTTTGTGGGAGAATACCTCTGCCCAGGCTCTCAATAGCACAAGTCCTCTCCCCAAAAAACTCTTGTTCCCAACTATCACAAATGCTCCTGCTATCAACCTTTGTATTATCATGGTCTGGTGCAACTGTATGCCAGAGCCAGCCAACTCCCTACTGTAATGCACCTACACTTGAGGGAAAAAGTGGACTCAGGCTCTTGTTAGTTTGGCTGTAGAGTGTCTTTTGAAGATGAGCATCATATCTTCATTGAATGTCCTTGTTTTGCTGACTTTAGAAGGGAGTCATCTGCTGAAGTAGCCTGATCAACAACTAAAAAATGCTTGGAACTGATGGAGAAGGGTGCAATGTTCCCCAGGGTGGCTCACAAGCTGTCTCACATAGCTGAGTGCCTGTTCAGTAATGACAGCTCAGTTTGGCCTTGAGTTTTTCTGTGTATTACCTAGGGTGCATGCCAAATGTACCCCACCCAATGGGGAACTCAAACCCACCATCAACCAATGGCCCATCACTTGAAATATGATAGGCATCTTTCTTTGCCTCTGCCTGGCATATTTCTGCTATTTGTCTAGCAGGTCATATCTGGGGATAAGTCCAGCATATGGCTGCTAGTCATTGGGCCCCATGACCTGTTGTACCTTGGCAATTTTGTCTTTTCCTTTCCTCTTTATAAAGTTCATTGTGCAGCTTGGTATATTTCTATTGCAGTCATGGCAAACTTTCCCCACTGGGGTTTTGATACTACCCCACTGGCCCTTTGTTTCATATGCTGCAGATTGCTCTTATCACTTATTTTAGACTTACTCATTCTAGCCTTACTGTTTTTAATCCCTGTATCTACTTATTTTACTTACTAGGTCTACTGAAGTGTTTCTTTATTGACTTATCCTTAGCTATTAGTAGTTAGCAGAGTAGATCATGTGACTTGAGGATACAAGATGAAATTCACTTTTGTTGCTCCTTATCTAGTCTAACATGCAATGAAGGTAAGAGATTAATTATTCATTCATGTATCTAGTCTGACCTGCAACAAAGCTAGTGCTGTACAGTCTGATTAGGCCATAGTGAGGCT
The DNA here is from genome assembly GCA_020091625.1 of Termitomyces sp. 'cryptogamus'. Taxonomy (NCBI): domain Eukaryota; kingdom Fungi; phylum Basidiomycota; class Agaricomycetes; order Agaricales; family Lyophyllaceae; genus Termitomyces; species Termitomyces sp. 'cryptogamus'. Next base: position 2,445,000 of record JAGYZC010000005.1, read on the forward strand.
GCATGAATGACAGCCTTCCAAGATAGTGACCATTCTGATTGCCTCATGGTTATACTGCAGCTTACAATTATGATACATTTAAATTGGTAACAAGAGTGTATTTTCCATTGAGAATCCATGATATGCAGCATACCTGATTTCCAAAATGTATTGAATTGTCATATTAAAACTCAAGAGATCCAATAATAACACAAAAGAACAATATATACCCAAGTCACTGGGACCCACTGGACATTATGAATATAATATATGTATTGTATCAAGTTCATACTACCTATCTGGAAACTTTCTTGATGCTGGTTACAGTCAGTCATGCAGACAAAAAACAAATCAAGTTTCATAATAACTGGTAAAATAATGGAGACTTGCCATTTTGTTTCAGCACCCACAGACAACCTGTAATCTTGTGGCTAGATGTCAAGTCAAACTCATTTGAAGTCAACCCAACACCAAACTTGAAGTCAAACACATTATGATAATACTGGCAGTTTTGTAATCATGGCCAACTTGTTGGTGCCACATACCATATGGATTCTATGTTGTACTAAGAGGGTTGTTTGTTTTCATTATTTTCTCATTCTTCAGAACAAGGACACACATGATGTGATGTTGGAAGCTTCTTTGTAATACAATTAGAGTTGGATGGTAACTGTTTTTGTTGTATCCAAGTCAGCATAGCATATTTGTAATTTAGTAACAATACAGGTGTAGGCAGCTTAACAACTAAACAGGCAAGGTTCCTTCAAAATCATTGAATAATGATGTGTCAAGACTTCCCATCTCAACACAAAAAACTTGCTGGAACAAATAGAAAAAAAGATAGTTTGGTACTGGCAAAAAAACAGCCAAATTTGGCTAGACAATGCTTTTCTTCAATTGTACTTAGCTACAGTAAACAATCTGATATGGTTCAAGATAAATAGGTGGCTTTTTCTCTCAATGTTCTTCCATACTATCTCACTGCATTGTGCCTGCCAATCCCACTTTGACAAACTTCAGCAAGAGCTAGTCTCAAATATTGCCATCTATGGCCACCAAGCCATATATCTGCAAAGAGCCCAGGCTCCACTGAGAAGGAAACCTTCTAGCAACAGCTCCATTTCTGTATTGCACTCAGACTCAAGAGAAAGTGCAGAAGCAGCATACCACTATGCCAAGGTCAATAAGGTTCATGCTCCCAAAAACATGGTTGTTTGGAAGCTGTCTACATTGCTGGACCCAAACCAGAGCCATGTTCTGGCAGTTCTTTGGAAAATAATGCAAGCATTGACCAAAGAGCCTGACAAGGAAATGAAAAAATGATTAAGTATTCAGAGTCTAACCCTCCTGATCTGGCTCTTCTTGAATTCAGTGCCAGTGATGATACTCTTGCTCTCACAAATGTAACATTAAGAAGTCAAATCTTCATATGCTCCAAATTGTCATTTGCTCTGGAACAGAGTAGTGAGCATAATTTTTCATCATCATTTAAAATCTGACTGGATATTCTGAATATTTCTAGAGGATAACAGCCTCCTAGAGACATAGCTCAAATACCTATTTTTCAGTGCTCTATTGCATGAAATGGCTCACTGGTAACATTTTGACCCTGAATTCAGATGGACTTCTGGACATGATTTGAGATACTGGGATTCACATAGTGAAAACCTTGTCATTGAGTCTCAGGTGGTAGGATGATATGGTGAGACAGGACATTTATTGGAATGTGGGCTGGTATAATCAATTTTGTACTCCCACACAAAGGCATCAAAGGACTCTATCAGAAGGCAGATGGTAACACCAAATGTTCCTTCAATAATATTGGCCTCATTCTTAGGAATCTGGGAGATGTCAAGGACACAAAAATAGAACAAATCCATGAGTCATTGTTTTTGAGTATGCAGTCAAGTTTGCTGATGTATATATGTTGCCAATATCAGCCTTTGAGACCATGGTGAAGTGTTTGACTCCTGGACTAATCATCTGAGGCTTCACAGATAACAAACTTGTTCCAATATTTGACCTCAGAAGGGAATCCAGAGAAGCATGGACTGCTGAAGATCCTATGCCCAAGGTTGATCCAGAGGATGAAGGAAAACTTAGAAGCAAGCCCAGAAGGCTTGGAAACCAAACACAAGCAAAACTTGCCATCCCCAATGATGTTAATATTCTCTTTGCTAGCAGTGAGTTCATTTTGAGCAATACTGTGGACCAGTGCAAGTCCATGACAGATGCATACTCTCAATGCTCATTGATATATCTCCAGGTCAAAATCTGGGGTATTAGGCAACTTTTTTGTATTTGTCTTATTCTACTGGTTTTCTAACACCTTCAATTTGAATTGATTGTTTACACTGGACATCCTCTCCACCTCTTGATGACAATATTCAGGAAATATTCATATCTTGAATCTGGTATGCCAAAATGAAACTTATGTTATAATGCACAATTGTTGAACAGTGATAAGACCCAATTGTTGCTGAGCACCATTTTTGGCATTTCTGATTGGACAGCAGCTGATTATTTTGCACATGACCATGCACAAGTCATGACACTTATTACAAGGAGTCTGTCCCTTGTGTCTAGAATGATAAAGCAAGACCTTTCTCAGCAACAATTGCTAGCAACCTTACCTAGCAACAACACTGCCTCCTCTCCAAAAAAGGAAACATTGAAAGCCATGTCATTTCTTACTTATCATTTTTCTTGTCTGGCTTACAAACATACTTGAATGGCATATACACTTCAGGTATTAGCATTGGAAATGCTCTTTTCTTGTGATTGATAATTTTTATGCATTATATTGACATCACATACATATACTTGGTTACCATACTGACATCCCATATGTATCATAAACACTTTGGCAGATGCCATTGCTGGTGGTAACTAATATTTCCTTCCCAAATACTATACCTACAAATAGTATAAATACTGCCTGTACATAGAAACAAAAGCAACCAACAGAGTATTGTTCCCCTCATTAGTTCTCAGCTTACCAGCTCCATATTTCTTATTGCTCTCTCTCATCATTGCCAATGACTTAGCAACAAGTCTTGATGACTTTGTACTCAATCTAGCATGGGTGCCAACTGCAGGTGCTATTAGTGTTATTATGACTTTGTGATGCTAGTGACTATGGCTAGTGACTAGTTTGCATTTGTCCCTCAGTTCCCATAAACTTCATTCCTTCTGTGTTCCCCACAACCCCTTCCTATTGCTTAGTCACCCTTTTTCTTAGCAATCCTTTTGTTTCTGCCTTTCTCCTTCTATTACCCAGCAACCTTTTGTTACCATCTAGCAAGTTAGGCTAGCAATAGTAACTGTCAGGTTCTGCTGACCACAGGAGCTCAGCTTAACTGGATGAGTCCTTACTAGGTGGATGCAATGCCCTGCACTTATGATCTAGTGCTCTAGGGTGGTCTGGACTTCAGATACTTGTGAAGACAAGTGAAGGGAAGTGGTCCAAGCAAGTCTGGGGTGGTCTGAGGAAGTCTAAGACCAGGTACAATTGAGTTTGGGTTTTGGAGGTGCTGATAAGACCCACTTGTTGCTGAGCACCATTTTTGGCATTTCTGACTGGACAGCAGCTGACTATATTGCACATGACCATGCACAAGTCATGACACTTATCATATGGGATCTAGCCCCAAGGTCTGGAGCAATGTATCCCTTGCATGGCATTTTTAGTGACCACAAGATTTATGGATCACAAGCCACATCACATGGAATCTGTTGTTTGGATCTAGAACAATAAGGCCAAGACCTTTCATAGCAACAATTGCTAGCAACATTACCTGGTGAGAACACAGCCTCCTCTCTAAAAAGGGATATATTGAAAGCCATGTGATTTCTTACTTATCATTTTTCTTGTTGGGCTTACAAACATACTTGAACAGCATCTACACTTCAGGTATTGATGTTGGAAATGCTCTTTTCTTGTGATTGACAATTTTTATGCATTATATTGGCATCACATATGTATACTTGGTTACCAGACTGACATCCAGTATGTATCATGAACACTTTGGCAGATGCTGTTGCTGGTGGTAACTAATATTGCCTTTCCTATACTATACCTACAAACAGTATAAATACTGCCTGTACATAGAGACCAGCATACTGTTCCCCCTTTATTAGCTCTCAGCTTACCAGCTTCAGATCTCTTTTCATCTACTCTCATCTTTGTTAACAGCTTAGTGACAAGCCTTAGTGACTTTGTTCTTGACTTAGTGAGGGTACCAAGTGCAGGTCTTCTGTAGTGACTTTCCATTCAGCAATGCTAGTGACTATGGCTAGCAACTAGTTTTTGTTCATCCCCCTCAGTCTTCATTATCATCCCTTACCCCTTCCCCTTTATCCTGATCATTTGGCCATTAATCCCTTGATCATCCTTAGCAACTTTTGCCACCTTCATAGCAACCTTTCTGTTATCATTAGTGACCTCAACCTAGCAATCCTTCATCACTTACATTTATTCTAGCTCTTGCTTTCTGGGACAGTGACTGACTTGCAAAACCATTTGCTATTGCCAGCTACCTTATCTGGTTGCCAGTGTTTAGGTGTTCTTTTGTTTCCTGGCACAGCAGCTACATGGCATAGGAACACATCAGCACATCAGGCACAAGTCCATAGACAAATATACAGATTGCAGGGCAAGTGGAGGCTATGTGGGTGATAGGAGTGGAGCTGGAGTTGGATGGAGGATTAATTAGGAGTGATGGGTTCTGGGGCCAAGTGTAAGGTGAGGTCCAGAGTTAACTTATGAATGTTTGGAAGGTCATAATGTATGCACAGAGTTTGTAATGATATCAGAGTTGAAAGGAACTTAGGAACAATAAAGGAAACTGAGGCAAACAAGACAAGACAGAGTTAAGACAAGACAGAGGCAAGAATGAAATAGAATTGAGAGAGATATGAGACTAGAGATAGAAACAGAGAAAAGGCTGGGAGATGTAACAAACACAGAATGAAGCAAGCAAGAGACAGTAACCAAGGTAATGCAATATCAAGACTAAGGTAATTAGTGCTACTTTACAACTTATATACTGACTACTGGACTCCTCCAGGGATTGGAGGTGTGATGGCAGAACTCATTGGAGCCATGCAGGATTGACAAGTGTGGTTTTGATCAGAGGGCAGGCCACACTAATGTCCTGATAGGAACTGATGGGAATGCAGTCTGCTCCATAGTCATTGGGAAGTTTCAGAGGGATTGACTGAGTTGTGGAGACAAGCTAATGACACATGTCTGGGTCAGGGAGGATGTTGGAGAGGCTTAGGGGAGCTGAGGAGGCCTACAGGGGTTGTGCTGGGCTTTGTCAGAAGGTTGTTGGGGTTTGCCAGGGAAGCATCAGAGATAGCTGGGGAAGGCACTGTGGGTGAATAAAGGTTGGAGTGAGTTGAGGTGTTGGGTGGAATTTCAGAGAAGCAGAGTGGCTTGGGAAGAGGCCTGGAGGTCTGGGAGTGAGTTGTGACATCACCCCTCCTTCAGTGTTGAGACCCTCAAGGCATGGGGCATGAGTCAGAGATTGGTGGAGCATGGGAATCAAGGTGGGAGCAATATTGATCAATCCACAGTGGGCAGCAGCGGTGTGGGGAACAAAGTCAAAGCAGGATCTTTGTTTGTTAAGAAGTCCTTCCAATTCATTAAAAGGGTGAGGACATACTCCAGTGCTCCCCAACTTTTCAAATGTCTTCTTCAGAATCATCTTTGTTTGCATCCCCAACACCTCCCCCCTCTGACAACAACTGCATGGACATGTGAGAGAAGTATGAAGAGCATCATCAGGAATTTGATTGGTGTTAAGATTGGAGGCAGGTAAATGTCTTGTACCAACATGAGTGCTCATAGTCTGTGTGGGATGTCTTCCTAAACTCTGTCAGAACTGTCTGCAGTTGTGGTGGGCTCCTCCAGGGGCTCCTCACATGTGAGGGGGCTGGGGCCCTCCAGCTATCCAGATTCAGCACTCCTGACTTGCTCCTTAAGGCCAAGCCTGGGGCCAGGGGTCATATGTGTTGTTCTGGAGGCCCAGAGGATTCCCCAGTCAGAGGTGACACTGGAGGTTCTTGCAGAGGCATTGGGGCAGGCACAGGGTCCTCCAACCTTAGAGTGATGCCAAAACAAAGCTCTGGTAAGTTCTTGACTTGTTCTATTTGTTTATAAAACTGACCAACTATCCCTGGTGCACCCTCTGTGCTTGGCAAGGAGAGTTGTGTGAATTCAACAGGCCAGTCTTGGGGTCCCATTGAGATTTGTCCATTTGCCTCCTGTGTCATTCAAGGCACAAGAAATGTTCCATGTTGTTGGAGTGGTGTGCAGCTTGCATTGCCATGGAGAAAGAGTGGGAGTTGGGTTGGGTGAGGGTGCAGTTGAGCTAGGGGCATAAGACTAGGCCACCAGAGTGGGGGGAGGTTGACAGGAAAGGTGGGTCTGCCATGAGGGGGGCACAGGATGGAGGCTCCCATCATGCTAGACAAAGAGAAGCAGAGAGCATCCCTACCTCTGGAGGCTAGGCCAAGCAAGAGGCCCCAAGGAGAGGCATCAATAGTGGGCCCCCTTGGATCCCATGTCTACTCCTCTAGCTCTAGAGCTCCACTGGGAGGAGTGGCCAACAATGTTGGTTTGACCCTCTTGACTTATGGAGCAGTTCCTGCATTGTTGAGTGGAGGGTTTAACACAGATGTTGGTGATGTGGGAGGAGGAGGTCTGGAAGGTAGGGGAGGACTGGGATGTGGCCTAGAGGAAGAGAAATGTCACACAGCAGGAGAGAGATACAGTGTGGCAGGGCCAGGAAACTGCTATGCAGATGGCCACAGAGCAGGCCCTAAAGATGCAAAGGCTGTGAGAGCAACTAGTGCAGTTGGAGGCATAGTTGATAGAGAAAGTGGGCAGGCAGGGGAGTGCTCCAGACATTGTGGCACTTCAGGCAAAGGTGGGGGTAGTGCAGAAACAGGAGGAGTGGCTGTTCAGCAAGGTGGCCTCAGAGCAGGTGGGTATACTGCATGAGTCTTCTCCTTCTTTGTTTCCAGCTGTGCTTAGTTCTGAGTAGGCTGGATATGGGAGCACCAGCTTCTTCTGGATGGAGCTTCTGCTTTGTTTGCATCCATTCAAGATGGGCTGGTGCAGATGCCTGGGGACCATCCCCTGGAGATGGGGCAAGGAATAGTGAGGATGGGGCATCTGTTATGCAGGGGGTTATTCATGGAAGTTGAATGGAAGTTGAATCCCTAATAGATCCAGAGGCAAGGGTTATGCCCACTAATGCTGTCTGTGTCAACTAGCCCTGGAAGTCCCAGGGCTTGGTGGGGTGTTGTTCATAGAAGTCCCAGAGCTTGGCAGGTGCTCCAGAGAGGTTTCTGTAGGGTTCCCAAATGTTGTTTTCAGGTCCATAGCCCTTCCAATAGATCAGGTAATGGGGTCAACTGCAGATAAGGCAGGAGTTGAGAATGTAGTTGACCTTGTAGTGATACTTGTCCTTGACTTTGATAGGTAGCAGTCAGCTGGGGCATTGTCCAGAAAAGGGGTCCAGGGCATACTTTTTAGGAAGGCAGACTTGAAAGATGGAGTGGAAGCCCTTCAGGCCTAGGAGTAGATTGAGTTTGTAAGCATGGGTCAAGACCTTCCAGAAAATCTTAAAGGGGCCAAATTGCTTGTGATTGAGCTTGATGGAGGGCCTCTGGGTCTTGAGGTTGCATTTATCAAGCCACACAAGAGTGCTGGGGGACCAGTCAGGAGTGGGGTTGTATCAGGTGTTGGCATGCTTGGAGTAGGCTTGATTGGTGGTGTTGATTTTGTCTCAGAAGAACTGGTGGAGGAACCAGAGGTCTTCTGCAACTTTGTGGGCAATGTAAGAGGGGATATCCTTGAGGGATCAAGTGAGCTAGAGGTTGTAGCCCTTGTTGGCATAGAAAGGGGAGACTCTGGTGGCAGAGTGAGGCATATTATTGTAAGTAAAGTTGGTGAGGGGAAGCTCTGCATGCCAGATGTTCTGTAAATAGTTAATATAGAGGCAGAGTACTGTTCTAAGGTCTGGTTCACTTGTTCTGTCTGTCCATCAGTCTCTGGGTGATAGGCAGTTAATAGATTAGTTTTTATCTTAAAGGCCTTGCATAACAATTGCCAGAAGCAGGAGACAAACAGAGAGCTGCAGTCAGAGATGATGTTGTCTGGAAGTCCATGCTTAAAATGGAAGTCCATGCTTAAAAAATACATGTTTGAGGAAGAGTTTGGCAAACTCCAGAGCATTGTCAGTGGTGCAGCAGGGGATGGATAGGGCTTGCTTAGTGAGGCAGCAGACAACAACAAGAATGGTGTCAAATCCTTTGGAATTGGAGAGCTCAACAATGTGATCTATTGATATTGAGGACCAGGGGTGGCAACTGATGAGGAGGGCTTTAGCAGGCTGTAGGTGAAATGGTGGGGTACTTTGGCCTAGAGGCATGGTTCATAGGCCCTTACATATTGCATGACATCCTTCTTCATTCCTGATCAAAAGTAAGTCCTAGAAATGAGTTGAAGAGTCTTACAAATTTCAGAATGTCCTTGAAGCTTGTGATCATGGTGCTGTCAGAGTATGTTGAGGCAAATGGACTTGTGGTCCAGAGCATAGATATGTCCTTCTCAGAGTAGGATATGATGGTCCAAAGATAGTGTGAAGGGTTGGTTGATGGCTCACTTGTTGGCAGAGTCATTGTGAGGGTTGTGCTAGGTGAAGGAGTCCAGGGGTGTGTTTCTGATTTGGTGGAGGATTCCTTCTTCATTCATAATGAGCATAGCATGCAAATGGTTAGAGAGGATTACCACTCAATGGTTAAATGCATTCCACTCAGCTTCAAACAACTTCTTTGGGTATATGTCAGACCTCCAGGTGAGGGTGTCAGGTTTTGCACCAAGTCAACCAGAGTAATAGTGGATGGTGGAGTTGTACTTGGAGAGGGTTTTGGACCAGCAAGCTTGACAGCAGCTGAGCTGTTTTGTGGTGGTGAAGTATTGCAAGTTATTGTAGTCAGAGTAGACTTGGATGTGGTGTGGAGCTCCTTCAAGGTAGGCCCTCCATTGCTGGAAGGCTTCAACCATGGCAAGGAGTTCTTTGTTGTAGATGCTGTAGTTGAGCTCCATGGGGAGCATTCAGCAGGTGTAGAAGGCAATGGGGCAGATATTCTTCTCTTCAGAGTTTGACTGGGAGAGTATTCTGGTGATGGCATAGTTGGAGGCATTGCATTTGAGGACTATCAGCAGAGAGGGGTCAAAATGGCAGAGGACCAGGGCAGAGGTGAAGGGTTTCCTTGGGAGGGTGAATACACTTTGGCACTTGCTATCCTAGTCCCTCATTGCTTGAGTTACCAGGCTTGTTGATGTAGGAGAGAGTTCAATTGTCATTGTCAACATGCAGGGGTGGCCTCTGGATATGGGGTTCAGGGGTGGTGGGTTGGTCCCAGGTATGGAAGGCACTGGGGATGGAGTTTGCCCTGGGACAAGCAGAGAGGGCAAGGGTGTGATGGTGTTGAGCTCTTCCTGCTAGTGGAGAATGGGGGGCAGGGTTTTGCTTTGTGCTCTGGCAGGTTCTTCATGTTGCACATGGAAGGAGCAGGAGGGGTCTAGAGGATCTTCAAACTGATGGGGGTTTGGGCTGGTATAGATTTCTTCAATCAGGGTGCAAAGCTCATTCCAGAAGTTGGCATCAATTTTTGTGTAGCTTCAAGGAGGTTTCCTTGCAGATAGTGTTTGTGAAAATCAAGGAGTCAATCTGCCCAAACCTCCAGAGTTGCTGAGATGTTGGAGTAGCCTAGGTTGATGAGGAGGGCACAAGCCCATCTTGCAAACTCTGCAGAGGAGAGGTGGAGAGAGTGGAGGACTTCATCACACTGCTGGACATAGGCTTCAACTTGTTGCTGTCTGGGAGAGGGAGGAATTTGAGTAGGAAAGGGCAATCAAGAAGGGGAATAGTTATCTTGGTATTCTGGAAGAGCTGGAGCCACAGCAGGGATGGAGTATGCATAGTAGTGGGTGGGTGGGAGATAGGCAGGGTTGGGGAGTGCTGGGGGTGCTCCAGGGAATCCTCTGGGGTATATGTGGGGGTAGTTGCCATCAGTGGGGAATGTTGGAGGGCAGTACCAGCCCAGGGGTATTCCTTGGCTGATGGAGGGAGCATATAATGCCTGGTTGGGATCTGGGATCCAGTGATGAGGAACATACTGATTTGCAGGTAGGCCTGGATAGAACAGGGCATACTGATTTTCAGGGACTGGCCAACCATAGACATTGGTTAGGTAGCCAGTGGAATTGTAGGTGGAGTTATATGCAGACATTAAGAACAGGGTAAGGTAGAGTCTTGATATTATGTCAGGTTCTGCTAACTATGGGGGCTCAGCTACACTGGGCAGGTCCTTACTAGGCAGACAAGCTTATAACCTAGTGCTCTGGGGTTAGAATGGACTATAGAGACTTGCAAGGGGAAGCTAAGGGAAGCAGCCCAAGCAAGTCCAGAGTAGTCTGGGAAAGTTTAAGACCAGTATATTTAATGTTAGGCTTAGGCGGGCATCAGGAACAAGTTCATAGGTGCATATATAGACTGTGGGTAAGGCAGAGGTTTTGCAAGTGATGGGAGTGGAGCTGGAGTTTGGTGGAGGATCAATCAAGACTGATGGGTCCCAGGGCCAAGCATAGAGCAAGGTCTGGAGTCATTATAAGAATGTTTGAAGGTTTGTAGCATGTGCACAGAGTTTGTAATGGCATCAGAGATGAAAGGGACTTAGGAATGATAAAAGAAACAGAGACAGTTGAGACAAGACAAAGATGAGACAAGACAGAACAGAGAAGAGAGATAGATTTGAGACTAAGAACAGAAATGGAGATGAAACAGAGGGAAATATAAGACACAAGTAACCAGTTAATGTAATATCAAGACTAAGGTAACAAATGGTACTCTATGCCTTTGTATACTAACTACTGGACCTTCTCCATGGGTTGGGGGCATGGCAGCAGGGTTCATCAGAGCCGTGCAGGGTTGACAGGTGTCAGCTCTGATTGGAGGGTGGGCTGCAGTGATACTCTGATAGGAATGTGGTCTGTCCCATAGTCACTGGAGAATTCCAGAGGGGTCATGTAGGTCATCAGGGTAGTCAAGTGATGTACATCTGTGCCAGAAGAAGTGTCAGAGAGGATCAAAGACCTTGTAAGTGGGAGGGGGAGCTGAGGAGGCTCATAGGGGATGTGCTGGGGTTTGCCAGAGGGTCACTGGGGTTTGCTGAGGAAGCATTGGAGTTAGCTGGAATGGGCACCATGGGTCAATGAAGATTGGAGTAAGTGGGGGGAACATTGAGGAGGGCTCTGGGGAGGCAGGGTGTCCTGGGAAAAGGTCCAGAGGTGCAGGAGCAGGTTGTGACATGCTCCTCCAAATTCATAAGAGCAGAGGCCACTCCCTCTTGACACAGCTGAATGGCTGTGCTTTAGTGAGGATGGCATTTTCACTCACCTCTTGCACTAACCTGTGGAAGTTGTGAGTGCCTCACAAGCTGCCACAGAGAAGCTATCATCAGTGGCTCCTCCTGCAAGTGCAGCCCCAACTGAAGAGGGGCCTTCATCATTGTCAGGTTCCACTGCTCATGGGGGCTCAGCTATACTGGGTGAATCCTTACTAGGCAGATGTGATATCCTACACTGATAACTTGGCATTTGGAGAAGATCTAGACTTTGGGGACTTATGAGGATAAGCAAGGGGGAGTGACCCAAACAAGTCCAGAGTGGTCCAGAGAAGTCTAGAATGAGTTGTGGGGAAGGGGTCAGACTTGATGGGGTGTCAGGTACAAGTCCAGAAGCAAGTGTTGGAAGTGCAGAGTAAGTGGAGGCTACACAAGTAATGGGAGCAGAGCCATAGCTTGATGGGGGATCAATGGAAGTTGATGGGTTTCAGGGCCAAGCAAATAGCAAGGTCCAGAGTTGGTTGAAAGAATGTTTGAGGTTTATAATTGTAATTGCAAAGTTCATAAAGGTGTTAGGGTTGGAGTGACTTGAACACAATAAAGGCAAGACAGAGTCAAATAAGGCAAGACAGAGTCAAATAAGGCAAGACAGAGTCAAATAAGGCAAGACAGAGTCAAATAAGGCAAGACAGAGTCAAACAAGGCAAGACAGAGTTGAGACAGGATTGAGATGAGAATAAAAATAGATTCAAGCAGAGATACAAAATGATAACAAGAATGATAATGGAATTGAAGATGAGACAAGACTAGGAGACTGAGAGAAAAGGAAATGGAACATGGAACACAAAACACAAGACAGAAACAATCAGATCATAGGTAATATTAAGCAGGTAATATCAAGACTAGAGTATGAGGTGCTACTCTATGACTTATATACTGACTGCTGGAGAGCTCCAGAGGATAGTGGGTGTGGCAGTGGGACTCATTGGTGCTGTAAAGAGTCAATGAGTGTTGGTTGTGATCAGAGGATGGGCTGCAGTGATATTCTGATGGGATCAGTTGAGGATGTGGGCCATCCCGGGGTCATTGTGATGCTCTAAGGTTGGTCAAGCAAACTAGAGAGATGAGTTGGTAATGCATGCCAGAGTCAGGAACAGTGGGGGAGGGTTCCAGGGGCTCAGGAGAGTCAGAGGAAGCATTGACAGCTGTGGGAAAGGCATCAGAGTTAGCCAGGGGGCCATTGGGGTTTGCTGGGGAAGTGTCAGAGTTACCCAGAGTGAGTGCCATAGGTGAGCAAAGCTTGGGGAAGTCAAAGGGGGAGATAGGGGTGAACTCTGGGGAAGCAAGGTGGCTGGAAATGAGGTCCAGGGTTCTGGGACCAGGTTGTGACAATCATCAGTGGCTGTGGCCACTTCCATCCCACCATTGATCTGGTGCATCCTTACAAAAGAGTCCATGGAATTGGATTATGCCAACAATTCCATGTTGACCATGCTAGTCCAACCAGCAATGACTCCACAAGTCATCCACAGCCCCATGGAAGCAGTGGTAGTGACTAACATTGCTACTCCTACCACTCCTGAGGCTGGATCCAGTGGCCCCAGTGATATGGCTAATGCTGTATCAGAGTGCTGGGCAGACATTGTGAGTAATGAAGAAGCAGAGGCCTCAAAGATGGACAAACAAGCAGGGTGAGCTATTATTGTGGCTCACAGGAAATTGATAACTACACTCAGGCTTGAGCAGTCCATATTTTTCATTCAGCACAGTTGGACAGTGCACTGAAGTATACTCATCCACATAAAATCAGTTGATTCTACTACTGATAACATAGGAATTCTCACACAAATTCTGGTGCACACCCTCAGGTAGGATGCTGTATCCCACCCTTTTGTCTTTGGCTTTATTTGTTGTGGGAAGTGGGTCTGTTGACAGACTCAAAAGGGAGGTATGTAATGGAGTATCCATTACACACTTTATATATGTCTCTAGTATATATTATTTATTTAATTATTATGATAGCATCACATGATGCTACCCCTAAAAGTACTATACTCTTACTTATATAAGGCAGCACCTTACTTCATACTTCATAGACAGAACTATTGACTGGTTTTGACTTATGTTGTATGAACTATAAGCTGCATGACTTGTAATGGAAATGGAAGTCTGCAAAATGAGTCACAAAATGAATGTGGAACATGTTTCCTGGATGAACAGTCACAGTCACATGTTCTGTGTTTCTTGAACTCTTACCTTCATCTATGCATGGTTACTGCATACATTCTTGTGACTCATATATCATTATTTGCCTTCTCTCAATACTTGCCTTCTCTCAACTTCTCTCAACTATGCATAGTTACAAGCAAAGCATATATTCTTGGCATACATACTTCACTCCTTGCCTTCTCTCTAGCATATGCTCTCATGACACTCATTACCATTATGTGTACCTCTCACATGGCTGCCTCTGCCTCCTGCCCTGAATCTAATACTGGTCCTCCACCTGCATTGTTTTTGACCTTGCATCACCCATGTATGCACTCTCAGCCTCTGTCTCTGCTGAGACACCTGCCAAAGGCCCCTTCTTCTCAGGGTGCAGCCATAGCTGGCATCCCTGAGCTGGACAACATGGAGGACTTGGCCAGGGAGGTATCTGATTTGGCAATGGACAATCTTGAGGTAGACTTTGAAGATCCCCAATCTGAGGGCATCATTGGACACCATTTTGAAAGTCTCATCATATTCACCCCACTTCCTTCTAATAACATGATGCAATCTGACAAGTCCCCAGCAGATATGGCCCAAGCTAATCCAATGCCTCCATTTTCCATGGGTTAAGCCAGCTCCATGCCTCTGTGGAGTCTATCTGGACTTCAGGCTCCTACACAGTTGGTCCCCACCATCATCTTCTCCCCAGCTCATATTTCTCCATGTGCTACACCCCCACCAGGAGTCTCTCCACATCCTCCCATGGTTGTGGATCCTCTATCACCAGCTTCCCACCCATTGTCCCCCAGGAAGGCTGTGAAGTGACAGGCCTCCAAATGTCCATCTGTCTCTCCAGCCCCACAGCTTTCTGTTGACTCTGCAGATACCTTCCTGCATTTCCTTGCTGTGCCTCCTCCCCTCCATATCCCAGCAGCCTCTCTGCCTTAGCACATGTTCCTACTATTTCAGATACTCTTCCTTCAGATACTCTTACAATCTCATAGGCAGCACTTGCAGACCTCCTTCAGATGTATGGCATGAATATTTCCCAGACTGCTCTAGCAGCCATGTGACAGCAGCTTTTGAACTCTGGTCCTGCTCCAAGTTCTTCCCTACATTATCTAGGTGTTCAGCCAGCTATACCTCATGTGTACCCTCTGCTATGGCTTTACATCTGCCTGACCTGTTTGCAGACTACTCCAGCATACCTCTTGAGTCTGCTTTACAACCTTTGTCAGCTATGCAGCCTTCATCTGTCTTACAACCTTTATGTGTACATTCCTCATCCTTGCCTTGGAATCCCCCTTTACATTCTAGCCTTCAGTCTCCATCTGGGGTTTCTGACCCCTTAGCACTGACACTTCTATCCCCTGAAACTTTGCTGGCAGGCTGTTCACATCATGGTCCCCTCCTTCCAACCACTTTGAACCCTGTGCCCAGCCCTCATCCTGCACATCTGTCATATGGCATCACCCCTGTGGCAGGGTTCCTATCCTCTTGCCCCCTTCTGTCAGCCCCACCTCAGGCTGTGGCAGAATTGGATCCAAATGTCATGCCCATTCCTGTCTGGGTGCAGTGTGTCTTCAATGCAGACTGGACCATCTACATGCCACTGGAAATCCTGACAAATGCTGCCTGTCACAAGGCTCTCATGGCATCTAATTGGCAGGGCAACTTCTCATTGTCCCTGACAGCATCAGGTGAGCTGCAGGTTTCAAACTCAAAGTTCAACCATAGCAAGGAATGTTACATGTCAGCACTGAAGTTCATGCAGGTGTCTACAACACTTATCTGGGTTATCCATCACTGTCTGCAAGCTGGTCTGGAGGCCCTCATTGGTGGCCCCACAGCACATGCAATAGCCTCTTCTTTTCAGGCCCACTATAATTACATTCAGCATCAGCCAGACTTTGGCAATAATTTTCTAGTATATTTAGCATATGATATATACATACACCATGCCTACCTCCAGAATAATGGTAACATCCAAGTAGATTAGTGGCATAAGCTTGTCTTCAAGAAGAAGTTGCAGGATTATACAACCAATCAAATTTGCCACTCTATGGATCAGTGATCTGATCTGCTATTCTGCAATATGAGTACTACTTCTAGGCCTAGTTTGTCCTCTTCAAGTGCTCAGTCCTTGCAGTCCTTTTGTGAATCATCACAGTCCTTTTGAGACTCATCACAGTCCTCTTGTGACTCATTACAGTCCTTCCATGACTCATTCTTGGAAGTGGCACTGTCTCAGTTCTTGTCAGGTCACTCCAGGGGAGGTGCACAGAGGGGAGGTTCATTGCATCGCAGGCCATTCTATAGTGAGAGTCACAGGCACATGTCAGGAAAAGCCATCCAATGCATGTTATGTGAGGACAAGGATCATCACTTCTCTGCCTGCAAGGAGGGTGGCAAAATCCTCCAATGAGTCAATGGCCACTTCATTGACTCCAGAGAGACAACCTTCTGTTTTGCCTTTAATGGACCTCAGTCATATTCTAAGTCAGACTGCACACATTGTCATGCCTGCTCCTTGTGTGGCAAGGGACAACACTCTGCTCAGGAGTGCTCTGCTTGAGACCTTTTTCCCCATTACCTTGCCTCTCAAGGCTGATTGCTGGGCAGCTGCCCTGGCTGAAGCTGGCTCTGCAAATCAGTTTGTACACATACTAGATGGTTTACATTGTGGTTTCTCCTTGGATTCTTATATGTGATACCTCCTCCTCCTTACTTTCTGATTACCTGAAATAGGACTAGAACATTTTACCTTAGATTGTACATTCTCTCCACCTAATCATTACTGCTTATTGAATCACTACAAATTTGTTGTAGTGAAGTATACCAAGGAATGGGATCTTGATAGAGTCTCAGAAGGATTCTTGCCTGAGATGGTGGAGTGCATATTTGGGTTCTATTGTACTGCTCCACTGAACATTATTGAGCATACCCCAGGGAAACTCTGCATCACTGTTGATCATTCTTATCCATGCAATAACCCCCTGATTCCTTCTGTAAATTTGCACATCAACACAAAGCATTTTCAGTGTAATTGGGGCACTTTCTCAGCCTGTTGGATGCTGGTGGCTGATGCACCTCAAGGTACTCAAGTAGCTGTCTTTGATGTCAAATCTGCCTTTTGCATCATTCCCACTCTACCTTGTGATAGGCTGTTTACAGCTCTATCCATTGAAGACAAAGTGGTGTTTGATCATTGCTTGAATCTTGGTATATCACTAGCTCTGGGCATCTTTGGTTCAGTGGCCAACACAATTGTGCATATATTCCTATCCAAAGGGATTGAGGCCATGCTGAAATGGGTGGACAATTTCATCTTTTTTTGGTACTTACACTTTGACCTGAAGAAGAATGTGTACTACAAATGCTCAAAAGATCTTATCTGGTCTGTGGCAGAGGACTTGGGCTGGCCCTGGGCTCCTGAGAAATTTGTTCCTTTCAGGAAGAACTTTGTGTATATTGGTTTTGAATGGTCTCTGAGGGAGAAGACAGTTACATTGCCTACATCAAAATGGGTGAAATACTTGGGAAAACCAAACAAGTGGAGTCTGAGTGCCTCTGTATCACTCCAAGTTACCAAATCTCTGATTGGAACAATTAATCACATCACTCTGGTCATCCCTGAGGGATGCTTGAGGTTACCAAGTCTTTACAAGTTTGAAGCTGGTTTTGTTTGGGACTGCCATGGTTGGGTTAAACACAGAATAATGTCTGTGGTCATGGTTAACATTGAGTGGTGGAAGAACACCCTTGAGCATGGAAATTGCTTTATGAGAATATTGCAGCCTCCAGAAGTGTTGGACATAGCAGTTTATGTCAATGCATCAACCTCATGGGGCATCAGTTTTACTCTGAATGGGAAGTGGCTGGCCTGGAAGTTAGTGAGAGGGGAGGTGTGCTGGGAGGTTGTCCAGGGCAAGTACTGTTGCATGGAGAAGTGTGGCTGGGGTGGAGAAGATGTTGGGGTCTGGTCCACAGTCTAGTGCATCTTCAAGACCTAAACTGCCAACTCATTTTCCATAAACTGGTAATTGCAGTCTTCTCTGTCAATTGTTCAGATGGCACATTCCATCACCTGTTGTTTAGGACAACTGCAAATAAAGTGTCCCTGCTCACCACATAGGATGCATGTGCCCTTCTTCTCCTGTCATTTCTCCTGAGTTTCCTTTAGTACATCGATCCACAGCCTTTCCCAAATCTTGTTTGTGCATAGGGCTTCTTGGTCATTGGCTGAGTCCAGAATGTCATCATGGTCATTGGGGTCAGCATCCAGGGGTTCCAGGGCCTTGTGGAGGTTGGCGGCATTGAGTTGGGCTGGAGGGTGCTGTTTCAGGGGTTGATTGGCACTGGGAGGCCCTTGGCCTGGAAGGAAACAGGGCATGGGATTGGCAGAGTTGGCAGGGATCTAGGGTCAAGGGTTGAGTGCTGTTGGTTGCTCCAGCCTGCCAGTTGGTGTTGCCAGAGGTGTTCCACAAGGTCCAGGGTGCCATGTTCTTGCTCTGGTCTTCCCAGTAATGTTGGTCAACCTGAGTAACAAGTGCCTTGTATCCATTGTAGGTGGTTTGCTTAGGTGCAAGGCAGAGGAGATCCTTGATCTGTTGGGGCAGGGCGCAATGGAGGGTGAAGCAGAGAGCATTGTAGTTCCAGCTGGTTTTGTAGGCTTCTTGTTCAAATTGTACATGAAAGTCATGAAGCATCCATTGTTGTACATTTGGAGATTGAAGAGATTTTCCTCTGCCTCTGCTACAGTGTCAAAGATGCCAAACTTACTCAAAAATTCCTGGGTGAAAGCAAGCCAATTGGAGAGTATGGGGTTGTTGGGGTCAAACCAGAGTAGTGCTGTGTAATGGTTGAAGGCAATGCCCTGCAAATATGATGTGGTGAAGGCTACTTGTGAGCTCTCAAGTTGGAAGGTAATGGGCTTAGCTTGGAACATAGTTAGACACTGAGTTAGGAAGATATGCCACTTCTAGGGGTCACAACCAGTGAAGAGTTCAGGCTTCTGAATGTCAAGTTTTCCTTCCCAAGCCAGTGCATCACAAGTATTGTCCTGTGTGTTTTGAGTTGAATGGGTGGGGGACAAGGGGGGTTGGTGGAAAAGGGTGGTCAGGGTGCCCCAGGGCCCATGGGCCGTCTTGGGGGGACTGGGATGTTGGGACAGGACAGAGGGGCATTGGCATGGGGGGGGGGGGGGGCAGAGATCAAAGTGGAGGGGTCAGTCTCATGGAGAGCCATTGTGCAGAGTGGGTTTGTTGGCAGGGTTGCCAGGCTTGTCAATGTAGGAGAGAGTCCAGTTATCATCATCAATGCATGGGAGTGGTTGCTGTGTGCAGGGCTCAAGGGCAGTGGGTTGATCCCAGGTATGAAAGCTGCTGGGGATGGAGTTGGCCTGGGGATGAGCAGAGAGGGCCAGGGTGTGGGTGGTGGGTTGGTCAAACAATCCCCCCATGGAGTTGAGATTCCTCAAGATGTTGGAGGCCATGTTGAGCTCTTCCTGCTGGTGGGGAAGAGGAGGCAGAGCTTTGCTATGTGTCCCCATGGGTTCCTCACATTGCACATGGAAGGAGCGGGAGGGGTCCAGAGGGTCTTTGAATGAGTGGGGGTTCAGACTAGTGTGGATTTCCTTGACCAATGCATGGAGCTTGTTCTGTAAGTTAGTGTTAATGCCCAGGGTGCCTTGCATAGTTTCTGGGAGAATTCCTTGCAGATAGCATTCATGGAAGTTGAGGAGTCAATCTGCCCAAACTTCTGGAGTTGCAGGGGTGTTGGGGTAGCCTAAGTTGATGAGGAGGGTATGAGTGCATCTTGCAAACTCTGCGGAAGAGAGGCAGAGGAAATGGAGGACTTTGTCATGCTGTTGGACATAGGCTTCAACCCTTTGCTGTCTGGAGGAAGGGGGAATTTAAGTGGAGAATGGCAGACAAGGAGGAGAATAATTATCTGGATGCTCTAGAGGGGCTGGAGCTGCAGCAGTGATAAGACCCAGTTGTTGCTGAGCACCATTTTTGGCATTTTGGACTTAGCAGCTGCTGGCTAATTTTTGGCACAAGTCACAAGACTCAGCATGCAGGGCCCAGCCCAGGGTCTGGATCAACATAGCCCTTGCATGGGATCTTAGTGACCATGAGACTTATTGATCACAAGGAATATTACATGGAGCCTGAACTTTGGATCTAGGACAGTAAGGCTGAGACCTTTTCTAGCAACAATTATTAGCAACCCTGATGACTCTTTGGTGACAAAACAGCTTTTTCTTACCATATATGGACATATTGACAGATGCATATTAACATCAGACTTGCTCTTTTTTGGGTTTATTCACAATTATATGCCACAGAGACTTCACTTATAGTTTTCACTTAGTTACAGACTGATGCCTCATATGAACCATAAACACATTGACAGATGCTGTTGCTAGTGGTGACTATTTGCTTACTTTTCCATACTATACTTTTAAATTGTATAAATACTGCCTGTACATAGACACTCCATCATCAAATAAATCCTCCTCAAATCAAATCCATCTATCTCTAAGCCTACCAGCTTGAGAGTTCACTTTGCCTCTACCTTCACTCTATTCCTTCACTAACTGTTGACTTTGACTTATTAACAAGTCTTACCAACTTCAACCTCAACCTAGTGCAGTACCAACTGTGGGTGCCCTTTGTGTTACCTCAACATAGCAACATTAGCAACTGTGGCTAGCAACTAATTTACATTCATCCCCCAATTCTGTCTCTCTATCACCATTTCCCTCTTTCTATTCTATTCCCTCACTCCTCTACCACTGTTAAGAGTTTGCTTTGTTTTAGCAACACTTCCTGCCTTCACTGTCATGACCTGCTCCCTAGACCCTGACACCACCCCCAGCCCCCCCAATGCTCCGCCAAACTCCCCAACCCTCACCCACCCTCCATGCCCACTTTGAGCAACTCCGACACTTTCTTGGCAGACTCTGACGGCTCCTTGATCAACTCTGACGCCTTCTCTGCAGCAGTTGATGCATCCCCTGAATTGCCCTGGACTCCCGAGGCTTTTCCCGACCCCAGAATGATCCACTGTCCAACTGATCCCATCAGAATGTCACTGGCAGCCCACTCCAAGATCGCACCCAACAACCATTGACTCCACGCAGTTCTGTCAAGCCTGCCACCATATCCTCTGCCCTCCAGAGCCACCCAGTAGTAGGTATATAAGTCATAGAGTAACCCCTAGTACTTTAGTCTTGATATTGCATTTACCAGTTTCCTATGTCTTGTCTTTCATCTCATCACTGTCTCTATTTTTAGTTTTGAATCTATCTCTGTTCTCTGTCTCATCTCACTTCATCTTGACTGTGTATAGTTTCTTTGTCTTTCTAAGTTCCTTTCATCTCTGACAACAGTACAAACTCTGTGCGCATGCTACAACCCAAACATTCCTACAACAACCCCAGACCTCGCTCCCGCTCAGCCCAGGAACCCCTCACATCTTGGTGATCTCCCATCAAACTCCTGCTCTGCCCCCATCAACTGCAAAGCCTTCACTTACCCCGCATTCTATTTGCATGCCCATGAACTTGTTCCGGCACCCATCTAGGTTCAACAACTAGTATACTTGGTCTTAGATGCCCCTGAGCCACTCCGGACTTGCTCAGACTGCCCCCTAGCTCCCCCTTGCAAGTCCCTCCGCACCAATACTGGATGCTTGGTTATAAGTGCAGGACATTGTGTCTGCCTAGTAAGGACTTGCCAGTGTAGCTGAGCCCCCATTGTCAGCGGAACCTGACATAATATCAAGACTCCCCCTTACCCCATTCTCAATGTCTGCATGTAACCCTGCATACAACCCCACCAGCTACACTGAGCCCCCATTGTCAGCGGAACCTGACATAATATCAAGACTCCCCCTTACTCCATTCTCAATGTCTGCATGTAACCCTGCATACAACCCCACCGGCTACCTAACCAATGTCTATGGTCGACCGGTACTGGAAAACTCCTATGCCCCGTTCTACCCAGGCCCCCCGATGGATCAGTATGTCCCTCATCACTGGACTCCTGACCCCAACCAGGCATTCTATGCCCCCTCCATTAGCCAGGGAATACCTCCAGGCTGGCACCACCCTCCCGCATTCTCTGCCAATAGCAACAATCCCCATATGTACCCTGGAGGATATTCTGCAGCACTCCCTAACCCCGCCTACCTTCCCCCTGCCCACTATTATGTGTACCCAGTCCCCGCTGCAGCCCCAACCCCTCCAGGGCCTATGGATGATTATTCCCCCTCTCAGATGCTGTTCTCCACTCAAGCAGCTCCTTCTTCCAGGCAGCAAAGGGTTGAAGCCTATGCCCAACAACGTGATGAAGTCCTCTGCTTCCTCTGCCTCTCTCCCACGGAGTTCACAAGACACACCCACACCCTCACCAACCTAGGTTACACTGACACCTCCGCGACTCCAGAAGTCTGGGCAGATTGACTCCTCAACTTCCAACAAGTGCTATCTGCAAGGGAACCTCCCAGAGACTATGCAAGGCACCCTGGGCATTGACAACAACTTATGGAACAAGCTCCGCACATTGGTCGAAGAAATCCACACTAGTCTGAACCCCCACCCCTTTGAAGACCCTCTAGACCCTGCCTGCTCCTTCCATGTGCAATGTGAGGAGCCTGTCAGAACACAAAGCGAAGCCCTGCCTTCCATTCCCCGTCAGCAGGAAGAACTCAACACAGCCTCCAGCATCTTAAGGAACCTCAACCCCACAGGGGGATTGTTCGATCAACCAGCTGCCCATACCTTGGCCCTTTCCACTTGCCCCTGAGCCAACTCCATCCCCAGCGCCTTCCGAACCTGGGACCAGCCCACCGTCTCCAAACCCCACTCCCAACGGCCACCCCCACATGTTGACAACGACAACCAGACTCTCTCCTATATTGACAAGCCTGGTAACCCCACTGACAAGCATGCCCCATGCAACAGACCTCCACAAGACCGACTACCCCACTTTGACCTCCGCACTCCTTGTGTCAATGCCCCTCCACCCCGTCCCAATGCCCTGGTCCCCCTGCAACAGCCCAGGGATCCTGGGGCACCCCAACCACCCTTCCCTACCAACCATCCTTATCCCCCACCTGCTCCAATGCCTAACCCTCCTGCCGATGCCAATTATTTCAGACTCCCCACCCCCAGAGGACCCCCTCAATGGGCCCCAGGGCCCACCCCGGGCAATGTGGGTCAACCCCCCAGCAGAGGGCCACTCAATAGCAGACCCCCTAGGGGATGGGGCCCAGCAATGAACAACTTCCCCCCCCCCAGCATGGAAATGGGAACAACTACTATTACTACTACAATGCTGGACCCCTGCCCCAAGCTCAAAATTCACAGGACAATACCCGTGACGTACTGGCCTAGGAGGATAAGCTCAACATTCAGAAACCCAAACTCTTCACTGGCCATGACCTCTGGAAGTGGCAAATCTTTCTAACCCAGTGTCTGACTATGTTCCAAGCTAAGCTGATTACCTTCCAACTTGAGAGCTCACAAGTGGCCTTTGCCACATCATATTTACAGGGTATCACCTTTGATCATTACACCATGCTACTCCAGTTTGACCCCAACAACCCCGTGCTCTCCAATTGGCTTGCTTTCACCCAGGGATTCTTGAGTAACTTCAGCATCTTTGACACCGTAGCAGAGGCAGAGGAAAATCTCTTCAACCTCCAAATGCACAACAACAAACGCTTCACAACCTTTATTGTACGGTTTGAACGGGAAGCCTACAAGACTGGCTGGAACTACAACACTCTCCAATTTGCCCTCTGTCATGCCCTGCCTCAACAAATCAAGGATGTCCTTTGCCTCGCACCCAAGCAAACCACCTATGACAGGTACAAGGTGCTCATTACCCAGGTCAACCAATGTTACTAGGAAGATCACAGCAAAAACATGGCACCCCGGACCCCTTGGAATGCCTCTGGTAATACCAACTGGAAGGCCGGAGCAACCAATGGCATTTGGTCCTCAATCCCTGCTAACCCCGCCAACCCCATGCCCCACTTTCCCTCCGGCCAAGGAATTACCAGCACCAACCCACCCCTGGGGCAACATCCGCTGGCCCAGCTCAACACTGCCAACCTCTATGAAACTCCAGAACCCCTGGACACCAACCCCGATGACTACGACAACATTCTGGACCCTGCCAATGACCAAGAAGCCTTATGCGCAAACCAGATTTGGGATAGCCTGTGGATCGATGTGCCAGAGGAAATGCAGGAGAAACAATGGAAGGAGGGTGCATGCATCCTATGTGGTGAGCAGGGACACTTTATTCACAGTTGTCCTAAATGACAGGTGATGGGATGTGCCATGTGGATGATCAATGAAGAAGACTGTAACTACCAGTTTACGGAAAACAAGTCAGTGGTTTAGGTCTTGAAGATGCACTAGACTGTGGACCAGACCCCGATGTCTTCTCCACCCTGGCCACACTCCTTCACACAACAATACTTGCCCTGGACAGCCCTCCAGTACACCTCCCCTCCCACTCATCCACCAACCTCCTCCTCCACACCACTCTTCCCTTCACCAACAACTCCATCCCCACACTAGTTGACAGCGGTGCCACTGACAACTTCATCAATGAATCCCTGGCAGCGCTCACTCCCCACCCCCTCCAATGCCTCCCCGCCCTGATCCCCCTCAAACTTTTTGATGGAGACTCCACTCCAGCAGGAGACATCACACACTGCCTGGAAACAACCATGACCTTTGCCAACAGATGACAGCAAGAACTCCAACTACTTATTACAAAATTACACCCCTCTGCCCCTGTTGTCTTAGGATTCTCATGGCGCTATTCCACCAACCCCCATGTCAACTGGCCCAGCCTCACCCTCCGCCTTGACTGGGACAACCCCACTGACTCTGGGCTGGTACCTTTCAATGTCTCACCCTCCTCCAAGAACTCTGAGACCACAATCAACCACCCCTAGACTCCTCCGCAGCTCCGCTCTAGATCTGCATGGTTGTTCATCATTAATGTCCAACTCAATGACTCTTCCAAGGTATTCCCTGCCCTTGTTGACAGCGGCACCTCCAGCACCTTTGTGAGTAATCAGCTGGGCCTCCGGCACAACAACCTCAACAAACTCCTCGAGCTCCAACTCTTCAACAGAAGCTCCACCACAACAAGGATCACTCAATACCATGACAAAACCCTCACCCTCGACAATGACCTGCAGTTTCAGGCCTGGCTCCTTGTCACCCAATTACTTCCACTGACTCCAATCGTGCTCGGACTCCTGTGGCTGCAAGATGTCAACCCCAACATCGACTGGAAGGACCTCACCATGCAATTCCCTGGCCCCAAAGCAAGTTTAGCGGCCACCATCACCCTCTGCCTCCAGTCTATCCCAGACCTTGACATCTCCCATCCCAGCACCAGCACCTCCAGAGTGACCCAGAGTCCCTCAACCTCTGATGACAACCCCGACAAAGAAGGAGACACCACTCCGCCTTGGTCATCCTCAATCACATTATGATGGCTGCCTCCCAACATACCCTGGAATCAATACAAAGGCCCACAGTACCCTGACCAGTGATGCTCAAGGTCCCTGACCAACTCCACCACCACTCCGGACTCATTCGCTACCACTCTGACGTCCAACTCCATTGACTCTGGAAACCTCGACATTAAAATCATTGGTGCCATCCCCTTTGCATGCCTTCTGCAAGATGGCACCCCCACCTTCCAGTTACAAATCATGCCAGCCCTACCCAAGGAGCACCTCCGCACAGGGACCACCGCGCTGGAGAGCAAGATGGAGGAACAGATCCTATCCAAAGTAGTTCCCCTGGAGTATCATGAGTTTGCTGATGTGTTCTCTAAAGGGAGTGCCAAAGAACTTCCCCCGCACTGCTCCTATGACCACAAGATCAACCTTGAAGAAGGTACCTCACCCCCATTTGGCAAGATCTACAACATGTCCGAGGTCAAGCTCCAAGCCTTGAAGGAATACCTCAATGACATGCTTGGCAAGGGCTTCATATGCCCGTCAATCTCTGCTGCCAGTGCTCCAGTTCTGTTCACCAAGAAGAAGGACAGGCCCCTCCAACTCTGTGTGGATTATCGGGGACTCAACAAAGTCACCAAAAAGAACCAGTATCCCCTCCCCTTGATTGGAGACCTTGTTGATCGTCTCCACAGTGCCAAGATTTACACAAAGATAGACCTCCACTCTGGCTACAACAACGTCCAGATCGCTCTGGGACATGAATGGAAGACTGCCTTTTGCACCCGCTATGGCCTCTTTGAGTACCTCATAATGCTCTTTGGAATGACTAACTCCCCCGCCACTTTCCAGTACTTCATGAGTGACATCTTCCATGACATGAATGATGTTTTCATTATTGTATACCTGGATGACATCCTGATCTACTTGAATTTGCTAACAGAGCATCCAGAGCATGTCCGCTGCCTTTTAGAACAACTCTGAGAGTACCACCTTCACGCCAAACCTGAGAAATGCTCCTTCCACATGACAGAGGTCAAATATCTCAGAGTTGTTGTCACCTCCGATGGCATGCGCATGGACCCCACCAAGGTAGACGCAGTACTCAACTGGCCCCCACCATGGAACATTAAGGAGGTACAGTCATTCCTGGGGTTTGCTAACTTTTATTGCTGTTTCATCAACAACTACTCTGGGATCACCAAACCCCTCAACTGACTCATGCAGAAGGACGCCCCTTGGGATTGGGACAGCAAGTGCCAGAGCATATTCCTCCTCCTGAAGAGGGCCTTCACCTCCGCTCCAGTCCTCTGCCATTTTGACCCCTCCCTGCTGATCATGCTCGAGTGCAATGCCTCCGACTATGCTATTGCTGGGATACTCTCCTAGTCAGACTTGGAGGGCAAAGATCTCCATCCTGCTGCCTTCTACACCCGATCAATGATCCCAGCGAAACTCAACTATGACATCTACAACAAAGAACTCCTCATGATCATCGAAGCCTTCTGTCAGTGGCGGGCCTACCTTGAGGAGTCCCTGCACCACATCCAAGTATACTCTGACCACAACAACCTGCAATACTTCATGACCACAAAGCAGCTCAGCCGCTGCCAAGCCCAATGGTCCGAAACCCTCTCAGAGTATGACTTCACCATCCACTACCACCCTGGGCGACTCAGCACAAAGCCCAACACCCTCACTCAAAGATCTGATGTGTACCTGAAGAAGTCATTCAAAGCCGAATGGAATGCATTCAACCATTGAGTGGTAATCCCCCCTCCCCAAACATCTACATGCCGTACTGATTTTAAATGAAGAAGGAATCCTCCAACAAATCAGAAATTCACCCTCAGACTCCTTCTTCACCCAGCATGACCCCCACAACAACCCCAACAAGTCGAGCACCAGGAACCCCTTTTTGCTGTCTCTGGACCACTGCCTCCTGCTCTGGAGTGGATGAATTTACGCTCCAGACCATAAGCTCCAAGGGCACTCAGGAATTTGTAAGACCCTTCAACTCATCTCCCAGACTTACTTTTGGCCAGGAATGAAGAAGGACATCACGCGATATGTAAGGGCCTGCGAACCTTGCCTCTGGGCCAAGGTACCCTGTCACTGCCCCCATGGATTATTGAAACCCCTCCCCATTGGCCGCCGCCCCTGGTCCTCCCTATTGATGGATCATATTGTTGAACTCCCCGATTCCAAAGGTTTTAACACGATCCTTGTCATCATTTGCCGCCTCACCAAGCAAGTGCTCTTCATCCCCTGCCACACCACTGACAATGCTCCGGAGTTTGCCAAACTGTTTCTCAAACATGTATTCTCCAAGCACAGACTCCCAGACAATATTGTCTCTGACTGCAGACTCCTGTTCATATCCCACTTTTGGCAATCACTATGCAGGGCGCTCAAGATCAAAACCAACCTCTCCACTGCCTATCACCCAGAGACTGACGGACAAACAGAATGAGTGAACCAGATGCTGGAGCAGTATCTCCACCTATATGTTAACTATTTACAGAATGACTGGCATGCAGAACTTCCCCTCACCGAATTCACCTACAACAACACGCCCCACTCCACCACCAGAGTCTCCCCCTTCTACACCAACAAAGGCTACAACCCCCAACTCACCCTGTCCCTGAAAGACATCCCCTCCCATGCCACCTACAAAGTTGCCGAGAACCTCCAATCCCTTCACCAATTTCTCCGGGACGAGATCAACACTACCAATCAAGCCTACTCCAAACATGCCGATGCCTGATGTGACCCCACCCCTGACTGGCCTCCCAGCACCTTGGTTTGGCTTGATCAACGCAACCTCAAGACTCAGAGGCCCTCCATCAAATTAGACCACAAGCATCTTGGTCCTTTCAAAGTTCTCTGGAAGGTCTCCACACACACCTATAAACTTGACCTACCTCCAGGCTTGAAAGGCCTCCACTCCATATTCCATGTTTGACTCCTTGAAAAACATGCCCCGGACCCCTTCCCCAGCCAGTACCCCAGCCAACCACCCCCCATTGAGGTCAAGGACAAGTACTGCTACAAGGTCAACCAGATCCTTGACTCCCGCTTGGTCTACAGATGACCCCAGTACTTAGTCCACTGGAAGGGCTATGGACCTGAGGACAACACATGGGAGCCCTATAAAAACCTCAATGGAGCCCCTGACAAACTCCGGGACTTCCATCAACAACACCCCACCAAGCTCTGGGACCTCTGGGACTAGCAAGTGCAGACAGCATCAGTGGGCATAACCCCCGCCTCTAGATTTATCAGGGATTCAACTCCCATAAGTACCCCCATACATGTTTTCACTTACTTTGCCCCTCACTCATTCTGAAAACTTCTCATGCTCAGCAGAAGTGCAGGGAGTCCAATGTTAACAAGGCTACAAGTACAAAATATAGAAATAGGGGAGCGCAGAGCAACAAGACACCGGAACCCAGAAGGCCCCTACTCCCCCTCCCCCCCTGAACCCACCTCTGCTATCCTTCCCACCAGATCCACCTCCAGCTGTGCTACTACCATTGCCAGAACTTTGGGATGCCCCAGGAGTGGCTCTGCCACATCCATTGCCACCTCTCACCATGCTCTGGGGTCCGCTATCGCCCTCCACCAATGTCCCACCAGCAGATGCCCCATTTGCATGACCCCCTGCCCCAACTCTGGCAGGAGATCCCCAGGCATCCTTGCCAACCCATTGTGAATGGACCCCAGCGCCACTGATGCTCCATTGAGGAGGATGCAATGCTCCCTGGCCCAGTCTGCAGAATTGAATGTCAGCTCATAGTAAACAGGAGATGAAGGGAGCACTTACAGAGCACTCCCCGCTGCTCCGAGGCCGCCTCATTGGCAAGCCACTCTTCCCGCTGCCATGCCTTCTCTGCTGTTGCTTGGGTCACCTCTGCACTGGACCCCCACTGAGTCCTCCATGTCCCCAACCCCTCCAATTGTTGCCCTGCCACCTCTGCCCATGCCTCCAACAGCTTCATGCATGCTCGCAGCTCTTGAAGCTGTGACAGTCGCTCCGTTGTGGTCCCCACAGCAATATCTTTATCCCTACGCGCCAAGTCCCATTCCTTCCAAGCCTCATCCAGTTCTCTCCAAAGCCCGTCCCTCTCCTCTCCCACCCTACAGACTTCCTCCCCATGTGTGGCCAACAGCCTCTCCAACTCCTCCACCCGATGCCACAGGAAAGCCTCAGCAACTGACTACAACCCTCCTGCAGACTGCTCAACCAAGGCCCCAAAAGTCGGGGAATACACCGTAGGACCCGGAGGGCCCGTCATCACCAGCTCCCCCCATGCCCACTTGCTAGGCCCCGCCTCCAGTGAGGGGGACACCCTCCATTTACCCTTGTTGCGCGTCATGGGGGCCCCCTCCCTCTGCCCACCCTGTGGGGGCCCAATCTTCATCGGGGGCCGCCCTGCACCAACTCCCCCCTCTACCCTGGAACCCCTCCCTGAGACCCTACCCCTCTGACCCTCCTCCAACTGTGCTGCAACCCACTTGTGGTCCCACCCCTGCTCTGCTGCAATGCAAGTGGCATGCCAATTCAGAGTGACAGAGCACTTTTCATGCCACAAGCAACACAGGAGACACACTGACATGTCCTGCCACACTCCTGGCATGGGCTCCTCAAACTCACACTGTTCACCCCACCAGGTACAGGACGCGCACTAGAAACATGAGTTAGCTCAATAGGGAAGGAACATGCCAATGATGCACTGGGGCCACTGCCTGACACCACTCCAACATTGGGGGACCTCTTGCTCGCCCCGCAGCCTCTGCAAAGTACTCCAGCATCACATCCGCCTGCACGACTCTCGACCCTGTAGGGATGGAGTGGACCACTCCAGGGACCATACCAGACCTGGAATGAGAAGCGAGGACCATTTCCTCCACTGACTGCACTGGAGCCTCCCCCAACATAAGCCCTGAGGGACCTGCCACTCCCGCCAACAACTCTGATGGGAATTATTCAAGCACTCCAGCTACAACAAGTAAGAGACAGTACTTATGACTATGGTACATTGCCTGCACCTGCCTACAGTCTCACTGACCCTCAGAGTCCTCCAAGGAAGAAGTCAAGGTATGTGCCAATGAGGAGGCAGATGCTGCTGGAGAATACACAGAAGATAACATTGGAAAAGTTTGGGAACCCCAGAGTACATCTGATCCTTTTCAATGACTAGGAAAGAACCCCCTAAGCAGTGGCCATGCTTTTGACTTCATTCCCCACACTGCCACCACTACTGCAGTCTGATCAATATTGCTTGACTTTGATTCTCACACTCCACCAATCCCCAAACTGCACCCCACATCCCAAGGGTCTCGACACTGAAGGGGGGGGTGATGTCACAACTCGCTCCCTAGACCC
This sequence comes from Termitomyces sp. 'cryptogamus', assembly GCA_020091625.1. Taxonomy (NCBI): domain Eukaryota; kingdom Fungi; phylum Basidiomycota; class Agaricomycetes; order Agaricales; family Lyophyllaceae; genus Termitomyces; species Termitomyces sp. 'cryptogamus'. Next base: position 2,475,505 of record JAGYZC010000005.1, read on the forward strand.
CGACACTGCCCCCAGCCCTCCCAATGCTCCGCCAAACTCCCCAACCCTCACCCACCCTCCACACCCACTTTGGGCAACTCTGACACTTTCTCGGCAGACCCCAACAGCTCCTTGATCAACTCCAATGCCTTCTCTGCAGCAGTTGATGCATCCCCTGAATTCTCCTGGACTCCCGAGGCTTTCCCTGACCCCAGAATGATCCACTGTCCAACTGATCCCATCAGAATGTCACTGGCAGCCCACTCCAAGATCGCACCCAACAACCATTGACTCCACGCAGTTCTGTCAAGCCTGCCACCATATCCTCTGCTCTCCAGAGCCACCCAGTAGTAGGTATATAAGTCATAGAGTAACCCCTAGTACTTTAGTCTTGATATTGCATTTACCAGTTTCCTATGTCTTGTCTTTCATCTCATCACTGTCTCTATTTTTAGTTTTGAATCTATCTCTGTTCTCTGTCTCATCTCGCCTCATCTTGACTGTGTATAGTTCCTTTGTCTTTCTAAGTTCCTTTCATCTCTGACAACAGTACAAACTCTGTGCGTGTACTATGACCCGAACATTCCTATGACAACTCCAGACCTTGCTCCTGCTCAGCCCAGGAACCCCTCACATCTTGGTGATTTCCCATCAAACTCCGGCTCCACCCCCATCAACTGCAAAGCCTCCACTTACCCCGCATTCTATTTGCATGCCCATGAACTTGTTCCAGCACCCATCCAGGTTCAACAACTAGTATACTTGGTCTTAGATGCCCCTGAGCCACTCCGGACTTGCTCAGACTGCCCCCTAGCTCCCCCTTGCAAGTCCCTCCGCACCAATACTGGATGCTTGGTTATAAGTGCAGGACATTGTGTCTGCCTAGTAAGGACTCGCCAGTGTAGCTGAGCCCCCATCATCAGCGGAACCTGACATTCACCCCTTCTCCTTTTAGTCACTAGCAACTTAAGCTAGCAATAGCAACTCCTCTCAACTTCACTTTATAACACAGCTCTTGCTCTTGTTTTCTAGGATGGTTACTGACTTGCCCTCTACTATTAACTTCCTACTGCCAGCTACCCTATCTAGTGACTAGTGCCAGAGTTCTCTTTTTAGGTTTCCTGCATGGCACTAGGCAGCAAAGGAGCACATCAGCAGGAATTGGGTATGTGTAGTAGTGGGTAGGGGGAAGGTAGACAGGGTTGGGGGGCACTGTGGAGTACCCTCTGGAGTACATGCAGGAATTATTGCCATCAGCAGGGAATGTGGGAGGGCAGTGCCAGCCCATAGATATTCCCTGGCTGATGGAGGGGGCATAGAATGCCTGGTTGGGGCCAGGGGTCTAATGATGGGGAACATATTGATCTGCAGGGGGCCCTGGGTAGAATGGAGTGTAAGGATCTTCAGGAACCGGCTGACCATAGATGTCAGTTAGGTAGCCAGCAGGGTTGTACATGGGGTTATATGCAGACATCAAGAATGGGGTAAGGGGGAGTCTTGATATTATGTCAGGTTCTGCTGACAGTGGGAGCTCAGCTATATTGGCAACTCCTTACTAGGTGGATACAATGTCCTGTGCTTATAACCTAGTGCTCTGGGGCTGGTGCAGAGGGAAGAGACTTGCAAAGGGAAGCTAAGGGGATTGGTCCAAGCAAGTCCAGAATGGCAGAATGGTCCAGGGAAGTCTAAGACCAAGTATATTAAATGTTGGACTTGGGTGGGCATCAGGAACAAGTTTGTGGGTGTGCAAATAGACTGCAGGGTAAACAGAGGCTTTGCAAGTGATGGGAGCCAGAGTTTAATGGGGGATCAACTAAGACTTGATGGGTTCTGGGGCCAACCAAGGAGTGAGGTCCAGAGTTGTTATAAGAATGTTTGGGGGTCATAGCATATGCATGGAGTTCATACTGATGTTGGAGATGGGAGAACTTAGAAAAACAAAGGAAATATAGACAGTCAAGACAAGATGGAGACAAGGCAAGACTAGACAGAGAAAAGAGATAGATTTGAGACTAAAAATAGAAATAGAGACAGAAAGAAACACAAGGCACAAGAAACCAGTTAATACGGGTAATATCAAGACTAGAGTACAAGAAGTTACTCTACCACTTATATACTGACTACTGAATAGTTCTGGAGGACATGGATATGGCAGCGGAGCTCAATGGAGCTGCACAGAGTCAACAGGTGTCAGGTACAATTAAGGAGCAGGCTGTGATGACATTCTGATGGGATCAGCTGGGGACATGGGCCACTCTGGGGTCATTGTGATGCTCTGGAACAGGCCAGGTGAACTAGGGTAGTGGGTTGGAGGCATAGGATGGGCCAGGAACAATCGGGGAGGGTTCCAGGGGCTCAGGGGAAGTGTCAATAGCTGTGGAGAAGTCATTGGAGTTGGTCAGGGGGCCATTGGGGTTTGCTGGAGAAGTGTCAGAGTTACCCCATGTGGGCATGGGGGATGGGCAAGGGCTGGGGGAGTTTGACAGGGCTTTGGGGGGGGGGGGGGGGGGGGGGGGAGTGGACTCCAGACAAATGAGCAGGCTGTGAACAATGTCAGGAGTCCAGGGAGTGGATCATGACATGGACATTCTCAGAATTCATCTGCAAATTTCATTTTATGGAATATAGTATCAAACTTTCAAGCTCATTCTATATGGATCATGACTTCTTGGGTCTCCATGGTGGATAACCCAGCTGATAATCCATCACATGGAATTTTTCCCTCCAGATGTTTATCTTTTCCTTTTCCACCAGCTCTGCCTTCATATCTCAGGGGCTTGGTCTTGGCTAGCATTTCTCATAGTAGTCTACCTGCCATTTGATCTTTTGCTGGCTAGCCATTTTGTCATCTTTGCATCATATGAGCCTCAAACTGGTTCATCATTGGATTGGATTACTCAGAGGCACTTATTTGTTATTATAACTCAATAACAGTTGTTCCTCATTGCAATTTCATAGCTGAATGACTGATTATTTCAGAGTTTTACCTATTTTCATACTTCAAAACAGTTACATGCTAATACTAGTCCCTATCTATGATACAGTGCTACATTAACATCAGTACACTTGACAAGATGATGAGGTAGGGTGGTCTGATTGTTGATCTTGATTGAATTGATTGTGGTGGTCACCCCATAATCAGTTCCATGGTTCTATGATTGTCAGCCTTGTCACTCAAGTAGAACCTGACCCATCAAGAACACTTTACTCTGAACTTTGCCCCATCTTGAGTCATGGATTATCTTCACCATTTGGCCAATGTTTACATAGATGTCTTGATTCCATCAGGTGATGCCTTGATTTTCATCTGGAGGCATTTCCTTGCAAGCCTATGCTACAATCCAACACCAACAGGTTCCCAGGCAGTTTGATGGTGCAAGTGCTCCACTGCTTTGACAACATGGATTTCAAATGGAACAGTCTATTCAGGTCAATTTGATTATTTGGTACACTTGGAAGGCATCAACTCATGACAAATACACTTCCACTATTCAAGATTTTCTAGCATATTGCACTGTCAATGGCATTCCCATGGCAGAGACCCTTCCAGCTCCAGAGAAGTTGCTTTGTGAATTTGCTGCTTCTTATGCAGGAAGAATAGCTGGCAAGACCATATCTGCAAAATGTGATGGTATTTGTGCATGGCATATTCAAAATGGTTACTCTTATCACAGGGGTCAGCAGCTGAAGTATGTCATTAAGGGCATTGAGAATCACCATCCTGTCTCATTGTTCAGACCAAAATGTCTGCCTGTAACAATTGACATGCTTCAACTACTGGAATTGCACCTGGACTTATTAACATTTCCTTTGGATGCATGCATTTATTTTGTGGCAGTGGCCTGTTTCTGGGGCCAGATATCCATCTGGGTGAATTTCTACTCACTGGCAAAGGAAAATTTGAGAAAAACTTGTTTCCATCATGGCATAATCTTGGCTTGATGTCCTCTGCCAGAGGGTCATGGATGTTACACCTTCCTAATACAAAAATGGGAGGTTCTTGTGGTGAGGATGTTATTCTGTCAAGACAATCTTGTGCAGCTCCTATCAGAGCTCTTCTTATACATCAGAGGCTGAATGTTGAGGATACCACTGATCCATTGGCTTCCTACTGCACAGGATCAAGCACTCACATGTTATTGACAAATACAAGTTCTTATCCCAACTGAATAGTATCTGGCATGTCCACAACTTTCCTGTGGTGACAGAGTAAAAATTTTGGGTAGATGGACATCAGATGCTTTCTTGCAATACTGGAGGCATCTTGAGCTGATTGCACCTTTATATGTGGAACTATTGACACCAATTCTACATGATTCAGGATTGATTTGCCCCTCCAAATCTGTCTCTGGGGCCAAATCTGTCTCTGTCTGATCATGCAGCATTGGTTTCAGTTCTATGTTTTGTGAGTGGAAGTTGCTATTGGTTGTTAATGGTATCTTTTGCATGGGGACTTCTCTATAGCAGTCATACATCATGTCAGTGTACAGGTCTGGGCCAGTTTACTTTTCTTTTGGTCACCATCCACTACTGGTGTGGGGGGTTATTGGCTATGTCAATATGCAGTTGTTTTTAAGTTGGGTCTCCTATTTGCCAATGCTGCTACCCCCTTGATCCATGTCCACAGACATGGCTCTACACTCATCACTATTTAGTGTGCAGGACTACACATATTGTACTTTATATTTTGTATGACTACTATTACTCTTGATTAAATGACTGGCAAAATCAGGAGATGGAAGTCTGCAAAGTGAGTCACAAAACAAATGTGGAATGGTGTTTCCTGGATGAACAGTTGTGGTCACATGTTCTGTGTTTCTTGAACTCTTACCTTCATCTATGTGTGGTTACTGCATACATTCTTGTGACTCATATATCATTACTCACCTTGTCTCAACCCACCCTCCCTCACTTATATACATCAATCACACAGACCTTTCATTACATTTTGATATAACATCTGAATGTACCTGTTTACTTTGTATGCTTACCTAATGTTACACCATTCAATAGTAGGCTTTGGGATTTGTCTGTCCCAAATCCTTCATTCCCCTAATGGTGAAAGATCAATCCAATTCTTCTGGCCCCTCTGCTGCATTACCTCCACTCTTGGAGGTCTTTGTGCAGCCAATTTTGACACCTTAGAGCATACTCTCTCCCCTGCTTGAAGAGTACTCCTTTGATACTTTTCCTCTAAGACTAGCAGAGATGGATGGTCCCCAAGCAGACTATTAGTTACCCAGACCCCATCCTCATCTTCCACCTCTTCTACAGTGGGCTGCCTCAGTCCACCAAGTAGTAAGGGCCACTCATTGCACTGCTTGTCCACTGTATAGAAGCATTGCACCCAGCCATCTGCATCCTCCAGCTCCAACTTATGAGCTGGAGTCACCACACCATCAATGACCACTTAGCCATTCTGAAAGTCCAAGGGGACATTGTGTGCCCTCATAAATGGTGTTCCTACAATCATGTTGTAGCAATCAAAGTTAGCAATGTCCACATAGACATTGCAAAACTTGCCAGAGACATTTGTGGTCACTCTGGCCCCATAGTTTATGATGGAACAACTTCCAATTATTCCTAGCTGCAGGGTCATTGGTGTGGTCAATGGGGCCACATGTATCCTGGCCACTTGCATATACAAACCTCATTACTAGGTTCTTGTCCCTTATGCTCAGCAGCAGGGACTTCAGTGAGGGTGAATAGTCTGTCACTCTCATTACCCTGAGTATAGTAGTCATTCTCATATGTTTCTAACTCAATGTACTTCTCATCATTAACCTGAGTCCCATCAGACTCAGCTGCCTGTTTGTTATTTGTGTCATCAGGATCCTCCTCCTGCTCATTATCAGTGTCTCCCATATCTGAAGGAGCAGCAGTGTGTGCTGCTCATACAAACACATGAGGAGCTGGCTTGACTAGCTTCCTGCACTCTTGGGCATAGTGACTGACCTTTCTGCACTTGTAACAAGTTGCAGATTGTCCAGCATCTTTTCCTGGTTAGCCTAATGCTATGGCCAACACATTCTTCCCTGTGGCAAGATGCTTTCTTGCCATCTGCACTGCTCCCACAGGTCAAGAAGGGCCTGGGCCTCAAGGCCACACATGCAGCAGGTCTTCTCACCAGTCTAGGTGGCTGCAGATGAACATGGTGTCCTGCCAGCTCTGTCCACTTTGCCAGGGCAGTCCTGAGCTTTGGAGACTGCACTGCTGCTAGTGACAGCTGGCATCCTGACTGACTCTTTATTCTGTGCTCTAAGTAGTGCACTGCATTTTTTATACTATTTTTGTAGGCCTTGGCCTCTGAAACAAATTCCTCCATGGTATTCACCTCAGGAGCAAGTCCACTATTGTGTATCAATGCAACAAGCATGTCAGAAGGCATGCCCTCCAAAAGCCACCTACAAATTGTGAATTTATCAGAAAATACAGCCATGTTTTGAGCATGGTCAAGCAAGGCATTGTAGATGCCTTGCACTCCCTCTTCAACTGCATACACCATGTCACAGAATGCATTGTGGGCATCCTAGGCTATGCAAGTGATGGAAGTGGGGCTGGAGTTTGATGGGGGATCAATGGATGTTGATGGGTTTTGAAGCCAAGCAATAGTGAGGTCCAGAGTTGGTCATGAATGTTTGGAAGGTTGTTGTCAGGGAATGTCCCATTCCCCTTTGCTCTCTTCTCCCTCCTTATAGTTTTTCTTTATCCTCCTTTGCTTTCCCTATCTGCTGGTACCAGTTTTAGCCCTCAGGCTGCACTGGTTCTCTGTCCATAATTCTGACAAGTGTTGCCTTTTTCCACATGGCCTCTTACCAGACCCCTGGATTGTTTCCTGTATTTTGGACCTACTGCTCATTGTAGGCCTCCCATCTTTGGACCACAGGTACTTTCAGCCAAGGGCTATCCTTTGGCAGTATTGGTGAGTAGTCACATGCCAGAAGTCTGGAGATTGAGGCTGTTTACAATGGATTTCCACTTTTTGATCAGACTCCAGATTTGGTTGTTGTTTGGTGATTTTTTAAGGAGCTCTAGAGTAAATTTTCTGAACACTGGCATTGGGGATCCTTAGACTTGTTCCCTTTGGATCTCCCTCTGCCAGGTGAGTAGCTAGAACTCTAGAACTTCTTGTAGATACTGAATAGACTTTGGATTTCCCTCTGCCAGTTGTGTGACTGAGCCACAGCCTCCAGAAGTTGCCCTTACAGCAGAACAAATCTCTAGATTTGGTCTGAGAGCTCCCTCTTTGGTTACCTGAGCTTCTACTTGGTTATTCAAAAAGGTCTCTCCTCTACCAGTGTCTTAGTGCCCCCTGTGCTCCTCCTATGACCCAGCCAACTCCTCCAGCACCTCCCTCTGATGCTTTGAGCCCTCACGATGATGCCTGGAGTTGTTTGCTGTCCCTGGAGATACAGGTTCAACTTATCCAAGCCTCCCTTACTTCCCACACTGCCGAACTCACTGGACTCTGTCAAACTACTAAAGCAGTGTCCCTTTCTCTTTAAGCAATTCTGGAATGTCTTCTCCTCACTCCTACTCCTCCCCCTGGACCCCCAGCAGCTGCAGAAAGGTTCTCTTCTGCATCTAGCTCAGAGGTTTTGGCACCCCACTCCAAACTTCCTTGCCCTGCACCCTCCAACATATTTGATGGGGACTATAGAGCTGGAGAACATTTCCTCCAGTCCTGTATCACCTATATCCAGCTGAGCAGTGAAACCTTTGCCTCTAATGCCTTGAAAATTGCTTGGGTTTTCTCCTACATGAAGGCTGGTCAAGCTTCAACCTATGCCCTGTGTATTTTTTGATGCCTAGGAGGAGTTGAGAGTTTCTCTGGCTAGATGGAGTTTGAGAAGGAGTTCCAAGCTGAGTTCTTCCCCCTTGATCCCACCAAAACTGCAGCTCCTTCAAGACCAAACCCAGTATGGTCAAGGAAAATGGTCACTTGATGAGTACATTGACTCTTTTCATGCCTTAGTTGAACAGGCAGGATATCTGGATGGTCTGCAACTCTGCCTAACCTTCTGTGATGGACTCCACCCCTCTCTTATAGATTGCATTGACAGTATGGCAGAGGGGTGCCCAGATGAATAGCATGTCAATACCTAGTACAAGGTGGCATGTGAGCAATGGCAGTTGATAGAACTGCAACGTGAGCTGCAGTGGACACAACCCTCAACATTTCCTTTCTCTTGTAGAGGGTTCACCCCCTGAGCTCCCCCTTCCATGCCTGCTCAAGCAGCCTCACAAGCAGGTGCAACTATTCCCCTTCCATCCCATGTTGCTCTCTTGTGCTCCCTGCCCCAAGGAGTCCCAATGGATGTTGATGCCTCCTGACAGTGGTCCTCTACTCCCCTGCTGTGTTGATGCTGTGGAAAGGCAGGTCACTTTGCCCACTACTGTCCTCAAGGACTAGAGGTCTGCTACCTGTCAGCATCAGAGCAAGAGCAGTTGCTCATCCAACTCCTTGCAGCCCAGGATGCAAGGAAACCCCCTCTCCAGATGCACTTATAGCTGTCCAGTCCAATGAAGTGGCCAATGTATTGGAGGAGGTTCCTACAGAGTCTGAGGATTTTCAAAAGGGCAATGGATGACCTGTATGCTCCTGTTGCCTAGTGCTAATTGTTTTGCCCCCCTGTCTGTAGAATCAAATATATCTGTTGCCATTGTTGATACTATGCCCAAAACAATAAGCCCTTCCTCAGATGTACAAATCCTCTCTCCAGCTAAAGTCTCTGCTGTAAACACACCTCCTAGACCATGCCTCTGGATTCCTCCATGGGAACATGATCTCTGTCATTGCTACATTATTGCTTCCACCCCTTCTACCAATTCCCTAAAGCTACAGGTAGAAATTGAGATGACAGACACCCAGCAGACCCAAAGTGTGGTTGTCCTCCTTGACAGTGGGGTAACAGGCCTCTTCCTCAACACAGACTACATGCAACAACACCACCTCACCACTTACCCCCTTTCCTGTCCTATCTCTGTGTACAATGTTGATGGCACTCACAATGAAGCTGGCTCTATTTGCTCCATGGTAAACCTGGTCCTCCACTACCAAGACCACTCAGAGTGAGCTGCTTTTGCTGTCACTAGTTTGGGAAAGCAAGACATGATCTTGGGGTTCATCTGGCTACATGAACACAACCTAGAGATTGACTGGACTAAGGGTGATGTGAAGATGAGTCATTGCCCCCATTGCTGCATTACCTGTGCAGAAGAAGCCCATAAGGAGCAGAGAGCCAAGATTCATGAGCATGCTGTTGTGCATGCCTGTCATGCTGAGCATCTCCCTTATGCTGATCTTGACCTCCTGAGTCCCCCCCCCTCTGGCATTCCCTCATAGAGAGGCCCTCTACAAGGATGTCCAGAGTGTTGAGTGTGATTCTCCAGAAGAAGAGGGAGGTGAAAGAGAATGGAGCAGTAGTCTGGATGCAGAGTCTCCAGATGAAACTATTGAGGTGGGTGATAGGATCTATACTACAACCCTTGGCCCCCCTCCTACAGTGGCTGAGATTTGGGCCAGTCAGACTACTTCCCAATGTCTAGCTGAAGCATTTGCAGCAAACTCACAGCCAAGCCCTTCTGTAGCACTGTTCCCAATCACCTCCATAACTTTGAGAATGTATTCTCCAAGGCCTCCTTTGATTCCCTCCCAGAGCACAAGCAGTGGGATCATGCAATCAAGCTGATACCAGATGCTGAGCCCTCCAGCTGCAAGGTCTATCCACTTGTGCCCCATGAGCAGGATGAGCTGGACACCTTCACACAGGAGAATCTTAGCACAGGACAAATACAACCCTTCAAGTCTCCAATGGCCTCCTCAGTCTTTTTTATCAAGAAGGATGGGTCTCTTCATCTAGTTCAGGATTATCATGTTCTGAATGCAATGACAGTAAAGAACTGCTATCCTTTGCCACTTATCTCAGAACTTGTCAACAACCTTCAAGATGCATGCTACTTCACAAAGTTGGATGTCTGTTGGGGCTACAACAATGTATGTATCACAAGAGAGGATGAGTGGAAGGAAGCATTCTGAACTAATCATGGACTCTTTGAACCTCTGGTGATGTTCTTTGGCCCTACCAATAGCCCAGCCACCTTCCAGACTATGATGAATGACATTTTCCATGATCTGATTGCCAAAGATATTGTCTGTGTATATCTGGACAATATCCTCATCTACACTAAAACTCTGGAGGAGCATCTATCCTCATCTACACTAAAACTCTGGAGGAGCATCACTAGGTCACATGCATTGTCCTGGAATGCCTTCACCAATACCAGCTCTATTTAAAGCCTGAGAAGTGTGAATTTGAGCAGACTAAGGTGGAGTACCTGGGTTTGATTATTTTACAGGGAATGGCTGAGATGGATCCCATTAAGGTGGCAGGTGTAGCAGAGTGGCCTGAGCCAAGGAACAAGAAGGAAGTGAGGGCTTTCTTGGGTTTGTTAACTTCTACTCAAGGTTCATACAGGATTTCTCCCACTATGCACATCCCCTCTTCAACCTCACAGGCAAGGATGCAGCATGGCAATGGGAGCCCCCACAGCAAGCTGCCTTTGATGCCCTCACACAAGCAGTTACCTCAAAGCCTGTCCTCCTCAAAGCCTGTCCTTCTGTTGCCTGATGATGACTCTCCATTCTGCATGGAGGCAGATAGTTCAGACTTTGCTACAGGAGCAGTCCTCTCCCAATAGTAAAAGGAGGATGGCAAATGACATCCAATAGCCTTTTACTCCAAAAGCCTTAATGCAGTGGAATGGAACTATGAGATCCATGATAAGGAGATGCTAGCAATTATTAGGTCCTTTGAAGAATGGCAGCATTTCCTCAAGGGTGCATGGCATAAGTTTGAAGTTGGACAGATCACAAGAACCTGGAGTACTTCCATTCTGCTAAGAAACTCAATTGATGCCAAGCTTAGTGGTTCCTGTATCTGGCCAACTTTGACTTCTCCCTGCATCACAAACCTAGACAGAGCATGGGCAAACCAGATGCATTGTCCAGGCAGGCTGATCATGGCACAGGAGCAGGAGATAATGACAATATTGTCCTCCTCAAGCCTGAGCTCTTTGCCTTCTATGCACTAGAAGAGATTGTGGTTCTCAAGGGGATGAGGCAAAGATCCTTAGAGACATCTGAAAAGGGAACCAGAAGGGAGCACAGGAGGATGCAGTTGCTCAGGCTGCCCAAGCCCTATGAGCACAACAGGCAAGTGGAGTCAAGTCAGTGCATGCAGATGAGTGGGGTCTTTAGGATGGGCTTTTGAACTTCAGAGGATGCATTTACATGCCTAACATCCCAGAACTTTGCCAGCACATTGTAAAACAACATCATGACTCTTGGGTAGCTGAGCATCCTGGAAGGTGGTAGATGCTGGAGCTAGTATCCCAGAACTATTGGTGGTCACAGATCTCCCAATATGTGGGCACTTACACTAGCACCTGTGATCTCTGTCTGTGCACCAAGTCTTGTCACCAAGCACCCATGGGTCAGCTCCACCCACTCCCTATTCCAGCTGCCTGCTGGAGTGTCACATCAGTGGATTTCATTGTGGAACTTCCAGATGCTCATGGGTACAATGCTGTGATGGTAGTGGTGGACCTCTATGGCAAATGGGCTCACTTCATACCTACCCACACCACATGCTCTGCCTTGGGAGCAGCCAGCCTGTATTGGAAGAATGTCTGGAAACTCCATGGTCTGTCAGATGGGTATGTCTCTAACCAGGGCCCCTGGTTTGTGGCAGAACCAGGAACTGGAACAGTATCTCTGCCTTTTTTGTAATGAGAGGCAGGATGACTGGGATGAGCTGCTGCCAGACACTGAATTCCAGTACAACAACCATGTTCACTCTTCCACACAGATGACTCCATTCTTCTTAGACACTGGCAGGCACTCTCACATGAAATTTGAGCCTCAGGCATGCCCCTCTGAGAATGACTCTGTCAACAAGTTTGTGGACCAGATGAAGAGGGCACAGGAGGAGGAAAAAGCTGCATTGATGAAGGCCAAGGAGGACATGGCACAGTACTACAACCACCCACAGACACCAGCCCCAGATTACAAGCTTGAAGACTGTGTGTACTTGGATAGCTCAGACATCAAGACAACAAGGCCATCCCAGAAGCTGTCACATTGTCATCTTGGCCCTTTCATGGTGGAGAAGAAGGTAGGGCCTTTGGCATACCAACTTAAACTGCCAACAGGCCTATGCCAACTGCACCCAGTCTTCAATGTTGTCAAGCTATTTCCAGCCCTGGAGGATCCAATCTCAGGCTGCCACTCTAAGCCACCCCCACCACCAGTTCTGGTTGACAATGAGGAGGAGTATGAAGTAGAGGAAATCCTGGATAGCAGATTGTTCCAAGGGAAGTTGCAGTTCAAGATGAAATGGAAGGGATATAGTGTTGAGGACATCTCTTAGAAACCACAGGCTAACATACATGTGCCAACCCTGGTCCAGGACTTTTACCATAGACATCCCAATGCCACAAAAGCTATTTGAGGCATCTACTCCATTTCAGCAGTGGACCAAGCAATTTGTAACTTCTTCTACCCAGTATGTCAAGATGCTGCATGCTAGAGGGGGGGTAATGTCAGGGAATGTTCCACTCCCCCTTTGTTCCATTCTCCTTCCTTATGGTTTTCCTTTATTCTCCTTTGCTTTCCCTATCTGCTGCTCCCAGTTTTAGCCCTCAGGCTGCACTGGTTCTCTGTCCATAATTCTGACAAGTGTTGCCCCCTTCCACATGGCCTCTTACCAGACCCCTGAATTGTTTCCTGTATTTTGGGCCTACTGCTCATTGTAGGCCTCCCATCTTTTGACCACAGGTACTTTTGGCCAAGGGCTATCTTTTGGCAGTATTGGTAAGTAGTCATGTGCCAGGAGTCTGGAGATTGAGGCCATTTACAATGGATTTCCACTTTTGATCAGACTCCAGATTTGGTTGTTGTTTTGTGTTTTTTCAAGAAGCTCTAGAGTAAATTCTCTGAACACTGGCATTGGGGATCCTTAGACTTGCTCTCTTTGGCTCCCTCTGCCAGGTGAGTAGCTAGAAATCTAGAACTTCTTGTAAATACTGAATAGACTTTGGATCTCCCTCTGCCAGTTGTGTGACTGAGCCACAGCCTCCAGAGGTTGCTCTTACAGTTGTGATCATAGGCATGGAGTTTGTAACAGCATTAGGGTTGAAGGGGACTTGGACATGACAAAGGAAATAGAGACAGGCAAGACAAGACAGAGTCAAGGCAAGATTGAGACAAGAACAAAAATAGATTGAAGTGGAGATACAAAACAATGACAATACAATGACAGAGATAGAGATGAGACAAGGCTGGGAGACTGAGATAAGAGGAAATGTAACAAGAGACACAAAGCACAAAGAGACAAACAATCAGAACATGGTAATGCAAGTAGGTAATATCAAGACCAGAGTATGGGATGCTACTCTATGACTTATATACTAACTACTGAGACTGCTCTGGAGATATTTGGTCTGGTGGTGGGGCTCATTGGGGCTGCACAGAGTTGATGGGTGTCAGTTATGATCAGTGGGCAGGCTGCAGTGATATAATGATGGGATCAAATAGAAACATGGGCTGCCCCAGTGTCATTGTGATGCTTTGGAGTTGGTTGGGTAAGTCAAGGTGACAAAGCAGTGATGTATGCTGGCATCAGAAACAGTGGGGGTGGGTTCCAGGGGCTCAGGAGGGGGAGGGGAAGTGCTGGGGTCTGCAGGGAATGCATTGGAGTTAGCCAGGGGGCTGTTGGGGTTTGCCAAAGAAGCATCAGAGTTAGCTGGGGTGGGCACCATGGATGAACAAAGGTTAGGGCAGGCCAAGAGGGTGTTGGGGGAAACTCCAGGGAAGCAGAGTAACTTGGGGAGAGGTGTGGGGTCTGGGGACAGGTTGTGACAATAGTACATTACATGATTTAACCAGAATCTTAGGTACTTCCAATCCTTCATGCCAATGTCATCTTTCAAAAGTATAAAACATTGGGATAGTTTTTTGAGACACTGTACATAAGTAAATATTTACATACCTGGATGTCCATGGATTCAGAATGAAAGCCACAAATTCCAGAGCAATTGAAAATTGTAAACTGCATATCACATGAGATCTGAAGTATGGCTTGAGGAGCCAGAATAAGGACTGTAGCACTCTCACCACTGTAACTGCAACATTTATGCTTTCGACTTTGTGAATCAAATTAGGTTCATATGGTATGTTTGTGGATCAATTTTTCAGAGAAAGAAGTAATGTTATGTGGCCATTTCAAATAGATCAATTGGTTGAGGTGGTTTGGTACATAAGTCTCATGGATGATTTGGTCATGCTCTGTTTGGCAAAATGCTTCTGCAATGACCAACTTGAACTGCACAGAAACCCAGAAGGCCAACAAGCTAATGGAGTTGGATTCCTTAGTAGTAACCTTGGAAATCAAGATTCAACATTGAAAGCACCAGCTAGGCTAGTCAAAGGAATAATGAGACACTTCATTGTACTCATCCAGCAGTGTCTGATATCTGGTAGCCTAAGTCATAGGTCAATTGATGTTTGACTGAAGAGCTATACAACTCATTCAAGCCATGTAACTTGTCTCTCAGAAGGACCTGTTCCAAAGAATGTTTCAATGTCAAGTCGTAAGCATAGGTTGAACTGCCAGTCAGTTATTTGCCGTAGGACATTGATTTGTTTGAGGAAAGCAGTAGGTTACATATCACTGTACAACTCGTTCAAGCCTTTACCAACTCTACTATCAATGGTAGCTGCGGGGTCTCCGGAGAATCTTTCACTGTCGGAGTTGTGATAACAGTCATTTGCCAAGCAATCTCTTTCCTCGGAGGATAGAAACGAAACTGTGAGATAAGTGTAGACAAAACGACCTCTGCAGGGTGCCATGGATCAATAAATTATCTGTCTTAACCAACAAAACAGAAGTACTCACTCATTTCCAGTTGGGAGAATTTAAAACCCATACAGGCCCGACCGCCACCGAGGAATGTCAAGCTGAGGAAAAGAGAGATTAATATCAAGTTCTGACCAGAACGGTAACTATCCTAACAGGTGCGAGTAGATCCCGGGCATGTGAGCCTCATGCAAAGCCTGCGGAAGAGGCCTGAGCCATCGCTCTGGCTTCCATTCAAGAGAGTCTGGACCCCACAAAAGCGGATCCCGATTAGCATTTTGAATGGAAATAAAGATCTTCGTATCTTTGGGAACTAGAATTGATTCCATCTCGCGTCCGTCATTTCCTTTAATCGGTGTTAACAGGGGTAAGATGATGTCTTGTCGGGAACTACAAATGAAGAATTATGAATTGAGCGGGGACAAGTGAGATTGAGATGCATACATTCTGGGGACCATTGGCACCGGGGGATGGCTCGAAGATTAAGGATTAATAGTTGAGATGCAGACAACTCTCAAAAAACCTACAGGCGAAGGGTTTCTCGGCAGACCGCATCCATGAAAGGAAGTGAAACTAGATCGTCGTAGGGTATATCCCCGCCATGGGCTTCACGTGCCTCGGTGACTTCTGCACGAAGACGTTCTTGTATCTCAGGTTGCGATGCCAAAAGGTGCAGAGTGCGTGAAAGTGCATTAGATGTCGTATCAGTGGCAGCAAAAATGAATGACCTGATACTCTTCACATTCCATCGAATGCCACAGAATATAATAACTTACGACATCTGAAATCAGATCACTTTAGCAGAGGAAGTGTCGGGGATGCTGAACCACTCACTTGTCCTAAGACTTCCTCGTCAGACACCTTGTCTTCCTCCGATGCATCGATATTCGCCTTGACTGTGAAAATATTGTATGAGGGAATGATAATGGGAGAATTAAATGTAGCTCACTGAGAATACTGAGAAGATCCTTCGCTTGCTCAACCTGATTCGCAAGAGCCTCATCACCTTCCATTAACGCCCTCTTCTTTTCCTCAAAAATCCGGGTCATTGTCCAATGCCATGTATCAACCATATCTCTGTATGCACGCAACCTCCTACTAGGAAAATGATCAACAAGCCACCTCCTAAATCTCGGGGAACCAATTTTGACGATGGTTGGGAGTAGATACTCCATTAAGCCAAGCTTGCTGTGTTGGGGCTGGTCGACGGAGCATTGTGTAAGCAGTAATTGATGGCAGGAATATCAAGTGATACTAACGAAAACGCTTTAGCTGCATCACAGAATGGATGCGGCTTGGCGCCTTCCACTAATGGATCGAAAGAGTACCCAAACCCGCTCTGTCCAATCATTTCAAGTGCAGCGCGACTCATCCAGTGCAAAACGTCAACCTGGCGAGTTATCAAGATCCAAGACCATTGTCACCGAGGATTTGCTTACCTCTTGGGCACCTTGAGCTTCAGCCAACTTGATCTTCATGGCTTTCTCGATCTAGTCGAAGGTATCAGGAGTGTCTGCGGCACCGAGACTGACGCCACATAGTTTTCTAACCTTCTTCGCGATGTCGCTGAATATGGGAACTAGACCAATCGATAAATGACGACAGTATGATCATAACAACATAGCCTCGCACTCATGTTACGCATATATGCAATAGAAAAAACGGGATTCAACATTTTGCGCTGCTTCTTGTGTGGTTCACCTAGTCACATCTAGTGATGGTTAACATCTCTGCATAGATGAGAGACGCACCTTGGGTAGTGAAGATGCCCCGACCAAATAAAACGATGCTTCGCCTATGTGGATATCAGAAATTGACAATACTCTTGATAGTCATTTCTACATACGCAAAAAATGAGCTAGTTTCTTCGTAGATGACTTGGTCCTTATCAATGGATGAACAACTGATTGTTTTGGCCGGGAAACATGGTATCTCGCCTTGACAAATATATGGTGCATGGCCTTTGGGTCGTAGGTCTCCAGATATTTCAGCTTTCGTGACCTCAGCAACATTTTACATAGAATAGAAAAGAACTGCAACTTACACCAAACGGACCCCAAAGCCTAGCAACTCTGCCATCTGTGCGCACTCGAAATCAGTGACAGACACAATTTTCAAAAGAATCTCATACACTGTTCGGACATCATCGAATGAAACTCCCAGCCGACAGATGAGGCACTAAATATCTGACGCATGTTTCCTGAGACATGCAAAGATCGGTCAATAGGATTACTGCTGTATAATGTACACACCTTTGATAAACGACTCAGATTTGGGTCCTGGAATGTTACCAATGTCTCCCTTTGACATAAATCGTTTGAAAGCCCAGACAAGGGTAAAAAGGGAAAGAAACTGGGCTAGCAAAACAAACATGGTGTCAAGGTGTGCAATAGTGGAGCAGAGATTCCGACCAGCCTTTAAATACCAATGAACGCCATGTACTGGGACGCCCTTATCGGGGCGATGAGAAATCCATGACCCATTTGATCTCTCATGTTATTTTGGTGTACTGAGGATGCCACAAAATTTTTCGAAGCTACTAGATGGAGAAGTCATCCTGCCGTGGGCATGGAGAGACATAGATAAATCTCTGATTTACCTATCGCGTGGATCATGATCGATTGCTCGGGAAGTCATTGAATCAGACTTGAC
Organism: Termitomyces sp. 'cryptogamus'; assembly: GCA_020091625.1. Lineage (NCBI taxonomy): Eukaryota > Fungi > Basidiomycota > Agaricomycetes > Agaricales > Lyophyllaceae > Termitomyces > Termitomyces sp. 'cryptogamus'. The sequence continues at coordinate 2,493,054 of JAGYZC010000005.1, forward strand.
CGTTGATTGATACTGACAAACAAGTTCAGTTGGTAATTAGTGACTTAATGGAGGCGAACTGATTCTCCGAAAAGGACGGGCTTGTCTCCAGACCATTAAGACCCGCGGTCAGACAATACCTACAATAGCCAGTTCACAGTGTAAAATATATGTTTACTCTGTGAAATTATATAAGGCACTAGTTTGGTGTACGATGTTCTCAAAGTCCGAAAGCTCGTTCAATTTTACAGGTAGCGAAGACTTACACTGATTGGGGGCGCCGATCCAAATTTTCTTGCTGTAGGAATGTTCTTACAAGCGAACCAAGGCAAACGGCCAGCATAATCGATAATTCGCATCGAGAAGGAGAGCCTGGCCTTCCGAGACAATTAAGGCCAGAAAAAGCGTGTGATTATCATATCGCAAGTTCTCTCTCTCCGGTCTCCAGAAAGCATGTGGGAAATGATCTTTTAAGTGTCCGTCGATCACCACATGGGCAAGCCAAGTTCCGGATTGTTGGACGAACAATTCTGATATAACTAATCAAGGACTTGTGTTTCAAGATGTTTTCCTGGGTGGAGAACAAAAATATATGCATGACAGCCGTTTCATAATATTGACTCTTGTTAGAGGCACGTGCCCTCGGAGATCCGCGGCGCTGGAAACTGAAAAACATATCAGGACTGAGCGGAAACGGAATCTTAAACCACCTTAGCAAGAGCCAACGAAACTTGTGTACTTGACAAATTCGGCGCCGGAGATCTCCAAAGGCATGTGCTTCCAACAAGATGGATTTTGAAGGCCTTGAAGTGAATGTGATTCACAGCACTTTCGTGCGCAAACACGTGAGCTTCGGAAAGTGCCGACCGGTCCGACAACTGACCCAGATAGATGTACTTTCAATGTATTCCAGTGTAACCGAGACGTATTTTGATACATTTCAGTGTAGCTGTTTTGATGAGATCCCAGAACTTCCAAATTAAGCAATGATATGATATCAAACAATGTGATAGACACACCTGCATTTAATTCAAATTTGGGTTGGCGTGAACAAATTCTTTGACTTGTTCCGGAACGCCGATGCACCAATATGGTATGTGATCATCTTTGTGTGTGAGTTTGATGTGTGTCACAGAAGATCCCGAAAAGATAATGATATGAAGCCAGCCTGAGCAATCAAAAGTTTCCATCGACCACCTGTCTCGATGTTTCATGTTATCTCTTTCTGTCTTCTTTGATTTGCTGACATGGGCCAATTTTAGCACAATGGTACATAAAACAAATGGCTGCAGCATGCTTATGATGATAAAGACGGTGGTACCTTGATTATAGAATCTCATTTGATAAATGAGGTTCACTGCAAGCCAAAGCATTAAGGCTTACAAATATTGATACTTTGATGCATTCCAAATTCCTGTAGACACTGCATCTGCTGCAGATCGTAATTCCTTCTTGGATCCACCATTTTCCAGAGCTGACAAATCTACATGAGCCTGCAGAACAATCTAATCTTTTGATTCACTGAGAGTACTGACATAATCCAAAAAATCCTGTTGGTCAATGACTGACAAATCAGCAAAGTTTTTGCCTGCTTTTACAGCTGAATTTTTGTTATTGCTGGTATCAGATTTCTTCCTAGCTCCATAATTGGAACACTTTTTCAAGCATAAAAGGCACAACTTGCTCTAAGTTGTGTGTTCCTTTGCATCAAGAACTACTTTGAAATTCTTTGAGTTGAGTACTAAGATCTGTCTGCATTTAGAAGAGGCTTGAATACTTTTTGGATCCAACTATAAGGCAAGGTAACCAAAAAGAAGCAAGTGAGTGTGTCCAAGACAGCACACATAGATTAGTAGATGCATAGACATGTTGTATTGATGTGAGAACTTGTTCACATGGGCTAAATACAGCAGTATGCATCAAAACATGTTCTAATCATGCACAATATTATATGAGGACATGTACATGCATCTGGACACATTAAAAATATATCCAAGTTCATATCTGGTTAGTTGCTAGACCAGTCAGCATTTTCTGAGGCTCATGTGTTTGCACATGAAGTGCTGGGTGAATAGCATTCACTTATATGAGTAGATGTGTAGACACATTGTATTGATTGTGAGAACTTGCTAAATACAGCAATATGTGTCAAAACATGTTCTAGTCACACATAATATTATATGAGGACATGTACATGCATGTGGATACATCAAAGATACATCCAAGTTCATATCTGGTCAGTTGCCAGACTGGTTGGCATTTTCTGAAGCTCATGTGTTTGCACATGAAGTGCTGGGTGAATAGCACTCACTGTGAATTTGGAAAGAAAAAGCTCCTTGATCTGCTACCACCACCTGACTGGATTATGCCCATGGTTAGGGAAGGAAAGGGACAGCTACAGTAGCTCACATGTACAGCAAAAGCATGAAAAAACAAGCTCAAGGAGCACAAGACAAACCATTGGGGGATGACATAGGAGGATACATGAGTACATCATCAGTGAGATAAACAACAGGATGCAAGAAACAGAGAGATATTGATGTCTTTGGTCAACAAGGGGAACAAGAACCTAGGACATCAACAAGACCTAGGCATAACCTTAGAATGAAACCTGGTATGGAAGTAGAATTCAACACAGAAACAGAGAATAGAATGGCATTGGAAAACAAGGCAATTGTAATTAACCAGCTTGAGAACCTCAGAAGGGAACTCAAATGCTACCCAGACCACTACATCTGGGAATCAAGGACAGAAGGATTGACATATGAGATAGCAAGGAAGATCCTACCAGAAGTTGTGGTGGCAGGTAAGAAGGACCATGATATTAGCAATGCTGATTCTGCATGTGTGTTACAGGAAACTGCTGAGCTACAGTCCACTGTCAATGATCTGACAAGAGGAGTAGACACACTGGTCAAACACCAAGAAGTGGAACCAATGCAGAAAGGAGTAAACAGAAGATATCCAATGGAGGTCCAAGGAGTGAAGACAGTAGTAGCAACAGGCCCACATACAAACCCACAAAAACCAATGTCCCCTACACAGCACAAACCACACAATGCCGACAGACAGTACCTCATTCACCTAGAGACCAATATCACCCAGCATGACTTGTTATCATCCCATGGTTAGAGAAATTCAACACCAATTTTCTGAACCCATGTAGACTTGTCAACCTGATAAACAAAAGACTATCCCTATCCCAGTCCATGAAACACCTATGTGTAGCATCAGTGCAGTACAACCACAATCAAAACTTGATAATCATGGTCCAAGGGCACCAAAAGGGTGAGGAGTTGAGACAGCATGTGGAAGAGTTCATCAACATATTTGGGGTGCTGGCCCACACTATCAATATGATCAGACAACAGATGATACAAAGTTAAAGTGAATGAGTATGGACAGGGAGGGACAGCCACAGCTACATCTACACCCCCAACAATTTACTGGAGGAAATCAGAGGGTTCAACCCAATCATGGCAAAGGTAAACTTGATGGGCAAACCCAGATGGATGTGAGCCAAAGCAGTCCTGAGACAAAAGGAGTACTTATCAATAGTACTGGAATTTGCAGAGGAAGATGATGCAAAAGCCATAATTGCAGCATGGTACATAGCTATGTATACAAATTTCTGAAACACTGTACACCATGCAGACAGACCATCTGTGCTGAAATGCAGCAAATGCTGGAATTTTGGCCACCACAGCTTGAAATGCCAGAATACCACAAAGTGTAGGATATGCACAGGACCACACAGCAGGACAGATCACAGACAAGTGAAGATGCAACAAACAGAAGCAAAAGGAGAGAGGATGGAGGAAGATCACTTAGGAAATGCAAAAGACAAACCACAATGTGCCAATTGCAAAGGCCACTTACTACAGCCTATATGAAAAAGTGGAGGCCAATGACTATGAACTATTGACTAATCAGTCTGGTAGTAGAAGGATCAATAATCAACAATAATATACCATGTGCCAGGTACAATATACCCATTAGCATGGGAGCCAAGATGGTAAGGGAGTAAGAAGGGGCCAGGCAGTCCAGAGGTCAGCTAGATAGAGGTGCCAATTCCCACAGACTAAGCTAGGCAAGGTTGTGACAGTCCAAAGACTGGCCCCCTTACAGGGGCAGGAGGAGAATAGAGATGGGAGAATGGGACAACAAGGAGAAGATGGACAGACAGAGGAAAAAGAGCCAAAGTACCTAATACAGAAGCCAATGGGGGGAAAAAAAGATGAATATGGACATGACAAACAAAACAAACAGATATATGGCACTAGAAAACCTGCTCTACCAGCAGTAAGGGAGGAGTTGGGTGGACATAGACATGGAGGAACAGAACCAGATGGAATCAAATAACTCCAGTAGTGTACATCTTTTATGAAAACAGAGCCAATACAAGTCACACAGCTCAACACTAATTGAAGCAACACTGTTTGCCATACTATGCTAAACACAACTGGAACCAACATCACCCAATGTGGAGAAGGGGCACAGCAAACCAATAGAGATAACACAAACACTAGTCAAATGGCTACAGGACTTATAATATGCATTGGTGAATGAGAAGGGAATATACATGTACTACAAACACTGAAGATGAGGTGTAATATCAGTACTGGACCTAAAATGGGCAAATCCAGAAGCAATAAGACTGGATGTGACTAAAGAATGGGCAGTGGATCCAAGCTTGGTGTGTGGATCAGATCACTTTGCCTTGAGATGGGTGATTGACCATGGGACAATGCAGATCCAAGACCCAGCAGGTTGCCAAATCAGTTTCAAGAAGACCAAACTAGACAAGTGGAAGAACACTTTCAAAAATGAGATGACAAAGCATGTAGAGAGGTGGGTATCACCTAGAACACCAGAAACTAATTGGCCCCCAGAGGAATTAGACAGGGACATTGAGCTAATTACCAAGGTAATGTCAACACCAACAGCCAAAACTGCAAAAGAGATAAAACTGTCATCCAAAGTGAGGCCATGATGGTTCAAAAAGCTCAGTGAGGCAAACAAAAGAATGGCACAATGTGAGGAATGGTGTGCCCACATAGAAAGATGGAGCAAACAGAGTGATGTCATTAACAGAGAAATACAACAAACAACTAACTACTTAGGAATGCAAAAATGAAATGGATCACAGAGACACATGAAAAGTCAACCCCAATGTTGATGTGGGGGCTGAAGGGGTGGTCCAAGGGCACAAGATGTTACTACATATTATGAGACCAGATAATGACACAGCAGTGACACATAGAGATAAGTGTGGCACACTCCAGGAGATACTATTCATCCAACCCCCATGCTAGAAGATACCAGAGCCCCAGACATGTTGCATCAACAGCCACAAGACCTCCTACATGTAATGCTTATAAAAAGGGAGGGAAAGGTTGTATTCTATTAACATAGCACAAAGAAGGCCCCAGGTGTAAGCCAACAGCCATTTCAGACTATACAATGGGCATGGGAGACTGAAGAAGACACAATATTCATGCTAATGCACTACCATATTGAGACTAGACATCACCCAAGGCCATGGAAAAGGCAGTAGCAGTGGGACTTAGGAAGCCTAATAAACTGGACTACTTGGAACTGAGGCCATATAGGCTGATACAGCTGCTAGAATGTCTAGGGAAAGTGTTAGAGGGTATAGTAACAAGATGACTGAGCTACCTGGTAGGGAGCCAAGACCTAGTTCCACTGACACAGTTGGGGTGCTTGGATAGCTCAACCAATGTCACATTGCTAACACACATAGAGGACATACAGGCCACATGCAACCCTTCTTTGATAATGTTAACCATGTGAGACTCCTTAGGAAAATGTGCCAAAAGGCCATACCCCTCCCACTGATGAAGTGGACTGACTCATTCCTCAGAGAGAGACAAGCCATGGTATGCTTGGATGGGATCAGGAGTGATTAGTGGAATTGTAAGCTACAAGTTAACCTGTTCCAATCAATCTATTTATTTATGCTAACCAAATTATTATTATTCTAGTTGTCTATCTACACTGTCTATTTATTACAATACATAGTATATAAGTGTTATTCTTAGTCAGACAAAAATTTGATTGCTTACAATTGTGTATCATCCTCATTGAGAACTGTGTGCTAGTACTGCAACTCAGTCACAATACTATTACATATTTTTGACAAAACAAGCAAACTAAGGCTTTTTGTATCACTACTTGCTCCCTGGGACAACTTGGCCTGATCAATCAAGCCAAACTGTCAGCAAGTAGCCCCAATGCAAGCAAACAACAAAAACTGCCTAGCATATGCTGGAAATGTCCAAATCCATAAGGAGCAGGAACACAGGCCTGGAGGGCTGTCAAACAAAGGTCCAGAGGACTTCAGGGCCAAGGAAGGGGGAGGGATGGGAGATCCTCACCCTATACCTTCAGCAGGGATGCCAGCAGAGTCTGATGATGTGGCAGAGGCTCCAAGGCAAGTGCTGGAGAGCATGCGGACAAGGCCACCAGGCCTATCAAAGGGCCAGGTTGTGCTAGGAGCAAATGCCCTGAAAAACAAAGTACACTCAGATAACATACCTGATAACAAAAGTAGCTACTATGACATGGAAGATTGCTTGCTGCTAGGCAGCAAATTTACTCTGAGACCTGCAAGATGAGGAGATGAGAATTCCTAAAGTGTAAATGAAAATTTCTCCAACTGCAAAGCTGGCTCAGAAATGACCTGGTCACTCAGCCTCAGTGCACTGTTGACTACCTCTAACCAATCTGAGCAAGCCATGGCAATTGAAGAGGCCCAGGAGGCAGTCAGAAGCTCACACAAGAGTATAAACCAACTTTGCAAAAAGCTGGCTTGGCTGGAAAGAGAATCAGTTGATACTAGAAGGAATAAGATGGCCAACAACAATGTACCTTGCAATGAGGGGCCAAGAAGAGATGACTCCCAACATCCCTCCCCAATTGATGGCTGAGAAGCCAGTCACAGGTCACCAGGGGGAAAACACAACCCTGGATGAGGCAGGTGACAAAGGTCCAACCAGAAAAGACAACCCATTGGATGCTGAATCAGGAATGAGCAAATGAAGGTTAAAGGTAGGCACCAACAATGTTGGGAGAGAAATTTTGCTGAGCTCATGTCAGTAGGAATGAAAGCTCTTGTCAGGTGGTGGCTATGGCAAGAAATGTGGAAGTAAAAAATGTGGGAGGTCCATGAGGCCCAGCAAACAGGTAGGCAAACACACCTATTTGAGCCATGCATTTGAGGATTTGCCTAGCAAGGAGTTGAGTAGCTCTGAGAGCAAATATCTGAATAGTAGTTTAGACAGCTCAAATAATGGAGAAGAGTCATTAGAATTACCAAGTGATTTAGAGTCTGAGAGCATGGAATCCTCATCTGATAAGGGCCCTAAAGGGAGCCATAGGAAGGTGGAACTTAGGAGAGAACATTACAAACATGTAAAGGTAACTCCACCTGAGAAGTATAATGGTGAAGCAGATCCAATTAAATACTTTCAATGTGTGATGCAATGTGCAGCCTACCTCAGGAAAGCTCAGATCCCTGTGTGAGATCAAGTTGCTGAGATATACAACTTCATAAAGGGAAGAGCATATTGTTTCTATTTGAATGAGGCATCAATGGAGCTGTTGAAATGGACAGCAAAGAAATTCCTCACTAGCTTGTTCAACACATGTTTTCCTCCCAATTCTTGCATACAGCAGCAGAGGAAATTGGACAAATTCTCACAAGAAACATTGACAGTTCATAAATATACTGCAGAACTTAAGATGTTATGCCATATTGAAGGCTACACACATAAGAGGGAATGAGCACATAAGCTGTGGTGTGGGCTCCAACCTCACCTGCAACAACACTTATTTGAGAGTGGGTTAGACCTAGAGAGAGATAGGTGGGGGAAGATTGTACAAATGGCTGAGACATTCAACATTGCTCATAACATAGGCCTGGAGACAAGCTCAGAGTCCAGCTGTTGCAGAGATGAGAAGAAAAAGTCACCAAAACTAATTCCTGGTAAGGGAAATCTGGCAGGAGAAGGAAATAAGCCTAAGAACCTGAGCTATAAGCAGGATGTGAAGTTCAAGAACCACCAAGATAACCAAAATTGTGGGGCCAACCAGAACCAAAACCATAGTTGCCAATCCAAGAGCAGTTATAATGGAAAAGCTCAGAACAAGTCTACAACACAATCTTGAAAGCTTACAGAGGATGAAATGGACAAGTTCTTGAAGGAGGGCTATTGTTTCAAGTGTGGGAAGGTTGGGCACCTGTCAAGGCACTGCAAAAGGGGGGCTACAGTGAAGTCCAATGGCTCAGGACTTCCTAGTGTTTGTAGCAATAATATAGAATTTAACCTGAGTGATACAGGATGGCTCAGAGAGGACAGCTTACCTAGCACCATTTCCTCCTCAGGTATACAGCCAAGGATAGCTGCAGTCATGTTTGAAAATGTGGAGGTAGTGTGTACACCTTGTAGTTGCAATAATTGGAGGCAATGCCACCAGGAAAGTTGACTGCAATGGAAGAGGAGAGAACAGATTAGAAGCCTGATGGATATCCATGTGGATGACATCAGGTTTAAGGACAATGAGACACAAACCCTTATGCATGACCCTTATGCAACACAAGCAGAATATCTGCTGGAGTCCCAACAGCCATACCCTGGTGATGAGACTCATGAGGGATGGGAGGGAAAGAGGTTCCTTGTGTACCAGAGAAGCAATAGTCAATGTGTGATTATGGATGGTAAGACTAACATGGACTTCTTGGTGGATAATTGGCTTGTGGTGAGGCAAGAGTTCCTTTTGGCTCTTCACTATGCTCTCTTCTTGGCTAGTAAACAAGGCATGGAGTTACCTAACACTTGCTGGTGGAAACAAAGGTGTCCAAAAGGTGACCCCTATGAAGACATAATTGCTTGGACCCTAGAGAAGGGAATGGGTTATTTTGATAAATGGATCCATGGTATGTGAGGAAAGCCTTTATAGTTCTGGGTCAGGGCAGAATCTCTGGATGGAGAGATCCAAGGGTAACAGATATATGACCAGGACATGGACCTTACTGTAACCATGAGCTCTAGCTTGGCTTGCTGTGAAGGATTGGACCTGAGGGTATGGTATGAGAAAGCTGTCTGCAAAGAGGGAAGGAGAGTCAGACACCTGTTGCTGGACTCACTAACTAGTGAATCTGGGCTGTGCCTGGATAGAATGAAAGAGAGCAGTTGGAGTCATCCAGTAGATGGTGTTGACCACTTTGTTATTGAGTTGATTGCAGGCTTGGAGAACTGCCAAGATGCCTGGGAGGCTGCCACATTACTAGAAGTCAATGCTGTATCCCAGGGGAAGAATACATTGGCAGGTACATGCTAGAATGTGGAACAAAACTCAGCAAAGCCCAAAGTTTCCTCCAGACTGATCCCTGACCTGGTAGTGGTGATGTCAGGGGATGTCCTGGTCCCCCTTTGCTCTGTTCTCCCTCCTTATAGTTTACCTTTATTTTCCTTTCACTTCCCTATCTGCTGGCTCCAGTTTCAATCATCAGGCTGCACTGGTTCTCTGTCTGTAATTCTGACAAGCATCACCCCTTCCACATGGCCTCTTACCAGACCCCTGGATTGTTTCATGTATTCCAGGCCTACCACTCATTGTAGGCCTTCCATCCTTAGACCACAGGTACTTCTGACCAAGGGCTATCTTTTGGTCATATTGGTATGTAGTCATGTACAGAGTGTCCAGAGATCAAGGCCATTTACAATGGATTTCCACTTTTGATTGGACTCCAGATTTGGTTGTTGTTGGGTGTTGTTTTCAGAAGCTCCAGAGTAAATTTTCTGAACACTGGCATTGGGGATCCTTAGACTTGTTCTCTTTGGATCTCCCTCTGCCAGATGAGTAGCTAGAACTCTAGAACTTCTTGTAGATACTGAATAAACTTTGGATCTCCCTCTGCTAGTTGTGTGATTGAGCCACAGCCTCCAGAGGTTGCCCTTACAGCAGAACAAGTCTCTAGATTTGGTCTGGGAGCCCCCTTTTCAGTTACTTGAGCTTCTACTTGGTTTCTCAAGAGGTCTCTCCCCCACCAGTGTCTCAGTGCCCCTGTGCTCTTCCTATAACTCAGCCAACCCCTCCAGCACCTTCCTCTGATGCTTCAAGCCCCCAGGATGATGCCTGGAGTTGTTTGCTGTTCCTGGAGACACAGGTTCAACTTACCCAAGCCTCCCTTACTTCCTACATGGCTGAACTCACTGGACTCCATCAAACTACTGAAGCAGTGTCTCTTTCTCTCTAAGCCCTTCTGGAATATCTTTCCCTTGCTCCTACTACACCTCCTATGCCCCCAGCAGATGTAGAACAGTTTGCATCTGCACCTAGCTCAGGCTTTCTGGCTCCAGCTGCTGCAGAACGGTTTGCATCTGCATCTGGCTTAGGCCTTTCAGCTTCCCATCCTAAACTCCCTCGTCCTGCACTCCCTAATGTATATGATGGAGATCATAAGGCTGGAGAATGCTTCCTCCAGTCCTGTATCACCTATATCCAGCTGAGTGGCAAAGCCTTTACCTCAGACACCTTGAAAATTGCCTGGGTTCTCTCTTACATGAAGGCTGGTCAAGCTTCAACCTATGTGCTGTGTATCTTTTGAGGCCTAGGAGGAGTTGAGAGTTTCTCTGGCTGGATGGAGTTTGAGAAGGAGTTCTGAGCAGAGTTCTTCTCCCTTGACCCCACCAAAACTGCAGCTCTTTTCCTTTGAGACCAAACTCAGTATGGCCAAGGAAAGCAGTTCCTTGATGAGTACATTGACTCCTTTTGCACTATAGTTAAACAGGCTGGATATCCAGATGGTCTTTAAGTGATCTCTAAGCCAGTTCTTGTATTCCCTGATGATGACTCCCCTTCCATGTTGAAGTGGATAGCTCTGACTTTGCCACAGGAGCTGTTCTTTCTCAGCAGTCCAAGGGAGATGGCAAGTGGCATCCTGTAGCCTTCTACTCCAAGAGCCTTAATGCAGTAGAACAGAATTACAAGATCCATGACAAGGAGATGCTGGCCATAATTTGGTCCTTTGAAGAATGGCAGCATTTCCTTGAGGGCACATGGCATCAGTTTGAAGTCTGGACAGATCACAAGAACCTAGAGTACTTCCATACAACAAAGAAGCTTAATTGATGCCAAGCTTGATGGTTCTTGTATCTGGCTAACTTTGACTTCTTTCTGCACCACAAACCTGGACAGAGCATGAGTAAGCCAGATGCATTATCTAGGCAAGCTGATCATGGCATGGGGGAAGGTGATAATGACAACATCATCCTCCTCAAGCCCAGGCTCTTTGCCATTCATGCTCTAGAAGGGACTGTGGCCCAAGGGGATGAGGCAAACATCCTCAAGAACATCTGGCAAGGGAATCAAGAGGGCATGCAAGAGGATGCAGTGGCCCAGGCTGCTCAGGCCTTGCAAGTGCAATGAGCCAGTGGAGTTAAGTCAGTACATGCCAATGAGTGGGGTCTCCAGGATGGGCTTCTGACTTTCAGAGGACACATTTATGTGCCCAACATTCATGAACTTTGCTGGCACATTCTGGAAAAACATCACAACTCTCAGGTAGCTGGACATTCTGGAAGGTGGAAGATGCTGGAGCTGGTATCCCAGAACTATTAGTGGCCACAGACCTCCCAATATGTAGGCACCTACACTAGCACCTGTGATCTTTGTCTTTGCACCAAGCCTCACCACCAAGCACCCATGGGCCAACTCCACTCACTCCCTATTCCAGCTGCTCACTGGAGTGTTGCATCAGTGGATTTCATTGTGGAGCTCCCAGATGCTCATGGGTATGATGCAGTGATGGTAGTTGTGGACCTCTATGATAAATGAGCCCATTTCATTCCTACCCACACAATGTGCTCTGCCTTGGGAGCAGCTAGTCTGTATTGGAAGAATGTCTGAAAGCTCCATGGTCTGTTAGATGGGTATGTCTCTGATCAAGGCCCCCAGTTTGTGGCAGAATTTACTCAGGAACTGTACTGCCTGCTTGGAGTGAAGCTCTATACCACCACTGCCTACCATCCCCAGTCAGATGGGCAGATGGAACATATAAATCAGGAACTGGAACAGTATCTCTGCCTCTTTTGTAATGAGAGGCAGAATGATTGGGATGAGCTCCTGCCAGATGCTGAGTTCCAGTACAACAACCATGTCCACTCTTCCATGCAGATGACTCCATTCTTTCTGGACACTGGCAGGCACCCCCACATGGGATTTGAACATCAGGCACACCCCTCTGAGAATGACTCTGTAAATGAGTTTGTGGACAGGATGAAGAAGGCACAGGAGGAGGCCAAGGCTGCATTGGTGAAGGCCAAGGATGACATGGCATGCTACTATGACTGTCACCAGACACCAGCCCCAGTTTACAAGCCAGGAGACCATGTGTACTTGGATAGCTTGAATATTAAGATGACAAGACCATCTCGAAAACTGTCACATTGTCATCTTGGCCCCTTCATGGTGGAGAAGAAAGTGGGACCCTTAGCATACTGACTTAAGCTCCCAGTAGGCCTATGCCAATTGCACCTAGTCTTCAATGTTGTCAAACTATTCCCAGCCCCAGAGGATCCAATCCCTGGCCACCACCTTAAGCCACCCCCCCCCACCAGTTCTGGTTGACAATGAGGAGGAGTATAAAGTAGAAGAAATTTTGGATAGCAGGATATTCCAAGGGAAGTTGCAGTTCAAGGTGAAATGGAAGGGATATGGCATTGAGGACATCTCTTGGGAGCCACAGGCTAATGTATGTGCACCAACCCTGGTCTAGGACTTCTACCAAAGGCATCTAAATGCCCCAAAGGCCATTTGAGGCATCTACCCCATTTCAGCAGTGGACCAGGCAATTTGTGACTTCTTTTACCCAGTATGTCAAGATGCCGCACACTAGAGGGGGAGTAATGTCAGGGGATGTCCTGGTCCCCCTTTGCTCTGTTCTCCTGCCTTATGGTTTTTCTTTATTTTCCTTTCACTTTCCTATCTGCTGGCTCCAATTTTAACCATCAGGCTGCACCAGTTCTGTCTGTAATTCCAACAAGCATCACTCCTTCCACATGGCCTCTTACTAGACCCCTGGATTATTTCATGTATTCCAGGCCTACCACTCATTGTAGGCCTCCCATCTTTGGACCACAGGTACCTCTGACCAAGGGCTATCTTTTGGTCATATTGGTATGTAGTCATGTACAGAGTGTCCAGAGATCAAGGCCATTTACAATGGATTTCCACTTTTGATTGGACTCCAGATTTGGTTGTTGTTGGGTGTTGTTTTCAGAAGCTCCAGAGTAAATTTTCTGAACACTGGCATTGGGGATCCTTAGACTTGTTCTCTTTGGATCTCCCTCTGCCAGATGAGTAGCTAGAACTCTAGAACTTCTTGTAGATACTGAATAAACTTTGGATCTCCCTCTGCTAGTTGTGTGATTGAGCCACAGCCTCCAGAGGTTGCCCTTACAGGTAACAGTATGCTTGAATGGTAAGCCAGTTTGGGCACTGTTGAACTCAGGATAATTAGGAAATTTTATGTCCACAACCATTGTGGGGCAATTGAATCTTGAGAAGGAGGAGTTGAGTTTGCCTTTGAGTATGCTACTGGCTGCTCAGGGGTCTAAGTCCAAAATTAATTATGGAGTGAGCACTCAATTCCAATATCAGGGTATAGATAAAGACCAATACTTTGATGTGATGAATCTTTTTGGATATAATGTCATATTGGGTATGCTATGGTTCTAGCAACACCAGGCTATGGTAGGATTAAACCCAACCAGGGTGATAGTGGGCAGTCCATCCTCTTTGGTGGTGGAGGGCAGTGGTGTGCAAAAGCTGGCATCAAAGTCAATGCTAGTTTATGAGAGCAGGCTCAAGGAGTCAGAGGACCTTGATAGACTATGCAAAGCCCATATGTCAAAAGGCATCAGAAAGTCCACCTCCTCCTCTGAGGGCAATTAACCATGAGATTCCCATGATTGATCTGGATAAGGTGTATCAGTTGAGGCTGTCCAAGTATCCTGAAGCACTCTTACCACAGTGGAATGAAAACAGGGAATCATATCTAAGAACTGGGCATTGGGAGGTCACCTCAGAGTGCAGCTCCACACTCATGCTTTGCATAAAAAAACTGGGGAACAATGACCTGCCTTGGCTACACACTGTAGTGAATTTGAGGGAATGGAATGCCAATACAAGGAAAATGAGCTCACTGCTACTAAGCATGGAGGGCATTCCATGCTGGGCTGCAAGAGCTAAGTACTGCTTGCTCATAAATGGTTAGGACACCTATGAGCAAATTCATGTGGTGCTGGAACAAGCTCCACAAACAACAGTTAACACACTAAGTGGGACAATGGTCAGCCACATGGTACAGCAAGATGATTGCAACACACCTGCTACTTACCAGGCACTGATGGGCCATCTGTTTGCTGACTACCTAAGCATCTGGATGGACATCTATCTGGACAACATTGTAATATACTCTGATACACTAGAAAATCATGTCTGTCATGTTAAAATTGTAATTGACATACCACAATAGGAGAAGCTATACCTGATTGAGAAGAAGCTGAAGATCCTGTGCAAGAATATCAAAATTCTGGGCAGAATAGTTGATGATGAAGGCATATGCATAGACCATGACAAAGTGGACTCTTTGGAGATTTGGAAGGTACCAACTCACCAGGAGTTGCTGTGGGTTTTCCTGGGGGCTGCAGAATATCTTGCAGATGACATTGACTGAATTTGGGTTTCTATAGGGATTCTGCATGGTTTAACTAGCAATGTGGTTCCATTCCAATGGATGAACACTCACCAAAGGGCTTTTGAGGAAATAAAGGCAAGGGCAGTGGCATGCCAAGACCACCATCATCTACCTCTGAAGTACAGAAAGGGGCAGCCTGATATCAATGTGGTAATGGACAGCTGTGTGACCAGAATTGCAGGTGTTGTCAGCCAAGGCAATGACTGGAAGATGGCCAAAGTTGCTGTATTTTATTCTGCAAAGCTAAATTCAGCCCAACAGAATTACCCCACACATGAGGTGGGGATGTTGGCAGGCATTGAGACAATGATGAGACATGAGGACATTCTGCAGAGCACTAAGTTTAAGTGATTCATGGATTATAAGGGCCTGATACACTTACTGGGTCAGAAGAATCTATCTCCAAAACAAGCAAGGTGGCTGGAAAAGCTCTTGCACTTTGACTTTGAGGTCATATATAGCCCAGGGGCTGAAAAATTTCTAAGCAATGCATTATCTTGCATATATTTGAAGAAAGCACAAAGAACTGTAAGAACAGGATCAGAATACACAGAATATGATGACTTGCCTGGATTGCACAGAACAGCCTCTGTCCTAGTGGGAATGGAGGGCATGTGTTCTGCCTTGGGAAAGTTGACTGTGGAACTGAATGCTGAAGGAGAGTCAGTGTCTATTGGCAACCTTGTAGCAGCAATTGAGTGTAGTGTGATGATGAGGAGCAAGGCAAAGGGGCAGGAAGTGACACCTGCAGAGATTGAAATGGAGGGTGGGAAAGTCAATGAGTCACAACAGACAATGCACCCTAGATGCTCTGTAAGAATACTGAACAGAGACAGGAGTAGGATCATTCCTTCAATGGGCAAACAAATGAAGGGTGGGTCTGGAGAAAGTGAAACAAATTCCAGAAGCTCATCAATAGACAAACAGGGCAATGGCAAACAGGATCTGGTGATAACTGAGCCAAGTGACACCAAATCAAGCCTTGAGGTAGAAGCAATCCCCTCACAAGCAGCTATTGAATTGACTGAGGCATTAAAAAACATTGACATCTGTGAACTAGTAAAGTTTCAATATAGCAAAGACACAACCATGAAAAAGATATCTGAAGACCCCAAAAGCTTCAATGACTTTGAGGTTGATAGCAAAAAGGGGCTTGTGTTTCTGAAGGAAAGTATACAAAGAATACTTTGTATACCTAACATAACTCATGAAGGAAGAAGTGTATGAAAAATGATTATTAGTGATAGACACTCATTACTAGCACATCCAGGAGCCAGAAAAACATATGACTATCTTAGGAACATTGTCTGGTTAAAAGATTTAGCAGATGACATACAGGAATACTGCAAGACCTGCATGACTTGCAAACATAGCAAGCCCAATAGTCAAAAACCCTTTGGTTTGTTGAATCTGTTGGACATACCTACAGTACCTTGAGAAGCCATAGGCACTGATTTCATCAGATCTTTGCCTGAATCACACAATTGTGATGGTAGCTATGACAAAATTGCAGTGATTATTGATTTGCATTCAACAATGGTACATCTGGTACCATGTCACAGCTGGTATACTGCTAAAGATATTGCAGAACTCATGTTCTTTGAAGTTTACTGTCATCATGGCTTACCATGGGCAATCATTAGTGATAGAGACTGTCAGGTTCTGCTGATCATGGAGGCTCAGCCTAACTGGGCAAATCCTTATTAGGCAGATGCAATGTCCTGCACTTATAACCTAGCACTCTAGGGAGGTTTGGACTTCAGATACTTGCAAGGGGAAGCTAGGAGGAGTGGTCCAAGCAAGTCTGGAGTGGTCCAAGCAAGTCTGGAGTGGTCCAAGCAAGTCTGGAGTGGTCCAAGCAAGTCTGGAGTAGTCTGGGGAAGTCTAAAACCAGATACAATAAGCATTGGGCTTGGAAGGGTGTCAGGTACAAGTCTATAGGTGAATGTTAAACTGTGGGGCAAGCAGAGGTTGTGCAGCTGATGGGAGTGGAGTCAGAGTTTGATGGGGGGATAAATTAAGGGTGATGAGTTCCAGGGCCAAGCATGGAGCAATGTCTGGAGTTAACTTAAGAATGTTTGGGAGATTGTAGCATGTGTGCAGAGTTTGTAATGACATCAGAGTGAAAAAGAACTTAGGAACAATAAAAGAAACAGAGATCAGCTAGATTAGATGGAGTTGAGACCAGGTAGATTGAGACTAGAGACTGAAATAGAAAGCAGACCAGGAGATGTAATGAATACAGAACAAAACAAGAAACAGTAAGCAAGTAAAGCAATGTTAATATCAAGACTAGAGTAAAGGATTCTACTCTATGACTTATATACTAACTACTGGGACAACTCTGGGGACAGTGGGTCTGGTGGTGGGGCTTATCAGGGCCACACAGAGTTGACAGGTGTTGGTTATGATCAGTGAGTGGGCTGTGGTGATATAATGATGGGATCAGATAGGAACACAGGCTGCCCCAGAGTCATTGTGATGTTCTGGAGCTGGTTGGATAAGTTGGAATGAGAAATCAGTGACATACACCAGCATCAAAAATAGTGGGGGAGGGGTCCAGGAGTTCAGGAGGGAAAAAAGTGCTAGGGCCTGTAGGAAACATGTTGGAGTTAGCCAGGGGACCATCAGAGTTTGCCAGAGAAGTGTCAGAGTTAGATGGAGTGGGTGCCATGGGTCAACAAGAGTCAGGGGTGTCAAGGGGGTGTTGGGGGAAACTCCAGAGAAGCAAGGCAGCTTGAAAAGAGGTCAGGAGGTTCTGGGAGTGGGTCATGACATCATCCCCTCTTCAGCATCAAGACTCTTGAGGTGCAGGGCATAGGTTCAGAGATTGGCAGGGCATGGGAATGGAAGTTGCAACAATATTGATCAATCTGCAGTGGCAGCATAGGAAACAAAGTCAAAGCATGGCTGCTATTTGTCAGGGGGCTCTTCCCAATCAATTAAAAGGGTCAGATGTACCCTAGTGCTTCCCTAACTTTTTCCAATATCCTCATCTTCTGAATCACCAGCAGCAATGTCATCATCTCTGACTCTCCTACCCTCCAACAATAATTGCATTGGTACATGAGTGGAGTATGAGAGTTGCCAGAGAGAGTTTGAGCAGTGTCAGAATCAGAGGCAGGTTGATGCCATGTATTGTAGTCATGAGTGTATCAATGCTGTATCCATGCAGTGCTAAATCCTTTGTCAGAGTTACCACAGCTGTAGCTGGCCTCTCTAGGGTCCTTGTTCACCCAGCCCCACTATTGTTGGCTCATTCATCTTAGCCAAGTCTAGAGCCTGGTATAGTGCAAGTCATTCAGGAGAATGAGAGGGTGCCATAGGCCAACATTATATTGGAGATGTTTGTGGAGGCCATTAGTTGGGCCCATAGTCCCCCAATACTGGAGTGGTATCAGGCTGAGGCTCTGATGAGTTGTAGTGGCCCCACTCTGCATTTCTGACTAATCCTACCTCAGTGCACTCCTTGTGCCTGCTGTGGGAAGAGGTGCAAGTTTGAGGCACCAGTGGTGGGGTCCTGTCAAGACTCCTCACTTTGCTTCTTGTGCCACTTGGGGCACAAAAGGTGCACTGTCTTCCAGGAGTGGTGGGTAATATGCATGGTAGCAAAGCAGGGTTGGGAGGTGGCCTGGGTGAGGAACCAGATGGGAGATGAGTGGAGAGGCAGGGCATTGGAGGGTGGAGTTCTGATAGAGAAGGTAGGGCTGCCACAGGAAGAGCACAGGAAGGTGCCTACTGCACAGGACAAGAGGAAGCAGAGGGCATCTCCTTCCTTTAAGGCCAGACCCAGCAAGAGAATTTGACTCAAAATGACCATGGCTGGCTCCTCTGAGCGCCACATATATTTCCCAGATTCAGGAGCTCTGACAGAGTGCCCCATGACTACTCCTGGGCCTTTGCCTTCAATGCTGTGGGTATTGGGAATCATGCCCTCAATATCAGAGCAACTCCTGCAGTGGCAAGTAGAGGGGCTGACCTGACTGTTGGAGGCACAAGAGGAAGACCTTCATCAAGCAGGCAAGGATCAAGATGAGGTGTGGCAGGATCAGAGGGTCACAATGCAGAGGGCCACAGAGTGCTCATTAGAGGTGCAGGAGTTGCAAGAATGATTAGCTCAGCTGGAGACACAGGCAGTAAAGGGAGTGGAGGGGCAGTCAGGGCCTTTGGGAATGCAGGCAGCACAGAAGGGGAAAGGGCAGCAAGAGACCCATGAGGCAGGAGTGTCTTAGGCAGCAACAAAGGCAAGGAGGAGATGCAAGGAGTGGCTGGTCAATGAGGTGGCCTCAGGACAAAGAGTAGTCATGTGTGAGTTCTTGCTCCTCATTGTTCTGGTCATTCTTACCACCCCTTTGACAAACTGGACTCAGAAACACAGGATTCTGCTTGACAGGGCAACAGCTGCTTTCACATCAATTTAGGATGGGCTGGCACAGATGCTATGGAATCACCCAGTGGAGTTGGGCTAGAGTGTGGGTTGGATGGGGAGGCTATTGGCAGGCCACAGGCAAAGGAACATGGTGGAGCCTGAGTCATGGTATGAGCTGGCCACAGACATGAGAGAACCTCTCTTGGAGTACTTGGAGACTCTGGCCATGGTCATTACCCAAATAGAGGTGGACTTGGTGGGGAGGATAGTGAGGGCTATTTCAGAGGAGGGGGGGGATTAGAGGAGGAGGGCTCCTGGACTTGCTCTTCTTGGTCATCTTGTACTTATCATCATCCCAGTATGTAACATTGTGTAATTTCTATCTTATTCATACAATCCTCCCAGACTTCTAGTGTAAATGGCTAAGTTTCAAATTATGCAAGGAAAATAAAAAAGTAAAAACATGCAGGGGCTACTTGTGGGAGTTGTATCCCTAATAAATCCAGAGGCAGGAGTTATGCCCACTAATGCCATCTGTATCAACTAGTCATGGAGGTCTCAGAGCTTGGTAAGTGATGTTAATGGAAGTCTCAGAGCTCAGTGGGAGCTCCAGAAAGGTTTTTGCAGGGTTCCCAGATGTCATTCTCAGGTCCATAGCCCTTCCAATGGACCAGATAGTGGGGTCAACCACAGACAAGGTGAGAGTTGAGAATGTGATTGACTTTGTAGTGATATTTGTCCTCAACTTTGACAGGGAGCAGTTGGCTGGGGTGTTGTCTAGGAAAAGAATCTGGAGCATACTTTTTGAGGAGACAGATGTGAAAGACAGGGTGAAGGCCCTTCAGTACCAGAGGTAGGTCAAGCTTGTATGCATGTGTCAAGACCTTCCCGAGAATCTTGAAGGGGCTGAGTCACTTATGGTCAAGCTTGACAGAGGGCCTCCAAGTCTTGAGATTACATCAATCAGGCCATACCAGAGTGCCAGGGACTAGTTGGGGGTGGGGTCACATTGGGCATCAGCATGCTTAGAGTAGGCTTGATTAGCAGTGTTGATTTTGTTCCAGAGGAACTGGTGGAGGGATCAGAGGTCTTCAGCAAGTTTATGGGCAATGCAGGAGGGGATATCTTTGAGGGATAAGGTGAGCTGGGAGTTGTAGCCCTTGTTGGTGTAAAAGGAGGAAACTTCAGTGACAGAGTGAGGTGTGTTATTGTAAGTAAATTTGGTGAGGAGGAGTTCTATGAGCCAGTTGTTCTATAAATAGTTAACATAGAGGCAGAGATACTATTCCAAGGTCTGGTTTACTCATTCAGTCTGTCCATTGGTCTCCAGATAGTAAGCAGTCAGTAGGCTAGTCCTCATTTTAAGAGCCTTGCATAACAATTGCCAAAAGCAGGAGACAAACAGTGGGCTGCAGTCAGAGATGATGTCATCCAGAAGTCTATGCTTGTGGAATACATGTTCAAGGAATAGCTTAGCAGACTCCAGAGCATTGTTGGTGGTGCAGCAGAGGATGAATAGAGCTTGCTTGGTGAGCCAGCAGACAATGACAAGGATGGTGTCAAACTCTTTGGAGTCAGGAAGCTCAACAATGTGATCCATTGATATTGAGAACCAAGGGTGGCAACCAATGGGGAGTGAGTGGCTTCAGCAGGCCATAGAGACAATGGCCAGGTACTTTGGCCCAGAGACATGGTTTGCAGACCCTTACATATTGTGTGATGTCCTTCTTCATTTCTGGCCAAAAGTAAGTCCTGGAAATGAGTGGGAGAATCTTACAAATTCCTAGGTGTCTCCAGAGTTTGTGGTCATGGTGCTGCCAAAGTATGTTGAGATGGATGTACTTGTGGTCTGGAGCATAGATTCTTCTATTCTAGAGTAGGAGGCAGTGGTCTGAAGACAGTGTGAAGGGGTTGTCAGCTGTTGGCTTGTCAGCAGAGTTGTGGCAGGGGTCATGTTGAGCAAAGAGGAAGTTCAGCAGTGCATTTCTGATTTGATGGAGGATTCCTTCTTTGTTCATAATCAGCATGGTATGCAAATGCTCAGGGGAGGTTCTGGGAGTTGTTGAGGTTGCATCCAGGGGCTCCAGAGCTTCATGGAAATTGGCAGCATTGAGTTGGGCAGGTGGGCAGGGTCCCAGTGGTCAGTTGGCACTGGGAGGTCCTCAGCCTTGAGAGAAGCAGTGTACAGAGTTGGCAGGGTTGGTGGGGACCAAGAGTCAATTGCCATTGGTTGCTCCAGCCTGCCAGTTGGTGTTGCCAGAGGTGTTCCAGGTAGTCCACAGTACTGTGTTTTTGCTCTGATCTTCCCAGTAGCATTGATCAACCTGTGTAACAAGCACCTTGTACCTGTTGTATGTAGTTTGCTTGGGTGTGAGGCAAAGGATGTTCTTGATGTGTTGAGATAGGGTGTGGTGGAGGGCAAATTGGAGAGCATTGTAATTTCATCCTGTCTTATAGGCCTCTCATTCAAACCATACAATAAAGGTTGTAAAATGTTTGTTGTCATGCATCTGGAGGTTGAATAGATTTTCCTCTGCCTCTGCTATGGTGTCAAATATGCCAAACTTACTGGAGAACTCCTAGGTGAAAGCAAGCCAATTAGAGAGCACAGAGTTGTTGGGATTGAACTGAAGCAACACCATGTAGTGGTCAAAGGCAATGCCCTGTAAATATGATGTGGTAAAGGCCACTTGTAAGCTCTCAAGCTGGAAAGTGATAGGCTTAGCTTGGAACATTGTGAGGCATTGTATTAGGAAGATTCTCCATTTCTGGAGGCCATGACCAGTGAAGGATTCCAGTTTCTGAATATTGAGCTTGCCTTCTAAGCCAATGTGTCACAAGTGTTGTCCTGAGTATTTTGAGTTTGAGGTGGGGGTCCAGCATTGTAGTAGTTATAGTAGTTATTTTTATTGTCACATTGAGGGGGGAAGTTGTCCATAGCTAGGCCCCATCTGCCTGAGGGTCTGCTGTTGGGAGGTCCACTACCTGGGGGTTGGCCAGCATTGCCCAGAGGAGGGCCTGGTGAGGGGGAGGGGGCCCTTTGAGAGTTAGTGGTCCAAAGTAATCATTGTTGGCATGGGAGTTGGGTAGTGGAGCTGGCAGGAGATGAGGAGGGTTGTTGAGAAAGGGGAGTCAAGGTGCTCTGGGGCCCATAGGTTGACATGGAGGGGCTGGGGCATTTTGATGGGGCTGGGAAATGTTTGGTGGGGCATTTCCATGGGGGGCATGAAGGTCAAAGTGGAGAGGTCTGTTTCAAAGAGGGCCATTGTAAGGGGCAGGTTTTTTGCTGGGCTTGTTAGGCTTGTTTATATAGGAAAGAGTTTGGTTGTCATTATCAATGCAGGGAGGAGGCCTCTGAGTGCAGGGCTTGGGGATGACAGGTTGGTCCCAGGTATGGAAGATGCTGGGGATGGAGTTTGCCCAGGGATGAGTGGAGTGGGCTAAGGTGTGCATGGCAGGTTGGTCAAAGAGTCCTCCAGTGCAGTTGAGGTTCCTCAGAATGTTAAATGCAGCATTGAGCTCTTCTTGTTGACAGGGAATGGGGGGCAGAGCTTTGCTTTGGGCTCCAGTGGGTTCCTCTCATTGTACATGGAAGGAGCAGGTAGAGTCCAGAGGGTCTTCAAACTCATGGGAATTTGGGCTGGTGTAGATTTCTTTGACTAGGGCATGGAGCTTGTTCCAAAGGTTAGTGTCAATTCTCAAGGTGCCTTGTGTAGTTTCAGGGAGGTTTCCTTGCAGATAGCATTCATGGAAGTTGAGGAGGTGATCTGCCTAGACCTCCAGAGTTGTGGGGGTGTCATGGTAACCTAAGCTGACAAGGAGGGTGCAAGCATGTCTTGCAAACCCCATGGAGGAGAGGCAGAGGGAATGGAGGACTTTGTTATGCTGCTGGATGTAGGCTTCAACTTGTTGCTGTCTAGGGAAAGGAGGGATTTGAGTGGGGAATGGCATTTAAGAGAGGGAATAGTTATCTAGTTGTTCTGGAGTTGGGCCCACAGCAGGGATGGGGTAATCATAGTAGTGGGTGGGTGGGAGGTAGGCAGGGTTGGGTGGTGCTGAGGGTGCTCCAGGAAATCCTCCAGGGTACATGCAGAGGTAACTGCCATCAGCAGGGAACATTGGGGGAGAGTGCTAGTCCAGGAGTATTTCCTGGCTGATGAAGGGGGCATAGAAGGCCTAATTCAGATCTGGAGTCCAGTGACAAGGAACATAGTGATTTGTGGGCAGGCCTGGATAGAACAGAGCATATTGATTTTTAGGGACTGGCCAACTATAGACATTGGTTAAGTAGCTAGTGGAGTTGTACATAGGGTTATATGCAGACATCAAGAACAGAGTAATGTCAGATTCTGCTAACCATGAAGGCTCAGCTTAACTGGGTGAGTCCTTACTAAGCAGACATGATGTCCTGTGCTTATAACCTAGTGCTCCAGAAATAGTTCAGACTTCAGATACTTGCAAGGAGAAGCTAAAAGGAGCAGTCCAAGCAAGTCCAGGGTGGTCTGGAGAAGTCTAAGACCAAGTATATTAAACATTGGGCTTGGGCAGGTGTTAGGTACAAGTCCATAGGTAAGTGTATGGGCTGTGGGGTAAGCAGAGGCTTTGTAAGTGATGGGAGTAGAGCCAGAGTTTGATGTGAGATCAATCAGGAGTGATGGGTTCCAGGGCTGAGCATAGGGCAAGGTCTGGAGTTGTTGTAAGAATGTTTGAAGGGTTTTAGCATGTGCACAGAGTTCATAATGTCAGAGTTGAAAGGAACTTAGGAATGACAAAGGAGACAGAGACAGGTGAGAGGAGACAAAGTCAAGACAAGACAGAACTGAGAAAGGAAATAGATTTGAGACTAAAAATAGAAATAGAAATGAGACTGGGAAACATAACAGAGAGAAACACAAGACACAGGTAACCAAGTAAAGTAATATCAAGACTAAGGTAATGGATGCTACTCTATGCCTTATATACTAACTACTGGGCTTCCTCTGGGGATGGAGGGTACAATGATGGGGCTTGTTGGAGCTGTGCAGGGTCAACAGGTGTCAGCTCTGATTGGATGGTAGGCTGTGGTGATACTCTGATGGGATCTGATGGGAGTGCAGTTCACCCCATAGTTTTTGGGGAGTTCCAAAGTGTTCATGTAGGTTGCAATTAGTCAGCATTGAATGGTGCCCAGGACACAAATACATAAATGGCAATGAACAGGCAGATAAAGAAGCCAAAGAAGGAATGGAATTGTGGACACCAAATCATGCAATGTACACTAATGCCAAGAGGAGAACAAAAGACAGGGCACTGGAATCCTGGGTCAAGGATTGGAAGAAATCACCTTGCATGGGAGTTTTTACAATTGCAAACAGTCTGCCACTGAGATGAAAACTAAAGGAACATGCAATACACATGCCAAGAGAGGTCTTCAGAAGACTCATGCAGTGCAGGACAAAACACACATTCATAGGTAAGTACTACACCAGATTCATACCTGACAAGAATATATGATGCATATGTGGTGAGCAGTATCAGACCTGGCCATACAGAGATGCCCAAAATACAAGGTATGCTAGAGAATACTGAAGGAAGTAAATGAACAACTAGAAATGGGGGTACTCTTGGCACAAAAAAGGAATAGAAGCAACAGTAAGATTCTTTGAAAAATCTGGCACTTTTACGAAGACAAATCAACCACAAGAACAATGCAAAGAACCTATGGCAGGGGACAAGGAAAATGATGAGGGAAGAGGAAAGGTGGTGGGAGAGGATGGAGAAGCAAAGGGAATAGTGAGGGTAGGATCAGGAAGGATGGAGGACCAGGAGTGAGTACTAGTGAGCATGCAGGGGAACAACACAATGGGAGAAGACACATAGAAGTGGAAAACACAAAAGGGCAGAGCATGGAATAGAAGGCCTTGCCACAAGTCACCAACCTTGAACTAGAAACAACACCAGCACCCAAAGTTCTGACCCAATTGTTTACAATGTGACCACACCATTTACCTGCCACACAAAATTCCATGATGAAACTTCTATTAACAAACATATTATGAACACTGATACACTACATTGACTACCAGTACTTACTATTAGAGTAGAGTCAGTACTCTACCTCTGCCTCTTAGCCCTGTATTGTGGCTTGCTGGTGATGGACCTGCTAGTTTCTGTATGCAAATACAAAGAGTAGTAAATGATATATACTAGAGTTGGTACAACACTGATACAATCCAAGTTGGGACTGGCTCCTTCTGTCTCTCTGGGCTGGCACAAGGCACTGCTGATTCTGAGTTTGGGGAAAGGGTATTGAGAAATACCACACTTTATTTCAAATCAAAGAAATGTAAAAGGAATAGAATATATTTGTTTCCAGCACAAGGGGGTCTAAGACATGGTGTATGAAGTACAAAGGTTGGAGTTTCTGGGCAAGTGCACACAGCTGTTTAGGTTTTGTCACACAAGCAATGCCACCCAAGCTAGGATAGTCACACAGACAAGAGGCCACACAGGCAAATCAAGGAGTCCTAGTGGAAACCTTAGTACAATGGCATAGCACTGCAGGGAAGTTCTGAATCACACAGAAAGCTACCTGAACACAAAACTTGCTCATACTTCAATTACACATGGAAGAGGAGAAACATGAGGCAGTCAAAACTTGTTTTGTCTAATTACAGATACAGACTATATATGATGGGTAGTACAAGTATATCTATGAACATGATACATGCTTGGCAATCCAGTTATCATAGGGTATAGGGTATAGAGTGTCCAGACTACTAGTCAAAGGGTATGGAGCCCCCACCTATATAGTTATTTGTCAAATTAATCTGTCTCTGGGCTCAGGGTTTTCCTATTCTGAGCTGGAGGCATTCATAATGGTGTGACCTATGTTTTAGGCCACTGTTTAATGCACTGGCATTCATGTCTGGTTTACCCAGTGGTCAAATCCATGCACCACAACTGGCTGGACAAACCCCTCAGTTCCACTACTCACATGGAAAGCTTTATTTCCATGATCTGACAGCTTTTGGCCTAAGCCTTGACATTCTAGCCTGAAATTCTACAGAGTCTCTGATCTGTGCCTGACTCCCAATACAACATTTACTCAATCATGAACAATGCACATCACCAAGGCTCTCTGATCTGGTAGGTACCAAGCCCCCCAAAGCTGTTCTCCATTTCTGCTTCATCCTGTTGGCACATGGTCCTCAATCCTATCCCAGTAGTCTTCAGTAGTATAGCCTGTAACCTCTATACAGCTGGTAACACATGGCTTTGCCCAATGATGGGATATTTTGACACCATCCACATCCCCAACATGCATGCCTGGTTGTCACTCAATCAGAATCACTATAGTGGCAGAGTTAAAACTATCATGGTATTTCATATCTGTTCTAATAGCTGGTAGTTGTCATGCCCTGCTCCCTAGACCCCCAACATCATTTCCAGTCCTCCCCAATGCCCTGCCAAACTCCCACAACCCTTGTCCACCCTCCATGCCCACTCCAGGTAACTCTGACACTTCTTTGGCAAACCCCAACGGCTCCCTGATCAACTCCAATGCCTTCTCCACAGCTGTTGATGCATCCCCTGACTTCCCCTGAGCTCCCAAGACTTCCCCCACCATTCCTAACCACATCACACACCCCCAACCCCCCACCCTAATTCCCCCAACCTGCTCCAGAGTGCCCCAACAACTTCAGAGCAGCCTGTTTTCTAGTTGATCCCATCAGAATGTCACTGCAGCCTGCCCTGCAATCACACCTGACATCTGTCAACTCCATGCAGCTCTGTCAAGCCCTGCTGCCATACCCTCTGTCCTCTGGAGCCACCCAGTAGTTGGTATATAAGTCATAGAGTAACTCCTGGTACTTTAGTCTTGATATTGCAGTTACTGGTTTTTTGTGTCTCATGTTTTGTTTTGCCTCTGTCCCTATTTTTAGTCTCAAATCTATCTCTGTTCTCTGTCTTGTCTTGCCTTGTCTCTATCTTGTCTCAACTGTACAGATTTCCTTTGTTTCTCCAAGTTCCTTTCATTTCCAATGACAGTACAAACCCTGTGCATGTGCTACAATCCCTGAACATTCTTATGACAATTCCAGACCTTGCTCCCTGCTTGGCTCT
Source organism: Termitomyces sp. 'cryptogamus' (assembly GCA_020091625.1). Lineage (NCBI taxonomy): Eukaryota > Fungi > Basidiomycota > Agaricomycetes > Agaricales > Lyophyllaceae > Termitomyces > Termitomyces sp. 'cryptogamus'. The sequence continues at coordinate 2,520,293 of JAGYZC010000005.1, forward strand.
GGAATCCATCAAGTCTTGGTGATCTCCCATCAAACTCCAGCCCCACCCCCATCATTTGCAAAGCCTCCACTTACCCTGCAGTCTATCTGCATGCCCATGAACTTGTTCCTAACACCTGCCCAGGTTTGATGTCTAATATACTTGGTCTGAGACTTCTCTGGACTGCTCTGGACTTGCTCAGACTGCTCCCCCTCACTTTCCTTTGCAAGTCCCTTCACTCCACACCAACCTCAGGACGCTAGGTTATAAGTGCAGGACATTGTGTTTGCCTAGTAAGGATTTGCCAGTGTAGCTAAACCCCTGTCATCAGCAGAACCTGACATAATATCAAGACTCTCCCTTACCCCATTCTTGATGTCTGCATATAACCCCATGTACAACCCTGCTGGCTACCTAACCAACATCTATGGTTAGCTAGTTCCTAAAAACTCTTATACCCCATTCTACCCAGGCCCCCTTGTGGATCAGTATGTTCCCTGCCACTGGACTCCTGATCCCAACCAGGCATTCTATGCACCCTCCATCAGCCAGAGAATCCCTCCAGGCTGGCACTGCCCCCCAGCATTCCCTGCCAATGGCAACAATCCCTGCATATACTCTGGAGGATACTCCGCAGCGCTCCCCAACCCTGCCTACCTTCCCCCCACCCACTATTATGCATACCCAGTCCCTGCTGCAGCTCCTCTGGAACACCCAGATAATTATTCTCCCTCCTGTCTGCCATTCCCTGCTCAACTTCCCCCTTCTCCCAGACAGCAAAGAGTTGAAGCCTATATCTAACAGTGCAATGAAGTCTTCCATTTCCTCTGTCTCTCTACTGCAGAATTTGCAAGACGTGCCCACACCCTCCTCATCAACCTAGGCTACCCACACACCCCTGCAACTCCAGAAGTTTGGGCAGATCAACTCCTTGACTTCCACAAATGCTACCTGCAAGGAAATCTTCCAGAAGCTATGCAAGGCACCTTGGGCATCAACATCAACCTCCAGAACAAGCTCTGCACTCTGGTCAAGGAGATCCACACTAGTCCCAACCCCTGCCCATTTGAGGATCCTCTGGACCCCTCCTGCTCCTTCCATGTGCAACATGAGGAATCCATCGGAACACAAAGCAAAGCCCCGCCTCCCATTCCCTGCCTGTAGGAAGAGCTCAATGCAGCCTCCAACATCTTGAGGAACCTCAACCCCATGAGGGGATTATTCAACCAACCCACCACTCACACCTTGGCCCTTTCAGCTCACTCCCAGACCAACTCCATTCCCAGCACCTTTCATACCTGGGATCAACCTAATGCCACCAAACCCTGTGTGCAATGGCCGCTCCCATGCATTGACAACAACAACTGGACACTTTTCTACATTGACAAGCCTGGAAACCCTGCTGACAAGCCCACCCTGTGCAACAGCCCTCCACAAGACCAACCCCCCCACTTCAATCTCCACACCCCCCATGTCAACACCTCTCTGCCCTGTCCCAATGTTCCAGTTCCTCTGCAACAGCCCATGGGCCCTAGAGTGCCCCGACCGCCCTTTCCCACCAACTCCCCTTGTCCTCACCCATTCTGTTGCCTAACTCTCCCGCTGATGCAAATTACTTTGGACCTCCCACCCCCAGAGGACCCCCTCCACCTTGATGGGCCCCAGGGCCTCCCCTGGGCAATACGAGCCAACCCACCAGCAGAGGACCACCCAGCAGACCCCCTAGAGGATGGGGCCTGGCCATGGACAACTTTCTCTAGCACAGAAACAGAAACAATGATTACTATGACTACAATGCTGGACCTCCGCCCCAAACTCAAAATCCACAGGACAACACTTACAACGCACTTGCTCAAGAAGGCAAACTCAACATTCAAAAGCCTGAACCCTTCACTGGCCATGACCCCTAGAAGTGGCACATCTTCTTGACCCAGTGTCTAACAATGTTCCAAGCTAAGCCCATTACTTTCTAACTTGAGAGCTCATGAGTAGCATTTGCTGCATTGTATTTGCAGAGTATCACCTTCAATCATTATACTGCACTATTCTGATTTGATCCCAACAACCCCATACTCTCCAATTGGCTTGCTTTCACCCAGGAATTCTCAAGTAAGTTTGGCATCTTTGATACTGTAGCAGAAGTGGAGGAGAATCTATTCAACCTCCGAATGTGCAACAATGAATGTTTCACAACCTTTATTGTACAATTCAAAAGGGAAGCTTATGAGACCAGGTGGAATTACAATGCCCTCTGTTTTGCCCTCTGTCATGCCCTGCCTCAACAGATCAAGGACGTCCTCTGCCTTGCACCCAAGCAAACCACCTATGACAGATACAAGGTGCTCGTTACTCAGGTTGACCAACATTACTGAGAAGATTGCAGTGAAAACATGGCACCCCAGACCTCTTGGAACACCTCTGGCAACACCAACTGGCAGGCCAGAGCAACCAACAGCAGTCAATCCTCAATCCCCACCAACCCTGCCAACCCTGCACCCCATTTCCTCCCAGGCTGAGGAACCTCCAACACCAATTGACCTCTGGGACAATGCCCACCTGCTCAGCTCAATGCCACTGACCTCCATGAAACCCCGGAGCCCCTGGATGTCAACCCCAATGACTACAATGACATCTCAGACTCCACTGACAATCAAGGAGCCCTGTGCACAAACAAGATTTGGGATAGGCCATGGATTGACATACTGGAGAAGACACAGGAGAAATGACAGAAAGAGGGTGGATGCATTCTATGTGGTGAGCAGGGGCACTTTATCTGCAGTTGTCCTAAACAACAGGTGATGGGATGTGCCATCTGGATGATTGACAGAGAAGACTGTGATTACCAGTTTACAGAAAATGAGTTGGCAGTTTAGGTCATGAAGACGTGCTAGACTGTGGACCAGACCCCGACATCTTCTCTGCCTCAGTCACACTTCTCCATGCAATAGTACTCACCCCAGACAACCTCCCAGCACACCTCCCCTCTCACTCCTCCACCACCCTTCTCCTCTGCACCACTCTCCCTTTCTCCAACAACCCTATCCCTATGCTAGTCAATAGCAGCACTATGGATAACTTCATTGACAAATCTCTGGCGGCGCTTGCTCCCCACCTCCTCCAATGCCTCCCTGCTCCGATCCCTCTCAAACTCTTTGATGGAGACTCCACCCCTGCTGGAGACATCACACACCACTTGGAAATGACCATGACCTTTGCCAATGGATGACAACAAGGACTCTGACTACTTGTCACAAAGCTACACCCCTCTGCCCCCATCATCTTGGGAGTCTCATGGCTCCACTCCACCAATCCCTGCATTGATTGGCCCAGCCTCACCCTCCACCTCAACTGGGACAACTCCACTAACTCCAAACTGGTACTCTTTGATGTCTCATCCTCCTCTGAGAACTCTGAGACTACAATTAACCACCCCTGGACTCTTCTGCAGCTTTGCTCCAGGTCTGTGCAGTCATTTGTCATCCATGTCTGACTCAACAGCTTGCCCAAGGTACTCCCCACCCTTATCAACAGCGGTGCCTCCAGTACCTTCATCAGCAATTGGCTTGACCTCCAATGCAACAACCTCAACAAACCTCTTGAGCTCCAACTCTTTGATGGAAGCCCTGCCATAACAGGAATCACCCAATACCATGACACCACCCTCACTCTCAACAATGATCTGCAGTTCCAGGCCCAGCTCCTCATCACCCAATTACCCCTGTTAACTCTGATCATGCTCAGACCCTTGTGGCTGCAAAATGTCAACCTTGACATTGACTGGAAGAACCTCACCATGCAATTCCCTGGCCCCAAAGCAAGTTTAGCGGCTGCCATTCCTCTCCATCTCCAGTCCAACTTGGACCCCAACATCTCCAACCCCGGTGCCAGCACCTCTAGAGCAACCCAGAGTCCCACAGCCTCCAATAGTGACTCCAATGGTGAAGAAAGTGCAACTCTGCCTCAGTCACTCTCAATCAAATTGCAACAGCTGCCTCCCAACATACCTTGGAGTCGATACAAAGGCCCAAGGTACCCTGATCAGCAATGCCCAAACTCCCTGACCAACTCTGCCACCACTCTGGACTTGACCACTTCTACCTTGACATCCACCTCTGTTGACTCCAAAAACCTTGATATCAGAATCATTGGTGCTGTCCCCTTTGCATGCATCCTACAAGATGGCACCCCTGCCTTTTAGTTACAAATCATGCCAGCCCTACTGGGGGAGCACCTCTGTGCTGGAACCACCACACCAGAGAGCAGGATGGAGGAACAGATCCTATCTGAAGTAGTTCCCCCAGAGTATCATGAGTTTGCTGATGTATTCTCTGAAGGGAGTGCTAAAGAACTTCTCCTGCACTACTCTTACTGTCAGGTTCCGCTGACCATGGGGGCTCAGCTACACTGGGCAAGTCCTTACTAGGCAGACGTGATTCCCTGCACTGACAACTGGGCACTCGGAGGTATTCCAAACACTGGGGACTTGTGAGGATAGCCAGGGGAAATTGATCTGAGCAAGTCTGGGGAGGTCCAGAGGAGTAGAGGACAAGTTGTGGGGAAGGGGGATGGGCTTGGCAGGGTTCAGGCATAAGTCCGTGTGTGAGTATTGCAGGTGCAGAGGAGGCAGAGGCTATGCAGATGACAGGAGCAGAGCTGGAGTTCTGATGGGGGATCAACAGGGGTTGATGCGGTTCGGAGCCGAGTGTATAGCAGGGTCTGGGGTTGGTAACGAGTGTCAGTTCTCACTCATAATTGTAACTGTGGAGTTTGTGAGGATGTTATGGTCGGGAGGACTTGAACACAATAGACAGAATCAAATGGGACAATGACGTGGCAAAATCGTAGAGGCTGCAGAGGAAGGCACGGGACATGGGGATTACCTGCAAGGTGAATTGCAGGAAGCTGGTCAGCTCGTCGAGGTCATGGCATGTGCAACGCTTGCGCATGCTCCAGTCAGATATCAGGCTCAGTAGATAATCAAGCTTTTCTGGTAGCAGACAAACCTCCATGGCTATTGAGTCGAGCTCAAGGCCTAGGAATTCTATCTTGGTGTCTGGACTGACAATTTTTGAGGGTTGGAAGCTGAGACCAAGCTGAGACCCAAGATCAAGTGCCCAGTTGAGAGAAGAGTGAACGAGCAAAGCTGGTATCTCCGGCGTGAATATGCTAAGGAAGTTGTTGAGGTAGTGGCGGATGTGGGCAGGGACGTTGCACTGGAGGATCCAGTGCAAGGCTTCCGCGAAGAGATTGAAAATGTATGGGGCTGAACAAGCACCAAACACGAGTACGAGGTTGTGGTAGTACCTTCCTAGCCATTCAAAGCCGAGGAGAGGCCAGTCCTGCTGCCGGACTGGGATGTGACGGAAAGCGGATTCTAAGTTGAGTTTGAGCATGAGAGATCCTGGGCCTGATGCTATCAGGTTGTTAATTGCGCAATCAATCATGTCGTACATGATTGAGGCCTTGAAATAAGCAATTCCATCATTTACGGAGCTTCCCTTGGGCCACAAAAGATGGTGGATGCGGCGGATTTTGGTCAAACATTTGCGGGTGACTGCCCTGATAGGCAATGCACAGAAGTTATCGAAAGGAGGTGACGTGTATGGACCTTGTGTTTGCCCATGGTTGACTTGTGTAGCAATGTCTTTCAATATTGAGTCAATGGTAGAAGGGGCAGAGAGGGCAGACTTGAGATTGACGCCATTGTAGCTTACAGACCAATCACCCATGAAGCCGATGTTGGCACCAACTTGTATTATTTGAGATATTGTACGTATGAGGGTTGGGTCTGGGTAATTGCATAGGTAATGGGACCATGCCTGCTCATTAAGGGATGAGTGGACATGGGGAAGGTGCGAGATGTCAAGTAGGGGGGTGTTAGTGTGAGGAGAAGTGTTGGGACATAATGGAGGGAGTGGGAGGTTGGGAGCAAGTGGTACCAGTGATGTAAAGCCAGGTGATGAAGATAAAGCACCCATGGAGGGGTTTGGGTGAGACACAATGGAATGGGAGCGATGACTTGCCCGCCCGTCCGGCTAATCTTTGTGCTGGTGTTTCCCATGGTCGAGCTTGCCGCACGTGGCACAAGAGTGTGGGTGGCCCCAGGGACAAGGGCTGGTTGTGCAGCGCCCGTCATTAAACTTCCTGCACGCTTTGCCAGGGTTTGATGTCAGTTTGTGAGCTTTAGGATGCTTGGAAGGCATGGGTTTCCTGTGCAAATAGACATGTTCTGACAGGAGGTCATTGTCACGCTTCCCCCATTGAGAGAAATCACCCACCACCATCTCTGCACGACGATGGTTGAAGAAGACCGCATGGTAGTCATACACTGCCGACCATTCATACTCGGCAACGAGTTTCATGAGGTGAGCCATATACCGAAAGAACGTGCTCGTAGCAGACACATTGCTGATGTGGAAAGACAGGATGTCAAAGTAAGATTGGAGGGAGATGATCATGGAAAAGGGGGTTTTGTACTCTCTGGCCACTCGGTTGCTGACCTTGAACTGGTTGGTTGAACCATTGAAAGTGTAGGCTGTCTCTTTGTCCCAGTTTGTGGGGTCAAGTTTGTGCAAATCTGAGGCTTTGAATTCATGGGTGATGATAGCCACGATGACCGCTGTGTTGACGTCAGGAAAATGGGTGTGAAGGGAGAGGGAAGCAGCAGAGGACACACCGTTGATTCCAGTGCTGGGGATTGGCGGTACAAATGTGCTTGCCTCTGAGGGTGCAGCAGCCGGTGGCAGGGAGGCTGCGGGAGATGCGTGTAATCTAGACATGAGATCCTGCATCAAGGATTGGAGTTCTGCCTGAGATTTGCGCAGCATGCTCAGTTCTTCCAAGATTGAGGCGTCAACTGGAGGCATTGTGTTGACTGGGGGACTAGGAGAGGCTCCTGCAAAATGTCTGTCTGAAGTTCTGAGTGTTTGTGGGGGCATGCACGATTGAGTGCATGCTGATAGATTAGATCGAGATAAGAACGCGTGACATGAAGAGTAACTATGCAACGGCGCTGCGAGCGCAGTGTGAGACAAGTAAGAATAATATGTAAATGGGGAACTTACCTGCGAGCGCAGTGTGAGACGACGGAGGTTACACGAAGTGCCTGCAGGTTCTAATATACAAGGAAGAACAATGAGACAAAGGAAAAGGGGTGGCCAGTGGCTGGTGACCAGGGCCATATATGCAAGTGTGACAAGTGAAAGGTCTTCGCCTGAATTAACCACAGGCAACCCCATCACACTCTTGCCCAAACCACTTCCACACCCATCCCCAAGAAAGTCTACCCTCCAAAGCTAGCCCTGCCACCGACTGGAATCAAACCCAACCCAGCAACCCCATCCACAATGACGCAAGATTCCAAGACCAATGCTACCCCCCAATTACAGAACCCACTTCTGGGATCAGTTAGGACCCCCCAGTTGACTCGGCTGTCACCTTTGCCAACAAATGAAGGGGCCCTGACACCTCCGACCTGACCCTAACAACCCTGGAACAAGACCAAGAAATCCCTGAGCTTCTAGGCGGTCAAGAAAGGGAATGGCTATGCACCCCCGCCCTGCTGCTTGAAGCACAGCCCAAAGTCAATGAGGAGAACCATGGCACCCCGACTCTCAATGAAGAACAACTCCGGACCCCACCCACTACTTCAGCACCTGCCTACTACCTCAACACCTTCTCCCATACAATCCGGAACCTCCGACATTAAAGACCCTCGATGCCGACCCTCCCCGCACACCACCCCCAGACATAAACTCTGCCACCAGACTCTGCCACCTTCCATGAAGTAACTCCAGCATAGGAGTTACTCCAAACTAACTATAGGAAAAATGACCCTATACAAAGTAGTTCCCAAAGTACTCTAAAATCACTGACCTGTTCACATAAGGGAGGGAGGAGCCCCACCATCATCCCAGAGACTATCGATCAACCCACTCAAATGTCCTGATGATCCAAGGAGCATACGCTCTGACATCTGTGGAAGACTCCCCTGCCAGGACTGATGACCCAAATAACCCTGCGCCAACTCAAAGCTGCCCCGATCCACCCCTCTGAACCACTCTGGATTCTAGCAACATGACTCTGGGGCCCCCACTCCAACTCCAATATCCAACCAAGGGGACCTATGATACCAGCCCCACACTCCATACAACCCTGCCCCTATGCCAGGAGATGTCTATCAAGCAGGGACCGCATCAACGGAGTAACCAGAAACAAACCCCATGTGAAGTAATCTCTCCGGAGTACCCTAAAAGTTGCTAATGCCTTCCTCAAGAAGTGAGCAGTGCCTCTCCTCACTGCCACCCCCCCATATTTGCAACAACCTCCAGGCTGCTCTGGAACATGAATGTAGAATTGCCCCAACCCCGCTGTGACTCCTGGGGAGTCCCACACCAATGCTTCCCCGCGACTGACTTCCCTGCTGCCCTCCAACAATCATGAACAACCATCTTCCCCCATCCAAGCTTAGCTCCAGGAGCCACCGCCACTCCTACATGACAACTCTGCTGCTCTGCAAAAACCCCCCACTCCACAGCTCTCCCTCTGATTTGCAACACAACTCCACCAACAAGTTAAGACCCAACCCCAACCCCCGCATTGACCCTGGACCCCTGGTACTTGTGCTTGGAACGGCGGACCAACAAAATGCGCCTCAGACCCCTTCCTCCGCCCACACCACCCCCAAAGCCAACACAACCAACAAACCTCCTACTGAGTGACCCTTGTGTTAACTCCGGGACTGCCAACTTCTTCCCCGATGAAAGAACCACCAACCCCCAGAAGGAACTACCCACAGAACAAGCCCTGAAGCATCTCCACTGAGGCGAGCCATTCCCCAACCAACCCCCACGCTGCTCCTGCCCAAAGAAGCACCCACCAATACAACTCCAACAGACCTCCAAACTCTAGGGAGTGTCAGAAATACGTAAGACCCCTCTGTCCGTCTCTGGACTTACCCTGGGTCAGGGAAGCAATGTCACGTAGATGACCTGGAACCTTCAAATTTTGGCTCTGGACCCAAAGGAACTGGTTGGGACTGATCACCCCGCACCCCGCCCCCTCAGTTGTTGACACTCCGGAGCACACCAAAGCACCACCTGAACATGCCCCCCCACAGATGCAATACTCCGGAGCATGACTTCGATCTGGACCAACACCCTGGAGCACAGTGAAGCCTGATCCCAAGTGCCCTTCACCAATTACAATACTCCAGAGCTCGCCCCGCACAACCCCACCAAATGGAAACCTCTGGGCATCCTCAACCAAGGAATTGCAACCCTAAGAGAGTACCACCGCCTCTATGCTGACCAATCCCACAGCACAGATGGCACAGAAAACAGCCCCCTGCAACTTATAGGGACCACCCTACTCCAGGGGCTCTGCCGCTAAGCCGCTAGGGACTCCCTCCTCTGACCAACTGCACCCCAAGGACAAACCTCACCCCACCACCCCCACCATTGTCAAAAAGGACCCCTGCCACCCCACCACCCGCGTTGGCACAAAGGCTGGACCGCTGGAAGACCCTGCCCCTCCTGCCAGCCACACCAACAAAAGACCAAAGCCCCGACCACCCTGAACACATGTCGAAGACCTGGAGGTCCACCCCCTTGAACCAGCACAACACACATCTCTGCTGCAGACTGAGGAAAACCCCTACACCCTGGGTCCAAGACCCCAAGAATCAAACCCAGCAACGCTGCCAACAAATGCCACGGAACTCCGCAGGAAGACTCCCAACACCCCCGCCAAGCCTTGGAACTCTTCCTACGGTGCTCTGCCCCACCCCAACAACCCCGGGGCTAGCCGACACAGATGGCACTAGTGGGCCTAACCCCTGCCTCTGGATCCACTAGGGATTCAACTCCCACCAGCACCCCTGCGTGTTTTGCTTACTTCACCCTCACACAACTTAAAGTCTCACTTCACACACTCAGGAACAATGAGGAAGCATTGAAAAGTACAAAAAAATACAATACAAGGCGGAACGGAGCAGCGAACTCAAAGACAACAAGAAGCAGGGCCTGGCCACCCCCTCACTCCTCCCCTGGAATCCCTGCCATCCCTACCCCCAAATCAATCTCCATCTAGGCCCGCACCACTGCCAAGACCTCTGCCAGCCCTGGCAAAGCCTCCCCCACATCCGCCGCCACTTCCTACCATGACCCTGGAGCCACCGCATTACGCCATCGATGTTCCGCCAGCAACCTCCCCACCCTTGCCATCTCCTGCTGCAACTCCAGAGGCTAACCCATGGGCATCTGCGCCAACCCATCTTGGATTGACGCAAACACCATGGAGGCACCATCCAAGAGAACCTGGTGCTCCCGCACCCAACCTGGCCCCAAACGCGATCTATTTAGTAACAGGTGGAGAAGTGGGAATGACACTTACAAAGGATCCCCATGCACCCTGAAGCGGCCTCATTGGCCAGCCAATCCTCCCTCTGCCTTGCTACCTCCAACTCTGCCTGTAGCGGACCACCCTCCAGTGCCATTCCCCACTCCTCCGCCTCCTCTGTGGACCACACCCCCCACTGCATTGGACGCTCCCACAAGCCCCGTACCTCCAGCACTCGCTCTGGCGCCACCTGCACTGAGGTGTTCCACGCCCGCTCCAATGCCTCCTTCTCTGCCTGCGCCATGCTCAATCCTCCCTTGCCCATTGAAGCTCCCCCTCCCATGCTATCAGTGCCACCATTAGCACCTCCACCTGCTTGCAAAGGAAGACCTCCATGATTGAAGGCAGGGGCTCTGGAGAATTTGATGCTCATCTCAAGGCTGCGTCCGGGGTAGGAGAGTGAACGTGAAACCCCGGAAAACCTGCCATCGGCTCGTACCCCTGCGGCCTCTTGCTGGGCCCCACCCCTGATGGCGGGGAAGCTCTCCACTTCCCATGGTCTGCCGCCAAGGATGCTCCCTCCCTCTGCCCACCCTGCGGAGGCCCCACCTGCCCTGCTTTGTGCAACCTCCATTGTCTCACACTGCGCTTGCAGATAAGTTCCCCATTTACATATTATTCTTACTTGTCTCACACTGCGCTCACAGCGCCGTCACATAGTTACTCTTTGCATCATGTGTTCTTATCTCCCACCCACCATCCCTACTCATTACATTCACTCTACCAAAGTAATTATCGCACTACTCCCTAGTCCCTCATAGTTACCTTGAGTTTTGGCCCCTCTCCTTCCCAAGAGAGGAAAAACCGATTCTCAAGAACTAGTTTAGGACTCAAGAAATTGCACTATTTCTTTCCTACAGAAATCACACACTAGATTGCATCAAGTCTCTTTCATCATCAGATTCCTTTCATCCCTCTCACCTCACTCCAACGCCTCATCTCTCACCTGTTTCCATCCTCAGCAGCCTTGAATTAATTGGATGATCTGGTGGCAGGGTTCTGCTATTAGGGTTGTGGGCAGACTTGATATTGTCAGGAACCTGCTGGGTCTGTTTCTGATGGCATATGGGGCTGCTGTGGGTTGAAGGGTCCAAAGGCAGGGTTCGGGGAACGTGTTCTCAGAGGTCTTGCTGTTGTCTTGGGTGAGGTTGGTGATTGGTCTTTCATGTGGTGAGCAATTTTCCATGGCAGGGTTTTTGCTATTGTTGTTGGAGAGGTGAGGGTGCAGTGTCAGAGAAGTTGTCAAGCACTGGGTTGAATTGTTGCTGGGGTTTTGCATGAAGCTTTGGTGATGTCGGGGTCAGCCTCTGTGAGGAGCAGAGCTGGCAGAGATGGTGGGAGTGTGTGGGAGCTGTAAGAGGGTGTCCATGGATAGAGCCATTGTATGGATGTAACTGGGGTGGAAGAGACATTTTGTGTCAGATCCACAACTCAATGTGCCTTGGCAAATTGGGCGGGGCAATATGAATCATAGTGGTTTCCAGGCATGGGCTGGTCATAGACATTGGGGTGTTTGTCGGATGTGTGTGTGGGGTTAATGCGGACATCACGAGCGGGGTAAGGGGGAGTCTTGAGATTATGTCAGGTTCTGCTGACCATAGGGGCTCAGCTACACTGAGCAAGTCCTTACTAGGCAGATGTGATTCCCTGCACTGACAACCGGGCACTTGGAGGTATTCCAAACACTGGGGACTTGTGAGGATAGCCAGGAAAAATTGATCTGAGCAAGTCTGGGGAGGTCCAGAGGAGTATAGGACGAGTTGCGGGGAAGGGGGACAGGCTTGGCAGGGTTCAGGCATAAGTCCGTGTGTGAGTATTGCAGGTGCGGAGGAGGCGGAGGCTACGTGGATGACAGGAGTGGAGCCGGAGTTCTGATGGGGGACCAACAAGGGTTGATGGGGTTTGGAGCCGAGTGTATAGCAGGGTCCGGGGTTGGTAATGAGTGTTGGAGGTTTGTAATCATAACTGCAGAGTTTGTGAGGACGTTATGGTCGGGAGAACTTGAACACAATAGACAGAATCAAATGGGACAAGACAGAGTCAAACAAAATGAGATGAAGACAAGATGAGAACGAGAATAGATTCAGGCAGAGACACAGAATGATAATGAAAAGATAACAGAACAGAGACAAGATAAGACCGGGAGACTGAGAATAAGGAAAACAAGACACAGGACACAAAACACGAGAAGAAACAATCAGGAACACATCAGGAAAGGCCAGTACATAGGTAAGTAGATAATCTCAAGACTAGAGTACAAGGAGCTACTCTATGTCTTATATACTGATTACTGAAGAGCTTTGGGGACATCAGCTGTGATGGCGGGGCTTGGCAGAGCTTGGCAGAGTCAACGGGTATTGGTTACAACCAGAGGGCAGGCCGCATTGATATGTTGATGGGATCAATTGTGACGTGGTCCATTCTGAGGTTGTTGTAATACCCCAGGGTAAGTCAGGGGAGCCAGGGTGTTGAGTTGATGACATGTAATGGGGTCAGGCACAGCGGGGGAGTGGTTCCAGAGGCTCAGAAAGTCCAGGGGAAGCGCCAGCAGCTGCAGGGAAGATGTCAGAGTTGGCCAGGGGGCCGTCAGAGTTAGCCGAGAATGTGTCAGAGTTAGCCGGAGTAGGCGTGGAGTGCTGGGGAAGTTCGACAAAGCGTTGGGGGGGGGGGGGGGGGGTTCCAGAGGAATGGGGGTTTGTTGGGCAGTGTACGGGGCTTCAGGGAATGGGTCATGACACTTACAACCACAAGATCAACCTTGAAGAAGGCACCTCACCCCCATTTGGCAAGATCTACAATATGTCTGAGATTGAGCTCCAGGCCCTGAAGGAATACCTCAACGACATGCTCAGCAAGGGTTTCATATGCCCATCAATCTCTGCCACAGGCACTCCAGTCTTGTTCACCAAGAAGAAAGATGGATCACTCCAACTCTGTGTGGATTATTGGGGACCCAATAAAGTCACCAAGAAGAACCAGTATCCCCTCCCCCTAATTGGAGACCTTGTTAACCACTTCTGCAGTGCCAAGATCTACACAAAGATAGACCTCTGCTCTGGCTTCATCAACAACTACTCCAGAATCACCAAACCCCTCAACCAACTCATGCAGAAGGACACCCCTTAGGATTGGGACAGCAAGTGCCAAAGCATATTTCTCCTCCTGAAGAAGGCCTTCACCTCTGCCCCGGTCCTCCACCATTTTGACCCCTCCCTGCCAGTCGTACTTGAATGTGATGCCTCTGATTATGCCATCGCCAGAATACTCTCTCAGTCAGACTCTGGAGGCAAGGATCTCCACTCTGTCATCTTCTACACCTGCTCAATGATCCCCACAGAGCTCAACTACAACATCTATGACAAGGAACTCCTCACAATTATTGAAGCCTTCCACCAGTGGCAGGCCTACCTTGAAGAATCCCCACACTGCATCCAAGTCTACTCCAACCACAACAATCTGCAATACTTCATGACCACAAAACAGCTCAGCCACTGCCAAGCTCAATGGTCTGAAGCCCTCTTGGAGTATGACTTCACCATCCACTACTGCCCTGGATGACTCAGTGCAAAACCCGACGCTCTCACTCAAAGGTCTGATGTGTATCCGAAAAAGTCATTTGAAGCCAAATGGAATGCATTCAACCATTGAGTGGTAATTCTCCCCAAACATCTACATGCCATGCTGATTCTAAATGAAGAAGGAATCCTCCACCAAATCAGAAGCACACCCCCAGATCCCTTCTTCACCCAGCATGACCCCTGCAACAACTCCAATGAGGTCAAGCATTGAAAATCCCTTTTTGCTGTCTCCGGACCACTGCCTCCTGCTCTGGAGTGGACAAATTTATGCTCCAGACCACAAGTCCATCCACCTTGACATACTCCAGCAACACCACAACCACAAGCTCCAGGAGCACCCAGGAATTTGTAAGACCCTTCAACTCATCTTCCGAACTTACTTTTGGCCAGGAATGAAGAAGGATGTCATGCAATATGTAAGGGCCTGCAAACCTTGTCTCTGGGCCAAGGTACCCTGCCACTGCCCCCATGGATTGTTGAAACCCCTCCCTGTCAGCCAGCACCCTTGGTCCTCAATATCAATGGATCATATTGTTGAACTCCAAAGGTTTCGATGCAATCCTTGTCATTATTTGCTGCCTCACCAAACAAGCCCTCTTCATCCCCTGCCACACCACTGACAATGCTCTAGAGTTTGCCAAACTATTCCTTGAGCATGTATTCTCCAAGCATGGACTCTCAGACAACATCATCTCCAACTATGGACCTCTATTCATATCCCATTTCTGGCAATTGCTATGCAAAGCACTCAAAATCAAAACCAGCCTCTCCACCACCTATCATCCGGAGACTGACAGACAAACAGAATGAGTAAACATAAACCAGACATTGGAACAGTATCTCTGCCTCTACATTAACTATTGTGTGCAGAACTCCCCCTCGCTGAGTTTACCTACAACAACATGCCCCACTCTGCCACCAGAGTCTCCCCCTTCTATGCCAACAAGGGCTTCAACCCCAAACTCACCCTATCCCTCAAGGACATCCCCTCCCACATTGCCCATGAAGTTGCCAAAGACCTCCAATCCATTCACTAGTTCCTCCACAATGAGACAAACACTGCCAATTGAGCCTACTCCAAACATGCTGATGCCTGACGCGACCTTACCTCTGACTAGCCCCTTGGCACCTTGGTTTGGCTTGATTGATGCAACCTCAAGACCCAGAGGCCCTCCATCAAACTTGATCACAAACACCTCAGCCCTTTCAAAGTCCTCCAGAAGGTCTCCACACATGCTTACAAACTTGACCTACTTCCAGGTTGAAAGGCCTCCACCCTGTGTTCCATGTCCAACTTCTTGAAAAACATGCTCTGGACCCCTTCCCTGGCCAACACCCCAGCTGACTGCCCCCCATCAAAGTTGAAGACAAGTACCACTACAAGGTCAAGCAAATCCTCAACTCCTGCATGGTCCATAGCTGATCCCAGTACTTGGTCCACTGAAAGAGCTATGGACCTGAGGACAACACATGGGAACCCTGAAAAAACCTTGATGGAGCCCCCAACAAACTCTGGGACTTCTATTGACAACACCCCACCAAGCCTCAGGACCCCTGGGACTAGCAAGTACAGATGGCATTAGTGGGCATAATCCCTGCCTCTAAATGTATCAGGGATTCAACTCCCACGAGTACTCCCCTATGTGTTTTCACTTACTCTGCCCCTCACTCATTCTGAAAACTTCTCATGCTCAGCAGAAATGCAAGGAGTCTGATATCAACAAGGCTACAAATACAAAATATAGAACTAGGAGAGCATGAAGCAATAAGAAGCCAAAATCCAGAAAGCCCCTACTCTCCGCTACTCTCCCCACCATGACCACTTCCAGCTGCACCACTACCATCACCAGAACCTTGGGTTGTCTGCAGAGCAGTTCCCCCATGTCCATTGCCACCTCCCACCACGCTCCAGGGTCTGCCATCGCCCTCCACCAATGCCCTGCCAGCAGATGCCCCATCTGCATAACCTCCTGCCCCAACTCTGGCAGGAGGTCCCCAGGCATTCTTGCCAGCCCATCATGGATGGACCCTAATGCCACCAATGCTCTGTCAAGGAGGATGTGGTGCTCCCTGGCCCAGTCTGCAAAAACAGAGACAGTTTGTAGGAAACGGGAAATAAAGAGACTACTTACAGAGCACTCCCCGCCACCCTGAGGCTGCCTTATTGGCAAGCCACTCCTCCTGCCACTGTGCCCTCTCTGCTGCCACCTAGGCTTCTCCAATGCTAGGCCCCTGCTGAGTTCCCCACACCTCTGACCCCTCCAACTGCTGCTCCGCCATCTCTGCCCATGCCACCAATGGTCCCATACATGCTTGCAGCTCTTGAAGCTGTGACAATCGCTCCATGGTGGTTCTCATAGCGATGTCCTTGTCCCTCCATGCTAGGTCCCATTCCCTCCAAGCCCTACACAACTCTCTTTGAAGCCCATCCCTCTCCTTCCCCCCATCCTCCAAGCTTCCTCCCCATGTGTGGCCAATGACCGTTCCAGCTCCTCTACCCAACACTACAGGAAAGCCTCAGTCGCTGACTATAACCCTCCCATGGACTGCTCAACCAAGGCCCTGGAGATCAGGGAACACACTGCAGGGCTCAGAGGGCCCGCCATTGCCTGCTCCCCCCATGCCTGCTTGCTAGGCCCCACCTCTGGTGAGGGGGATGCCCTCCATTTACTTTTATTGTGTGCCACAGAGACCCCCTCCCTCCACCCACCCCACAGGGGCCCAACTTTCACCAGGGGCCACCCCGCGCCAACTCCCCCCTCCACCCTGGAACCTCATCCCAACACCCTACTCCTCCAGCCCTCCTCCAACTGCACCATGACCCACTCACAGTCCCACCCCTGCTCTGCTACAATGCAAGCAGCATGCTAACTCAAAGTGACAGAACACTTCTCATGTCATGAGTGACATGGGAGACACACTAACATGTCCCACTGCATTCCTAGCACAGGCTCCTCAAACTCACACTGTTCACCCTGCCAGGTACAGGATGTGCACTAAGAGATATGGGTTAGCTTGGTAAGGAAGGGATATGCCAATAATGCACTGGGGCCACTGCCTGGCACCACTCTAACATTGGGAAACCTCTTGCCTGCCCCATGGCCTCTGCAAAGTGCTCTGGTGTCATGTCTGCCCGTGTGACTCTTGACTCCACAGAGACGGGATGGACTACGCCAGGGCCAAGGCCAGGCCAAGAACATGAGGCAGAGACCACTCCCACCACCAACTGTGCTGGGGCCTCCCCCAATGAAAGCCCCAAGGGGCCTGCCACCACTGCTGACAACTCTGCTGAGACTTAATCAGCACTCTGACCATGATGAGTAAGAGATGGCACTTATGACTATGGTACATTGCCTGGACCCACCTATGGTCCCACCAACCCTCAGAGTCCTTAAAGGAAGAAGTTGAGGAATGTGCCAAGGGAGATGGGGACGCTGCTGGAGAGTATGCAGAAGATGACATTGGGAAAGTTTGGGAACTCCAGAGTACGTCTGACCCTTTTTAATGACTTGGGAGGAACCCTCTGATGAGTGGCAGCCATACTTCAACTTTGTTTCCCATGCCGCTGCTGCTACTGTGGTCTGATCAATATTGCTTGACTTTGATTCCCATGCCCTGCCAATCCCCAAACTGTGCCCCACGTCTCAAGGGTCTTGACACTGAAGGGGGGGTAATGTCACAACCCACTCCCTAGACCCCCAACATCATTTCCAGTCCTCCCCAATGCCCCACCAAACTCCCCCAACCCCCATTCACCCTCCACGCCCACTCCAGATAACTCCAACACTTCTTTGGCAAACCCTGATGGCTCCCTAATCAACTCCAATGCCTTCTCTGCAGCTGTTGATGCATCCCCTGACTTTTCCTAAGCTCCCAAGACTTCCCCCACCATTCCTGACCATGTTACACACTCCCGACCCCCCACCCTAATTCCTCTGACCTGCTCTGGAGTGCCCCAACAACCCTGGAGCAGCCCACTTTCCAGCTGATCCCATCAGAATGTCACTGTGGCCTGCCCTGCAATCACACCCAACACCTGTCAACTCCATGCAGCTCTGTTGAGCCCTGCTGCCATACCCTCTGTCCTCTGGAGCCACCCAGTAGTCAGTATATAAGTTGTAGAGTAACTCCTGGTACTTTAGTCTTGATATTGCATTTACTGGTTTCTTGTGTCTTGTGTTTCATTTTGCCTCTGTTCCTATTTTTAGTCTCAAATCTATCTCTGTTCTCTGTCTCATCTTGCCTCATCTCTGTCTCATCTCAACTGTACAGATTTCCTTTGTTTCTCCAAGTTCCTTTTATCTCTGACAACAGTACAAACCCTGCACACATGCTACAACCCCTGAACATTCTTATGACAACTCCAGACCTTGCTCCCTGCTCGGCTCCAGAATCCATCAAGTCTTGGTGATCCCCCATCAAACTCCAGCCCTGCCCCCATCATTTGCAAAGCCTCCACTTACCCCACAGTCTATCTGCGCACCCACAAACTTGTTCCTGATGCCCGCCCAGGTTTGACATCTAATATACTTGGTCTTAGACTTCTCCAGACTGCTCCAGACTTGCTTGGACCACTCCCCCTTGCTTCCCTTTGCAAGTCCCTTCACTCCGCACCAGCCCTGGGATGCTAGGTTATAAGCGCAGGACATTGCATCTGCCTAGTAAGGATTTGCCAGTGTAGCTGAGCCCCCACCTGACAGTAGTGAGTTTAATAATATGGTATTATTTGCAAAATTAATGTGTGGATGGGTATACACCATATCACCAGTAGTATCAACAGAGCCACTCATTCATTCATTTACTGTGACTTTGAGTTTCAACCTTCATGCTCAAGCTTCAAAGGATGTATAATGCTCAGCATACATGTGAATTATCATGTACTAATAGTAGTACTACTATCATGTAAACAGGGTTGCAAAATGAATGAGAGTTGCAAAATGTAATTTTTTAAGAGATCAGGATATCTGTATCCTCAATCCTCTCAGATTTAGATAGAGTAATACTAGTACTCTTTGGATCCTGAATTTGGCATGAATTGAGCATGTCATTGTATTGTGATTACTTGATCTTTCAGAACAAAATGATATTTCTCTGAAAGACTGTTCTCAGGTTTAATCTCCAGTTGTTAATTTTGCTCCAGTTGTTATACGCAGGTAGGATATATTATAAAGAAGGTATATGCTCAATTTCTAGGTGTCCCATGCAGCTGGAAGAATTGTAGAGGTTAAACTCATGTTTTGCATGACAATCAATGGTTTCACTTTGATCAGAATTTCAAGCCCACCAGATGCATTGCAACACAGTTTGTTGAATCTATTTTTCAAAACTCAGATATGGTCTATATTACTGTGGTGCATGTCTAAACAGCACCTTCTAGAGATCTGAATGAGCCCTTTACTGGTATGTTGAGCTCAAAATCAAAGCCTGACCTACAGGACATTGCACAGGTTCTTGGACTTACAACTGATGACCAGAAGAAGTCTCTTCTGGCCAGGATTAATGCTTACTTTGATCAAGACCCCCATTTCCACAAGTGTCCATGTTTGAAAGGATTATTCAATGGATCTTGTCAAAGGCCAGCTTTTCAGAATGGTGAAAATTAAGCTTCAGCTCATCACTGCCACCTGCCTTCCCTACTGTACACTCACATGTTGTCCCCAACCTGCTCACTACAAACATTGTCAACTCACTTCTTTCCACCACCTGACCTGCCCATTACTATTTATCATTCCCCACATTACCACCCCCAAATCCTCATTATAACTCTGATGTACTCATTTGGTATATCATTCCTAATTACTTTCTTGTATTGTTATCCCTGACTCTCTTACATAAGTAAGAGAAAGGGTTCTGTGTTGGGGTTAAACGTCCTGAGCTCCTCGCAAAAACCCAGAACAAGGTCACATGACATCACCAAATTAAGTAGAACATTCTAGAATTCTCTTTTTAACCTTTTGTAGTTCTTTTGTTGTACACTCATCATCATTTTCTTTGTCCGTGCCTGCTGCTCCAACATAAATCTGCACTCACTATCATCTGCTGGCATGAATGATACTTAAACTAAATTGCAGTTCCTGTCTACGATGGATGGAAACCTCTCAAGATGGAGCAATACCAGAGCTTACCAATCATCAACAGAAACAAAGAGCTAACTGACTTTTCCACTGTTGCCGTCATATTCACATTATCCACATACAAGTCAGAAACCACTCAGGCAACCACATTTTCATTCAATGCACAGGACATCATTTTGCTTGCGGACACAGATCACACGGAGGCCTCAGGACCCTCCCCCCCACACACACACTCTGAGCCTCTCTGGGTAAAATATGACTGTGATGGTGCAGCTGCAGCTTGTTCAGAAGATAGAGAAAGTGACAGTCATGAAGAAGATACTGAAATTGGAGACTGATTTGAATGAGAATTGTATTGATTTACTTAATTTACTCACAAAAAAAGTAGCCTGTGTCTGGAGTACCTAGTCTATGGATAAAATTATCTTTGCCTGGTGCAAACGCAACACCAAGAAAGTGTAATTTCAAGAATACTGTCTCAATCTTTATATTCCGAGTCTGCTTAATTTCTGCAGGCCAAGTCGGGGACCGGCGCTTTACGCCGCTACAGGATACATAGTCTTCTAATGTATCTTATTTGCTCCGACGTGTGCCCAAGCCGGAGCGGAGATTCAACCGGCAATGTGACATATCGTGACAAAAGTTTTGCAGCCCGCGGTTTTTTGAACCTGTCTGTCCGGCTTCCTTCCGAGGAGCTTCAACCACAAAGGTAACTCGATAAGTTTCTATCCAAGATACTAGTCTACTGATTCCTCCAGTCCGATTCAAGAAAGGTGAGGTTCCTGTATTTGAATCAACGATTTTCTCTAAATTTTGCAACTGTCGGTTGGTGATAGTAAATAAGACTTGGAAGTCGGAAGTATTGCTAAGGTGTTGTTGCCAAACAGCGAAGATTTGGAATTCCGACTGAAGTCGCCCCACTGTCGTTTGGGTGCCACGATCTCAAGTCTTCGAGCGTGACCCACGCAGCAAAAAGTTCTGTAGACATGTGGCGAATTTCTTTCGTATATGCCCGATCCGTCCGAGCCCAAATATCTATATCTAGTATGCGTCATATCTAGTATGCGTCTCTTTTGAACGTCTTTGAACATCCGCGGAACCGTTGGAAGCGCGCCACAGAAAGAGCGCGAGGTAGAAGGTTGGCAGAGATTGCATCTCCTGTGCAAGGGATGGTCTGCTTACCACGCGGTGGGTATATGGCGCACTGGACGGTGGACCAGACTGGACCGAAAAGGCGAGGCGTTGACCAAATCGGGTGTGCATGGCCTTAGGCCTTAATAATTACGTGAATTAACTGTACATAAACCCATGGCAGGCGTAACTGATTTGACTTTCGCCCATAATGCGCCTTCTGCAGGCCCTGCTCGCTGTGAGCGCCCTCGTTCTCGCCGCACACGCCCACCCCGTCTCCACTTCTTTCGTCTCTGTCCCCCTGCAACCTGTCCCCAAACGCGGTTCCTCCCTTCTGCCCTCCACTGTCGTCCATCAGCAACACCTCAACCGCGCTCTACGACGCCTCGACCATTTCACCCGCTCGACTAGTCCTACCACCGACGACCAGCTTCTTCACAACCTCGCTCGTCGTGCTGCTGCTCTCCCCCCTCATCTCCACGAACGTTACTACCTACCTAGCCTTGATTATCTTTCTCGCCTTGCTGCGCAGAATGCTAACCAGTCTGGTAGCAACGCGTCCCAGAACTTTGCCGTTAACGGTAAGGATACTGAAGCCGGAGAAGCTACTCACTCGGATGGTGTCACACCCGCAAAGAAGCCGACATTCAAGAACACCCTCGGGCTCGATATTCAGTGCGTCTTGTTCATCTAACAATCATCTTTTGTCTAACAACCTAAACGCATAGGGCTCAAGACATTGGCTGTATGTCATGTAGTCGTACATTGACTCCAATCTGACTACCATTCCAGATTTGAGCCAAGTGCAAATAGGCACGCCCAAGCGCGACTTTCGCCTCCTGATGGACTCTGGCTCAGCCGATCTCTGGATTGGTGCTGAGGATTGCCAGCCCAGCAACCTCGATGCAGAACAGGAAAATTGCGTACGCCCTGTCATT
The DNA here is from genome assembly GCA_020091625.1 of Termitomyces sp. 'cryptogamus'. Taxonomy (NCBI): domain Eukaryota; kingdom Fungi; phylum Basidiomycota; class Agaricomycetes; order Agaricales; family Lyophyllaceae; genus Termitomyces; species Termitomyces sp. 'cryptogamus'. Next base: position 2,542,391 of record JAGYZC010000005.1, read on the forward strand.
CTCACTCAAACCACTTCATCTGATATTCAGTCTCATCAGGGGCCCCATCTCTTACTCGGCCCCAACTCAAGCTCTACCTTCCATGACACCCAGACGTCCTGGCAGATTGAGTACGGCACCGGCAGCGTCTCAGGCACGATCGTCACCGACACCATCTCCATCGCGGGGCTCAAGCTCACCAACCACACCTTCGGGGTCGCGCACCACGAAAGCGACGAATTCATTCCGTACGTCTGCCCTTTTCTCGTCTAGACTGACCTCCAACTCCTCCACACAGTGACTATATCCCCTTCGACGGTCTCCTCGGCCTCGCTAAGAGAATGATCTCGCGCCAAAAAGTCCCCACGCTCCTCGACGCTCTCGTGAGCACAGGAGATATAAAGCATCCTATCATTTCATACCACATCCCGCGCCTTGCGGACGGTAAAAGCAATAACTACGGCGAACTCACATTCGGCGCGCTGAATCCCGCAAAATACGACCCCAAGACGCTCGTGAGCGTGACAAATGTCAGTCCACTTGGGTTTTGGGAAGCATCGTTGCAAGATGTCATTGTCAATGGGAAGAAATTGGGATGGACGAATCGGACAGCGATTTTCGATACCGGAACGGTATGTCATTCTTTGCGTTTTCGTCTGACCTTTTTCTTTCTTTGGTTCAATACTTACTATGCTGCCACACCACAGACTCTCCTCATCGGCCCACCGGCCGATGTCAACGCACTCCACGCAAATATCCCCAGCGCGGTTTACCACAATGACACGAACTACTGGACTTTGCCTTGTGTCACTCCCAAGGGTTCCAAACCCCCCACAATGGCGCTCAAGATCGGTGGACGCACATTCCCGATTGATTCGCGCGATTTACTTTTCATGCCCATTGACGACGCGCATCCGGATGGTGACTGTCTTTCAGGTATCTCAGCGGGGATGCCCGGAGGACCCAATGAGTGGTTGGTCAGTGTTCTCTCTCTTTTTCCCCATTCCATTCGTTTTAAATGATGAATGATTTGGGAATCACAGGTTGGTGATGTGTTTTTGAAAAATGTGTATATGAGCACCAATGAAGAGACGAATAAGATCTCTTTTGCGAACCTCAAGAAGTGATTCCACACTCCTTCCTGTCATCACCGTCGCTCCTTTCTTGATACCCTCGTTTGCCTTCCCATTTTCTTGGACTCTTGTAAGCACGCCACGTTTCTCACTAACGGCTATCACGCAACCCTACACGAACACGGACACGCACCACGGACACGCACGCTACTCGTATATCTATCCATTTTCCTGTGCATCCACAAAAGCACTAGCATGTACCTACCGTTTCTTTTAATCCTTCATTCGCAATCCACATTGCACATTTTATTCGCATCACCCTCTACCTCTAGCGTACCACATGTCTGGCACACATTTGTTTCATCATTCGCAGTCACGCACGGCCGTTTCTGGTTTATAAACTATTCTTTTTATTACTTCATCTTGCGAGTAGCTTGTACAATTGCAGTATGTGCATGTCTTGTGGCGATCCTAGCGTTCTTTCTGAGTCATCTATTTTCATCTCAATTTCAGGGAAGGACACTCTGAAAGACGTCGTACTTTGAACGAACTTTTCGGAAAGTCACTTCCGTACATGTGGGCATCATACGATTTCGGTTGCCGTTACGCAGCTGCTTGAGCTAGGCTTTTTATGGGTTGACTCGGTTATGCAGTCCGAAAAAGTTATCAAAGAAGAATACTACAACATGTTTCCTTGATGTGTTGTCGTAAGGGTTATCTTGACCACTGTGTTGACATAAATACAAAGTACTTTCTGCTTCCTCCACAGGTTGCGTCTAACGCAATGGGACGGGCTTCCTGTGGAGTGAATCTGCGACTTCCAACTTGATACTACCCAGCATATCGGCAGTAGTCTTAGTCGGTTTCCATCCAATGGCCCGAGAACGGTTTGCCCGGCACCGAGAGTTAGTACCAAGATAGTTGGAGCCCTAAGAAGCGAAAGTGAGCTGATAGACCTTCAAATAAGCTCACAATATGAACATACGAAATATTTCTGGACCTCTTCCTTGCTAAAGGTGGTCGGTTCAGGACTGTTTCCCCTGCCGATCTCAACGAGGGCCTCAGAGATGGCTTTGCCAATTTGATATAGAGTATGTTCGCCGTTTTCACCAAAGTAAAAACCCTCGCGACCATGGCCGGTCGCGGGGTTATTCTTAATAGAGTCGTAGAGAACAATGTACAAATCGGCCACTAGTGGAAGTGTCAGTGGAAAGCGAAACAAGAAAATCAGATTTCCACTTTCATACCATCATCGATGTGAACATTGGGCCACATGTTCTTACCCTGACCGACCATTCCACCTTGACCACGACTCAACGATGCGTCAATCAAAGCAGGGATTTGGATAGAGTGAGGATTTTGGATGCCAAGATCGACAAGTTTATTGGAGGCAAGACCGTAGATCGTAGATGGAAGAATAATGTAAGTCTTCACATAGCCTGTTACGATCGTTGGTTCGTTCCCGGAATATTGAAAACGGTTACACACACCTTCCTTGTCTGCTTTGATTATTGCTAGATCGACTTCACGATGAGGTTGAGATGGGGCCAAGGTTTCAATCTGATCGGGATTTGCATCATCATAGATAGTTTCGCCCGCAAAAGCACCGGCAGCATTGTCGATCAGAACGCCTGCGCAATGATCTGTTAACAATTCTTAACAAGTCCGGGGGGAGGTATACCAGTCCCTGACTTTACCACGCAGAATCGAGAAACTGAATCCCAAGAACGATAAGTAGAGAAGTAATCACTCACAGTATGAATCAGGATAGGCACATTGCCCGTGTCTTTGAAACGATACTCGAGTCCCTTCAGGAATGCTTCAGCAGCTGGGAGATAATCACAATCCGCCTTCATTTTCCACGTCAAAATGAGATTTAGTTCAAGCTATAATCTCAGACTGACAATAGACAAGACAACGTCAGCCTCATATGCTAGCTTTTCCACTAAGGCCACGTCTGTATGCGAACCGACAACTGTTTTGACGCCCAGTTGTTTTAATTTCGCAGCCTTTTCAGCAGACCGTACAAGAGCAGTGAAATTCAGGGAAGCTGCATCCGAGCGGTTCAGAAAACGAGCGAGAACTGAGCCTCCGATGTAACCTAGCAGGACGATGAATCACTACACTAATTACCATGGACTCTACATACCAGTGGCTCCAAGAATAAAGATGTTAGTCTTGGTCGCTGACATGATTCAATGGGAAGAGGACGTCTTTGTGGATTAAATATCTTCTCTCTTTATAAGCATTTTCTCTCTTTATAAACATCTTCTCTCTTGATAAGCTGATGAGGACATCTGACCACAATTGTTGACCATTTGACGTCATGACCACCGCATTCCGGTGATTGCCGAGATTAGTTCTCAACGCGCTAAAAGCTATTTACAATGAATTTCTATTTTTGGATCAGACTCCAGATTTAATTGCCACTTTCAGGTTGAAGTTTTTCTGTTGTGTTGTACAGTTGTTTCCCATGCTTCTGAAGCCTCTGAAACATCACATCTGGCCTAGGGTGTTTCTCAGACTTGTTCTCTTTGTATCCCCCTCTACCAAGTGAGTAGTTATGCCCTGTAGACACTGTATGGTACTGGATAGACTTTGGATCTCCTTCTGTTAACTGTTAACTGTGTGATTGAGCCACAGCCTCCTGAGTTGCCCTTACATACACCCTACTTTGTGATGTGTTTGGTGTTATATCTTCAAGCCACCCAGATATTCCTGATAATTCCATCCTTCTCCACCCAACTGTTCATGCACTCTTTGCTGGATTTCTTGTAGGGTTCTTACCCAAGTCCAGTTCTGACCCCACTATGAGTGCTCCAGGTTTCACCATTTGATGAAGTATTCTCAGTGACTATTGGTCTTCAGCTGGTGTTTCATGTACAGCCCAGTAAGCATGCATCAGTGGACTTGAATCACTTAATGGCATTACTATCAAAGGATTAGCTGCTCTTTTTGATGGACATTCTGTGCTGCCCAGCAAATTGAATTCTCACATCCCAGACCCTGATCCATTCTGGTTTAGAGACTGTGTTCTGGATGACAGGTGGTCCTGTGCCAGTCAATTTTAGTGAAAATGAGGATAATGAAAATGAGGCCACTCAGCACTTGATCACAGAACAATCAATGCATGTGTTGGAGATAAAGACTCAGGGCTTTTGACAATGCCTATTGTCCCCCCTTGCCTACCATTATTGCTCATTAGTTTACATTCTGCTGATCACACTACCCATACATACCTAATACTTAGATTTTGTTGTCTTCTCTTCTTACTTTCCCCCATGGCTGTACACTCAATTGTTTGCATATACATTCAAATGAATGTTGAATTATTTATACAATTCATGCAATCTTAGACTGGTGACCAATCCCTCAATGAAGGCAAGCCTAAGTGTAACAGAGATTACACTCTTGAGGAAGGAGCCTATCAGATCGATGTTGATTCAGCTGTTACTCAATTGCAGAGGATGATCATATCTTTGTGGATTGTCCCTACTTTGTGGATTACAGGACAGAAGCCTCAACTGAGGTTGAACAGATCATGGAGACATGAATGCAGAGAGCTCATCTTGAGCGACAGGCTATCTCCCGACATAGCTAGGAAAATCACACAGACAGCTAAGTCCCTGTTTTGAGATGAGATAATTCTATCTGGCCACTACATTACTCTGCATACTATTTAGGTTGCGTTCCCTGCGTACTGCAGCTTCTTGGCTTCGATCCCTCTTCCAACAAGGCACCCCCATTGGAAACAAGACGCGTTGCCCAATATTTCACCTCAAACTGGCACCCTTCAACCATTCACCTGGCAGGCTGTATCTGGGGACAAGTTCAGCGCATTGCCGCCAGGAAAGCAGACATATAACTCCCAACCTATCTTCTACTATTCTACCCTTAATTTCATGTAATGATTTGTGCTTACGTATTTGGAACGCAGTGGTGGCAAGCTTTCCCTACTAGGGTTTTGATGCTGCCCCACTTGCCCTTTCTATATAGTCTCATTAGGTCTACCGTGGCGTATCCTTATTGATTCGGCCATAGCTATATTATTGTAGCGGAGGTAGATATCACAATAGTAACATAGTAACGAATGGTCACAAATCTATATGCTTGCAGAACTTTCGTTGTACCGATCGTCAGGCTCCGAATCTAATCGCCGACGATTCAAATGGACTTTATCCTTTGTTGGCAGGCCTTTGCACCAAGATGCCTGATGTAAATGCTTGGTACATATGTACTGAATAAAAAATGCCCCATGGATGCACCTCAAACCCCTGGGCAAGGAACGTGGTCATTCAAAGTTCGTTGATCTTGTCGATCACTGATTTGAGTGAGATTCTACCTTTCAAAACCTTTCTCTACGTATGATACAAATCAAATATTCTTCGTTCACTTCGTTCATATTTCTGAGAGATTGAACATATGTACAGATTTTTCGGAAATTCATGAAGTGTTTGCGCAATGTACCTCTGTGATGAACTGCCGAAAAGCCGGCTCTTAGCTCGTTTCATGTTCCGCTGTAATTATCTTCCAGCGGAAGATCGTCGAACTGACATCACGAACGCTTTGTGAAGTCGTACGTAAGTGTAAGTAATCTCAATTCTTCGTTTGCAGTACGCGCAAATTTCCGAACCTCCGTAGCTGTCGAGAAATGTGTGAACTGAACGAAGAATTAAGCATCCCTATTCCCTTAACTTTCCTGCCACCCTACCTCGAGTTCCAGATCGTCATCTAACACTACATATCTAAAGTTTCTTATATTACGATATTAGACTTACATTATCCCGAGTTCACCGAAAACGTTCACGCAGCCTCACCACCTCCCTCCATGACCAATCAACCTCCCAAGCAATCCTCCCAATACTAAAGCTCCACCTACTGCAAGTGCAAATGTCGACGGTGTCCCGACGTTCGCGTCGATCCATGACTCGTTGTCAGTGACGTAGTGACGTGCGAAAAGGTCGTTTTGGATCCATAGGATCTTTTCGGCATGCGGTCAGCGAGCAAGAGGAGGTAGAGGAAAGGAGGTATACCTTGTTCACAGCCCGTATTACTACGGTTTTAGTGTCAAGATCCAGGTCAGGATGGGTAGCGACAGCGTTGAGAAGGATATCCTCGACGTATCCCAACAATATTGAGCAGTGGATATATTCCACGCGAAGGCCGGGTTTCTTCTCCCTTGTGCGTGCCCATACAGTCAGTATTTTACGCTCACAGATGGCCAGGAAGAGAAACATACCGATGCTTAAACCCAGCCACTCCTGTATGCATCAACCCCACCTTATCTAAATACTCCCATGAACTCTCCTTCTCATAATCCATCGTAACAAGCTTCTTGCAATACTGTGCCAAAAAATCCTTCCTAAACTTAATCTGAGGATGATCTAGACTCAAATCTTCCAATCGCGTAGGGGCAACACCCGTATACCCCGTCTGCCGTGGTACAAACGCCTTTGCAGTGATATCAAAACAAAAAAGCTTTTCGTAGACGGTGTCGACTACGGTGGGCACGAGAGGACCAACGACAGGCGCGGCGGCATGGAGAGCGTCCGCGTCGGCTTGGGTAAAACCGATGAAGTCACGGAGGTAGGCGATCCGCGTGGGTAGGTTGTTTAGCGAGGCGGGGTCGATATGTTGCATTCCCTAAGAGTGTATTACTGGACGACCTTCGGATGTTGACGTTGAAACGTTAAGCTTTAAGGCCTGGAGATTAGCGCACTCGTCCGGTTACACATTTTTATATTGTTGCGGCCATCAAATCTTCCTTGAGCGGGCCAGATTTGTCCGGACCTTTTGGCTGGACAAACTGAGACAGACAAAGACAGCGGTTTGTTTTCTGAAAAATTCTGCTTTGTGGTCGGGCTAAGTCACCGAGGCGAGACCCAAGGGGATATTTACTAGGGGACGCTAGGAGACCCTAGGCCCATTGCGATCCTCTGATTCTTGATTATATGTCTAGAACTCAGACTCTCTCCGTATCAAACGTATGCCATCCCGAGATTGTCCGAAGGTCGAATACCAGGCGGTAGAAATGATGGCAACGAGGACAGGACATTCCACTCACACCATTACCGCAAAGAGCATCATATAACATTGAGTCGCTCCCTGAGAGAACGATCATACCGTTGGGATAGACGCTAGCTATCGACGAGATGGACATAAAATTTGGATAGACTGAATTAATCGCCGATCGACTCTGATCGATCTGATCGGATCCGACTCGAAACAGAGAAATATATTGATTTTGAAGCGCAAGATCAAAAAGTGTTTCTGTGGCCATGCAATAAATGGGAGAATGATGTATGTCTTGAGAAAACCTGGGAGGCGTACAAATTTAGAATGGCGGTGACACACCAATTTCGAAAGCTGCTGAAATGTAAATCTCGGTCGGAGCGAGGGGTTTGGATTGAGTCGGGGTCCTCGCTGTTGCATGTTTTGCATGCATAGACCTGTAATCTTCTCTTTGTTTGACACTTATAGCTGGGAAAAGGTGAATCAGACTCGTAGGCATGAAAGTAGGAAGAGTTGCTTTATGTCTCTAGCCGCCCTAAGGGCCTATCAGTCATCCGTATCTGCCTGGACAAGGAGTTGATCAGTGTGGCTGACCAATTTTAACATATGTACTACACTGCTTACTGTGTATATGGCGATCTACTCCGATGCGGCTTTCTCGAGCATAGCTAATTCGGAGAGAGATCCTACGCTGGGTTCATCGGCGAGAGTATTGAACTTGTCTCTTTTCTCTTCCGACCAACCCAAGCAGTCAAGAGCCACAAAATCGATACGGTTAATTAACCAGAGAAGAATTCGAACAGATCCTCTGAAGAAAAGTTGTAATATATAGTGGATACAGCGCTGGCAGGCTTTACAGATAGACTCACCATGTTTGCTCCAGTGAAGTTAATTGGTATGTATTCCTAGTCAGAGTGCAGAACTATTCGTGATGTTTGCCTCAAGGCCCGATTCTATCTGGATATCATTTCCAGGATGACAGACAGCACCTTAATCGTCGAACAGAAAATCCTCCGGAACGAACCATCCTTGAAAAAAGAGAGTTATCAGTAGGCTATGGATGATCAGGATTTACAATATCTGCGCCTGTGCCCAGCGAAGGGGGTGCTCAGCATTAGAAATACCAAAATAGATACATCATACTTAGTAGAAACTCGTTCTTGGGTAAGGTACACGTGGGCGCTCAAACACATCCACTGGTGTTCCTCAGATGATAGCAGAACAAGCAAAGGTTCTGACGTTATCGTTTGGCCTAGGCGAATGTATTTCTATAACGGTAGCAAGTCAACAATATTCTCGACGCCGCGGAATTGAAACAGCCGGACAGCGAGGTTCGCGAGGTTTCAAGGTTTTCTGTTCCGAGGGAGAGAGTAAGCATGCATATGAACGCAAAAAGAGGAAAAACAAACATCTCACCGTTTTGTCCCGTAAGGGTAATGCTTAGCCGATTTCCTCTTCTCAGCAGACGCACTATATGGCTTCGCAGGGACAGTCCCTCAAAAGTACTTAGACCACCTCAAGTCTCAAAGAGAACGGTATACATGTTGATTTCAGCCAATTACTCACCAATCGAGTTGCATCGAGTGTTGCAAAGGGATACACACGTAACGAGAATGAAGAATACATTTCGAAAGTTCGCACGAGTAGATGAGAAAAGTTGATCTACATTCACTGTAGATCAAATGTAGCATTTGAGTGATTAAATTGAGTACTCGCCGCGCCGGCGCTAGTCGGCCATGTGTGAAACAATGAACTGATATAACATTATCTCTGTTTGCGATGCTAAACCATTGACTGCTTGCACCGTTGATGTCCAGGCCCGATGGCTGAAGCACATAGCGTTAAGCAAATCATCACGAAAAACACTTGGGAGGTAGATATGATGACATGCCACAGAGAAACCATACAGCCGACACACAAGTTCAATCGACATTCAAACCGACATCGGCGGAGACATCTGAATTCGTTGGCGTTTCACTGTCATACAGACGATCGTGAAGTAAGTGGCCATGGCACGTTGAGCTTCAATGCAAGGAACATCGGTCCGACGTGAGAAAAAATAGGTTCCCTATGCCGCTATCGGGGAATGCCGATCAAGCGGCCACGCATTTCAAAAATTGAAGTCCGCCCGTTACCGACAGTGCCAGTCCCTCCTCTCCTTTTGCCTCGGTGGCTCTTGACTCTTTAATTCACTTCACGTGCTATATATTCCTGAACTGGCGCCTTCAATCGCCAACTACATCCAATAATGGCCACTCCCCATGTCATTGCTTCTTCCTCTTCGCACCCATCACAGTCTACGACCTCCAATGGTATTGTTGGAAATCACTTCAGAGTCGGAAAGAAGATTGGAGAGGGATCTTTTGGTGTCGTTTTCGAAGGTGCGTGGACTTCATCTCAATTGTCCAGTCATTGTCTTCCGAATGTCTCCGCGAGGGATGGAATCTGCCAGCAGAGGCATTCAACGACTCTCTTTGTCCCGGCCATCGTCATGTTTTGAGAAAAAGTAACAATCAGCGTGTTCGTGCTGTGCATGGATGATCATTGCCGTCTCTCTTTTCTATCTGGCTCTGGGCGGGTCAAAGTTCAATCTCACTCTTTCCATTCTATCTTCTACCTGTGTCACTGCGCGGCTCTGACTACATTTTCTATTGTAGGTAGCAAGATGCTCTCCAATACTCCCGTTGCCATCAAATTTGTACGTACCGCATCCGGGCGCTTGTACTTGACGCTCATACTGTAACCAGGAACCTCGCAAATCCGACGCTCCACAACTACGGGACGAATTTCGGTCATACAGAACGTTGAATGGAACGCGTGAGTCGCTCTTGATTCCATCTCGAGTTGAACATCCAAATTCATTGTCTTCCCTATTCTCTTACAGCCGGAGTTCCCCAAGTTCACCATTTTGGGCAAGAGGGGTTGCATAACGTGCTTGTTATTGACCTTCTTGGCCCCAATTTGGAAGATCTGTTTGACATGTGCGGGCGCAAGTTCACTATCAAGACGGTATGTATGGCCGCGAAACAGATGGTAAGTCCTGTCACCTCCATTTTTTCACAGCGCCACAGCAAGACTGTTGCGTGTGATATCCCTCAAGAACGATCATACCTTTTTCCCCATGTATCTGATATATATTCCTACGACACAGATCACGCGAGTCCAAGCCATTCATGACAAGTCGTTGATCTATCGCGATATCAAGCCAGATAATTTCTTGATCGGGGTGCCGGGAACGAAGAATGCAAATACGATTCATATCATCGGTATGAGTAATTCTTTAACTTCGTGCTTCAGTCCAATTACACTTCCATTGATCAACCTCTGATGTTATCATTTCAGACTTTGGAATGGCAAAACATTATCGCGATCCAAAGACGAAGGTGCACATTCCTTATCGGGAACGGAAGTCACTATCGGGCACAGCTCGATACATGTCTATCAATACACACCTTGGACGGGAGCAGTCAAGAAGAGATGATTTGGAATCTCTTGGTCATGTCTTCATGTACTTTTTGCGCGGAGGTCTGCCTTGGCAGGGATTGAGGGCCGCTACGAACAAGCAGAAGTATGAGAAGATTGGAGAGAAAAAACAATCTACACCCATCAACGAGCTTTGTGAGGGTTTTCCAGGTCAGTTAACCCAACTCATACATTGGTGCATGTCTCATGGCCTTGTTCATGCAGAGGAGTTCGCAATATACATGAATTATGTCCGGAAATTGGGCTTTGAAGAGAGCCCCGACTACGATTTTCTCAGAGAGCTGTTCACTAAAGTCCTCAAAACCTTAGGAGAGACCGAAGATGGGGTATTTGATTGGATGCTCCTCAACGGAGGCAAAGGTTGGGAAGCCGGAAATGTATGTCCCCTATTGTTTCACGTTGTTTTCATTATCAGACCCACCTAGACGTCCTCTTTGCTCGCTCAGGCCCATGCTACTGCTTCACCTGCGACACCTCATCGTGAGCACAGGCGAGACCGAGAGCGGGAGAGAGACCGAGAGCACGGTGCTCATCGGCGTGGTTCTCGGCAAGTTCAGGACAATGTCACGCCGGCGACGCCGCTAGTCCACAGCCCAGCACCAGCCCATCTCAAAAATGCCCGGCGAACAGGTGGAGAACAGAGGCCGTCTAACCGGGATATTAGTAGTGTCCAGCCCTTGGCTCCTACGACTCGCCGTGCTAGCCGACAGGAGGTTGCCAATACTAGTGTGGGCCTCTCACTTCCCCATCCGTACGCTACTACGCCCAGTCCTACTGGTTACCGTACGCAGCAATCATACGGTCACCATTCTTCAAATCCAGGAAATGTCACTCCCAGTGGTGTGCACCTCAATGGCTCCGACACATACCTGTATGCTCAGGCTCACCACAAAAATGGGAACAATTCCCGAGAGACCACTACTGCTGGCACTGCTACTAGAGATCTTTCTGGGACTAGGGCCATGGGAATCTATGATAGAGAGCAGATGCAGAGGGTAGGAGAGCAACATGAGGAAGGTGGCCATGGGCGTGGGCGTGGGTTCTGGGCTACCCTCTGTTGTAGAGGGTGATGTGGCCGCTAACACATTAGCTGTAACAGGATATGGCTTTACGGAAATTCTTCATGGTTGGTATGTCATAACGTATCATCTCGCCCATGTTTTTCACACAGCTCACTTGACGAGTCAGGCTTCACAAGTAGACACATAATTCAAGGTTTCGCCCACCGGCGGTTATCTATTCATTACATCTTCTTCCGGAGCACTCCGATACCCTCATCGTCGTCGTATATCCAATTCAACGTACATGCTTGCGTTCCCGATGCAACTTTCCATCTCCGTCTAGTGCCCACTTTACGAAATCTCGTATTCACGATCACCTCACATTCTTAATTAATTGCTTCCCGCTCTTATTGAGTTGTATTACCTACTATAGCTCATTGTAATGTTGATCACTGCAGCTGATGACACAATGTCACTGTACACTTTCTTCTACCCCAGACTTGGCGCATAAATTGGAATTCAGCATCACATGATATTTTGACTACCGGGTCGGGCGGCGTTGGATCTTATCCCACGTCTTCATTCGCTGCTTATCTTTCTCGGATTTTGAGTCCAATCATGGCAGAATCGGATGATTACCAACCTATCCCTACACTCAGGATATCTGACGATCTCACACGCGTTGCCGGTGCGTTACAAGACATGATGCTGCAAGCCGAGTTCAACAACGATGAGAAACCATCCATTTCACCGCCAATCCTATTCGGAGCTGGTGGACCCATGTGCGTACTTTATACTTACCTTGCAGCGTCTATCATCTAAATAGTGCCCAATATAGGCTGAAGCAATTCGATGAGTCTACAATTGCTAGTCGGATTGGATCTCAGGCAGCGACGCCCCCGCAATCGGTGAAGGGAATTGGAGGGAAAGGTATAGTTCCCATGTTCGATGAAAAAACCAGTCCTGATTTGGGGACCAGTCAAGAAGCCTGACTACTCCGAATCGAAGATCGTGGTCGCAATGGTGGGAAATGCATGATTAGCTGGTCGCTCAATTTCCTGAGCTCATTTTTGCCAGGTCGGACTTCCAGCTCGGGGGAAATCATATTTGAGTAACAAGCTTATGATCTATCTTAAAGTGCGTTATCTCATAATCAGTTGACGCTGCATCTCAATTACTTAATGTCAGTGGCTTGAATATGATGTTAAGGTAAAATTCTAGCCGACGGCAGCCGCAGAAACTTTGTTCTCATACAATGTCAGGTGTTTAATGTGGGACAGCTACGGCGTACACGGGCCAAGCAGAAGGCGAAACAGTATGGATAATTCTGTAATTGACTTGACGTCTATCTCACATTCCATTCTTAGGAGTGGAATTAAAGAAGACCACACGGCGCAGTATTTTAGCCACGATAATCAGAGCGCAACTGAATCGAGAGAACAGCTTGCCCGTGATAGTCTTGAAATGCTCATCCAATGGCTAAAGGATGGTGGTAATGTTGGCATTCATGGTTTGTTCGATCATACTTCATGCAAGCTTCCGTGTTTGATGTACTCTCAGATGCCACGAACAGCACTCATATTCGTAGGTAAGCTTACTTCTGAGTGCAAATGGGCATGTCATGCACGAGGCTTACGTATCATCAGGGCCAGCATCGAGGAACGTGTAGCCAGAGAGAAGGGATTTCTTCTGATTTTCCTCGAGTCGATCTGTGACGACCCTGCTATAATCGCTTCAAATGTAGCGCTGAAGATTCGATCAGGAGATCCCGACTATGCAGGCATGGACCCTGAGAAGGCGAAGCAAGACTTCCTCACTCGTATCAAAGCCTACGAAAAGGTCTATGAAACGATCACGGAGCCACATCTCTCTTACATACGCATTGTGAATGTGGGAAGCGAGGTTATGATGTCAAGAATTCATGGTTACTTGTCAAGCCGGATCGCTTTCTACCTTATGAACCTACATTTGAAGCCGCGGAGCATCTACCTGTCTCGCGTTCGCAAACTGTCTTTTCTTATATTCGAATCTTGATCTCTGTCACAGCATGGCGAAAGCCAGTTCAATTTAGAGGGTAAGATAGGTGGTGATTCACTCCTATCTCCTCGGGGTATGCAGTACGCGAAGGCCCTTCCAGCATTGGTAACCGATAACATCGGAGATGCACCGTTAACTGTAGGTGATGTTGAATGTGAAGCTTGGCGTAGTCAATCAAATCGTGCTCCAGGTGTGGACGTCAACGCTCCGGCGAACCATACAGACTGCCCAATATCTGCAATACCCCAAACTCACTTGGAAATCGCTGGACGAATTAGATGCAGGTAAACAATTTGTACCTTTCTGCTCTTGCCTTTTTCCAGCATGAGTTTGACAACCTTCAGGTGTATGTGATGGAATGACTTATGAGGTATAACACGTCTACTATCCTTCTTGTCAAGACACTTACGGACAATGGTATCAGGAAATAGAGGTGTATTCCTTGGCTTAGAGACAGCTTCCAAATCTAACTGTTTTCAGCAAGCGTACCCGGAAGATTTTGCAAATCGGGACGATGATAAGTTTAACTATCGTTACCGCGGTGGTGAATCCTACCGCGACGTCGTAGTGCGATTAGAGCCCGTTATTATGGAACTAGAGCGACAAGAAAACATTCTCATTATCGGCCATCAAGTAAGCACTGTGTTTTTGGAGCTAGACGAGATTCTGACCTTACTCTGTCAGGCTATCCTACGTTGCCTGTAACAATACATCTTCTGATAGGAAATCTACTCGAATCTCATTGGTTGTTTCAGATACGCGTACTTCCATTACCTACCCCAGGCAGATTTACCTTATATCAAGATCCCCTTACACACTGTGATCAAACTCACTCCAAGGGCATATGGCTGCGACGAAGAACGGTCAGTAATGACAGACACTCGTGATAAATGATACTGAAGCTGTATCGTATAGTTACGCGTTGCCGATCGGAGCTGTAGATACCCATAGACCAAAACCCAAAGGTGCTGCTGAGCCTGTTGTTGCTCAGCCGAAAGGCAGAAAGTACTATGTAGAAGAGGCGGATTCGGAGACCACTGCGCCATAGAAACTAAGATTTGTAGAATTAAATAGTTGCACAAGATAATGTATAGTATTACATGTTCGTTTGTTCTTTGCATATGTACTTGTACTTGATCAAGTTTTCAATGTACCTTCACTCTTTGTACAATAAGCGTGAATATCTGCATGCAGACTGAAACGTACGATGTGGATGAAATTCGAGGTACTTGTCGCCCAACTACAAGAGAAGTGGTCTCATTTCTTAGCGGCAATAACATCCCCAATAACCTTAAGGGGCATCAACGTGTCTTTCCATTCTGGGATATCTTCTGAGGCGGGGGTGTCTCAGACAGTATACACTGCGTGACGAGAGACGATTTCTCTACTCGGAGCAGGAAATTCTGTAAAATAGGATGGTCACCCCGAAAAACGCCCATGGCTGCGCACTCCCCGTCATGAAGGGAGGCCGAATAATTACAGCGCGAAGAACATTTTTTGATGGTAATTTATGAATGTGACTGCATACGTCACAGACAGACGATTTGCCCCAGGATTCCCACCACTAGTGAGATGTTTATAATGAAGCTTCAAGATTCTTGTTCCTAAACCCCACTCGATCTTATCATGTCTTCCGTCCTCCGTGTCCTGTCTAGCACTGTCCGAGTTGTCCCGCGCACCACCCGTCCTCCTGTTCGCGCCTTCCACTCGCCCTTCGCTGCTATGGGTGATTCGCCTCTAATGTCGCACTCACCGACACATCCCTCGGCCATCTACGAGAAGCAGATGGACTTCTCCCCCGAGCTCCTCCATGGTCGTCGCACTCTTTACGTCGTTTCCGAGCCCGACGCGTCGTCAAATCACTACTCTGTGCCTTCGGGCGCTTACCCGACGTCATCCCCGTATATCGATTTTCCGTCGACGGAGGCGCCCAACACGAGTGGAACCCAGGTCAGTTCCACGAGCTCCTCCCTTCTCGCGCACGAACAAACTATTCGCACAGTTCCAACCCATCCAAACGGAGTAGGTGAGAGCGCGTCGGTGAGATATGCCATGGCTCCTGGTGAAATGGCAGCTGGTAGTGAGGGCGGTTTGGGTCTTATGGATAAGAAAGGTACCATCCCTCCTCAAGTGATCCCGACAGATAGAAATCCACAACCTGATGGTGCTATGGCGGAGGTTTTTTCGAGGATGGGTATCGACGAGGCCTGGAAGTTGAGAAAATAGGTCGCTGATTTCTTCGCAGTGGTTACCAATTGGGAACCGTATTTTGTGACTCGTCTTGAATGCTTTACAATACTTTTTCGCTTTCTTCTCTCATTGACGACTCGTGTATGATATATGACGTAGACCCTCAATCGCAGTCGAGCTCTAATTCATTCGACATATTCAAGTTTGACAAATGCCGTTGGACGTAGAGCAGTTAGGCACTGCAAAAAGAAATTGATGTGTGATTTATGGATGCGCAATGGCATCAGTTTTCGAGTGCGTAGATGATAAAGTACTAGTAAGTAGAGATTTCTCAAACTTAACGAACGCCTGTTGATCCAAACTCAAAAGCCGTGCGTTGTGTTTTCAGTGTTATCAAATGCATAGCCTTAATTGAAAGAGGATCCAAGAAATATATGATTTGGATGCGGCCACCGGCCATAAGGCGACCATACTTCAGAAGTATATACAGAGGCAAGGCAGCAGATAACATGGAGATTGTAAGGCAGAAGAGGCGTCTTGTTGAAGAGAGCTATCTCGGAGGATGATGAGAAGCGGTTCAATTTCTGGTCATTCCGGAGTCATGAGTCTTTCAACAAGACCCCAAAAATGTTTCGTAAACGATTGATCTTCACCAAGTCCAAGTAGAACAGCCAAACTGAGCCAAGTCACGGAGAGAAAAGCCATCATGCTCGTAGAGAAAGATAACAATATGCATATGATGATTGTGATATCATCTAAGATTCGTCTCTGTTTCTCATTTACTAGTAGAAAGGAAAATTTCTTACAACTTGAAGTGTGGAGAACGATTGAAAGGAATTATAGCAGCACGAGGCGATGGCGAACAAGATGGTTGATTGTCGTGAGCAAGAGCAGCAAGGATCCTTTTTTTCGTCTCTGTGGCCAACTTAGTCGTCACTGATTCAATCATCCAAGTCTTCTTCGCAAAGTTACCGGTCAATGCTTTTTGTCAAGCCAACCGAAAGACGAACTATGTGGCAAAAGCGCTCAAAGGCGTCAATCTGGCTGAACCTGTGCCTAGATCTGGATTCCGATGAGTGGTTGATGCGATACTCAGTATGTCTTTCTGCGGACAGATGCATCGCGGATCGGACGCAAAATTTCTTGATCATCCATATATTATTCATCAACACAGATACTAGATACTACTGACTATCTATGACACGAATGTACAGAATTTTAAGGTTCGAGGAAAGGCAAATCGGAGATCGTAATGTTTCCCGCGCCACAAAGCATTTCGTACTGAATACCCCTTTAGGTAAACCAAGTTAGACGGGCTTCTTTTCTTACGACCATCTGTTACTGCCGAACGCGTGCAGATGACCCTCTTCGTTCCCCTAGAGGCGGACACTCCTCTACCATCTTCTCCGTTCTTCCTGACTGAATCGGTGGATCCTCAGGTCCAGATATCCAGAATCATCAAGTTTATCCTGAAAGCGAAAAGGATTGTGGTCATATGTGGTGTGTCTCACCGGTTGTACGAGTAGATATATTAGCTGAACAGTTCCACAGGTGCTGGCATATCAGTACAAGCTGGAATACCTGATTTCAGGTCAACAGACGGTCTGTTCAAATCACTTAAGAGAGACAATCCCCGAGAGGCGCTAGCGTCTGGGAAGGACTTATTCGATGCCTCAGTCTTTAATGTGAGTAATCCAGCAAGAGCTACCTTCCCATGCCTTCCTTCGAAGGTACCCAGACTCTGGCTGGGCTTTCACACCTGGCCTTACCTTCTCACTTTATTCCTGTGCATCGCTGATGAGCCTTATATAGTCGGAACACTCTACAGCTTTGTTCTGCCAAATGATTGCTCAGCTTTGGAGCCTCTCACAAGCTGCCAAACCCACCGCATTCCACAACGTTCTTCGGGCTCTCGATGATCGGGGCAAGCTACTTAGGGTCTTCACTCAGAATATCGACGCTATCGAGGAGAAATGTGGATTGTCTTTCGGTGTACCGGAATTTGAGGACAAGCGGTGTAAAGGACGCCCTAAGGCACCAATGGCGGCCGAATGTCCCGTCAAAGAAACATTGCCATCTGGCGCGAGCAAGCTTCCTTGTCCATCTAGCGATCTTCCCAGATGTGTCCCACTTCACGGCACGCTGCAGTCTATGCACTGTCAGATATGCAATTGCTCTTTCCCCCTCGAGGAGTATTTACCCTCGCTCACGTTGGGTCAGCCGCCGCAATGTCCCGAGTGCACATCATTGGAAGCGACTCGGCAATTGATAGGAAAGCGGGCACGAGGTGTGGGGAAACTTCGGCCAAGCGTTGTTCTGTACAACGAAGCACACAAAGATGGTGAGGGGGTGGGAGAAGTTGTGAAGAAGGACTTGATTGGGTCCTCAAAAGGGAAAGGGAGAAGTGGAGCAGACCTCCTTTTAGTGGTGGGAACAAGTCTTCGGGTTCCCGGCACCAAGAGAATGGTGCGAGAATTTGCCAAAGCGGTCCGTTCGCGAGGAATCGGTTCTTCTCGGAATAGCCCGAGCCCATCGTCGTCACCGCGGCCCTCGACTGCGACCGATGAGGAGCCTACTACGCCAGCTATGAAGGCGATATATCTCAATCTCGACTTTCCCGTGCCTACACGAGAGTGGGAAGGCGTATTTGACGCGTGGATACAAGGGGATGCTCAAGTGTTTGCAGAGATGTTGCAAGCGGAAATTGAACGGGAAGCTAGAGCAAAGGAGCTTGCGTTAGAGAAGAAAAAGAGGCGAGAGGAGGTGACGACACAGGTGGATAAGCCAACCACACCGAAAACGCCCAAAGCACAGTCTAAAGCTGGCTCGGACGCAAAAATTATGAAACGAAAATATTCTTCACCATCTGCACCACCTGAAAAGAAACGAAAGATTCACTTCCCACCTACTCCTCCTAAGACACCTTCGCTCACACTTCGTATCCCTCCTCGCCCTGTCATCTCAGAGGTGGTTGTTACTACCCATTCCCCGATCCTTTCCTACCAGAACATGAGTGATTCAAGGAGACAGCAACTCATCACTCCAGAGAAATCACCGCCTCGAAGAAGCATTAAAACGTCAGCAAGGCGTTGCACAGCTGGCGCCTCAATCATTAAATATAGCCACTCTAACGTGACGCATCTGCCGGTATCTGTCCCCCAAAATGTGGAATTTTCGACTTCCTCATTTAACGATCCTTCTGATGACGAGCAAGACGCGGACGCTCATGTTTTGCCTGAGATCAGAAGGAACAACCTATGTGAAATTGAGGTAGCGTGAAACAATGCCAGGATTTTTAAACTTCCGGTATTGTTGGATTTGTTCTATTTATTGCTATTATAATAAATGTATCATACATCTACTACCTATTACCTCGCCGTCTCCATTTGAACTCGGACGTTTAGCGGCTTGTGCTTACAACTTCAACCTTTAAATTCTGCGGATTGGGTGCATACGTAACGGCTCCGCCTGGGTTCAAACAAGTCTGGGTACCCATTGAGGATTTTCTGAGGTCAAACAAAAACGTTAGGAGCCATGTATCCAATTTCCATCACAATATGATCAGTATTCTTTGCGCCAAATGTGCATAGAAGTTGGGACACAGTGTGCATGATTTCGTGGTCATGGTTCCCACGCCCCAGAGACGCGTCATTCGCGCCAGCCTTTTAATTATTATTCCTATCCTGATCTCAACCACAATGTCCGCCTCTGCTTCAACATCCAAAACCACAGAAAACACCTCCAAGGTCAACGAACAAAAGTCAGAGGTGACTCAGCACCACCTCGGTGTCTTAGAAGAAGACGATGAGTTCGAGGAGTTTGAGGTAGCAGGTTCGTGGTTGTTACACTGCCAATAGGATGGTCATATTCAACGCCATTTTATTCCAGACTGGGATGACTCACAAACAAATCTTGCGCATCTCGGTGGCGCGGCACCTGGGTCAGCAAAGTCTGGAGGTGATAAGTTGTGGGAAGACAACTGGGACGATGATGACATCGAGGACGAGTTCAGCATGCAATTACGGTGAGTCCCATAGTATGAGAAATGTGACATAAAAATCTTATACTCCCTTGATATTAGAAATGAGCTCGCGAAGACGAACAAATCTGGGGACGCTATGCAGCATTGAAATCATCGTCATCCTATATACAACTTTTACTCTTTGGTCAGAACCATGTCGTCTTGGTCATCAAGGTTCTGACCATTCTGAATAAATGTCTTAGTAGAAAAACTCGAATGGTATCGACTCAACGGGATTTGTGGATCGCTTGTTATCATTATATATTGTCTAACGCCAGAGGTCGGGACAAAAACTAAATGGCCTCTGGATCGACTAGCTCTTTCTCATCTAAAGTATTTTCAATGACTATGGTGTCCTCGCCCA
This sequence comes from Termitomyces sp. 'cryptogamus', assembly GCA_020091625.1. Taxonomy (NCBI): domain Eukaryota; kingdom Fungi; phylum Basidiomycota; class Agaricomycetes; order Agaricales; family Lyophyllaceae; genus Termitomyces; species Termitomyces sp. 'cryptogamus'. The sequence goes on from JAGYZC010000005.1 coordinate 2,562,551, forward strand.
ATCCCATTAAACTTGTATCATAACTGTTGGCCTCGAGATATTCACGGAACTAAAAATGTCAATTAGTGTCAGCAGGTAAGCGGTCGCTCAAAGATTAAAGCCTACTTCGTGATCCTCTTTCTCCATGCCGTCTACTGTCAAAGGGTGGACGAAGAATAATGTAATGAGAGCACTCAGAATTGCAAGACCTGCAAGGTTTGGTGAGGCTAGTGGATGCGAACTGCTCCAGTCTCAAAACGTACCACTACCGACCCAAAAGGGACCAGTGTTACCCTTGACGGATGTAGAACCTCCAAAAGCTGCAAATATGTATATGATGAACTTCTGGTTTCATGAGAAGCAGGACGACGTGCCATCGATCATTGGTGGGAAAGCTGGTAAGACGAATTGAGAATCAGCTCGAATGGACTGACAGCGTAGACTTTGCGTACCCCAAGTCCCCACGAAGGCTCCAATTTTACCAATAGCAGCAGCTACACCATAGAATTGCCCTCGAACTGCAGTTGGACTGGATTTACTTGCCAAAAGGCCGAGGCAGTTTCCGGGGCCTAACTCGCCAAAGCTCAAGAAAATACCGTAGATCACCTAAAAGTTCGTTGAGGGCCTGGAATACTATCCAATGTTCTATCTTACCGCAAATCCACCGATGTGCTCGGTGAACCTTGAACAAAGAGATTGAGAATTGTTTTGGATGGTCATGCATTAATCAACATTACTGGGTATAAAATCCACTCATGAAGAAGCCAATGACAGCTTGACATATAAGGCCAGTAATCTCATGAGATACTTTTAGCCAGAAGATTTTGGAGAGCAATCGGAACTCACCATAGTCCATTTGGGACCTAGGTAATCGACAACGAAAGCTCCAGTAACGGTACCAGGAATGTAGAACAAGCTACGTGTAGTGAAAATAATATGCGTGTCAATGATCTACGATTCAATTTGGACTTACTTTACAACAACGTTCCAGCCAAAAACAACGGAAAGGCTGTCAGAGTTGTTGGTGATACTAAAAAGGGAAATACAAGGCGTAAGGAGATGACCGATGGTAAGGCGCACCGTGACATACTCACTTGTCGACAATGGTTGATGAATAAATGCCGAACTTTACAGGCGTCAAAGCAAGATGGACCTAACATCAATTCCATATAAACTCACAGGGTATCTGTGAGACATGCGTCAACAAGTTCGCTTCATTTACAAGTTAAAAACAATCAAAGCTTACGTGATGAAATCGTAGATGAACCTGGATGAAGACAATGAGTTCGAATAGTCAAAATCAGTCTACTAATATTAACCATGTCAAAGAAATTGCCGCCAGACGGACTCCATAACGTCGGAAAACTAAGGCATAGGGGATGCGCATCCTCTTCATGGAGTCCTTCTTGTATCGCTCCGATTCGTCCATGTTGAGTCGCCACAAGAACACCAAGAAGGCAGGAACTACCCCTAGTCCCAGAGCGAGACGCCAAACAGCACGCAGATGGTTATTACCGAATCTAGAAATGGTCATCCATTACCAAACAAGAAAAAGAATGGAAAGAGCAAGGCTCACATCCAGAACAAGACTAGTGGTACAAACGCTGAGATCACAAACCCAAAATCAATCATCGTGTCTAGAGAACAAAAATACGAATATGTTACTCATGATGTGGATGTTGAAGTAGTTATAAGCCGGGTATGACTTACTAGTAGCGAGAGCGAACCAACGATGCTGGGCTCTCTTGCTGATTCCAGGTTGTTCAGTCTGTTCCGAGGCGGAGACAGAGCCACAAGGATATTCTGCTCCAATTCCTATACCTAGGAGGAATCTACAATTTGAAAGAAGTTATTGCCCTTGAACCCAATTCAAAACGATAAATTCTTGCCGCATGGCGCTAAGCATGGCTAAGAGGCCATCGATACTTCCGTGGATGCCGGAGGAAGCTGCAGATAGACCGGAAAAGAGCGCAACAATACCGGTCGCAGACATCTTCAAGTTCACTAATTTGTCAGTGAAACGATTCAAGGAAAGCGGCGCACGACATTACCATGCCAAACTTTCTGCCTATCTTATCCGAGAGATAACCTATGTTCCTGTATTAGTTGTCGTATGACCTTCGACTCGAATATTCGAACTGACCGAAGATCAGCATTCCAACTACAGTCCCAGCGAAAGCAAGACTGCTCAAGACAGTACTAAAGTTATGTCTTGAAACGACATCGGGGCCATAAATCCGCTTGAAAACTGCAGCAAGAGATCACTCGACTGTGCTAGGGTGTTGGGTTTCTCGATATGAACTTACGTGTGTTAACTAGATATCTCTGAGTTCAATTTCATGGAAGATATGAGATTCAAACCTACCGCTGCCAATGACTCCGTTCGCATATCCTGTTAAGAAAAATTAGTGTACAAATCTCTTCTTATAAAGTGGAGTCCGAGTTGTCACCATCTGAGAACAATGCGGTTCCACAGCTTCAGGGACATAAGTACGATCTATAATGCATTATTCAAGAGATTGCGACTTACGCAAATATGAGAGAGACGCTCCGAATACGTGATTTGAGGGACATGGTGATAATCTAGGAAGGAGATCGGAGACTCGTACTTGACTGTTGCCAAATTTACATATATAGATGAAAGAAGAAAGGTCTCTGGGGTCCTGTCAGTATTGACTGAAGAAGCCTCAACAGCAGATGCACGTTTACGCACGTTTGTATATCCTGGACGGCCAGTGGCTGCCGAATAGCTGAAGCCGCGAAACTAGTTGGCCATTTTTAGGGAGCTCGGTAGTTCGGCTATCAGACCTAGATAAAGAATAACCCGTATGGACTTCACATTACATAGCGCGTCTGTGAGCCGCAAAGGTTGAATATGGATGCAAAGTGTCTGAGAGATTGCGTGACTTTCTTGTAGTATGACTTTGGAGTAAGCAGGCTTATGCAATACAAGACTCGGATTTCCAACTTACTCGGCTATAAAAAGACTGTGGCGCCATCTATTATCCTGAATCCTTTCATTTCCTGACATGTATATCTATTAAGATATATATTGTCCATGCCTTGATGGAGTCAAATTGGAGTCGTGATTTTGTAGCCACACAATCAGATACCGATATCATCGTAGGTACACAAACGTAAGACACCTCATCGCAACTTGAGCCGAAAAGTACGCGGAAGTACGAGCCAGAGGCAGTCACAAGGTGACACAACTTAAATGGTTCTGGCGCCTGGCATAAGTATTTATGGACTTGATCGTTTATTCACACATTGTATGCTCCACCCTTCGAATCTCGTGTAAACCGTTGTACCCGGGGTCTGGAATCATCACTTACACCCACTGTCATCTACACTCATGTTATCTCTATGTGAAGCTTCTCTTCATCCTCCATGTTTCTTTACGTGACACTAGTACATCGAACAGCACATGGATACCAGTTAAAATATATCACCACAGAGATTGTATGGTCATCATGTTTCCCCATGATAGATTTTCAACCGAATACATCAGATTCAATGACACTGATATCACTGAGTGAGGGTAACCTATGTTCCCGGCCCTATATAAGGGAAGCAGTGTTCAAGCAATAAGGACAGCTTGAATATAGACAGGCTAGCAAGTCTCTGTGTGCCCCTTTGAAAACATGATCGTTGATCTATTTAAGCACCCATTTTATGAAGCTAGACTTTTCAGCATCAATACATCGAGACAAGGCAACTCATTAAGGGACTAGGTCGATATAATTTTCCCTTATGCCTAGGTTAAGTGAAGATCAACTTTTGTTAGAGTACAAGATGCTCTGAGCTACTACTTTGTTTGATATATGGGCAAAGTGGTAATAATACATTCATTAGAACCTCGTGGTGTATAGATCTCAATACTAAACACCTTTCAGGTCAGGTTGTTAGAGCTTTCTAATATGCCTGCGTTGAGATTTTGAGATAGAAGAAGCATCATTGCTATAGATAGGTTAGGTGTCAATTGACATTGGTGCAACTTCGGAAACCCAAGTAAAACTTGGCCACGGACGAGATCCACTCTATGTAACAGTACACAGTCGTGACATGACCGGGCCATCCAAATGTTGAAAGTCTAGACCAATCCCCATTTAGACATGAGATAAGAATCGACCTATCACTGGGTACTTATGGAATTTGGCCTTCTTGAAGGGGGGTGCTACATAGCGAATGTGACATTATTTTCTGTGCTTTCTTCTCAATGGAGTCAGTCGATTGTTGATTGGGGCTCGAAGAATCTCAAGTTATTTCATTGTCTACTGGCAATGGTCAAGAAGTTTTCTTCTGATAGTAAGCGTAGGATAATGAAAGATAATAAGTACCCAGGCGCATTGCGGTGATGCTGGTCCAGACCGCCCGGCATCACGCTGATGTCGAGTACATCGTTGAAAATCACACGGCACAGAGCTCCATCTTGAACAAAGTCCAATGGTCTGCTTCTCAGACTGTTTTTCAACTAAAAAAGTCTTGAAGAAGTGGACAACACCATCCTCTGGGCACAAATGTTACTAGTGATGTTCCAGCCCGGCTTGGCCCAAAAGCCCCGGCTTTGGCCTGGCTTGAGGCGGCTCCGGCTCAGACCAACACTGGGCCAAGCCCAAGCCCCCAATAGCGGCCTGGCTCCGGCTTGGCTTGGCCCAGCCGCGGCTTGTAGCAAACAAAACATATTTTATAAGAGAACAATGACACATACATGGCAAATCTCTTCCTGATCAGAATCAAGGTCAATGCCCATATCAAGATTGTCTTTGTCATCGGAAAGCAACTCATCCTACCCCTCCTCTGTCCCAGGTCCACCATCGTTCTCAACATTCTCGAGCTCCTCGAGTTCAGCCTCATAGATAGATGAAGGTCCTGGTTCTCTAAAGAGCAGATCATATTGTATAGCACATTTCAAACACTGCAGTGCTTCGACAATGTCACCTTGCAATCGGTTGCGTTGCTTGGTAATAGTCAAACCTCCCTGCAAAAAAGCACGCTCGCTTGAAACAGAGGATGCCATGATTGATAGATAGTCACGAGCCAGAGATCCCCATGCAGGGTAGAGGTCAATGGGAAAAGAAACGTGTTTATATTTGGACCTAAACAGAGGAAAAGTAATAGTTGAACGCGCATGGTTACGCTGTCAATGATGAGCATAGCGAGAGCTTGTATCGAAGTCGACGTCGTGAACATGTCCATCAAAAGAAACGTGCCACCTGTTTGTATGTGTGGTCTATTGCCCTTGAAAGCCGCGGCCTGGGCCGCCGGCTCCGGCTTTCCATCCTTGTCGGCCGGGCCAAAGCCCTTATCAGGCCGCCTGCTCTGGCCCGGCTAGGCCCGGCCCAAATGGGCTCGGCTTGGCCCGGCTGACGGCTTGAAGCCGGGCCTGGCACATCACTAAATGTCACTATGATTTCAGTCGGACCTCCACCCAGTCGCAATTGCATCTTGTTTCACGAGATATCCACCAACTCGATGAAAACGAACGACTAATCCAAAAAAAATCAACCTACGCATGCTACCAGTCCCGGATGAGATTACAACAGTTGCTGTGATTCTGTGAAGATTACGCCTTGTATGACATTTTCGATCTTGCCGCTCTTGTCGGACGACAAGAAGACAAATCTGCTATTCTCTAGGTGCCAGAGTTTATATGCTCTCAGTTTGAAATGAATTTGTCGAAGGCAGGTTGAATACGACCTGAAAAACCTAACAGGCCGAGCAAAATGTAATTTTAGTCATTGAAATTAGAATAAACCGCAGCCACCAGCCTATAATATACCTCCAGTCTGGAACCGAAGGTACTAACTTCCTCCTATCTCTACCATCTGACTTTCGGGCCTTCTAGCCGGGACAGACGTCAAAAGTGTGAGGACTTCCCGGAGACTGGAATTGTACCTTTCCTCGTTCTGAAGAAGGCCTGTTGAAGTCGAAACGTTCAACAAGTGAGAACGTGCCAATGAATGGCCAATGCAAAACAAAATACTGGAAGGAGATTTGCACAGATCTCTTCATGAATGATAAACACTGTATTATGCGGCAATTTCGCTCATGTCCGTTGTTGAACCTTTTTGATCAGGATATCTTCAAATGCATTTTTTTTTCAGTTCAACTTGGGACGCCGACGTGATACCTATCTAGAGAGGCTTTCGTCGAGAGAACCACTGAGAGAAAAGGACCCAGCCAGGTTTAAGAAATGACTCACTTTTGAGTTCTTGATGTTGCTTATCTGCTTCACGTGATGATGTGGGCATCATCAGCTGAGCGCGCGCATGCAACTGTAACGACGTGCACCGCCCGGGGCAAAACGGCCACGTTGGTATTCATATAAAGACTCCGTCGAGATTGTGAGCGATCTCTACTTTCCCCCATCTCCACACCCTTTGACCCATCTCGTTTTTTCCGAGTTTCACGACATCCTCAAAATGGGAAGCGGCGAGCACAAGGACAAAGATCACAAAGATAAGGACAAGAAGGATAAAGACCACAAGGATAAGGACAAGAAGGATAAGGATAAGGATCATAAGGATAAGGACAAGAAGGATAAGGACCACAAAGACAAGGATAAGAAGGACAAGGATAAGGACCACAAGGATAAGGACAAAAAGGACAAAAAGGATAAGGATAAAAAGGACAAGGACAAGGACGAGAAACACAAGGACGAACACAATACTCCAGGTCGTGAAGCTCCTACGGGGTTCTCTCAGCCTGGCCAGCATATCGATCAGTGGAGCTCTCCTCCCTTCGTTCCTCCCAGCTTCGAAGCGAACCGTACAGGCGCGCCCGGTTTTCCCCCTCCGATCCCCCCTCCTTTCCCGAATCCTGAACATGGTGCCTCGTTCCCAAACCCAGCTCCTGGCTTCCCATCTGCCCCTCAGCCCCACACCAACCAGGCAGCTGCCGCGCCGCCCTCGGGTTATCGCGTACCTCTGTCGACTACATCTCCCTTTCCTGACGCCGCAGTCGCTGGCCCACCCGTCTGTCACGATGTCAATGGTTCACCCCTCTTCGTTGGGTCTGCCCTTTTCGAGAACTCAGTTCATCCTTGCAAGATCGGACCTCATCTCCAACCTTTCGCTTCCGTCGCGTACGGTGGCGTAGAGCGTGCGCACCATGGACGTTTTGACCTTCTTCCTTTCGTTCCGCAGACGATGGAGTGGGTTCACACCTCGTACGGTCAGATACCCCCGGGCAGGCGCCCCATCGAAGGTGGTTACGAGGAACACGGCGCGAAATTGTACCATGGTCTCGCGTTGGTAAATGGAGTCAAGGTCCCTGGCAAGACCAGCGAACATTTGTGCGTACCTTATCCCTTTCAATACAAGTGAGAATTGACCATCGAACAGAGGTGCTTGCAATGTTTCATTCGGAGGGACGGAAGTCACTATCACCGAATACGAAATTTTGTAAGTGGTCTCGCTTGGGAGTTACTTTGCCTAGAATAATTGCTGGTCTGATTGATATCTTCAAAAGGTGCTGGCGCTAAACGACGTAATTGTCTTATCACTCAGAGGATTGATATCATGTAATGTACTACAATGAACGAACTAGGAAGGAGTATCAGCTTGATTGAGATTGTGTATGTTGGATCAACGTGGAGTCCAAGATTGTTCTCCTCTAGGCGTTGCGCAGACTGAACAGGCAAGATGCTCAGGTTGATTTTCTCTATAAGTCATCCAGTCATCGTCATCTCGTGGTTCGGTGCATCACAATAGTCAAACTCACAAAGTACAGACTAGGCAGGCCCACATTGTAGGTGTGAGCGAAGCAGAGCGCTCTAAAGCTGGTTGAATATGTTCCGTTGTTCCTGTTCGTCTATCTAGCACACTACTACGGGATATCCTCGCAGCCTTTGGGGCCGGTAAAACTTCTGTAACGAAAAAATTAAATTATATCAGAAAAACCGTAAACATAACATGGGGACAGACCAATACCATCATCCGATACAGGCATCTTTCGCTTGCATTCAGCTTTCAATGGTCTATTGGTTGAACCAGATGCAATGTCAAAACCGCAAACACTACTTGATACTTGCGCAGAGTGTATTTGCGGCTCAAAGACAAAGTCATTTTCAAAGGACTCCCATAGACTACCCGATTTAAGTTGCTCTAGATCTTCATTCTCGTTGGACGTTAAAAGTGCTTCTCGACGGTCATTATTCGTCTCAACAATCTCCACCTCTTCATGATCAGAATCAGTTTCTGTTTCACTAACGTGGTCAGGAGCGCTTGAACTAGAGGACACTATGTTTGATAAGTCTCTGAACGTTAAAATACGAACGAAGACCAACCTTTCGTTTGATTCTGTAAAGCGAGGAGGCGCCGCTCCGTAGCCAAGGCGCGTTCTTCCCGAGCACGATTACTTGGAATAACGGAAGTCCCTATCATCTGTAGAACTTAATGCAGAGCGTCACAAACCTGCTGGCTCGTTTGCCAAATCCAGTTCCCTTGGCTTTCCCATCCATCGCATCGTCCATCAAGCTCGAACCTTGCCCTACGAAAACATTCTTGGATGTTATTCTTGAACCTGCTTTGCGAGGCTTGATGGTTTGTCTGCCTGTCGAATTTGACGGCGTAATGGTCGTGTTGCGAGGCTTGCGCGGACGGCGAGTTCTCGTGGCTGTAGGACGCCTGCGCGTCTGCGCACCACCGCACTGCACAGGTTACCTATGGTGCGCCCAAAGTGGAATCGGTCTAATCTAGGACGTACCAAATATTCTGGCAACTCTCCCGGTTCTATCCCTTGTCCAGTCACTTCAGCAGAGTCGCCCAGACGCGTCCCAGATGACCAATAACCTAGCAAGGAAGGTATAAAGTTTCAAAAAAGATCCTATATCTGAACAAGGGAAACCTACCATCGCCGTAGTATCCCTTATCCTGCAAAACACGTACTTCTGTACGCAGTTGCTTCCACAGAACTTGGAAATCTGGACCATGATTCATGTGCTGTAAATAGTTAGATTGTGTCGCCCAAACAACTCGAAGGTATATATATGTACCTTTATGTGCGCCAGCTGTAAGCTTCAATGAGTTTCCTGCAGCTGAAACCAATCAGTCAAACAAACCTCATGACAAAGAGTGCTCATCAGCCAGAAAGCCGGTAGGAAGGTCCCATTGGGCCTGCGCAAGACAAGCTCTTCTCGAATTCGACAAATTGGCCAATTGACTCAACGAACTCAACGCACCGATGGTTTCACCAGCATTCCAATTTCGGCCTGCGAATACCTCGTTGCACTCATACTGGAAAGATGAATCTTCTGTATCTATTGATCATGAATCAACACACCTCCTCGAGACTGTTCACAGAGAAGCCGTGAGATTTCATGATTGGGCGGACTTGTGCCGCCAGACCACGCAGAAGTTGTCGCGCTGATTCCTGTTCCGAGCTATCTATTCGATGAAGAGAGGAAACAAAGTTAATATGCGGATTCGGATTGGTCTCCTTTCCGTTCAGCCGGTGATGCACCATGGTTTGGAGTGTATGGGTTAACCAAAGCAGCTCTTCATTCAAATCAGTTATGGACACGTGATGTGACCAATGGCGATAAAAGCGAGAACATGAACTTGCAATTTGTCAAAAGACGTAGACTACGGGCTACTGTGATATATGTCGCCATTCTTCCCACCATTGTGGTGTGACTGCGTTCTGTTTTGCCTTAAGCTCCGCAATTTTGTGTTCAAGGCTCTTGATCGCGTTGTCACGTTTATCTCGCACAAGTTGAGTGACAAGAGTCTTCTGCAGAGACTTTCGTATATGATTAGCATTGACATAAACAAGAACTGCAGAATAGCGGAAAAACACACCTCAAGAATCCTTGTCAATGACTCAATTTTTTCGCTAAGCGCGAGCCAGCTTTGAACAGCTTTTCGTTCTTCAACGGTAAACGGCCGTATGCGGGGATCAGCATCCGATGTAAGTATACCACTCCTTTTCGCCAATTCCTGCCCAACACCAGAGGTGGCGACAGCATCATTAAGCCAACAGTCCATCATCGGAGCAATTTGTCGCTGTTGTAAAAATTTGAAACCATCGAATCGAAAGAAGTAATCTGGACGACCTCGCATGCAGGGCACGTCCATGTCGTCCAGTTTATGGGTTAAATCAATAAAGTATTGAGGGAAGTTATCACGCGTGAAGCGATCACGCAGAACCTCGCCTGAAACTATTTTTTCTGTCTGAATTCGACCCTACATACGTGTCAACAAAAGTATGAGCCAGAAAGAATAGGCTGACGTTAAGTGTGGCGGCTTCAAGGAAGAAGGTTACTAGTCGTTCGTTTCCTGGAAAAGGATATTCGTACTGTGCAAGATAGAGCGGAAATAGGACGGGATACGCCGCGAACTATACAAGTAAAAAAATGATCAATGTAAAGCAGGATGAACGTAGGCAACATACAGACCATGCCCGTATGTATGGATGAGGGGACGAAGCTGACGTTTTCGTGCAATTGGACAGGATCGGTTACAGACTGTACGAAATCGAAGGCCGCGAAAGGTGAGATAGTATAAGGTATGCAAGTCACATCAACACCGTGTTGACGTGTAAGCTCTTCAGTGAACGGTACAGGATCAGGGCCTCCGTCGAAACGGTAAGAGACCCAAGAGAGCACTCGGAAGTCAGACCCTATGACTTGTCAGGAACCTTGATCATAGGACAGGAGTGGTAGTGAAGACCTGGTAAGTATCTGGTAAAGATTCAACGATGAATCATTCATAGTACACGAGCTGTTACATACGAAGCCTGGGTGATACCAGATCCCCTACTCTTCGGCAGCGGGCGTCAGCACCATTAGACAAAACTAGTCAGAAAGACGAACCAGGACATTCTTCAAGTTGAAATCAGCCGATACCTCGGCATCAATGAACCATCCAGGAAAGTACACAGGTGTAATCCGTACTGGCCGCAGTGGCTCGAAACCAAATCCCGGAAGAAATCGCGCTCCAAGTGATCCAAGGAATTGTTGAAACATACAGACATAAGAGGCATACGGCGCAATCTGAACAATTGCATCTTCGGGAGATATGCGAAATGGATAGGCTGAGAGTTCCATTTGAGAACGATATATACATTACCACTGCTGGTCCAGGAAGCACGCGTACCTCGAAGTTTGGTGAATGGATACGTTGCTTGTGCATGAGAAGAGTATTCACGTATTTTTGTCGAGAGACGTTGAATGCGCAATATTCGATTGGTGAGCATGGGGGATGTATTGCAGGGTACTGCGTTGTGGTCCAATTCTCAGACACTCGATGAAATATGTCCAAATTTGACAATCACGTTATCACGTGACACAGCTACACGTAGACCGAAATTTCGAGTTAAGGTACAACTCTTCTGCTGCTGTGAACTTGACCTCCCCTTGTGGGGTCTCATTCTCGTTATCATGCTTTCGGCTTATTTTTTGGTCCTGTTATTTGTCACTTTTGCTGCTGCCGCTGATCTCTACAAGGTTCTCGGCTGTATGTTTTTGGAGCTTAGCGATCTGCCAGACGCGTGCTTTCTGATTTTTTTGCTGATCTAGTGCACAAATCCGCCTCAGAGAGAGACATCAGACATGCATACAAGAAACTGAGCAAGAAATATCATCCGGATAAGAACAAGGAACCTGATGCAGCCGACAAATTCGTGGAAATTGCGCATGGTGAGGCAACTAAACGATAGCTGTATTGAGCCCAAGTCACTGAATTATTCAATCAGCATACGAGGTTCTTTCTGACTCCACTGTAAGTTCTGACATGTCTCATCAGACATAACGCTTCTCACATGTTTAGAAACGTTCGATATATGACCAATACGGAGAGGTGAGCCATGATGAATGCAAGGCTGACTGCAGTCGCCCGCTTTCAAATGAAATTTTCTAATAACATATATATGTAGGAGGGCCTGAAAGCACACGAAGGTGGACAGCACCATGCCAACCCGTTTGATATATTCCAAAGCTTTTTTGGTGGTGGTCGTAAGTCATCAAGGAGGTTCATTATCATCAGTTCCACATGGAGTTACAGACCAACAACAACAAACTCGCCGTGGACCCTCTTCTGTTTCTGAGTTCGAAGTTCCATTAGAGGACGTGTAAGTAGAGAATAGTGATAGTGATTTCGATAAGACTCATCAATTATCATTCCAGCTACACAGGAGCAAGTATTGAAGTAGGCCCGTGTTCTGTGAATATCGCCTACTTTTTTGACTCTGTGTCCAGTTCAGGGCAAAGAAACGTATCCTTTGTGATCATTGTCGAGGTTCCGGTGCAGCGTCTGATGGCGACATTCACACCTGCTCGGCGTGTAGTGGATCAGGTGTGCGACTCGTTAAACAACAGGTAAGGCCCCCTTCCTTTGTACACTTGCGTCGTGACTATCATCCTCGCTAGATCTTCCCAGGCATGGTAGCGCAAAGTCAAGTAACTTGCAGTGATTGTGGCGGTCGTGGAAAAGTCATAAAGAAGCAGTGTCCTCATTGTGGCGGCCAGAAGGTTGTGGAGCATACTGCGGATTACACTCTCGAAGTCACCCCTGGGATACCTGAAGGCCACGAAATTGCCTTCGAGGGAGAATCCGACGAAAGTCCAGATTGGGAGCCAGGCGATATCATAATCAGAGTCCGGACTAGAAAGGATAAGGGAGGCTGGCGCAGGAAGGAGAGCAGCCTCTACTGGAAAGAAACTATCGGAATTGACGAGGTGCGTCATTGCCTTAGTCAAGTTCTGCTTTTTGTCGTCATAGTCCTTATGTCAGGCTCTTCTTGGTTTCGAACGCAATTTGACCCATCTTGATGGACACATAGTACGTCTTGTTAGAAAGGGTGTCACACAACCAGGTACGTTCTTACGGTGTCGCATTGTCGATCCTCATTGAGCCTATTCTTCAGGGTTTGTACAAACGATCAGGGGGGAGGGAATGCCTGTATTTGAACAATCGACACATGGAGATTTATTTGTCGAGTACAATGTGGTTCTCCCAGTAGAGGTTTCACCGCAAACCCGACGAAGTAAGTTATTTCCTATTTTTCCTCAGATAAATTATTTGTTATTTTCTTGGCCATCCATCTATTCTCTCGCAGTATCATGTAGTGATTAACTAATCCATTGGACAGAACTGGCAGAAGCATTCCACATTTCGGGTAGTGACCATGACGAGTTGTAATTTAGCCTACTTTATTGATTTGATTAGAATTGCCAGAGGCCGGCTGTTTTCGACAATCCGCAAGGTAACAAATGACAACCACCTTGCGGGTGTCGAGGCCTCACATCAACTATTTTACAAACTTATCCGTCAGGATATAATCCTGATGGACTTTTCGATGTTAATTGTTGGAGAGTGGAAACCCGGCAGTAATTTATGAAGAGCAGATACAGATGTGATGTGAACACACATAATCCGGAGTTGTCTCCGCCTCTGGTCGGCCCGTCACCGGTTGATCCCTTCTAGAGTTCGATCCTTATGGACGTGAGAGCGGAGACACAAAATCTACCATAATTTCTGGAGGTTTAAATGTATGGGTTCAGCAGAAGCGATATTTGTTTGAGAGAGCGCTTCTCGATGGAACACGGGAAGCATCGGATAAGGAATCACGATACGTCGAGTATATATTGTGTTGACCTGTGGCAGAAAATGGCCAAATACGGTATGGCGCCACCTCCTGTTTAGACTATTTGGAAACCTCCTTTTCTCTAGAAACCTCTGAGTTTCTGAATATTTAGAAACCATTGTTACTATGTACATTAGCTAAGCCAAGAATCGGACTAGTATTAACGATGCCGTCGTTAAGTGTCGCCAACTTCATGAGCGCTGTCCGGTCCAAGTCCAGCTCGCGCCTCAAATGATTATGTGATTGACTTCAACAAATGAGAGCAATTAACAGTACCTATCATTTCAGTTGAGAATCTCGTCCTGAGATGTTTGTTTTCTGCACTCATACACAATGGGGGTACGATTTAGACATTGGATTATATTGTGTGCAGTCTTCCATCCGAAGTACACACATTCAAAGACTGACAATATCCTCATCATTTATCAAGTTCAATGCGTTCATTGCACACTTGCAAGGTCAACTTGCGATGTGAAGGACAGGACTTGGAGTTGAGCCCGATAACGGTTCGGCATTGGCATGGCTACCTGTAGGTTTCTCCGAGAAAAGGGGATTTCATTCTCTAACTTTGGCTCCCAAAAATATTTCTTCCGGATGTTAGCCTGAATTAGAAGAAAATCAGTTTTGGGCCAAGGACCGCGGGCCGGAACTTCGTCTCCACTTTTGTCCATACATTCTGTATGTATACATATTGCTTAGATCATTTTTCTCCAGATGATGTGCCTGACACATGATCGATGCATGATCATGTATGAATTTGCTTCCATTCCATTGGTCCAATGACCAACTGTACCCGTCATCCAACTCGTGATCGGGCCGCGTGTAATGCATGTAATGAACCGTTCAAAGTTTCTTCGAGATTCACAGCAAGCCCTTCGAATATGAATTAGATGGGAGTAACATAACACTCATCTATTGCAGAGCTAAATAGCAGTAGTATATATATGCCAGTTCAAAACTTCGAGCTTGATCAACTTCCCTCATCCTTTTCAAGATTTTGTCACGTTGAATTTCAGTATCTATAGTTAGTCTCATGACCCTTCCGAGATCTAGGGCTTATGAGGACAAAACAACATGGTCAGCACCTCGAGTATCTCCATATTTTGGATGCCGTCCTGATATCCCACTTCCGTGTGGGTGTCAATGCGATCCTGACGGATATCCCCCTGATCTCACTTTCGAGAGCCTACATATGGCAGTACCCTTCCAACACGACGTGATTTGGCATGAACAATTAGGCGTTGACAACATATTTCGCAGGGATGTGACATGAGATTTAAGGGTGACGAGGCACATCCACAAATTATAAATTGAGGGAATCGGAACCTTCTCCGAAAGCTCTGATTCGACCCAATCCTAGCATAACCGTGACTTGAAGAATGGCTACGCCCATTGTCTATCGGAGCGATTTCCAGCCCCGTCTCTCGGTTTTCAAGGCATGGGAAAGACACAGGAGCAGGAGGGAGATACATTGGTTAGTGGAATGTTTCGCTGAAGCAGTGAGTTGGCCGAAATCCATTGTGGCGGCAATGCGAGGCTGACACACATGATCAGCTAGGAGTGTTCTTTTACGTGTACGCAGGTCCGTACGAGGAGCGAAGTGGATGGAAGTGTGCGCTAACTTCATCGATGAAGGTATCGGCTCCCAAACGTCCTGGGTTACAGGAAATATCATGGTTGCAGCAGGCCAAGCGCCAACCGGACTCTCATGTTTGTACCAGTACGCCCTTGCGTATCGAAGGAGTTGTGCTGATCGTTGCAATCAGCTATCTTACAGATTGGCTTTGGGTACACGGGTGGCATTCTCCTTGCGCTTGGTGTATGCGCTGGGACGTCAGGAGGTCACTTCAACCCTTGCGTCTCTATTGCTTGCATGGTTTTCAAAGGATTTCCACCACTGAAAGCCCTTCGGTTAGTTATTTCGTACCCGTGCCCTCGAATGCACCCTGAGTGATCTGGATAAGATATATCATCGCGCAAATCCTGGGAGCTTACATTGCGTGTCTGCTGGTCTACACTCAGTACAAGGTTATCTTCGAGGAGTGTACAACCATTCTCACCAAAGCAGGTAAATTTGAGGCCTTGCAATACACACCTAATGGACTCGCCGGAATCTTTGCGTTTTACCTTCTTCCTGGGCAGACAAAGGGCCTTGCTTTTTTGAATGAGTTTGTTTCGGTGGGAAATAGCTTTCAGTCGATTAGCAACCACAGATCATTCATACCAAGTTAGGATACCTTCATTGGCCTTGTTATTTGGGCTTCCCTTGATTCGTCTAACGCCTTAATTCCACCGACCATGGGCCCTTTCATGGTCGCGATTGCATAGTGAGTTGATACATTCCCTCTTACATATTTTTGGCGTCTCATACTCCTCAAATCACCTAGCGGAACAGCTATCTGGGGGTTTTCGCTTCCGGGTCGTCAGTTTTGTTTCCTTCCATAACAGTCTGTTATTGATTATCTTGCAGTGGTTGCGAATTCTTCACGCGACATTGGTGGCCGACTTATGGCAATGACCATCTGGGGATCAGGAGGTGACAATCGTTGAATCCATGTGTATGAAAATGAAGTAACGGATCGGAAAAACAGCTGCTGGTGACGCATATTCAGCAATTTCTGCACTTACCAACATCCCTGCTATGCTCTTCGCGGCATTCCTCTACGAGCTCTTCTTGACTGACTCCGATAGAGGTAAGGTTTGCGCTACCCACCCAGCATTCTTCTGACCTAGATTTCCAGTCGTGAGCCACGCGGCATACGAGTTTGGAGTTGCCCATGCGAACCACAGACGACAAGTGGAGCAGAGACTTCCTCAGGGTGACGCTGAGGCGCAGACACCCATTGACAAGGATACTTTTACTTACGAGCATTGCGAAACGGTCAAACAAGCTTGACGCGCAGGTCCCAGTTGTATCCGACCGTTAAAGCAGTCTCACACTATTTATCGCTATCGCTCTTTTCAAGCTGTTAATGACGATACAATGAACATCTATCTCGATTGTAACATAAGGCTGCTGACCGTTAGAAACAGAACCACGGACCGGCCTCATATTATGATTCATCAGATATCAGAATACTTGAATTAGAGTATGGGGGTATTTTGCATGCAGTGTTGTACATATGAAGTACGAGGCGTCCGATGGGTAGCTATGTTACAATGATAGAAATGATATTCAAGCCTGGACAAAGTGAGTGATGAATACCCCACCAAAATCCTTAGGACATACGCAGTAATTGTAAAATTTGCGATTTTCACATCGTTCCAAATACTCCCTCTGAGAAACAAGGACCTTGAGTACAATACTCGCAGCAAAAGGCTGAGGTTATTACCTCAATCAAACCCTCAATCCTTTTCTTTATACTCAAAGGATCCGGATGGAACCGCCCAGATAGCTGTCGTGTTACCTCATTGATCAAATCATTGTGGGCCATATGTTTGCGGTTCTTCATAATGCGGACAATGCACGCCTTAAGAAAGAAAGCGATAATCAATAGGATACAGGTTGAGAAATGACACACTAACGTCTGTTTGATGTCTCCGTTCCTCGTCAATGCGATCACGAGTCTCTTTTCTCTCTTCGCCCGACTCTACCCTTGAAACGACTGTACCAACCTTGATCTTGCGCAAGTTAGAGGTGAAGCCAGCATTGAAGGAGAAAATATCATCTTTTTCAATATCCCTTCCTGGAGGATGTTTCTTGAGGATTTTGTACTTAGCACATGCCAATGACTGGAGATTTCGTTGCAATTCAGACTCTACAATGTTTGTAGCGTCACGGAGTTCCTTGACAAAAATCAAGACACGGTGAGGAAGAAGGACAACTAGAAGAGCTCACCGAGTACGTCAAAAAGGCATCGAATGCAAGACCTTGGAATTGCAGGAGGATGACCAATGCATAAGTTGAAACATTCAATTCGATCTTTGAAGCATCAAAGGCAACTCGAACGTCAGCGCTTCCTTGCGAGGGCAGCCATGTCAATCGCCGCCCAGAGTGCCTCGATAGGTAGAATTGTTCAAAAGATTTACATGTCTTTACCATGTCAGGGGTAAATGAACACGGAGGAACTGTCTGTGGAATGGGCCAAAATGTCGACGTCATGACTATGACGGAAAGATCAATTTCGGGAGCCTAACCAAGGCAAAGATCAGTAAGGTAGTGGGAATCGGCAACAAATATGTACCGTTGTTTTGGCAAGGTGTGTTTTATACGCTTCCATTGTTTCCACTGAAATCTTCATGTCATGGAACATGCCTTCCAGCTTTTGCGTAAACTGGAAGCCGCATTCGACCTTGAGTTTCGCGAGCATCCCTCGTTCTGCATCGTCAGAAACGGATCGTGCATGTAAGAGACGCTTGGCGAGGTGACCCTTGTAATATCGCTCAAAGACATCCTTGTCAGTGAGAAAACGGAAGACGGTTATTGTCTTGTCCAAAATGATTTCCACTTCAGCGTCAGTTTTCTGAGTAAAATGAGTCGTGAAATGAGTTTCCAAAGCAATGATTGCTCACTCCTTTGAGACCCTTCTTGAGATTTTCGTCGATGAAGAGCGAAATGTACTCGGGAGAGTTCTCGTTGCTGTCTACAAGCGCTTGGAAAGCCTGATCGAGAACAATGAAGGTTGATTCGACATCAAGTAGAATGGACGGAGAAGTTACCTCATTGAGAGCACCCTCTACGTCACGATCCTTACCAAAGGCATGTTCCCATATTGTGACGAATCTGTCCCGGAGGTCAAGTACATCTTGAACCCACTTCAAGGCCAGTTCCAACTTATGTGTTACTGTTTTTCCCGTGGATCGTGCTTTCCCTTTCCCTTTCTTATCTTCTTCTTCAGCAGCAGGGTCTACATCTCCCCCGTCTAACCCCAATGATGTACGGTTAATCTCAGTGCCTCGACGAGCAATTGAACCTTTAATCGCCCTTTTGATGGTTGGAAGTCCGGTGGGAACATCGGTGAAAAGACGATATAAGCGTGCCAAGTCGTCTAATTTTTGGGTGTCAATCATGTTCTCCAGACCTGAATTAGGTAGTGATATCACACTCGACAGATGTGGGGTAAGAAGATTGTCTTTTAGGACTTGGCGAAGAGGTGAAGCGGTTTGACTGGCCAGATAGTGATGAGTTCGCAAGTCTTCGCTGTTGAATCGCTCCTCGACCTATAAGAAGGGGTTATTGAATATTCTGAGTGCCATGAAACTCTTACCCTACGAAGAAACTCGGGTGCGTCGCATGTCTCGAGTAATTTCTGTCCTTCCGCTTTGTAAAATGCCTCGCTCTCTTTCAAAAATGCCGGTTCTAAATCGCGCTGGTAAACCGTCGTGGAATCGTCATCAAGCTTCAACCTTAAGAATACTTCTACGCATCCTTTCACAGGTGATCGATTTATACTCGACCCGTCGCGTTCGAATCGAACTTGATTGAGAATTGCTGTACAGATATGCTGTTGTATTGGTGGTCGTATAATGTGTCTTAGGAAGAGATGACGCCCGGCTTCCGCTATCTCTGGGACTTTTTCGGTTTTGGTGTGTACGCGATCCTTAGATTTATATATAGATGAGACCAAAAGAAAGGCTGGTCGGTTGATCAGTCGCGTACCATATATTTCAAAATCTGCCCTAACTTCACCATGTTCCCATCATGGTCATCCCAAACGCTTCGTAAAGCTTTCAAAAAGACATCGGACTCTTGACTCCGGTGCATAGGATCGTTATTGCTTCCCGTCGGGAAAACAGGGATAATTTTCTCGTTGGCGAGCTGGTCGAGGTTCTCCGCCACCAGTTTCCTGACCCCTTCATACAGCATTTTACCTTCTTTATGTAGGACCATGTTATATGCAAACCTGTAATTCTCCTCGAAAGAAAGAGCTGAGGCATCATGATTTTGTATTCGGCGGATGTTTGTGGCTAATTCAATCCATGTTCCCTCGGCAGAGAAGGTGACACCATGCTAGAATAATGAGTTCATTGATAAAAGCGAAAGTCATTGAGCACACCTTTCTTGGGGGTTTCTGCAGTTCGTAATCGACATCCATTTAACTTCAGTACGACTCAACTTGCAAGAGAACATACAATCTTTGGCTTTACTCTGCGAGTGGCTGATTCGGGCAGTCAGGAAGTCACAACCAACAAAAATCGTGGCAACTCACTATTCAGATTCATTATCAATGAGTCTAGACTCAGAGGTCTCGCGCGATCAGGTTCAGGGTGCTCTCCGGAGTAGGTGTCAAGTCGTGATTTTGTTATGTAATATTTACCAAAGAAATACATTGGTATGGAGTATTATCGATTGTCACAAGACATTATGAGACCATAGCAGGAAACAGGACGAGTTGCGTGTAACAAAATTATAAAGGTTAAAATGAAATGCCAGTAGTGTTTCCAAAAAAGGAATCAAATGTAGATGAATGATATACTAGGAAGATGAACCAGAAGATCGTACGAAATCTGTAAAGTATTTTCGGAAATTTTTGCCATCTAGGTCTCGTAGTTCCTTTGTGAACTGCAATGCGGTTTCAGGTGGCCAGTTCTGCGACGGAAGAAAGACAGTTAAGAGATAGTTGTAGGCCTCTGGGCCACGAATGTGGCAAATACTTTGTAGCAGATTTGCAATCTCGTGAAGAACCTAACATAAATGTCAAACTTCCATACTCCAAGTAATACAGCTCACGCTTTGATGCTTACCACCATCATTTGCCCATCTTTAATGTTGAATCCGGCAGATGAAGGGATACGGAAAATCGAAGGAACCAGCCGCTCGTAGATGAAGCGATCGAAGCCTAGCAAGCCCTCCTGTGTGCTATCTGAGGCTGGTTGACCCCAGACGCTGACACCCTTGTTCAGGAAGGTCAAAGCAACCTTTTGGCTCGAGGGATCCGAAACATCTTCCGCTTGTTGACGTAGACTGTCGATTAGAGATTCAAATGTAGGTGAGTTTCCTGATAATGCGATATCAAACTCAACAACATGTTATACAAAAAAGAGAGAAAGTTCCCACTTTCTGAAGTAAAGATACTATGAAGCTTATTGGTCATTATATTGTTGAGTAAGCTCAGGTAAGCCTTTTTGGTATCAATGTGCGCCCGTTCGTCATCGGTGCCTGCAATTGGTTGAGACAGAAGAGCTGAGATATGTGCATTAAGAGGTCCAATCAATTGGTCTAGGACATCGAACATGTCCCTCTAAAAGGATACGTTTTTAAGTCAGATCAGCGGAAGAGCCCATTCAAGACCAAACCTGAAGCTTGTGAATCAGTAAACTGATGAAATTCATGAAGTCGACAAGTTCAGAGGGTTCAAAATGCGCGAGGAGATTAGCCATGAGTGGCGGTATGAAGTGAGTGACGCTGGGTCCGGCTGTTGCCAAAATTCTTGCGAATGCAAAACGAGTCTAAAACAAAGATCAATACCAAACAAAGCATATAAGCATACCCAAGATCATACCGCATCCCGTACAGCCTTGTGCACGTTCATAGCTTCCAGACACACCAGAATCGCCTGAGCTACCTGGCCAAGAACCTCTAGAGGCGGCAATGCGTGTCCTTCTGAAACGGTTGAGGAAGTAGTCGAAGGGTAATCTGGGAAACCTTTCGAGATATTTCCTAATGCCATGATGATATGGTGGACTTTGACTATAGCAACGATGTCCTGAACGCCTTTTGTAGATGCGTGCAAATTAATGGACAGCTCGTCCATTAATGGTTTGACAAGTGAAAGGAAAAGTACTGCCTGTTGTTCTGGAGATCTGAACAGAAGGGAGCAAAGAATACCAGCTGTCTCGTATAGATACAACTGGGAATCAAAAGTGGAGTTTTTGACTGCATCTGCAATAGGATCCTCCTCAGATTCATCGTTCTCTTGAATTTCAACCTGAATAGGCAACAGATCTAGAATACTTTGAGTGATGCTGGCGCTGATATCTGGGGAGATATCATTTTTTGCTTCCTTGATGAAACGGTGGAAGAGGTAATAGAGCCGTAGTCGGAATGTGGGGTTCTCGTTGTGAAGACCACTTATTGAACACGTTAGTAAGAGCAACAGGCGAAGTGAAAGGAGAGCGAACCGACGGTCAACCATTGCTTCCAGGGTGGGAATAATGCATTCTTTCCGGATTTTGAAGAAATCGGTATAACGTGATACCGTTTCAAAAAACTGAAGGGAAACAGCGTGGTGAGGATATGAGGCTATCCCAGATTGAACAAGCGCATAAAGCATTTCTCCATGCGTCGTCAGAGGGTATTCAGAATAGTCCGTTGCCTTTCTCCTTTCCTTGTCCACCGAGGGCGCATGACAAAAGGCTGCGCGACCTTTTCCCCCAGCTATTATATCTAATTTAGTGATCATCGGAAGGCATGTCAAAAGATATTCACTTTTATTGATTTCACCGAAGATGTAGACCAAATATATACCAAGCTCTGCATCATGCCATTCTAGTGATATGCCATTCTGATATGCTGAGATAGTGCTCAGAGCAAGTGTACGAACGGCATCAGTGACAAGATTCTGATCGATTGAAAGGATTGAATCCATGAAAGTGCGCAAGTCCTGAATCAAACAATGCATCAGACACAAGTCAAATAGTCTGGAACTGCTCATGAAGCGTTCACCTTACGCATCCTCTCAAATTCGGTGTTGTCATCTTCGTCGACATCAGCCGGGTCTGCATCTGGGTCCCACTTCATCTTTGTCAGTAGAACTTGAAGAAGACTGGTGAGAAACGAGCGTTTTGTATCATTGATGGGTTCTGTTGAAATTTTCCTGCTGCGCTTGTACTAATGAGGGGCTCAATATACGAAAGTCAGGAAAGACATATTGAACTCACACCGCTGAGGATGATTTGAAGGAGGGGGAAGACAGTAGAACATGTATCGTCATATGGGTCCGCCAGGAACCGAAGCAAAACGGGCAAGAGCTGAGCCATCAACTTGGTAGCTTCTTTCCGTACATCTTCGTTCGGACAATCCTACGTAACGGCTTGAACATTGTTTCAAAAATAAAATACTGGTGAACGTACATCAGTGAGCTTCGCCACTTCTGAACCGTACACATTCAGTAGCTTTCCCAGGGCTTCTCGATATGATTCTTCACCCTCATCTGTTTCCGAACCGCGTTCGACTTGTTGAGCTCTCGTTTTTGTTTCGAGAGCGTCTAACACTTCTCCCAGCGACAGGACTTCGAAAAGACTCAGTTTGTCCCCAGGTTCCTTGAGACCTTTTGCGACGATGCGAAGCAAAGCTACCGAGGTCGCTAGTCGAATCGGTAATGAGGGATCGGCAAGTAGGTTGAATAGTAGCGGGACAGTTGTCGGCGTGACAGTCAAATTGATGTCAATCCAACCTTCGGCGAAGTGAGTGAGAGTTGTATAACGAGACAACATTCCTCACCAACGTAAGAACCAAAAGTCCGGATACCCCAGTCCACCACCTCAATTGCTGCGTCTAAATCTCGAGTATTCGAATCAACCCGCTTCCTAAGATTGAGCATTCTTTCAGAGCACTCGGCGACAAGCGTTAGCACTGCTTCGTTAATTCTCGCTGCATCTCGTTCCCGCACGGCATCGCGCACTCGAGCATCGCGTGCATGCCGATCGGCATCGTATGGTCGCGCAGATTTTATCATCTGGTCTGCTACCTCTCCAGATATCTCCAGTACAATGTGAAAGAAGAGAAGGGAGATATGTCGGTTGAATACAGAGTTGTCCGTTGATCGAATAAGTGTGAAAAGATCAGAGAAAAACGACGGCCATTGTTCACAATAAGTGCATAAGAAGAAAAGGGTAAGAGTATGAGAAAATTTGTTTCTGAGAACTATAAACACGTCGCTTCTCGGAAAAGGTCTATTTAGAGGAAGAGTAATACTCACAAGTGGCGTCCGATTCAGCAGATCCACCAACATATTCCGATTGGATGTATGTCACTAAAGCCTGTTGAAGCGTTTGAAATGTTTCTCCGTCTAATGATTCGAACCTACAGAAGCAGCAACAGTTAGCTATCAATTTCATAGTGAACGTGGTGTAATTAAACAGAACAACCCGAACATCTACGATGTTGGGAATCTCCACAGCCTTTAGTCAATCATATAAGCGTTAGAGAATTCCTGATACACGTAATTACAGTAACATCGAGAGCGAAAATTACTCGCCGATTGTCAAAAAACTCGTCCAGCACGCGAAGCGCGAAAAATCGAGCCTCTGGGGGATATTTCCTAGCTCCTTGGGCATTTTGATCCACAAAGATGGGAAGAGCTAATCGCCAAGTAGTGGCCGCATTTTGTTGAATACTTCCGATGTAGGCGAGAGCTTGTTGATGTAGTGACACTCGACTGGGATCGGAGGCAATGATAATGGCTTGTACGACTTGATCTATTTCGTGCTCCATCGTTGCCAAAAGACGTCAGAAGTTGCTAGGCTGGAACTCGAGCCCAACAGATCCCGGTGGGACAACAATAGAGGCAAGATTTGGGCGACTAGCCGGGTCAAGATGGCAATTACAGAATTTCGGAGAACTATCTGCCACGTGCCAGCGCCGATCACATCCTCGAGTTCACATCTCGAATTCACGTCTTTTCAAGAACTGCCTGACGATGTGTGATTAACAGTATTGATACATAATAGAAATGATAACGGCATTTATCATGATATATTATTCAAAGGCAAGGAATGGGAATGTCATAAAGACCCATCTTCATACTTAGAAAAGATAATATTCCGCAAGAATCACAGTCGCGTGAGAACCCCATTTTAGCCCTGACCAATCAACAGTTCTGTCTCAAAAGTTCATGACATAGAGCCCGCCTGTGTGGAGTGCCACGTAAACGCGTCCAGTCGCCTCGTCAAAGGCTAGCGAGAGACAATTTTGGATCTCGAAGGGCAACGCCATGTCTTTCGGAAACAGTGACCGTACCTTCGATGATCCATCGCGCGAGAAATTTCCCCTCATGAGCTCAAAAGCATCCGTTTCCCAGTGCCGGCGCAGCCAAACGGCTCGTCTCCCCGTCCCTCCAAGGCAGGTGACATCGACAGAGGTTTTTGGTGGAGTCTTAAAATTCGATAATGACGGCTGCATTTGCTTCGATAATGGAAGCCTTAGTATACAACCACTCCCCTTCTGGTGACAGAACTGGGGAAAAACCAAAATCGGCAGAACATCATCCGATCCTAGTGAGTTCGTAACTGGCTCTGCCGATATGTAGAAGTCGAAACCGTGAAGAGGCACGGCAGTCTCATAATGAGCTATGGGATCCGTACATAATTCTTCATGTGGTTGGGATCTTGATGAGCTCGCTTTTGCGGAGTCGAGGAATGAAGGAAGAGAGTAGACACTGATCACCAAGCAATCATCAGTACGACATCGTACGCCTACAAGGGCGACACGATCTGGAAGTAGCTTGAAGCGTAGTCGCTCAATGTTCTGCGTATGTTTCGCGTTGCCAAGATACAAACGTTCTTCAAGAGGAGATTAGCTTACCAGAGGTATTGCTGAGCAAGTCCAGCGAACGTTGGTGACAATGTTTATGAAGAAGAGCTCGTATGAGGGTGGGCTGATCAGATCCATGAAACGAGCAATGCTTGCAACAACAATATCTCCACAAATCTGTATATCGGAAAAGGTACCTTCTGAGGTATGTCTGACAATGCTGTGGATCAATCTAGTTGAGCAGCAGTCCCCTTGCTTATGCGGTAAAGTGAAGGAGTAGATATTCAGATGCCTGATAATGACCATGAAATCAGGAATCATTCGTCTACATGATAAGAGAGACACACTCTGTCTGCATTCCATCATATTCAATGGTTACGATCATTCCCGCTGACTCCGATTGAAGGACTGCGAAGAACGACATTGCAGCTGCATGGCAATCCGCTATGCGATAACAGAAATCATCCTTCATAGATATAATGGAAAGTTGAAATGCTAGCTGCGACCGGGTAAGAGTGACAAGCCATTGAGATCTTAAATGCTGCATTTGGTGGACTATGACATCTCGCTGTATCTGGAGCAATTGCCGCGGTCGTCCAGGGTACCCACACCAGTTGTGTTCAAGACGGAGTGCCTTTATCACGATAGCTTGTATTTCGGAGCTTGTGAGCGTTTTTATGTCCTTATTAAAAGGTAGATCCAAAGGAATATCAACCGTAATTTGATGCCACACAACATCCAGACATCCCAGAGCGTGGAGGACACGACATGTCTGTGCGGCAAACTCGACATTAGTGGAGGAGTTGTAAACCTATTAGCCGATGTGACCTGTTTAAGAGACAGTATATCCTCAATACTAAGCAGAGAGATGATTTTAAGAATGATGTCAACAGGAAGTTTCAAAAACAGCATAAGTACTTAGAGGTGATTTGAAAGAATCACTTTGTTGCATGCAGATAGAACCAATTATCTGATCAGATCAGTCATTTGAAAGGCACAATGTGGCACATACATAACACCGGCAAGGCGTGCCGGTTTTCACTACTTAAGGTCTGCCTCCCCCTTTTGTCGTTTTCCAATGAATCACAACTATAGCCACAACTATAGCAAACTGTTGGACGATTATTCTCCCTCCTCTGGAATGTCTGAAGTAGATGGCCTGTCCGACTCTGACTGGCTCGACATTGCCAGTAATCGTGAGTCAGACGATAATGATTCAGTTATCTCTGGAGACAGCTCTAGTGAGAACATGGGCTTAACACCCGTGTCTCGAAGGTCTTCGATCAGCATTGGTAGTTCTAGAGATGAAGATATCGATGCATGGGAGGGTTTTGTTGAAGAAATCGGCGACGAAGAAGCTCAAAATGCTGAACCTGCGACCGCAGTGCTACCCTCGACTGCGGTGATGGCGGAGTCCGCCATGACTGCTTCAGAAACGACAGCGAGCGCTATGCATGACCCTGTCGAGGAGCAACGAGTTAATGAGGCTCTTGATCAGAGCATGATCAGCACGCTTAGCGCTTCTCGCTCCAGTACGGCCAGTGCCCATGGGTCTATCCGTGATCTTCGACTTTCTTTCCCCGATCCCTTGACTAGTTCTCAGAATGAATTGAACAGGTCTTACGAGAACGTGCCGCAGTCAGATACAATGCTTGACATCGACGTCCTTGTCGATGAGACCAACGATGCTGATCATTCTGCTGTCGCAATTGACCCTTTCGGTCTTTATTTCGAGGAGGATGTGGGTTTGATTACGTCTATACCCGCGGTGGCTGAAAAAACTTTGGACGAAGACAAGACTCCATTCGAGGTGGTGTTGTATGGTTCACCGTCCTCGATAAAGTGGTCATTTGTGTCGGCTTTAGTAGAGAAGGGGGGGCTTGTATCCGGTCACGCCCTTGTAGAAGCTCTTCCTAGCGCGGATCATCATACGCGCTTTCTACAGCTCCGACCCACGATTGACGATCCATCGAGCGACACCTATGTCATCCCGGTTTACGACAAAACCGGGGATATTGTTGTACGTTCAACATTCCACTAGTTCTGTATTGACTCACCTTTCTCTAGCCTAGCCCGCATGCACTAGTCAAACGACCTTCTCTGGCCGTTGTCTATTTACCTTTAACAATGCGCACGCCTGTTGCTGCAGATCACACACTCTATCTTCCTGTTCTGGTTCCATCCTCATTGATAGAAAGCAGCGTGTCTCGGGATACTGCTGAGAGAGATTGGGATGCTTTATCGATCCCTAATGACAAAGTTGCCCATTTGAATATAGACACCGAGTATCCGATCTTCGATGGCAGTAATGCTGAAGACATTCGAGACATGCGTGCGCATCGATTGCTCCAGAGGCTTCTCTCTGTTGCGA
The DNA here is from genome assembly GCA_020091625.1 of Termitomyces sp. 'cryptogamus'. Taxonomy (NCBI): domain Eukaryota; kingdom Fungi; phylum Basidiomycota; class Agaricomycetes; order Agaricales; family Lyophyllaceae; genus Termitomyces; species Termitomyces sp. 'cryptogamus'. The sequence goes on from JAGYZC010000005.1 coordinate 2,589,901, forward strand.
AGAAGCGTTCCGTCAAAGTTATGTCGGATCATATTAGCCCCGCCCAAGCAGTTACATTGTACGTTCTATTATTGTCTGTCTCCTTGTACGTTTATTCATAATGTCGAAGCTTTGCTCTAATGTCCTTAATTGTCGGTTTTGCCATGAATACCGCATTCCGTAAGTCGACCGCGCCCACCCCAACTGTAACCACGTTTGCTCCTGTCTCAACGTTCTGGGGAATATTTGGTCTCGAGATCAATCACACTTCAGTCCCTGCCACCACGGCCAGAGTCAATACACCGATTATGACCACCCATAAGGAATTTTCCCTCTCGGTATTCAATCCCGGCTCTACGTCGCTGTCCATCACATCTAATAGTCAGCTGACGAAGGCTAGTCCTTCAGCTACGCATGCCGTTGTTGAATCCCACTGCAAGCCTCCGACGTGGAACGACAAAGTTAAGTCCGCGAAGGATATCATTGTTAGGCCAGTGATTCAACTGTCGGCTGAAGCTGGGCCCACCACAACCGTAGCCACACAAACTATTGAGGCTTCGAGACTGGCCTCGAAAACAACTTCAATGGGCCTAGATGTTGAGTCTCTGTCCCAGGCTCTCGATGAACGTATGACACGCCTCCGAAACGAGTATCGAGTTGATGAATTAATTGAATCACTCGATGACCTCGCTCGCGCAATCCGGCGTCAAACACTGTATAGGGTAGGCAAGGCCAAGGAAATCCGGGACCAGGTTCAGTATCGTCACGAGCGTGCACGTGGGAAGGCAAAAGAAATAAAGAAGAAAGGAGAGGAAATCATCTATCTTGCGGGCACAGAACTTGTCGAGAAGACGAATATGGCGAAGAAGACAGCACGCGATATTACTACCTACTTGGCGAAGATGGAATCCTGGCGCACCTATCAGAAGGCCCATGCGGATTGGGTGTCACTTTTGAAGAAGAGGGGTCACGAAGGAAGCAACATTCGACATCGGAAGGAAAATGTTAAGGACAAGAAGAGTATGGAATCAAGTGGTCATTGCGGCCTGTTTTCCTGCTCGTTGACCGACTTTTATCTGGCCTAAGAATTGAATCTTCCTCTGTTCTTTCATGGAAACTCCTTCTCGTATCTGTACTAGTACCTATGTAACAACGAACATATTATCGCATTAACATGTAACATCCGGGTAACGACATCGATGGTTAACTTGAGTGTCAGAGAGGATCTTCGACACTATACACAACATATTATTCAGTATTGACGGGTGTACCAGAGGCTCTACAAATGGTAAAACAACACACATATAATACATATTATACACTAGGACACAATCAGTACATTGGTGACGGCCAGTCTGGTAAACCTTGGATTGCTGCATTGGAAGCTTCGCGAACACGGCGCTTGCTAGCAACGTCACTAGACTGCCGGTAGCCATCAAGGACCTCTTGCATCTGGAACGCGGAGGCTGCGACAGAATCTAGAAAGAAGTAATGCTGAAAAGGCGCAAAGACTATGACATGTATGGCTTACCAGCATGGAGCTTCGCCTCTTTGTGTAGCTAGACAGAATATCAATCAATATTACAACGAGAAGTAGAGGAAGATGCACAGACCCCGTGCAATCTTACACCTTCCTGTTGAACTTGTGCCGGGTGGTAGCCCATGTTCCCGGTTTGCAATTGCGTGGAAAGCTGGTTGGCCTTCCCTTCCAAATCCATTGCCCGTCCCTCCCAAGCTTCCTTCAAAGAATCAAATGAACTCAACAACTGCTTCCAAGCATACGTGTCCCAAGCTTCAATCTCCGTTTTATGCGTACGAAGGTACTCTCTTGGGTGTGAAAGTCCGGATGGTGACGACGTCGATGAGCTGACGAGGCTATTCCCGTGGGACTGCAGATAACTTTGGTTCTGCTGTACCGGAGCCTGCGACTGACTTTCACCAGACCACCCTTGTCCGATCGATGCGTACGGATCGAATCGCGAGAGATAGCCAGGATTCTGTAGCTGCTGCTGTGCAGGTGGATACGGTTGCTGTTGTGGTGGCGCTGTCTGTACTTGTAGATAACCGTAGCCCGTCCCGCTCATGCTTGCAGCAAGCTGCTGGCCGAAAGAGCTTGTCGGCTGGAACGGCAAGCCTGTCGGCTGTGGCGCGATGCCTTGGGATGGATTATAACCTGTTGAATGGGTGTAACCAGGTGATGGCTGAAGCTGCTGCTGTTGAAATGAAGGATGCTGAAACATGCCCTGGGATTGCTGATATCCTATTCCGGCATTGGTAGGGATTTGAGACCATGAGCTCTGAGTGCCGGATGATCCAGTCGAAAGATCGGGAAAGCGTGACTGAGCATCAGTAGGATCAGTTATGAATGGGTTGTTTGTAATTGGTGGGGACCCAAAAGCATTGTTGTACATGAGGCCTGACGGTGTCAAGGAAAGCTGTACTAAGCAAGGCAGCGCAGCGGCGATAGTGGCAATGATCCAGCCATCACCATCACGTGTGCTTTGTCTAGATTGTGTTGAGATCCCGATTAAGACAATCGCATTATATGGCATGACATGAATATGTGACAGTGAACTTGTCTATCTAAACCATCGGTTATAGGTTGCAGAAGTATGTTGCATGCACACTAATGGAACGGAATGTAAATGATAATAAAACAAGATTGAAATCAAAAGTCCTTAGTCGTGCATGATCATGTACGGTGTACTTTTGGTACCGGAACCAGACCGAGAAGTCCAAATATGAGCACGTAGAGAGCGATAGCTGATAAGATGCGTGGATTGAATCTAGATCCCTCGAGCAGCTGAAAAGGAGTCCTTACCACCGATAGTACCTCTCAAGTATCCCAGACCTGTCCACTGACCAAGTGTTACCACCAAAAATAGCAAGCCTACGACAATTGTGGTTGTAAGGATCTAAATAGATGGCTTGTGAACTTCACTGGAGACCTTGAGAGAATATAACCTGAATCAGCTACTTACAGGTATCACCGAGGACAAAATCCCTGACTCCCGCCATGAACGGTACTATCGACAATCTTGCAATCAGGGCAGACGTAATATTGAGTGTCAGTAACATACGTTGGGCTCCACTCCCTTGATCCAGGGAGTTAACAACACATAGATAAACAGCATAATGGTGGTGATACCGAGTACCAAAGCTCCAAATGCAGCAGTTCTACGATTTACCAGAGCAAGCAAAGTCAAGTCATCTCCGAAGTATCAAGGATCTACATACCGGCCCCACGAATCCTTAAACTGAGTTACTCGCCAAAACTCATGCAGGGTCCCAAGATAATAAGTGATCACCCCTCCCGGTAAGACCAATTTCAGTTGTCGGATCGCATGCTGTGCTGAGTTTGGTCGTACAGACATCAAGGAGTGACCGAGACTGAGGTTCGAGGCAGACAAGTCGCGACGCCGCTGGAATGAAGAGCCAAAAAGTTTTATCACATGAAACTATGTCCACGTGTCCAATCCCAATCCAGCTTTCAAGCTTTTCCACACCATCCAAAATTGCAGTCACAGAATACATGACCAGGCAGCAGATAAGCAAAGTGCGCAGTGACAGAATATATGATAATCAAGTTTCAGAAATTGTGGGCGCACTACTGGACAAATAGGGAATGCTCTTGTACGGATGACGTAGCTACAGCCGTGAACACAGCCTAGTATGGAGCATAGGATTCAAAATGCACCGGGGAAAGGAAGGTAAAGTTTACATAGATTTTCACACTATCTCAATTGTAATCGGTAGTCGAGGTTGTCCAGGAAATCCTTTAACAGTGGGTGTTGATATTCCACTCATCTCCCAAACAATATCTTTTCCAGAAGGGGAGAAGCGAAGCCTGGAAATTAACCTGGCCAATGCAACCTATGAATGGAAAATGGTTATTATGACTACGTGAAAAACGCGTTGTCGTTCTATCACGCACCTATCTCCAGCTCCGAGAATTTAAATCCGATACAAGCACGCGCGCCACCGAGAAAAGTCATTCTAGGAAAAAAGATATTAAACAACCTTTTGAGAATATGTTGTACGAACATGTGAGAGTAGACGCCGGGAACACGCGCATCATATACTGTCTGAGCTTTCGAGAAATCCATCGTTCAGGTTTCCACTCGAAAGAATCGGGCCCCGACAACGTAGGGTCGCGGTTGATGTCACGAATGGAAACAAAGAGTTTAGTGCCCGCAGGAACAAAGATCGATTTCATGTTGCGATTATCGAGTCCTTCAATCGGAACGGAAAGGGGCAAGATGTAGTCTTTGGTAGCACTATATCAGATAGCAGATGTTAAGCCTGCCTGAGAAGAATAGTAGCACCTACACTCGTGTGACGAAGGTAATTGGTGGATGACTATAACGGAAAGATGAGAATATACTCCGTCGTGAAGTTGGATACCTCACAGACGCAAAGTTTCCCGGCAAACTGCATCCATAAGAGGGAGCGACATCAATTCATCGTAGGATTTGTCCGATTCCATGTGGTCCCCGAGTATTGTGGTGATTTCGTCGCGAAGCTTGTCCTGGATTTCCGGCCGGTACGAGAGAAGGTGCAAGATTTGGGCAAGGACATTAGAAGTAGTATCTGTGCCCGCGAAAGCAAATGTCCTGATATGACTATCAACTTGAATACGATACCGATATACATTGGCGAAGTCTTACGACATCTAAAATAAGTAATTGATATGGTTCAACGACTGCTCGCTGGAATCAATTTATGATATTCACCTGGGCTAACACTTCCTTGTCCGGTAACCTGTCTTCCTCATTAGTGTTCATATTTGCCTTCACTTTTGTAAAATGTCATTGACAAAGTAAAATATGAGTCTGGTTGACTCTTACTGAGAATAGCAATAAGGTCCTTCTCGGCTGCATGACCGTCCTACTTTGATAATGACTCACTGGGCACAGATGCCAAAGCCCTTTTCTTCTCTTCGAAGATATGTGTGGTAACGCGGTCCATCGTGTCAATGACATCACGGATTCTCCGGGGGTTTTTCCAAGGACAATGATCTATGATGAACCTCCGAAAGTACGGAGGGCCAATCTTGATGAGGTTTTGAAGAAGATACTCCCGCAAAAATAGGAGATCATCTGTCGCCGGACTGCACGGAGATTCAGCAATGAGAAACAACTTCCAGAAGCAGTAAGTGACATACCTAAATTCTTTTGCCGCTCCAAAGGGGTGAGGTTTTGCACCTTCCACCAGTGGATCAAAAGAGTAACCGAGGGCACTTTGCCCAATGATTTCCAGCGCAGCACGACTGATCCAGTGCAAAATATCAATCTGATGGATTCAGGATGACTCGTAAGAGGTACATGACAGGCGATAGAAAGATGACCTCTCGGGGACCTCTACTGAGTCTGGCCGTAATGGCTGATTCAAGCTAGATAGTAATGCGAATATTGCGGTCAACTATGGCGAACGGGGACTTTCATACCTTTCTTGCCACGTTATCAGTCACGGAGACCAGACATTGTTTTTTTCGGAATCAAGTGTTACACAAAAAAAGAAAGCGCACTCAAAATGCGTAAATGCGCAGTGGAAAAGACTGGATTTAACATTTTTCACTGTCTTTTATGAACTTCACCTATGCCAGATTTATTTCAACTGGCCACCCATGGCTTTCCAAGGACAACCAACCATGTGAAGATGAGAACCCACCGCCGAAAGCAAGATGTTGAACCTGTGATTGTGGTCGAGATTCTAGAACCAGTCAAAAGTTAATCTGACATACGCAAATAAAGCAGCGGTTTCTTGGAAAAATTCATGGTCCTGATGTCATCTTGAATCATCGAGATTCTACATAGCTGAAAGTGCAATTTGGCCTTGACTATTATACTGTGCGTCGCTTTGATATCATAAATATATAGATACTTTGATTGTCAAAATCAGACAAAGGTCAGAAAAAGTCTGCAGCACAGAAATGATAGTTGACCTACGCCGAATGCCCTATGGATTCTAATAACTCTGCCGACTGGTCGCGTTGGGTCGACAGAATCATGAGATAAAATCCATACATTGTCGAGAAATTCCACCGATGAACGACCAGCCAGAATATGGGTCGAATAACTGTCCGAGATTGCCTATATAGGAGGCCGATCAATTGATGAATACTAGACGAGACTGGGCAATGCGTACCCTTGAGAAAAGATTCAGGCTTGGGACCAGGAAAATTGCCGAGGTCGATGAGAAGTTGCCATAGGAATGGGGATATTATCCAAGCAACGGTGACCAGAACAAGGCTTCCAGCAAAGAGTGTAAGCATCGTATAGTGCACCTAGTTGAGGCGGCACGGCACCTTGATACGCTCCTTTAAAAGACGCCCCTGGTAGAAATCGACAGAAATCGATGATCTCAAAGAAGCGACTGTAGGTAATGAACTGCCGAGACAATGGCTGTCGCTGTCGTCAGGTGCGTTAGGGGCGATATTCAGGCCGGAGCCAGATCCGTTAAATGACCCCATGGCCCGAGAGCATGTGGTATAGATATAGAGATCGTGACCTATCTCCACAAATGTCAGATGCACGCTGCACTACAGTAAGTACTTTGAGGGAAAAGCCCGGTATTGAAATCCTATTAGCGCATAGGGAATGCCTTGATAAACTACAGACTTATGCCGGCGTAAGTGATAAAGCGAAACCTAATATACACATACGGCGTAAGTGGGCGTTTTGACGTAGTGAAAGTCACTACTTACAAAGAAGGAAATGCGTTCGGGAGTTACTGGTAAAGTATCGGGTGAGATGGTACACACTCTACTGACCCTTTCCGTTCTCGCGGGCTCTGATCTACGAAGCCATGTATTTAGCAATCAGATTAATGAAGGGGAATGCAGATATACATCGACGGGTGTTAGCGTTACACTTAGGGTTCCGTTCGGCCACAACTTTGATAGAAATTCCCGCTACTTTAGTAGTGGGTTCTTGGAGACTATCGAAAAAAACGTTCAAAGGTTGATTCAGATAAGTGGTCACATTTTCCGGTCCGGACGGCCCGTTTTAATTATTGTTTTTTTTTCTCTTTTGTTTCCGTCGTCCATAGCACTTGCAACTCCACATCTTGCCTAGATCATCCTTCTGCAGCATCTATTCCTTTTGGTTACAATCCTGTTTCCTTCTCTTAGCTCACCTTACGATCCATTGTGTATGTTATGATTTTTTTTTATTTACATGTTACCCCTTTTTTTAAATTTCATCCGTGAAGGGCGCCCTGTTTGGCCGCAACGCCCGCTACTATCTGGACTCCATTCCATTGTGACAATTCTGCTGCAGCCCTATACATAACATCTTCAAGTTGCTCTGACATTACTCACCATTTCTTATTCCTGTTCAAAAATTGTCGTTTAATAGTTATCATTTAAAAATCACATTGTAAACATAAGCCGTTTAATTCATGTTCGCGTTTGTTTCTCTTTCTGTTCAGGGGCAGTTGGCTTTAAACGGGTCTAGACTACAGTTTTATGAGCACGTGACAGGCATGTAGAGTAAATTATTCAAGGCAAGTTCAATCCTTCTATATTGGAGCTTGTGCCCTGCCTATGTCCACAATCACACATCAACATAATGTTTTCTATAACGTATACTGCACTTGTTTATTCCAGTTTAAACTTGTCATTCTATCCAGCCAAGCCAAAATAGAAAGGTAACATCTGCCACAGATTTTTGCGGAGAGCCTGGTAAAAACAGAAGTGTGAATACAGAATATTGAATTGCCGACCAACAAGACTAAATTCCCGTCAGAAAAAAAAACAGAATGGACCTCAGATAACATTGGTTCTGAGGACAAAGGGTAATAGCATGCAGGTAGAGGAAAGATGGACATTGTTGCAGTAGAATATCAAGTCAAAGGACATGTGCATGGGCAAAGGGGCATATGAAACAATGGATAAAATCACATGCGATACACAGAGAAGACAAAAGACATACCATTTGAGGAGATCAAGACAGGGCAATAGCAAGGGAAACAAATGCAAATTTTCTATTGAACAGTGGATTGCAGGTCTAGAAATGGCACGGACTGAAAGGCATATAGAAACAAAAACCAAAAAGGAAAATGATGAGCAAACAGGAAGAAACGGGCCAGCCGGATCAGCAGTCTGGAAAGCATGACTTTTTATCTGAATCAACCTTTGACATTTTTTTTAATAGAGCCACAAGAAACCCACTACATAGTAGCAGGAATTTCAACCATCAAGGGTGCCCTCTGCAGCTGCAATGCCTGCTACTCTTTGCATATTAATTATTGATCTAACATACCAAGGTAAAATAAATGATGATTGATCTTCTTGAATGGTAATACAATGTCTTGGACCTGAACAGTTATGACCAGGAAACCAATGATCCAACCAAGACCAAGTGTGTTCCATCTGAGCACGTAGTAACCACTGCCTGCTTACACACACACAAGTGATGTCTGTTGCATTCAAACAAGCAACTGACCCATCCTCTCAGGATACACCAGACTGGACAGCAACCTTCAATATAATGAGAATGACAAAGACAAGCAACTGCAAAGTATACCACACCATTGGATAACATTTACAGATATAATACAGCAATGCAGGAAGCAAGATTGGAGGCCAAATGGCAGGATGAGAAGAGATCAAACTCAACACCCAGGTCAGCAAGGATAGAATCATCAATCAAATTGAGAGATAAATTGTAACCAGATAGAGTTGAAGGAAAACAAACTCGAACCTGATCAGCAATAGCTGTGCACACTCCAGATATAGCAAATCTGTCACCCATGTGCAAAAGAGAATCAATAATATCAAATTGCAAGGGCTGACAGTGCAAAAAGAATCTAAATAGATCAGTAAATTGACTCAGATAAAACACAAAATGATGTATGAGTTGAGAGTATATATTGTACTCAGGAGGATAGAAAAATCAACAGCATCTTTGCTGATGATACAAATGGTATGTGTATGATTTTCATCTTTTAAGGGATGAGAACACTACATTGCTTTGAATACTGAGGAAAGTCTTGTAAAAACAGAAGCATGGATATGAAAGGTTGAATTCTCTATCAACAATACTAAGTTTCCATCAGAGAAGGAAACAGATCTGATTGTGGAGTGTATAGGATGGGTGCCAGGGAGGATGTAATGTGAAAGGACAAAGCAGTTTGAAATCTTTAATATTTGAACTGTTTAATGTTGAATCAAAATATGGATGCAGAAGGAAGAATGAAACATCTGTCTTGAATAACATGGAACATTCACCTTTTGGGTACAAATGAAAATAGAACACAGACCTGAGTGAGGGAAAGTAAAGACAGGGAAAGTAAACAATTAAAAAAATAAATAGATTAACAAATAAAATTCCATGGAAATGGATGGACTGCCTGGATTAACGGTCCAGGCTACTTATCTGAATCAACTTTGAACTTTTTTTTTGATTGGACCACAAGAACCCACTACTAAAGTAGTGGGAATAATTCTTATTATATTCACATTTTTATCATACAATTGGTCATTAAACTGTTTCAGTGTTCAACCATTTTCCTTTGTTTTCTGACCCAATACCATCCAATGTTACTTCTGTTTGTTTGTTTGATGGCAATCTAGTCCTGTTGATTGGAAATTTTATGTTTCACATTCATGCCTTGGTGTTCACCAGGCTCTCACTACAATTCAAGCCAATGTGGCTTGCCTGTCCTTTGCATGATGCAAATCAGACTCACACTATTTGTATAGTGAGGATGCTGTCAATTTTTTCATTCTTATCTGTGTCATTTACTCTCTTGACTTGTACATCTTTAAGTGATTCTTCAGTGTCAATCCACTGATCTTTTCAGCTCCTTTCTGAGTTGCCAGCCTTTGGGTGTTGATATCATCAATTCACTCTTGCATATGGAGGATAAATTCACTATAACTGGGGTGTACTCTGCTATTGCTGACCATGTTCAACTTTGTTTTCCTTCCATGCTATCTAGTTATGACTTGTCACTCCATTTGATCGACGGCACCCTGGTAGTGGATCCTGCTATGGAATGTGACCTTTTTGCTTCTTGTTGCATGTTTGGCCTTTTCACTTCTTGTTGCATGTTTGGCCTTTTCACTTCTTGTTGCATGTTTGGCCTTTTCACTTCTTGTTGCATGTTTGGCCTTCTCACTTCTTGTTGCATGTTTGGCCTTCTCACTTCTTGTTGCATGTTTGGCCTTCTTGCTTCTTGTTGCATGTTTGGCCTTCATTCTTCCATCCCTGCATTGCTGTATTACATTTGTAAATGATGTTCAATGGTATATATCATCTTATTCTTGTCCATTTTTGCCATTCTCATTTCACACAAGCAGGATATTCTGTTTGGTGTTTCTCAAGTTGATGAGATGACTGCTTGTTTGAATTCAACAGACATAATTTGTGTGTGTGTAGGCAGGCAGTGGTTATTGAAGGCTCAGATGGAATATACTTGGTCCTGGTTGTTCAATTGGTCTCCTGGCTTTTATTGACCAATCAAGGCCCAGAACAACCCAGGGCACATCTGCAACACAGAACAATAACACTGTAGTGAACCCTACCCCTTTGGCCTGTAGAGACCCAGGCAAGCAGAGAGTCTGAGATGCTGCTGACATAGAAGACTTGAAAAGGTGTCAAGGTAACTGACTGATAGCTACATTGGGATTGAAAGAAGCTTCAAATGACAGACCACCTAGTAATATTGCCATAGAGGGTATGAGAGTGATTGTTGATGAAGATCAGAAATGAAGGTCTTGCATGGTTGGAAAACAGGTGATCACACATTTGTAAGGTCTCATAAAATCACAAGGAATTTACAAAATCTCACACTTGACAAGTTTGACAATCATGAAATCAGGTGAATATTGCCAGAAATATTCAAAGTCTGGATGATCCATATAGAGAGACTTAGCTCAACAGAGTAGTCAAATCAGAAATAAAGCAAAACATTATATTTAGACAGGTGCAATCTTCCAGAATGTACTTCTATTAACTTGCCCTTGAGTGCAATGTTCTTTCTCTCCAAACATGTCTGTGATGCAAAAGGTGAAGATGTGTGGATCATTAAAAGTACAAAGAGTGATTGGACAGTTCCCTTTGATGCCACACTTGTGAGCACTAAAGATGTCCCACTGCTCCAAGTCTATGGCAAGATCAAATCCATGAGATTAATCTTCATTGTCAAACAAATACTGTCAACCTAACTGAATGAAAATCTGTGAATGGACTTGTGAAATGTACTTTTAAAGAATGATGTTGAGGCAATGAAATGAACTAATTCATGACTGAAAAAAAACAGGATTAAACATCAGGCAATATTCATCAGAGAGGAAAACACATTATGGTAATATCACAGAGATAGTTCACATATTTCTTTGTAGACAATTGAAGCAAGAAGTAGCAGGCAGTGCAGCTAAGGAGGGTGCCCTTTACGGATGAAATTCCCACTACTATGTAGTGGGTTCTTGTGGCTCTATTCAAAAAAACATCAAAGGTTGATTCAAATAAAAAGTCACATTTTCTAGACTGCTGATCTGGCTGTCCCATTTCTTCCTGTGTGCTTCTTGTTGTTTCCATTTTCCTTTTCTGGTTTTGTTCCTATCAGTCTGTTGAGTTTTTAGACCTGCAATCCACTCTTCAACAGTTCATTCCCTGCATTAGCCTCCATATCTAGTCCAGCTTGCATTTTGATTGCTCTTACCCCGTTTCAATCTCCTGAAATTGTACATGTTTTGTCTCTTTTGTCTATTTACATGTGATTTTATCTGTCATTTCATATGCCCCTTTCCTTATGTACTTTGCCTTGTTATTCTACTGCAATGTCCCTTTTTCCTCTACCTGCATGCTATTACTCTCTGTCCACTGATCCAATACTATATGATGTTCATTCTGTCTCTTTCTCTGATGACAATTTAGTTTTGTTGATCATCAATTTGATATTTCATATTCATGTGTTGGTTTTCACCAGGCTTTTCTCAGTATTTAAGGCAATGTGGAGTTCATGTCCCTCACATGAAAGCCAACAGTCAAAATCTTGTGTCGAATTTAGTACTTGCTCTCCCATTCAGCAGCACATACAATACACTTCATCTGGTCTTCAAGGAGAGAGCACAGCTGTGGGTGATTTTAGAATAGGTCAAGGTGAACAGTGATTGCTGTAGTTTCATTGAATAAAAGCATGTGTATGGGGCAAGGGAAATGGCAGCTTTGAGGATCAAAGGTGGAATATCACCATGTTTCCTTGTGATTGACAATTAACATGTCTCCTAAAAGGTTATAATGTGTTCACTAATAAAATAGGTGATACATCTCCTTGTTGAAAAAGTAACCTTTCCTATATACCACCACATTAATGACTTGCATAAGAGAAAAAGGTTTGTCATTGTGTCATGAATCAAGTGCTTTTCAATATTGGCCTATAGGAAAAGTTCATGGCAAGAGCATCAAGGATAAAATGAAGAGGGAAAAGGAAGATACAAAAGCTGGTTACTTACACTTAATCAATATGTGAGTAGCAATTACTACACCTCTTAGTTGTTTTTCAACCTCAATTATGAAGTTTGTTGGAAGGGGTTACCATTTTGTGATGTCCTTGAACAATTGGGATGAATGGGCAACCCATGTTTGTGGCATTGATCCATTGTGCCCTGGAACAAGACAAGAATTAAAAGATGGGTATGGTTTTTGATATTATCTACACACTCTAGCTAAGGAGGGATTCAATATTGTGGACTATCCCTGAATCACAATGAATGTGAGCTGGCAATTGTGCCTCAAATAGACATAAATCACCATGAAAGTGTAGAGAATAAATTCAATAACAAGTCACAGGGATTTAGTTACAAACATTGTATGTAAGGGGGACCAATGAGTAGCAGGCATTGCAGCTGAAGGGGTGCCCCTCACAGATGAAATTTGACTAGGGTTCTGATGGCAGACAAGGGTTGGATGAAGTCTTAGAAGGTGGTCTGTCCCATCATCTTACATCACATTCTTTTTCTTTTCATCTTTTTTATGCTTGTAATTGCTTGTACTATATTTATCACAAGCTATGGTCCATGCCTTCAGCACAGGCCTGCATCTCTTGCTAAGACCAGATCCAACCTCACTTCATTGCCCAATGCTATGGCCAACACATTCTTCTCCATAGTGAGATGCTCTCTTGCCATGTGCACTGGTTCAGCAAGTCAGTGAGGCCCTTGTCTCCCACCAGCCCATGGAGCCAGTAACTTCAAGGCCATGCCTGCTGCTGGCCTCTTGACCAGTCTAAAGCAGCTGTTAGTGGGCATTGTGTCCCACCAACTCTGTTTGCTTGGCTAGGGCAGCCCCAAACTTTGGAGACTGCACTGCAGCCAGTGACAGAGTGTGACCAGTCCGACTTTTCATGCTGCACTCTTAGTAGTGTGCTGCAGTCTTGATACTATTTTCATAGGCCTTGGTCTCCAAAACAAATTCTTCCATGGTATTCACTTTGGGAGCAAGTCTGCTGTCATGTATCAATGTGACAAGCATGTTGGAGGGTATCTCCTCCAAAAACCACTCACAAATTATTAATTTGTTTGGAAATACATGTTCTGAGCATGGTTTAGCAGGGCATTACAGAAGCTCTGCACTCCCTCTTAAATTACATATACCACATTGCTGACTGCATCATGAGCATCCTGCATTGTCAAGGGTTGTACAAACCAATTGTACAAGCCAAGAATCATACTCTCAAACCTCTAGTGAGACTGGGTCTTGTTGACATGTATCACATGTTGCAGGTACCATTTCAGCACTTCTGCAGCTACAAAGTCCATAAGAATAAGGACTTTCTTGCATTCATGCCTATTCCCACAATACTGTGCTATTGCATAAAATACACAGATACTCATGAGCCAGTTTTTAAGTTCACTGAACTTGGCTGACCCAGCATAGGGAGTGGTTGCCTTATCACTTATCACTTCTCCTAGGCTTGAGTCCATCTGGAATTGCCAGTTGGACTGCAAGCAGCTGCTCCATTACTGCCTTTAGGCAATCATGCATTGTCTGGCAGTGATATGTGTGGGCTTCCTCTACTCCTGGAGTGGCAAATTGTCCACAATGTTATGAAGGCATCAAGAACCTCTGTGGCTATCTCTCAGGGAGGGCTGTAGTCCTCCCTCCTCCTATCAACCATACATCCCACAGGTATGGGATCTGCATCTTGATCCCCATCATCATATGGAGGACCATCTGATCCTCCTGGGGATAGTAATGGTCCTTGACCTGGACAGGTTGGTCTCTATCCAGATCCTCCACCACCACCTTCTGGGACTGGTGGTCCTTAATGTGGCATGAGTAGTGGTGTGGTGCTTGGATCAGCTCCTGCTGACCCTTGTTCCAGGTCTCTGCAATTTCCTCCTGGCTAGCCAGACCTACTTGGAGAGTTACTCCCTCCTTGCCTAGCCTGCTCATAGCACACTGCAGAACTAGTCCTAGTCCTGGCATGCATACTTTCCACTGGGGATTGATTGTCACACCCCTCAAGCTTTACTAGCTAGAGACATTTGGGTGGAACATACTCTTCATGTAAGGGTGACCTCTGGGGCAGCAGATTGGAGTCACACAGCTAGCAGAGGGGAATCCAAAGTATATTAGCAGGAGTAGATGACAATATAATCAGTAACTAATCACCTAGCAGAGGAGAATCTGAAAAGAACAAGTTTAAGGATCCCTGCTGCTTGGTGCAGCACATCAGCAGGCAGCAGAGGCATGGGAACTACCATACAGAAGGCTGGAGCTAATCCTAACCCTAGGACAATGATTGGTGAGGTAATATGGAGAACTCCGCAGTTCTCTGGAGATCTCTGGGTTCTGGAATGAGCTCTGGAGACATTGAACAAGCTGTGGAGGTGCTGAAATAGGTTGCAGAGGTTGGAAATGGAAGTCTCCTGACATCACCCCCTCTCTAGCATGTGGCATCTTGATGCACAGGGTAAAAGAAGTCTTTGATTGCTTGGTCTGCCAGCAAAATAGGGTAGATTCCTCATATGGCATGCAAAGCATCTAGGTGTCTCCTGTGGAACTCCTTGATGAGTCCAGGGGCATGCATGTTCTCCTGTGGCTCCCAGGAAATATTCTCAATCCCATAGCCCTTCCACTTCACCTTGTATTGTAGTCATCTCCAGAATAAACAACTATCCAGAATTTCCTCCACCTTGTACTCCTCATTGTTGTTGACCACCACTGGGGGTGGCGGGGGTGGCAGGCATTGCCTCAGAATAGGATTCTTGGGGGCTGGAGCCAGTTTGACCACATTGAACACTAGATGAAGCTGGCACATCCCTGTGGGGAGCCAGAGTCAATAGGCTAGGGGCCCTACCTGCCATTCCACCATGAAAGGTCCCAATGGCAGTGTGACAGCTTTTTCAAGGGTCAGATAGTTATAATATTGGAGGCATCCAGGTAGACTCAATCTCCAGGCTGGTATTTGTGCCCTGGGGTCCTTGTATGGTCATAGTAATGCACCATGTCATCCTTTGCCTTTGCTAGCACTGCTCGGACCTCCTCCTGTGACCTTTTCATCTGGTGGTAAGACTTACTTATCACTGAGCACTATTTTTGGCATTTCTGACTGGACAGCAGCTAATTAGTTTGACATGGCATAAGTCATGACACTCAGCACATGAGACCTAGCCACAAGGTCTGGAATAACATAGATTTTGCATGGGAATTTAGCAACCATGAGACTTATCAATCATGAGCCATATCATGTGAAGTCTGGATTTTGGGTTTAGAATGACAAGGCTAAGACCTTTATTAGCAACAATTGCTAGCAACTTTCTGGGTGACAACACAGCTTTTTCCCACCAAAATTGGATATATTAATAGTCATGTGGTTTCTTATCAAGCTTACAAACATACTTGAACAGTGTTTACACTTCAGATATTGACATTGGACTCACTCTTTTCTTGCAATTGATTACCTTTATGCATTACATTGACTTCGCTTATTTTTTTCACTTGGTTACAGATTGACACCTCATATGTATCATAAATACTTTGGCAGACACCATTGCTAGTGGTGACTATGATTTCTTTTCCCATACTATACTTACAAACAGTATAAATACTGCCTGTACATAGAGACCACATCATGGAACAAACAGAGTACAGTTCCCCCCCCCTCTCTCTAAGCTTACTAGCTTGAGATTTCACTTTGCTCTTTCCCTTTTGCTGACCATCAATAATGGTTTAGCAACAGTCTTGCTGACTTCAACTATGACTTTGTGTGGTACCAATTGTGGATGCTCATAGCATTTATTCCAACTTAGCAATGCTAGCAACTATGGCTAGCAACTAGTTGCATTTGTTTCTATTTTGGTTTTTTGCTGTCACTTCCCCCTTTCTCCACTCTACTCCTCTTTCACTGCTTAAGTTTGCTCTTTCTTAGTGATGCTTTTGTCTTCATTGGTTTTCCCTTTTTTCTCACTAGCAATCCCTCCATTACCATCTAGTGGCTTAGGCTAGCAATAGCGACTGCTCTCACTTCTCCTTCACTCCACACACCACTTGCTCTCATTCTCTAGGACAGTCACTGACTCACCCTCATTATTAACTTTCTACTTCCAGCTACCCTATCTAGTGACTAGTGTTAGGTCCTCTTTTTAGGTTTGTTGCACAGCACTAAGCAGCATAGGAGCACATCACCAGTCCACAAATTTGTTTACTGCTTCATTCTCTGAGGGTCAGGCCCAGAGTTTGAAGCCCATGTGCAAGTGCCATCCAGTGTTGAGGAAGAATGAGGAGAACTGGGTGGATGCATGAACATGGTTGTTGTATTGGAACTCAGCATTGGGGAGGAGTTCATCCTAGTCATCTTGGCACTTATTGCAGAAAAGGTGGAGGTACTGCTCCAACTCCTAGTTTACATGTTTGGTCTGGTCATTGGACTGCAGGTGGTAGGCAGTAGAGGTGTGAAGCTTCATGCCAAGTAGTCAGTAGAGCTTCCTGGTGAAGTCTGCCACAAGTTGTAATTCCTGGTTAGAGATATAGGCATTGGAGAGGCTGTAGAGCTTCCAGATGTTCCTCTGATACAGGTTTGCAGCACCCATGGCAGAGCAGGTGGTGTGGGTTGGAATGAAGTGTGCTTGCTTGCCATACAGATTCATCACCACCATGATTGCATTGTAACTGTGGGCATTGGGGAGTTCTACAATGAAGTCTATGGAAGCCATGCTCCATTGTCCTGCAGGCACAGGCAGCAGGTGTAGCTGTCCATAGAAAAGGCAGCATTGGGGCTTGGTCCAGAGACAGAGATTGCATGTACTAGTGTAGGACCCAATATACCAGGACATCTGGGGCCACCAGTAGTTCTGCAATACCAGCTCTAATATTTTCCATTGTCCAGGGTGCCCCACAATGTGGGAGTCATAGTGTTGCTCCACAGTTCTCCAATGGAGCTCTAAAATGTTGGGCACATAGATACAATCTCTGAAGGTCAGGATCTCATCTCAGAGGGCCCATTTGTCTGCATGGACTGATTTGGCAACAGTAGTACACCCCAACTTCAGCATTCAGGTGACTTGTACAACAAGTCCCTCCTGCTGACTGTCTTGATCACCCCACTGGATGTCCTGGAGAATGTCCACTTCTGCTCCTTCAATGGCTAGACTCTCCATGGCTCAGATTGCAAACAATTTGGGGCAGAGTGTTACGACTGCTCCCTGGACCCCCAACCTTGTTCCCAGCCCAGTTGCTTCCCCAGAGTTTCCCCCAGTGCCCCAACAAACCCCCCAGCCCTCATACACCCTCCGCACCTACTCCAAGTAACTCTGATGCTTCTCTAGCAAACTCCGATGGCTCTCTAGCCCACTCCAATGCCTTCTCCATAGCTATTAACACTTCTTCTAACTATCCTGAGCCCTGAGAACCCTCCTTCACCATTTCTGACTCTATTGTATGTCACCAGCCCATCATCCTGGTTCACCCAACCTACTCTGGAGCACCACAACAACCTCAGGATGACCTGCATTCTCAGCTGATCCCATCAGAATATCACTGTAGCCTGCCCCCTGATCACAACTGACACCTGTCGACCCCACACAGCTCCACCAAGCCCTGCCACCACACTTGCTGTCCCCCAGAGCTTTCCAGTAGTCAGTATATAAGTTGTAGAGTAGCTCCTTATACTCTAGTCGTGATATTGCTTTACCTGATGTGTTTTTGATCATTTCTATCTCTTGTTTTGTGTTCTGTATTATGTTTTCCTTTACTCTCAGTCTTCTGGCCTTCTCTCCATCTCCCAGTCCTGTCTCATCTTTATCTCCGTTATTGTTTTTGTTATTGTTTCATATCTCCACCTAAATCTATTTTCATTCTCATCTCAATCTTATCTCAACTCCATTTTGCTCTGTTCAACTTCATCTCATCTTATTCAGCTCTGTTTCCATTACTGTGCTCAAGTCCTTTCAACTTCAACACCTTTACAAACTCCACGCTCATGATTACAAACTCAACACTTTCCAAACCAACTCCAGACCTTGCTATATGCTCGGCTCTAAAAGCTGTTAACCTCTGTTGATCCCCCATCAAGCTCCAGCTCCACTCCCATCACTTGCATAGCCTCTGCTTACTCTGCACCTACAATATTCACCTCCAGACTTGTACCTGATGCCCTGTCAGTCTGCCCCTTTCCCTGCAACTCATCCTAGACTCCTCTAGACCACCTCAGACTTGTTCAGATCACTTCCCATTGCTTATCCTCCCAAGTCCCCCATGTTTAGGACCTCTCCAGGTGCCCAGTTATTAGTGCAGGGAATCATGTTCACTTAGTAAGGATTTGCCCAGTATAGCCAAGCCTCTATGGTCAGTGGAATCTGACACAGAGGAGCACAATGTTGCTGTTATCCTCCTCCCTCTGTGCAGTGATCTGCTCTCTGGGACAGGGCATCTGGTTTCCCCATGCTCCAGCCAGGCTTGTAGTGCAACAAGAAGTCAAAGTTGGTGAGGTAGAGGGACCACTGAGCCTGTCAGCAATTGAGCTTCTTAGCTGTCCAGAAGGATTTGAGGTTCTTATAATTCATCTATGTCACAACCTGCTCCCCAGACCCCCAACCTCATCCCCAACCTGCTCAAGCCCTTCCCAATGCCCCACCAAACCCCCCAACCCTCAACCACCCTCTGCACCCACTCTGGGTAACTCTGATGCTTCTCTAGCAAACCCTGACAATTCCCTGGCTAACTCCAACACTTCTCTGACAAACTCCAATGATTCTCTGGCCAACTCCAATGCCTTCTCTGCAGTTCTTGACACTTTTCCTAAGCCCCTGGAACCTTCCCCCGCTACTCCTGACCCCACATACACTTCTGATCCCCTACTCTGGTTGACCCAACCTGCTCTGGAGCATCATGATGACCCTGGAGCAGCCCATGTCCCCAGCTGATCCCATCAGAATATCACTGCAGCCTGCTCCTTGATTGTGTCTGACACTCATCAACCTTGCACAGCTCTGTTGAGTCCTGCTACCATGCCTGCTATCCTATGGAGCTATTCAGTAGTCAGTATATAAGTCATAGAGTAACTCATACTCCAGTCTTGATATTACTTGCATTATTGGTTACTTGTGTCTCATGTTTCTCTCTGTCTCTGTTTCTATTTTTAGTCTTGAATCTATCTCTTTTTTCTGTCCCATCTCACCTTGCCTCTGTCTTGTCTCAACTGTCTATATTTCCTTTGTTTCTCTAAGTTCTTTCCATCTCCAACATCAGTATAAACTCTGTGCATGCATTATGAACCCTGAACATTCTACAACAACTCTGGACCTCACTCTCTGCTCAGCCCTGGAACCCATCAAGTCTTAATTGATCCCCCATCCAACTCCAGCTTTGCCCCCATCACTAGCAAAGCCTCCGTTTTCTCTGCAGTCTATTCATGCACCTACGAACTTGTTTCTGACACCTGCCCAAGCCCAATGTTAATATACTTGGTCTTAGACTTCTCCAGACCACTCTGGACTTGCTTGGACTGCTCCTCCTAGCTTCTCCCTGTAAGTCTTTCCACTCTGCGCCACCTCCAGAATGCCAGGTTATAAGTGCAGGACATCATATCTGCCTAATAAAGATTCACTAGTGTAGCTGAGCCCCTGTAGTCAGTGGAACCTGACATAATATCAAGACTCCTCCTTACCCTGTTCTTGATGTCTGTGTATAACCCCACATACAACCTCGCCAGCTACCTAACCAATGTCTACAGTCAGCCAGTCCCTAAAAACTCATACACTCCATTCTACTCAGGCCCCCTTATGGATCAGTATATCCCCTGCCACTGGACTCCTGACCCCAACCAGGCATTCTACACCCCCTCCATCAGCCAGAAAATTCCCCCAGGCTGGTGCCACCCTTCAGCATTCCCTGCCAATAGCAGCAACCCCTGCATATACCCTGGAGGATACTCTGCAGCACTTCCTAACCCTGCCTACCTTCCCCCTGCCCACTACTACACATACCCAGTTTCTGCTGCAGCTCCAGCTTCTCTGGAGCACCCAGATAATTATTCTCCTCCTCATCTGCCATTCTCCACTCAAATTCCCCCTTATCCCAAACAGCAAAGAGTTGAAGCCTACATCTGACAGTGCAACAAAGTCCTCCATTTTCTTCACCTCTCTCCTATGGAATTTGCAAGATGTGCTCATACCCTTCTCATCAACTTGGGCTACTCTAATACTCCAGCAACTCTAGAAGTTTGGGCAAATTGACTCCTCAACTTCCACAAATGCTATCTGTAAGGAAATTTCCTGGAAACAATGCAAGGCACTCTGGGCATCAACACTAACTTATGGAACAAGCTCCACACATTGGTTGAGGAAATCCACACTAGTCTGAACCCCTGCCCATTCGAAGACCCTCTGGACCCCTCCCACTCCTTCCATGTGCAATGCAAGGAACCCATGGGGACATGTAGCAAAACTCTGCCTCCCATTCTCCACCAGCAGGAAGAACTCAATGTGGTCTCCAGCATCTTGAGGAACCCCAACCCCATGGGGGAATTGTTTGACTAACCTGCCATCCACACTTTGGCCCTCTCTACTCACCCCCAGGCTAACTCTGTCCCCAGCACCTTCTGTACCTGGAATCAGCCCACTGCTCCTGAACCCCATATGCAATGGCTGCCCCTGTGTATCAACAATGACAACTGGACTCTCTCCTACATTGACAAGCCTGGTAATCCTGCCAATGAGCCTGCTCTGCACAATGGCCCTCTACGAGACAGACCCCCCCATTTTGATCTCTGTGCCCCCTGTACCAACATGCCTCCACCCCACCAGAACATTGCAGCCCCTCCAAGACAGCCCATGAGCTCTGGGGCACCCTGACCTCCTTTTTCCACTAATTCCCCTCACCCCCCACCTTGCTAATGCTAATTACTTTGGACTCTCCACTCCCAGAGGACTCCTTCCCCCTCAATGGGCCCCCGGGCCTCCCCCAGGTAATGTGGGGCAGCCCCCTGGCAGTGGACCTCCCAATGGTGGACCACCTGGAGGACGGAGCCTGGCTATAGACAACTTCCTTCCCCAGCATAGCAATGGAAACTACTACTACTACTACTACTACTACTACTACTACTACTACTACTACTACTACTACTACTACTACTACTACAATGCCAGACCCCCACCCTGAATCCAAAACACCCAGGACAACACTTGCGATGCACTGGCTCAGGAAGGAAAACTTGACATTCAAAAGCCTGAACCCTTTACTGGTCACGATCCCCAGAAGTGGTGCATTTTTCTAACCCAGTGTCTAATAATGTTCTAAGCTAAGCTCATTACCTTCCAGCTTGAAAGCTCACAAGTGGCTTTTGCTGCATCATATTTCTAGGGAATTGCCTTCAATCATTACATTGCACTACTTTGGTTTGATCCCAACAACTCCATGCTCTCCAATTGGCTTGCTTTCACCTAGGAATTTTCAAGTAAGTTTGGTGTCTTTGACACCATAGCAAAGGCAGAGGAAAACCTCTTCAACCTCTGAATATGCAACAATGAATGTTTCACAATCTTTATTGTACAATTCAAACAAGAAGCCTATGAAACTAGGTGGAACTACAACACCCTCCGCTTTGCCCTCTGTTGTGCCCTGCCTCAATGGATCAAGGATGTCCTCTGCCTCGCACCCAAGCAAACCACCTACGATGGGTACAAGGCACTCATTACCCAGGTCGATCAACATTACTGGAAAGACTGAAGCAAGAACATGGCACCCCAGACTTTGTGGAACACCTCTGGCAACACCAACTAGCAGGCTGAAGCAACCAATGGCACTCAACCCTCAATCCCCACCAACCCAACCAACTCCACACCCCATTTCCCTCTAGGCCGAGGACCTTTCAGTGCCAATTGACCCCCAGAACAGCGCCCCCCTGCCCAGCTCAACACCGCCAACCTCCAGGAGGCCTCGGAACCCTGGGATGCCAACCCCAATGACTATGACAATACTCTGGACTCTGCTGATGACCAAAAAGCCCTATGTGCGAACAAGATTCAGAATAGGCCATGGATTGATGTACTAGAGAAAACTCAGGAGAAATGACAGAAAGAAGGCACATGCATCTTATGTGGTGAGCAGGGACACTTTATTTGCAGTTGTCCTAAATGACAGGTGATGGGACGCACTGTGTGGACAATTGATGAAGAAGACTGTGATTACCAGTTTACAGAAAATGAGTTAGGAGTTTAGGTCTTGAAGACACACTAGACCATGGACCAGACCCTGATGTCTTCTCTGCCCTGGCCACACTTCTCTGTGCAATGGTACTTGCCATGGACAACCTTCTAGCACACCTCCCCTCCCACTCCTCCACCACCCTTCTCCTCTGCACCACTCTCCCCTTCCCTAACCACTCTGTTCCCACACTAGTTGACAGCGGTGCCACAGATAACTTCATCAATGATTTCCTGGCAGCACTTGCTCCCCACCACCTCCAATGCCTCCCCACTCTGATCCCCCTCAAGCTCTTTGACAGCAACCCCACCCCTGCTAGAGACATTACACACTGCCTAGAAACAATCATGACCTTTGCCAACGGACAACAACAAGAACTCTGGCTACTTGTCACAAACTACACTCCTCTGCCCCCATCATCTTAGGCTTCTCCTAGCTCTGCTCCACCAACCCCCGCATCAACTGGCCCAGCCTCACCCTCTGCCTCGACCTCTCACCCTCCTCTGAGAACTCTGAGACTGCAATCAACCAACTCCAGACTCCCCTGTAGCTCTGCTCCAGGTCTGTGTAGTCATTCATCATCAATGTCCGACTTGATGGCTCGCCCAAGATACTCCCCGCCCTCATCAACAGCGGCGCCTCTGGTACCTTCATCAGCAGTCAACTTGACCTCCAACGCAATGACCTTAACAAACCCCTCAAGCTCCAACTCTTTGATGAAAGTGCCACTATAGGGATCACTCAATACCATGACAACACTCTCACCCTCAACAATGATCTGCAGTTCCAGGCCTGGCTCCTCATCACTCAACTCCCCCTCATTGACCCCAATCATGCTTAGACTCCCATAGCTGCAAAACGTCAACTCTAATATCAACTGAAAGAACTTCACCATTCAATTTCCCAGCCCCAAAGCAAGTCTAGTGGCTGCCATCCTCCTCTGCCTCCAGTCTATCTTGGACTCCAACATCTCCAACTCCAGCACCAACACCTTCAGAGCAACTCAAAGCCCCTCAACCTCTGATGGCAACTCAGAAGGCAAAGAAAATGCAACTCTGCCTCAGTCACCCTCAATCAAATCATGATGGCTGCCTCCCAACATACCTCAGAATCAATACAAAGGCCCACGGTACTCCAACCAGCGATGTTCAACCTCTCTGACCAACTCCACCACCACTCCAGACTCAACCGCTACTGCTCTATCATCCACCTCCATTGATTCTAGAAACCTCGACATTAAAATCATTGGTGCTGTCCCTTTTGCATGCATCCTACAAGACAGCACCCCCACCTTCCAGTTACAAATCATGCCAGCCCTACTAGAGGAGCACCTCTGCGCAGAAACCACCATGCTAGAGTGCAAAACAGAGGAACAGATCCTATATGAAGTAGTTCCTCCAGAGTATCATAAATTCACTGACATGTTCTCTGAAGGGAGTGCCAAAGGACTTCCCCCACACCACTCCTATGACTACAAGATCAACCTCAAAGAAGGCGCCTCACCCCCATTTGGCAAGATCTACAACATGTCTGAGATTGAGCTCTGGGCCCTGAAGGAGTACCTTGACAACATACTTGGCAAGGGCTTCATATGCCCATCAATCTCCACCACCAGTGCTCCGGTCTTGTTCACTAAGAAGAAGGATGGATCACTCTGACTCTGTGTGGATTATTGGGGACTCAACAAGTTCACCAAAAAGAACCAGTATCCCCTCCCCCTGATCAGAGATCTTGCTAATCACCTCTGCAGTGCCAAAATCTACACAAAGACAGACCTCCACTCTAGCTACAATAACATCTGGATTGCTCTGGGACATGAATGGAAGACTGCCTTTCACACCTGCTATGGCCTCTTTGAGTACCTTGTAATGCCCTTCAGAATGACTAACTTCCCCACCACTTTCCAGTACTTTATGAATGACATCTTCTATGATATGAATGACATTTTTGTCATCATGTATCTGGATGACATCTTGATCTACTCAAATTTTCTGGAAGAGCATCCAGAGCATGTCTGCCATGTCCTAGAACAACTCTGAGAGTATCACCTTCATGCCAAACCCAAGAAATGTTCCTTTCACATGATGGAGGTCAAATACCTTGGGGTCATCATTACTCCTGACAGCATGTGCATGAACCCCACCAAGGTTGAAGCTATACTCAATTGCCCCCTGCCATGGAACATCAAGGAGGTACAGTCATTTCTGGGGTTTGCTAACTTTTATCACTAATTTATTGACAACTATTCTGGAATCACTAAACCCCTCAACTGACTCATGCAGAAGGACACCCCTTAGAATTGGAACAGCAAGTGCCAAAGCATATTCCTCCTCCTGAAGAAGGCCTTCACCTCCACTCTAGTCCTCCACCATTTTGACCCCTCCCTGCCAATCATACTCAAATGCAATGCCTTCAACTATGCCATTGCCGGAATACTCTCCCAGTCAGACTTCAGAGGCAAGGATCTCTGCCCCATCACCTTCTACACCCATTCAATGATCCCCATGGAGCTCAACTACAACATCTATGATAAAGAACTCCTTGCAATTGTTAAAGCCTTCCATCAGTGGTGGGCCTACCTTGAGGGGTACCTGCATGGCATCCAAGTCTACTCCAACCACAACAACCTGCAATACTTTACAACCACAAAACAACTCAGCTGTCACCAAGCTTGATGGTCTGAAACCCTCTCAGAGTATAACTTCACCATCCACTATTGCCCTGGACAACTTGGCGCAAAGCTTGATGCCCTCACTCGGAGGTCTAACATATATCCAAAAAAATCATTTGAAGCCAAATGGATTGCGTTCAACTATTGAGTGGTAATCCCTCCCAAACATCTACATGCCATGCTGATTTTAAATGAAGAAGGGATCCTCCATCAAATCAGAAACTCACTCCCAGACCCTTTCTTCACCCAGTATAACCCCTGCAGCAATTTTGTTGATGAATTGAATGCCAAAAACCCTTTCACGCTGTCTCTGGACCACTGCCTCCTACTCTGGAGTGGACAAATTTATGCTCCAGACTATGGACTACAAGTCCATTTGCCTCAACATACTCTAGCAACACCACAACCACAAACTCCAGGGACACCCAGGAATTCATAAGACTCTTCAACTCATCTTTCAGACTTACTTTTGGCCAGGAATGAAGAAAGATGTCACATGATACATAAGGGCTTGCAAACCTTGTCTTTGGGCCAAGATACCCCGCCACCATCCCCACAGGTTACTGAAGCCCCTCCCCATTGGCTAACACTCCTGGTCCTCAATATCAATGAATCATATTGTCAAACTCCCTGACTCCAAAGATTTCAATGCAATCCTTGTCATCGTCTGCCACCTCACTAAACAAGCCCTCTTCATCCTCTGCCACACCACTGACAATGCTCTGGAGTTTGCCAAACTATTCCTCAAACATGTATTCTCTAAGCATGGACTCCTGGACAATATCATCTCCAACTATGGACCTCTATTTGTATCTTGTTTTTGGCAATCACTATGCAAGGTGCTCAAAATCAAAATCAATCTCTCCACCACCTATCACTTGGAGACCAATGGACAAACAGAATGAGTAAACCAGATGTTGGAACAGTATCTCTGCCTCTATGTTAACTATTTACAGAACAACTGGCATGCAGAACTTACCCTTGCTGAGTTTATCTACAACAATACACCTCACTCCACTACTGGAGTTTCCCCCTTCTATGCCAACAAGGGCTACAACTCCCAACTCATGCTATCCTTCAAGGATATCCTTTCCCACATTGCCCACAAAGTCACTAAAGACCTCTGATTCCTTTACCATTTCCTCCAGGACAAGATCAACACTGCTAATCAAGCCTACTCCAAGCATGCCAATGCCTGATGCAACCTGACCCCCAACTGGTCCCTCAGCACCTTGGTCTGGCTTGATTGACAAAATCTCAAGACCCAGAGGCCCTCCATCAAGCTTGATCACAAACATTTCAGCCCTTTCAAAGTCCTCCAGAAGGTCTCTATGCACACATATAAGCTTGACCTACCTCTAGGCTTGAAGGGCCTTTACTCCATGTTCCACATCTGACTCCTCAAAAGATATGCTCTGGACCCATTCCCTGGCCAACGCCTCAGCCAACTGCTCCCCATTGAAGTTGAGACACATGTCACTACAAGGTTAACCAAATCCTTGACTCCTACATGGTCCGCAGCTGACTCCAATACTTGGTCTGCTGGAAGGGCTATGGACCTGAGGACAACACTTGGGAACCCCAAAAAAACCTCAATGGAGCCCCCGACAAACTCTGGGACTTCTA
This sequence comes from Termitomyces sp. 'cryptogamus', assembly GCA_020091625.1. Lineage (NCBI taxonomy): Eukaryota > Fungi > Basidiomycota > Agaricomycetes > Agaricales > Lyophyllaceae > Termitomyces > Termitomyces sp. 'cryptogamus'. Next base: position 2,616,832 of record JAGYZC010000005.1, read on the forward strand.
TTAACAACACTCCATCAAGCTCCAGGACCCCCAGGACTAGCAAACACAAATGGCATCAGTGGGCATAACCCCTGCCTCTGGACTCATCAGGGATTCAACTTCCACAAGTAACCTCTTATGTGTTTTATTCACTCCCCCTCACTTGACACTCAAAAGAGTCACTCATCCAGGCTGAAGGTCCAAAAAGAGCTGTATATACAAAAATACATAATATTACAGAGGTACAAGCAGGCCCAGAATACAAGAAGATGAGTCTAAGAAAATCTCTTACTCCTCCTCTCCCTCCAACTCTCCCTCTGCAATCCTCCCCACTATGTCCACCTCCAGCTGCGCCACCACCATTGCCAGAATGTCCAGATGCCCTGGGAAGAGTTCCCCCATATCTGTTGCCACTTTCTACTATGCTCCAGAGTCTGCTGTCACCCTTTGCTGATGCTCCACCAGCAGACGCCCCATCTGTGTAACCCCCTACCTCAGCTCTGGGGGGAGGTCCCCAGGCATCCTCACCAACCCATCATAAATGGATCCCAGCACTGCTGATGCTCCATCAAGGAGAATGTGGTGCTCCCTGGCTTAGTCTGCCAAAGCGGGGTCAGCCCAGTGGGAAGGTGAACAAGGAATAAAAAGGAAAGGACTCATAAAGCACTCTCCACTGTTCCGAGGCTGCCTTGTTGGTGAGCCACTCCTCCTGCCTCTGCACCCTCTCCACCATCACCCTAGGCACCCCTATGCCCAACCCTTCCCAAGCCCCCTGCACCTCTGCCTCTGCCCATGCTTCCAATTGCCTCAAATGAGCCTGCACCTCCTGAAGTTGGACCAGCTGCTCTGTGGCTGTCCCTATAGCCATGTTCTGGTCCTTCTGTGCTGCATTCCTGTCCTTCCATGCCTCATCCCACTTCCTCCACATCATGTCTTAGTCCTCCTCAATTCTCCAGACCTCCTCCTCATGGGTAGCCAGCAACTGCTCCAGGCCCTCCACCTAATGCTGCAGGAAAGCCTCCATGACCAACCATGACTCCCCCATAGACAATCCCACTAAAGCCCCAGAGGTCAGGGAATATACTGTGGGGCTCAGGGGGCCTGCCATTGCCTGCTCCTCCTGCACCTGCTTGCTCAGTCCCACCTCCTCCACTTATCCTTGTTGTGTGCCATGGGGGCCCCTTCTCTTGGTCCACCCCACAGAGGCCCAATCTTCATCAGCAGGCGCCCCATGCTACTCCCACCTTTGGCCCCCTTGACTCTCTCTGACACCTTGCTCTGCTGCTCCTCCTCCAACTGTGCCATGACCCATGCCTGGTCCCAACCTTGCTCTACAGCAACACAAGCAGCATGCCAACTCAACATAACAGAGCACCTCTTGTGCCATGAGTGACATAGGAGACACACCAATGTATTCTGCCATAGCCCTGGCATGGGCTCCTCGAAGTCACACTGCTCCCTGTGTTGAACACAAGACAAACACTATGGAAATAAGTTAGCCAGAGAAAAGGTAAAATTGCATAGTCACTCACCAGGGCTGCCGCCTGGCACCACTTGAAAGTTGGAGGACCCCTTGCCTGCCCCACAGCCTTGATGAACTGCTCCAGCCTCACCTCTACCTGAGCCATCCTCAAACCTGCAGGAACAGGTTGGACCACCCCTGAATCCACTCCTGGACCAAGCCCAGGCCTAAGATGCAAGGGAGGGACCACCCCTGCCAACTGCATTACATTCCTGCCTGATGAAAGCCCTGAGGGGCCTGCCATGGCCACAGATAGCTCTGTCAGGACTGAGTCAGTATTCTGGAATGCATGACAGAATCACACTCACAACTATGATACATCGCCTCAACTCAGTGATGATCCCAACGCCCCTTGGAGTCTCTAAAGGAGGATGACTGGGATGATATGGACAGAGACCTGGATGTTGCTGGAGAATGAGCAGAAGACAACATTGCAGGAAGTTTGGGAAGCCTGGGGTACATCTGACCCTTTTTAATGGCTTGGAAAGAACTCCCTGATGAACAGTGGCCATGCTTCAACTTTGTTCCCCACACCACTGCTGCTTACTGCAGTCTGATCAATATTACTTAACTCCAATTCCCATGCCCTGCCAATTCCCAAACTGTGCCCTGCATCTCAAATGTCTTGATATTGAAGGGGGGGTGATGTCATGACCCGCTCCCCAGACCCCTGACCTTGTCTCCAACCTGCTCAAGCCCTTTCCAATGCCCTGCCAAACCTCCCAACCCTCAACCACTCTCTGCACCCACTCCAGGTAACTCTGATGCTTCTCCAGCAAACCCTAACAATCCCCTGGCCAACTCCAATGCTTCTCTGACAAACCCCAATGATTCTCTGGCCAACTCTGATGCCTTCTCCACAGTCCTTGACACTTCCTCTGAGCCCCTAGAACCTTCCCCCACTACTCCTGACCCCACTGTACACTTCCAATCCCCTACTCTGGTTCATCCAACCTGCTCTGGAGCATTATGATGACTCCAGAGCAGCCCACATCCCCAGCTGATCCCATCAGAATATCACTGTGGCCTGCTCCTTGATTGTATCCAACACCTGTCAACCCTGTGCAGCCCTGTCAAGTCCTGCCACCATGCCCACTGTCCTACAGAGCTATCCAGTAGTCAGTATATAAGTCATAGAGTAACTCCTCATACTCCAGTCTTGATATTACTTGCATTATTGGTTACTTGTGTCTCATGTTTCTCTCTGTCTCTGTTTCTATTTTTAGTCTTAAATCTATCTCTTTTCTCTGTCCTGTCTCACCTCATCTCTATCTCATCTCAACTGTCTATATTTCCTTTGTTTCTCTAAGTTCTTTCTATCTCCAACATCAGTACAAACTCCACACACATGCTATGAACCCCGAACATTCTATGACAACTCTAGACCTTGCTCTCTGCTCAGCCCTGGAACCCATCAAGTCTTGATTGATCCCCTGTCCAACTCTGGCTCTGCCCTCATCACTAGCAAAGCCTTGATTTTTCCCACAGTCTATTCATGCACCTACAAACTTGTTCCTGATGCCTGCCTAAACTCAATATTACTATACTTGGTCTTAGACTTTCCTGGACCACTTCAGACTTGCTCAGACTGCTCCCCCTAGCTTCCCTCTGCAAGTCTCTCCACTCTGTGCCAACTCTGGAATGCCAGGTTATAAGTGCAGGACATTGCATCTGCTTAGTAAGGATTCACCAGTATAGCTGAGCCCCCGTAGTCAGTGGAACCTGACAGTCCAGACCTCAAACTTGTGCTGCACACCTTCCAGGAAGTGCTGCCACTCCTCAAATGACTAGATGATGGCCAGCATCTCCTTGTCATGGATCTTGTAGTTCTGCTCTACTGTGTTTAGGCTCTTGGAGTAGAAGGCCATCCGATGCCACTTCCCATCCTCTAGGGATTGCTGTGAAAGAACAGTCCCAGTGGCAAAGTCAGAGCTGTCTGCTTCCACCTGGAAGGGGGAGTTGTTGTCTGGAAAGAGGAGGACAGGTCTGAAGGTCATGGTGCACTTGAGGGCATCAAAGGCCACCTGCTCCAGAGGTCCCCAACTCCATGCAACATCCTTTCCAGTAAGGTCAAATAGCAGACATGCATGGTGCAAGAAATCCTGGATGAATCTCCAGTAGAAGTTTGCAAAGCTGAGGAACACCTGCACCTCTTTCTTGTTCTTGGGCTCTGGCCACTCCACCACACCTGCTACCTTCACTAGGTCCATCTCCATGGCTCCATGCAAGATGATCAGGCTGAGATACTCAATCCAGGTCTGTTCAAACTCACACTTCTCTAGTTTGAGGTAGAGCTGGTGCTGGCAGAGGCATTCCAGGATGAGGCAAGTGATCTGACAGTGTTCTTACAGTGTTTTGGTGTAGATGAGGATGTCATTGAGGTATACATGCACTACACCCTCCATGATGAGGTCCCAGAAGATGTTGTTCATCATTGTCTGGAAAGTGGCAGGGCTGTTGGTGAGTTCAAATGACATAACAAGCAATTCGAACAATCCCCAATTGGTCCAGAAGGTGGCCTTCCATTTGTCTCCTTCTTGGATGTGCACATTGTTGTAGCCCTACCAGACATCCAGTTTAGTAAAGTATTGCACACTCCAGAGGTTGTTGATGAGCTCAGAGATGAGGGTGAGGAGGTAGCAGTTCTTCACTGTCATGGCATTGAGAACTCAATAATCCTAGACCAGTCAGAGCAAGCCATCCTTCTTCTTGATGAAGAAGACCAGAGAAACCATTGGAGACTTGGAAGGGCAGATGTGACTGGAGTCCAGATTTTCTTGCAGGAAGGCATTGAGCTCATCCTGCTCCCTGGGTGCTAGCAGGTAGACTTTACAGCTGGAGGGTGTGGAATCTGGCAGCAGTTCAATTGCATGGTCCCACCTCTTGTGCTCCAGAAGCAAGTCAAATAAGGCTTTGGAGAACACATCCTCAAACACATGGAGGTAGGGGGGTATGACATCTCAGAACTTTTGGGGTGCAGCATTAGCAGCAAATGCCTGGGCCAGCTGCTGGGATGTGGTCTGGCTAGCCCAGATCTCTACAACTGAGGGTGGCAGGTGTACAGTGATAGCATAGATTCAGTCCCCCACTTCTACTGTGTCATCTAGGAGCTCTAGCTCATGTATGCCACCAAACTCCTCTTCATGCTCCTCTTCTGAGAATTCACCACTGCTCCAGTTGTCCTTATAGAGGGCCTCTCAACAAGGGAATGCCAGAGGTGGAGGATCCAAGAGGTCCAGATTGGTGAAGGGGAGGGGCCTAGCACAACATGGGCAAATGGCCATGTGCTCTTGAACTTGAGCCCAGCATTCTTTCCTGTCCTCAGCAGCACAGGTGGAGCACTTCCAAAGGCATCTGCTCATGATTACCTCTCCCTTGGTCCAATCTACCTTGGGGTTGTGCTCACAGAGCCATGTAAAACCAAGGATCATGTCCTGCCTACCTAAGCTGGTGACAGCAAAAACAGCACACTCTGCATAATTCTGATAGTGCAGGACCAGGTCAATCATGGAGCTGATGGCATCTGCTTTGTTGGGTGTTCTGTCAATGTTGTAGACCAGAATCAGCTTGGAGAGGGGCTGCATGGTCAGACCATAGCATTTGACGAACTCCAAATTCAAAAACAGTCCTGTTGTTCTGCTATCCAGAAGAGCCATAACTCCATAGGCTTGCTGGGTGTCCATGGTCTCTATCTCAACATCAAGGTGCAGGAAGTTAGCAGATGGGCTGGAAGCCATCACATACTGTTGGGGCATTTGATGCACCTAGGTGGGGCTGCACCAGTGGACCCTAGAAGGTGTTGGGGAGCTTGACAGGGGCTCCAGAGTTGGTATTTGTACATCTGAAGGGAAACATTGAGGTTCTTCTGTCTCAGAATGAAGGACATTGGAAAAGGTGATTTCATTTTCTATTGACAGACATGAGAACCTGTTAGCACCCAGCAATAGAGGCATATACCTCATCCATCACTCAACTAAAAATCCTCCTCCAGCTCTGGGGGTGATGCACACATGCTGATCTCCTCTGGGGTCAACTCTGGTGTAGGCTCATCTGGCAATGGAGCTCTGGCAGCATCCTTTGCAGCCAGCAGCTGCAGGAGGAGTTTCTCCTGCTCTGCTGTGGAAAGGTAACACACCTCCAGGCCCAGGAGGCAGTGCTATGCAAAGTGTCTGAGCTTCTGGCATCTCTAGCACAGCAGCAGCACAGCATGGAGCTGTCTGGCAGCATCCATGTTCATGGAGATACCCAGCAGCAGTGGATGTGTTGTGGGGATGGCCAGAGGAAGCTGGCATTGGGCAAGCAGGTATGGGGTGGTGGAGATTGGTGATTGGAGTGGGGTGCATTGTGGAATGTGGGTGGCAGAGCTCCCTCCAAATCTCCATGAGGTGCTACTGGTCCTGGGCCACCTCATACTATGATGCAATCTTTTCATTGTCTGGGCAACCCTCCATAAGATTGTCAATGCATTCCACTAGCATGGGGTGCAGGCCATCCCAGAAGGTGAGGCATAATTGAAGGCTATTGGGGTAGGCAGCTTGCTTGACCAGAGCCCAGAACAAGTCAATGTACTTGTCCAATGTATGCTTTCCTTGCCCATATTGCTCCCTATCATGTAGTGTCAATGCCACAGTCTTGGTGGGGTCTAGTGGGAAAAACTCCATGCAAAAGTCCTTCTTGAAGGCGGCCCAGTCTGGAAAAATTCCAACACCTCTGAGGCAACAGAAAACTCATAGTGCATAGGTGGAGGCACATCCAGTCTCAATGTACAACAGTACCCAGGCTATTTTCAATGTGTCAAAGTCAAAGGTGTCCCTACTGAGGTGGATATAGGTGAGGCAGGATTAAAGGAATCATTCCCTGCCAGAGCAGGCACTATTGTATGCATCTGGTAGCATGGGGCATGCCATGGCTGTAGGGCCACTAGAGCTGCAGGAACAGGTGCAGATGCAGTTGGGGCTGGTTCCACAGCTGGGGGAGGTGTGGAGGTGGGAGTTAGGCATTTGAGCAGTGCCTGGAGTGACTGGGAGATAAGATCTGTGGTTTGATGGACAGTATAGAGTGCAGTTTTATGGTGGGTGAGAGATGATTGCATTAATTGCACTTGGGTTTCTAGGTGTAGCAGGCGGGTCCAGGCTTTGTCCTGCAGGGCTGGGGCCTCCAAAAAAAAAGATGTGTCTGGGTTGGCAAGCTGAGACATAGAACTACACAGTGCTTAATCCTGGTGGGGAAGCAATGGATAGCAGCTCAGAGGTTCCTTGCAGCTATGAGGGGCTTCCAGACCAGTTGTAGGAGACTTGTTCTGCTGTAAGGGTGACCTCCAGGGCAGCAGATTGGAGTCATGCAGCTAGCAGAGGGGAATCCAAAGTATATTAGCAGGAGTAGATGACAATACAATCAGTAACTAACCACCTAGCAGAGGGGAATCTGGAGAGAACAAGTCTAAGGATCCCTGCTGCTCAGTGCAGTGCATCAGCAGGTGGTGGAGGCATCAGAACTACTGTACAGAAGGCCAGAGGTAATCCTAACTCTAGGACAATGATTGGTGAGGTAATATGGAGAACTCTACAGTTCTCTGGAGATCTCTGGGGTTCTGGAATGAGCCCCAGAGACATTGAACAAGCTGCAGAGGTGCTGGAATAGGTCACAGAGGTCAGAAATGGAAGTCCCCTGACACTTCAGGCCATATACCATAAGTGGTGCCCCCTTGGAACACCATCTTTTGATCATCCATGAAGGACAGTCCAAAGTCCTCCATGTCACCATTATTAAATCACTATAATGTGATTTGGTCTTTTCAGATCAATGCTCTCTATGTAGACCCAGTGGGTCTGTGTTGCACCATGGGCTGTTCAACTGTAATGACTGATCTGGCCTCTGTCAATGCCAAGTCAGTTGCTACCAGCATTCCCAGCATAGCCTGTCTCTGATGGTCTACTGCAGCCTGTCTCACTGTGTAATCCAATGGCATTTCACCAGGCTGTTGTAGTACTTGCAGGATGGTCAATGCTTCATTGACCAGGGAAAGTGGGTGTAACAAATCACCACCCACAAATGGTGAAGGCATTGCTAAAGAGGTCTGAGATCCTCACAACTTCTTTTGCTGGAGGTAATCACTACCTCCTGCACCAGAAAAAGCATATAAAGTTCCATGAACTTTACTGGATCAGTTGGAATCATCCCCTCTCCTAGCAATCATTGGATTGTTATATGCTTAGCTATTCTTGCAGCTAGGTACTGTTGCATTGAGGCCTTAGTGACCTTAACCTGGCTCTGTTAAAACACTAACACCATCCAATGGAGGATGTCATCCAAGTTAGCCTCACCATCAGTATCTAAGGTGTCACCAACATCCTCTAAAATTATTCCATAAAGGCTGATGGTCCTGCTACCCTTTTGCTCAGGGAGGGCCCAGTTTTCAATTGTACAGGGCCCTGTGCCCTGTAAGATTCTCTGTTAGTGCTCTTCAGCAGAGTAACCAACAAAAAAGACTCGAAGGAGTCTCCTGCAGTCACTGGGAAGGATCTAAGACCTTCCACTCCCAGTGCAGTGGGCACATACAAGAGATTTTTCTCCTTGCTAGCTGTCACCACCACTCCTTCTGGCTCTACCTTCAGATATGACTGGGCAGAGGGCACTTGAGTGCCCTCAGTGGTAACACCTCCCTGACCAGCTATAGCTGGCCAAGTGGGAGTGGCTGCTGGCAGCCCTCCTGGTATAACACCACTTTCTCTCCCCATGCCATGACATGATGTGGCAGGATCCAACATCTCATGTGGAGCACTATGTGTGCTCCATTAAAATCTGGTTTGGACCTAGGCTCAAACACCTGACCTTCCATGGTCAATTGTACCCATTGAGGAAGGTCAACATTAAACTTTTAATATTCTGATTCAAACTAGTGGCCATGAACTTCTTTCTGGAAGTTAGGCTTCTGCTTTACAAATGAGTCAATGCTTGTTCATCTTAGAAATGTAATATTTCTGTTATGGGTTGTGCAGCTTACAGCTCACACCTTGCAAGTCAAAACCAGTTGTTGATTCTGTCTACAAAGTATGAAGTAAAGTGCTGCCTTATGTAAGTAAAGTGAATAGGCTTAGAGGTAGCATCAGGTGACACTACAATAATAATATAACTAAATAATTAGATAAAGTAGGCTAATGAGAAAGTAATGGGACACTCTGTTACATTGAACCACTAAGCCATAAGACTGTCAACATAGTCATATTTTCATGGAACAGTTGTAGAGTGGCCAATCATTGGAATGGTCATTTCCACCAGGTTTGCAACAGATGATAAGACACTCCAGCAGAAACAGTTCTGTGACAGCTTCTAGCCACTACCAGAATTACTTTACAGATTCTCACAGATATCTAATACAGGCAGACTGAGATTTTAACAATGGAGTGGCTCTCCAACAGAAACAGTTCCATGACAGCATCCAGCAATGGACAAAGATCTTAACAACAGAGCAGCTTTTGAATGGAAACAGTTATGTGATGACTGGCTAATGGAACCACCTTTACAATGGATGTCATATGGCAATGAAAAGCAGACAGCAGATGTGCCTCCACTGACACTGATGACACAATGTAGGAATCCTGTGGAACCAAGATGTCTGCTAAGAATGTTTTCAACAACACATCATAACATTGCAATGGCACTGTTATGGATGTAACATTGTTGACCTTCCACTACAATGCAGAGGACTTTGCTGGACATGTACTATACAAAACAAAACATGTTCTGCTACAATGTATGACACATGCACTTGTAGTGCCCTACCTTGATTGATTCACAATTACAAAGACCTAACCAAACAAAAATGAAGTTGGGTCTGTCTCTCATCATTGAGTTAGAATATTGAGGACCTAACCAAATGCAGTGATGTTGGGTCTGGAACTTAGCAAGAGCTACAGGCCCATGCTGAAGGCATGAACCATAGCTTGTGTATGATATACTCCTTAGTCTAACAACTATTGATTATGTCAGATCACAGTCCCACTCATTATTGGGCCCAATTGTTTTTTACATGCAATTACTCTGTACTCACCACATAACCTGCTGAAACAGCCCCACCTTCTACAAACCAACCAACCTCAACCAACTAACAACACTGATACCTACATGACAAGGACCTGCAGGCAGGAGGTGAGGACAAAGAAAGAGAAAAAGGCAGACCAAAGATCACCCTGGACCTCAGCATAATCAAATCCAAATATCCAAAGCCAAGAATGGGTGCACAGCTGACCCAATACACACATACTGCCAAGACTTGACCATGCAGCACTACAATGCCCAGACTGACAACTGGCCCATCACACTCCTGGACAACAACAAAAACACACAAAATAGGTGTGACCCATGCATGGACTGAGGGATATAAAAGGAAGGAATTTTGAGCATAATGAGCAAGCAACTACTTGCCACAGCTTGCAATTCCCCAAGGGGCAGAGTTCTTATGCCATTATGAACATTTAGTAGCTTCAAGCTTACAATTTTATGTTGAACTGTCCTTTGAGCCTTGTTTTATTAGTTTGAACTGGTTGAACTATTAAAACTTGATCAATAGAAACTGCTTATCTATTTATCACATTCTATAAAGTGAATCTAGTGTCAACTAACCCCTGAACACTTTGTGAAGCTGAGATTGTGCTGAGTTTGAAAGGGAACCCCTTCAACAAAGCCAAACTTGGCATCTTGCATCATCATTAATTCAAATATTCCCTGTAGGTAATAAGTAACACTTCATTTTCAAGAGGTACTAGTACTAATTGAGGACGCAGGACAACTCTCCTACTCTTCTGAATGTACAGCCTACCTTCTTCAAAGTACCTCTGAGTCTCAAAGCTCCGAGAATCATGTCCCCTGATCCAGTAAGCCATGCCATCCAAATAGTGTTTCACTTTGGCCATCAAACTCTTTACCAAAAGATGGGACATGGCATAGATCTTCCAAGATATTGTGTACAAGCTTTGAACAGTAGTCACCAACCCACTTCGTTGCTTCGTTCAAACCGATATCTTCTTGATGCATCACAACAATGACCACGTTTTGAATATCACCACGGGCTTGCTCAATATTGTAGGAATACATATCCCAGTCAAGGCTCAGAATGGACCATTGACAGTCGAGAAGATACAGAGATTACATTCATGAGTATAGTCAGAATCACTGCAGACATCAGTGAGTCTCCGAATAACCGGATCTTCAAAGACCTCATCCGGAAGATTGAGTGTGAATTGAATAGGCATGACTATTGTGTTCAATGCGGCTGTAGAACGGGGGAGGATAATATAATCATCAATGTTCCTGATGAAGCTTTGAGCACGCTCATGAGCTTCTTCAACAAGTGCAGTAGTGTATTTGTCAAGAGCTTCAATGAATCGACAGTGAGCACTATTGGAAACACATTTCAATGACAATTGCCAGAATCTAGGATGAGGACACAACAATTAATCTCGAGAGCCTCTGAATACATCCAAGACTTACTGGCGGCTAATCTCTCCAATCACACACTCGTCGGCTGGCCTGGCTTTGTTAGGATTGCGTAAAGCATCCATGACAATCGTGGCCAGTTGCTGAGCTTCATGAGGCATCGCAATGTCTGTGTAATCATCATAAAATGTATAGGGGACCATGAAATCACAACACGCGCGAAGGACGTCTGTATACCACAGGTATGTAATTGATAAGAATGGACAGATCATTTTGAGCAAGCAGAGAAGTATACTTTTGTTTTCCAAAGGATATGTGAGAGCAGCAAGCAACTCTAATAAAAAGAACAAAACAATCTAAACAGTCCTCTGGTCTAGATAGAAAGACAAGCCTGGGTTCAAAGAGGGTTTCCAAATGGTTTGATTCTGTCAGGAATCCGTGATGATAATCCATTGACAGTAGACACATAGGGTCCAGCAATAGAGGTGTGTTATTGCAGGAAGGGCAGCTAAGCAAATGATGCCGAATTTAGACATTGAGCCTATGTGCCTATCATCAATGAATGATTATCACGCATATGTCAGAATTGATGATCCTGCCTGACACTTGACAAGGCAACTCATATGTCAGGATTATGATCCTGCCTGACACTTGACAAGGCAACTGTGTTCAAGTCTACATTTCCAAGGTCCTGCCTGTATGAAGTCCTCATCCTCATCAAAAATGAGCTGCCCATCGAACTCCAGTTGTCATATTATGTTGAGAGATATCATTTCTAGTTGTCAGAATACAGGTTCTTTTCCAGTTGAAAATGGAAAGATCTGCCACCTTTTTTCCTATAAGTGCTGGGCGATTTCGATAGAGGAATGTAGGTATACTGAAAGATGACCGCTGACCCCTCAGAATTCGTCTTCACTCTCCCTGATCCTCTTGTGCAATGGCCCTGGAAGCGCATTCTCAATCCACATTACCTTCAGGCCAAAGCAGAATCGTCAGCATGGATCCGAAGTTTTAATGGGATTCTACCCCGTGTACAACGAGCAATGGACCTCGGCAAGATTGGTGAGCCTTGTCTGTCTATCCATGCCAGAGGACTGTTTAGATTGTTTTGCTATTGTTAGAGTTGCTCGCTGCTCTCACATATCCGTTGGAGAACAAAGGTATACTTCTCTGCTGGCCCAAAATGATCTGTCCATTCTTATCAATTACATACCTGTGGTATACAGACGTCCTTCGCGCGTGTTGTGATCTCATGGTTCTCTATACATTTTATGATGATTACACAGACATTGCGATGCCTCATGAAGCTCAGCAACTGGCCACGATTGTCATGGATGCTTTACGCAATCCTAACAAAGCCAGGCCAGCCGACGAGTGTGTGATTGGAGAGATTAGCCGCCAGTAAGTCTTGGATCTATTCAGAGGCTCTCGAGATTAATTGTTGTGTCCTCATCCTAGATTCTGGCAGTCGTCATTGAAATGTGTATCCGAGAGTGCTCGCCGTCGATTTATCGAAGCATTCGATGAATACACTACTGCAGTTTCTGAAGAAGCTCATGAGCGTGCTCAAAGCTTCATCAGGAACATTGACGATTATATTATTTTCCGCCGTTCAACTGGCGCGATGAACGCTACATTCATGCCTATTCAATTCACACTCAATCTTCCGGATGAGGTCTTTGAAGATCCGGTTATCCGGAGACTCACCGATGCCTATAGTGATCTAGCCACACTCATGAATGTAATCTCTGTTCTCTCGACTGTCTATGTTCCATTCTAAATTTTGACCAGGATATGTATTCCTACAATATTGAGCAAGCCCGTGGTGATATTCATAACGCGGTTACTGTCGTGATGCATCAAGAAAATATCGGTTTGAACGAAGCAACGAAGTGGGTTGGTGACTACTGTTCAAAGCTTGTACACAATATCTTGGAAGATCTATGCCATGTCCCATCTTTTGGTAAAGAGTTTGATGGCCAAGTGAAACACTATTTGGATGGCATGGCTTACTGGATCAGGGGACATGATTCTTGGAGCTTTGAGACTCAGAGGTACTTTGAAGAAGGTGGGCTGGACATCCAGAAGAGTAGGAGAGTTGTCCTGCTTCCTCGGTTAGTAATAGTACCTCTCGAAAGCGAAGTGTTCTAATACTTATTCATTGCCCACAGTGAATCTTCAAATCAATAACCATGAGTGTACCATCATTTTTTTCAGCAGTACAGATGCGGTGACTCAAATCGTCGACCCTCGAAAATGTAGTTCAACCCTCAAGCTCACTCCATAATCTCGCTCGCATATCAGGTTGTTGTTTTGATTTTGTAGCATGCTTTTGTAAAGAGGTAATCACTCGATCACAATGGTTTCATATGCTCATGGTTACATCGTAAACGACTATCTGATGTGTTGATGACTGTCTTTACCTATAATGAGTGGTTAGCATGGTCACCCAGTCATAAAAATGTACGTCCGATTGGTCAGTCTGAAAGTAAGCTCAGCACTACCTAAATCAATACTACATTCATAACGGAGATATGTTCAGAGTTCGACTTCCTGTCCGGAATACAATCCAATTTGCATGTCTAGCCTCAGGCCCCGTGTCCGAATCATTGATCTACGCATGAGTGCAGCAGTGGTGACCCATCATTCCTGCTACCCACACTCCGAAGGAACATGCAAGGAACATGGTAATAAAATTACTTCTTTTTGATGTCCGCGTACGAATGCTTAGCCTTTGAGGGCATACTGTAATATCACTATACGTTGAGCCATACCAAGAATGAAACGAAAGATGAGTAGTTGAATACTCCAAATACACACGTCATTTATGTACATGAGACTGCGGTTCGATCCCACATGCTCGTACTAGGTCTGTGGTGGTACCGTTTTAATTCGAGGCTGCCGAGAAGTGAGAAAAGAAGCAAGTAAGTGAGAAAAGAAGATAGAATTAAGGAACTCGATAATAAGAAACTGAGACGAGTCCGGCGCGACGTATGCGGGAAAGAAATGGTGCGATTTCTTGAGTCCTAAGTAGTTCTCGAGAATTGGTTTTCCCTCTCGAGAGAGAGGGGGGGGCCGAATCTTCAGCCAAGGCTGTGTAGTCCCGAGAAGCCGGAGGCTCGAAAGGGGCGAGGTGAGTATGGGCCATGTGAAGAAGGGAGGAGAGGTGGAGGATGCGAGAGGGATCGTTCTCGATGTAAACTTTGTACGAATCGCTGCGCCATCTGCCCAGGAGCTGGATCTTGTAATCAGAGTACCCTGCTGCTGCTGCCGCAGATGCGGCGCCGCGGCAAAAGCTGTGACCCGCGAAAGGCTCGGGGCTGATTCATCTGTCCGAATCCAGTAAGTAGTAATTGGGATTACATGTGTACCCCTAGCTATAGCTGTTTGAATAAGATGTATCACAGCAGCAGCACTCCAATGCCTACTAAAAGTACTGTTGTACAACTACACTCAGGTCAGGTTGCATAGTGCAGAGGGAAAGAAGTTATTGTTGACATTGCAATGGATGGTCAAATAGGATGATAAGCTGCCTTATGAGACTTCCATCTTAGTCGAATTTCATCAAAATTGTTGCCGAACGGACTCTTTACGAGACTTGGCCACCATCGAACATTCAGTAAGTATGAGCAGACATAGTCGGTCAGAGATATATATAGACCCACATAATATTATCGTTACAAGCATGCATGCCTTAGTCCGATGATGCGGGAACCATGTGACAGGCTGCAGATGGGAAATCACAGTAACGAACCACAGCTACATTCCATGTGAGAAGTAGGCTGTTCGTGTCTTGCTCTTGACTCAGAGGAAATGAGGCATTACTTCTGTCAGCTGTCCTTCGTGATGGGTGGAAATGGGTAAACGACCACGTGCTCATTAGACGCGACGCGATTGTACAAGTAAAGACAAACAACAAGTTGAACCAAAACCCATGCCTTCGCGTTTATCGGACGATAACGCTAGAAGAATCGACATTGAAAGGCAAACGTTCAAGCAAAAACTTGCAACAGCCATCAACGAGGAAGATGATCCTCTTTCTGTATATGATGAGTTCGTGCAATGGACCCTGAAGAATTGTGGGGAAGACGACCCAAGCTCAGGGCTTAAAGAGCTTCTCGGTCAGGCTACGAGGGCATTCATGAACGATCCAATATACAAGACAGACCTTCGCTACTTGAAATTATGGACATTATATGCAGGACAAGTCGATCGAGCTAATGCCATCGATATCTACGCAAATTTACTCGCAAGTGAAATCGGGACGTCATTTGCTCTTCTATACGAGGGTTACGCGGCTTTGTTAGAGATCGAAGGCAGGTTAGTGCAAGTTACTCCTCCATTTATACCTTTCTCTATGTAGGCTTATACTTATAGGCACAAAGACGCTGAAGTCATATATCGGCAAGGAATTCGACGTCAGGCGCGTCCACTGGAACGGCTGAAAAAACGTTACCAAGAATTCCAAAACCACAATCCTTCTACAAGCTTGGATCGTCCTCGACGTCCTCTGCCGAAGCGCAATGTTGGACAGGCTCAGTCAGCATCTTCATCACCAGCGACTCTAACGCGGGTGGATGCTTCGAGTCTCATGAGTATGAGTGGGACGCCAGAGTCGCGATATGCTGTGATGCTTGCGCCCCCAGACCCTGGAAAACGCCCAGAGAACTATTGTTTCAACATGTCTCTGCTTTTCACGAGGGAAGGGGGCGAGTTCAGCATCCAGGAAGCTAGAGCACGATCTATGGGTCTTCTTGGGAAGAAATGGCCGCCGCCGCCTGAGTCATTCCAATTTCCAGCGGATACCTCGTCGGAGTCGATGTTGATGCCTGCGGATTTCAACGACGATGGGTCGAAGTCGACGTTTGGAGGACGTAGGAGAAGTATATTGGGCGGGGCCGAGCCTACCGTCACTATCAACACGAGAGCAGCGCTTGATGACGTTTTTGGGATGTATAACTCCCCAGATAGGACCATGATGGCTGGAAGCAAATATGGGCCATTGAGGCAAGTCAGGCCATCCTCGATTGGTCTCACTCCACGGACTCCAGCCATAAATGATGATGAAAATGTGGAAGAGAAAGGAAAAACCCCTGCACCTGGTGCGTCATCATGAACTCCACGCCCCACTGGCTTGTTGACCCTCTTTGCAAGATTTCCGCCCATTCGTCGACGAGAATTTACATTCCAGTCGTACCCCTTCAGCCAGGGTGACTCAATCTGCATTCGATGTCATCCGAGCATTTGGCTAATGGCGATTTTCTTCAGATTCAGCCTTTTGTCGATGAAACTAAAGCGCCATTAACAACTACAGCACTGTCTGCAAAGGATTTGATTGTGGAGAATCATCCATCAAATATGACATCAGAAATCCCGAATTCCAGAAGTGCGTTTGCCGCGAAGGTTTTCACACCGGCTCAACCCAAGCTTGCGCCACTTCGCAATGTATTTACCGAAGCGCATAGGAAATCTCAACCAAAAACTCAGCCGGCTCACGAACGAGCTGAATCAAACCACGATGCCCCATCACCAGGGTCGAATAATGCTGTTCGCACTTTCACTCCTTTTGGCGATGAAAACACGGAAACACCCTTCAAAGTTTTTAGCCGGCCCCCACATCAGCCTGAAAATGTGTTCACTCCTAAAACCTCCAGCGTCGCATTCACACCGTTCGTGGACCCGAAGCCGACTTTCACTCCATTGAGGGATGTTACACCCGCGTTCACACCTCACTCCGACAGACCATCAGAATCTGTTGCTCGGGTTTCACAATCACGACCTATCCCACTACAGACTGTTTTCGGGAATACGGCCTGTACTGATGATGGCCGGGAACCTAGCCAGTATGATGATGATGACGAATATGATGGCGACGACGGCGGACAAGGACAGGCCCCACTCGAACCAGCAGCGGACAATGGTTTCGAAGACGGTGATTCTTACCAGGAGATACCCCTTGGGGGTAGGTTCGGACGATTCAATGTCATGACGCCTATTACCGAGCGGACATTTGAGTTCACGACAAGTACACGAGGTTCTGCAACCCCAAGCGATCGGCTACTGCCTATAGATGATTCAAGTGTTCGACGCTTAGGTAGTGTCTTCACTTTACAGCGAAGGGATGAACATGGGGCAGTAATCGCTGCTGAGAAACTCGCAGCAGAGTTAAAAGAGGAGGAAGCCGATGAACCTCTGGAGCCCCTGCATTTGTCTGCCTATCTTCCTCCGAAAGAATCTCCTGGTATCACTATTATCGAGGAGAGGACAGGAGCACTGAGTCTTGGCGATTCTCTTACCTTGGGCTCCCAATTCAAGCCTCCAAATCCATGCAACCCATTTGACCCTCCCATCATTATGAATATCTTGTCGCGTATCCCATCAGACCCTCATTTCTATGACCTCAGAGATCAAGAATCCAATCGGCTGGATGGGTTACAGAAATTCGCCAGAAAGAGTCGGAAAACGAGCGGCTCTGGTAGCACAGGCGTTCTGGACGTCTCGGCTTGCTTTTCGTTAGAACTCGAAGGTCACAAATTCAGTGTAATGGAAAAGCTTGGAGAAGGAGGTTTCGGCGCTGTGTTCAAAGCACGGGATGTAGGAGCGGGGGGAGGCGATGAGGATCTCGACAACCTTGATGATGATGGCGATGAGGAAAACGTGTCGATAGTGGCGGTGAAAATTGTTAAGCCTCGAAATCTTTGGGAATATCACGTTCTTCGGAGAATTCATTCTGTCCTGCCAGTTTCTCTGCGACGATCTATCATCCTCCCGCATGCGCTTTACGTCTTCCGGGACGAGAGTTTCTTAATTCTTGACCTTTGTCCTCAAGGTACCCTCCTTAATATCGTCAATAATGCTGTTACAGCAGGTGTATCCCAGCAAGGTGCTTGCCTAGATGAATTGCTCGTCATTTTCTTTACAGTAGAACTGCTCCGCCTTCTTGAGGCCATGCACAGAGTTGGTTTTATTCACGGGGATTTGAAGATCGACAACTGCCTGGTACGGCTAGAAGATGTACCAGGAGGTGCTGCCGCGTGGTCAAGTGCCTACTCGCCCTCGGGTGAAGGTGGATGGAGTCACAAAGGCCTCAAGGTCATTGACTTTGGACGGACAATCGACTTGAGGCTATTCCCCTCCGGTCAGCAGTTCATCGCAGACTGGCCCACTGACGACAGGGATTGTTTTGAAGCCCGCCAGGATCGGTCGTGGACATTTCAAACTGACTATTTTGGTTTGGCTGGAATCATCTATTGCATGCTTTTTGGAAAGTACATCCACGTCGGCGCTATAGACTCAGCGTCCACTCGGCACAAGCTCAGTACACCGCTGAAGAGGTATTGGCAAACCGACCTATGGAATCGACTGTTCGACGTCCTTCTCAACCCAACCAATGTCAAGCCTAACGGTCAACTCCCTGTGTCGGAGGAACTAGGAGTTTTGCGTGGCGAAATGGAAGATTGGCTCCAAAAAAACTGCAACCGGCCAAGTGGCACCTTGAAGGGTTTATTGAAAAAAGTGGAAGTTTCATGCTATAAGTTGCTGGGTTGAATGAGGATACGAGCTATTAGTATTCTGGATCGTCATGTCGGAAGAAAATGCTGTACTTTACATCCTGGATTTTATATAATCGTCTTGGGGCTTCCATGAATCGTGATTGGTATGGTTAACAATAGTCCTGACGAATTACCCAGAGTAGGGCGCGTGCCGCATGGCAGCGCAATAATACATTGCTCCGTATGGTCTTGATTATGAGGACTTCATATTTGAACAAGTTTCGAGTGAATAAGAGAGGGCTATAAGAGAGGGCTAAACAAATTCACGTGTGGACACAAGAATACTCTAGACTAGGAACATTGTCGTTCACAAATCGAACCACGGGTCATCCAAGCAATTGCATCGCGGTAGGACGATCCTTAGGATCAAGGCACAAGCATTGCATCATAAACGCCGCAGCTTGCTCGACCTCAATCTCTGAGAAAAGATAATCACACGCGCGGATACGATCCTGCATCGGTACGGAGTCATAATGTTAAAGTTGATAAGGTTGCCTACATATCAGTCAGGGAGTTTAGTACATAGTCAATTAATGAGAAGAACTGAACATAACCTTGCAAAGAGCAAAAGTCAAAAACGCGACGGCATCGTCTCAGAAAATCGACGTGGAAACTCCCGCCGCATAGGCAGATCATCTGATCCAGGATGGATTCTTCGTTGGTTTTGGTAATCTCTTCCTGCTGGCCTTGCACCTCGAACAAACGTGTATTTGTGAGGGCACGAAAAACCTAGTAGGAAGTATGAAACAATCAAAATTGTATAGTTCACAATGATGAGGACTTGACACTCACAAGGCAGCCATATGTCCAAGTATCGACAGATTGATCCCACTCACCGCCAAGAATAACTTCAGGAGGACTGAGATGAAGGGGCGTGATATCGTCCGTAGTCTGTTCATCGACAATCTGGGCTAAGTAAAATGAGCAGAGGGATCTCTGAAGCACACCCGGCAATCAACCGCACCGTGACCCCAGTCGGCTATTCTGAAAGTCGCAGCGGCCAGCTCACCGACAGTTGGATCAGGAAGTGTGTTTCACTTGACAGCACCTGGCCAAACACCTCCTGGTCCCATCACTCTTCGTGTACCCCAGCCTGGGGAATGACCACTTTCTGGCAATCTGCAGCCCTTTTGCAGTCCATTTACGAGCCACCTTGGTCACCAGTGCATGCTTGAGATGAAGGAAGTAACCATTCCAGACAAGCTCTGTGTGGGTGGATATGCCTGAAGAGGATTTTTTCCCGGCCAATCAGTAACAGCGTGAGGGATTCGGATATCGCTGGGTGCGACCAAAATATTATCGAGTTTGATGTCTAATTGACCATGAGAGCGACAGCGGTAACGTTGGGGATAAGAGAACAAACCGGTATGTACTATGCCACGAGAGTGAGCATGTGCTATTCCCTGAATTACATGCTTCAAGATCCGTTTCACAGTGGGAAGGGGGAGATAGCCAGCATCGGGCAACCGAGAACGAATACGCAGCACATCAGAACACAGTAATTCCATGACGAGACACAGATGCTCGCCGTCACCCTCAGCGCCTGGGTGATAGAAATATGACAAGAGCTGCGTAACGAAGGGTGATGATGATGGTAGTGTAACTCCCACCGCAGCCGAAGGTCCTCCAGGAGCAGGAGGCGCAGGGTCCGACAAACGCCGTAAAACTCTAAGTTCCTGGAGTTTATTTTCCCGGTTCAGCTGAGAGGTATATCCGGCGAGAATCTTGATCGCGACAAATTGGTCTTTGCTTCGTACGCGTTACGAGTTACATTAAGTATGTTAGTCGTTCGACTCGACTCGAGAGGGAGTCACCAACTAACCATAGATCACGCGCAAGCCAGAGACTCGCCGTCCTACCTATGTCGAGCTTGCTCTCAATCCTAAAACCCGGCTTTGGCCCCAACACTTGACCTGGGCCGCCTTGTAAGTAGCCATAACCTTCAGAAGCGGGAATGCCAAGTGGCTCTTCGTGGAACATGAAACAGGGCACGTTGTCGTCCTTGTCTTTCTACATCGTGCTGAAGGCCTTCCTTGTGTATAGAACACCCGAGGTGGCTAGACGTTTTGATGCGAAAAAAGAATGCCTGAGACGGACCAGCGAAGCAACGGAGTTGAAGAAACCATCGATGAGCAAATTTTCTGCCCTTGTTCGGTCGCAGCCTCCCTCAGCGCTGAAATGACAGTACATTACATACATTGATGATGATGCCGTAGGTCCACATTCCGGTCCACGCGGTCGATCGAAACGATATTCAAGATAAGCCTCCAACCATCGAGTTTTCGTTTACGACTGGGAGTAGATTAAACGAGAACGGTGAACAAATGGTAAACAAACTGTTTACAAACCGTTCACACCCTCAAGATGTGTTTGCAATGAGTTGTAATCTGTCAGTTCAAGTTGAAGGTGCATGTCAAAGTATGAATTTATACAGGATCAGTTATCCTAACTGTGATGTGGCTGGGCCTTGGCAGCAGTAAATTTGAGCAAGCCTCGCTTTCCAACACTTGTGATTGTTGTAGCCCGAAGTGAAGATCGAACCATCAGTGCACACATAACGAGACTTCTGTTGGAAAATTCTCTGATGCCTGATTGTATCCGGAATGCATAGGGCTTGTTCAATTCATGTGGTACAGTTTGTTACAGTTTGAAAGTGGTACAGTTTGAGCATGATTGCAAGTCCGCTGTTGGCCGAGTATGGCCGCCAGGAACCATCCCCTACATCAGGTACACTCCGCCGGGCTGGCGGGTGCAGGCCTCAACCCTGTGCTCAGTGCTGAAGCGCTGAAGTCCAAACAACGGGTTGCACTACCTTCATCATTGTTGATATCAACTGTCCTTATAATCTACATTCTTTCTACAATTCCCTATTCAATGGATCATAGGTTTACAGAGGTCACAATCATAATCTTGATCAATGTCGCTATCAATAAGATCATCTGCATTAACCAAGTCTGAGATAGAGAGTGGCTGCCTTAGAGATAGATTTTGTAGCTGGATTGAAGCAATGAGAAGGAGCTTGTGAGGGAGAAGCTCAGAATTTATTAAGTCTGACAAGAAAAAATGAGTTGTCACTAATCATTCAATCAGCGACAGGCCATTGTAAGTATTCTCAACTGGATGGCAATGGTTCTCATTTGTGGAAGGCTCTGCTAAGCAACTGAAATGGTTCCTGGTGGCATACTCAGCCAACAGCAGGCTTGGAATCATGCTCAAACTGTACCACTTTCAAACTGTAACAAACTGTACCACATGAATTGAGCAGCCCTCATATGCCTCAAGCTAGGCATCATTCCCACTCCTTTTCATTTACTCAGAAGGAAAATCTCACCTAGCTCATTACATACAGTCTACCTACCATATATAAGATGTTCTACTTGTATTGTAGGCCTCAGTTCTTTTCAATATCACGACTTACAACTGTTTACACCTGGGAAAGACTCTAAATCATTTTGATTGGAACCTTACCATTAACCACATGCTACCATCACATATTTTTAACAGGAAAACCTCCTAACCTTCTTATCTTACTCTCATCAACTGGACATTGCAATCAACCAGCACTAGCATTTATGTGAGTAATTCTGCTAAAACTCCCTTAACTGATATTTATGGCATATAGAACCCATCCCTACTTGGCAATGGCAACTCAAGCTGCAGCTGAGCTTATCCCTGAGATAGATCTGGAACTTAGCTTGTCACAGGAGGTGTCTTGGGACCTTACTGGAATGAGTGGTTCCACAGGATCATTGTATCCCTTTGCCATGAGCTTTCAAGCTGGCAACTCCCATGCTATATCAGCAGTTGCCTTAGATTCTGTGAAGAACTGGGATGCCCATTCCACAAAAATGAATGGAAGCACCATTGCTAGAGACTTGGGACAGTCTTGCATTGAGAAAATTGCTGCTGGAGACTTGAAGTCTTGCAATGAGGATCCTGGTACTGACAAGTATCAAGTGTCACAACCTTGCTCCCAGAACCACCAGACCTCTTTCCAAGCCACCCTGCTTCCCCAGAGTTCCCCCCAACACCCCCTCAATTTCCCTAACCTTTGTTGACCTACAGTGCCCACTCCAGCTAACTCCAACACTTCCCTGGCAAACTCCAATGCATCCCCTGCAGGGCTCATCACTTCCCCTTCTTTTCCCAAGTCCCCAATCCCCTCCAACATCCCTCCTGACCCAGGCACACATCACTGGCTTGCCCCTATGACCTATACAACTACTCCAGAATTCTCCAACAACTATGGGGGGGACCATGTTCCCATCAACTCCCATCAGAATATCACTGCAGCCTACTATCCAATCAGAGCTGACACTCATTGATGTGCTCCTATGCCACCTAGTGCCATGCAGGAAACCTAAAAAGAGGACCTAACACTAGTCACTAGATAGGGTAGCTGGCAGTAGGAAGTTAATAGTTTGAGGGCGAGTCAGTAACTGTCTCAGAGAACAAGAGTGAAAGTTGTGTTGTAAGGTGAAGTTGAAAAGGTCAGTGAAATGGTTGCTAGCCACAGTTGCTAACATCACTAAGTCAATATAACGCAAAAGGCACCTGCAGTTGGCACCACACTAAGTTGAGGTTGAAGTTGATAAGGCTTGTCACTAAGCCAACATCAACAGCAATAGAGGAATGAGAGAAGCAAAGTGAAATCTCAAGCTAGTAAGCTTAGAGATAGATGGCACAGCTCAAGGGGATTTATCCAAGTTGGTTCTCTGTTGGATGGGTTGTTCAATGATGAAGTGTCTATGTACAAGCAGTATTTATATGGTTCCAAAGTATAGTATGGGAAAGTAAGCAAATAGTTGCTACTAGCGATGGTGTCTGTCAATGTGTTTATGGTCCATACAAGGCATCAATCTGTAACCAGGTGAAAACTATAAGTGAAATCTCTGAAGTGTAAAAGCCGTTCAAGTATGTTGGTAAATTTGACAAGAGGAATGATAGTAAAAAGGTACACATCTGGTAATATGTCTGTATATAGTAAGAGAACACCTTTTTGTCACCAGAATTGCTAGGGTCGCTAATAATTGTCACTAGGAAAGGTCTAGGCCTTGATGATCTAGGCCCAAGTTCCAGGCTCCATGTGATATTCCTTGTGATTGATAAGTCTCATGGTCACTAAAGTCTTGTGCTTTGGTCCAGACCTTGGGCTAGGTCCCATGTGCTGAATGTTGTGACTTGTGCCAAATTTAAAGTAGTCAGCTGCCGCTAAGTCTGAAATGCCAAAAATGGTGCTCAGTGACAACTGGGGCTCATCATTCTCCCCTATACTGAAATCTTGACTGTTCTCAGTCAACCCTAAAGTCACATGTTTGATTGCTTGGTCTGTGCACCAAAAAGTTTTGAATAAAAATGGCTGGCGGTATTGCTTGAACTTCATCACCCCCATTTTCCTCTCATCTCTCCACTACTATCTCGATCTTATCGCTATGGCCAACCTCACCTCTCAACTTGAGAAAATCACCATGGCCCATGCTTTCCTCAATTGGGTCAATTATCTACTCACTGTGGCCTGTGCGTCTTTAGCAAAGGATTCTCGCTTGGCAGTCACTGCCATCTTCCAGATGTGGTTGCAGTGGTTCAAGACCACAGGGAGTGGTGTTGAGTGGCCAGAGTTAGCAACTGTCGAGAAGGAGTGTGGAGGAATGGGTTTGCCCATTTGATGTTCACTTTGTAAGTTCATCTCTTCTTTTCTTCTTCTTAGCAACAGTTTTAACACTTTTTGCTAGGCTCCTGTCAATCCCTCCTTGGAGTTCCTAATGGATGACCTGACCACAGGAATGATGGTAAGTGCCCTGGTAGTTGCTAGCACTAGTGACACTGCTAAGGTACATTAGCTCTTTGAAGACTTGTCACTAAATGACCAGTTTTTCTTCCAGCACCCAGTAGGTGCATTAGTGGTGGCAAGGGGGGAGGAATGGAGTGAGGGCCACGAGGGCAAGGAGACAGTGAATCGTGGGGACATTCAAGAGGTGGGCCCCTTGACTCCCAAGGCTGCGGCTGGCGGCATCGCTAGAGGGTTGGCAACAACCCCAAGGAGCAAAGAGAAGGGAAAGGCACAAGAAGAGGAGGGTGAGGATATTGAGGTAAGTCTTTTTTTTTTGCTAATTCTTAGCAACAATCGCTAACTTTTCTTTTGCAGGAACAAATTGAAGAAACCTTTACCAACAAGTGCTTGGCTATACTCCTTCATTGGCGAAAGGCCTTGACAGTGGTGGATATGGGGTTGGAGGCCAGGGTGGTGCTGAAGAAGGCAAAGGGGAAAGTAACAGTGTCACTAGAGAAGCAACAAGAGTATAAGCACATGCAAGGAGCAGTAAGCACTTAGTGATTGTCTCTCAATTAGTCACTAACAATTTTTCAGTGCAACAACTGCTGGGCTAACAATGACCCAGAGGGCTGCTGATACCCAATGGGGGCCCAGCCCTGCTATTGTTGCAACAGCATGAGGAAGAGCTGTTTGCACAGCAGCCGCTCATTGAGGAGCACAGGCAGTGAGTTCACTAAGAGGATAGCAACAAAGGCAGCGTCAGTAAGTGTTTGAGCAATGACTCTGCCACCCGCTAGTCCTGTAATTATTATTATTTCTTTTTTTTGGGTTTATTTCTTGTTTTATGCCATGGCGCACATTCACTATTGTTTGTTTGCTATTCTTTAGATAAAACCTTGTTTTATTTCTACAAAACATATGCATCCACAAACCACACCCTTAGTCATTTGCATGCTATTGTGTCTGAACACTAAGGGTGTGTAGCTTGTTCTTACCTACAATGCCTTGTTACTTACTCATACCTGTAGTTAACATACTTCGTATTGTTCTACAGGTCAATATAGTTGTTTGCATGCTATCGTGTCTGACCTCTAAGGTTAACATACTTCATATTGTTCTACAGGTTATGGGCCCCGCTCCCACTTCCATTGAAAATACACAGACACAAGAAAATGACTCAAACACTATACATGACACACAGCTCCACACTGCCCAAAAATGTCTAACCCGAGCTCCACAAATCCACCCACCTTCTCCAAAAATTTACAGTTTGATGGTACCAACTTTGGACAGTTCAAAAAGCAAATCATGATTGCAGCATGAGCATGAGGAGCACAAGGATACCTTGAGGGCACCATCAAAGACCCAGCATCAAGTGAACAAGGAGACCAAACCAGAAAAGGCCTTGTCAAAGACGAGTCAACCAATGCTGGTGCTGCCCAGACTGGAACTGGAACGGAGTGGTCATCCCTGACCCCATCGGCAGAAGAGTGGGATGTCCACAATGCCTAGACGTTGGCATTGATCATATACAACTGCAAAAACTCCATGGGGCTAGGTATTAAGATGGACAGTACAGTGGCTGAGGCATGGGAACAGCTTACTGCAAACTACAGCATGGTATCAGAACTAGCAGCAATGGGGGCTGAGAACTTACTGTGTACTATGATGCTAGCTGATGGAAGAGACTTCCCGGCCCACATTAAAGACTTACACATCAAATGGGAGGAGGCTATGGAAAAGGGAGCAGCAATTAGCAATGCCACATTCAGGACAATAGTCATGAACTCACTCCCCAAATCCTGGAATGTAGTTGTAGCCAGCCAGTACACCATAAAAATGTTGAATGACCTGATATCCAGACTCACCATTCACTGGGAGCATCTGAAAGCACAGAAGCAAACAAACACATCAGTTACTGCCCTTGCCACTACCACAAAACCTCAGAGCCCAAAGCTTGTATGCACCAACCCTAACTGCAAGCACACAGGACATCTCTAGGAGAACTGCTACTGGAAAGGGGGAGGAAAGGAAGGACAGTTCCCATCCAACTTTTGAAACTGAGACAGTGCTCTCACAAGCCTTGCAAACAAAAATACAGATACCACAAACACACCCATGGCCAACCTAGCAGTAATAAATGCTACAGATGAGACACCACAAGTCACCTATGCGCTAGCTGCCCAAGTCAAAAACCCCTTACAAGCAAATGAGGTGAACTTACCCAACCTCTACGCACTCAAAATTGACACCCCTATTCCCACATTCACAGACTCAGGAGCTAGTGACCACTGTTTTGTAAGATGGGAGGACTTTGCTGAATACACGCAACTCACCCAGCCAAGAGAAGGGAAGGCTACAACCCAAGATGGTGTCTTCCATATTATTGGCTAAGGAACAGTTAAGAAATGGATATAGACTAACCAGGGCATCTCAGAGCTAGTCTTCTGCAATGCTCTGCACACACCAGACCTTGCTGCTAACCTTATCTCTGTTGGGTGCTTTGACAAAGCAGGATTCTTGATCATGTTTGCAAAAGGGAAGGTTGTATTCTGTGACCCTGATGGGAAGGAAGTGTTAATTGGTCAAGGCACTGGCAGAATGTACACACTGGAAGCTCTAAACCCATCACTTGTTAGGGCTATAGTGGCATTGTCCCTTGACAGACCAGTCAACATAGATGGGTGGCATAGACGTTTTGCCCATGCGGGGGTCAACAGCATTCGACAACTGATACAAAAGGGGTTAGTCAACAGAATCAGGGTCAAGGGGAACCTAGAAGTAAAGGGACTGTGCAAAGACTGCGTTTATGGTAAACACACAGCTCGACTATATGATGGCACACATGAATATGAGAAAGCCTCAAACAAGTGCGTCCACCTAGACCTATGGGGTCCAGCATCAACACAATTGATAGGGGGTGCATCATACATGATGATAGCAGTAGATGGACACATGATGCACCTTGCAGGCTACTTCCTGTCCAGAAAAGATGCACCTAGCACCCTCAAGGCATTAAGACTCTACCATACCGGGTCTGAGCAGTAAACTGGTTACAAGTTGTGAGCGATCTGTGTAGATGCTGAGCATGAGTGGGTAAACGAGATGTGGCATGAGTATTGCGGGCAACATGGCATAGTACTGAAGGTCACCACACCATACGCACACACTCAAAATGGCCTAGCTGAGCAAGCCATTAGGACGATCATCAAAGGCATATGGTGTATCTTGATTGAAAGTGAACTACCAAAGGACTTGTGAGCAGAGGCTGCTGCAACTCAAATATATATGCATAATCATCTCCCATCAGCACACCAACCCAACAAGGTACCTGAGGAAGCATGGGGCAATAAGAGACAAAGTGTTGCTCACCTTTGACCTTTTGAATGTGTTGCCTTCGCCAAGATCCCAGAGGAGCTTGTCAAATCAAAACTGGACCCATGGTCAGTCAAGTGTGTCCTAGTGGGGTACTCAGTGAGCAGATACAAGCTTTTTGAACATGGCTCAAGGTTCATCATCACATCCTGTGACGTTATTTTTGATGAGGGTATAGGGCACAGATCACTTACCATGTTCAACAATGATGAGGACCTACTCAGCCTAGCCAACCCTGTGCCACAGACTCATGCCCCAGGACTACTTACGCTGCATCAACCAATTGCTCCGAGAATCAGTGACACCAACGCACCACTTCATACAAGACCCTCTACCAATGCAGCCAATTGCAAAGACAATCCTGAGATTGATGCCCAGAGCACAGCCACCACCACGCCACCCACAGTTACTGGCCCAGAAGCTGACACTCAACAGCCTCCCACCCAACCCAGTCCGATACAAGCCACCCCACTGCAAAGGTCTGACCAGATTAGAGAAAAAACGTCTAGAACCACCTCTATGAACTTTGCGCACAATAACTATGCTTTTCTCACCCTCCTCAATGATGTGTACGACCCCAATGATAACTTCTTTGTCTCCAGGATGTTTGACAAGGCCATGTGCAGGCTGGACCTGTGGCAGCCAGCGATGGACAAGGAACTACGGGTTATGAATGAGAGGGGTGTGTTCCAAGTGATTGACTCGAAGGACATACCAGAGGGAAAGAAGATTATTGGTTGTCAATGGGTCTATGCAGTGAAATACAATGCAGAGGGCAACATTGTGAGGTGCAAGGCAAGACTCATGGCAAAGAGGTATTCCCAGATTGTAGGGGAAGACTACAAGGAGACATATGCGGTGGTGGTTAGGTTGGAGTCAATCTGCATATCAGTGGCAGTGGCAGCCCAGATGGACCCGCTTACTTGAACAGTGTCCCAGACTTTCAGGTATTTATGAGGATCCCACAGGGCTTCCCTGGGGGGGAGGGGAAGGTCATAGAACTCAGGAAGACCCTGTATGGATTAATGCAGGGGAGGCGAGACTGGTTCTGGACACTCAACCGAGCATACAACAAGCTAGGATACCACACGTCACATGCAGACACCTGCATACATACCAGGATCTCATCTGGTGAGCACACAATCATGAATACCTTCAACAATGATGTGTTTGGGGTCTCTACTACCCAGCAAGGAGCAGACCTTGTGAAGGCAGAGCTGTCTGCCATCTATGACATCAAAGACCTTGGCACACCATCATATATCATTAGTATGGCTATCAAATGCCACCCAGATACAGGTGCAATATCCTTATTCCAGAAAGCATACCTGAGATGGGTACTGAATCATTTTGGCATGACAAACTGCAACCCACACGCTACACCATTACCCCCAGGTATCCAACTCATGACATCCATGTCACCCAAAAATACAGCGGAGCTCAAGTTCATGGCCAATAAGCCTTATCGTCAACTACTAGGTTTGCTGATGTGGGCCCAGGTAGCCACATGACCAGACCTTTCATTTGCCATTGGGCTACTTGCCAGATTCCAGTCAAACCCTAGCCTAGCCCACTGGAATGCACTGCAATACATATTGGGATACATAAAAGGCACTCTAGACTACAAAATCACCTACACAAGGACCAAAGACATGGACAACAAGGTGCTTGGCTATGCAGATGCAGATTTCAGAGGAGATCTGGACACAAGGAGATTGACCAATGGATATGTGTTCCTGATGGCTGGAGGGGCAGTATCTTGGAGTTCAAAGAGGCAGGCTATGGTAATGTTAAGTACCATGGAAGCTGAGTACATTGCAGTGACTCGCACTGCACAACAAGCTCTCTGGATGTACAACTTCTTAACAGAGATCGACATCCCTCAGCAACTCCTGATGAACCTCCATGTCGACAACCAATACTCAATTGCTCTAGCTACTTCCACAAAAGGCCACTCCCACACTAAACACATTGACATCAGGCACCACTACATTCGCAAATGCCTCCACAACAGCAATATTACTCTCACTCATGTCCCATCCACCAAGAACATAGCTGACTTGTTTACAAAACCTCTACCACAACTCGCTCATAAGCATCTCATTGGGCTTTTGGGACTTTGAGCCTAGGCATCCAGCTTATCAGGGGGAGTGTTGAGCAATGACTCTGCCACCTGCTAGTCTCATAAATATGATTATTTCTTTTTTTTGGGTTTATTCTTTGTTTTATGCCATGGCACACATTGACCATTGTTTGTTTGCTATTCTTTAGATAAAACCTTATTTTATTTTCACAAAACATACGCATCTACAAACCACACCCTTAGTCATTTGCACGCTATTGTGTCTGTACACTAAGGGTGTGTAGCTTGTTCTTACCTATGATGCCTTGTTACTTATTCATACCTGTAGTTAACATACTTTGTATTGTTCTACAGGTCAATATAGTTGTTTGTATGCTATCATGTCTGAACACTAAGGTTAACATACTTCATATTGTTCTACAGTAAGGAATGTGAGGGTTTTCATAGAGTGACAGAGGGAGTTGGTGAAGAGAGGGGAACCCATTGAGGTCAAGCACTTGAGCTTGAACCTACCAACATCACAGGAGCAGGCGACAAGTGGAGGTAGCAGGGGTGCTAAGGTGAAGAGTAGGGAGTTGGTGAAGAGTGACAAGGAGGATGGTGGCAATGATGGTGATGATAATGACAGCAATGATGAAGTGCCTCTGGCACAAAAACAAACAGCAAGTTCTGCTTTGGTCACTAGTGAGGAGGGCGAGGGAGATGTGGAGATGAGGGAGACAACTCCCTTGGCAGCAGTTGCTGAGGTGGAGTGGGAGGTGAGCAACATGGAGGTTGAGGGCAAGGAGGAGTTCGAGGCCGCCCCAGTTGCCATCAAGGAGAACAAGGAGGAGGATGAAGAGGCTGAAGAGGTCATGGTCCAATGACAAGTAAGTTATTTTTATTTGTTATCTTCTTGATTGCTAACCACTTCACTAGGGGACCTGGAGCAACATGCCCTTGCACCAGGTTAGCAACAATGAACTGGAATGGCTGGGCAAGGACTTGGGTTGGCTGACGCTGCTAATGTCAGCGACATTGCTAGCAGATTTTGATGAGAGGATGGTGGGCATGGAATGGCAGTTCTAGAGGGAGTTGGAGGTGGCAAGAGAGGAGTTGTTAGCAGTGTGGGCATGGTATGTTGTTGCCAAGTGAAGATTGGTGACACTGGCAGGGTATTGGCACGACTATCAGGCCTTCCTGGCCTGGCAGAAGGAGAACAATGTCAGGGAGGGAGATTGGGAGAAGGAGGATCTGGTGGAGGTGCCTGACAATGATGCTGACCTCAACGCTTAGTGACAGTCACCTCCTGTATATACTTTTGTCTTCTTTTTATTAGCATTACAGACACAGACTAGCCCCCTTAAGAGGCTCCAAAATGTATAATACAGCGACTGTCACCTAATGCTAGCGATGCATGAAGGCAAATGCTCAGTAAGTCATCATGGTGAAATACCTCTAGAGGCGTGCTGAGTGCTGGTGACAGAATGGCCAAGTGCAGCATTGAAAACAAAAAAATAGTAAAGTAGAATGTCTGTGAAAGGCTTTTTTTTTTTTTTTAACAAAAGTAATAAAAATAAAAGAGTAGCAAAAACAAAAGGACTTAATGTTTTTGTAAGGTATTTTTGATGATTTTTCTGGATAGTAGGGACAAGAATAATGAGAAACAAGGCAGAGTCAAGAAAAGTTGCTAGGGCTTAGCGAAAGGTAAGTTTTTAGTTTTCTTCTTCATTGGCAGTGTTGCCAGTATTATTGTTGTCTACAAGGTCAGTTTGCTCCAGTTCTCTGAGCTCCGAGGTGTCAATGTTGAAGGCATCACTAGGCACTGTTATATGCTCTCTAGCAAAATAAGGGACCAAATGAAAGGCGGCAATGGGGCAATGCAGTACTGAGCCATCTAATGTGCAAAGAATGTAAGTGCCTCCGCAGTTGCAAGAGATTACCACTAGTGGGCCTAGGTAATGAGGCTTCATTTTCTTGTTATGTGTCACCTCGATTCTAGTGTTCCTCATTAGTATGAGGTTGCCTGTTTTGAAATTGTAATCGCAGATTGTAGTGGCATGTTCTGCTTCAAAACAAATGGTGGCTAGGTGACAAGCACTAAGGATGTTACTGTGAAGGTGGTCAAGATCCTCTTGGTGACATTGTAGGTCAATTGCTCAGCAGGCTATGAGGTCAGTTGTCGACAATAGCAAGTTTAGCAGTGGTTGCAAATATGTTGCTTCCACTATATCAGCTGGCAGGAGAGGGTGGGTGCCAGTTGTTGCAAAGTATGGGGAGCAACCCATTCGCTTGCAAACTGTAATACGTTCTGACCAAAAGACAGAGTAAGTAGCAGTACTCCACCTGGACTGGTCGCCATTGACCACTTTGAAGAGAGCTTGGCAAACATCAAAAGTGGGGTCGCTCGACTATGCTGTTGGCATGCTTATTGTAACCAGAGATCCAGATGTGGTGCAAGTTATACTTCTTTGCCAAGTAAGTGACTGCCTTCACTGGAGGTCCATTGTCAGTAACAATTTTGCTAAGCACCCCCCAACAACAAACAACATCCTTGTATAGCCATTTAGCAATAGTTTCAGTGTTTTCTCTGGCAAGGTGAAACTTGGGGTAATGAGTTAGCAAACAACATCCTTGAATGATATATTTGGACTTATTGGAGGGTGGTATGAACATGGTGTATGTATATCTTGCTGAACAAGGGCGCTGGCATAGTGACGGTTGGTGGGATGAGAACTTTGGTCATCTGGTGTACTTGGCAGAGGTGGCAAGTCCAGAGGTACCATATGATATCAGCACTAACTTGAGGCCACCAAGATTGTTCTAGAAGGACTGAGCAAGTAGCAAAAAGACTTCTATGTTCTAAATCATCATGCATGGCCTTCAAGACTTGTAGGTGACTGGCAGTGGGAACAAACAGCTTGTGAGTGCCATCTTGACTTCTTTACCAAAGTTTGCCTCCTGTAGTGAAGAACATAGAAGCATAGAGAATGAAAGTGGCATACTTGTTGTCGCTAAGGCCATCAGGTCTGGCAAGATTGTGAAGCCATTTCTTGACTAGAAGTATGCAAGCATCACTAGCAATAGCTTTGGCACTACAGGGCACGTTGCTATAGGTGGTGTTGCCATCATCTTGGAGAGGCTGAATATTGTTGCTGGTTGCTAATCATGGGGCAGTGTCTGTGTCGCTGGCAAAAGTCACTAAAGGTCGCAAATAAGGGTATTCGACCAGAGGAGGTAGGCAATGGGAAGCCATGGAGACTTGGCAAAGGAGCAGTAGTGGTAGCTGAACTTAGTGCGTGAACTCATGCAAGTGATTGATCCAATCATTATAAATGGAGTTGTTGCTATCATCAACTGGAGAGTTGCCAGGCTGTGGTGGGCATTGCAAAAGACCATTGGGGCCATAGAAAGTTCCCTTGATGTGAACCAGCTCAAAGTAAATATCAAAATTGCCATAATCCAGTGGTTCATGCTAGTGGAGGGCTGGATGTCAGGGTTCTGAAGCATACCCTTAATGTAGTGAGCGTCAACTTTGACAATGAGGTTCCTAATGCCAATGAAGTACATCTGCAAAGCTTGTAGCACTCGATAAAGGCCATAGAGTTCCAGCTTGGGCTAACTGAATCTGGCCTCTCTGTCATTAAGCGTAATCAATGCAAAGCAGTTGTAGCAATGTTCTTTGCAATTGTCATTAGTGCATTGGCAAAGGTAATATCTGACCGCTATATATGAAGTGTCAACTGCTAAGATGACAGGGTCAGGCAATTCATAGTCAATAGGAACTAGGGGCTTAGCATTTTGTAAGGCTTTCACAAGGTCATGTTGAGCATTTATCTGGTCAGGGCCAAACTTGAAAGGGATGCCAACACAAGTAAGTTTCATTAAGTTATTGGCTTAGTGGGCAAAGTTCTTGACGAAAATCCTAAGTACCCTGACTGTGCCTAGAAAAGCTTGGACTTCCAATAGTGACTTGCAAGGGCCCCACTGCTTGATTAGGGCTAAGCAACTTTCATCAGGGACTCAACCACTAGGAGTGCAAACATGACTTAGAATCTTGAAAGTTGGAGTGCAAAGAATGAGTTTGTAACCAGAGAAGGTGCTGCCACAATATTTTATTTGCTGGAGAATCCTATTAAGAAGTTCAAAGAACTCCCATAGCACTAGGCAAATGTTTGGGTTAGTGGGATGCTTAGCGGGTTTACCATTAACAATCTTCCAGTCCTTGGGTCCTTTGGTACCAATGTCGTCAATAAAGCTGAGCATGTTATGGGGGATCTCTGGCTGCAAAATGAAGGGTAATGTCATCGTGAAATATAGGCACAGAGTTGGTCCATCCCATCAGCAAGGTCACCAAGCAAAGGGCACTGAATGGAGTCTGGAATGTCATTAAGTCACATGAGGTGGGGTTGATAAGTTGCTCATTGTAGCCAACATAGAAATCGAGAGTGGTGCCACAGATGTGTCCAGTGAAAGATTCAGCAACACGGTCTAGAAAAGATGGTACTCTGGAATGGCAAATGGTGACACGGTTTAGTGGCTCAGGGCTGTGCACAATCCTGAGCTTACCATTCTTCTTAAGAACACAAAACCATTGCAAGTGGTAAGCAGAGTTCAAAGGTTTGTAGATGCCAGCACTAATCTTGTTGCAAATAATCTCACATACTTCCTTTTCTAGCCCTGGGGGTATGGGACGATTGTGCTGAACCCAAGGTATGTGAGGTATCGTCAGTATGTGTACTGGCAGGAAGAAGTTGGGGTGCAAGCTTCCTCATTTGAAATCTTCCCAAGCAAATGCTTTTTCCTGCTTGGCGACCATGTCGACCAATACTGTAGTACTGGGTTAGAGTAATACTGATAGTTCTGGGGCTTTCTTAAAGACTTAGGCAGTCTACTCCAATTTCACACTGATGTCTTGATGAATGCTTGAAGTTGAAGGGGTTTACTTCCAAAATATTTCTATTCTGAATGCAGAGGGGTCTCAACAAACTCCAGCCTAAGTGATTTACTCCCTGGGAACCACTGAGCCTTTGCCTATTAATTGCCTGTCCATTTGCTACTCTACTTGGGCTATTTATACCTCTTTCTACAGTGCACAGACCACCCCCTACATGTGACTTTTGGTTCCATACTTTCCAGCCCCTTATTCATAACTGTTATTCTAATTCCCCCTTTTGGCATGCCTGTTTCAGTGCCACAGGCCAGTTCCTGGTTCCATCATTCCTCCTTTGCATTCTTAGCTTCCATTTGCCCCATTTATCTCTCCCTCCTTTGTATTTCTTCCATTCATATTCTTCCCCATTCAGGTCCTTTCCCATTCAGGTTCTTCCATTCATCTGTCCCCTCCCATTCATTCCATTCATCTTCCTTTATTCCTTTCATATTCTTCCCCTTTCAGGTTCTTTCCCATTCAGGTTCTTCCATTCATCTTCCTTTCCCTTCCCTTCATTCCATTCATTTCATATTCTTCCATTCATCTTCTTTTCCCTTCTCTTCATTCCATTCATTTCATATTCTTCCATTCATCTTCCTTTCTCTTCCCTTCATTCCATTCTTTCTCATTCATTCCCCCTTTATCTCCTTTCAGTCAACATTCCAATCTGGTTACTCTTAGATCAGATCTAGATCTTGCCAGAATTGATGCCACTCAGGTGCTTTTGCCAGTCCCATGCTTCCCCTCCCATTACAGTGATTGGACTATTATTGAGTGTATAGTCTAGTATAGTCCTTGTCCTATCCTGTTCTGTCTTTCTTCTGGTGTATTTAAAGGGATAATGTTGCTGGGACTTGTTTTACCAGGAGGCTTACAGTTTTCAGCCTTAATAAATGTTTGTTTTGACTTCTGGTGTTTATTATGTTCCCAATGGTGTGACAACATTGTATCAATACCTTGATTTCATTGCTAGTAAGGAAGCCTGTGTTGTGGTCCTTAATGAGTTTTCCTTGTCATTTGCTAGTGAATCACTTTGTCAGGACAAAAGGTGGCAGATTTGGGTTGAGCAGAGGGATTGTTGCTAGTGGATTGCTGATAATCTGGTGCTCAATTCAGAAATCCTCACTAATGTGGCTGGCAACTGGTTTGGTCTTCATGGTGATGGGTTTGTACTTCTTCTTTACTTGTACTCCTTTTTGCTTAGGGAGTTTGTTAGTGACAAACTGAGCAGGGAATGGAATGTTAACATAGGTGGGGGCAGCATTGGTATTGTTTGTACCAAGGAGTAAAGTCTGTTCAAGAATCAAAGGATTAAAAATATCAGTGGAGACAAGATAGAAATGGGGTGGAAAGGACAAATCAGAAAGGTTACTAGCGGTAGCATAAAGGTATGCTAGAGTGGGGCTGGTCTGTGTGTCAAAATTAGTAAGTAAAATGTCTTTGTCCAAATCACAAGAAGCTGTACAAGTCGCTAGACCGGTTGAATGGTCATAGCTAATAATGATTGCTATGTTGCTATCTTCTTCTTCAATGCCTTTGGTGGTGAAAGCAACAGGGTGCTTCAGTTTTGAAGCAAACATTTTGGCGATTGTTTCTTTTTGATTTGCCATGTGGAAAGGTTGAGATAGTGTGCTGTTGGCCAGTGTTGGGGTCAGTGATTGTTATGGTGGTCTTGACGTCGCTAAGCATGTTGACCGTACTTCAAGTTAAAGCATCAAATGAGTGTCCAAGAAGAATGTCGTAAGCAGGAGATCATAAAACATGGATTTGGAGATAAACCGTAATGTTGCCAATAGTACATGGTACATTTTGAGCAAGTCCTAGCAATTGATCCATAGTACCATTAGTGCTTCGCATGTTCAAAACAATGTTGGGGTCATAGGATAGCCCAAGGTTGCTAGCAATTTCCACAGACATTGAAATTATCTGAGAGCCACTGTTGTGTATGCATTTCACTTCCTCTTTGTTGTTGATTAGCATCATGACAGAGCGAAGTGACTGAGGATCCTCAGTGACAGTGAGCACCACAGGCTCTTCTCCATGGGGTAGTGAATTGATGTAGGCTTCAACAGGGTCAACAGATGCAAAGGGTGCCTTGTCAGAGGTAAGTCTATTAGCGGTATTAGTGTTAGATCCAAGCAAAAACTGAGGTTCTTCAATAGCAAAAGTCAGCAAAATATCTTCAAAAATGTTGCTGGGGTCCTGTACCATGTTAGCACTAGCGCCTATGAGTTGTTTGGGCATAACGGCTGTCCTAAATTGATTTCTGATGTCCTGTGATACTGAGCAAAGTTTGCCAACCAATACTGTAACCTTTGTGCTTAAAACCCATTCAAAAACCACTTTGGACTGCTTGATGTCATATATAGGTGGCATAGTTCAATATGCACCATTGTTAGACCTGTCAGGAGCAGCAAAATTCCTGTTAGTGGGAGGGACGTAGCAACTAGGGATGCCAGAAAATGGGTGGATGGGAGGCTGAGCAACGGGTTCCTTAGCAACGGGTGGTTGTTCATTAGCAACAGTTCATTCAGGTGCTTTGCCTTTGTCTGCAGGCTTAGCAGCAGGAGCTGGAGTCGAATCGGAAGGGGATGAAGTTGCCAAGGTGTTGCTAGTTGAGGGTGCTGCCTTTGGGGTATCATTTGCTAGTTAATAAGCTGTGCAGGGGACTTGTACACTGTCAAACTTTTTACCAGGTCACCTGAGTGCAAAGAGTTCACATTCTAAAGCCTCAATCCATTCTTCCTTGCTTAGCGCTCAGCCTGTAGCAATGTCCTGTTGCATTACCTTATGGATTAGTGACTGCTGCATAGCTGCCTGCTCTGGGTCTGGGTTAGCATTGGAAGAGAGTCTGCCTGTAATGATTTGTCCTGGGTTAAGCCTGTGCCATTCCTTGATGTGTTCAATGTATAGTCGCTTGCCAAAATAATTGGGGATCATAGCACCAGATAGTAAAATGATCTTACCTTCTGCATTACGATGGATCTTACCCTGTTAAATCATTTGCTCTAGTTTCATACAAGTGCCTTGGACCATGGTGTGACCAGTTTCACCACAAAAGTGGCAAGTGCTATTAGCAAACTGTTGACAAGGTTGAGCATTACTGTTGGTTAAGAGAGCTTCCAAATGTTCCAAGGTGCTGATGATTGCTGTAGTCATTGCTAATTCCAGAGTTTCCCACTTAGGCATAGGCAAAGGAGCAGCTGGTGCATTAACAATTACTGACAAAGAGGAAGTACCACTGGTGCTATTGCTGGTCTTGGTCATAAAGGTGTCCGTTCCCTTCAAAACCCACTTAGCGCCTTCAAAGACTTGATCAACATCATAAGGGTCCTCAGGATGGTGGTCAGGAAGAGTGATTTCAAGATGGCAGATGATTTTAGACCATAGCGACATAGGGATACCTTGTTGGAACAAGCGACGTTCTTCATTATGATATAGTTTGCCATTAGCGAGTAACCATCTGGTGATGCGTTGGAAATCCCTGTAGTAGTCAGAGAACCTTCCCACAGTTGCTAAGCCACTGTTGAAAGTCTGGTTGACAAGTCATTCCAGGTTGCCAAGATTATAATGAGCACTAGCATCAGCACCAGAATACAACCTGAGCACTGCCACCTTCCATTCCTGGTAAGTGTAAGGTCAGGGAGCATTGTTGCTAATGATTATGTTGTCGCCAAATTCAGGTAAGCCAAGCCAAGTTTCTGCTGTGTTGTAAGAGACATATTGAGACACATACTCCTTCTTTTGGGTGTTGTCAGCAATGCCGCAGTCAGCAAAGAGATATTCCAGTTCCTTAAAGTATTGGGGGAGTTCCCTAGGGTGACTCTCATTCCACTTAGGTGTGGTTGTGTCATTGCGCAGCGGCATTCTAGCATGCTGTGTGGCAAGGTCATTGTTCATGTTAGTGATTGGCAGAGTTAGTGAAGGAAGGGGGTTTATTAGCAATGATGGGATAGATTGGGCTTCTGGGAAGAAGATAGAGTCAGTAGGGGTCAAAGGTGAAAGAGGTGCATTGAGAAAACTTTTGATAAAGGCTCCTGGAAAGTTGGCAAGGATTTTGCTAATGTCACAAAGGTTTTCAGCAGTTTTGAGCTCGTCAACAAGAGGTCAAAGATGGGCTGCTGGTGAAGAGTACTGAGGAGTCAAGAAGGATGACTGGGGTAGTTTGCTAAGGTTTTCCAAGCAATGTTTTGCTTGAGCTCTGGTTTCTGGCAGAATGGTTAACTTCAAATACCCTCATGGTGGGCTCCAAAATGATATGCTCCTATGCCACCTAGTGCCATACAGGAAACCTAAAAAGAGGACCTAACACTAGTCACTAGATAGGGTAGCTGGCAGTAGGAAGTTAATAATTTGAGGGTGAGTCAGTAACTGTCCCAGAGAATGAGAGCAAAAGTTGTGTTGTAAGGTGAAGTTGAAAAGGTCAGTGAAATGGTTGCTAGCCACAGTCGCTAATGTTGCTAAGTTGAAATAACACAAAAGGCACCCACAGTTGGCACCACACTAAGTTGAGGTCAAAGTTGATAAGGCTTGTCACTAAGCCAACATCAACAGCAATAGAGGAACGAGAGAAGCAAAGTGAAATCTCAAGCTGGTAAGCTTAGAGATAGATGGCACAGCTCAAGGGGATCTATCAAAGTCAGTTCTCTGTTGGATGGGTTGTTTGATGATGAAGTGTCTATGTACAAGCAGTATTTATATGATTCCAAAGTATAGTATGGGAAAGTAAGCAAATAGTCACTACTAGCAATGGCATCTGTCAATATGTTTATGGTCCATACAAGGCATCAATCTGTAACCAGGTGAAAACTATAAGCAAAGTCTCTGAAGTGTAAATGCCGTTCAAGTATGTTGGTAAATTTGACAAGAGGAATGATAGTAAAAAGGTACACATCTGATAATATGTCCATATATGGTAAGAGAATGCCTTTTTGTCATCAGAATTGCTAGGGTCGCTAATAATTGTCACTAGGAAAGGTCTATGCCTTGATGATCTAGGCCCAAGTTCCAGGCTCCACATGATATTCCTCATGATCAATAAGTCTCATGGTTGCTAAAGTCTTGTGCTTTAGTCCAGACCTTGGGCTAGGCCCCACGTGCTGAATGTTGTGACTTGTGCCAAATTTAAAGTAGTCAGCTGCCGCTAAGTCCAAAATGCCAAAAATGGTGCTCAGCAACAACTGGGGCTCATCATCGTCAACTCCACATGGCTTTAATGAGCCCTGCCATTGCACCCTCAGTCCCTGGAGGAGGTCCAGTAGTTAGTATATCAGGCATAGAGTAGCATCTGTTACCTTAGTCTTGATATTACTTTACTTGTTTACTTGTGTCTCATGTTTCTTTTTTGTTACATTTCCCAGTCTTGTCTCTATTCCTATTTCTAGTCTCAAATCTATCTCATTTTCAGTTCCATCTCATCTCAACTTTGTCTTGTCTTGACTTTGTCTTGTCTCATCCAACTCTGTTTCCTTACCATTCCTATGTTCCTTTCAACTCTGACATCATTACAAACTCCACACATATGCTACAACCCTTCAAACATTCATACAATAGCTCCAGACCTCACCCTATGCTTGGCTCCAGAACCCATCACTCTTGATTGATCTCCCATCAAACTCCAGCTCCACTTCCATCACTTGCAAAGCCTCTGCTTGCCCCACAGTCCATACATTTGCTTATGGACTTGTACCTGATGCCCACTCAAGCCCAACACTGAATATAGTTGGTCTTAGACTTCCCTGGACCACCCAGACTTGCTTGGACTACTTTTCCTGGTTACCCCTTGCAAGTATCTGAGGTCCAAACCCATCCCAGAGCACTAGGTTACAAGTGCAGGACATCACATCCACCTAGTAAGGACTCACCCAGTTAAGCTGAGCCCACATGGTCAGCAGAACCTGACATCAAGTATCAATTATACCTACCACAGTAGATGTTATCCTGTATCTGATAGTCATAAATATATTTTGGCAGAATCCACACCCCTGTCCTTCTAGAAGAAGTCCACTCCCACCTGTTGAGAATGTCACAGAAGAAATCCAGGGGAGTGTAGAGACACTTACCTCATAACAGAACAGAGCCATAAGCATAATTCTCCAGTCTGCCCCAAAAAAAGAGTGCAATCCTTTTGATTGCCATTGCTCAGATGGTCTGTCAGAATTGTACAAATGAAAATTGTTTTCTGGACAAAAAAACTCAGATTCTGAAGATGAGCTGCCTGGAAAGAGCAAAGCAATTGGCACTCACAACTGGGAATCACTTGACATCCTAGAGGTAGAATTAAACCCCATAATCATAATCCAGCAACAATTGTTGAAAGAGACCAATGCAAATGTGGCAGAAGCTCCAATTAATAGTCTGAAGGAACCCATTGGAGGAGAAGCAGTTGACACCCTGACAGTGTTGGCTGCTGAATCCTGCTGAACCAGACAGTGATGCCAAGGTTAAATAGGAACTTCCTTCATGCAAATAGCTCAGTCAGTATATTTATGATAAAAGTAAGCCTAAGGAGTTGGCAAGGCTTAAGCAGAAGCAGAAGCAGAAGCAGAAGCAGAAGACAGCTCATGACAAGAGGGAGCACATTGACTCAGTGCCCATCTCTGATAAGCTGTCAAGACTCATTGGCTGGGTATCTGAAAGCAAAGCCAAGATATGATCTGCAAAAGGAGACAGCCACAGCTTACCACAGACTAAGGATGTTATGAAATCTTTTGCACAAGTTACCAACAAAGTGTGCTGGGGAAAGTATTCCAGCATTTTGAATACACAGATGACAGTGGGCCCTCAAACAGCTCCAAATCTTCTTCATTGAGCTCTGATTTGGAGTCAGAACCCACCTCCACAAGTGCAAACTCAGATGCAAGTGACTTGGACAATGCCAGTGAGACTTCTGAATCCACTTGCAGTTCTTCCAGCAGGAACTTGACTGGATTTTTGCAGAACTGTCATAATCACAGTCAGGATCACAGCAAAAGCAAGAAGGCCAAGAAGTCCAAGAAATCTCAGTTCTGTCATTGTAGTGAGAGGTACCAGACATTAATTAAACCTACACCTGTAGTGTCTACAAGCATAACTACACACCTGACAAGTCTGAGCTTTCCAGGCTGAGTACTATGCTCTGAAGTTTCAGAAGCATGAGAAACAACTGTACAATATAACAGAAAGGTCATGTGACCTCATTGATCAATGTAAACATGGATTCCAGAGGTAAGGAGCATTTTTGAAGGCCTCTGCATGGCCAGCAGATACATTCAGGGTCACCATGACTAGTGATTGTTGCTAGCTTGGTGCCATTGTTTGGCAGATGCTGATCACTATCTCTACTCAGTTTGATATTACGTGCATCACTATTCTACAAAGTAAGACCTGTTTTCACCACAGCCAGCTAATGAGCTTTTAACTCATTGCACATTGCAGATTCATACAAATGAGCTAACAAGGATTTATTCCAGATAGCAAGTATCATTACCACAGTGAGCTCATATTTATTAATATAGATTGTTCCATTGATAACTTATCACTACCTTTCTCCCAGTACCACAACTTTAGTTGCTTATTTGTACACTCTTCATGCAGTATTATTTGTTACCTCATCATCAAACTCTACTCTTCATGACTCAAAATGTTGGGAGTTCTCAAATTTCTGGTTCCCAAGCAGATTTGGAGCCTGAAGGAGGTGACATTTGAAATGAAGGGAATGTTCTCCCAGTACTAGAACTTTAGTTGCTTATTTGTACACTCTTTGCACACCCTCCCACCTCTCCCTATTTTCTTCTTGGTCATCTTGTTCTTACAATTTCTTTTTCTGTGATCTCTTTCTTCTACCTTTTTAGTATCTAGTACTAGCCACAGCTATGTTGCCACTTCAGGAAAATTATAAAAGTGGTTGCTTTGGCAACTGATTCACACTATCCCCACAAACAGTCCCACTCAGATAATATATCCTTATGCAAAAAGCTGCAGAGGCCTGTGAAGAAGGTCATGTGTTGCAACAGGTTGACAAGGTCATGTGCTCTGGTCTTGTGCATGTGATGTTATTGACAGGTCAACAAGGTCATGTGCTACAATCCTGTGCATGTAACATTGTCAACAGGTCAACTAGGTCATATGCTCTGGTCTTGTGATGCACAGAAGGACACATTGTCTGAATTATTGACAGAGAGCCAGTGCAGCAGGAGGGCTGAAGCTAGGACCAATCAATAGGAAAAAGGAAGGAGAATAAAGGAAAATCATAAGGAGGGAGAAATGGGAAATCCCCTGACATTACCTCCCCTCTAGCATGTGGTGTCTTGATGTACTGGGTATAAGAAGTTATGGATTGCCTAGTTGGTGATGGGGTAAATGCCTCAGATTGACTTTAGTGCATTGGTGCAATAGAAGTCAGAATAGGGTTGTCTGGAGCTAGAAATAGCTTGATGACATTGAATACTAGGTGCAGTTGATGCAGACCTACAGGGAGCTTGAGCCAGTATGTTAGTGGCTCTACCTTTCTTTTCACCACAAAGAGGCCAAGGTGACAATGCAACAGCTTCTGCAATAACCTTGTTGTCTTCATGTCAGAGCTGTCCAAGTACACATGTTCTCCAGGCTTGTATGCTGGGACTGGTATCTGCTGTTGATCATAGTACCATGCCATGTCATCCTTTGCCTTCACTAATGCTGCCTTTGCCTCCTCCTCTGCCTTCTTCATCCTGTCTACAAACTTGTTTACTGAGTCATTTTCTGAGGGACATGCTTGAGGTTTGAATCCTATGTGAGGGTGTCTGCTGGTGTCCAGGAAGAATGGAGTCATCTGAGTAGAACAATATGGTTGTTGTACTGGAACTTAGCATTAGGCAGAAGCTTATCCCAGTATCCTGCCTTTCATTACAGAACAGATGGAGATACAGCTCCAGTTCCTGATTGACATGTTCTGTCTGCCCATCTGACTGAGGATGATAAGCTGTGGTTGTATGGAGCTTCACTCTGAGCAGGCAGTACAGTTTCTGAGTGGAGCTTGCTATAAACTGAGGGCCTGAGTCAAAGACATATCCATCAAACAGACCATGAAATTTCCAGACATTGTTCTGGTACAAGCTAGCTGCTTCCAGAGCAGAGCAGGTGGTGTGAGTAGGGATGAAGTGGGCCTGCTTGCCATAAAGGTCCACTACTACTATGACTGCATTATACTCATAAGCATTGGAGAGTTTAACAATGA
This sequence comes from Termitomyces sp. 'cryptogamus', assembly GCA_020091625.1. Taxonomy (NCBI): domain Eukaryota; kingdom Fungi; phylum Basidiomycota; class Agaricomycetes; order Agaricales; family Lyophyllaceae; genus Termitomyces; species Termitomyces sp. 'cryptogamus'. Next base: position 2,660,660 of record JAGYZC010000005.1, read on the forward strand.
AGTCCACCAATGCAACACTCCAGCAGACAGCTGGAATGGAAAGAGGGTGGAGCTGACCCATGGGTGACTGGCAGCAAGGCTTGGTGCAGAGGCAGAGGTCACAAGTACTGGTGTAGGCACCTATGTACTAGGATATCTGAGGCCACCAATAGTTCCAGGACACCAGCTCCAGCATCTTCCATCTATTGGGGATGCCCTGCCACACAGGAGTTGTAGTGTTGCTCTACAATGTGTCAATGGAGGTCAGGGATGTTAGGCACATAGATACATCCTCAGAAAGTTGAAAGCCCATCTTAGAGACCCCATTTCTCTGCATGTACAGACTGAGCTCCACTGGCTCATCAGGCTCAAAGGGCCTGGGCAGCCTGTGCAACTGCATCTTCTTGTACACCCTCCCAGTTCCCTTGCTGAATATTCTTGAGGATGTTTGCCTCATCCTCCTTAAACACAATTTCTTCTTGAGCATAAATAAAAAAGAGCTCAGGCTTGAGGATGATATTGTCATTATCCCCTGCCCCAGTGCCATGATCAGCATGCCTATACAATGTGTCTGGTTTGCCCATGCTCCATCCAGGTTTATGATGCAGTGAGAAGTCAAAGTTGGCCAGATACAGGAACCACCAAGCTTGGTGTCAATTGAGCTTCTTTGCTGTACAGAAGTACTCAAGGTTCTTGTGGTCTGTCCAGACTTCAAACTTATGCCATGTGCCCTCAAGGAAATGCCACCATTCTTCAAAGAACCAAATAATGGTGGGCATTGTCTTGTTATGGATCTCATAGTTCTGTTCTACTGCATTAAGGCTCTTGGAGTAGAAGGCTACTGTATGCCACTTGCCATTCTCCTTAGACTGCTGAGAGAGTACTGTTCCCATGGCAAAGTCAAAGCTATCTGCTTTGACACAGAAGAGAGAGTTGTCATCAGAGAATGGAAGGACTGGTTTAGAGGTAACAGCTTGCTTGAGAGCATCAAAGACAACTTTCTGCAAGGATCTCCACTGCCATGCTATGTCCTTGACAGTGAGGTTGAAGAGAGGACAAGCATGGTGAGAGAAATCCTGAATGAACCTCTGACAGAAGTTGACAAAAACTAAGGAAGGCCTGGACTTCCTTCTTGTTCCTTGGCTCTGGCCACTCAGCTACACCAGCTACCTTAACTGAATCCATCTCAGCCATTCCATGCAAAATGATCAAACTCAGGTATTTAACTCTGGTCTGTTCAAACTCACACTTCCCAGGCTTAAGGTAGAGATGGTGCTGACAAAGGCATTCCAGGACAATGCATATGATCTGATGGTGCTCCTCCAAGGTCTTGGTGTAGATGAGAATATAATCAAGATACAGTGGCTCAAAGGACTGTCCCAATATTTTATACTTTTTGAAAGATCACATTGGCATGAAGGATTGGAAGTATCTAAAATTCTGGTTAAATCATGTAAAATACTATGGCATCATGGCTACAAATTACATTTTGATTTATGTAATTTAAATTGAAACTGATGGGATATGATCAAGATACAGTGACTCAAAAAACAGTCCCAATGTTTTATACTTTTTGAAAGATGACATTGGCATGAAGGATTAAAAGTACCTAAATTCTGGTTAAATCATGTAAAGTACTATAGCATTATAGCTACAAACTGAATTTAGGCTTATGTAATTTACTGACAGAATAATAGCCATTCCAAAATATTCACTCATTGGAACAGTTTTTTGAGTCTTTCAACTCTGCAGGTTTATCCCTATTTTAGTCAGAAATAAAGAGTAAGTTACATGTGGGAATATCAACAGAGTTATGTGACTATGCTTGGTTATATTTGGGAGTGGTTCAAGTTGGTTGAACCACATCTTGACCTTCAACTATCATTATGAAAGCTACTTCTTTCCTTGCTCAATAGTATTCTCTGCATCAGATTGGGACTAAAACTGGTCCAGGAAAGTCTACTACTGGGAGGATTGGTAGAGAGTTGGAGGTGGAAAAGAAAAATCATCCTGGAGGCCATCCTCCTAAGCTTACTCCATGCAATAAACAGGCTATTGTTCAACAAATCTCAACTGGGAGACTTGATACAGCTGTTACATCATTTCCAACCCTGCCTCTCCTCAGGTTGTCCAGAATGTGCTGAAGGAGAAGGAGTATTAGTCTAATTTCCTATGCTCAAAGCTAGACATTGTCAACTATCACCTAGAATGGGCTCAAGCACATCAGAACTGGACTGTGGAGGACTGGAAAAGAGTGGTTGTGGACAGATGAGACAAAGATTAACAAAGTTGGAGATGGAGGAGGATGCCAGCTACTTTCAACAGGACAACAATGACCCCAAACACAACTACTCCAAGAGGGCTAACAAGTGGTTCAAAGACAACAACTTTGATGTCCACTGGTGACCAGCCCAATCCCCCAATCTTGTCCCTATTGAACACCTCTGGGAGTACCTCAAGGAGGAGCTTAAGCAGTATGAAACACCTCATGGTGTGCATGAATTGTGGGAGGGGTTGCAAAGGAGTGGGATGAAATACCACCAGAGGTATACCAAAGACTGATAGAAAGCATGTGTAGTAGGATTCAAGCAGTTATCCAGGCAAATGGAGGACATACAAAGTACTAAATACAGTGGCTCAAAAGATGACATGGCAAGCACAATGAGGAGTTTCCAACAGAACAAAAGTGAGTACAGTATGGAACACTCAAAATAAACCTGTCAGAACCTCAAAATTTGGCATGCTATCTCCTCCCTCAAATTATCATATATTTTCTCAAAACTCTCAGAACATGCTTGATTTTCAAACAGGCCATCAAGCTATCTGCACAGAATCTCTATATCTCAAGGTCCAAATCCTTCCTTGAGCTCCAAAGTAAATTTATGACCCTGCAATACCTGATTAGGTATATCCAATCAACAACTAAGCAAAATCTCATCAACACCACAGCACCAAAAATAACTTCTTCTTCTTCTTCTTCTTCATTATGACTGCATCCTCAACTTCCTGTTCTCATATCATATTGTCTATCACCTTCTGACTCTGTATCACTGATCAGAGTCTTCAGAACAAGATACTGAACAATGATCTCTTCTTCATCATAGGCATCAAATGCATGCATAACTTTCTGACAACCTCCTGGAGCTCAACTCCAACCCATCTTCCTCTAACAGGCACAAAGCCCAGATCATAAAATCTCACAAGAGGATCAGCTTCAGCTTCAGCTTGTCTTGTCAAACACAGCATTTCCATCATCAACTTAGAGCCACACTATTTCTTTTTTTGTCTCTCATTGCATTTTCACACTAATCAAACCTACCTAGTCTCCTTCTAAAACCAAAAACCCAACAAAAAAAAAACCAATAAACTCAAAAATCAACCTCCCTCTCCATTTACATGTCACTTTTACCTGTTCCACATGGGTCTTTTCCTCATAACTACCACCACTTACACAAGAAATAAAAGTCCCATCAGTGAGCACTAATCCCACATACATTACACCCTGCTACCACCAACATCATCCAAAATCTCAATCTCAACCCCAATCTCAATCCGAGGTCCACAAGAACCACTGCAACACGCACATACACACTTGTAGTTCCCAAAAACTGCCTAACCACTCAAACCTCAAAACACAGAAAGAACCCACACACATCCATCCACATCCACACATACATACATACATACATACACAAAACCACCACCTCAGAACCAGCAGCGGCGCACAAGCACGTGCGTACGTACGTACGTACATATCCATATCCATACCCAACCAACCCCCTCCCAACCCAAATCAACCATGTCCCCCACCCATCCCCACCGGCCCCCCAGCCTCATACCCATGCTGCTGCTGCTGCTGTCCAACTCCAACTCCCACACCAACACCAACATTCCCAGGCGGCGGAGGCGGCGGCGGCGGCATCATCATCGGATACGGCACCGCATGCGGCACTACAAATCACCAAATCACAAAATCACAAAATCAAATTCACCAAATCAAATTCACACTCTTACACTGTGGGCTCTGATGATAATACGGATGAACATGCGCATGCGCCTGCATCGGCGTCGAAGGCGGTCGAGGCCCGCCCGCCGCGTTCGGTGGTGGTGCATACGGTCCGCCGGGTGGTGGGGGCATATACGCTTGTGCTACGTACGAGTCATAAGTAGGGATGTAATAATACAAACAAAGAAACATACGAGGCACTTGACCCATCGTAGGCGCATACATCGCTACAATACAACACATCAACCAAAAAAACAACAACAGCAACAACAACGACAACGACAACACACCATTCGGAGGAGGCATACCAGGCGGATACTGCATAGGCTGCATATACGGACCTGGGATATACGCGCCCGGCGGTCCAGGCGGCGGCATACCCGGCATCATAGGCTACCCCCAATCAGCCTTAACACTCAACCCTCCAAACACAAAAACTCACTTGTCCAGGATACGCATACGGCGGATACGCATAAACATACCCACCCCGCGCCGCAGCCTGTGCCGCCGAGTCCTCTTCATACGACGGTGGAGGAAGCTGCTGGGGCCCAGGAGGCATACTATGCGGCGGGTGTTGGTGCGGCGGGTGTTGAGGCGCAGGAGGGAACATTTGGGAATACCGTTTACCGGTATACGGCCATGAAGGCCCCGTCGTCGACACCTCAACGTTCTTACCGTTTTTGAACGGGTTGAAATCGTCCTTGATGTTAACAATCGGACTCTTCTTGATTGGTCGTGCTCCAAAGAACGGATTAGGCGTCTTGTATAAATCAGTCGTCAAACCCCCACCCTCCAAAGAAAGCAACACACCGCTTCAGGTTTGGATTTTGGCGACGCCGAAGCACTGCTCTACAAAGACGTCAACATGCACTCGCTGCCACAAAACACGAGGACACTCACAGGAGTAAACGTACTCGCCTTTGCATTCGGTCTAAACGACGACGCATTGACGTTCAACCTGGCAGCCGTCGGGGACATGCTCCCGTTTGGCGCCTGGCCCGGACTGGACGGTGCGCCGTTCGTCGGCGCCTTCTTACCTCTAAACGGCGGAATAGCCTGAATGACCATGGCCGGCTTCTTGGTTGGGGTGTCCGACGACGTGATGGACTTGCTAGTGGGCGCCTTGGTGATCGCAACAGGATTAGTGCTCGTCTTTGGAGCGGGCGTGGGGCGTGCAGTGCTGATTTTAGCTGCGGCGACCTGGGTGCCGCGGGCGGCGTTGGCGGGGGTGGGTGGACCGATACTGCGTGCCTGGGACGAATTCGCGTCTTGGGAGGACTTTTCGCGGATAGCGCGTTGTTTTTCTTCGTCCTTTGCTAGGATGGGCACGAGGTCGTCTGGAATGGGTTTGTTGAGCTGCAAGGTGTCAGAGGGTGGTGGTACGAGTCAGGGCAGGGGGCAACCTTGAAGCTCTGGCTAAACTTGACGAGATCGGCCATGCGCTTGTCCATCTCGCTCTTGACGAGGGCTTGTCTCTTGCGGGTGAGGCGCTCTTTCTCGTTTGTGACAAAGTCGCGGAATGCGGGGAGAGCGTCGGCAGGCTGCTATCGAGAGAATGAGAAGAGGATATGGCAGGCGTGGGACGGATACCTTGTTGGGAACGGGGGACGGGGTCTTTGAGGACGAGCAAGGCAGTGCAGTGCCATCAGGACCGTTGATGGAGACCTTGGGGATATCGGGGGGAGTCGGCTGCTTCCTTGCGCCGGGGGGCACGTATGCGTTCTGGCCTCGGACGACGGCTCCGTATCTGCTGAAAAATGAGCGGATGGTGGGGACGGGCGGCAAAAAAGCCTCAACTTGTCCTCTTCGTTGAGGCCGGAGTCGGCGAGGTTGAGGTTTCTCTCCTCTGCAATGTGGGGGTTGTTGGTGGTGGCCTGGGGGGATGAGCTTGTGCTGTGGGGATGGATGGATTACGTACAGAGATGATTTCGTTGGCGATGCGCTGGGCGTGGCGCTCGCGTTCCTTAAAGTCGGCGGCGGAGCGGTCGAGCTTTGTGGTGTAGAGGTTTTCGTCAAAGTCGGTCTTGAGGCCAAAGAGCTTCTCGTTGACGGCAAACTGGTCCCAGGCGGTGTTGCCGGTGATGGCAAAGGTGTCGTCGTCTGCGGGGAGGGGGCCGTCTGGGCCGGCGGACCACTGCTGGAGCTCGCGCTCGCGGGTGATTTTGTTTGCAGAGATGTCGGTGTCTGTGCGGAACGCTGTGGGAGGGGGATGAGAGGGGGGGGGATGAGAGAGGACGAGACGCACCGTTGCGCCTGGCAGCGGCGGGACCCGAGGACCAGGAGTCGATGTTGGTGGCGGCGATGAAGAGCTGGTCCTTGCGGGGGGCGGCGGGGGCGGAGAGGTCGGTGGCGTCTCTGAGGGTGACGCCGGTAGTGTCGCCCTCGGCGCTGGTGGAGACGACGACGCCCTCGTAGCGCAGGGCGGTCTTTGTGGCGATGGTGACGGTGGTGCCCTGTGGACGTGAGCAGGAGGCATGGGAGGAGAGACGGACGCACGGTGAGGCCGGCGAGGGACTGGAGGACACGGTCGTGGGGCGGGCGCGGGGGCGGCGGGGACGGGCGCGGGGCAGCCCATGCATTGCGGCTGCGGGGCGTCAGTGCAGGACAGTGCGGCAGCGCAGACACAAACCGGGCAGCCTCGGGCGCCTTTCTGGCAGACTTTTGTTGGCGTGCTGCCGTGGACATGGTCGCGAGTAGAGGCACTGTCACGGTAGAGTGACCGCCATTGTCACCCGTCACCCCCTCATGTCCTACACACACCACTCCCGCCTGCCCACCGCCCCCGGGCCCTACGTCCTCGGCGTCGACGAAGCAGGCCGCGGCCCCGTCCTCGGCCCGCTCGTCTACGGCGTCGCGTACTGCCCCGTGGCATACGCGCCCCAGCTCGACCGCCTCGGCTTTGCAGGTCCGTCGCCGCTGCCTCTCTGCGCTGGTCCTGACGCCCCCCAGACTCCAAGACTCTCACGCCCGACACCCGCTCCAGCCTCCTCGCCACCCTCGACGCCGACCCCGAGCACCTCGGCTGGTCCGTGCGCGTCATCAGGTGCGCACTCCCCGCCTTGCCGCGTCCCCGCTCACCGCCCCAGTCCCCACGCAATATCGTCCGCCATGCTCCGCCGCCCCCCCACAAACCTCAACGTCCAGTCCCAAGACGCCACCGTCCGCCTCATCCGCGACATCCTCGACAGGGGCATCCACCTCGCCGAGGTCTACGTCGACGCCCTCGGCACAACAACCACCTACCACGCCTACCTCTCCGCCCTCTTCCCCGCCATCGACTTTACAGTCACCAGCAAGGCCGACTCCAAGTTCAAGATCGTCGGCGCCGCCAGCGTGGCCGCCAAAGTCACCCGCGACTCCTGTCTCGAGAACTGGGTCTTTGAGGAGCCCCTCGCCGCTGCGCCACCCGCCTGTTCCGGCTACCCCTCAGGTGCGCTCTGCCCCCCCATGCCCTCACCAGCTCATTCCTCGTAGACCCAAAGACACAGGCCTGGCTCAAACACTCGATCGAACCTACATTCGGCTACCCAAAACTCGTCCGTTTCTCATGGACAACAGTCAAGCTCCTTCTCGACAAGAACGCCCACCCGGTCAAATGGTCAGTCAGCACTCACACCCCCACTCCTTGCCTCATCTCCATTCACAGGACCGACGAAGGCCAAGCCAGCCTCATCTCAGCCTTCGAATCCGGCAAAGGTCCAGAAAAAGACCGTTGTGCAGTCACCAAAAATCTCAATCTCATCAGCGTCCCATCACTCTAACTACAACTCTACCTCCTCTTTGCCGCCGGCGTCCCAACCGCCTCCTCCCCCGCCTTTCTCTTTGTCCCAAACCCAAACGCCACCTTTGACCTCTCCCCCGCCACCGGTGTCGACGTTGGCGTATCCACCGCCGTCCCAATCCTCGAAAACCCCGGCCGCGGCGCAGGCGAGTTACTACGCGACACCGATTCCTCCTGCACCTGCCCAGCCGGCACAGTCATAAACTCTGCCTGCCGTTGCGCATTCTTCCCTTCCTTTTTCTTCTTTGTCTTTTCAGTCTTGCCCTTCGTAAGTGGTTGAACATCAACAAAGTCCGCCGCTTGTGGCACAGCACTGTACAATATAATCAGATCATTCCATAAAATAATAAATAAAATACCCTCTGTTCCCAACAGACAACACAAAATGCGCCTGTCCCGTCTTTTGCTGCCTCTGCTGAAACGCACTATTCATACTAAGCGGCGTATCCCCACTCGCCATCGCCGCCTGCTTCTGCTCCTCCGCAATCTTCTTCAACCTCTTCTCCGTCTTTGCCTTCCCAGACCCCTTACCATGAAACTTGTGCGACAGCGCCTTCCACGCCTCCTTGGGCGTCAACGTCCTCCCAAACTCGTCATAATACACAATATTCACATCAGGCTTGTACGCCCTGAACATCTCCAAATTATCCCTCGCCTCCTGCTGTTCCCGCATCCGATTCTCATACTCCCGCTGTGCCTGATCCTTGTTCGACCCACGCGACTGCAGCCTCTCCACCTCTCGCTGCGCAACACGCCTCCGCATATCAGCTAACCAAACATCCCGCTCCAGCTGCGTCTTTTCCCGATCCGACTGGTCCGCAGCAGGCGCAGAAAGCAGTCCCTGCTGCCTCAGGATATTAAGAGTCGACGCCATCCCCGAGCTAAACGTCTGCTCCGACGACGTCGCGCCCACGTCGTCGTCCTCATTCGCGCGTATCGCGTCCTCGATAGCGTCCAACATCGCCATCTCATCTTCCTCCCCCTCGTCCTCATCCTTGACCACAACCTCCCCCGCCTCAATCTCCTCCACCGGCTGGTCCCCCGGACCCATCGACACATCCCTACTCGACGACCGCTCCCGCTTAATCTGCACCTCCTCCGTCTTCGTCTTGACAACACCAACAGGATCAACACCAACAACCCTCACAAACTCAGACGTCTCATCAAAAGTCAGCCCTCCACCCTCCCCCCCAGCCTCAACCTTGCCAACACCCACACCCACACCCACCGCCTCTTCGCGCGCCCGCTCGTCCGCAACTATCACACAATTCAGAACCCCGCAACAAAAAAACGTGGAGACGACGGAACGCGCTGCTTACTTTTCTGCGCCAATTCTTCCGGCGTCATCTTCTTTTTGGACTGGCGAAGCTTGGCTTTGCGGGATCGAGCGAGGGCAGCTTGCAAGTCGTCGTCGTCTACAAAGTTGGCGTCCAGGTCTCTCACTCTTGGTACGACGATCGGTTTCTCGTCCACGTCCATGCTCATGTTCATGTCCATGTTCATGTCCGTTTGGTCGTCCGCTACACGTCGTGATGGTCGTTTCTTTTTCGTCTAGAAAGCCTTTGTTAGCTGTATGTATGTACACTTAAAAACCGTGAGCTCACTTTGGGCTTTTTGAACCCGACGTCGCCTTCTTTGAGATAATCATTTATTTCGAGGTTTTCTGTCGACAAAGTCGGTAGTCAATAACTCGATGTTGAGAAAACGCATGATTATACTATACTGACTGGTATAATCTATCGAAAGAAGCGACTTGTTCACCGACGCAGCCGCCTGCTGTTTTTCTTCCTCCATCCTAGCCTTGGTCGAAATCACCGAACTTCCCAACCGGAATCCCTATTCCAGCGTTTGATCAATAAATATTTGTGTATAGAAAACAATGCGCGAGAGCTCTCACAGTCTCCTGAGGACCATTGATATCCTCGTCGTACTTTGCAAGCACAGCGCGTTTCATGCCCTGAGTCCCATCGACAAACTCCTCATCGTCGTACCCTGTATAATCCCGCCTCTTGATTTTGAGCTCGTTGGTCTTCTTGGTACGCTCGGCCTCTGCCATTTCGATGTTTTGTAGTTCGTCCTCTGTTGTTCGGGTGTGAGTGTGTATAGGGGAGTAGAAAGGGAGAGAAAGAGAAACGTACCTTCGTTATCTAGGATCCGACTATCCTTCAACGTAAGTATCCGAGCCTCCCCCTCGTCCATCTCGTCAAAGTCATGGCTGACCTTGAGGCCCTCAAGATCACCTAAAGAAAGAAAGAAAAAAAAGAATCCACATCTGAATAAACCCAGCCCATCCCAATACATTCCAAACAACGCACGCTCAGTATACTCATCCTGAAACGCCCTATCCATACTCTCCAGCTCCTCCTGCCGCTTCCTCGCAAGCTCCTTCTCCTTCTTCTTGCTCCTCCTGATCCATTTCATCGTGTCGTCGACGTCTGCATCGTCGTTTGCATCTGCACCGCCGAGAGTCGTGCCTTTGAGAGACGCATTGAGCTCTTTTCGGTTCCGTACCCTAGCAAAGTGTGCGTGAGGAGCGAGCTTGGTATACACTGAGATGTGGGGCGGGCGTGGGCACTGAAGCGGCCCGAGACGAAGACGAAGACGAAGATGGAGTGAAATGGAAGTGTGCGTATGGGAAATGGAGGGTACTCACTTGGCTATTCTATCTGCGATTCTCCTAAAAGAAAGGAGGGGAAAAAACACACAAACACAAGAGACGTCAGAACGATTACGGACGGAGGAAATGTATAAAAACAGTACTTTGACTCGCGCTCCTTGTCTTCACGCTCCCGCCTCTTTGCATAATTATCCTCGGCCTGTTTATCCTTGTCATTAGAAGTAGGAGCATCTTCACTGAGAGGCTTGAGACCGAGCGAAATACGGATCTTGTTCGTCTCCTCCAAACTGATACTTTCTTCCAAAGACATCGTTGTCGTTGTCGTTGTCGTTGTCGAGGGGGTGGGGGGTGGTGGTGGTCAATAGGACTCTGCTTACGTGATTACCCTAATTGAACCAAACCATTAATGGGGGTCACGCTAATCGGTAATCCCTGTCGTTCCCGCACCGCACCGCACCGCACCCCCCTCCCCTCCCCATGGCGTCCCTCTTCGCCCCACTCCGCTCGTCCTATCGTTACTTGGTGAGTGCTCAACCCACCCGCCAAACACGTCTGATGAACGAACCCCGTCCCGCAGCAACGCCAAGCCCACGAAAACACAGTCGTATTCTACTCTTGTGTCATCGGAGCCATCGGACCCGTCATGGCTATAACAATACCGCCAATCCGCGAACGCTTTGGATATAGGCCTGCAGAACACGTTCCAATGTCCTACCCTGGTGCGTCACTCTTCTTTTTAGTTTACTTTAGTTTAGTTTACTCTACTTTACTTTACTTTATGGCTGTCTGAGGCTTATGCATCTATGTAGTTCCTAACCGCCCGAGGAGACCCGTACAAGGCTATGAGGACGAATGAGCATGTAGGCGAGGGTTGTTTGGTATTTTTGTAGTTTCCAAAAAAAAAATCGCGATGTAGAGTTGAGTGAGCAAGAGGGATGGATTTTGTCTTGTCTATTTTTGCAGATGACCTATGGACCCCGCGAGTGGCCTATCGAAATCGAAACCAAGTAGGAAACCGGTTCTGAGATTCTAGAGTTTTTCTTTTTGAGGAAGCCTTGACACGGACGGTGCTGACAGATTACGGGGTCCTATGTATGGCCTGCAAAGTAGAATGCGGGCTGTCTTTGCCAGTGCATGTCATTACTCTGGTCTGATCAACCTTGTTTGCGTTCTAGATTATCAGTATCAACCGCCTGCATCGCGACTCGTCTCTTCAATTCACTTGCACCCCCGGCTGATGGCAGTGAGCGAACGCCTCTGATCCCATCACGTCCCGTTTCCATTTCTCAATGGAGACCTCACTGAAAACCCGCGCTCGTCATAAAAGTGAACTGCGTTACTTGCGTCGCGAGTCCTACCATCTGTTGGTTGAGCCAGCATCACCTTTTCCCACGAAGATCTAAATCCTACGACAATCTATTGTCAGCTCTACCCCAAATAGGTCATGTTCGTCGAGTTGTGGCTGAAGCGCTGACAGCTCGAGCGTCGGCGCTCCTGTTTGAAACTGCTAAAATGCTAACTGCGCGAATCCTTTTAGACAGTACTGAGTAATCTTTGCGTTTTCCTAGCAACACAGTCACCAGACGTTCGATCCGAGTACCGTTCCTTGATCTGTCCATCGATTGGATTGATGGCAGGGCTCGGAACAGAGTAAGCCATGGCATAAAAATCTGGAGAACACCAGACTTGGTCTGCTTCCGCACATACTTCCATACCTCGTATTTGCAACATGGAAGCTCCAGTCGTTCATTTACGGGACATTCAGACGAGATCGAGAATCTTCACTATATGGGAGAAGCAGAGGAACAAGAAAGAGGTTCATTGGTTTATGGAAATGTTCGCTGAAACGGTAGGGGGGTCTGAAGGGCATTGAATTAGGGTTGGATCTCACGGGTTTTGTAGCTGGGCGTTTTTTTCTACGTTTATGCAGGCAAGTCACAGATTTTTTTCTCTTCCATCCCAAGCTTATGATTCATTAGGCCTCAGTTCAGTTACGGGTTTTGTTGTAGGAAATATCCTCAAACAGCAGCTGTCCTGTGAGTAATCCTGGTGATGTAATTTGATATAGACAGCTTATGTGGGATGTTCAGCAATGATGCAGATTGGGCTGGCGTATTCCTTTGGCATCCTCTTTGCCATCGGCGTCTGTGGCGCCACTTCTGGAGGGCACTTCAACCCATGTATTACCATATCCTTTGTCGTCTTTCGAGGCTTTCCGCCATCCAAAGCGGCCAGGTAAACATTACATTTCACGTCCTCGCTTGGAGTGCTGCAAACTGATGAGATCCAGATACATATTCGCCCAGATTCTAGGAGCCTATCTCGCATGCTTGGTGATTTATACAGAGTGGAAAGTATTGCTCGTCGACTGTGAAGCAATTCTTGAACAGGCGGGACAGTTGGATGCTTTGCAGTTTACGCCTAACGGTCCGGCTGGAATATTTGGCCTTTACCTCTTGCCTGGCCAAACCTTACCTCGTGTATTCCTTAATGAATTTGTTACTGTGAGTTCATTCAAGTATGCTCTGGAAGTCAGATTACTCATTCTTGTCAGGACACACTCATAGGGCTCGTCCTCTTCGCTGCTATCGATCCGACGAACGCTCTTGTCCCCCCAGTCATGGCGTCGGTTCTTGTGGCTCTTGCATAGTATGATAGCCCCTCTTGTCAGATGTATTCAATGGTTAAGGTATTGATTAGCGCCGTTGCTATCTGGGGCTTCGCCACACCTGGAAGTATGTAAACAATTCCACATTCAGCCGATGCATCAGCTAACAATTAGGATATAGTTGCGCTAAACTCGGCTCGTGACATTGGTGGACGCATGCTTGCCTTGACCATATGGGGGAGAAAGGGTACGTCATGTCCAAGGCAGTCAGGACTCCTGAACCACTCATCGAAATTCAGCTGCCGGAGGCAAATATGCAGCGATCGCTGCATTGACTAACATCCCAGCAACTTTATTAGGCGCATTCCTTTACGAGATTTTCCTCACAGATTCAGATAGAGGTCAATATTTTCATTGTCCTTCCTTGACCCTTCTGATCCTTTCTTGATTTCTGCGCTAGTCGTCCCCCCAGCGTCTCTAGAGTATGGAAACACGTTGATGAATCACAGAAGGCTTCGAAAAGCTCAGGAAAAGGTTCGTCGGCAGAGCAGACAGAGTATTATCGAGTTCCCGCCGAATACTATGGAGATGCAACCGCCGGTAGCAAAGGAGAATAAGCCCAACGGGGTCCACTATGAGCTATGATCTTCAGGAATTCTTATTGTACACTTTCACATCCACAATAAATTGGTATACTTATACCGTCTAGCCTATCATGGTAGTAAACTTCACATATGTAAAATTCTATGTATTTAATAGGTGTCGCGTTGACCCGTCCAACAGTGTTTAGTTTATCAATCAATCATGACTTGTGACCATCAAGGGTGTGCTGGATTTAACCTCTGACACCTCGAGCTGGTTAGTCAGTCCAGTTAGAAATCGGAAGTTACCTGAGCAAGGGTTCTGGAGGGCTTGAAGAAATGCTCTAAAGAGTAAATTAATTGGATTTAACTGACGCAGTCACTTACTGGATGTAATCACCCCAATTAGTACCACCTCACATGTGTTCGGTCTGAGCTGGAATCAAGGAATTGGTTGTGCAATGCTTGCTTGTCATCAGGCAGAGGACAAGGTGGCACATCATGTATGAGTTGTTTGGAGTTATATTGCCTTATTTGGAAGCATAACCTGATTTCATGATTACATAGTCCAGACATCTACCTCTAGCAAAAAATAATGACCCTAGGTTTTTTGGGAAGCTCCTAAGGGAGAGTCACATCCACAATATGGCATATCAGTTTGGGTAGGTAGGAGGCCTTGACTCCTTAATTTCTTTTTGGAGAGTGATGATACCCATCAAAATTGTTTATCAAGAGTTGGGTATACATACAAAGTTGAATTTCAGGGTTATTCTTTCCTCCAGCCTGGCCACCAAAAATTCAAGAATGACAGTAAGTTGATATTTCCAACACCATTTATGCTTACATCAATGTGCTAATCCTCACCTAACTTAAGTCAGAAGTTGATGAATCAAACTTGGTTGTCAACACAGATAATCATGTATTCTGCCCATACTGCAATATATGTATCAACATTGGAAAATCTAGTCTCATGAACTGGCAAGAAGTGCACAATGGGAGCAAGAAATGTGCTGAAAACATGAAAAAATGAAACACTGCTCAGGCTATCAAAAAGTTCATCTAACCATTTGCAGCACCTGCCATGTGGAAGTTTAATGTGAAAGACCATCTCTGAAAGTATCACCCAGCTGTTCTGATCAACAAGTTTGAATCACTCACAGCAATTACTGAAGCAAAAAAAAAGTGCTTGAAATTGTCTGGGAACAAAGACACAAGTATCATCTACATTGTATTGGCCTAGAGGGTGAATGGGTGGGTATGTGAAGCCTGCAATGTTAACAAATGTGGTGGTGGAAAATGACAGCAAGAATGAGGGCTTGGTTTGAAACTAGCCAGTAATCTGATTACATTTGGAAGATTAGTTCAGCAGATAAGTAAGTCAAGATGCCTAGGGAAGTCGAGCCAAGATGCCTTTAAAGAAATTCAACCCTGTATTCACATTTCATCCCCCCTCTTGGAAGCCACTTGGTAACCATTTGTTATAATGAGCAAGCATCAATTATGATGATATGTCCAACTGAATCTGAATTCATATATAGCTATATACTGCCAGTCCCCAACTCCATTGGTTGTGGTGTTGTTGGAAAACATCCAGACATAGCTTGGGGTCTGGAAAAAAGATCAAGCCATAGCTAGATTAGGCCATGGCAAAGCAGGAGTTTGTTGTTGAGAGAGAGGAAGAAAGGATTGGAGGATGTTTTTGGAAATGTCAGAGTTTCAAGGAGAGGGTCAGAAAGTAAAGGGGAGGGAAAGGGGGGGGGTGTTTCTGGAGCTTCAAGGAGAGGGTCAGAAGGAGGGGAAAGGGGAAAGGGGATTGTTGTTGGCTGAGTTCTGGGGGTATTTGTCTAGGACTCTGAATGACAACATTACCAAAGCAGTTTTCCCTTCTAGCTGGCCACCATGCTCTCTCTGACACTTTTGAAACATCTATCCATTGATACAATGCAGCTTTTGCCATTAAAGTCTTTGCCACTGCCTCCATCCTCTGGCACTACAACCCTGCTCTCTCCATCATCCTTAAATTGACACTTCTGATGACACTCTTGTCAGGATCCTGTTTCAGATGCATCTGCATGGCCAAGGACTTCCACTCTGAATATACATCTTAAATTGAGTGCCTGCCATCCCTCTCATTTTTTCTGCTGACTAGGACTTCCCAGTAGGCTTTTCTCCCCACCTATTGTGGCTGAGCATTGGAATCCTCATGAATATCAATTTGAGATACAGGGCAGTGATCATGTTTATTTATCAACATGTTACAGAGATAGCAGTGTTCCTGCGAAAAGATCAAAGTTGCGCCAAATCCTGAAATTCGGCATCCTGCCTAAGTATCATTTTGCAAACGGCTGTAAGTTTGCTTGTAAGTTTGTGACCAATTTTGCCACACGCGCGTGGCGTGACAGGCTGTGACCTTCTGAGTTTCTTTGTATGCATCTATTGACTTTTTCTCTCGCTCAAGCCACGCCTTTGAAAAGCTTCAACAATCTATCTTATTTACTTACGCCCTGCCAGTGACGAGACGATAGAGCGGGCCGATATATCACAGGTGAGTACAGACGCGTGTACATCGTGTCAAGGAACTTATAGCCTTTTGAGGTAGCAACGTCTCGTAACACAACTACCACTCTACCTATATCATTTCAATATCAAACTGGCAGCAAAAGAACCTAGAATACTACTTGACTCTTTTTCGGCGCGCTGATAAGGTGCATTATACCTCTTCTGTTGTGCATACGAGGCAGAGTCATTTACCAAACATGCAAAGTGCGATGCAATGCGATACGGATGGGAATCTCCCATTAGATCAAGAGGACGACCAAGATTCTCTCTTTGGATCCCCTCCAGCTTCGCCTGTCAGAGGTAGGTCACCATCGCCGGCGTTGGCACTACCGAGTGCGAGTATTTCTACACAAAATGTGGGGACCATTGCACTTCCTGGCTCCCACCATTGTTCTGAACTTCCAGTCACTCCGTTAGCCTTGTCGTTGGGTTATGCTCTGAGTGAGCACACTCAACGGCCTCCGGCCCGACCAACTACTGCGACACCTTCCGAACGCACTACACCCTCGGCCAGTCGCGCATCCTCAACAGGTCCTGGAAATAGGCCTAAGAAAAGGATAGGGAAAAACTCAAAATCCAAAGAATCTACTCCGCGACCCCCTCCTCCAGAAATTGACTTCCCAGATCCCTCTGGTCCGATCCCGGCAAATTTTTTGCGAAACCAATCCGCCCTCCTTGGAACTGCAGGGTTGGTAGGTGGGGTCAAACCTTCCAATCTGACCATGCACCGTCAACCTCCTGGCACGGCGGCGTCAAATCCTATCGTTATCCAAGATGACGAGCGGGTTCCACGTCGCCCTTTTCAGGCCTCCATTCAGCCTTCTTCAGAAAGGCTTGAAAAGTTGGTTATCGACCCCAGTCATTTGCCCACTCCTTCTACGCAAGAGATTCTATCCATACTCATGGGTCAGAATGACACTTTTATCATTTTACAGAGTCTCCACAAACTCGTCGCTGAGATTAACCGACCGCAGACTCCGTACCAACCTGAATCCTCGCCTCTCATGTCTTTCCGACGGACACCCTCTTCTTTCCAGCCTTCGGGTTTTGCGAATGCAACACAGCAGAGTTCATTTGTCATTTCCAATGTCACTGTATCTTCGACAGGTCCTCCTTCCAAGAAGCGACGGCTGAATCGAGTGCCAGCCGGTGCTGTGGATTGGGATGTCCCGTATCCTTTCCCGGAAGGACAAGGTCCTGAGTACTACCGAACAAACTGGGTACGCGAGCGTGGAAAGCAACTGATGTCGCAACTTGTCACGCTCGTGAAGGATGCGGTGCGCATAGCGGCGACAAGAAAGTATCTTCAGAACGACTGGCAGAAAAAGAGAATATTGGAATCGCAACGAGCTCTTGCTCGATCAATGGTGTCGAAAATTGTAGAAGAGCCCAAGGTACACGGGCATTATAAGCCGTCGACCATAACATACGGCTTGCAGGGCGAAGCAGCTGTAGCTGCTAGGGCACAAGTGCAGAAAGTCCTTACAGATGCCAGCAATAGTGCCAAAGCATCAGCTGCAACTTCGCTCTCGATTCCATCACCCTATCAGTCAGCTCAAGTATCGGCTAGCATAACGCCAACTCTTCAGCCGTCCTCATCTTTTGATCGGTTGCTCTCGTCCCTTCTTGCGGCAACCTCTGGTCATAATCTGTTCTTGGAATGCGGTGCGTCTAACTTCGCGGAAGGGAACACTGGGGTCCAAATGGGCTCTTCAACGCCAACCAGTGATGTGGCTACGCAGGATCCAGATCAAGGCCTTGTTGACAATTGGGTAAATATTCTCCTCCAAACTTTTCCGGTTTCTGCCGAGGACGTTTCAGCTTTCGACCATAATACGTCGAGTCTTCCGTCTCAACCTGACTCATCTGTACCCGCTCCTGTCACCAGTGACTGGGGTTACTTCGACTTGGATTCAACCTCGGCCGATATCGACCCTGTCGATTCAACATGGTATGATTTTGCCATATTCAACACAGAGGAGTCTACATTGTCTACTCCCGGAGCCTCACATGCGACTGAGCTACCTGAGTATTCCTCATCTCAAGATAATGAAACCGCCGTTCCTCAACCTCAACTAGACTTCATCATTGACCCTGCTCTTCTGGCTATATCTATCCCTACGGTACCCGTCGCGTCTACATCATCAACTTCCTTGGAGTCCCCACCATCACTTAGGAGTTCCCCTATACCTTCTCTGAGCTCGTTCGGTGATGTGGATCCATCTACTCCCAATTCGGCCATTTGGGACACAAGTACTCCGGAGGTCTTCACAGGCTCGGCAGGAGATGCATCTATGACTGAGAATTGTCTGGTTCGAGGCGGCTATCGTGGAGGAGGATTGGCTAGTCAAGGTATGTGGAGTCTTGCCTCGAAAATACATTCACGCAAGCTCACGACTTTCGGCAATGTGGTGTAGAGGGACATTTGAAAGTCTTCATCGGGGCTCAAAGCGTGGATAAGGGCAAGGGAAGAGACATAGGTGATTCAACAGCTCAGGCTTCACTTCCAACGGCTGTCCGGTTGGAGACCCCACACTTTTCTGCCGTATCGTCGTCGTCTTCGCTACAAACGTCTCGCGATAAGCCCCTTGGTAAATTCTCAAGCAGACAGGCCGACGTTATGAAACGTGCGGCAAAGCGGAAGAAGCAATTGGTGGCAGCAATTGCTAATATCAGGACTCAACTTTGGGAAACAACGATTGAGCAAGGAGTCTTATTACATATGAACAAGCTTTGCACCCATTCAGTATAGTATGTATCTAAACATTATCACATTGCACCACATAGCATCATGGCCACCCTGTATTCAAGCATCAATTACATTGTAGAAACCATAATGGGTTAATAGACCAAATGTTCGGCATGAGCCTTGTTTTCAGGTGGTCGGACGCTTCTGTGAAGTCCGGAGAGGATTTCGAAATGTTTAAGCAAAATGGCCTCAACTTGATTGGGCGTTTAGGATATACTATTTTCATGTGAATTCCGTTATGTATAATCCTGGGAGTGCTTGCTAATTTACAGTAATAAATCTGATCATGGCCAACCAATGAATGCCTTTCTACAAATTGGCTTTGCGCTCATCGGAAACGTTCACAACCCTTATAGATGAAGACATTTAATCTCGACATTTCGAAAGGTAAAACCAGCACATACAATTTTCCTGTATTTCCACCGTTGAACAACAATGGCAACGATTTCGGTGCTTGCTCGATACCGCCTTCAATGATGTGGAATTTGCGTTTGACAGAACCGTCGACGAGGCCGGCGGAGAGTTCCCTAACAGCTTCGGGATAACGCGCGGCATAATCAAAGCTAGCAAACCAGCCCGTCAGGTTCAAGATGGATGTAAAGTGCGGTTTGCGACATACACTATGAAGCCTTGGATTTTGGCGCGTTGTGCAATTAAGCTAAGGTAATTTTGAAGTCCGCGAGGTTTCGTTGCATCTGAAGCGACGATTAGGAATTAGAACCAAGAAGTGCACATCGAGCGGCGACCACTAACTATACTGTGAGATAGCACCTGGTATGCTGATTATTGAGAGCGATAATGAATAAAAGGATGTCTGAGTACAAACCACAAAGAGCTATTCTAGCATTTTGAGCAAGTCGGGTAAGGACCATGTCCAGGATGTCGCCTTAAGATAACAAAAGTCAATTGGGCCCCAGCTCGGACGAAGGACAAGAGAAGAGCAAGCACACCTCCAACGTTGTCAAAGAAAACGTCAACATATCCAATCTTTTTGAAATCTTCTCTGAAGGTTTCGCTTTTGTAGTTGAAAGCTCCGTCGATACAAAGTTCCTTCACCAACCAATCACACTTGTCGGGCGATCCAGCAATTCCATAAACCTTTGCGCCAGCACGCTTACCCAGTTGGCACGCGATTGCTCCTACAGAACCTGCAGCTCCAGAGACAACCATAATGTCGCCTTCCTTGACTTGCGCGACGTCTTTCACACCCTGCAGCTGGATCAAAAGAACGATCACGAAAATAGACCAAGAAGCTCACGAAGTAAGCTGTCATCCCTTGATAACCAGCAGGTCAGAAATCTCATACCGGTGAAAGTGCGATATATGCATACCAGATAATCCTAGTGTGTTCAAAAAGTCCAGAGCATGGGCGCCTTCTGGAATACTGCATCATAAAGTATCAACGGAGGTCAACGCGATACATTTTGCCCGTACTTGAGTTTTGTCACCGTCTTTTCCTTCATGATAGCATATTCGGTCATCCCTCGAGGTATCAACGTCAGTTTTGGTATCAATAAAAAATGAGACAAGATATGCACCCCATGACCCAGTAACTGCGTCGCCGACAGAAAGAGATGTTCCCGGCCCTGTTTCAACGACGACACCTAAGCCTAGAGCGCGCATCACCTGTGCCACAGTAACGATAACCGTCAGGATTTCTCTAATCTTCTGTTTGAAGTCGCACCTCCCCAATCTTCACAGGCGGCAAATAGCTTCGTGCATCCCTAACATAGCCGCGCATTGCGGGATCCAAAGACAACCACGTACACCGCACCAAGACTTCATCTTGACCAGGCTTTAAGGTGAAGGGCAGAACCTCAGTGCGAAATGTATTAGGCTCGAAGTCTCCCACTGGGCGTTCATTGAGAACAATTTGCTTGAAGGTTTGCGGTCTAGACATCGTTCAGAAAGGGCAACGTGGAGCAGTGATGGATAAGCAATGCGTATATATGTGGAGTAGAGAATATAGCAACATGTGTGCATCACCGGCATAGAATTCCTCCGTGGTCGTGAGGACATCACTCACACAGCAGATATTCTCTCTCAAAAGTTGGGTCCACCGATGGACTCTAATTACGACGCCTCAAGATTCCATTATCTTCTACTTCGTTGCCTCATCTATGCAAGTGAAAGAAGACGTATGCATGATATGACAGCGCATCAATTTCGCGAACGTTTTGTTCCAGCATTACAACAGCATTAAAAACTGAGGCTTGAGTGAGGGTCAACCTCTGCAAGCCAACTGTGGCATCTCCAGCGAGTAATTTGACTAGCGTCTACACGCGGTATCTCTTTTTACAAGCTAGAGCTCCTCTTCATCCTGATGGTACTTCTAATTTCAAAAGCAGGCCAGAAGCCATGAAAGCAAAATGAAAACACCGAGGTAGAAAATGGAAGACTATGCTTCCTTTCTTCGCTTCTTGCGCGGTACATCGCTGGATTGGTCTTCTCCATCGTTGTTATCGTCTGGATCGCCTCCTTTGAGACCTTTCATCTTTCTGGTCTGCAACTTGTTCAGGTCCTGCTTGGCAATGTGCACGCGTCCCCTTAAGTCGCCCATTTCGTCCACCTCCATATTCTTCTGCTTCTTTCCTAAACCGCTTTCGACGTCCGCTTTCTTCAACTTCGGCCGTTTCAATGCCTGCTTCATAAGATCTGGATCTGCAGTTTTATGACGGCGCAGAGACAAGTCAAGATTTGGCCCCATTGGTGTCAACTCGACACGTGGGATCCGTGTGCCGGAACTGAGTAGACGCGTTGTGTATGTACGGATGTGGATTTTTGGGAGGGAAGAGGTATCTTCAGGAGCCGAGGAGTGTTGTGCGGTGGCCGTGGCACTATTAAGCGAAGCAGGCGTAGGGGCACAACTTACGCTGATAACATGCTCGAGACCGGTAAGACATATCGAATCGACTACTTCGCCATTGAAAAAATCCATTAGCATAGATTTTGCTTGGATGTAACGGGGATGGGTATCGAAAAGTTCAGAGGCGAAATGCATAAGTGGTTTGTGCCCTGGCGTCGATTTTGGTGTCTGGCAAAATATGATAAAGATAACATTTCAACTTCAGGCGGCAAAAACGTACCTTGAAGCTATCCATTCCGGCCCAGCTATCGACCCCAACCTCCATCATGTCAAGAACCTGATTGTCGTGCATCCGAATGAATGTCAAACCATTCGGCCTCTTCTTTGTACTCTGGCCCACGAGGAATAGCGAAGCATCATTTTTAACAGCCCAGAATTCGAGCGATGAGATCGATGTCGTGTTAGAGTCGAAAGGGTATATAGAATTCTTCTTCGAAAAAGAAATCCCATGGGGCCGTTTCAAGGCCATCTAGCTTTCTTTTAACGTCTTAAAGCTTTGGATTATGATGAAAATGTGCATACCAGATCTTTCATGACAGCATTGAGTGTCTCTCCTGTATGTGTTCCCTTCACAAAGATTGCAGTTCGAGGGTCTTCGACTTCCTTAGGGAGACGAGCCTCCATGGCGCGTTTTGACCGAGCATTTTTTGGTTTTCTGCGATATATGATGTCAGCAATCACTCATGAAGAGGAAAAAATGATTACACTGTCCGCAGCATTTCAAGTAGCCTGGATGTAGTCGTTTACTTGCGACTCTATGACGCTGAGGTCTCTGGAAAAAAATCAGCACGTGCCCTATTGATGGGTTCTGGTTCATGTGATGAGAACACAGTAACTCGTAATCGGAATCGCGCGATGCGCATATAGTTACGCAACGATACGCTGAGTCCAAGGACATTGAACCACAAGATGGCCTCGAAAGCACATATACTTACGAGGTGGTATGTAGTTTCTATTTTAAATGGACCGAAGCTCAAAAATTTAATCTGAGATCATTAGTCACTGCAGAGCACAAGAGATGCTGGTACATACCACCTCCAATAGTTAGTGGAGAAGGTGGTGCAGCTGGGCTGACTCTCCATAATGAAGCCATTTGTTGGCTGTGTTGTTGACTTCTAGCAATTGAAGGAGCATGTAAAAGTGCTCCCTGTTTATAGTGGTGGGTTCATACCACTCAGTGTACTTGTTAAGGGCTGGTAGCTCACCATGGAGCACCAGAAGATGATGATGATAATTGTTGACTCAGGTAAAAAGGTAGGCATGGATGGCACTCCATGACCACTGGTAATCCAAAGAGCATATACTGTAAGTATCTGCATGATTGATCTGTTGAGGATAACAAGCTCACATGATGGATGGAATGGGTTGAATGGACTTGAAACAGCATTACATTAACTGATAGACAGATGCTGTCATAGCTATGTGCTTCTCAGCACCTGTAACACTGCATACTCTGCTTCTTTTGCTGGGTTCTCTGTCTGATTTTCCAACACAAGTGCTAAGCATCTTGCAAATACCTTGAGTGTCTCACCCCTGCCCACCAGGGGCTGAAATCCATTATCTGGTTGTCTACCTTGTTCCACCTTTGCCCCCCAGAGGCCAAAATCTGTCACCTGCCCCTTGGAGGCTGAAATCCATCTTGCAAGCACCAAATCTCGCAGAGATATTTTGAGTCCAAACTTGCTGCTTATTTATTTTTTGCTCTCTACTTCTATTTTCTTTTCTGTTCATTGTCATGTCATCATCATTGGGTGGTCCTATTCAATTCCCCTGGTCCTCTCATATAAATAGTGTCAAATGGTCAATGTGCATGGAGGCTGTACTTGTTTGGCAGGGTTATTAGGATATGTTTGAGGAGAAGGTTTCACTGTAGAGTTTGAAGGGTGAAGAGTTGAAGGCAGTTAAGAAGAGGATGGTTGAGGCCAGGGCATTATTGATTCTTGGTGTGGAAGATGTTCAACTTGCTCATATGACTGATCCCAACCCCCACACCATCTGGGAGAACCTTGGCAAGGTTCATTGTGACTGTGGTTTTGATAGTCATCTTGCACTCTGATGTGCCTTCATCACTGCTTCTATGAAGAAGGACCAGACTAGAGAGGTCTAGATTGGAGAAGTATGCTCTCTATGTATTCATTCAGTTGGTCTGCAAGCTGTCAAAACTATGGCATTTGACAAATTATCTACTCTGTTTGACAGACACTCAATGCAATGATCTTTTGCTAGTTATTTGTACTTCTTTTCCATTTGCAGGGGAAGGGGCTGAAGGTCCCTTGGCTTGAAACCTCATTTTGTGTCCTGTTGTTGGTCTGCATGAGCTACAATTCCCTTCAGTCAGGAGCTCCATAATGTGTTGAGCAAAGCATGGATCCCCTTTGTGCAGGAGCAGAACTCACTTTAGCATACCAGCAGCAGTGCCACTGTGAGCCTTGAGACTTTCTCCATTGCTGGTGAGTCTTGCAGATACCTTGCTAGCACTATGAAATGCCTCCTAAGGTATAAGGCAAATGCATCATTGCTCTACCTTCCCATTCCCTGTAAGGTATAAGGCAAATGCATCATTGCTCTACTTTCCCATTCCCTTTATGACTTTGAATGTGATCTCTCTGAACAGGTACTCCAACACCAATTCTATATGTATGTGTAATGTTTCTGTTATGGGTCATGCAACTTACAGTTCACACCTTGTAAGTCAAAACCAGTTGATTGGTTCTAATATACAAAGTATAAAGTAAGGTGCTGACTTACATAATTACAGTATGGGTATTGATGGGTAGCATCATGTGATGCTACCTCATAATATAATATACAAATTAATACATATTACTACTTGGGTACTAAGGAGGTAACAGACACTCCATTACATACCCCCCTTTTGAGTCTGTCAACAGACTCACACAAAGTCACCATAACATAGTAAACAAGAAAAAGGGGGTGGGATATGGCATCCCACCCAAGACTTTCACTAGAGTTTGAGCACAAACCTCTATGTTGTACAAGTGGTAGGATCAATTGAGCCTACTCAATAAGATGGACATTGTATCATCCTAGCACACTGTCCAACTGTGCTAGGTGCTTAATGGGCACTCAGTGAGCCTGCATATGTTTATCCAATATTATTGGTGAACTACAATAGTAGTTCACCTGGCCTATTCATCCATTTTTGAGGCTGCCACTTCCTTGTTGCTCATGATGTCTGCCCAGCATTCTGATACAGTGTTAGCCATATCAATAGAACCACTTGATCCAGCCTCTGGAGCAGTTGGGGTAGCAACATTAGTTGCTATGACTGCATCCAAGGGACTGGGGATGACTGAGGGAGTCACATCTGGTTGCAAATTTGTGAGTGCCACAGAATCATTGGCATAGTCCAATTTCATGGACTCCTCTGTATGTGTGTCCTGAGAGGACACACCAGAGCTTGTAGCAAGGTCAGTAGTAGCTGTTGCCACTGATGAAGAGGGCCCCTCCTCAGTTGGAGCTGCACTCATGGGAGGGTCCACAGAAAATGGCTCCTCCACTTGTGCAAGCATGGCTCTCACCACCTCCAGAGGTTGGTGCAGGAGGTGAGTGAAGATGCCAGCCTCACCATAGCACAGCCATTTGGCCATGCTGAGTGGAGAGTGGCCCCTACTCTCATGCAGTTGAAGGAGCACTCAGAAGCACTCCTGATCATCAGCAGTGGGGGCATACTACCCATTGTGCCCCACCAAAGCAGGGGGCATGCCAATGGTTTGGAGTCAATGATGGCATTCATTGTTGACCTGCATGAACAGATCCACTTGCAATGTACTCCCTGATTAGTGGTGGTCAAGGAAGCATATACCATAAGTATATGCATGATTCACCCAGGCAGGGGGCATGCAGTTTGCAAGGAGGTGACAAATTACCTCTGTTTCACTGAGATTGCTGACTTGCATAGGCAGCACTTGCAGCCTATGCAGCATAAAGGTGTAGGGGGTATAAGAATTAAATTCTCCTACATGAGCTTGGTAGTTGTCAACCACATCTTGATAGAGTTGGGGCTGAGCTGCTACCATAGCAAACAGCTTCATATAGGCCATTTGTGCATGTGGTGTAGTTGGGGCCAGTGCCTGACCTAGAACATATCTAAAGACCAAACATCAGTCTACATGTAACAAAGCATCAATGGCCACACCTGAATACAGGTTCTGGGAACCTGGGTGGCCATGGTGCAGAATGTACTGTGCCCACACATCAATGTCCAAGTGACAGTTGATTAGGACTTGATTAAGTCCCACTCCCCATGTATTGTTATCTGTGTGGCCATGCATGGCTGACAAACATGAGGGCAAGAGGACCAGTATCCAATAGCAGTCCCCTTTGGGCAGAGAGGTTTCCAACTCTGCCAGGGTTAGCTCTATGACTTGCCACATAGTGCAGTCTCACAGGTCTGGAGCAGTATAGAAGGAGATCCAATGGAACTCCTGAACAAGGAGAGTGGCATCTATCTGCTCCCTCATTGTAACTCTAGCTCAGCCCTCCTGAATGAGCTTCAGGAGCAACTGTAGCTGCTCTAGATTCATGGGCATCCCTTGTGAAGCCCACTGATATAACAACTCATAGCATGGGGATGTATGGAATATTCCTGCCATCTTCATTGAGCAGGCAAAGACTGCTTCATCACTAACAAAAACTGCATTGGTTATTGGTGACCAGTAAAAGTTGGGGTGAAGAATACCCCTGAAATTGTGCTGATGCTTGTGGCACCTGCAAACCATTGTAGTCTTCCAGCTGTCTAGAAGGCAGCTGGACAATGTATCATTCAGACACTTAAGGTCCAGTTTGGCCTTCTCAGCATTGATAGCTAACAGCCTTTTGGCATTAGCATTGTGTTGCTTCTTGCAACAACACTTGTTAGCACCATTGTCAGAGTCACTGTCCAATATACATTGTTTAGATATAGGAACATCATCATCATTGCTGCCTGAATCAGATGCTAATGGGGCACCCATGTCTGCTCAGGCAGCTGCACTTAGGTGACAAAGAACTCTTTGTCATGGGGGTCCCAGTGCACTACTGGAACAGGCTCCTGGGACAGGGAATTGGGAATAACATAGGTCCTTGATTAAGGACCTCAATCATTCCCACCTCTGATCTCCACAGCATGTTTGCAGGAAAAACAATTGGGGTGGCAATAACCACAGGGTCATCTGCCACTACTGGAGTTATGGCTGGCTTTGCATTACCAGCCTTTGTTGTAGTGGACCTTGATGGTCCAGCCTTAGCTGCTGCTGGTTTTGGCAGCCTAGCTTTGGCTGCCACTGGGTTCAATGGTCCAGCAATGGGCAAAGGTGCCTTGAAATCAGGGTGCTTGTCCATCCTCTGGTCGGAGGAGACACTACACACTTCCCCTTTCCCAAAGCTGAACAGAAGAGGTCCATTTGGGCCTTGTCCCTTTGGTTACAAACAATGTCAAGTTCATTCAGAACTTGAGATAGTGCTAACTGCACTACAGGGTTGTTGAGGATGTCAGCTCTGATGTCCTCTGGCACTCCAGCTTTATGAAGCTGCTGAAGGAGGTGAGCAATTTGCTCATCCACAGCAGTAGAAGGCTCAGGCTCCTTAGCTTTACTGTTGCCCTTTTCTTTTGCAGAGAAGCATCACTTGACCATCTTCCAAGCAGTTGATGAGGGAGTGCTACTCCCCTGTGCTGGTGAGGGAGTGCTACTCCCCTGTGCCAGTGTAGGAGGCAATGTTGCAGTCACCTTCACCTTTTCTTTATTGGTTGAGGTGGCTGCTGGACACCCCAACACACTTGATGACAAAGATGGGGCATTTGAAAAATGCACCATAGTAGGCAAGAGCAGGTATGACCACCTTGGAGGAGCCAACAACTGCATCAGAGCCATGATCAACTCTGGGCTGTTGTTGTCCACCTCCATTGCCTCTGATGGAGCAGGAGCAGGGACCAAAATCCCTACTTGTGAAAACATAGTAGCAGGCAGTTGTTGACCTGCCATGCTTGTTGTATAGCCAGGCTCAGCCACTGGCAGTGGGGCCACAGCAAATTGTGGCACCACATATTGTTGGAACTTCTGGGACTACACAGGCTGTGGGCCCACAGAGTATCCAAGGTTCATGGGTGGGGGCACCTGAGGTCCCCCATGTCCTCTTTCCAT
Organism: Termitomyces sp. 'cryptogamus'; assembly: GCA_020091625.1. Lineage (NCBI taxonomy): Eukaryota > Fungi > Basidiomycota > Agaricomycetes > Agaricales > Lyophyllaceae > Termitomyces > Termitomyces sp. 'cryptogamus'. Next base: position 2,688,549 of record JAGYZC010000005.1, read on the forward strand.
TTCTCCACACTGTGGAGACATTCTGCATCCCCATGCTGGCAACTTCTGCATTGCCACTGCATAGCTAAGCAGGGCCACATCTCCTAGCACTGCTATGGGTCCTCTGCTCATGGGTCTTGTTTCTCTTGGAGCTGAAGCCACTCTTCTCATTGCTGAGGGCACTACATCTCCAGGCACTAAGCCTCCTGCCAGTGCAGTGAAGCCACCAAACCCAGAGAGTGAACTACTCCCTGATCCTCCCCCTCTTGAGCTCTGTCCAGAGCTCATCAAATCTTCTGGCAGACTCATGTCTGCCTTGCCAGGTCACTTCTTTTTCTTGCCCATTGGGCAAGGAGTCTTCTTACACTACATTGGTGCATTGCACCAACAATGGAGTAGAAGACAAAGAGCAATTGGACTTCATGCTCAGCCAAAAAATTGGCTGACATAATATTTGATGGCTGCCAGCATAGTGGCCTGTTCAACTTCTGAACTAAGTCAAGTTGACTTAGGCCTTCTAGCCAGCTGTGCAGGGCATTATATGCCATGCAACTCCAAATATCTGTCAAGGGCTGCCAGGTCCTTGCAAGTTGCAAGGAACTCCCAAGTGGTGTCTCCCAGCCTCAATCAAACCCTGAACTCAAAGTTCTTTCCATCCCAACAATGACCTAACAGGTCATCAACAAACCATTCCTGGTTGTCTGGAGCACCAAAGTTGTATGGCTCTGGTGTGGCTTGGTTAGGGAAAAGCACATTGTTGCTAGCCTTGTATGGTTGCAGCAGCAACACATAAAACTTAGAATGAATTCTTTGTTCCTGGAGTGCCATAGGCAACTCCAACACATAGTTGGAGGTCTTATTAAAGGCCTCCAAAATTTCATATGGCCCAACCAACTTCAGACAGAGCTTCCTAGCTCTGCCCTTTGGAAGGTTGAGGTTTTTCATTGAAAAGTACACCAGTGCACCTTTCTCCAGCTCTGAGTCAGGCCTACAACATGAGTTAGCAAGGCATGTCTGAAAGATATGCACTTTAATTATTGCATCATGGGCTGCTGCCAAGTTCTCTAGAGCTTGGTGGGCAAACTGCTAAATTTTCTTGGAAATAGCAAAATCCAACCTGATCTCACAAATCATAGACAGCATGTAGCCACCACTCAATTCAAATGGTGCAAATCACATTGTCTCTAAGATGCTTGCATTTATAGCAAACTCAGTGAAGTCTATTTAACTAAACCAGTCCTTCTGGTCTGGGCATACCACAGTGCACAATATTGGACCAACATTCCTATTGGCACATTTGGTCTGCCCATCTGTCTGTGGATGGAAGAATGTTGACATTAGGAGCTTTGCTCCTAATAACATATGCAGTCCATGCCACCATTTAGATGTGAATTTAGGGTCTCAATTGCTAACAATCAAGCTTGGAAGGCCATGTAGCCTCACAATCTCACACATGTATATTCAGAACAGCTGCAATGCTGTCATAGTAATGTGTACTGGAATCAGGTGCACCATGCTTGTCATGCAACATATAACTACCCAAAGGTAGTTATACTCCTTAGATTCATGGAATGGACCTATGAAGCCCATTCTTATGGAATCCCATGGCTTAACTGAAATAGGCAGAGAGTGTAATTTCCCTGAAGCAAGATGATTGCTCCCTTTTGCCTGCTGGCATAGCTGGCATGTGGTGCAGAATGTGCATGCATCTGCAGCCACCATTGGCCACCAGTACCAGTGATGGATATATTCCATTGTTCTCTGGGCACCAAAGTGCCCCACCACACAATGTGCTTGGTCAAGCAACTTGGTTACTATCTCCCACTCATGAAGTATGTATAGAACCTCATGGCCTAATAAATTGGTAGTCTAAATTAGCTTGTTGTGTAGTCAGAAGGACTTATAGTCCTTCAGCCAAGTTTTAACTTCAGCAAATTGTCTTTGCTGTACAGTGATTGGATCCAATGGAGGAACTCTCTGTCAGACCTATCCTGAGGTTGCAGAGACTGGGCCATCCTTAGGATGGCCTTGCCAAGTGTAATATTGTCCTTGATGTCACTGCTATCAGATGCTTGCTGAGCCTGATCTGATTCTCCTTTGCCATCATTACTGCTGGCAAGCCCTTGTGCTTCCTCATCACAAAGTTTGTGACAATTCCACACCTGCCAGCTTCTGTGGCTAGGTCCATTACAAAGAGTGCATATCTGATCCAGTTGTGCCTGCATTTCCTGCAGTCTCTTTGGGGGCAAATCATCCCCCTCTGGATTGATGGCACAGATCCTTTTGATCATGTCAAAGCACTGTTGGTGAATAGGTTGCCAATGGAATGGCAACCTGTTCTGTGTCATGACCATTAATAGCTCCATATATGCAGAGACATTGGGCAAGAAATTCCTGATGTAGTTCACTAACCCCACAAAGCAATGGATATTGTTATAGGTTCTAGGAGTGTGCCACTCCTGGATCCTATTCAACTTATCCATATCAGGGTATATACCTTACAAGTCAATAACATGGCCAAGACACTCTATGCACTTGGCATATAGCTCGCACTTAATCTATTTGAGGTAGAGCTTGTTCTTGCATAGTCTTTCAAAGACTACTCTGAGATGCTGCTCATGCTCCTCAATGGAGTCTGAGAAGACAAAAATGTTGTCTAGATACACATGCATCCATTTCCCAATAATGTCCCTAAATATGGACATCATCAGGCATTGGAATGTTGCTGGCACATTACAATTGCCAATCTGCATGATATTGCTATGATATGTACCAGTGATGGTCATGAATGCAGTTTTGGGTACATCTGATGTATGTATCCTCACTTGCTCATATGCATCTGTAAGGTCAATTTTTGACCTCACTGGTGTGTGAGCCACATCTTCCCTAATGACCTCTTGATCTGGTAAGGGTGTTACATTCTTAATGGCATTGTTGTTGTATTGGTGTGCATCTAACACCATTTGCAAGGAGCTATCTTTCTTGGGAATACATAATAATGGTGCAGCCTAGTCAGCTGCACAAGGTTCCCACCACTTAGCACATATATAGCAATCAATTTTATCTCACAACTGCTGCTAAAGTGACTTAGGGCACCTCAGCATAAAGTATGAGTACCATTTGGTCTCATTGATGAGATTTATCTCATGATTCACTTCATGCCATGGAGGAAGTTCCTCCTTAGTTCCATTGACTATGTCCTGGAACTTATCATACCACTGCTGTCAAAGGCAAGAAATATTGCCTTCTGTTAGCTTGGGAGGCCATGCCTTCCCATCATCTCTTCTAGGCCAAGAGTGACACTCATCCTTGGCCAATTTTGACTGTGGCACTACCTTTGAATACTTGTCACACAAGGCCATTAGATGAATCTCTGATTTGTCCAGTATGTTTAGCCAGGCAGGGCAACAGATTGTTCTGCCTTTTGTATTACTCCATGAGTACTCAAACTTGCTAGGCTCAGATATTTCATTCTCTGTAGCCAGTCTGTATACTTCACCCATAGGGGTCAATCTTCTTACCCCTTCCTGCCATGTCAGGTCTGCTATGACCTGATTTCACTCTTATGGCATTTGTGGATTGTATGCCCATTCAAGGGTAGGCTTTGGGATTGGTCTATCCCAAATCCTTTGCTCTTTTCTCATCAAAGGATTGATTTGATCCTTTCAGCATACTCTCCCCCCCTCCTGAAGAGTACTCTTCCAATACTCTTCCTCTGAAATTAGTAGAGACAAATGGTCCTTGAATAAACTCTTTGTTACCCACACCTCATTATCATCCACTATGGTAGGCTGCTCAGGTCCACCAGAGAGTCATGGCCATTCATTGCACCACTTTTTCACAGTATGGAAGCATTGCACACACCCATCAGCATCCTCCAACTCCAACTTCTGAGCTGGAGTTGCTATCTCATCAATGACCACCCAGTCATTCTCAAAGTCCAGAAGGATCTTATAAGCCCTTATGAATGGTGTCCCCACAATCATGTCATAGCAATCAAAATTTGCAATGTCTACATAGACATTGCAGAACTCACCAGGGACCTTCATAGTCACTCTAGCTCTATAATTCACAATGGAACAACTTCCAATTGCTCCCAACTGCAGAGTGATGGGTTTGGCCAGTGGTGCCACACATGTTCCAGCCACATGAGCAAATGATGGTGTGATTCCAGAAGTTGTACTCCCAGAATCCCACAGTGTCCATGCTCAATGGCCATTAACCTCCACTCAAGTAACAAGACACTCTTTATTTCATGCTGGCAGCACTGGTCAGTCCATGGCATCTTTAGCCACCATAATCCATACCTTATGCATGCAAACCTTGTTACTAGGTTTCTTCTTCCCATACTCAGTGGTAGGAACCTCCATGAGGGCAAACAGTCCCTCATTATCACTCCTCTAAATATAGTAATCATTCTTGTATGTCACCAATTCAATGACTCCTCCACATTCTTCTGAGCTCCTTTGGACTCAGCTGCATCCTTCTTGTCAGCCTCAGCAGGCTCTTCCTCCTGCTCATTATCAGCATCTCCCACATCTGAGGGAGCAGCAGTATGTGCTGCTCATACAAACAAGCACTCATGGAGCTGGCTTTGCCAGTGCTCTGCACTTGCAGGCAAAATGCCCAACCTTTCTGCACTTATAGCAGTTAGCAGATTGTCCAGCATTCTTGCCTGGTTGGTCAGCTGTAATGGCCACCATGTTTTTCCCTGCAGCAAGATGGTTTCTTGCTGCCTGTACTGCACCCACAGGTTAAGAAGTCCTAGAGACCACACCAACTCATGGTTGTGCAGGTCTTGAGGCCAAGTGTACAGCAGGCCTTCTTGCCAACTTAGACAGCTGTGGGCAGACATGATGTCCAACCTCTTCTGTATTTTTAGCCAGCACAGTCACAAGCTTTGGAGAGTATGCTGCTGATAGTGACAGTTGCTGTCCTGACCAACTCTTTGTGCTGCACTCTCAGTAGTACACAGCAGTTTTAATGCTATTCTCATAGGCCTTTGCCTCTGAGACAAACTCCTCAACAGTATTCACTTTGGGAGCAAGCCTGCCATTGCATATTAATGCCACAAGCATGTCAGAGGGTATCCCCTCCAAAAACTGCTCATGAATGGTGAATTCATTGGGGAAGATGGCCATATTTTGAGCATAGTCAAGCAAGGCATCATAGAATCCTTGCACTCCCTCTTCAACTGCATACACCATGTCACAGAACATGTCACATGCATCCTGCATTGTTGAAGGCTGTACAAACTAATTGTACAATCTGAAGACCATGTCCTCAAACCTCCAGTAGGACTGGGCTTTGTTGACATGTATTACATGTCATAGATACCATTTCAGGGCACCTGCAGCAAGGAAGTCCATTAGAATCAGGACTTTCTTGTGCTTGCGCCCATCTCCACTATATTGGGCTACTGCATAAAACATGCAGACGCTCATTAGCTAGCTCTCAAGTTCACTGAACTTGGCAGATCCAGCATATGGAGTGATTATCTTGGATGGATCACTCCTCCAAGGCTTGAGTCTGTCTGGAATTGCCAGTTGGACAGCAAGCATTTGCTCCATCATCACCTGTAGACAATCATGCATTGTCTGGTGGTGATATTTGTAGGCTTTCTCCACTCTGGGAGTGGTGAATTGTCTTCAGTGTTGTGGTGGCATTGAAAACTGCCATGGCTGTCTCTCTGGGAGGACTGTAGTCCTCCTCCTACCAGCTCTATGACCCCCATCATCCTCTTTGCCCACTGGACTATTACCTAGTCCATTAGGATCTGATGGACCTCCTCCTGGGGGCAGTGATGGTTCTCAACCAGAAAAAGGCAGTCCTCTTTCAGGTTCTCCACCACCTTCACCTGGCCCAGGTGGTCCACAATAAGGTGTCAAGAGCAGAGTGGACTCAGGATCACTCCTAGGTCATCCTCATTGTATATTTACTCTGCCAGTTGCTTGATTGCTAAACCCACTTGGAATGCATTCCCTGGTTGGTTGGCCTAGGATGCACATCAGGGCTACTCATAGTCCCAACATGCTCATCCACTAGGGACATTCTGGTGGATTGTAATCTCCTGGCCATGCATTGTAGGCAGTATTCCCCTGGAACACTACCCCTTGGTCATCTATGTAAGACTGCTAAAAACCTTGAGGTTGCCATTGCAGAATTGCTGCAATGCAATTCTGTCTTCCCAGGTCAATGCTCTACACTTTGACCCAGCCATTCTCCTGCACACTATGGAGTGCTCAATTGTAATCACCAACCCAGCTTCTGTAGAAGCTAGGTCAGGAGCCACAATTGTGCCCAATGTAGCCTATCTCTGATAGTCCACTGCAGCCTGTTGTGGCACATAGTCATGTAGTGTCTCTCCAGGCTGCTGTGGCACTAGTAATAGAGTCAACACTTTGTCAACTAGAGACAGTAGAAGTAATTGAGCCCCACCTACAAATGGTGATGGCATCATGGATGAAACCTATGATCCTTGTACCTTCTTTTGCTGGAGGTAATCTATCATCTCCTGTGCCAGAAAAAGCATATAAATTTCCATGAAGTTTATAGGGTCAGTTGGAATGATTCTCTCATCCAATGACTGCTGAATGGCAATATGCTTAGCTACTCAAGCAGCTAAGTGTTGCTGGGTTGAGATCTTTGGAACCTCAACCTGATTTTGCCAGAGAACTAGCACCCTACTACAGAGGATGTCATCTGAGTTCACTTCACTGTCAGTATCTGAGGTGTCTCCAACATCTTCTGGAATTGTCTTAATGAATGCAGAGGGACCGACTGTCTGTGAACCCAGCATAGATCCCATTTGTGAGCATACAGGGCTGCAGGCTCTGTAAAGAGGTTTTTCTTCACCCCTCAGTAGTATACTCACCATTAAGGAGTCATCATGACCTCCTGCAGCCTTTGAAAAGGATCTCAGTCCTTCTACTTGTGGCATGGTAGACACATGCAAGGAGGTCTTCCCCTTGCTTGCTGCCCCTACCACACCCTCTGGTTTAACTGTTTGGTACATTCAAGCAGAGAGCACTTGAGTACTCTCCATCATGGAGGTCATTTAACCACCCAACAATGGTTGAACAAGAGTAACTGCTGGTAGTTCCCCTGGCATTACTCCACTCTCCCTCCCCATGTCATGGTGTGATGTGGCAATGTCCACTGGTTCATGTGAAACAGCTTGTACTGTTCCATCAAACCCTGGTTTGGATCTAAGTCCAACCACCTGACCTTTCATGGTCACCACTATGCCCATTGCAGAAGGTGAACATTAAAATTTTAATGTTCTGATTGTAATCCATGGCAGTGAACTTCTCTTTCAGAAGTTTGTTTCTCACTCCACAAACAAGTACTTGCTTGTTTGACTTAAAAAAATGTAATGTTTCCATTATGAGTCATGCAGCTTATGGTTTACACCTTGTAAGTCAAAACCAGTCAATTGGTTCTAATCTACAAAATATGAAGTAAGGCACTGCCTTACATAATTACAGTATGGGTATTTATAGGTAGCATCATGTGACACTACCTTATAATATAATATACAAATTAATACATATTACTACTTGGGTACTAAGAACTTATAATATAATATACAAATCAATACATATTACTACTTAGGTACTAAGGAGGTAATGGGTGCTCCATTACAGTATGCCATGAAACTTCAAGGACATTGTATTGGTACCTTTTGCCACCTCATTTGAGTGCCTCACAAACATTGTTCTTGTGAGGAGCTTTAGCCTCTTGTCCATTTTGTAGGCAAATAGATGTGTGTCTGCGTGTAGGTTGTTGATCTGCAGATAATTTGCAAGCACTTCTGTTAGGTCACACTTGCCCTGCTGCTTAGCAGAATATACATATGTCCTTGCTCTCCACCATGTTTTTTGTCCAGGGTATGAAAATCACTGTTACCCTATTGCCTCCTCTGTCTTCACCTTCTAACATGTCTTCTCTCTTCACATGCCTCCTGTGATTGAAGGCTTTCAGGTTGGGGAGTATCAATTTGCCAAGCTTTGCCATCCCAAAGAAGGCTACCTTGAGGCATGTGTTGATTTCTGCATCCAGTGGATTGTCTAGGTTCAGTTTCCAGCACAATTGGTTAGTTGTTTCAATCATGAAGGAATATCTTTTAGCTCTCTTTGCCTTGAGTGGAGCCAGTCTCAACACTGTTCAGAGCTGCCTGTACCTCAATGTCAGACATCTCCCAATTTTCCCCATGCAGAAGGTGCCATGTGTAACAGGGGCTTGGCATAGTCATATTTGATTTTAATTGTCATATATTAATTATACTTTATTTTGCTACTTACATTATGCACCTAGCTGACATCAGCTAGTTTTTTTTTTGTTCTTACACTACATACAGTAATCCTAGTGATTGGGATACTTCTGTATTAGTGTGAACATATGACAAGTACCACATAACAACATTACATTTTTTTGAAGTACCCAATGCAGCACTTGTACAAAACCCAAAGAACCCAAAAATATCCATTCAAAGCTAGATCAGCTTTGACATCAGTTTTGTAAAACTTTGATCCAAGTACTGCACTGACCATGTTGACATGGGATCACACACCAAATCCATGCACCTTGACCAGGACAGTCATGCTATCTTGGACAAGGGACAGCAGTTGTTAATGACAACTGAACCCATGTCTGAGCAAGCAGGGTGTAATACCTGTTGAATGAGATATGCCAGGAGAATGCTTAAGATGGTTGCTTGCCTAGTACTATCAAAGTTGAGGCAAGAGCAGCAACAAGAGGTGCAAGCATTGGTGGAATCTCCACCAAACATTCAACTGCCAGGACTGGGTAAAGGGAAGCAGGCAGAGCAATTGGAGATGAGTAAGTCATGGAGCATGAATCCATTGCTGTTCAGGGCAGGGTTCCTGGAAACAGCTGGGATGTCTTGGGAAAAAACCAAAGAGCAAGCAGTGGATAATTTGTGGAGATTACTTGTCAGGAGACTTCCATTTCTAACCTCTGCAGCTTGTTCCAATGCCTCCACAGCTTGCTCAACATCTCTGGGCCTTGCTCCAGACCTCTGGAGATCTCCCGAGACCTACAGAACTTCCTGTATTACCTTATCAATCACTTCCCTAGGGTTAGGAGGAGCTCTGGTCTTTTGTACAGCCATTCCCATGCCTCTGCCACCTGCTGATGCACTGCACTGAGCAGTGGGGATCCTTAGATTTGGTCTCTTTGGATTCCCCTCTACTAGGTGATTAGTTACTGTTGTATTGTTGTCTACTTGCTAATATACTTTGGATTCCCCTCTGCTAGCTGCATGACTCTGAACTGCCACTCCTGAAGGTCACCCTTACAGCAGAACAAGTCTCCAAAGACTGGTCTGGAAGCCCCCCATAGCTACATAGAACCTCTGAGCCTCTATTTGTCACTTCCTCACCAGAATTAAGCATTGCAGAGTTCTATATTGCAGCCTGCCAACTCAAACACCCTCTCAGAGGCTCTGGCCCCACAGGACAAAGCCTGGACCTGCCTGCTACACCTAGAAAACCAGGTGCAACTAACACAATCATCCCTTACCCACTACACAACCAAACTCTCCACCCTCCATCATACCACAGACCACATCTCCCAATCACTCTAGGCATTGCTTGAGCACCTACCCTCTGTCTCCACACCTCCCCCAGTCACAGAACCAACCCCAACTGCCCCTATACTCACTTCAACAGCTCTGTTGACCCTATGACTGCAGATTCTGTGCCCTGCGCTCCCAGACACATATGATGGTGCTTGTTCTGGCAGGGAATATTTCCTCCAATTTTGCCTCACCTACATCCACCTTGGCAGGAATGCCTTTGACTCTGATGCACTGAAGATAGCCTGGGTATTGTCATACATGAAGACCGGACATGCCTCCACCTATGCATTGCAAGTTTTCAGGTGCTCTGGAGGTGTTAAAAGTTTCCTAGACTGGGCTGCCTTTGAGAAGGACTTCTGGGCAGAGTTTTTCCCACTTGACCCTGCCAAAACTGCTGCCTTGATGTTATGTGACAGGGAGCAATATGGGCAAGGGAAGCAAATGCTGGATGAGTACATTGACTTCTTCTGGGTGCTGATGCCTCACATTCTGGGATGGCCTGCACTCTGCACTAGTAGAATGCATTAACAACCTTGTGGAGGGCCGCTCAGACAACAAGAGGATTGCTTTATGGTACAAGTTAACCCAGAATCAGTGGCAGCTCATGGAGATTTGGCAGGAGCTCTGCCACATGCATCCCATACATACCTTGTGCTAGTCACCAGCCTCTGGTACACTGCACCTGCTTGCCAAATGCTTGCTCCCACTCCAGCCATCCCTGTACTGTGTCCCTTGCCACTGGGCATCTCCATGGATGTGGATGCAGCCCAACAGCTCCATGCTGTGCTACTATTGTGCTGGAGATGTCAGAAGCCCAGGCACTTTGCATGACACTGCTCCTTAAGTCTGGAGGTACGTTACTTCTCTACAGTAGAGCAGGAGGAACTCCTCCTGCAACTGTTGGCCACAAGGGATGTTGCCAGACAAGTCAACACCAGAGTTGACCCTGGAGGAGATCAGTGCTTGCACATCACCCCTGAAATTGGAGGAGGATTTTGAGTCAAGCAACAGATGAGGTGTATGCCTCCATTGCTGGGTACTAACAGGTTCTCATGTCTGTTGCTAGAAAATGAAATTGCTTTTCCTGATGCTCCTCATTCTAAGACAGAAGAACCTCAACATCCCTCTCCAAACATATAAATACCAACTCCAGAGCCCCAGCCAAGTCCCCCAACACTAGCTAGGGTCCACCAGCACTGCTCTGCCTGGGTGTGCCAAATGCCCTGACAGTATGTAGTAGCTTCAAGCCCATCTGCCAGCTCCTTACATCTTGATGTAGAGATTGAGACCACAGACACCCAGCAAGCTTGCAGAGTCACTGCTCTCCTAGATAGCAGAGCAATGGGACTGTTCCTGGACTTAGATTTGTCAAGTGCCATGGCCTGACCATGCAGCCACTTCTCAAGCCCATTTCAGTCTTCAACATTGATGGAACACCTAATAAAGCAGGTGCTATCAGCTCCATCTTTGACTTTGTCCTCTGCTATCAAAATCATGCAGAGCATGCAGTCTTTGCTGTTACCAGTTTGAGCAAACAGAACATGATCCTTGGTTTTACATGGCTCCAGAAGCACAACCCCAAAGTAGATTGGGCCAAAGGTGAGGTGACAATGAGCCAGTGCTCTCAGAGGTGCTCTGCCTGCACCACAGAGGCCAAGAAAGAATGCTGGGCTCAGGTTTGAGAGTGTGCAGCCATCTATGCATGCCATGCTGGCCCTTTCCCCTTCTCTCATCTTGACCTCCTGGATCCTCTACTCCTGGCATTCCCCCATAGAGAGGCCCTCTATGAGGATGACCAGAGTAGCAGCAGAGCCTCAGAGGAGGAACACAGAGGGGAGTTTGGTGGCACATTTAACTCAGAGTTCCTGAACAAAGCAGTAAAGGTGGGGGACCAGATTTATGCCACCACCTTACATTTGCTGCCCTCTACCATGGAGATTTGGACAAGCCAGACCACATCCCAGTGACTGGCTCAGGTGTTTGCTGCTAACTCTGCACCCTGGGAGTTCTAGAACATTGTACCCCTCTACCTCCATGCATTCAAGGATGTGTTCTCCTAGGCCTTATTTGACTCACTTCCAGAGTGCAAGCAGTGGAACCATGCTATTGAACTATTGCTGGACTTCACACCCTCCAGCTGTAAGCTCTATCCACTAGTGCCCAAGGAGCAGGACAAACTCAATGCCTTCCTACAAGAGAACCTAGACTCTAGTCACATACACTCCTCAAAATCTCCAATGGCTTCTCTGGTCTTCTTCATCAAGAAGAAAGATGGCTTGCTCTGACTGGTCCAGGACTACTGGATTTTCAATGCCATGACCATGCAGAACTGCTACTCCCTCCCCCTCATCTCCAATCTCATCAACAACTTCTGGAGTGTGCAGTACTTTACCAAACTGAATGTCTGGTGGGGCTACAACAATGTGTGCATCCAGAAGGGAGACAAGTGGAAGGCTGCCTTCCAGACCAATTGGGGATTGTTTGAACCTCCTGTCATGTTCTTTGGACCCACTAATAGCCCAGCCACCTTCCAAACAATGATGAACAACATCTTCCAAGACCTCATTGCCAAAGGTGTAGTGTGCATATACTTCAACAACATCTTCATCTACACCAAAACACTGAAAGAGCACTGCCAGATCATGTGCCTCATCTTGGAAAATCTCCACCAGCACCAGCTATACCTCAAACCAGAGAAGTGCAAGTTTTAACAGACCCAGATTGAGTATCTGGGCCTGATCATCTCACACAGAATGGCAGAGATGGATCTAGTGAAGGTGATGGGTGTTGCAGAATGGCTGGAGCCCAACAATAAGAAGGAGGTGCAGGCCTTCCTAGGCTTTGCAAACTTCTACTGGAGGTCCATCCAGGACTTCTCACATCATGCCTGCCTGCTATTTGACCTCATGGAGAAAGATGTCACATGGAGTTGGGGGACTCCAGAGCAGATGGCTTTCAGCACTCTCAAGCATGCAGTTACCTCTGGACCCATTCTCCTCTTCCTGGACAACAACTCTCCCTTCTAAGTCAAAGCCGATAGCTCTGACTTTGCCACTGAGGCAGTTTTCTCACAACAGTCCCCAGAAGATGGAAAGTGGCATCCAGTGGCCTTTTACTCCAAGTGCCTGAATGTGGTGGAGCATAACTACAAGATCCATGACAAGGAGATGCTGGCCATCATCTAGTCATTTGAAGAATGGTGGCACCTAGAAGGTGCATGGCACAAGTTTGAGGTCTGGACTGATCACAAGAACCTCAAGTACTTCTAGACAGCCAAGAAACTCAATTGCCAACAAGCCCAATAGTCCCTCTACCTAACCAACTTTGACTTCTCACTGCACCACAAGCTCAGCTGGAGCATGGAAAAACCAGATACCCTATTCCAGAGAGCAGACCATGGCACTGGAAAGGAGGACAGTAGCAACATTGTGCTCCTCCAGCTCAAATTGTTTGCAGTCTGAGCCATGGAAGGTCTAGCTATTGAGGGAGCAGAAGTAGACATCCTCTGAGACATCCAGTGGGGCAACCAGAATGATCAGCAGGAGGAACTCATTGCTCAGGCAGCCAGGGCATTGAAATTGAGGTGTACTATGGGTGCCAAATCAGTTCGCACAGATGAATGGACTCTCCAAGATGGGATCTTGACTTTTTGGGATTGTATCTATGCGCCCAATGTTTTGGAGCTCTACCAGAGGATTATAGAGCAACACCACAACTTCTAGATTACTAGGCACCTTGGACAATGGAAAATGCTAGAGCTGGTTACATGAAATTACTGGTGGCCCCAGATGTTCTGGTATATTGGGTCCTACACTAGTACATGCAATCTTTGCCTCCAGATCAAGCCTCAGCACCACCTCCCTTCTGGACAGCTATACCTTCTACCCATCCCCACAGAGCAATGAAGTGTTGCCTCTATGGACTTTATTATAGAACTCCCTGACACTCACAGTTAAGACACTGTCATGGTAGTAGTGGACCTGTATGGCAAATGAGTGCACTTCATTCTGACTCACACCACCTGCTCTGCCATGGGCACTATGAACTTGTACCAGAGAAATGTCTGGAAGCCCCATGGCCTCTCCAATGCCTATGTCTCTGATCAGGGCTTGCAGTTTGTAGCAGACTTCACCAGGAAGCTCTACCGACTACTTGGCATGAAGCTCCACACCTCCACCACCTACCACTTGCAGTCTGATGGCCAGACCAAACATATAAACCAGGAGTTGGAGCAGTATCTCTGCCTCTTTTGCAACAAATGCCAGGATGATTGGAATGAACTCCTTCCTGATACAGAGTTCCAGTACAACAACCACATCTATGTGTCCACTCAAGTCTCCCCCTTCTTTCTCAACACTGGATGGAACCTGCACATGGGTTTTGAACCCCAGGCCCAGCCCTTGGAGAATGAAGCAGTAAACAAGTTTGTGAACCAGATAAAGAAGTCATAGGAGGAGGCCAAGGCAGCTCTTGCAAAGGCAAAGGATGACATGGCACAATACTACAACCACAGAAAGACCTTGGCACCCAAATACCAGCCCAGGAATTGAATCTACTTGAATGCCTCCAATATTACAACTACCTGACCATTAAAAAAGCTCTTGCACTGCCAACTAGAACCTTTTACAGTGGAATGACAGGTAGGTCCCCTAGCCTATCAACTCTGGCTCCCCATGGAAATGCACCAGCTCCATCCAATGTTCAATGTGGTCAAGTTATCACCAGCCCCAAAGGACCCTATTCCAAGGCAATGTCTGCCACTCCTGCCACCTCCAGTGGTAGTTGACAACAACAAGGAGTATGAAGTGGAAGAGATCCTGGATAGTCATCTATTCTGGCAACAGCTACAGTACAAGGTGAAGTGGAAAGGTTACAGAATTGAGGACATCTCCTGGGAACCATGGGAGAACATGCATGCCTTGGGGCTTATCAGGGAGTTCCATTGGAAGCACCCAGATGCACTGCACACCATCCAAGGAATCTATCCCATCTCCCCAGTGGACCAGACAATCCAGAACTTTTTCTACTCCACACATCGAGATGCCACATGCTAGAGGGAGGGTGATGTCAGGAAACTTCCATTTCTAACCTCCACAGCTTGTTCCAATGCCTCCACAGCTCACTCAATGTCTCCAGGGCTTGCTCCAGACCTCCAGAGATCTCTGGAGACCTGCAGAACTTTCCATATTACCTCATCAATCACTTCCCTAGGGTTAGGAGTAGCTCCAGTCTTCTGTACAGCCATTCCCATGCCTCTGCCACCTGCTGATGCACTGCACTGAGCAGCAGGGATCCTTAGATTTGTTCTCTTTGGATTCCCCTCTGCTAGGTGATCAGTTACTGTTGTATTGTTGTCTACTTGCTAACATAATTTGGATTCCCCTCTGCTAGCTGCATGACTCTGAGCTGCCACTCCCAGAGGTTGCCCTTACATTACTAATGGAATCTACCCCATTGACACAACATGGACCTATCCAGGTTGAAGGGTGGCAACATCAGGTGGTTAAAAAATAAAAGCATGCCATGGTGGTAGAAGAAACCTCAGATTAAGAAGAAGATGAGGAGTATAGCCAAATGATGGATATCCAGATAGCACTCATGTGGAAAAAGTATCCAGAGGTTGTAAAGGACAGTACTAAAGCAAGATTATGATTGTACATCAAAAAACACATCTAATCATTGGAATTACAAAGAGGAATGGTCCCTGTGAATGGGACCAACAAATATATTGCAGTTTATCTCAAAATCATGGACTTGGAAGCAAGAAGTTACTGTGATCACAAGTCAAGACAAGTACATTTGGCAACATTGATGCCTAATGACACTGAGCTGATCACAACAATCCCTGCACAATGTGCAGAGTTGCCTCATTTGCAGGAGGCCATGAGCAATATCTTTGCTCCCCACCAGACAAGAGAGATGATTGAGCAGTTTACTGCTTGGCAAGCCTGGGCAATGCCAGTATAGGTTTGTGGGGCACCCAACCACACTGTTGTCAATTGTGGACACTGTAACCACAACACCTGTGGTGGTCAATCCATCATCTGAGTATTTAGAGGAAGTCCACACTCCTCAAGTGAGAATCAAGGATGAATCCTTGACACCAGCAATCCAGATGAGGATACCCCTTGCCACCAATTTTCAAAACCAAGTGGGATATCAATGTATGTGAAACCAGGACATGAGAGTGCAAGGATACTCCTTGATAGATGTGATATTCAAAAGGATACTGCCAGTGGACAAGATGTGGCAACAGTTTGTGAAGCAAAATGCACAGGCAGGTGGTGATCCAGGAGGAAGTGATGGCAGTAGTAGCCATTGAAAAGAGGACCACTACAGTAAAGGTGGTCAAAATGACCTTCCCTCAGGAGGACTGGGGCATGGAGGTAACAATGGTTGTTGGGATGGACAGAGTAAAGATGGCTGGGAGCCATCATACCCCCCACTTCAAATAGATGGACTGACACCTGCACAGCAAGTGCAAGCATTTTCAGTCATAGATCCTGCCTAAGGACAGAGTCAGACACCAGGAATAGTAGAGGCCACAAAGGCCTACACTGATAACATGCATTGTAGGCTGACCAGCATTATTGATGATGCAGTGGGCATCACATTATGACTACCAGACAGAGTGAAGATGAGGAAAGCAGATCCTCAGCATATTCAGGCATACTGAGGATCCAGGTTTAGTGACCTGGAGGATTGGACAATGGATGTCTGCTATCATCTGGCAGCATACTTGTATGGAGGAGATAAGATGGATCATGAGAGAATCTTTGTCCTCCCAGAATTCCTGGATGGGCCAGCAAAACACTGGTTTTGACATCATGTCTTGCGCTACAATCATGCAAGACAGCAGTGGACATTTAAAGATGTAATCATTGAGCTATACAACAGGTTTGTTAGCCCCATCAACAATGCAGGATACCTGAGAGGCATTCTATGCAGCCACGTATGCTGAACAACTTGGTGCACAAAGATTCTATGACATGTCAATAGACCATGTGCAGAATATGGCTATATATCCAGATGTTTGGGCCATTTGCAAGACATTCCTGAAGGGAATCCCTCAGGAGGCATGGTGAGCACTAATTTGAGATGACAGATTGTTGCCTGAGGTCAACACTGTAGAATAGTCCTTGGCCTATGCAATAAGGTTTGAGCAATCATTGAAAACTGCTCAACATTTCAAACTTCATAGCTCAAAAGGCCAATGCATGGGGGGACAGAATGCTCCATGCAAAATAACCACCTTACTAGCTAGAAAAGAGAACATGCCTCATAACACTAATCCTTGCCTGGTAGTATGCAGGACTGTACCATGGGAACAGCCACAGTTCCATCCAGGAATAGGAGATGGGGTTAGAAAACAAAGGACAAGAGAGGTCAATGGACACAGGTTCCACCAGGAAGAAGGAAGAGGAAATGATCATGACTGTGGCAAAGATAGCAAGCTGCAAGAGATGGATGGGGGAGGGCTGACATGCTTTAGGTGTGGTGGCAAGGGCCACTACTCATACAATTGCAAGCAGCCCAACTCCAAAGACAGGAAGCCTCGGGCACAGGTCAGAGCAGCACATACTGCTGATCAGAGTCAGAAAAGTGAGTCCAACTCTGGCAATGAGCCAAAGGAGGAAGAGGGCCTTGAGTCTGACCAAGAAAATGAGAATGTGGTGGCTGTGGATGAGATCCATAGCACAGAGGATGATGGGGAGTATGTCACTGTAGACATGTACAACAACAACTACTACATGTGGGACAGTGACATAGAGCACTTAATGGCTTTGATGGACTACCCAGCCAGTGAGTTTGATAGACCACTGGGAGTGTTCCCAATGAAGGTACACAAGGTGACCTTGAATATGGTCCCAGATCTACAACCTTCTAACGACTTGAGACTGTTTACGAAGCTCAAGACAGCCTGAACAATTATTGAAAGGGTGGATTATCATTCTTGCTGACATGGGGGATATTTCTGCAGGAAAAAATGAAGGGAAATGTAATTCATGGAGCATGGTCCTTGGACAGTGAGTTGCACTTTCAACAGAGACCTTGTCTGGCTGCCTCAAATGAAATATCCAAGCAGAATACATAAAAACAAAGAACACTGTGGCATAGAGCATGGTACTTGAACAGTGAATTACAGCTCCAATAAAGACCCTCAACTAGCTACCTCGATGGTATATACAAAAGCAGAGTACAAAATATACAAAGTCTTCTCAATGCATTGGGAACCTCCCAGGAACGCCACTTTGCATGGACATGGCCGGCATGCCCCCTCCAATTGCACCCCCCATCACTCCGCCACCAATTATGCCGCTTCCCATTCCACCACTACCCATACCGCCCATGCCGCCCATGCCGCCTCCCATACCACCCATGCCGCCCATTCCAGCACCCATTCCAGCTCCCATTCCAGCTCCCATGCCGCTGCCTCCTATACCCATGCCGCCCATGCCGCCGCCCATGCCGCCACCCAAACCTCCACCTATGCTCCCACTCATACCTCCACCTATGCTCCCACTCATACCTCCACCTATGCTCCCACTCATACCGCCACCCATACCGCCACTCATGCCTCCTCCACCCATACTGCCACTCATGCCTCCACCACCCATACTGCCACTCATGCCTCCTCCACCCATACTGCCACTCATGCCTCCTCCACCCATACCGCTTCCCATACCGCCTCCTCCAATGCCTCCTCCTCCCATACTGCCGCCCATACTACCTCCTCCCATGCTTCCTCCTCCCATACTGCCGCCCATACTACCTCCTCCCATGCTTCCTCCTCCTATCCCGCCTGCTATCCCGCCTCCCATACTGCCTCCCATCCCCATGCCTTGCATCCCACCTATCGGATGTCCACCCATCGAATGACCAGGATCCATCATGCCCATACTACTCATGGTATTCATCCGCATTGGAGAGCCGCCCTCGCCGCCGAAAAATTGGTTTGAGTTAACCGTATTGAATGGAGCCCCACCAGGATGACCGCCAGAGTACGGTCGAGCCATGGGCGGCGGTCCGCCGCGCACGCCCATATTCTGAGGTGTCCCAGGGTATGGTCCATAGCTGCCGGGGCCGTGGTGCTGTCGATGGTGTATTGGTGAATCGTGTCCTGGGGGTCCCATTGAGTGATGGGGGCTCGCCATATGGGAATCGCGTTCAATCCGAGGTGTGTGATGTCGAGAATAGGGTTGATGTTGTAGATGGTGTAGGGGTTGGTGGGGCGGTTGTTGTTGCTTCTCCTCTTCCGCGTTATCCGATTCTGTCTGCTTTTTGACAGCCTCCACTAGAAGTGTAGGGTCATAGTACAGGTCAGAGTACTTGTCTACCAGAAATCTGATTTTTGAACAAGCTTGGTAAACGGATTGTATTTGCATTGTAATGAAGGAATCACGAACTGTTGTGTCCCAACATCCCACTGCGGCCCTCTTTCGGCGCGAGCAGTGATCAACAAAGAGTTCCATTCTGAAGCACTCTCCTGATGATCACGAGAATTAATAGTGTAGTCGATATTAAAACCATGAGATATGACGCACTACAGCCTGTGCCACTTCTGGACTGGGCTGATAGATGTCCGTTTTTATTTTCTGGACTTTAGCGAGGTTTTTGATTTCAGCACCGAGTTTGGCGCCAACGCGTTGTGCATTGTGTCGTGGAACTTTGAGTTTGATGACCTTGACTGGTCTGCCTGGGGCCATACCGTGGCGGTTAGTTAGAAATGTAGAGTAACTTGAAAGTAAAGAAGCACGTGCCGTCTAAACAGACGCGCTCACGTTTGGCGTCCAGGACACGTTCTTTCCCACCCTCTTCAACATTTCTCTCCCTTTCATGGCTCGTGGCAGCACTCCTCTAGGCTTTGGTGCTCCATCTCTAGATACTTCATATCAGAGTCAAATTGACGATTTGGTCCAGAGAAACCGGACTCTTGAGCATACGAACAAGAAACTAGCTGATCAGATTGCACTGGAGAAGGCAATAGCTAGTGAAGCTCTTGCGGAAGCCCAAAAGCATTGGAGACAGGAGCAAGTTGAATGGCGTCAGGGATGCGACGTCCTTCAGTCTTGCCATCGCGTTGTCCAGCTTCGAAATATAATGCAACTTGAAGAGGAACGCATGAACGTCCTCAGAGAGCAGGACGTAACGAGAAAGGAGAAACTTCTGCGACTTCAGCGGGACTTTAGGATCACTATGTTTCAGGCAAGGGAGGCGGAGCTCGAGGACAAGATTCGGGACTTGGAAGAAGATCGCGACTACCTTTTTGCTGACTGGGAGGAGGCTAGCAGACAGCATGAACAACAAATAGCTGACTATGTTGCAAAATTAGGTGTCAAGGTCGAAGAAATCAGTGCCTATGAGGAGGAGAAGGCGGAGCTCCAGGTAGGACTGCTCCCTCTAATGGCTTACAATGTCATTCATATCTACTTTTTCTGCGACAGGATACTCTCGCAAAGCTGCGTGAAAAACATGCTCGTCTCGAAGGTAATGGTGAAAAAAATGTCAGGGAGCTTGAACGGGTCACACTCCAACGTGACGGTCTTATCACCGCTCGGGATGAACTACAGCGCCACAATGACGAACTCACACGTTCTAAAGCTGACTTGGGTCGTCAATTGGAGAAATGGCAAAATTTGGAGAACAAGAACGAGGCAGAAGTCGAAGCTGAACGACAGAAGCGAGTGAAACTCGACATCCAAGTGCAAGAGCTTGAAACACAACTCGAGATGTCAGCAGAGGAGCACGAGAAACAACTACGAAAAGAGAAGCGTAAGGTAGAGAAACTCAAAGAGGCTTATGAAGAGCTCCAGGTACGTGTTTCTTACCAATCGTCGTTTTCCAGGGTTTAAATTGAGTTACTATTATACAGGTTGCTGCCGAGAAACATGACGAGGAAATGGAGGCCGAGAGTGCTAAACTTGCCAAAGCACAGCGGAAAATATCAAGACTTCAGGCTGCCCTAGAGGCTGAACGCACACGAACTCGCTCTCCGTCTCCAAGTAACGTACGCTCTCTGTCTGATTCTCAGTACTTCTCCAACTGACTTAACTTTAGTCAATCGATGAAAATGACGCCCAACCACCGTTGTCTCCAGAACCTCCCATAAAACCAAAACCTCGACGCACTCAAAACAAACCTCCGTCTAAACTACAAGTGAGAGAAACTGCAAATGCAGAAGCAGGGCCTTCGGGTACGAACAACGGGGAGACGGAAGGACCTACGAGGAAGAAGAAACGGAAAGCGGCCGAAAGTGACGTGGAGGAAGTTTCCAAACCTAAATCCAAACCTTCGCGGAGAGAAGAACGGGGTGAAGAAATTGAGGAAGTTTTTCAGAAACAGAAATCCAAGGGGAAGGGCAAAGCTAAAGCTGCAGAAGTGACAGATGACATCGTAGAGATTGCTCCACCTTCCAAGACACCACCAAAGACTCGTCGTACAACGAAACGCAAGGCAGAGGACGATGAAAAGAGCCAACTTAATGACGGTGTCGAGCCGGCGAAGACGAAAGCGTCGCTTCCTAGCGACTCTCGTGGTGAAACCGAAGCTGCTATGAATACACAAAGGAAGCCATTGTCGCGTATGAGGAGTGCTAGTGTACGGCCCAGCCGTGATGAAGAAACATCCGACGCGGAGAAAGAGCCGGCGAAGAAGAAGCGGAGGAAAATCAATATATTTTCGTCTTCAGCCGTGCCTTTCACTTTCGAAGCCATCGTCAGTCTTTTCCTTCCTTTAGGTTTTGACCAAGCTGACTTTTCATATACTTTTACTAGGGAGGCACCAGCTCTGGATTGAACATTCCGACAGTTTTGTCACCGGTGAAAGAATCTGACAATGTTCCCAGCCGATCTACTTCTGGCAGTATGGTAGGAACAATAAGTTCAATGTTGAAGAGTAGCTTCACGACTCAGAGATAGATAGTCATGTATGTATGTATACCTTCTGTGATTGTTCAAGACTAGTGCGGGGGACGCATGTAAATGGAAACTAACGCATGTTATTTAATGGAACTAAGACATATAAAGCTGTATCGATATCCTTGAAACAGGTACAATATAATCATAAATGCCAACAGAATCAAGCCTCCTCTTTTGCAAGGGACCTTCTTCTGTCCTCATCCTTCTCCGAAAAATGTTCTTGACTTTCAACAATCAATCCAAGGCGACGATAAATGGCTTGTTGACGTTGATGGTCATCAAGTGTCAATTCACTAGAGCTCCCGAACACTTCGTCCATCTCCTCCAGAGTTAGCCCTGTGGATTGAAAATGAGTAAATCAGATGATCACGGAAGGCAGCTCAGATTGACCTTTGGTTTCCGGGACCTAATGAAGCTATCAGTATCGATAATATATTCCATGAGGACAGACTTACGAAGAACATGATGAAAAGACCGCCAAGGAGGGAGAAGACCTTTAGGTGCAGGCACATAAATGTTAGATCATGATTGAAGCCCAACACCTACCCCGAAGAACACGAAAGTCCCAAAACCGAGTTTATCAAGCATGGTAGGCGTAACTTCACCGACTAAATTTCAGTGTGATGAGAATTCATACACGAATCATTCACAACGCCAGACTAACCGATAAAGTTATTCATCTAAAAGAGGACGTATGTGAAGCACTATTATGCCGGATAAGAAGGTAGACAGCTCACCCAATTGGATGAAGCTGCGATGGATAAGCCCTTGCCACGAACGCTCAATGGCCATATCTAGTCGAAAGATCAGAAATTATCGAAATCTGATATTTGCCAATCACCTCCGCAACAAGAATCCACGCGCAGGGTCCTGTGTAAAACCGATTGTCAAACCATTCATAGATACCGAGTGTTTTAAGGACTCTCACCCCAACTATATCCGAATCCTGTGGGAGAATTAGTCATGAACTTGAAAAGGGAAGTATCAAATCCTCTCACCCATGGAGAAAATCCAGACCAAAGTACATGCAATCCATCCAGCAGCTTGACACAACAGCTTTCAGACGAAAATATCAAGATTGAAAATGATAACACCAACCAGGATGACTTCAAAAACAAACACAGATGTCATGGAATGTGTCATACACATGTAAGAAGAACTTGCCTGGGAAAGCTGTTGTGGAAGATACCTACTATGACCGCAATAATGATGTGACACCTATGAACCACAGCTCAAAGGAAACATTGGAGGCGGATGATTCAAATCACTTACGTCCCCATCAGGAAGGCTCCTGAAATCAGCACGGGTTTTCGTCCGAGTTGGTCGACCCAAAGAACAGCGGGAATAGTCGCCAAAAACATGCTGGAAAAAGATATCAACGAAGAGCTAGATAGAAGGTACTTTGTCACTGTACGCAATGCCTACTACGCCAGTCGCCAGCAGCGAAATCGTGTTGCCCGTGAGACTTAGAGCCTTAAAAATACTCGGAGCATAATAAAGAATTGCGTTGACACCGGCTGACCGAACGTGAGGTATTTCCGTCGGAAACAATAAAATAAGACTTACTCCATTGTTGAAAAAACATGGTCCTAATATACTATGAAGACACAGTATAGGAATGCCCACTGTCAGGAAGAACTCACAAAGACCCCACAGCGACACGGTAAAAAAGGTCTGTTTCGGCATCAAGCAAGTACAAAAATTTCATAGAGGCAAACACTCACTTCGGTTAGTCAACAAGCTCATATAATCGAAGAAGCCTAGTTTGAAGTTGGAAGAGAAACTTCCGTCTTGGTATTCCGGAAATTTCGTCTCAGAGGTCTCCTTCTCGAATAGGTATTGTGCACGAATTTCCCTGAATTCAGGTGTCTGGAGATTGCAAGAGTTCGATGGTTTCAAAGCTTACAAGAATTCGAGCTGAACCAGGTCGGAATCAGAGGGAAGACCACGAGCACGACTGAGAACCGCAAGAGCTTCATCATCTCGTCCCTGGTTTACCAACCATCTAGATAGTAGATGGATCAATATTGAAGATCTTGTCGCGTTTTACAACCGAAAACGACACATACCTGGGAGAGAACGGCATGAAAAGAATGCCCACTCCAAGGATGACAGCAGGAACAAGCTGAAGAGCGAGGGGCAATCGCCAGGCAGCTTCCGTTTGACCAATCCCAGTCCCACCGATGAAGTTTGTACCTAGGAAAGTGTAAATCCTCTAGCTGAAGATCGGCCGGACATAAACTCTTTTACCATAATCAATCCAGAATGATATCATGATTCCGAACGTGATTGCTAATTGCTGGAGTGCGACGAGACTACCACGAACCTCAGGGGGCGCAATTTCGGCATTGTATAGTGGAACAGCCATACTGAGAGAACCAACGCCAAGACCAGTAACGAAGCGACCTGTAGGGTAGCTTTCAGAGGGATTTGAATATAGAAGTGAATGTGGCACGCGCCTCCGTAGATTGATGACGGAGCTTTTGCCGCTGTCTGGACAATAACGCCAACACAAAATACGACAACAGCTGATGAGGTAATCGTATGTTACCCTCGTGTGTATAAGGACACCAAGCCACCTTACCAAGAACAATAGTATACTTTCGAGACAGCTTATCAGCCAAGTAACCTAATATAGCAGAGTGTGAGGTCAATCGACGGCATTTTTGAATACTGTTAATTTCACCTGTCATGAGGACGCCTGCCCATGCACCGAGTTCAAGAATAGCGACAAGCCATCCTTTTAACCCAGTATTATTTACTGCCGAAGCCATCCGATTATCAAACGAGGTCATGCTGAAAAGATCATATCTTAGCAACTTTTGTAGCGTCAGGATCTTGTGATAGCACACATACGCGAGAACCCCTGAAAAGACGCCCTATAGACCATGTCAAGAGGCGAAAATCATGTAAAACTCTGTTCGTGGGACCCACTTGATTGTAACCTGAAAGACTGTCGAAGACTAGTTCAAACGTTGAATGGACAATGGGAACACACCATAGAGCCTAGTGTGATACAAACGTAAACGTTTCATCCGGTAGGTCATCAAGAGGACTTACAGTCCTCCAAGTGAGGCAAAAACTGCGATTGCAAATATTCTGCGATTGCGAATTAACCCAGCCTGAAGACGGCATCAGATATGTAACGATGCTAAAAACCAAAGGGACATACCCATCCTGATTTTCCAGCGAGGGACTTACGGCGTGTCGTAGTGATCGTGGTGCCTCCAAGATCAGAACCTCCGGCCATAGTGGTCTTCCAAGACGTGTGGGATCAAGGCTGGAGCTGTTGGGACGGCGAGGAGCTCGGTCTTATAAAGTCGCCAAGGAACAAGCAGCCCTCAACTTGTCACGCGCAAGTTTTTGGCGAGATTCCCCCGCAAACGGGGCACAAGAAGCAAGAAAAAGTAGCTTGAAAGGACTTTGAGCGGCCCGCGTGGCACATACTTATTCCACCCCTATGTATATGTGATGATAGTCTCTTGCCGACGGCTGCCGCATCTTGAAGCAGTACTGTTCGAGAGAGCGACTGCACAGAAAGAATAGAGAATAGAAAAAATTGGGTGATCAAAAAGCTGAGGGAGGGAAGGTCAATGTTTTGACCACGGCACTATTTCATCCCTGGTGGGTTACCGCTTACTGTCGGTACATAGTACATAGAAGTCTTGAGTCAGATGTACACAACTGTAGAATTTATCCTGATATATATCTTCTCCGTCCCAAGACGCAGAATTACGTTAAACTGTTCTCATTACCAACTCAAAAGTAAATTTAAGGTACTTTTGTAAACGAATGCTTCATTGAAAGCTGACACCAAGACAAGCGTTTATCTAAGTACAATCAAAGAATTATTCACGAGGAGCTTCGATGGAAAATACGTGAACTACAGTGTCGCCATCAGCATGAAACTCCTCTCAACGTAGAATCACCGTGATCAGAGCGATTAAAGAGGCATTTAGTCTTGACCAACACGAGAAGAAGGTAACATCGTGGCCACGTTTCACTGACAAGCAAAACGCAAGCATAAAACGCGGGGATGGTGTGGTGGGTCGACTTTGAAAAAAAAACTGTACGACTAATCAAAGATTTTTTATATGAATGCGGCACGTTCCGGGCGCTGATTCAAAATTGCCGAGCCGGCTAATACTTACTAACTAAAAGAACTGCGAGGCTCGAAAGATAAACGTTGTGCTCTTTAACTCCTCGCAGACAGCTCATCGATACTCTTTTCAGTTCATCGAAATGGGTATTTTGTGTTCCAAGTTTATAGAGTGGGTTATCGAACCTCCTGCTGCCTTACCTCGTATGCGACTCGGCCCAGAAAGTTCTGACAACCCTTTGATGGTGCGAGCACATCCAGCTGCGCGCAAATACCTGGAACCTCAGGTAGTCTCCTGTTTTTAGCTCCAATTCTTCACTTGGGAAGCTAAGCACCATGAGTTGAGCTGGTGGAAACATCTGGAGGCCGAATTACCCCAACTTACTAAGATGGGGTTCACACAAATTTGGCTACCACCACCCAACAAAGCTGCAGAGAAGGTGAGGAAGCTTTTTCATCACCCTAAGCAGGCATTGTGAATGCGTCATCGTAGGATGGACGCGGTTATGACGCTTATGACTTGGTATACTCTTGATTTTATCTTAATTTTGAATAGATCAAAAGACCGTCTAGTGGGATCTTGGTGAATTCAAACAAAAAGGGTTGGTTGAAACGCGGTGGGGCTCCAGAAAGGAACTTCTTTCTGCGTGTAACGCTGCGAAGAACCATGGTCTCGATATTCTTATTGATGCAGTGTTGAATGTATGGATTCTGTAACATCTACCTCATTCTTAGTTTTAACGTGGAATTGAAGCATAAGATCGGGGCCGACAGAGTCGAGCGCTTCCCAGCTGTCCCTGTTGATGAACAGAACCGGCTCAAAGACATCGGCCCGGAGAGAGAAATTGAGGTCATTCGTGTTGTTATGATGGTATATCCCTCTTTTTTCAAAGTGACGTTTCACAGGGATGGACTGCCTTTGACTTCCTGGGTCGCGGAGAAAAGGTTAGATTGCCGTTTAGTTGTAATTGAGCGTGATTGCCGCTCGAAACAATCTCACGATATCATCTACGTGTAGTATAGCAAACTCAAATGGACGCAGGAGCATTTTACAGGTACTGTAGGATTATCATGATAAATCTCGACTTTGCTTGCTAACTACTAATGATCGACCATGACCAGGGGTGGACTGGGATCATAAAACTCGAGAAAAAAGGATTTTTCGTATCACAGGGCCTGGACATAAGGGTTGGTCCCGTCGGGTCGATCGTGAACTTGGGAACTATGACTACTTACTCGGTGTAGATGTGAGTTTCTTATCCACATTAGGCAAATGCATTACACTTTTCCTGGTCTTTAGATTGATCATCGTCATCCTGCGGTTCAAGAGGACTTTCTTAATTGGGGGCCTTGGATTCTCAAGGTAAAGCATCGATTGTCCTTGGCGCAGCATTGGCCTGATTCCTCCAGACCACCGGTGCCTCAGGATTTCGATTGGATGCGATCAAACATATAGACCGACGGTTCCTATTGAATTTCGTAAGGTCTATTCCATGACGAACCTTTCGTCTCAGATTTTACTTTCAAACAGGTACAGTCAACTCGCGAAAGATCGGGTAACATGAAGATGTTTACAGTCTGTATGGCTTTCATCACTACCATGATCGGAAAAAAATGAAAGTTCCTTCCTAGCAGAATTTTGGTCTGGAAAGTGCGTTCCTCTTCCCAGTTCTGCTGGATTCCTTGACCTACAATTTTCACAGTCTTAAAATGATATTGCCCTATATACGGTCGTTCAAAGGAGAAGCAAGTGAATTGCAGTTCATACACAGTATGCATGTTAACTAGCTATCTTTGCTAGACCGCGTTCTTTGATGTTCCCTTGCATATGAATTTCTACAATGCTAGCATACAGGGATTCGAATTTGATCTTCGCCATATCCTAAGGGATACTATTGTCAGCGTGAAGCCTAACGACGCTGTTACCTTTGTAGACAATCACGAGTACGTTTGGTTTCATTGAGGATCATTGGCAAGTTCACTCTCTTTCTGTTATTAGCACGGTGGGTTGTTCATGACTTCCATAGCGATAGTAAGCTCTTGATTTTTATGATTGATCCTTCAGGTCGAAGGTCAGAGCCTTCAGAGCTGGGTTAGCGATCTTATCGTTTTGTTTTGTTTGCTTCTAAATTCTTGTCGTTTGTAGGTGGCTAGCAGCTTCAAACTTCAAGCCTATGCGATAATCCTTTTACGCGGACACGGTCACCCGTGAGTCTAGAATTCTGAGCCCAAAACTCGCAAAAAGGGTAAATTTCTCAGCTGTGTATTCTATGGGGATCTATACCCAAACCCGGAGTGTTATGACGAAATCATCGGAGCTGGGCTGAAGCTGCTAATTGAGGCCCGAAAAAAATTCGCTTATGGACAAATTCGAGAATATCTCGCTGCCAGGAACTGTATCGGCTTTGTCAGACCAGGGGATGAAACTCACCCTGGATGCGCAGTCGTCATCAGTAATCTGAACAGGTAAGCATCACCGTGGTTTTAGGCATTCTTGTACATTGCTTATAACGAATCTGTAGATCCGAAAGCTTTGTCCATACACTTCGAATGAATGTTGGAATTGTAAGTTCTTTAGAGGCTTTTACTTGATCGTGCACTAACCTCGACAGAGATATGCGGGCGCAATTTTTCGAAGTTTTATGCAGCATGGTGGTCGTGTCGAAATTGATCAAACAGGCTGGGGAATCTTTTCCTGCTTTGCGAATCATGTCCAGGTATGGGTGCCTCTTGAAGGCGCTTAGTGGATTTATTTTCCCAATTTGTTTTATTTTAACAAAACATGAAACTGCAAACATAAAATTGTATGCGAAAGTGGTAAGACACACGATAATGATAATGGCGTAAGGATAGAAATACAGCTTGATTTGTTTTGACTCCAGAGTCATAGCGCCCGCGGCATTATTGCAAAGTCTGTCGGCTCACGGTCGGAGTAAGGTCGTTGCTGCATCTCGTGGAACTCGATCTGCTTTTCTATTTGCACTCGTAAAGGTCTGCGTTCGACATCCATAACGCTTCGACTTTGCATTGTCATCGTTGCTGCATCCCCTCCCATTGCCAAGAGGTCATGAGATGGCTGTTCCCCATCGAACAAAACTGAGGTCTCTTCTAAGGTGCGTCCTTGAAACCAGAATGAGCATGTGTTGTACAAGCAAACAAAGCACTACCTTTTGTCTCGACGACGAATGTGACGACAAACACGAGTTCAATGATCAACCACCCACAGTAGACAAGATAATACCACCAGCCTATTGCATCAATGGCTACGGGGTTAATGAACTGATTGAAAGCCACTGTCAGCATCACTGTCAAGTTCTAAGAGTTGTATCGTTAGTGGGGTAGTGAAACAAGATGGTCTTGAAAACCCACCAGAACAGCAAAGCCTTTAGCTCTGATCCTGTAAGGTAGGATTTCTAGGGTGTATGCCACAACCATTGGTGTGTATGCAATATCGTAAAAAATGTAGAAGATGAAAATGAGAGGTATGGTAGCCTTCGCAGCTGCAGTATTGCCATAATTGATATAAAGCGCATTCGAAACCGTCCACGCGACAAAGGCTTATAATCGAATTTAGATTGGGATCGCAAAGTGTGAAACTTGCACCACTTACTAACGAGCATTCCTATAAAGGTGGGATGAACTGGGGAAGCCAGAAGTAAAGAAAAGCTTACCCGTGTTGGACGTGAGGAATAGCTTTCGTCTGCCAGCCCAGTCGATCAAGAAAGACGCAATTATTGCGATGAAGAGGTTGAAAATCTAAAGCAGTCTTTTTTGAGTACAACACGCCTTACTCTTACTTGTGCAGAGCCTTCGATCACCTGCAAACCTCCATTAATATACGCCTGAAGATTTTTTTGAGAAGTCAGTCACGACTGTGAGAAGCCCAAAGAGTAGGAGACCTTTGTTTTGGTGTCCTGGATGCCAACACCTTCCAAGATGAGATTGATGTAATATGAGACCAGACCATTGCCGCTAATCATGGACTTGTTCAGTTGTGTTGTCGGTATCATTGCAGGTGCGGTACCGTACCTCCACTGAGAGAACAAAGCAATCGCAACAATGAGCCTCATCCGTTTGCGGTTGCCCGGAGTAGCTAAAAGTGACTTGTATGATGTTCTAGTGTTCATCTCTTCTTCCAAACGGATTGCATGTCTGATTTGGGCTAACTCGAATACAACAAGCGGGTCTCTTTCGTCTCCGCTGTTGGCATGGAACTTGGCAAGAACTGCGGCCGCCTTGCCTTCCTATATTCAATTGAGGCCGTAAGCCACACACCAATCTCGTCTGGTAAAAGAAGCAATTTTGCAACACACATAGCCTTTGGAGACTAGATATCGTGGGCTCTCTGGAATAAACCTTGAAGACAATTGGTTTAAAGTGCATTGGGACTCGGAGGGAGGGTACCTTACCAGATAAGAACAACCTGCAGAAAAGGAAGGAACGCTTGAACCAGAGAGGGAACTCGAAATGACCATGTACTATTAGCAGCCTGGTCGTATGCACCAAAACAAACCTATTGCTGGATAAAAAAACGGAAACGGAGGAAATATGAACGAACATACCCAGGCTGAAATGATGCTGCCAAGGTACCAACTTGAGTTGTAGAGTGAAGTAATTTTCCCTCTCTAGTTATCAGCTGGTTAGGGTACAACTTGCTCAGTTTGACTGTGGCATAACAAACTTGTGTAGGGTATGACAATTCGATCAATAAGAGCGGGCCGGAGTTGAGACAGAATTGAAGCCCAAATCCAACTGCCAGCATATCACTACCTATGATGAACGCGAGGATCAAAAATGACGTACTGATGACTCTCGACCCGATGAAGACGCCGACGGTTCTGGCAGCCGTTTGAGCGGCGACCCCTGCTAGCATGACGAGGGAACCAATGAATAGGGTGGGCCTGCGACCAAATCCATCCGAAATCAATGGTGCAATCGGTAAGCTCTGGTCAAGATGTGCCATTGAACTTGAGCGCCACCTTTCAGGATACGCTGAGAAGGATATGAAACTCACGACTAGGCCTCCAATGCTTTGGGCCGCATTAATCACACCTGGAATACAAGTCAAAGGACGAGTTCAATCTGATCCAGGGAACTACGAACCTAACATTTTCCCTGTTGGATGGCCAAAGTATTCTTGCCATGCCGGAATTATCTGTAAACCTGAGACAGAATAAGGTTAAAGGAAGACAATCTTTTGATGAGAAAGCGCGGATACATACCATTAACAAGCGACGAGTCAAGGCCGTTGACAACCGATGAAAATAGGGGAAGGATAAGACATAGGTTCAGAACGAGAATCCCTTATTAAATCCAAAATTTAAGAATGTATAAGTTGGAGAACTTGAACCGCCGTCAGTAGCCAGACATACCCTTGTTTTGCCACCATGGTCCAGTATGAAGAAAGTCAACAATTGACCATTCAGGGGGCGCCATTTCAGGGAAAAATTGACAACCTGAAGGGGGCTCCAGCAGCGACGCGCCAATTTGCAGAGATGAGGGAGAATGTTCTGATTCTGGGTCCACTCGTGGCAACTATAGGACATACGCCTTAATATACTGGATTGAGTGGTCTCCGTGGGCAGATGACCTGAGCCCTGAAATGCGAGTACTCTATATCAGATTCAGAGGAACTTTTGACTGGATCGTTTTGCCGTTTGTAGAAAAGCCTGAGCTTTTGCCATCAGAACGCAGGATACATACATAGTAATTTCTTTCAAATAGCGTGCTGTGCGTTCCACACAGAGAAGGATCAATGAAGCGTGTCGGCATCAATGGCAACGGGGCTGAGCTGATACATTGAGAGTAGTTGCGGCAAAGTCAAGGTAAAGTAAGGTAGTACTGGTTGCGCCGGTATCAGGGGAGCTGTCGGAGATTCCTCGCTCTTCCTGTGTGGGGCAGCCGGTCATCGTCGATCTCCGCTCAGCACGGAGACACCTACAAAAGACACGGCTAGTTGTACGCGACGACAGATCTCAACATTCACGAGTCTGCGATCGACTTAGTTTTTCGCGATCCAGATCATCCAAGACAATACATTCTTGAATTGTCGTGTGTTACATGCCAGGTGGGGAGTAACTGGCTGGGGCGGATGTAAAGGCGGCGCGTCACGCGTCGGGTCTGACAAGTCACAGTGTGGGCACGGGCATGACAAACACCACACTTCAATAGTTCCGGGTCTGTAGTACGATCACATTTGGAACCTTTCTACTTGCCGGGGCTGGAGCCATTGGTCTGTCGATTGACCTTCCGCGAAGCATATCCTCAGTCTCTGTCCCTTGGATAATGCTCAAGAGCAGTTGAGTGACTAAAAACAATCCAGCCGTCGATGATTACCGCTCGTTTCAATGACGTATATACAATCTATTTTCCATCTCTATCCTCACGCTATCAAGGTCAGATCTCGTTGGTGAGCAATATGATATCTTAGTCTGAACTGGACAGGGGCGACTCGTGAGTCGAAGATTTGATCCAGCTTGTTCACCACCACCACCGAATCGGAACAGCATCCACGAATGTACACAAGTTTCTATAGACATGGGGTAACCCTACATACAAACAAATCTGTTGTACGATAGCGTACGTAGCGAAAGCGTCAAAAAATCCAAGGGTACACACACATGTTGAAAAGAAACCATGCAAGAGGCAAACTTGACAATACTGCAAAATCTTATTAGAGATGAGCAGCAGAGAAAAGACCGATTGAAGCGTAAAAGGTCTGGTATAGAGAAACGACGTCCAGTGCTTGTTGAAACTTTAGGCGAGTAACGCAACAGCAGCGCCAAGGAGAGCGGCAGCACCAAAGTTAACAGCCTGGGTAGGGGCAGCATTGGGACTGACGGTAGAAGAAGGCCCACTACTCGAGATAGCGGCAGACGAACCCGGCCTGGAGGTGCCAAGTATCAAAGATGTCAGAATGAATCTATGTTAGAATGAAAAACATTACGTGGTAGGTCTAGTGGCCGAAGTAAGACCAGAGGTGGCAGGGGCGGATGTGGCGGATGTGGCAGTAGATGTGGCAGGAGCAGATGTAACAGGAACGGATGTGGCAGGAGTTGAGGTGGCGCCAGGAGAGGTAACAGGGGAGGATGAAGCAGCGGAGGAGGCAGGAGAGGTGTTACCAGCGGTGGTAGCACCAGCACTAGAGGATTGGCCAAGGCAACTGTTATCATCTACATAATAGAAGATAGATTTAAGTTGAGTAATGCTCCAGCGAAGACGAGTACATACTGCCAGGATTGATAGTGAAAGCAGCGGACTGAGCGATTTGACCAGTGCTGTCACGGAGCGTGAGGCCAATGGAGGTGCCAGCAGGGATGTTTACAGTCCATGAAAACTGGGTACTCTGCACCATCCCAAGGTCTTCAAGTGCCTGACCATTGGGTTGACTACCGGGAAGGATGCTGGACGGAATATGTCAAAATGAGCGCGCACCCGGTGATAACCTTGCGCAACAAACCTCTATATGCCGAAAACGGAACCACGTGTCATTTTTTAAAAAATGGGAGGGGATGAAACACAAACCAAGAAGTAAGGACCTTTGTTCGATTGTCAGCGCGAAAAAAATGTAAGGATTAAGAGATAATCAACGCACCAGTGCCCCCAGTCCAGGTCAAAAGGATAGGCTGGCAAACGACAACATTGGTACTGGAGGCGTGATAAGTGATCGTGGATAACGAGATAAGAATAAAAGAACAAACGGGGTATTGATCATGAACTGAGCGACAGCGCCGGCAGTCATGAATGCAAGAGTAGCGAGGGTCGCACAGAACTTCATGGTCGTCGTTGCCTCAGGACGAAAGGATGGGGCGTGGAAAGGGGAATAAACGTGGTTGCTATCATTTATATGTGAACCGCGGATTCTTGATGAAATAAATTTGTCAACAAACATGACGTAACACTACTTTTAACTGCGGTTTCCTCTAATTCCATCTTTCAGCAACCTCGATCCTCCTGGTCAGGCCTCTCTTGATACATTTTGGTGCTTTTGTATCTTCCTCTTTTTTCCCGACCTGGGGAACTACTGAAGCCAACCGAAAGGACGTGTTACGATCGTACCATAAGCGAATGAGGTGTTCATGTGATCCGATGGATCCTCATGTTTCCGAGTCCATGCGAAAAAGCCCTAACGAGCTCGAACGAGTAAACGCGTTAAGAGGCCATAGTGGTCGCTGACCCAGCCAACACTCCCTCTGTCGTTATCAAACGCTCTGAGTCCCATCCCAATTCTTTTCGGTGAATCTATAGTGTACGCCTTTCGTCGGTCGACATACAAAACTTTGTCAAGGCGAGCCGGCGGGAGCTCGCCCGAGTCCTGCAATCCCCAGGTGATGCCTGACGGATTTTTATCGGGAAATACCCACGCATCCAAGAGATTATGAAGACTTGGAAGCTCGGCATCATCGGGCGAAACAGCGTTCATACCCCCTACTATGACGCCCCCACGCACGTGCTCCGTTTTTCTCAACAACGATGTCAGAACTCCGAGTTGTATTCGTCGCATCCGTACTCTGAGCGCTCCCGGCTCTAGGTGCGTATTAATCATCCGCAGTACCATCTCTTGTGGCTCATTGGCTTTGGGCGAAGAGACTTTGAGGTCAACAATGAGTGCGCCCCGTCCTGCGCTGGAGTAGCCGAAACTTAAGGTCCCAGCGAATACGACGACGACGGTGCGCGCAACGAGCGTTACGTTCCCGTATCCATGCGGCCACTTATTCGCGGTGATAGGCGTAACGACGAAGTGTTTCCTGATCCAAGCGTCGTCGAGGAGGTGTGGAAGGGCGTCTTCATGCACCTCTTGGAGCATGATGCAACATGCTACAGGATCCTGCCCCTCGCCGCATTTGAAGACATATGTCTCGAGGTGACGAAGGGCCATAAACATCCGTTCTTTAGGATATGGGGCTCGATGATCGAGGTTCCATGTCACGATCTGTATACTCGACGGGTGATCCAGCTGCTCTTCGTATTTTCGTGCTGACATGTGCCTCCACCCACGTCTTCTTTCGCGATATCCAAAGATTTTGGTTGATCTTAATATATTCGGTTGTTCGTCCTGAAAAGAAACCGCGGCCATTGCTAAGGCAGTGGGAGGGAAGGTACGTGGGGATGGTTATGATGAAAGTCCCTTCGATGTCCGTTGGACTCGTGCAGAGAATAGTCAAGTATTCTGAACAGGCGCGTAATTAGTTAAATATAATTTGGTGATGGACAACCCAAGCGGATGAATAAGTAATTCCTCCTTTATATCTGGGAACAAGGCTGGCAAAAAAAAAGTTATCGATGTCGGAAATACGATAGCCAAGTGATCACGAGAACTCGCTTCGGCGACACGAGGTTCTGCATACTCGGAAACTTTCTTTGTTTCCCAAGATCGGCTCCAAGCGGGAAGATGCAGTCACCTTTTGCCCGTTGCCAATGAATCTTGGAGACTTATGCTCTGAGTTGGGCATAATAAATTATTCACCACTACATGCATTATATGTGTATGGTATCCTATAGCTCAGCCTCTGCTCGAGATATCTTAGTTCCTTCATCTTTCTCAGCAAACGCGCTAAGAATGTTCGCCTTGATCTTAATTTCGTCCAACTTTAAGGGGCTGAGGTTCTTCTTCTCCAGAATCTTCGTCAAGCTATGACATGAAGAGGTAAGCAATGAATCTAGGATCACACCGATGTGAACGGCTTACCGAGCAGCTTCCTTCTGGACATATCCCTCGCTGCCATTTACGACCTTTTCCATGACACGAACATAGTGCTTAGATGTTTCACCGACACTTGCGGCAAGAACAGATGCTTCCTTGAAGATCGAGTCCCTAGCCTCAGCACCAGCGACGAAGAATTTGCTGGCAAGAGAATCAAATTCGGGAAGACGTCCAGCCTAGGAGAACAAATGAGTACGTTCATGGGACCCAATTTAATCATAACTCCATGATGCGGAGTTGTGGAAATGAACCCCGTGCCCACCTGATCGTTTAAACCACCACCAACTGCGCGGTGAGTTCCACATTTCTCGTTTAAGAAGGCGACGAAGGCAGCCTCAGTACGTATAGAGTCATAGGTGATGGGGTCTTTGTTGTCCTTGGAGAAGAACTTGATGGTAGGAAAACCAGAAACATCGTATTTTTTCGTCAGTTCAGAGTTCTTCTTGTCGTCACCATCGACGTTGGCAATGATACACTAGAGTTCAATCGGTCAGCCCGAGTGGAGGACGTCTATTGTCGTGGAAGACCGACGTCACTCTCCGTCTTGAATGTAGCAGCAACTGTCCGTCTTGAATAAATATGCATTCAAACCAATACCTGTAAAAACTACACACCTGCTTCATATGCAGGTTTCATGTTCTTGCAGTGACCGCACCATGGAGCCTAATCCGAAGGCATCAATGAGAGAAAGCGAGGTATAACGTGATTGCCTACTGTGAATGCTACGAGGACATTCTTCGTGGGGTTCTGCCCAAAGATTAGTGAGTAATTGCACAGCACGATTTCTATTCACGCACAAGCGCAACTTCGTCAAAATTATGGACATCAAGGATGGTAGTGGCCGGGGGAGCGGGAGGTTTGATGCTTGACTTGACGCCTGACTTCTCAGTCACACTAAGGCGGGGAATTCGGGACACAAGTCGGACGAAAAATATGATTCAACATACAATGTTGCAAGACTGTCAAGGTCGCGTCCAGACTCGTAAGGTTCTGGGTTTCCCTTCGCATCGAACCACTTCAGGGCTACAAACACTCAGTATGTTACTGATATAAAGAAAGTAGGAGCACGTACTTGGGAACCCTTTGACTTCATATTTGCGTGCAAGTTCTTTGTCGGAATCCGCATCTACTTTCGCAATAACAACTCTATCTTTGACGCCTGAGAAGGCGTCCGCAAGTTGCTCGTACGTAGGGGCGAGGCTCTGCACAAGGAGAATTTAAACTAGCGGAAAGATTCTCCGTTCATACGGATGTTACCTTGCAGTGTCCGCTAACAAGAAGATTCAGGACGAACTGCTGAGCATGAACTGATGGGACTCACCACCAGGGTGCATAACTATTCAACCGAAGATCAGCAAAGTAAATGCATTAAACATCCGTCCGAGCACTAACAATTCAACAAGACCAGGTTTCCCCTTTCCAATGACAGTGTCAAAATCGGCGGAAGTGAGTTCAATTACATTTGACGCGGTAGCACTTGCTACCAGGGCAGCAAGGAAGGGTATAGAGAACAGCATGGTGGGTGGGAGAGGAGTAGGCTGGTCCACGCGTGAGTTGGAACTGACGTGTCGAAAGTATGATTTCAATAGCTCGGTCTTCTCCGATATCCGGCTCGGTGAGATTAGATAACGTTGCCCGAGAAGCTTTTCAAAGCTCGCTCTCAGCCCACCGATGAGTCGTGCCGTAGATAAAAACTCTGTTTTCCCTGAAAAATAAATTCGATGCATATCATTCGTTCAGAGTGGAGATGCTGACTGATCGAATCCATACCCACGTGGTGGAGGCGATCAGGCCTCAGGTTCCGACAAACTTTCGAAAACTCATCTTGTCATCTGGCGGAGTCAACGCTTGGCGAAGAAATCACTAATTCTTCGTTCACTTGAGTCAGCAAAGTCTCTATAATACACTGTAGGAGCGAAGAAACCTTCGAAAGACTTTGGACATACACCTTTTGATCATGTCTGCCGCAAAACAATACGACGAGGAAGAAATAGACGAGGAGATCGACCATGAGGAACACTTTATCTCGCAAGAAGACATCCTCGAAGAAGTCGCAGACGACGGCGACGTGCCTATGGACGAAGA
Source organism: Termitomyces sp. 'cryptogamus' (assembly GCA_020091625.1). Taxonomy (NCBI): domain Eukaryota; kingdom Fungi; phylum Basidiomycota; class Agaricomycetes; order Agaricales; family Lyophyllaceae; genus Termitomyces; species Termitomyces sp. 'cryptogamus'. The sequence continues at coordinate 2,725,934 of JAGYZC010000005.1, forward strand.
TGACGAGGACGGCGGCGAATCTTCCGGTCCAGTACAAAACAACTCAGTCCAGATTTTTCCAGAACACCGCAAATCCGTCTTCGCAGTGGCTGGGCATCCTACGCAGCCTCTCGCCGCTACTGGGGGAGAGGACGACTTGGGCTATGTCTGGGACATAACGGACGGAGAAGTCATCGTCAAATTGACGGGACACACAGACAGTGTAACTTCGATTGCGTGGAGTGCGGATGGGGAGATGATTTCGACAGGAGGCATGGATGGGAAGATCAGAGTATGGAGGAGAGTGGGCAAGGAGAATTATAGAAATTGGGAATTTTTGACGGAGTTGCAGGGCCCTGATGAAATCATGGTATGTATATCACATTCTTGCAGGCCAGCGCGTTGGGCTCAATTGGTTTGTAGTTCCTTAGGTGGCATCCAAAGGGCAACGTTCTACTGGCTGGATCAAACGATTCGACTGTCTGGCTATGGCAATGTATGTTACCATTTTTTCCCTAAATTAGGCGCCCATTTTTACCAATCGCGTTAGTACCCTCTGGTAACACAATGCAGGTCTTTGCGGGTCATTCTGGCGCAGTAAATTGTGGTGAATTCACGCCAGATGGTACGTACAGGGCCCTTGTAAATTCCCCTTCTCTTTACTGACCGTATCACAGGCAAAAGAATAGTGACTGCATGCGCGGATGGAATCCTAATGTTCTGGGATCCTCGATCTCCAACACCACTTTTCAAACTAACACCTGGAGACGGGCGATTCAATCTCGATGGCATCACGTCCCTCAAAGTGAACCCCTCGTCTACCCTAGCTGTTATCGGTGGTGCAGCAGGCGGCGTACGCATTATTGGCTTAAACAAGGGCGAGGTCGTCGCCACGCTCGGCGGACACACAGAGGGCGAAAGTATCGAAGCTATCGAATTTGTAGACCTTCCTGGGGCAGGAGCAGGAGCAGGGGCGGGTGTTGCTATTACCGGCGCGACTGATGGGAAGGCTTGTATCTGGGACCTGGGCACGATGCGGTTACGTGCTACACTTGAACATTCCGTACGTCGTCCTCTTGTACAGGGAGATTGAGATACCTGACTGTTTTTAGGATGCTATTACGAAACTCTTGACCCATCCTGCTCCCAAGGGGTACCTCGTCGTGAGCGCGTCTGCTGACAAAACTCTACGTACTTGGGATGCGCGGACGGGCACACTTGTACGGGAACATACAGGACACAAGGCGGCGGTGCTGGACGCGTCGCTCGGTCTAGAAGGTTCGGTTGTAATCAGTGCTGGAGACGATGGGTTTGCGCTTGTGTTTACAACGGAGGCGGTCGAGGAGTGATTGAATATTTCGAATTCCACAAAAAAAAGGATCACAAGGAATGGCTTAACTTTCCATAGAGTGATTGTTTCTGTGGCAAATGGTGCTGAATTGACAAGTGCTTCGTGGGGTGGTTATCCCTTCGTTATTGTTCGTAATTCACAACGGTTGGATCAATGTGGTAAAAGACTTCAGGGCCCAGTCGTGAGTGGACACTCAAAAAGAGAACTAAACTATAGTATAGCATCTTTGAGGTAATTTTCAGCGTTGGGTGATACGCCGAAAGTTGAAGTTAGTTTGGCTATAATTGTAAATTGAAAAACGTTCCACCATGTTGGGTAGCCTTCGTCTGTCGCTTGTCCACTATCATCAAGCTCCCATCTCCCATCGGTCATTTATTTCTGTTTTCCGTCATACCCGCTCGTTCACAGCCTCCGCTCATGTCTCCAACGACATCGACGAGCCACCCAAAGCCAAACCGAAAGCAACGACTCCCCTCCGCCGTTCAGCCTCAGCATCCCTCCCGATTCGGGAAACACGCACACCCACCCGTGGCGACATCCAAACGGTCTTTACCCTCACTACTGCAGAACGTTACCTTCTTTCTCGCTTCCGTCTTCACCCTAATCTCCCCCCTCGCGCACAAACTCTCAATGAGTCACTTTGGATACCAAAATGGGGGAAACCGGGCAAGGAGGGTGAAGTTTTCATCTTTTCCAACGGAAGTTTTGTCTGCTGGGGCCTAAAAGAAGAAGATGCGCGTCTCTTTGCGGCCGAGGTCATCGACTTGGTCCCGGGTGTCAAGGTTGCACCTCTCGCAGACGCAGAGACAGAAGAACTCGAGTTTGTTGTAGATCCTATCGAGTTGGGTGCATATTTTCTAAGTAAATATAATACTGACTCTGAGGTGCACCAGGAATACACGTTTGCAGGGAGACCTGATCATTCTTGGCCAAACGGTGCCTCCGAGCTCGACACGAACTTCTTTCAAGAACCTGTCGCCTATGGTCCTCCCTGAAGAGACCCTTTTAGCCCGATACGCGTACTCTCAAGCTCTTTCGCGCTCTACGGCGCTGTCGGCACTCGAAGTTTCACTGGACGAGTATTTGACGTCAATGGCTCAGTTACCTCATTCTCTGATGAAAACGGGCAAACCTGGCATGGGTCGGGTGCAGCTGATTAAAAAACTGGGTGAACTCATGAAGTTCAGGCAAGGTCTCAACCTCAATCGCGAGAATTTTAGCGATGTGCCAGACTTTTACTGGGCCGAACCTGAACTTGAACGTGCGCACTCTAACATCCTCACCTTAATCATTTCTCATTTGCACAATCCTTAGGTCATTTCAATTCAATGACTGACGCTCTCGACGTCAAAGAGCGTACCGCGTCTGTCAACGACAAGATCACTTACGCAGCAGAGGCTCAATCAGTCCTACGACAGCTTTTAACCGAGGTATCGTACTTCGCTCCGCTATGTCACCAACGCATAATCTGATCTTGCTCAGTCATCTACACATTCTATGGAATTAGTCATCATCGCTCTCATCGCTGTTGAAGTAGTCATCGTACGTTTGTCCCGATTCCTGATCATCCATCTCATTCATCACTCCGTCCTTAGGCGATCATTCGCGATGGTCCAGAACTCTGGGAAATGCTCGTCGGAGATGAGGATGAAAAACACCAAAAGGATAACCTAGCACATAACTAATCCATATGCATGCACGCGTAATCTTGTAGACCGCCCCACTCACTATCTGGATATTTTCTTTCCATTTATTCACATTTGTACCAAGATATCATCATCTACAAACAGCATCTCACTCTAATTTTACGCTTTCACTACTCACTGCATTCTTTATCCTCCTGAGGTCTTGTTTGATTCTCTCATAGTCAGACCTAGTGTTGTCATTTTCGCACCACAGTAGACCTTATGCGAGCGGCATGTTAGGCATTTTTGGGGGTATTACGCCATGCCTAGAACAGTCGGGATCGAAATATGTGATCATATTAATCGACCGTATACATAACAAAAAGAATGGCCATAGTGGAAAGACTGGCCATAGCGGAATATGGCGGAGGGTGTCATCCGCAGGACCGCGCTATAATTATGTGCACGTACTCCTCATCAAGGTCCTTCGAATCCCTGTTAGCGGGCGAACTCACATATGCATCCAACTCGCCTTTGGCTTCTGGTTCAGCCCACATTTTTTCTCTGGGATCAAATATTGAATAATTGCTCGATCTGGTCCAAGGCGAGACTCTCGCTGTGGAAATGTCGCCTTCTCATGTACAAGTCCACAACCTGCAGCCGGGTTCAACCAAACGCCCGAGTTCAAATCGCTTGCTCTCTCTCACATGTGCCACAAACACACCGAGTTTATTAGCAGTGGCTGACTGGTCAAGGTTCTGTTTCCGTGAGAAAGGTTCGCGGATCCCAAATACTGAGGGTCAAAGTATGAGTATAGACAACATTGGGGGTATATAAGACTTACTCGATACTCGATCGCCCCCATCCCTTCTCTTCCATCTACTTCCACCTACTCCCAGCATCCCATACATCCTCCGCTTTATGGGCTTGAGCTCGCCGGTCCGAGTCATCGCTCTCCTGGTGAGTGCTTTGTCGCCATGCGTCAAGCCTTGCTCATCGTCTTGCTCACATTGCAGCATTTCCTTTCATATGTGAGCAGTAGATGACTTCCTCGCCGTTTCACGTCATTGTTTCTAGCGCCCCAATGCGTTTTATTCATTCGTTGTGCTCGCCCGTCACACAATTTATTACAGTCGGTGGCGTTACTTTCCAGCCGGCCGATCTCGTTCTAAGCGCTTCAAATACGCTTCGCTCCATTCGTCATGCTCGGCATGCAACTTATTATGTGGGTGTACATCGCCTCTGATAGTCGGCGTCGTGGCTGACAACCTTTCTTTTCCATAGCAGGCGCATCTTGATTCTATTTTCTATTGAGACCCCTTGTCAGAGTCACTATGACCAAGCGGCCTCTCCGACTGCCTTAAACGGGCTGGAAAGATTGAGCGACAGATTGTGTACAGTATGACCGGCCTCGTCCTAGGCGGGCAGTCATGATCCCGCCTTGACCGAGGCTGACACTGTCCAGTTCGACTCGGGTGTTCTCTGGTCTTTATTTTTCTCTCCAAATCCTTATTTTTTGTTGAGGGGCGAGTCAGTGTTAATACATTGGTGGCCTTCCTGACTCCCTCTCTAGGGCTGGGAGGATCGGTGACACTGGGGGTTGGCCAGCGACCTTCGCAGTGATTGACCAAACTGTCACTTATCCTGACCAGACAGTGTAGGGGCGCTCATTGCGAGGATAAACCTTTCCCAGTCACGACTCATTTCGAATTTCTTCACCACAATACTTTCTTCGGGGTTACCCATTTTAATTCGATGACTTTGATGAAAACTGGCAGCCATTTCATTCACGTATACAGACATTCTCAAACCAAGGCTTGTGCCCGTGAGGGTAATGGTTACCAGTTCTTTGTCTTCATCTTTCCAAAACCAATTATAATAATCCTCTTACTTTTTTTCGCCTTTTCATCGTTCTGACCCTAACCCTAAACGTGGGTTTTCCAGGACATCTCACTCAGCATCTTCAGCAGTGAAATATTTGTATTGAAGATTTATCCGGCAGACATGATTATCGTCGACTCCATTACAAGAAATTGAAAGGTATGTTACACATTCCCGACCAGAGAACCAGAAAGCCTCTTCATCATGAATCATTGTAACTTAGGATAAGTGCATCATATTTGTCATGGCGATCAGAAAATTTCTGTCCGCGCTACTGATGAGCTTCTTCATTGTAACGCCGGATCAAGTGCATTGTATCTGTCACGGTGAAAGATCAGAAAACTCCTCTGTCCGCGCTATCGATAACCTACGCTGGGCAAAGAGCATTCCAAGCTTTAGATGGCTTAGTTTCTTTCTGGATCGCCTCAGGATCAGCAACCATAACGGTGGCGAGACCAGCTGCCTTATGCCAGAAGATGTGACAGTGGAAGAACCATGGGCCTATAAAATTGGTAACAGTGTTTCTGCTTAATAGGGTAGTCGAAGGTGTATGTCAACGTAAACGTACCGGCGTTGTCGGTCCTGAAGCGGATAGTCGTTCCAGAGCCTCCTACACCAACGACCTGACGGTGGTGTAAGATCAGCCGAATCGCACGAATGTGTAAAGATACCCACATCACGACGGATGGGATTGACTGTGTTAATATCGGTGGATGACATGGATTTGATGACCCAGAAGTTATTCTGCGGTAATGTCTTTTAGATGAACGATGATCGTCAATTAAGAAGTCACTTACACCGTGCAAATGAAGTGCTATGTTTTATGAAGTGGTGAATATAGGTCATTAGTTTGAAAGTGGAAAAGGGGTGCATACGGTGAGCGTCATCATCATCACTAGAGGCAATTGATCAGCTAGGTCATCTATGTGTTGCGCGGAACTTCTCACGTAGGGGGGAATGAAATCTGGACGGTCTTGTTCGCAGGTAGAACGAAGGTGTTCTCGGTGACATTGAAGTCGACCTGAGTATCAGCTCCGGCGAGAATTTGGTTGAGGGTTGGGACTTTGGGGGGCAAGTAAGATACATTATTGACGTTCCAGATAGCGGCATTGGGGACCTGACAAATGCTTAGGAAGACTAGAGAGATTAAAGTTGAGAAACTTACGACTGTGAGGTCAAGGGTAATGTTAACATCGGGAGTAGGAGCCTGTAATTGGCTGTTTCAACATCAAATATTTTACAGAAGAGAAAGTTGGACATGCCGGAATTGCATCAAGGGGCTATGGGAGATATGAGTGTTGGTCTATGTAAACATAGTGAGGTGTGCGTACACGAAGATCAGCTTCAACGAGGCTGGTGCCGTTGGCGGGGCCAGCGGTCCATGGAGTAGTCGGCTCGGCGATAGGTGCGCCCTTGTATCGCAAGATAGAGCGACTCAAAGTAGCGTTTTCTGGGAGCCGTCAGCAAGTCATACCAAGCGCCTTTCAGTGATCTTACGGTGTAAGTTACGTGCGGGAGAACCGCCAGTGAAAGGCGCGTTCAGCCAATAGTTCGCTACAGGCTGGTCAGCCGTGATCTGTATTTCGACATTTTGAAATATCTGGGAACGAAGCGAGGGGCGCCACATACGACCACAGAATAACGCTGTCCAGCCAACATTTCGATCAGGTCGACTGTGTGAGGAACGGTTGCGACACCATCGGCTTCAATGATAGCTTTGAGAAATATTAGCCTCTGAACGACTTGCACATGAAACTTCAGATCTTACTCAGAGGGTGATTGTCAATAGACACAGTGAAGACATTGCGCGCAGATTCGTTGATGATGCGGAGGCGATAGCGCTTTCCAGAGACGACTTGTGTGACAGCGAAAGGAACTTCCGGTCCACCTTGGAATCGTCCGATACCGTTGACTGTGCCTGAATCCGAAATTGGGACAACACCATCTCCCTGATAGGCCGCAAGCAAGGTCTCTGAGGAGGTTTGCCACCAATCACCTGGAATGAAGGTAAGCCATGGAAGCTAGGTTGGCGACTGGAGGTTTGAAGGTATTTACCGAGTTGAATTATCTGTAAAGCTCATTAGTATACAGTCTTTCAACTACTGCAGGATGGAAAACTGACCGTGCTAAGATCATCGACGTCGTACAGGTGAGCCAGAGGATCTTGTGGATCTGGGGACCCCATTCAGACCTGTATCAAACAAAATACATCCGAATGCTACAAACCGTAAACGATGAGGGGACCACGAAGGCCCTAGGTTAAGGACAGATCATGTAGGTGCCTGCAACCTGAATGCTAAACTTGAACTTACATCAACATATTGGACGCTCAACTCGCTAATGAAATATGTCTGAGCTATCAGACACAAATAGCCGACGTGTATTTGCATACCTGTGATACCAGAAGGTACCGGTCTGATCGCCTAAGGACACTTCGTAGATATAGCTGGCATTCGGTGCGATGGGACAAGTAGTAACAAAAGCAGAGCCCTCGTTATACGCGTTCTGGGTGGTCTGGAAGACGCCATCAAAGCTCTGCGGGAGAAGGTTGGTCACTAATTTAGAAAAAGCAGCGTATTCCTAAAGATACTTACGACTGTAGTGCTGCGGCGCATGGTGGGATCAGTCTTTCAAAAGTCATATTAGCTCGTTCTCCCGCGGAAATGACACAAGTCTCATACCAGCTTGTTATTGACAGTTACTCGAAGCGTCTGCCCCTTGACCGCAGTAATGGCGGGGCCAGGATATCTATATTTGTTGTTACGAGTTGTCTTGCAGGACAGTCCAGAGAGTCACCTACTGGCCGTTTGCCACAACGGTGCCTATGAGGTGAATACTCGATTAGATAGATTTGTGACAGTCTAATTCTTACTTACTCCTCATCTGACCATCTGGGGCCAAATCCTTGTTGGCAATGTCAAGTGTAAATGTCTTGACACCACTAGGGGCCGCAAAAACAGGATGAGGCCGTAAGAACGCGAAAAGAGTGGATACGAGAAGTAACTGCATATTTGAGTACTTGAGGGATCTCTGGCGTCTTACCCTCCCTTTTATACAAATTCCTGGAGCGTGTGCATATATAACGCGAAAATGCTATTGGTGGATTTGAGGTGCATATCGCAATGGAGATTTAGACTGCAAGAAAGCCATGTGGCCAGTTGTGTCCGACGTACGCGTCAAAGGTTGGGACCGGGATTGGTCGAACCATACGGTCCCGAACGGGGATTTTGAGAAAGAATAAGGGGTAGAGAAGTTGAATGGGGGTGCCAAGGGATCAATGTAGATGTACTTCATCGCAAGGCACCAGAACTGACGTTAAGAAGCTCCGTAATAGCCAACAGCAGAGCGACCATCGTAGAAATCTCTTTGCCAAATGGAAGGAACCTCTGTCATATCGTGATCAGCATCATGACTTGGCATGAAAGGATGATACAACGTCGCATCCAACAGGACATGAGCGGTACGGTCGGAAGGGGCTGATTGAAAGCTCAAAGAACAAGGCGTGTGATCAGATTTGGTGAACTTGATGCGATGGCCGGTCTTTATAACCTAGAACAGTGTTCTACCTTTCCCAAGGTGCTGAGTTCTATACTCTATCGGGTACAAATTTGTGGGAATAGAAGAGAGGTATGTTACCTCGAGTCTCCGGTACCGTGACTCCTTGCCGATGGGAAAAATAGAAAGTAGACCGATTACGCGGACTCACTGTCTCCAAGTGATTTGAACTTGAAGGAGTGCAGTGTACTGAACAAACTGGAGGCATCTCAAGAAAGAATCGGTGCACTCGAATCCGTGACCAAGATGGGGCATGAGGGAGATTGATCGATCGTGATTCAGACCCTATGTACTGTAGCTACAGAATACAGTCAACCTCCATTACAACTTTTGACAAAAAATTACTCACAATGTGACATGTGTGAACAAGTTCATTCTTCAGTGTCCGTGCTGTACGGAGGCGGAACCGTAGATTCTTTACTCGGGTCAGATGCCATGGATGTGGTGAGAAAGCTTTGATTATCAGTCGGTAATAGTAGAAGCTGAGAAAACAAGTCCTTGAAAGTTACGAGTCTACATCCTCGACAAAGGCGAGGATGAAGAATGATGAAAATACGAAGAGTTTAACATTACAGTTTGATTTATCCACGCTATCCAGTAAAACGACTTTACCATACTGAAAGACACCAAGCCTCCCTAAGAACACATCAGTGGCAAAAGGCCGAAACTTTCACATTAGGACATCTGTCTCTCCTCGCAAAAGCCCGGTTGCCACTAGCGAATGCTTGAAACTCATCCTTCAAGAGATCTAGGTCCGTACCCTGCAATAAACCTGCCTCCTGCAGCTTATCGACGACCCTCATCACCCAGGGCAGGCATTCACCAAACTCGTCGTTGTCGGGAACTGCTACACTTCCTGCGTAGAGCTTGAGTTGATCAGTCGTTATTGGCCCATCAGAAAGGTCGTGAAGCTTGAGAAGGGTAGTACAGAACATGTCGCCCTTGACATTTTGTGCCCGCGCTTGATACTGCCAATTTGGCGATTCAGCACGGTCGATGCGAATGTGGACTAAACATCCTGCGGAAGAAGATGTTGGTATAAGAAGTCCCGCATGTGGAGCCCTAGCTTGTGCAAATCCGATTATATAAAGTGAGCCTATACCGAGGTTAGGTTCGTCGGAGGCTGCCTGTGTCTGTGACATTTCGTTTTCTTATGGCCGATAAGGCTAGAGAGGGCGTCCAAAATTTGGAAACTCACAATCAACCTATAGAATAACGCGTGCGGCTCAACGCGGGCAATGTATAGGTGACTGACTTATACTGAAGACCCCGGATCAAATGAGGATTCCGAAAAGAGCAGCCAGCGTGCAACTTTCTTCACGTTTCTGACCCAGCACGCGCGGAGGAGACAAGGCCCGGGTAGCGTTCAAGGTCGTCCAAAGCTATGTTTGAAACTCCGCCCACTATCCATGCTCATACTGAGCCTGGCTAAAACGTCCTGAGCAATGGCCACAACGAACGCCCTTCCTCCTCGACTTCCTCCTCGACCCGCTCGTCCGCGCCATCCTAGTCCACCGCTACCTCCTTTGCCCGTAGATCAATCTAGTCTTCCTCTTCCTCTGTCGGGTCATCCTTCTAGTCCAAGCGATCCTGGAATTTCCTTTCCTTCGTACTCGATTGAAGTCCTTCCTCCACCTTACTCTGAAGTCGACGAATTCCCGGCTTTCAGTGTTACCTACGATGATGACTACCAGGCCTCTTCAGACATCGCACGTCCACGGGTACACTCAATGAATGGTTCAACACGCCCTTTGGGAAGGACACCGAGTACAATCATCACAAGTGGCGACTCTATTGAGATGCCATTTCCTGAACCTCAAATAACAGCGCGTTCTGCATCTTATATCCAACCACAACAGATAAGACAGCGTGCTCGATCTCACATGGATAGTCTGCCTACGCTACATGTACAGCCATCGTCCATGTCTCTGGCATCAACAGTTTCGTCATACAATCAAGATCATGACAGCGACTATGAGATCGTCTCCGACGTATGTTCTCATAAATGATTCCTATCTGAACGCATCTCTGATACAATTCTCCAGCACAGTCACGAGGCTGAGGATTTATCGCGCGAGCTTTCAAATCTGTCGTGGGTAACGTTCTATCCTCATTCATGCGCTTCAAACATCATTCAGAAGATATACTCTAGTATGAACTCTGAAGAAATACTACGACGTTTTCAAGCCGGAGAGCTTTCCGAAATCAACCAAGCGTGGCATCGGCTTGTTCCAGCCGAAGCTCGAGAAGCACTAGGAGAGCGAGAGGTGCAAAGACAATCTGTCATCTTTGAGGTCTTCAAAGCAGAGAGAGAATATGTTGCTGATCTCGAAACTATTGAAGATGTGTGTTCGATCGCATTTTAGTTCGATCGCATTTTAGTTTTTCTAAGATTATTTTGATTATGACCAGGTCATTATAAAAGGACTCGAAGATGCCTCGCCTCCTGTCATCCCCCCAGAGCACCTCCAAATCTTCATCGACCAAGTGTTCGGGAACCTCAATCAAGTACTGTCGCAACACCAACGTCTGTTGGCCGAGTTGTTCGCACGACAGCGAGAGCAACATCCTTTGGTTCAAAGTGTTGCTGATATCATTCTCGACGGTAACTTATACTAGTTATGCCGCAGGCGTCTCCTCATATATAATTCACAGCTGTTCTTAAAGCCAATTTTCGGTCTGCATATGAGACATACATCAAACACTATCCACTTTCCGAATCCTTTCACCGCAATGAGCTAAAGCGAAATCAAGCTTATAATAAATTCATGGAGGCTATCTCGTTGGACCCACGAATACGAAAGAGGGATCTAATTACTTTCATATCCCGTCCGGTCACGCGACTTCCTCGACTCAACCTCGTGCTGGAAAAAATCCTGAAGCTGACGGACAAGGAGCATGAGCATCCGGACTTGGAGGCTCTACCAATCATCCTTGGCATTTTAGGCGACTTCATCAAGAGTACACAGCCAGGAATCGAGGCGGCGGAAAGTAAGGTCAAGTACTGGGAGCTTTGTGAGAGCTTACTCTATCAGAAAGGCGAAATTATCGTGTGTACATTATAATAACGTTCACCGAATGCTTCGCTCATGCTCGACGAAGGACATGGACCTTTACGATGATAGTCGGACATTAGTATATTCCGGCCCACTCTCTCGCTTAGGTCGTTCGGAGTCTGGATGGTATGCACAGATGATGGAACTCACAGGTTCTCTTTTGGACCACTACTGTGAGTTTGATCCATCGTTTCCCATTATAGATATTGATGATGTGTAGTCGTTTTGACCCGGGACGAGATAAAAGTAAACGGTTTAATCAAACGACATCTTGTATCTCGAGTATGCCATACCCACTGCCAGAAGAATTTCGCTGATCATAGGTTGTCTTAGCCACTATCGCTATTCTATCTCCGACTTGGATCCTTCACAGCTCCCCCTGAAGTACAGAGAACCAAGTCAGAGGACGGTAACCTCTTGGACAGTTTGCGATCAACAAGCGTAACTGTATACCCATTCACAATATACCACGCATCTGGCAAGTCTTCGCGTCGCTATACCTTCTATGTTGCGTCCGACGGAATAAGAAAGCGCTGGTACTCGGCGTTTGTCAATACTCTCGGGGTGTATAAGGCCCGACAAGATGGTAACATGGTAAAGAATGGCTCGTACTTGTACATTGAAGTTGTCTGATGTGCCTCTACAGCTGTTTTACGCGCGGTCCTTGACAGACCGTTTCTTTCGCGTGAGAGGGCTTCACGTTGCTTATGGTACTGATATTCGATTATCCGGGAGAGTTACAACTGCTGTGTCTTTTGGTGAAACTTTAAGTGCTTCGGTTCAAATTGCACTATTGAAGTATTATGACAGTTTGTGGAGAAAAGAAGTTCATCGCTGCTGGATGCCAGACTGGTATATATGTTTCTGCACTGGGTGTCGAAGGTGTGATCAATGCTTGTTTGCTCTTGGATCTTCGCTGACGTCATCGTTCAGAGTTCCGCAGAGTGTTTACGCATGCTAATCCAACTGGGCTAGCGGCCATAGAGACTTTGGGATCCAGAGTGTACAATAAGTTTATCATTCATGTGGAAGGATCTCTATTTTCGTACTCTCTGGATATCGTAGCTCAAGCAGCCTTGGGAAAAATTCAATCATCGAAGGAAATCACAGATACTATGGAGAGAGTGGCAAGATACGATTCAACTGTTGTTTTCTTCAAGCACCTCCATATTGGAGAACGTCAGTTCAGTGAGCCAGTTTCTTCCTTATCGAGTGTACATTCGTCGTAACTTCAATGCCATTTAGTCATGTATACCGTGAAAAGACGCCTCCAGTCGAGTCTGGATTTGCATGTCGTTGAAGTGATGCATACGGGCCATCCATCGGTAATGTCGCCACAAAGGACAAACAGCCATTCCTCACGTAAGAATCCCTCCTTCAAACCTTTTGGCGAGGTTCGAACTCTCCTCTCATTAATTTTTCTTGATTTAACCCTTTCGTAGTTGGGTTACGTTCCCAGGGATGCATATGATATATCGCCTCTAACAAAAACAGTTGGCATCTGTGCGGAAAAGGGTATCATCATTGTTGACCCGACAAAGTATGGATCCTTTGAGGCGTCCAGTTCGCTCTATGAGACTGACTTCGTTCTACTTGTTAGTCTTCGGTCTCGATTTCTTGTGGTTCCAGATCTTAGCGAAGCAAGCACGGTACCCTCAATACATGGATTGAAAGTAAATTTAGAGGATGCTAGGCCACTCGGTTTGGTGTCACTACCGGGTAGTGTGCATTCCAGGGACAACGAAATTCTAGTCGTCTTCGATTGTGAGCCTACATGTTTGTCACTTCTTCTGATCTTTTTACATTGTTTTCCAGTGGTAGGTTGTTATATCACCCGACAAGGCAGGCCATCCCGTTCAGCCGGATTCATCAAGTGGGAAACTAAAGCAACCTCGTTCGCCCATCGAGGGAAGCACATCTTCCTTTTCTCGTCGCAGTTCATTGAGATCCGCAACATCACTTCTGGTGTCATCGTGCAGGTAATTGAGGGGGTGGATATCCGTCTATTGTATCCGGGTAGGGGGAACGTCGAGTCTCTTGTTGCGATGAAAGGTAGCAAGGACGATAAAGACGGAACGAGTGTGAAGATTGCTGTGCTAGAGGAAACGACAGAAATACCGGTCGCTACTCCGGTGTCTGCATCTCCAAACGCTTGGGACGAATGGGACATGTAGAATGTGTGCGAGCGTTGGACCACGATGTTGCTGTATCTATAAGCATGGGACTTTAGTATTTTATACTAACTATCGTTATTAGCTTGAAATGTTTGGATGTATGTGTATTGGGTTTCGAACCTTACCATTGATAGTCGTACTGTGGAGGTGACTCTTATGCCCATTGTATGGGATTCGGCACTTAGCCCTGCACGCACAAATACATCCGGGTAAGCGGCCATTAATGACTTTGCAGTAACTTTGCAGTAACTTTGCAGGCCTACGATATCTCCAAGGATGGTCACTCAAGTGCTCACTCAGCACTCTCCAAGAATGTGACACTTTCCCATTGCCACTACTATTAGCATAATCGACAACAAATATTATCTGAGTATAGAGAGAAAGGTAATAAGTAACATCTACGGGTATCGAGAAATTTCTAGAGCTTAGACCGCCATAGGATCTACACAAGACAAAACGTCTAGCTGTTCAGGTTGGTCGACAACCTTCTCCTTATTGGCTGCGACTGAAATTGTTTTTCCACTCTTGTACTCCCACTCCTTCAATCCCACCGTCCCGCCCAATGTCCTCCACTTCTCCAGCCAGACTTTTCGTCTGGACTCACAGATGCTGACGAGCGTAGGCCAGTACTTATCATGCACATACTCGAAATCACAGTCACCTCCCCACCATTCGGACATAACCATGTCTCCAGTGAAGAGCTTGTCCTCGATCACCCGAGGGTTGAACTTCATCTTGTCACGAGAGACAGGGTCGATGAAGGGGTTGATGAGTTTGTAAAACGCGTTGAGTAGGAAAGGCACATTGAGGATCAGTGCGGCGCCCAGCCTTTCGGGGTAGTGGTCCTGAAGGATATTCAAGACTGTTCGTGCCACACTCAAGGAAGGATTTTTTGCTTTGTCTCCATAGTTGATGAGAAGGGCTAGTGTTCTAGGAAAAGTATATAAGATCGTGCACAAGACACGTAAACTGAGAACGAACTCGACGCCTGGACCCATGAGATCGATGGTCCTTTCCAGCATCCATACAGTAAATTGAATTTGACGTTCAGGCCCGTCTGTATTCTGACGACTTGGAAACAAGTACAAGCCTGGTCTGCCACGAAGATCATAACCGAATAGAATTTGTTTGCCAGTTACAGCCTTAGCAATAAAGAGTACTTCAATCGGTCCTCATGCAAGATTTTAAAGTATGCGCATATGCTTACTTCGGGCTCGACAAGGCTTGTTGAAACGACGTCGTAAATTTGATACTCTCTTCTCCACTTTAAAGTGGCCTCTAGCCGCTGAATGGCTGCTTTTGTTGATTTCCACTTCACGGCACGAAGATACCTGCAACGTGTAAGGCCGATGGAGACCTGACGACGATTGACCACTGACCTGAGGAGACATTCACGAGATAGCCAGAATTTTTCAGCCTCCGTGAGCTCACCCTTTCCCTCGTTCCCAGGCAGAGAATATGAGGTATCCAAGAAGTACTGCAGAACCACTTCATACATTTCCTGCTCGACATCAGAGAGGTTGGCTCTTGGGTCCGCGTCGTGGACTGTAGGCGGGAGAATTGGCTCGTAGACCTTATTTGACATGGAAGGAAGGTGATAGCGTCTGGAGGCAAGAAAGGGAAAAGTCAAACGAGGGTGTATCAGTTCGCTAAGCTTATCAGTTCACTAAGCTTCTGAAATCTCATGCATCACATCACCCAAGATGAAGATAAATCCATGGAGAGCTGGTCGACGCGGGACGTGAGACGAGTTTCTGGGACGGATGTCAATGTATTCAAAAATATGTAAATCCGTGAACGTTCCCAGACCCGGATTCAGCGATGCCACGATGTTATCGCGTGGCTTATGTACTGAAAAGTCTGAAAGTCACTTGCTTTCCTCATTCGTGTCTTCGCCGTTCATCGATATCCCTTATATCGCCTTCTCTTTCTCGTAGAACATTTTCCTCCAATCTAAAGGTTACCGGATCAGACTGGGCGAATATCATGTATCCCCTGATCGAACCATACTTTACTGGTAAACTCAAAGTCTCCGATATCCATACCCTTTAGTAAGTGGACCCCTCGGCGAGCTCTTGGCGAAGCTCATCGACTCTGACTGTGTTTGAACAGCTACGAAGTGTCTGGAAACAAGGATGGAAGCCCAGGTGCAATTATATCTGTCCCGTCTTCCGTGCTGAGTGCTGATCTTGGGGAACTAGTGGTTTTTCTCCACGGTGAGAGTGACGTCGCTGAATTCCGTCACAATCCTTTACTGGCAACGCAGGAGGACCAGGCGGCGGCACTGATGCTGCCGATCGCGGTTTCTTCAACCCAGAAAAGTACAAGGTGCATTCACCCTCACCGTGACCTTTTCCCACTTCTCGTCACTTAACCAAACGTCACGCACACAAGATAATTCTCTTTGACCAGAGAGGTGCAGGGAAATCGACCCCGTACGAATACTATGTATACTCCTTTGTTACGAGCAATGCGATGACTCTGATTCCCAGGAGCGCATGTCTCGAAGAGAACACGACCTGGGACCTTGTGAAAGATATCGAAAAGCTCAGAGAAGAGCTCGAAATTGACAAGTGGCATGTCTTCGGAGGCTCTTGGGTTTGTCTTGTTTCATTTCTGTCAACGAGTCTGGAGGTATATAATCTTTCTAGGGTTCCACTCTTTCCTTGGCCTATGCCCAAGTAAATCGATCACAATGACTAATTTACTGAATGCGAGCTAATGAAATACACTTTAGACGCATCCTAATCGCGTGAAATCCCTTGTACTACGGTAAGATAGAAGATGAGTTTCGTAGTTGAACCCGACTGATTTTCCGAAAGCGGAATATTCGCCCTAAGAAAAAGGTATAGACGCTATTTCCGCCCTTTCTTATCTACCTGATCCCTCCTCAGCGAACTTAATTTCTTTTATCAAGATGGAACTTCGCGTCTTTTCCCTGAAGCTTGGTAAGTCTAGATTCTTGTAACTACGAGTGGTAAATGAATCGGTCTGACGAAGGGATGAATATATCGCACCCATTCCCGAAGCTGAACGCGGTGACTTGATGCTCGCGTACCATGCACAACTCAATTCTGTCGATCGCGAGACACGCATTAACGCAGCGAGAGCCTGGGCCAAGTGGGAGTAAGTATAACAGCTCAACTAGTTGTGGAATACTGGTGTCTCATTGTATTCGTGAAGAATGGCCACGTCTAGGCTCTTCGTCGATCCTGCCTACCTCCAACGTGCTGAAGATGATGAATTTGCAAAGTATGTTTCCTTTTCGATATCCCAGTCTGCCTGCCTGTCTAACTGAGTCAAAAGTGCATTTGCGTTGATTGAGAACCACTACTTCGTGAATGAGGTACGGGATACTTCCAGTAGTTTACTATGCAAGTCCATACTATCTTTCTAGGGATTCATGAGGGACGGACAACTGTTGGAGAAGCAGAGTATAGACAGGATGTAAGTTTTTATTGTTACGACGCAGCTGGCTCTGACATTTCATCTGATAGCCGCCACATCCCCACCGTCGTGATTCAAGGCAGATGGGACGTCGTTTGCCCTGTAAGTACAACGTGGGTCTTGTATCGTCGGGCCTTTGCTCACGAAGGGTCAAAGGCCACCACTGCCTACGCATTGAAGAAGGTATTCCCCGAACTGGAGTTGCACATCGTTCCGGATGCAGGTCATTCATCACGCGAATCCGGCACCGCGAAACTCCTCGTAGAGGTATGTCGCATGTATTAGGCTTTCTACTGCCTCCAAAGATCTCACGTCTGTTCAGGCCACTGATAAATTCGCGGACCTCTGACGTCTTCCCAGTCCGAGTCTTGTGGCTGACATTGAAATTTGATTACTCACAAGTGAAATGCGACGCAATGTATATGACGGATTAACGCTCAGCGCTCAGTACCTAGTACCCCGAATGTTGTGGTTGACTTGTCAATGTCACTTTAAATTAAAGTTCTAATTCAAGATAACGACACGAATATTTGCTCTTGTATTGCTGATCTTCACATCAGCAGCTTGAGGTCGGATCTGAAAGGTTTTAGAAAGAGGTTCCCTGCCGCAGTTCATTGTCAGAACAATGAAAAGAAAAATACAAAGTGGGCCTGACCGGGAATATCAATGTAATTTGGATTCAAATCCCTAACAAGGAATCATACTACTAGACCATCAGGCCATACAGTTTGTTTGCTCTTTCTTGTTTCTTCTTTCCTTCACTCTATTTCCCCACTGTCCGCCGTGACTTCAACAAACTTGCTGAAATTAATGAAACCTTTGGTGAGTTGAAAGGTCAGATGCTGAACTTCTTTATCAAAGCATGTCAGTCTCCTTCATGATAAGAGCAAGACAAAAATGAAAACCATGATAGGAAGCAAGAGCAATACCTCACAGTCTATGATGAACTTCTGATAAGTTTCAGTTACAAGCATAATAAAATTTAAGTGATTGACTAGCAGAAAATATAAATTCAGAGAGAAACTCATGTAAATGCCCTGCTTTTGGAAGCTTGAAAGCAGCCAGGTATTCCAAGCATCAGTAAAGTTTGTAAGGTTAACTAGGAAAAAAACTGAGGAGGGATTGGACTGAGTTGGGATAATGCAATCCTTGGCACTGAGAGCATGAATCAAGATATGAATATCAAATGAAATATGTTCAGTATAAGGACCACAGTCACAGGTCTGTAAATCTGTATGAGTAAGATGATTGCTGTGAAAAATGAAGTCTTTTACTGAAGGTTGTGATTCAGCTTTGAAATTGGTTCTAGCATTGTCAGGCATCCATTGATCAAATATTTCACCCAGTGTTTCTTTCCAACAATAATAACGAAAACTCTGAGCGATGTCAGTAGAGGACCACTCAAGATCAGTGTCTGGCTGGCATATCACTCCTACTACATCAGCCAGACCAGATTGCCAGACTGCTTGATCCCAAGAAGATTTTTTATAAATCCTGGCCTGAACAGCACACATTTGATGCAATGCATCAACAGCATGTACTGGATTGTTGTCAAACTAAAATGATATTAATCTAGTGATGATACAATACAATGAAGCACTCACCTTGGTTATAGTACCAATGTGAAAAAACCTAGCCAAGTCTTCACTCCAATTCTGACAAATTGACAGCTGGGCCTCTGCAGTGCCCAGTGCTGCATTCCCTGCTCTATGCAAGCAAGCTGTAGTAATCTCATAAACCCATTGAGGCAGAGTATTCTAAACCATTATGAGATGAATGTATTATTGTCTATTTAACACTCACTGAAATTTTGTTTTTGAGAATCATATCTCGAAGTTCTGATAACAGCCCCTCAAAGTCTTGAGAAAAACAATGAAGGGAATTCATTTCCAGATTGTTCCACTTGAGGAAGGTATCACAAAGAAAACCATGTTGAAGCTGTTGATCATTTATGACCAGAGAATTTATAGCATCCGAAAGTGAAGATTGCATGGTGAATGAAGCAGAATGAGTGAGATCGATAACGAACATCAGATTTTCGAACTAATCCTAACCCTAATGAAAGCCTAACAGGTCAGAACACATGTCTTCGAACAGTGTTGTTGGAGTTGCAGCTTGATATAAAGAAATCCTTAACAAGGAATCGTACTACTAGTATCATCCTCTGGCGCCATCGAACATTGCAGGAAAGATGCTCTCAAGGCTTCCCGAGAGGTCTCTTTTCATATCTAATAGGGTCTTTCTGCTATCATTAGACAATGCAAACCCATGAGACTCTCAGTGAAAGACTTAAGAATCGTGCGTGATTCTTTCTTTGAGTTGCCCCTCCTGTCTAATGCTATTCAGTCGTACAACTTTCTTCGTGGCTCATGCCCGGATCTTTACACGGTCCACGTTCGACCGAGCCGTCGCAGCCTTTTATCCATAGAGCGACTTTACAAACTTGAGTCTTCAAGACTAGCAGATGTATGGCGAGATGCGATTGATCTGTTCTGCTGGGCCTATCACAGCGGCGGCTTTCAACCATGGAGTTGAGGCTTTGCAATATCAGCAACCTCTTTCTTGATTACGATGGTGTATCCGCCCGTCTACTTATTCACTGGAACTCTACAAGCTACGACAATCCCATCCTTGGCTCTGATCATGCCGCAGAGCTCGTAGCGTTGTTCCTGAATTCCTAGTTTTGTTGTAGGACACAATCTCATTGCCAAGGACAGTCCAGCAGCTTGGGAGGTGAGCCAATTGATCAAACTTCTTCATCATGACACTGCCGCCCCACGCGATTATCATCTTGATCCGTGAATTCACCCAGCGGTAGCCCTCAACTTCTCCATCCAGGTGCTGTAGCAATAGAAAACTCGACAAATACCTTGTCCGCGAGCTGGCGCAGTATTTCAGCAGAGTTGAACGTGTGATGAGGGAGTGAAATATGTATGGATCGTACACCTTTCCGAGTGTCAGGGGTATAGTCAAACAGGACTAGAATCATGATACTATCGCAAGAAGTTGGGTTGCCTTTCCAATTGCAGCCATCTTCTAGTAATACTATAAGCGAAAAACGAGTGACGAGCCCAACAGGATATAGCTTGACATATGTACATGTATGATAAGTACGCGCCAGAGGGGGTAAAGAAAAACATCAGATGAGATAAGTAGAAAGAATGTATCACGAGCCCGTAAGGACAACATCTGAAAAAAAAGAAAGTGAAAATAATGGAAAGAATAAAGGAAAGTTGTCGTCATACATACGCATGCATGAAATCAGTAAGTATAAGAGACAGCCTACACCTTCTCTTCTTCACCAACAACTGGCGGCACCTGATCAATCCGCTGCCCATGGACACGCAAACGATAAAGACACGTATACTCGCGTCCCCAATTACTCTTCATCATCAGCACCACGACTCCGAAATCCACGCCCAACGCACGCAATTCCGGGTCCACAGGGAACGTCTGCACATTCCTTGGCGCATGTATATCATACGCAAACTCCGCAACGCGCACATACATCGGCGCACGGGGAAGCGTGCTCGGGACCTCCGGCTCTTCCTCCACTTCCTCCCCATTCTCCCTCGCCTCCTCGCGCCTCCTCCTCCTCTCCTCCTTCCACCTCAACACCTTCTCCACATTATCCGTCCCCTCCACCAGCCCCCAAAGCTCCATCTCCCTCGGCGCACTCCGCATATCAAACGCCACCTCCTCCGCAACATGATCAATACTGACCTCGTCAATATATATCGGCGCCGCGAGCGCCACGCCAAGCTGCCCAGATTGTCCAGCGACCGGCCAGCAGTGCCCGTTGTGCAGCTCGTGGTGCAGCGCCCAGACAGGCGGACGCCCGATGGCATGCCCAGCGCCGCCTGTGATCATGCTCAGTATCGACCCGCGGAGCGTCTTGGGTTTGACCTCAAACGTAGGGCTTGTGAGGGATGGAATAATGCGTGCTCCGCCAGAGTGAAGCGCATAATCAGCGCGCGCAATGGTGTCCTTACTGTACGTTGACACAGCGGTATCCACGAGGTGTTCGATGAGGGACGTCACGTCCTGTCCGTCTGACGATTTGATCGTCAGACCAGACT
Organism: Termitomyces sp. 'cryptogamus'; assembly: GCA_020091625.1. NCBI lineage: Eukaryota > Fungi > Basidiomycota > Agaricomycetes > Agaricales > Lyophyllaceae > Termitomyces > Termitomyces sp. 'cryptogamus'. The sequence goes on from JAGYZC010000005.1 coordinate 2,747,081, forward strand.
TGGCTGCGCTTCCTGAAGCCAGTTTGTTCCACCACGCAGCACCAGCTTCAACATCGCTAGGCACAGATATAACCTTCTTGCCCAGCTCCAGCGCCTCCTTAACACCTCCTTCCACACTCCCCACCCGCTCCTCCAACGCCCTCACCCTCGCCCTCGCTTCCTCATCATTCGCAGGCCCATGCCCATGCCCATGCCCAGAACTCGGCGACGGTGGCCGTTGTTGTACAGCCTGTATCTGCGCCTGCAGCACCTCAATCTCCTGTCTGACAACCCCAAACGTATCCCTCGTGGCCTCCTTAACCCTCGTCTCGACCTCCACCGCCTTCCTACTCTCCACCCCCACCTTGTTCTCAAGGGCCCCAAGCCGCCCAGCCAACTCCAACTGCGTCCTCCCATCGCTCTCTGCACGTAACCGACCCTTCTCCGCCTCAAACGAAAGGCCTGCTAGAGCCGTCTCGATGACCTGTAGGCGTGCCGCGAGTTCCGCGATATTCGCAGCGGGTATTTCGGGTGCCTGGAATACGGGCTGGGATGGGCCGCCCAAGTGAGGGACAGGAAGGTAATGTAGCAGCGGCTGACGTAATGAATACAAGCCAGAGAGTACGAGACCGATTGCGATCATCTTTAAAAACGGTGCAGCGCCCGCAAAAGCGATCCAGCTAAGAGGTCGACGGAACAACACGTCATAGATATTTGCGGTGAGTCCTCCAGAGAGATAGAGAACGCTGGTGAAGAGTTGCCACACAATGAAAACGAGTGCGAACAACTTTCGAAAGATAAAATTGACGAGCTGACCCAAAGGCCCACCAATGCGAGAAGAACGTTGCCGCGAAACGGATCGGCGTTGAGAGCTCTGTCGTTCTCGTTCTCGTTCGCGTCCTCTTGGCCGCTCTTGTGCCAAGTCTTCTTCTTCGGGTATGGAAACAAGGCCCTGCTCGATATCCATTGAAGTGTCAGGTGCGTAATCATCTGGCGGGAGAATTTGGCGAGGTAAAGATGGATGTCGCGCTATGTCCGGACGTAGTGACCCGCGTTGGCGTGTAGATATCTATGTTCCAACATGATTCGAGAGCAGACAAAATGTAAAAAGCAAAACGCGTACTTGTTCGGCACTGGCGTCATCGCTTTCGCTTGCTTCGTCCTCGGCCTCACCTGTGACCCCTTTCCTGTCTTTCGGCTTCTTCTTTCTTCTCTTTTCAGGGGCTATGACAGGCAGATTGTTCATGGATCCTGCCGGTTCCTTCTTCTTCTTTTTCCTTCTCTTTGTTTTCCCATCACTTTCGTAATCCTCGTCTGACTCGAGATCAGACTGGTCAGGCAAATATGCCCGATTGTCCTCCGACATGCGGTTGCGTTTGGTTGAAGGGGGTTTAGCGCGTCGCATTGACTGGTTCTCGTACTCTCTTTGCTCCTTTTCGTAATCATAGCTGGACTCCCTCTCCCTCTCGCGTGGTGGTTCACCAAGTTCCATGATCCTTTGTTTCGCGAAAAAAGTCGCAGTACCAAAAGCACTCTTTGCGGTATCGACAATCTCCATGAATGGACTCTTTTCGCGCTCTGATCGCGACGGCCGTTCTTCTTCCCCTTCGGAGTCCGGCACCGTCAAAGAACCGTTCTTGGAAAGGGGTTTTCGTGTGCGGCTCGAGGATCCGGGTTTCGAGATCTGAAGGCGCCTGCTAGCATTCGCGGCTCCATCTTCGTATTCAACAGAGGTGCCTCTTCCGACCTGACGCGAGGGAGGCTGAGAGGCGGTGGAGCCCCACGACTGGTTTGCGGTGTTCATGGCTGACGCGAATGCACCGGCAATGTTGACAGTGGTGTCGGGGAGGTCCCAACGGTCGGGCCTGAGGGGCGAAGTGGTGGTCTTTGGTGCGCCTGGGCGAGATGCGGCCTGCTCCTGCTTTTTTCGGTAGAATCTGGTCAGAGCAGGGGCGTCGTCGTCGGGGGCGGCGTTGCGGACGGGCGACAGGGGCGCTGGGTGGCTGGAAACGAATGAATAAATAGTATAGGTGGAAAACACGCGAAAAATACCCGTAAATCGCGGCAGTGGTTGGGAGGGGCTTTGGGTCTTTTTGGGAAGGGGGCTTGAGGAACTGGCTGTGTGGGAGACGGCGGATGTCGTTGATTGGGGTGTGCTCAAAGGACATGAACTTGCAGAGGACGCTATCGAAAACCAGGCCAAAGCCAGAAACAAGGGCGCGTGGTCCTTTGTTGTCTCTTGTTTGCAACACGTAATCATATCATTGATTATGTACGTGGCGTAGGTGAGGTTATCTTATAAGTGTTAAGCAGCGTAGGTAGATATCGATATTAGTGACATGTATTAGGCCACATATTGTAGTGACATACTCCTCAGCTCTCTGAACATTGTATCGCTGCAACAATCAGCGGACAGATAATCGATACTTATCCAAACGACGCGATTTCGCAAAGAAATCCCCAGCATCGAGCATGTGAGGTCATAGCCTCGCCACACAAGGCGAATGACGCGCTTGTCAGAGAATACCGTTGAGTCATGAGCGCGAGTGCCAGCGGACCATAAGCAGTCTCTGTAAGGCAAGCGAGTCACTTTTCTAGCGGATATTTGTTCAAATGAATACTCACGTAATGCGGATGGGAGGGAAAGGACTTAACATCCCCAAAAGACATAGGCTGACCTACATGTCCTCTGCGCCCCACTGATAACTTTCCAATCCCTTGCGTTTTTTCTCATTCTTGCTCTGGAACAACTTTTTCTCGAAGCCGTTTCCTCGATCTAGCACCGAAAGAGGTTCAGAAAAATATAATAGACCTCGGAATATGACATACCGACGCCATCCCATCTATAGCCAGGTTTTATTCCAAAACGATTTGGTGGTGGCGGCGGACCAGTGTATTCAGGTTTCCGAGGACCTTTACCTTTTGATTTCTAGATGATAAAAGGTTCAATACTGAGTCCCAATACCAAAACCACATGGTTTACCGTCAAAAATGCCGCCGCAGGGTCATTCCATAATTCTTTAGCCTTCAACTCCTCGTTGAGCTCGGTATCATCTGCGTGTCGCGCAAACTTCCTCCCTCTCTGCTTCTCCAACTCTAGTCGTTCTCTCTCCCTCTCTTCCCTCTGCACAAGACCTTTACCCCACTCCATTTTCTGAGCCTCCTTCTCCTCTCGCTCGCGCTTCAGACGCGCTGCTTCAGCTCGTGCCGCTTTAGTATCAATCTTCTTCCCACTCGCATCACGATACACGGTCTCTTGCGCCTGTGCAATCTCCTCAGCAGTAACAGTCGGTGTCACATCCTTCTTCCCCATCGCCTTTTGCAACTGAGTCGCTGACATCAAACCACCCACAAACCCCCGTCCCTGCGCCTCTTCCACAACCACCGGCTTCTCATCCTCGGCAGGTGGTGGACTTTCCTGCTTAATACCTTCCCGGACCACTGACCAGCCCGAACCTTCTTGTGATGGCACTAACTTCCGTTTCTTAAAACCTCGATCACTGGCGACAACCGCCTCCGAGATGTCCTCTGTTTCCTCTTGATCTTCAGCACCCCATCCACCGTCCTCGTCCTGCAGATTTGCCAATGAGCTGGCTGGCACTGAAACGGCTGCCTTTCTTTTCTTCTTCTTCAGCGGCGCTGTTTTTGCCAAAATAGCGTCAGCCTTTGGCCCAGACATGTATTTTTCTGCGAGATATGTTTTGAGATGGGACATATTTGAAGTAAAGCGTCCGTGAGGAAATGAAGACCAAGAGATACTGCTATTACTAAGCATTGGACCCACGTGGTTTGGAATCGAGGGATGTCAGGACCGAGTCGTATTATAAAATGTCGGTATATATATTAAGAGAAATGTGTTCATTGGGCACATGGTGTAGTTGGTTATCACGCCCGCTTAGCATTATTTCATGCTTCATGCGGGCGGTGCCCGGTTCAATTCCGGGTGTGTCCATGGTTAGTGGATTGACATTTTTGCTTTGCGACTAATTTGACTGGTTAAGATTCATGCTCTAAGGACTAGTTCGTAATATGAATAAATATATCTCGGAATTTCAGTTCAACTAACAGGTAAAAAACATTTAATATACATAGACATAAAACTCATAGGTATCGTAAGTTGTAGCACATGGTGATGGGTAATGCGTTCTTTCTAAATAGCGGAGCCGCTACCACTTGAGTATTCGTCGTCCTCGGGAGGTCGTTCGCGTATGACGACATCCTCCGTTCTCGATGAAACACCTGTCAATAGGAGAACAGCAGAAGACAATAATGCTGTAGCAAGAACGAATATTGCCTTCGGGAAATAGGCGACGGTTGAACTGTACGTTAGAGCATAGATGTAAGGCTGTCAGCCGTTAGTCAGTGACAACTCAGCCAGGACACAATACTCCCTTACATTGATGATATGTGCAATCGCCGATAGGACAGCCAGACCACCAAACAGAGCCCCCACTTCAGAACTAAAACCGCACGCATGGAGACATACTGCCGCCAGCGAATGCAGCGTGGGGTTTCCTCCAGAAGTAAACGAGGACAGACATGAAAGTCCAGTGAATAACGTTTGTGAAGAGGCTGGAGTCAACGCGACAAGAGCATCTGCCAAGCCGTCAACAGCTAGAGAAGCCTGAGCAAGGCGTTTATCGAAGTGCAGCTCTGCGGCGATGTGAGCAGAATCCGGGCTCGCACTGTTGGTCTTGGGCTTGAAATACGATATGATGACTGGATCATAGCTTTACTAAGTTACCTGCAAAATAGTGGCGCACGTACTGGGAAGGAAAACCAAAAGATTGAAAGCCCTTGTGATCCACAAGATGGACATGTAGTAGCCCAGCTGCGCGAGGTCAGAATACTTTCTCACAAAAAGTCAGGTAGCCTACCTCTGCAGTCGTCCAGGAGTATACATGTTGTGCATACAGGTATTTGGCAGAGTATACTCCCTATAGACTGTTGAGTATCTATTCTGGTGAGGACAAAATAAGTGAAAGTACAATTGACACCAAGTAGAGAAACAATGCCATCCCGACCAACGTAAGATTATAGCTTTTTCCTGGTCGACCTGGTACAGATCGAGGGGCAAACATGGTGATAGGAATGACCAGCGCCTTGATGAATTGGACAATGTGACTGCGAATGACGGCGACAGGATCCCACGTAAATAGAGGCCTCTCGCTGTGATAGATATCATCTTCCGGCAGAGTAGGCTCTCGAGATTCGGGACAAATTGAGAGGATATAGATTAGTACTGCCAATAAAAGGCTGATGCTCAAAGCGAATGCATTCTCAACCTCCAAGGTTGCAGATTTTGGTAACACGAGGCCACTGAACTGTAGTCACGTTCTGTCAGTTGTCTCACTGAGGCTTCGTCAGGAGGTAAGCGCACCCATGGTCCCGCAGCCAAGCCAACAAAAACGATGCCTTGTATTGTGGAAAATATCCCTGACCTGAAACAGAAAATAAGTAGAACCGCCTTGGCTACCAAATACACACACCGTGATCCATGTCTTGTGCAGTCAGAGGTATATCTGCACAACGATTGAGACCAAACAAAAAATCGACAGGCTGTCATTCCTCACGCGTGAACAACGCCATTAAAAGATGACAGACCGCCAACCAAGCCTTCAAGAATCGGACCCGCGAGAATAAACCCTTCTGCATGACGTCCAAAAAGGGATTCCTGGCGCATGACAAGTACGTAGGTCAATTCCCTGGGTGATTTTTCAAATTCTTGTATATAAATCAGACAGCGATTACGCACATGCAGATCGCCCCTAAGAGGAACAAAGCAAGGACAGGTTTTCTGCCATGCACATCGCCTAGCCTACTCCAAAAGCCAGTTGCGATGGCACTCAGCACGCTCATAAGCGTCACGACAGCTAAATTTTGCATGATCGAAACAGACAATGTTTGAGTTTAGTGTAAGCGTACATGCTTGTATCCTTGCGGCTCGTGCCTGCACTGCTGCGCTTGAACAGTCCTCTGCGGCAGTGAGGAAATATTGAAGACTCGAACGATGAGAATCCTCCTCAGCATTTAATGCTCGACAAGCAATTGCTCTGTATACTTGAATGCGCGGAGACATGGTCACTCCCCGCTGAAGGGGTATCAGACGTAATTCGACACGATCAATGATATACGCACCGACATTGAAACGATAAGAACAATGGGGAGTAAGCTGTGAAACATTAAGGAAGTGAATGAGAAGAGGGGGTAAACGGGAAAGGTTATAGCAGGATTGACCAGTATGGATTTGCTTTCCATTTCGTGAGCGTAGGGAGAAATGCTCTTGGGCGTGTTTTTCTGGAACCACTGCGATGCGAAATCGGGAGGAGTGCCTCGTCTTCACTCGCCGAATCAGACGTTCGACGCGGCTCAGACGGAAACATATCTTCCAGTGGTATAACGTGTGCGGTATCAGGAATCTGCCTATGCGTACGGAGTCAGTGGGCGAACAGGCAGCGAGAACGACCCTGAACCGGTAGACGTCGGCTTATCTGATAAGTGACAGCCTCCACGTGACGATGTTCGGTTACGTGGGTCTCGGGTCGGACGGTACGAATCTGCGCCCCTCGAAAGGCCACATTGCCAACATGCTCCCACCTTGAAAGGAAAATAACTCACCTATCATAATGAGATAAATGTTCCTAGTGACATGAGCAGAAAAATCGTGTCCAACAAGCAGAATTTGAAGTACCGATGTCTGGCTCATGGATTTGGAGGTGGGTGGTTCCATTGACAGCAAGACCGGAAATAGTCTAGTGGGCTTCGGTGGAGCCAGAGGTTCTGAAGGCGATATATCGGCGTCAAAAGTGGGTTGTGCGGTGAAGGTTCAAGTGTATCAATGTCCCCACATTCCCAGCTATTGGGCCGGCTTTCCAATACCCTAGTAATTGCGTGGAACTGCTTCTGTCGTGATGCGTAGCTTCCAAGTGCTTGTCGATTGTGTTCAATGACTTTCTAGTTTGTGGACATTATCTAAGCAGGTGTCGAGATTAGGCTTGAGAACTGTACAGACACATGAATGTGAGAGGATTTTTCCTTTATTGAAGCCCTTTTTTCCGATCACTAGACTGTGTACCTTCTCGAGTTTAGCTCTTTCGGCGGCCGGTCCTGCAAATCCTGTGAGAGGTTACTCAGTTATCTTGCAGAAGAAGCTAGCCAAAACTTTTGGAATGAATCTCACAGCAGACTTGTCTATTTCCTCCCGTTACTTTGATATTGACTGCTCAGCCAATGCTCTGAATGGAAGCGCGACCATACTCGAACTCTCCTCAGACATCGACTCCAAATCTACTAGTACTAAGATTGCCCAATCGTGGGTCACCATCATTGAGTTGTGCAAGGTATAGATGAGTTGAAGATGGTGGAGGAGTCGGGGCATCTGGATTGGGCAATAGTAGTGACAGGAATGCCTGAAAGGGAGATACAATGTCCAGGATGACAGTTGACTTGCCTCTCGAGCTTGGTCAATCTCTCCTGTCTATAGCAGTGATGCACCTAGCATCTCCTTTGCCTCCACATTAGAGGGTTCGAATATTCAACGAATAAACCGCAGAACCAGATCACGTTGGACCATGGGAGATTGAGCCTTTTCGAGAAGAGCAGACACAGTCGGGCCGTTTTGAGGATAAGTGTGGAGAATGGAGGGATCTGTGGCCTTTGACGTTGGTTCGTGTTCCGAATATGACTCCTCAGGCTCAAGCTTAAGGGACCACTCTTCCGGGCTTTTGCCGTGATAATTGACGACTTATAGATTTTGAAATCAGGCTCAAGTACGGCCATCCTCCTGATCTCCTTTTTCTCAAGAGACTAGACACTTTCATGGAATGGATCCTGACAATTATCAAAGCCTTTGCAGATAGAGAACTTCATCCTTCCGAAGAGGTCTTTTGGCCTTGCTCTTACTAAGTTTGTGCTCTCTCAAATACTATCCATAGACACGGTGATTAGCTGCAGAATGGTATGCCAGATATCTCTTCCAATTAACATTTCAAGATGCCACAGTGTGGGACAGAGCTGTGAAAGGTCTGACTTTCGCTGTCAATTGAGGGAATGGTATTCTTCATTCTGTTATACCAGTGCAGACTGTGCTTTGACCTGCAAGATCATTGAAGACTGAGTTGTATGATGATGTATGCAGGGCGTTGAGGTGAGTTACATCTAAGATATCGGTCTAATCACTGGCTCACACGAATTGCCAGGACTGTGAATGGTGTACGCAATGTAGAGATGAATGGACTAATCCAATCACAGCTGATTGGATGTCAATGGTGTTTGTCTGGTCTGATGGCCATCAGATTTTCCAGTCGCAAGTCCTTCATCCTTGAAAGTCTCTCAGAACAAGATTATTTTATATTGCTTGGAAAATGGAATTCTGAGGTTTGAAAGGCTATTTCCCGACATACCTCCTCCCCCAGCAGAGTCCAGCAATGATTCCCCCCTACCGTTAATGAAGTCTCAATTGTCCTACAGCCTGAAGATACTGGCTTAACATGAGTTTCATCACACCCCAATAGCGACCCGCCAACGAAGGTAGAGGCTTCAGTCAACTAATGATATCGGGAAACTGAGTTCACAGGAAAGTGATCCATCACCAAATCCTTCCCAAACAGAGGAAACTGAAGATTCCTTCTGGCAGACAACACAGGAAAGTGAGTCCCAAAGGTGGCTTCACGTACTTCGGGCCTGACCTAATAAACACCAAGGTTATGCCATCCATCAATTTTGGCTCTATACCAAGGTGGATCCTGTATGTCCTGAAGATGGCCGTGAGGTATGTTGCTGAAACCAAGCCTTATGAGGTCAGTCTCTTGCCGTATGTTTTGATCGTTGTTAATATCTTCTTCAGTAGTACAAGCCTGCAACTCTTGCGATCAACAGCCCAGAGTCAGTTGCCCCTGAGCTTTCCTCTGGCCTAGAGGTCTCTGGTGTTGTCTTCGACGAGACGTCATTTATTTGACCCGATTCTCAGAAAATATCTACGCAAAAACATGTATACAAGAATACAGTATTCTAACCCATTTTGAGTTGTCCACATTGATATTAGTCCATATCTTTTCCAACATGGATTTCAAAAAAATCTAGTAGCCACCAGACCTGTACTGTCTCCGCAAGACCCCTTGGACCATAGAATATATCATCCGGGGTCCTTGCATGACGCGAACACTTGGTCATTTTTCGGTTTTGTTGAATGCATAGAAGATAATTTACGAGTGGAAACTCTATACATCTAAGATTTGTGGATACATAGCAAAAAATTTAAAATCGTTGAATATCTGTTTGTGTAAGGGTTACAGTGTGCGACCTGTGACATACGGTCATTGGTCACATTAGTGACCAGCCATGATGGAAGTGGACACTACGCCCCCTCGCATCCCGCAGCCTGACTCTCCATCGCAACCAGCTCATCTCGTCAATCAAGGGCGAAATTTGTGGGTTGGTGGCAGTGTTTTTTCCAAGGAGGCACAAAGATCTCTGCTTGTGGATAAATCATGGCTCATCCACGAATTCCATCATCAAAGCCGTCAGAGGGCTTCAGGAGCATGTGCCAATTCAATTCTCTTCTATTCTTCCTCGACATATGCTCATTGGCTGTAATTTCTACCACGATGATGGACAACATTATCTCCTCCAAGTTCTACCGCGCCGAAGCCGTGGCCTCATCAGGAAGCCTATTGTCACTTGGGTTGCTGGTACTTGCGTGAACATGTTCACGATGGAGGTGCAGTTTGGACATGCGGGCTTGATGACAAATAGCGAGCTTTGGACTGTGGATACGAAGATAAGGTGATGAAGGATGCTGCGTTCATTGTTTTTCCCAATACGTTCGAGGAGTTCCCAGATCTGCTCATGGAGACATACCAGAACCTTGTCCAGAACGTCGTTGTTCCCAGAAGGGAGCGTGATCCTCCTGGTATTCCTATGAATTACAAGACGCAAAAAAAGCTTGGTCTTATTCACAAGTCTTTGTTCACTAGGTCAGGACCTGCTCTATGCTGGTATGTGTATCTCGGATGTCTCGAGGAGGACATCGGTCTTGATGGCGTTGTCTCGCTGCTTTGGTTCAATGCCGTATGTCTTATATCTTCACTGCTTTGATATCAGAATTGCAACATTGTAACATCCTGCTTGTCTGTTGTCTTCTGCTTCAAACTGCTCCTCGTGAAGAGTGATCAGATGGAGAAAGTCAAGCTCATCAGGCATTGTGTTGTACTTATCAAATGTATGGAATTGACGTTTATGGTTGAAGAAGTAGAATTTCTAGATTATAGCATGTCTGACATACTCCGTCATGCACGATTTTGAAGACCAGTCTGAAACTTCAAATCGTCATGGAAAGTCATCTACTTAGGTAGTGGTTTTTATGGCTTTCGACTCCTTTACTTTGGACTGGTAAACAGTATGTGTACTCATGTATATCTGATGGCACGACCCTGTATGCATGTACTATGTACTGATAACTCCTTGGCTATGAACCTTATAGTCGTGATATATCCATCATGATTTAATAACACAAACCTTCAATCTCTAGTTTCATCTTCAATGATCATATAGGGGTCTTAAGTTACAAATCAATTGGTATCCCTGGGACCCAACGTATTTCTTGAGCCAAAAGGTAGGTAGCAAGAAACTATGAAGTTCGATCAAAGCATTGAACATCGGAATAAAAACATGCGACAGCTTCTGTGGTAAGTAAACTTTTTGTTTGATGACATGTGTAATGGCAATAAAATCTGGAGGGGGATGAAGCAGGTGCTGGGGTAGGCACTGTAGCCATCTGATCTGAGTAGTCGGATGATGTGCAGATAATAGAATTCAGAGTCAGAGTTGCGGTGTGAATAATGTAGTATACATGGATGAACGTGATGGAGAGGCGGACGATAGGAAGAGGCGAAAAGAGCAAAGAGCAAGAGAGGGCGGATCGGGTGAGATTTCGCCATGTAGTGAGGGAGCATCTATTTATGGCTGTAAGAAAGTGTCCGACTGCCAGCATGGCTTCGATCATTCTAGGCCTTGTCAGTGGGACAAGGAATGTCGTACGAAGCGCCATAAAGTCTCGTGGCCGTTGGCTCATAGGATGTATAGATGGTGATAGACCAATAGATATGCCGTGTCTCACATCCATCCTATGGATTGAACCACGGGCCCACGGTATAAGCGTCAGCGACAGTGAAGTTGATTAGGCGGATGGGGCTATGCGTAGAGTTACGAGGGTTACATTATACGCTAATCTCGAGTTGCTGGAGGCGTTGTGTGAGAGGATGAAAGCACCGGGGTAGAGCTCGATATTATACACCCTGTGGGGTCGGTTGCTGGGTGACAGTGACGTCTCTTGCTTGACCCTGAATATCCTGCAAAAGGCAAATCAATGTAAGAGATGAAAATTGGAAACCGCTTCAAGTAGAAGCACAAACGACGCAAAATCAAAATACTAACCATACGTTGCTTCTTTATTGGACGCGGCCGAATGCCAGCTGATCCCGCCTTAGCATTGATGACTGCTTTGGACGTACTAACAGCTACACCATTACCGTTTCCAAGTCCGTTTACATGTGCCACACCCAGACCGTTAGTTAGTGATGTGACTGGCATATCGTCCCTCTCTCGCTTGATTCCTCTCTGTACATCAAATGTCACTTGATATGACTGAGCAGACGTTGGAGTTGTCGTGGTGGCACTGCGAAGCGGAGTGCTCACTCTCGGTATGGTTGTCTGGACTGAGGTTAAGGGTTTAGTTGATCCTGGTCTTGGAACTGTCGAACCAGGGCGCGGAACTGCTGGCTTTGACACAGCAGAACCTGGCCGCTGGATTATGGACCCTTGGAGTTGAGTAGGTGGAACTGCTGTCACAGGTGTTGGTCGAGCCAGAGGAGCGGTGAATCCCGGTATTGGCGTACCATTAAATGTTGGATTAAGGTTTTGAGGGGGTCGATTAGATGTTGAAGTAGCGGAAGCAGATGCTGGTATGGGTTGTGGTTGAACGACAGACGCCATAAGGGCGGCCTGTGCCTGTAATTTTTGTAGACGCTTGGCCTCTTTCTTCAAGTTTTGAGGTGTCTGAGAAAGAGTGTGCATGCAAAGACACGATGATACGCACTCGTTTTTTCCGGTCCTCCCGTGCCTGCGCGGACTCAAGGACTAATGCGTTTGGATTCCACTGTGGGGTACAATAAGAAGGTATTAGACAAATAAACGCAGGAATACGCGTGGACGGCAAAATCATTGGAGAAGTGATGGTAAATAAATAGAGGGTGACATACGCCTTTCAACCCCTCCAGACTGACAGTAAAAGCTTCCCGTTGAGTCCGACTATCAAACGGCGCAATCTGAATACGCTGTTTTGGCGGAACCAACATCATAGTTGTCAAATAGTCATCCTTTTTCATCGAATGTTTGCCTAGATTGAACGTTGTCCATCAAGACAAAGCACTTGAGTGAACACGGAGAAACGCACCTGGAATGCCCTTGATTAGATGCTTATAATTATTCCTCTGCTTTTTGTCCCCCTTGCCACCGTCGTCATCACCGCCATCTCCCCCTTCGTGAGCCACAGGGGCCACCGGACCGCCCTCCGCCTCCTTGCCCTTGCCCTTATCAAGTCCTCCATTCGTACCGGGCGTAACAGATGCGAAGCCCAGCTGGTCTTTGCCTGTCTCCGTAGGCATAGTGAAAGGGCGAACGTACTTATCATAAGCGGGAAGAAGGTGGAAACGGCCAAGAAGGTCCTGTGTACTATGTAGATATGTTGGCTGAGTCCTGGGTGGGGCTGCAAGCAGAAATGAGAAGCTAGAATATTTCCCGAATACATGCGTGACGTACGTGGTGGTGGCAGGAATAGAGGAGAAGCCGACGAGGGTGAAGGAGAAGAGCGCGAAGTAGAGGGGCCGGCGACTGCATTTGATGAATCCGGGTTCATAGCACTGGGGAACGTCGAGGACGGCGACGGCGAGGACGACGGCGGCTGTTGTAGCGTGCAGTCGTGGCTGTCGGGAGCGACGAGGACAATAACGATGACGGTTACAAGGAACTCGCAAACCCGCCGTGTTTGGCTCTGTTGCTCTTGTCATGTAATAAATTCCGATCTTCCATATGATACATTTTTCTATCTAATACAATTCTATCGCTAAGAACTTGAACCTTGAAGCTTGAAGGTGCCTGAGCTTGAGCACTATCAAATGCCGTAGTCCACCAGCGCCCCGCCCCGCAAGTCCTTGCTCACGCGTGATCGACCCCGTTCTCGACCCCGTTCTCTCTCTTCCGATATTCTTGTTGAGTTTCTTTTCTTTTCCTGAACAACCGGTCCTCGCACCAGGAACGCTAGCACGAGCGCACACACCAACAGTCCACCTGCAGTCACGAATACTGCCTTGGGGAACGTAGCCACTGTCCCACTGTACACCATCCCAAACAACATAGGCTGCCCAACATGAAAGATGATCAGATCAGCCAAGGAGAGATGATGACAATAACTCACTCCTATGATCATCTGCCCAAGTGCATGCATGACCGCCAGAGCGCCGAATAATTGACCAACGCCTTCCTCACGTGGCGACTTGATCCCGACCAGTACAGGTGATTCCAGTGCTCGCGTCTGCATGATGCAGAGTCCAAGACTCTGCAGTGCGGGCGGTGCACCGCTGCCCCAGCTGCTCAGCCCGCTCGCAAGGACGAAAATTATCTGGCTCTGTGCAGCTGATACCTCGGAATTAATCGGCGCCGGTCCGCATGTTATGAAAACATTGGACAGAATATCAACCAAGAGCGAACACCGTGTCATGAGAAGATCAAACCTAATTTCCCGTGCCAAATGCGCTCTAGTTGACTTGGGTTTCGATGCTGTTGTACCGAAACTAGAACTAGAATTGGCGGCTTGCGACTTTGGCTTGAAAGCCGCGATGATCCCTGAGGTGTCAGTGAGCCTGAGCATCATATCGAAAGTTAGGACTCAGGACGTACAAGGGCAAATGACCAAGAGAAAGATTGCCCTGAAGCCACCCATGAACGAGATATAGTAACTGAGCCGCTCTACTCCCCATCCATAGACATGTACTGCGTATAAATATTTGATTTGATAGATTCCCTACAACAGAAAAATTAGCACAATGTTTGCATCTACGTAACAAAGACGTGGTCACCTACAGTAGTAATCATTGTGAGCAGCAAAGCACCACCTAAGAATGTCAGGCTCCAATCCCTGCGCCGCTTGCCTCCATCGTACACCACAACAGGCAGAAACAGACTCAGCGGCTTCAGAAACGCACGAACAATACCTTCCTCTTTACGGTCCCGGTCAATCGCAGGGGAAGTCTCTATAACCTCTCGATCATGAGCCCGTACCTTGACTCTCCTCTGATGCTCCGCGATGGCGCGCAGCCTCCTCACTTTATTGAGAGATTCCGGGAAGACAAACAGCACAAGCAAAAAGTTGATAAACGAACATGTAATGGAGACCCAAAAAACAGACGTCACAGATGACCTGCCGTTCGGCGTTGATGCAAAGAATGGGTGTTTGATGAAGTATCCACCGATACTGGGTCCAACGCTACTACCAATATAAAATGCACCTGCAAAACGCGAGAAAATGTGTGCGCGGGATCCGCTGGAGGTGCAGTCGCTGAGATAGGCATTCGTAGTGGATTGGAGTGTTGACCAGCCTCCGAGGATACCCTCAATGATGGGTGCAAGAACAAGGAGTTTATGCCCGTGTGTTGCAAAAAGAGACGAGGGCGTAGAGACGAGAATGAACATTAGGTCGCTGCACGAAAACGCCAGTCAGTCTCTAAGCTCAAAATCTCGTCGCAAGGAACATACGTCATGAATAAACCGAACGTAACGATGGCGAGGACTTTCGTCCGACCGTGGCGCTCCCCAAAGTGACCCCACCATCCTGTGGTGAGGGCGGAGAGTAAACCCATGGTTGTTGTTATCATCGTTTGTAGGCGTGCGGCGCCCGCTTGGACGGCGGGATCACTTAAACATTTGTTTGAGGGTAAATCCCGAGGATCTTGGTCATCATCATCGTCATTGGTGGTACTTGTACCAAATACTATAGTATGATTGGACGACGTCGCTACCAGGCGGACGTCGTGTGGGTGTAGTGTTGGACCGAGAGGATCAATAGAATAATAGAAAGGAGTAATATCGCCTTGAGGGAGCGTGGAAGGAGTTGTAGTGAAAGAGGATACCGAAGTGTCGTTATGCTGCGGGTGATGTCCGTGGAGTCTATTGCACGATAGTTGCGTGAGTACCTCTATCCGAGGCGCAAGCGTCATACCGCGCTGCATCAATGAATTTCTCATCAGTCTACGCGTATCAACTTCCTCGGCTAGCACGTACCACTAGCGCCGCCGTTACTGCAAAAGGCACGAGCCTAACACGGAGTAGAAGGAAACCACAGTGCGTCGGGTTAAGTTCATTGGCGGGGAACGGATGATGTGCTCACCATAATGGTCGGGGACGATAGAAAGGTTTTGTAACAGGCCCTTGCTCTTTCCCATGATCCCCGCCCAGTAAAGGATCAGACTCCGTAGCCTGGCGTACCAAACTCGTGCTCTCAATTTCAGTTCCCTCTGCGTACATGGTTGTGGGGAAGTCTAGCTCGAAGAGAATGGGAAGGAGTAAAGAAAGGTTCACTTTCGCAAGCCAAAGTAGGTTTCGAATGCAACAATATATGTCGTGGATTTGTAAATTGATTCATGAGTTTGGCATGAGGCAACGACCGAGGTGTCCATCAGAGTCATCGATCACCGCGTGAGTTTTGTGGGCGAATTCTGAAACCGCTTATCACCGTTACTGGACCCAAACCTCTCAGTAAGGCTGGTCTGCCTCCACGCAGCACAGCGCTGTCACTTGATGTTGCACCCCGGATCTGGACCAGATCTTATGCCGTGTGCAAAGCAGTGTGTGCAGGCATTTGATCATATCTTCCATCGATCGCAATTCTGGTCCAAATCATGAGTTCACGGTACAGAACATGTTCTTGATCGTGATGCCGATAGGCCTCTGGCTGATTACGGTGTGTAGGCTAATTTGAAGATGGTCAACACACACGTCCTTCCTCGTTGATTCAAGCTGACGGTCGACAGCAAGAACTGGCCAAGTCAGGAAACGTAGCTTGTTGGCGCCCGCATTTATTTGGACGAATGGAGCCACCGAGAAAGGATAAAGAATAGATTCGAGCGAATTCAAGCTCTCTTCCGACGGCCATGCCCGAATCGATTCCAGTTGCCGTTGGAGCCATGTGATCAGCCAATGTTAATTCCGTCGTGTACTGCCGATGGGCCACCTTACATGGGAGGTTAGTTGGATTGACAAATCTGTTTTCAAACCTCGAGGTTCGGTTCTGTCCTGGATATAGTTTTGTTATTGCTTACTCAAGAGTTTTTGGCAGTTTCCAATGGCTTGAGAGCTCAGAATAAGTATTCTGATTAGTACACATCCCTCGTCGTGATACATCGACGGATTGATGTGTGTAATTACTGTGAAATCTTAATCATTGGCTCTGATAGAGACGGACCCATGTACTACTATCAGGACGACAAAGGACGTTCAGACCTCTGGTTCCAATCATGGACATTCTTGTACTATTACATTTTTAACTGGTTCTGCTATTCACCACTCTTTACGACCATGACGCAGGAAGATGCCCATTTGCAGGTAATGACTTGGTAACATCTAAATCAACTCACATGGGACCTTAGATCTGACTCCCGATTCCCATCCGAGTTACGCCACCCTCACTTGCTTATAGATGCTGTTCAGTGAAAAGTTCGATCAAACTGAAAAAGTAAAGCAGGAATGTTAAACCTTAAATATTGAGGTAGCAGGTATTCCCTCGTTGACGACATGGTTCTGGTAGACTGTAAAGGAATCATCCTAGTTGTCAGCAAGCCGTCGACTGGGCAACTCCGTTCACCCAGAAGAAATTTAATGGTGTTGTCTTATTGTGTGATATACGTGCTGTTGCATCTCGGGATATGCATTACTGAAATGTGGCATATTTTGCATGATGCGTACTACTCAATAGTTGTCCGGGACCAGCGCGATAGTTTACAGGAAAGGAATAAGGGCCTGCGGAAGCATGGAAGGGATGGCAGCACCATTGGGAGGTTCAATAGATTGGAAGTACTGTCAAGATAACGTGTAAAACACTGGAAACGCTTAGGGAAAAAACGCAACGTACAGTTCCCCACCAGGGACCGGCAGCCCACCACAGGGCACCAATCCAAACACCAGATTGCTGCATAGCACAAAGAGCACCTTGGACAGCGGCTATGCAATTGGCATTAGAACCAGCACCGATTTCGCCGAGGAATCCCTTGAAATTATGGGCCTTAAGCCAGGCAGTAGCGTCAGCAATGCGCTCAGAACCAATCGTGGAGGAAACACATTGATCAGAAGTCCCAGAACCATCGGAGTCTAGATACTGATGCATTTCTGTAAACGGTCCCGACAACGTTAGTAGTGTATAGATATCAATTGGTTGAGGGATCTACCGATGGCAATATTGTTGTTCGGGTCAGTCAGACTAGCAAATGCAGCCGCATTGCCAGAGCTTGTCCAAGTCCATGCGCCAGTCCATGCTGATCATCACGACTTGTTTAGCGGGGAGTCAAGGCTTGCGGCAAGAACTACTTACAGGTTCCTTCAACAAGGATGAGTTGAGTGGTGGCGCCAGCAGCACGGATCGCATTGACAGCACTTTGCATCTGGACAAGAACATTGGATCAGAGGCATATGTAAGACGGAATACGCAAGGTAACCAACGGCAGCGGCCACGGTGGTAGCATCAATACCATTAGGCTCATTCTGAAGATCAAAGATGACACGGGGGTTGGATTTCTGGCAAAAGATAATTGCCAATATAGATTACTGGATACATGCATAAATTTTGAGCTCACAAATTGACCGGCAAGGATTGTCCACCATGCAGAAAAGTCGGAGCTGTTGATGATAGTTCCATTGTAACGCATGAAGTTGTGAGCTGCACAATCAGATACATCTAGTATGTTGATCTTCAAATCAACATACGATCAATCACAGCGTAGGCATTCTTGGTGTTGGTAATGTAGTTGACAATCTATGATCTCAGTTCAGCAGTATAGATCTCAAGAGGATTACACGACTTGCCGTATTGAGACCACTGAGGTAAGCCGAATCAAGCACGCCGAAAAATCCAGGGACAGGAGGGAATAAGCGCTCCATCTGGAAGGTAACACGGAAGGTGTTGAAACCTTTTCCGACGAAGTAGTCAATAGAAGAAGGCGAAGGCCATGTATAGTCAGTTCCCAAGACACCCTACAATGATTTACAAATGATTTCAAACTTGCATGAGGAAATGAAACTACTTACAGGAATGTTCTGGTTGCCGAACTCAGCACCAGATTCATTGACACCGAAGAATTGGAACTTGGTCAAGGTCCCAGAGCAACCAGCAGCGTTGGTGGAAGCTGGCGGCGCAGTGGTAGTAGAGGTCGTGGACGTAGGTATAGTAGTAGTAGAGGTAGCAGAGGTGTTGGCAGTCCCGGGCAGGCATTGAGAGTACCCTATTGTGTGCATCATTAAAAATGGCGACCAATGGAAGATAAATGACAAACATACATCGATTTACGAAGGTACAGACTGTGCCCGGGTCCGTGCACGCCGTGTCTCCAGTGAAGTTATCACCCTGACAGGGACATGTAAGATAGGACTCAGAAGAAGAAAAAACAAAGACCAAGAACGTACCCCACACTGTGCGTAAGTAGTAGTGGCGACCGCCTTGCCGCTGAGCATAAGCAAGATGGCCAAAGACGCGAATGTAGACAGTGAAGACCTCATTTTGGGACGGTTTGATACGCTACGTCGCGCTGTACGAATCGTTTAAATATCTATCCATTGAAGACCGTCATAGTCATAAACCCGATATACATCATGGGACCAACCTAAGGGACATGGATGTTATTACATTACATGGTCACGGAAACAAGAGAACGCATTTGAGCAATGAGAAACTACAGAATTTCCGAATCAGTCAACGTTCTATGAATGGATTATGACCGATATACTCGCCCGGGCCAGGTACATGGAGTGACCACATCCGTTTGTCCGACTCGGGGCAATAGTTGTAACGAAGCTCAGGCAAGAGCTCTGAACGCAAGTTTATATAAATGTTGATTAGAACCATCTGAGTCCCTCATGCCTCACGATAACCCACGACTCTCATATCGCTCCTCTTCCCCGATGATGTGGAAATCGGTTCATAAGGAATTCGGGGGTACCACAAGAAGCAATCCAATGAAAGGCCATGATTTACTGGTTGGAAATGGAACGTTGAATGCGGATTTGGAGGTCTCGGCATTCTTGGGGTATTGTTTAGGCATTCCAGTCATAGAAATCTGAAAGAGCAAGAAGAAAACAAAATCGAGGGAAGTGAACGAAAGCTTCTTCATGTATACACGTGCCGTTCGACCACGGCTCCAGTTCCAACGCCTGCCCATTCGTCCATTTTTTTTGCTTTTGCATTCTGTACCTCGTTCTTTCTCCCCGACAAGGAAGAGTTGATGGATTGTTTACCGATGTACGATGGCCTTAAACCTGGTCCACATGAGGACATAGGACAGTCACGCCCCTTTGATTCCGATAAAGCTTGTTTTATACATCTTTCACCGGTTGTGCTAATTTCACCACCGCCGCAGGAGAATGCTCGTTTTCAGGTGATGACTCGGTAATTTTATCTCCATCTAGATCCACTCGTATGGAACCTTGTTCTGCCAAAGCTGTTTGTAGAGGCTGTTTGATTACTAGGAGTTTTTCAAGGGCTCATACAACAACCGTTTTCACAATCAAGAGATGTTTTTCCGAAGCAAAAAGACCGAACGACGCAAAGAAGGCGTAAAACTCCGATTCTCACATAAGCATCAGAATGATCAGCAGCGTCAAATCGATCCGCAAGAGCTCAAAACGTTTTCTTGTCAGCTTCAGATATTGAACGGCGTTGTTTCATTGTGTGAGATATCATATTGTTACACCTCAGGATTGTGGATAAGGCATACATTGCTAGAACGTAACATATTTTGTATGATGCGGGGAGCGTACTCAATAGTACCTGTCCGGACGAGCACGATGTTTACAGGAAAGGAATAAGGGCCTGCGGAAGCATGGAAGGGATGGCAGCACCATTGGGAGGTTCAATAGATTGGAAGTACTGTCAAGATAACGTGTAAAACACTGGAAACGCTTAGGGAAAAAACGCAACGTACAGTTCCCCACCAGGGACCGGCAGCCCACCACAGGGCACCAATCCAAACACCAGATTGCTGCATAGCACAAAGAGCACCTTGGACAGCGGCTATGCAATTGGCATTAGAACCAGCACCGATTTCGCCGAGGAATCCCTTGAAATTATGGGCCTTAAGCCAGGCAGTAGCGTCAGCAATGCGCTCAGAACCAATCGTGGAGGAAACACATTGATCAGAAGTCCCAGAACCATCGGAGTCTAGATACTGATGCATTTCTGTAAACGGTCCCGACAACGTTAGTAGTGTATAGATATCAATTGGTTGAGGGATCTACCGATGGCAATATTGTTGTTCGGGTCAGTCAGACTAGCAAATGCAGCCGCATTGCCAGAGCTTGTCCAAGTCCATGCGCCAGTCCATGCTGATCATCACGACTTGTTTAGCGGGGAGTCAAGGCTTGCGGCAAGAACTACTTACAGGTTCCTTCAACAAGGATGAGTTGAGTGGTGGCGCCAGCAGCACGGATCGCATTGACAGCACTTTGCATCTGGACAAGAACATTGGATCAGAGGCATATGTAAGACGGAATACGCAAGGTAACCAACGGCAGCGGCCACGGTGGTAGCATCAATACCATTAGGCTCATTCTGAAGATCAAAGATGACACGGGGGTTGGATTTCTGGCAAAAGATAATTGCCAATATAGATTACTGGATACATGCGTATATTTTGAGCTCACAAATTGACCGGCGAGTCTTGTCCACCATGAAGAGAAGTCGGAGCTGTTGATTATAGCTCCATTGTAGCGCATGTAGTTGTGAGCTGCACAATCCGGTTAGGTACATCTAGTACGTTGATTTTCAAATCGACATACGATCCACCACAGCGTAGGCATTCTTGGTGTTAGTAATGTAGTTGACAATCTGTAATCTCTGTTCAGCGATCTGAGCCTCCAAAGGATTATACGACTTGCCGTAGTGAGGCTGTTGAGGTAGGTCGCATCAAACGCACCAGAGAGGCCGGTGGAAGGAGGGCTCAACCGCTCCATCAGGAAGGTAACACGGAAGGTGTTGAAACCTTTTCCGACGAAGTAGTCAATAGAAGAAGGCGAAGGCCATGTATAGTCAGTTCCCAAGACACCCTACAATGATTTACAAATGATTTCAAACTTGCATGAGGAAATGAAACTACTTACAGGAATGTTCTGGTTGCCGAACTCAGCACCAGATTCATTGACACCGAAGAATTGGAACTTGGTCAAGGTCCCAGAGCAACCAGCAGCGTTGGTGGAAGCTGGCGGCGCAGTGGTAGTGGAGGTCGTGGACGTAGGTATGGTAGTAGTAGAGGTAGCAGAGGCGCTGGCAGTCCCGGGCAGGCACTGAGAGTACCCTATTGTGCATCATTAAAAGTGGCGACAAATGGAAGATAAATGATAAATATACATTGATTCACGAAGGTACAGACTGTGCCCGAGTCCGTGCACGCCGTGTCTCCAGTGAAGTTATCACCCTAACAGGGACATTTAAAATAAAACTCAGAAGAAGAGAAAACAAAGACGAAGAACATACTCCACACTGGCCATAGATGGTAGTGGCGACCGTCTTACCGCTAAGCAAGATGGCCAAAGACGCGAATGCAGACAGTGAAGACCTCATTTCAGGACGGTTTGATGCGCTACGTTGTGCTGTACGAGGCGTTTAAATATCGATCCACTGAAGACTTCCGTCATAAACCCGATATACATCCTGGGACCAGGGACATGGATGTCATTACCTCACATGTTCACTGAAGTGTTCGAGCAATGGGGGACTATCAAACTTCCAAACCAGTCGACGTTCTATGAATGATTTCCACCGATATATTCGCCTGAGTTTAGCCAGACGCGTGAAATGACCACATCTGTTTGTCCGACTCGGAGCAATAGTTATTACGAAGCTCAGTAAGAGCTCTGAACGTGACATTAACCCAGCTATGTAAAAACGTTTTTGAAAGTCCAATTCCTCATGCTTCCTGAAAACTCACAATACAGATCATTGGCATTAAGCCATATATTTTGGAATGCGCGAGCTATCAAGGGCTCGGACCTCTTCATCCATAAAGGTTCGAATTCAAGTAGGCTATAGCTTGGCGTTGAGAGGTCAACCGAGGTTTATCCACAAACGAAATGACGCCAATGGTCATGATGTTCGACCATGCATTTCCTTAAACATCAGGGGGTAGAAGTGTAGATCTTCCGATAATGACTACTCGTTAGAGCGACGGATATTTTATCCTTCCAAGTTTCGTTCAAGAACCTCACGGACACCATTCTTCGATAGTCACCGCCAAAGAGTCTCGAGGTAGAATGTAGGACAGCTTGTACGTGCAAGAA
The DNA here is from genome assembly GCA_020091625.1 of Termitomyces sp. 'cryptogamus'. Taxonomy (NCBI): domain Eukaryota; kingdom Fungi; phylum Basidiomycota; class Agaricomycetes; order Agaricales; family Lyophyllaceae; genus Termitomyces; species Termitomyces sp. 'cryptogamus'. Next base: position 2,769,647 of record JAGYZC010000005.1, read on the forward strand.
CCGGGGAGGCTTCTGGCATGCTAAAGAGAATAGTGAGAACTTGGTGGAAGGGGAGAACATCTGGTTAGTTAACGATCGGCACCTCGGCGAGAGCGATTCTTCGGCAACTCTCGCTGGCAGTGCTCACTGGACGATAGTGTGACCACACTTACACATAAGTACTAGTTACCTAGTAATGGTCAATTAACTCGTATGAATGAACACTTTAAGACAATGAACCGTCAACCGGGGCTAAGTACGAAAGCTACTCCCATTTTTGGCTAGAAACGTTACGGTGCCTTCAAAACCTTTGATGCACGGCACAGCCATTTTAGGGTGGTCCTATACTTATCGTGTGGTCCTATACTTATCGTGTGGTCCTATACTTATCGTGTAGGTAAATTTCAATTACATAAACGTGGAATGAGCTATCATAATTTATCCAGACAGCATCGAGCCATTTTGAGTCCTTGCTCGACAATCGAGTTGAAGGGTGCGGATGGTGTCGGGGTGCAAACTGGCACGGCGGAGCTCGAGGGAAATTACTAGCCAAACGTTGAGCGGAGTCTCAATGTTGCATTATTTGCACGGCCAAGCCTTGCGTTCCTTGAATATACGGTGTGTAATATACTACTACTACGTGTCGCCACACTTTCCTGTAGGTATTTTGGGGCCTCCATCGTCCTAGATTCTTCTGAGTGAATGGCTGTAGCTTACTATTTACTACGGCATTCAACCATCCGTAACCCGGTGTCCAGCTTAGCCCGGCCGCCGCCGCTCCCAGCTCGCTGCTGCGGCGATTCGAAATTCCTTGCTTCCATCGACCGCATACTTACTTTACGGATTTCCCAGATCATGGTCTAATACCCAGCCTCTCGTCGCTGCCGAACCTGCCGCCCGACCTTCCTTCCCCAGCCATGGCTATTCCAGTACATTCAATCTATGAGTTCTAGGACTAGTTCCATGCCTAGTTTACGTCTGAGGGTTGAACGTTCATTATTCAGAATTCAGAACACTCAGTGATACGCACTTGGATAGTTCGTCCGTTGCCTCGGAGAAAGTACTTCCTAACTCGTATCATGAATTCTGGCCCCAGTGTCTTTGATCCCTCGAGGTTTCCGACAATTAGTGAACTACTTTCCTGGTTCTCTCAGAAGCAGTTATAGAACCGCGATCAGATGGTGCCTCTGCTAATGAGTACAACATCCTCTGTTTCACGCACGCCACGTCCTTCGAGCGGATTGCTGATTTATGAGGATACTTGTATAGATTCACGACTTAAAGCACAAAGTCCCTGATGGGAAACATTGTTTGAAACTGGCAAATGCCTCCGAAGCAACTTTACAGAAAAGGTTACGACTGCGCTGAGGGCTGAAGTTGAACATCGACCGAGGCTGTCACAAATAAAAACATCAAGAGAGTTGTTCAACACCAACTCTTGTACTTTAAAATTTGTATGTTAGGAGTGTGCAGATGTTGAATTATTTATTAAACGGATCATACTAGTTGATCAAGTCATGTTTGCGCATTTCGTAGCTCGAAACTGATAAGGAATACATGTAAACGGAAACTCGAGAGAATTAGCGAATGGTGCCATTTTAGCCTATTCCTCCGCATTCTGAAAGTGATTAGCGTACATTGGATCCTCCCAATCCCGTACTGCGTCTCATTGATCCAAGGTTGGACGATCCCTCACCTCGCTCGTCATATCTATCGGAGGTCGTGGCAGGCGAGCCGCCAAAAAAGGAGGTCCGAGGTTGGAATGCTCGAGGTCGCTCCCAATCCCAGAAAGACCTCCTAGGTGCTGGGGTCGGCTCCGGAGGAGGCGCTCGTGCTCGATTGTAAAGGTGATTCAAAGCTCCGCCAATTGCTGCGCCTGTCCAGAAACCAGGTCGCCATCCTTCATTTGGAGCGGCATCCTTTGAATAGGGAGGCGGTGGTGGCTGGTAATCACGGTCGCCACCCATTCCTCCAGGGAACCAGCCACCAGATGGCCCTGAATGGGGCCGAGGAGGGGGACGGGGAACTGCTCTTACCGCAGTATTGCGCCGAAAACAAGACAAGAAAAACTGATAGAGTATGAATACAAGAAATGCAACCCAGATAATGGAGAAAATAATCGCAGAGATGTCGTAGGCTGAACCATCAATGTACATAAAGTTGGATCGGCTCAGTTGAACATAAATACCAACAGTCATGATATGCGGACTCACATTTCAGATGGAACAATGGGCTCTCATCCGTGTTTCGTAGAGATCCTGGGATCTGGACGAGTCGATACTCTAAAGAGCATGAACCTACTCGATTCTTTCATGTAAGAAATCTCACAGTTATCACTCTGAGATGGCCGAACCTTTCAAGACATAAGGATCCCCCGGCCCTGACCAGCCTTCGCATGAAACCTCGACCCGTCCAAAGCGTAGCGTTTCTGGCAAGTCCGCTTCACACTGTATATATCTCATGTCTGAGCGCAAGTTTACATGAAGAGAAGCGATATCTCACCTTCCAATCCACCTCCGTTCCCCATCCTCCTGGCATACTAGTACATCGCACGACTTCAGGCTGATAGAGTTTGCACGGTGCGCCCTGACAAATGAGCTGTTGGATTGGCCTTGTACGACGAGCGACTGTTAGAGAGTTATGGTAAAACGTCAAAGACGAGATCTTCGCAAGCTCAATACGAGACATTCTGACAAGAAGCGATCCAGAAATTCAAGAGGACAGTGTTGAAAGGTATAATGAAACTCGAGTCAGCTGTATGATATTGCAGCTTGCGACACGTTGGATCTCGTCCAGATGTCAAACTCGCATACGAATGACGTGGAACCAACGTAGCCACAGCACATTCCGCAGTGATGATCGGTTATAAATTCTAATATGTCTATACATACATGTACATTGTCCTATGAAGGACAGCCACCACAGAGACCATGTCCACAACCCCAACAACTGGCGGCACGTACGCCAGCTATCTCAAGAACTAATGAAACAATACTGACCACACCTTCTCCAAGCACGAATCCACTGGCCACCACAATAAGCCATATATCACTCCTGTCCTTGGTGATGCGTGTCCTGTATAGATATTCTGAACACCCTCCGATTAGACGTGCTATGGAAAAAGAAGGCGTATTCAGGAACCCTATGGCAAAAGCCACACCAGAAGGAATCCACTGGGAGATCCAATGTCGCTTGCGTCCCGTGATGGTCTTGATAGTAGATAATAGGCCAAAGAACAAGGAAAATATGATCATGAATGCTGCGCTGTTCTCCGGCAATTTGCCATCGCCTAAGCAAATCAGTTATTTCTATCATGGCCCATTGTAATTGAGGACGCACGCAACAATCGAGCTAAGCTGAGCCAGACATAAGCGGTTGGGGCCGGGAAGGATGGGCCGGGGATCACGTAGGCTCGGTTGTAGAGCGTGAAGGCAGTTGTGGTTACCAAGATGGAGACAGTGGATCCAATAAATTGACCATAAAATTGTGATCTAGGCGAGGCGTGTAACAAATGACCAGTTTTCAAGTCTTGCATGAGGTCCCCAGCCCTGCACAACATCTAGGGGTTGAACACAAAAGCATGAACTATAGATGAACGTACTGCTGTGCACCCGCTTCTGTCACGCCGCCTGCAATGATGTTGGCAACGATGTTCCCTGGCTGTACCCAGGCAAAGACCAGTTGTGATATCTTCCCTAAACCAGACACGGGGTTGAGGTCTGTCTCTCCCAGAGCCCGAACTCTGGCGGCTATGAAGAAAGATAAAGTGTGGGGGACTTGAACTTACCCAAATATGCTCAACATGCCCCCGAGAATGAATCCAAGGACCGTGGCCCATGGCTTGATTCCATCGTGCCCAAAGACGGCCCAAACCAGAAATGTCCCAACAAAAATGCTCGTCAATAGACCGCCTAAAACCCACGGCGAAGGAACAAGACGTTCCTCGGTTTCAGTTTCGTATTGATAAACCTCCGAATCTTGGCCGCGTTGAGAGAAAGAATCGACGACATAATCAATTAAGACAGGAAGGAGAGAAACAAAGCTATCAGCACACATGATGCCTAGAGCAGTCCATAGGATCCATCCTCGAGCTCCATCCGTCATGTCACCAACTGGCCCGGGAGCCCATCCTGAAAACTTTGAGAGGGGAGACAAGATAGCCCAGCCTACAAACATGCCCTGCTCCGGATTGTTATTAAGGGGCCGTGGTAATAACGCTCGGCACACGTACAAGATTCATACTTAAGGTAGTCGGGAATCCCATGATAATGCCTGTTGATAGACTCAGATCTTGAGACAACTGAAAAAAGCGGGAATTCTCACCTTGGCCTACATAGGAGAGACTCGGGGTAAAGTACCACAACCACTCTTTGGCAAGGTGATTTCCGAATAGAGGAATAGTGAATGTGACTGGGAAGAAGAATGCAAATAACTATGGAAGCTGTCAGATATTAGCAATAAGTAGTCAGGAAACCAACTTGCCGTGAGAGTACTGGAGGCGCCGAAACTCCAAGAAAGAGTACGCCAGCCGTCATGTTCGACAACCATCCTTTCCTCGCTTTCCCATTCAGCATCAACTTCATCAGGATCTGCAGTCGACGAGATGTGGGGGTCTTCCCGGCGAACCCCATCCTCAGAACTAACTTGAGTATATCCAAATCTCTGACGCACGGACGTGTCTGGCGGAGGAAGTTTGTGCAGGACGGAAATCAGCTGTGCTGTGGCTGTCCCTGAAGGGAATGTAAGCTGCTCTTCGATGATCTACGTAGACTTGCTGAGCCACTCAAGTACACTTGATAGCTCCGAGGTACCAACCACTTGTTTTCGTATGGGAGGCGATAGGAAGACACTTCCAAGAGATTTGGACACGTATAACAAATATGAAGTTAGTAAGCTCACCCGAAAAATGCCACGCCGCAAGACCAGGCGACTGCTGAAAGCCAAGAAAGATGTATTGGCGGCGTTCCATCACGTTCTTCACTAATCAAGGTCAACGCAGGGAAAATTCCCACAAAGCCGGCAGCAAGAGGCATTGTTCCAGTGGCAACAGCGGTTGTTTGCACAACAATTATTTCTTGGGGAGTAAGAGGCACAGGGAGCATACGAGAAATGAGGAAGCCTATAAGTGCAGATTGAATGGACATCCTATCGTAAACGGTTAAGCTAATGAATGATACATAGCTTGCTAGTCTCACATCGAAATCCATCCTGACTGAAGTCCCAAGCTCAAGTTGGTAAAACAAACGAGGCACCCTATCCCCAGCCCCAGGAAGACTGCAGTGGGAGTAAGCTCAGGCGTATGTTCTGGCCCAAGACCGAGACGCATCCTGCAATGGCTCGAACAACGTCAACGTCACAAAAAAGTTGCCTTTGACCCTCACCTCAGCCAAACAGGCAGATGCATGACGAACGTCCGTCAACTTCAAGCCTAGGGCACTACTTCCTCAGTCAGGGTTGACCGCGACACGTGTTATTGTGGCTTGTTGTCCATCAGCCTGACAATGATTCAAGTCATTTGAAGATCATCGATCCTCGTCCGACCATTCTCTTCGCTGTTTCTGCCTGTATCTGGTCTTCTATCACGCCACTATGGAACAGAAGATACGATCTGGAGACAATATCTTACGAGTGATACCTCCTCCGGGAGCGCCGGCCATGTACGTACAAAGTTCCTCCAGAAACCTATGATCTCAAGTCAAGCATTATCATCCCAGATCACCGAAAGAAGGCCAGGAAAATGTCCTCATTACATCTGCTCTACCATATTGCAATAATGTGCCTCATCTAGGTGAGTTTGCACTCTGGAAACACGCGACGACATATTGAGTTGGTTGAAGGGAATATCATCGGATCTACACTTAGCGCCGATGTATTCAGCCGGTGAGTCCTTGTGCTTTCAACAGATAGGCAAGGGTTAACAATTGATCGTAGCTATAATCGTAAATATTTCTCGCTCCTTGTCGTTCCCGATCCTCGTTAACTCCTACGACAGGCACAAGAAATAGGACTACGTTGTATATCTGTGGGACCGATGAGTATGGAACAGCAACAGAGACTCAGGCGCTCAAAGAAAATATCACTCCGCGTGAACTTTGCAACAAATACAACGCACTTCACACAGATACATATCAGTGGTTTGATATAGGGTAAAAGATCCCGAGTCGTCTGAAATCCGCTAACATGAACTTAAACTCAGATTTGATTACTTTGGTCGGACATCTACCGCATTACACACTGAGTAAACATTTCGTGCTTTCCAAAACAAAAAATCTTATTCCGACGTGTTAGGATCTCACAATCAATATTTTCAAATCTTGGAAAGAATGGATACCTTGAAAAACAACATAAAGAACAAACCTATTGTGAAAGCTGTCCCAAGTAGGTATACTCGAGTCGTTACAATCCCAAACCCCTGATAAGTTCCTAGATTTTTGGCAGACAGGTTTGTGGAGGGAATATGTCCTCATTGTGGTTATGAGGTAAGACGCATATTTTTTTTTGATTACGACTTTTTCTCAACTTCGACCAGGATGCTCGTGGCGATCAATGCGATGGCTGCAGTCGGACGTTAGATGCAATAGAACTGATCAAGCCTCGCTGTTTAGTTGACAAGGCTCACGTCGTTACAACGAAATCATCAGCGCACATGTACCTCAAATTAGATGTTATTCAGCCGCAGACTGAAGAATGGATCAAACAGTCGTGGAAGACTGGGAAATGGTCACCCAACGCTGTCATTAACGGAGATGGCGCAATTATCGACCCTCGTTTGAAGGGTGGCCTCATTCCTACTCCTTTAACCCGCGATCTGACGTGGGGTGTACCCGTTCCTACTGAGTTTCAGACAGAAGAACAAGGGATGAAGGGAAAAGTTCTTTGTACGTACAGATCCTGTGCCACTGGTATCTCTTATTGATTTCAGTTTAGATGTCTGGGTCAGTAGTATTCGCCCATGGGTCTACCTTTTTCTGACTCCTCATAGTTTGATGCTCCCGTCGGGTACCCGAGTATAACTGCAAACTATACTCCGGAATGGAAGCAGTGGTGGTTTAATCCTAGCAATGTACGCTTATATCAGTTCATGGGCAAAGACAACGTCTATTTCCACACTGTATATTGGCCATCGGTTCAAATTGGAGACGGCCGGAACTGGACGATGCTTCACCATCTCTCAACTACGGGTGCGTGTCTGAAACGGATGCATAAATCACGTTCTCATTGGTGAACCAATGTAGAGTATCTGAACTACGAGGGCGGAAAGTTCTCGAAGAGTAAGAATCGGGGTGTATTCGGACCAGCAGCAAGAGAGACTGGAATTCCTGCATCCGTATGGCGTTATTATTTGTTGTCGACTCGCCCAGAGACAGCTGACGCCATGTTCTCATGGTCGGACTGTGTAAGTGTAACATACATCTGTATATATGTACTCACTTTTATGTAAGGTTGCTGCTAACAACAACGTTTTGCTGAACAAGTAAGTTTCCCCATGCAGTTCATACAGTTTTTGACACTTATTGATCCTCTTCAGTTTCGGGAACTTCATTAATCGAGCTCTGAAATTTGTCTCGGCTCTCTATGACGGCGTGATCCCTGATGGAGGTGATGAGCCCGGTCCTCTATCACCAAATGACGAATACGACGCTGAGTTTGTCGCTTCCGTCAACGGACTTCTCAAGGATTACATAGACGCTATGGAGGCTGTGAAACTGCGTCTTGGTCTTCAGACTGTCATGCTCATCTCCATGCGAGGGAATAACTACCTGCAATCCTCTGGCCTCAACAAAGCGTTGAAGGCTTCTGACCCTAAACGATGTGCTCAGGTTGTTTCTCGTGCGGTGAACCTGATCTACGTGCTTTCGGCCCTGGTTTATCCCTTCATGCCAGCCACCTCTGACTCTATCCTTGCCCAACTTAATGCGCCCGCTCGCGTCGTACCCGAGGTTCTGAGCACAGATATCCTCGCAGGCCATACAATTGGCAAGCCCGAACACCTGTTCAAGAAAATCGAGGACAACATGGTCGACGTTTGGAGGGTGAAGTTCGGAGGCGCACCTGAAGAAACCGCTCCAGAGGTTGCGAAAGCTACCAAGAAGGGTAAAGGTTCCAAAAAGGCTGCGTCCCAGGTTATCACCGATCCTAACGTGCCCAAAACGCCGGAGATCTTAGCTCTGGAAGCAAAGATCGCCGAACAGGGACAGGTGGTTCGTGGGTTGAAGGGGCAGACGCCCCGGACGGCTGAGCTTGATACTCAGATAAAAGATGAGGTCGATGGGCTCAAGAAATTGAAGACAGAGCTAGAGCATCTTCTATCAACTGCAAGTTAATCAGGATCTTCACATAGACTTGGTATTAGCAATGATGGGTGTCATGAAAAGATTTTTGAATCCGCACTCTCAGCACTCGACATTCAACTTCGATGCGCATAAGTTATGTCTGGTAAAACGGTCAGGATAACGATAGTTATCTATGTTGATCAATGTTCAGAACATTCAGAAGGTTAAGCAACGTCACGAATATTCACAGTACAGACCCCATCAACACAGAAAACTTCATCAATGATAGGATCTAATATTCGATGTGCGGCAACAGAATCGTCGAGTGTCAGACGTCCTTCTTTTTTGGGTCCCCCAGCTCAATATTTGGATGTGACACCAATGTGACACCTAAGTATCTGTCATTGTCGCGTCCACAAGGATATGTAAGTCGCGTCGCGTCGCGTCGTGATTCTAAACAAACACCGACTTAAGACGCAGTACTAGTGTCATCGATCATCGATCATCAACTGTCTGGCGGCATGAACAATGCACAGCGGCCCGCAGCACAGTCTCTCTTGGCAGGCCTCAATTCTGCTCAGCTCAAAGGTAGAAACCCCTGCCAGTGCCCACGAGAGCATTACCGGGCGTTGGTTTGACCATATTCATTCCTTGCAGCCGTTCAGTTTACGCCCCATGCTCCAATACAAATTTTGGCAGGACCTGGCAGTGGGAAAACCAGGGTGAGTGGATAATGCTCTATTTCATGTGTTCGAAACGCTTCATTCTCTGTCAGGTGTTAACATCTCGAATCGCGTACATGATTCTTCAACACTCGATCTCACCCTCCTCTATATGTGCAGTTACCTTTACTAATAAGGCTGCGAATGAAATGCGACAACGACTGAAGAAGCTAATTGGCCCTGGACGTACTGAATTACTAAAAATGGGAACTTTCCACGCGCTCTGTGCTCGCTTTTTGCGCATACACTCATCTCTCGTGGGGTTAGACGCGAACTTTACCATTTGTGATGCCGACGAGAGGTACGTATCTCCGCTGAATGAGATCAGATGTTATGGATTTGGATTACTGGCAGCCGGAAGATTATAGCGGCAATCCTCAAGAAACACAAGGACTACCTTGAAGAGAGAAGGATTGTGCTCACCGAGAATGGTGCCCAATCTATTATTTCCAAGGCGAAGGCTAAGGGGCAGACCCCCAATGAAGTTCTGCGTAAGGCCGGGGTAACTCGAATTCGCTCGGTGAATGCTCCGCCCGACTCGAACGATGCACCAAGACACAATCAACTCGAATACGTCGTTGGCATAACCTACGAAGAGTATGAACTCACGCTTCGGCGTAACAACTCTCTCGATTTCGACGATCTCTTGCTGTACGGAGTCAAACTCTTTCGTGGCTTCAAGCAAACCGTATCTTGGTGTAAATATGTTCTAGTTGACGAGTTGTAAGTATGAACATTCGTTGATTGATTCTATCCTGATCGGTCAAACACTAGTCAAGATACCAACACCACTCAGTATTCACTCATGGTTGCCCTTGCGATACACAAATGTGTCACAGTAGTTGGGGATCCCGACCAATCTAGTTCGTGTTGTCTTATCCATCATGTACAATATGGACACTAAGATCTCTCTCAGTATACGGATGGCGATCTGCCGAAGTAGAAAATCTAGCCAAGATGTGTAGAGGTGACCTTGATTTTGTTGTTCCTCTGACTTGTTTATGAGACTTGTTGCAAAGATTTTGATGGCGCACAACAAATATTGCTTGAGCAAAACTATCGCTCTACCGCATCTATCTTGAAAGCTAGCCTGGCCATAGTCTCCCAGGGTACGTTTCGTCGCTGATACTGTAGTTCCTTCGAATTTCATTTCACAGCATGCCATTTCTGTAGATAAGAATCGCATCCCAAAATCTCTACATACTTCGCATCCTTCCGGCTCCACTCCGTTCCTTCATTGCTTCTCTACTGAACACGCAGAAGCCCTCTTCATTGCAGTTGAAATCAAGAGAATCATTTCTCACATGGGAGGTGCTCTTTCGTGGGGAGATGTGGCGATCTTGCGTGAGTTCGTTCTTATAAACACTTTCCTCGGACTCAATCTGTCATAGTTCGCTTCAATGCTCTTTCTCGTACCATTGAAGGTGAATTGCAAAAGCACGGCATTCCCAGTAGGGTTCTCGGTGGACACAAATTCTTCGAACGGCAAGAGGTTTGTCTTTACTAGTTGACAATTACAGAGCTGTGATATTTGGTATCATTTTTCAGGTCAAAAATATTCTGGCATACCTACAGCTTATCGATAATCCAGATTTTAATCCTGCCCTGGTTCGTGCATGTCATGTGCCAAGTCGGGGCATCGGTGAGAAGGTAAGACTTTTACAACTTTGAATACTATCAATGACCATTCCGCCAGACGTTACAAGAGATCACTGCGAGGGCTGAAAAATCCAAAGTTTCGCAATTATCTATCATGGAGAGCATTTGTGATGGAAGATCGCCTGACATGAAGCCTGCTGTGAAGCGGAAATTATCTTCTTTCGTATCAGTCATCCGGAAGCTGCGTGATCTCGCCAACAAGGTAATTTTTCCTCGAGTGGTGTTTTTGGATTGGAACTCCACGTTCGATATCAGGGTACGTCCCCTGCAGATTTGATTCGACGCCTCGTCGACTTGGTTGGCTTCGAAGACCACTTGAAGAAAACTCAGCCTGACTGGGAAGGCCGATGGGAGAACGTTAAGGAATTGATAACATTCGCGACCGAGATCGCAACCAACATCACTGCTGTTGCCGAGCAAACTGTGACTAACGAAGATCCTGAGTGGGTACCGTTTGGTTAGCATGCCTGGCATTATTGGTTGATCATACATATTCAATAGGGAGACGCCGCTTCGGTCGTTCCTCCAAGCCACCATGCTGTCGTCCGAGGGCGATAATCAAAACGAAGAAGAGAGCAAAGATGTGAGTTCCAAGGTTCAATATTGCATCCTACTACATTAGATTTATTGCGATGTTATAGAAAGTCACTATCTCAACATGTCATGCTGCAAAAGGTTTGGAATGGCCGATAGTCATTATTCCATCTGGTAATTATTTGGGCTCTTGGATCCACCTTTGGCTCAACGATAATGTTCATAGCTGAGGACGGTACTTTCCCTTTTGCTCGTTCTGAGGACGAAGACGAAGAAAGGTCAGTCCACTCTTAGGGAAACTTACCTGCATCCGTCCTGGGTTAACAGTGTAATATAGACGTTTGCTCTACGTTGCTTGTACTCGTGCACAGGGATTGTTATACCTCTCTTACACTGCAAGCCGTAGTATTGCTGGAAACAGAATGAACAGGGTAATGACGCCTTTCGTCTCGATAGTACAATGGGACGATCCTGTGAGTATACTTCAACTGCATTCAAAAGCTGGGGCAAATGCTAATCACGCTACAGACTATTTTCATGGATCTCCAGCCAACGTTCTCACCTGGTGACCGGAAAGTGATCTGTGATATCCTAAATAGGCCCCTACCTTCTGAGTCGGATGTCGCAGAACGCGTTGCGGAATTGTAGGTTTCCTCATTTTGTTCCCCAATTTACTGACTTGTGGTTCAGTGAAAGGACGACATCCCATCACTTGATGGATGACTTCATTCAGCTATCGGAGACGCCATTTTCCAATGCGCCAGTCAATCTAGCGGATCTTACAACCACCTTTACTTCGTCAAGTACTGTTTTACGAACAACGAGTGGTACGGTTTCGTCGACGTCCTCAAAGCCGACATCTTTCCGTCAGTCATGTCCTCCGGGTGATCCGTCTCGTCTTGCGAACGGACTCTGCGGGATGGTTACCCAACCTGTTCAGGAATCTCCATGGGAGGATGCGTTTGCATCTACGAGATCTCTTTCAGGTCAGACGGTCGCCAATTTTCGTCCACAAACTTCCTCATCTCCACTTGGCTCTGCAAATGCCGCGGCCAGGTATACCGAGTCTATCTCAAGGCCCGCACTCCGACCGACTTCTGATAATAGTAGCTCGAGGATTTTACCGCGTGTGTCTGATCCGTCGGTGACAAGCAAAAGTTCGGCCTCATGGCCATCTCGATCTGTTCAGGAGCAAGCTGTGTCCTCGCGACCAAAGATTAGTGTTACAAAAGAGTACACCCTGCCGGCAAAATTGCAATTGCATCGTCTTCTGTGTGCAACAGACTCACGTTCAAGTTCTCCACATCGTCATGAGAACGTCATGCCCGCTCAAGCACTTATTGTGGCGTCACCTCCCAATCCTGGCTCTACGGCTGGTGCCCCTCCATTAAAAACTTATGCTGCACCTCAGAGTACGAAGCGGCGTCTGGGGATGGGACGCGGCACAGGAGGATATGCCAACAAGAAATTCAAACCCCCAGGGTCCTAAACCGCGCGCAACTCATTACTTCGGACTGATCTTTGCATTGGATGTAAAATATGCACTTCTGCTGTCACATTAACATACACGTGTATTGTATTATAACGATGTTGTAATTTCGAGGGAACCTGTGCAGAATGATATCATGAGTCATTATCAAAAAGATGGCACACGGTAAAAATCAGAAGTCGAAGGTGTCCACAGCTCCGGTGAAGGCGCATTGGTAGTCTAACATGCTATATGACTGTGTGGCACGAGGCCCATCACGGCGGGGAAGAGAGCGAAGGATATGATAGACTCACACTGGGTATACCATCTGTGTTACATCGACCCGCGTAGGAGACGAAAGCAAAAAAAATCTGTTTATTACACGTGGTGCGGACAAACACTGCAATCACCGCGGAAGATGCCGTCATTGATTAAGGCGTTCTCAGACTTCGGGCTGACTGGGCCTCATGTTTCCCGTGAGGCAACTAGCTGGTGATCCGAAAGCGCTCGTCTTAGTTAGAAGGGGAAGTTTTTCTCTTTCCCTCTTTTTTCTGCGTCAAAATCATATCTCTCGTGTCCCAGTGATGTGTCCATAAACTGCCTGCCCGCCTCGTTATAGAAATAGGCTGCCTGACCCCACGCCGATCCCCCCATAGATTATCGCATCGCCAAACGTGCACATTACATCTTTCGCACCCTTCTGTCTATTGTATCGGTTTCATTTTCCCCGTGTTTTGTCCTCGTGAATTACACAAGGTATTGTAATGGGTCTTATTCTCTCGTGTACATAAGATGAACGTACCCAAGACAGCTCCTTCGTCTTCATCTCTCGCATCACCCTTCCTCCAATTCCAAAAATTGTCGATGCCCACTCAGTCTACTAATATCCAGAACAATCATCTCAACATCCCCTCAGACGCCCTTCGCAAGTCATGCAACAAAGTTAATGACTCACCTGTTACGCCGGCTGTCACCGGGATCATATACCCGTCTACACCTTTGGATTCGAACACAGAGGCCGAGACGAGTGTCTATCGTCCCCCTGTCAACCATTTCTATAAGCATCCCAACGTCGCGGCATCTAACATTGATGACCCATTGCCTCGTCCTCTTTCGGAGGGACATTCCCTAGACAAGCTCTGGAGCACAATCCGACAACAAAAGGAGCGCAAGATGGCTAAAGAAAAGCCAAAGGTGCAATCGCTCGAAGAACGCGCCAACGATCTCTCCTGGTCGGACCCACTCCCAGTCGACATTCCCGTTCTGGAATCTAATGTCCCCGATCCGAAAACCCTAAAGAAACGCAAATCGATGTATGTCTCTTCACTTCGTATGAAATCAAGGAAGGTCATTTTCTGTGATCCGTTTTAGCTCGTCCTATCGTGAATCTTCTGATGGTCGAACAATGGTGGTCACGTTTGATCTCGATAACGTCGCGAAGCAAGATGTCCACGTTAGCTTTCAGCGGAACCGTTTAATTATCACTTGGGCAACCGCTGAGATCAATGAATGGGAAGACAAAGGTGTCATATATCGAGAGCGTCTTGAAAGACATCACCACAGGACGCTTCCATTGGCAGAAGGCACGAAGGTATGCAAATTTCAGTATTCCATCTTCAAGGGCTTATGTTCATTCACTCGATAGTTCGAAGAAATCCGTGGCATTATGAGTGAACGGCAGCTAATATTACGATACCCCCTCGCGCGATGCGTGAGGGTTGAATCACGTTCCAGGTCTGGGGATTCTTGAACGACAAACAATGTGCATTTGTATGAGGACAAGTGGAAGACGATTTACAATATCAACATTTTGTATAATAGACCCATTTGTGCATCCAGCAATTCTTGCGGGAGAAGTGCAATCACGACCGAGACTTTTAGAGTTGAATGTGTGAAGTGGCCTGAGTGTACGCCAACAAAGCAGCATTTATATCGAAAGACACAGAAGGTGGTACATATGGGGGAAATTCTTCTTGCGAGCTAGAGCAGATATCATCTGACACATCTAGTGAAGTACGCTCGAACGGATTGATTGTATTTGCATGTAGATAGCCTGGGTGACCGTTGAAGCAGGCCGATGGTTGATCATGTAGAGGTCGTCTAGCTCCATCGGAACACGAAGATCCTGCCAGTGTCGTGCAGTCACAACTCGTCAAAAGAGGCTGTTCCAATCCAGACTCGGAAGTTGGTTCGCTGGCAACAAAAGATTCTGTGGATACTTGATGTTGCGTACGAGATGTGTTCGCCTCTTCAGCTTGCGTGGCAGCCCGGACTCTTTTTATAAATCCTTCGAGAAAGGAACCAAGAGGTTTGAGATGTTTGTCGGAAGAAGTCGTCTTAGAGCACGATGACGAAGCTTGTGTCATTACAACGATAGGGGTCAAGGATTCAAGCACTTCGAGAGCAGGTTCAGGGACACTACCAGGCGACGGTGATTTCACGAATGGAACATTCGGAGACGAGAGGAAGCAGGATTGGTTTGGAGACACAATTCCTGTATGGTCTGCCGGGACGAAAATTAGTGGAGCGGTAATCGGGCATTCAGATTCTTGTTCGTGGTCGGATGAAGGTAGTGCCTTGCGCTTGATACTAAAAATTCACACATCAGAAGGATTCTTGAGCATCTTGGCCAGGAGAGAAGGGAGACCTGGTAGTATGAAACTTCTTGTCATAGGCCTCTTCTACATCCGCTAGAGGTACGAAAACTAGGGGAGCGCAGTAAGCAGGTTGTTTGCGATTGGAAAACCCGGGCGTCTTCGACTTTCTGAAGGTATTCCAGGTACTTAGCGGATGGTATTGTGCACCAGCAGATCCATCGACGAGTTCTTTCTTTGTCTTTGTAGATTTAGAGAATGACGAGGTACGAAAAGGAACTCCCTTGGCATTTGCAGTATTCCATAACCGAATTGCTCGAGGTTTGGGTTTGGGTTTTGCGGAGTCACTGTTCAGTTGAATAGGAAGAAAATGTAAAGCAACTCGACTGAAGACATAGTCAATATTTTACGAGCTTACTATGAGTGCGAAAAGTGCTTTCCTATCCTTGACTTCTCCAGAAGTTTCGGGGCTTCGAGAGCAGTCGTCTTCATTGCATTCATCATCAGATTGAATAATTCGTCGATTCCGGTATTTACGACCGTATTTTCGGACATGTATGCGTTCCTGTTCACGTACGTTCCTCCGCAGAAATGCTTCAATGGTGAGAGGTTCTGGTTCTGAGGAAAGATCGGATGTTTCAGGTGTGGTCTTGTTACAATGATCCAATTCATTCTTCGAGGGCAGGTCTTGAGGTAAGGGTGTCCATGGAGGGTAGTCAGTGGTGATCTCGGTGTCATTCTTAGCGATAATAGTTGACGATACAGATGCAGCAATTGAGCCGATATTGCAGTAGAACCCGAGGCATGGGTCAATAGCAACTTGTCTCTTGCGTTTACGCATCATCTTTCGCCAAAAGCATGTTGAAAAGGTTCAAGTGCGTAGGTTTCTCGATAGACTAGTACTCACTGCAAACTGTGCTTCCTGGACAGACATTTCAAAAGAGGCGGCGGAAGGCAAAGTTAGTTCTGTGAACAAGCCCAAGCGTTATGGAAGCAGCGAGATAAGATCCAATGAAGAAGTGTGCAATTACATAACGTTGTGACATATACGGTTGTAACTTGTCACGTATTCAAGTACTTGTGATTCAGATTTGTTACAACAACGTTCTTGTACCATACACTTAATAAATACAGATACAGGTTGTTTGAACATGAAGAAGTTTGTGTTAGATTATGCTCAATCGCGCCGCGTCTGGTCCCTTCTTCGTACTCCAGAACGGGCAAATCTAGACAACATTTCCTCTCTGCCCCCCTCTGCGCCCTAATCATATTTCCTACCTTGCACTTCAGTTGGATTGAGCCTCTACAAAAGAGAATTAATTGTATGGATTGTGTTCCACTTTGGACTTGAACGTTAGTAGCGGAAAATTTGTTGACACATGACGAGAATCTGTAGGCGTTATAGAGATGCTCGGAAGTTGTTCTGAAAATGATGATTACAGCCGTGTTCAAGGAGAAGGTTTGTTGTCGACGATGAACGCGTCCAGCTCGAAAACCAATTTGTATCATAATCAGTCTGTCCGGTTGTACACTTTGCGCCGATTCTTTGGTCGATGCACGCCAAGATTTCGCGTTCCCTAATACATAGGCACGCGTGTCCAAAGGTGTCGAATCCTTCTTTTTGCTTACTTAGCCGCGTAAGAACGTGTAAGCCATACATAAGCAAGGATAGTGTTCCACAGATAATGTCACGGGTAGTGATCACTCGGGATTATCGTGCAGTTATAGCCTCCTTGACCATATATATATAGCCTGTACTATTCTTAGCACAGTCACTGGCTATGCAGCAGGCAATTGCCGGAACAAAACTTGAACCTTGCCCTCGAGGAACTGCAGTTAGACCAGGATGTGGAACAACGGACAACACGGCGGCTATGACTCCCGCGCACCCTCGTATGCCTTTGACTTGAGATTTGTGTACATCGATTCTGATCAGTCTTATCATACAGATTCCCCAGCCCGTAATGGCTTCCAAGCTTTACATTACGCACGATCTGATCGTTTATGTACTTCAGATTTCCTGGAGAGCATGGAGGCCACAATCCCGGATATGCACCATCATATGGCCCTCCTCCTGCTGGGTATGCTGCTTTAGCTCACTGTTCTTTATTGATCTTGATGATTTGCTTCCAGATATGGCCCCCCTCCTGGACCACCGCCAACTGGGTATGTTCTTTCGACCTATAACCCTTGTTCGTCGCCGATGCTCTTTTCTTCAAGTTATGGCCCTCCCCCAGGACCGCCGCCGTCTGGTTATGCACCGCCACCAGGGCCACCTCATGGGTGAGCTGCGACGAACTGACATGTCTTTCGAATCTTGCTGAATTTGATTCATTTTATAGATATTCGCAGGCCGGGTACAGACGCCTTGAGATCCGCCACCAAACTAATGCTCATAACTTTAATTTATAGATATGCCCCTCCTGGACCGCCCTCTCACGGCGGCTACGCGCCCCCCTCTGGCCCTCCTCCAGTCCAGAAGTCCAGTTATCCTGGCAAACAGTACCATCAGCAACACCCTGGTGGGGGATACCCAGGGCAATACGGTGCTCCGCAACACACGTGAGTATATCCATGCGTATATACTTACAATTCAGCTCATATCCTGACAGCCAACATTATGCTCCTCCAAGTATGTTACATTGTTTTGCATCTGTTCAATTGCTTCCCACTCACGCCATCTCTAGGCGGCCCACCCCCACGACCCCCTGCCCATGAGCAACGCTATGGGCCTCAATTCCAGAGTGCCAATGGTCAGGTGGCCCAGCCCTTCTTCCAGTACTCCCAGTGCACCGGAAAGAGAAAGGCATTATGCGTAAGTCACGCTCCTTCTGGAATTGAGGTCGCCCCTCTCAACGCTGTGTATCCGGGCAGATCGGTATCAACTACATAGGCCAGCAAGGACAACTCAGAGGATGCATTAATGACGTCCATAATATTGTCAACTTCCTTATCAGTACATTGGATCCCCTCTTGAGATCCTATCTCTTCACTTACATATTTACAGCAAATTTTGGTTACAAGAAAGATGACATCGTCGTTCTTACCGACGACCAGAATAATCCCCGTGCTAAACCAACGAAGGACAACATTGTGAGTCTCGTTCTGATGGTCGCAGGATCATGCCTTGATAGTTTTTTCAGATATCGGCGATGCAATGGCTGGTCCGTAATGCCGCGCCCAACGACTCCTTGTTCTTCCACTGTAAGTATGCATATCAGAAACTGGTCGCCTCTGACGTCATCCCCTTTCTTAGATTCCGGGCACGGTGGTCAAACGAAAGATTTGGATGGCGATGAAGCCGATGGATATGATGAAGGTAAAGTCTCATTTTCTTGTTCTTTATACTTTTACTCAGACACTATTCTGTAGTCATCTACCCAGTACGTTTTGAAGGTTGAGAGTTGACCAAGATCCGATTTTGATACGACTCTGACAGGTGGACTTCCAGAGAAATGGTCACATTGTAGATGATGTGGGTCCGTCCCTTGCCTCCCCATGTACACCTTGTTTACGCTGGATTCTATATACAGGTTTTACATGAAATCATGGTTAAGCCCCTCCCTGCCGGCTGCCGTCTGACATCCATCTTCGATGTAAGTTCCATTGTAGCAGTCTCACGACTTTTTCTGACTTCCAACTCAGTCTTGCCATTCTGGCTCGGTTCTTGGTATGTCTCCTGAACATAAATCATCTCTGATACTTAGCTTCCTTTTGTATTCAGATCTTCCTTACATTGTATGTCCTTTGGCCTCCGTATGTATGTTTATGAGTACTGACCTTTTTATAAGTACTCTACCGAAGGAAAGATTAAAGAGCCGAATCTTGCTGCAGAGGCCGGCCAAGGCCTGCTTTCCGCCGTCACATCGTATGCACGTGGCGACATGAGTGGAGTTTTCCAATCTGCTATGGGCCTCGTAAAAACTGTGACGGGCAATCAGGAAAAGGTAAACAAGTATGCGAGGGCAACTAGGACGAGTGCTGCGGATGTTGTACGTGTTTTTCCTCATTTCTTGCTGATCCTCCGCTGACGATACCTGGCGATGTTCCTAGATCTCCTGGAGTGGATGCAAGGATTCGCAAACGAGTGCAGATACCCAAGAGCAGGGCCAGGCCACAGGCGCTATGAGCTACGCGTTCATCGCTGTGCTTCGTGCGTTGTCCCTTGACTAATCTTCATTTCCTGTCTCATGTCGTACAACAACAGGTCAGAACAAGCAACAGAGCTACCAGCAACTTCTCGTCAATATCCGTGATATCCTGAAGGCCAAATATGATCAGAAGCCCCAGCTCTCAAGCTCGCATCCTATGGTCTGTCGTTCTTGGTCGCCTTCTCATCTTGGTGCAATGCTGACCTCATACATCTTGCACACAGGACACGAACCTTCTTTTCATTTGTTGAACAAAGATTATATCTCTCTTCTCATAATTATTTCCTTGCATGTGTAATATATCCACCGAGTGTTATTCCTGAGCGGACCTCGAGAGCATGATGTGGTGTCTCGTTGCGAGACTCAGCCTTACAAGAGTTTTCATGTCGCATTTCTTCCGAAAGTTCAATTTGATACACGCATAATGTACAATTACTATTAACAATACAACAAGAAATATGACACGGATGAGGTAGGTAATTAATTAAGTTAATGTATTGAACAACAGCCAACTCGGTAATATCCCTGAAACATTGTCCGCAAGCTCTTCAATTAATTCCCTTTCAATGCTGCAATGTTACTGATGTGTTGCAATGAGAACGATGTAATAGTCTTCTGCTTCTACAATTTCATGGACACTTGACGCTGACGATCTGCCCATAGTGCGAGTCCCCAAACTTTATCTGGTCCGCGTTGACTTTGATAGCTCCGCTTCCATCATCGTCATCGTCTGTATCAATTTCTATGTCCTCTTTGTCGTCGTCGTCGACCCGCCGTCGTTTAATTGTCTTCTTGCCCCCAAGCACCAGTGCAGTCAAACGTCGTTCGTATACGCATCCAGTATCGAGACCAATAGACCAGCGCTTCACGTCGAGCCCGCGGCCAGCAGCGTGCCCATAAACAACGGTTGCGGGATAACATGGAAGTATTTTTGTCTTCTTCTTCCTGATTGTTGACGCGTCCAGAAGCTCTCCATTGAAACCGGCGCAATGCCGCATATCCTGCCTCCAGGCCTTGGACCAGGGCTTTCCATCGTTGTCCCTGTCGTGAAGAGAACAGACAATCAGAAATCGGACGAATTCTTACGATGATCGATCGACACTAACCTGGTGACTTCACCATCGACGATGCCTCGAATATTGAGAATATTCCAAGGTATTGTGTTTTGCGGGACTTCATTCAAGATTTCGCGCTCCTGGATCCTACGCAACGTCTCCGTTCTATTTACTCGGTCCTCGCAGCAATCGGGCAATCGGGGCATGGTCGCTAATGGTTGTCTAGGATCGTTATACGGATGTTTAGGATTCGAGGCAAGGAGACCGCCATGCACAATGAATGCATGGGTGTGGGGGATATGAATGATGTATGGCAAGCTGCGGAGGTAGGCATACTGAGTCTCAGACATTTCTTGTGCGATGGCATAGTGCGCATCGAAAGGTTTCCAACCTTTCGGGATCTTACTCCACCATTCTGTGTCCTTGTTTTTGCGCTTCTTATCGTCGATCCAATCTTCCAATTTAGCATCAGCAGCAGCCCATTCGGCCGAGGTCTCCTCAAGCCAACGAGAACCTTCCGGTTGAGTCTTCATCCAGTGGATCCATGCGCGCCATTCGATAACTTTCTGATCGTGGTTACCACGAACGGCTGTAATGTTGTTTGAAGCCATGAAAGATAATGTACGCATAGAATCGACATGTGGACCCCTTGTCAAGAAGTCGCCAACCGGTATGAGCACGTCGGAAGAGGGATCGTACGAAACCTGATATAAGAGTTTTCTGCAGGGTGAGGTCAGAGACTAGAACAAGCGAACAGGCCGAAGGACGCGCTCACTGAAGAGATTCGTACATACCATGGATATCCCCTACCAGAATAACCCGCCTGGAGGAGTCATCTTCGTTGGATTAGACAGGGACTTTGCACGAGATGGAGGAAAGTACCTAAAGGAAAGTCCTGAGGAGAAAGGGTCCAAAAAGGTTGCGAATGACTAAAGTCGGGAAATCCTAAACCATAATCAGAAAGTCTGGGGGAAACATTAGACTGCCACTAACTGGTCTTGGGTTTGTTACTAGTGAAGATGTAGTCATAATGGTAAGAGAGGCTGTTACAGAAAAAAAAAACAAGGAAGAGGGCGAGAACAGCGAATACAAAGACATAACGAACAGGAGGCTCAAGCATTACGAGCTGTTTCTGGGGTCGACCAACCATGGTCGCGACCAATTTGAATCATTTCGAAAATAGATCCGTGTCTTGGCCTAAGACGTAATAATTACATTAGATAATCAATTAGCGTGGCGTGCTGTTTGGCCACTGAATTGCAAAAAAAACTCACCCGAGAATGATACGATCCAATGTCGCGGATTAGGGAATCTAGAAGAAGTTTTCTGATTCCTTAATGTTAGGCTGCGCCACATGGTTCGAGCTGTCAAGTGCGCAGCTGATTCTTTAAGGGTTTAAGGTCATGAGGTTCGGAAACTGTTGATTGGTACTATGTCACTCCTGTCATGAATGAATGTGTCAACATGAGACTGTATGGATTATTTATCTTACCCAGTGCAGTCCGGCCAGTTGTGCATGAACAATGTACCATTATAAAGTAAAGTGTCGACGAACCGTCAAATGCAATGCAGACTCTACTGCAGCTACCTTCCGATACTCACACTGTCAAAATGCAATGCAGACTACTACGGTCTAAGCTATCTTCCGATACACTGTCAAGTACAATACAGATTAGACCCACACTAGAAGAACCCAGGAAACGAACAAAGCTAGTCTGGAACAGAACAGCACCGCTCGCATTTGGCAACCGGAACGAATACACTATAAGATCATGCATACATAGCTATAACGTATACTATGCTATGTAGTACATAGTTACTATGCTATGTAGTACATAGTACATACATACGCGCCCTTCATCCTCTACATACCTCATGCTAATTCGAAGCTTCTCGTTCTCCGTATGTCTTGAGATTTCCCCATTTGATATATCCTTGAAGTAGTCACCACCGTGATTAAATCATCACACACCAGCCCTCGAGCAAGTCTCAGGCTCTCGGGCCTTTTGTAGCAGATATACATGATATTCCATCGATATCATCATCATTCTTCCTAGCGAGTCGGGCCGAACGGTTCCTCGTGACCAGACAGTAAGATGATGGTATGGTGACTGATAATGACAAGCTAGTAGCCTACATTGACAATCATGAGGCTACATATGTACGGCGGCCCTATGGACTCAATATTACAATACTCTTCAATGGAGTTCCGGCCAACTCCATCCGTGCACCCCTGAGCGCAGATGTGCATGACCTTGTCAACAAGATGGCAAAAATTGCACAGCCACTTCTGGGCAGAACCCATGATGTTGACCCGGAGGCACATTGCACAACTCGTTCTTCGCAAACCATTATTTACATCCCGGAGCATTTTGACCTCGATATCGCGGCCAGTATGTATTGCCTTTCCCAAGCCAGGAGTACCTGGCGCCAGAACGAAACGTTTGTTTACTACGAATAACAACATAATACCTGCAAAATTTGGGCCGATCATTGTGCGTTGCTCCTTTCTCTGATTTCTGCGTATTGAGTGCAGATAACCCATAGAACCCGGATGAGTATGAAAAACTCCTTGCCCACGCATGCAAGTGCTGGCCTCCTGCGCCCTCCGTACCTCCAAACTGGAGCTGTACTTGGTCGGAATGGGAAGCCCTGCTTTCATACTACTGGTTCTCCCCCTACTACCTCATGCTTCCCCAAATTGAACTGCATGTCAACATTCAGTATGGCATCCGTGGCGAGACTCGTCCCATACTCTTCTCTAACGAGCGCGATGCCTTTGTATTCACAATTGTTGACTCCAACAGGTACTTCCTGTTCGATGGCCAATTCAGCGCATTATATTGCATAAAAGGCGTTAGTAACGATCACCAACTCGTGGAACTCATGATCGAAGGTGATGACGCGCTTGTGGCAAGATTCGAAGCCATAGAAGAAAGTGAAGAGGGCTTATCAGCAATGCAACGCATTCTGGCACGAGATGAAACCGTTATACCACTCTTGGCAGAGAAGTTCTTGCACTATACGCCCGTTCCAACTACCCCTAGGATGGAGAGGAACGCCCCGGATTCGTCTCCAGAGCAAGATGCACAATTTGCGGAATATATGTCGCGTTGGCAAGAAGAGTCACGTCTGAGAGATGAAGAGCGAGATTCGGATGAAATACAAAAGTTGGATGAAGAGATCGAACGTCTAAGGAGTATACTCAATGATTCGTTGAGTGAGAATCAATCAAGGGAGACAGAAGAAGTGAGAAAGCTTAGGCTAGCAAGGGATGCTGACGTGGAAGATGATATGCAGTGGGTAAGGAAGGAAGTGGCAAAGTTTGCAGAGGTCACGGAGGTCGCAACTGAAGATGATATACCGCCTGAAGAACTAGAGATCCTTAAGAGGGATACCAATGCACTGAAAAAGAAGATAGACGAAATCATCGACGAGTTGGAGGATCTCCCCGTGAAGAAACATCAAGTGGAAGGCCTCATCGACATGATAGCGACAATCCAGCATCATCGGGACCGTCTGGATGAACTATCCTTGACAGATAGCCATGCGATGGCGCTTTACATGGCATGTAAGCTCGAAAAAAAACTTGACGCCATCAAGGAGAATCCAGCGATCCTTGACTAGTGATGACAATAGGTAAGCTTTCATGTTGTCTCCCCCCAGTAGTCTCTTATGCTCCGCAGACATTCCATCAGGAAATAATTCGCCTAACCCTTATATGTTCTATCTTAATTTTTCATGTTTGCCGGGTAATACAATTGAAACCTCGATGCCATTAGGTATGATATTGAACAAGAACTTTCCCAAGATTTGAGTGTCACACTTAGCCGCTGACGGTTCGACTTCAGCGGCGTCGCGTTTCGATCGACCTTGACAGGTGCATATAACGACCAGCTACTGAATTCACGTCAGCAGCCCCTTCTTGCTTTCGGTTGCATGCTTTCATTGATGTCCTAATACTAAAAGCAGGCTCACATTGAGTTTGGACACTCTACGATTTCTATACAGATTGTTTTCTGCCTCGCACATGAAAACGTGTCCAATTTGATCAACGTACTTTGCTCGCCTTGCAGCATTGATATCTTATTTCATACTCTCCGGCGGCCGAAATTGCTGATGGATCTTTTGGCATTCAGCCACAAAGAGAAAGTGTTTCGGCCGGCCAACAAACGGTGATGTGGAAGCAATGACGTCAGCCAACTCGGGAGGTTATAGCAATGGGCCAAATGTTGGTGGCGGTGCTGGCGACGATGTCAGCTAAGTGGGGAAGTAACGACCCTTCTCCGTATGATCGTGTGGTCAACGCCGTGGCGAGCAAGACGATGAGTAAGGCACGACACACGATGGCGAAAAACTGAACTCACCAGGTACAAGAAACACGATGAGAATGGACGAACTTGGGCTTCTTGAATGAATGAAGAGTATATGAAATGATGGTAAGCAAAAGGAAGGGTCTTTCTCCCATCGGCCCCTGGTCAGGCACCTAGCTTTATGCGCTCTCTGACTGCCCTGAATGGGCTGGAAGGATTGAGTGACAGACGTAGGTAGTATGACCGGCCTCAGCCTGGTGGGCAGGCTATGATCCTCCGCCTTGACGGTAACTGACCGGCTCGATGCTGACTTGGGCATTCTTTGGTCTCTATTTCAACTAAACCTTTTGTTTGATGAGGGAGCGGGTCAGCGTCGATACATTCGTGCTGTCCCTCTGGAGTTGGGAGAATTGGTGACACTAGGATTGGTCAGTGACCTTCGCAATGATCGACTGAACTGCCACTGACCATAGCCTGCGGCCTCACTGCAAGGATAACCCTTTTAATGTAGCGACTCATTTCGATTTTTCGTCACTTTCTTAATCAGGGTTGTCCTTCTATTGTGACGAAGACTGGTAGCCATTCCCTTCACAGATATAAGCATACTCAACCTTTGTTGAAGCCGTGACAGGAATGATTACCGGTCCATGTCAAGAGCTACTTCTTTCCTCAACTTTCTTTTGTCTTTTTTTGTTGGCGAACTTCATCCGTAGTCGTGCAACTTTGGTGATAATATCGCCGGACCGTTGACCGCCTGCGTATAAAACTCCCAAACAACCCTTAGCCACAAGGGCATGTTCAGTATGTGCATTGTGTTATCAGACTACTAAGTTAACTCGACATTGAGTCAACTATAGTAATTCCCGCAATTAAGTCAATTTCCACTCTCATGGACTTTAACCGGCATGCTTGGGAATTGTACATTCGTTCTCGTATGTACATCTACATTTACGAGCTTAGAGTCTCTTCATCTAACTCCGTCCACCTGACATCGTCATCGGGTAACTGCTCACGGTACCACTTCCACGCATTCTTCTTGACAAAGTCTTCGAACGACCAGATGTCGGGATCCAACCTAGCGAACATGTTATAAACATAAGTGTCGGTTCTAAAGGGAGGGGCTAGTGTCGGGGGAAGTATGGGTGGTTTCGACGGGATAAGAGTTTTATCATCAAAAGGGTATTCCGACAATTTCACAAAAGTAGACAGTGGATGTACGTCGACCTTTTGTCGATCGTAGTCCTACACGAATGAGAATCGTCCAGAATTTGTGAAGAATGGGTGTTTTACTCACGTCTCCCTCGAAAACGTCAAGAAGTGCAAGGTCCTTTTGAGAGAGACCGAGAAATAATGTCCCTCGAACCGATCTATCCTCAAGAGGTAGGTCATGACCGATCAGGATGCGGCTCTGTTCGTATGGCACCATTCCTGGGTATTCTGCTCTCTAAGTTTCTATCCATTACTCTTGGTGCTTACAACGGCCATCTGTGATAACGGATCATACCTTGACTTTATGACGTGTATAGTTCTATGTTACAGACGAGTGATGAGAAAAAGGGTCAGGGTACAGGACAATACGACAGTTGTTACCAAAAGAAGGGCTGGGCAAAGTTCCAACGAGGAACCATTGTGTCCGATTACGCGCTGGAGGACCTTGGGATGCATCAGGGTGCCATAGAAAAATGCACTAGCCATTGGGGCAGGTCTGACACTCGGCCCAACAGTGGTGATAAGAGGCAAAATGGTGATAAGAGGCAAAATGTCATCAGTACTATCTTTAACTTTCTTGACACTCCGCTGTAAGATAAGAGCGTCTATTTGCGGATGCGGCGGCCCGTATATGTAGGATCTTATCAGTAAGGTGGCTGATTAGATCGGACACCATAACCGTCACAGAAGGGTCACAAAGAACCCTACATACTTACTCAAGCTTAGCCCCCCTGCATAACAAACTCGAAAACTTGATTCATGTACGGATATGTTATGTGAGCGAACATACTACCACTAGCTACGATTTACAGCTCCGTGACCCGTTACTCAGGGAGGCCGGCCCGCTACACTTGGCGCATCAACATTTAACGATTCAATATTCAATATTCAATGTTCAATGTTCAACCACACAACCTAGTTGGTCACTGCCTCACCTTGGGTGTACTTATTTGGATCCTCAATGTAGCACGACTTTTTCACGAAAATATATCTTCGCATCATTAGTCCGAAGGCAAATTGATTCGGCAAATTGATTCTGCCACTGTAAACGACCCCGGTGATCCTAGACCTCTCTATTTTCAATTACCAATTGATAGATTAGTACTGGCTCGCTCTTCCATTCCTTGCTACTACATTTAATCTCCGTCCGTGGTTGTCTGCATACCGGGTCCAGGTTCTTCTGTAAGTGATGCATCTATCTCTACTCCTCCCCGTCTTATTTACTCTGACGTCCGCTCGTACCTCTCCCGTTGAACGCGATAGCTTCAGCTTGGTCGGTCTCCTCGACGAAGTTATCCTTTTTGACGCACCTGCTTTTTCTGATCCATCCAACCCATCCAACACCCTCGTCGCCCAACAAGCATTTGTTTATTTCCACCAAACCGACATTAAGCCCATCGTTTCTGGGGTGCAAGCCGTTCTGAATTCTTTAGGCTTAGATATTGGTAACTCACTCACTAATATTGAGGAACGTCTAAAGCTGTTCGCGGTCGCTGGTCTCCCTTACAAAACGGTCAAAGTAGAGGTTAAAGGGTGCAGTCGACAAGCGCAATTATCAGGAACGTCTGGTCTTCCTGACTTAGGCATATCATTGCAAAATGTCTCAATGGGATCGTGTATCGCAGCCAAGGAACTTCTAGCCAGGGTCAAGTTATCGTTCTTGGACTTAAGAACCTTTAATGGAACGATCTTCCCTTCACCTGATTCTGGATATGGTGTCTTCTCTGGTATATGATACATGACATGTAAAGTCTTTGTGTCGATTTCTGATTTCTGAATGGCAGACATCGATGACACTGTCAAGGTCTCGCATGTGCTTGACACTCTAGCCTTGGCCAAGGCTACCCTCATTGAGGATCCTGTGGCAGTTACCGGAATGCCGGAGCTGTATGCCTCCCTTGCTACTTCCCTCAGCTCCCCACAGTTCATCTATATATCTGGGTCCCCGTTCCAACTCTACCCATTTCTTCACGACTTTATCAGCACAGCCTTTCCAGCTAACAAAGGCCCAATTTTACTCCAAAATCTCACCGTGATCAATATCTCTCAATTGCTTGAATTTGCTGGAAACGACGGTATTTTCGAATATAAGCTTTCACAGATCGACCATATTCACGGGATGTATCCTAACAAGAAATTCTTGGCTATTGGAGACTCTACACAGAAGGACCCAGAAACCTATGATGCAGCGTGAGTTCACGTCTTGTGTCTTCGGTCCACATGGCCTATGGTAATTGACTTCAATGCCTCTGTCAAGGTTCAACAGATACGGTGGTGACTTCATAACCTGTATCTGGATTCGTTCTGTCGATGGTGCCGACAACACCGCTGCCAGGTTTGCAGGTGCCTTTGCGGGCGTTTCGCAGGACAAATATAGGATCTACACGGATGACCAGATTTTGTCATTGCAACAGATCGATGTTGCAGGAGGAAAGTGTTAATCGTAGGCTAGGTGATATTATCCAGAGATATCCTCGAGAAATAACAATCTAGGGCTATGCGTGCATAGTCTTGAAGAAACTATATAATGTCTTATGCACTGCTTATGCACTGGTGTATCCTCAAGGGCTTGCGTGAACTGCAATCAAACTGAATTCCTTGAAGTTTCCTAACTCTAAACTAGATGAAGTGTCAAATAACACGATATCTAAATTAAACAACAGCATTCGACCAAGTTCTACTTATAATGATATTCAGCCTTCTGAGAGTATACAGCATCTCCTTTATCTCGTAACTCGGATTTCTCCGGTACGGTAACTACTTGTCGAAGTCGTCGCGAAACTTGCGCGGAACTCAGTATCTACTATGTCGACGTCCTGTGGGAATCCAGAGACAGAGACGGGGGCTCTCATGCTTCGTGAGTCTGCTATCTGGTCACCCACCATCATCATTAATCCTGCAGGATAAATCGAGGTCGCCCAAAGTTTGATAAATCAAAACAGTGTGTACGATGCAAAGAGAAAACCGGGAACATTGTTATCAGACATGCGGTCTACTGCAAGTATGCAATAAATTCGAATAATCTGGATCTGTCTGACTGCATTGCCCAGAGAATGTTTCTCTACTCTGATCTCTGTCAAATTTCGTCGAGCGCTTGATCCTACTGTCAATCCACTTCCAGATGGCCCACGACGAAAAGGCCTCAAAGCTGGAGGAGATCTTTTGATAGGCTTTTCTGGAGGACTTGGGTCTACTGTTCTTCTGGACCTAATGTACCGAACCTATTTCTCCTTCCACGACGCACCTATTGACTTGACAACTGGGAAACCTCGAGGGGGCAAAGATCATCCTCGAAACCTTCTTGTCTGGTCTCGTGGATCTGTGTGCTATGTCGAGCCATGTAATGCTTTTCCTGGGGCACGTCTTTCTCTGTGATCTGTGTGGGTGACCTCCTCAACCGCTCAGACAGATGAAAGATCGAACGGAACACATACGAGCAATCGTTGAACAATATGAAGACCTTACATTCATTCCTTTGCGTATTGAAGATGCTTTCAGTCGTGATTGGTGGGATAGTGTTGGTGGAAAGCACATTTCAGACAATCTAGGGATAGATTTGACGAATGAAGGCTCGTACTTCAATCAGAGCAACACGGGTTAAACTGACGTGTTTTCTCTGCAGACCTTCTTCTATCGTCCATATCGAATGAAGGGAATGAAGGGTACTCCAAATCACCCGTACAGCAACTTCAAAAATACATTTTCTCCCTACCGACTCAGACTGCAATCCTGAGTACAGTCCAAACCCTGACTCGGATACTCCTCCTCCACACCGCCTCGGCAATAGGTTCATCACATCTTCTTCTTGGAACCTCTTTGACATCACTATCAATATCTTTAATATCCTCTATCTCTCAAGGAGGCGGCTTCGTAGTGAGGGAGGAGGGGAAAGAGGAATGGGTGCCACCAAGATCGGTAACTCAGATGAAGACGAACGGGCACGAGAATGGTAACATCCGTGTCGTTCGTCCTTTACAAGATATAGGGATGAAAGAATGTGCAATGTGGGCTTGGTGGCATGGTCTCAATGTTGTTGGACGCGAAAAATTTCCGGGTGGAAAGCAGAGTATTGGACAGCTGACAAAAGGTGAGACATCCGCTATTTCTCATCCAGCTACACCCAATGAATTTTTAAGACTTCATTGTTGGGCTCGAACGAGATTATCCGTCCACGGTGTCTACAATAGCGCGGACGTGCTCCAAGTTGGCGCCAAAGCACGGGACAGATGGAATATGCTTGTTCTGCCAAAGGTACTTCCTTGTGACTGAAATTATAATCATGATACTCACAATTACAAAGACCCGCACAATATGGGCTTCAGGACTGGAGGGCACAGACAGCGATCCGATCATTCAAATCTATTACATCTTATCGCCCACCTCATTTCCCTGAACGAGATACGACGGACGTTCCGACATCTCCATCGCTGCCATCACTTACGCCTTTCCTATGCTATCATTGTCATACGACACTCACGAGCCGAAGCAGCAGGGGAACAACTGCTGTATCAGTGTCTAAAGATGACCCTACCCCCATGCCTCTGTGGGTGACATCGAGCTCGGCGGCATCAACTGTCAGTTCAACAGTTCGTGTTGCTACTCAGGATCCATACAGTGGTGAGGAGATTTGGAATCGAAAGAAGATGGATGTTGAGCAGATGAAGGCTACAGTTGCTGAATTTTTGTTCGAATAGAAATCTGGTTTAATTTTTGATTAAATATCATTCCTCTGATTACGTAATAATTTTGTAAAACCTTATCTAACTTGTTGCCTTCAATCGGCTTCTTCGAGCAATGCCCAATTCGGCGAACCCACAGGTTGATGTTTCGTCCCTTCAGCCGAAGAAGAACACCGTCCTAGTGTCTCATGGTCGCCCACCTTGGTACTTGAGTTATGACAGGGCTTGAAGTTGATCGATTGTTGATAAAGTAATACCTTCAGGTATGGAATGGATGGTAAGAGGAAATGGGATGCCTATGTTGTCGCTGTTTCTGGTATGAAACTTTGCTGCCTCAGTAATATGATGATCGAACCGTATCTGCCTCTAGGGGGCTCAGGCAGTGGAAAGGTTCGCGACAAACTGCTCTTAGCCTGTTCTAGCCTGAAGCTTCCAATGCTAGACGCATGTCGCTAGAGAGATTGTGAAGGCTCTTGGTTCTATCCCTACAGTTATCATATTGTCACAGGTATCTTGTATACGTGTTGTAGATCAATGACTAACCTTGACCCAGGATAGCTTCTACAAATATCATACTCCTGAAGAATTAGAACTCGCACATGCTAATAAGATGGATTTCGATCACCCAGAAGCTATTGATATGCTTATGTTCGCAGAAGTCGGTTGCATCATAATCAAAAGGATTCCATTAAGTAACTATCTGATCATTAGTGCTTAGCGGAACTCAAGGCCTGCAAGCAGTCAAACATTCCAGTTTACTCGTTTTCTGACCATCAGCGACTTCCAGAGAAGAAATATTTATACGGGGCAACTATTATCATCAGTCAAAATTTCCCATAACGTCCTGCTCTCCTGGGCTGATCTCTTCCATAGCGGAAGGAATTATGGTGCTTCATGATCCTGTACTTCGAGAATTATACGACCTCAAGGTAATATAAATGTTAAACGCTTCAGACGATGGGGTTGACTTGGAAAATGTAGATCTTTGTGCAATGTGACTCAGATCTTATGCTTGCCCGACGAATAGCGCGCGATGTCGAAGAACGTGGAAGGGACGTCGGTGGTATTCTGGACCAGTGAGTTAGATCATAATGCCTTCCTCTGTGTAGTAACTTATGATGTGATATGTCATAGGTATCTCCGGTTTGTCAAGCCTGCGTACGACAACTTCGTCCGTCCAACTGCATCATATGCCGACATTGTACAGGATTGACATCTTTGAAATTACATTCTTATCTAAGACACTTATAGATTGTCCCAGGCTCAAATAATGCGGTCGCAATAGACCTGATTTCGGCTCATATTCGTCGACAGTTGGAAGAGCGTGCTAATCAATTCCGGAAGAAGCTAGCTGTTCCAGATCTTTACTTCCCAAATGGCTCAGGTTTGGGATCTGAAAGCAAACTTGAGGACCTAAATCTCAAGGTTCTCCCTCATACGCCCCAGTTGCAAGTGAGTCTAAGCTTCATTTCAGGACTGCTAAGTCATATATTCTTATGCTACCTTAGGGAATTTTCACTATCTTAAGGTCAAAAAATACGTCAAATCAAGATTTTATTTTCTTCATTGATCGCCTTTCCACGTTGTTGGTGGAAAACGCACTACAGTTTCTTCCTTATAAACCCAAGACTATCATAACACCCACGGAGGTGGAGTATGATGGAAAACACCTAGATGCTGAGGTAAAAACAAGTTGCCCAGTTCTTTAACTGTTCATGACATTCGATTCATGTAGTACATTTGCGGTGTCTCTATACTACGTTCGTGAGTACTCTCCTTGGTTTTGACGCTTCAGGTAGATCAACATAATTGGTGGCGCAGAGGTGGCGCTCTAGAACGCGGATTTCGACGAGTTATTCACGACGTTCCGTTGGGTTCGATGCTCATTCAATCTGAAGCTAAAACAGGAGAACCGCTTCTTCTTCATTTGATGCTTCCGGAATATGTACGTTTAAGGCATCTGGCTGAAAAATCATGGGTGTTCCTGTTGGACGCACAGGTAGCGATCAATGGATTTTGTCTGCTATGCCCATAGTTGTTGATACATCTGATTAGATCGGCACGGCGGCAGCTGCATTCATGGCTGTCCGTGTCTTGCTCGATCATGGCGTGCGAGAAAATAGGATTATCTTTGTCACCTTCCTGGTTGCCCGCGGAGGCGGCGTGTCGGTCTTACGCCGCATGTTCCCTCAAGTGACGATTGTCTGTGGTGCTCTCGATGACGAGATGCGTGAAGGTTGGCTGAAGGGATACATAGGGGATGGGAATCCGGAAGGTAATGGTCGTCCAGTATGGCTTATGCAGCCGGGAATGGGTCAGATAGGTCAGTTCAAACTCATCGTGATCATCCACCACTATATGTGTGGCCGCTGACTATTACCTGCCAGGTGATCGTTACTACCTGTGACTTGCACTCAGCATCATTCCCCTGCGGATAATCTAATTTTTAATCTTCCATCACATGTGAGGGTCTGATTTATTCCCTTGTACATCATTGTGCAAGGAAGCATCTTCCGCCAAGCATTGATCTCTTGTTGCCAAGCATTGTCAACTGACTATGTACCAGTATCTACCTTCTCATTCGCTTTCTTTCTGCGCCAATGGAAAAATTACACGAGTCACCGCTCGTATTATATAGATATTAATGCAGGGGCTTCACTGCAGAAACAACAACTTCAGGCATGCTTCGCCTTCTCAGCATTTTCAGCCTCTTGGCTATGAGGGCTTTGGCACTGCCTCGGGCTACCTCCACTTCATTCGTTCTCATTGGAGACAGCACAACAGCAAATGGGTGAGCCATTCCCTCTGGGTTTTCTTTCACTCAGACAACTCAGATCAATGGCAGCACAACGGTTAATAGTGGAGGATGGGGCAATGGCCTTTGCGGATCCACTATAACTGGGAACATTGCTTCTGTTGTGGACGGCACTCCTTGTATCAATACGGCGAAAAATGGTGCCACAACAGGGACCTTTGTTCAGGACGGGTAAGCAAGCATTATAGTTGTGTGTCTGTTATCTAGTGTTCCCTAATAAATAAACATTAGATATTTTGCAACCTCACTCGCAGCGATCAGGGATGAAGTTGGGAAAGGACACAGAACGTTGGTAACACTACAATTTGGACACAACGACCAAAAGATTGCGCCCCCAGAATCGATGGCAGCAAATTTAACGTCAATGGTACAGCAAATCCGTGCCGCTGGCGGTGAGCCGGTTCTGATCACTAGTCTCACTCGACGAAATTTCTATACGAATGGTACCGTATCGGATACGCTCGGTCCGTGGGCGGCTGGTATGTGGCCCGTTTTTCCCGCCCCGAGTTATCTCCCAGACCGCTCACAAAAAGTTGACCAGCCACTATATCGGTCGCTCAACAACAAGGAACTCATTATATTGACTTGCACCAAGCATCTATCACATATGTAAGCAAATTTGGAAGAAACATCGTAGCCTGGTTTTATAGGCTTCGTTCAGGTTGAAGCTATTGGACCCGATGCCGCCTGGCGCTTAAACAGATCTCCAGATGACTTCACTCGTAAGCATACTTCCTGCCCGGAACTACTACACATGTCCTCATT
Organism: Termitomyces sp. 'cryptogamus'; assembly: GCA_020091625.1. Taxonomy (NCBI): domain Eukaryota; kingdom Fungi; phylum Basidiomycota; class Agaricomycetes; order Agaricales; family Lyophyllaceae; genus Termitomyces; species Termitomyces sp. 'cryptogamus'. The sequence goes on from JAGYZC010000005.1 coordinate 2,803,863, forward strand.
CAAGTTCAGATCTCAATGTCAATGGCACGACAGTGTTTGGCCGGTACGTTGTCTTCATATTAATCATAAATCGAGAATTCTAAATTATCTGACATCCCCTAGTATGGTTGCAGACCTTCTGACCGCCAGCTATCCGGGTGAACTCCCCATTGTTGCCAATACTGCCCTTTCCTACAACATCTCGCATGGTATTGCGTCATACTGAGTGAAGCGCCCATGTTCATTCTATCGTGTTTGATCTTTTCTTAAACTTTGGTCTATGCTGTACTTATACAACGTACGCTCTGCAAACAAAATGTTGAATGCATCTGAAGAGATACAAAGTAGAACCATTCAGTTATCTAACTTACCTTGAACGTTGGTATACTGAAGTTATCCAGCATCATTCAGTCAACTACAGTAACTTGAATGTTGGCCATACTTTCTCATTATTTTACTCCTGAAACGGTGGTCCCGCAGCCCGATGGCGGCCGTTTGAGGTCGCCCCGTCGCCCAACTATTTTCCGATACTTATCTCGTGATTTGCGCTCTAAACATGAACTTAGAAGAAGCTATTATCTCCTACTAGTACTTTTGCAGCCAAGAAGTCATGCATCGTGTATTCACCATCGTTTGGTTCTTAACATCGTGGTGTTTCCAAGCATCTGACTTACGCCATCATTCATGCTTTGAACATCTTGATTCTGGTTGGGGATAGTACGACAGCGAATGGATGCGTAGCTCAGGCGAATGACGTCAATTCAAGTAGCCAACCATCTACGCCAAACAGTGGGGGATGGGGCAACGGCCTTGTGTGGTTCTGAAATAACAGCAAAGAATGCTTCTGTTCTACCGGGCATAGCCCTGTATCAATACAGTTCATGATGGAACGACAGCAGGCTCATTCGTCGCTGATGGGTACGAAACCATTCGCCGGCATCTTCCAATCAGGTTTGGGCTGAGCGGATTGCTCGATTCGTCTAGCTTTTGGGGTATCTCTCCTGCAGCAATCAAGGGAGAGGTTACTGCTGGTCGCAGAACACTTGTGACGATTTGGTTGGGGCAGCTTCCATCGATGACGGCAAATTTGACGTCGACGGTTCAGCAAGTTAGTGGTTACATCAGTACTGGTTACCGACCTTACGAGATGCAACTTCAACGCGGATGGTACTATCAACGACTCACTTGGTTATGGGAAAATGGTGTGCATCAATCAACTCGATCAACAACTATCTCTGGCTTTCTAGGAGAAAGCGCACCGGGTCTACCTACACAATACCTCGATTCTACGTGTGAGCAAGGCATTTTTGAACGAAGTTGGCCTTACCTAGGTTGTTCTTTGCAGTGCGAAGTCATTAGTCCTGACGCCTCCCATAGCTTTAACAGACTATCAGATGACAATACTTGTAGGTCATGTTCTGCTCAACTATTATATTTGATTGTAAACGGCACGGCTATTAAAAATTTGAATTCCGCTTGAATCAAATAGAATTACGAGGAAATTGTCCGGGTGGCACCCCTATCCACAACTGTGGTTCGACAGGTTCATGATTCACTCTCTACTTGTATTGAATTATAATCAAACTGACTTTCCTAAAACATGGTGCGCGGACCTTCCATAGGCTAGCTTCCTATTCCAACTTCCTAATATTCCAATTCCCCTCTTGACATCACCTATGGTATCCCTTCCAATCTGCCGAAATTATTCTTGACCAATGAGGGCAATAAAATTTGAGATTAATCAATTAATCCTTTGACAAGTTCTGGCTCGGGGTCTCTTGTAGCCGCGAGAGTATGTTACACGGACATGAGATACACTATAAGCTGAAAGTGTCTACGTAGGAAGGAATGTCGTATTAATAGAAATATAGTGTGTTATGGATGGGAGATGCAATGGGATATGAACGAAAATAGATAGAAGTTCCAATGGTAGAATGTCCCTGACCAATGAATGTCCTTTATACAACACATTCTGCGAGTGATGTGGGGAGAGAAGAGCCTACGACTGCAAAGTCAAAACGATCAGATTGAAACAAATAGTTAATCTCGCACCTGGGTAGAACCAAAATGTCACAGCAATGATGATGTACAGACCTTGCATTGTATGAAATATTCGGAGAGAATGATACCTAGAAACAAGAACTCACATATAAGAATCATCCCTTCCAACCAGTTGGATTTGCCATCAACCACGACATAGCCCATAGTTTGAACTGCAACAAAATCAATTATTACACCGCACAGGAATTCTCAAGCGCTAGAACTGTCACACCAGAAATGTACAGCACCTTGAGTTAGAAAGGTTATTAGCCATGACGAGTTACTGCTGCAGAAGCCCACGATCGGGACGTTACTTACCAGAGATTGGAAAGGGTCCATCAAAAGTGATAAAGGCTTACCCATGGCCCACGCCAGAGTGACAATGAACCTAGTGCCAAATTGCCATACTTCAGAACGCGCGGTTGCGAAGGTGATCGCGCCACTCACGGAATGACAAACAGAGCCGTTTGCTGTGTGCGTCATTGATCAAGGGTGAGTTTGTTTAATGTTCAATAGTGAACATACAATGGCGGATCCCACAGCGACTCCAATACTGAAGGATAACTCATCCTTGACCGACACATTTACTGCTGTCATGCACTCTGCCGAAAATACAAACTTCAGCGTCTTGACGTAAAACACAAGAACAGAGGGACAACCTGCTAAAGAAGTGACAGCCGGCAGGAGTATGAGGCCAACCCATTCCTTGCTCACTCTTGAGGATATTCCGTCCATCGAGTCCACCAGCCAGTCAGCTGTAACTGATGTCGCCTATAAGCAGTGAGGCTATGCTATGTGCATATGCATGCATGAAACTCACGACAGTGACAATGACCAATACCAGGACGACTAGGAGGATCCCGATACGTGGCTCGTGGGGCATATTCGGAGCATGATCCCCACCTTCACCCTCCTGGCTAGTATCAGCCGGACTCTCGATCTTTTCACTGCCATCTTGACTCCCAGTATAGACCATTGTGCTAGCGCTGCTCGTAGAACGCCCGAAGCTCATTCGCGCCATGGGATACCCACCAGCGGGGGGCACAAGTTTTACAGTGGACTCGCCATAGTGCCCCACGAGTGCCATCCGGGAACTGCTAGCCGACTCAGGAGAAAGAATGGTAAATTGGGACACCAACGGATGGCGAGATTGGGAATTTGAAGGGGATGAATAGACTGGATAGCGCACAGAATGCGAGAGGGGGCCGTCAGCACTGTGGCTGTTGTCCCCAAAGGACGAGTCTGATGAGAAGTCATCTGTGTCCTTGTCCCTCTGACGTGACTCCATAGGTAGATCCTGTGACGATCGTGCTGACTTTGATTCCCTGACAGCGAATGCCGGGCTTTGTCTGTTGTGTATGTCGCTGTACAGATAGGAATGTGACCATAGCTGGAAGACAAGGTATCCTCCATAGACTGATAGACATATCCAGTTAAAAGGTATATAGAGAGAATCAATTTATACCTAAAAATAGTACGATAGCCACCTGAATGTTCGATTAGACGGAGGAAAAGAAAGGGCAAGAGAAAGCTCACGCCGTGACTCATCTGCAATATACCCTTCTTTTGCACATCTGGAAGATCCGTCGCAGAGCCGCCGAGGGCGAAATGGTACACTGCAGGTAAAAACAACGCCCCGACGCTAACACTGAGTAGGGAAGAATGTATTTGTACCGCAGCTGTTTAGCCATGGTCGCTCATATGGTTTTAAAAAGGCGTGTGTCAAAGCAACTTACTCGGATCGAAACCTTGTTCGGAAAATCGGGTTCCCCCAGCAAAGAAACATAGTCCTAGAACAAGCACTGTGATTCTGTGTTACGACGCACGTATTGCTCGAGCATCGTATAGTATACTCACAAAGCTTGCTCAGCATAGACCCCATCACTGGCGTGATCGTTATTAATGCGGAGGAAGTTATCTAGGGCAAGACTTACATGCTGATTGAACAAAGGTGAGGTGACATTTTCGTAACGCGCATATCTAGAGCTAATTGGGATCCATGCCCAAAATATATGCGCATTGACTTACTGCAACCACGATGCTGACCCTGTGAATCGAAGGTCAGCAAATGCGGAACAGAATTCGTGTAGCCACTGACATGTTGCTCTGAAAGAAGAATCAAGTCAGTGAACAAGGAGGAGACATATATACTCCTACCAAGCTTGCGTTGACGAGTCCTGCCTTTGAGCCACCAATTCGGAGTGCGAGTTCATGCGTCGATAGATCGTGTAACTTGAGCAGGGTTCGTCGTAAGTTCCGTGATCAAGATGAGTATCAAACCTACTCACATTCACTAAAGGTATTAAAGCTAGAAGAGAAACTGACGCGTAGCCAGTTGTACGTTTATTTTCACATCATCTACCACGATAACTCACATATGAATTTGAGGGCGTGGGCTTTCGGCATAGTCAAGTTGACGGTCCACTATATTTATGTTTGTGAGCTATTAGAGCGTCTCCAGCGCTGAATCACGGACTGAAATAGGAACCATAACGAGTAGAATATTAAGCCCTGATGTGGCGCTGTTGAGGCATGAATTGGACTTGCAGATATACTTTGGACGTACATGATCCAAGAATAATATGCCTCCATCCTTCAAAGAGGACTGTGGATCTAATCCTCCGCTGTGCCACGCTGGCCATAGAGGCTACTGAATATTGTGAAGGAGTGGTCCAAAAGGAGGGCAAAGAGTTGGCGGGGAGGCCGCTCTCTGCAGACTGAGCCATAGTCACCAGTGACCGTGGCGTAGAAACGAAAACAAAGCGACCAGCTTAACGACTTGTCCCGTGCTGCACTGCAAGCTTCGTCCCGATATGGAATAGTACTTGCCTAACACATCTTTCTTCAGAGTCGCTATTTTTGGCCTAACCTTGCTGGAGGTGTTTGGATATTGTCCAGCACAGAAAATCATTCAAAACAGCATATATTTGATATGTTAGAGCAGAATGACACGTCGTCATGGCAAAAATAGAGCCCGCAAGGTCCAGAACAAGTCTGCATTGAGAGAAAGACGATATATGCAAGATAATTCCAGACGCGTTACATAATCATCTCGGACGCAAGCGGAAAGACGTCACATGTGACATAGGAATTTGTGACTACTCCGTCTCCCTCCACCTCAAAACGATGTTCAGATCTGCTGTACGTGCTGCTCGTCCGGCAGTTCTCGCTGCGCGCTCCAACCTCAAGCCCAGCGGTCCCTCCGCGCTCCGCGCATTCCACAATTCCATTCGTGTCTCTGAGTCCCACGGCCCCGCCCCACCCCAGCTTTACGGTCCCGGAGGAAAGGCCGGTCAAGTTCCCAGTGACATCGAGCAGGCTACAGGTCTTGAACGTCTACAACTGCTGGGAGAACTTGAGGGTGTCAAAGTTTTTGATGATGCGCCTCTCGACGCCAGCCGAATTGGAACAAAAGCTGATCCCATTCTTGTACCTTCTTACGTGCGTGTCGCATTTTTTTGCTTTATTTTGCTAATTACCCTTCAAATCTCAGGATATTGAACGTATTATTGGATGCACTGGTTCTCCTGCCGATTCCCATGAGGTGTTGTGGTTCAATTTGACCGCGGAGAGGCAAGGGCGTTGCACCGAGTGCGGCTCTGGTACATTCAACTTTTTATTTGCCACATTGGATTAGCTGCTCATACTCTTGACTAGTCTATGCGCTTGACGTTCAGACCGGACCTGTTGATGTTTCAGTGGGAACTGCTGAGGAAGTCACTCATGCCCATGCCCACCACTAGATCATTTTCCGCCTTACCTGTCGAATCAAATATTGCAAAATAATCATTAGACCGCCATCCAAAGTGGTATGAAGTATGTAAGTATGCGTGTGTTTGGTTCTTGACTAGGACTTTACTCGCGCACGAGTACCGACTGAGACTTTCCTTTATACTCTTCTTCAACAACAGACGGTTATAGACTTCTCAACATCCACACTCCAACTTGGATAGTCAAATGCATGACAACCACCGTCCACATGGCCCTACGTTCCACGACCAAACCAATGGAGATCCGCCGTAACAAATTACAAGATGAACATTGCTCATAAATGCTCGACCAGCGAAGGGTCAACGTAGTCTATCTGTATGCACGAGATCAAAGTCTCCGCCTTATCTTGATATCCGTGAACCAGAAGTAGCGACATTCTATCGGCTGTCGTTGAACTTCAGTCTACCTTCGTCTAGATAATCATGTTCATGGTCGTTGTTTTGCAAGAGGCGCTGAGTGTCCCTGCGGCGTGTGTGACGTACACGAAGAATGAGAAAGTAGTTTCCTATCCCGCATGACCTGTCTGGAGGCGCAACGTTGTATCTTTGACGTCAAGGCTAATCGTTCTCAATAGACTACCCGATGTCTTCAGCCGGAATAGAGACTGTATTATGTAAATAAACTTGATCTCTTTCATGCGTTCCAGCCCGACAACTGTTGCGTCGCTCAACCATTTCGAACATATGACTTTTGTTCACTTCCGTGACAGCACCACACTAATGGTTGTCGTTACCGTGTGCCAAATGAGACGTTGTGCTCATAATCGGAGAACTATAATTTAGATATGAAAATCTTTCAACACGTGAAAATGGGCAAGAGGCTTCGAGTTGGTTCTTGCGCAAAAATTTCATTGGTGAATTCCTTGGTCTGCTAGGCTGAGATTGTTTCCGAGCTTCCACGATGCCAGAGATGACAAAAGTTATTTGCGGAACAAAAGAACTTGAACATCTCTGGATAACCCTTGCCATTTCCACCTCTTTCGGCCATCTCCAACACATCCGAGTCGAGAATAAGAACAAGAACAAGATAAGACAGCAGTGGTTACCAGGTCCGTTTTCAAATCGAACATTCTACTAGAACAGGGAGTCTTTTTTGCCATCTTCGGTTTTCGCGTGGACTTGGACGCAGTGGCTCGGACATGAAACAATGACTTGAAACAAAGGTCGTTTTTGTCTAGACTTTGTTCTCGAAATTTTTGTCATTGAAACGACGTAGAGATCGGGACTTCTCTATATCTTCCTGGTGATGTTTCTAGATTGGGCTGAGGGCTAAGACACACTTGTTATTGGCTGGCTTGCGTGCACCGGCTTTTCATCGGAATGAAACGTATCTTCTGGTGCACATGTCTTTATAAGAGTCAAGCTGTACATTGTACATAAGTATGAGAAGATTCATCACTCAACAAGCATTCATTCTCCCTTAGATTCCACCTGCGTTACCGTTGACCGGTTGACGACCAACTTTTCCTCTTCTCCTTCCTCTTAGACCAAGTGTCTCTATTCAACGATTCTTTCCCCCCCATCTCGCTCTTTCTGTATCAACCGCCCCACATATCTCTATCCAACTCATCACCCAAGATGGTTTCCAAATCCAACACTACTCTCCTCGCTTTTTCTATCTTAGCCGCTTCGCAGCTCGCCCTTGCTCGTGAGCGGTGGCCTGAGAGGGACGGCCATGCTGTTCGTCTTCATCCTCGTCGTTTCGGCCAGGAGCATCCCGCTGTAATCGACAAGATTAGCACCGCCTGCCCTGGTCAGGTTTGCGGTAACTTGGCTGGTCAAGCTATCACCCCTCTCTTGGCTGCCCAGCCAGAATGTTCTCAGCAGGATATGGCCGATACCATCATTGGTACGTCCTTTTTCCACCTAGTGATTATACAAAGTCTGGATGATGCAAACGATCTGAAGATGCAGGCAAGCAGTTCGATGCCACAACACAATCTAACATGATCATGCTCGCTATCGAGTACCGCCAGACTGAGAAGAATACGCCACCTGTGAGTTTTCGAAGCCTTGACTTTCGTCTATTACTTGGTATCAATATAAGTTTAACAAGGATTTCTCTGTCAACCCTCCTGCGTCACGCAACTCTGTGTTTTGTCAGAAAGCTCCCAAGAATCCGCAGCTCAATGGCTTAGTGCAGGCCCAGGATCCCGCTAACGATCCTAGCTTGTTCTTTGATCCCGCCACTAAGGCGACCGTCAAGAAAGGCGACCAGCCTAACACCTTCCCCTTCAGTGGCAACAGCACTGCGGTGTAAGTCAATGTTGAGGTCATTAGGAGTGATAGTGTTTACCTGGCTTCTAGCGCGACCTCGGCTGCGGCGAGGACCACCATTTCGTCTACCGACACAGCTGTACTTGCTGTTAGCTCTGCTACAACTTCCTTCTCGATTGTTGGTGACACAACCGCCAGCGTTCCGTCCATCACATCGACCGCATCGTCAAGCGGTGTCGGGAATTTTGGCAAATGCTCCGTTCCCAAGATTGAGTTCGGCGTCGGTTTCGATGGCAGGAAGGAGACTAGCTTCCAGCCCGTCGACAAGACCTCGTACAACCACGGCTCTGCTCAGAATATCATCATCATCATTCAGTTCATCTGCGATACCTTGACAAATTCTTGCGGAGCTGACCAAACCGCCAAGGATACCTGTGCCTCCGCCATGGCTGCTGCTTCTGCTGCCAAAGCGGGAACTGGTTTCCAGGCTGATGCGTTCAACGCTGTATTCGGTATCACAACTGTAAGGCTTTCCCCCCCTCTCTATCTCCCTAGATATCGATCCTCATTTTGCGTAGAACTTCGGCGCTGTTGCATCTGTTGACAACCAAGGCAACATTATCCCGGGAACTGGGAACGGTACAACTTTGACCGTTCCAGATTCAGGCTCTGGAAGTGCGACTACCACTGGCAGTTCTCTGTCTGCTACTGCTAAGTCTTTGGGTGGCATTGGGGACTTTGGAAAGTGCACTGTCCCTCAGATTGAGTTCGGTGTTGGTTTCGACAATCGCAAGGAGACTAGCTTCCAGCCTGTGGACAAGAGTGAGCATATGTCTCTGGCTCTTTCTTGGTTCTTATTGATAAATACGTTCGACCAGCCTCGTACAACCATGGATCAGCACAAAACATCGACATTATCACCCGTATGTACTTTTTTTAGCATTCAGAGACCACAAAGCTTTAGAAAAATGGCCATCTAGAATTCATTTGCGATAATCTCGTGAACTCCTGCGGTGCGGATGCCACATCCAGAGCTACCTGTGCATCTGCAAAGGCTGCTGCTGATACAGCTGCCGCTAAGACTGGTGCCCAGGCTGACAAGTTCAATGCTGTCTTCGGCATCAAGACTGTAAGCTCGATCTACAAGGTTCAATTGAGCTAATAATGCTGACGAATGTAATAGAACTTTGCCAGTGTCTCCGTTGTTGACGATAAAGGAAACGTCATCTCAGCAAACTTTGGATCAGCGTCGACAACAGCGAATAAGACAATGATCACTAAGGTATTGGTGTACCTTGATGATCTGCGAACAGAAGAAAAAACTGAACAATTTTATAGGCTTCTGTCGCGGTTGCTACAAAAACCACATCTGCTTCAGGCAACACCTCCAACCTGCAGACTTTCACTCAGGCGCTTGGCGCTGTCTCTGCTCCCGTCATCACCGCGCTTGGAAGTGGACATTTTCAGGTCGAGGGAAATGCTGTGTTCAGCGACAGATTGAGCGCTCTCAGTCGTTCATGGTGGTTACTTGTTCTGGTGTATTTAAGTACTCCCACTGACAGTTTGTATCTTAGCGATGTCCAAAATAACCAGTGTGCTGATGCTGCTAACGCGTCGGGAAATCAGAATGGGTTTACTGTCGCCGCATGCAATACTCAGCAGCGAAGTTGTCTCCAAAGTGCAAGTATATCTGCTTGACTTTTTTTACCAACTTTTTTAAAGCCTTTTGATCTTGAATGACCTCTCACTGGTTTGAGAAGGATGTAGCATTATTTCAACGACTTGTCTAGATTTGTAGTTTGTATTTTGTGTTGACGTTGTAGTTAGAACACTACAAAGTTAACCTCTTATGTATCACGCATGAATATATTTATATGAAGTACACACAAAACAATTATTACTGGTATAATGATGGATATTTAACTGTTGTGAATGTGATGGAGATGTAGAAAAAGTCTGGTATGTCATCAAAGAATAATTAGGGTAATCTTTACTCTACTAATGCTGCGCCAATGAGAACACCAAGAAACGCGAGGCACAGACCAAGGAATTGCGACGAGACCACGCTGGTGGAGCCTACTGCTAGAAATGCTGAAGCTGCCGCATTGGATGTTGCCACCGTATTTCCAGCAGTTGATGCCGACGGTGTAATGTCACCAGAGGTTGTGCCTGACGGGTTTGTCGGAGTCGACAGTGCCAAGCTCGATGATGTCAAGCTCGACGATGGTTTTGTCGCTGAAGAAGATGATGTAGACGTCGTTGGAGGGAACGACAAGGATGTCGACGCGTTGCCAATGAAGCAGAATTGTTGTGCCAAAGATTCTGCGGTGCCAACCTCTTGCTGGCAAGATGATTCGGTACAATTGACAAGAGATCTTGTAAAACGTGAACTAGTCCGAAAACGTCAGAACAGAAATAAATGATTCAGGAAAAGTCGAGGACACTTACGTTTTACAATAACAGTTTACGTCTATAATAGATGTACAGTTGGTATCGGCAACAGCAAGCTGGAGACAGTTCGTAACTTGTTATAGTGCGAGTTCAGAAGCAGTATAAACAAACATGAAAAACGTTCAGACTCACCACAATCAGAGAACCCGCTTAGAGATGGAAATTGGGCACTACTAGTGGGCGTTACAGATAGGCTTCCATTGGTAGTGGTAGTACTACCTGCTGTAGAACTTGAGGGAATGACAGTGTCTGGAGGTGGAGTGAGAGAAGCCCCGGCAGCGACACCAGTGGCATAGAAGGCAAATACGGAGGCGATGAAGAGCAAGGACATGTTAGCTGCCAGCACGAAAGCCTTGGAACAGGGTAGGCGCAGTCTGCTGCTATTGGTAACAGATCCAAACAACGCGTTCTCCCTGATGGCTCGACACGTGTGATGATGTGTTTTGCTATGCCCTCCTTGACGACCTTGTCTGTTGTTCTTCTACAAATTACACTGGCGCAACAAAAGTTACAATCAATCACAACGTAATTAAAGTATTTGAAAATATTCCGCTTGTATATATCGACATCCGCCTTCACAATTCACAAATTAGGTGGCTACGAGGTCGTGGAGAAGGTTGAAAGTCTACCGTAGCAGAAGACTTGTTTGGAAGACATAAAGCACATCGACGATCCCGGCCTCTGTTGAGTGCAAAACAGTCGGCCTGGCTTAGCTCTTCCATCGATTCTTATGATACTGTATATATATGTACATATAGTTAGCTACTGGGCAATGAGTGGGTTTTTTGTATACACCGATAGACTGGCTTTGCGAAAAAAGGAGTGTAAATAGCATTCTGGACAGCGCGAAATTGAAGTATACTATTGTTGGTACAGATCACTGACACAATGAAAAGACGGCGAGCTTTTCTAATGGGCCATGAAATAAAACAGAGGATCCTAGATAAAACAGAGATGAGTCCATTGTCTTCAGGCTTCTCTTTGTTCCTTAGTACTCCGTGACACGGCGACTTGTCGTTGTCGCTCATCTCCCCAGCGCGCAAGTTCGTGCTTCAATGCATCGACTCGCATTTCGTTCACCGGGTGAGTTTGACTCCACAATCCCATTACGAGGCGCTCATCCAGGGACGGCTCCGTACGCGTGTTCTTCGCGCATTCGACTGAATTAGTCTCTAATGACCGATTCTCCCAAAATTTTACAGCGTCGCGTGCATCGAACCCAGCATGGGCAAGTAATCTGATCCAGATTCTAATATGATCTCAAAGATGTTTGGCAGCCGACTCACCTCGCAGAGACAACGTCCGCCTCGATTTCCTGATTTACACTCGTGCAGAGCTCGCCCACTTTGACGAGTTCTCCAGACCCGACTTTACCAAGCTGGGCGACTGCATCGTTAACGAATGGGCCAAAAAGCATGGTGAAGGGGAATAAGAAGACGCGAACAACATCCGTAATTATGGAGATCACTCCTGGAAGGATGATTGTCGTTGACGACAAGGACTCTAGATGGTGAGAAAGCACCAAATGTGATAATTCGTGTGCTAGTAGAATAGCGAGCTCGGTAGTCTGTTCTGGCGTTGGAGTGGGATGGCGTGGAGGAGGAGAGGAAAAGAGGGCGCTGAAAAGGGAGGTAAACCAAGATTTTGGTGCTTCCACAAGATGGCCCTTATTCATGGGTGCTCGCGCAAGGACTTCATCGAGAAAGCCTGAGTAAACAACGATACCACCGGCTCCATTGGGCCCAAAGCCATAAGAAAAGGCATTCGATGATTCAGGCTTATCCACCAATAGCAGAGAGTATGGAGGTCCCGCTATCTGGTGAGGCATCTTCGGAACGGGCGCTTTAAACCAATCACCTTCGCAGATGTTGTCGCACAAGCGTCGAAGATACTCAGACGCGCGTGGGCGGGGACGCAAGGGATATGAGGCGGGGGGTGGCATGGGTGGGTGATCCTGGTCTTCGTCGAACCAGCATTTGTGGGAACTTGGTTCGTTGGTCAAGACAGGAATAGTCGCTTCGAGCCTTCGCAACGTTGAGCTCACCCAAGCGTATCTCCAGTCGGTATTAGGAATGATTTTTGGAGGCCCATCACTAGCAAGAATTTGACCAACGGCACTGTACCAGCCAGGCCCAGCAAGTTGTTCGGCGATCTCCTCTTCTTCCTCGGGAGAGAGTACGATCATTCTCCAGCTAAGAAGACGATCAACATGTGAAAGTACTACAAGTGATAAAGTGAATACTCACCGTCCTGTTATCGGAGTCTGTTCCAAACTTGCTACTATTGTTCCCCATAACAATGTTATCGGAACCGAGAAAAGGCTATAAAGTAAGTTTCTTCGTACTCGTATTTGCTTCATGACTCGCGCGATGGTCTCTTCTGATTTGGGAACCCCATGAAGATGTGCGTATTTCAACTTCTTTTTGGATTTGTGATTCGTGATCATTATAGCAGGCATAAAGGTTAGAAATATTCGAGCTGCGGTTCGCACGAACTCCAGAGATGACGATGACTGACTAGACAGTTAGAAAATGATTGATAACGTCCTGTAGCAAATCCCAATCACCTTGAGAATTGTCGCCAATAGCGCAATCACAGGTGGACCGCGACATGAGGGAGTTGAATGAAAGGCTGCTACTGTTGTTCTATGGCCCACAGTTGGATATACGCCTGACGCAGAAATGCGAGTTTGTCTGAATAACGCAATAGCGGGGGAATGTGCACGAAAACAAATTGAACGGGGGAGGGCAGCTGGACTAGTGCGTATGATGTGCCGCAGCATTGTGCATTGTCGTGTTCGCTTGCTATAGCTAAATGTCGATCAGAAGATGACTACTGCTTTGACTACTGCTTTTGACAGAATCATCCATAGCACGTGATCGGATAGATGCGACAATACTAGCTAGATGGTTCGTAGCAAAATTCTGTTTCATTATGCACCTCGATCGCAGACTTGTTTCAGGCTAGTTTGCGCCGACAACGACGACGGCTATGTATTCGCAGGCGAGGGAGGAGGCTCTCCGTGAGGATCTTGGCTGCAGTTTTGGGGTGTGCAGTGTACAGCGACTTACATTCTCCTTACCTCTTACACCTAACTCCTACTCTAATCGAAATATGGATAGTAGCGAAGCTAGATATGCTAGATACAAGATTTTACATAGCGTTTATCCTAAATTACAACAAGCTTATGAGGGTTAATTAATGAATATAAATCATGATGGGGGGCACAGGAGACAAGACGGCCAAACGTGGATAATCGGAATATGATTTGTCAAATCCTGCAAGTGGTAGCATTGTAAATACTTCGAATTCGAAGCCCCACGGCTGTACTCAATACTACAATGTGAGATGCAATCTCTGGATCAAATATCATATTTCCATCCGTCTTCTCGGATGGCTGTGCCAAATTTGAACTCAGAATTTCGATCATGAAGGCAAATGCTGACTATCTCGGCGCGTTTGATGTGATTACCGAGCTTGAGGCAATAATTGCTTTCTGCAATCTGTCGAAAGCCTTCCTCGACCTTTGCCGATATGGCCGTAGGTTGAGCGCCAGCACGGAGATGTATAAACTTAAGAACGATGGCTTTGATTTCGTCGCCCAGCTCTAAAGAAATATCGAGTCTTCCACGGTCACTTTCGTAATTTGAACGAACGGTCCAGCTGCGTCGCTTGAGCTCGACGGATATGCCCATCATCCAGACATGGTAAAGATCCTCGCGTCCTTTCGTGATATGAAAGCAAGATAGATCCTGCAAGTAGTTTCGAAGTGGAGCAGAAAACCTTTCCCGTTCGCCTCTATGGAGTCGCTCCATGAGCATATCTGGACCATCCAGTGCTCTGTTCTTCCTGAACGGTCGTTTAAGCCATTTTGACCATTCCGTTAGGATCTCATAATTGGGGATACGTATATTGGCAACGGCGAACTTGCCATCCAGTCTCTGGATCGTTCCGACTGTGAGGTAACCAGTATGGGTAAGGAATGACCATCGAGTCGCTGGGCTGTTTGATCCCATGATGCGTAGCATATCTGCGAATTCGACTCGATTGGGACTTTGATGCATTCAGAAAGGCCCTTCAACAAGAGCTTTCTGCAGTTCTCGATAACTTCTCGATCGACATTGTACCAAAGGATTTCATGGAGTATATCACTGGAGCCTATCAGATCGAAATGTGAGTAGGTGAAATGAAATGCCCGTGCCTGTGAGAATCCCTCACCTGAATTAACCCACCAACAGTCAAGTTTCTTTTTGGAGATTGATAGGACGATGCTCCATGGATTGAAAATTGTTGTGTCCCCACGAATCACGTAGCCATTGGAACACACCTCCATGTCCGTCATCAGAAAGGGCGTGTCTCGAAGTCGATTGCCCGCAGCAAACTGAATTTCTTCTGAGATATCCAGCCTCCCTAAGCCTGCACAAAGCTGTTCGACTCACGTAGAATATTTGTGTCTCGAAGCCGTTAGTAGTACAGGTTTATTCTGCATCGTTCGGTTGGAGGATAACTCGTTCTCCTTGAACGCCTCCGAAACATGTTCGGGGCTGTTGGATTGACGGGAGGGGCCGTACTGAAGCGATGTCAGGACCGGAAGATTGATATGACCTGCAACTTACGAAAACGGCCAAGAGAACATGGTGGTTCAAAAGAATCGCATATGTACATACATTAGCCAAATGAGACAGAGATGTTTATCTCCGGATAGGGATCGCCCTCCTCGAAATCACCCCTCGAGATATCATCACTATTACAGTATGTATGTAGGTACAAGGTCCCTCAACTTGACAAGAAGTGTGAATAAAAGTACAGTATGAGCTGTCATGGGTTTGGTATATCATCCTCTTCCAACTCGCTCCGTGAACGTTTACGGCTATAACTTGTATCCTTCAGTGTATTCTGTAGCAAGCTGGCTATGTCAATATCGGTCCATAGATCGCCAACCAGGGCTGAAGTATCATGTGTTGCCTGCCAGAAGGAATCTTCAGTTTCCTCTGTTTTGGAAGCAATCGGTGGTGGATCACTTTCCTGAGAACAAGTCAGTTTCCCAATATCATTAGTCGATTGAAGGCCCTACCCCCGTTGGCGGGTCACTATTGGGGTGTAATGACACCCATGCTAAGCTGGTATCTTCGGACTGTAGGACTTCATCAACGGTAGGGAAATCATTGCTGGACTCTGCTGGGGGAGGCGTGTCGGGAAATAGCCTTTCGAACCTCAGAACTCCATTTTCCAAGCAATCTAAAATAATCTTGTTCTGAGAGACTTTTAGGGACGAAGGATTCGCGACTGGAATATCCGACGGCCATCCGACCAGACGAACACCATAGACATCCAATCGCTCGTGATTGGTCCATTTCATCTCAGCATTGCGTACACCACTCACGGTTCTGACGGCTCGTGTGAGCCAGCGATTAGACCGATATCTTAGATGTAACTCACCTCAACGCCCTGCGTACACCATCATACAACTCAGTCTTCAACGATCTTGCAGGTGGTAGCTTTGGTGGGATTGGAGCAGCATTGGATGATGATAACGGCTGATCTTCATGCGGGACAGGGGGAGGATGAGATTCTAGATCACGGAAGCAATGCGCTTTGAAAGCCTTTGCACCAGCGTCTCCTCCGTTCCGCATACCGCGCCAAAACTCCCGGCCAACCACAGTGCCTCCAAGAAAACCTCCATCAGAGTGGTTGACTGGATCCACAGCGAGAATAAATGATTGTATCCCTGCAATTTTAAACAAGGATTCTAGCATTCGTGACACATCACAAAGCACAGTTCGCACTGGCATAACAGAATGAGGAATACCATTCCCTCATATTGACAGTAGAAGTCGGACCTTTCACAGCTCTGTCCCGCACCGTGGCGTCTTGGGATGTTGATCGGAAAAGATATCTGGCATGCCATTCTGCAGCTAATCGTCGTGTCTATGGGTAGTATTTGAGAGAACACAAGGATAATGAGAGCAAGGCCAAAAGACCTCTTCGAAAGGACGAAGTTCTCTATCCGCGAAGGCTTTGATGTCTGTCAGATTCCTTTCCATGAAAGTGTCTAGTCTCTCGAGAAAAAGGAGATCAGGAGGCCCGGCTGTACTCGAGCTGAATTCGAAGTCCATAAGTCGTCGTTTACTGCGGTAAAAACCCTAAAAGAATGGTCCCTTAAGCTTGAGGTTGTCGTTGTCGGCGATGTTGATGAATGAATCTCACGTGATCATCAAAAATTATCATTTGTCGATTTTGTTCTTGACGAAGAGATGGGTCGAACGCGAACCAAGAAGAAGGCTGCGTCAAAGGCCACAGATCCCCCCATTCTCCACACTTGTTCTCAAAATGGCCCGAGTGTGTCTGCCCTTCTCGAAAAGGCTCAATCTCTCATAGTTCAATGTGATTATGATCTGGCTTTGCGGTTTATTCGTCGAATACTCGAACAGGAACCCTCCAATGCGGAGGCAAAGGAAATGCTAGGTGTATCACTGCTAGAGACAGGAGAGATTGACCAAGCTCGAGAGGTAAGTCAAGTGTCATCGTGGTAAACCCTGACTGGACCTTGTGTCTCCTTTCAGGCATTCCTGTCACTACTCCCGCCCAATCCAGATGCCCCGACTCCTCCACCACCTTCAGTCCACCTGTACCTTGCACAACTCAATGATGGTGACCCACGATTGGCTTTGCAGCATTTCCAGGCTGCGGTAGATATTCTCTCAGTACAGCTCAAGGGCAAAGAGCGTGCGACAGACGAGTCGAGTAAAAATGATGAGGCTGAAGTCAGAAGTACTATTGTACGGGCTTTCGTGGGCCAAGTAGAGATTTGGATGGATCCTTCTTACGACCTTTGGTAAGGCTTTTCTTTCTGATTTTCTCGGTGTCTTGCATTCTAACTTTTCATGACTCAAGTTTCGAACCTGATGCAGACAAAACCTGTGAAAGGCTCATTGCGCAGGCGTTGCAGGTGGATCCAAATAATCCTGAGGCCCTGCAGACACTTGCGTCGGTGCGAATGTCGCAACAACGACCAGACGATGCGAAAGAGTGCCTTGAAAGGGCCTGGGCAACATGGAAGGATCTGGATCTAGGTTAGTGTGCTATGCGCCTTTTACATGCTCCTCTCTAACATTATCTCTCAGATGACCCAAGACTTCCTCCAATACCCACTCGGTTGGCACTTGTGAGGCTCTTCCTTGAGCTATCGCTATATACTCCCGCGCTTCTTGTGCTACAAGGAGTGATGTCGTCCGATGATCAAGAGGTTGAAGCTTGGTATCTAGAAGGGTGGTGTTTCTTCTTGATGTCTGAACAAGCGCGGGAAATGGGGGGGACCATCGATGATTTGACATGGCAGGAGCTGGCGAAAGATGCCAGAGACTGTCTTGAGACATGCAAAACTGTGCGTCCACCCTCTGCATCTCTCATTTCACCACCTCACATTGTCTTTGAAGCTCCACACAAATCAGCAACACCCAGATACCCCTCTGCTTGAGCATGTAACGGAATTGATCAGCAAACTAGATGCACTTGGTGTGACACCATCGCCAATGGATGCCCCAGACGATGAAGGTGACGATGGATGGGAGGATGCGGATGACAGCAGTGATAGCGATGGCGATGTTGAGATGCAGTGATTTATTTCTACCGTAGGACTATAGCTTCTTTTCCCCCTTCTTGTGTCTGTCTCCACTCTGGATCTATTAAAAGTAGTATATTCATGAGATTGTATCATGGCCCACTTAGTCTTCCATTCCCTTAGTTTGTTTCTGCTTTGACTATTAACAATTGTGTTGAACTTGATAAACAGATTGTTGATTACCGACGTGTTCTCGTGAGCTTCCATGAAACGGAAGTGTAAGGGAAGCGAAATAAACTAGGCTTCTTACCTTTCTCTCACTCTTCACGGTTGAATCTTTTGTCTGGATCTTATACCTATCAAATTGACGAGCACACGATGGCCAGATTACGCCGCGATACCCATGACACGACATCGACTCTACCACAAACTAAGCCACTCCGTATCGTAGCCTCGGGAACTCTCTTCCTCACCTATACCCTCTCAATCCCAGCTCATCCTACCCCTTCCTCTGTCTTGCGCGCGCACTCCGTTGAGAAGAGACGAGGGGGCTCAGCAAACAGAGTGAGGATAAGTCGTACGATCTTCCCGAGATATGCAGGCTGACTTCCATCAAGCTTCTTTCTTTGTTGTCACAATTTCAAGCTGTAGAGGCCGTTCTTGTCGCGCCTCTCAGTGGCAATGAAGACGGCCGGATGATTATTCGAGATCTGAATGCTGAAGGAGTCATGACCCGTTACTGCAAAATATGGAAAGATATTAGCGTTCCAAGTGCCTGGGTGCTGCACTCGAGTATATTTTTTTTCTCTGTGTCCCTGTAAAGTATTGAGTGCGTCGTACAGCTGATGACCACACGCGGACCGTTGTCAACCATAATCCCCTTCCAGATATCACGCATGAGGAATTCGTGTCACTACTGGGGCCATTGCTCGCTCCAGAGAATTATCCTCAAATCCCTTCAGCCGGTGTTCCACCTTCTGCCGGCAGTATACCACCTCCATTACCATATCCACCAAACTCACCGACGCCACGACCCTCACAATCTGGCCCTCGCCCTCCATTTCTCTCCAACCCCAATAGCCCCGCTCCATTCGACTGGCTTCACTTCGAAGGGCGGTCGGTAAAAACCACATTAAGCAACATCACAGGAATAGACGGGCTTGCAAGGGAAAGGAAATGGCGAAGTCACTGCGTGTTCAGTGTTGATGTCGGCCGAAAAGGCAGGCAAGGGGTTGAAGCGGTGTGAATTCTTCCCTTTTTGTGTATATAATGAGGATGACTGACCTTTTGGTTTTGGTCAGTTGATTCCACATGCAGACGTTATCTTTCTGAACAGGCACTACGCAGAGGCAAATTCCCCCAATTATGCAACTACTCCACGTGCCTTCTTACTTTCACTTACGAACATCGCGCCCCCACATGCGCTACTCATTGCATATTGGGGCAAAGATGGCGCTGCTGTGTTGTCACTGCCAACGAAGGAATATTTCCAAAGTTCCGGTTGGGTCGAAGAGCCATCTGCATCATCCGGGTCAAACATAGGGGACAGTCATAGAGGGCTCAAAAGCCCTACTGAGCTTTCAGTTCGTAGCGGTAGTGATTTCTGGGCTAGCGCGCAAGGCCACACACCATCCTCTAGTGCATTCTATTCTGCTGGTACTATGTCAGACTGGGGAAACGAGAGTGGTGTAAGCTACTCTACATCGTCTACCCAGAACCGTGCTCAAGCGCGTCGGCCCGGGCATCGAATGACAGAGGACGATGATGATAATGATTCTCAGGATACCGAAACACCTGATGATGATAACGATAATGACGGCATTATGGACGAAGTTGGAGCACAGGATGCTTTTGTTGCAGGTATGATATATGCCTTGAGTAGGCGTATGGCTCCCGGGTTACCTTATACCCCTTCCTGGACTGGAGAAGATTCAGACACAGTTTCCTCCGACTCTGATAGGGGCAGATGGCGGCTGGATGAATGCTTACGGTGAGAGTGCTTCTCACATAATTGGACAGGAGTGTGACGCCGGTGTTAGGTTTGCGACCGAACTCGCCGGACGCAAAGCGCGTCGCAAGAGCTGGAATGGACTTGCGGACGAAATGACGACAGCGGGTTGGTTCGACACTATATAACAACAGATTTATGTTTCTCCATTGCAAGCACGTAGGACATTTCACGACTATTCGAAAATGATCAATCTCACGATGGGACTACATTCTTGTGATTCAAGAACGGTCAAGTCAATGTGGGATGACATCGACTTAGACTGGTAGAATTTCTCCGTTAAACGTTCAATTCCCCAGAAATCCTGTGCCAAAAGGCACACCTAGAGGATAAAACATCCGTCAGATTTTCTAGCGCAATAGCACCAGGATGAAGGAGAATCCGAGGGTTACTCTTCGAATCGGCCACAGCCTATCAACAGATGTAAGATTTTCTGCAAGCGACGTCTTCCAGTGCATTACTCACGGTCCACGATACTGAGCTATCGCATGCGCTTGGTCTCTCTATCACAACGAAGCTAGTCCAATACTCCCGCATGGCCACAAAAAGAGTATTGATACTTGGTTCAGTAGTTGCAGAAGTCGTAAAAAACGCCGTCAGCTCTGCACCATGATCCGAGCCCAAAATTGGGTTGTCATAACTTGTGTAACCCATATTACTCCGACATTATACGAACATTTCGCAGTGAAACTCACTGGAACTGGAATCCACTCGATTCATGGTCAAAAGCAGCGCCAGTTATGAGCTCCGCAGTGCAGATGTACCTCATTTCGCCGTACATTTGCTGGCCTTGGAGACTGAAGTTCGCAAAGTCACTGAGGGGATAGTGCTCTGCAACAGCTTGATCAAACGATGCCCGTGTCAGGCTTGCAAATTGTCCTTGGAGGAAATTGTACACGGTAGTTTCCGTAGCGTTCGGCATTGAAGTGTTCGCGGTAGCATCCGGCAGAGACGCGGACCAATGGGCGCCCTCATTGGTATTGGAACTAAAGTTTAAACTGTTAAAGACACTATCGTATGGGTATGTACTTACCCGAAAAGAACAGGGACCTTTGCAAAATGACCGTTCTTAAATGCCTCAACGGGCCGTTCCCGAAGGAACGTACCATCAAGTATAGGTGCAAAAGTGAAAAGTGTTGCAGTGCGAGCAGCGATAACCTTGCTGCCGGCTGCTGCCAGTGTATCTCCGTCAGCGGTTCTCAAGCACTGCATGACATTGCTCGCGTTCTCGCACCCACTTGATCAGGTTCAATCAGCGTGATGCAGAGCTTTTAACAAAGTCAAAACTAACGCAAAAGTCACAAACTGCTGGAATATTTCCTCAACATAGGAGTCATTGAATGCTGGCATAAAACTCAATGATGGGCTGTCTCCCATGGCCGCGCGGAAAAGTCCTTGAGTATCACCTCCTTCGCCGAGGAGCTGAGGTCAAAATTGGTCAGCGCTATACGCAGATGTTCTATGGAAAGAAATCATGATTTGCCTGGAACATGGTTGATCCAGCGCCTGCAGATTCTCCCCAAATTGTGACGCGTCTGGAAATCCATAAGTATGAGTTCACCATCTATGATTGAATTCCGTTCTGGCTAACCCAGGGTCACCGCCAAACTTGCTTATGTATCGCTGAATCCAACGGAGGGCAGCACGCTAGGGAAAGTTTGAGTCTCTACTAGGTAGCTCCTGGATATTTGACATTTACCTGGTCCAGTAGCCCAGCATTCAGATCACCGTTTTGCTGTATTTGGGAGCCACCTAGTTTGCATGAGATAACCACTCTACTTGAGATGCAATGTGTACTTACCGAGAAATCCAAACTGGCCTAGTCGATATTCAAAAGAGACAAATACCAAAGGGGACGCGGGGGGCTGCAACATGTGATTTGGGACGATATCGTGCGTACTCCCGCCTTGGAAACCGCCGCCTGTAGCAAGGAAGCATTAGGAAAACGCTTGATAAGTCAATAGTATAATGGCACATACCATGGAACCAGATCATGACAGGAAGCGTCTCATTAGACGGTGATGTTGTGGGTATGTAAACCTTCGACAGGAAAATTTAGCATCGTGAGCAACTCGTGGTGGCTGTAAAGATCGTCTGACATTTCCAAACAGGCAGTTTTCAGAAGTCCCAGGGATGATGGACGTTTGCACTGTCTGCACACATGTAGACCTGAACTGGACATTATTAGGTCAGTGCGAGCACAACTACCAGCTCCATTGTGAGCTATCTCTTCACCTGCGAAGCATCGACTGTTCCGAGATTGCTACTGGGAGGAGAAACCGGTGCTCGCCAACGGAGGTCTCCAATCGGCGCATCCGCGTATTGAATACCTTTGAAGGAGATAATTCCAGCAGAATCATCCCTAGCGCCAACAAACGTCCCGTCTATAAACCTTGCTTGTGAAGTCATGATACAAGTAGATTGAATGAAGAGGTGCTTACAGTCCAATTCTACCGTGGTTTTGGTAGCGCCATGTACAACGGTGAATAGAGATGCAACCAATGTTAGTAGGAACATGGTGGGTCAAATACTTAAAGAGGAGAGGTAGACGGATTTTTGTTACCTTCCCAGAGCCATCAAAAAAACCAGCAGCGATGGGAGAATTAAACCCCTTATATCGTAGAACACGGCCCATCATCAGCGCATTTGCTCATCAAGAATATTGAATAAGGTTTATATGTCGGGCTGTCAATGGACCTTTCGGCGATGGGAAGCACCACATGAGGCAACGGAATCTTTTCATGTAGTCGAAAGCGTCGAAAGTTCGAAAGTTAAAGTTGTACTCGAAAAACTTCAACAAAGTGCTCGACAACAGTGACCATTCATATAGCAAATAGAGGACTTATCTCAGTGTCGCGACAGTCTCTATGAAATTCCAGACATTGAGCTCGAGCATTCACTCGAAGATCTGCATTTTAGAATGTTGTATTGAGATAGATCATCTATGTACTCTACTCTTCTGACTGTCCAGCGACAATTACATCATCTAAAATACAAATACATGAGTGAGGTGCCTCGAAGGAAGAAATTGAATCCAAACACACCGATTTTCAAAACAGCGCGAACGAGCTATAAGTGGAAGGAAGGGTATAAAACAAAGGCTTACAGTAACGAGAAAGAATGTAAACGCACCTGGGTAGCCAGAAGGTATTGCTGCCTTTTTGAGATCAAAGGGTCATAGACAAATTGTTTTTTCATATCTGACATCCCGTCATCTTCAGAATACAGCTGTAAGAGCACAATGGATATGACCCCACCATTTTCACCCCGCCCGTTGCAGTCGATTCCAAGTTTGGAGTCTTTCTCGTTGATCTGTCTACTCTTGACCTCCGCAAGTGTTTCTATCGGCGACAAGCCACTGTTCTCCGCAAGTGCAAGGGGGACAGCATCAAGTGCCGACGCGAAAGCACGCATAGCGTATTGCTCGATGGAGGGTATCTTAATCAAACGCTGTTGAGATCGATTCCATACCGGAAATGCTGAACGTACCTCATCCGCCGCACGGGAGACTGCTATTGAGCAACTGATGTCGGCGGCACCTCCACCATATACGACACGATTATCGACGACAAGATTACGAACAGCACAAATCGCATCATGAAGCGCGCGCTTGGCTTCATCGACAATCTAATTTCCGGTTGTAGTGAGTCAGCAAGCCATTCTTGCGGTTTCAAGCACGTTCCCTACCATCTTATTGCTACCTCTAACAAAGACTGTCACAGCACGCGTGTTGGCACACTCCTCGATCACCAGCATCTTATCACGCGTCGTTCCAAACGATATTTCGCGCACAATACCGGCCTTTCCAAGCTTCCCTGCTGTGAGGTCCTCGAAGCGGGGAACGATACGACCTTGTGTCGCTATCGCGATGAGCTGTATCAAGTTAGTAGAGTGAATCTTTAGAAAAAGAACTGCGGCATACTTCGATTTCGGGTCCACCGACCCATCGCACCGCGGGTAGGTCGTTTTGCATCAATAGATGATTAGCCTCGTCGTCGAAACCCCATTGGCAGATAACCAAGTTCGCCCCTGTATCTTTGACCCTCCTGATCATATCCGCGAATTTTTCCTTCTCGTAGTCCCGAAGTTTTTTGTATTCGTCAACGGTAGTGATGTCCAGTTTGTGCTTGGTCTTGGGTCGTGGAGGTTCAAATGGACATGTGAGGATGGCGAGACGTGCATCATTAACGGAATGGGGCATCTGTGGATGAGAAAAGTCTTTGTCTATAAGAACACCTTTAATCAACGTTGTGTCCGCGAGTGAGCCTCCGACTTTGCCATCGACTTTGATGAGGTCAAAGGGAACATCACGTCGCTCAAGATCCGCTACCGTAAGAACGGCATCAACAGCAATCTGTGCGAATTGTTCATGTTCCTTAGAAACGCTAAAAACACATGTAGTGAGCAACGATCATGCAACTGAGTCAAACATCACACATCTTGCTTCCAAGACTCGTCATCGCCGTCTTCAGGAGATTAGTCGTGTTTTCTCGAGAGAACTCGACGCGATCTGAGATACGATCAAGCTCCTCCACCGCGACTGCGCATGCGCGGTCAAATCCATCTGCGATGCGGATGGGATGGATCCCCCGATCAAGCAAAGCTTCACTTTGCTCCAGTAATGCACCGGCGAGAACTATAGGAAAACTTTGAGAACGATGGGAGGGTGGATGAGGCTGCTGCGCACCAACAACACCAGTTGTTCCATCGCCGATTTCGTCATCTTGACTTTTTGATAGTTGTACGAGGAGTTTTGCGATCTGGTGTTCGACCTCCATCTGTCCAAGAATCGTCGCACCATCGTTAGTCACTGTAATCTCGCCGTCGGGTGATATCAGAATTTTGTCAAGGCCTGATATTGGTTTCAATCAGCGAAATACCGGTTATAAATGAAGTGAATAATAACCTCGGGGGCCTAGGGACGTCCTAATAATATTGGCAACGGTACGTGCAGCAAGGATATGAGACTGAAGCCGGTCATGATAGGCTCGATTCAAACAAGATGACGACCTACTTTTATAGCCTCAATACCATGACTCCTGATTTTCTTTGCTTGTTCCCTGACGATGATAAAAGGTCGCCCATACTTCAAGTTGTTCAGGAAGTTGCATTAAAGGCAATTAAATGTCCTCACCTCGTCTGTAGCGTAGACAGCCTGGTTAGGATCCATTTTGCGGACAGGCTCTACGCGTCGCGGTTGATGGAGATGGGTTTGTGACAATGTGACGTGTTACATCGGAGATTCAGACCATCAGCTCAGTTGGACAGCATTTCCATCGTTGACAAGATAAACCACACCTTCTTCACCTGTCTCGTAAAATCGCACCATGGAACACGAAATCGATGGCTGGATTGAACAATTAAGCCAGTGTAAACAGCTCACAGAGAACGATGTTAAAAGGCTCTGCGACAAGGTCGACGCTCTTGTGCCACTATACATTCTGATCTGACGATGCTCTATCCTACAGACGAGAGAGATCTTGATGGAGGAGTCGAATGTGCAGCCTGTGAGGTGTCCTGTCACAGTGTGTGGCGATATACACGGTCAATTCGTGCGTGAATTTATTATCTTCTGTAAACCAACCGTGACAGTCCTGCTCCTTGTTCTCCAATCGCGCCATCTATACCCAGCATGATCTCTCCGAGCTCTTCCGTATTGGCGGTAACTCACCAGACACAAACTACCTTTTCATGGGCGACTATGTCGACCGCGGCTACTACTCAGTCGAGACGGTCACGTTGCTCGTAGCACTGAAGTTGCGCTACCGCGACAGAGTGACCATCCTACGCGGGAACCACGAGTCAAGGCAAATCACGCAAGTGTACGGCTTCTATGATGAGTGCCTGCGTAAATACGGAAACGCCAACGTGTGGCGATTCTTCACCGACCTGTTCGATTTTCTACCCCTTACTGCTCTCATCGACAACCAAGTACGTCCCCCGCCATTTAAGCCTTGAGTCCTTGTCATTTTCTTCCCGTTTACTTCCCCAACCCTCGTTATTGTATTTCAAACCAAATCAGGAGTGCTTTTGTTTTCAACCTTCGGTCCGGGTACCCCGTGACTGATTAAGCTGATTTTGATTCCCTAGATATTCTGCTTGCACGGCGGGCTTTCGCCATCCATCGATACCCTAGATCACGTCCGTTCTATTGACCGAGTGCAGGAGGTGCCTCATGAAGGGCCCATGTGCGATTTGCTATGGTCAGATCCGGATGACCGCTGCGGCTGGGGAATATCGCCGCGAGGGGCGGGTTACACCTTTGGGCAGGACATTTCGGAGGCGTTCAATCACAACAATGGACTAACGCTCGTTGCGCGGGCACATCAGCTTGTCATGGAAGGTGCGTCTCGCTCATTGCTACCATAAATCTGGGCATAGTCATCATTACTAATATGGTCTTAACACAATATCAGGTTACAGCTGGGGCCAAGATAGAAATGTCGTGACTATTTTTAGTGCACCGAATTACTGTTATCGGTGCGGTAATCAGGCTGCAATTATGGAGATAGACGAAAAATTATCCTACACATTGCGCGTATCAATCGCTTTTAACACTCGATTTTCTGATCTGACATCCTCCACTGCAGCCTACAATTTGATCCTGCTCCACGGGCTGGAGAACCCCTTGTCTCACGACGCGTACCGGATTATTTCCTCGTGAGTTCTATCTGCTGCGCTCATTGTCTTATTTTCATTCATCTTTCCTTTCTATAGTGATTGTACTGTTAATACGTCCATACGACACCTTTTCTGTTATGATCCAGAGATGAATCTCGTACACAAAAATCACGATTTCTCTCTGACTGCCATTGCAGCGTTTATCACCGCCATGATGACATACATGTGCATACTTTACATCTCTTCCTCGTCGTAATGCCTTGACATTGCATACGACATTTCCTATTCTTTATCGTTCGTTTTTAAACTACGGACTTGTTTTCACTTTGCTCATAGCGGAAGGCCTGGTTGAAAAAAATGGGAGTCAGACAAAGACCCCAACTCGAAGAGAGGCATATATATACAGTGGTGAGAATATGAGTACAAATACAAGAATTTCCATCAAATCTCAACTACACATGTCCTGTCGTTGAATCGTCCTCCACCACGTGAGATGTCCTCGACATCTTTCTGATCACAGTTTGATACGCCTCCTGGCTATCTTCGTTTCCAGCTGCTTGACGGAGTGGTCCATTCACTTCTTCTCGTGAGTACCCGGCAGTTGTAGGCTCCTTGCGGTCATCAGGGTTATAACGAGAAGTAATATACTCGACAGTTTGCTCCTGAAGCTCGAGTGTCGAGGCCGGGGAATCTGATTTGTCGGCCTAGTCTATGACGTCAACGAGTCCATCACAGCCGATGATAAAAGTGATGACCTTGACCGAAGCTTCTGACTCGCTAGCAAGGGCTTCGTTCCACCCAGGAGCATTCTTGATAGGCGTGGAGGTCTTATACTGTTGCTTTAACAATTTTCGTAACGTTTCAGCTTCAATGGTCTGCACAGCTTCGTTGACTTCATTGATGACCCACCCTGGAACCGAGTGACACTTGAGAATCATTATTATGCATCGTGCTAGACAAAGATAATTAGCGACTAGCGACTAGTCGACTATGAGTTCGCGAGCTGAACCTCATATGTCTAATGTATTATCAATGTTAATTCCACAATCTTTCAACAAATGGTCATCACAAGCCTGGTATATGACACACTGATAGCAGCTGACGAGCTGCGTGCGATGTCCGACATGCGGCGAAAGGCAAGGCGGGAATTAACAAGAGAAGTCATGGTGAGAGAAAGAAATCAAAGCCAAGCTACTGTCCCTTGCCCTTGAACCGCTTTATATACACGCCTGCCATTGCTGAGACATGACGTCAGCGCTTCGGCTTATCGCCTCATGTGGAATACGGCCTCCTCTGAAAGCAACTGCGCCACCTGGGAATACGAAACTTGTGTAGAGGGAGTATCTCTAACGATTGACTAACGGTGGAACAGATGCATCCTGAAGTGTAATAGTAAACTTAGAATTGCAACGATATTTAGGATTTGATAACAAGTATTAGACCCGGAACAAAGACAGAACGTTGATACCCGTCGATTTATGCAGGACCACAGGTTCTGTACCAGGCTGCCAGCCGGTACTAAGCCCTCAGGCCCAAGGGCTAGGTACTTAAGGTAGTTTCTGACTTTGAATATTATTCTTTGTAGACTTCGGCACAAGCCGTCTTTATATCAAGGGTTTTCGGGTTTTGCCAGGTTCGCTTTCCATTCTGCTTTCTGGTGTGTTTTGCAGCTTGTTCGCTGTTGGTCAATCTTATATTCTGTTTTCCTAATTCAAGCTTCTTTATTGTTATAGGACACGGAAGCTCTGCTGGTCGGTCAAGGTGCACACATATTGAAACAAGATGGGCTACACAGCTTTAAATTAGTACCTTAAAAGCCTGATGATGATGCTATTTTATCTCATGCCTCTCTTAACACATATGACCATCGGTTCAGAGATAGGCTTGCTTCGAAACCCATATGAATAGTGTTTGCACCTGGGATATGTTTTCTCGTTTAGGAACATCAGAAAAACAGGGATCCAAGATACATGGACCGATTGACGCCGATATCATCGACACCGGTGTGTTGACATTGTAGCTATGGACATGTTGTACATGTCCAGCCTGCTGACGCCTTGTGGAGTATCGGATCTACATAGCTCTTCCATGAAGTTTTTGTCAGACCCCGCTTATCACCTTTTTAACTATCTGCCTTGTTCAGTGCCTGTGCATTGGGTTTTTTGATTTTTCGTTGAAAACTCAACTGCTAATGCGAAGCACTGATGGAAGAGATTTTTTCTCCGTGAATACCATAGTCGATTCCTTCATTCACCCTCCTTATTTATCGTATTCTTTGCTCCTGATGCTATCCGTCCCTCACACTCGTTCGACTTTTGATCCCCTGAAAGCGACAGATGTCCTATTGGATTGCTCACTTTCAACACTTTTGCATTCTTGGGGATTTTTATGAATACGTCGGCACTGGCACCTATATTTTAGTCCCCCTGTATTCACGTCAGAATACATGGTATATCCTGCTCATATCATGGATCATCCTACTCCATCTCATACCTCTTCATTCTGAATCATCAAACCGGGCTAGAGCCACCTTTTGGAATTTGCCTAGCACAGGCCTCATTGATTTATGCTTGTCCGCCTTTGTGCCTTTAACTTCACTGATTGTGACAGAGAGATGGTTTCCGACACTCTCGCAGGTATGCTCTTAGTCACACCTGCCTAGTTATAGACGTCAGTAGCTTCTTCCTCTTGTTGTGTAAGGACTAATAGGTGTGCTACAGTACTTCCTTATCACGTCCACTCACTCTGACATTTGATAAGAAGGAGCCGAATTGTCGGTTGTTCAAAATGGTGAAGTCAAGCAATCTTACATCACTCGAGCAGTGACTATGATACTCTTTAGCTCCTTTTGTTTCCTTAGATCGTCTTCAACTTATTGATCTATGCTGTATTGCTGATCATGGTCCTTTTATATGTGTACTTTCCTTATGTGCTCACTGCTGGTCATAGTGCCACAAAAAAGATCCACGATGACCGCCGTTATCATTTTGGTCTCCTTCGTGGTTGTTCTCGTGGTCAAAGGTTAGTTTGATTCTTGAATTTCTTGTTCGAGACAAAGTGGGCTGACAACGTTGCAGCATACACAGGGGTCATTCTTTACCGTCATTGGGGGGCTTTCGAACGATATACAGCTTGAACAAACAAACCACTTTGTTTAAATCCCGACACTCCCCTTGCACTCCGATATCTACTCCGTGTAGATTGGACATGGTTACTATCAACCCGTCGGGCGATGATACGACAGGTTGGGCCATAACTTCAACCATCAGTCAATCGAGGCTCGTAGTAATCAGTTGGAACAGATCTCACTGGACATTCAAGTACCCACGTTAGCTGGAATTCCGTTTGAGACTCAGAGGGTAAGAAATAGTCTCCCCCAAGAAGTGGAGGCAGCTGACTTTATGATTATCGAGGATATTTTCTCGCATGGATGTTCTCGAGAAAGCGACTTCCTGACGACTGTTCGAAAGGACTTCGACCTAACGTTATATTTGAGAAAATCGCGAGGATCTTTTCGAGGGATGTCAGTTCACTCAGAAATAATGCCTAATCAAGCACGGCGATGCCAAAATAGAACCTCACATAGGTATATATGTGTTAAGCACTGTGATTTTTGGTGATACACATGTCAACCAACATGGCATAATCATGAGTTTGATTGTCAAGGTGTTCGTAACAGATTGTACTCGCTGTTAACAACATCTTCAAAAGGTTGGTTGTCATGATGTTCGTAACAAATGAACTTCTTCAAAAGTTTCTATGGAAAAAATTGTAACTAAGATAGCTTTCCCGACAGATACCTGATAGTATACGCAGCATCATCACCTTCAGTGTTCCGATCACGGGCGTTCTAAGCCTTGTCTTGACTTTGTTTCCCCTTCTCACTGTCAAAGTAATACGGTGTGATGAAGTAATACGGTGTGATGGCGTGGCCTGCGACCGCTCCAGTGAGCGCGCGACTTCGTCATTTGTTATCATCACATAAATAGCCACAAAGCAGCACCAATCGATGGCAAGTATTATTCAAATTCTTTTTTGATATATTCATGATCAACAGCCTCGTGACAATACAATCCATCATGATTACGGCGCTTCTAACAACTTGAATCCTCAGAAGTTATTCCAAGTACTCCTCGCGACCATCTTTCGATGATATCGTGGGACTACTTAAAGATGATGTGGCGTGTCTACTAGTACATCTATCCCTTCTTACCGTCATTTGTTTTCACTTTTTCCTCTTTCTTTGTCAATGTCAGTCGACCTTCACCCGCTTTCAACATTATCTTTACGCGAAAACGACTCAGATCGTTCACTCTACATCGGGTTGGGCGTCTTCAATACATTGGCGTTCTTGGGCCTCATTCTGAATGCAGCGGTGCTGGCAGCCGCGCTTTGCTCTCCTCATATTCACCGGCGTAGCGCATGGTTCAGCTCGATGGTCGCATGGATCTTTTACACCATCTCACGTCTGCTGATCTTGGGTCACCAAACTGGCTCGGAACCTCCTTATGGAACTTGCTTAGCGCAGGCTGTCTCGGTCTATGCTACCCCGCCTTTGTGTGTTCAAATTTACTTGTATAAACTGTGTCTTATAATCTTTTTCATTCTCAGGTGTGGTCTGAGTCACACCTGCTTAGTCATTGATGCACGCAAATCTCATCTTTTGTGATACTAATCTGCTGACGAGTATATGTTAGTATTACATTCTTTCATCTTCTCTGACATTTCGGAAGAAGCTCCCTGGTGATTGGATATTCAGAATGGTAGCGTTTACCTCTCTCGGTAACTTCATGAAAAGACTAAATGCCCTCAAGCTCCTTGTGTTTCCTTGGGTCATATTTGTCCTGTTGACCTATATTACAATGCTGGTGATGATACTTTTCTTAATCCTTGCAGTTTTCCCATCATACTTAACCCAGCTTCTCTACCAACAGTTCGTCGCTGAACCCTCCGTGCTGATACGCAATGGCGATCACTTCTACTGTGTCCTTAGTACTCAAACCATGTACGCAAATTTTGAATCTGATCATATCCTACACGGTGCGAGAACACATTTATATAGGTTTTTAGTGTGCGCCGTCATCATCTTCGTGGCTTGCATGGTCAATACTGCTCTCCTGAGTGAATCAACTTTACTATACCAGGGAGGATTCTGCAAGTTCTGACCAAATTCAAGCACATACGGCTATCACTCTTCACCGTCACTGGGGTGTTTTCAGAATGTCATCCTCAAACAACGCACATCTATCCCTATCAATGTTCCTTCGACTATCAATCTTTACTTCTTTGACGTTCTTGACATTAGGGTATGTGATTACCTGAATTTTCCCTCGAGCACTAGTATTTCATACTTAAGTTACTAGATTGACCATATTTGCGGTCTACGGTTTAGGCACTCATACGGCAGCATGGGCCACAATTTCGGTTGCCAGTGAGTTATCCCGACTTCTATTTCAATGTAGTTGTAGTTATCACTCAACCATGTAAAGTACCTATTCTTCCTGCTCTTGTGTATGGAACCCAAAGGGTGAGCATTACCATGGTATATGCTGGACATTTAGAATTGCTGATGTGTCGGCATTCAAAGGACATCCTACGTACATTCTTGTTCTGGAGAAAGCAGGATCTCCACGACTCCAAGTCTAGCGCGTCTCACTACAAAGACGACTCAAAGGATGACCAAAAATCTCTGCAAAGGATGTCAATTCGTTGATTGGATGAGATTTTCATCTGTTTCTCGGGAATTTGGGATCAATAGTCCACATTCCTGTTCATTCAAGAAAATATTTGCAGTGTGACGCACGTGTTAGGTAGAAAGAATAGTCAGATGGTTGAGTCTGGAGAGCGATTACAATAATCAGTGCCATGGACAAATCATCTTTTCGAATGAAGTGATTGACGGATCCGATCACAGAAGTTGTTTGAATTTTTGTGGAGCACGAGATGAGTACAAGCTTCTCTGATGTAATGATGCCCAGCCACGCTCCTTGGTTTGATGGAGTTTCAGCGCTCAGCGACCACACGTTTGTGATCATTCGATGGTAGTAATGTGACTTGTAGCGCGAACAAGCGCTCGTGAACATACACTTCTATCTCATCCTTTGAACGCTCGAGAATGCGCGGATCCCAGTCACAAGTCTAAAGCTATTATTCCTGGTTGAAGTAATCGTTCAGTGTGGTTTACGTGAGTCCTCAAGTTCAGATTTTCGTTGTAGTACTAGTAGTAAGATGATGTCAAGTAGGCTGAATGGATATACTATGTCCATTTAGCCTACTTGACATCATGTCACGGTCTGCCACTGGTGCCACATAAATGATTGATTGATCAAGAATTCGAGTCATATCTTGTGAGCTCCTCGCAACGTTGGCCATCTTTCGAATCTCGATGGTCTTTGTTCTCCTGATAGTGCTATGTTGCTACTTAAGAGGGTGCGAGTGCTTTCCCGCCGAGCTCCATAGGTCTGGCACCCTCATACCCTCCTGCGTTTTTTGTTGGTTTCGTTCTTGATTCCCAATGTCAATGATTCCTCGCAATTTCTCTCCGCAGGGAAATAACACACTCTATGTGGAGTTAGGCGTCTTCAACACATTCGCATTTTTGGGTCTCTTTCTCAATGCAGGGGTGCTGGCACCCGCGCTTTGGTCTTCTCGTATTGGCCGGCGCAACGGATGGCTCAGCCTAATTATCTCGTGGATGATATATTCCATCACATATTTAATGATCGTGGGTCATCAAACTGAACCGGCTCCACCTTTTGGGAGGTGTCTAGCCCAGGCCGTGTTGATCTACGCTGTCCCGCCGATGTGCGTCGAGTTCTGATTGAATTGCATATATAAACCGTCATTCAGAGCTTTTCAGGTGTGCCCTTGGTCATACATGTCTGGTCATTGATGTCCGCAAGTCCTGCCCGTCTACATCGAGACAGCTTATTGACAGGTTCATGATAATTTTACATTCTGGCATCTGCTCTTACCTTCGGTAGGAAAGCGCCGAATCAGTTGGTCTTTAGAACGGTAGTGTTATCTACTTCTGATAATACCCGAATGAAGACCGAATTCGTGACCCCCTAGCTTCTAGCGACTCCTTGGATTGCCTGTGGCCTGCTGATCAATATAACATTATTGGTGATGACGTCGCGAAATTCGCGCGCCCAATCTGTGCTTATACATGTATTAATCCGTCTAGTTGATTGGCGATCCTTCTGCGGTGTTACCGCAACGGAAATCATTTCTACTGCTTCATTCAAAACCAGACACCGTACGCTGATTTCTTCCTGTGTATATCTTGGGCAAGACACATAAATGTATCTATAGGTTTATCGTTTCTGCCGTCACTATCTTCGTCGCTTTCGTGGCTATCGTTGTAGTCAAGAGTGGGTCCCATTCTTTTCGATTCTTTTGCAACAAACACTGACCATCACTGACCCCAAAAAATGCCCATCTATCGCTCTCTATGTTCATTCGAATGTCCCTCTTTACTGCTATGTCATTCATAGCTGCAGGGCGAGTGAAAATCAATTCAAGTGCTTTTAGACTCCGATTATCAGGATGTGAGTCAGGCTGGATATGTCTGCAGTATATCGCTTGGGTGATAATACAGCAGGATGGGCCATCACTATGATCGTCAGTGAGTCATCTAACCTCCCTTGAAGAAGTCTCAATATCAAGAGTGAACGCTGCAAAGTACCTACATTAGCTGCCTTTGTCTTCGGCACGCAGAAAGTAGGTAACATTTTTCTGAAGATTCTACCATGATTACGGCTGACTCTGCGTGCGGGGAAAGGATATTCTAAGCGCATGGATGTTCTGGACGAAACGGGATCTTAATGACTTTTCAGACAACCCATCTGACGCAAAGATCTCCTCCAGAAGGATGTCAATCCATTGACCAAGGAGGATCTTTGATTACTTTCCTAAAACTTCAAATGGATCGGAATACGTGTGTCTTAAGATAGGCTTGTGGAAAATGGACCGTTTGATCTCTTATTACAAAATGTCTTTTCTCGTAAGAACGAACCACTTGTTTCTGATTGACATCACTTTGTCACTGCCTCCAACTTGAATACGCGTGGCCCTGTTACTCTAGGGTACAGGATTGTGTCTTTTGAGGGGATCGGGTATTCATCGTAATGACGCAATAATGACTACCTATCACTTACTATATTTTGTACTGAGAGCAGATTAGCTTGATTTTCAGTGGAAACTGGAAGATACACCCCAGATTCAAAACGATCATCGTCAAATATTAACATTGTGAGCCTTCAAGTCTTAATCAAGTTTGATCGAGTCAAGATGAATATGGAACTGATTCCTAGTTTTCTTGCTTCCAGGTTGGCTTCGAGTCCTGTGGAGGGCACGTGTACCTGACGGACCAGACACCACCGGTGACCAGTTGAAATACCATCTATGTCAGGCTCCCGGTGCTAGATGATGGTGAGAAGGAGAGTTGGACGAGGAGAGTTGGACGAGGAGATGAGTGTTAGAGCAGGAAAAACTTTTGATGCACACTTATTTCTGACGGTTCGGAGTAGTCTGCGAGCAAATAGATATATTTGGTCGCCCAAGCCCTCTCGCACGGAATCCCGAGAGGGAAACCGCACTCAAGCCGGCACAGGCGAGTAATGTACGAGACAAGTGCTATGTGAAACAAAAGAAAAAACAAAACAATGAGAGGGGTAAGTGGATATGAGGGGTGGGAGAGAGAAAAGTCGAGTCCAAAAGGACTGACGAGCTCTATGTCAGTGGGAAAAGGAAGCAGGACGAAGGTAGGGGAAGCTGTAGCTGAGACTATATACATAGACAAAGGGACCATTGTCGACAGTGCGACAATGGTGTGATATGTTGGGAGGGCGTACGCGACGCGTAAGGCACGATCGAGGGAGTCGTGTCGCTTACATAGACGTCGATCAAAGGCTTTTGATCGTGACACTTATTCATTGTCACGTGTGGAGGGGTTGATCAAGAAGTATACATTGGGTCTCTAGCTAAGACAAAGCGTTTTTCGGAACCGCAGTAATTGTCTTCTGGCCTAAACCAATTACGGCAATGTGGCGCTTGTTGACTACTATACATAGTTGACTATACTGTAGCGAGCTGTATGGTAACAACTGTAACGCATAACCCAGGTCAAAAATGTCTCTTATTTACCCTGGCATAATGCATAACGAGCCACCGGTTGCTATCACTTTACCAAAAAATTTTGAGTTCAAAAACAGGCAAAATTCAGCGAGATTTCAATCCAATTCAGTGCTGGACTCTAAGGGGTTATTAACCCCAATTTTTTTGCCTAAGGCTTATCTCTTAGATAAAGCATTAATAACACTACAATTCTAAGGGGTTATTAAGACTCTGCCCTAAAGGAATCACCATCCTTTTTGTGCAAGTTGGCAAGAATGAGATCAACAAGATAGGTCTGAGGTCCAGTGAGCAAACCAGCACAATAAAGATTTGATATATTCTTACTTTGCTATTGACAGAAAGATTTACACCTGTTACAGCATTGTGTGATTCATCCTTCCAACCATCTGATGTCAAGACAGCATACTTTCCATGCAAGGATGATTTAAGTTGGTTGGTGATCACATCATTGGCTTTGTCAAGTAGCTGACTTGAAGGGATAACATTGCCAGCTGTTGACCAAAATAGAAGAAACAGTGTCATGATTTCAGGATCTTGACCCATTGAAATGGTGGGTTTGCAGATATGGTTAAATTGTTTTTGAACCACTTCCTCTTGCTCAGAGTTAAATGGGACATTGATTCCACAAAGCATTTTGAGCTGGGACTGGGACTATGTTATCAATGCTTCAACCTTGGTGAGTAGCTTTTTGGCTTTCTTCCCTTCCCTTTTATCATCTGCTTCATCTTCTGATACCTTGTCCTTTGACCTCTTTCTGTTGCCCTTCTTAAGTGCCTTAGCCATTTTTGAGCCTGAGTTGATGCATTTGGGCATGGATTCACCCCATTCTTCCCTAGAATGTGGGCAATCATAGAATCTTTGACTCCAAGGACACCACTGACATCATGTCAGCATGCTTTTGTACTCTTAGCATGGATTCACAATCAGACAGTAAGTTTCATGCACTTTTTGTGACCCAAGATTCAGATGATAACTTTGGGAATCCATCACTATCAAGCTCCACAATTTCTCCATCAGGATGATGCTTCTCTAAACAGCCAAGACAGTGCACATGGAGGTGGGAGCCATTTTATCTAGCACCAGCAAGGAAGAGCTGCCAGATTCAAGATTTTGTGGGAGGCATTCAAGTAGAACTAGGACTGGTACTTTATCAGAGATTCTTGAACCTTTGCCACCAAAAATTTGATTGACATTTATTATGAGTCATATATCTAAGGGTGCAGTAAAGGTTATTAACCTTTGAGGTTGATATGAACCCTTAGCTTAGAAATGACCTAAGCCTTAAACCTTATCAACCCATAATGTTGAGAGCTGACATTGATCCAATTGCCTTCTATGCACTACTACCAGCATGTCAAAGTGTGATCTGGTGGATACAAAGGAAGTAATGAGGTAATTTTCAAAATAGTAAAGCAAAGATGATTAATATGTGAATCAAGTGCAGCAGAAACACCAGTACTTACCTCAGGAGGCATGGTACAATTGAGAACTCAAATTCAACTCAAATTGATTCCTGAAGATCAACCACCACTTGTGTTATTCTGTTCATACAAGGTTAGGAAGTACCCAACATCACTGGGTGGAACTGTCTCTTAATTGACCCTATGTCATGCATCACAAGGTCCCAGTTACTAGCTTGTGAGCTAACTGTAAAGTAACACTGATACCCATACATACTGCTACAGTACTGTGTTTTGTCCTTTTGCAGCAATCTACAAGGAAGCAAAGGGAGATGGTGTTTCAACAAGAGTAAGACATAAACAAAGTTACAGAAACTAGATACATTTGATCATGATGGGCATGTGCTGGGCAATTACTGCTACTCAGAGGTTGCATAATTGGAGGAAAGAGGACCTATCAAAAATACAGACTGAGAATATCTAGTTTGTAACTACACTCAAGTATTAAATACTATGATCATCAGTGGAGTAGTTTCAAAGGTGAGAACAGGTGCAGATGGGAGGGTGTTCAAACCAGACTATAGGATTTCAGTACCAGAAGTAGGAGTGAAAGAGAGTAGCACTGATAGATTTGAATATGTAAGATGGTACTGGTGAGGTTCCAAGAAGCTCCAGGACATGTGACTGCATCAGTCAGTCCAAAACATGTTCCACTCTCATCCCATGCCTCTGTTTGGTGGACTTATATTTTGTCTTTTCACAGTAATCTACAAGGAAGTGAAAAGAGATGGTATTCCAAGAGTAAGACATAAGTGAAGTCACAGAGACTAAATACATTTGATTGTGATGGACATGAGCTGGGTGATTACCACTACTCAGAGGTTGCATAATCAGAGAGAAGAGGACTCTGTTAGGTTCCACTGACCATGGGGGCTCAGCTACACTGGGAAAGTGCTTACTAGGCAGACATGATGTCCTGTGCTTATAACTTAGCACTCCAGGGTTGGTGCAAACTATGGGGACTTGTGAGGGGAAGCTAGGAGAAGTGGTCTGAGCAAGTCCAGAGTGG
This sequence comes from Termitomyces sp. 'cryptogamus', assembly GCA_020091625.1. NCBI lineage: Eukaryota > Fungi > Basidiomycota > Agaricomycetes > Agaricales > Lyophyllaceae > Termitomyces > Termitomyces sp. 'cryptogamus'. Next base: position 2,842,117 of record JAGYZC010000005.1, read on the forward strand.
TCTGGGAAAGTCTAAGACCAAGTATATTGAATGGTGGGCTTGGGTGGGCATCAGGAACAGGTTCATAGGTGTGTACATGGATTGTGGAGTCAGCAGAGGCTTCACAAGTGATAGGAGCAGAGCTGGAGTTTGATGGGGAATCAATTAGAAATGATGGGTTCTGGAGCCAAGCATAGAGTGAGGCCTGGAGTTGTCATAAGAATGATTGATAGTTTGTAGTGTGTGTGTGGAATTTGTAATGATGTCAGAGATGAAAGGAACTTAGGAATGGAAAGGAAAACAGAGACAGTCAAGACAAGACAAAGGCAAAACAAGATGGAACTAAGAGAAGGAATAGATTCAAGACTGAAAATAGAAATGAAGATGAAATAAAGAGAAACACAAGACACAAGTAACCAAGTAATTGTAATATCAAGACTAGAGTATGAGGTGCTACTCTACAATTTATATACTGACTCCTGGAGAGCTCCAGGAGACAGTGGGTCTAGTGGCAGGGCTCATTGGAGCTGCATGGAGTCAACAGGTGTTGGTTGTGATCAGGGGATGGGCCATGGTGATGTTCTGATGGGATCAGTTGAGGATGTGGTCTGTTCTGGGGTCATTGTGATGCTCTGGAGTTGGTCAGGCAAACCAGAGGGATAAGCTGGTGACATATGCCAGAGTCAGAAACAGTGGGGGAGGGTTCCAGGGGCCTAGGAGAGGCAGGAGAAGCATTGATGGCTGTAGAGAAGGCATTGGAGTTAGCTGGAAGGCTGTCAGAGTTTGCTAGAGAAGCATCAGAGTTATCTGGAGTGGGCATTGTGGATTGACAAAGGTTGGGGGTGTTCAAGGGGGTGTTGGGAGTAACTCTGGAGGGGCAGAGTGGCTGGAAACAAGGTTGGAGTTCCAGGGAGTGGGTTGTGACATCACTTCCCCTTCAGCATTAAGACCTTCAAAATGCAGAGCACAAGTTGGGGATTGGCAGGAGCATGGAAATCAAAGCTGAGTAATATTGATCAAACCACAGCAGGTGGTGGCAGCATGGGGAATGAAGTTGAAGCATGGCCACCATTTGTCAGGGGATTCTTCCCAAGTCATTAAAAAAGTCAGACATACCCTGGAGTTCCCAAACTTTTCCTCATGTCTTCTTTCTATGCCTCATCTTCAGCAGCATCCATGTCTCCCTCTCCCTCTCCTACTTCTCCTCCCTCAGAGGAGTCTGACAACTGTTGGGATTGTGAGCAAGTTGAGGCCATATATCATAGTTGTACATTTTCTTGTGACAGTTTTGACAAATGATGCATCATGACCTCAGCCTTTGCAGAGTTGTCTGCAGCAGTAGTGGGTTTATTGGGGCTTTTGTCTTGTAGTGGGGTCCCAATGCAGTTGGCCCCAGTATTGGCAAGGTGTTTCTCAAGGCCTAACTTTGGTCCAGAGGAGATACAGGCTGTTCTGGAGGCATTGCAGGTTGCTCAGGTGGAAGTAACCCTGGAGAAGTTTGTAGAGGCAGTAAAGCAAGTGTGGGGTCCTCCAATTCTGGAATAGTGCTAAGTAGAGGCTTTAGTGAGTATCCAGTGCTGTTGTGTCAGGTTTGGAGCTAACTTGATTTTGTAGTGTGCCCTTTGTGCTTGTCATAGAAAGCACTGCAATTTTGAGGTGCCAATGCAGGGCTCCCATCAAGACACCTCAGTGTGCATTCTATGTTGCACAAGGCATGAAAAGTGTCCAATCTCACTGAGTTGGCATGCAGCCTACATGTCAGAGGAGTAGGAGTAGGATGTGGCATGGGTGGCAGAACAGCTGCTTAAGGAGCACAGAGGCAAGGTATTGGGTTAGGGTCTGGAGTGAAGGGCAGAGAAAGTGCAGGGCAGTCTGCAATAAAGGTGGAACCCTCACAGAGTAGGTGGAGGGAGGGGGCTCCAGCAGCACATGACAAGAGAAAGCAGAGGGCATTCCCCCTCATCAGAGGTGGGGCCCAGCAAGCAGACATAGGGAGGGGAGTCAATGGCAGGCCCTCTGGGGCCATATGTATACTCCTCAAGCTTAGGGGCTCTAATGGAGGGTTCTGGGGCAGGGAGACAATACAAAGAGTGGCTGGCCAACAAGGTGGCCTCAGGGCATAGGGGAATGATGCATGAGTCCTTTTTATTTCTTGCTCTACTGATTCTACTGATGCAAGCTAATAGATTAGGTCCAACAGCACTGGGTTCTCCTGGATGAAGCATTGGCTGTGCATGCATTGGTGCAGGACAGGTTAGTGCAGATGCCTAAGGAACTCCTTTCAGAGTTGGAGCAGGGGTCTCAGCAGATGGTGCAGCTGTTAGTATAGCATCAGCAGAGGAATACAATAGCCTCTGGGACATAGTAAGAGGTTGTGACCAATATGGGGGAGCCTTTACCAGAGCAACCAGAGGTCCTGGGCATAGTGGTTGCCCAGATGAAGGTCAATTTAGTTGGGAGTGTAGTGCAAAGGATTCTGGAGGAGGAGGGAGAGTAGAGGGGGCATCTTGGACTTGTGCTCTGCATCAGACCCACAAACTTTGTCTCATTATGTAATTTTATAGTATGCATATACAACCTTTTTGGACCTCTAGCCTGGGCAATTAAGTTTTTCAGACTGTATCAGAAAATAAGGAAGTAAAAACATGCAGGAGGTTACTTTTGGGAGTTGAATCCCTGCTAAATTCAGAGGTGGGAGTTACATCCACTAATACCATCTATGTCAACTAGTCCTGGGGGTCCTGGAGCTTGGTGGGGTGTCATTAATGGAAGCCTTAGAGTTTAGTGGGGGCTCCATTGAGGTTTTTGCAAGGCTTTCAAGTATTGTTCTCAGATCCATGCCCTTCCAACAGACCAGGTAGTGGGGTCAACTGTGGATCAAGCAGGAGTTGAGGATTTGGTTGACTTCATAGTGATATTTGTCTTTGACCTTGATGAGGAGCAGTCAATTGGGGTGTTGTCTGGAGAACTGGTCCAGAGTATGTTCTTCAAGGAGGTGGACATGGAAGATGGGGTGAAGGCCCTTCAGGCCTGGGGGTAGGTCAAGCTTGTAGGCATGTGTTGAGATCTTGCAGAGAATCTTGAAGAGGCTGAATTGTTTGTGGTCAAGCTTCACAGAGGGCCTCTGGATCTTGAGGTTTTGTTAATCAAGCCAGATCAGGATGCTGGAAGACCTATCAGGGGTGTAAAAACATTGGACATTGGCATGTTTGGAGTAGGCTTGATTGGCAGTGTTGATTTTGTCCTGGAGGAACTAGTGGAGGGATCAGAGGTCTTTAGCAATTTTGTAGGTGACATAGGAGGGAATATCCTTGAGGGACAGGGTGAGCTGGGGGTTGTAGCCCTTGTTGGCATAGAAGGAGGAAACTCCAGTGGTGGAGTGAAGTGTGTTATTGTAGGTAAATTTAGCAAGGAAAAGTTCTGCATGCCAGTTGTTCTGTAAATAGTTAACATAGAGGTGGAAATACTGTTCCAATGTCTGATTTACTTGTTCTGTCTGTTTGTTATCTCTGGGTGGTAGGAAGTTGATAGATTGGTTTTTATTTTAAGTGCCTTGTGTAGCAATTGCCAGAAGTAGGAGACAAATAGTAGGCCACAGTCAAAGATGATGTTGTCCAGAAGTCCATGTTTGGAGAAGATGTGTTCAAGGAATAACTTGGCAAACTCCAGAGCATTGTTGGTGGTGTAGCAGGGGATGAAGAGGGCTTGCTTGGTGAGGTGGCAGATGATGATAAGGATTGTGTCAAAGCCTTTGGAGTTATGAGGGAAATGAACACTCTGTGGGTAAACCCAACAAGAGCAAGCTAGTGCAGGCAACAAGCAAGCATTGAAGGAGCAGAACAGCAGCTAAGAGGCAGGCAAGGGGCAAGTGCAGTGAGCCAAGTAAGGCAGCAATGCTGGGGTTCTCACAATTGGTTTACTGGATAGACCTGAGAAATGCTACTATTGATTAGTTGAAGAATATTCTGTTCTTATAGCCAGCTTATATACTACATCCATGGCTATGCTATGATTAATACTATATGTGGTAAGTGGCCTGGGTATGCTAAGCAGTAATGACCATTAATACATCAAAAGGAGAAATAGGGTCCAATGACTATGGAGGGCTGACTAATACAAGACAAAAGGGGAATAGGAGTTGTTAGGTGGCCAGTCTGGTAATGTACCATGTGTTTAAGCCCAAAATAGGATTAGACTACTTATAGAAGGGTTGTCCCTTTACATCACCCCCTCCTCAAGGTTTGTTGACCCAACAAACAGCTATGGCATTAAGATGCTATTTTCTATTCCTGATATGGCTGGCTATGATATGCAATAGCTGGTTCTGCCCCTCTAGAGTAATGTCCAAAGGCGTATTATATCATTGGGGCTGATACTTCAGGTGCTAGAGTAGAGAGGGTCATGGGAGAAGTTGTGTCCATTGGAGAAGCTGGTGTAGCCCCCTTGTGAATGCTCAACATCAGCAAGCCCAGAGAGAGAGATGAAAGTTGCTGGATAAAAGGGGTAGGGGCCATAATAGCAGTATTAGATGCCACTGCCAGAGTGCTAGAAGAGGGTGCTCCTGGCCTAGGAGGAGTAGGGGTGGATGATGCAGTGGATCCTGAAGGTGCTGGCACAACATTGCCTAAGCATTGCTTCCACAGTATGTAGACTTGCTTCTTAGCTATCTGCTTTCTAATAACCACAAGGACTTCTCCAATCTGCTGATCAGGGCCCTAGATAGAGACAAACCAGCAGTCTCCTCCAGCTGAGCTAACCATAAAGGCTGCCAAGCAGGCACCAGAGATGTCAAGGGCTTATTTAAGGCTCTGCCCCTAGTGATTAATTACATGCACAATAAGAGAGTTAGGAAGTTCAAGTGTGCACTTGAAATGTGGGGTGTCACCATCCATAGAAGGGAGGTTCTGAGCAAGGAAGATGACAAGAGGAGCATTAGAGGTAGGACATGCTACATGTTAAGGAATACAAGAGGTGGGCATAGTAGGAAGTTGGATGAAGGACTTAGGCTTTGGCTGCTTAGGTGGAGCTGACTGCATGGCAGAGCCTGAAGAAATGGCATGGCCACTCATACTAGGCTGCAAGGCTGTTCAGGCAGAAAGAACTGTGGTGACAGTGATGAGCCCCAGTTATCACTGAGCACTAATTTTTTGGCATTTTGGACTTAGTGGCAGCTGACTACCTTGAATCCAATACAAGTCACAACACTCAGCACATGAGACTTAGCCCAAGAATTAGACTGAAGCATGAGACTTTAGCAACTGTAAGACTTATCAATTACGAGAAACATCACATGGAGTCTGGAACCTGGGCCTAAATCATCAAGGCCTAGACCCTCCCTAGCGACAATTATTAGCAACTCTAGTGATGAAACAGCGTTCCCTTACTATATATGGGCAAATTATCAGACACATACCTTTTACTATTATTTCTTTTGCCAAGCTTACCAACATACTTGAATGGCATCTACACTTCAGGTATTGACATTGGACTCATTACTTTTTGGTTTCATTCACAATTAGGTGCTGCCAAGACTTCACCTATGATTTTCACTTAGTTACAGACTGATGCCTTGTATGCACCTTGAACACAGTGACAGACGCCATCACTAGTAGTGTCTATTTGTTTACTTTCCCATACTATACCTTGAAATGTATAAATACTGACTGTACATAGACACTACATACAAGGAAGAACAATTGGAGAACTGCTATCTTTAAGCTTACCAGCAAGAGATTTCACCTTGCCTCTTTTGCTCTTTTTATTGCCTTCGACTCCGGCTTAGTGATAAGCCTCCTCAACTTTGACCTCAACTTAGTGTGATACCAACTGTGGGTGCCTATTTTAGTTAATCCAACTTAATGATGCTAGTGACTATGGCTAGTGACCCATTTACCAACTTCCATTGACTTCACTCTACAACGTAACTTTTGTTCTAGTTCTCTGGAACAGTTACTGACTTGCCCTCAACTATTAACTTCCTACTGCCCACTACCCTATCTAGTGACTAGTGTTAGGTTTCCTGCACAGCACTAGGCAGCATAGGAGCACATCAACAGGCATAGATGTATAATCAGACTCAAGTGCTACTAGTCTGCTCTTGAGCCCAGAAACAAGAGTTAGCAGTCTCATGATAGTAGATTATGAGTCAGCAAAGGCATCAGTTAGAGTTGGCATAGAGTTCATAGAGGTTAGGGTGAGGCCAAAGGTAGGTGTTAGGTTGGATGTTGTGGGCTAGAGGTGCAGATGATATAGGGACCAATCAAGATGTGAGGAGAACAAACACTTTGTGGATAAACCCAATAAGAGAAAGCTAGTGCAGGAAATGAGCAAGTATCAAAGGAGCAGAACAGTGGCTAAGAGGCAGGCAAGGGGTGAGTGCAGCAAGCCAAGCAAGGGGCAAGTGCAGCAAGCCAAGCAAGGTGGCAATGCTGGAGTTCTCACAATTGGTTCACTGGATAGACCTGAGGAATACTGCTATTGATTGGTCAAAGGATATTCTATCCTTGTGATTAGCTTATATACTACATCCATGGCTATGCTATGACTAATACTATATGTAGTAAGTGGCCTGGGTATGCTAAGCAGTAATGACTATTAATATGTCAAAAGGAGAAATAGGGACCAATAATTATAAAGGGCTGACTAGTATAAGACAAAAGGGGAATAGGAGTTGTCAGGTAGCCAGTCTGGTAATATACTATGTATCTAAGCCCAAAATAGGGTTGGACTACCCACAGAAGGGTTGTCTCCTTATAGGAGTTGGGAAGTTTAGCAATGTAATTTATTGAGATTGAGGACCAGAAGCATCAACCAACAAAGAGAGGTTTCAGCAGGCTATGAGGGCAGTGGCAGGGTACTTTGGCCTGGAGACAAGGTTTGCAGGCCCTCACATATCATGTGATGTCCTTCTTCATTTCTAGCCAAAAGTAAGTCCTGGAGATGAGTTGGAGAGTCTTACAAATTCTGGGGTGTCCTTGAAGTTTGTGATTGTAATGCTGCTGGAGTATATTGAGGCAAATGGACTTGTGGTTTGGAGCATAGATTTGTCCACTCTAGAATAGGAGATGGTAGTCCAGAGATAGTGTGAAGGGGTCATTGGCTTTTGACTCATTGGCAGAGTTGTTGGCAGGAGTTGTGCTAGGTGAAAAAGGAGTCCAGGAGTGAGTTTCCCATTTGGTGGAGGATCCCTTCTTTATTCACAATTAGCATGGCATGCAAATGCTCAGGGGGGATTACCACTTAATAGTTGAATGCATTCTGCTCAGCTTCAAACAACTTCTTCAGATATATGTCAGACCTCCAAGTGAATGCATTGGGCTTTGCATCAAGTCATTCAGGATGGTAGTAGATGGTAAAGTCATACTCTGAGAGGGTTTTAGACCATTGAGCTTGGTGGTAGCTGAGCTGTTTTGTGGTCATGAAGTATTGCAGGTTATTGTGGTCAGAGTAGACTTGGATGTGGTGCAAAGATCCTTTGAGGTAGGCCCTCCACTAATGGAAGGCTTTGACAATAGCAAGGAACTCCTTATTGTAGATGTTGTAGTTGAGCTCCACAGGGATCATCAAGCAGGTGTAGAAGGCAATGGGGCAGATATTCTTGCCTCCAGAGTCTAACTGGAAGAGGATTCTGGCAATGGTGTAGTTAGAGGCATTGCATTTGAGAACAATTGGTAGGGAGGGGTCAAAATGGCAGAGGATTGGAGCAGAGGTGAAGGCTTTCTTGAGGAGGAGAAATACACTCTGGCACTTGCTGTCCCAGTCCCAAGGAGTGTCCTTCTGCATGAGTCAATTGAGGAGTTTGGTGATTCCAGAGTAGTTATTGATAAATTGGCAATAAAAGTTAGCAAACCCCAGAAATGACTGTACCTCCTTGACATTCCATGGTGGGGCCAGTTGAGAATGGCTTCAACCTTGGCAGGGTTTATGTGTATGCCATTGGGAGTGATAATAACTCTAAGGTATTTGACCTCCATCATATAAAAGGAGCATTTCTCAGGTTTGGCATGGCGGTGGTATTCTTGGACTTGTTCTAGGATGCAGCAGATGTGCTCTGGATGTTCTTTCAGTGAATTTGAGTATATTAGAATGTTGTCTAAGTACATGATAACAAAGACATTGTTCATGTTGTGGAAGATATTGTTCATGAAGTACTGAAAAGTGGCAGGGGAGTTAGTCATTCTGAAAGGCATCACTTAATACTCAAAAAGGCCATAGCAGGTGTGGAAGGTGGTCTTCCATTCATGCTCCAGAGCAATTTGGGTGTTGTTGTAGCCAGAGCAGAGGTCTATTTTTATATAGATCTTGGCACTATAAAGGCAGTCAACAAGGTCTCTAATCAAGGGAAGGAATACTGGTTCTTTTTGGTGACTTTGTTGAGTCCCCAATAATTGACACAGAGTCAGAGAGACTCATCCTTCTTCTTGGCAAACAGAACTGGAGCACCAGTGGCAGAGATTGATAGGTGTATGAAATCTTTGCTGAGCATGTTGTTGAGGTAATCCTTTAGGGCCCAGAGTTTGATCTTGGACATGTTGTAGATTTTACTAAATAGGGGGGGAGGTGCCTTTCTTGAGATCAATTTTGTGGTCATAGAAGCAGTGCGGAGAAAGTTTTTTTGCACTCTCATTAGAGAATATGTCAGCAAATTTATGATATTTCAGAAGAACTACTTTGTATAGGATTTGTTCCTCTGTATTTTGTTCTGGTGGAGTAGTTTTTATGTGGAGGTATTCTTCTGGTAAGGCTGGCATGATTTGTAATTGGAAAGCAGGGATACTGTCTTGTAGAATGTGTGCAAAGGGGATGGCACTAATAATTTTGATGTTGAGGGCTCTGGGATCAATAGGGGTAAGTGATGGGGTGGCAGTGGCTAGGCCTGGAGTTATGGCAGGGTTGTTTGGAGGGGTTTGGCATCATTAGTTAGGGTACCACAGGCCTTTGTATTGATTCTGGAATATGTTGGGGGGGATTTGTCAGGTTTTATTCAAGAGCAACCAGGGTGGAGGGATATTTTCTTCACTTTCTTAGTTGTTGTTGAGGGTTGAGGAGCTTTGGATTGCTCTGGAGGTGCTGGCATTGAGGTTGGAAACATTAGAGTCCAAGGTGGACTGGATGCAGAGGGGGATGGCAGCCACTAAACTTGCTCCAGGGCTGGAAAATCACATGGTGAGGTTCTTTTAGTCAATGTTGGAGTTGATCTCCTGCAGCCATGGGAGTCCAAGCACAATTGGAGTTGATGGGAGGAGCTGGGTGATGAGAAGCTGGACCTAGAATCTTAAATTGTTGTTAAGAATGAGGGCATTGTTGTGGTATTGAGTGATTTCTGTTAAGGTTGGGCTTCTGTCAAAGAGTTGGAGCTTGAGTGGTTTGTCGAGGTTGTGGTGACAGAGGTTGAGCTGGTTGCTAACAAAGGTGCTGGAGGCACTACTGTTGACAAGGGCAGGGAGAACTGTTTGAGAGCTGCTGAGCTGGACATTGATGATGAATGACTGCACAGACTTCAAGCAGAGCTGTGGGGGAGTCTGGAAGGAATCAGTCATATCTTCAGAGTTTTTGAAGGGGAGTAAGACATCGAAGGGGACTGATCCAGAGTTGGTTGGGCTGTTCTGGTTGAGGTGAAGGATGAGACTGGACCAGTCAATGTGAGGATTAGTGGAGTGGAGCCATGGAAAGTCTAGGACAATGGGGGTGGAGAGGTGTAGTTTGGTGACAAGTAATTGGAGGTCCTAGCATCATCTATTGGTGAAGGTCACAGTCATCTCCACACAGTATGTGATGTTTCTGGCAGAGGTGGGGTTGCTGTTAAAGAGCTTGAGGAGGATTGGAGTAGGGAGATATTGGAGGTGGTGGGGAGCAAGTGCTGCCAAGGATTTGTCAATGAAGTTGTTAATGGTGCTGCTGTTGACCAGAGTGGGGATGGGGCTAGCAGAGAAGGGGAGAATAGTGTAGAGGAGGAGAGTATGAGAGAGTGCATCTTTGAAACCTAAACTGCTGACTTGTTTTCCATAAACTGGTAGTTGCAATCTTCTCTGTTGATAGTCCATATGGCACATCCTATTACCTAGAATTTAGAGCAACTACCAATAAAATGTCCCTGCTCACCACATAGGATGCATGCACCTGCCCTTCTTTTGTTGCTTTTTCTCAGTCTCATCTGATATATTGATCCAAGGCCTGTTCCAAAACTTGTTTGTGCATAGGGCTTCTTGATTGCTAGTGGAGTCCAGAGCATTGTTGAGGTCATTAGAGTTGGTGTCTAGGAGTTCTGGAGTTTTGTGGAGATTGGCAGCATTGAGCTGGGCAGGGGAGCATGGTCTCAGAGATTAGTTGGCACTGGAAGGTTCTTGGCCTTGAGAGAAATGGGGCATGGAGTTGGTAGTGTTAGCAGGGATTGAGGGTCAATTGCTATTGGTTTGCTCTGGCCTGCCAGTTGGTGTTGCTAGAGGTGTTCCACATGGTCCATGATGCTGTGTTCTCACTTCAATCTTCCCAGTAGTGTTGATCAATCTGTGTAGCAAGCACCTTATATCAATTGTACATAGTTTACTTAGGTGCAAGGCAGAGGATGTCCTTGATACATTGAGGCAGAGCACAGCAGAGGGCAAATTGGAGGGTGTTGTAGTTCCATCCTGCCTTGTAGGCCTCCCATTTGTATTGTACAATGAAAGTTGTGAAACATTTGTTGTTGCACATCCAGAGGTTGAAGAGGTTCTCCTCTGCTTCTGCTATAGTGTTAAAAATGCCAAACTTACTGGAGAATTCCTAGGTGAAAGCAAGCCAATTGGAGAGCATGGAGTTGTTGGGATCAAACTGGAGCAACAGTGTGTAGTAGTTGAAGGCAATGCCCTGTAAATATGATGTGGCAAAGGCTACTCATGAGCTCTCAAGCTGGAAAGTAATAGGCATAGCTTAGAACATTGTTAGGCACTGCATTAGAAAGATTCTTCATTTCTGGGGGTTGCAACCAGCAAAAGATTCAGATTTCTGAATGTTGAGCTTGCCTTCCCAAGCTAGTGTGTCATGAGTGTTGTTCTGAGTGTTTTGAGTTTGAGGCAGGGGTCTAGCATTGTAATAATAATAATAGTTGTTTCCATTGCTGCATTGAGGAGGGAAGTTGTTCATGGCTGGGCCCCATCTACCAAGAGGTCCACCATTGGGAGGCCCACCACCTGGGGGTTGGCCAGCATTGCCTGGAGGAGGGCCCAGAGCCTAGGGAGGAGGAGGGGGTCCTCTAGAGGTTGGTCAAACAGTCCCCTTATAGGGTTGAGGTTCCTCAAGATGTTGGATGTAGTGTTGAGCTCTTTCTGCTGGTGAGGGATGGAGGGTGGAGCTTTGCTTTGTGCTCCAGTGGGTTCCTCTCATTGCACATGGAAGGAGTGGGCAGGGTCCAGAGGATCTTTAAACTGATGGGGATTTGGGCTGGTATGGATTTCCTCAACCAGAGCATAGAGCTTGTTCTGGAGATTGGCATCAATTCCCAAGGTGCCTTGTATAGCTTTGAGAAGGTTTCCTTGCAGATAGCATTCATGAAAGTCAAGGAGACAGTCTGCCCAAACCTGCAAGGTTGCTAAGGTGTCAGGGTAGCCTAAGTTGACAAGGAAGGTGTGAGCACATCTTGCAAACTCCATGAGAGAGAGGCAGAGAGAGCAGAGGACTTTGTTATACTGCTGGATGTAAGCTTTGACTTTTTGCTGTCTGAAAAGGAGGGATTTGAGCAGGGAATGGCAATCAAGAAGGGGAATAGTTATCTAGGTGCTTTGGAGGGGATGGGGCCACAGTGGAGATGGAGTATGCATAGTAGTGAGTGGATGGAAGGTAGGTGGGATTGGGGGGCACTGGGGGCACTCCAAAAAATCCTCCAGGGTACATGCAGGGATAGTTGCCATCAGCAGGAAATGTTGGGGAGCAGCACCAGCCCAGAAGTATTCCCTGGCTGATGGAGAGAGCATAGGATGCCTGGTTGGAATCTGGAGTCCAATGACAGGGAATGTACTGATTTGTGGGCAGGCCTGGATAGAATGTGGCATACTGATTTTTAGGGACTGGCCAACCATAGATGTCAGTTAGGTAGCTAGCAGGGTTGTATATGGGGTTATATGCAGACATTGAAAATGGGATAAGGTGGAGTCTTGATATTATGTCAGGTTTTACTGACTATGGGGGCTCAGCTATACTGGGCAAGTCCTTACTAGACAGATACAATGTCCTGTGCTTATAACCTAGCACTTTGGGGTTGGTGCAGACTATGGGGACTTGTGAGGAGAAGCTAGGGGAAGCAGTCCAAGCAAGTCTACAGTGGTCTAGGGAAGTCTAAGACCAAGTATATTGAATGTTGGGCTAGGGTGGGCATTAGAAACAAGTTTGTAGGTGCATATATGGATTGTAGAATAAGTGGAGGCTTTGCAAGTGATAGGAGCAGAGCTGGAGTTCAATGGGGGAACAATTAGAAATGATGGGTTCTGGGGCCAAGTATAGAGTGAGGTCTGGAGTTGTCATAAGAATGATTGATGGTTTGTAGCATGTGTGCAGAATTTGTAATGATGTCAGAGATGAAAGGGACTTAGGAATGGAAAGAGAAACAGAGACAGTTGAGACAAAACAAAGGCAAAATGAGACAGAACTGAGAGAAGGAATAGATTCAAGACTAAAAGTAAAAATAGAGATGAAACAGAGAAAAACATGAGACACAAGTAATCAAGTAATTGTAATATCAAGATTAGAGTACAAGGTGCTACTCTACAATTTATATTGACTACTAGAGAGCTCTGAGAAACAGTGGGTCTGGTGGCAGGGCTTATTGGAGTGTGGAGTCAATGAGTGTTGTTTGTGATCAGGGAACAGGCTGCAGTGATGTTCTGATGGGATCAGTTGAGGATGCAGGCTGGCACAGGCTGTCCCAGAGTTGTTGTGATGCTCTGGAATTAGTTGGGTAAATTAGGGTGATGAGCTGGTGACATATGCCAGAGTCATGAACAGTGGGGGAGGGGTTCTAGGGGCCTAGCAGAGGCAGGGGAAGCATTGACAGCTGCAGAGAAGACATTGGAGTTAGCTAGGGGGCTGTCAGGGTTTGCCAGAGAAGTGTTGGAGTTATGTAGAGTGAGCATTGTGGGTTGACAAAGGTTGGAAGTGTTTAAGGGAGTGTTGGGAGTGACTCTGGGGAGTTGGAGTGGCTAGAAACAAGGTCAGAGTTTTAGGGAGCAAGTTGTAACAGACCTAAGTTAAAGAAGAGACTACTCATTGCAAGCTGATGACCCCAACTCCTTTAGGAAATAGGTGATAGCAGAAGAACTGCATTTATAAGAGTCAGCCTTAGAAGTTTGACACATAAGGGTACTATCAGCTCTAGCTGTTAAAGGAACCAGGCTACATGGACACCTTCAATACTAATACATACAAATATCTTTCTATACTTGATGACTTCTCCTGTAATTTTCTTTCTTTACCCTTAATACACTTATTGTTGTGTCCCCACACTAGTTGAGTCAAGCTGGCATTGGCCTCACATGGCTACCTTTTCTTAGGTTTTCATTCATTGCACTCCTTTGATGGTGGCTGCACTCATGCATCACACACTTATTCTTGTGCTGTTCACTCACTATTCCTAACCTCAGCAACAACTCATTCAACAGGTTATGGGCCCTGAGTGACCCTGTGCATCTTGTTCTCTTTGCATTCTTTAGATACAGAGTCACCACATGCTTGCTTGATCACTGCTTGATGAGCTAATCATGCTTTGCTGCCATGCCTCACATTGTTCTTTGTCCACATACCTCTTTTTTTTTCAACCACAACTACCACCTCTCTCTTGCTATGGCTGCTGTGTTAAAATCCAATGCTATCCCAGCCTATCTTTCAAACACTCTCTTGCAGTCTGCTAAGATTACTAATAACAACTGGATGGAATAGTTAGAAAACATGGAGATGTTTTTCATGGGTGTTGAAGCTGATTGGGTTGTATCTGGGACTGTTGCAGAAGGAGATGTGAAGATGGACAAGGCTCTTGTTGCATATGTCTATGCTTCTATAGAACTTGAGCAGTGCTACTGCATCAAAGGCATGAAATCTGCTGCTGCTGCCTGGGCTGCTCTTAAGCAGGCATATCAGAAGTCAACAATGGGCCATTGCATCCATGCTCATAACAATATTGATGCCATCAAACATGATACCTCCCATCCCATTGAGATTTACATTCAGGCTGTCACTGCTGCTTTTCAAGAGCTCATAAACCTTGATGAAAAAGTATCTGGCACTGCTTTTGACAATCAACTCCTTTGTCACCTTGACCCCTCTTATTCTACTATTTGTACCAGCATTCTTGCCCAGAAAAAAGAACCAGATCTTGCCAAAATCAAGTCCACCCTGATTGGATCTGCCAGCAGTGAGTACACTACTGTCAAGTCTGAGACTGGGCTCTCAGCACATTTGGAGAAGAACAAGGGAAAAGGGAAGAGTCAGCTTGAGCCAGTTACCAATGGATTCAAGGAAGGAAAGTACACTTGGTATGAGAAGGGAAATGGGGACAGCTACCACCACTGTGGTTGTGACAGACATATCTCTTGTCTCTGTGCTTGTGACATGCCAACTGCCATTAAAGACCTAGTTCTCCAGGGTGCCAAAGATCATGCCCATGCAAAGGCTTGTCATGCTTATGCCAATCTTGATGAACAAGATGCCAATAATGATGATGGACTTCAAGTTGTTCACACACACACTGGGCAAGCACCATATATAATCTGAAGGAATGGTGGGAGCATTTACTTACTTTAAGTGCTGTCCATTTGTATGAGTGGAAGTGTTAAAGAAACCCAGCTACACAGACACCTTCAATACTAATACATACAAACATCTTTCTATACTTGATGGCTTCTCCTGTAATTTTCTTTCTTTACCCTCAATATGCTTATTGTTGTGTTCCCACACTGGCCAAGTCAAGCCAGCATTGGCCTCACATGGCCACCTTTTCTTAGGATTTCATTCATTGTGCCCCTTTGATGGCAGCTTCACTCACACATCACACACTCATTCTTGTGCTGTTCACTCACCATTCCTGACCTTGGCAATGACCTGTTCAACACCAGAAAATGCCAGTACTTTAGAAAGGCATCAGAAGTCTATTGGCCTAGAATCTTAACTATGTTGGGAGGAACACCTGTCAGCATTAGATATGTTGTTCCACTAATATGCAGGCAGTGTCTAAAGATGATAGGAAAATTATGATTAGACAGAATTTTTTCAACTCTAGCTGGAAACTTTCTTTGAATTAATGGAATCAAGGTATCAGAATATGAGATGTAGGTTGATATTCATTGCTGTGCCAGTGTTGATGCACCTATGCTATTCCATTGCATCAATTGGATTGCCAAAGGATTGATGAGTAATAATCATGTCTTTGCTATCTGTACCACTCCTCTTTGTGTTTGGAAGATGAGATGGAGTACACAAGATTCTTTAGCTGAACTTAGAGGTTGTAGGTCTAACCAGGTCAGGTGTAAGCTGTCATTGAAGCCTCTCTCACTTGCAGAAAACTTGCCTAGTTATATTTGAGCTCAGAAGCAGATTGCTGCTATAAAGTACACTACAGAGTCAAAAGTGGTATCAAGAACCAGAGTTAACTGGAGTGTTCTGAGCATGTCCAAACTAAAGGGAGGCCTTTTCAGGCATTTAGAAGATTTTGGATGTTGATTTTCAATGCTATGAATGATATACTTGAGCTGAATATCATCATAGTAGGGAAAACCATGTTGTATATGCCAGGCTCTAATGCCATCACACTTGGAAGTGACTGTCTTTCCAGCTAGTTTCCCTGCAAAGGAGTTTGCAAATTCATACAGAAGCTTCTTGAAAGAAGGTAGGATGAGGTTGTCAGGAGTTTTATTGCTGGAATGAATGGTGAGATATTGTCTAATTGCTGATGAGTGTTTCCTAGTAGTGGATGCCTTCCAAGCCTTGGCCATGACCTCATTAACTTGACCACTGTGGAATGTGCATGAAGCTTTGGTATATAGTTGGAAACAGACTTTTTTTGAAGGCTAACACTGCTTGCCTCTGGTTCAGTTCTTATTATGGTCAAAGATGTTGCTGAACTCCTCAGGGTTCATATTGGAGGTTATCTGCTAGTGTGAGAGGAAATGATCCAGCTGTCAGTCAGTTATTGATCTTACTGGTGCTTGCTCCCACTGGAATAGTTGGTTGATGTGACAATTAGCTAGGTGTGCTATGCAAACTGCCTCTGTTAGTAGGAGATTTGTAGAGAACAGCAGAGTCTTGTCCATCCTAGCAAGAGCTGGTGAAACTGTAGCTAGTTGGCTATGTTAGGTATCTCTGTCTGTAGACAGAAGAAACATGGACAGATGTTGGCATGCAAGGGTAGCTATGAGTGTTTCCATAGAATAGTCTACTGTTTCAGATTCTGTGTTGCCTTATAAGTAGCAAGTGTTAAATGAGGCTGACATGTCTATCAGTACTATTGCATGTATAGCAGGTAATCTACTGGTGTGTCTGGTCTATGTAATCAGGCAGTTTATGTAATCAGGCAGTATGGTTGTTATGTTGAGGAAGGTGCTGTAGAGTGATGCTAGTTGAGACTGTGAAATGCTAAGTACAGCTGGGTTTAGAAATTGGGATGGCACATTAGTGGCAGATGGTAGCAGGATTTAGCAGTGGGAAGTAGTATGAACTCTGACAAAGTCAAATTGTAGTAAAGTGGCTATGAGGCATAACTGGCATCAGCTGAAAAGGGATCAGGCTGGAGAACTAGCCGGAGTGTCCGTAATTACCACCCCCATTATGTACTGTAGGTCCTAGGACACTAAGGTCATGTGTAAAATAGGACTTGAAAGAAATAAAAATGTATCATCATCATCATCATCTATGTACTATGTAAGGACATACATTCTGCCTGTGTGCTAGTCTGGAGATAAGTCCTTGTGTCTGACACTTCCATGAACTAAACCTTTTTCAAGGCATGGTGGAATAGTTGAAGGAAATGGATGAAAATCTTGCTTGGAAGAAAACACACCTTCCTGGAGGGGCCATCAGCAAGATTATCTGCTGTTGATATCCAAGTGACTATGATCCAGACAGAATGCTGCTGGAAGTCTGATACTATGTTTTGTAGTATCAAGTTGGATAAAGGGTTTTGCAAATGACTAGCTGTGAGGGCACCAATGCAACCTGCATTATCTGAGCAAAGTATAATGTGGCAATCTCTGTATCTAGTGGTTACCAGTGTATGGACCACAAGGTTGATTGCTACCATTTCTGCCCATCCAATGTTTCTCTCCAAAGTCCAATCAGGGAGTAGTCTTCATGCTAGCCACTTGCCCTTGATTACAAAACCTATACTCCAAGAAGTCAAAGCATCTACATGTACCATTATATCCAGAGGACAGGGCAGACAGATTATCTGGAGTGTACAAGGACTAGATAGGATCTCCCTCCACTACACAATTGTCAGGTTCTGCTGATGATGGGGGCTCAGCTATACTGGCAAATCCTTACTAGGTGGATGTGATGTCCTGTGCTTATAATATAGCACTCCAGAGGTGACACAGAGTGGAAAGACTTGCAAGGGAAAGCTAAGGGAAGTGGTCTGAGCAAGTCTGGAGTGGTCCAGGGAAGTCTAAGACCAAGTATATTAATGTTGGGCTTGGGTGGGTGTCAGGAACAAGTTTGTAAGCGCATAAATAGATTGCAGAATAGACGGAGGCTTTGCTAGGGTCAGGAGCAGAGCCAGAGTTTGATGGGGGATTAAGTAAGACTTGATGGGTTTGGGGCTGAGCAAAGAGCGAGGTCCAGAGTTGTTGTAAGAATGTTCAGGGATTGTAGCACATGTGCAGAGTTCATACTGACATTAGAGATGGAAAGAACTTAGGAAAATAAAGGAAAAGGAGACAATCAAGATGAGATGGAGACAAGACAAGATGAAACAGATGAAGGAGATAGATTTGAGACTAAAAATAGAAACAGGGACAGAACAAAACACAAGACACAAGAAACCAGTAAATGCAAGTAATATCAAGACTAGAGTATGAGGAGCTACTTTATGACTTATATACTGACTACTGGATAGCTCCAGAGGACAGCAAGCATGGTGGCGGGGCTCAATGGAGCCACACAGAGTCAATGGGTGTCAGGTATAATCAGGGGGTGAGTTGTGGTGATATTCTGATGGGAT
Organism: Termitomyces sp. 'cryptogamus'; assembly: GCA_020091625.1. Taxonomy (NCBI): domain Eukaryota; kingdom Fungi; phylum Basidiomycota; class Agaricomycetes; order Agaricales; family Lyophyllaceae; genus Termitomyces; species Termitomyces sp. 'cryptogamus'. The sequence goes on from JAGYZC010000005.1 coordinate 2,860,271, forward strand.
CAGTTGAGGATACAGGCCACTCTGAGGTCATTGTGATACTTTGGAGTGGGTCAGGCAAACCAGGGCAGTAGGTTGGGGGTGTATAGTGGGGTCAGGAATGGTGAGGGAGGGTTCCAGGGGCTCAGGGGAAGTGTTGATGGCTGTGGAGAAGGCATTAGAGTTGGTCAGGGGGCCATTGGGGTTTGCCGAAGAAGTGTCAGAGTTACCTGGAGTGGGCATGGAGGGTAGATGAGGGTCAGGAGAGTTTGGCAGGGCATTGGAAAGGACTGAGAGTGATGTCAGGGGTCTAAGGAGTGGGTCATGACAACAATCTTATCATGTACTGAGTGTGATATCTGATGCTTTACTCAGGGTGCACTATCTGGTAGAAAGGCAGCTCTGAACCAGTAGAGTGCAGGTAAATGTGCATGCCCTTTGGGTACAACAAGTGTGACATGATTGAGGTACCAACAAGAGATTCCATGATTACAAGATTAATCTTAGCTGTCAGATTCCAGGGTTTCAGTTCAGTCAGGTATTCTAGCCTCTTTCTCTCTGGGTAGAAGATGCTGTCTTGGAGGAGATCAACCACTCAAAGCCAATGTAAAGTGAAGGAGTCTGTGTATGGTTTGAAATTTTCTGCAGCTTAGGGCCAGCTCAGGTCTTCTGTGATAAACCAGATGATATCTGAGTCATATTTGTAATATGCTGGTCCATCCTCTCTGTAATGAAGGTATTGGAAAAATATAAAGTTGTCAACCCACTTCAGAAGTGCTTCAATGCTCTGACTTTTGTAGATGGATACAATGGCATTTGTAACAGAGCCAAAAATCCCAGGGGCCAGTGAGTACCAAATTCAGGTGTCCATCAAAAACAACTTCATCAGATATGAAGAGGGCTGTGGGCATTGTAAGGGGTTGGTTGGAATGTTGTGAAAAGTTGAGTTGACATTGAAAACTGCTACTTGAGTGCCTGGTGGGGCATCTACTACAAGAAGCCAGCATGAGTAGAATGTGCCCCAATCACACTGAAAATGCTTTGTGTTAATGTGTGAGTTGACAGAAGGAATAAGGGGATTATCATGAAGTGAGAGTGATCAACTATTATGCATAGCTTGCCTGGTGTGTGTTTTATAACATTTGAAGGAGTGGTATGATAGTATCCAAACAGGTTTTTGATCATATGAAGGGGGTATCCTTCAGACACACAACCTAAGTTGTGTTCCTACTATATTTTGAGAGTACAAATTTGTAATGTTCATTAGTGCTGTAATAATTTGGTGGGGAATATGTAAATGATAAAGAGAAATCTCTAAGGCCTGTATGAAGTAATTAGACAGTATCAAATAAGGTATTACTGAGAAAGACCTAAGGAGAAGTCATGTTGCAAGCCATGTATCACACAAGAATAACAATCCAGAACCCTGGCTGCTTCAAGAAGAGATGACCAGTGCTAATGCTTCAGGAGAGTAGAGACAAGAAAGAAGCATTCATACAGCACAGTCTTGTGCAGAGTGATCTGCATCTCCATGCAGGGAGCAGACATGATGGTGAGTGCATTTGCTGTTATGACAAGAATGCAGACTACTGTATCTGTAGTAGAAGGAGATGCCCTCAGCATTGATGAGGTGGTTATTAACATACTGGAAGAGCCACCCCTCACAATTGCAGACACCAAAATAGTGGTTGTTTCCTCTGCAGACCATGCAGTGGATTTGCTGACCAGAATGTTGCAATTTCTGAAATCTGTCAAGTAGGGTGTCTTGCATGATACCTTCTGTGAGAATGAGCATTTTGAAGAAGAAGATTGAGATGCAGATGCTTCAGTGGATGACCAAAAGGACCCAGAGCTGGATGAATTAGAGCTTGGGATCACAGATGCAATAGCTGATCCAAATAGGCAGGTGGCTAGCTGGCCCATGTACTTACAAATGAGGTCCAACTGAAAGAGACAAAACTTCTTGTTGTAGACTTGATCATGCCAGTCCTGAACACAAAGATTTCTCTGGTGCTGGAAATAAGTGTGCTGAATGTACATGTCATATGCTAGGTATGCCTGGAAGTTCTTACAGAAATTGTGATGCTGATGGATGCAATAATAGTGAGTGCAAAAGGCATCAGTTATCTGACCAGCAACTGCCCTGCCAATATGGCCATCAGGAGCAGCCCTGAGGCAATGGAAAATCACTGAAATGAGTGTCATTGAGGCTTGTATGAATTTCAGTGGATTCAAGTCTTTCTCCTTGCTGAGGTCAAATTTGGTGCCAGACAGTTGTAGTTTGCCTGATGCAGAGAGGGGGATAGAGATATCCCCATGTTAATTGGGGGTGGACATTGCCTTGTAACAGGCCTCATTTGTGAGAAGATCAAGAGGCACATAGACTGTCCATCCTGTGTTGAATATGCACTGGATACAGATTGGAATGGCTAGTACATTTGGATTGAGAGAAGTTGATGTCTCAGAGAGCACACTGAGGAAGAAGCAAGAGTTTCTGAGGCTGAGGAGATTGGCCAAGACTGAAGAGGGTGGCACTGGAGCAGGATGCAAGGCAAATGTAAGAGGAAGCTGTCTAGGACTAGAGGATGATCCTTGACCTGTGAGGAGGGTGGATGGTAATAAGGCTGGAACTGCTCAGAATAGGTGAGCATAGAATGGTGTGTAATAGCTGAAATGCTGAAATTACCTCCTGAATGGCTAGAATTAGCCTGAGGTCCTGCCTTGGATGGTGCTGGAAAGGGGACAGAATTCTCCCAATCATTGGCTATAGTCATGGTGTGTAGTCATGGTGTGAGGAATGGAAGTGGAGAAGGAAGTTCTAGTCTTGGATGTGGGATGGTGGACTCCATTGGCAAGCAAGGAGAGGTTGCCAGCCTAAGGGATGTGCTGAGAAATGCACACCCCAAAGGTCTGCAGTAGACCATGCAGTGCAGTCTGAGAGATGGTTATGGAGTCTGTAGGAGGTGGAGCCAGGTGAGGTGGGTTGGATAGTAGCATGGAGAGACCATACAGATGTGCATTGTGGAGAAAGGTGTTGACCTCTTGTGCTGAGATCTGCCCTGCAGGGGAATGAAGCAGATGCTTGTCTGATTAATGCTGCACTGCCTGTCTAGGGGCATTGGAGACCTGGTGGTGTTCTGTTACAAAGGCATTGGGCAAGTAGAGGTGTGTGAAGGCAAGAGGGCTTGGGGCTAACAGAGAGTAGGTGTTGCATGACCAGGGGTCAGGGAAGGGTTGTGCATGGGGCTAAAAGGTATCATCTCAACAGATTCAATGGCAGGCCCAGGAGCAGAAGTCCTAGGACCTGTGGAGGACAAGATTGCATTGGTGCTGACTGAACATGGGCCACATCAGCCATGATTGGGGTCATAGAATGTTGGTGAAGGTGGGAAGAGAGTGATTTTGTGACCCCAGAGTTCCCACTGTTGTTTGTCAGGGAGTTCTGATGAGTGTCATCTGAGTCATCATCATAGTCCAGATCCTCATCCCCTCTGGCAATGTCCTCAACAGAGGGTCTGATGGAGGGGGACCTGAGCAAGGATGCAAGGGGAGATCCCTGCTGAGATTGAGTCTGAGGGCAAGAACAAGAAGTATCAGCTGGAGCCATAGAGCCAGACATGGTCACGTTGTGGGAGAAATGATTTATATTAGGGTGAGGAGACATAGGGAGCATTTGAACCAGAGTAAAGGATTTCAGTACCAGCAGTAGGAGTGGAAGAGAGTAGCACTAATAGATTCAAATATGCAAGATGGTACTGGTGAGGTTCCAAGAAGCTCCAGGACATGTGACCGCGCCAGTCAGTTCCGCTCTCATCGTTCAGCGGACTTTGACTGGCATTGTTAGGTTCTGGTCGGATCAGCTTCCGATCAGGCCGATCAGGAGATCCATTTGTTCAAAGATATGATTTAGGGGGCTCTGCCAGCTCATCTGGTCATGGAGTTGCCGCGAAGTACCCTTATCTTTTGGATCTTTGCGCCTCCCCTAGTCATTTTCTACCTCTACTACACCCTACAACTGCATCTTCTACTCCCTCAGCTCACTGGCGTAAATCTTCGGGCATTACTCTCAGACGCCCTTCAAAATGCTCCAGAGGGTGATTTTGGACGTCAGCCATTTGTTCGTCACATAGTAGCTGTTGGAGATCTACACGGTGACTTGCACAATGCAAGGAAAGTGTTACAGTTCTCTGGAGTTATAGATAACTTTGGGAACTGGTCGGGGGATGTGGATTTCCTTGTGCAGACAGGAGACATAATAGATCGGTGTGTACTTTCTCCATCCCTACAATCGCGTATTCTGATATCTGAAAATTCAGGGGGGATGATACTATAGCTCTGTTTGATTGGATGGACCAGCTACGTGGCCAAGCAGCAGCCGTTGGTGGTACTGTACTCAGCCATCTCGGTAATCATGAATGGATGAACGCTATAGGTATGTCAGGCTATATCTTCCCGAAGTATGAACCTTGCTCATTGGATTGTTTCTTTTTTTACAGGTGACTGGAGGTTAGCCTAAATCCTGCCACTTAAAAACCATTTCATTCAATGCCCTGCAATACAGATACGTATACTCGACAGAGATTAAGACTTTCGGCTCAGTCGCAGAGCGTCAAAAACTCATCACCACTGGTCGTATTGGCCGAACATGGGCTGTAAACTATACAACTGCATCCCGCCTCCCACTACATCCTTCCCTTGGGCCGCCAAATACCCCTTTCCCTCCCGAGTCCAAGCATCTATATCATCAGAAAGAGAATGTAGAATTCGACATCTCTCACTATTACGACTCTCATATGCCTTTGTCGCATTCTGCCATATCTTTCGTGCATGGAGGTCTGTCACCAACGTATCAAGACCTAACGCCTTTCCCGACACGTATTAATGAGCTCTCTGACTCACTTCTCAAGAAACTTCAGACGAGGATGCCATTACCTAAGCCGCATCCACCTGAGAAGTATCCTGGTCTACCTGATGGTGCGTATACTATATATCATGATGAATCCATGCGCTCAATATATACTAGGTTCTACTCAAGCTGAGCAAGCTCTTTATGATTCTAACGGTCCAGTCTGGTACCGCGGTTGGGCCTTAGACTCCGAAGAGAAGGTATGCGCAGATGTAGAACCGGTCCTTGCTAGAACCGGAACACGACGAATGATCATGGGGCATACACCCGATTTCCAAGTGAGCCCCTTCCGGTTAAAATTGATGTGCCATAACCTGGTTCTGTTTTTTAGAACATTCAATCTAGATGTGACGGGAAAGTCATTATAATCGACACGGGCATTTCCCATGCCTATGGTGGTATCCTGTCCGCACTGTCTATTCATTATACCCTTACACCTATCGGCTATGACAAAGAGAAGCGGTGGATGGAGAAGGAAGTTGTCAGCGCTCTATACCCTGATAAACAGGAAATTCTCGTAGTCGACGAGCGAGAAGTTGTGGGCGATTTTTCTACTATTTAAATAGCTGATGAAATGTACAGACGATATAAATTGGAATATATGATAAGATTATAGTCATGATCCTGAGCGTTTGTAGAGCGCGATACATCATCCGTGTACGTAAAAGATTCGTGGTATTTACTGATATGTCCAAGGACCAGGCAGTTTGGTGATCAAGCGATAATACACCCAGATCCTGAGCGTTGGGGCTTCTCGTTGATTGTGGCAAGTTTCGCAGCACGTTCCCGCTCGTCCACAGCGAACATAGTCCTTAAACTATCTACCTCCTGCGACTTATCTTGGAGCCTCTCGGTTGCGTCCCTCGCTTTGTTGCGCACGATCTCCAGTGCCTCGTCCTCGGCATGCAGACGTGCCTGTGCAGCCTCATACCTGGTACGAGCGACAAAGAAAAGCGATTCTTGCTTCTGGTACTCAGCTTGCAGCTTCTTACGTTGCTCATGAGCTTTAGCTTCGTTCTTAATCAAAGGTCAGGAGATGTAAAACTGGAAAAACAAATCTGGAACAACCTGAATCGCATTAGCCTGATCCTTCTGAAGCATTGCCAGCTCACGGATTGCGAGCCCCAACGCCTGTTTCTCAGCTCGCCCCTCATCTTTGATAATCTTTGAGAGTTGTTTGCCATCTTCCGCTGCAAAAAAACAAATGAGACGCCCTGACATCAGTGAAATTGTGCATCGTTTACCTTCAGATTTCGCGATTCTAGACCTGTCCTTGCGTGACAAGTTGGCATCTGCCGCTGCGGCACGCGTTGTGAGTTCTTGGTCTGGAAGCGCGGTCGAATGCGGGCCCGTTGTCGCTGCACCTCCAATGAACGTGGAGCCTTCGATCGGGTGACCAGTCGACCCACTGGTGAACATGCTCCGTCGTGAAGCTGAGCGTCGAATATCCGAAGCACCCTGTGCCGAGGTCCCCTGGGCTGGAGAAGGCGATCTTATGTCGAGAGCTCTGTGAGCCGGAGGTGATGGCGATCTCATGTGAGACCCTCGCCGAGGAGGAGAGGGTGATCTTGCACCGATAGCCCTGTGAGGGGGATTTCCGACTTGCAGATTGGCATTGCCGGCCCGAAGGTCCTGCCCTGCCTGAGCAAAATGAACAGGCTGGGTATCTTCCGGAGGGAAGTCTACAGCTGGCAGCCAACTTGTAGAACTGTTAGACCGGTGAACAGGTGAATCCTTTTCTGTGACGTCAGGTGGAGGTACGCCACCGTTTGGCCGTTTGGTCGGAGCAGACGCGCTAAGGCCGCGGTTACTAGACTGTTCGGAAAACATTGTGGAAGGCTGCTGCTGCGTTGGAGCGTCGAAGTAAACACTATCAGTGTCTGGAGTAAGGGCGTCAGCCATACTAAGACCGGATGCCGCCCTAGATAAGACCCGCTCGGAGCTATATACATATGACGAGGACCGATACTTGTCTTGGATCATTATCGCGATCAATCGGGCCTTCAGGAGCGAACCAGAGTGTTGACTAGTGCCAATTCCTGAGTAATACAAAAAGAACATGTACATCTGCGTACAGCTGCAAGATACGAAGAAGCATAATATGTTTCATGAGCCTGCCAGAGAGTTATTGACAAACGTTGTACTTTTCCACTGTCTTTAGACTCTTAGACTATCCTAGTATTCTATGAGGACAGGTCAGAATTCGACGGGCCAGAATCATCGAGTGGTGATCAAGACGTATATCGGATCTCGTAAAAAAGAATTGTCTACAAAGCTGGTTGAGTCTTCCAATTCATGCTTTCAAAAGCGCGAAAGATTTTGGAAACCACGATATACAGTGATTTATAATGTATCTCCCACACTGACAATAAATAATTTGTCTATCCGTCATCCATCCCATCGTTGCTCATGATCTTTCTCATCGCTTTCATTACTGTTCCTTTTAATGGGGTACTTGTGAGATATAGACTTGCGTATCATCCAAAAGAGTCGCTAGCTGCTGCCATCGATCCAGAAGCTGGAAATGAAGTGACTGCTTTTCCGAGTACGAATCATGCGCTTAACGATGCAGCGTCTAGTTTACGTGATGCGTCTGGGCAGGTTGGGTTTGCAGGAGCAACATCAGCTTTACCCAGAGAAACTGTGGCAACGCAACCAACGTTCTTTGGCGTTGCAAAACGGATATACCAGATAGAAGTAGGCATCCAGTGCATCTTCCTCATGCCTGCAGCTCTCAGATTTCTCATTCTAAGGGCATAAGTGGATTCTATAAAGGAATCAGTGAGACACTCCACGTAGATTGTATGCTTCGCTTATCTAGCATCTCCCCAGTCCCAGCGATCATTACCCACTTTTTCATGTGGATCAGCGCTAGAAATTACATGACGAGACTTTACATCTCTCCTGCCCCTTCGACGTCGACCGTCACCCGGACATTAACACAAAGTTTCATCGGAACTCTATTCTACAGCTTTGCACTAGTCTGTATCTATCGGTACGTCAGTACAAGCATATAACGCATGCATCCGTTGAACACTTTATAGATCTATCACAACGCGGACCAAGTTGGAGGTTTTCGGAAACAGCATCAAAGATGGCATCCGCACACTCTTCACCCGTTTCGAACGCGCGCGGCCGTACAGCATAGTAACACCAAGTCTCCTTTCTGCCCTTCTCGGTCAAATTCTTCTTCAGGAATTCTTCTTTCATCCACTCAGGCAGATGGTATCCGATCAGGCTACCAACGATATAGATTCAATCAACTTTCTGCGCTTTGGTGCATACTCAGCGATTCATCTTGTCAACACCCTCATATGTGCTCCTTTGGATGTGATCGTCACGCGACTTGCTGTACAGCACAACTATGGGAGCTCTGATGTTACAACAAAAGAACCTATGGGTACCGATCCAACTGTCCCTCACGAAATGGACGAAAAATGTATGCCATCGACTCATGAAGTGGAGTTGGATGACAATCTTGCCATAAGGTGGGTGTCAGAGTTGCTGACCATTCCAGGTGCTGAACCTTTCATGAATCATGACATGACAGATACCGCGGCGACGACCTAGAGGTGTATACGAATGTATATGACTGTGCTATGAAGATCATTAAGGAAGAAGGATGGATGGTTCTGTATCGCAGATGGTTTATAACGTGTTTAGGCAAGATCTACTCTTGAAGAATTTCTAGCACTGGATCATGTGCGGTGCGAATTTCTTAGACTGCCCGACTTTGTTCCTCGTTCATGAGGAAATCTCGTTTCCTTCGGGCCCACGGTGTTTCGACCATGAGAACAATACAGCCTTTCTCTCACGATTGATGACTATCAGGATAGCCGGTACAACTCATCGGTACTAATTCATCTTCTTCTTTTGACAGCTCTTAAATCTCTCCCTCAATGACATTGTCATGTGTGTCGCGTAATCGGGCAATGAGTCCCCAAGCTAACCCTTCAAATCCCTGGAGCCTCCTTTGTGATCGAGAATATCGAGCCAGCCGGAGCTCGAGTAAGTGTATTATTTGACTCATACCCCGAGTCGTAGATTGTGAAGTGATCAAAATGCACAAGTTTATGGTGGTTTCAAGAAAATCAAAAAGGGGGGGGGTTCGCCATGGTTGCTTTCATGGGCGACACTTCGAATTCTTAACGATTTTGTTCAGTATTGTGTCTTTGAGATATATTAGTGCGTACATACAGATGTTTACCTATGAAAAAAAGCAAATATCAAACCCATTCAAAGTTTCGCTGGCGTAGCGGAGCCATGTAGTCAGAGGATATTGGCAACTTGGGCATCAATGGCCGCGGGTGTTGTCGTGGAAGCCCATCTGTTGACTACAGCACCCTCTTTGTTGACCAGGAATTTTTCAAAATTCCACTAATGATTCAGAATCAGTAAACTTATATACTCTGACAGAGTTAAGGCGGCGCCAACACACCTTGATCCTTGTAAGACCAAGAATGCCAGCTTTCTGACCCTTGAGCCACTTATAAACCTCGTTGGTGTTGTCGCCGTTGACTTCGGATTTCTTCATCAGAGGGAACGTAACGCCATGATTTAGAGTGCAAAATTCAGCGATGCCGGCGTCATCTTTTGGTTCTTGTCCACCAAACTATGGTCCTATAGGTAAACAAAGAAAGAAGCATTGTAGGAATAACCACGTACCTGATTGCAAGGAAAACCAAGAATAACAAAGCCTTTATCTTTGTACTTGTCGTAGAGTTCCTGAAGTCCTAAAATGCAGCTCATTGATCATGACGACGCATTGATAGGTATGACTTTGTCAGTCGTTACCTTTGTACTGAGGTGTAAACCCACTGGGAAAAATGTGAGCTTAAAGAATAGTGCTCATAGCTAGATGGCCATACCAGGCTGAGGCGGTATTAACAATCAGAACGGTCTTGCCCTTGAGATCCGAAAAGTCGTAAACCTTGCCGCTGGGGAGCTCAGCCTTGAGAGTGTAGAAGGTAGACATGGCTGTTGAGAAACGAGATATATGTGGGCGTATGTAATGATAAGCTGGTGCTACTGGGTTAATATATGGGCTGCTGAGCAATCTAAGGGCTCTCGGCGTGACCGCGAGCAGCATGGACAATTCCCGAATTCCGACCCAGGCTTATCAAGATATTTCAGGGCCATAGTTGAGAATGACGCCATTTATCGACCTGAAGCCAGACTGAGGAGCCAGACCGTACACGCCGGATGATCTTTACGCTCTTTTACAACCTCCGGTATCTCATCTGTTTTGTTGGGACGGCAGAAGTCCTAATCGCCAGCGAGTTGTCTGTTGGTCTCGTTTTCTTCTGGCGCCCTCGACATATTGTTACTGAGCCTGAGTCCTAAGAATCTTCGTTCTTTTGGAATAAGTATCTACATACAACTTGAGGCTATACATTAGAAGGTTATCTCGGCTACCCCGGCCAACCCTTGCTTGATCAACGATGAAAACCGTCTTTGATAGCGTTTGCTCTTGGGTCGCGATAGCTCAAAGTGGAGAGATCGAAGCAGAGACGAGTAGAAACTTGGCTTTTTCTTTAAAATTGTATAAAAAGCGTGGGTACCTAGCCTTTTGTAGAGGAATAAGAAAATGGTAGAACCAAAAGGCTCCAGTCAACTTACCATGTCACGCACAGCTTTTGCACAGAATTGCGACCATTGATATCGCGACCAGTCTTCCTCCGAAGAGACGAGTAATATGCATTGATCATCCTCTGCACCGTGCCTGTAGCAAGCCTGAGCCAAGTCATCGTCAATTGACAAATTCGAATTTCATACCCCGAATATAAGCCGAATGCCTGCCCCGTCGGATACCCCATTCACACAGGTATCCGTGCATCTTCATGGCGCAAAGAAGAAAGTTTTGGTAGACATTGAGGTAGACGACCTCATTCGTATTCAACAAAGGATCGAAGTAAATTGGATGGCACCTCGCCCTTGCAAGCCTATTCGGGTTTCAAATTAATGCATAGGTCAAGGATAGATGACGAACCGACCCACTTGATCATCCTGTTAGCGAATGTTACTCCCAAGCGCCGTCCGTGATCAACAGTTAATGTATTGCGCAGGGCTGTAAATGTTTCAAAGTAAGCACAATGAATGAGAAGAAGACATACTGGAACCATTGTATCTTTGGTAGTCGACAGTAACCGACAAGTTCTTCATATCAATCAAGTAGCCACACCAAGGGAAACCTGCCAAAGACATTCAGAACTAAGCGTGCTCATCGTTCGAAGTCGCTTACGCTGCTGTTTGGCTTCTACGACGTTGAGAATTTGTGCTTCATAATCAAAATTGGTTAAAGTCTTGTCCTTGGAGATAAAGCATCCATATTCAGGATGACCTAGGTTGATATAAGGGTAAAAGTTGGCACTGGGTCAATAAAGACAAGGAAAGGACCGACCTTGACTCATCATCGCAAGAAATTGAATGGCCTTCGTCCGACTCGTGGTAATAAACAAGTAATCGTCGATGAGCCGCAATAAGACCTATAACGATGGTCAGGTATAAATCTTGTCGGTAGAATCTACGCGACTCACACTTTTAGCATCATCGCTAAAGTTTGTAAACCGTTTCTCCATATCTCCGTAAAAGAAGCAGCATAGTAGAGCAGAGAGAATAGATCCCTGGGGTATTCCAATCGTTTGTCGATAATAATTAGATCCAATCTGTAGAATCATTGAAACTGAACAATTCCTTCAATTCTTTTAAGAAAGAGTCCCATACCTTAACGATATTTTCCGTGATATGTTCTTCAAGAAGTGCCAAAATCTCCCGCTTTTGCGCGTAAGGATATACAATCTGTCGATTTCAAGTCAGAAGAGATGACATTGAGAAGATTTGAGGCCAACTTGGTCTGAGAAGATAGTATGTATTATTTCGCAGAACACCAGCCAACTTTGCTGCAGTAGTTAAGAAGTGTGGATGTTCACCTGGGAAAGATCGTGAGTCAGCCCCCATAATAAGAGACAGACGACACACCTTCTGGAATGGCTTTCGCGACATATGTACGCTTGATGTATCCTGTCATCATCTGCACTTGACCATATTTTTGCCTCATGTACATATCCTATGGAAGCGGGTGAGAAGTCTTAGACCACAGTATAGAAAGCAAATACCTCAGAAATAAGATCTCGCAATATATCCAGTAGTTTTGACTGTTCGATGGTATCGAAGCAGGCTTGGACATCCACCTTCACAAAATAGAGCTGTGGTCTATCGAGGGTTAAAGTCATTTTATATTGAATTGTGATGCATCCCTACAAGGTTCCGTCAGGATTTCTTGGAAGGCGTGCCTTGTAGTCCTTGATCTTCATGTAGATATCATCTGGGCTGAACACAGAAGCACCAAGCCTAGCAGGTTGGTTGTACTATGACATGACATCATATTAGATGATTGCAATCATCAAAGATCGCCATACCTTTTCATAAGTGAGAATTTGAAAGGCAGCTTGGAGGATCTGGTTGATAGAAAGTTCTGAAAGTTGATATCCCTAAAAAAATACTCTTAGATACAAACAAGAATGCAGTATCAAGAGTGATCTGACTCTTTGTATGGACTTTCGACGGGCAAGATTAACAATAGGACGGACACCAGTCTCCTTTGGCAAAAGGCGCACAAAGGAAAACCCTAAGTTGCGTTGACGTAAGACCTCATTGGCTTCAGCCTATCAACCATAAGTCAATTGAAGTGCACGGATGCCTGAAATACTGCACATACATCAGACATCTTGAGGAAGGTGTTGGAAGAGAGCCGTTCGATCAACGGGGCGCACATAGTTGCCCAGTCGTCATGACGGAAATAGAGAACATGATTCCGGAATGCTGATGTTTCTGTGATATAGAAGTTATTCTAAAGTCGATCGGCTGGCTGATCTTTCAATGGGATAAAGCGTGGACTTACCTTCAACAAACATGAGACAAATGAATCAAAGTACCAAAAAATGAATTCTTCTAGAAGCTCTCGGCGTTTGAGTGCGTCCGATACTGATACTCTTGACTGGCGACGAGCTGGTTCACCGGGAGGCATAAGCCAGTCACAAGCAGAGGTGCTGAATCCATGAAGGATGTGATGGAGTGTCAAGGTCTCGAATCGTCGACATTGAATGAACTCTTCGACATCTATATATGTAAGGTTCAGGACATTTGCAGTAATGATTGAAAAGAGGATACGCACATTTCATGACTAATTTAAAGTTACTTCCATTTCCCCAAAATGCTTTCGGTATAACCGATTTAGTGACAAGCACCACGTATCGATAAACCTTGGTTTATCGAATAATTAGAAGAATGACTTGTGGAATCATATCTAGGGCACACCATACCTCGAAAAACGGACATGCGAAATCTGCAAATCGAGGTTTCGCTCTGACATGTCGTTCTGCCTGTGTTGACCCAAAAGGCTGTATTGGGTTACCATTTGAATCGATGGACGAATTCCCGATGCTTGGCGGCATTTGGGAAAGTAGGATAGATTGTTCTGAAACGCATTCCTGAAGACGTTCGTTCAACTGTACACTTTTATTTTTCACTGCAACACGCACCAAAATGACACTTAAGTCAAGTTGTTTACTCTCGGTGGTGCTCTGGAGCTGAGAGACAAATCTAACACAGAAGCAACATGGTAGAAAGCTTCAACATACCTTTGAAGGACAGACTTTATCTCGCAAGGGAACATAACCGCACTTCTTGTGTCTCCATATCATCGACTCCAATAGTGTAAGAATTTCCTTTAGCCGTTTCGGAGTTTTACAGGGCCCCAAGGACTTGGTTTCTTAGCTTTATGAAACTACACACAAACAGACGTTCTCACCTTGATTTCGGTTTCCCTGTCCATATAATCCGGTGCGTAGAAAGCACTGTTTCTTGAATGGGCGACGACAAAAGGGTTGTTCAGGCCATATTGTCGAGGAAACACGTATTTCGAGAGATGACGAGCATGTTTCAGCTGCTCTTTGGGATCGGGATCGACATACTGTTCTGGATCAATCTTCGGCAACCGTTCATATGAAGGGTAGATACGATTTAAGATATCTGTTGACCATCTCAGAAACACACCTGAGATCAGTACTCGAAAGGTCGACGCACGTTTGGCGGGAAGCCCAACTATGACACTGTTGGACTTCGGGAGACGTTGTGGTCTCCCATAGAACAATCTCGTACGAACCAGATTGATTTCTACAGGTGTGCGGCGTCTAGAAATATATGAAGATAAAACGGGTAATGAGATGTGAATCTCTCACTTGTAAACCACGGCTGTTTTACTGTTTCGAGATGCACTAACTGATCCAATGGATTTCAGGCGTTTCACGGGCCGTTCACTGACCCAAGGACACGGCCGCTTCTTGCCAGCTGATCTTTCCGGAAAAGTAGAGGACAAAGCCGAGAAGTCGTTGTTCGGCACCAAAGTAACGATAGGCTCGCCAGTCATTTGGCAGAGACAACCATTTGGAAGGGATATGAAAATATTAGTTTCGCTTAAGAGGTATAACATGGGATTGACACCGATACTGCACAAGAATGAGTGTTTTATCGAAGAGATATTCAGAACAATCCTACCGCTGGAGAAGTGTCTCCCACTCAGGTGACTGAAGAGCTGTGACGATGGTATTTACAAAGTAGTTGGAAATACCGACACGGCTTCCTTGTTTCCCTGTATCGCCATCCCTAGAGACCTGTACAGGTGGTCAAAGTGGAAGCAAAAAATTACCACTCTTGATCACACACCCGTCGGTAACCTGCGGTTACAATGTTTTGAGGTTTCCTGTACCCAGCGAGCCTGAAGATTCTTTCTTGGACCCTATCGAGGATCTTATGGGTATTAACATTATTTCTGCCTAAAAACAAAACAATATTTACCTCTCGCATGTCCGTTACAGGTGCGATGATCTCGAAAGGTGGTCTGAGTAGGTCGCCAACACGTGCAACAGGGTCATTGAAAGCAACATAAGTCGCGTGCAATAGGAATGTATAATTAGCACTATCGTTCTTCCGCTCGAATAAATGGGTTGCTTTCGAGACAGGCTCGAGAATTTCAGAGATATAAGTCCGTAAATCTTTGACATGAGAAAAGTAACCTCGCAGCAGAGTTGTCGTGACTGAAGGCTTAGATACTGTCTCATTCATCGGTATAATTGCTAGATCGTGTTGATAGCAGGTCAATCGAACATTACAAAGATTGAGAGACGCAGGAAGACAGCAGAGAAGGCGTATGGAGGTGTCAAGTTTTGTCCAAAATGAAAAGTCACGAACGCGTGACTAAATCATGTGCTCAGTGTGATCGGCAGTCACAGTAGATTTATTATCTTATCTCCAAACGACTGCCCATATCTTAGCAGCCAGACCTCATCGCATTCCGTGTTCAGTCTATTGCAAGATGCCTTTGAGGATCGGATATGGTACGGAAGAAGAATCATCTGTTTCTACGGTATCATCAATCTTGGTTCTCAGTCAGGGAACACTTTTCCTCGCCACTTCTTCAATTCGCAGCTGCCGATGGTGGTAAGACGTTCACGTTGGTGGAATGCCCGAGTATGTTGATTCTCGAATTTATATGCTGAATCTATGACCTCAATATTCTGACAGGTGGTACTGGACAACTGATTTCCAGGTTAACAAATGATGAGATTGATGTCGCTATGTCAGTCGTCTGTATTTCAGTCAATCAAGACACCTACCTAGTCTTGACACTTTTCGACGTAGAGCTCTTACGGATCCTTTGATCTCCGGCATCGCTAATGGATCGAAAGCCTATAAGCTTGTCGGAAGTTTTGTCTCTACACCTCTTAATTGGTGCGTCTTGTCTTCTCAAGAGGTTATCTCGTCTGAGTTGCGAACCAGGGCTGTGATTGCAGGAAGAGACGCCAATTTCGCTGACGTTTCCAGCCTCAAGGGAACCACTATCGGAATTTCGCGACAAGGCAGGTCAGTGTAGATATCTAAATCTATGTTTGTCTATGTAACTCATGAATATACAGTGGCTCGCAGACAATGGCATATGTAATGGCTCTCCAGCAAGGATGGCCTACTAATGATCTGAAATTTAAAAGTGAGCTCCTGTATTCGATACTCTATTTGCGAACCTAACGATTAGCCAAGTCAACAACGACATCCGTGGTTTAATCAACTCAGTAAATGATGGCTCGACGAGTGCATTTATGTGGGAGTGGTTTACAACCAAACCTTTCGTTGATGCAGGCGAAGTTAAATTTGTCAGCTTCATAGTGGAGAACACTCTTTCCCATGTTTTGCTCATTCATCTCGAAACCTAGATCGGTTCAGTACCGACTCCCTGGCCCTCTTGGCTTATCGCTGCTCATCCATCACCTACGCGCGCTCCTGCCGACGAAGTCCGCCGTTTTTTGGAGAAATTGACGACATATGTTCTCGCATTCGATTCTACAGAAAGCCGCGAAAGCGCAAATGTGGAGTTTATTAAAAGGCATTTTGGATATCCATCGGACGATATCGAGGTAACTTTCCAGAGCTACTTTCTTGAATTTCGCATGTGTAATGTGTTGCACCAGGCATGGCTTAAGACTGTTGCATACCCGAAGAACTGTCTTCAGATCCCCCAGAAGGTTATCACAGATACCTTGAGGTTAGTGATCGTACCTCTATACATGCAATCTTTGACGAGAAGTTACAATCTTCTTTAGTGTCCTCGAGAAAGCTGGAGTAGTCAAAGCACCCGAAGGAGGTTTTGCAATTGAGACATTTGTGGACACGGAGATCGTCGAGCTGGCTTAGAGCTTAGAGTATCACTTGTATGTTGAAATTTACTTTCAGGTATGAATAAGATACAACAGTCTTCATAAACTTCGCAGAATATTAGACCTGGATACGAAAAGATGATGAAAACGTTGAAAGATGGGATGGCTGTTCACATCTACCCTCAAGCTACTTCCTCAATAGTTGCGGACGGGGGTGGTTGCACTGCGACTAGCTTGTCCTCAACTACTTCCTCGGTCTTATCCGACTTCTTCTCTCTGTTCAAAAAGCCTATGAAGCCATATGTCAGATTTAGATCATTAAATCATTAATTGTAGCTGGCGACACACACCTTTAAGTTTCGCCTTACTGGCTTTGTCCCGTTCGTTGTCGATTACACGGAGCCGTGAAAGTTCGGCGTCATAGATAGCAGCATCTGCATAATCGCGTGAAATGAAGTAACTCAGGTAAGACGGTCAAAGTTGACTGACCTGATGGATTCTTCCCCTTGATATCTTCCAGAATCTTCACCGCTTTCTCGATATATCCCTGTTCTCCCAACGCTTTCGCTTTCCTCAATTGAACCTTATAATTGTTTTCATTCTTATCAAGAGCCTAAAGAGACCGATACTCGTAAGTCAAGGTGCCCATTGATACAATGAGCGTGATTAGCTCGCCTTCTGAGCAGTATCCAAAACACGTTGCCAGTTGCCGTTCTTCATATGACAAGCGGACATATTAGCATAGATCTTTTCAATTATATCGTCCACCTGAAACGATCGATGATGTTATTGCGTCCTTGAGTAGATGCAGTAGGCGAATGTTGGTATACCTCAGTCTTCTCCTTAATTTCCTTACCATCCTTGTCCTTCTGTGGCGTCGCTGATGGACCAACACCAATACTTTGAAGTGCATTTCTACAAATACACCTCAGGAACTGGGCAAACACAATGGGTAAATAACGTAACTCACTTGTCCAGTCCCAGAAGATACATCAATGCCTAGTACAATCTACAATGAAAGGGCTAAACGCAGGACTTGTGATCGAAAAACACACCTCATGATATGAAAGGAGAGCTTCACGAAAACTCAAAGAGACAAACAACATTGAATGAGATACGATAGCTTACCAGCCTTCACGTCCCCATTCTTGAACGCTTGATCACCAGTCTCCTTCTTCTGTTTCGCGGTCTCGAGTTTGATCGCAATCGCAGATTGCAATTCTGGCGCCGTTTCAGACATTTCAGCAAGGTATCGCGCAAAAACAGTAGATTTCAAAGAGTAGGAAGTTATGTGGCGTGAACAAAAGGCGGGGTTCAACCTGATATTATCATCGCGTATTGAGGGCTGTGCTATCTATGTGTGCGTATTTGTCAAAAGCCTCTGCTCAGTTGGCAAGCTTTCGCTCCGAAAGCAAACGAGCGGAAAGTCCTGTGTCACACTTAATGTCGCTCCTAGCCAACATTCTCGGCTTCTCCGCCTTTGGGCTGGCAGCGCGGGTTGGCCAGCTCATGATCCAGAAAAGAAACATCCTCGACAGTGGGTTTTATTTACCGTCAGACTCTAGCTGAACAAGTTTCTTGACAATTTACAGACCCGGGAGGTCATCTAATTGCCATGGGTGTTTTTGGATACGGAGGGTACTGGGCGTATCAATGGGATCAACGTGCAGCGGTGCTATTGGCAGAAAAGCGTCAACAAATTATAGAGCGCCGGCAGAAAACACTCGAAGATTTAAAAGCAAAGATAGCAGAGTCGGCAGCGTCAAAGTAGTTGATATGCTCGGTGAGCACAACGTCGAACCCCTAGTGCGTGTGCCTCTCGATATCCAAGAATTTCTGGCTGAACATATGATCAAGGAAGCCATATCGTGTTGTTCCACTGATTCAAAACATGGAAACCGCTACATCATATATCTCATGCCACAGCATGATTTTTCAAGTTCCTTAGAACATCAAACTTGCTTCTCATAAGCAGCTGGAGCTAGCTTCTCGATACGTTGTACGCCGTCTGCTACGTGTAAATGAAAGTACGACCTAAGGGTATTTCATGCGTGTGTATTCTGCGGCCTTGTGCTTTACTGCCGCTTTTCCTCCTGGATGATTATTTAGGCCGAAGAAATCTTATTCAAATCCGCAAACTATATACACATGACAGGCGACACCGGTGAGATCCCAATTTCTGCTGCACAACTTCCACCACAGCAGAAGAACATGGACCCACATAGCTGTTGTCACCGAACGCTTCTAGACGCTTCTATGAGAACTATAAGTACAAAAGATATCATGGCAAGGAGTCGAGCCGCATCAACTTCGACTTCTATGGAACTAAAAAGGCTTTGCCATAAAAGAGATGAAATTCGCAGTCAATGTACAAATAGACAGATGCGCGGCAGATATCAATGTCAACGATGATAACTAACTATAAAGGCTATGACTCGTATAAACTAACCAATAAGACAAATCAAACATCAGGAGAAAAGAAGCGAGAAACAATATGTACATGCGAACGAGATTACAAGTAAGGAAAGGTGAAAGAGAAAGACACCGGTATCGGCGGGGGCCACAGGCGAGAACACGAATCAAATAACATAAATAGTACAGCGCAAAAGTTCAAAGAGAAGACGGATGTTGTTGGAGTGTGTGAATGTGAATATCTAGAAAACGACCAGCCGAGATCATCAGAGGGGGAGAAAAGGAAGTGGGATGGAAGGGTGTGGTTAGATGCAAGAAATGCAATGTATATATTCCGAGTCATGATGTGAGAGTAGTTCGAAAATGAGTGTCTGAGGTGGTAGTGGTACATGCTCGTCCTGACGAACAACATTCCGTTGAAATGGATGTGATGTATGCATACGAGTGAACCGTGTATGGAATTTGATTGATGTGATGTGATGAGTTGTGGGAGGTAAGTAAATGAGTGTGAGTACGTTCCTGGCCTTAAGGCAAAGAACAGGTAAGTGGGAAAATGAGGTGGATGGTCCGCCGTGGAGTAATACCGATTGGACGGGATGTGGATCAAGAAATGAAGGGGTGGGGGATAATGTGGATGAGTGATGATCAGATAAAGCACAGAGAATTCGAAGGAAAACAGAAATATCGTCAATGAACGTAAGGGACCTATGAGAGGTCAGATAAAGAGTGTGTAGCTAGCTGTGTGGTGGCGAGTATATATTACACAGAAAAGAGAAAGAGAATATTGTTGACCTGCAGAGGCAAAAAAAAAACGAGAGTGGCAAAACGCGAGACAGATTGAGCGCAAGAGATGCAAAAAATCGAAAACGGGAAAGGCTAGGGCCGGCGGCGTATCAAAGAACTTGATGACAACACAGGGACCCAGAGCGGTGAGTAAGTATGTAAATGTGAAATTGAGTGCCACAGGGGCCATAGGGGAGATGGGGGCGGTAACTGGCAGTAACCATTTTCGGGGCGCGTAACCACGTGGAACGATCCAGGGGAGTTTTTTTTTCGCGATTGCCCGATGCGTTACCAAGTAGTAGGCGGCCTAGGCGATGAGCCGAGACAGGAATGACGAAATTGGGGTAGGGTAGCGTGTGCGTGTGCTTGTTGTGATGGAGAAATGACCGTGTCGATGACGGATGACCAAGTTGGTTGTGATGTTACAAGGTTGAAGAGAGGGGGGAAAAAGAAGTACAGACAACGAAAATGAAGCGAGAATATATCCTTCAATGGATCCAGCTCGTCCAGACCGACGAGATAAGAAATTGTTCCAGGGATTAAGGATGGAATAACGAGTTAGTTCTTCAGCAAGAATAACGACGCCAGAACGACAAGGCTTCATTCACCGCAACTGGAACGCGCTGCCCAGCTGCCCAAGCTCCCTCTGCCTCTGACGTTCCCTCTGCATACCATTTACGTCCTCATCGTCTCCTTCAGCATCAGCATCTTCACCAGGAGCAGGAAGACTCCCAAATGATATCCGCCTTCCGAGCGTAACCCTCTGAACCCTCCTGAGTGTCTTTGGCCTCTGCGACGACGGCGACGTCTCCAGCACTGGACTCGATATCCGCATTTCAGAAGACAACCCCCCGGCGGGAACGGGGGAAGCACGCAAGCGAGGGGCTGGATGGGGGGATTCTAAGACCAACGGAGGAAGCTCAGCCCCAAACATGCTTGGGTTCCGTTTGAGAGTCATAGGGGTTGCGCGAAGCTTCCGGCTTGTCTCTTTGGTGGTAGCAGCGGCGGATTGACCGCTTTTGTTCTCAGTGTTCCCCAATGAAGCTACGGTGTCCCTGGGAATGCCGCGAGTCTTCTTTGTCGTCGGAGTATGAGATTTCGACGAAGCAGTCGAGACAGATTTGCATGGAAGGCAAGAAGGCGCTGTCACGGGCACTTTAGCCCGAGTCTTTTTGGGAGGGACAGGCGGGGGGGTGTTGAGAGGAGTGCCGAGGTTGACAGATACAGCAGGAGCGAGTCTACTTGCATCCTTTACTCGTATCTTCTTTGCACCCTTGGCACGGATCTTTTCTTCCTCGTCGGATGATATATAGGCCGAAGCATCCTTGTTGTCCTTAGCGTGAGCAGATCCAAGAACATGGCGGTCACGCCTAGATTCTTGAGCCAAAGCACCGAAAGAAGGGGCACGTTTCGCACCAGCAAGGGGAGACGATTCCAAATTTTCCTTCTTGTGGGTGGAAGGTGCAAGTCTGATATCCTTGGCAGGGTTATAGAGCGACTCTGATCTGCGGACTCTCTGGACTCGAGGGTCAGTGCAACTGTGGATGGAGATGGATGATGCAGATGTAGATGAAAGGTTGGAAGAGGTGCGGCGAAGGATCCGGGTTGCAGAAAAGGAAGACAAAGTATTGAGGGTAGATGAGCTGGGAGTCGAGGTTCCAGTGCGAGAGGAACAGCTGGTGAAGCACGCAGGAGACGCAAGGCGGGAGCGGGGAACGGGGACAGCGTACGGATGGAGGTTGGATTTTGCGATCAGCCGCTCGGATTGTTGCAAGCGGTCGGTTACGCTGGGAAATGGTCAGAAACGAGAGCCAAAAAGATGGAAAAGACGTACAGCTCGATTCCTTCATCAGCTCTAAGGACTGCGTTGTTCATAAATTCCATGCTTGATTGCTTGTACAATGGTCGTCTTTTGCGGGAAATCTTGCTGGTACCATCGAGGTAACGAGAGTCAGAAGCCTCGTCCATATCAACGTCTGAATAGCCGCCGGTGCGATATGAGTTTTCCTCCTTTGCACGGGCACGCGAGAGCTCGATCAGTTTGACGCGTGTTGCGCGCAGGGAATGGGGCCAATCGAGGGGCCCTTTTGCCTTGGAGACGCCACGGGCGATTTTGTCGAGTAGGTTGGACGGTGGGATGGGGCCATTGAATGGAGTGACGAGCTGGGGCGGGAGCGCGTCGAGCGTCTGGACGCGACGCGTGAAAAAGAATTTTTTTCAAGAAAAGAGTACATACCCGTGCTAAAAGACGAATCTGGTCGGGCTTCCAGTCAAACTGGAGTTGGTCGGGAATGGAAGAATTGGAACTGGCAGTGCTGTTCCTGTTGTCGGGGACGAAGAGGTCGTGGTGGTGGCGGTCGGGGGTGCGGGGGGTGGAGGGGGAGTCGGGGCGGCGGGGGGCGGGATGGACGACGGCGTGCATGGAAATGAAAGGAAGGGCGCGAGGGAAGTAAGTGCCGGCCAATCTGTTATTTGTGGCGACTTTCCAACTCCGATCGCCGTGCCTGCAACGTGCCCTGCATCATGCCCATCACTCCCAGGGCCACTCCTATCTCGTCCTTCTGACCACCAGGTCATTGTCGCGCGCCACACCATGACAGCTTCACTCCCTTAGAAACATGCTTAAACTCCAAAATAACGTTCACTTCAACGCCAATCTCAAGATCCTCGCTTTTAATCCGTCCGTGGTATCGCCATCAAGGTCGCGCCTAGACCTGTCTAGACCACCATATGTCTGCGAAACAACAACAGCTTCAGGGCAGTGAGCGCGCAAGCAACGACTGCGAGGGCAGTGAGCTCGTTATCTAACCCTCTCAGAAGCAAAAGCAACAATCACGATAACAGTTAACTCATGCTTGTATGAAGAGCTAAACTTGCCACGCCAGATCTCACAGGGAGATGCGGCCCAAACGTGCCGCCTTCAGCTAGGGGAATCATGACGTATCAATCTGTTCCGGCTTTCATTACCCGGAAGGAGGTTGGCACGTCCGACGCGTAGCCCGCGACTCTCGACGCATTGCAGGCCGACGAGCCGTAGGAACTCCAGGCACACTCGTACTCGATGTTTCGACTAAGAATAACGGCGGTAACGACACCAAACTTCGAGTGCCCCACTTACCTACATATTTGCTGTGTCACACAAGTATCTCATACATCAGAAACACCAAAAAAGCAAGAGACAAAACCATGATGATCCTTGTACATACGTACGTACCCCACGAATCTCGGATGAACCAAAAGAGCTCCGTGCAGAACATCGAGTCCAACTAAGGGCATCCTTGTCCATGCGAAGCACAAGGACCAGAGCAAAGCGGTGACTGGCCTACCATGTTCAACGAGAACCGTGACATTCCCAGAGGACGACCTGAGGATTACACAGGTATGCAGCGAGACAGGCGGAGAACACTGCTAATCAAGCCGTTCCGTACATTGAGATCATAGAACGTCCGCGCCGAGCGCGCGTCCTCCCTTACATACGCTCGTGCTCCGATGGCTCGAATAGAAGCTCATCCAAATCTAAGTATACTTAGACCATCAGAATCACGAAAATCATAGAGGGATCTACTGATAGACTCAGAGCTCTCTTTCAATAAAGGTAATTCGCCAAGTCATCATGATGTTGTCGTTAGGTGTCTAAGTTAGATCAGCTACTTGAGATATCACGC